>CM046947.1:66991407-69577240 GCA_025698515.1 Gossypium sturtianum | reverse complement strand
GTTAAGCAATGCGAGTTCGTTACTTGGTTGACCTTAGTTGGTAACATCCTAGTTTCAACGAGGTTAATGACTATAGTGAGTCTTCCTTTCAAAACAAAGGAGTTCAGAAGTGATTTAGTAAATGGTATTTTAAATAAGCTCTGAATGAGTTCATTTAAGAAGATAAAATCCAGGTTGGATAAGATTTCCATTGTTGATGTTTCCTCGAGATAGAATTTGAATTATGATGAATCCAGAACTTATACAGAAGTTTTGGTATGAGATTCAGTAGTAGCATATCTACTAATGCAAGAATAAGAAAGTACAGTTATGTGCATAAATGTTTTTACAATAGAGTACATTTCACGATATGATTGAGTTTATGGTCAGAAGTAGTTGATCACTAAAAGCTAAGTTTTCAAAGCGTACAAGTCAAGACTATTAAAGTCGGTGAATGCTTTAATGGGAAAGTGAGATAAAACCTTATAGATTTCAAATTTGGTTTGACAAAGTTCCCAAGAAGGGGAATGTCATTCAAATTGTAGTCGATCAACCGGTAAAGATCCGAATGATCATTTGGATATGTACAGAGTTCCAAATTGGTGGATTACTGAGTATATGCCCTAGGGGAAGAATAACCTAGGTATCAAGTTACGCTTCGACCTTGTGTATTATAGCTTAAAGGTTGTTGGCAAGAGAAACTTGAGGATAAGTGGATTTTTGATTTTGAAGAGTTGATGGAAACGTTTTAAGAATGTTGGTAGCAACTCCTCCTGATAAGATTTTTCGCGGACGAAAATCCCTAAGGGGGGAGAATTGTAACAGCCCGATTAGGGGGTTAGTCGGAACAGTAATCTCGGGATCACTAATCCGAGGTTAGAGAAAATATTTTCATGTTAATTTATGTGTTATAACATGTTTATGAGGGTGCATGAAAATTTTGGTGCTTTAATTTTAGCGATTTCTTGCTTAATCGCGAAAAAGGACTAAATCGCATAAAGTGCGAAAGTTATATTTTATTTGCTAAAGGTGCCAAATAGCTATGAATTATAAATTGGATGTCCCAAATGTGCAATTTGGCCTTGTTAAGTGAGTTGGTCAGCCATAGGATGCATAGGGGACAAGTGCATTTATTATGATTAAAAGTTGGTGATATTAGTTGGAAAAAATGAATAAAATAAGATGATATAAGCAAAAGTTATCATATTTTTATTTGGTCTTCTTCTCCAACCGAAAATATCAACCATGGGAGGGCTTTGAAGGCTTGAAATTTCAGCAGCTCATTTTCTCTACAAGTAAGTCATTTTGATGGTTATTTTTGATAATTTTTGTATTTTTGGAGTCCTCAAAGCTTAAGCTAGCTAATGAGAAGACTAGTTTGCAATATCGTTGAAAGTATAGGGACTTACCATGATATAGTTTATGTTGTTTGATGAGGTTTTATGGAACAAAATGAATGATGGGATGTTGATAAACAACTTTTGTGAATGGTGATGTTGTGAAAACACCTATTTGGGATTAAAATGCAAAGGTTGTAATTTGTTCATTATGGCATGAAATAGTTTGAGTGGTGGATAGTTGTAAGAGGATGAAATGTTCAGCTAGGCTTGTTTAATAAGATATTGTGATGAAAATTTATTTACGAGCCTAGGGGCAAAATCATACTTTTGCCAAAGTATAAGGGCAAATTAGTCATTTTTTCCTAAGTGTAGATTACGGTGTATTATGATTTATAAGTGATTAAATGAGTTAATTCCATTGATCTAGATCAAAGAAAACGAGATTCGGACCTAGAACGGGTGAAAAGAGAAATGTGGGCAAAAAGTCCCTTTCGACCCTTTCAACATCGAGGTAAGTTCATATGCAAATGTTGTAATTACGTATGAGTTAATTTGGTATTCGAATTTTGTATGGAATGTATATTTACTCTATGAATGTATGAAATATCTTTTGATGAGACGTCAAGAGAATTGAATCTAAGAGCAATGGGAAATGTATATAGCATGATATGGTGATAGTTAAGGTCCCGTGTAAGACCATATTGGAATATGGCCTCGGTGTGAGAATTCGTATAATACCATTTCGAGGACATGTCATCGATATGTTAATGCATGTAAGACCCTATTGGGGTATGATGTCAGTGTGACATTAGGTGTATGAAACTCAAAAAGTGTTATTTAACGATTTGAGTGATTCAACGGGTATGTCGAAAATGAGAAAGTATGTGGTTGCACCACGAGAAACACAAGTTTGTGTTAGAATTGAATTGAGATGAATTCAGTATATGATGAACTCCTAGTGGGTTATGTGTAATCAATGCACCTTAGTTGCATGAGATAGATTTATTGATGCATTGTGTGAATGCGAACGAGTATCGTAGAAAGTTAAGTAAGAATAGTAGTGTGTGAGAACGTTCTCTGATGAACATTTGAAATAGAGAAATACATGTGGATAACTATCCATGAATGTATAATAATGGTGAGCTATGTGTGATATATCTTTATTAATGGTTAGTGATGGGCTATGTGCGATACCATCAACCATATTATTATCGGTGGGCTGTGTGCGTTACCACCTGATTAATTAGTAATTGATGGGCTGTGTGCGATACCATCTCTTATAAATGATTTGTGGGCTATGTGCGATACCACCTTACTAGAGATCATTGGTGGGCTATGTGCGATACCACCCTACTAGAGATCAATGGAGGGCTAAGTGCGAAACCACCGAGAGTTTAGTAGTATGAGTGGCTTATTGAAAATACTGGATGTGTTGTTCTACATGATCATGGGGTGACCAGTGCCGGAATGTATGCTAATTAACATGAGCAGTTGGCTTGAGGCATGGTAAGAATGTGTTAAGAGATAGAATGAGTGAGCTTCAAGAATAGTTGAGTAAGTAACCATGAGTTTATAAGAAAAACTCATTATAATACCTTGTGGTTGTATATATTCAATGAATATCGATATTTGTCAGTTTTATGCAGATGAACTTACTAAGCATTATTGCTTACTCCGTTTCTTTTCCCATCTCTTATAGGTTATTTTTAACTAGCTTAGGTTGGATGTCATGGAGATGTTTTCACACTATCCAAAGAGAAGCTTGGTATGATGTTTCAAGTTCTTTTGAGTCATGGCATGTATAGGGACCTCTTTAAAGTTGACTAAGTCATAGTTAATATAGCCAAATGTGTTGGCATAAGTGAGTTATGTTTTGGTTGTGAATAGCCATAGATGATGGCTTAAGTAGATTTAAATTGCATTGGAAATAGTTCTCCCTTGTGTTTGGGATGAAGAATTCATTGTATGAATTAAATGTCTTTAATTCAAGAGTTGTATTGATGCTATGTGGAACTATGTGATGATGTATGAATGTATGCAATGTAGAGTGGCAAGGGCTTGGTAGATAGCCTGATAATTGTCCACATGGGTAGACACATGGGCGTGTGTCAAGACCATGTGGGAGGCACGACTAGCACATGGGCGTGTGTCCAAGCCGTGTGAAGTCTGCACTTTACATTTGGGGTTTAATTTGCCCACGGCTGAAGCACACGGGCGTGTGTATATGCCGTGTGGATAAGTCAGAATGCTAATTTTTAGCACAAGGGCCATGGCGCGGGCGTGCCTGTAGCCGCGAGAATTAGTCGATGTCGCCACGGGCTAGTCACACGGGCGTGTGCCAGGCCGTGTGACACAAACAGAATACTCATGATTTTATACACAGGGTAGGGACATGGGCATGTGTGACCACACGGCCTGCTCACACGGGCGTGTCCCAATTCACATGGGCATGTGGCACCTGTTTTATTGAGAAGTTTCTCGAATTCGTAAAAGTTCTCGGGATAGTTCCGGTACCTCTCGAAAGTATGTGTAGGGCCTCCTAGGCCGAATATGTACAAGTGATGTGTTTAAACAAAATTTTATAGCCCGTTTCGAAGTGTTAAGTAAGATTAAGCATGGTAATGCCTCGTATCCGGTCTCGGTGTCAGACTCGGGTACGGGGTGTTACAAATCTAGCTGCTCCACAACCTCTACCCCCACAAGTACCGGTTGTGCCACAAGTTACAGATCTGATCTGATTGAATAAACCTCCTGTGGATAAGATTCAAAAGTACGGGGCCAGAGAGTTTAGGGCCACAACTGATGATGATGCTGAGTGAACTGAGTTTATGCTCGAGAATACTATTCGAGTGTTTGATGAGATGTCGATGATACCTAATGAATGCATTAAATGTGTTGTTCCGTTGTTGAGGGACATTGCGTATAACTGGTGGAAGAAATTGATATCTGTGGTTCCGAGAGAAATAATCACCTGGGATTTCTTTCAAGTTGAATTCAGAAAGAAGTATATTAGTCAACGATTCATTGATCAGAAACGTAAAGAGTTTTTAGAGTTGAAACAAGGCCGTATGACAGTTATGGAATATGAACGGGAGTTTGTGAGATTGAGTCAATATGCACGGGAATGTGTTTCGATCGAAGCTACTATGTGTAAACGTTTCATTGAAGGGCTGAATGAAGACATTAAATTGTTTGTTGGGATACTTGACATAAATGAATTTGTTGTGTTAGTAGAAAGAGCCTGCAAAACTGAGGAGCTCAGTAAAGAAAAGTAGAAAGCCGATTCTAAGGCTAGAGATGAAAGAAAAAGATTAATGAGTAAGTCATCTCAACCTTCGACGAAGAGATTTAGAGATGCAAGCAATCGCTCAAATGCTTCGTATGGACATCCCAGTAGAGATCGTGTGAGACAAAGTGTTGGTCCAAGATCTCAATTTCGACTGAATCCAGTGTTGGAAGTGTCAAAAGCAATAAACCTGAGTGTAGACAGTATGGAAGACGACATGTGGGAGAGTGTTGGGGCAAGTACAATAATCGAACTTACTACAAATGTGGATCACGAGATCATTTCATTCGAGACTATCCAAAGTTAGCTGAGGAAGAAAATGTTCAGAGTACGTGCCCAAGTAATATGACGGCTAGGGGTAGACCACCCAGAAACACCGAAAATGTGAGTGGAAGTCAGAAAGGGACTACCGATACAGCTATGAGATTAGAGGCGAGAGCACCTGCTCGAGCTTATGCTATTTGCGCTCGTAAGGAAGCGTCATCTCCAGATGTCATTACTGGTACTTTTACTCTATTTGATATTGATGTGATTGCATTGATAGATCTGGGTTCTACTCATTCCTATGTGTGTATGAATCTAGTATCAAGTAAGACTCTACCTGTTGAGTCTACTGAATTCGTGATTAGAGTATCGAACCCCTTAGGCAAGTGTGTCTTGATTGATAAAGTATGTAAGAACTGCCTGTTGATGTTTCAGGATACATGCTTTTCGGCTAATTTGATGTTGCTACATTTTGATGAATTTGATATTATTCTGGGTATGGATTGGCTCACTTTGCATAATGCTATTGTGAATTGTAAACGGAAGAGTATTGAATTGAGAAGTCAGAGTAGTGAAATAGTTCGAATTGGATCCAGTGATTTGAATGGGTTGTCAGCTATTATATCTTCGATGAAAGCTTTGAACAATGTGAAAAAGGGTTGCGAAGCTTATCTCGCATATGTGATTGATAGAAAAGTGACAGAAAAGAAAGTGGAATCTGTGCCTGTGGTTTGTGAATTCCCTGATGTGTTTCCTGAAGAATTACCGGGGTTACCTCCAATTCGAGAAGTTGAATTTGGTATAGAATTGGTGCCGGGAACGACTCCTATCTCAATAGCTCTGTATAGAATGGCACCAACGGAATTGAAAGAGTTGAAGTCTCAGTTGCAAGAGTTGACTGATAGAGGATTTACACGACCGAGTTTCTCGTCCTGGGGTGCTCTTGTGTTGTTTGTGAAAAAGAAAGACGGCACTAAGAGGATGTGTATCGACTATAGACAATTGAACAAAGTGACGATAAAGAATAAATATCCGTTGCCTCGTATTGATGATTTGTTTGATCAGTTGAAAGGAGCTACAGTGTTTTCTAAGATAGATTTGAGATCGGGCTACTATCAGTTGAGAGTTAAAGAATAGGATGTATTGAAGACTGCTTTCAGAACGAGGTACGGACATTATGAATTCTTAGTTATGCCTTTCGGACTAACGAATGCTCCTACAGTGTTTATGGATTTGATGAATCGAATATTCAAACCGTATTTGGATCGCTTTGTTGTGGTGTTCATTGATGATGTTCTGATTTATTCATGTGATGAGACGCAACATGCCGAGCATTTGAGAATTGTACTATAGACTCTACATGAGAAGCAATTGTACGCAAAATTTAGCAAATGTGAGTTTTGGTTGTGTGAGGTTGGATTTCTAAGGCATATTGTATCAGTTGTAGGAATACGAGTTGATCCGAGTAAGATCTCAGCTATTTTAGAGTGGAAACCTTCGAGAAATGTGTTTGAAGTCCGTAGTTTTTAGCGACTAGCGGGATACTATAGGCGGTTTGTGAAAGGTTTCTCGATGATTGTGACTCCATTGACGAAGTTGCTACAGAAAGATGCTAAATTCGAGTAGTCAAAAAAGTGCCAGCAGAGTTTTGAACAGTTGAAAGCATTGTTGACAGAGGCGCCAGTGTTAGTTCAACCTGAATCGAGTAAAGAGTTTACAGTTTACAATGATGCATCGTTGAATGATTTGGGCTGTGTGTTGATGCAGGAAGGTAAAGTCATCACTCACGCTTCGAGGCAGTTAAAGCCGCATGAAAAGAATTACTCGACGCATGATCTTGAATTAGCTGCAATTGTATTTGCATTGAAAATTTGGCGTCACTACTTATTTGATGATAAATGTCGTGTTTATACCGATCATAAGAGTTTGAAATATCTGATGACTCAGAAAGAATTAAATTTGTGACAGAGAAGATGGTTAGAATTGTTGAAAGATTACGAACTTGTGATTGATTATCATTCGGGCAAAGCTAATGTTGTTGCTGATGCCTTGAGTCGAAAGTCTTTATGTGCTTTGCGAACAATGAATACTCGAATAGATCTTTGTGATGATGGTACGATTTTGGCTGAATTGAAAATGAGACCGATGTTCGTACATCAGATTTCTGATGCACAGAAAAGGGATGTTAAAATGATGGCTAAACGAGATCAGTGTGGATTGAATGTCGATTCGGAATTTCGAGTTGATAGTGATGATTGTTTGAGATTCAGAGATCAGATTTGTGTTCTGAAGAATTTAGAATTAATTCAGTTGATTTTGAACGAAGCTCACAATAGTCACTTGACTATTCATCCGAGGAGTACAAAAATGTATAACGATCTGAAACAGTTTTATTGGTGGCATGGTATGAAAAGAGATATTTCTGACTTTGTGTCGAAATGTTTAGTTTGTCAGCAAGTTAAAGCTAAACATCAGGTTTCGTCCGGTTTATTGCAACCGGTTATGATTCCTGAGTGGAAATGGGAACGAATCACGATGGACTTTGTGTCGGGATTGCCTTTATCTCCGAGAAAGAAAGATGCAATCTGGGTGATAGTTGACAGATTAACAAAATCAGCTCATTTTGTTCTGGTGAGATTAGATTATTCACTTGAAAAGTTAGTCAAATTGTATATCACTGAGATTGTGAGATTGCACGGGGTGCCACTGTCTATTGTATCTGACAGAGATACGAGAATTTACCTCGCGATTTTGGAAGAAATTGCAAGAGGCTTTAGGTACCAAGATACATTTTAGTACTGCTTTTCATCCTTAAACAGATGGACAATCTGAGCGAATCATCCATGTTCTCGAAGATATGTTGAGATGTTGTATTCTAGAATTTGAGAGTAAGTGGGAAAAACATTTACCGTTGATTGAGTTTGCGTACAACAACAGTTTTCAATCTAGCATTAAAATGGCACCGTATAAGGCTCTTTATGGTCGAAAATGTCAAACTCCATTGTATCTGAGTGAGAATAAGATTTACGGGGTTGATCTGATAAAAGAGACTGAGCAAAAAGTGAAAGTGATTCGTGACAGATTGAAACCAGCGTCAGATCGTCAAAAGTCTTATGCAGACTTGAAATTAAAGGTAACGAGTTTGAGGTTTGTGACAAAGTATTTTTGAAAGTATCTCCGTGGAAGAAAATACTTCGATTTGGCCGAAAAGGCAAGCTAAGTCCGAGGTTCATCTGGTCGTATGAGATCATTGAACGGATTGGACCGGTCGCTTATAGATTGATGTTGCCACCTGAATTAGAGAAAATTCATGATGTGTTTCACGTATCGATGCTTTGACGATACAGATTTGATCCATCCCATGTGATTGCTCCTTCAGAGGTTGAAATCCAGTCAGATATGTCGTATAGTGAAGAAACGATTCGAATTATAGCACGTGACATCAAAGAGTTGAGAAACAAAAGAATACCATTGGTGAAAGTGTTATGGCATAAACACAGAATTGAAGAGGCTACGTGGGAGACTGAAGATGTTATGAGAGAGCAATATCCAAACCTATTTACTGGTAAGATTTTCGGGGACGAAAATCCCTAAGGGGGAGAGTTGTAATAGCCCGGTTTAGACTCTAATCGGAACAGTGGTTTCGAGACCACAAATCCGAGGTCAGAAAAATATTTTTATATTATTTTTGGTGTTTATAATGTGTGATTGAGCATGTGTGAAAGTTCTGTGTGAAAATTTTATCAATTGTGTGCTTAATTTGTAAAAAGGACCTAATCGTGTAAAATGTAAAAGCTGTGTGCTGATTTTTAATGTGCTTAATTGAGTTGGCTTTTAAATGTAGTGGCCTTATGAGGCAATTAAGCCATTATATAGTTAGTGGATGGTTAATGGACAATTATAACCAACCATAATATATGTTATAATGTTTAATAATAAGGTTAAATTTGTAACTAGATAAATAATATATATATATATATGTTATAATAAAACAAAATCAAGAACTAGTGGGTGTTCATCTTTCTTCCACCAATTATTGAAGGAGAAATAAGGGTTTGAAGCTCATTTAATTTTGGCAAACTCAAGCTTTGATTAGTATGTGATTTTTGTTCGGTTTTTGATAATTTTTACGTTTCTGTGATCGTTGATTTGTGCTCTAGCTAACCCATGCTTTAATTTTAGAGATTGATGGTGATTTTGAGATATGCCATTGATGAATGCTTGAGCTTTGTGATAGTTGATGATGAAAAATGAAAGATAAGTTAAAGATTAACATATTTTGTCTTTGAATTTTTAGTGAAATTGAGTAATTTGGGCTTAATTGTGAAAATGAGAAATAGGAGGACTTAAATGTGAAATAAATGAAATGTTTGGACTTGTATGAACATATGGAGAATTCGGCTAGGCATGGGTGAAGTGAAATTTTGTGTATTTTGTGATTTTGTGAATTAGGGACTAAAGTGTCGAAATGTGAAAATGTGAGGGCTATTTTGCAAAATGCCCTAAATATGTGTGTTTGGACTAAATTGAATGAATTGGTGATTGAATGAGTTAAATTTGAATGTGTATAGACCGAGAAATGAGAGATTCGGATCGAGATCGAGGCAAAGACAAATTACTCGATTGATCGGCTAGTTTCGGTATTTGACGTCCGAGGTAAGTTCGGATATAATACCAGTTGTTAAATTTATATCTATGTGATGAGAATTGGTTGAATGTATAGTTAATGAGTAGAAATGTATTATATATGAAATCGAGTAATGAGGCACTAAGTGTGCAAATTTAGAAACGAGACAAAGATGAATAGCACTGTGTGTGCGAAATAATAGAAGCTTCAGCTTATTGATTTGGCACTGTGTGTGGATACCGAATTAAGTTCGGTTTTGTATCAAGGCACTAAGTGTACGATGTTAATTAAGCTTCGGCTATGATTTGGGAACTAAGTGTGCGATTGAGTTGGAAAGATATCGAGCAGTGAATGAGGTACGGTATCGAGCATCGAATAGCAAGAACGTTTGTTAACTGAGTGTTGGCAAAGGTATGTTTGAACCTATGTGGTTGATGATAGTTTTAAAGGTTGAATGAATGGATATTTGAGCATATGGTTGAGGATGATAATGTGCTTAATTGTGTATCTATCTATGTGATGGTTTATTTATGTATTGATGTTGTATTATTGAGAAGTATGTATTATATTACGAACTTACTAAGCTTTAAAAGCTTACTGTGTGAATTGTTTCTCTGTTTTACAGTGTTAGTAAAGCTAGCTCGGATCCGGGGATTGTCAGCGACTTGATCACACTATCGGCTACCTATTTCGGTACTTTAGAAAGATGTACATATTTGGTATATGGAATGTATAGGCTAGTAGTATGGTGCATTTTGAGATGTTGGACCTTGCCATATGACATGGCTTGGATTTTGGATGATTTTGGTTATTATGTGAGAATTAAGTATATGATGAATGTGGTATGAAATAGTGAGATTCGAAATGGTACATATCATGCTTGAATTAGTTAATGAAAATGTGTTTTAAGTGTGAATTTGTGGATTGACTAAATGATGTTTAGCTTGCATGAGTTGAGTTGTGAAAATGATGTTTTGGATGGATTTATTTGATTAGAAATTGAGCAATAGAATAGATAGTATAGTTGATGATTAAATGGTGCTTAAAATGGTATGTTTTGGTTGCATTTAAGGCATGAATTGGTATTGGTTTAAAGCATATAGATGATTCAATGTGTGGTTGGCAAATTTGGCTTTGAAAATAGCCTATAATTGCCCACACGGTTGAGCACACGGGCGTGTGGCTCGACTGTTTCCTTCGAGTTTGCAAATTGGAACAAGTCAGGCACGACCATGGGCTGGACACACGGGCATGTCCCAGACCGTGTGATGCAAGTCAGGCTCGACCACGGGTGAGGCACACGGGCGTGTCTCAGGCTGTGTGGACAAGTCAGTATGTATGCCCTATTTTGCCACGGCTTGGATGCATGGGCATGCACACAGCCTACCCACACGGGCGAGTGACCTCTGTAACTTAGAAAAATGTTTAAATTTCAAAAATTTTCGTATGAGTTCGGTTTAGTCCCGACCCCTTTCTAGCACATGTTTAGGGTCTCGTAGACCTCATTAAGGGACTATATGATTATATTTGAATATGATTGAATGATAATTGACTTTGTGATGTGAAATGGATATGAAATGTTCCGATTGTCCGGTAATGCCTCTTAACCCTATTCTGGCAACGGTTAAGGGTTAGGGGTGTTACATCCCGGATGTCTTTTACCACAATGTCTACATTCAGGTCGCTCAGATCTGACATTTCCAACTGATCGCTGTGAATCAAAGCTTTAAAATTTATAAAAAGAATGATCGAACCTGGAAACTAACTCTGACAACGCTTGAGGCAAGTGCACCTATCGAACAGTAGTATAGCTTAGGCAAGACCGTATTATCGAACCCAAAGGAACTAAAAGTACTAATACTAACTTTCTTTTTATTATCTAGCCTAAAAATAAAGAGAGATTGTTTATCTATTCTAAATTAATTAACTATTAAACTAAAGACTCTAAGACAAAGAAGAATGAATTTGAAAACTAACTTGGGAAAAACTCAATTGATTTAGGAGATACCCTAGGAAGAATCCACCTAGACTTCACTTGTTATCTAACACTGAACCATACGATTTATTCACTTAGTTTGATCCGTAAGACTCCCTAACGTATATTAAACCCTCTCTCGAGGCGAATAATGTCTAACCCTAGGTTAATTAGTGGAACTCTCGTTCTCTTATAATAACCCCCTAGAATAGCAGTAAATCGATCTATGGATTCCCATATTAGGTTTCACCCTAATCCGGCAAAATCTCGTCACCCTATCTCTAGGCGTGCGATTAACTCCGCTTAATTATGTTGGATCTACTCTTAGGTAGGGTCTATTCCTCCTCCACCTAAGCACATTAAATTTGGATTAAGCTCACATAATTAAGAACAAACTAAGTATTTATCATATAATTCAGAAAACAATAACAAGATTCATCATAGGTTTCATCCCTTCTGTATCCGAAGGGTTTAGTTCATAACAATAAAGGAAAACATCTCAAGAGAAAAGATAAAACAAAACATAAGAAATCCCTAAAACCCCTAAAGGAATTGAAGAGAAGATCCTCCGTCTTGAGTATAATTCTGACTTCTTGAGATGGATCAACTGGCTATCCCCGAGTGAATCCCCACAAATCTGCCTTCTCTGGCCTAGCACGACGCCCCTAGACGATGGCTTTGGGCTCCCCTTCTTAGGTCATACTTAAGGTGTATTTATAGGCTTTTGAAATACGTTTCTTTCTCCCTAAGTATCCTTTCCCGAATGAAATTGCTCTTCTTAACGGCAGAGGCACGGCCATGGCGCACGCCCGTGTAAATCGTGGCCAGGCCGTGTTCAGATTTCTTTAATGAGAATGACCGTGTGAGTCGGGGTTAGACCGTGTTCTAGATGATTGACTTGGCACAGCCGTGTGGGTCCAAGTCCAGGCCGTGTCGATTTCCTCATTAGCCCGTTTTGGTCCGTTTTGAGCCCGTTTCTCATTCTTTTTGTCCTTGGGTGCTTTCCTGAGTATAAGACATGAAAAGAAAGGATTAAGAGAACCTTTTTACATAAATCAAAGGATAATTCATCCAAAAGCATACTAAATGTGGGCCTAGAATATGTTACTATTTCGGTTTATCAAATACCCCCACACTTAAGCTTTTGCTTGTCCTCAAGCAAAATTCTCAACTTACAATTAAAATGAACTTCCCTCAATTCATAATAGTCGTTGATAGTGTCTCATCATAATTCAGGGATAATTCATACATGGATAATTCAACTCAAAGTGTCCTAAAAATTCAAACACTATAAGCCTTATATTTTGTAGCACAAAACATAGGTGTTTCCTTTCATCTAAATAATTACCTCTAATTCGAAATTTTCAAGGATTGACATCCTCACTAAAGATTCACTCAAATCACTCAAAGTGTTTAAGTGTCAAAATTTAGGCACTCAAAAGTCAAACATGAAGAGTTAATCCCATAGGCTTGCATGAAAATAAAATCTCCACCACTGAAATATGAGATGAAACACAAATCAAAAGGTCTTTGTTAGGGTTGTAACGGGGCTAGGGTTAAGGTGTGGAATAAGGTTGAATTAGAGGGTTAGAATCGAGATTGAATTGACAAATTACCTAACTAAGAACTAACGAACCAATAATAATAATTACATCAATTGAAAACTAATAATACTAATAATACGAGCTTTTTTCTCGATATTTGGAATTTAAGCGTATAAGCTCATTTAATAACAACTAATAATGAATAATGAATATACTTTTTTTTAGAACAAATCGTAAATACATAACTGAAATAAAAAACATAGTTAGGCTATTAATCAAATCAAATCTCGATATAAGGGTAGTCAAAAGGAATGGTGATAACAAAAACAAAGGGTTTCGGGTTAATATTAGTGGGTGAGTCAATAAATAGGGTTGTTAGGATTAAAAGGGGTTCACTAGGGGTTAATTTGTAAAGGTATGCTTTTTATGGAGTAAGTGGGTTAAATCCTAGGTGCCTTTATCATCTCTGTATATCAAATCAAAAAGTGTGGTCTCGACATGTATAATCGATGCAAGTTCTAGAATAACAAATCAGTGTTGACACACTCATAATCAATAGTGAGCAAGTAAAAGAATATATGCTCTATAAGGCTCAAAATCTCACAAAAATTATGGGTATTTTGATGTCAACCTCGTAAATTTCAAACTTCAAAGTAATATTTAAATTCAGGTAAACATCCTAAAAAAATTTAATTTCTGAAAAATAGACTTATCATGCTTGATTCTCTAGTATTCTTGGAATTTAATCATCAATGCACAATTATCAATGACTTAATCTAAAACATATCAATAAAAACCAGAAATTATCAAAAATTTCATCCTAATTAATAATATGAGTAAATTACTTAAAAACAAGACTAAATTCAAGATTTTGAGAACAATGCAAAAAGTTTGGCATATCTAAGATTCACCTCCCACACTTAAGATGTACATTGCCCTCAATGTACAAAGTTAGATAATAACACAATAATACTAAAATCATAAGATATGGGGAGAAGTGAAACTTCCTGAATTATGGGTGGATTCCTTGAGTCGGAGGTGACAGATGACTTATGTAGCAGTGAGTTACTCCTAGTGATTTGTTCATTATTTTTGAGTGTACCATTGAAACTGCGAAGTCATTAGTTAGATGTCTAGGGGTCGAAATTAAGCCAGCGTTAGTAATACTCTAAGGTTAGATAGCCAATGATAATATGAATAAAATAAGGGTATGAAACATATACGGCAAAAGAGTTTAAATTAAGACAAATAAAAATTAGAACGAAAGAACTAAAAATAAAGAAAAGAAAACTAAGAATAAGGAAAATAAAAGGACTCAGAGGTCCTCATCATCAGCTGGGTTCTGCGGTTGTGTTGGTGAAGAGATGTGGAAATGATAACAAATCTGCTGGAGGGTGGCCTCGATACCGTCAAAACGTCGAGCTGTGTCAGTGAATTGCTGAGTACAGTATTGCTCGAACTGAGTAAGGCGTGCAGAAATGTCCAAAAGTGAAGCTGATGCATGGGTGGGCCGCTAGCTCGGGAGTGGTGGCTCCTGTGGTAGTGGGATATCATCAGTAATGTCTTCGGGCTCCTCCTCGTCAGTGGGTAGGGCTAATCGGTATTGAGGTGGATCGGTTCCACATCGACGCTGGATCATCCTCATATGTAGCATCGTCTGGATGCCCTGTGGGGCCATCTGCACTATCAGTGTGAGTGAAGAGGTTTGTTCGTCGGTGGTTAGGAGCCCGAAATATCGAGCTAAGCGTGCGATGTAGGGCCCCATCGATAAAATCCCCTTTCTGTGCGGCTCTGTTTGATGTTGAATTGCACAGGCGATGAAGTATGCCAGGTCGAAAACGTGCCCTTCTGACATGCACGATAGGTAGTAGACATCGTGCTTGTTTACCACCTCTGTGCTCTCACGTCGCCCTGTGATGGTGTGAGCGAGAATGGCGTGAATATATCGTAGTAGGTGGGCTGGGGTCGTCGCTTCGAGAGACCGGGATCGAGACATTTATGGTGGGTGCTATGTTGCGCCAAAGAGCAAAGGGAGTGCGAGTGGAGTTGATGGGCCTAACTCAAGAGTGGATTTTCCTCTATAAATTCCTCCGTATAGAGTCCGAGTGCCGCGCCGGTGCGTGCACGCTTAGTCGACGTACCGTACCTCCTAAGTGGAATTGCACTGTGCCCGGGTCATCGTACTGGGCCATCACTATCTGTAAGGTAAAAGTAGTGCAGAACTCAAGGGTGAGTTCCAAATAAGTTGGCTCAATGATAGAGAAAAATTGCTTCCACGGCTCGGTCAATATGAGGGCCCGAATATCGGTTGCTAATCCGACCTGTTCCACCGCGTTCCAGTCAATGCATCTACCGGTTCCTAGAGGTCTTTCCCGGAATGCCTTGTATCGTTTTTCCTGAGCTTCTTGAGAGAATTGAAGGAAGCGGTGTCTTAATTCGAAAGATGTGCTGGCTGAGGATGATCCGGACCCCTTTCTTTTCTTAGTTGGTGCGGACGTGGTTCGTTTCCCTCGTGATGACGACATTGTACCTGAGAATAAAGAATATTCAAGTAACGGTTGTACCAAATTGTCATCTAGGCCCAAGATATTTAAATGCTAAACATAATTATTCACCTATGAGCAACCAATTCTAATTCTACATAGGAAGGTTTGTAACAGATTTTAATCAACAGAGAATATGAAATCCATCTAATAATGATAAATAGATCACATAACTAATCATCAAGATTATGAACATTCAATAAGTTCTAAAATGAGTTCAAAAAGAAAATAAATCATATTTAATATTAAAACTTTAAACAAAACGAAATAATATGACATAATATGAAATTTATCAAGCTTTAAGTCAAGAAAATGAAGTTGTGGAGGGAACCAAGGGTCGTGATGGTGCAAATCGGCTGGACACGGGCGGAGCATGGTGGTGCTGTGAGGTTTTCTGTAGGCGCACGGTGGTGGCGCAGGCGTGTTCACGGTTTTAGTGTGGTTTTCTTGAAAGAAAAGAAGGTTGAAGGTTTTCGGTGGTGAAGGGTTTGAATGTGGCCGGATTTGAGAGGGATGAAGCTTAAAATTTGGTTTAGGGTTCATTTGGGGGAAAGGAGATGGTTAAAGATGCTTAAATAGGGATACGAGCACGGGTATGGGCCACGCCCGTGTTTGATTTTTATGCGCCCGTGTTTTTCGCGATTTCAAATTTTAGGCGCGTTCAGTTGGATTTGCCACGGCCGTGTTGCTTATGACACGCCCATGCTTGATAAGTCAGTAACCTCACACGGTTTGGTGGCACGAGCGTGTTTCTCCCGTGCTTAACAAGTCAGTAACCTCACACAGTTAGTAGGCACGGTCGTGTTTAACCTTTGTTTAATAAGTCTGTAACCTCGCACGGGTAGTCGGCACGGGCGTGGGATATTATCGCAGCCCGTGTTGAGGAAAAAGATTCTTCTTTGTCGCACGGCACCGCCGCACGCCTATGGTTTGTCCCAGCTTTGCAGACGCCACGCACACGCCATGTGCAAGGTTTGTGTGGTCTAAAACCCGCACTTTATTAGATTAATTAGTATGAAGTTAGATGCTAAACAGTTAAAAGTATAATGTTAGGGAAGTTAGTGCTCGGGTTGCCTCCTGAGAAGTGCTTGTTTATAGTCTTAAGCTAGACTTTCCTTATTTTCGGTTCTAAAAGAAGGTTCCTGGAGCAGAAGCTCCTCTCTCATATCTCTAAAATCTGCACCATTATAAATTTTTAGTCGGTGACCATTTACCTTGAATGTGCCCTTAGTGGGGTGAGTTACCTCGATTGTCCCGTATGGAAAAATTGTTTTAATCATGAATGGGCCTGACCATCTCAATTTCAGCTTCCCAGGAAATAATTTACGCCTTGAGTTGTACAGTAGGACAAGTCCCCTACTTCGAATTGTTTCGACTTCTTTAGACGAGCGTCATGGCGTCGCTTAGTTGCCTCTTTGTATAGTTTCGAGTTTTCAGAGGCCTCAGCTCTCCATTCGTCTAGCCTGCTCATCCGCATCATTCTTTTCTTTCCTCGAGTGCTAAGATCAAAATTTAAAAACTTTATGGCCCAAAAAGCTTTGTGTTCTAACTCGAATGGTAGATGACAGCTTTTCCCGTATACAAGTTTGTATAGGGATGTCCCTAGAGAGGTTTTAAATGTTGTTCTATAGGCCCATAAGGCATCATCTACTTTTAATGCCCAATCTTTTCTGTTTGATTCAACCATTTTTTCTAGAATGCGCTTAAGTTCTCGGATTGCTACTTCAACTTGCCCACTGGTCTGAGGGTGATATGGGGTAGCTATCCTGTGGTGTACTCCATACTTTTTTAAGACTTTGTCAAATTGAGTATTACAAAAATGAGTGCCCCTATCACTAATGATAGCTCTAGGCGTTCCAAATCGAGCGAACAGTTTCTTGAGGAACTTAACTACTACTCTAGCATCATTAGTAGGTAGAGCTTCGGCTTCCACCCATTTTGACATGTAATCAACTGCCACTAGGATGTATTTATTTCCGAATGAACTAGGGAATGGACCCATAAAATCAATACCCCATACATAATATTTCACATGATAGCATATATGTTTGAGGCATTTCATCACGTTTAGAGACATTACCTGTTCTTTGGCATTTATCACATGAAGCGACATACTGTTGGCATCCTTGAATAGAGTGGGCCAATAAAAACCTAATTCAAGTATCTTATGTGTCTTTGTCTTAATGCCATTGTAGTGTCCTCCCAAGGTCCCGAATGGTAATGTTCTATAATCTTACTTGCTTCGTCCTTGTAACGCATCTTGAATTACCCGACCGCACATATTCGGAAAGAAAGGGATCTTCCCAAAATAATTTTTGCATCAAGCAAAGAATCGCTTCTTTTGGTGATGTGTTATTTTTTTGGCAAGATGT
This sequence comes from Gossypium sturtianum, assembly GCA_025698515.1. Lineage (NCBI taxonomy): Eukaryota > Viridiplantae > Streptophyta > Magnoliopsida > Malvales > Malvaceae > Gossypium > Gossypium sturtianum. Next base: position 69,559,310 of record CM046947.1, on the reverse strand, counting down.
TAGTAGCTAAATAATTTGCAATATCCGAAAACCCTGGTACCTCAGAATGAGTTATCGAAAAGAGTTGTTCTTCTGGGAATGAATCGTTTATCTCTCCTTCATTTAGCTCTTCGATATGGGGGTTTTCGAGTCTAGAAAGGTGATCAGCTGCAAGGTTCTCAGCTCCTTTCTTATCCTGTATTTTCAAATCAAATTCTTGTAAAAGTAAAATCCATCTTATGAGTCGTGGTTTCACATCAGGTTTAGTTAATAAATAACGAAGAGCTGAGTGGTCAGTGAAAATGGCAACTTTAGATAATAATAAATACTGTCTAAATTTGTCAAAAGCAAAAACTACAGCTAGCAGTTCTTTCTCCGTGGCGGTGTAGTTTTCCTGTGCGGGTGTCAAAGTCCTGCTAGCATAATAGATTGGCTGAAAATGCTTGCCTCTTCGTTTTCCCAGAACTGCACCTACTGCGAAATCACTTGCATCACACATTATTTCAAAGGGTAGATTCCAATCAGTTGCAATTATAATCGGAGCATTTATTAGTTTATCCTTTAGGATATTGAATGCATCTAAACATTCCTGATCAAAATTGAAAGGAACATCTTTTTCTAGTAATTTTGTTAAAGGCTTAGCTATTTTAGAAAAATCCTTAATGAATCTTCTATAAAATCCTACGTGTCCTAAAAAACTTCTAATGGCCTTAACTGAACTAGGAGGAGGTAATTTTTCTATGGTTTCAATCTTTGCTTTATCTACCTCAATCCATTTACTAGAAATTTTATGTCCTAATACAATTCCCTCTTGTACCATAAAGTGACATTTCTCCCAATTTAAAACAAGGTTTGTTTCCTCACATCTCATCAAGACTCGTTTTAAATTTTTAAGGCAAAGATGGAAAGAATTACCGTAAACTGAGAAATCATCCAAAAATACCTCTATAATATCTTCCACGAGTTCATCAAAGATTGCTAGCATGCAACGCTGAAAAGTAGCAGGAGCATTACATAATCCAAAAGGCATTCTACGATAAGCAAACGTACCGTATGGGCATGTAAACATTGTCTTCTCTTGATCTTTAGGTGCTATTGGGATTTGGAAATAACCGGAGAGTCCGTCTAGGAAGCAATAGTACATATGTCCTGATAACCTTTCTAGCATTTGATCAATGAAGGGTAGAGGGAAGTGATCTTTTCTAGTGGCGTCATTCAGCTTCCTGTAATCTATGCAAACTCTCCAACCTGTGATTGTCCTGGTAGGAATTAATTCATTCTTTTCGTTAGCTACCACGGTCATGCCTCCTTTCTTTGGGACAACCCGCATGTGACTCACCCACTTCTTTGTCGTAAATAGGATAAATTATTCCAACATCTAGAAGTTTAATTACCTCGGCTTTCACGACTTCTTTTACGTTGGGATTTAATCGTCTTTGTGGTTGCACGCATGGCTTGTACTCGTCTTTTATTAAAATTTTGTGGGTGCAAAATGTTGGGCTTATTCCTTTAATGTCAGAGATTTTCCAAGCTATGGCTTTTTTATGCTCTCTTAGTACCTGTATCAACTCCTCTTTTTCCCGAGGTTCTAGCTCAAGAGATAATTATCGGTAACGTATAATTTTCCCCAAGGAATGCATACTCTAAATGTTTTGGCAGTTGCTTTAATTCTAATTTAGGTGGTTCATCAACAGAGGGTTTTTGTTTTAAATCGCCATCGAATTCAATGATTTCTTTTTCCGTTTGTCTTGATGATGACATTTTTTAAATTTAGCTCGTGGACTTCATCTTCTTCCCCCTCTTCTTGAGTGTGACACAGTTCCATCGTGTCATCATGTAGAATTTCCTGTAATGAGTTTTGAATGATATGATCAGTGGTATCAATAAAATAACAAGAATCATCTTGTTCTCTAGAATATCTCATGGCATCATAAATTTGAAAAATAATTTCCTCATCGCCTATCCTTAATGCAAGTTTACCATCACCTACATCGATAACAGCCCTGGCAGTGGCTAAAAAAGGGCGCCCTAGAATTAAGGGAACCTCAATGTCCTCATCCATGTCAAGCACAACAAAATCAACGGGGAAAATAATTAATCGATTTTTACCAAGATATCCTCGATAACTCCTCTAAGGTATTTAATAGATCTATCAGCTAACTAAATACTCATCCTAGTGGGTTTTGGTTCCCCAAGATCTAGTCGTTTAAACATTTTATAAGGCATTAAATTAATATTGGCACCTAGATCAGCTAATGCTTTATTAATATTTAAACTACCAATTAAATAAGGAATAGTAAAACTTCCTGGGTCTTTTAATTTGGTTGGTAGCTTATTTTGGAGGATGGCTGAACATTCTTCATTAAGCTCCACCATGGATACTTCTTCAAGCTTCCTTTTATTCATTAGGAGTTTCTTTAAGAATTTTGCGTACGTCGGCATCTGTGAAATGGCTTCAACAAAAGGTAAGTTAATATGTATCTGTTTAAACAGTTCAAGAAACTTACCGTATTGGGCGTCTAATCGTTTCATCTTTAATCATATTTGGATATGGGATTGGTGGTTTACTTTCTTTGCATTTTGGAGTTACATCCCCAACTCTTGTATCCTTTGCTTTGTCATCTTCATGTAGTATTTTTTTCTTTGGTTCAACTAACTCCTTTCCACTCCTCAGTGTAACTGTCTTTACCTATTCTGTTGCTTTAGAGAAAATCACTGATCGAATTTTGAAAACCATTTCAGTAAGTTGTCCAACTGTCTTAGTGAGTTCTCCAACTTGTTTCTTTATCACTTTGATCGATGTTTGTTGGTCATCAAGTGTTGACTCAGTCTTTCGAAAATGGGCTTCTGTGGATGCTATGAATTTGTTCAACGTCTCTTCAAAATTTGGCTTCTTTTCCTGTGGATAGGGCTAATTTTGGAAATTTTGAGGAGGTTGTTGTCTTTGATTTCCTTGATTTCCTTGTCCTCCCCACGAAAAATTTGGGTGGTTCCTCCAACCTGGATTATAATTATTACTATATGGGTTATTATTAGATCTGAAATTGTTACCTATATAGTTCATCTGCTCACTTCGTGTCCCGGTTGGTAGGGTGGGTACTCGAGGATTCGCCACAGTTCCACTTGCGTCAGATCGCATGACCGGATGTACCGCGAAGAACACAAACTATCAAGCTTCTTATTCATCAACTCTACCTGATTTGTTAGCATAGTTATCAAGCGCGTCGAGGTTGTAAACTCGTCGTTTTTGTTGGCCTTGTTCTTGTAACTTGCCACCGATAGTTGTTCAAATGACATCTCTTCTATAAACTCGTAGGTCGCTTCAGGAGTTTTATTATTCAGAGTTCCACCCATGCGGTCGAGTCGATTAGTTGCCTCGTTGAGGGGTTTACACCGTTATAGAAAGTTTGGACTTGGAGCCACAAAGGTAAACCATGGTGCGGACACCTCCTCAAGAGATCCTTATATCTCTCCCATGTATTGTATAATGTCTCTAAATCCATCTGCACAAAAGAAGAGATATCATTACGTAATTTGGCCATTTTGGCCGGTGGGAAATATTTTAATAAAAATTTTGGTCATTTGTTCCCATGTAGTGATTGACCCGTGGTAACGAAGTTTAACCACTCGTTTGGCTTTATTCCTTAATGAAAAGGGAAATAATCAAGACGTATGGCATCATGTAAACGCCATTTATTTTGAAGGTATCATAGAACTCTAAAAAAGTAGCTATATGAGTGTTTGGATCTTCGTCCTGCAAACCATCAAATTGAACAAACTGTTGAATCATTTGTATAGTGTTAGGCTTTAATACAAAATTATTATCAGCTATAGCAGGCCTAACAATACTTGATTCGGCTCCTGTTAAATAAGGTTTAGCATAATCATACATAGTACGCGGAGCATTATTTTCTGCCACATCTTGTGGTGGAAGATTATTTCCGTCCATCCCTTCAGTAGGATTGGATCTGTCTTCTCGCTCTCCTTGGTAATTTAGGGCTCGCCTAATTTCTCTGCGATTTCTCCGAGCGGTAGCTTCAATATCACTGTCGTATTCTAAAGGTCCTCTCGGGTTTCTTCTAGTCATAAACTAGAGGTACCTGCTAGGAAAAGAAAGAAAGAAAATTTAGCAAATTTTAAAAATTAAAACTAAAAATAAAAATAAATTGCAAAAAATAAAAATAATGGCTAAAGTGATAAAAATAGAGCTTTCTTAATATTTTAGTTCCCCGGCAATGGCGCCAAAAACTTGATCGCTGTGAATCAGAGCTTTAAAATTTATAAAAAGAATGATCAAACCTGGAAACTAACTCTGACAACGATTGAGGCAAGTGCACCTATCGAACAGAAGTATAGCTTAGGCAAGACCGGATTATCGAACCCAAAGGAACTAAAAGTACTAATACTAACTTTCGTTTTATTATCTAGCCTAAAAATAAAGAGGGATTGTTTATCTAATCTAAATTAATTAACTATTAAACTAAAGACTATAAGACAAAGAAGAATGAATTTGAAAAATAACTTGGGAAAAACTCAGTTGATTTAGGAGATACCCTAGGAAGAATCCACCTAGACTTCACTTGTTATCTAACACTGAACCATACGATTTATTCACTTAGTTTGATCCGTAAGACTCCCTAACGTATATTAAACCCTCTCTCGAGGCGAATAACGTCTAACCCTAGGTTAATTAGTGGAACTCTCGTTCTCTTATAATAACCCGCTAGAATAACAGTAAATCAATCTATGGATTCCCATATTAGGTTTCACCCTAATCCGACAAAATCTCGTCACCCTATCTCTAGGCGTGCGATCAACTCCGCTTAATTATGTTGGATCTACTCTTAGGTAGGGTCTATTCCTCCTCCACCTAAGCACATTAAATTCGGATTAAGCTCACATAATTAAGAACAAACTAAGTATTTATCATATAATTCGAGAAAATAATAACAAGATTCATCATAGGTTTCATCTCTTCTGTATCCGAAGGGTTTAGTTCATAACAATAAAGGAAAACATCTCAAGAGAAAAGATAAAACAAAACATAAGAAATCCCTAAAACCCTTTGAAGGAATTGAAGAGGAGATCCTCCGTCTTGAGTATAATTCTGACTTCTTGAGATGGATCAACTGGCTATCCCCGAGTGAATCCCCACAAATCGCCTTCTGCCTAGCACGACGCCCTAGACGATGGCTTTGGGCTCCCTTCTTAGGTCATACTTAGGGTGTATTTATAGGCTTTTGAAATACGTTTCTTTCTCCCTAAGTATCCTTTCCCGAATGAAATTGCTCTTCTTCACGGCAGAGGCACGGCCATGGCGCACGCCCGTGTAAATCGTGGCCAGGCCGTGTTCGGATTTCTTTAATGAGACATGGCCGTGTGAGTCGGGGTTAGACCGTGTTCTAGATGATTGACTTGGCACGGCCGTGTGGGTCTAAGTTCAGGCCGTGTCGATTTCCTCATTAGCCCATTTTGGTCCGTTTTGAGCCCGTTTCTCGTTCTTTTTGTCCTTGGGTGCTTTCCTGAGTATAAGACATGAAAAGAAAGGATTAAGAGCAACTTTTTACATGAATCAAAGGATAATTCATCCAAAAGCATACTAAATGTGGGCCTAGAATATGTTGCTATTTCGGTTTATCACCAACACTCGCAATCGAAGTAGCTGGAGTTCGAAAGCTCGAATGTGATCTTGCATGATCATTGCTTGAATGTCCCGCATTAGCCTTTGAACGACTATACTGATCTCGAAATTTCTTTGATGCAGACTAAAATGATTTACTTGAGGATTTATTTCTCACATCTCTAGCTTCTAACTCAGCTTTTCTTTTATCTTTCCCGATTTCTTCAGCTTTACATGCTCGATCAACAAGCACGGCAAACTCTTTTATTTCCAAAATTCCAACTAACAAACGGATATCTTAATTCAGACCGTCTTCAAACCTTTTTCACATTATTGCTTCAGTCGAGACACATTCTCGTGCATATTGATTTAGTCTCACGAATTCTTGCTCGTATTCTGTAACAGACATACAGCCCTCTTTCAATTCAAGAAACTCTTTTCGCTTTCGATCAATGAATCTCTGACTAATATATTTTTTCCGAAATTCGATTTGAAAGAAATCCCAGGTAATTCGTTCTTTCGGAACAACATAAGTCAAAGTTTTCCACCACTGATAAGCTGCATCTCTTAACAAGGAAACGGCACATTTCACACATTCTTCAGGGGTACACGACATTTCATCAAATACTCAAATTGTATTCTCGAGCCAAAACTCAGCTTTCTCAGCATCATCATCACTAATAGCCCTGAACTCTTCGGCCCCATATTTATGGATTTTATCGACCAGAGGCTTATTCAACAGATTCGGATTCATAACCGGAGGTACAACAGAAGTCTGAGGAGGATTAGATGGGGGCGGAGGTTGAGGAACAGCCAGATTTGTTCTAATATACTGAGTGAACCACTCATTCATCATTTGGAAGAAGGCTTGTTTAGCCTCTCCTTCCTGACCGCTAGTAACCGGTCTAGAATCAGACGGCGCTGTCCCTTGAGCGGGAGCAGGCATCGTCAGCTATTGCTCGTTCGGGATCCATTTACTATACGAAAAATACATTTTATCTGTTAGGATTCATCACACTATCACAGTTCATATATATGGCATGTATAGCTAGACTTTCACACGATACGTTAGTCCTAGAATCGACTAAATCATAGCTCTGATACCAATCAAATGTAACACCCCTAACCCGTATCCATCGCCAGACTAGGGTTAAGAGGCATTACCGGATATTTCAGAACTTTTCACAAACATGCATCTCACATAAACAAAACATCATCATGCATAATCATTTTGTCCCTTTAGAAGATTTACGGGACCTTAAACATACTTTATAAAGGGTTCGGGACTAAACCGAGCACATACGAAACTTTGCAGAACTCATAAATTTTTTCTTTCAAAACAGGGAAAATGCCCGTGTGGCTAGGCCGTGTGCCTCACATGGCCGTGCCTTTGCCCGTGTCTCAGCCCGTGTACAAAACTGACTAGTACCACACGGCCTGTCACACACCCGTGTGTCTGGCCCGTGTGCAATACTGAATTGAATCACACGGCCTGTCACACACCCATGTGTCTGGCCCGTGTACAACACTGATTTACTTGGAAATAGGACAGTGAAAGACACAGTCAGACACACGCCCGTGTGCTCAACCGTGTGAGCAATTGTAGGCCATTCACAAGGCCAAATTGCCACCCACATTATTTCATACCTACAAGCATCAAACAAGCATTATTTCATATCCCAAAAGCAGCCAAAATATACCAATTCAATATACCAACCTTTCATCAAAAATACTAACTTTGCATCACATAGCATGGACTAAATTTATCATAATCACATTCATTATCAAGCCATATCACATGGCTTTATATACATAAACATGTACCAAAACATAGCTTAACATTTCTAGCCTATACATGCCATACTTCAATATATACATTTTCAAAGTATAGTTTGATAGTGTGGTGATGATCCTCAACGATCCCTGAGCTTCCAGTAGCTTCGAAAATCTATAAAACAATGCAAACACACACAAAGTAAGCTTTCAAAAGATTAGTAAGCCATATACAAATAAACTTATCATGAAGAACATTTATAAACCATTTCATTCACATAAATTATAGCATAACTCAATAGCAAAATCATATTTCTCCTTTGGCTCAATTGTTCCTAACCATTTTCTTACACACATACCACATAACCATGTAGTTCATTTGATCATAGCACATTTTATTTCATTTCTCTCATACATGTATCTAAATTCCACATTTTTCACTTATACTTACTTTTCGTACTCGTACTTTGTATACATTTCAAATGTACCTGCATAGGATGCACATTTCACATAATCATTCATTTCTCAGAATGCCCGTTGAACCATTTGGAATCAAATAGGATACTCGGATAACTCAGAAAGCTCATACAACGCCAACGTCCCAGACGTGGTCTTACATGTAATCAATATCTATGCCACTGTCCCAGACAGGGTCTTACACGAAATCAAATACGATGCAGATGTTCCAGACATGGTCTTACATGTATAACTCAAATCGATGCCAATGTCCCAGACGTGGTCTTACACGATAATACATATCGAAACCCTATGTCATGACATATGTATCCTAACTATTCCTAAGGTTCGTACGGGGCTTTTCGGACATTGACACATTGTCAAAACTTTCTCGAATTTCACATGTTCATATTCCATAGTCATTCATCACAATTAAATTTCTTATAAACATGAATAAATCAACTCAAACACATTTATTTGTATATAGACTTACCTCGTACGGATATGAACGGATGGAAACGACTACTTTCGATTTCCCCCGATCTAATTCCGTTTTCTTTGGTTCTTGATCTATTCACATTCAAATTTAGCTTATTCATTCACCAAATCATTCAATTCAATCCAAATACACATATTTGGGGTATTTTACAAATTATCCCTCACATTTTCACATTTTGACATTTAAGTCAATATTTCATAAAATCACCAAATACACATAATTTCATTTTACCCAAGCTAGGCCAAATGTTACTACACTTCGTATAAGCCAATATATTTCATTTATTTAACATTTTAGTCCCTCAAAATATCATTTTCACAATTTAGCCCAAAATAGTCAAATTCATAAAAAATTCAAAGACAAAACATTTTAATCTTTCACATATATTTCATATTTCATCAACTATCATCACAAAGCTTACAAAATCATCAATGGCATAACTCAAAATTATCATCAAATTCTAAAATTAAGGCATGGGCTTGATAGAATGCTAAGCAACGATCACAAAAATATAGAAATTATCAAAAACGAACCAAAAACACATACCCGATTGATGCTTAGACAATGGCCGAATGTTAAGAAATCAAACCCTTTTTCTTTCTTCAATTTTCGGCAAAACAAAGATGATAATGGCCACATTTTTATGTTTTGTTTTATTATAATAAACTTTATTAATCTTTTACCAAATTAACCTTTTAAAATAACATTAAAATCCAACTAACATATGCCCATCTTTGTCCATGCATTAATCCAAGGGTCCATTTACCACTTAAGGACCTCACACTTAATAAGACACATCAATTTGGCACCTAATCAAATAGAAGGCTACTTTTGCATTTTCTGCGATTAGGTCCCTTTTGCAAATTAAGCACACAAACAATCAAATTAAAACATGGAAATTTCACACGTATCAATTCACATGCTGTAGACTCAGAAAATAATATTAAAATATTTTTTTGACTCGAATTTGTGGTCTCAAAACCACTATTTCGACTAGGGTCTAAACTGGACTGTTTATCAAAAACCGAAACAAAAACATACCTTGATCAAAGCTTTTAATGGCCGAATGTTAAGAAAGCTTAAAACCCTATTTCTTTTGCTTATTTTCGGTTAGAAGATGAACATAATGGCTTAATTTTTGTTTTGTTTTAATTAATATAACCTTAATAACCTAATTACAAATTTAACCTTAATAAATAAAACATTTAAAACATCCATTATAAGGTCATTTATGACCAATCCCACTATCCATGGTCCATTTACATATTAAGGACCTTTCATTTAATAAGCCATGGCAATTAGGCTCTTTTAACAACTAGCACACAGCTTTTGCATTTTACGTGATTAGGTCCTTTTTCACAAATCAGCACACAGAAGATAAAATTTTCACACAGAACTTTCACACATACTTTATCACATGCCATAAACATAAAAAATAATATTAAATTATTTTCCCAACCTCAGATTTGTGGTCCCGAAACCATTGTTCCGACTAGGGTCTAAACCGGGCTGTTACGCATCCAATGGTAAAAAATAATTCTAAATACCAAATATCTCATCAAAATTATATTTCCAGAATTTAATTATTGAGAAATGACCAAAAGGTCATTATGTGGTGAAATTACCATTTTTCCCATTTGTGCAATTGGACACTTATCAAATACAAATCTCAAAATTTACATTTAACTCTTAATAACAAAATTTTGGATGGTAAAAATTACACCTTTTCCTCTTCTCAACAAAAATGAAAAATTTACAATTTAATCTTTTTGCTTTTCAATCTTTCCAATCTCCTCTAAAAAGATATTTTCATCACACCAATAAATTTTTCAACTTATTTTTATGCCATTTAATCAATAATAACTCACCTTTCTCATTTTGGACAAATTTATAGTTTAGTCCTCAAACTTTTTATAATTTGCAATTTGGTCCTTTTTGACTCATTTCCACATCCAAATACTTTTCATTGATTCTAATATCCAATAAAAAAATTTATTTCATAAAAATTCTTTATCTAACTCGTATTTCAAAATTTCTCATTATATCACTATATTTGATCCTAGAATAGTGTCATGAGTATTATCGAAAATTTTGGGGTGTTACAAAATTCATCTTTAAGCCCAATTTTCTCCAATTAGTCCACCTAATCCATGAAAAAAAATATGAATAATAATAAAATATTTAAGGACTTAAATAACACAATTCAAAGGGAAATTATAACAAATAAATTGGAAATAATGCACTTATCAAAATGTTGAAAATACTCTTATGGGATAAAAGTACCATTTTACTCCTCACCTCAAAATCTTAACTAATTAAGACCAACTAACTCGTACCTCTAAAAATTCTCAAATTCCTATATGTTCACATAAGTGAAATTCTTGTAGCAAATTACGGAAAAAATTATCGGATTCGTATCGCATGATAAATCTATAAGTTCTTTGGGTTGTTGCAAATAATAATCAAGAACATTTCAAAACTCAAGAGAGACATATCCAAGCTTGAAAGTAAGAGAATTCCCTTCAAATATTCTTTTTCTCGTATTCTCTTGTACATCGTCTCTTCTATGCTTATTCTATGCTTATTTGTTTTAGAGAGTTATCACTTGTAAACACACACCTTAGACAGGTGTTAATTGCTTACCCATTTCTCTTTGTATTAAAAAGAATATTTAAGGTTTTTAGATGGAAAACCTTAAGAAGAATGTAGAGGGTTTTAATTTTGTCACAAAAATTAGGGGGAATGTTCTTTGTTAGCCTTTGTAACAATATAAGGATTGTAAATGTTTAGTCTTAAAAGACATTAATTTTATATAGTGAATTAGAAAAATCGTTGGTTGAGGTATACCAAGATAGTGGAATAGGCAATTGGGCCCGAATAACTATAAATTCGTGTGTTCAAGCTATTTTCCCTTGTTCTTTTATTTTAGAATAATTTGTAAAAAAAAAAAAAACAATTAAAATACCCATTCACCCACCATTTTAGTATTTTCGATCCTAACATCAAAATAAAATAAAAGTGAAACATAAGTTGAAAACTACCAACAAAAGTTTCGTGTAATGCCAAACTGTTGTGGTTTGTTACAATATCACAAATCTAGCCACAACATCTATCCTAACTTATTCAATTTCAGTATATCATTTGTTTTTTAGTTATTATTACTGCAATTATTGTTCGTATAATTAACATATATGGATTTATGCATGTGTAGTTCAATATACATTTCCCAAGTTATAAACAATCTCTTTCATCTAATGAATACTTTATGGATTTAATTGGCGGGTGAAATTAAATAGTATGAACTCTGTCGCCTTTAACAAAGTGCTTAATTAACCAAAAGGAAGAGAAGAGAATGTAAAACCAAAGCGTTGAATCTGCATTTGTTATCTTATGATGAAATCATGAAAATAATTGCATCATTGAACTAAAAAAAATAGCAATAATAATCATCTCAGAGAAAAAGGTGAAATGAGGTTTTGTGTATATATTGAATATAAAAAGCTAGAAACATTATAAAAGAAAAACTAAAAGCTGAGTACCGGATTTCAAGTTATAAGAGCCGTATAAATTATGAAGAACAAAAGGGAAAGACCGAAGAAATGACAGGAAAATTCCGGTAGATCATGGGGCGACATGCTTCAGCATTCATAGCATGCATTACAACATGAATTGCAAAGGAAATTAAACCCACCAATATATTCTAAAAAAAAAAAAAAAAACATAGCATATATTTATCATTATCAAGGAAAGAGCATACATTTTTATATGGCATCTTATGCCATGTAAGTTTTGTATCAAAATATACATAAAATATCATAAACATTAATGTGAGGGTCCATAAATCTTGGAAAGAGCTTGCAATATATTAACTTGTAATCTCAACTGCAATATATAATCAGCTGTCCTTATAAACAGCCGGTCCGGCTTCAACCCTTTTGCTTCCGGAATTAGCCTTTGCAACTTCTTCACCTTTGTTCGAACTGATCTACTGCCACGGCCACCGCTGTCACCTGTCCACCTTCTCCTCCTCCTCCATTTCACCCTCGAAAACTCTTTGCACCTCCTTAACTCCATACGTTTCATAACAAAATGAAAGAAATTAACAAATGTGACTAAATTTCTTAAGCTTTCTAACTGCAAAATAAGAAGAAATGAACTTGAAAAAAAATTAAAAAGAGAGATAACAAAAGGAGCCGCCTTGTGTTTTTTGGGTTGAGGAACTAATACAAGTTTTATATACAAAGAGGATATGAGAAGTGAGAGGGGGCATTAAATGATGCAAAGAGTTCTAGAACGGGCCATGTGAGCCGACCCTTGATGTTCCTATCATATGATATTATATCATTAAGGTTAAATTCTGCTACTAAGTCCCTATACTTTGCGAAAGTTAAAGATTTAGTCTTTGTACTTTAATTTAATAAATTTTAGTCCTCCTACTTTTCAGAATTTGAAATTTTAGTCCTAACCTAATCAATAGCAGTTAAATCTATTTGATTAAAATTCAATTGTTAATCTTGTACTTTGCACATAATTCTAGATTTAGTTTATATTTTCCAATTGTATCATTCTAAGTCCTTGTACTTTTCGAATTTTGAAATTTTAATCTTGACATAAATGATAGTCGTTGATCCATTAACTAGATTTTTAGTGGGTAATATGTAGAAATAACAAGGTGGTATAAGATTACACATATAATAATATATTTGTTATATCAGATTTCGGAAATAGCATAACTTAACTTAATGAATTAACAACTATTATTTGCTGAGGACTGAAATTTTAAAATTTGAAAGGTATAATGACTAAAAAAGAACAAATTAGAGTACAATGATTAAATTCACAACTTTTGTAAAGTATAAGGATTAATAGTAAATTTTAACCTATCATAAATATATATTAAAATTTAAAAATATTAAAAAAATAACTTTATAAACCACAAGTCTTGACTTGAATGGAGTGATGATTAAAACTCTTATCAAACACTCATTTGGCAAGGGTTCAAATCATGTTACCCCATCCCCTACCCCTAATATTGTATAAAAACAACTTTATAAACTACAATGTGTGGCATGATAATTGCTCACTTCATCCACGCTCATGGAAATGAAATATATTTCATTATCAGCTACAAAAATAACTTTATCACATCATATGATTTATTGAAAGTAAATAAATTTATACATTCCCTATACATCAAATATAAATCAATTATTATACCATATAAAATTCATATTCACAAGTTAAAAAAACTTGTAAATATTTTAATTCTCTGTTAATCAACTTTAGTAATGTACCCTAAAAAATGCAATCACCATACTAGTGCTATTTAAAATCTAAAATATTATATAAGTTCCAGCTTATGCCTATGTAACAAGATAGTTTTACCAATTTGAATAAATTTTAAAATTTTAATTGTACTCTAATAAACATAAATAAATTCTTAACACAAATAAGGAGCTAATTGAAAGAATAAGAAGATTTTTAATTGTAAAGAAAATCTAAGTATAATGATAAAATATAAAGGATTTTCTATATTTTAACATTTCTTTTATAAAATAATTAGACCTTTTAGATGATTGAGCAACTTAAATAATATCACTAGATATATATTGTTAACTCAGTCAACAACAATACGATGTGTTGCATTTTCTGTTCTCATTTCTAGTTTTGATTGCACGCCTTGGATGTTTTGTCATTTTATGTATGTGGCCTTTGTGGTAGGGCCTAATAAATGCTTACCTTTAAAGTGGCCTACGCACGTGTTTGACAGGTCCTTCACTTGCCTAAACCCAAACACCACCATCCAAAAATACATCTGTCCTAGTAATCCTCGAACCACAAAAAAGTCGTGGGTTTGACGTGTGTCTCTTCTAGGCCGCATCATCGCTAATCCAATGTCTAAAGATAACCCTCCATATGCCTTTCTTTTGGGATGGTTTTGATCACATGGGGTGCTGTCCAGCCAGGCTCCAGGGGTAGATTCATGATGAGACGAGAGAGACTTATATAATTCTTCTATTCCTATATCATATTTTTCTAATTATTTCAATTTATATATTACAAACCCAATTTTTAAATCATTTACGTATATGCTAATTTCCTTTTTTTCTTTTAAGTTTATAACTACATTATAATTAAAGTGCAAGTAGAACTATTAAAATATAAATAGATTAAGATTTAGAATAAAACCTTAGTTTTTAATAATAATAAAAACTCATATTATTATAGTATAAATTATAAATCAGAAATATCTAAATTATAAATTAATTAACCAAATTAAAATTCAATAATTCATAATGGAACTTAAATAGCCACATATTTTAATTGCGTATGGTGATTATTAAATTTAAATACTCAAAGACTTAAAATATCTGTTTTTGTCAATTGAAACGAAACTTTATTAGATTTTTGTGTTATTTTAATATTGTATCTTCATTATTTTTTTAACGTCGGTACAAAATTTAGTCCTAGTTTGCATTGAAAAATTAAATTCTAAAATCATTGAAAAATCAATGTCGAGAATAACTTAAGTGGGGAAGAGTTTTAATAGGGATATTTTTTTATAGTAAGAGGAAGAACTCTTTTTGGAAGAGGAGCTTAGCATGAGCTCTTTTAGGGTTTTATAGGAGTTGTCGTAACTTGTAAAATTATGAAAAAAAAGTATTACGCACTGACTCGATTGCACTTGAAGTGGGTAATAAAAGACTTTTCAAAGATATGATAAAAAATTATTTAATTGGACTTTTGATAAAATTCGATACTGAAATCTATTAAGAATCAATGTTGATTTAACAATAGCTAACGAAAAAGTATGAGAGGATCTTTAATCGGACAAGTCCTTCCATAGGCTAGTTCTTCATAATAAAAGTAGTTAATTTCGTGAGACACTGTATGCAGGTGATAAAGATACAACATTTATATTATTTTTTTTAGAAATAATAAGGCGGGTGATGTGATGAAGCCTTGGGGAAAATAGAAATGGCCCCACGTAACAAGTTGGCAAAGTTTTTGGATTCTGAATGTCACGTTATTGCATTAAAAAAAGGATTTACTCGTGATTTGTTCTTGAATTAGAACAAAAAAATTAGAGCATTTTTCTCAAATTAATTAGACCATTTTTAGAAGCCGGGTTACGTGTTAATTTAAAGCATTTTTCTTATTTTACTATCTATTTTTTATTATCAGCTTTTTTATCTTAAAAGTCTTTGGAATAACGTTGTTAAAAAAATGGTTGAATACATTTAAATATCAAAATGAGCTACATAACATTTTATTCATGCAAACCATGACATGACATTTCGATTTTTTTTTTTTTTAAGAAGGCAACAAATTTTAAATTATTTAAAATTGAACAAAATCAAATTAAATGTTGATCAATCATTGATGGTCAAATTTTTTTTTTTGAGTTCTTTAAAAAAAATATTTTTTAATTATTATATTTTCTAGAATTTATACATATTTGTATTTTTTTTACTTTCTTTTTTAATATATTTTAATTTTTATAATTTGTAATATATTTTTTATAATTTAGAATTTTTGGAAGTTATATACTATTTTAAATTCATTTTTTAAAATTTTATTTTAGAATTTATACATATTATTTAATATTTTAATCTAAGTGGATGTCATACCATCGTTGACATGGATAAAAAAAACTCACCATGTAGTGTGTTTTAATGAGTTCCACGTGGCCACCTATTTTTTCTAACGTCGTTAACTCTAAGTACTAATGGCCTTATGGATGGGCGGTGTGTTTACTTGCGGTTACTGTAAAAAAAAAGGTGACGGTAAGATTAAATATTGTAGTTATACTATGGCGTGAAACAAAAAAAAAAAGCTAAATGCACTGTATTGGAGGTAAACGCGCATCCAAAGAGGTCCTAAATTGGTTGGCAAAATGATAATTTAAATATCAAAGTATGGAAAAAATAACTTTGGTGCAAAAGTGAAAAATGTGGTATAATCAGGGTCTAAATCAAGAATAAAGCCTATAAAAATACATTGTTAGAAAAATGTGTTGGGTTGCATGAAGAAATTTTAAAATTTTTCATGCATCCAAGATCACCTTGGATAGTTAAGAACAACAAAACATCAATAATCTAGAACTTGGTTGTGCTTTGATCCACTTTGACAAGTTGGAGAAGTTGATTTGCAATTGAACTCGAAATGCTCGTAGTGAACTGTACTCCTTTACTGAAACTACCTTATCTCAGAATAAAGACCTCGAAATTAGGTGATTCAAACCATTTCGAAGAGGGCTCGAGTGTCTACAATGTGGTTACACAAATTTCCCAAAAGGTTGTCAAAAGGTCTCGAAAATTCAAGTCGAAGTTACTCATGTGAAACCCAACAATTAATCTTATAACTCACAAAGAACTTTATTGCTTTACGAAAACATATCTTGGGTGTGACACCCTACACCTTTTCTGATAATTGGATCCAAATATAGAATGCCACATTTCGTTGCTAAAACAACTCAAACTTAAATCTCATTAATCAATTTAAGAATATAGATTTTCCATTTATAATGTTTTATAAAAATTCTGACAGTATCTCTTCTAGTTTATTCAAATCCACCTACAATTAAACTTAATAGATATTTCAATACACAAGTAAAACTTCTAAATCAATTATCAACACTTCTTCAAGCATATCATATTCGAGATTCATCACTTAAATTGTATGTATAAGCGTAATACTATAATATAGAATGTAATTCCATATAATATAATCATAATATTGAACATAAATTTCATAAGTATAAAGTTTATAAAAGCCTATGCACGTCCATTAAAGTCCTAACCAAAAGAAACATCACCAACGTTGTTTGAGCTAAGGCGGAGCTTCGGATGTTGATGACACTTGTAATACTCCTTAAAGATCTAACTACTTATGCACAGAAACAAGAACCATACATTGAGCATTGAATGCCTAGTGGTGCTAAAAACATCTAAAATCACTACATAAAGTATTAGGTAATTCACAACTTGAATTAATAATGATAAAAAATAATAATTATAATAATAAAATAATAAAATAATAAAATTCAATAATATAACATTCCAGTAACTCATTACCAATGCACAGACCATGTAACAGTCTGGTTTACACCCTAGTCGGAACAGTGGTTTCGGGACCACAAATTCGAGTCCGTATAATATTTTAATATTATTTTCTGTGCCGTTGATATGTGACTAAGCATGTGTTAAATTTCCGTAAGCTAATTTGTTCGTTTGTGTGTTTAATTTGACAAAAGGATTAAATCCCATAAATTTTAAAAATGGCTTTTCATTTGATTAAGTGGTTTAATTGATGTGGCTTTGGATTGTAAGGGTTTTATGTTGCAATTTGGCCAAAATATGGCTAGTGGACGGCAACATGGTTTTATAATATGTTTTTATATGATATTTTATAAGTTAAACTTTATATTATATTTATTTATTAAGTTATTATTATAAAACAAAGCATTAAAAGAAAAAGAAAGCCATATTGCTTTATCTTTGGCCGAATATCAAAAATAAAAAGAAAAGAAGAAGAAAACAAGGTTTCGGCTAGGTTTGAGCTTAATTAAGGTAAGTTTTGACTTCGGTTTTTGATAATTTCTACGTTTTTACAATCGTTGCTTTGAGAGCTAAAAAACCCATGTATTAATTTTGTGGATTGATGATGTTTGTGTGAGATGCCATTGTTGATATGTTGAGTTTTGAGATGATTTTAGTTGTTAAATGAAAGATTTGAGTTAGATGAACATGTTATGTTCTTGAATTTTTGATGAATTTAGCTAAATAGGGCTAAATTGTAAAAATATTATTTTTGAGGACTAAACTGCAAATTTGATGAGAAATATGGACTTATATAGTCCCTAGGGAGATTCGGCTAAGCATGTGTGTGAACGAATTTTGTGAATTTGATGTTTTGAGAAAAATGGACTAAATTGATAAATTATGCAAATGTGAGGGTTAATTTGCAAATAGCCCTAAATGTATGTCTTTGGATTGAATTGAATGAATTAGTGAATAAAAGAGTTAATTCTGAATATGTTTAGATCAAGAACCGAGGAAAACGGACTTAGATCGGGGGAAAGCGAAAGTAATCGAGTAGCCGTTTCCATTCCCGATAAATCGAATCCGAGGTAAGTCATTATGCAAATAAGCGTACTTGTATGAAATTATAATTGTTCATATGACTAATGTTGATAATGGATGCTTATGAGAGGTTATGCATATGAATTCCGAGATAAGTTCGATATAGTGACTAAGTTCGAGAAGTCCCGTACGAACCTAGGAATAGATAGGATTAGCTATGACATGACATAGGTATCTGTTCTGTTTTATCATGTAAGACCACGTCTGGGACGTTGGCATTGATTTGAAATTTCGTGTAAGACCTCGTCTGGGACATAGGCATCGACATGAGTGTTACGTGTAAGACTACGTTTGGGACGTTGGCATCGATATGATCTGTACGTGTAAGACCATGTCTGGGACATCGGCATCGTATTGATTCGTGTAAGACCCTGTCTGGGACAGTGGCATCGATATCCAATTACATGTAAGACCTTGTCTAGGACGTTGGCATTGTACGATCATTCTGAACTTTCTGAGTATCCTACTAGATTCCTTACAGTTCAACGGGCAAGTCTGTGATACGAATGGCTAAGTGAATTTTATATCCGTTTCAGGTACGTTGATTTATGCACTAAGTGTGTATATAAGGTAAGTACCTATGTGATCTTACTATGATTCTTAAATTGATGAATGTGGCAAAAAAAATTGGCAAAGGATATGGATCAAAGTATATATGTGAGAAATTTGCTATGTATATGAATTGTGCCAATGTGGTTATATGCTTATACGCTTTACATATTAAGTTTATTTGTATATGACTTACTAAGCTTTTGGAAAGCTTACTCTGTGTGTGTATTTTCTATGTTTTATAGGTCGTTAAAGCTACTGAAGGCTCGGGACCGTCACGGATTGTCATCACACTACTAAACTCATTTTGGTACACTTTGGAAATGTTTATAAACTAGATATGGCATGTATAGGCTAGTTTTTGGTTATAAGTTGATGTATAGACTTGGTTATAAGATGTGGCTAATTGTTGGTTCATATTACGCTTTGATGAATGCGGTATGTGTGATTGTTTTGGTATGGATTGATGCTCATGAAATGGTCAAGTTTTTGGGTAGGTAAATGAATGAAATATGCTTTAGTCATATATATGTTTTATCTTGAAAGTTGACTTGAATGAAATGAGTAATGAATGTATAGAATGAATGGTCAATTTAGTATGTTTTTGGCTGCCTTATATGCATGATATGTGATGGTAATTGTTGATTGTAGGTATGAACTAAATGGTGGTAATTTGGCCTTGCAAATGGCATATAATGTCACACGGTTGTGGCACACGGGCGTGCCGAGTGACCGTGGGGCTAAGTCAGTAGCTAGCCTAATAGCACACGGCCAAGACACACGGGCGTGTCTAGTAGCCGTGTGGGAAAGTCAGTATATGGCCTAAGAGTACACGGCCTTAGCACACGGGGTGACGAGTGACCGTGGATGGGAAGTCAGATTCGACCACGGCCAAGGCACACGAGCGTGCTTGGTGGCCGTGGATGTGAAGTCAGATTCGACCACGGGGAGGACACACGGGGGTGTCCAAAGAACCGTGGAGGCACACGGCTTTGCCTACACGGGCGTGTAATCCCTGAAACTTAGAAAATTTTTAAATTTCCATGAAATTTTGTATGTGTTTCGGTTTAGTCCCGACCCGGTTTATAAGCATGTTTAAGGTCTCGATGACTTACTTAAGGGATATTATGATTGTAATTGACATATGATTATATGAAATTTTCTGTAATTATTTCTGATCTGTCAGGTAACGCTCTTAACCCTGATCCGGTGATGGACACGGGTTAGGGGTGTTACATTTTGTTGGTATCAGATATATGGTTTAGCCGATTCTCAGACTAACGTAGCGTGTCAGAGTCTAGCTATACATGCCTTATGTCTGAATTGTGATAGTGTGATGAATCCTGACGTATGAATGTGATTTCTGTATAGTAATGGATCCCAAAAGAGTCGTAGCTGACGACGTAGAAAGCAATGCGCCTGCTCCCGCGCAAGGGACAGTGCCCTCTGATCCGAGACCGGCTACTAGCGGTCAAGGGGAAGAAGCTAAAGAAGCTTTCTTCCAAATGATGAGTGAATGGTTCACTCAATTCGTAAGGAATAACCCGACTGTTTCACAACCCCCGCCCCCAGTTAATCCCCCTCAGAAATCAGTTGTGCCTCCGATCATGGGTATAAATCTGTTGAATAAGCCTCCGGTTGACAAGATTCGTAAGTATGGGGCTGTAGAATTCTGAGCTACCAATGATGACGATGCTGAAAAGGGCGAATTCTGGTTAGAAAATATTATCTGGGTATTTGACGAAATGTCCCTTACTCTGGAAGAATGCATAAAGTGTGTTGTATCATTACTCCGAGATGCAACGTATCAATGGTGGAAAACTCTGATATATGTTATTCTGAAAGAGCGAGTTACATGGGACTTCTTTTAGAGCGAGTTCCGAAAGAAATTTATCAGTGAGAGATTCGTAGATCAGAAACGAAAGGAATTTTGGAACTAAAACAAGGCCGAATGATTTTTTTGAATATGAGCGAGTTCGTGAGATTGAGTCAGTACGCTCGAGAATATGTATCATCTGAAGCTATAATGTGCAAAAGTTTCGAAGATGGGCTTAATGAAGACATTTGTTTGCTAGTCGGAATTTTAGAAATAAAAGAGTTTGTTGTACTCGTTGACCGAGCGTGCAAAGTCGAGGCACTCGGTAAAGATAAAGAAAAGCCGAGTCCAAGCTCGAGATATGAGAAAGAGATTTGAGTAAATCATTTTCGATCTACTCCGAAAAGATTCGAGAGATAATCAAAGTCGTTTGAGAGATAATGTGGGTCATTCGAATAGAAATCAATCTAGACCAGTAAATGAGTTCTAAAACTCAAAGCAACTTTAGTGGCTAGCGTTGGTAATGCTCGATCCGAGAGACACGAATGTAAATATTGTGGAAAAGGCATCCGAGAAGTTTGTAGATTAAATGACGAGCTTGTTTTGGATGTGGATCACTTGATCATTTTATCCGTGATTGCCCCGAGTCCGCCGAGCCCGAGACTATTCGAGAAACCGAGATCCGATAATGCACTGTGAGAGGTAGACCTTGAAGAATGTAAGAAATGTCGTGGTAGTCGAGAACTACGAGAGAGGCATTGCGAGATCTAAAGCTAGAGCACCTGCCAGAGCGTATTCTATCTGAGCTCGTGAGGAAGCTTCATCTCCTGATGTTATAACGGGTACTTTTACTCTTTATGATACTTCTGTGATTGCATTGATAGACCCTGGTTCTACGCATTCATATATATACATGAATTTAGTATTCAGTAAAACTTTGCCTGTAGAGTCTATTGAGTTTATTGTAAAAGTATCGAACCCCTTAGGTAAAAGTATCCTGGTTGACAAAGTATGTAAGAACTGTCCATTAATGTTTCGAGATATTTGTTTCCCTGCTGATTTGATGCTTTTGCCATTTGATGAGTTTGATATCATGCAGGTATGGGTGGTTGTTTTCACATGATGCTATTGTGGATTGTAAAAGAAAGACTATTGATTTGAGATGTCCAAATGATGAAATTGTACGGATTGAATCTAATGATTTGAATGGTTTTCCTGCTGTGATATCTGTGTTAAAAGCTCAAAAGTATGTGAAAAAGGGATATGAAGCATATTTTGCTTATGTAATTGATTGAAAGTATCTCGAAAGGAAAGTTGAGTCGAGTGCCTATTTTCTCGTGAGTTTTTCGATGTATTCCTGAAGAGTTACTGGGTTTACCTCCGATTCGTGAAGTTGAGTTTGGTATTGAGTTGTTACAGTACTACACCTATTTCGATAGCTCCGTATAGAATGACACCAATGTAATTGAAAGAGTTAAAGTCGCGATTGCAAGAATTAAGCGATAGAGGGTTTGCTAGACCGAGTTTCTCGCCTTGGGGTGCTCTCTGCTCGCATTTGTGAAAAGAAATATGGCACAATGAGGATATGTATCGATTACCGTCAGTTGAATAAAGTGACGATAAAGAATAAGTATCCGTTGCCCGTGATTGATGATTTATTCGACCGATTAAAAGGAGCTATTTGTATTTTCTAAGATTGATCTCGAGATCGGGTATTACCAGTTGAGAGTTAAAGATTCGACATATTCCAAGGCGCTTTGAACGAGGTATGGGCATTATGAGTTTTAGTTATGCCATTTGGACTAACCAATGCTCTCGCTATTTTTATGGATCGATGAGCGAAATTTCGAGACCCGTACCTAGATCGATTTGTTGTGGTGTTCATAGGCGATATTTTGATTTATTCACGGGATGAAACGGAGCATCCTGAACATCTGAGGATTGTGTTCCAAACTCTGAGAGAAAAGCAATTGTACGCAAAATTCAGCAAATGTGAATTCTGGTTACACGAGGTTAGTTTTCTGGGGCATATTGTGTCAGCTTTTGGGATTCGAGTTGATCCGATCAAGATTTCTTCTATTCTGGATTGGAAACCTCCGAGAACGTGTCTCAAGTCCGTAGCTACGGGCCTAGCTGGTTATTATAAATCGATTTGTGAAAGGATTTTCAGTGATAGCTACTCCGTTGACAAAACTACTTCAGAAAGATGTTAGATTTGAATGGTTTGATAGATGTCAGAAAAGTTTTGATCAATTGAAAACTCTGTTAACAGAAGCTCTGGTGTTAGTATAACCAAAATCGGGCAAAGAATTTGTGATTTACAGTGATGCTTCATTAAACGGTTTGGGATGTGTTTTGATGCAGGAAAGCAAAGTTGTAGCTTATGCCTCAAGACAATTGAAGCCTCATGAAAAGAACTATCTGACGCACGACCTTGAGTTAGCCGTAATTGTGTTTACACTTAAAATTTGGCGCCACCATTTATATGGTGAGAAATGTCACGTGTTTTTAGATCATAAAAGTCTAAAATATCTGATGACTCAGAAAGATTTGAATCTGCGACAGAGAAGATGGCTAGAGCTGTTAAAAGATTATGAACTTGTGATAGATTATCATCGGGTAAAGCAAATGTTGTTCTTTGATGCATTGAGTAGAAAATCATTGTTTGCACCACGTGCTTTGAATGCTCGATTAGATTTATCCGATGATAGTTCCGTGATGCATTTGAATTAAAAGCTAAATTATTGTTCTGAAGAGATTTGTAATGCTCGAGAAATCTAATAATGAGTTATTAGCAAAACGAGCTCAGTGTGGTTCGAATTCTGAATCTGAATTTCAAGTTGTTGATGATTGTTTGAGATTTCGATATCGTATCTATGTTCCAAGAAATCCGAATTGATTCAGTTGATTTTGAGTGAAGCTCATAACGATTGTCTATCTATTCATTCGGGAAGTACTAAGATGTACCATGATCCAAGCAACACTATTGGTGGTGCGGAATGAAACGAGACATTTCGACTTTGTTTGAAATGTTTAATCATCAACAAGTTAAATTTGAACATCAAGTTAAAATGCAGGTTCTTTGCAACCGATTCTCGATTCCGAGTGGAAATGGGATAGAGTAATGATGAACTTTGTTTCTGGATTGCCTCTGACTCTGAGAAAGAAAGATGCGATATGGGTCGTTGTTGATCGATTGACGAAAGCTGCCCATTTTATTCCGGTAAAATCTGATTATTCACTTGATAGATTAGCCGAGCTTTATATTTCTAAGATTGTGAAATTGCACGGAGTGCCACTATCCATTGTGTCAGATAGAGATCCTAGATTTACATCGAGGTTTTGGAAGAAATTGCAAGAAGCTTTAGGCACAAAACTGCATTTCAGTACAGCTTTTCATCCGCAAACAGATGGTCAATCCGAAAGCGATTATTGATTCTTGAAGATATGTTAAGATGTGTATACTTGAGTTTAATGGTTCGTGGGAACAATATTTGCCATTGATTGAATTTGCATACAATAACAGTTTTCTGTCAAGCATCAAAATGGCACCTTACGAAGCTTTGTACGGACGTAAATGTCGTACGCCTCTGTTTTGGACCGAGCTCAGTGAAAATAAGCTACATGGGGTTGATTTGATAAAAGACTCAGAACAGAAAGTAAAACTGATCCGAGATTGTTTGAAAATAGATCTGATCGTCAGAAGTCATATGCGGACTTGAAACGAAAAGATATAGAATTTGAGATCGGTGACAAAGTGTTGCTGAAAGTGTCACCGTGGAAGAAAGTACTCCGTTTCAGACGTAAAGGCAAGTTGAGTCCGAGATTCATCAGACCGTATGAGATCATTGAGTGAGTCGGACCTGTAGCATATCGATTGTTGTTGCCATCCAAGCTTGAAAAGATCCATAATGTATTCCATGTCTCGATGCTCCGTAGATATCGATCAGATCCATCACATGTGATTGCTCCATCTGAAATTGAAATCTGATCTGATATGACATATGAAGAGGAACCGATCCGTATCTTAGCTCGTGAAGTAAAAGAGTTAAGAAACAAGAAAATTCCGTTAGTGAAAGTATTATGGAATCGACACGGAATTGAAGAGGCAACGTGGGAACTGGAAGATTCAATGAGATAGCAATATCCAAATTTGTTTAACGGTAAGATTTTCGGGGACGAAAATCCCTAAGGGGGAGAATTGTAACAGTATGGTTTACACCCTAATCGGAACAGTGGTTTCGAGACCACAAATTTGAGTCTGTATAATATTTTAATATTATTTTCTGTGTCGTTGATATGTGACTAAGCATTTGTTAAATTTTCGTAAGCTAATTTGTTCGTTTGTGTGTTTAATTTGACAAAATGATTAAATCGCATAAAGTTTAAAAATGGCTTTTCATTTGATTAAGTGGTTTAATTGATGTGGCTTTGGATTGTAAGGGTTTTATGTTGCAATTTGGCCAAAATATGGCTAATGGACGGCAACATGGTTTTATAATATGTTTTTATATGATATTTTATAAGTTAAACTTTATATTATATTTATTTATTAAGTTATTATTATAAAACAAAGCATTAAAAAAAAAAAGCCATATTGCTTTATCTTTGGCCGAATATCAAAAAGAAAAAGAAAAAAAAGAAGAAAACAAGGTTTCGGCTAGGTTTGAGCTTAATTAAGGTAAGTTTTGACTTCGGTTTTTGATAATTTCTACGTTTTTGCAATCGTTGCTTTGAGAGCTACAAAACCCATGTATTAATTTTGTGAATTGATGATGTTTGTGTGAGATGCCATTGTTGATATGTTGAGTTTTGAGATGAGTTTAGTTGTTAAATGAAAGATTTTAGTTAGATGAACATGTTATGTTCTTGAACTTTTGATGAATTTAGCTAAATAGGGCTAAATTGTAAAAATATTATTTTTGAGGACTAAATTGCGAATTTGATGATAAATATGGACTTATATAGCCCCTAGGGAGATTCGTCTAAGCATGTGTGTGAACGAATTTTGTGAATTTGATGTTTTGAGAAAAATGGACTAAATTGATAAATTGTGCAAATGTGAGGGTTAATTTGCAAATAGCCCTAAATGTATGTCTTTGGATTGAATTGAATGAATTAGTGAATAAAAGAGTTAATTCTGAATATGTTTAGATCAAGAACCAAGGAAAACGGACTTAGATCGGGGGAAAGCGAAAGTAATCGAGTAGCCGTTTCCATTCCCGATAAATTGAATCTGAGGTAAGTCATTATGCAAATAAACGTACTTGTATGAAATTATAATTGTTCATATGACTAATGTTGATAATGGATGCTTATGAGAGGTTATGCATATGAATTCCGAGATAAGTTCGATATAGTGACTAAGTCCGAGAAGTCCCGTACGAACCTAGGAATAGATAGGATTAACTATGTCATGACATAGGTATCTGTTATGTTTTATCATGTAAGACCAAGTCTGGGACGTTGGCATTGATTTGAAATTTCGAGTAAGACCTCGTTTGGGACGTAGGCATCGACATGAGCGTTACGTGTAAAACCACGTTTGGGACGTTGGCATCGATATGATCTTTACGTGTAAGACCATGTTTAGGACATCGGCATCGTATTGATTCGTGTAAGACCCTATCTGGGAGAGTGGCATCGATATCTGATTACATGTAAGACCTTGTCTGGGACGTTGGCATTGTACGATCATTCCGAGCTTTCTGAGTATCCTACTAGATTTCTTACGGTTCAACGGGCAAGTCTGTGATACGAATGGCTAAGTGAATTATGTATCCGTTTCAGGTACGTTGATTTATGCACTAAGTGTGTATATAAGGTAAGTACCTATGTGATCTTACTATGATTCTTAAATTGATGAATGTGGCAAAAAAAAATTGCAAAGGATATGGATCAAAGTATATATGTGAGAAATTTGCTATGTATATGAATTGTGCCAATGTGGTTATATGCTTATATGCTTTACATATTAAGTTTATTTGTATATGACTTACTAAGCTTTTGGAAAGCTTACTCTGTGTGTGTATTTTCTCTATTTTATAGGTCGTTAAAGCTACTGAAGGCTCGGGACCGTCATGGATCGTCATCACACTACTAAACTCATTTTGGTACACTTTGGAAATGTTTATAAACTAGATATGGCATGTATAGGCTAGTTTTTGGTTATAAGTTGATGTATAGACTTGGTCATAAGATGTGGCTAATTGTTGGTTCATATTACGCTTTGATGAATGCGGTATGTGTGATTGTTTTGGTATGGATTGATGCTCATGAAATGGTCAAGTTTTTGGGTAGGTAAATGAATGAAATATGCTTTAGTCATATATATGTTTTATCTTGAAAGTTGACTTGAATGAAATGAGTAATGAATGTATAGAATGAATGGTCAATTTAGTATGTTTTTGGCTACCTTATATGCATGATATGTGATGGTAATTGTTGATTGTAGGTATGAACTAAATGGTGGTAATTTGGCCTTGCAAATGGCCTATAATGTCACACGGTTGTGGCACACGGGCGTGCCTAGTGACCGTGGGGCTAAGTCAGTAGCTAGCCTAATAGCATACGGCCAAGACACACGGGCGTGTCTTGTAGCCGTGTGAGAAAGTCAGTATATGGCCTAAGAGTACACGGCCTTAGCACACGGGGTGACGAGTGATCGTGGATGGGAAGTCAGATTCGACCACGGCCAAGGCACACGGGCGTGCTTGGTGGCCGTGGATGTGAAGTCAGATTCGACCATGGGGAGGACACACGAGGGTGTCCAGCAGCCGTGGGAGGCACACGGCTTGCCTACACAGGCGTGTAATCCCTGAAAATTAGAAAAGTTTTAAATTTCAATGAAATTTTGTTTGTGTTTCGGTTTAGTCCCGAACCGGTTTATAAGCATGTTTAATGTCTCGATGACTTACTTAAGGGGCATTATGATTATAATTGACATATGATTGTATGAAATTTTCTGTAATTATTTCTGATCTGTCAGGTAACGCTCTTAACCCTGATCTGACGACGGACACGGGTTAGGGGTGTTACAGACCAAATGATCAGGAGATGTGTAGCAAAAAGTAAGGTAACAATATCTTGTATCGCTGTCATTCGTCCCCAAGTGGGGGACATTTCAGAGGTTTACGCACTGTGACCAAGGTATTGCAAGCTGGATTCTTTTGGCCAACCTTCTTTCAAGACACGTATGCCTATGTGAGAAATTGTGACCGATGCCAGCGAATTGGTAACATATCAATAAGGAACGTGATGTCGTTGACGAACATTCTCGAGGTAGAGTTATTCGATGTTTGGGGTATTAACTTTCTTGGTCATTTTCCTCCTTCTTTTGGTAACATGTATATATTAGTGGCGGTTGACTATGTGTCCTAGTGGATAGAGGCCGAGGCTTATTAGACAAATGATGCCAAGGTAGTTATGCGATTCTTATAAAAGCATATATTCACAAGGTTTGGGAATCCAAGGGCCACCATCAGTGATGAGGGATCCCACTTTGTGAACAAATGATTAAAGTGGTTACTTGACAAGCATAACGTGAGGCATAAGATTGCTGCAGCTTACCATCCACAAATGAATGGGCAACTTGAGTTGGCAAATAAGGAGATAAAAGGTTTACTTAATAAGGTGGTAGTCCAATTCTGTAACAGCCCAGTTTAGACCCTAGTCGGAACAGTGGTTTTGAGACCACAAATCCAAGGTCAAAAAAATATTTTAATATTATTTTTGTTGTTTATAATATGTGATTATGTGTGAAATTTCTGTGTGACAATTTTATCGATTGTGTGCTTAATTTACAAAAAGGACTTAATCGCATAAAATGCAAAAGCTGTGTGCTGATTGTTAAAGTGCTAATTTGGCATGGCTTATTAAAATGTGAGTCTATATGTTGTTATTATTCCATATGCTAAATGGATGGACAAAAATGCCTAAGGTTAGTGGAATTATAATGTTATACTTTAAAGGGTAAAATGGTAAAATGTAAATTAAGTTAATAATAAATAAAACAAAGCCAAATGCTCATCTTTTTCATGCATTCTTCCACCGAATATTGAAGAAAGGAATAGCCATTGAAGCATTTTAGGTTTTGGCACACTCATAGCCCAATTAAGGTATGTTTTGAGCTCGATTTTTAGTGATTTCTACGTTTTTGTAATCGTTGCTTTGTGCTCTAGCTAGCCCATGCTTTAATTTTAGAATTTTATGGTGATTTTGAGATATTCCATTGATGAATGCTTGAGCTTTGTGATAGTTGATGATGAAATATGAAAGATATGTGAAAGATTAACATATTTTGTCTTTGAATTTTTGGTGAAATTGAGTAATTTGAGTTAAATTGTGAGAATAAGAAATTGAAGGACTGAAATGTGAAATAAACGAAATATGTGGGCTAGTATGAACATAAGGAAAATTCAGCTAGGCATGTGTGAGATGAAATTTTATGTGAATTCGATGATTTTATGAAATAGGGACTAAAGTGTCAAAATGTGAAAATGTGAGGGCTATTTTGTAAAATGCCCAAAATATGTGTGTTTGGACTATTGAATGAATTGGTGATTGAATGAACTAAATTTGAATATGTATAGATCAAGAAAAGAGGGATTTGGATCGATATTGAGGCAAAGATAAAGTGCTCGATTAATCGACCCGTTTTGTTACTTCGACGTCCGAGGTAAGTTTGTGTATAATGCAAATCGTATAATTTATAATCATGTACTATGAAATGAATGAATATGTGATTGTTGAATTATTAATGTTAATTGTGAATTTGAGAAATGTGGCACTAAGTGTGCGAAATAGAATTTACACAGTAATGAATGGTACTGTGTGTGCGAAATAGAGAAAGTATTGACTATACTGATTGGCACTGTGTGTGCGATACCGAATCAAGTTTGGTTTGATAAAGAGGCACTAAGTGTGCGATGTTATTTAAGCTTCGGCTATGAATTGAGCACTAAGTGTGCGATTGAATCGAAGAGATAATGAAGATTAATCAAAATGTGGTATCGAGCATTGAGTAGCAAAATTTGGTTGTAAACTAGGTATTGGAAAAGGTATGTATGAAACCTAAGTGGTTGATAAATTTGAAAGTAGATGAATGGATGGCTATATGAGTGTTGGATATAATTGAGCATGTGTATCTTTGTTAAATTATCTATGTGATGGTTTAATTTGTATATTGATTTGATTCAATGAGTTAATTGTATTATATTACGAACTTACTAAGCTTTAGAGCTTACTGAGTGAAGTGTTTCTCTGTGTTACAGTGTATTTAAATTTAGCTCGGATCCGGGGATCTTCAGCGACTCAATCATACTATCGGCTAACTATTTTGGTACTTTTGGAAGATGTTTTATGTATGGTATATGGCATGTATAGGCTAGTTGATATGGCATGTTTTGAGGTGTATAAAATTTGCCATGTGATATGGCTTGAAAGTTGAATAATGTTAGTATATATGTGTGGAATTATGTGAATGATGAATATGGTATGTTTCATGCTTAAATGGTTGATGAGAATTGAGGTTTAAACATGAACTTGTGGCATGGGTTTTATGATGCTTGATAAACCGTCAAAGTAACATATTTTAATCCCACATTTAGCATACTTTTGGATTATTTATCCCCTGATTTATGTAAAGAGGTGCTCTTAATCCTTTCTTTTCATGTTCTATACTCAGAATGCACCGGAGGATGGAAAGAACGAGAAACGGGCTCAAAATGGACCAAATTGGGCCAAAGTGAAAATCGACACGGCCTGGACTTGAGCCAACACGGCCGTGTCTCCTTGATAGACTAGAACACGGCCTGATCACGATTTACACGGGCGTGTCAGCTCATTAAAAGTCCGAACACGGCCTAAAGACGATTCACACGGGCGTGTGCCATGGCAGTATCCCTGTCATGGAGAAGAGCAATTTCACTCGGAAAAGGATACTTAGGGGCAAAGAAACCTATTTCAAAAGCCTATATAAACACCCTATGTATAACCTAGAAGAGGGGGGTGAGCTAGGCCAAGGAGCCGAGCCGAAAAGGTTAGATTTGTGGGAAACACTCGAAGATAGCCAGTGGATCCATCTCAAGAAGCCGGAATTCTACTCAAGACGACGGATCTCTCCTTCAATTCCTTCAGGGGGTTTTAGGGATTTCTTATGTTTTTTTTTATCTTTTCTTCTGAGATGTTTTCTTTTACTATTATGAACTAAACCCTTCAGATACCTGAAGGGGATGAAACTTAGATGAATCTTGTTATCGTTTATTGAACTATATGATAAATACTTGATTTGTTCTTAATTATGTGTTCTTAATTCTTGTGTTAATATTTCCGGGATATTGATTCAAGTTTGATGTGCTTAGGTAGAGGAGCAAAAGTCCTGCTTAAGAGTAGATCTAGCATAATTGTTAGAGTTGATCGCACGCCTAGAGATAGGGTGACGAGATTTTGCGGATTAGGGTGAAATCTAATATGGGAGTCCATAGATCGAGTTAATGCAATTCTAGGGGTTTTAATTAGAAAGAGATTTCAATTAATCAACCTAGGGTTAGACGTTATTCGCTTCGAGAGAGGTTTTAATATACATTAGGGAGTCTTACGGATCAAATCAAGTGAATAAATCGTCTGGTTCAGAGTTAGATAACAAGTGAAGTCTAGGTGGATTCTTCCTAAAGGTATCGTCTTAATCAACTGAGTTTTTTTCAACAGTATTTCCCCAATTCATTCTTTTTGTCTTTGCGTCTTTAGCTTAGTAGTTAGTTAAATTTAGAATAAATAACAACTTCGGCTAGATAATAAAAAGAAAGTTAGTATTAGTACTTTTGGTTCCTTTGGGTTCGACAATCCGGTCTTGCCTAAGCTATACTACTGTTCGATAGGTACACTTTCCTCAATCGTTGTTATAGTTAGTTCCAGGTTCGATCATTATAAATTTAAAACTCTGAAATCAACGATCAAGTTTTTGGCGCCGTTGCCGGGGAACTAAAATATTAAGAAAGCTCTATTTTTATTACTTTAGCCATTATTTTCCGCAATTTACTTTTATTTTTTATTTTTGTTTTGTTTTTAACTTTGCTAAATTTTTCTTTCTTTCTTTTCCTAGCAGGTACCTCTAGTTTATGACTAGAAGGAACCCGAGAGGACCACTAGTATACGATAGTGATATTGAAGCTACCGCTCGCAGGAATCCCAGAGAAATTAGGCGAGCCCTAAATTACACAGAAAAAGAGCGAGAAGGCTGATCCAATCCTACTGAAGGGATGGACGAGAATAATCCACCACCACAAGATGTGGCAGAAAATAATGCTCCGCGTACTATGTATGATTATGCTAAACCTCATTTAACAGGAGCAGAATCAAGTATTGTTAGGCCTGCTATAGCTGCTAATAATTTTGAATTAAAGCCTAACACTATACAAATGATTCAACAATTTGTTCAATTTGATGGTTTACAGGACGAAGACCCAAATACTCATATAGCTAATTTTTTAGAGTTCTGTGATACCTTCAAAATAAATGCCGTTTCTGATGATGCCATCTGTCTTCAGTTATTTCCCTTTTCATTAATAAAGCCAAACAGTGGTTAAACTCATTACCACGAGGGTTAATCACTACATGGGATCAAATGACCGAAAATTTTTTATTAAAATATTTCCCACCGGCCAAAACGGCCAAATTACAGAATGATATCTCTTCTTTTGTGCAGATGGATTTAGAGACATTATACGACGCATGGGAGAGATACAAGGATCTCTTGAGAAGGTGTCCACACCATGGTTTACCCTTGTGGCTTCAAGTCCAAACTTTCTATAACGGTGTAAACCCCTCAACGAGGCAACTAATTGATTCAGCCCATTGGTGGAACCTGAACAATGAGAACTCGAAGCGACCTACGAGTTTATTGAAGAGATGTCACTGAATAACTATCAGTGGTAGGTTACGAGGACAAAACCAACAAAATCAGCCGAAGTTTTCAGCCTCGACGCAGTAACCATGCTATCAACACAGGTAGAGATGATGAATAAAAAGCTTGATAGTTTGTGTTCTTCGCAGGTACATCCAGTAATGCAGTGCGACGCAAGTGGAACTGTGGCTAATCCTGAGTACCCACCCTACCAACCGGGCACAGAAAGCGAACAGATGAACTATATAGGTAATAATTCCAGATCTAATAATAACTCTTATAGTAATACTTATAATCCAGGTTGGAGGAACCACCCAAATTTTTCATGGGGATGTCAAGGAAATCAAGGAATTCAAAGACAACAACCTCTTCAAAATTTCCAAAATCAGCCCTATCCACAGGAAAAGAGGCCGAACCTTGAAGAGATGCTGACAAAATTCATTGCAGCCACAGATAACTGTCTCCAAGACACTGAAACCACCCTTAAGAATCAACAGGCATCAATTAAGGGATCGAAAGTCAAGTTGGGGAACTTACTAAGACAGTTGGACAACTTGCAAAGATAATTTCCGAACGACCGTAAGGGCGTCTACCAAGCAACACTGAGATTAACCCAAATGAGAAAATCCAAGCTATCACAGCTCATGATAGTATAGGGATAGATGAACCCAATCCAATACAAGAAAACGAGGTAGAGAAAGGTAAAGTTGAGGTAACACAAGAAAAGCCAAAACCGGTAATCAAAAAGTACCAACCTCGCATTCCTTATCCCGAAGCGATAAAGAGAGACGATACAGAGGAACAATTCGGTAAGTTTCTTAAACTTTTAAAGAAATTACATATTAACTTACCACTACTTGAAGCCCTTTCACAGATGCCAGATTCTAAAAAATTTTTAAAAGAGCTTTTGACGAACAAGTGAAGGATAGACGAGGTATCACACGTGGAACTAAACGCAATGTGCTCGGCAATCTTGCAAAATAAACTACCACAAAAATTAAAAGATCCAGGGAGTTTTACGATTCCATGTTTAATTGGTAGTTTACCTATTGATAATGCGTTAGCTGATTTAGGGGCAAGCATAAATGTCATGCCTTATAAATTGTTTAAACAACTAGGTCTAGGGAAACCCAAACAAACTAGGATGAGCATCCAACTAGCTGAAAAAACTGTTAGAATTCCTAGGGGTATTTTCGAAGATGTTCTTGTAAAAATTGATAAATTCGTTTTCCCAGTAGATTTTGTTGTCTTAGACATGGATGAGGATAATTCGATTCCCTTAATTTTAGGAAGACCCTTTTTAGCAACTGCTAGAACAAAAATTGATGTTGGTACAGGAGAACTCATACTTCGTGTAGGTGACGAATCGATCAGTTTACAAGCTCTTGACTCGGCCAGGACAACAATTGATGAAGGTGAGAAAGTAAATTCAGTTGATAACCAAGTTGTTCAACTTTCACCACAGGAAACACCACAAGGTTACAAACCTGAGCCGAATCATGGACCCCATGACAACAAAGAAGAATTACATAAGGAACGAAGCCTTAGGGTCGACAAATTAGAAGAGTGGAAAACACAATTCAAAGAAGAACCGGAACCACACGAAGTAAAACTGAAGGAGCCCCCAGAAGAGCTCATAGGAACAACAAACCACTTCAAAATAGGAGACCAGGTACTGTTAGATAAAGCAGATCCTCGCCTCATCACATCAGACCTGAACACAAACGAAGAAATTCCTCTTGAGGTACACAATATTTTCCCATATGGAACAGTCGAGGTAAGTAATCCTATTTTTTGTACTTTCAATATAAACGCTTCTCAACTTAAACTTTATCAAGGAAATAGAACTTATAGCATGAGGGAAGATATTCAAATTTTCAAACCACCCTGATGATGCGAGTGAGAGGTAAGTCTAGCTTAAGACTATAAACGAGCGCTTCTCGGGAGGCAACCCGAGCACTAACTCTATTTTTCTTATATTTTATTTTATTTTATTTTATTTTCTTTTCACTTTTATTTCTCATCTGAAGCAACTAACTATAAACTAACCAAAGGCCAATTTCCAGACCACACGGCCTTACACACGACCGTGGCAGTGGCCGTGTGGAAGTACCGAATCTCCGTACTGACACTGCAGATATGGTACGAGTCAGGACGAATCATATCTTCGAGTCACGGACCCAACTACCCTGCCACGGCCGTGCGACGTAGCCGTGGCCGAGACTGTTAGATTGGACACGGGCGTGGTGACTTGAACATGGGCGTGGGAGACATGAACGACGCCCAACACAGCCGTGCGATGCGACCGTGGTCGACACTGGTAGTTTACACACGAGCGTGGCAACCAGAACATGGGCGTGGAGAAACGATACGATGCATAACACGGCCGTGCAAGGCGACCGTATGAATCAACACGCCCATGGTACACGGGCGTGGGGTTGCACCAGGCCTGAAAATCTATTTAAACCCCCTCCCATCTCTTCCCTACTCCCCATCCCCTTTATTCTATCCCATTATTCAGACCTCCCCCTACTTTTCTTCTCCAATACATTCTCTATACTCTTGAGCTACACCAAAACCATGTCAAAGAAGCGGAAGAAGCCAAGAATAGTCTCCTCATAGAGACCAATCTATATAAGTTCATGCCGGCCGCTTCATTCACTCGCCAAGCGAAGGGTCTTTGAGACCATTTATCTTTTCTTTTACTTTTATCTTCTCCTTTATTTTCCTTCTCTTTGACTATCTTATGCTTAATTTAGTTTATTTTAATTTAGTTTCTTAGTGTCAGGTTCTAAAGGCTGCTTGGGAATCACGCCACTTCCGCCACCGCCAACACCTCCGCAGCCTTAGAGGTCACACCCACCTCGCGAACCATCCAACAATAAGGACCCCTCAGTCCATCCATCTTTTCTTTTAATTTTATTTTACTTTCTGTTTTCTTTCTCTTTATCTTTCTTGTATTTAATTATATATTTAGTTTATTTTAAATGTGTCTTAATAATTCTTGGCTAATCCTCTATGAGCTACCTAATTTCTTCATCTAGCACAGAGCTCGTTAGTAACCGCCACAACAAAAGACGACACCTCCAACGTATCTTTCACCTCCAATCCAAGGATGTCATCCATAATTCAGGAAGTTTCACTTTTCCCCATATCTTAAGATTTTATTATTATCATGCTATTATCTATCTTTGTACATTGAGGGCAATGTACATCTTAAGTGTGGGGGGGTGAATCTTAAGGATTCCAAACTTTTTGCATTATTCTCAAATCCCTGAATTATGTCTTGTCTTAAAGTAAGTTTCTCATATTATGATTAGAATGAAATTCCCATGACTTATGATCTTTATTGATATGTTAAGTCATTAATAATTGTGCATTGATAATTAAATTCTAAGATACTAGAGAATTAAGCATGATAAGTCTATTTTTCAGAATTAATTTTTTTTTCTAGGTTGTTAACCTGAATTTGAATATTACTTTGAAATTTGAAATTTACGAGGTTGATATCAAAATACCCATAATTTTTGTGAGATTTTGAGCCTTATAAGAGCATATATCCTTTTTCATGCTC
The DNA here is from genome assembly GCA_025698515.1 of Gossypium sturtianum. Lineage (NCBI taxonomy): Eukaryota > Viridiplantae > Streptophyta > Magnoliopsida > Malvales > Malvaceae > Gossypium > Gossypium sturtianum. The sequence continues at coordinate 69,522,997 of CM046947.1, read as the reverse complement.
ACTTTTTGATTATGACTGTGTCAACATTGAACTGTTATTCTAGAACTTGCCTCGATTATACATGTTGAGACCACATCTTTGATTTGATATACAGAAACGATAAATGCACCTAGGATTTAACCCACTTACTCCATAAAAAGCCTACCTTCATAATTAACCCCTAGTGAACCCCTTTGATCCTAACAACCCTTTTTATTGACTCACCCACTAATATTAACCCAAAACCCTTTGTATTTGTTATCACCATTCTTCTTGACTACCCTTTTTTGTCGAGATTTGATTTGATCAGTTGCCTAACTATGTTCTTTATTTTAGTTGTTAAAGTTCTTTATTATGATTTATTCTTAAAAAAAACATCGAAGTATATTCAGTATTAGTATGATGAAAAGTGAGCTTGTACAGTTAAAGTCTATTTATTGAAGAAGAAGCTCGTATTATTAGTTTCAAAGTTTTAATTCATGTAATTATTTATTTTTCAGTTCGTTGTTTCTAGTTAGGTAATTTCTCAGGTCGATCTCGATTCTAACCCTCTAATTCAGCCTTTATCCACACCTTAACCCAAGCCCCATTACAACCCTTTCAAAGACCTTTTGATTTGTGCATCATCTCATATTACAGTGGTGGAGATTTGATTTTCATGCAAGCCTATGGGATTAACTTTTCAGGTTTGACATTTGAGTGCTTAATTCTGAACCTTAAACACTTCGAGTTATTTGAGTGAATCTTTTGTGAGGATGTCAATCCTTGTAGGTTTTGGATCAGAGGCAATTATTTAGATGAGGGGAAACACCTATGTTTTGTGCTACAAATGTATGACTTATATTGTTTGAATCTTTAGGACTCTTTGAGTTAAATTATCCATGTATAAATTATCTATGAATTATGATGAGACATTGTTGATAGGAATATTGAATCATGGAAAGTTCGTTTTAATTGTAAGTTGAGAATTTTGCTTGAGGACAAGCAAAAGCTTAAGTGTGGGGGTATGTGATAAACTGTAAAAGTAACATATTTTAATCCCATATTTAGCATACTTTTGGATGATTTATCCACGATTTATGTAAAAGGTGCTCTTAATCCTTTCTTTTCATGTTTTATACTCGGAAAGCACGGAGGATGGAAAGAAACGAAACGGGCTCAAAGCGGACCAAATTGGGCGAAGTGAAAATCGACACGGCACGGACTTGAGCCAACACGGCCGTGTCTCCTTGATAGACTAGAATACGGTCTGATCACGATTTACACGGGCGTGTCACCTCATTAAAAGTTCGAACATGGCCTAAAGACGATTCACACGGGCGTGTGCCATGGCCGTGTCCCTGTCGTGGAGAAGAGCAATTTCACTCGGAAAATGATACTTAGGGGCAAAGAAACCTATTTCAAAAGCCTATATAAACACCCTAAGTATAACATAGAAGAGGGGGGTGAGCTAGGCCAAGGCGCCGAGCCGAAAATGTCAGACTTGTGGGAAACACTCGAAGATAGCCAGTGGATCCATCATAAGAAGTCAAAATTCTACTCAAGACGGCGGATCTCTCCTTCAATTCCTTCAGGGGGTTTTAGGGATTTCTTATGTTTTGTTTTATCTTTTCTTCTGAGATGTTTTCTTTTACTATTATGAACTAAACCCTTCAGATACTGAAGGGGATGAAACTTAGATGAATCTTGTTATCGTTTCTTTGAACTATATGATAAATACTTGATTTGTTCTTAATTATGTGTTCTTAATTCTTGTGTTAATATTTTGGGATATTGATTCAAGTTTGATGTGCTTAGGTGGAGGAGCAAAAGTCCCCGCTTAAGAGTAGATCTAGCATAATTAAGCGGAGTTGATCGCGCGCTAGAGATAGGGTGACGAGATTTTGTCGGATTAGGGTGAAACCTAATATGGGAGTCCATAGATCGAGTTAATGCAATTCTAAGGGTTTTAATTAGAAAGAGATTTCAATTAATCAACCTAGGGTTAGACGTTATTAAGCTTGAGAGAGGGTTTAATATACATTAGGAGTCTTACAGATCAAATCAAGTGAATAAATAAAATGCGGTTTAGAGTTAGATAACAAGTGAAGTCTAGGTGAATTCTTCCTAAGGGTATCGTCTTAATCAACTGAGTTTTTTTCAACAGTATTTCCCCAATTCATTCTTTTTATCTTTGCGTCTTTAGCTTAGTAGTTAGTTAAATTTAGATTAAATAACAACTTCACTTATTTTAGGCTAGATAATAAAAAGAAAGTTCGTATTAGTACTTTTGGTTCCTTTGGGTTCGACAATCCGGTCTTGCCTAAGCTATACTACTGTTCGATAGGTGCACTTTCCTCAATCTTTGTCATAGTTAGTTCCAGGTTTGATCATTATAAATTTAAAACTCTGAAATCAACGATCAATGCTTGATTTGTAGGATTTGGAATGTGGAATTGGTATTTTAGATAGACTTATTGAGTTTAATTTGAGCATAGGAATAAATGATGTAGTTGATGATTAATTGGTGCATATATTGGTATGTTTTGATTGCCATTTTAGGTATTAATGTTTATGTATTGAGGCTTGTAGGTGATTTTAAGTGTGAGTGGCAAGTATGGTCTTGTAAATGGCCTATAATTGCCCACACGGTTGAGCACACGGGCGTGTGGCTCGACCGTGTCCTTTGAGTTTGCAAATTGAAACAAGTCAGGCTCGACCACGGGTTAGACACACGGGCATGTGACTGGCCGTGTGATGCAAGTCAGGCTCGACCACGGGCTGGACACACGGGCGTGTCTCGGGCTGTGTGGACTAGTCAGTATGTATGCCCTGTTTTGCCACGGCTTAGACATATGGGCGTGTTTGAGGCCGTGTGAGGCACACGGCCTACCCACACGGGCGTGTGGCCTTTGTAGCTTTGAAAAATGTTTGATTTTTAATAAAATTTTGTATGTGTTCGGTTTAGTCCCGACCCCTTTCTAGTACTTGTTTAAGGTCTCGTAGACCTCTTTAAGGGACTATATGTATATATATTGATATGTTTGAATGGTGTGATACTTTGTGTTGATAAATGATTGTAAATGTTTCGATTGTTCGGTAATGCCTCTTAACCCTATTCCAGCGACGGTTACGGGTTAGGGGTGTTACATTTTATTAGTATCAGAGCTACAGTTTAGTCGATTCTAGGACTAACGTAGCGTGTGTGAGTCTAGCTATACATGCCATAAATATAATTTCGATAGTGTGATGAATCCTGACAGTTAAAAATGTGTTTTTGTATAGTAAATGGATCCCGAACGAGCAGTTGCTGATGATTTTGAGAGCAATGCTCCTGCTCCCGCTCAAGGGACAGCACCGACTGAATCTAGGCCGATTGCTAGTAGCTAAGAGGGAGAGACTAAGCAATCCTTCTTTCAAATGATGAGTGAGTGGTTTCCAAAGTTCATTCGAACGAATCCAGCTGCTCAACAACCTCCACCCCCACAAGTACCTATAGTGCCACAAGTGTCAGATCCAATCCAATTGAGTAACCCTCCTGTAGATAAAATTTGAAAGTACGGGGCAGAAGAGTTTAGGGCCACAATTGATGATGATGCTGAGCGAGCTGAGTTTTGGCTCGAGAATATAATTCGAGTGTTTGATGAGATGTCATTGAATCCTGATGATTGTTTAAAATGTGCTATTTCATTGTTGAGGGATACAGCATATAATTGGTGGAAAACATTAATATCCGTGGTTTCGAGAGAGAGAATCACTTGGGATTTCTTTCAAGTTGAATTCTGAAAGAAGTATATCAGTCAACGGTTCATAGATCAGAAACGCAAAGAGTTTCTAGAGCTAAAATAGGGCCACATGTCTGTTACTGAGTACGAGCGGGAATTTGTGAGATTGAGCCAATACACGCGGGAATGTAAGCGGTAGTCAGAGAGGAACATCAGACACAGCTGTGAGGTCTGAGGCGAGAGTACCTGTCCGAGCCTATGCTATTCGCGCACGAGAAGAAGCGTCATCTCCAAACGTCATTACTGGTACTTTCACTCTATTTGATACTGATGTGATTGCATTGATAGATCCAGGATCTACTCATTCATATGTGTGTGTGAATCTAGTATCTAGTAAGACTCTACCTGTTGAGTCTACTGAATTTGTAATTAGAGTATCGAACCCCTTAGGCAAGTGTGTCCTGGTTGATAAAGTGTGCAAGAACTGTCCGTTGATGTTTCGGGATATTTGTGTTCCGGCTAATTAGATGTTGCTACCATTCGATGAATTTGATATAATTCTGGGTATGGATTGGCTCACTTTGCATAATGCTATTGTTAATTGTAAACGAAAGAGTATTGATTTGAGAAGTCAGAATGGAGAGATAGTTCGAATTGAATCCAGTGATTTGAATGGGTTACCAGCTATGATCTCAATGATGAAAGCTTTGAATTATGTGAAAAAGGGTTGTGAAGCCTATCTTGGGTATGTGATAGATACAAAAGTGATAGAAAAGAAAGTTGAATCTGTATCGATAGTTTGTGAGTTTCTAGATGTGTTCCTAAAGAACTACCGGGATTACCTCCGATACGAGAAGTTGAGTTTGGTATTGATTTAGTGCCGGGAACAACTCCTATCTCAATAGCTCCATATAGAATGGCACCGACAGAATTGAAAGAGTTGAAGTCTCAGTTGCAAGAGTTGACGGATAGAGGATTTGCACGACCGAGTTTCTAGCCCTGGGGTGATCCTATGTTGTTTGTGAAAAAGAAAGATGGAACTATGAGGATGTGTATTGATTATCGACAGTTGAATAAAGTGACGATAAAGAATAAATATCCTTTACTGTGAATTGATGATTTGTTTGATCAGCTGAAAGGAGCTACATTGTTTTTTAAGATAGATTTGAGATCGGGCTATTATCAGCTACGAGTTAAAGAATCAGATGTGCCAAAAACTGCTTTCAGAATGAGGTACGGGCATTATGAATTTTTAGTAATGCCTTTTGGACTAACGAATGCTCCTGCAGTGTTTATGGATTTAATGAACCGGATATTCAGACCGTATTTGGATCGATTCGTTGTTATGTTTATTGATGACATTCTGATTTATTCTTGTAATGAGACGCAACATGCTGAGCATTTGAGAATTGTGTTACAGACTCTGCGTGAGAAGCAATTGTATGCAAAGTTTAGCAAATGTGAGTTCTGGTTACATGAAGTTGGTTTTCTAGGACATATTGTGTCAGCATCTGGTATACGAGTTGATCCAAGCAAAATTTTAGCTATTTTAGAGTTGAAGCCTCCGAGAAATGTGTCTGAAGTTTGTAGTTTTCTGGGACTAGCGGGATATTATAGGCGATTCGTGAAATGCTTCTCGATGATTGCGACTCCATTGACAAAATTGCTACAGAAAGATGTTAAATTCCAGTGGTCAGAAAAGTGCCAACAAAGTTTTGAACAGTTGAAAGCATTGTTGACAGAGGCACCAGTGTTGGTCCAACCTGAATTGGGTAAAGAATTCGTAGTCTACAGTGATGCATCGTTGAATGGTTTGGGCTGTGTGTTGATGCAAGAGGGCAAAGTTATAGCTTATGCTTGAGACGATTAAAGCCACATGAAAAGAACTACCCGACGCACGATCTTGAATTAGCTGCGATTGTATTTGCATTGAAGATTTGGCGTCATTACCTATTTGGTGAGAAATGTCACATTTATACTGATCACAAGAGTTTGAAATATCTGATGACTCAGAAAGAATTGAATTTGAGACAGCGAAGATGGTTAGAATTACTAAAAGACTATGAATTAGTAATTGATTATCATCCGGGAAAAGCTAATGTTGTTGTTGACGCTTTGAGCCGAAAGTCTTTATTTGCTTTGCGAGCAATGAGTACTCAAACAGATCTGTGTGATGATGGTTCGGTTTTGGCTAAGTTGAAAGTGAGGTCGATGTTTATACGTCTGATTTGTGATGCCCATAAAAGTGATAATGAGATGATGACAAAACGAGCTCAATGTGGTTTAAATTCTGATTCAGAATTTCGAGTTGATAATGATGATTGTTTAAGATTCAGAGATCAGATTTGTGTTCTGAGGAATTCAGAGTTGATTCAGTTGATTTTTAACGAAGCTCATAATGGTCGTTTGGCTGTTCATTCGGGGAGTACAAAAATGTATAATGACTTGAAACAATTTTATTGGTGGCATGGTATGAAACGAGATATCTTAGAGTTTGTTTTGAGATGTTTAGTTTGTTAGCAAGTTAAAGCTGAACATCAGGTTCCATCCGATTTTTTACAACCGATTATGATTCCTGAGTGGAAATGGGAGAGAATCACGATGGACTTTGTGTCGGGATTACCTTTATCTCTGAGAAAGAAAGATACAATCTGGGTGATAGTTGACAGATTGACGAAATCAGCTCATTTTGTTCCGGTGAGAACAGATTATTCACTTGATAAACTAGCTGAATTGTATATTTCTGAGATTGTGAAATTGCACGGGGTGCCACTATCCATTGTATCTGATAGAGATCCAAGATTTACCTCGCGGTTTTGGAAGAAATTGCAAGAGGCTTTAGGCACAAAGCTGCATTTCAGTACTGCATTTCATCCGTAAACAGATGGTCAATCCGATCGGATCATTCAGATTCTTGAGGATATGTTGAGATGTTGCATCATTGAGTTTGAAAGTACGTGGGAAAAACATTTGCCATTGATTGAGTTTGCGTACAATAATAGTTTTCAATCTAGCATCAAAATGGCACCATATGAGGCTCTTTATGGCCGTAAATGCAGAACTCCATTGTATTGTACTGAGCTGAATGAGAATAAGATTCACGGGGTTGATTTGATGAAAGTGGCTGAGCAAAAAGTGAAAGTGATTCGTGAAAGTTTGAAAGCGGCTTCAGATCATTAGAAATCCTATGCAGATTTGAAACGAAAAGATATTGAGTTTTAGATCGGTGGTAAAGTGTTTTTGAAAGTATCTCTGTGGAAGAAAATACTTCGATTCGGCAGAAAAGGCAAGTTGAATCTGAGATTTATTGGGTCGTATGAGATTATTGAACGTATCAGGTCGGTTTCCTATAGATTGTTGTTGCCATCTGAGCTAGAGAAGAATCATAATGTGTTTCATGTATCGATGCTTCGACGATACAGATCTGATCCATCGCATGTGACTACTCCTACTGAGATTGAGATTCAGTCAGATTTGTCGTATAATGAAGAACCGATTCGAGTTTTAGCACGCGAGATCAAAGAGTTGAGAAATAAGAAAATCCCTTTAGTGAAAGTGTTGTGGCACAAACATGGAATTGAAGAGGCTACGTGGGAGCCTGAAGATGTTATGAGAGAGCAATATCCGAACCTATTCACTGGTAAGATTTTTGGGGACGAAAATCCGTAAGGGGGGAAAGTTGTAACAGCCCGGTTTAGACCCTAGTCAGAACAGTGGTTTCGAGACCACAAATCCAAGGTCAGAAAAATATTTCAATATTACTTTTGGTGTTTATAATATGTGATTAAGTATGTGTGAAATTTCTGTGTGACAATTTTATCGATTGTGTGCTTAATTTGCAAAAAGGACTTAATCGCATAAAATGCAAAAGGTGTATGCTGATTGTTAAAGTGCTAATTTGGAATGGCTTATTAAAATGTGAGTCCTTATGTTGTTATTATTCCATATGCTAAATGGATGGACAAAAATGCCTAAGGTTAGTGGAATTATAATGTTATACATTAAAGAGTAAAATGGTAAAATGTAAATTAAGTTAATAATAAATAAAACAGAGCCAAATGCTCATCTTTTTCATTTATTTTTCCACCGAATATTGAAGAAAGGAATAGCCATTGAAACATTTTAGGTTTTGGCACACTCATAGCCCAATTAAGGTATGTTTTGAGCTCGATTTTTAGTGATTTCTACGTTTTTGTGATCGTTGCTTTGTGCTCTAGCTAGCCCATGCTTTAATTTTAGAATTTGATGGTGATTTTGATATATGCCATTGATGAATGCTTGAGCTTTGTGATAGTTGATGATGAAATATGGAATGTAACGCCCCGAATTTGGGCCTAGTAGAATTGGGCCCATTGGGCCTTGGGAATGGGAGCGTTTAAAATTTTTGGGAATAAGAGAACGACACTAGTGCAAGTTGGACCTATTAGGTGAGTGATTTTGGAAGGTTAGGGGGCTTCCATAAAGTCCCGGGTTCAAACCTGGGCTTTAGGAAAAATTTTGGTTTTAGGTGAATAAAGCCCTGGGGGTAAGTAAGTAGGCTTTAAGAATAAATTGTGGGAAAAAAGACACAAAAGGAGTTGTGGTCTAGTGGCAAATGGCGCCACATGGGAGACAAGGAAGTGAGGCGCCATAGAGGAAGCAAGGGGTCCAAGGTTCATGTCTTGGCGCTTGCAATTTATTTTGTTTTTCTTTTAAATGAACTTAGACTTTGGCCCATAGGCTTATATTTAGTTGCGCATGTTCTAAGTCGCAAAGGAGCTTGTGTTGTGGTGGCACGTGGCGTGCGGAGCATAGGAGAGGGTAAGGGTTCGAATCTCATGTCAAGCAAGGAGTGTTTATTTTGCGGATTGAACGCCGAGTTTGTGTTAGATTTAAACTCACTGTGAAGGGGATCCCACATCGGGAAGCTAGCATGAGAGTAGGCGAGAAGCTGGCTTTAAATTGAGCAAACCATGAGGAGAGTAAGCATACCTTCCTTGGCTTATCCCTTTCGCTTTGTGGCGTGCTCGTTTGGGTTAGGCATTGGATCATTCATTGATCTGTATGCCGTTGGGTCGCGGTGGTGGCGACCGAAGTTAATCGACACACCCCATGTGATGGCTTGATGGTCAAGGGTGCGATCATTGTTGGCTTCTGCGCAGAACAATGTTCAGAGCGTGAATTAACTTCAGGTTCCTATCAGGTGTGTATTTCACACTACTCTAGTTGTAGAGCGGCAAATGCCGAAATACCGGTCACACGGCGATGGTAGCCACACGAGCGTGCGAGCACACGTGTGGGAGCTTCGACGCGATAGTTGAGGCCCTCATGAGTGTTCTCATGGGTTTAGGCTGCCTTGGGCCAAGTGGGCCCAATGGGCTCGTGGGCCCATATGAATAAATTGTATGATTGTGTAGTAGATATTGGACTGGACTATGTGAATCTCATATCTGTGGCTAGATTTGGGCTAAATGGGCCACACGAGCGTGTGGGCCCATTTAAGTAGAGAATGGCCCTAGGCCCATTCGCATCGTTATCTCTGTTTAGAATACCCTTGGTTTACAGAATTACTGAAATACCCTTGGTTTACAGAATTACTAAAATACCCTTAGTTTACCGAATTACTGAAATACCCTTGGTTTACAGAAATACTGAAATACCCTTGGTTTACAAAATTATTGAAATACCCTTGGTTTACAAAATTACTAATACAAAATTACTAAAATACCCTTGGTTTACAAAATTACTAAAATACCCTTGGTTTATAAAATTACTAAAATACCTTTGGTTTGCAAAATTACCGAAATACCCTCAGTTTGGAAGATTACCGAAATGCCCTCGATTTGTAAAATTACCGAAATACCCCCGATTTATGAAATTACTGAAATACCCTCAATTTGTAAAATTACCAAAATACCTTTGATGTGTAAAATTATCGAAATACCCTGTAGGGTAAAATTACTTAAATACCCCTATAGGGTAGAATTACCGAAATACCCCTGTAGGGTAGAATTACTGAAATACCCCTATAGGGTAGGATTACCGAAATACCCTTAGAAATACCCTTATAGGGTAAAATGACTATTTTTCCCTTGCGGGTAACTGACTGATTAGGACTATGATTGATCTAACTGTGAATGTATGACTGTGTTTTAATTGATTTGACTGGGATTATATGGCTGATATGTTTTCAATATGTGTGTAAATGACTGTTACTGAGCATAGCCATTTTGCATACACATGCAATGATTGTGATACACTGCATACATGTCATATTGTATTGGGTTGGGTTTTATGATTTGGAGGAAGTACCGTTATAGTGGCATCGCCACATTTACCGTTGTAGTGGCATTGCCGCGTAATCTGATTATGGCTCTGTGCCATCTTGATTATGGCTCTATACCAACCTAAATATGGCTCTGTGCCATCTGGATTATGGCTTTGTGCCAATCGTATTTACCCGTGGCTATGTGCCTAACTTATATATTGATGACTCTGTGTCGCTCATAATTACCCGTGGCTGTGTGCCAGTTATATTACCGTAGCTGATGGCTATGTGCCAATCTTATTACAGTTACCGATGGCTATGTACCAATTATGAGACCATTACTGAAGGCTTAAAGCCGCATAAATACTAGCAGCTAGGCTGCACCATTGGAGAGTTTGACTGGGTGGGTCGACATGGTCCCTACATGGAGAGTTTGGTTGGTACGGGTGGAGAGTTTGGTTGGTATGGGTTGGGTTACATGTCCATTGCATTGTTATGATATAGGGCTTAGGCCCAGATTGTTACCGAATAGGGCTTAGGCCCAGATTGTCATCGAATAGGGCTTTGGCCCAGACCATGACCGTAATAGGGGATTGCACTGCTCGAGTTTTCGTAAACTCACCCCGTTTTAAGCTGCAAGGGTAATCCCCGACTTTAGGAGGATCGATCTTTGTGAGGGACTCAGAGATGGCCACACGTCTACGATTTCTTTATACTTTGGACTATATTTTTGAGAATCTAGTTTGGGTTTTAATTTTTGTAATAAGGCCTTGTAAGTGAAGTTGTGGGTTTTGTTATGGTTTTATAATTGCTAGAAGTAGAACATGGTTTTCCAAATTAACTACTGTTTTTCAAAATATCATGCTTCCGCAACTGTTTTAAATTAAGTTTCCGCAACAAGCAAGGTTTTAAAGATAATAATGTTTTATAAGAGAATGACTTTTAATAAACCACGTTTTGAAACTAAGCAAGCGAAAATCACGAGGTTTTAAAGGCGAGAAAGTTTTAAATTGTAAGAAGGGTTTTCAATGAACGGGTAGTTTTCAAAAAGACTCTTCAATGTGACACGCTAGATTTGGGCCTAACTTCTAGGCCGGGTTTGGGGTGTTACATGGAAGATATGTGAAAGATTAACATATTTTGTCTTTGAATTTTTGGTGAAACTGAGTAATTTGAGTTAAATTGTGAGAATAAGAAATTGAAGGACTAAAATGTGAAATAAATGAAATATGTGGGCTTGTATGACCATAAGGAAAATTCGACTAGGCATGTGTGAGATGAAATTATGTGAATTTGATGATTTTATGAAATAGGGACTAAAGTGTTGAAATGTGAAAATATGAGGGCTATTTTGTAAAATGCCCTGAATATGTGTCTTTGGACTAAATTGAATGAATTGGTGATTGAATGAACTAAATTTGAATATGTATAGATGAAGAAAAGAGGGATTTGGATCGAGATCGAGGCAAAGATAAAGTGCTCGATTAATCGACCTGTTTTGTTACTTCGACGTCTGAGGTAAGTTCGTGTATAATGCAAATCGTATAATTTATAATCATGTACTATGAAATGAATGAATATGTGATTGATGAATTATTAATGTTAATTGTGAATTTGAGAAATGTGGCACTAAGTGTGCGAAATAGGATTTACGAGAATGAATGGCCTTTGTGTGTGTGCGAAATAGAGAAAGTATTGACTATCTTGATTGGCATCTTTGTGTGTGCGATACCGAATCAAGTTCGGTTTGATAAAGAGGCACTAAGTGTACGATGTTATTTAAGCTTCAATTATGAATTGGGCACTAAGTGTGCGATTGAATCGAAGAGATAATGAAGATTAATCGAAATGAGGTATCGAGCATAGCAAAATTTGGTTGTAAACTAGGTATTGGAAAAGGTATGTATGAAACCTAAGTGGTTGATAAATTTGAAAGTAGATGAATGGATGGCTATATGAGTGTTGGATATAATTGAGCATGTGTATCTTTGTTAAATTATCTATGTGATGGTTTAATTTGTAAATTGATTTAATTCAATGAGTTAATTGTATTATATTACGAACTTACTAAGCTTTAGAGCTTACTGAGTGAAGTGTTTCTCTGTGTTACAGTGTATTTAAAGTTAGCTCGGATCCGGGGATCGTCAGCGACTCAATCACACTATCGGCTAACTATTTTGGTACTTTTGGAAGATGTTTTATGTATGGTATATGGCATGTATAGGCTAGTTGATATGGCATGTTTTGAGGTGTATAAACTTTGCCATATGATATGGCTTGAAAGTCGAATAATGTTAGTATATATGTGTGGAATTATGTGAATGATGAATATGGTATGTTTCATGCTTAAATGGTTGATGAGAATTGAGGTTTAAACATGAACTTGTGGCATGGGTTTTATGATGCTTGATTTATAGGATTTGGAATGTGGAATTGGCATTTTAGATAGACTTATTTAGTTGAATTTGAGCATAGGAATAAATGATGTAGTTGATGATTAATTGGTGCATATATTGGTATGTTTTGGTTGCCATTTAAGGTATAAATGTTTATGAATTGAGGCTTGTAGGTGATTTTATTTGTGAGTGGCAAGTATAGTATTGTAAATGGCCTATAATTGCCCACACGGTTGAGCACACGGGCGTGTGGCTTGACCGTGTCCTTTGAGTTTGCAAATTGAAACAAATCAGGCTCGACCACGGGCTGGACACACGGGCGTGTGACTGGCCGTGTGATGCAAGTCAGGCTCGATCACGGGCTGGACAAACGGGTGTGTCTCAGGCCGTGTGGACTAGTCAGTATGTATGCCCTCTTTTGCCACGGCTTGGACACATGGGCGTGTCCGAGGCCGTGTGAGGCACACGGCCTACCCACACGAGCGTGTGGCCTCCGTAGCTTTGAAAAATGTTTGATTTTCAGAAAAAATTTGTATGTGTTTGGTTTAGTCTCGACCCTTTTCTAGTGCTTGTTTAAGGTCTCGTAGACCTCTTTAAGGGACTATATTTATATATATTGATATGTTTGAATGGTGTGATACTTTGTGTTGAGAAATGATTGTAAATGTTTCGATTGTTCGGTAATGCCTCTTAACCCTATTCTGGCGACGGTTACGGGTTAGGGGTGTTACAAATTTAGCGAGATTGGTTCAGAAGGCTTGATGATGTGCTATGGGCTTACCAAACAACATTTAAAACTCCCTTAGGGATGTCTCCTTATCGGTTAGTGTTTGGAAATGTAACAGCCCGATTTTGGGTCTAGTAGGAACAGTGGTTTCGGGACCACAAATTTGATGAATAAAAAATTATTTTAATTATATTTTTATGGTCTATAGTTTTATGGAACGATGTCGTGAAAATTTCATTCGAAAATTTTGACTTTTGGGCACTCAATTTAGTTAAAAGGACTAAATTGTAAAAAGTGTAAAACTTGAATTCTATATGTTAGAAGTGTCCAATTGCTATGATATTTTAAATTGGAGGTTTTTAAATGGTAATTAGACCATTGGTTAAGTTGGTGGACAAAAATGGACATGGTTTGATATGTTTTCAAAGTTTTTCATTAAGGGCATTTTGGTAATTTGGTTATTAAAAGAATTAAAAAGGCAAAATAAGCCAAAATTTCACTCATCTTCTTCATGCTATGGCCGAATGTCTCAAGAGAAGCCATGTCTAGGATTTGGCCACTTCCAAGCTTGATTGTAAGTCCGTTCTAGCCCCGTTTTTAATGCTCTTTACATATTTGAAGTCGTTGTAACTCGATCTTTCTATTTCTACCATCAATTTGAAGAGACGTCAAGGTCTAAAATTTTACCCATGATGGATGTTTGTGTATTTTGATGTCTAATGGTAGAAAATGCATGTCTAGTGTATGATAAACGACTTTTCCTAAGTTATTTTCGGTGAAAATGCCTAAAAGGACTTATTTGTAAAAGTTATAAAATATGGTGTAAAAATGTAAATAAATGAAAATTGTGGGCTGTTATATGCATGTATAATGTTCGGCTAGGCATGGGTATTGAAGAAGTTGAGTACATTTCATTTTACGAGCCTAGGGACTAAATTGTAAAAATGTCAAACTTTAGGGGCAAAAATGTAATTTCCCATAATGTGATTTTGGGCTGATTTGAATAGTATAATGATTAAATAAGTTAAATGTGATATTATAGATAAACAAAAACGAGGTTTGGACCTAGAATGGGGGAAAAACGAGTATTTGACGATTTAGTCCTTTTTACCGTTTTTATGTCGAGGTAAGTTCGTATGTTTAATAAGCATTAAGTTATCTGTGTATAAATGCTTAATTGATAAAGTTGTGGTAAATGTTATATTATTGAAATGAAATGTGAATGCTATTGAGTACATACTACGAAAATGACCGACAGAGATTCGGTACAGCAAAAGTCCCGGTTGAACCTTAGGATTAGATAGGATATAAATGTTATGACATTAGGGTTATTGAGATTATGTGTAAGACCATATCCGAGATATGGCATCAATACGAGACTTCGTGTAAGACCATATCTGGGATATGGCATCGATATGAGACTTTGTGTAAGACCATAGCTGGGCTATTGGCATCGATACTAGATTACATGTAAGACCATATCTGGGATATGGCATTGGATGCAGATCGTGTGTATGCAGAGATTCCCGAGTATCCTTTAGTATTCCAAATGGTTCAACATGAAATTCAATGGGTATGTCAAAGAAGAGAAAGAGTATGTAAGTATTACGAATTAGTACAGGTATGTACGTAAAGTTTATGAGCATTGACTTCATGAAATTGTGAGTTCATGATTTCCATGAGAATGTTTTTGTGAAAACCTTGTGATTATTGGTCTATATTTGTGATGTATGAAATTCAAGATAAATTCGGTTGACAATTATGTGATTGGCTTTCGGGCCAAATTGAGTTATGATATAGTATAAATTGTGATTTATTGGATATGAGAAAATGGGAAGATAAGAACTTAGGCAATTAAAAAATGCTAAAGTATATGCTTGAAATGTAATTACTCATAACTAATGAGCATGTTTACTATGAGGTTTGAAATGATTTGTTATTTGCTATAATATGTTACAAAGGAGAGATTGTAAACTAAATGTAACACCCCTTACCCGTATTCGACGCTGGAACCAGGTACGAGGCATTACCGGACTTAACATACTTAATCATACAAAATCGGGCCATAAATTTTTATTCCAACTTAAAACTTTTCATTCGTGTTCATAACGTCCCTATTATGGGCCTACGAGACCCAAATCATACATATATGGTGGTTCGGGTCTGAACCAGAAGCTTACGAACACTTAGAAATTTTTGCTCAAAATAGGGCCACACGCCCGTGTGGAAAGGAACACGCTCGTGTCTATAGCCCGTGTCCCTCACACGGCCATGAGACGCCCGTGTCTTAGTCCATGTTTGTAACAACCCGATTTAGGGCCTAGTTCGAATGGTGGTTACGAAACCACAAATTCGAAGTAGAAATATGTGTTTTATGATTTTTATGAGGCTTATAATATGTTTGCATGATTATGTGAAAATTTCATGAGAAAATTTTATTTATTAGTGATCGATTTGTTCATTGGGACTAAATTGCAAAGATTAGAAAATATGAGATTCTAGAAGATTCAAGTATGAAATAGAATTATAAAAATTATTAGAGGTCCTTAATTAGCAATTAGACCAATATAGATTATGATGGACAAAAATAGACATGGGAAGGAAAAATCTCAATAAAAGACCATTAAGGGCATTTTTGTCATTTGGTAAATAAAAGATTAAAAAGAGAAAAAGAAGTCAAAATTGTGTCCATCTTCTTCTCCCATGGCCGAAAATCACTAAGGAGCCATAGCTAGGTTTCTTCAACTTTCAAGCTTGATAGTAAGTGCATCCTAGCCCCGTTTTTAATGTTCTTCGTATTTTTGAGATCCTCGTAGATCAATTTAGCTATTTCTAGCTATATTTTGAGCTAGGGTTTATGTTCAAAAATTTACCCATGTATGACATGCATGTATTTTGATGATTTATGGAAGAATATGAAAGTTTGATGTATGATAAACATCTTTTCCTAAGTGATTTTCATGAGAAATTCATAAAAAGGACTAAATTGTAAAAGTTATGAAAGTGGTCATACATTGGTGAAATAGTGAAAATTAGAGGTTGTTATAGCTAAGAAAAATATTTGGCTAAGCCTAAAATACAAGAAAGTTGAATAAAAATCATTTTACGAGCCTAGGGGCGAAAGTGTAATTATGTGAAAGTTTAGGGGAAAAATTGTAATTTTGCCAAAGTATGATTCATGAGTCTGTTTAGTCAATGTGAGTATTAAATGAGTGAAATTGTTATTATATATCAAGAAACACGAAGCCCGGACTGAAACCGAGGCAAGAACAAAGTGTTGGACTAAATCGGACATCTTCACACATTTTGAGTACCGAGGTAAATTTGTGTGGATTTATAGCTACGTGATATCACTATGCTTTTAATTACCTTATTTTATGAGAAATAAATATAAATTACATGAAATTGATTTATGATGTTTCAATGAGATTATAATGAGATTATGCTAAGTTGAAGTCCCGGTTGAAGATTCAGAATGACGAGGATACCTATGCCACTACATGAGATAAGGACGGTCCCATATAAGACCATGTCTGGGACATGGCATCGGCACCGAATAAGGAAGGTCCCGTATAAGACCATGTCTGGGACATGGCATCGGCACTGAATAAGGAAGGTCCCGTATAAGACCCTATCTGGGACATGGCTTCGGCACCAAAGGAAGATATCGTGTAAGACCATGTCTGGGACATGGCATCGACATCTATGTACGATCTCGTATAAGACCATGTCTCGGACATGGCATCGGCATCGAGCTAAGAGATCCCGTGTAAGACCATATCTAGGATATGGCATCGGCATCAAAAGGTGATCCCATGTAAGACCATATCTGGGATATGGCATTGGCATCGTGATACGTGTATAATGAGATTGAGTATCTTCCGACATTCCGAGTAGTTCAACGGGCAAGAGAGCTAAGTATACAAAAATGGCTAGAGTTAAGCTATACAAAGAGTTACATTTAAGTGAAAGATAGTTACGATTTAAGTTTATGTTTATGATAGCATAAGTGCTAAAGTATGTGATGAAGTGGTACAGGTACCATGAGTAAAATACGAGTTATGAAACTCTAATGTGATATGTAATTGGGTAAGCGTAAGTACGAGTAAGTATGTCAAAGTACTTGAGAACTTGTGTTATTATTATTATTCTATGAGATGAATGGATTTTTACCATGAGTACTTATGTTGCTATTTTAATTCATGCAAACTTACTAAGCTATATGCTTACCCCTCTCTTTTCCCTTTTCCTTGTAGCATCGCCAAGCTAGCTCGAAGATCGTAGGACGTCGGAGCTCGGATCACACTATCAACTATTCATTTGGTATATTAAAGTTGATTTATTTTGAGTATGGCATGTATAGGAACTTGGTCATTTTGTGTTATGTCATATTTGAAAGCCAAATTGTTGGCTATTAATGTTATACACTCATTTTGTAAATGGCCATTAAGAATTGGCCAAGATTTGTCAAGTTTTATAACTTAATGATGATGAGATCTATGTTGGGCATGAATGATGATTTGTGAGTCTTCATAGTGTATTATTGCCATGTTATGTGTTCCTTGTGTTGGTATATGCTTGTTTATGTAACACCCCTCACCCGTATTCTATGCCGGAACCGGGCACGAGGCGTTACCAGACTTAACTCACTTCATCATGCAACTTTGGGCTATCAAGTTTCATTCCAATTTGAAATATCTCTTTCACCCTCAAAACGCTCTCATTAGGGCCTACAAGGCCTTAAACATACATACGGAGGGTTTCAAAACTCAACCGGGAACTTTTGTGTACTTAAAGATTTTTGTCTAAGCAGGGACCACACGCCCATGTGAAATGGGACATGCCCGTGTGGGCAGGCCGTGTGGTCACACACGCCTATGTCCCTAACCCGTGTGGGATTTATTTTCATTTCGAACCTACAGGGGTTTTCACATGGCCGGACACACGCCCGTGTTCTTGGCTCGTGTGCTCCACACGGCCTAGGCACAAGCCCGTGTGGCTAGCCCGTGGTCGACACTGACTTGAAACACTAACATGCAGAGGACACACGGCCTGGTCACACACCCATGGGACTGACCGTGTGTCACACACGGCCTGGACACACGCCCGTGTGCCTACTCGTGTGGACAAGAACAAGGCTATTTTCCAAGCTCCTTTTTATCACCCTAGTTCACACAACATAATTCCAATTCAACAAGTCACTAAATAAGTCAATTTGTGCAACAAACACTTTCTTGAATAACTTCATATTTCATAAATTGATCATGATGAGCACTCAACTATGGCAATATACAAAAGAGTTCATCCTTAAGAGAGCCAATACATACTTGACCAAAATAACAAAACAATTCACCTAGTCTAGCCCCTATACATGCCATACTTAAGATGCTAATTCTAAATATACCGAGATGAGCTGATAGTGTGGGTGATCTTCCAATTATCTTCGTCTCCCGACCCGGCTCTTTGACACTATAAAACAAGGGAAAAGAAAGGGAGTAAGCTTTAGGCTTAGTAAGTTTACATGTAAACAATAAACATCATAAAATATGCTAATCAATAAATAGCATTTCACAATAAGTAAGAACATTCCACAATCCAAGATCATGCTTACTCACTCATCTCTTACCACATTCCAACCGTATCACAACCCAAATGCTCTTATTATTTAACATACATCCCTGCACTTAATCACCGCATGATCACATGAAATAATACATCACAATTTCACAATAAGCCATTCTTAGTAATACCAAACACTCGGTGGTTTCGCACTTAGCCCACCATTTATCTTTAACATGGTGGTATCGCACATAGCTCACCAACAAGAATATTTACGGTGGTATCGCACATAGCCCAACAAATGATAATATATACGATGGTATCACACACAGCCCATCGTGAATAAGTAATAAGGTGGTATCGCACATAGCCCACCAACGAGAATAATTAAGGTGGTATCGCACACAGCCCACCACTATTTATTACGGATAATATTCCACACTTTCATGTCTAATTCAACATCCATAAGGAATTTATTCATTTCCTACCAAATTCTATCCATTTAAATCGTAAGTGTTCTCAATCATACAATGCACCAATAAGCAATAACATATGTATTTAAGATGCATCGTTTGCACATAAACTTACCTCGGTGCAAAATGCGTTAATTTGCGGTTTAAGCCGAAACCTTGCCTTTTCCCCGGTCAAGGTTAATTCCACGCTCTTCTTGATCTATAACAACAAAATTTCACTCATTCAATCATTTTATAATTATAATACATCATAACTTCTACTTGGGCAAAAATGACCATTTTGCCCTTATACTATGGCAAAATTATGATTTTGCCCCTAGGCTCGTAAATCATTTTTTACCATATTTTCTCATTAAACAAGCCTAGCTGAACATTTATTTCTCTTACAACAACTTACAAAACCATTTATTTCATGCATTTATTACACAATTTCAATCTTTGCAAACAAGTCCTATTTAGGTGTTTCCATGGTAACACCCTTCACAAAAGTTGTTTCTCATCTCACTAACATTCATTTTCTTCCATAAAAACTCAGCTAACAACATAAACTCTCTCATGGCAAGTCCCTAAACTTTCAACCATTTAAAAAATTAGTCCCCTCATTAGCTAGCTTAAGCTTTGGGGACTTCAAAAGACAAAAATCATCAAAAATAATCATCAAAATGACTTACTTGCAAGGATGAGATGTAGCTAAAAATTTGAACTTCAAAAACCCCTATTCTCTCTTCAATTTTCGGTGGAGAATAAGTGTGAATAGTAAAAGATGACAACTCTTTTATTCATCTTATTTTATTCATTAAAAGATGATAAATAAAATAAATATCTAATATCATCATTTTATACCATCTTCTTCCCCAAATTCCTATGGAAACCCTAGGAAAGAGAAATAAAATCAAGCAAGCTTAATTGGGTAAGTAATCTTGTCCCGTTTTTAGTAATTTTTATATTTTTAAGATCAGAATAACCTAATCTAGCTATTTTGGGGATCAATTTGTAAAGTTATCAAAGTATTAAAATTTTTCCATGAATGAATATGCTGAAATTTTGAAATTTATGGTAGAAAATGAAAGGTTATTGATAGATAAACAACTTTTGTAAAGGAAATTCCGATGAAATTGTGATTTAGGGACTAAATTGTAAAGATGTAAAAATTCATGGAAAATTTCTGGTTTTTTTTTAAATACATGGGCTGTAAATGTTATATGTATAAACTGATTAAGTTTTGAATGAGGATTAAATTGCATGAATTTCATTTTCCGAGCCTAGGAACGAAATTGGAATTAATCAAAAGTATAAGGGCAAAATAGTAATTTTGCCTAAGATGTGAATTGAATGAAATTGAATGTGAATTTTATTAAATTAATGTTAAATTCATTTTTATAGATCCAGATAACTCAAATACAAAGTTAGATCGAGGAAAACAAAAAGTGTCAGATTAGTAGATTCTTGAAACGAACAAGTATCGAGGTAAGTTCGTGTAACTAGATTATATATGTTAATTTGTTTGAATTAAATGTTAAATTTGTGTGAATTGTATAAATTTTTAATGTATGAAATTAATTACATGCCCGAAATTATTCGATAAATGTTAAGTCCCGTTTAAATAAATAAAATTCGATGGATACAAGTTTCCCGATTGGTTGTGATCTAGCTTATGTTGCAGACACACCATAACTCTTACAAGCATCCTGTTATTAGTCCTCTCGAGCTTCCTGTTATATAGTTCTGTGAGCATCCTGATCGGTAGTAATTCTGCATGTGTTGTGGACTACCGCAGCTCTTTGTGAGCGTCCTGTTTATGATCGGTTGTGATCCTGTATATGTTACGGACACAAACGCAGCTCTTTGTGAGCATCCTGATATAGCTCGATTGAACTTCCTGATATATGGCTATCTGTAGCTCCTGTTATACGACTCTTTGTGAGCTTCCTGATAGGCTCTTTGTGAGCTTCCCAATTAAAAGTTCTTTGTGAACTTCCTGTTATAAACTCTTATGAGTTTCCTGATTTAGCCCGGATGAGCTTCATGTTACATGGCTCTCATGAGCATCCCGCTATATGGCTTGAGAGAGGGCTTCCAGGTTATATGCTCTAATGAGAACCCCTGTATCTGAATTGACAGATCATTGATAAGTACACCTTGTGTGTACTACTCGAGTATCCATCGATATTTCAATGATTTAACGGACAGAACTCCTGATATGGGAAAATATGAGAATTAAATGAATTATACCTTGAATATTCCTAAAATACCTGGAAATGGTTGCATGATGAGCTCATCTCTGTTTTTCTTGATATTCATATAAAATTTCATGACTAACTTGTTTAATGAGAGCATGTGTCTAGGCAATTGGCCACAATGTTTTGGATGCATGTTTGTATGCTTACTTTAAATGAATATAATTGGTAAGTTAAATTCTTGTTATACGAACTTACTAAGCATAATATGCTTACTCTATTTTACTTCCTCTAATTTATAGTGCTCAGAAGCTCGTGAAGTTGGAACTTGGTCGGAGACACATCACACTATCCCTCGGACTTCTCGGTATATAAAACAAGAAAACTTTTGGTATTAGTATAATGGCATGTATAAGCTAAGTAGGAATAATGATAAAATGTTTTTGTTGTAACTAGCCATTTGAAATGGCTAGTATTAATCATATTTTGATGTAGATATACAAGGCCTTATCATGCTCGATGAGTGTATTGAAATGGTCGAATGATGGAAAATTCATAAACTTATTAATGGTTGCATGAATGGGTATAGTATACTCATAAGTTTATATGGTCAATTAGGTAAGATCAAATATTTGGTTAAATGGGATGTTATGACATGTATTGAATTTGAAATTGATTTGATTTGAATGTTCTATTATGACTTGTAATGGTATAAAAATTGGTTGGATATGTTGATTTCAGGTTGGGTGAGAAATAAGGCTTATAAATGGCCTTATTTTGTCTACAAGGGCAGAGACACGAGCGTGTGTCTCAGCCGTGTGTCATGCGCACGGGCATGTGGTTTGGCCATGTGTCCCCTGCATCTTAAAAATAGAGAAACAGAATGCTCAAAACTGGTCACACGGGTAGAAACACAAGCGTGTGTCTCAGCCGTGTGAAACACACAGCCCAACACACAGGCGTGTGTCTTGGCCGTGTGAATCTTGCACCTAATTTTTGAAAATTAAATTATCCACATGGCCTGGCACACGAGTGTGTGGCTGGCCGTGTGACCCAAGTCAGAGAGTTATACGGGTAAGGACACGGGATGGGACACGGCCGTGGGCCTCTAATTCGAATGCCCACACGGCCTTAGTCTCACACGGCCTGATCACACTGGCGTGTGTCCCCTGCATATAAGGAAAATTTTGAAATTTCACGAAAAATTCTCTGAGTTTCCGATTTAGTCCTGACTTGTTTCTATTGTATAAATTGGACCTTGAGGGTCCATTTAAAGGACAACATGATTGAATTATGATTTATTTCGAATATGAATAATAAATGACATGAATTAATTGTATTTGTTCTGTAAACTCTGGTAATACTCTATATCCCTGTTTCGACGACAGATATGGGTTAGGGGTGTTATATTTATTGGTACCAGAGCCACGGTTTAGCCGATTCTCGTACTAAAGTAGCAAGAACAAGATTAGCTATACATGCTATTATATAATTTGTGATAGTGTGATATCTCATGACCAGTTTAAATGTGTTTTTCATATAGTAATATATTCCAATCGGGCTAGAGCTGAATCCGAGGAAGCTGAGAGCAATGCTCCAGCTTCAGTTCAAAAAGCTACATCTAGTAGTAGTAGAAGGCCTATATTTGAGGGCTGAAGTGAGGAGGCAAAAGAAGCCTTCTTTCAAATGATGAATGAATGGTTTACTGAACATCTGAGAACAAATCATGTTGTACAACAACCTCCCCCTCCTGCTTCTCAACCAGTTCTCAATATGCCACAAGGTACCGAACTTTTTAGAACTGGTAAACCTTCGGTAGATAAAATTCAGAAATATTGGGTAGAAGAATTCATGGCTACTACTGAGGATGATCCGAAAAGGGCTGAATTTTGGCTAGAAAATACAATTAGGGTTTTTGATACGGCCATGATCTGGGTCACACCAAGTTTCAACAAAGAGCCATTGGTGTTGCCACAAGGACCCATCACCCGAGCACATGCAAAACGATTCAAGGAGGCTATTTCAGCCTTAGTTGAGAAAAAGTGGAGCAAGTTAATGGCTGGACAAAACGAGGAGAATCGGGCTAACTTAATAAGCCCAATGCACAAGCTTTTGCAAGTTGAAATAAGCTCATATTCAGTTCATTCAGCTTGTGTTTAGCTTGATTTATTTCATGCATTTTTTTATTTTGCTTTTAAAATTAGCTTTAAATAAAGGTGTTTAGTTTAATTAAATAAGTTGTGTTTAATAAGAGGCTTATTAATTAATCTACTTACTAGGATGTTTTTAATGAAGCATGAGTTTAAGTTAATTTAATTCTGCTTCCATAAATTAACTAGTTGCTCAATTAATTGAAGTCCTTACTTCTAGTTTATTTATTAAGTCAAGTGTTTAATGTGTTAAGTTAAATTAGTGTTTAATAAGTGTTAATGTGTTAAGTTAAATTAATGTTTAATAAGTGTTTAATGTGTTTAAGTTAAATTAGTGTTTAATAAGTGTTTAAATGTGATTAATATGTTTTTAATGTGTTTGAATGTAGGAAACTTTTCAGTGCAAATTGTTACTTTACAAGGTGTTACAACATTAATGGAAGTGACTTTTAAGTTGATTTTGGTTACAAAAGAAGTGGCTCATTACAAGGGATGCTTAATACATCAATCTAAGAAGCTTTAAGGAGCATTTTAACTCCTCATAAATTCAGTGCAAACAACCTCTTCACTTACAGCATTTTTGGCTCATTTAAAAGATGATAAGATGCATTCAAAACACCATTAGTTCTTTGGTGACTTTTTCGGCTAGCCAAGGACAACTCAAGGGACATTTTTAAAGCATTCAAATTCATTTAATCAGCTCATTAGGAGTCATAAAGTTGTTGTTATTTCCATTTGGAGGAATTCAAGAGTTTTTAGATTTTATTTGACCATTTAAATGCATATTAAAGTGAATTCATTTGACTCTTCACTAACCACATGTAAACACTATATATACTTGTTATTAGTTTGTAAAAGGGGACTTTTGATGCTTTATGAAATATTCAGATTGTGAGTTATCCGATCTCTTAATTCTTCAAGGTTCAAATTGACTTATCTATCAGCTAGTGCCGTCAATCTGAATTTGTTCTTGAACTTATCATCCCTTTCGGGTGTGGCGTTCAAATCAATACCGTTGGTTCTTATCTTGCTAGATAGTGGGTCTCAGTTTTTATTCAACTCAACCATTCCATTGAAACCTATAAGATTCGGGTCCTTAATCTTCTATTAAGGGTTCTTTCTTGTTTCATCCATCAATCCATTCATCCAACTATTTTCCTTTAACCCAAGTTGCTGCCCTTTTCTAAAATATAACCATTTTACCTTTCTTTTAAACAAATCAAATGATACTCCTTTGTAGACGATCGGGCAAATTCATATACGACTCGACTCACCCCGAGGCGGATCGTATCATTTGGTATCAGAGTTAGAAAACGAGGAGCTCCAACGATCAACGTAATTCCAAAGTAGGTATGTAAATTCAAAAAAAAAATTGAAAAAATATTCAGTTGTAATCTCAAAGTTTTATTGGTGCTATTTTCGTGCATTTGAAAAAAAAAGAAATATATATATATATACGAAAAAAAAAGAGAAAAGTGAAGTTTTGTGATTTTGTGAGTTTCTTCATTCTTCTCCTCAATTTCTGAGTTCCTGAAAACAATATTTTCATCTTCCTATCCCGATCATCCAAAATTCTTATTCCTATCATTTGGTATTTTTTTTCAACACATCCAACGCCACATCTATCAACTTCTTCTTTTTCTTTCAGCCTACCTTTACATAAAACGATTTATCCTTTGCTTTAATCCCTTGAAGCCGACCTACAAGTTGCTAATAAGTCTAAGGCAACCTTCCAAAATTTTGAGAGGTGGATTTGAGTGGTAAAAGGTACGAGTGACTCATTAGAGAAAAAGCCAAAATTGAGTGAAACACGAGTGTGAGTGTTCAATATTTACTTTTTCTTTCTGAGTGACTAGTGAGGTTTGAGGTGAGGTTTAAAAAAAAACTTTCTTATGTCGAGAAGTCTGAACTGAAATATGGAAGAAAGGCCCGAACGGCAACCGATCCATAACGTGCGGACCTTAATCTTCAAGCCCTATTGCGCGAGGTTGAGCGCCTATTCGACCGCAAGCTCGAGCCCATTCAAGAGAGGTTAGATCAAGTCAAAGAGAGAACCCAGCGAGAAAGGAATCCTCGAGGTCCACGAAGGGAACGAGGTCGCCCAAGGTCCCAAGAAGTCGATCCCATCTCTAGCGAATCCGAAAGTGACCCAGGGTCTAACTTAAGTGATCAGTGAAGGGGTCAACGAAATCGAGGCCGAAGGGGACGAGAACAATTGGACGATGATCTGAAGAACATTAAGCTCTCCATACCACCCTTCCAAGGCAAGTCCGATCCGGAGGCATATTTGGAGTGGGAAAAGAAAATCGAGTTGGTGTTTGACTGCCACAACTACTCAGAGACCAAGAAAGTCAAGTTGGCAGCAATCAAATTTTCCGATTACGCCATGGTGTGGTGGGATCAACTAACAACCAATCGAAGATTAAATGGAGAAAGGCCAATTTCTACATGGTTAGAAATGAAAGCGGTGATGAGAAAGAGATTCATTCCATCTTTTTACCATCGAGAGTTATACCAAAAGTTGCAAAATCTTACACAAGGCCACCGAAGTGTAGAAGATTATTTCAAAGAAATGGAAATCGCAATGATTCATGCGAACGTGGAAGAGGACCGTGAAGCAACCATGGCCAGATTCCTAGCCGGGTTAAATCGAGAAATTGCTAACGTGGTGGAGCTTCAACACTATGTCGAGGTGAACGACATGGTCCATGTTGCAATTAAAATAGAAAAACAACTCAAGAAGGAAGGCTCCATTCGGACCTATTCCAACCCTGCAAACACTTCAAAGTGGGGACAAGGTACGAGCAAAAGAGATTTTTCTAACCATTCGAAGGACCAAAACACTCCTGTTAAGTTTAACAAACCCGTTGGTGAATCAAGAAAAGGCAAAGAAGTCGCCAATCCAAATCATACAAGGGACATCAAGTGCTTTAAGTGCTTGGGGCGAGGGCACATAGCTAGTCAATGCCCTAACCGACGAACAATGGTGTTGAGAACCAATGGCGAAATAGAGTCAGAAGATGATAAAGATGAGGAATCTGACACTTCTGCTAGTGAAGAGGAGGAAGAATTTGAATACGCCATTGAAGGTGAGATTCTAGTGATCAAACGTAGCCTAAGTTTGCAAAGCGCGGAGAACGAACAACAACGCGAGAACATCTTCCATACACGCTGTTTGATGCAAGGTAAGGCATCTAGTCTTATTGTGGATGGTGGAAGTTGTACAATTGTTGCTAGTACATTGATGGTGGAGAAACTTGCCTTGTCCATAACGAAACATCCTTGTCCATATAAGCTTCAATGGCTTAACGAAGGAGGGGAGTTAAAGGTGACAAAACAAGTGTTGGTATCGTTTTCCATTGGAAAATATAAAGATGAAGTTCTCTGTGACGTGGTTCCAATGCATACTGGACACCTTTTGCTTGGCCATCCATGGCAATTTGATCGAAAGGTGGTACATGATGGCTACACAAATCGATAAACCTTCAAGTATTTAGGCGAAAACATCACTTTGCCGCCTTTGACACCGAGACAAGTATACGAAGATCAAGTGAAACTGCGAGACTCAATTGAAAAATTCAAAGAGAGTGAAAAGAAAGAAAAGAGTGAAAAAGTGTGTGAAAATTTGAGTGAAAAGAAACGAGGGAAACAAGAGGTAAAAATGAGAGACAAGAATAAAGATCAAGAGATAAAAATGAGTGATGAAAAATCGAGTGCAAAAATGAGTGTGTATGCAAAAGAGAGTGACATTCGAAAATATTTCATGTTGAGGCAGCCCCTACTTGTACTCATGTACAAGGAATCTTATTTGAATATTAATGAGATAGATGCCGCTTAACCTTCTTCTATTGTTTCTCTCTTGCAGGAATTTGAAGATGTATTTCTCGACGAAATTCCAAGTGGCTTACCACCTATTCGAGGAATAGAACATCAAATCGACTTCATTCCCGGCGCATCCATACCGAACCGACCTGGCTATCGTAGTAATCCAGAAGAGACCAAGGAATTTCAAAAACAAGTGAATGAACTTCTTGAGAAAGGATTCATCCGCGAGAGCCTTAGTCCGTGCGTCGTTCCAGTTTTATTAGTGCCGAAAAAGGATGGGACTTGACGTATATGTGTTGATTGTCGTGCTGTAAATAAAATCATGATAAAATATCGTCATCCAATACCGCGTCTTGATGATATGCTCGATGAATTAAGTGGTGCTCAATTGTTTTCCAAAATTGATCTCAAAAGCGGTTACCATCAGATTCGGATGCTTAAGGGAGATGAGTGGAAAACAACGTTTAAAACTAAACACGGTTTGTACGAGTGGTTGGTAATGCCATTCGGTCTCACAAACGCTCCTAGTACTTTTATGCGTTTAATGAACCATGTTCTTCGTGCTTATATTGGTAAATTCTGTGTGGTTTACTTTGATGACATTCTTGTTTATACTAGATCTTTAGATGATCATTTGAAGCATTTACGAGCTATTCTTGATGCATTGCGCAAGGAAACATTATATGCTAATCTTAAGAAATGCACATTTTGTTCTAACAAAGCCATTTTCTTAGGATTTGTTGTCAGCTCGCAAGGACTTGAAGTAGATCAAGACAAGGTGAAAGCTATTCGAGA
This sequence comes from Gossypium sturtianum, assembly GCA_025698515.1. Lineage (NCBI taxonomy): Eukaryota > Viridiplantae > Streptophyta > Magnoliopsida > Malvales > Malvaceae > Gossypium > Gossypium sturtianum. The sequence continues at coordinate 69,494,965 of CM046947.1, read as the reverse complement.
ATGGCCTAGACCGACCAGCATAAGTCAAGTACGAAGTTTCCATGGCTTGGCAAGTTTCTACCGTCGCTTTGTTCCGAATTTCAGCACATTGGCCGCACCTCTCACGAATGTGATCAAAAAGAATTCTGCCTTCTTTTGGAGCGAGGAACAAGAGAAATTGATCGCTGTGATTTTAGAGTTTTAAATTTATAAAAAGAATGATCGAACCTGGAAACTAACTATGACAACGATTTGAGGCAAGTGCACCTATCGAACAGTAGTATAGCTTAGGCAAGACCAGATTGTCGAACCCAAAGGAACCAAAAGTACTAATACTAACTTTCTTTTTATTATCTAGCCTAAAATAAGTGAAGTTGTTATTTAATCTAAATTTAGCTAACTACTAAGCTAAAGATGCAAAGACAAAAAGAATGAATTGGGGAAATACTATTGGAAAAACTCAGTTCATTAAGACGATACCCTTAGGAAGAATCCACCTAGACTTCACTTGTTATCTAACTCTGAACCAGACGATTTATTCACTTGACTTGATCCGTAAGACTCCGTAATGTATATTAAACCCTCTCTCGAAGCGAATAACATCTAACCCTAGGTTGATTAATTGAAATCTCTTTCTAATTAAAACCCCTAGAATTGCATTAACTCGATCTATGGACTCCCATATTAGGTTTCACCCTAATCCGGCAAAATCTCCTTACCCTATCTCTAGGCGTACGATCAACTCCGCTTAATTATGCTAGATCTACTCTTAAGAAGGGACTTTTGCTCCTCCACCTAAGCACATCAAACTTGAATCAATATCCCAGAAATATTAACACGAGAATTAAGAACACATAATTAAGAACAAATCAAGTATTTATCATATAGTTCAGCAAATGATAACAAGATTCATCTAAGTTTCATCCCCTTCAGGTATCTGAAGGGTTTAGTTCATAATAATAAAAGAAAACATCTCAAAAGAAAAGATAAAACAAAACATAAGAAATCCCTAAAACCCCCTGAAAGAATTGAAGGAGAGATTCGCCGTCTTGAGTACAATCCTGACTTCTTGAGATGGATCAACTGGCTATCTTCGAGTGTTTCCCACAAATCTGACCTTTTCGGCTCGACTCCTTGGCCTAGGTCATCGCCCTCTTCTAGGTTAAACTTAGGGTGTTTATATAGGCTTTTGAAATAGGTTTCTTTGCCCCTAAGTATCCTTTTCCGAGTGAAATTGCTCTTCTCCACGACAGGGACACGGCCATGGCACACGCCCGTGTGAATCGTCTTTAGGCCGTGTTCAAACTTTTAATGAGGTGACACACCCGTGTAAATCGTGATCAGGCCGGGTTCTAGTCTATCAAGGAGACATGGCCGTGTTGGCTTAAGTCCAGGCTTTGTCGATTTTCACTTTGGCCCAGTTTGGTCCGTTTTGAGCCTGTTTCTCATTCTTTCCATGCTCCGGTGCTTTCCTGAGTATAAAACATGAAAAGAAAGGATTAAGAGCACCTTTTTACATAAATCAAGGGACAAATCATCCAAAAGTATGCTAAATGTGGGATTAAAATATGTTACTTTTACGGTTTATCACATACCCCCACACTTAAGCTTTTGCTTGTCCTCAAGCAAAATTCTCAACTTACAATTAAAACGAACTTTCCATGATTCAATATTCCTATCAACAATGTCTCATCATAATTCATAGATAATGTATACATGGATAATTTAACTCAAAGAGTCCTAAAGATTCAAACAATATAAGTCATACATTTGTAGCACAAAACATAGGTGTTTCCCCTCATCTAAATAATTACCTCTGATCCAAAACCTACAAGGATTGACATCCTCACAAAAGATTCACTCAAATCACTCAAAGTGTTTAAGGTTCAGAACTAAGCACTCAAACGTCAAACCTGAAAAGTTAATCCCATAGGCTTGCATGAAAATCAAATCTCCACCACTATAATATGAGATGATGCACAAATCAAAAGGTCTTTGAAAGGGTTGTAACGAGGCTTGGGTTAAGGTGTGGGTAAAGGCTGAATTAGAGGGTTAGAATCGAGATTGAATTGACAAATTACCTAACTAGAAATAATGAACTGAATAAAAGTAATTACATCAATTGAAACCTAATAATACGAACTTCTTCTTCAATAATTGGAATTTAACGTATAAGCTCACCTAATCTCAAAACTAATAATGAATATACCTCGATTTTTTTTAAGAACAAGTCACAAATATTTACAAAAATAAGAAAGTACTTTAAAAACTGAAATATAGAACATAGTTAGGCAACTGCTCAAAATCAAATCTTGACAAAAAGGGTAGTAAAAAAGGATGGTGATAACAAATACAAAGGGTTTTGGGTTAATATTAGTTGGTGAGTCAATAAAAAGGGTTGTTAGGATCAAAGGGGTTCACTAGGGGTTAATTATGAAGGTAGGTTTTTTTATGGAGTAAGTGGGTTAAATCCTAGGTGCCTTTACCATTTCTGTATATCAAATCAAAGATGTGGTCTCAACATGTATAATCGATGCAAGTTCTAGAATAACAGTTCAATGTTGACACACCCAGAATCAAAAAGTGAGCATGAAAAAAGATATATGCTCTTATAAGGCTCAAAATCTCACGAAAATCATGGGTATTTTGATATCAACATCGTAAATTTCAAATTTTAAAGTAATATTCAAATTCAGGTAGACAACCTAGAAAAATTTTAATTCTGAAAAATAGACTTGTCATGCTTGATTCTCTAGTATCTTAGAATTTAACTATCAATGCACAATTATCAATGACTTAATCTAAAACATATCAATAAAAATCATGAATCATAGGAAATTTTTATTCTAATGATAATATGAGAAATTTACTTTAAGACAAGGCATAATTCAGGGATTTGAGAATAATGCAAAAAGTTTGGCACCTAATTTCAGGAATTTGAGAATAATGAAAAAAGTTAGGCACCTTTTTAGGTTGTTCACCCCCCCACAATTAAGATGTACATTGCCCTCAATGTACAAAGATACATATATAGACAATTAAGTATAAATTCAAAAGATATGGAGAGAGGTGAAACTCCCTGAATTATGGATGAAATCCTTGCGTTGGAGGTAAAAGATAAGTTGGAGGGGTCGTTCTTGATGACGATCCTGCGCTAGATGAAGAAATTGGGTAGCTCATGGAGGATTAGCCAGAATATAATAATAATAATTAAAACTATACTAATTAAATAATTAAAGAAAAGCAAGCTAAAGTGAAGAAAAATAAAAAGTGAACTAAAATTAAAAGAAAAGATAAATGGACCGTAGAGTCCTTATTGTTGGGTGTGATTTCTAAGGCTGTGGATATGGTGGTGGTCGTGGTGTGATTCCCAAGTAGCCTGAAGAACCTAAAACGAAGAAACTAAAATAAAATAAGTTAAATTAAGCAGAAGAGAAGTAAAGATAAGGAAATTGAAGCAAAAGAGAAAAACGAAATAAAGAATAAATGGCCTCAAATATCCTTGGCTCGTCGAATGATTGAAGCGGCCGGCATGAACTTATATAGATCGGTCTCCCTCTGGGAGACTATGCTTGATTCCTTCCGCTTTTTCGGCATTTGGTGTAGCTCAAGAGTATAGAGAAGGGAGGGGAGAAATCTGATAAAGGGAAGGAAGAAAAGAGGTGGAAAGTAGGTGAGAAAAAGGGGAAGGGATGGGAGAGGGTTTAAATAGATTTTCAGGCCTGGTGCAATCCCACGCCCGTGTACCATGGGCGTGTTGATTCACACGGCCGCCTTGCACGGCCGTGTTATGCATCGTATCATTTCTCCCACGCCCATGTTCTGGTTTCCACGCCTATGTGTAAACTACCAGTGTCGACCACGGCCGCATCGCACGGCCGTGTTAAGCATCGTTCATGTCTCCCACGCCCATTTTACAGATTGCCACGCCCGTTGGTGATAAGTCAGTGTCGTCCACAGCCGCGTCGCACGACCGTGGCATTTTGTCGGTGTTCGTGGGGTGGTGGTTGGAGTCCGTGACTTGAAGATTTGATTCTTTTTGACTTGTACCTCTTCTGCCATTATCAGTTTGGAGATTCTGTACCTCCACACAGCCATGGCCACGGCCGTGTGCAAGGCCGTGTGGCTTGGAATTCTGTACTTTTGGTTAGTTTATAGTTAGGTACTATAAATAAAGGATAAAATAGAATAAATAAGACAAAATAAAAATGTAAAAGTTAATGGGGTTAGTACTCGGGTTGCCTCCCGAAAAGCGCTCGTTTAAAGTCTTAAGCTAGACTTACGTCTCGTTTGCATCATCATGGTGGTTTGAGGAGTTGAAAGTCCTTCCTCATGCTATCGGTTTCATTATCATGATAGAGTTTTAGTCGAGATGCATTTATATTGAAAGTACCAAAAATGGGATTACTTACCTCGACTGGTCCGTATAGGAAAACACTGGTTACCGTAAAATGGATTTCTTTGTTTGTGTCAGGGTCAGGAGGAGATATTCGCGGGTCTGCTTTATCTAATAATACTTGATCTTCGATTTTGAATTTGTTTGTCGCATGGAGGGGCTCCGGTTCTGCTTTGTGCATCCCTAATTTTTCCTTGAAATGCGTTTTCCACTCGTCTAGATCATCGATCTGAATCCTTCGTTCCTCATGAGTTATTTCTTTGTTGGCACAGGGTATAGGATCGGGTTTAGTTGTATTCTTTCCTGGTTTTTCCTGAAAAGAAGGGTTAACCAAATGGTTATCAATAGAATTTATTTTCTCACCTAGATTACTCGATGTTCTAGCCGAATCGAGAGCTTGGAGAGTGACTGCCTCATTACCTACATGAAGTATTAGTTCTCCTGCATCAATGTCAATTTTAGTCCTGGCAGTTGCTAAAAATGGTCTTCCTAAGATCAGGGGGATACTATTGTCGTCATCCATGTCTAAGACAACAAAATCTACTGGGAAAACAAATTTATCAATTTTTACAAGAACATCTTCGATAATACCCTAGGAATTCTAACAGATTTTATCACTAGTTGAATGCTCATCCTAGTTTGTTTGGGTTTCCCTAGACCTAGTTGTTTAAACAATTTATAAGGCATGACATTTATGCTTGCCCCTAAATCGCCTAACGATTATCAATATGTAAACTACCAATTAAACATGGAATCGTAAAACTCCCTGGATCTTTTAATTTCTGTGGTAGTTTATTTTGCAAGATTGCCGAGCACATTGCGTTTAGTTCCACGTGTGATGCCTCGTCTATCCTTCGCTTGTTCACCAAAAGCTCTTTTAAAAATTTTCTAGAATCGGCATCCGCGAAAAGGGCTTCAAGTAGCGGTAAGTTAATATGTAATTTCTTTAAAAGTTTAAGAAACTTACCGAATTGTTCCTCTGTATCGTCTCTCTTCATCGCTTCGGGATAAGGAATGCGAGGTTGGTACTTTTTGATTATCGGTTTTGGCTTTTCTTGTGTTACCTCAACTTTACCTTTCTCTACCTCGTTTTCTTGTATTGGATTGGGTTCATCTAACCCTATACTATCATGAGCTGTGATAGCTTGGATTTGCTCCTTTGGGTTAATCTCAGTGTTGCTTGGTAGACGCCCTTGCGGTCGTTCGGAAATTAAATTTGCAAGTTGTCCAACTGACTTAGTAAGTTCCCCAACTTGGTTCTCGATCCATTTGATCGATGCTTGTTGATTATTAAGCGTTGTCTCAGTTTTTTGGAGACGTGTATCTGTGGCTGCCATGAATTTTGTCAGCATCTCTTCAAGGTTCAGCCTCTTTTCCTGTGGATAGGGCTAATTTTGGAAATTTTGAGGAGGTTGTTGTCTTTGAATTCCTTGATTTCCTTGTCCTCCCCATGAAAAATTTGGGTGGTTCCTCCAACCTGGATTATAAGAATTACTATAAGAGTTATTATTAGATCTGAAATTATTACCTATATAGCTCATCTGTTCGCTTTCTATGCCCGGTTAGTAGGGTGGGTACTCAGGATTCGCCACAATTCCACTTGCGTCGCACTGTATTACTGGATGTACCTACGAAGAACACAAACTATCAAGCTTTTTATTCATCATCTCTACCTGTGTTGATAGCATGATTACTGCGTCGAGGTTGAAAACTCCGGTGATTTTGTTGGTTTTGTCCTTGTAACCCGCCATCGATAGTTATTCATGACATCTCTTCAATAAACTCGTAGGCTGCTTCAGGAGTTCTGTTGTTCAGGGTTCCACCGGCGGCTAAATCAATTAGTTGCCTCGTTGAGAGGTTTACACCATTATAGAAAGTTTGGACTTGGAGCCACAAGGGTAAACCATGGTGCGGACACCTTCTCAAGAGATCCTTGTATCTCTCCCATGCGTCTTATAATGTCTCTAAATCCATCTCCACAAAAGAAGAGATATCATTTCGTAATTTGGCCATTTTGGCCGGTGGGAAATATTTTAATAAAAAATTTTCGGTCATTTGATCCCATGTAGTGATTGACCCTCGTGGTAACGAGTTTAACCACTGTTTGGCTTTATTCCTTAATGAAAAGGGAAATAACCGAAGACGGATGGCATCATTAGAAACACCATTTATTTTGAAGGTATCACAGAACTCTAAAAAATTAGCTATATGAGTATTTGGGTCTTCGATCCCAGTAAACCATCAAATTGAACAAATTGTTGAATCATTTGTATAGTGTTAGGCTTTAATTCAAAATTATTAGCAGCTATAGCAGTCGAACAATACTTGATTCTCGCTCTGTTAAATGAGGTTTAGCATAATCATACATAGTACGCGGAGCATTATTTTCTACCACATCTTGTGGTGGTGGATTATTCTCGTCCATCCCTTCAGTAGAATTGGATCTACCTTCTCGCTCTTTTTCTGTGTAATTTAGGGCTTGCCTAATTTCTCTGCGATTCCTACGAGCGGTAGCTTCAATATCACTGTCGTATACTAGTGGTCCTATCGGGTTCCTTCTAGTCATAAACTAGAGGTACCTGCTAGGAAAAGAAAGAAAGAAAATTTAGCAAAGTTAAAAAAAAAGTAAATTGCGGAAAAGAATGGCTAAAGTAATAAAAATAGAGTTTTCTTAATATTTTAGTTCCCCGGCAACGGCGCCAAAACCTTGATCGCTGTGATTTCAGAGTTTTAAATTTATAAAAAGAATGATCGAACCTGGAAACTAACCACGACAACGATTTGAGGCAAGTGCACCTATCGAACAGTAGTATAGCTTAGCCAAGACCGGATTGTCGAACCCAAAGAACCAAAAGTACTAATACTAACTTTCTTTTTATTATCTAGCCTAAAATAAGTGAAGTTGTTATTTAATCTAAATTTAACTAACTACTAAGCTAAAGATGCAAAGACAAAAAGAATGAATTGGGGAAATACTGTTGGAAAAACTCAGTTGATTAAGACGATACCCTTAGGAAGAATCCACCTAGACTTCACTTGTTATCTAACTCTGAACCAGACGATTTATTCACTTGACTTGATCCGTAAGACTCCCCAATGTATATTAAACCCTCTCTCGAAGCGAATAACGTCTAACCCTAGGTTGATTAATTGAAATCTCTTTCTAATTAAAACCCTAGAATTGCATTAACTCGATCTATGGATTCCCATATTAGGTTTCACCCTAATCCGGAAAAATCTCCTCACCCTATCTCTAGGCGCGCGATCAACTCCGCTTAATTATGCTAGATCTACTCTTAAGTAGGGACTTTTGCTCTTCCACCTAAGCACATCAAACTTGAATCAATATTCCAGAAATATTAACACGAGAATTAAGAACACATAATTAAGAACAAATCAAGTATTTATCATATAGTTTAGCAAACGATAACAAGATTCATCTAAGCTTCATCCCCTTCAGGTATCTGAAGGGTTTAGTTCATAATAATAAAAGAAAACATCTCAGAAGAAAAGATAAAACAAAACATAAGAAATCCATAAAACCCCCTGAAGGAATTGAAGGAGAGATCCGCCGTCTTGAGTAGAATTCCGGCTTCTTGAGATGGATCAACTGGCTATCTTCGAGTGTTTCCCACAAATCGACCTTTCTGGCCAGGCTCCTTGGCCTAGCTCATCGCCCTCTTCTAGGTTATACTTAGGGTGTTTATATAGGCTTTTGAAATAGGTTTCTTTGCCCCTAAGTATCCTTTTCCGAGTGAAATTGCTCTTCTCCACGACAGGGACACGACCATGGCACACGCCCGTGTCAATCATCTTTAGGCCGTGTTTGGACTTTTAATGAGGTGACACGCCTGTGTAAATCATGATAAGGTCGTGTTCTAGTCTATCAAGGAGACACGGCCGTGTTGGCTGAAGTCCAGGCCGTGTCGATTTTCACTTTGGCCCAATTTGGTCTGTTTTGAGCCCGTTTCTCGTTCTTTCCATCCTCCGGTGCTTTCTAGAGTATAAAACATGAAAAGAAAGGATTAAGAGCACCTTTTTACATAAATCAAGGGATAAATCATCCAAAAGTATGCTAAATGTGGGATTAAAATATGTTACTTTTACGGCAGAAATCTTTTATTTTACTTAAAGATCATTTAACTAATGCCCCATTACTTGTATTACCTGATTTTGACAAAACATTTGAAATTGAATTTGATGCCTCAGGTATTGGGATTGGTGCTGTGTTGACTCAAGAAGGAAAACTCGTGGCGTATTTTAGTGAAAAACTAAGTGGCGCACCATTGAATTACCCAACATACGATAAGGAAATGTACGCTTTGATCCGGGCATTGGAAACGTGGCAACACTATTTGTGGCCAAAGAAGTTTGTCATCCATTCGGACCATGAATCGCTCAAGCACATCAAAGGACAACACAAGCTCAACAAAAGGCACGCACAATGGGTAGAATTTCTTAAATCCTTTCCTTATGTTATTCGGTATAAGAAGGGTAAGGAAAACATTGTGGCTGATGCACTATCTCGTTGATATACTCTATTAAATCATTTGGATTCAAAATTGCTTGGTTTTGCATTTTTGAAAGATTTGTATAGTTCGATCTCGATTTTGGAGATGTGTATAAATTGTGTGAACATGTTGCTGTTGATAAGTTTTTCAGGTTTGATGGCTTCCTTTTTTGAGAAGGTAAGCTTTGTATTCCGCAAAGTTCCGTGCGAGAGTTACTTGTACTCGAGGCGCATGGTGGTGGACTCATGGGCCATTTTGGCATTGCAAAGACCTTGGCCGTTCTGCAAGAACATTTCTTTTGGCCACGGATGAAACGAGATGTCGGGAAAATTTGTTCGCGATGTGTGGCTTATAAAAAGGAAAAATCGAAGGTTAACCCACATGGGCTTTACACGCCTTTACCTATTCCCGAAGGGCCTTGGGTTGATCTATCCATGGATTTTATTTTAAGATTACCGTGAACTCGAACCGGAAAGGACTCCATTTTTGTAGTAGTAGACCGATTTTCAAAAATGTCACATTTCATTGCATGTTCGAAAACTGATGATGCTGTTAATATTGCTAACCTTTTCTTTAAAGAAATTGTTAGGTTACATGGAATTCTGAAGACAATAGTGTCCGACCGTGATGCAAAATTTCTTAGTCATTTTTGGAGGACACTTTGGAGTAAGCTAGGTACGAAGCTCTTATTCTCCACGACATGTCATCCCCAAACGGATGGCCAAACTGAAGTGGTGAACCGCATCTTATCCACACTACTACGGGCCATTATCCACAAGAATATCAAGTCGTGGGAGGAGTGTCTACCTCACATAGAGTTTGCTTATAACCGAACTATTCACTCTGCTACTAAATTCTCTCCATTTGAAATAGTTTACGATTTTAATCTTTTATCTCCTCTAGACTTAATCCCATTACCTAATGATCAAATTGTTAATGTAGATGCTAAGAGGAAAGCGGACTATGTGAAACAATTATATCAAAAGGTTAAAGCTAATATCGAGGCTCGAACAGAGCAATATGTGCGCAAGGCCAACAATGGGCGAAAACAAGTAATATTTGAACCCGGGGATTGGGTTTGGGTTCACATGAGGAAAGAGCGATTCCCAGCTTAAAGAAGGTCCAAATTATTACCGCGTGGTGACGGTCCATTCCAAGTTTTGGAGCGAATTATTGACAATTCCTATTGACTTGACCTACCAGGTGAGTTTAATATAAGTGCAACTTTTAATGTGTCTGATCTATCTCTCTTTTATGTAGATTCCGATTTGAGGACAAATCGCTTTGAAGAGGGAGAGGATGATACGGCCATGATCCGGGTCACACCAAGTTCCAACAAAGAGCCATTGGTGTTGCCACAAGGACCCATCACCCAAGCACGTGCAAAATGATTCAAGAAGGCTATTTCGGCCTTAGTTGAGAAAAAGTGGAGCAAGTTAATGGATGGAAAAAACGAGGAGAATCGGGCTAACTTAATAAGCCCAATGTGCATGCTTTTGCAAGTTGAAATAAGCTCATATTCAGTTCATTCAGCTTGTGTTTAGCTTGATTTATTTCATGCATTTTTTTTATTTTGCTTTTAAAATTAGCTTTAAATAAAGGTGTTTAGTTTAATTAAATAAGTTGTGTTTAATAAGAGGCTTATTAATTAATCTAGTAACTAGGATGTTTTTAATGAAGCATGAGTTTAAGTTAATTTAATTCTGCTTCCATAAATTAACTAGTTGTTGCATTAATTGAAGTCCTTACTTCTAGTTTATTTATTAAGTCAAGTGTTTAATGTGTTAAGTTAAATTAGTGTTTAATAAGTGTTAATGTGTTAAGTTAAATTAATGTTTAATAAGTGTTTAATGTGTTTAAGTTAAATTAGTGTTTAATAAGTGTTTAAATGTGATTAATATGTTTTTAATGTGTTTGAATGTAGGAAACTTTTCAGTGGCAAACCGTTACTTTACAAGGTGTTACAACATTAATGGAAGTGACTTTTAAGTTGATTTTGGTTACAAAAGAAGTGGCTGTTACAAGGGATGCTTAATACATCAAATTAAGGAGCTTTAAGGAGCATTTTAACTCCTCATAAATTCGTGACCTCTTCACTTACCAGCAATTTTTGGCTCATTTAAAAGATGATAACATGCATTCAAAACACCATTAGTTGCTTTGGTGACTTTTCGGCTAGCCAAGGACAACTCAAGGGACATTTTTAAAGCATTAAAATTCATTTAATCACTCATTAGGAGTCATAAAGTTCTTTGTTATTTGGTGGAGGAATTCAAGAGTTTTTAGATTTTATTTGACCATTTAAATGCATATTAAAGTGAATTCATTTGACTCTTCAACTAACCACATGTAAACACTATATATACTTGTTATTAGTTTGTAAAAGGGGACTTTTGATGCTTTATGAAATATTCAGATTGTGAGTTATCCGATCTCTTAATTCTTCAAGGTTCAAATTGACTTATCTATCAGCTAGTGGCGTCAATCTGAATTTGTTCTTGAACTTATCATCCCTTTCTGGTGTGGCGTTCAAATTAATACCGTTGGTTCTTATCTTGCTAGATAGTGGGTCTCAGTTTTTATTCAACTCAACCATTCTATTGAAACCTATAAGATTCGGGTCCTTAATCTTCTATTAAGGGTTCTTTCTTGTTTCAACCATCAATCCATTCATCCAACTATTTTCCTTCAACCCAAGTTGCTGCCCTTTTCTAAAATATAACCATTTTACCTTTCTTTTAAACAAATTAAACGATACTCCTTCATAGACGATCGGGCAAATTCATATACGACTCGACTCACCCCGAGGCGGATCGTATTAGTTTTGGATGAATTATCTTGTACACTTGAAGGATCTTGCACACTTGAAGGATGTTTGAAATGCGTTGTATCTTTGCTAAAAGACTCAGCCTATCAATGGTGGAATACCTTGATTTCTATTGTACAGAGGGAAAATGTTACTTGGGAATTTTCCCAAATAGAATTCAAAAAGTACATTAGCCAGAGATTCCTTGATCAGAAAAAGAAGGAATTTTTAGATCTTAAACAGGGAAATATGGCTGTATCTGAATATGAGAGGGAATTTGTCAAACTAAGCAAATATGCCAGAGAGTGTATCCCGAATGAAGTTGCCATGTGTAAACATTTCGAAGCAAGATTAAATGAAGACATAAAGTTGTTAGTTGGGACTCTGGAATTAAAAGAATTTGTTGTACTGGCTAACCGAGAACATAAAGCTGAAGAATTAAATAAAGAAAAGAAACAGGCAGAGATGGAAGCCCGAACTTCAAGTAAAAGATTTACGGGTAAGTCACAATCATCGGCTTCAAAGAAATCAAAGAAATATCATGATCGTTCTGTATCATCTGTGGGGGTATTCTGGGAAAGACCGAGGCTCTCAACGCTCTAATCTGAGATCTTCGGCCCCATTAGTAGCAAGTGCTGGAAGTGTCAGTAATCCCAAACCTAGATGTAAATATTGTAATAAATTTCATTTTGGAGAGTGCCATATGAGAAGCAGAGCCTGTTATAGATGTGGTTCTCTTGACCACTATCTTTAAGATTGTCCAGAAAGGCTTGAAAAAGATATTGTTCAGATTTCAAAGCCAAGTAATCCTGGTTCGAGAGGTAGACCACCCCGTCACCCTGGCAATGTCAGTGGTAGCTGAGGTGATACAAAAGATTCAATAGTTAAATATAAAGCACGAGCATCGGCAAGAACATATGCTATTCGTGCAAGAGAGGATGCCTCTGCACCAGATGTCATTACTGGTACATTTTCTCTTCTTGATACTGATATTACTGCTTTGATTGATCCTGACTCAACACATTCATACATATGCAAGAATTTTGTGTCTGTTAAAAATTTACCTGTTGAGTCCACTAAATTTGTGGTTAAAGTTTTGAACCCCCTGGGCCAATATGTGATGGTGAATAAAGTTTGTAAAAATTGTCCGTTAATGATACGGGGTTATTGTTTCTCGGCTGATTTAATGTTGTTTCCATTTGATGAATTTGATGTAATTTTAGGTAGTAAAATGTAAACAGAAGTACATTGTGTTAAAATGTCAGAATGGCGAAACATTTCGTGTTGAATCTGATAAACTGGATGGGTTGTCAAATGTAATCTCAGCTATATCAGCACAAAAATATATTAGAAAAGGATATGATGCTTATCTTGCATATGTTCTGGACACTAAAGTATTTGAGTCGAAGATTAAGTTAGTGTCGGTTGTTTGTGAGTTTCTTGATGTGTTCCCGGAAGAATTACTCGGATTACCGCCAGTCAGAGAGGTGGAATTTTCTATAGATCTTGTTCCAGGGACAACTCCAATATCTATAGCACCTTATCGAATAGCCCCAATGGAGTTAAAAGAGTTGAAAGCACAATTACAAGAATTAACAGATAGAGGTTTTGTTCAACCCAGTTCATCACCTTGGGGTGCGCCAGTTTTGTTTGTTAAGAAGAAAGATGGGGTTGAGAGTATGTATTGATTACAAACAGCTCAACAAAGTTACAATAAAGAACAAGTATCCATTGCCTCGTATTGATGACTTGTTTGATCAGCTGAAAGGTGCCATTGTATTTTCAAAAATTAATCTTCATTCTTATTACTATCAGTTACGAGTAAAAGACTCAGATGTACCGAAGACAGCCTTCAGAACTAGGTACGGACATTATGAGTTCCTTGTGATGTCGTTCGGTTGACAAATGCACCTGCGATATTCATGGATTTAATGAATAGAATTTTTAGACCATATTTGGATAGATTTGTTGTGGTGTTTATTAATGATATTCTGGTATATTCTCGGGATGAAACTGAACATGCTGATCATCTAAGAACTGTATTGCAAACTCTACGTGAGAATCAAATATATGCCAAATTTAGTAAATGTGAATTTTGGCTTCGAGAAGTTGGTTTTCTTGGACATATAGTATCTGTTGAAGGCATCAGGGTAGACCCAAATAAAATTTCAGCTATTGTTAACTGGAAATCACTGAAGAATGTCTCAGAAGTTAGAAGTTTTCTGGGACCAGTAGGATATTGTCAGGGGTTTGTAAAAGGTTCTCGATGATAGATTCTCCGATGACACATTTGTTACAGAAAGATGTGAAGTTTGAGTGGTCTGATAAATGCCAGCAAAGTTTAGATAGATTGAAAGCCTTATTGATAGAAGCACCTGTATTAGTTCAGCCTGAATTAGGTAAGGAATTTGTAATTTACAGTGACGCATCATTGAATGGTTTAGGTTGTGTTTTGATTCAAGAAGGTAATGTAATAGCCTATGCTTCTAGACCGCTAAAACCACATGAAAAAGAACTACCTGATACATGATCTAGAATTAGCTGTGACACCCCTTACCCGTATTCGACGCCGGAACAAGGTACAAGGCATTACTGGACTCACATCACAAGAAATCACACAATTCCAGGTCATAAAATTTGTATCCAAATTAAAACCATCCATATTCAATCATAAAGTCCCTTATACGAGCCTACGAGGCCCAAAACATGTATTGGAAGCGGTTCGGGACTAAACCGAGAACTTTAGAAATTTTTACAAAACTTAGAAAATTTTTGCTAGATGCAGGGCTCACACACCCATGTGGTCCAAGGGACACACCCGTGTGACCCTGGGACACGCCCGTGCTTCAGACTGTGTTCGATTTAGGGTGCTCTCTGGCTTGTGCCACACGGCCGTGTGCTAGGCCGTATAGCACACACGGCTGAGACACACGCCCGTGTGCTCATTTCTGGACATTCTGTTTTGTAACAATTAAGGTGCAGGGGACACACGGCCGAAACACATGCCCGTGGGGCTAACCGTGTGTCACACACGGCCTAGACACACGCCCGTGTAGACAAAATAAAGGCTATTTACCAAGCCATTTGCCACCCTTGTACACACATAAACTGACACCAATTCAAGGCACATACATAACATACTTAGGCAACCAAAACATACACAATTATGACTAACACAATATCCACATCTATCATACTCACAAAATTTATTAATCCACAATTGACTACTTTCAAGATACCTAATTGTACACCACTTTATCATCTCATCAATAGACCACATTGCTAAACATCTCACATTCATGTCATAAATCACATTTCTATCATTCACCAAGCATATCATGACCATTTCACCAAATATATTAGCACATATATATATACTTAGGCTTGAAACCATGATAACCCAAAAAAACCAATCTACATTGCCAAATATCTAAACAAGCCTTTGACGATCACAAGCCAACACATTGGCTACAATCACAATGACACATTTAACAAAATGACAAAGTCCCTATACATGCCATATACTCAAAATACTTGAATTCATCAATACCCAAAGTGATAGCTTGATAGTGTGATAGGATCTCCTGCGACCTCCAATCCGAGCTAGCTCAATGACACTATAAAACATGGGAAAGGAAGGGGGTAAGCTATATAGCTTAGTAAGTTCATATGCAAATAATACAAAACATTATTCATACATTTGGCATATAAATAACTTAACAAATATTAACATAAATGTCATTAAAACTTCATAAATGTCGTATGACCATAAATGTCATTTAATATCAACATAACACATATCAACATAAATGTCATTTAAGCTTCATAAGCACAACTTACTCAATCACATTCTTACCAATTGTTCATCATATACCGAATTCATTTTGTTTGAGTTTTTCGTACATACTTGTACCAGCTCGTATGATAATAATGTATTTTCTCATCGTCAACATACCCATTGAGCATTTCATCAACATTTCCCGTTGAATATTTCATCAACATTTCCCGTTGAACCATTTGGAATACTAAAGGATACTCGAGAATCCCGTATACACAGTACCATATAAATGCCATATCCCAGATATGGTCTTACATGTAATCTCGTATCGATGCCAATAGCCCTACTATGGTCTTATACTGTAACACCCCTTACCCGTATTCAACGCCAGAACCGGGCACGAGGCGTTACCGTATTAAAAACCTCAAGATCGCCACTTAGGCACAACATGACCACTCTTTTTGGCCATCACAACAACCTCAATCCTGACTTACGAGGCCTCTCTCAAACACACGAGGGCTCTCGAGACCATATCGAAAACTCTTACGATCTTTAAATTTTTCCATCTATACAGGGCTCACACGCCCGTGTAAGATTTGGCACGCCCGTGGATGTCACACACGCCCATGGTCACTACGCGTGCATGAAAACTCAAGCATTCTGCCAATGCCTCACGGTTAGGGCACACGTCCGTGCCTTCCACCCGTGGTGCACACTGACTACTTTAACACGGCGTAGAGTCTAGACACACGCCCGTGTGGCTAGCCCGTGGCCAACACTTATTAACACACACGTTCTAGGCACACGCCCGTGTCACTAGTCCGTGGTCTATTCTGACTTAACATACTAACATGCAGGGGACACAAGGCCAAGTCACACGCCCATGGGCTGACCGTGTGTCACACATGGCCTAGACACACGCCCGTGTGTCTACCCACATGGACAAGAACAAAGCTATTTGCCAAGTTCTTTTCACCCTCCTAGCATACACAATCATGCACTCATTCAACACATCCATAATCAACTCAAAATCTTAAAATCTCACTTAGATAACTACCTCTTTTCATATAATAAAGTGCCAACAACTATGGCATTATACAAAATAGATTATCCATCTAAAGGCCAACACATCATAGCCATATACAACAAATTCACTAACTTGCCTAGCCCCTATACATGCCATATACAAAACATTGAGTCTCATGTACCAGAGTGTGCTGATAGTGTGGGCGATCTTCTAATTGATCCTCGTATCTCGATTCAACACTTTTGCTCTATAAGACAAGGGAAAAGAAATGGAGTAAGCTTTGAGCTTAGTAAGTTTACACATAAACAATTAAGCAACATAGTATAAGCTAAACAACAATTAGCATTATACTAACATATAATGTACAACTATGTTTACTCTTTCTATCCCTTACCACATTTCCAACACATCATGAGTCACTTACTCATAACCATTGACATGTACCCCTGCATTCGATATCACATTTTTATAATATACAACACATCATTATTTCTCAATAATACATCCACACAGCTATGCTACTCACTATCACATCCACACAACAAATCTCTCGGTGGTTCCGCACTAAGCCCACCACAATCAATTGATAAGGTAGTATCGCACTTAGCCTACCAACAAGGTATTCATAGTGGTTTCACACATAGCCCACTAGATAATATACCTAACGATAGCATCGCACATAGCTAGCTCATCGTCAATATGCATTAGGATGGTATTGCACTTAGCCCACCATTTAGCATTATCACAACACATTCACAAATCTACTTACTTAATCATTCATCCATTCATTTCACTTGAACCACATAGGTTCTCAATCATTCTCAACCATGCTATACACTATCTAGCATTAACAAATTGTAAGTATGAATGCATTGTCTATGCATAGACTTACCTCGATACTCAAAAGTATAGAAACGTGCAATTTAGTCCACCACTTTGCTCTTGCCTCGGTTTCGATCCAGGCTTTGTCTTTCTTGATCTATAATGAATAAATACACATTGACCAAATTGACCCACATCTCATACTTTGGAAAAATTACTCTTTTGCCCCAAATCTTTCTCATAATTACACTATTGCCCCAAGGCTCGTAAAGTGATTTTTATTCAACTTTCTAGCCTTTCATGCTTAGCCGAATCACTTACTCAACTAAAGCAATCATCAATTCTCACTACATCACACATGTATGACCAAACTCAAGATTTTTACAAACTAGTCCCTACATGCATTTTCTATTGAAACTCATTTAGCAAAAGATGTTTCTACTACATCAAGCTTTCATAATCTTCCATAAAACATCAAAATACATGCATGCCATACATGGCCACATTTTTGAACATCCATCATAGCTCATCAAATAGCTAATAATAGCTTACTCATGCAACAAGGACTTAAAAATACAAAGAATATCAAAAACGAGGCTAGATGCACTTACTAGCAAGCTTGAAATTTTTGAAGAACCCTAACAATGGCTCTCTCAAATTTTCGGCAGCCTTGGAGAAGAAGATGAATGAATTTTGTCATCTTTTCTCCTATTTTAATCACTTAATTGTTAAATGACCAAAATGCCCTTTTTGATAAACTTTCTATTTTAACTCATCCATGCCCAAATTTGTCCAAAAATTACAAATTGGGAAAATTTCTATTTAAGGACCTCTAATTAATATTCTAAAGCTATTTCACACAAATAGCTTCTAGAATCTCACATTTTGCAACTTTTTCAATTTACTCCTTTTGGACAATTCAACTGCAATTTCACAAAATTACTTCATGAAACTTTCACACTAGCATGCATTCATAGCATAAACCTCAAAAACTCATTCATATACCTCGAATTTGTGGTCTCGCACCACTATTCCGACTAGGCCCTAAATTGGGATGTTACATATACGTAGTCTCATATCGATGCCATATCCCAGATATGGTCTTACACGTAATCTCAGTAACCCTAATGTCATGACATTTGTATCCTATCTATTCCGAAGGTTCAATCGGGATTTACTTGCTTGTTGAAACTTCGTCAATTTCATCCATAGAGTCAATCATACAATTCATGCAAAAACAAAACATTATAAATACAATTATAGCGTTGCATCATTTACATACAAACTTACCTCGACATAAAAATGGCGAAAATGACCTAATCGTCAAATACTCGTATTTCCCCCGTTCTAATTCCGAACCTCGTTTTTCTTGATCTATAATACCAAATTCATCTCATTTAATCATCACATTATTCATTTCAGTCCAAAAGTCACATTATGGCAAAATTACATTTTTTCCCCTAAACTTTTGACATTTTACAATTTAGTCCCTAGGCTCGTAAAATGATTTTCATTCAATTTCTTCAAAACCCAAGCCTAGTTGAACTATTTTGATACTCATAACAGCCCACATTTCTCATTTATTAACTTTTTTACTACATATGTTACAACTTTTACAAATAAGTCCTTTTAGGCATTTTTACCGAAAATCACTTAGCAAAAGTCATTTAATAAACAACAAACATACATTTTCCACCATCAAATATCAAAATACATACATGTTCAACATGGGTAAAATTTTAGACTTTGACATCTCTTCAAATTGGTGGTAGAAATAGATAGATCATGTTACAAGGATTTCAAAAACATAAAAATCATTAAAAACGGGGCTAGAACGGACTTACAATCGAGCTTGGAAGCTTGAAAAACCATAGCCATGGTTTCTTCTTGGTACATTCGGCCATGGGGTAGATGATGAGAAAATATTGGCTTTTAATTTCACTTTTTAATTCATTTTAATTACCAAATTACTAAAATGCCCTTAATGAAAAACTTTAGAAACATACCAAACCATGACCATTTTTGTCCACCAACTTAACCAATGGTCTAATTACCATTTAAGGACCTCTAATTTAAAATCTCATAGCAATTATACATCTTTAACATATAGAATTCAAGTTTTACACTTTTTGCAATTTAGTAATTTTAACTAAATTGAGTGCCCAAACGTCAAAATTTTTGAACGAAATTTTCGCGAAATAGTTTCATAAAGCTGTATACCATAAAAATATAATAAAAATAAATTTATCTGCGTCGAATTTGTGGTCCTGAAATCATTGTTCCGACTAGACCCAAAATTGGGCTGTTACAACTCTCCCCCTTTAGGGATTTTCGTCCCCGAAAATCTTACCAGAAAAAAGATTAGGGTAACGTTCTCGTAGTTTCCTCTACCTCATCGAAGAGGCCTCTTAGAGAGCAATACTTCCAGAAGCACCCTGTCATCGATCTGGAATTCAATATATTAAATTTTCAAATATGTACTACTTATGTCAGTCTGAAGTTGCTTTTAACTTTCTTGAATCATTTTCACCTTTTTCCTCAGAATCACAAATCAATTCCACCTTGTATATCTTTTCCCAATCACCTTGAACTCTGAAACACAGTGTCGAAGCATATCGTTAAAGATCTGAATTACTCTCTCAGGCTTACCATCAATCTAAATATGAATTACATTGCCAAGATGCAACTACATACTCAAATTATATTCCCGATCATCAGAACACCTTCTCAAAATAACTGCATATTTATTACTCCCTAAATGAACAAACGAGCTACTACTAAGTCTAGTACAACATTTTTTGCATAAGCTCTGGATAATTCATTGCGTGAATTCTATCTCGGAGTAATAATAATAGAAATCAGAATCAAAAGTCGTCTCACATTGTACTCGTTTAGTTTACCACTCACTATCACATTCCTGAGGTTCTCGATTTTGCAAAGAAAACATCACTTTAGCTTTTTAATTTAGCTAAATTCAGACTTCCATCAAATAAGATTAATCATGTAACCAACACTCACAAAATGAACAAAGGCTTTCCATTCAAGCATCTGCAACCATCTCTACTTCCCCAAAGGTTAATCATTAATTATTTACAATCTTTCAATAGTTCAAGCCATCATCGTTGTCCTAATTTCAGATTTTTCTGTAACATTAGATACTTTAAACTCTTGGAATCAAGAAGCATATGACATTTTTCATCGAACAAACGATATCATAAATTTTTCAACCTAGACATACTAGTAGCCGACTCTAAGTCACTCGTGGGACAATTCTTTTAATGAGACTTTAACCGTCTGAAAACATAAACTGTTACTTTACATTCTTGTATTAAAACACATTCCAATCTGTTCGATAGTGCATCACTGAAAAATTATGAATTCTTTACTCAATTCAAACAGAATCTAGAACCAGTTTTTTGGTTAATAACACCTTCATCAGTTTTCAACTTTGCTAACATACAACAGACCATTCAAACTTTCACAAATGTGATAACTTTATCAATTGGAACAGCTCTAACTCATAACGACATCATTCAATTAGAACAAATTTAATAAGTATATCTCCGTATCATACTTTCTAGAATATGAATTCTTCCTTCAAACTGTCCGTCTATTCACCCATGAATGTACAAGATTTTATTTTCTTACCTGAGGATAAACTTAAATGCATATAACTCAAATTACCTTTCAACTAACCAGCTCGCTCAGATAAAAACAACTGAGTCGATCTCAACTATCGAATAATATCATATCAAAATACTCCCTTCTTTATGCTATTTAAACAACTCAAACATACAATCATTCAAAATTTCCTCACATGCTAGTCAACGATCTTTACAACTGCATTAGCTCAAGGAAACAAAATATTCTGATTGAACTCATTGACCTTAATCAAACTTATTTGAGAAAAGAAAACCATCGTACCATTTGAGCTTGAGCTTCCACTATCTATACCTTTGCCGATGTCAATTCCTTTCACGAAAATTAGAGAAATCTTGATACCAGAATCACCACGTTCCCATAATCGATCCAGAAATACAACAATAATAGACATAGTTATCACTAGCCAAAGAACACACTTTAAAGATGAGCCATGATTGATAATTTACGAAATAAGGATGATAAGAAAACCGATATAAAGAAATCCAAGATGCAATATCATACTGGAAGTCCAAGAACATAACTCATAAGGAAATAATCAAGATCTTGATGATTCATCAGAGAAAACCAGAAGAAAAACAATGCTTATACGCTCTGTAATCAATTGTAACAGAGATAATATATTTTCCAAATATATATATAAAACAAAACAACATCCAGTGGAAACGGAAGAATAGCCTCACATAAATTTTCACCAACAACTTTTATTCCAAACATAATAGAATAGAATCCCACAGAGAGATAAGAAATTCTGCTCATAAACCAATCAGACTAACAGGGCTTTCATCTAACATTATAATCAGCTAGCATTCTCTTACAATAATAATTTCATCAGAAAACGAACAATCACATATATCTCTGAGGATACATGAATATATAGAATACCTAGGAGAGATCATCATAATCTATTCAATTACAACTGTTACACTCAGACATCTTTACGATTCAAATATCATTTCTCTGACTAATTCTGTCATCACTAATTCCGTATTATTCCATTCAGTAACAAAAATCAATCAGGAAGAAATTCTAGCAAATACATACTTTAGACATCATACCTGAATGAGTCGATTAGCCGAGATTAACTTTTTCTTTAACTGTGACATCGCAAAATCCGAATAATCTTTAGAATAACCTGGCATCTTTTCCAGAACTGTATTTACTTGCCAAACTATTCTTAACTATGACCACATTATTAGTTATTCTGCTACTGAACTCTTTAGTCTCTTACTTTTGAGCTTATTCAGCTTAGATCTCGTGAAATTTTGTTATAAAATACCACATTGGTAAGGGGGTGAGGTCGTAAAGCCTCTAACTCGACTCTCATAAATACACACATATCACTTAGCATTCATCATCAACATAATATCTTCACAATCATATAATTCACTTCAAGCTAATTAACATACATATTTATGTTACACGAACTTTTCGATTATCTTTATTCAAACAAGTGTACTTAAACATACAGTCCATAAATTTTGAGTAAGTTTACTTATTGCATTCACTTAGTCAAACAAGTTAGGCACATAACATCATATGAATGCCAAACAAACATGGATGAGCTTATCACATTATAAACTTTCATTTCAGTTCACCTTTCCATATTTCAAGAATAATTCCCATTAAACTATTTTAATTTTGATGGATACTCGGATAGTATACTCAAGGTATGCATGTCAAAAATCCGTCAATTTATATTCAAAAGTGCCCCCTTTTGGAACATATTCATAGAGCACACTCTTGAGCCACATATGATATAACAGGATTGCCAGTCCAGGCTAAATCCTTTCAGTAACGTATGCTCTGAAGGGCTTACTTTGGATTACCCGTCCGGGCTAAATCCATTTCATAACATATGCTCGAGAGGGCTTAATTTAGGATTACCCTTCCGGGTTAAATCCTTTTTGCAACATTTAAAACATTTTATCCGTTTCATAAAATCACCATAATCCATCGAAATACAACATTCAACCGGAACAATGACATTTTATCCATATTTCTCAACTTATGGTTATTTCATTTTGTACATCATCTCATACATATCATGAACTCTTATTCATACCTTTCAAAGTTTCAACTCATCACAAGCACATTTTCAAATATCTTAGTATCACTTTCAGTGTTTTCGAAAATAACTCAGTCGGAAAGCGTCTCTGCCTCAACAAAACAATTTCATCAGAGTCGAGAGATATCACACTATCACAAGTAGTAATATGGCATGTATAGCTAGACTCACATACGCTACGTTAGTCCGAGAATCGACTAAATCGTAGCTCTGATACCAGTAAATATAACACCCCTTACCATTATTCGACGCCGGAATAGGGTACGAAGCATTACTGGACTTACATCACAAGCAATCACACAATTTTGAGTCATAAAATTTGTAACCAAATTAAAACCACTCATATTCAATCATAAAGTCCCTTATACGAGCCTACAAGGCCGAAAACATGTATTGGAAGCGATTCGGGACTAAACCGAGAACTTTAGAAATTTTTACAAAACTTAAATTTTTTTTTTGCTAGATGCAGGGCTCACACGCCTGTGTGACCTTGAGACACGCCCGTGCTTCAGACCGTGTTAGATTTAGGGTGCTCTCTGACTTGTGCCACACGGCCGTGCCACACGCCCGTGTGCTGGGCCATGTAGCACACATGGCTGAGACACACGCTCGTGTCTCTGCCCATGTGCTCATTTCTGGACATTCTGTTTTGCAACAATTTAGGTGCAGGGGACACATGGCCAGAACACATGCCCATGGGGCTGACCGTGTGTCACACACGGCCTAGACATACGCCCGTGTGTCTACCCGTGTGGACAAAATAAAGGCTATTTACCAAGCTATTTGCCACCCTTGTACACACATACACTTACACCAATTCAAGGCACATACATAACATACTTAGGCAACCAAAACATACACAATTATGACTAACACAATATCCACATCTATCATACTCACAACATTTATTAATCCACAATTGACTACTTTCAAGATACCTAATTGTACACCACTTTATCATCTCATCAATAGACCATATTGCCAAACATCTCACATTCATGTCATAAATCACATTTCTAACATTCACCAAGCATATCATGACCATTTCACAAAAGATATTAGCACACACATATATATATACTTAGGCTTGCAACCATGATAGCCCAAATAAACCAATCTACATTGCCAAATATCTAAACAAGCCTTTGAAAATCACAAGCCAACACGTTGGCTACAATCACAATGACTCATTTAACAAAATGACAAAGTCCCTATACATTCTATAAACTCAAAAATTCTTAAATTCATCAATACCCAAAGTGATAGCTTGATAGTGTGATAGGATCTCCGGCGACCTCCAATCCGAGCTAGCTCAATGACACTATAAAACATGGGAAAGGAAGGGGATAAGCTATATAGCTTAGTAAGTTCATATGCAAATAATACAAAACATTATTCATACATTTAGCATATAAATAACTTAACAAATATTAACATAAATGTTATTAAAACTTCATAAATGTCGTATGACCATAAATGTCATTTAATATCAGCATAACACATATCAACATAAATTTCATTTAAGCTTCATAAGCACAACTTACTCAATCACATTCTTACCAATTGTTCATCATATACCTAATCCATTTTGTTTGAGTTTTTCGTACATACCTGTACCAACTCGTAACATAATCACATATTTTCTCATCTTCAACATACCCGTTGAACATTTCATCAACATTTCCCGTTGAAAATTTCATCAACATTTCCCGTTGAACCATTTTGAATACGAAAGGATACTCGGGATGTAACAACCCGTTTTTAGGGTTAATCGGAACAGTGGTTTTGGGACCACAATCCAAAGTAAAAATATTTATTTTAATATTTTATTATGGTTTACAACATGATAGAATTATTGTGTAAAAATTTCATAAAGAAATTTTACCGTTTAAAGGCTTAATTCGGTAAAAAGGACTAAATCGCGTAAAGCGTAAAAGTTGCGTTCTATAAGTTAAAGGTGTCAACTAGCTATAGAATTTAAATATGGAGGTCCTTATGTGGAAAATAGCCTATTTATGAGATATTGGATGATAGCTAATGTTTTTAAATAATAATTAAGTAAATAGTTAATAAAGATTAATATTTATAAAACAAAAGCCAAAATCCATATTTTTATCATCCCTTCCACCTAAATTTGAAAAGAGTGGAAGCCATGGATGAGCTAGGTTCGGCCAACATTCTTTTGCTCATTTAGGTATGGATTTTGATCTATTTTTAATAATTTCTACGTTTTTGAGATCGTTGCAGCATAGTCTAGCTAGCCCAGGGACTAATTTGAGTAACTGTTAAAGATTTTGTAAGATTCCATTTTTAAATATTCATTCTTTTTGATGATTGATGATGAAATATGGAAGTTAGATGATAGTTTTACATATTTTACAAAATGATTTTGAGTAAAAATACAAATTATGGACTAATTTGTGAAATTATGAAATTATGTGGTTAAAATTATGAATAAATTAAAAACATGGGCTGTTTGTGGCATGTATGAAATTTTAAATTACATGGGCTATACTAAATTGCATGAAATTGCAATTTTATATGATAAGGACTATATTGTGAAAAATGTAAAACATTAGGGCAAAAGTGTAATTTTTCCAAAATGTGTAAATTATGTTAAATTGAGTGAATTAGTGATTAAATAAGAAAATTTTGTTATTACATAGATTGAGAAAAATGAGATTTGGATCTAGAACGGGGAGAAAGCAAAGTATCGAACTAGTCGATCCATTCCGTCGTTTTAGCGATTGAGGTAAGTTCGTATAATCGAACTTCAATGTATATTTATGAAATTGATGAATGATAGTATGAATGTATTCATATAATTGATTTAATTGTGGAACATAAATTAAATGTTAAAAATAAGTAAAAATGCAGGATCGAACACGATCGTTTCGTAACGAAAGACGAATCGGTAGAAAAGACCATGGCAGTACATGATTTCGTATAAGACCATAGCTGGGCTATGGCATCGATATATGAGACTTTGTGTAAGACCAAATATGGGATATGGCTTCGATATATGATTACGTGTAAAACCATGTCTGGGACATTGACATCGTTAAGTGATTTCGTGTAAGACCATGTCTGGGACATTGGCATCGATATATGAATCATGTAAGACCATAGATGGGCTATTGGCATCGATATGTGATAACATGTAAGACCAGAACTGGGATATGGCATTGTACGAGCTCTACATGCTATCCGAGTATCCTTATCAATTCTGAACGGTTCAACGGGCAATGTAGAAATACAAATGACTATGTGAATGAGTTATGCAACATCCTGAATTTTGGGGTTCTGCATTTAATGTGTGTTGTGTGTGTATGCTATACTCTGTGCGTTAATTTGGTGTGTTTGGGGGTCCCGGGAAGGCTTGGGGTTAAGCCTGAGCCTTGGTGAAAACTTTACTTTTAGGCACTGTAGGGGAGAGCTACCTAAGACAGGTCTTAAGGATTAGTGCTTGTGCTTGTTGACACAAGAAGGACGAGGGTAAAGCGGCAAGGAGACGCCACTTAAGGTGCAGGTAAGTGACGCCTCAGAGGAGTAGTGGGGGAGCAAGTTCGAGTCGCGTGGATTGTTTTTTTAAGTTATTTTGACGTCAGGATGGGAGTTGGTGGAGTTCGGCTAGGACACTTCAAGGGGGGTGTTGAATGGGTCAAATATTCGAATGAGTGGCCGTGAGTGAAATGTGGGATTTGAATCATTCAAACTGATTCAAATGGTTGATCAAGAGTGATTGTAGGAGGCAATCAAGGAGATGAAGGTGGGGGAAGAGTGTTGGCCGAATTTTGGGATGTGTTAAGGGGGAATTCGGTCAAGGTTGAATCCTTGGGTGGTTAGGCATTCGATTTTGGTGAAGGGGTTTCAGTGTCGAAACTTTGAGGTGTGTATAGAAAATTTGGGTGCTGAGAGCTTCTCTTTTCGGTATTTGGTGTTTTCCATTTTGTTAATTTGCATTCTTTTCTCTGTTGGCTGAAACTCCTAAAGACCATTGTTGTTTATCTCCTCTTTGGGTAAAAACCGAAACCTCTTAGGCACCTTTTCCCTTCAATTTACATTTTTTTCTTCTTAATAGCCGAACCCTCCTATCACCTTCTCCATTTTCATTGCTTTCTTCAAATTGCTTCATACTTCTCTATTTCTTCTAAAAGCCAAACCTCATTCTTCATTCCTTTTCTGGACCGAATCATCATCTACTACCATTCATCTCTTTGATTTTGTTTTTACTCTAGCCGAATCTCCCTAGCCATTTCTTTTTGTTTCTTCATTGCCAAAACCTATCCCTTATCTTCTCGTCACCATTTGTTACGGGTTTCTTCTTCAAGCTGAAGCATCCATTTGTTTCATACTCTTTCTCTTTTCTTCTAAGGGTCGAACCTCTTTTTGTGTCAGGAATTAGCACCATTTCTGTCGACTTTGCTGATTGTCGAACTTAGATCTTCCTTTTCGTACTCTAGTTCGTGATAGAAAGACGCGTCTCCATCGTCTTTTCTTTCAGTGGTCTACTTTCAAGAGGGCTTTGGGACTTCAGCGTTTCCTTAATCCTAGCCTGAAGCTTCTGGTTTCTGTCGATTTAGCCACGTCAAGGAGGGGGTTAGACCCGTAATCTCAGCCCCTAAGTTCAAGAAATGATCTGTATCGGTAGTACGAGACTGGCCACCGGGTTGTGGACCGACTTCAGAGCAGATTAGGCAGATAGCAGTCGTCTCTGCTAGCGATAGTGTCGACATATAAAGCATAGTGTTGCGTGTTATCAGGTGTGTAAAACTTCACACTTTGTTATTAATCTGTGTTATTAACTATTTTGGGCTGAAAAGCTGAAGTGACTGGAAGACAGTCGTAATACCCTTGTGGGTAAAGATGGGGATACCAGGTAAGTATCTATAACATTCTATTAATGGGTATGAAATATATGCTGTAATCCGTCACTATGATGAGAGCATGTGCATTCATTTGATTGTATGATTTGCATGGGTTTGGGATATGATACGAAAGGGGAAGTATTTGAGACTGTCACGGTGGTTTGGTACCACGAGTGGGTTGGCCCCACATATAACTGATTCAGTGACCATGTCTCGGTGGCTTGGTGCCACGGTGGTTTAATACCACGTATATATATGATGATTTAGTGACTCGTCCCAGTGGTTTGGTACCTTAGTGGGTTGGCCTCACATATATTCTTCAGGGATTGTCACGGTGGTTTGGTACCACGGTGGGTTGGCCCCACGCATGATAATAGTGACTTTGTCACGGTGATCTAGTATCACGGTGGTCTGGAACCACGAGTGGCTTGGTGCCACATATGAGGTGTGTAGCGGATGGAGGGTCGATTGTAGAAATCCCCACGGTGTGTTGGGCTAGTACGGGTGGTGTGTAGAGCACGAAAAATTAGGTTGGGTTGAGACACACATTACATTTATTTTTGTGTATGCTATTTTGAGTGGGCTAAGGCCCAATGTGCGATTTTGGGCTTGAGGCCATTTAAGTGACATAAGGGGATTTACACACTGATCTTGGTGACTCACCCCTCTGCTTATTTTGTAGGTAATCAGTAGATCATGGATCTGGGAGCCGAGGCGGACTCGTGGAGTCCATAAAGCATTTCTTTTCATAAATTTGTTTCCTTCTGCAAATTATTTTTATTGGGGATTTTGTTATGTAATAAGGCCTTCTTAATTTAATATTTGGTTTTCCTTATTTATTATTTAATTACGATATGACATCATTATACGGTTAAAACCTGATAATTAAGATGGAGTTTTCAAAACATCAACCAGACGAAAAGTTTTTTTTAACTTACAATATTTCGTCAAAGGTTCGAAACCCTTTTTGAAAAACTTTTACCCTGTAACAAACCATATCTGGTCGTAACGTCTAGACCAGGTTTGGGGTGTTACAATTTTTGTATCAGGGCCTGGGTTGCAAACCTCGGCTGTGGAATGGGATCAACAATGTTTATAAAGTTGATTTAAAATGTTATTAAAGGAAATGTTTTAGTTGGAGTATGGCATCCGAGTCTACCGGCACCCGATCCACACGGTAAGTGTTCTAATTATTGGTTGTTTTGCATGAAATAATTATGTTGTGTTATGATTTCTAGAGTTAAGAGATCCAAACTTTAAAGACTGAAACCTCTAGCTATAGATATGAATCTGCGAGAATTACCTTTGAATGTTATTTCTCATAAGACTGCTCGGTAATAAACAGTGAAAGAGAGTACTAATCCATAAAATTCTTAATCAGATTAAGTCATATCGGTAGTCCTGAGTACTAGGGGGCGTGGACGTGTTGTGCATGGTCGTGGTAGAGGCCGGAATGTTGGGTCTGAACCTTTGGAATCTGGACATGGGTCGGAAGGTGATGCCGCACCGCCGACTATGGAAGAGGAATTTCGAGGATCAAGCAGCGGAGATGATGCTTTGTGTCTCAAGCGATGTTACGTGTATTGGAGAGAGTTCTTTGGAGCGAGCGAGCACGGTTCGAGGGCTCAAAAATGCGTATCCGAGCGACTACGAGCCAATGGAGCGAGAAATGTTTAGGCGTTTCTAGTGTAGCTCCTAATGTAGCTGAGTATTGGCTAGAAGCAGTTGAGCGTATTATGGATGATCTTGACTTCACGGAGGAGGAGAAGTTAAAAGGAGTTGTGTCTCTTCTTCGTGATGAGGCGTAGCAGTGGTGGCTCACGGTCAGGGATGGTACAGTGGCTGACCGTATTACCTGGGATTTCTTCAAGTCAGCATTTCAGGGGAAGTACATCGAATCAAGTTATGTGGATGCGCAACGTAAGGCATTTCTAAATTTGGTGCAGGGAAATAAATCGGTGGCCGAGTATGAGGGGAAATTCTTACGTCTTAGTCGTTATGCCCGGGGTATGGTTGCCACAGACCATGAGCGTTGTGTTCGATTTGAGGATGGTCTGAAAGATGAATTGCGAGTGCTGATAGATCCACAACGAGAAAGAGAATTTGCTATTTTGGTGGAAAAGGCTAAGATAGCCGAGGAAGTAAGCGGTCCGAAAAGCATAATCAAGATAAGGATAGAGGAAGAAATAAAAGGAATTTTGGATTATCGAGATCGGTGGGCGTTTTGAGGAAGAGGCCCTAAATTTGGATGGGCCAAGTCGTGTTACGAGACCTGTTGTTGATAGTGGGCCTCAGAGGTGTGCTAGATGCGGTAGATCTCATTTAGGTGAGTGTTGGATGGGTAATAGAGGATGTTTTGGTGTGGGTCTCACCGATCATCGGGTAAGAGAGGCGTCCCACGGGAGTTGGGCGGAGAGTGCGACCGATGGGACGGGGTTATGTTCACCGGGTAGAGATGGTCGACAACCACAGAGAGGTCGTGGTCCAACCCAGAGGAGGTAATGGTTTTGGCCGAGGGCGTGGAGCACCGGGTAGAGGTGCTGGGAATACAGATGCGAGACAGCCTGGGTTGGTCTATGCAGCTAGACGCCTAGAGGAGGGCGATGCACTGGGCGTCATAACCAGTACGTTTCTTATTTGTGGGTTGCCTTACACTGCACTGATTGATATTGGATCAACACATTCTTATATTGCTAGTACTATATCGGGAACTCTGAACATAGACTCTGAGATTGCTTCTAGGGAGATGACTGTACTTAGCCCTTTAGGACAATCGGTAATAGTGAATAAACTCTTTAGGAGGGTGCCTTTAGAGGTTCAAGGGATGGTGGCTGATCTGATGGAACTGTCATTCGGGGAGTTCGATTTAATATTAGGTATGGACTGGCTAGAGAAGTATCGAGCAAACTTGGATTGTGCTGCCAAGCGCATGGTGTTAAGGACTCCTGAGGATAATGAAGTTGTAGTGATAGGCGAAAGGAGGAATTACTTGTCTAATGTAGTGTCCGCTTTAAAGGCTGAAAGAATGGTGAGGAAAGGATGTGAGGCATTCATAACTTTTATTTGTGCTCTGGAGGCCAAGGGATTAACTGTGGGGGATGTTAGAACAGTTAAGGAGTTTTCTGATGTTTTCCCAGAAGAGCTTCCAGGACTACCTCCAGATCGCGAGTTGGAATTCGGTATCGATCTTCTTCCGGGGACAGCGCCCGTGTCCATTGCCCCATATAGAATGGCACCAAAGGAGTTGGTAGAATTGAAAGCCCAAATTCAGGAACTGTTAGATCGGGGTTTCATCCGACCGAGTGCGTCACCTTGGGGAGCGCCGATGCTATTCGTTAAGAAGAAGGACGGATCAATGTGTATGTGCATTGATTACCGTCAGTTAAACAAGTTGACCATCAAGAATAAATACCCGTTGCTGAGGATTGATGATTTGTTCGATCAACTGAGGGGGGCTTCAGTCTTCTCGAAGATAGATTTGAGGTCAGGATATCTTCAGTTTAAGGTCAAGGAAGCGGATATTCATAAGACGGCTTTCCGGACTCGCTATGGCCACTACGAATTTTTGGTGATGCCGTTTGGGTTGACCAATGCACCAGCAGCATTTATGGATATGATGAATCGGGTATTCCAACCCTATCTGGATCAATTTGTCGTGGTATTTATAAACGATATCCTGATTTATTCAAGATCGGAGGAGGAGCATGATTCGTATCTTCGGGTGGTGTTACAAATCCTGAGGGAGAAACAGCTGTACGCCAAATTCAGTAAGTGTGAATTTTGGCTAAGAGAAGTTACCTTTTTGGGCTATGTTGTGTCTGCTGAGGGGATTAGGGTTGATCCCCGGAAAATTAAAGCTGTGTTGGATTGGAAGCCGCCTAAGTCTGTGGTAGAAATTCAAAGTTTTCTTGGTCTAGCTGGGTATTACAGAAGGTTTGTTGAGGGGTTCTCTTTAATTACGGCACCATTAACCAAGTTATTACAGAAAGGGGTACCGTTTATGCAGTCCGATAAGCGGCGGAGAGTTTTGAGAAGCTGAAGAAGATCTTGACTGAGGCTCCAGTATTGGTACAGCCTGAGGCCGGGAAGGAGTTTGTTGTTTACTGCGATGCGTCACACACATGAGTGGGATGTGTGTTGATGCAGGAAGGGAAGGTGGTAGCATATGTGTCTCGGCAATTGAGACCACATGAGGTGAATTAACCCACGAATGATCTGGAATTGGCTGTGGTAGTGTTTGCTTTGAAGATCTGGAGGCATTATCTGTATGGAGAGAAGTCCGTTATTTATACAGATCACAAGAGCCTAAAATATCTCCTTACCCAGAAGGAGTTGAATTTAAGGCAACGGATATGGATCGAATTGTTAAAAGATTATGATTGCTCGATCGAGTACCACCCGGGTAAAGCTAACGTGGTGGCAGATGCATTAAGTCGTAGGGTGATCTCTGACTTGAGAGCAATGTTTGCTCATCTCAGCTTATACGATGATGGAAGTTTATTAGCTGAACTTCAAGTGAAGCCTTCTTGGTCGATCAGTTAAAGAGAAGCAGTTGGCGGATGAGTTGTTAAAGTCAAAGTTTCAGTTGGGGACAGGTGATGGGATAACGGATTTCAGTGTGGATAGTGAAGGGGTATTATGTTTTCGAGGGAAGATTTGTATGCCAAAAGATCTTGATTTAAGACGTAAGATCTTATAGGAAGCGCATAGTGGCCCATACACTATGCATCCTGGAGGAAGTAAAATGTATCGGGATCTACGAGAACAGTTTTGGTGGCGGAGTGCGAGCGGAAAATGGCGAATTGGTAAGTAAGTGCTTGACATGTCACAGTGAAAGTAGAACATCGTTGCCTTGTGGTTATTGCAACGGTGAAAAAGTGCGGTGGAAGTGGGAAAGGATCACGATGGACTTTGTTAGTGGGCTACCTCTTACGCCTACTAAGAAGGATTCTGTATGGGTAATTGTTGATCGGTTGACGAAGTCCGCTC
This sequence comes from Gossypium sturtianum, assembly GCA_025698515.1. Classification (NCBI taxonomy): domain Eukaryota; kingdom Viridiplantae; phylum Streptophyta; class Magnoliopsida; order Malvales; family Malvaceae; genus Gossypium; species Gossypium sturtianum. The sequence continues at coordinate 69,462,061 of CM046947.1, read as the reverse complement.
ATTTCATACCGGTTTGTGTCGACTACTCTCTCTGAAGTTAGCTAAACTATATGTAAGAGAGATTGTGAGGTCGCATGGGGTGCGGTGTCTATCATATCGCATGCAGAGACCCGGAGTTTACGTCGAGGTTCTGGAAGGCGTTACATCAAGCGTTGGGTACAAAGTTGGATTTCAGTATAGCGTTTCATCCACATCGATGGGCGATGCGAGAGAGGGTAGTCGAGATCTTGGAAGATATCTTTGAGGGTTTGTATCTTAGACTTTAGGGGTAGTTGGGAGGAGTTTCACCGTTGGCGAGTCGCATACAACAACAGCTATCAGTCTAGTATTCAGATGGCACTATATGAAGCGTTGTATGGTCAGAGGTTTCGTACTCCTACTTGCTAGACAGAGTTGGGTGAGCGTCAGATATTGGGTCCGGATCTGGTTTCGGAGACAGAAGAGAAAGTTAAGTTGATCCAAACTCGGTTGAAGGAAGCGTCCGACAGGCAGAAGTCCTATGCTGATCTAAAGCGTAAGGACATAGAATTTGCAGTTGGTGACAGGGTTTTCTTAAAGGTTTCACCGTGGAAGAAAGTTCTAAGGTTTGGACGGAAGGGTAAGCTGAGCCCCAGGTTCATCAGGCCTTATCGTGTGTTGAAGCGTGTGGGACCGGTAGCTTATCAGCTCGAGCTACCTCCGAAATTAAGTCAGATTCATAATGTGTTTCATGTTTCGATGCTGAGACACTACCGTTCAGATCCATCGCATATTGTGCCAGTGGAAGAAATCGAAGTAAAGCCTGATCTATCCTTTGAAGAGGAACCAATGCAGATTGTGGATCGTGACGTTAAGGTATTGCGAAGGAAGACGGTTCCATTAGTTAAGGTATTGTGGCGGAATCACGGTTCAGAGGAAGCTACGTGGGAGCCAGAGGATGTGATGTGACAGCAATACCTTCATCTCTTCTGAGCAGGTAAAAATTTTGAGGCCAAAATTTCTTTAAGGGGGTAGAACTGTAACATCCTGGATTTTGGGGTTCTGCATTTAATGTGTGTTGTGTGTGTATGCTATGCTCTGTGTGTTAATTTGGTGTGTTTAGGGGTCCCGAGAAGGCTTGGGGTTAAGCCTGAGCCTTGGTGAAAACTTTACTTTTAGGCACTGTTGGGGAGAGCTAGCTGAGACAGGTCTTAAGGATTAGTGCTTGTGCTTGTTGACACAAGAAGGACAGAGGTAGAGCGGCAAGGAGATGCCACTTAAGGTGCAGGTAAGTGACGCCTCAGGGGAACAGTGAGGGAGCAAGTTCGAGTCGCGTGGATTATTTTTTTGAGTTATTTTGACTTCAGGATGGGAGGTGGTGGAGTTCGGCTAGGACACTTCAAGGGGGGAGTGTTGAATGGGTCAAATATTCGAATGAGTGGCCGTGAGTGAAAGGTGGGATTTGAATCATTCAAACTGATTCAAATGGTTGATCAAGAGTGATTGTAGGAGACAATCAAGGAGATGGAGGTGGGGGAAGAGTGTTGGCCGAATTTTGGGATGTGTTAAGAGGGAATTCAGTCAAGGTTGAATCCTTGGGTGGTTAGGCATTCGGTTTTGGTGAAGGGGTTTAGGTGCCGAAACTGTGAGGTGTGTATAGAAAATTTAGGTGCTGGGAGCTTCTCTTTTCGGTATTTGGTGTTTTCCATTTTGTTAATTTGCATTCTTTTCTCTGTTGGTCGAAACTCCTAAAGACCATTGTTGTTCATCTCCTCTTTGGGTAAAAACCGAAACCTCTTAGGCACCTTTTCCCTTCAATTTACATTTTTTTCTTCTTAATAGCCGAACCCTCCTATCACTTTCTCCATTTTCATTACTTTCTTCCAATTGCTTTATACTTCTCTATTTCTTTTTAAGCCGAACCTCATTCCTCATTCCTTTTCTGGATCGAATCATCATCTACTACCATTCATCTCTTTGATTTTGTTTTTACTCTAGCCGAATCTCCCTAGCCATTTCTTTTTGTTTCTTCATTGCCGAAACCTATCCCTTATCTTCTCGTCACCATTTGTTACGGGTTTCTTCTTCAAGCTGAAGCATCCATTTGTTTCATACTCTTTCTCTTTTCTTTTAAGGGCCGAACCTCTTTTTGTGTCAGGAGTTAGCACCCTTTCTATCGACTTTGCTGATTGCCGAACGTAGATCTTCCTTTTCATACTATAGTTCGTGATAGAAAGACGCGTCTCCATCGTCTTTTCTTTCTGTGGTTTGCTCTCAAGAGGGCTTTGGGACTTCAGCGTTTCCTTAATCCTAGCCTGAAGCTTCCGGTTTCTGTCGATTAAGTCACGTAAAGGAGGGGGTTGGACCCGTAATCTCAGCCCCTAATTTCAAGAAACGATCTGTATCGGTAGTACGAGACTGGCCACCGGGTTGTGGACCGACTTCAGAGCAGATTAGGCAGATAGTAGTCGTCTCTGCTAGCGATAATGTCGACATAGAAAGCATAGTGTTGCGTGTTATCAGGTGTGTAAAACTTCACACTCTGTTATTAATCTCTGTTATTAACTGTTTTGGGCTAAAAAGCCGAAGTGACTGGAAGACAGTCATAATACCCTTGTGGGTAAAGTTGGGGATAACAGGTAAGCGTCTATAACGTTCTATTAATGGGTATGAAATATATGTTTGTAATCCGTCACTATGATGAGAGCATGTGCATTCATTTGATTGTATGATCTCGCATGGGTTTGGGATATGATGCGCGGGGAAGTATTTGAGGACCATCACGGTGGTTTGGTACCACGAGTGGGTTGGCCCCACATATAAGCGATTCGATGACCATGTCTCGGTGGCTTGGTGCCACGGTGGTTTAATACCACGTATATATATGATGATTTAGTGACTCGTCCCGGTGGTTTGGTACCCGCGATGGGTTGGCCCCACATATATTCTTGAGGATTGTCACGGTGGTTTGGTACCATGGTGGGTTGGCCCCACGCATGATAATAGTGACTTTGTCACGGTGATGCAGTATCACGGTGGTGCGGAACCACGAGTGGCTTGGTGCCACATATGAGGTGTGTAGCGGATGGAGGGTTGATTGTAGAAATCCCCACGGTGTGTTGAAATGGTAGTGCGGGTGGTGTGTAGAGGACGAAAAATTAGGTTGGGTTGGGACACACATTACATTCATTTTTGTGTATGCTATTTTGAGTGGGCTAAGGCCCAATGTGCAATTTTGGGCTTGAGGCCATTTAAGTGACATAAGGGGATTTACACAATGGGTCTTGGTGACTCACCCCTCTGCTTATTTTTACAGGTAATCAGTAGACCATGGATCTGGGAGCCGAGGCGGACTCGTGGAGGCCATAAAACATTTCTTTTCATAAATTCGTTTCCTTTTGCAAATTATTTTTATTGGGGATTTTGTTATGTAATAAGGCCTTCTTAATTTAATATTTGGTTTTCCTTATTTATTATTTAATTACGATATGGCATCATTATACTATTAAAACCTGATAATTAAGATGGAGTTTTCAAAACATCAACCAAACGAAAAGTTTTTTTAACTTACAGTATTTTGTCAAAGGTTTGAAACCCTTTTTGAACAACTTTTACCCTGTAACATACCAGATCTGGTCGTAACGTCTAGACCAGGTTTGGGGTGTTACAAGTTATCCGATTCAGGTATGAAAGAAGTTATATGATTCTTGTGAATGAAAGGTGAGTATGAATATAAATGATGATATGTGGTTTATACAAGAAAGATATGTGTAAATATGTTATTTTTCAAAATGTGCTCATTTGGCTATATGAAGGTATGAATTGAATGTTATATGAGAATTGAATTGATTAAACTTGTGAAAGATAAAGTTAGCTATGTAAGTGATTATATTATTGAATGGTGGTAATTTGATATGAGAACATGTTATAAACTTGAGAAAATTTTATGTTTTGGCATGTGAGATAGCATATTATACTTATGACATTGAATTGCAATTATTTGTTATGTTAAGTTTATTAAGATACGAGCTTACTAAGCTTTATAGCTTACTTTGTTTTCTTTTTTATGTTTATAGAGTTTCGGAGGCTTGCTCGGGTTGGAAGTCTTCGGAGATTTCATCACACTATCCAGCTATGGTTTGGTACTTATGAGCTTTATGATATTTGTTATATGGCATGTATAGGCTTGAGTCTTTTTTATAAAGATTTTGGTGATGTATTTGTCCATTTTATATGGCTTATTAATGACTTATGTTTGATGTGTAATTTGCCTTGTGTAGTGACATAATTTGGTATGGTTGGTGATGATTCAAGTTGATCATTTGGTCATTTGGTATATGACGAGTTTTTACTTATGAAAAGTATGATTTTGACTTGATAAGTGAATGGCTAATAGATGATTTATGAGTCAAGCTTTGAGTGTGATTGATGGTAGTAAAAATACATATTGAAATAGGTTGTATTGATGAGTATGATATGTACTTTGGTATATGATTGTAAACGTGAGGAATGAGGAATGAATCATGCTAGTTTGGTATGTGTTTGAATGTACAAATAATATTGATTTGAGTTGATGAAATGGATAGAATTGGTATTGTAAGTTTGGTGCATGAAATAGCATGGTTTGGCACGGCCTAGACACACAGGCGTGTCTACTGGCCGTGTGTGGCACAGGGGCTGGCACATGGTTGTGTGGCTGGCCGTGTGACCTAAGTCAATAACCCCTCTAGATTTCACACGGCCTGGCACACGAGCATGTCCTCGGCCGTGTGGTGCAAGTCAAAATGTATGCCCTGTTTTCACACAGCCTGTGACATGGGAGTGTCTGGTGGCCGTGTGAGGCACACGGCCTACTCACACGGGCGTGTGATCCCTGAATGCTTGAAAATTTTAAGTGATTCCTAAAGTTTGTAAATATGATCGGTTTAGTCCCGAACCTTCTCTAAAGCATGTTTAAGGTCTCATAGACCTATTTAAGGGACATTGTGTATGTTAATGAATGTTATTCGATAATGAATGTTTATGGAGTTGTGGAATGTTAGTTAAATGTTGTGTTTGATCGGTAATGCCTCTTAACGCTAAGCCGGCGACGGACAAGGGTTAGGGGTGTTACATTTTATTGGTATCAGAGCTACAGTTTAGTCGATTCTAGGACTAACGCAGCATATGTGAGTCTAGCTATACATGCCATATTTAACCTGTGATAGTGTGATATCTCCCGATTCTGACGAGAATTGTTTTAGTTAGACAGATATGCTTTCCAACCGAGCTAAGTCCTATAGTACAGAATGTTACACTCAAACGTTTGAGTAAAAATGTGTTGGTCATGAGTTGAAACTCATAAAGGTATGAATAAGGGTGTAGGATATTTTATTATTGATAAATGTTATATTTATACGAGTATATGAGTTGTGACAATTGGTCTATGATTGCTATATGAATATTTTGATTGTGGATTAGTGATTTGAATTGGCATATGAACTATGTGTTAAGTACAAAAGTGATCATAAGCAAATGATCAATAGGTGTTTTGAGGATGTGGAATTAGTAATGAATTGGCAATTCGTAATAGTATGTGTTATGTGCATGTATGTATGAGAGTTGAATTTGAGGCTTTACAACCCTCACCCCCTTCCCTCATCGGTTAAGTATTGTAATGAAATCCATATTTAATAGATTGAATAAGCTTACAAGTGTGGAATTATAGAGTTTCGTGATTGAAGGATTAATACTGTGATCAGATAAGAGGATGAGTCAGCAATTGAAGACAGTACTAAAAGAGATATTGGATCGTTCTAAAGACTATTCGGGATTATGCAAAGTCACCGTTAAAGAAGAAGTTGACTTCGATTAAATAACCTATTCAGGTATGATATCTAAAGAAGGTATTAACTGAAAGTTCTTCTGAATTGATTTCTGTTAGTGATGGGATAATGTGGACTTAGTGATGATAGAATTAGACAGTGGAATAATGTTTGAATTGTATTGATGGCTGAGTGCAGCGGTTATAGTTGAGTAATTTACGATGACCTTTTCTGAGTATACAATTTGTTTATTTACTCTCAAGGGTATATGTAGCTGAATATTTTCAGATGAAACTCTTATTGTATGAGAATGTTAGCTGAACATTCTGATAGAAAAAAGCATTGTTGGTCTGTTTGGGTTATGATTTGCATTGCTCTATCTTTCTCTAATATTCTATTCTGTTGAGTTGATAGAAAAGTTGATAGTAAAATTCGTATGATGTTAGTATTCCATTTTTACCGGTTATTGTTCTGTTGAATATACGTGAAGATTATATTATTTCTGTTACTGTGGATTTCAGTGATTATGAGTGACGTTGTTCTTTCTGGAAATTTTCTGGGATATCATCGGAATTGTTATCATTCTATATGAGTTGTAATTTTTAGAAATTCTATGTAGCTTCATATGTTGAAATTTTGCTATCCCGGTTTTATTATGATTCTATGTGATTGTCTACAAGAGATACTCTTTTAACAAAGATGACTATATCTAATATGACAAAAATTTCTAGTTTGATCATGGGAATACAATGGTATAGTTATCAGATTCATAGAGGTTGTGTTTCTGCATTGGTTGCTACTGAAATTGTATTTGAATTTCTCTTATGTTCAAAATGCATTACTAATAGCTGGGACATTACTTATCTATACGGTTGAGATGTTGGCCTTATTATGGTACTATGATTCGGGAAAGGAATTGTATCAGTAAAAGTGTAAATGGTGAACGCTCAAGCTCAAATCTGTATATTGGTTATCATTCTCAAGTAATCTTGATAATGTCAATGAGTTACACATAGGATGTTATTTGAATTATACAATTTTTAAAGATCTTTGATTAGTATCTTGAGGAAATTGCGATAAATTGTATGCCTGAGTTATCTTGACAACAAGAAGAAAGGTTCTCTTAGAGAAGTTATTGCTTGACAGCCGAGATTGATTCAGTTGTTTAGTTTGATTGGATTATTTGCTTGAAGGATTAATCAAGTTATTTGTATTTGAATTTATCCACAGGGTTGGAAATAAAATTTGAACGTTCATGGGGAAATAGATGAATAGTTTAAATATAGAATTCATATTCTAGAACACATGATATTGAATTATATTTATCGGAACGGTTTTATTGAGAAATGTTTTTGTAAACTAAAGTTGTTTTGATTGAGAAAATCATCGTGCTTGTGAAGTTTGCATGATATGATAATTATTAATAAAGTGGTAATTAGTTGAAGACATTGTCAACTGAAACATCAGTTCTGGTTCAGACTGCGCCGTGTAAAGAATTTATGATTTTCAGTCATGCGTTATTTAATGGTTTGAAGTATGTTCTAATACAAGAATGTATAGTGAAAGCTTATGCTTACATACTATTAAAGCTGCATGAAAAGAATTATACGACATGTGAATTAGAGATGATTGATAATGTATTCACGTTGAATAGTCAGTGACATTGTTTGTTTGGTGAGTAATGTAACATATTTGTTTACTGCAAGAGTTTAAAATATTTGATGTTACAGAGAGATCTGAATTTGAGATAGTAAAGGTGGCTTGAATCGTCGAAGGATTTTGAGTTAGTAATTGATTATCATCCAGGAAGAACGAATCTGATCCACGGATGTTACGAGCAAGAAACCTTTGTGTGTTTTCTGAGCGATGAATATACGATTAATCTAATCGGATGATAGACAGATATTAGCTGTGTTAAAAGCATTCAGCTAATTTGTGAAATTTAGAAATGTATCAGTGAATTGCAAGCTAAAAAGGGATTCAACATAAATTGACTCATGATTTAGAAAATTTTAGATTATAACCGATGATTGTTTGTTGTTTCAAGATAGAGTTTGTGTACAGAGAAATCCAGAGATTATGTAACAATTGTTACATATGGCTAACAGTGGTAATTATTTGTTTATTCAGGGAGTACTAAGATGTACAATAATCTGAGACAGTTGTATTAGTGAATGAGCATGAAACACGATATTTCTGACTTTGTATCCAACTGTCTGATCTATCAACAAGCTAATGCTGATCATCAAGTGTTTTCAAGACTGTTACAACATGTGTTGCTATCTGAGTAGTAATGAAATAGAATTTTGATGAATTTTGTAAAAGACAGATGTTATCTAAACTATTGTTGACTGTTTGAAGAAGTCTGAATATTTTATCTTAAATGCACGTACAAATTTCTCTTTTGATAGATTATTTGAGTTATACATATCGAGGATTCTCGGATCACAAAGTGTGCCAGACTCCATTATTTCGGGTAGAGACCTGAATTCTATATTGTGATTTGATCGAAAACTACAGTAAGCTTTAGATAAACGGTTTTAATTAGCATCGCATTACATTCTTCAACAGATGGCTAATCTGAGGGAGAGATTCAGATTCACAAGGTAATGTTTTGTTATTGTGTTTTAAAATTTGAAAGCAACTGAGAAAGACATTTACTGTTGAATAAGTTTGCGTATAATAATAGTTATGAGATGAGTATTAAGATAGCACTGCATGAGTATGAAATGGTTGCAATTATTGAACTCTGTTGTGTTGAATTAAATTTTGATAAAAAGAATTATGGAGTCGATGAGGCTAGAAAGACTGAGGAGAAATGAAAGTAATTTGTGACAGTCTAAAAGTAGTTTCAGATTGACAGAAAACATATGCGGACTTGATACGTAAAAGCATTGAATTTCAGTTAGAAAACTGAGTATTTGTGAAAGTATTATTGTGGAAATAAAATTTCTCGATTTAGTTATAAAGAGAAGTTGAGTTCGTGATTTATCTGGCTGTATGAGATTATTGAGAGAATGAAACCGTATGAGATTACTGTCAGAACTTGAGAAGATCCATAATGTGTTTCTTATATATATGACGTGATGATACATATAAGATCCTTTATATATAGTATCTCTTTCAGAAGTAGAAATTCAGCTTGTTATGACATATAGCAAAGAATAGATCAGAATCTTAGCTTGTGAGATTAAAGAGTTGAGAAATCTGAGGCTATATGAGAAATTGATGAGGCTAGTGAAAGAAAATCACTAATCTATTCTCTGATGAGATTTTCGGGGACGAAAATCCCTAAGGGGGAGAGTTGTAACAACCCGTTTCTAGGGTTAATCGGAACAGTGGTTTCGGAACCACAATCCAAAGTCAAAATATTTATTTTAATATTTTATTATGGTTTACAACATGATAGAATTATTGTGTGAAAATTTCATAAAGAAATTTTATCGTTTAAAGGCTTAATTCGGTAAAAAGGACTAAATCACGTAAAGCGTAAAAGTTGCGTTCTATAAGCTAAAGGTGCCAAATAGTTATAGAATTTAAATATGGAGGTCCTTATGTGGCAAATAACCCATTTATGAGATAGTGGATGATAGCTAATGTTTTTAAATGATAATTAAGTAAATAGTTAATAAAGGTTTATATTATTAAAACAAAAGCCAAAATCCTTATTTTTATCATCCCTTCCACCGAAATTTGAAAAGAATGGCAGCCATGGATGAGCTAGGTTCGGCCAACATTCTTTTGCTCATTTAGGTATGGATTTTGATCTGTTTTTATTAATTTCTACGTTTTTTTAGATCGTTGCAGCTTAGTCTAGCTAGCCTAGGGACTAATTTGAGAAACTGTTAAAGATTTTTTAAGATTCCATTGATGAATATTCATGCTTTTTGATGATTGATGATGAAATATTGAATTTAGATGATAGTTTTACATATTTTACAAAATGATTTTGAGTAAAAATACAAATTATGGACTAATTTGTGAAATTATGAAATTATGTGGTTAAAATTATGAATAAATTGAAAATATGGGCTGTTTGTGGCATGTATGAAATTCAGCAATACATGGGCTGTACAAAATTGCATGAAATTGCAATTTTATGTGATAAGGACTAAATTGTGAAAAATGTAAAACATTAGGGCAAAAGTGTAATTTTTCCAAAATGTGTAAATTATGTTAAATTGAGTGAATTAGTGATTAAATAAGAAAATTTTGTTATTATATAGATTGAGAAAAATGATATTTGGATCTAGAACGGGGATAAAGCAAAGTATCGGACTAGTCGTTCCATTCCGTCGTTTTAGCGATCGAGGTAAGTTCGTATAATCGAACTTCAATGTATATTTATGAAATTGATGAATGATAGTATGAATGTATTCATATAATTGATTTAATCGTGGAACATAAATTAAATGTTCGAAATAAGTAAAAATACAGGATCGAACACGATCGTTTCGTAACGAAAGATGAATCGGCGGAAAAGACCATGGTTGGACCATGGCAGTACATGATTCCGTATAAGACCATAGCTGGGCTATGACATCGATATATGAGACTTTGTGTAAGACCATATCTGGGATATGGCATCGATATATGATTACGAGTAAGACCATGTCTGGGACATTGGCATCGTTATGTGATTTCGTGTAAGACCATGTCTGGGACATTGGCATCGATATATGAATCATGTAAGACCATAGCTGGGCTATTGGGATCGATATGTGATAACATGTAAGACCATAACTGGGATATGGCATTGTATGAGCTTTACATGCTATCCGAGTATCATTATCAATTTCGAACGGTTCAACGGGCAATGTAGAGATGCAAATGACTATGTGAATGAGTTATCCGATTCAGGTATGAAAGAAGTTATATGATTCTTGTGAATGAAAGGTGAGTATGAATATAAATGATGATATGTGATTTATACAAGAAAGATATGTGTAAATATGTTATTTTTCCAAATGTGCTCATTTGGCTATATGAAGGTATGAATTGAATGTTATATGAGAATTGGATTGATTAAACTTGTGAAAGCTAAAGTTAACTATGTAAGTGATTATATTATTGAATGGTGGTAATTTGATATGAGAACATGTTATAAACTTGAGAAAAGTTTATGTTTTGGCATGTGAGATAGCATATTATACTTATGACATTGAATTGCAATTATTTGTTATGTTAAGTTTATTAAGATACGAGCTTACTAAGCTTTATAGCTTACTTTGTTTTCTTTTCTATGTTCATAGAGTTTCGGAGGCTTGCTCGGGTTGGAAGTCGTCGGAGATTTCATCACACTATCCAGCTATGGTTTGGTACTTATGAGCTTTGTGATATTGGTTATATGGCATGTATAGGCTTGAGTCTTTTTGATAAAGATTTTTGTGATGTATTTGGCTATTTTATATGGCTTATTAATGACTTATGTTTGATGTGTAATTTGCCTTGTGTAGTGACATAATTTGGTATGGTTGGTGATGATTCAAGTTGATCATTTGGTCATTGGGTATATGATGAGTATTTACTTATGAAAAGCATGATTTTAGACTTGATAAGTGAATGGCTAATAGATGATTTATGAGTTAAGCTTTGAGTGTGATTGATGGCAGTAAAAATACATATTGAAATAGGTTGTATTGATGAGTATGATATGTACTTTGGTATATGATTGAATAGGTGAGTAATGAGGAATGAATCATGCTAGTTTGGTATGTGTTTGAATTTACAAATAGTATTGATTTGAGTTGATGAAATGGATAGAACTGGTATTGTAAGTTTGGTGCATGAAATAGCATGGTTTGGCACGGCCTAGACACTCGAGCGTGTCTACTGGCTGTGTGTGGCACATGGGCTGGCACATGAGCGTGTGGCTGGCCCTGCGACCCAAGTCAGTAACCCCTCTAGATTTCACACGGCCTGGCACACGGGCGTGTCCTCGGCCGTGTGGTGCAAGTTAGAATGTATGACCTATTTTCACACGGCCTGTGACATGGGCGTGTCTGGTGGCCGTGTGAGGTACACGACCTGTTCACACGGGCGTGTGATCCCTGAATGCTTGAAAATTTTAAGTGATTCCTAAAGTTTGCAAATGTTATCGGTTTAGTCTCGAACCTTCTCTAAAGCATGTTTAAGGTCTCATAAACCTATTTAAGGGACATTGTGTATGTTAATGAATGTTTATTGAGTTGTGGAATGTTAGTTAAATGTTGTGTTTGATCAATAATACCTCTTAACCCTAAGCCAGCGACGGACACGGGTTAGGGGTGTTACATGGGAATCTCGTACACACAATACCATATCAATGCCATATCCCAGATATGGTCTTTCATGTAATCTCGTATCGATGCCAATAACCCAACTATTGTCTTATACGAAGTCTCATATCGATGCCATATCCCAGATATGGTCTTACACGTAATCTCAGTAACCATAATGTCATGACATTTGTATCCTATCTATTCCTAATGTTCAACCGGGATTTACTCGCTTGTCGAAACTTCGTCAATTTCATCCATAGAGTCAATCATACAATTCATGCAATAAGAAAACTTTATAAATACAATTATAACGTTGCATTATTTACATACAAACTTACCTCGACATAAAAATGGCGAAAAAGACCTAATCGTCAAATACTTGTTTTTCCTTAATTCTAATTCCGAACCTCATTTTTCCTGATCTATAATACCAAATTCATATAATTTAATCAAAACATTATTCATTTCAGTCCAAAAGTCACATTATGGAAAAATTACATTTTTGCCCCTAAACTTTTAACATTTTTTAATTTAGTCCCTAGGCTCGTAAAATGATTTTCATTCAATTTATTCGAAACCCAAGCCTAGCCGAACCATTTTCATACTCATAACAGCCCATATTTCTCATTTATTAACATATTTACTACATATTTTACAACTTTTACAAATAAGTCCTTTTAGGCATTTTTACCGAAAATCACTTAGCAAAAGTCGTTTAACAAACAACAAACATGCATTTTCCACCATCAAACATCAAAATACATACATGTTCAACATGGGAAAAATTATACACTTTGACATCTCTTCAAATTGGTGGTAGAAATAGATAGATCATGTTACAAGGATTTCAAAAACATAAAAATCATTAAAAACGGGGCTAGAACGGACTTACAATCGAGATTGGAAGCTTGAAAAACCCTAGCCATGGTTTCTTCTTAGTACATTCGGCCATGGGGTAGAAGATGAGCAAAAATTGGCTTTTAATTTGGCTTTTTAATTCATTTTAATTACCAAATTACTAAAATGCCCTTAATGAAAAACTTTAGAAACATACCAAACCATGTCCATTTTTGTCCACCAACTTAATCAATGGTCTAACTACCATTTAAGGACCTTTAATTTAAAATCTTATAGCAATTAGACATCTTTAACGTATAGAATTCACGTTTTGCACTCTTTGCAATTTAGTCCTTTTAACTAAATTGAGTGCCCTAACGTCAAAATTTTTGAACAAAATTTTCGCAAAATCGTTCCATAAAACTGTAGACCTCAAAAATATAATAAAAATAAATTTTTCTGCGTCGGATTCGTGGTCCCAAAACCACTATTCTGACTAAACCCAAAAATCGGCTGTTACATTAGCAACCATTGTGTTTGCATTGAATATTTGGCGACACTATCTGTTTGGTGAAAAATATCATATATTCACCGACCATAAAAGTGTGAAGTATCTGATGACATAAAAAGACTTGAACTTGAGACAACGCAGGTGGCTTGTATTATTGAAAGATTATGACCTAGTTATCGATTATCACCCGGGAAAAGCAAATGTGGTTATTTCTGCTCTAAGCAGAAAATCTTTATTTGCCTTACGAGCACTAAATACCCGATTGTCATTTTCAGATAATGCCTCAGTCATAGCTAAGTTAACAACTAAACTAATATTCTTGCAACAGATCTGTGAAGCTCAGAAGAGTGATGATGAATTACAAGCTAAACGTGTACAATGTGAGTCGAATTCTGATTTAGAACTTCAGATTGGGCCTGATGGTTGTCTGTTATTCAGAGGCAGAATATGTGTACCGAATAATTTAGAACTTGTACAAAAGATATTGTATGAAGCTCACAATGGTATTATGTCTATGCATCCAAGAAGTAACAAAATGTACAATGTAACACCCCTTACCCGTATCTGACGCTGGTACAGGGTACGAAGCGTTACCTTACTTAAACGCATACAAACATACAAATTTTGAGTCGTAAAAGTTCGTTCAAATTCAAAACTTTTCAAACTTTGTCTTAAAATCCTTAATATGAGCCTACGAGGCCCAAAACACACTTTAGAAATTGTTCGGGACCAAACCAAGTTCTTTAGAAAAACTTTGGAAAATGTCACTAAAAACAAGGGCACACGCCCGTGTGGAAGGGCGACACACCCGTGTGATCTCATAACATGGCCTTGTTGAAGGAAGGTGTAACTCACACGGCTTAAGCATATAGGGACACGCCTGTGTCCCTTGCCCGTGTGGATTTATTTCTCAATTCGAACCTACAGGGGTTTTCACACGGCCTGGCACACGCTCGTGTCCATGGCCCATGTCCCTCACACGGCCATGACACATCCGTTTCTTAGCCCGTGTGTTAAAACCTTGACATTCTATTTTTGACGTCAGCAACATTTTAGGGTCACACGGCCAAGGCAGACGCCCATGTGCTAGGCCGTGTGGCAAATTTAATTTTGCATTTAAGGTGCAGACTACACACGACCGTGCCTCAGCCTGTGTGGTTACTACTGGGCATTCTGTTTTACCAAATTAAGGTAAAGGGGACACACGACCAGACTACACGCCCACGGGGCGGACTGTGTGTCACACACGGCCTAGACACATGCCCGTGTGTCTACCCGTGTAGACAAAAATAAGGCTATTTACCAAGCCATTTTGCCACCCTTACTTGCACCAACATAAGCCACAACCAAGACATACACACATCAAGACCACTACACTCCATTCACATGCAAAACTTATCACATACTTTATCAAATCTAATCATGCGACTTACTCATTCATGCATTAACACACCACATATTTCACCATGCAAATTGCACATTCATGAAAAACATCATCATTTACATATATCAATATCAAGTATTAGCCATCATCCATGGCCTTATACAAAATGAATCAATCTTCAAGATAAGCCAACACATTGGCCAAAACAATATGACACTTGACAAAAGACCAAGTCCCTATACGTGCCATACTCAAAATGATAAATCTAACTATACCAAATGTTCAGATTGATAGTGTGATCGAGCCTCCGACGTCCTTTGATCCCCGAGCTAGCTTGGTGATACTATAAGAAAATGGAATGGAAAGGGAGTAAGCACAAAGCTTAGTAAGTTGCATGTAAATAAGTAACAGCATCAACCATGCCTCTTTATACACATAGCATATTATAAACCAGCACAACGTTCTTGATTTAACAATCGTAGATTTACTACATATTTACACATCACAAGTATAAGCCAAAGATTACAAGATCGTCCCGAAATCATTCTCATAGATAGAACTTACTCAATTTCATCCTTACCATTAAGGCATCATAACTAAGCTCATATCTCATGAGTTTCGAGTAAGAACCTGTACCACTCACAACATGATAATATCCTTTCATATCTTTATCAAAAGCTTTAAATAACCCATGGAACCATTTGGAATACTAAAGGATATCCTATAAGCCTCACACAAGAGGGTAAAATGCCGATGCCATGTCCCAAACATAGTCTTACACTGGCTCACCTATCGAGGCCGATGCCATGTCCCAGACATTGTTTTACACTAGCTCTCGTCTCAATGCCGATGCCATGTCCCAGACATGGTCTTATACTGGCTCTCATAATGTGGCCGATGCCATGTCCCACACATGGTCTTACACTAGCACACAAATCAACGCTGATGCCATGTCCCAGACATAGTCTTACACTGGTTCTCATAATGTGGCCGATGCCATGTCCCAGACATGGTCTTACACTAGCACAAAAATCAACGCCGATGCCATGTCCCAGACATGGTCTTACACTAGCACACATATCACCCAAATGTCATGGCATGGATATCCAATCTATTCCTAAGGTTCAACCAGGAGTTTTTACTACATCAATTCTCATCATGCATATTTACAACAATAATCATACACTTTATGCCATATTAATTGTTCGATACATAATAACAATAAAGTTGTATTATTTACATACAACTTACCTCGGTATACAAAAAGTAGGCGACTAGATTGAATTAGTTTACTAGCTTGGTCTTCCCTCGGTTTGGGTCCGGACTCTGTTTTTCTTGATCTATAATGAAAAATTCACTTATTTATTCACTACATTAATCAAGACAATCTATAATTCATACCTGGGCAAAATTACCATTTTGCCCCTAGACTTTCACATAATTACGATTTTGCCCCTTGACTCGTAAAAGATTTTAATCAAATTTTCTCATTAACCAAGCCTAGTCGAATCTATTTTAAGCTTATAGTAACTCACAAATCCAATTATTTCACACATTTACTACCCATTTTATAACTTTTATAAAAAGGTCCATTTTAGGTGTTTTCATGAAAACCCCTTTCACAAAAGTTGTTTATTTAACAACCAAGATTCATTTTCTTCCATAAAATTTCAGCAAACAACATGAATACTCACATGGTAAAACCCTAGACTCTCAACCATTTTGCAAAATAGTCCCTCCATTAGCTAGCTTAAGTTACAAGGGTCACAAAAATACAAAAATCAGCAAAAATGATCATCAAAATGACTTACTTGCAAGGGTTGTAAGTTGCTGAAAATTTTGAAGCTTCCATGGCTGTTTTCTTGGAGAAAAATCGGTGGAGAAAAGAAAAGATGATAGCCTTTTCTTTTTGTTTTATTTTATTTTATCTATTAAGTCACCAAACCACCTAACCTTGACCAATTTCACAATTAAAAATTCCATGTCCAGCCACCACATTTTTATTTGTCTTTTTACTCAATAAGGACCTCTACTTTAGTGTTCCATAGCTATTTAACATCTTTAGCTTGTAGAACAAAACTTTCGCACTTTATGCGATTTAGTCCTTTTTCAAAATTAAGCATAAAATCGCTAAAATTAATTTACCAAAATTTTCAAACACTAATATAATCATGCCATGACACTTTAAATAATTTTAAAATAATTTCTTCAACCTCGGATTTGAGGTCTCGAAACCACTATTTCGACTAGGCCCAAAATCGGGCTGTTACAATTCTCCCCCTTAGGGATTTTCGTCCCCGAAAATCTTACCGTTAAAAAGGTTTGGGTATTGATCTCTCATAGTCTCCTCGGGCTCCCATGTGGCCTCTTCAACCCCATGTCTATGCCATAGTACTTTCACTAGTGCTATACTTTTATTTCTCAATTGCTTGACCTCTCGATCTAAAATCTTAACCGGCTCTTCACCATAGGTCATATCCGGTCGAATTTCAATCTCTGCTGGTGAAATAATGTGTGAAGGGTCAGAATGATAACAGCGCAACATAAACACATGGAAAACATCATGGATCTTCTCTAACTCAGACGGTAAAGCTAATCGGTATGCTACCAGTCCAATTCTCTCAGTCACCTCATAAGGTCCAATAAACTGTGGACTTAATTTGCCTTTCCTACCAAATCTGAGGACTTTCTTCCACAGGGATACTTTCAAAAACACCTTATCACCGACTTGAAACTCAATTTCTTTTCGTTTTAGATCCGTGTAGGATTTCTGTCTATCCGAAGCGGCCTTTAAACAATCACGAATTACCTTTACTTTCTCTTCGGTCTCTTTGACTAAGTCAACCCCGTGAATCTGATTTTCTTTGAGTTCGGTCCAATACAAGGGCTTTCGGCACTTACGCCCATACAAAGCCTCATAAGGCGCCATTTTCAAACTCGACTGATAACTATTGTTGTAGGCAAACTCTCCCAACAGTAAGTACCTTTCTCGACTGCCTTGAAACTCAAGAACACAACACCGCAACATATCTTCAAGAACCTAAATTACTCTTTCCGACTGACCGTCGATTTGCGGGTGGAAAGCAGTACTAAAATTTAGTTTCATCCCCAATGCTTCTTGTAACTTTTTTCCAAAACTGTGATGTGAACCTCGAATCTCTATTCGAAATGATCGATAAAGGTACCCCGTGAAGTCTCACAATTTTAGAAACACACAAATAGACCAATTTCTCATGTGCATAATCGGTACGCACCGGTAAAAAATGAGCCGACTTTGTTAGCCTATCAACCACGACCCATACGGCATCTTTCTTCCTTGGTGTCAATGGTAATCCAGACACAAAATCCATGGTAATACGGTCCCATTTCCACTCGGGAACCATCACAGGCTGGAGTAAACCCGAAGGTACTTGGTGTTCGGCTTTCACTTGCTGAAAAATTAGGCACTTAGAGACAAACTCTGAAATGTCTCTCTTCATTCCCGACCACCAATACATTTTCTTCAAGTCATTATACATTTTCACACTACCCGGATGGATAGACATACAACTGCTATGTGCCTCATGCAAAATTTTCTGAATAATCTCATCAACTTTGGGTACACAAATTCTGTCTCGAAAAATTAAACAACCATTTGAACCAACCTGAAAGTCTGATTCTATACCCGTCTCCCACTGAGTTATCTTAGCTTGCAATTCTTTATCACCTTTACGAGCTTCGCAGATCTCTTGAAACAACATTGGTTTCGCTCTCAACTCGGCTAAAATCAAACCATCGTCAGTAACTAACAACTGAGTGGTCATAGCCCTTAAGGCAAACAATGACTTCCTACTCAAAGCATCGGCGACCACGTTCGCCTTCCCCGGGTGATAGTCGATTACCAGTTCGTAATCTTTTACAAGCTCTAGCCATCTCTGTTGGCGAATGTAACACCCTTTACCCGTATTCAACGTCGAAACATGGTACGAGGCATTATTAGGCTTATACACCAACAATTATGCAATACCGAGATATGACCTGTAACACCCCTAACCCGTATCTGTCACCAGATTAGGGTTAAAGGCGTTACCGGACAGATCAGGAACTTTTACAGACAATTCATAATATAAATCATCAATCACAAACAACGTGTCCCTTCTACAGGTCAATGAGACCTTAATCATGCTTTAGAATAGGGCCGGGAATAAACCGAATCCATACGAAAATTATCGAAAATATAAAACTTTTTGAACACTGCAAGGGTCACACGCCCGCGCAGTCAGGCCGTGTGCCTTCCACGACTACTAGACACACCCATGTGTCCTGGCCGTGCCAAAACAGAGCATGTATACTGACTTATCTCCACGGCCACCAGGCACGCCCGTGTACCATGGCCGTGTACTCTTAGGCTAGATACTGACTTATTCACACGGCTACCAGGCACGTCCGTGTGCCAAGGCCGTGTACACTTAGGCTAGCTACTGTCTTAATCCCACAGTCACTAGGCACGCCCGTGTGTCACAACCGTGTATGCAAAACATGCCATTTGCAAGGCCAAAATGCCACTCGCACAAGGGTCAATCCTACAAGCATAATACCAATTCAATTCATATACAATTGGCAAACAAAGACATGTCAAATATTCAACAAATCTCCACATTCAATCTCATTTCCAATCATACCAATTTGCACCACCAAAACATATATACATTCAAGCATGATTCAACCACATTTACCTTTCATATGACCAATTCATTGATTCCATATATGTGCTCATATAGCATAATTTACTTACCACAATTTGACCACTTCATTTGCTATCAAGTCATACCAACACATGCATCAAATAACATTTTCACTCATACATATTACTAACATTTAACTAGCCATATCTAATGGCTAATTACACCTTTCAAACATGTTCCAAAATGACTAGCCTATACATGCCATAGTTAGCTATATACATATTTCAAAGATACCAAAACAACTTGAGTAGTGTGATGATGATCCTCGACGGTCCCCAAGCCTTCAGTAGCTTTGACGATCTATAAAACAGAGCAAACACACACAGAGAGTAGGCTTTCAAAAGCTTAGTAAGCCATATACAAATAAACTTAGCATAAAATGCACATAATCATATTGATACCATAACATTAATGGTTCTCATAGCAAATTCATCACATATATTCTTTGGCTCAATTGCTAGCCTTATCTTACCACATTCTTTAACTCAAATATCACATATACACATAGCTCATTTAAGCATATAATCACTTATTATTTCATAATTTCATTCCACATATTCATTTTAGTAAGTTCATATAGAAACTTACCTTTCATACACACTTTGTGTACATATCAGACGTACCTGAAACGGATATACAAGTCATATAGTCGTTCGTATCTCGGACTTGCCCGTTGAACTGTTTGAAATCTAATAGGATACTTAGAGTGATCGAAATAGTCGTACAATGCCAACGTCCCAGACGTGGTCTTACATGTAACCAGATATCGATGCCATTGTCCCAGACAGGGTCTTACACAAATCAATACGATGCCAATGTCCCAGACATGGTCTTACATGTAAATCTCATATCGATGCCAACGTCCCAGATGTGGTCTTACACGAAATCTCAAATCATTGCCAACATCCCAGACGTGGTCTTACATGATATCACAGAACGGACACCTATGTTATGACATATAATATCCTATCTATTCCTAGGTTCAGACGGGACTTCTCCGACATTTTCACTATGTCGATTCCATCTCGTAAATCATGTATACATCGTATCATATTCATTCATCATTATTAATAATCATAAGAACATTCATAATTCAATACAAGTACGTTTATTTGTATATTGACTTACCTCGGATTCTGATATTCGTTCGGACTCGATTATTCGACTACTTTCGCTTTCCCGCGATCTAAATCTGTTTTCTTCGGTTCTTGATCTATACATATTCAAATTTAATCCATTTATTCACTAATTCATTCAATTCAATCCTAAAACACTTATTTTGGGCAATTTGCAATTTAGCCCTCACATTTTCACATTTGGACAATTTAGTCCCTATTTCACAAAATCACCAAATGCACCAAATTTCAAGTTACCCATGCCTAGCCAAATTTTCACATGCTTCACATTAGTCCATATATTTCATTTATTTCATAATTTAGTCCCCCAAAATACTATTTTCACAATTTAGCCCTAATTAGCTAAATTCATCAAAAATTCAAGAACAACACATGTTCATTAAACACATATCTTTCATTTTTCATTATCAAACATCATAAAACACATGAGTTCATCAAAGGCTCATTTCAAAGACATCATTAATTCTCAAAATTAAGACATGGGTTTCAAAGTATACGAAGCAACGATTAGAGAAACGTAGAAATTATCAAAAACCGAGTCAAAACTTACCTTAATCAAAGCTTGCAAGTGCCGAAACCTGACTTAACTTTCTTCCTTTTCTTTCTTTCAATTTTTCAGCTAAAAAGATGATAACAATCCCATATTCATGCTTTTGTTTCCTTTAATTATCTTTGATTTAGCAATTTACTCATTTACCCTTTTAATAAACATATAAAACAAATAAATACTAAGGTCATTTTGTCATTTAATGATCCACTAACTAAATAATGGATGAATTGCCTCATAAGGCCATAACATTTAAGAGCCACTACACAAAGGTGCTTTAACAAATAGCATGCAAATTTTGCATTTAATGCAATTTAATCCTTTTGTCAAATTAAGCACACAGACAGACAAATTATCACACAGGAACTTCACACATACAAATTCACATATCATAAATACAGAATATAATATTAAAATATTATTCAGACTCGGATTTGTGGTCTCAAAACCACTGTTCCGACTAGGGTCTAAACCGGACTGTTACAGTTCTCCCCCCTTAGGGATTTTTGTCCCCGAAAATCTTACCGTCAAATAGGTTCGGATACTGCTGTGTCATAGAGTCTTCAGGCTCCCACGTAGCCTCTTCCATTCCGTGTCGATGCCACAACACTTTCACTAACGAAATTTTCTTATTTCTCAACTCTTTCACTCCATGAGCTAAGATACGGATTAGTTCTTCCTCGTATGTCATATCAGATCGGATTTCAATCTCCGATTGAGTAATTACATGTAACAGATCGGAACGGTATCTACGGAGCATCGAAACATGAAATACATTGTGAATCTTTTCTAGCTCAGATGGCAATAACAATCTATATGCAACAAATCCAACACGCTCGAAGATTTCATACGGTCCGATGAACCTCGGACTCAATTTGCCTTTACATCCAAATCGAAGTACTTTCTTCCACGGGGATACTTTCAAGAACACTTTGTCACCGATCTCAAATTCAATATATTTTCGTTTTAAGTCCGCACAGGATTTCTGACGATCAGACGCTGCCTTCAGACTATCTCGGATTACTTTCAATTTCTGTTCTGTGTCTTTTATTAAATCGACCCCATGTATCTTATTTTCACTAAGCTCGGTCCAATACAGAGATGTTCGACATTTGCGTCCGTACGAAGCTTCATAAGGTGCCATTTTAATACTCGACTGAAAACTATTATTGTACGTAAATTCAATCAATGTAAAATATTGTTCCCACGAACCATTAAACTCAAGGATGCAACATCTCAACATGTCCTCAAGAATCTAAATTATCCGCTCGGATTGACCATCCGTTTGCGGGTGAAAAGCAGTACTGAAATGCAGTTTTGTGCCTAAAGCTTCTTGCAGTTTCTTCCAGAACCGTGATGTAAGCCTAGGATCTCTATCTGACACAATGGATAGTGGCACCTCGTGCAATTTCACAATCTCTGAAACATAAAGCTCAGCTAGTCTATCAAGTGAGTAATCAGATCGTACCGAAATATAATGGGTAGATTTCGTCAACCGATCGACTACGACCCAAATCGCATCTTTCTTTTTCGGATTCAGGGGCAATCCAGAAACAAAATCCATTGTCACTCTATCCCATTTCCACTCGGAAATCAGAATCGGTTGTAACAAGCCAGACGGAACCTGATGTTCAGCTTTGACTTGCTGACATACTAAACATTTCGAAAAAAAGTCTGAAATGTCTCGTTTCATACCAGACCACCAATAGTGTTGCTTTAAATCACGGTACATCTTTGTACTTCCCGGATGAACAGATAGAAGACTATTATGTGCTTCATTCAAAATCAACTGAATCAATTCTGGATTTCTCGGAACACAAACTCGACCTCGGAATCTTAAGCAATCATCATTATCTACTCAAAATTCAGAATTAGAGTTCGGATCACATTGAGCTTGTTTCGCTATTAATTCATTATCAACTTTCTGAGCATCACATATCTACTGTAAGAACAACGGTTTTGCTTTCAATTCAGCTATCACTGAACTATCATTAGACAGATCTAATTGAGCATTCAAGGCACGTAGTGCAAACAATGATTTCCTACTCAGTGCATCAGCAACGACATTTGCTTTACCCGGATGATAATCAATTACAAGTTCATAATCTTTCAATAACTCTAACCATCTTCTCTGTCGCAGATTTAAATCTTTCTGAGTCATCAGATATTTTAGACTTTTATGATCCGAAAACACGTGACATTTCTCACCAAACAAATAATGTCGCCAAATTTTTAATGCGAACACAATCGCAGCTAGCTCAAGGTCATGCGTCGGATAATTCTTTTCATGAGGCTTAAGTTGTCTCGAAGAATAAGCTATTACCCTGCCCTCTTGCATCAAAACACATCCCAGACCATTCAATGAAGCATCACTATATATTATAAACTCATTGCCCGATTCTGGCTGTACTAACACTGGAGCTTCAGTTAACAGAATTTTCAACTGATCGAAACTTTTCTGACATTTATCGGACCATTCAAATTTAACATTTTTCTAAATTAATCTAGTCAACGGAGTTGCAATCATTGAAAAGCCTTTTATAAATCTTCGATAATAACCAGCAAGTCCCAGAAAACTGCAGACTTCGGACACATTCTTCGAAGGTTTCCAATCCAGAATAGCATAAATTTTGCTCGGAATAACTCGTATACTGGATGCTGATATAATATGTCCCAGAAAACTGACTTCACGCAACCAGAATTCACATTTGCTAAATTTCGCATACAATTGCTTTTCTCTCAGAGTTTGCAACACAATCCTTAGATGTTCAGCATGTTCAATTTCATCCCATGAATAAATTAGAATGTCGTCAATGAATACAAAAACAAATCGATCTAAGTACGGTCTGAAAATTCTGTTCATTAGATCCATAAACACTACAGGAGCATTCGTTAATCCGAAAGGCATAACTAAAAACTCATAATGCCCGTACCTTGTCCTGAAAGCAGTTTTCGGAGTGTCTGAATCTTTCACTCTCAACTGATAGTATCCCGATCTCAAACCAATTTTTGAAAATACAGTGGCTCCTTTTAGCTGATCAAACAAATCATCTATCCTGGGCAACGAATATTTATTCTTTATGGTCACTTTTTTCAACTGACGATAGTCAATGCACATTCTTATCGTGCCATCTTTCTTTTTCAGAAACAAAACGGGAGCACCCCAAGGTGAGAAACTCGGTCTTGTAAACCCTCTGTCAGTCAATTCTTGCAACTGTGACTTTAATTCTTTCAACTCTGTTGGTGCCATTCTATACGGAGCTATTGAAATAGGTGTCGTACCAGGCAACAAATCTTTTCCAAATTCAACTTCGCATATCGGAGGTAATCCCGGAAATTCTTCGGGGAACACATCAGAAAATTCACAGACTACTGGCACTGATTCAACTTTCTTTTCAATTACTTTCAAATCAATGCCATAAGCAAAATATGACTCGAATCTCTTCTTCACATATCTCTGGGCTTTCAACACAGATATCACAGCAGGCAATCCATTCAAATCATTAGACTCAACTCTAACTATTTCATCATTCAGACATCTCAAATCAATATTCTTTATTTTCTGATTCATAAATAAACATCATGCAATGTCAACCAGTCCATACCCAGAATTATATCAAACTCATCAAATGGTAATAGCATCAGATCAGCAGGAAAACAGATATCTCGAAACATTAGCGGGCAGTTCTTGCATACTTTGTCAACCAGAACACTTTTACCTAAGGGGTTCGATACTTTTATAACAAACTCAGTAGACTCTACAGGCAAAGTCTTACTGGATACTAAATTCATGCATATATACGAATGTGTAGAACCAGGATCTATCAATGCAACCACAGAAGTATCATAAAGTGTAAATGTACCCGGTATAACATCTGGAGATGAAGCTTTCTCCCGAGCTCGGATAGCATACGCTCTGGTAAGTGCTCTAGTTTCGGATCTCGCAACATTATCTCTCGTACTTCTCTGACTACCACCAACATTTCTTACATTTCGAGAAGGTCTACCTCTCACTTGAGCATTGTCAGATCTCGAATTCTGGGCAGTCTCTGGTTCAATAGACTCTGGGCAATCACGGATAAAATGATCTAATGATCCACATCTAAAGCAAGCTCGATCATTTAATCTACAGCTTCCCGAATGCCTTTTTCCATAATGTTTTCATTCAGGTTTCTCAGATCGAACATTTCCCACACTTGCTACTGAAGTCGCTGGAGTTTTGGAGCTCATTTGTGATCTAGCTCGATCTCTACTCATTTGTCCCATAGTAGCTCTTGAACGGTTCTGTTCATCTTTGAATTCCTTTGAAGCAGACTGGAATGATTTACTCTGAAATCTCTTTCTCACATCTCTAGCTTCAGACTCAGCTTTCCTTTTATCTTTCCCGAGTGCCTCGGCTTTGCACGCTCGATCAACAAGCACTACAAACTCTTTTATCTCCAGAATCCCAACTAGTAAACGAATATCTTCATTAAGACCATCTTCAAATCTTTTGCACATAATTACTTCAGTTGATACACATTCCCGAGCATACTGACTTAGTCTTACGAACTCTCATTCATATTCCGTAACAGACATACGACCCTGTTTCAAGTCCAGAAATTCCTTTCGTTTTTGATCAATGAATCTTTCACTGATGTATTTCTTCCGAAACTCAATCTAAAAGAAGTCCCATGTGACCCGCTCTTTCGAAACAACAGAAATTAAGGTTTTCAACCACTGATAAGCCGCGTCTAGTAGAAATGATACAACACATTTAATACTTTCTTCCGAAATCAAGGACATCTCATCAAATACCCGGATTGTGTTTTATAACCAGAACTCGGCTTTCTCGGCATCATCATTACTGGTAGCCCTGAACTCTTCAGCCCCATACTTACGGATTTTGTCAACCAGAGGCTTGTTTAACAGATTCAGAATCATAGTCAGAGGCATAGCAGACGTCTGAGAGGGATTAAGCGGGGGCGGGGGTTGTGAAACAGCCGGGTTATTTCTCACAAATTGAGCGAACCACTCACTCATCATCTGGAAGAAAGCTTGTTTAGCTTCTCCCTCAGGACCGCTCGTAGCCAGTCTTGGATCAGATGGCGCTGTCCCTTGAATGGGAGCAGGCGCATTGCTTTCTACATTGTCAGCTACGGCTCTTTCAGGATCCATTACTATACGTCAAACACATTTTACACGTCAGGATTCATCACACTATCATAATTCAGATATATGGCATGTATAGTTAGACTCCTACACGCTACGTTAGTCCGAAAATCGACTAAACCGTAGCTCTGATACCAATCAAATGTAACACGCCTAACCCGTATCCGTCACCAGATTAGGGTTAAAGGCGTTACGGAACAGATCAGAAACTTTACAGATAATTCATAATATAAATCATCAATCACAAACAACGTGTCCCTTCTATAGGTCAATGAGACCTTAATCATGCTTTAGAATAGGGCCGGGACTAAACCGAATCCATACGAAAATTCTCAGAAATTTAAAACTTTTTGAACACTGAAGAGGTCACACGCCCGTGCAGTCAGGTCGTGTGCCTTCCAAGACTACTAGACACACCCATGTGTCCTGGCCGTGCCAAAATAGAGCATGTATACTGACTTGTCCCCACGGCCACCAGGCATGCCCGTGTACCATGGCTGTGTAGTATTAGGCTAGATACTGACTTATTCACACGACTACCAGGCACGTCTGTGTGCCAAGGCCGTGCACACTTAGGCTAGCTACTGTCTTAATCCCACGGTCACTAGGCATACCCGTGTGCCACAACCGTGTATGCAAAACAGGCCATTTGCAAGGCCAAAATGCTACTCACACAAGGGTCAATCCTACAAGCATAATACCAATTCAATTCATAAACAATTGATAACCAAAGACATGTCAAATATTCAACAAATCTCCATATTCAATCTCATTTCCAATCATACCAATTTGCACCACCAAAACATATATACATCCAAGCATGATTCAACCACATTTACCTTTCATATAACCAATTTATCGATTCCATATATGTGCTCATATAGCATCAATTTACTTACCACAATTTGACCACTTCATTTGCTATCAAGTCATACCAACACATGCATCAAATAACATTTTCACTCATACATATTACTAACATTTAACTAGCCACATCTAATGGCTAATTACACCTTTCAAACATGTTCCAAAATGACTAGCCTATACATGCCATAGTTTGCTATATACATATTTCAAAGATACCAAAACAAGTTGAGTAGTGTGATGATGATCCTCGACGGTCCCCGAGCCTTCAGTAGCTTTGACGATCTATAAAACAGAGCAAACACACACACAGAGTAAGCTTTCAAAAGCTTAGTAAGCCATATACAAATAAACTTAGCATAAAATGCACATAATCATATTGATACCATAACATTAATGGTTCTCATAGCAAATTCATCACATATATTCTTTGGCTCAATTGCTAGCCTTATCTTACCACATTCTTTAACTCAAATATCACATATACACATAGCTCAATTAAGCATATAATCACTTATTATTTCATCATTTCATTCCACATATTCATTTTAGTAAGTTCATATAGAAACTTACCTTTCATACACACTTAGTGTACATATCAGACGTACTTGAAACGGATATACAAGTCATATAGTCGTTCGTATCTTGGACTTGCCCGTTGAACCGTTCGAAATCTAATAGGATACTCAGAGTGATTGGGATGGTCGTACAATGCCAACGTCCCAGACGTGGTCTTACATGTAACCAGATATCGATGCCACTGTCCCAAACAGGGTCTTACACGAATCAATACGATGCCAATGTCCCGGACATGATCTTACACGTAAATCTCATATCGATGCCAATGTCCCAGATGTGGTCTTACATGATATCACAGAACGGACACCTATGTCATGACATATACTATCCTATCTATTCCTAGGTTTAGACGGGACTTCTCCGACATTTTCACTATGTCGATTCCATCTCAAAAATCATGTATACATCGTATCATTTACATTCATCATTATCAATAATCATAAGAACATTCATAATTCAATACAAGTACGTTTATTTGTATATTCACTTACCTAGGATTTAGATATTCGTTCGGGCTCGGTTATTCGACTACTTTCGCTTTCCCACGATCTAAATCCGTTTTCTTCGGTTCTTGATCTATACATATTCAAATTTAATCCATTTATTCACTAATTCATTCAATTCAATCCAAAAACACTTATTTTGGGCAATTTGCAATTTGGCTCTCACATTTTCACATTTTGACAATTTAGTCCCTATTTCACAAAATCACCAAATACACAAAATTTCAAGTTACCCATGCCTAGCCGAATTTTCACATGCTTCACATTAGTCCATATATTTCATTTATTTCATAATTTAGTTTCTCAAAATACTATTTTCACAATTTAGCCCTAATTAGCTAAATTCATCAAAAAATCAAGAACAACACATGTTCATTAAACACATATCTTTCATTTTTCATTATCAAACATCATAAAACACATGAGTTCATCAAAGGCTCATTTCAAAGACATCATCAATTCTCAAAATTAAGGCATGGGTTTCAAAGTATACGGAGCAACGATTACAGAAACGTAGAAATTATCAAAAACTGAGTCAAAACTTACCTTAATCAAAGCTTGCAAGTGCCGAAACCTAACTTAACTTTCTTCCTTTTCTTTCTTTCAATTTTTCAGCTAAAAAGATGATAAAAATCCCATATTCATGCTTTTGTTTCCTTTAATTATATTTGATTTAGCAATTTACTCATATACCCTTTTAATAAACATATAAAACCAATAAATACTAAGGTCATTTTTGTCATTTAATGAACCACTAACTAAATAATGGATGAATTGCCTCATAAGGTCATAACATTTAAAAGCCACTACACAAAGGTGATTTAACAAATAGCATGCAAATTTTGCATTTAATGCAATTTAATCCTTTTGTCAAATTAAGCACACAGACAGACAAATTATCACACAGAAACTTCACACATACAAATTCACATATCATTAACACAGAAAATAATATTAAAATATTATTTAGACTCGAATTTGTGGTCCCGAAACCATTGTTTTGACTAGGGTCTAAACTGGTTTGTTACATGACCTCCTACTCCAAATTAAAACTTTTCATAACACCTCTTAAACAAGCCTACGAGGCTTAAATCATGCTTTAGGGATAGTTCGGAATCAAATCAAGCTCCTTTGAAGCTCTCTAGAAAATCTTAGAAAATTTTTCATTAAACAGTCCACATGCCCGTGTGGAGGAAGGGACACGCCCGTGTGTAATAACACATGCCCGTGTTCCACACCCGTGTGGATTTATTTCTCAATTCAAACCTATAGGGGTTTTCACATGGCCGGACACACGTCCGTGTCCCTCACACGGCCTTGACACGCCCGTGTCTTAGTCCGTGTGCAAAATCCTTGGCATTCTGTTTCTAACGTCATCACCCCACAATTGTCACATGGCCAAGGCACACGTCTGTGTCAATGGTCGTGCCTTCCACACGGTTGAGACACACGGCCGTGTCTCTGCTCGTGTGTTTACTACTGAGCATACTGACTTGTAAACCTAGCATGCAAGGGGGCACACGGCCTAACCACACGCCCATGAGGTTGACCGTGTGTCACACACGGCCTAGACACATGCCCGTGTGCCTACCCATGTGGACAAGAACAAGGTTATTTGCCAAGCTCTTTTTAACACCTTAACTCATACAACATAAACCATATTCAAACATCAACCTATTCATGCTTACTTAAACCAAGTAAATCGTCGTGCTACTAGCACAATCATGAATAACCTCATCTTTTCATAGATTAATAAGAAAGAGCCACCAACTATGGTATTATACAAAAGAGTTCATCTTTGAATGAGCCAACACATTTGGCCAAGACAATATATCATTCAACTAAGTCTAGTCCCTATACATGCCACACTCAAAATGCTAAGTCTAACTATACCAAGATGTGCTAATAATGTGGGTGATCCTTTGCTTATCTCCGTGTCCCGAGCTGGCTCTTCGACACTATAAAACAAGGGAAAAGAGAAGGGAGTAAGCTTTAAGCTTAGTAAGTTTATATGTAAACAATAAGCATCATACCATATTCTAATCAATCAAAAACATCTCATACTATGTAAAAATAATTTATTTTCTCATAGTCATGCTTACTCTTCTCAACTCTTACCACATCCAAACCACATATCATAACCATTGCTCACATTTACTTGTACATATGCCCTGTACTTATCACCACAAAGCCACATGAATTATTTACTTAAACAAGTTTCTTGATGAACCCTTCGGAATGATACAAGATACCCGGTGGTTCACACACAGCCTACCATTAATCACAAATAGGGTGGTATCGCACACAACCCACCAACAATGATAATTACGATGGTATCACACATAGCCCACCTAATGATAATATATAAACGATGGTATCGCACACAGCCCATCGACAATTACCTATTTACGGATATTTATCCGTACCTACATTTCTATTCTGAGGTTCATTCGAGAATTACCCATTTTCTACTATTTTCAATCAATCTCACCAATAAGCATTTACATCGATACAATGCATTAATAGGTAAAAACATATGTATTAATGACGTATCGTTTACACGTAAACTTACCTCGGTGCAAAATATGTTAATTGACGGTTTAGTCCGAAACCTTGCCTTTTCCCCAGTCAAGGTTGTTTCCATATTCTTCTTGATCTATAATTATAAAATTCACTCATTTAATCACTACATAAATCATAACACTTCAAAATTTCTATTTTGGAAAAAAATGACTATTTTGCCCTTATACCTTGGCAAAATTACGATTTTGCTCCTAGGCTCGTAAATCATTTTTCATCACATTTTCTCATTAAACAAGCCTAGCTGAACATTTATTACTCTTACAACATTTCACAACACCAATCATTTCATGCATTTACTACTCAATTACTACCTTTACAAATAAGTCTCATTTAGGTGTTTTCATGGGAAAACCTTTCACAAAAGTTATTCCCTAACCCAGTAACAATCATTTTCTACCATAAAAACTCAGCAAACAACATAAACACTCTCATGGAAAATCCCTAACCTTTCAACCATTTTGCAAAATAGTCCCCTCATAAGCTAGCTTAAGCTTTGGGGGTTCCAAAAGTACAAAAATTATCAAGAAAGACCTCTAAAGTCACTTACTTGCAAGGGGATAGCTTGGATGAAAGTTTGAGCTCCAAAAACCTCTATTTTCTCTTCAATTTTTGGTGGAAGAAGAAATGGGAATAGTAAAAGATGATATCTTCTTTATTTAATCCTATTTTATTCTTTTTACCACCTAATTTCACCAAATATTGACCAATTTAGTGCTCTTGTCTCCCTTGGCCGGCCATCACCTTTAGGAAGGCCTAATTGCACTTTAAGGACCTCCAATTGACATTCCATAACTATTTGACACCTCTAGCTTGTAAAATGAAACTTTCGCACTTTATGCGATTTAGTCCTTTTTCATAATTAAGTATGAAATCACCAAAATTAATGCACCAAAATTTTCATGCACTCATATATTCATGATATAACATATATAAAAATATTAAAATAATTTTATTTAACCTCGGATTAGTGGTCCCGAAACCACTGTTCCAACAGCCCCAAAATTGGGTTCTTTTGGCATAAATCGCTTCCGCTCAACAATTAGTGCCTTAGAGGAGTTCTTATCGAATCCTCACTTGAGTAAAGGCTGACTTAGGCGAGTTTGGACGAGCGAATCACCTAAGGCTACACGGATTGCGAGACAAAAGGTCTAGCCCCGTGACATATACACACATAAATGACAAGATTTCATAACCCAATTGGTAGCCATTCCATAACAATTCATACACATATGATACCATTTCTTCCTACCTTTCAAATACTTAGCTAACATCATACATTTTTCATTCAAAAGTCTACCATCTATCAAAACACATTTGCATTCTTCATTCCAACAAATATTTTTCAAAACATACCAAAATATAGCATCAAGTTTAGCCAAATCCCATGGCTCAACTTATCCACAAAATGTACCAAAACCATAATCTCAAGTAACCATGACTATCGCCATTAAAACTAGCCTATACATGCCATATTTACATATATCCACAAGTTCAAAAGTACCAATCGGTAATTGGATAGTGTGATGTGTAACTCTGACTTGTCCGAAACGAGCGAGCTATCGAACCTCTATAAAACATGGAAAAAGAAACAGAGTAAGCTTTATAGCTTAGTAAGCCCGTATAATTCAGAATTAAACTTACCATTTACACATAATTAAGGCAATAATTAAGGTGTATTCAATTCAATTACCAAATGCCTAAACACAAACATTCATCACAAGTTAGTCACTTAAATACATGAAATCATCCACTGTCTCAATGTAAATACTCAATACATTGTATCATAACAAATTCACATACATCATGTACATCATTTGTAACATTTTACTTTCAATCGTATAAACAGTACTTTACCATTTCACAAAATTTATGCCCATTGAACCTATTAGAATCTCGAGGGATACTCGGGTGATATACATCACATATACATTAATAATCTGTCAATTCATTATCGTTTTCCGTTCTTTCAAGCTATGAACAGTAAGCTCCTCCTGAGCTGATGGACAGTAAGCTCTATTGAGCTGAAACGGCAAGCTCTGACGAGATGACCAGTAAGCTCATACGAGCTAAGAACAGTAAGCTCTTACGAGCTGATATATCGGTAAGCTCATACAAGCTGCGATGAGTCCGCAACACATGCAGAATCTCAACCAAAACGGTAACCCTAGTGACATGTCACTTGTATCCTACAAATTCTTACGGTTCAAACGGGGCTCTGTAACAAATAGATTATATCGATAAGGCATTCACATTCCAAATATATCAACTACTCAATTATACACATTCATTATAACTATTTCAAATGTTTAAAATTTCGATTCTAATTATACGAACTTACCTCGAGTTGCTCGGATAGAAATTATCGACTAATTGTCAACTTTTCCTTTTCCCCGATCTAAACTCGATCTCGGCTTATCTTGATCTATATATTATCAAATTCAAAACATTCAGTATTCAAACTATTCAATTTATCCCGTAATTCATATTTAGGTAAATTTACACATTTGCCCCTATACTTTCACATTATTTACAATTTAGTCCTTTTCACATAAAATTACAAATTCATGCAATTTAGTACCACCCATTCTTAGACGAATTTCATAGGGACTCCTAGCAACCCATATCTTTCATTATTTTACACTTTTAACCATCACATTTTACAATTTCACAATTCAATCCCTCTTTTGCATTTTCGTCAAAAAATCACTTTACAAAACTAGTTTAACTATCAATAAACCTTCATAATCTATCATTAACCATCAAATTACTCAAGCATTGAACCATGGAAACATGATAAATCTTTAGCAATTTCAAAATCTAAGGTACGGGCTAGCTAGAATACGAAGCAACAATCTCAAAAACGTAAAAATCATTAAAAACCGAGTCAAAATGCATACCTAATTGAAGAATTTTTTATTGTCGAATGAGAAACCCTATATTAACTTCTTCTTCCTTCAATTTCGATGGTAAATAAAGATGAACACCATCTTTTTATTATTTAGTTTTTATTTATCTTATGTTAATAACAAATTTACCATTATGGACAAAAATGCCTTAAGATAGTGGAATTCAAATGAAAATAAAAAGGCTAGTTTAGTAATTAGCTAAATTAGTAAATAAAAATAAGAAAAAACATAAAGTGTTCATCTTTTCATCACCATTGCTGAATTTTAAGAGAAAAAGAAGAGAAAAGGAGTTCCTAGGGTTCGGCTAGCTATAAGCAAAAATTAAGGTATGCTTTTGTTTCAGTTTTTGATAATTTCTACGTTTTTGTCATCGTTGTTTCGAGTACAACAAAGCCCATGCTTTAATTTTGGAATTTGATGAAGATTATGAGATGTGCCATTGATGAATGTTTAAGCTTTGTGATGTTAGTTAATGAAATATGAAATATATGTGTTAGATTAACATGTTTTGTCTTTGGATTTTTAGTGAATTTGAGTAATTTGGACTAAATTGTGAAAATAATATTTTGAGGGAATAAAATGTGAAATAAATGAAATATATGGGCTTATATGAAGAATATGAAAATTTAGCTAAGCATGGGTACAAAGAAATTATATGTATTTTTTGATTTTATGAAATAATGACTCAAATGTCAAATTGTGAAAATGTGAGGGTTAATTTGTAAAATGCCCTAAATGTGCGTTTTTGGATTGAATTGAATGATTTGGTGAATAAATGAATTAAATTTGAATATGCATAGATCAAGAACCAAAGAAAACAAATTTAGATCGGGGAAAGTTGAAAGTGGTCGATTAGTAGATTCAGTCCGTTTATCTCAAATACGAGGTAAGTCTATATACAAGTAAATGTATTTAAGTTGATTTATTCATGTTCATATATTATTGAATTGGGATGAATGGCTTTGGAAGATATACAGATGAAAACTGAGAAAGTATCGATAATGTGTCAATGTCCGAAAAGCCCCGTATGAACCTTAGGAATAGATAGGATTCATATGTCATGACATAGGGTTCCGATATGTGATATCGTGTAAGACCACGTCTGGGACGTTGGCGTCGATTTGAGAATTACGTGTAAGACCATGTTTGGGACATTGGCATCGTAAATGATTTCGTGTAAGACCCTGTCTGGGACAGTGGCATTGATGTTTGATTACATGTAAGACCACGTTTGGGACGTTGGCATTGTACGAGTATTCTGAGTTATCCAAGTATCCTATTTGATTTCGAACGGTTCAACGGGCAATTCCAAGAAATAAAAGACTATGTGAAATGTGTAATCGATTCAGGTACATTTGAAATGTACTCTATGTTTGAGTATGAAAGGTAAGTATATGTGAATTTGCAAAAGTGAGATATGTGCATAGAATTGTTGAGACAAAATGAGATATTTGTATGAATGTGATATAATCTAATGAGATACATGGAGATGTGAATTATTCTCAAACAAATGGTTAGATACCTTTGAGCTAAAGAATATATGTGAATATGCTATTGAGATATGCTAAAGTTCTTGTAATTGAAATGGTTATAAATGTTTTACATGATAAGTTTATTTGTATATGGCTTACTAAGCTTTTAAAAGCTTACTTTGTGTGTGTTTGCATTGTTTTATAGATCGTTAAAGCTACGGAAGGCTCGGGGATCGTCGAGGATCATCACCACACTATCAAAACATATTTTGGTACCTTTTGAATCTGTACATATTTTAAGTATGGCATGTATAGACTAGTTGAGTTAGATGATGTTATGAGATGTATATATAAGCCATGAGATATGGCTTGTTAGTGAATTTGAATATGGTAACTTTTTAATCTATGTTTTGTGATGCAAAGTTGGTATCTTTATGATGAAAGGTTGGTATATTGAGTTGGTAAATTTTAGATGAATTTTACATAGAAATGTTTGAGATTGATATGAGACAAATTGTACAAAGGTTAATATATTTGATATACTTATGAATGGTTTGAAAAGATGGTCATTTTTAGTATGATTTGGTTGAAATTTGAAAGTATAAAATGTGTTTGTTTGAGTTGTAGGTTTGACCCTAAAATGGGTGGCAAATTGGCCTTGAAAATGGCCTATATTTGCCCACACGGTTGATCACACGGGCGTGTGGCTCGACCGTGTCATTTGAGTTTGTAATTCAAAAACAAGTCAGTTTTGACCATGGGCTGGACACACGGGCGTGTGACTGGCTGTGTGATGCAAGTCAGTGTCGGCCACGGGTGAGGCACACAGGCGAGCCCTCGGCCGTGTGGACAAGTCAGTATGTATGCCCTGTTTTGCCACGGCTTAGACACACGGGTGTGTCTGAGGCCGTGTGAGGCACACGGCCTGCCCACACGGGCGTATGACCTCTGTAACTTTAAAAAAAAATTTGATTTTCAGAAAAATTTTGTATGATCCCGATTTAGTCCCGACCCCTTTCTAATGCATGTTTAAGGTCTCGTAGACCTCATTAAGGGGCTATTTGCTTGTATTTTGCTATGATATGATGATGATATACTTATTGATGTGAAATGTTCGTAAAAGTTTCTGATTTGTCCGGTAATGCCTCTTAACCCTAGACCAGCGATGGTTACGGGTTAGGGGTGTTACACTACCACTCGGGAAAGGCCAATGTCGTGGCAGATGCTTTGAGCAGAAAATCCCTGTATGCTTTACGAGAAATGAATACTCGACTGTCGTTGTCTGATGATGGTTCAATCCTAGCTGAGTTAAAAAGCTAGACCAATGTTTTTACAGTAAATTTTGGAAGCCCGGAAAAATGATAGCAAGTTACAGGCAAGACGCTTACAAAGTGAATCGACTCCTGACTCAGAATTTTAGATCGGGACTGATGGTTGTCTATTATTCAGTGGCAGAGTATGTGTACCAAAAATTTCAGAATTAATACAGAAGATTTTGAATGAAGCTCATAATGGTTACATGTCTATGCATCCTGGTAGTAATAAAATGTATAATGATCTGAAAAAGATGTACTGGTGGCCAGGATTGAAAAGTGATATTTCTGAGTTTGTATATAAATGTTTGATATGTCAGCAAGTAAAAGCTAAACATCAGTTGCCTTCTGGACTATTACAGCCAGTTACGATACCGGAATGGAAATGGGAAAGAATTACTATGGACTTTGTATCGGGACTGCCTCTATCTCAAAAGAAGAAAGATGCCATTTGGATAATCGTTGGTCGATTGAAAAAGTCTACACACTTTGTTCTAGTACGTATGGATTATTCCTTGGATAGATTGGCTGAGTTATATGTTTCTGAGATTTTTAGATTGCATGGAGTGCCTGTCTCCATCATTTTAGATAGAGATCCTCGGTTTACATCTCGATTCTGGAGTAAATTGAAAGAAGCTCTAGGTACTCAGTTACACTTTAGCACTGCATTTCATCCCCAAACAGATGGTCAATCTGAACGGGTAATACAGATCTTAGAAGATATGCTTTGGTGTTGTGTCCTTGAGTTTAAAGGTAACTTTGGAAAGGTATTTGCCTTTGGTTGAATTTGCTTATAATAACAGTTACCAGTCTAGTATTATGATGGCACCAAATGAAGCCTTGTATGGTCACAAATGTAGAACTCCATTATACTGGATAGAACTCAGTGAGAAAAAGTTACATGGAGTTGACTTGGTCCGAGAGACCGAGGAAAAAGTGAAGGTAATTCGAGATAGTTTGAAAGCAGCCCCGGATCGGCAAAAATCTTATGCTGATTTGAAAAGAAAAGAGATATAATTTTAGGGTATAGAAGAGGCTACTTGGGAGCCGGAGGAAACTATGAGGAAGCAATACCTGAATCTTTTTACTGGTAAGATTTTTGAGGACGAAAATCCCTAAAGGGAGGAGAGTTATAACAACGCATTTTTCAGTGAATTCGGAACAGTGGTTTCGGGACCACAGATCCGACCCAAAATATGATTTTTTTTATTATATGGTCTGTAATATGATAGACGTGACATGTGAAAATTTTGACATGAAAATTTTATCGATTTAGTGCCTAATTACGAGGACTAAATCGCATAAAATATGAAAGTTGAATTCTAGTAGCTATAAGGATCAAATAGCTATGGAATTCAAAACTAGAGGTCCTTATATGTTAACTAGACCATTAAGAAAAGTATGTAGATTTTTCATGGTGACTCATCTATGGAATTATAGAAAAAGGTCAAGGACTAAATTGGAAATAGCAAAATTTTAATTAATTAAAAGATGATAAAAAGAAAATATCATCTCATTTTGTCATCTTCAACCTTAAAAATACATGGAAACCCTAGGAGAGAGAAAAGAAACTTTCAAGGCTTAATTGGGTAAGTTTTCTTGTCCCATTTTTAATAATTTTAGCATTTTGAAACCGGGATAGCTTAATCTCTCTATTTGAGGGATGAATTTGAAAATTTATCAATGTATAAAAATGGGTCATGAATGTATTATGCTGGAAATTAGAAATTTATGATAGAAAATGAAAGATTATTGATAGATAAACAACTTTTACAAAGTGATTTTTGATGAAAACATGATTTAGGGACTAAAATGTAAACTTGCGAAATTGAAGGAAAAATTATGAAATTTTATGTATACATGTGCTAGAAAATTTGTAATGGGGCTTTGGCTAGGCTTGGAATAGGGAGTGATTTGCACAAGTTTCATTTTCCGGGACTATGAACAAAATCAGAATTTATGGAAAAGTTTGGGGCAAAATGGTAATTTTGCCTAGGACGTAAATTGAGTCCATTTAAATATGAAATGTAAAAAATTGATGGTTAAATTCATTTATATAGATCCGGACAACACTAATTCGAGGTTAGATTGAGGAAAAGAAAAGGTTTCGGATTAGTAGATTTCTAACGCGAACAAGTGTCGAGGTAAGTTCGTGTAACTTAATCGAACATGTAATTATGTTAATTAAATGTTATGTTTAATGTGAATTATGTTAATGTGCTTTACTTGTATGCTATGATGGAAAATTTGCTACACGTTTGAAATGGTGATAAAGGGTTAGTCACGATTGAATGTTGAATTCCGATGATTATATGCGCTTTCCCGAAACTAATAAGGTCCTGCATTTGTTGCGGACGGGATTTAGCTCAGACGAGTAATCCTATTGACCTTGTTATATAAAGGATTTAGCCTGGACTGGTAATCCTAATATAATTCCTCTCGAGTATGCATTAAGATTAGGGTTTAGCCTGGATTGGTAATCCTAATCGAGCTCCTCCGAGCTTACGTTATATAAAGGATTTTGCCTGGACTGGTAATCCTGTTATACGATATGTGGCTCGAGAGTGTGTTCCTTGGTTAAGTGCCCTAAGGGGTACCCTTGAATAAGAAATTGACGGATTATGAAACCGTACACTTCGAGTGTACTACTTGAGCATCCATCGGAATTCAATGATTCAATGGGCATGTATCTCTTGACTTGGCATGAAATTCTTGAGATGTAATGATAATGACTTGAAAGAACATTGCATGATGAGCTCATCTATTTTTACTTGACATGTTTGTAAATGTTGTGAATAACATGTTTGATTGAAGGCATGTGCTTAGGAAATTTTGCCAATGGATGGAAAACATGATGTTGTGTGCTTAAATTTCATAACAGGATTGGTAAGTTTAGTTTCCGTTATACGAACTTACTAAGCATGTAATGCTTATTCCATTTATTTTTCACTTGTTTTATAGTGCTCGGAAGCTTGTGAAGGTTAGAAGATCATTGGAGCATCGTCACACTATCAACTAGCATTTTGGGTATACTTAGTAAGATCATTTTGGGTATAATGGCATGTATAGGACAACTTGGCCAATAGTGGCTTAAAATGTTATTTTGTAACCTAGCCATTGGAGTGGCTAATATTGGTTCATTTTGGTATGACTAGGTAGATTATTATGATATACATGTATTCACATGTGTTATGTTAAAAATATGTGATCAATGTTGGGAATGCCTAAGTTAAACTAAGGTAAGGTTGTGATCATGTATGCTTGTAGTGATATGCCTTGTGAATCATAGAAATTGCCCATTTTGAATGCTTGAATTGGTTGGTGTTGGATATGTGTTTCAAGTGCAGGTCTTGGGTGAAATTTTGGGTGAGAAATAAAGCTAGAAATGGCTTCATTTTGTCCACATGGGCAGACACATGGGTGTGTGTCTCGACTGTGTGTGACACACGGCCTAGTAACACGGGCATGTAGTTAGGCCGTGTGTCCCCTGCACCTAAATTTTGAGAAACAGAATACTCAGAATTGGGCACACGGGTAGAGACACGGGCGTGTGTCTCAGCCATGTGAAATCTACACCTAATTCGAATTATATTAATTAACCACATGGCCTAGCACAGGGGCGTATGGCATAACCGTGTGGCGCAAGTCAGAGAGCACCCTAAATCGAACACGGTCTGTAGCACGGGCGTGTTCCAGGGTCACACGGGCATGTCCCTTAGACCACACGAGCGTGTGAGTCCTGCACCTTAGAAAAATTTTATAATTTTGCAAAAAATTCTTAGAGGTTCCGATTAAGTCCCGATTCGATTCTAATGCTCGTATTGGGCCTTGAGGGCATAATAAAGGGACATTATGGATGATCTCGGTAAATGAATAGTAAATTTACGTAGTTTAATAGAAAAATGTTCTGAATGTTCTGGTAATGCTCTGAAACCCTGTTCCGGTGACGGGTATGGGTTATGGGTGTTACACTCTATCTTTCTTTGGTATTCTATTACATTACGTTTGGTATAAAAGTCGACGGTAAAATTCGTATGATGCTATTATTCTATTTCTACTGGTTGTTGCTCTACTTTATATATATGGAAAGTGTAACAGCTCGATTTTGGGCCTAGTCGAACAGTGGTTTCGAGGCTATAAATCCGACGAGGAAAAACTTATTTTTATTATATTTTTATGGTGTACGATTTCACGAAAAGATTTCGTGAAAATTTCGTTCGAAAATTTCGACGTTTGGGCACTCAATTTAGTCAAAAGGACTAAATTGTAAAAAGTACAAACGTTGAGTTCTACATGTTAGAGGTGTCCAATTGTTATGAAATTTTAAATTTGAGGTCCTTAAATGATAATTAGACCATTGGTTAATTTGTGGGACAAAAATGGACATGAAATAGGTGAAATAGAATATTTCATTTTGGTCATTTAGTAATTAAAATGAATTAAAAACAAAATTAAGTGCCAATTTTTGTCCATCTTCAACCCCATGGCCTAATTTCACAAGGGGAAACCATGGCTAGGGTTTTTCAAGCTTCCAAGCTCGATTGTAAGTCTGTTCTTGCCCCGTTTTTAATGATTTTTATGTTTTTGAAATCCTCGTAACAAGGTCTATCTATTTCTACCACTAATTTGAGATATGGTTAAAGTCTAGGGTTTTTACCCATGATTAATTTATGTGTATTTTTTTGTGTTTAATGGTAGAAAATTCATGTTTATGGTTAGAGAAACGACTTTTACTAAGTGATTTTCGGTAAAAATGCCTAAAAGGACTAATTTGTAAAAGTTATGAAATTTGTCATAAAAGTGTGAATTAGTGGAAATTGTGGGCTGTTGTAGTTATGAAAATGGTTCGGCTAGGCTTAAAATACAAGGAAATTGAATAAAAATCATTTTACGAGCTGAGGGGCAAAAGTGTAAATATGTCAAAGTTTAGGGGCAAAAATGTAAATTTTGCCAAAATGTGAATTTAGGCTAATTTGAGTAGCAGGATGAATAAATGAGTTAAATGTGTTGTTATAGATCAAGGAAAATGAGATTCGGACTTAGAACGGGGGAAAAACAAAGAATATGATTAATAAGTCCTTTTCACCGTTTGTGCTACCGAGGTAAGTTTGTATGTAAATAATACATCGTTTTTTATTTATGTTTTAATATTTTGTTATATTATATGAGATATGGTTGAATATGAAGTAATTATTTGATGTAAATTATGAATTGTGATTGATTATGGATGAATTGGTAAAATGTTGAAAAGTGAGAATTCCCGGTTGAACCTTCGGAATAGAAAAGATACGAATGAGGTAGCTAGGTCACATGTGTGGTACTAAGTGTAGGCCACTATGTGTAAAAGAGAGCTACGAGATGGTTTTAGGTCACGTGTGTAGTACTAAGTGCAGACTACTACGTGTACCAGACGGATAGGTCGCATGTGTAGTACTAAGTGCGGGGCTACTGTGCTACTGATAGCTTCGATCACATGTGTTGTACTAAGTGCAGGCCACTATGTGTAAGTGATGGTTTTGGTCACATGTGTAGTACTAAGTGCAGGCTACTATGTGCACCAGATAGCTTCGGCTAGAAGGGTGGTACTGTGTGCAGGCCACCGCGTATCTGTTATTATTCTGATGAGTTCAACGGGAAATTGACCAAGTGAAAATACATGTGATCAAGTAACGACTAAGTGTAATTGAATATGACTATGTGATGAATAAGTGCAGGTATAAGTGTGAAAATTTATGAACAATGTGCTCGATATTTGATCGAACCTTCTGTAAGATGAAATGGAGTAAGTGAAATTATGAAAGAGTAAATTTAACAACAAAACAGTTTTGGACAGCAGCAGTTGTGTGATTTTGAAAAATCACCAAAAATGGTGGAAATCTAATTAGAGGTTGAATAAGATATGAAATTAAATCTGAGTGAGTCTATTTTCACATAAAAGAAACGGTGTAAACAAAAATATTTAATATTCTATGATATTCAAATTTTTGTGAGATAGGGTCAGAATGATGTCAGAATCACCTGTTACAACTTTGGAAAATCATTAAAAATTATATAAAAATAATTATGGTTTATAATTTATATTATTAAATTTATTAATGAGTATAATTTCAATAGAAACAAATAGAAACATTATCCAAATTCTGTATGATAAGATAATTAATTTTTAGTGCAGATGGGTCGAAACTGTCAGACAACAACATAGGGGAGACTTTAATGAATAAAATGTACTTATTGGATAAATCAAAAATTCTGAAAATTTTATGGTAATAATATATGTGAGTCTAGTTTCAGGGAAAATTTTTGGATCTTAATTTGGAGTTCTTTAACTCAAGTTATAATTAATTTAGTGACTGTGACTCGAGTAGAGAGCTTGAGATGAACATAAGTAAATAGTGAAATTTTGTGCAATTATGATTGTATTACCTTGAGAACATATTGTGAGGATTGGTAAAAACATATTAATTAAATGCTTATTATTTACATGCTAACTTACTAAGCTATATAGCTTACCC
Organism: Gossypium sturtianum; assembly: GCA_025698515.1. Lineage (NCBI taxonomy): Eukaryota > Viridiplantae > Streptophyta > Magnoliopsida > Malvales > Malvaceae > Gossypium > Gossypium sturtianum. The sequence continues at coordinate 69,419,017 of CM046947.1, read as the reverse complement.
CCTTCCTTTCCTTTTTCCTATAGTGTCAAAGAGGCTAGCTTGGGTTGGAGATCGTCGGAGATTCTATCACACTAACAAGTTATTGATTGGTATTGTATCAATGATCTTCAAGTATTTTTAAGTCTATGGCATGTATAGGGACTTGGTCATTTGTGTAAATGTTATTATGAGTTGGCCTAGAATATTGGCCTATGCTAATTGAAGGTCATTATTGTATAAGGCCATTTGATGCGGCCAATATTTGTTATGTTATAAGTCTATGATGAAGCATTACATGGATGTGCATGCTTGTTTGGGTTGGATGAGTGAATGTGTGATAGTTATGTGTGGCAAATACTAAATGTGAATGGTTGAGTAAGTTATATGCTATGATTAGTTAAGTGTGTGTGTGGTTGTGCATGATGAATATGATTTATAAATGGTGTGCGAATGCCATGATGTGGTTGATGCCTAAAAAATGCCATGTGTGTGTTGATAAACTTGGTACAACTGTGCAAGAGTTTTTTGATGGAAAAAGGCTTGGTAAATAGTCTAACTTTCATCCACACGGATGGCCACACGGCCTAGCACACGGGTGTGTGACTTGCCGTGTGACCCTAAATGGTTGATGACGTCATAAACAGCGAGTTACATGGGTTGAGGACACGGGCGTGTCCCAAGCCACACGGGCGTGTGGCCCTGTTTTGTGGTAAAATTTTCTAAGTATTACAAAGTTCTCGGTTTAGTCCCGAACCACTCCCAATATATGTTTTGGGTCTCGTAGGCCTGTATAAGGGACAATATGATTATGAATGAAAAGTTTTAAATTTGAATTGAAACTTGTGACTCGGAAATGATTGGTTATATGTGATTAAGTCCGGTAATGCCTTGTACCCTATTCCGGTGAAGGATACGGGTAAGGGGTGTTACAGAAAGTATATTGTCTCTATCACAATTGATTCCAGTGCGTATGAGCGATGTTTTCCTTCTAGATTTTCTCTGGGATATCATCGAGATCTTTATCATCTAATATAGGTTGTGTTCTCGAAAATTCAGTATAGTTTCACATCTTGGATTTCATTATCACAGTTTTCTTATCATTCTTACTGTTTAATTTATCAAACATGGCTCATCTGTAAAGGATATTCATTGATCGAAAATAATTATATCTATTACGGTTATAATTTCTAGTTTGATTATGAGAGCATGGTGATACTGATCTCGGGTTTTTCTAGTTTTCGTGAAAAAAGGGTTGACATCGGCAAAAGTATAGAAGATGGAAGCTCAAGCTCAAAATTGTATATTGGTTTGCATTCCTCAGGTAACCTTAATTAAGGTCAATGAGTTAATTGGGATGTTATATTTCGTTTTAACTAATGCAGTTTGTAAAGATCTTTGACTAGAATGTTGAGGGAATTATGGAGGATTGTATGTTTGAGTTGTCTGTTCAACATGATGAAGAGATTACATTGAAATGTTATTATTTGATAGTGAAGATCGACTCAGTTGTTTTAATCAGAGCAGGTTATTCAATTGAAAAGTAATTTGAGTTATATGCATTTAAGTTTATCCTCAAGTATGGAAATAAATTTTGTGCATTCACGGGTAAATAGACGGAGAGTTTGAATGAAGAATTCATATTCTAGAAAACATGATACAGAAATTGTAACACCCCTTACTCGTATTCGACGCCGGAATAGGGTACGAGGCATTACCGGAACACATACACTTAACCATTCACATGCAAGCATACACATCCTTGAAATGCATCATCGTAGACTTATAACATAACAAAAATTGGCCACGTTAAATGGCCTTATACAACAATAACCATCAAATAGCATAGGCCAACATTCTAGGCCAACTCATAATAACATATACACATAATCAAGTCCCTATACATGCTATAGACTTAAAAATACTTGAAGATCGTTGATACAATACCAATCAATAACTTGTTAGTGTGATAGAATCTCCGACGACCTCCAACTCGAGCTAGCATCCGTGACACTATAGGAAAAAGGAAAGGAAGGGGGGTAAGCATTATATCTTAGTAAGTAGGTATGTAAATAATAAGTGATTTATTAACAGACTTTTATAAATCTTCACAATATGTTCTCAAGATAATACAATCATAATTGCACATAGTTCCACTATTTATTCATGTTCATCTCAAGTTGTCTACTCGAGTCACAGTCACTAAATTATTTATATCTCGAGCTACAGAACTCCAAATTAAGATATGTTAATTTTACCTGAAACTAGACTCACATATATTCTTACCATAAAATTTTCAAAATTTTTGGTTTATTTAATAAGTACAGTTTATTCTTTAAAGTCTCCCCTATTTTGCTGTCTGATAGTTTCGATCCTTCTTCACTAAAAATTAATTATATCTTCGTACGAGATTTGGGTGATGTTCCCATTTGTTTCTATTGAAAATAGACTCATTCAGGATTTTAAACATATAAATTATAACCCATAATTATTTTTTTACAATTTTTAATAATTTTCCAAAGTCAGAACAGGGGATTCCGAAATCATTCTAACTCTATCTCACAAAAATTCAAATATCTCAGAATATTTTGCTTACACTGTTTCTTTTATGCGAAAATAGACTCAATAAGTTTTAATTTATATCTTATTCAACTTCTAATTCAATTTCCACAATTTTTGGTGAATTTTCAAAGACACATAACTGTTGCTGTCCAAAACTGTTTTATTTCTAAATTTAACTCTTTCATGTTTTCTTTATAGTAACTTTCATTGTAACACTTACTCCGTATCAATCTTACCAAAGTTCGATCAAGTATCGAGCACATTGCTTATAAGTTTACACACACATACCTGCACTTATTCATCACATAGTCATATCCGTTTGCACTTAGTCATTTCCCGTTGAACGCATCGGAATAATAACGGATACAAGGAAATTTGCACATAAGTGCCACACTTGTAGCTAAAGATACTTCATATCACACTTTTCACATAGGCTCACTCTCGAGCTATTCACATTCACAGAGTGCGCTCCACGCAAGTTATCGGTCATACGTAACTACTCGGTCTTTGCTCACACAAGGCTGTTAGGTATCCGCAACACATGCCGGATTACCCATACCACCGGTAGAACTTATAAGACCAGCACCGTTTGAGATAGTCACAATCTCGGGTCTACTCACACAAGCTATCTCGGTCATGCGAAACTACAGTGCTGCTTACACAAGGCGTCGAGTATTCGTAACACATGCCGAATAACTCATACCCACCCAGAGACGTCACGGACCAAGACCCGGATAACTTATTTCACTTATATTTCACATAGGTTTCTAGTGAACATGTCATTCGTATCCATTTTTATTCCTAAGGTTCAACCGGGAAATTTCTCACTTGTCGATATTTTGTCAATTACATCAAATATTCAGCCACAATTCATACCATTTATCAAATATGAAAACATAAGTAAAAACGATGCATTATTTACATACAAACTTACCTCAAAAGCAAAATCGGTGAAAATGATTTATTCGCCAATTACTTGTTTTTCCCCCGATCTAGATCTAAACCTTATTTTTCTTGATAATCGAGCTTGGAAGCTTGAAAAACCCTAGCCATTGTTTCCCCTTGTGAAATTCGGCCATGGGGTTGAAGATGAACAAAAATTGGCTTTTAATTTTGTTTATTTAATCATTTCATCACTAAATGACTAAAGTGCCCCTAACTTAAAAATATTTTATTTCACCTATTTCATGTCCATTTTTGTCCAACAAATTAACCAATGGTCTAATTACCATTTAAGGACCTCCAATTTAAAATTTCATAACAATTGGACACCTCTAACATGTAGAACTCAACTTTTGCACTTTTTACAATTTAGTCCTTTTGACTAAATTGAGTGCCCAAACGTCGAAATTTTCGAACGAAATTTTCACGAAATCATTCCATGAAATTGTAGACCATAAAAATGTAATGAAAATAAATTTTTCCTCGTCGAATTTTTGGTCCCGAAACCACTGTTCCGACTAGGCCCAAGTTCAGGCTGTTACAGAAATATATCTATTAGATTTGTTCTAATCGAAAGACGTTATTATGAGTTAAAGTTATTCTGATTGATGAAGTTATCACATTTGAGAAGTTTGAATGGTCTGATACATGTTTGCAAAGTTTTAAACAGTTCAAACCATTGTTAACCGAAGCTCTAGTTCTGGTTCAGCCTAAATTGGATAAAGAATTCGTGATTTTTAGTAATGTGTCATTGAGTGGATTGGGATGTGTTTTAGTACAAGAATGTAAAGCGGTAGTTTATGCTTTCATACAGTTAAATCCATATTAAAAGAATTGAATCTAAGTCAGCATTGATGGCTTGAGCTATTGAAAGATTGTGAGTTAGTTATTGAGTAACCTTTGGGAAAACCAAATATAGTTGCAGATGCTTGAGTGGAAAATATTGTTTACTTTACGAACGAGGGTTACACGATTGACCTTGTTAGATAATGATTCAATCTTAGTTGAGTTAAAAGCTAAAACCGATGTTTACATTGCAAATCTAAGAAGCTCAGAAATGTGATAGTGAATTACAAGCTAAATGAGTACAATGTGAGTCAACTCCTGATTCTGAATGTCAGGTCAGACCTGATGACTGTTTATTGTTCTAAGGTAGAGTTTGTGTATCGAAAAATCCAGATCTTATATAGAAAATTTTGCGTGAAGCTCACAATGGTAACTTGTCTGTTCATCCGAGGAGTAATAAATGTACAGTGATTTGAGACAGATGTGTTGATGGTCAGGTATGAAACGTGAGATTTCTGACTTTGTATCCAAATGTTTGATTTGTCAAATAGGTTAAAGCCGAACATCAAGTACCTTCAGGACTGTTACAGCCAATGATGATACTGGAGTGGAAATACGATATGGTTATGATGGATTTCGTATCAAGGTTACCCCTATCTCCGAAAAAGATTGATGCTATCTGGGTTGTTGTTAATCGTTTGACGAAATCTGCATATTTTATTCCAGTATGTACAGATTTCTTACATGACAGACTGGCTGAGTATATGTTTCAGAGATTGTCAGATTATGCGGAGTGCCAGTCTCCATTATTCGGGTTGAGATCCGAGGTTCATATCATGATTTTGGAAAAATTTACTAGAAACTCTGAGTACGCGGATGCACTTTTAACACTATCTTTCATCCTTAGACTGATGGTAAGTCTGAGAGAGTGATTCAGATTCTGGACAATATGCTTCGTTACTGTGTTTTTTTTTAGTTCGAAGGTAACTGGGAAAAATATTTATCGTTGGTTGAATTCACGTATAATAATAATTTCTATCGAGTATAAGATGGTATTGTATGAAGCTTTATATGGTTGTAAATGCTGAACTTCGTTGTACTGGACCGAGTTCAGTGAGAAAAGAATACAAGAGGTTGATTTGATTTGCGAGATTGAGGAAAAAGTGAAATTGATTCGTGATAGTTTGAAAGCTGTTTCAGATCGACAGAAATCACATGCAGATTTGAAACGTAAAGATATTGAATTTCAGATTGGCGATAGAGTGTTTTTGAAAGTATCGACATGGAAAAGAATACTCCAATTTGGTCGTAAAGAAAATTTAGTTCGCGATTTATCGGACCGTACAAAATTATCGAGAGAATAAGGCCAGTGGCTTATCGACTTGATTTACTGTCAGAACTTGAGAAGATTCACATGTGTTTCATGTATTTATGTTACGATGGTACCGATCGGACCCTCCACATATAATTTCTCCGACGGACGTTGAGTTTAAGCCCGACATGTCTTAAAATGAAGAACCAATCAAAATTTTTGGCACGAAAGGTCAAAGAATTGAGAAATAAAAGTATAACCTTAGTGAAATTTTTATGGCAGTGTCACGGGATTGAGAAGGCTACTTGGGAACCTGAGAAAGCTATGAGAAAATAGTACCCAAACCTATTTAGTGGTAAGATTTTCGGGGACGAAAATTCCTAAGGGGAGAGAGTTGTAACAACCCGTTTTTGGTAAAATCAAAACAGTGGTTTCAGGACCACAAATTTGAAGCCAAAAAATTTATTTTAATATTATTTTGTGATCTATAGCATGATAATCTTATAGTATAAAAAAAAGCGTTAAGAAATTTTACCGTTTGCATGTTCAATTTGATGAAAATGACTAAATCGCGTAAAGTGCGAAAGTTGTGTTCTATTAGCTAAAGGTATTAAATAGCTATTGAACTTTAATGTGGAAGTCCTTATTTGGTAATTAGCCCATTAAAGTGATAATGGAATATGATGGCTTGGCATTTGGTGTAATAAATGATTTGTATAAAGGTTATTTATGTAAATTGGTTAATAATGACAAAAAAATAAAACAAAATGTTGAAGTTATCATCTTTAACATCTATTCAACCGAAAATGGAAAGGGAAAGAAGCCATGGGAGAGCTTCAACATTCAGCCAACATTCTTTTATGCATGTAAGTGTAATTTTGCTCGGTTTTTAATTATTTTTATGTTTTCGGGATCGTTGTAGCTTAATCTAGCTATCCCGGGGACTAATTTGCAAAACTATAAAATTGTTTGAGATTTTCCATTGATGATTATATTAGGGTTTTGAAGTCTAATGTAAGAAAATGAATCTTTGTTGTTAGTTAAACAAGCTTTGTTAAGTAATTTTTGGTAAAATTATCAATTAAGGGCTAAATTGATAAATGTGAAAACTTGTGGTTAAAATATGAAATAAATGAAATGTGTGGGCTGCTAGGGACACTAGTGATATTCGACTAGAGTGAGATTGTACTCAATGGCATGAATTGGCATTTTTATGATATAAGGATTAAATTGTAAAAAAGTTGACTTATTAGGGGCAAAAATGTAATTTTTCCATAAAGTGAATTATGGGTTGTTTTTGATACCATGAACATTCAACTAAGTTCAATTCTGGTTAAAAATGGTTAATTTGCATGTTTTGAGCTCAGGGACTAAATTGAATAAAAGTAAAACTTTAGGGGTAATTTTGTAAAAATGTCAAAAATAATCAAATTGTATGAAATAAATTGTTTTATTGTCTAAATTAATATATTGAATGAAATTATTAATTTAGATCAAGAATGGAAATTTTCCAAAATGCCCCTGAACTTTGGTATTTCTACAATTTAGCCAGGTAAGTTCGTATGTTAATAAGCATTATTATAATTGAAATTTAATGCTTTATATTGAATTTTTGATGAGTATAATTGTTCGAAAATATTTGACGAAGCTTCGGCTATGTATTGGCACTTAGTGTGCAAGATTGGGATAACTTCGATTATGTATTGGCACTTAGTGTGCGAGATCGAGATAGCTTCGGCTATGAAATGGCACTTAGTGTGCGTGATTGAGATAGCTTCAGCTACGTATTGGCACTTAGTGTGTGAGATTCTTGAGTAACCAATATTATTCCATGTGGTTCAACGAGTATATTAAGGATGTGAAATGATGGGGAAATAAATATGTATCGGTACATGTGTGTACGGAGTTCGAGATACTACAGGTATGTACAAGAAACGTGCAAGCATTGAATTGATGAAATTTGTGAGTTTCATAGCTAATTTGTGGAATGATATGAGTTACATTACGATATGTTTATTCACTTAAATTGTGGTTAAACAGATATGAGAAAAAGGTAAAGATTGGCAAATCCTTTGATTTTGAATTGCTATTGAAAGCATGGAAAAGTATGAGTTTTTAGATGATTGAAATATATTTAGTCATATGCTTGATATATGAATGTACATAAGTAATGTATACTTATGTTATAATGTTTTGTAATAATTTGTTAGTTCATGTGATGTTTAAAATTGAAAAGCTAATGTTGTTTAGGCTAAGGCCTAGGTATGTTGGAGTGGCTTAAATGGATTATGCTTATAAATTGAAGTTAGAAACTTTAAATTCTTTGAATTACAAACTTACTAAGCATTTTATGCTTACTTTATTTTAAATTTCTTTGTGTATGTAGATATAGGAAGCTCGTGCGGGTTGGAAGGTGTCGGAGACATCATCACACTATCTATCAGCTATTTTGGTACTCATGGTTTTATAATTTCAGTTATAATGGCATTTATAGGTCGTGTTGACTAATGATAGCTTACATGTTTTTGTTATGTATATATTTGTAAATGGCCTTTTGGTATATGGTGTTGTATATATATATAGTCATGGGTGGTGGCTTAAATTTGGTATATTTGGTATGTTTGAATCATGCACAAATATATATGCTTATGTCTTATGTATATTGAGTTGCTTGTGATGATTGTTGGTAATAGGTAATATGTGAATGAAATGAATGATTTGTTGAATTGGTATCATATTTGTGAATGAGTGTAAAAAATGATGTATGTTAAGTGAGGTTTAACTAATTGTTTGGTATATGTAATTTGGCATGTTTTGGTAGAGTAAGATTGGAAATTATAAGCAATGTTGGAATGTTGGTATTGGATATGGAATGAATTAGCCTTAATTGTGGCTAAATTGGATGTTTATTTATGCTTTGAATTGGTACCATTTGAGCTTGTTTAGGTATGTGCAAAATGGCTTGGTAAATAGCCTATTTTTGTCCACACGGGCGTGTGTCTCAGCCGTGTGTGACACACGGTCAAGTTACACGGCTGTGTGTCCCCTGGTGTTGAAATTGAAATGAAGTCAGTATGCTCTACACGGTCTCACACACGGGCGTGTGATCGGCCGTGTGGTACAAGTCAGTATACCCCCTAATTGGCACACGGCCTAGCACACGGGCGTGTGACTTGGACGTGTTGCATAAGTCAGTATACCCTACAGGTTTGACACAGCCTAGTACACGGCCTGGCACATAGGCGTGTGTGGCCACTTCGAAGGGCACATAGGCTAGACACACGGGTGTGTGGTTGGCCTTGTGACCCAAGTCAGTAACCTCACTTGTTTGGACACGGGCTAGGACACGGCCATGTGCTCCCATTTCGAATGTCCACACGGCCTATGACACGGGCATGTCTGGTGGCCGTGTGAGACACACGGCCTGACCACACGGGCGTGTGTCCCCTATTTTGAGAAAAAAATTTTAAGTGTAGAAAAGCTTCTTGAGTTATTAGTTTAGTCCCGAACCACTCTCAATGCATGTTTAAGGCCTCGTGGGCTTGTCTAAGGGACACTATGATTGATTGTAATTGAATTGTATTCAAATTGATAAATTATATATGAAATGTATGTTTAAAAGTGTTGTAGGTCTGGTAATGCTCCGTAACCCTATTCTGACGGTGAATACTGGTGAGGGGTGTTACATAGCCTATTGGCATTCATTTGCTTCTTCCCATATTCCCTTACACACTTTCATTAAAGGATCAAAGCCCTGTTCTTAGGCAAACATTTTTGGTTGAAGGTATAACAGATATTTCCTCTTTGAAAACAACAGTTCTATCCATAATATTGATAAGGTTAAGAGTAAGAAAATTTAATCTTTCTCTTGCTGACCTCTTCGACTGGATGTTTGTTGGAGTTCTTTCCCTACTTGTGTAGCTAACCTGGAGGATGTTTTAGAGAATCTTTGATGATCCAAATTTATTCACTTACAAGTTTTAATATGTTGATATGGGGTTTCTCAGGGTTTGGGAAATCCTGAAACAGTTAATAAACAAAGTTAGAGGTTAAGGAGGTTAATATCTGCTTCTATAATGAAGATTCCCTAGGTTAGCTATCAATAATTTACTATTATACCTCTATGGTTACATCCTAAATTAATTTAAGAGTGATAGATTTTTATGACTCGGTGTCGTGACACACCGTGTTGATGTCACGACATGAAGAACAATTTGTAGGGTTGTTATGACTCCTTTTGGAAAACACGGATTAATAATTGCGGTTCTTTCCTTGGTGAGACCATAATCCTCATCATGTAACAAATAATTGTTTAACTACCACTTCTCCTCTTGAGTTTCCTTTCCCTCATATTTCTCCAATATGGTTTTATATTGCAAATTCTTTTTGACAACTTCCCTTGTCGTTTCCCTAAAATAATGTTTGACTCTCTTCCCATTGACAATGAAAGGTTGTCCCCCGTTTCCTATGAGTTCGATTGTGCTGTGAGGTGAAACGTGATTTATGATGTATGGTCCTGTCCATCTTGATTTTAATTTTCTTGGGAACAAGTTTAGCCTTAAGTTGAATAGAAGCACCTTCTGTAACACCCCTCACCCGTATTCAATGCCAAAATGGGGTTTCAGAGCATTACCGGACTTATAACACAATTTCACATACATTTTCTCATACATTTCCAAATTTCATTAAAATATCAGTCAACAAATTCATATTGTCCCTAATACGAGCCTACGAGGCCTTAAACATGCATTAGGAGTGGTTCGGGACTAAACCGATAACTTTGAAAACTTTTTAAACATTTAGAAAATTTTCTCAAAGCAGGGGACACACGCGCGCGTGTGGCTTGGCCAGCAGTGTCTCACACGGCCACATGCACGCGCCGTGTGTCACAGCCGTGTGGACATTCGAAATGGGAGCACATGGCCGTGTCCCAGCCCGTGTAACTCTCTGACTTGGGTCATACGGCCAACACACACGCCCGTGTGGCTAGCCCGTGTGCCTTAAAAATGGCCATACATGCCCGTGTGCCAGGCCGGGTGCTACACCGTGCCAAACCTGTAGGGTATACTGACTTATGCCACACGGCCAAGTCACACATCCATGTGTGAGGCCGTGTGGAGCATACCGACTTGGTTTTAATTTCAATACCAGGGGACACACGACCGTGTATAAAATCGTGTGTCAGACACGGCTGAGGCACACGCCTATGTCTCTGCCCGTGTGGACAAAAATAAGCTATTTACCAAACCAATTTGCCACCCAAACTTGTGCATACCTACATCAAATTCAAAGGCACCAATACATAGCATATATGATCATTTAAACCAGCCATTTCAAACATAATTCATGCATATTCTATATTCCCATTCTCCATACAAAAAAATCACAAAACATGCCATACCATTTATACCAAATTCACGTACACAATTTAACTTACTAGACACTTCCAAACATACATCACTAAGCATCAAACTCACAAGCATATAACTACTATAATATCAACCAATTGCCCTCCACAATTTTTATAATCCACAAACATCATATACCTATACATGTACTCACAACACAAGCCATATATTTACATATATATATACATGATTCAAACATATCAAAACAAGCCAACTTATATGGCTAAAATCATTATCAACACATAATCAAAATGACCATAATCCTATACATTCCATATACCAAAATACAAAGTTCAAAAGTACCAAATGATGGTAGGATAGTGTGACGCAGTCTCCGACAATCCCTGAATCTGAGCTAGCTTTAAAATCACTATAAAACATGGAAAAATAAACAAACCAAGCTTTATAGCTTAGTAAGCTCGTATGAAATAAACTCAAACTAATCATAAATACACAAATCATCAATTTGAACATATCAACATTTAATTCATGTTAACTAACAAACCTTTCACATGTTTAATCATATGCTTATATGTGCACTTCCTAATTTCTTCGATTTAAAGCTTATACGGTTCATGTACGTACCTGTACCATCTCATATCAGTCTCATACTCAAAAACGTCTTTCATTTACCCGTTGAACCATTCGAAATACTATCAGATACATGGGAAACTCGCACCCGAAGTGCCACATATATAGCCGAAGCTATCACAATCACATATCACATATATGCTCACTCTCGAGCTATCAATGGGCCTACTCACACAAGCTGTGGGTCAAGACGTAGCTACACGGTGCTACTCACACAAGCTGTCAAGTAACCATAACACATGCCGATATACTCAGCCACCGGTAGGACGTACAAGACCAGCACCCGGATCACATAATCACATAAATCCCCTAATGACATGTCACTAGTACCCAAATCTATTCCTAAGGTTCAATCGGGAATTTCAATGCCGAATCATCGTCAAATCATTATCAAATATGTCCGTAATCTCGTATTCACAGTTTATGCAATATCAAAGCATTAAAAACATAAATATAACAAAGCTTATTACATACGAACTTACCTCAAATGTAAAAACGGCTAAATGAGTCAATTATTCCGTAACCTTGTTCTTTCCCTGATCTAAGTCCGTATTTCACTTTTCTTGATCTATATGTAATCAAAATCAGCTTATTTAATTATCTCTCTATTCAATTTAGTCCAAAATACACTTTAAGGCATTTTTACACATTTGCCCCTAATGTTTCACATCTTTTACAATTTAGTCATTATTTCATATAATCATAAATTCATGAAATTCAATACTAACCCATGCTAATAGAATTACCATTATACCCCTAGCAACCCATATTTTCCATTTATTTTACATTTTAACCATGAATTTTACACTTTTCAAAAATTAATCCCTAATTTGCATTTTCACCAAAAATCACTTAACAAAACTTGTATAATTCACAACAAACATTCATAATCTATCATCAAACATCAAAACACACATGTATTCATCAATGGCATCATTCAAAATCTTTAACAATTTTGCAAATTAGTCTCTGGGCTAGCTAGACTAAGCTGCAACGATCTCAAAAACATAGAAATCATTAAAAATGGGACAAAAACGGACTTACAATTGAGCTAAGAAGATTACCGAATGCTTTAAGCCCTAAAAATGGCTTTCTTCTTTGCTATAATCGGTTAAGAAAGATGAATGAAACAAATTTTCATGTTATTCCTTATTTTAGTAAAGTTATTTATTAATTTACTATATTAACCTTTATTATAATTCATTAAAATTCATTTAATCATGTCCATCTTTGTCCACTCACACTAATCATGGTTTAATTACAACATAAGGACCTCTAATTTATGATTCCTTAGCTATTTAATACCTTTAACTAATAGAACATCATTTTTGCACTTTACGCGATTTATTCCTTTTTATCAAATTGACTAATTAAACGATAAAATTTATTAACGAAATTTTCACACAATTATTCTATCATACTGTAAAAATTAAAATAATAATAAAATAAATATTTTGACCTCGAATTTGTGGTCCCGAAACCACTGTTCTGATTTGACTAAAAACGGGCTGTTACACCTTCTGCCTTAGCAATAAGTCTCTTTTCTTTATTCTTGCATCATGTCGAATTTTACTCCTTCCCTTGTACAACTTTACATTATCCTAGGCCAAGAATCAAAACTCTTCTAATTCTTGCAGTTGAAATAGTCTTTCTTCTTTGGCTAACTCAGGATCTAAGTTCAATTCCTTTATCGCCCAGTATGCTTTCTTTCTAATTCGATAGGCAGATGACAATTTTTCCCATGTACAAGTTTATATAAGGACATACCTAATAGAGTTTTATATGTTGTTAGGTATGCCCATAGCGCGTCATCTAGTCTCAGTGCCTTATCTTTCCAGTTCGAGTTTACCATTTTGTCTAGAATTTGTTTAACTTCCTAGTTTGACACTTCTGCTTGTCCATTCGCTTACGGATATTATGTGGTAGTGATTTAATTTCTTACACTATTTTTGGCCAGATCTGATTCAAACTGTTTACTGCAAAAACAGGATCTTTCATCGTTTACGTGAGCTCGAAGGGTCCCAAACCTTGAAAATATATTTTTCCTTAAGAATTTCACTACTGAATTGGTATCATTGGTAGGAAAATTTGTTGCTTCAATCCATTTGGAGACATAATCTATGACCAATAGAATATACTAGTTCCCAAATGAACTCAGAAAAGGCCCTATGAAGTCAATTCCTCAGATATCAAATATCTCTACTTCCAAGATTTCGCTTGCGACATTTCATCTTTCTTTGATTTAGTTCTAGTTCATTGGTATTTGTCACATTTTTGCACAAAGTTTTACACATCTTTATTCATGGCGGGCCTATAAAATCCCGATAGTAATATCTTTTAGGTGACCTTTTTACCTTCGAAATGTCCACCACAAGGTGATGTGTGACATCCTTTCAGTATGTCATCTATCTCTTCTTCATCTATGCATCTTCGGATCAATTGATCTGCACATTGCCGAAAGACATATGATTCTTCCCAATGTATTTTTTCGATTCGTGGATAATCCTCTACTTTTGTTGCCAAGAGGAGTTTATTGGGAAGACCCCTCGGGCTATATAATTAATGAATTTGGCATACCATGGCATTTTATAAGCCTTTTTCCTATCTTGACATAGCACCACTTTAAATAATTGCTAATCAATGATTCGTTTACCGCTTCACTAGTCTCTATTTCTGTTCCATTTTCCAACCTTAATAGATGATCAACTATTTGATTTTTCGTTCCTTTTTTATCTATTATCCAAAGGTCAAATTCTTGAAGAAATAGGACCCACCTCATCAATCGAGCTTTAGTTTCCTTCTTTTTCATCACATATTTAACGTAGATTGATTTGTATAGACACATACTCTATTTTCTATCAGGTAAGGACGAAATCTCTCACATGCGAACACAATCAATATCATTTTTTTCATGGTACTGTAATTGCACTATGTTGTGTCCAACGTCTTACTAGCGTAATGAATAGCGCAAAATATCTTGTCTCATTTTGTCCCAACACTTTTCCTATAGCATAATCTCTAGCATCGAACATAATAACAAAGGGTTCTGCCCAATAAGGGTTAATAGTAATAGGTGCAGAGGTGAGTTTTTTCTTTATTACCTCAAAAGCATCAATACACTCCTTACTAAACATGAAGGGTACATATTTCTGCAAAGGTTGGTTCAGTGGCTTTGTGATTTATGCAAAATCTTTAATGAATCACCTATAGAAACCAACGTGTCCCAAGAAATTTCTTAGCCCGCGAATTGTACTGGGAATTGGTAGATTTTTTATGACTTCGATTTTAGTTTTATCTACTTCCAGGCCTTTCTTAGAGATTTGATGTCCAAGAACCATTCCTTCCTTCACCATGAAATGACACTTTTCCCAATTAAGTACCAGGTTTGTTTCTTCACATCTTCTGAACACCCTTTCTAGATTATTGATCGACCACATTTCATTTTTGCAAATTAGACTATTTTCGACACTTAATGAGCTTGATTTCAAGTTGTTTTATGCCAATTTGTTTCATTTTCTATTTTAGCAGCTTAAACATAATTATTAGCAAAATAAGTGTTTTTACACATTTTCTAGTGTTTTGACGACCCATTAGGACAACTCGGCCCTTGGGAATGACAACCATTTTAGGCCCCAAAACACAAAGAATGACAGCCATGTCGCGACACTGCCTCCTGTGTTGCAACAATGAAACCCAATGTCGCAACACAGCCTAGACAACATCAAGATGTAGTGCTGACATCAACAGTCGTGTTTTGAGCAGATTTTCTTAGATTTTATTTCTTACTTGCGCTCAAAGTATCAAGGTTATTTTAGGCACCTAAAACCCTAATATTTTCCTATATAAACACTCTTATAACCCCATCAGAGGTGCCAGTCAACTTGGGGATATAATTTTTATTTAGTTTTCTTTAGTTTTTATTATGTTCGCTTAGTCAAAATTTTTATATTCCAATGTGAAGACGATTGCGAGCGGAGATTGTTCCACAATCAAGCTTCAATTATTTATCAATGAGCATTTTCTTTTCCTTTACTCTTTAATTCCATTGTTTATTTTTTGTTAGCCTGATCAAATAATGTTTGTATGAATATTGGAATAAAATATTGTGTTTTATTCATATATTACATGTTTCAGTTATTGATCTAATTTTTTATTAAGTAATTATTTATCTTCATTGAGTGTTTATTCAAGAGTACTTAGTATATTAGGGAGTGACGCCCCTAATAGAATATCTAAACAAGTGAGACAGAAATGGGGTAGCTTGTCGAGTATAACTTGTGTCAAGCAGTGAGACCGAGAGGGTATCTGTATGCCTAAGAAGAGACCGAGAGGGTGACTTAGGTGGTAATCCTTAGTGGAGATAAGATCAAAAGGGTATTCTTGCTAAGGGCGATAAATATTCAATTAAGGTTAATTTGTGACTTAATTAATAATTAGGAGTTTAATCGATCATGGGTCGGGAGCTCGCATTATCGACACTAGGAATAAGAAATTCCATTAGGTTAATTTAGGTGTAGTAATTTAATTAGTTTAATCACTATTTTAACTTGGATTCACACTACTAACTTGTAAATCGATTAGATTAGTAATTATTTTCTGTAATTAATTTAATAACAAATTTCTCCAATCTGCAATCCCTTTGGTACCATCCTCAGAACACTTACCAGTGTTCTGTTGTAACACAAATCTATATTATAATTTAACATGTTCGCTTGCAGATACTGTACCTAATTTATATATACTAATTTGCACAATTTTTACTCTAAACGTTCACACATTTGGAGGCAGTCAATTATCTAGACATTCTCTGAATGAATCTTTGTATATCGAGAAATCATCCATAAACACATCAAGGCCATCTTCTAACATGTCTGTAAAGATAGCAGTCATACATCTCATGAAAGTTGCTAGGGCATTGCATAACCCAAATGACATGCGCTTGAAAAGGGACATGTAAACGTGGTCCTTTCCTGATCATTGGAATGTATGGGGATTTGGTGGTATTCGAAGCATCCATCTGATCATTGGAATGAATGGGGATTTGGTGGTATTCGAAGCATCCATCAAGGAAGCAAAAATATTCTCTTCCTACTAGCCTGTTAAACATTTGATCCATAAATGGAAAGGGAAAATGATCCTTTTAAGTCGAATCATTCAATTTTCGATAGTCAATACACACCCTCCATCCAGTCACTATCCGAATTGAGATTAATACATTCTTCTCATTCTCTACTACAGTCAATCCTATTTTTTTTCTGCACACACTGTGTGGGGCGCACCCATTCACTATCGAAGATAGCATAATCTATTCCGGCATCCAACCATTTGAACGATATTTTTCTGTAACACCCCTCACTCGTATTCAATGCCGGAATAGGGTTACAGAGCGTTACCGAACATATCACACATTTAAACATTCAGTTCACATACATTTTCATATTTCATGCAACTATCATTCAAACTCTATCATAATGTCCCTAATACGAGCTTACGATGCTCAAAACATGCATTCAGGGTGGTTCAGGACTAAATCGATAACTTTAGAAATTTTTTAAACACTTAAATTTTTTTGCAAAATATAGGGGACACACACTCGTGTGGCCCGACCGTGTGTCTCACACGGCCAAAGACACGCCCGTGTCACAGGTCGTGTGGACATTCGAAATGGAAGAACATGACCGTGTCCTAGCCCGTGTCCGACCCTGTGTAACTCTCTGACTTGGGTCACACGGCCAACACACACACCTGTGTGGCTAGCCCGTGTGCCCTAAAAATGGCCATACACGCCCGTGTGCCAGGCCATGTGCTAGGTCGTGCCAAAGCTGTAGGGTATACTGACTTATGCCACACGGCCAAGTCATATGCCCATGTGTGAGGCCGTGTGGAGTATACTGACTTGGTTTCTAATTCAACACCAGGGGACACACGGCTGTGTACATGACCGTGTGTCACACACGGCTGAGACACACAATCGTGTACATGATCGTGTGTCACACACGGCTGAGACACACAGTCGTGTACATGACCGTATGTCACACACGCCTGAGACACACGCCCATGTCTCTACCCGTGTGGACAAAAATAGGCTATTTACCAAGCCAATTTGGCACCCAAACTTGTGCTGTAACACCCCTAAACCGTAACCATCACCGGTCTAGGGTTAAAGGCGTTACCTGACAAATCAGAATCTTTTACAGACATTTCATAACATAATTTAACAAACCACATCAAAGTCTCCTTTAAATAGGTCTACGTGACCTTAATCATACTTTAGAAAGGGGGCGGGACGAAACCAAACACATACGGAATTTTTTTTCTAAGTTACAGAGGTCACACGCCCGTGTGGGCAGGCCGTGTGCCTCCCACGGCCTCAGACACACCCGTGTGTCTAAGCCGTGTTAAAACAAGGCATACATACTGACTTGTCCACACGGCCTGAGACATGCCCGTGTGCCTCACCCGTGGTCGAGCCTAACTTGCACCACACGGCCAGTCACACGTTCATGGTCGAGCCTGACTTGTTTTGAAATACAACCACGAGGGACACGGTCGAGCCAAACGCCCGTGTGCTCAACCGTGTGGGAAATTATAGGCCATTTTCAAGGCTAAAATGCCACCCACACTTGGGTTATCCCTACAATCATATACAAGTATTATTCCATAGACAACTAGCAACCAAAAATTTCATCAAATGGTCATCTTTACCACTCATACAAGTACATTTCATCACAACATATTATATGCCATTTAGCTCAAGCAAATCACAAGTATATCTAAGAAATATTCACCTATAAACTTACCAATTCATTCTGGCATCACTCCATCAATATTATACCAACTTTTCATCACCAAAACAAAGTTCAATTTTACCATATGCTCAACCATTAACAAAACACATAACATAGCTTATCTACTTATTCATGACATATCATTAACTAGCCATATCACATGGCTATTTATATATCTCAATCCATGATTCAAGTGACTAGCCTATACATGCCATACTTAACATTTAAACTTTCAAAAAGATACCAAAATAAGATTGAGTAGGTGATGACGATCCTCGACAATCCCCGAGCCTTCAGTAGCTTTGACGATCTATAAAACAGAACAAACACACACAAAGTAAGCTTTCAAAAGCTTAGTAAGCCATATACAAATAAACTTAACATATAAGCATTCATTATTTATCTCAAATACAAGATCACTAATAGCTCATTTGCACATTCATAATTCTCCATGGCTCATTTGGTTTGTCATTTGCTTACCAACATATATGCACCACCGTGTACTTCATTAAATTATAGTTCATTCATTCACATACCACATTTTACTTTATCAAATCTATTCACATATCTCATCTAGGTAAGTTCATATAAACACTTACCTTTCATACACTTGCTTAGTGTACAATTCAAACGTACCTAATTCGTTTATACATTTCACGTAGACTTTCATTTCTCGAATTTGCCCATTTAACCGTTCGGAATCAATAGGATACTCAGAATGCTCGAAATAGTCGTACAATGCCAACGTCTCAGACGTGGTCTTACATGTAACCAGATATCGATGCCACTGTCCCAGACAGGGTCTTACAAGAATCAATACGATGCCAATGTCCCAGACATGGTCTTACACGTAAATCTCAAATCGATGCCAACGTCCCAGATGTGATCTTACACGATATCACATATCGGACACCTATGTCATGACATATGTAATCCTATCTATTCCTCGGTTCGTACGGGACTTTTTCGGATGTTGACACCATGTCGATACTATCTCTAATTTCATGTACTCATCATCTCTTATACATTCATCATTATAAATTTTCATATGAACATACATATATCAAGGTAAGAACATTTATTTGTATATAGACTTACCTCGGATTTGAGTAAATGATCGGATTTGGCTATTCAATTACTTTCGACTTTCCGCGATCTAAATCCGTTTTATTTGGTTCTTGATCTATACATATTAAAATTTAATCCATTTATTCTTCAATTCATTCAATTCAATCCAAAAACACATATTTAGGGCAATTGACAAATTAGCCCTCATATTTTCACATTTTGACAATTTAGTCCCTATTTCACAAAATCACAAAATACACAAAATCTCTATTTACCCATGCTTAGCCGAATGTTCATGTAGTCCATACAAATCCATACATTTCATTTATTTCACAATTTAGTCCCTCAAAATATTTTTTTCTCAATTAAGTCCAAATTACTCAAATTCATCAAAAATTCAAAGACAAACTATGTAAATCTAACACATATGTTTCATAATTCATCTTCAAACATCACAAAACTCATATGTTCATTAATGGCACATTTCAAAAATCTTCATCAATTCAAAAAATTGAAGCATGGGTTTTGAAGAACACAAAGCAACGATTATAAAAACGTAGAAATTATCAAAAACCGAAACAAAACATACCTTGAATCAAGCTAAATGAGTGCCGAAACCTAGCTTAGTTTTCTTTCTTCTTTTTCTTTGAACATTCGGTTATGTTGATAAAAATATGGACAAAATGTTTGTTTTGTTTTCATTTAATAACATTATTAATCATTTTACTAAATTGCCATTAATGATAACATATAAAATTCCTATAATGGATGGCCATTTATGGAATACTCCACTAAGCATGGTCTAATTACATTATAAGTACCTCACCTTTATAAAGACATGAGACATAGGTGCTTTTAACATATAGCATGCTAATTTTGCATCTTTCACAATTAAGTCCTTTTATCAAATTAAACACATAAACGTACAAATTAATTCACGAAACTTTCACACATGCTTTATCATATAATGCAGACACAAAAAATAATATTAAAATATTTTTCTAATGCGGATTTGTGGTCCTGAAACCACTATTCTGACTAGGGTCTAAACCGGACTGTTACAATTCTCCCCCTTTAAGGATTTTCATCCCCAAAAATCTTATCGTTAAACAGATTCGGATATTGCTGTCTCATAGTATCTTCAGGCTCCCACGTAGCCTCTTCAACCCCGTGTCGATGCCATAACACTTTCACTAACGAGATTTTCTTATTTCTCAATTCTTTCACTCCGCGAGCTAATATACGGATTGGTTCTTCCTTGTAAGTCATATCAGATCAGATTTCAATCTCAGGCGGAGAAATCACATGTGATGGATCAGATCTGTATCGACGAAGCATTGACACGTGAAATACATTGTGAATCTTTTCTAATTCTGGTGGCAACAACAATCGATATGCAACAGATCCAATTCGTTCAATGATCTCATACTACCCGATGAATCTCGGACTCAATTTACCTTTACGTCCAAATCGGAGTACTTTCTTCCACGGAGATACTTTTAAAAATACTTTGTCACCGATCTCAAACTCGATGTCTTTTCGTTTCAAGTCCGTATAAGACTTCTGACGATCAGACGATGCTTTCAGGCTATCACGGATTACTTTCACTTTCTGTTCAGTGTCTTTTATCAAATCAACCCCGTGTATCTTAGTTTCACTGAGTTCTAACCAGTACAAAGGTGTTCGACATTTGTGTCCATACAAAGCTTCATAGGGTGCCATTTTGATGCTCGACTGAAAACTGTTATTATAAGCAAATTCAATCAATGGCAAATATTGTTCCCACATACCATTAAACTCAAGGATGCAACATCTCAACATATCCTCGAGAATCTGAATAATCCGTTCGGACTGACCATCCATCTGCGGGTGAAAAGCCGTACTGAATTGCAATTTTGTACCTAAAGCTTCTTGCAATTTCTTCTAGAACCGTGATGTAAATCTCGAATCTCTATTAGATACAATAGACAATGGCACTCCGTGCAATCTTACAATATCATAAATATAAAGCTCAGCTAACTTATCAAGTGAGTAATCAGATCGTACCGGAATAAAATGGGCAGATTTCGTCAATCGATCAACTACAACCCAAATTGTATCTTTCTTTCTTGGAGTCAATGGCAATCCAGAAACAAAGTCCATCGTCACTCTATCCCATTTCCACTCGGGAATCAAAACCGATTGTAGCAAACCAGATGGAACCTGATGTTCAGCTTTAACTTGCTGACAGACTAAACATTTCGATACAAAATCAGAGATATCCCTTTTCATACCAGACCACCAATAGTGTTGCTTCAAATCATGATACATCTTTGTACTTCCCGGATGAACAGATAAGCGACTATTGTGAGCTTCATTCAAAATCAACTGAATCAACTCTGGGTTTCTCGAAACACATATTCGATCTCGAAATCTCAAGCAATCATCATCGTCAATTTGAAATTCAGAATCAGAGTTCAAATCACACTGAGCTCTTTTCGCTAGTAACTCGTTATCAACTTTCTGAGCATCACATAATTGTTGTAAGAACAACGGTTTAGCTTTCAATTCCGCCAAAACTAAAACATCATCAGACAGGTCCAAATGAGCATTCATAGCACATAATGCAAATAATGACTTCCAGCTCAATGCATCAGCAACAACATTTGCTTTTCCCGGATGATAATCTATCACAACCTGGTAATCTTTCAACAGCTCTAACCATCTTCTCTGACACAGATTCAAGTCTTTCTGAGTCATCAGATACTTTAAACTTTTATGATATGAAAACATGTGGCATTTCTCACTGAAAAGATAATGGCGCCAAATTTTTAACGCAAACACAATCGCAGCTAATTCAAGATCATGTGTCGGATAGTTCTTTTCATGAGGCTTTAATTGTCTCGAGGCATAAGCTATAACTTTGCCTTCCTGCATCAGAACACATCCCAGACCATTCAATGAAGCATCACTGTAAATCACGAATTCTTTACCCGATTCTGGTTGTACCAAAACTGGAGCTTTGGTTAACAGAGTTTTCAACTGATCAAAGCTTTTCTGACATTTATCAGACCATTCAAATCTCACATCTCTCTGAAGCAATTTAGTCAACGGAGTAGCAATCATCGAAAAGCCTTTTACGAACCTTCGATAATAACCAGTAAGTCCCAAAAAACTACGAACTTCAGACACATTCTTCAGAGGTTTCCATTCCAGAATAGTAGAAATTTTACTCGTATCAACTCGTATTCCAGAGGCTGATACAATATGTCCCAGAAAACCAACTTCTCGTAACCAAAATTCACATTTACTGAACTTTGTGTACAATTGCTTATCTCGCAGAGTTTGCAAAACAATTCTCAGATGCTCAGCATGCTCAATCTCATCACATGAATAAATCAAGATGTCGTCAATGAATACAACAACAAATTGATCTAAGTACAGTCTAAAAATTTTGTTCATCAAATCCATAAAAAACGATAGGAGCATTTGTTAGTTCGAAAGGCATAACTAAAAACTCATAATGCTCGTACCTCATTCTAAAAGTAGTTTTCAAAATGTCTGAATCTTTTACTCGCATTTGATAGTATCCTGATCTCAAATCTATCTTTGAAAACACAGTGGCTCTTTTCAGCTGATTGAACAAATCATCAATTCTGGGCAGAGGATATTTGTTATTTATAGTCACCTTGTTCAACTGACGATAATCAATGCACATTCTCATCGTGCCATCTTTCTTTTTCACAAACAGAACAGGAGCACCCCAAGGTGAGAAACTCGGTCGTGCAAACCCTCTCGTCTACCAACTCTTGCAATCGTGACTTTAACTCTTTCAACTCTGTTGGTGCCATTCTATACTGGAGCTATCAAAATAGGAGTTGTTCCTGGATACAAATCAATACCAAATTCAACTTCACGTATCGGAGGCAATCCCGGTAATTCTTCAGGAAATACATCAGGGAATTCATAGACCACTGGCACTGATTCAACTTTCTTTTTAGTTACTTTTGAATCAATCACATAAGCAAAATAAGCTTCATAACCCTTTTTCAAATAATTCTGAGCTTTCATCACTAATATCACAGTAGGTAACCCATTCAAATCATTAGACTCAATCTGAACTATTTTATCATTCTGACATCTTAAATCAATGGTCTTTCTTTTGTAATTCACAACGGCATCATGTAGTGTCAACCAGTCCATACCCAAAATGATATCAAACTCATCAAATGGTAATAGCATCAAATTAGCCAAAAAATAAACATCTCTAAACATCAACGGACAGTTCTTGCATACTTTATCAACCAGGACACTTTTACCTAAGGGGTTCGATACTCTAAAAACAAATTCAGTAGACTCTACAGGCAAAGTCTTATTGGATATTAAGAACATGCATATATACGAATGAGTAGAACTAGGGTCTATCAATGCAATCACAGAAGTATCATAAAGAGTAAATATACCCGTTATAACATCCGGAGATGAAGCTTCCTCACGAGCTCAGATGGCATATGCTCTGGCAGGCATTCTGGCTTCAGATCTTGCAACCGAATCTTTCGTAGTTCTCTGACTACCACTGACATTTCTTGCATTTCAAGAAGGTCCACCTCTCGCTGAAACATTATCAGATCTCAGATTCTGAACAATCTCTTGCTCAACAGACTCTGGGCAATCTCGGATAAAATGGTCCAACGATCCGCATCTAAAACAGGCTCGATCATTTAATCTACAACTTCCCGGATATCTTTTACCATAATGTTTACATTCAGGTCTCTCGAATCAGACATTTCCAACACTAGCCATCGAAGTTGTTGGAGCTTTAGAATTCGGCTGTAATCTCGCACGACCTCTATTCGAATGTCCCATATTAGCCTTGGAACGGCTATATTCATCTCTAAATTTCTTTGATGCAGACTGAAATGATTTACTCGGAAATCTCTTTCTCACATCTCTAGCTTCAGACTCAGCTTTCCTTTTATCTTTCCCAAGCGCCTCAGCCTTGCATGCTCGATCAATAAGCACAACAAACTCTTTTATCTCCAGAATCCCTACTAGTAACCGGATATCTTCATTTAGGCCATCTTCAAATCTTTTGCACATTATTGCCTCAGTAGGTACACATTCCCGAGCATACTAACTTAGTCTCACGAACTCTCATTCGTATTCGGTAACAGACATGCGACCCTGTTTCAATTCCAGGAATTCCTTTCGTTTCTGATCTATGAATCTCTGACTGATGTATTTCTTCTGAAACTCAGACTGGAAGAAATCCCAAGTAACTCGTTCCTTTGGAACCACAGAAATCAAAGTCTTCCACCATTGATAGGCTGCATCTCGTAACAAAGAAACAACACATTTTATGTATTCTTCAGGATTCAGTGACATTTCATCAAATACCCAAATTGTGTTCTCGAGCCAAAACTCAGCTTTTTTGGCATCGTCATCACTGGTGGCCCCGAACTCTTCAGCCTCATATTTATGAATTTTGTCAACCGGAGGCTGATTGAAAAAATTCAGATTCAATGCCGGAGGTATAGCAGAAGTCTAAGGAGGATTAATCGAGGGCGGAGGTTGTGAATCAGCTGGATTATTCCTTACAAACTGAGTGAACCACTCACTAATCATTTAGAAGAAAGCTTGTTTAGCTTCTCCCTCTTGACCGCTAGTAGCCGGTCTCAAATTAGATGGCGCTGTCCCTTGAGCGGGAGCAGGCGCATTGCTTTTTACATCATCAGTTACGGCTCTTTTGGGATCCATTACTATACGGAAAATGTAATAGCCCAATTTTGACCCTAATCAGAATAGTGGTTTCGGGACCACAAATCCGGGTTTGAAAAATATTTTAAAATTATTTTCAGTGTTTATTATGTGTGAATTTGCTTGTGTTAAATTTTCGTGTTTTAATTTCGTTGTTTGAGTGTCCGATTAAATAAAAGGGCTTAATCGCGTAAAATGAAAATTTGATGGTTAGTTGTGAAAGTGCCTAATTGTTGTTGTCTTTTTAATATGGAGGATTTATGTTGCAATTAGCCCATTTTATAAAGTAGTGGATGGCATTAAGTGTTTATATATATGTTTTTATATGTTAATTTTATAAGTTAAAATTTATATTAATATATTATAAGTTATAATAATAAAACAAAACATAAAATAAAAAGGCCATTATCATCCATTCATGACCGAATAGAGAAAAGAAAAAGAAAATATAAAAGCTTTGGGTATTCGGCACCAATCTAGCTTGATTAAGGTATGTTTAGGTTTCGGTTTTTGATAATTTTTACGTTTTTGAGATCGTTGCTATGAAATGTACAAAACCCATGCTTCAATTTTTGATTTTGATGAATATTTTGAGTTAAGCCATTGATGATAGCTTGTTATTTTTGTTGTTTGATTATGAAATATGAAATATATGTGTTGGATTAACATGTTTTATCTTTGAATTTTTGATGAATTTGAGTAATTTGGACTAAATTGTGAAAATAAATTTTTGAGGGACTAAAATGTGAAAAAAATTAAATATATGGACTTGTATGGAGCTAGTGAATATTCAGCCTAAGCATAGTATATGCAAATTTTGTGTATTTTGTGTTTTATGCAATAGGGACTAAATTGTAAAAAGTGTAAAATGTTAGGGGCAAAATGGTAATTTGCCCATTTATGTGTTTTTGGATTAAATTGAATGAATGTGTGATTAAATTAGTTAATTTTGAATTTATTTAGATCAAGAACGAAAGAAAATGGAATTAGATCGGGGGAAGTCAAAAGTAGTCGAGTAGTTGATTTCGTCCGTCGATATCCGAGGTAAGTCTATAAGCATATAAATGTTGTTAAATTGAAAATATATATTTGTTATGTGTTGAATTGAATTTTAAGAATATATATGTGCATTGGCCGATTGTGACTAAGCTTGGAAGATAAGTTACGAGTTCGATTCGATCGAGATACGTTGTCCGAAAGTCCCGTACGAGCCCTAGGAATAGATAGGATACATATGTCATGACATAGTATTTCCGATATGTGTTATCATGTAAGACCACGTCTGGGACGTTGGCATCGTATTTGATTCGTGTAAGACCCTGTCTGGGATAGTGGCATCGATATGTGATTACATGTAAGACCACGTCTGGGACGTTGGTATTATACGAGCTTCCAACTATCCGCGTATCCTTTTTAATTCTGAATGGCTCAATGGGCAATGTGAAGTAAAGACCAAATGTGAAATTGAATTACAAGTTCAGGTATGTGTTAGTTATTTGTTTATATGAAAACAAGGTAAGTTGGTTAATTGAAATGATAAAAGGTTATGTGAAAATAGATTTTGAGTTAGCATAGTTGAACATATAAGGGATTCGGCCTATTGATGTAATTGTGATATTAAAAGTGAAAATATATATGTGTATATGAATGTTTATATTCGGCCATATGATATGTATGTATGATTAAAGTATGACCTTTGTAGTAAATGATAACTTTGTATTGGAAATCATGTGTAATTGACTTTATTAGTAAAATGTTAATATGCCTTTGTTAATATATAAGTTTTTTCTCATGACTTACTAAGCTTAAATAGCTTACTCTGTGTGTGTTCTTGTTACCTCTGTTTTATAGATTTTGGAATCACGTTACGAGCTCGGGAATCATCAGCAAAGCCAATCACACTTCCGATAGTTTTTCGGTATTTTACTAAGTTGAATTTGGGCATATGGAATGTATAGCATAGATGGAATGTTTGATTTTGGAACATGTAAATATATAGCCATGCGAAAATGGCTTGATCACTATGTTTAAGTTCGGTTTTATGTGTTCTTGGTTAAGTGCTTTATGTGTTTGGTTTTAGCAATTTGGCTTTGGCTTATTACATGTGAAACATGGTTGCTATGTTTATGTTTGTGTATATGATCTCGGTCAAGGTGAGTTTATGTGTAAATTGGTTGATATGCTTGCTAATGAGTGCTTGAATTAAGTCATGGTTTATGATAGGTATAAGTCTTGAGGTGCGGATTTGAAAATATAAGTGAGATGCTAAGTATATTATTGATGGAATGTTCGTTAAGTTAGGTTATATGATATGTAATAATTTGTGCATGTTCGGCCTTATGGGTTGCTACAAAATTGGTTATAATGTGCTTGTGTATTCGGATATGTGATGAATTTAAAATAGCTAAATATATGGTTTGGTTGTGTTGTATGTTCGGATATGCTATTTGATTATTTAGGGTTGGTTTATAAAGGGCATGGATGTATATGTTTTGAATGTTATAGAACGAAAATGAAATAAATAAGTTTGGTATAAGGTTCAAATTGTATATGTGGTTAGTTTAGTAATTCGTATATAATGGCATATCGATGAAATGAAGTTGATGTGGTTTATTAATGTTTGAGGTTTAGTTTCTTTGATAATGTAAGTGTATTTGTATATATGAGTATGGCGTTGGAACTATTAAGATGAGCATAATATTTTGTTTATAGTATATTTATTTAAATATATATTATGTATTGAATGTTATATAGAATGACCGAATAAGAAACATTTCAGCTTGATTGTGTGAATGAAATTTTGGCACATATTAAAGCATATAAATTGGCATGTGAACTATGTGTATTTGTAGTTGTTATTTGTGCTTAAAATGGCTTAAAATATCAAGGTCATATGCGCATGATTTTGGTAATTAGGAAAGAAGTAAGTTTAGATTTAAATTATGTTAGTTTAAATGAAATCAATGCCGCATAAAGGAGTAATACCTAAATTGAGTTATGGTTAATTTTGTTTGGATGTGAATACGTATCATGTTTGTTAATAACCATGAATATATTCGGCCATAATGTATGATAAAAAAAATTGCATTTTGTGGTTGATAATTGATTTTAATATGTGATCATGCTTAGATTATAAAATGTGATGTTTTATAATTAGCTTATGATAAATAGTTATTATATGTTTGGTATATGATTTGTAATGATATATATATACATATTTATTTGAATAATTTTTAAAATATGCTAATGAAAGTAATATAGTAGATTTAAGTTCAAAAGTGATTAAGATAAGTGTTCTGATGAGTTTTAAATTACGAAGCTGGATTTGTAATAAATGATTATTCTGAACTGTTCTATGTTCAGTAATGCCTCGTAACCCTAATTCAGTGACGGATACGGGTTAGGGGTGCTACAGAAAACACATTTTACTCGTCAGGATTCATCACACTATCACATTTCATATATATGGCATGTATGGCTAGACTCTCATACGCTACGTTAGTCCGAGAATCGACTAAACCGTAGCTCTGATACTAACCAAATGTAACACCCCTAACCAGTAACCATCGCCGGTCTAGGGTTAAAGGCGTTACCGAACAAATCGGAATATTTTAAAGACATTTCATAACATAATTTAACAAATCACATCAAAGTGTCCCTTAAATAGGTCTACGTGACCTTAATCATACTTTAGAAAGGGGGCGGGACGAAACCGAACACATACGGAAATTCTCAAAAATTTAAATTTTTTCTAAGCTATAGAGGTCACACGCTCGTACGGGCAGGCCGTGTGCCTCCCACGGCCTCAGACACGCCCGTGTGTCTAAGCCGTGTAAAAAAGGGCATACATACTTACTTGTCCACACGGCCTGAGACATGCCCGTGTGCCACGCCCGTGTGCCTCACCCGTGGTCGAGCCTGACTTGCACCACACGGCTAGTCACACGCCCGTGTGTCCAACCCATGGTCGAGCCTGACTTGTTTTGAAATACAACCACGATGGACACGGTGGAGCCACACGCCCGTGTGCTCAACCATGTGGGAAATTATAGGCCATTTTCAAGGCCAAAATGCCACCCACACTTGGGTTATCCCTACAATCATATACAAGTATTATTCCATACACAACTGGCAACCAAAAATTTCATCAAATGGTCATCTTTACCACTCATACAAGTACAATTCATCACAACATATTATATGCCATTTAGCTCAACCAAATCACAAGTATATCTAAGAAATATTCACCTATAAACTTACCAATTCATTATGGCATTACTCCATCAATATTATACCAACTTTTCATCACCAAAACAAAGTTCAATTTTACCATATGCTCAACCATTAACAAAACACATAACATAGCTTATCTACTTATTCATGACATATCATTAACTAGCCATATCACATGGCTATTTATAGATCTCAATCCATGATTCAAGTGACTAGCCTATACATGACATACTTAACATTTAAACTTTCAAAAAGGTACCAAAATAAGATTGAGTAGTGTGATGACAATCCTCGACAATCCCCGAGCCTTCAGTAGCTTTGACGATCTATAAAACAGAACAAACACACACAAAGTAAGCTTTCAAAAGCTTAGTAAGCCATATACAAATAAACTTAACATATAAGCATTCATTATTCATCTCAAATAAAAGATCACTAATATCTCATTTGCACATTCATAATTCTCCACGGCTCATTTGGTTAGTCATTTGCTTACCATCATATATGCATCACCATGTACTTCATTAAATAATAGTTCATTCATTCATATACCACATTTTACTTTATCAAATCTATTCACATATCTCATCGAGGTAAGTTCATATAAACACCTACCTTTCATACACTTGCTTAGTGTACAATTCAAACGTACCTGATTCGTTTATACATTTCACGTAGACTTTCATTTCTCGGATTTGCCCGTTAACTGTTCAGAATCAATAGGATACTCAGAATGCTCGGAATAGTCGTACAATGCCAATGTCCCATGCGTGGTCTTACATGTAACCAGATATCGATGCCACTGTCCCAGACAGGGTCTTACACGAACCAATACGATGCCAATGTCCCAGACATGGTCTTACACGTAAATCTCAAATCGATGCTAACGTCTTAGACGTGGTTTTACACGATATCACATATCGGACACCTATGTCATGACATATGTAATCCTATCTATTCCTAGGTTCGTACGAGACTTTTTCAGATATTGACACTGTAACACCCCAAACTAGGTCAATACGCTACAACCGAATCCGGCATGTCACAGGAAAAATGTTTTTAAAGAAGACATGAGGTTGTTCTAATTTTGTAAAGAATCGTTATTGAAAACAAGTTGCCGTCTCTTATTTTAGGAAAACTATTGATTTTCATGAAAACCCGAATTAGTTTAAGTAATAAAGCTAAAGGCCGTTTCGCACTTGGTCTTAAAGTAAAACTTAGTCTTGAAAGAAATTGAGTTAGCTTGTTGTCACCACTTGTTTGTTGTTACCCGATGGTAAAGTTTAGAAAACCCGATACTTTGTAAAAAGTTTAGAAAACATTCATTAATAGATTTATTAGGCCGGCCGTTTTGTTTAACTTAAGCAGGATATAATGGAAATTCAAAGCAGATAAATAATTTCAAATCAAAACCTAGTGGCCTTATTACAACCCGAAAACCAAATGTAAAGCAAAGTAAAACCAAGATAGAAATTTAAAACAAAACCCGAAAAAGAATGCGCATGGCACCTCGAGTCCGCCCCGGCTCTGCATCCGCGATCTACGAATCATCTGCAAAATGTAAAGGAAGGGGTGAGTCACCGAGACTCAGTGTATAAATCCCCATCCCGATAATATCAGTGCCCTTACGCAATTTCATAAGCCAATATGCAAGTCATGCAACCCACAACCTAACCATCCGAACTCCTGTACCTACCCCGTGTGGTACCAAACCACTGGTGGTCAAAACCACTGGTGACCGTAGTCACAAGTAATATATAAATATATGTGGTCAAAACCACTGGTGACCGTAGTCACAGATAATATGTGTGGGGCCAACCCACATTGTGGTTAAAACCACTGGCGACAATCCCGTATATCGTCATGTGGGGCCAACCCACTGTGGTACCAAACCACAGGGACGAGTCACAAAGATAGAAGTATGTGGTCAAAACCACTGGTGGTCAAAACCACTGAGACTTAGTCACAATAATATAGAAAGCGGGGCCAACCCACTGTGTGGTCAAAACCACTGGTGACAGTCTAGAATCATGCCTTCCCCCTCCTCTCATCATACCCAACTTTATGAACATACTTTTCATGGCATAACAAACATGCTTAACATACTAACATCACATGGAATGGCATATGCAAATATTATAGAGGCATTTATCATTAATCAATCAATAGTAGACTTACCCAGAGTCCTCGCTCTTACCCACAAGAGTAACATAACAGTTTCTACGGTAAATCTGGCTTTTGACAACATACATGATAAACATATTAACTAATGAAGTGTGTAAGAGTTACACACCTGATTACCCGTAATACGATGCTCTCTACGCCGACACTGTCGCTAATCGACACTACCGTTATCTGCCTATTGCTTTGGTCAGATGCCGGCCCACACCCCAATGGCCAATCGCGAACAGCCGACACTGCCCTCTTCTTGAACTTAGGGGCTGGGGTCTCAGAACCACCCCCTCCTAATGCTTGGCTAGCCTTCGAGTCCATGAACACACCTTAGTCACTAACTCAGATTAAAGCAATGAAATTGAATCTAAAGGGTTAACATAACTCATAGAGCGAAAGCCCTTACCTAAATCGACAAACACCAAGCCTTCCCTAACACCCTTCAATCGGCCAAGATCTACAAGCTTTAGTCACTGCCTTCGGCATTCAACGCAATAAGAAATGTTGAATTGACAGCAACACTTACCACACACTAGCAGAACCGATTGGAAGTGATGGCAACCCAACGATAGTGATCTACTGCAACAAGAGTCAAACAAGAGAGTTTGAGTGCCAAGAGATTTCGGCTTCCCCTTTTAAAGAAAACGAGAAAGAGTCAAGGAGATTCGGCCAAAGTTCCAAGATCTTACCCAGATGCTGAAAGTGTTTCCCTATGCAAAGAAAAAGATGGAAAAGAAAGGTACACTTTAACAGGTGATATTCGGCCTAAGTGCTTGAAAAGAAGAAGAGAAAGTGACAGAGGTTTCGGCAACCAGGGAATGAGAAAATAACGAGAAAGAATGAAATATGTGATTTCGGCTATGGCTTTTGAGAGAGAAAAAAATGAAGAATGATATTTCTGCAGGCTACAGAGGGTTTTCGGCTTTTGAAGAAGATGGCAATTGGGACACAATTGATGAATGGTAACAAGGTAGATTCGGCCAACAACAAAATAGAAAAGAAAAAGAGGCCTAGGAGAGTATTCGGTTTTGGAGTAGATGAGAGAAAAGAAGAAAATGCAAAAATGCCAATTGAGAGGAGTTTAATTTCGGCAACAAAAAGAAATGGAAAGAAAAAAACTCTAAGGTTCCCTAACTAGCCGAATTTACACACTCCACCAAGGCCTACACCCACATTCGGCCAACCCCCCTTAGATTAGCACCCAAAACCAAAAATGGAAGGAACCCACACCCCAAATTTTGGCACACTCCTAACACATAAGAACCGAATGCTCCAACACCTCTTAGCCACAACAAGATTCGGCTAACACTCACCCCAACTCAATCCCTTTATTTCCTCCTCACTTTTCTCCTGACCACCCATTCAAACAAATTTGAATACTTCAAACTCCTAGTTTTTCTCTCTTCCACCCATCCAAATCTGTTGACTCCTTCAACCCTTATCCACCAAAGTCTTTCCTGAGCACAACTCCTCCTGGTCTTGGCATCAAAAAGAATAAGCAAAAAGGGGATTCTTGTAGCTCGAACCAAGGCCCTCCAGCTTGTATGAGGCGTCACTCCCTTGTGCCTTAAGTGGCACCTCCCTTGCCACTTTACCACTTGGATTCTTGTGTCAAATCATACCACTAATTTCCCTTAACTCCTGCCCCAAACGTCTCCCCCTTTTAAGTGCTCAAAAAGAAATTTTTTTCTATAGCTCTGGCCTACCCCCGGCTTATGCCAAAACCCTAAAATAGCCCAACCTACCATGACATCCATGCTATCTATATGCAAACGCCCCGTTTTAGGGATGTTACAGTTCTACCCCCCTTAAAAATAATTTCGGCCTCGAAATTACCTGGTCAAAAGAGTTGAGGGTATTGCTGCCGCATCACATCCTCTGGCTCCCACGTGGCCTCCTCTGTTCCATGATTCTGCCATAACACCTTCACCAAAGGAACTGATTTCTTACGTAAGACTTTGACATCCTGATCCAGAATCTGCACTGGTTCTTCCTCAAAAGACAAATCCGGACTCACTTCAATCTCCTCTACTGGCACAACATGAGACGGATCCGAACGATAGCGTCTAAGCATGGAAACATGAAACACGTCGTGAATCTGACTCAATTCTGATGGTAACTCAAGCTGGTAAGCTACTGGTCCTACTCGCTTCAATACCCGATAAGGCCCGATAAACCTAGGGCTCAGCTTGCCCTTCCGACCAAATCTCAGCACTTTCTTCCACGGCGACACCTTCAAAAAGACCCTGTCACCCACTGCAAACTCTATATCCTTCCGCTTAAGATCGGCATAAGATTTCTACCTTTCTGCAGCTTCCTTTAGACGAGCTCGAATCAGCTTAACTTTATCTTCTGTTATATCCTGCCAAACCCAGAAAACTCTGAATCTCTACTACTGACTTAAGTGGTTTCCAGTCTAATACCGCCTCAATCTTTCGAGGGTCCGCTCTAATCCCCTCAGCTGACACCACATGACCCAAGAAGGTTACTTCCTTAAGCCAGAACTCGCACTTACTAAACTTTACGAACAATTGCTTCTCCCTCAGAATCTGCAAAACCACACGTAGATGCGCATCATGCTCCTCCTCAGATTTCGAGTACACCAAAATGTCGTCTATAAACACTACGACGAACCAGTCCAAGTACGGCTGAAACACTCGATTCATCATGTCCATGAACGCTGCCGGCGCATTGGTCAACCCGAACGGCATTACCAAGAACTCGTAGTGCCCATAACGAGTGCGAAATGCCGTCTTATGAATATCGGCCTCCTTTACCTTAAGCTGGTGATACCCCGACCTTAAATCAATCTTAGAGAAGACTGATGCACCCTTAAGTTGATCAAATAGATCGTCTATCCTCAGCAACGAGTACTTGTTCTTGATCGTCAACTGATTCAGCTATCGGTAATCTATACACATCTGCATTGTACCATCTTTCTTCTTAACAAAAAGCACAGGCGCTCCCCAAGGTGATACACTCGGCCGGATAAAACCCCGATCCAACAATTCTTAAATCTGTGCTTTCAGTTCCACCAACTCCTTCGGTGCCATCCTATATGGAGCAATAGACACTGGTGCGATTCCGGGTAACAGGTCTATACCAAACTCAACTTCGCGGTCCAGATGCAGACTTGGAAGTTCTTCTGGGAATACATCGATAAATTCCTTCACCGTTCGGACATTCCCTATAGTTGATTCCTTGGCCTCCAATGCACAAACATGAACCATGAATGCCTCACAACCCTTCCTCACCATTTTCTCGGCCTTCAGAGCAGATACTACGTTGGATAGATAATCCCTTCTATTACCTATCATCACCACCTCTTCACCCCCAACAGACCACAACACCACGCGCTTGGCTGCACAATCCAAACTTGCTTGGTACTTCACTAGCCAGTCCATCCCAAGGATCAAATCGAACTCCCCGAATGGTACTTCCATCGATCACCAAAAACTCTACCCCTTGAAGTTCTAAGGGTACATCCCTATCTGCTTTGTTTACTTCTACTGAGTGACCTAGAGGGCTAATTATCTGTCATCTCCTAGAAGAAATCTCAAAGGCTAAGTTCATAGTTCCCACTATACCTCGGCAACATAAGAGTGCGTCGAACCAACATCTATCAAAGCAAGATAAGGCGGTCCAAAAATTAAGAACGATCGGTTATGACGTCCGGTCGTCACCCTCCTCCCGACGCCTCATTGCATAGACCAACCCAGCCGTCTTGCCTCTGTGCTCCCAAGCACCTCTGCCGGTGCTCGTGGCCTCGTCTAGAACCATTACCACCCTCGCCAAGCCGCGACCCCTCCGTGGTAGCCGACCATCCCCTCTGAATCGTACGCGCCTTGACCTCGGATGGATCTGGCCGACTCTGCGGACAATCCCTTACCCGGTGCCCCATTGACCTACACTCAAAGCACCCTCTGTTCCCGGTCCAACACTCCCTCGAATGAGACTTCCCACACCGAGCAAACCGTGGCGGCCACTGAGTAGTAGCAGCAGGCCTTGCAGCTTGAGTCGGCCCACATATCTAGCCCTTTTCTGTGAATTCCCGGTAGACCCTGATGACCCAGAACTCCTCTTAGTCCAATTCCTATCCTGGTTCCGTCTCACCGACTGTTTCACTTCCTCAGCAATCTTGGCCTTCTCTACCAAGACCGCAAATACTCTCTCCTGCTGTGGAGTAATCAACATTCGCAGCTTATCTCTCAACCCGTCCTCAAACCTGACACAGCGCTCGTGTTCCGTAGCCACAATACCTCGAGCATAGCGACTTAACCGAAGAAACTCGCCTCATATTACGATCATTGTCTTACTCCTGGACCAAATTCAGAATGCCTTGCGCCGCACATCAACGTAACTAGCCCACGACGCGTACTTCTGACGATAAGTCGCCTTAAAGAAATCCTGTGTGATGTCATCGGCCATTGCTCCTTCCGACCACCGTGAGCCACCAGCGATAAGACTCATCTCGGAGAAGAGGCACTATCCCCTTCAGCTTCTCCTCAGCCGTAAAATCCAAGTCATCCATTATACGTTCTGTCACCTCTAGCCAACACTCAGCTGTATTGGGAGCCACACCGAATACACCCTTGAATACCTCTGCGCCATTAGCTCGGAGTCGCTCGGACACAGATTTCTGAGCTCCCATTTCGATGCCTGCACCCGCAACTCTCTCCGAACCCTCGGCGATCGCTGCGACATTGCGTCATCACCACCCGTCTGATCCTGAAATTTTGCGCCCATAGCTGGCGGCGGTGGTACCTCATTTTCTGACCCATGGCCAGACCCTACCGATTCCGACACAGTCATCCTACCTCTACCACGACCACGCGTATTACGCCCACTTCCCTGAGCGCTCATGACTACCGTTCACGATTTAATCTGATTTAAGAATTTTATGCGTTAGACTTATTCCATTGTTTTTACAGCAAAGTCTTATGAACAGGTTATTATAGGGATTGTTTTCGCAAGTTCACACAATCCTACAGGTTTCAGTCTCTAAAGTATTTTCCTATTACTATCAGTCATATCACCATCATCACAATCATATAAACAGCAGTTAGGGGTACTTACACATGCGGATCGGTCTGCATTGACTCGGTGCCATGCTTCCCTAAATCATGTATTTTCCATCAAAATCATTCCCAGAACCCCTTTATTAAAACATTTTAGGCCTCGCCCTGGTCAAGCTTTTGAACTTGGCTCTGATACCAAAATTGTAACACCCCAAACCCGGTCAATACGCTACAACCAAATCTGGCATGTCACAGGAAAAACGTTTTTAAAGAAGACAGGAGGTTGTTCTAATTTTGTAAAGAATCGTTATTGAAAACAAGTTGCCGTCTCTTATTTTAGGAAAACTATTGATTTTCATGAAAACCCGAATTAGTTTAAGTAATAAAGCTAAAGGTCGTTTCGCACTTGGTCTTAAAGTAAAACTTAGTCTTGAAAGAAATTGAGTTAGCTTGTTGTCACCACTTGTTTGTTGTTACCCGATGGTAAAGTTT
This sequence comes from Gossypium sturtianum, assembly GCA_025698515.1. Classification (NCBI taxonomy): domain Eukaryota; kingdom Viridiplantae; phylum Streptophyta; class Magnoliopsida; order Malvales; family Malvaceae; genus Gossypium; species Gossypium sturtianum. The sequence continues at coordinate 69,381,933 of CM046947.1, read as the reverse complement.
AGAAAACCCGATAATTTGTAAAAAGTTTAGAAAACATTCATTAATAGATTTATTAGTAAATTTGTTTTGTTTAACTTAAGCAGGATATAATGGAAATTCAAAGCGGATAAATAATTTCAAATCAAAACCTAGTGGCCTTATTACAACCCGAAAACCAAATGTAAAGCAAAGTAAAACCAAGATAGAAATTTAAAACAAAACCCGAAAAAGAATGCGCATGGCCACCTCGAGTCCGCCCTGGCTCCGCATCCGCGATCTACGAATCATCTGCAAAATGTAAAGGAAGGGGTGAGTCACCAAACTCGGTGTATAAATCCCCATCCCGATAATATCAGTGCCCTTACGCAATTTCATAAGCCAATATGCAAGTCATGCAACCCACAACCTAACCATCCGAACTCCTGTACCTACCCGTGTGGTACCAAACCACTGGTGGTCAAAACCATCGTGACCGTAGTCACAAATAATATATAAATATATGTGGTCAAAACCACCGGTGACCGTAGATCACAGATAATATGTGTGGGGCCAACCCACATTGTGGTCAAAACCACTGGTGACAATCCCGTATATCGTAATGTGGGGCCAACCCACCGTGGTACCAAACCACTGGGACGAGTCACAAAGATAGAAGTATGTGGTCAAAACCACTGGTGGTCAAAACTACTGAGACTTAGTCACAATAATATAGAAAGCGGGGCCAACCTACTGTGTGGTCAAAACCACTGGTGACAGTCTAGAATCATGCCTTCCCCCTCCTCTCATCATACCCAACTTTATGAACATACTTTTCATGGCATAACAAACATGCTTAACATTATAACATCACATGGCATGGCATATGCAAATATTGTAGAGGCATTTATCGTTAATCAATCAATAGTGGACTTACCCGGAGTCCTCGCTCTTACCTACAAGAGTAACATAACAGTTTCTACAGTAAATCTGGCTTTTGACAACATACATGATAAACATATTAACTAATGAAGTGTGTAAGAGTTACACACCTGATTACCCGTAATACGACGCTCTCTACGCCGACACTATCGCTAACCGACACTACCGTCATTTGCCTATTGCTTTGCTCAGATGCTGGCCCACACCCCGGTGGCCAATTAAGAATAGCCGGCACCGCCCTTTTCTTGAACTTAGGGGTTGGGGTCTCAGAACCACAACCTCCTAATACTTGGCAAGCCTTCGAGTCCATGAACACACCTTAGTCACTAACTCAGATTAAAGCAACGAAATTGAATCTAAGGGGTTAACATAACTCGTAGAGCGAAAGCCCTTACCTAAATTGACAAACACCAAGCCTTCCCTAACACCCTTCAATCGGCCAAGATCTACAAGCTTTAGTTACTGCCTTCGGCATTCAACGCAATAAAAAATGTTGAAATGACAGCAACACTTACCACACACTAGCAGAACCGATTGGAAGTGATGGCAACCCAACGATAGTGATCTACTGCAACAAGAGTCAAACAAGAGAGTTTGAGTGCCAAGAGATTTCGGCTTCCCCTTTCAAAAAAAATGATAGAGAGAAGAGATAAGAGAACGAGAGAGAGTCAAGGAGATTCGGCCAAAGTTCCAAGATCTTACCCAAATGCCAAAAGTGTTTCCCTACGCAAAGAAAAAGATGGAAAAGAAAGGTACACTTTAACAGGTGATATTCGGCCTAAGTGCTTGAAAAGAAGAAGAGAAAGTGACAGAGGTTTCGGCAACCAGGGAATGAGAAAATAATGAGAAAGAATGAAATATGTGACTTCGGCTATGACTTTTGAGAGAGAAGAAAATGAAGAATGATGTTTCGGCAGGCTACAGAGGGTTTTCGACTTTTGAAGAAGATGGAAATTGGGACACAATTGATGAATGGTAATAAGGTAGATTCGGCCAACAACAAAATAGAAAAGAAAAAGAGGCCTAGGAGAGTATTCGGTTTTGGAGTAGATGAGAGAAAAGAAGAAAATGCAAAAATGCCAATTAAGAGGAGTTTAATTTCGGCAACAAAAAGAAATGGAAAGAAAAAAACTCTAAGGTTCCCTAACTAGCCGAATTTACACACTCCACCAAGGCCTACACCCACATTCGGCCAACCCCCCTTAGATTAGCACCCAAAACCAAAAATGTTATTTTTGGTCCCTTAAAATATTATTTTCTCAATTAAGTCCAAATTACTCAAATTCATAAAAATTTCAAAGACAAACTATGTAAATCTAACACATATCTTTCATAATTCATCTTCAAACATCACAAAAATCATATGTTCATCAATGGCACATTTCAAAATCTTCGTCAATTCACAAAATTGAAGCATGGGTTTTGAAGAACATGAAGCAACGATTATAAAAACGTAGAAATTATCAAAAATCGAAACAAAACATACCTTGAATCAAGCTAAATGAGTGCCGAAACCTAGCTTAGTTTTCTTTCTTCTTTTTCTTTGAACATTCGGATATGTTGATAAAAATATGGACAAAATGTTTGTTTTGTTTTCATTTAATAACATTATTAATCATTTTACGAAATTGCCATTAATGATAACATATAAAATTCCTATAATGGATGGCCATTTATGGAATACTCCACTAAGCACGGTCTAATTACATTATAAGTACCTCACCTTTATAAAGACATGAGACATAGGTGCTTTTAACATATAGCATGCTAATTTTGTATCTTTCACAATTAAGTCCTTTTATCAAATTAAACACGCAAACGAACAAATTAATTCATGAAACTTTCACACATGCTTTATCATATAATGCAGACACAGAAAATAATATTAAAATATTTTTCTGATTCAGATTTGTGGTCCTGAAACCACTATTCTGACTAAGGTCTAAACCGGACTGTTACATGTGCAGACCTACACCTACCAAATTGGCACACCAACAAGGCATAATTAGGCATTTAACATCAACTCCAACCAAGCATAATTCACCATTTCAATACCAACAATTAACATGCTCATATTTCCATGTTTTGCCAATTCAAATCATACCAATTTCACATTCACAAAGCATCTATATGCACTATTTCAACCAAGCATTTTACTTTGCCTAAAACCACAAGCATGCAATATCAATTTCAAACCATTAGCTACCTTAAATGCTAAACTTCCTCAAGCCATTCGCAAGCAATTATGACCATATCACCAAGGATCATTAACACATATAAATATTCAACACCATATTTGCCAAAATAAGCCAACTCTCATGGCTATACACAAAGCCAAACTTTAAACATTTACAAGCCAACTCAAATGGCTAAATTCATAAGCAACACATATACCAAAATGAACCAAAGTCCCTATACATGCCATATGACCCAAAACTTAATTTCAAAAGTACCAAGTGATAGTTGGATAGTGTGACATAGTCTCCGACGATCCCTGAATCTGAGCTAGCTTTGAAGTCACTATAAAACACAATAAAATAAACAAAGTAAGCTTTATAACTTAGTAAGCTCGTATGAAATAAACTCAATGAAATCATAAATACACAATTAAACAATTCAAATATCAACATGTAGCTCATATTATCTAACAAACCTTTCACATCATTAAATCATAAGATTATATGCAAACTTCTCAATTTCTTCAATTCAAAGCTTATACGGTTCATGTACATACCTGTACCATCTCGTATCAATCTCATACTCAACCACGTCTTTCATTTACTAGTTGAACCATTCAGAATACTATCATATATTCGGGAAACTCGCACCGAAGTGCCACATACATAGCCAATGCTATCTCAATCTCATATCACATATATATGCTCTGTAACAGCCAGTTTATGGGTCAAATCAGAATAGTGGTTTCGAGACCACAAATCCAAAGTAGAAATATTTATTTTATTTCTATTTTAAGGTCTACAGCATGATAGAGTAATTGTGTGAAAATTTTGTTAAGAAATTTTATCGATTGAGTACTCAATTTGACTAGAAGGACTAAATTGCAATAGGTACAAAAACTTGAATTCTATAAGTTAAAGGTGTCTAATTGCTATGAAATTTTAATTGGAAGTCCTTATGTGGTAATTAGACCATTATACTTTAAGGTGGACAAAAATGGACATGATTAGGTAAAATTTTAAAGTTATGCATTAAGGGTATTTTAGTAATTTGGTAAATAAAGACAAAATTAACTAAAATAAAAGTGTCCATCTTCTTCAATTTCATCCCCATAGCCAAAATTTTCAAAGAGACCATATCTAGGGTTTGGCCAACTTTCAAGCTTGATTGTAAGACCGTTCTTGTCCCGTTTTTAATGATTTCTATATTTTTGAGATCGTGGTAACTTGATCTAGCTATTTCAAGGACTAATTTGAAAGAAAGTTAAAGTCTAAAATTTTACCCATGTTAAATATGTTTGTATTTTGATGTTTGATGGTAGAAAATGCATGTTAGTTGTTAATTAAACAACATTTGTAAAGTGATTTCGGTAAAAAACGTCAAATAGGGACTTATTTGTAAAAGGTTATAAAATGTGTAGAAAAGTGTGAGTAAATGAAAAATGTGGGCTTTTATGAGTACAAGTAATATTCGGCTAGGCTTGAGATGTGATGGAATTGAATGAAATTCATTTTACGAGCCTAGAGACTAAATTGTAAAATGATGAAATGTTAGGGGTAAAAATGTAATTTTTTCCATAATATGTTTTTGGACAATATTGAATAATGTGATGATTAAATAAGTTAAATTAGACATTATAGATCAAGAAAAATGAAGTTCGGATCTAGATCGGGGGAAAAACAAAATAATTGACGAATCGATTCCTTTTTGCCGTTTTTGCATCCGAGGTAAGTTCGTATGTTAATAAGCTTTATCATAATTGTAATTTTAAATGCTTTAATTTTTCATGAATTGTGTAAACGACTCTACGGACACGTTAGACGATGTTTTGGCAAGCGAGAAATCCCAATTGAATCTTAGGAATAGATTAGGATAAAAGTGACATGTCACTAGGGTATTATGTTATGTGATCCGGGTGCTGGTTCTATACGTCCTATCGATGGCTAAGTATACCAGGATATGTTGTGGCTACTTGATAGCTTGTGTGAGAAGCACGATGTAGCTACGTCTTGACTGACAGCTTGTGTGAGTAGGCCCGTTGATGGCTCGAGAGCGAGCATTTATGTGCTATGAGATGGAGGTAGCAATGGCTACATAAGTGGCACTTTGTGTGTAAGATTTCCCGAGTATCCGATATTATTATTCCAAGTGGTTCATTGGGTATGTCAAAGATGAGAATAAGTATGAAACCATTATGAGATGGTAAAGGTATGTGCATAAGGCTTATGATTCTCAAATTCGCGAAATGATGAATTCAATGTAAGTTTGTGATGGAATGAAATATGGTTATGAGATTATGGTAAATTACATCCTCTTATATTATATTACTTGAATGTTAAATGTATGGTAAGATTTGCTTATTTCTTTCAAATGAGCTTACTAAGCTATATAGCTTACTCCGTTTTACTTTCCATGTTTTATAGTGTTACCAAGCTAGCTCGGATTGGAGATCATCGAAGATCGCATCACACTATCAAACTATCATTTTGGGTATCGATAATCTTAATATTTTGAGTATATGGCATGTATAGGCACTTTGTCATTTTGTTATATGTGTCATCATGATTTTGGCCAAATGTATTGGCTTGTAATAGTCAAAGGCTTGATGAAACACCCCAAACCCGGCCCACGAGATTTGCCCAGATTTGGTATGTTCCTCAAGTAAACCGGTTTCAAAATTCTTTCGTTACCTAGAGAAAACTTGTGCGATTTTGAAAAAATTGTTTTGGGTTGGGCTTGTGTTGAAAAGCAATTCAATTCTTTATATTAAAAATTTTACTTAAACTTTAATAGGTAAAACTCATAATCATAATAAATAGAAATAAATGGAAAACAATCCAACTATGGCCTTATGGCCTTATTACATCAAATAATTTCCAAGTAATTCAAGTACTTAAATAGAAATAGTAGTTCATAAAATAAAAACTTCATGTTGAGCATGGCCACCACAAGTTCTCGCCGTCCCGGTCCATCACCGATCATCACTGAAAAATATTCCCCAACAGGGTGAGTCAAACAGACTCAATGTGTACACAAACACTAAATCAAAATAGAATCGGGCATACAAATGTTACGCATTCATATCATAGCATACAAATTATGATGCATTCCCAAACCCAAACCTAATAAGCCATCCGCTACACTCCCCGCACCAACTTTTGTACACAGTGGGGACTACTAAGTCGACCCTCCTTCCGCTACACTCCATATCGCGGTCTTAGGTCACCGCATTTGTGGTCTTAGGTCACCACGTTCAGATTACTGTGGTCTTAGGTCACCACTTTCAGATTACTGTGGTTTTAGGTCACCGTGTTCGTGGTCTTAAGTCACCACATTCACTTCCCCTTTCAAACAAACCCATATGCCCCATATAATGATGATATGCATAAATATGCCGAGTTCACATTCTTATCATATTCTCATGTTACTAATGACCTTTTTCATATTCTTTGTAGAAGTAGGAAACGTGCTGAGTACTTAGTACCATAACATGGTACCCTAGCCACTTTCATATTCTTAATATCACATATTTTAATAAAACAGGCCATGAAACATATTAAGAAGTAGTGTAGGTACACACACTGATTTGCTTAACCACTTCATTGAAATCACGAAATCGATCTATCGCCTTAGATCTCAAGTTCCTACAATTGATTAATCACTTACTATTTAGCACAAAGCCTATTCGGCTAGAAAACCAAATCCTAGTAGGATTTGTATTCTTAAAGCTTACCTTGGTGTCGATTTGATGATTTAATCAAATCCCGTAAACTCGTATTTTTCCCTTTGAAATCGGCTAGTCACTAAATCCCTCGAATTGGTTAGTTTTCAGACTTAAAACACATAATAATAGATCTACTACTAAAATAGGCCTTGGCCGAATTTACCTTTGTTCTTACCTTCCAAATCTTAAATCCCGAATTGGATCCTTGCTTCTTAATTATTGTCGAAATCCCTATGTACCCATGTTAGATCCAATCTAACATTAAATCATAATAATATAGCTTATGGCGAATGGTATTCATAACTTACCTTAGATCTTAGAAGTTCGAAAGATACCTTCTTGTAGTTGACAATTTCTTAAATCTAGAAAACACCCTTCCATAACTCGGCCAAAATCCATAATAGAGATTAGTCCCTAAATTTTAGATAGGTTTAAAATATAAAAGAATTGAAACCAAACTTTGGATCTTACATTTTTAAGAAATCGGTAGCACCCTTGTTAAAAGCCCCTAAAGAATCGGCCTTGATGACTAGATGATAAAGTTTTGGCTTTTGGGATTTAATGGAGAAGTCGACTAGAGGTTCTCTTGGGGTATTTGGTTTCCACGAAAATAAGGAAAAGAAACTTGAGAATTTTGGCAATGGTGGACTATAGATTCGGCTTGACAAAAGAAAAAGAAGAGAGAGAGGAGAGCACTCGGAAAATTCAGAGAGAGGAGGAGGAAGAAAAATTGATGAGTAGCCCTATTTCCTTCCTTTTATAGCCGAAACTACTCCTCGTAATCCCTTACTTGGCCACCACTCTTCTTTATTTGATAGCTTTATCTCTTAATTTAAAATAATTAGAAAATAATCCTTTATTATCTCTTCAAAAATAATCCAAATTAAATCCCTTATTTATCACCTTATTAATCGAATATTAAAGAGAATAAAACTCCTCCTTTCTAGAAGGCTTGTGCCGTCCACCTCGAGCTTCGGAAGTAAAAATAAAACTTATTTTATTTGCTTCCCAAGTGACTCGAACCAGTGCCCAACACCTTGCATGTGGCGCCATTTCCAGAGGCCCTAAGTGGCATCTTTAGGCCACTTTTCCAAGCCTGTTTGTGTGTCAAATTTCACAAACTTTTTCTTTTAAGGCCACCTTGCCTTAATTTCCTCTTTTAAACTTTAAAACTCGACATTTCTAAGTCATTTCTAAGTTTCCAAAAATTTTCGTTCGGCTCTGTAAACTTGACATTTTCTTACATTTCCAAGTTTCCAGAAATGTGCACTTTCCTATTTTGAATCATTTCCATCCATTTCCAAGTTTCCAAAATGTTCACTTTCCATTTTTTTTAACTTAACATTTCCATACACTTTCAGGTTTCCAAAATTGTTCAAAATTTATATTCTTAGTACATAAAACATGTTACTTCGTATAATTAAACCGAAAATGCATAGGCCCTTTCCAGGATATTACAATTCTACCCCCCTTAAAATAATTTCGTCCTCGAAATTTTCTAACTAAAATAATTGAGGGTATTGTTGTCGCATTGCCTCTTCTGGTTCCCACGAAGCTTCTTCCGACCCATGATTGCGCCATAACACCTTGACTAGAGGAACTGACTTCCTCCGTAGCACTTTCACATCACGTTCCAATATCCGAATCGGCTCTTCCTCGTAGGATAAGTCGGCCTTAGCTCTACTTCTTCGACCGGGTACCACATGAGACGGATCCGATCGGTAACGACGTAGCATGGATACATGGAATACGTCGTGCATCTACCGCAACTCGGTGGCAACTCCAATTGGTATGCCATCGCTTGCTCCAACTCGCCGATTACTCGATAGGGCCCTATAAACCTTGGGCTTAACTTCCCTTGCGACCGAACCTCTTTACCTTTTTCCAAGGCGAGACTTTCAGAAACACTTGGTCTCCCACTTCAAAATCTATTTCCTTCGCGCTTAAGGTCTGCGTCACGAATTACGCCTATCGAGGCTTCCTTTAACCGTGCTCAAATCATCTCAACCTTCTCTTGATTTGGCCACTAACTCTGGACCCAAAACTCGGCGTTCTCCTAACTCGGTCCAACAAGTAGGAGTTCTACACTTCCGACCATACAACGCTTCATATGGTGCCATCCGAATGCTAGCGATAATTTGTTGTTGTAGGCGAACTCGACTAAAGGCAAATAGTCTTCCCAACTTCCTCGAAAATCCATCACTGACCTCTCAACATATCCTCCAACACTTGTATAACTCGTTCGTTGATTGCCCGTCGATTGTGGATGAAAAGCCATAGTGAAGTCCAACTTAGTGCCTAAAGCTTGATGAAGTGCCCTCCGTAACCGAGACGTAAACCTTGGGTCTCTGTCGAAGATGATCGATCTTTGGTACACCATGTAACCTCACAATTTCCGCCACATATAACTTAGCGACACCAAGAGAATAGTCAACTCTTACGGGATGAAATGCGCAGACTTAGTCAAGCGGTCCACTATCACCCATACCGAGTCCTTCTTAGTAGGCGTAAGGGGAAGCCCACTAACGAAATCCATGGTAATTCTCTCCCACTTCCATTGCGGAATCTCGATTGGTTGAAGCAATCTGATGGAACTTGGTGTTCAACCTTAACTTGGCGACACGTCAAACATTTCCCCACAAATTTAGTCACTTCTTGCTTAAGATCGGACCACCAAAATTGTTCCCTTAGATCTCTCATGCGACTTAATGCCTCGGGATGCATAGCATAAGGGCTACTATGCCCCTCCGAAGAATCCTTTGTCTTAACTCCTTGTCCTTAGGCATACATGCCTTTCCTTGAAGCACAATACTCCTCATCATTAACACTATAATCCTCTAGCTCTCCGTTCGCACTTGTCGTAACTTAGCACTTAGATCCTTATCAACCAAGCTGTCCCTCTTTCACCTCCTTCACCATGTGGGCTTGACTTGCAACTCGCCAACAAAGGCTTCCATCATCATACAAACTTAAGTGGCGAACATAGCCCTTAGATCCGACACAACCTTCCGACTTAGGGCATCGGCTACCACATTCACCTTGCCTAGATGATATTCTATCGAATAGTCGTAGTCCTTCAACAACTCCACCCACCTTCGTTGCCTCAAGTTCAACTCCTTCTGAGTCAACAAATACTTAAGGCTCTTGTGGTCTGTGTAGATCACTGACCTTTCTCCATAGAGGTAGTGCCTCCAAACCTTAAGGGCGAAAACCACTGCTGGCAGTTCCAAGTCATGAGTTGGGTAGTTAACCTCATGAGACCTTAGTTGCCGAGACGTATAAGCGACTACTTTTCCTTCTTGCATCAGCATACATCCTAATCCCGTATGCGAAGCGTCACAGTACACCACAAAATCCTTCCCAGCCTCCGGCTAAATTAACACTGGAGCCTCCATCAACACCTTCTTAAGGTTGTCAAAGCTCTTCTGTTGCTTATCGGACCATTCAAAGGGTACTTCCTTCCTTAGTAACTTTGTCAAAGCGCGGCTATTGACGAGAATCCTTCTCGAACCTTTCAGTAATAGCTTTGCCAAACCTAAGAAACTTGAATCTCACCACGGACCTAGGTGGTTTCCAATCCAACACCGCTTCGATCTTCCTAGGATCCACTCTTATTCCTTCTGCGGATACCACATGCCCTAAGAATGCCACCTCCTTAAGCCAAAATCCACACTTGCTGAATTTGGCATAGAGCTTCTTCTCCTTAACACTTGTAGCACCACTCGGAGATGTTCATCATGCTCCTCTTGGACTTAGAATACACCAAAATATCGTCGATGAACATAACGACGAACCTATCCAAGTAGGGTTGAAAAACTCGGTTCATCATATCCATGAACGCGGCTGGAGCATTTTTCAATCCAAACGGCATCACCACAAACTCAAAATGGCCGTATCTTGTCCTAAAAGCGGTCTTATGGATATCTGCCTCCTTCACCTTCAACTGGTGATATCCCGACCTTAAGTCTATTTTTGAGAATACTGCGGCCCCCTTCAGCTGATCGAACAAGTCATCGATCCTTGGCAAAGGATACTTGTTCTTGATGGTCGCTTATTCAATCGATGTAATCTATGCACATACGCATAGTTTCGTCCTTCTTCTTTACAAATGTAATCGGTGCTCCCCATGGAGACACACTGGGTCGTATGAACCCACGATCCAACAACTCTTGGATTTGAGCCTTGAGCTCAACTAACTCCTTTGGCACCATTCGGTATGGAGCGATTGACACAGGAGCTGTTCCCGGTAGTAAGTCTATTCCAAAATCCACCTCCCTATCTGGGGGTATTCCTGGTAATTCCTCCGGAAATACATCATCAAAGTCTTTCACCGTTCTAACTCCACTGACACCTTCTTCCTTTCCACCTAACGCACTTACGAAGGCTAAGAACGCCTTGCACCCTTTCTTAACCATTTTCTTAGCCTTTAACGCCGAAACTACATTGGACAGGTAGTTTCTTCTCTCTCCGATCATTACTACTACTTCATCCTCCGGGGTCCTTAGTTCCATTTGTTTAGCCGCAAAATCCAACACGGCTCGGTGCTCTACTAGCTTGATCCATTCCAAGTATAAGTTCAAACTCCCGAAAGGTAGTTCCATTAAGTCACCAGAAAGTTCACTCCACGAATCTCTAGGGGTACATTCGAAAGATCTTATCCACCACTACGATTAGGCCTAATGGGCTTACTACGATCATCCGCCCATCGAAGGTTCGAGTCTAGGCCTAGTGTTTCCACTACACTACATGCAACATAGGAATGGGTCGAGCCCACATCAATTAGAGAAAAATAGGGCTTGTCAAAATAAAGAACGTCACGGTTATAATGTCCGCGCGTCTCCATCTTCCTCCGTGAACCGCATAAACCAAAACTGGTTGCCTTGCCTCAAAGATTAGCAAAGCACCTCTACCTTGTGTTCTACGGCCCTCCAAAGCACCATTACCTCATTACTCGAACCACGACCTCGTTGAGGTCTGCGGTCCTCCTCTACCGGTCGACTAACATTCGAATTTGTTGGTCGACTTTCATCCGATTGCTTAGGACAATCCTTGATCACATGGTCCTTGGACCCACATCTAAAACATCCTCCTCGCTTTCTTCCAAAGACTATCCTAAGTGCTTCTTTCCACACACATCACAAGGTCGATACCGCCCTTACGAACCGACTTGTCGACCTCGCGGCCCATCAACTCTAGGCCTCTTATAAACCTTTCCGGACGTTCCAAAACCTCTTTTGGGCCTATTCCTATCCATAGCCTACTTTGTAGAATCCTTGATTCCCTCACCACCTTGGCCTTTTCTACCAAAGCGAAAACTCCCGCTCCCGATGCGGTGCTATCAACGATCTCGAGATCATCCCTTAGCCCGTCCTCAAAAGCGGACATGGCGCTCATGCTCGATTGCCACTACTCCTCGAGCATATATGCTCAACCTCGTGAATTCGACCTCATACTCCACCATGGACTTGTTCCTTGAACCAGCCCTTAAATGCCTTCCTTTGCTCATCGGTATACCCGGTTCCCACATACTTCTTACGAAATGCTTTCTTAACATATTCCTGTGTCGATCCTCACCGTGGCACCATCCCGAAACAATCAACCACCACCGATACGCTTCATCGCAGAATAACGGTGCCACCATTCCTTTTAACTTCTCCTCGGGGTCAAGTCAAGCTCATCCATGATGCGCTCTGTTGCTTCCAACCAAGATTTCACCGGTCGGCGGGTGCCACACCCGATACCCCACGAAACATTTCGGCTCCATTACCTCGAGCCGCCAGCTCAGCTGAACTTACGGGTTCCCGAATTTCCTCTGCACACCACCAACTCCAAAACTCAGAAGTACGGCTGCGACAAAGATCATCCCCGTGCGAGCTTGCTGCGCTCAATACCAATAGCCGGGGATGGTGGTGGCGGTGGTATCTCATTGTCGGACCCTTGACCCGATCTAACGGGTTCGACACCATCATCCTTCTCCTCTACCTCGTCCACGACGACCCGTCCTCTAGAGCTCATTTCTAACGTCGTGATCCGATTAAAAAGTTTTATGAATTAGTCTTTGTTTCACTTGATTACCCGAAGAAATTTTATGAAAAGAGTTTTAGGAGTGGTTCTTTCGTATGCACACACAGTCTTTCCATTCATTCATCCATACATCCATCAAACAATCATGAACTCTCGTTCATTCAGAGAAAGGTTGTAGTTTTCATTGTTATTGTTTTTTTCCTTCCACTACGTGGGTATTTTCAGTAATCATGTCCCACTGGGTATTTTAAGTAATTTTTCAAAAGGAAAAGTTCCTTGGTGATTTTGTCACAAATTATTTTGGTATTTTTAAATTTGGGGTATTTTGAAAAATTTTGAAATCCGAGGGTATTTCGGTGATTTTGGACCCTCGGGGGTATTTTGGTGATTTTTTTCCAAGTAGGGTAAATTTGTAAAATCTTATAAATCGGGGATATTTCAAAGGTTGCAAAACTTTGAGGGTTCTTTTTGAGAATTGTACTTTTCAAAGCGGTGATGTTGCAAAATTTTGGAAATCAAGGTCATTTTGGTAATTTTATAAGTTAGGGCAATTTTGAAATTTCCAAAATTCAAGGTATTTTGATAATTTTCAAATTAGGGTTTTTAAACATTGATAAAATAATGAAATTTTGGCAAAATTGTTGGGTAGTTGGTCATTTTATAAACCAAGGGTATTTTGGTAATTTTACCACTAAGGGCATTTTTGTATAAATCAGAAATCTTTCGGAAAATTTTGTAAAGATGGTTTTCATGAATTTAGAAGAAAGTTTTAAGAGTTCTAAAACTAGGGTTTTGTTGTTTTTATAAAAACACGGCTAATTCCCTTTCGAGTTTTAGTTATTGTGTTTAGCCTATGACCGAGTCCTCTTGGTCAGGGTGAACCAAAGCTACGCACCAGGCAGGATTCGAGTGGAGAGGAGATGAGTCACGTGGACTGCCTAAATACCAAGCTCCCACCGAAACCATTCCAAGACATGCGCACAGAGGTTGCCACACCTACTGAGCCCTCTGGGTTAGGGTGAACCGAAGCTACGCACCAGGTAGGATTCCTGCGAAGAGGAGGTGAGTCACTAGGACTGCTTAAATACCTGTGCTCTTAGGATCCAATCCTAGACATGCGCATGGGGTTACCACACCCTAACTTAGTGACTTAGCCATGGGTTTGTTTAACGTTCCTTAAGTCTTATGTGTTTGTGTTTGAGTAGACTAGTCCTAGGGTTCAAGTTCCTATCATGCTATTCTACGTTCCATTCCTTTTCTACCCTTCTAATATTCATTACACATAATCACACAAATAGTTAGGGGTACTTACCGGTGGATCATGGTCGGAGACTTTAGGTGCCATGCCGGAAAACACGCTTATTTCATAAAATATTTTCAAAAAAACTCATTTGGGCTCGCTTTGAAAACGTTTTGGGCCTTGGCCCACAAAGCCGAGAGAGTTTTAAACTGGCTCGATACCAAAATCAAGCACCCCAAACCCGACCCACGAGATTTTCCCTGATTTGGTATGTTCCTCAAGTAAACCGGTTTCAAAATTCTTTCGTTACCTAGAGAAAACTTGTGCGATTTTGAAAAAATTGTTTTAGGTTGGGCTTGTGTTGAAAACGAATTCAATTCTTTATATTAAAAATTTTACTTAAACTTTAATAGGTAAAACTCATAATCATAATAAATAGAAATAAATGGAAAACAATCCAACTATGGCCTTATGGCCTTATTACATCAAATATTTTCCAAGTAATTCAAGTACTTAAATAGAAATAGTAGTTCATAAAATAAAAACTTCATGTTGAGCATGGCCACCACAAGTTCGCCGTCCCGGTCCATCACCGATCATCACGAAAAATATTCCCCAACGGGTGAGTCAAACAGACTCAATGTGTACACAAACACTAAATCAAAATAGAATCGGGCATACAAATGTTACGCATTCATATCATAGCATACAAATTATGATGCATTCCCAAACCCAAACCTAATAAGCCATCCGCTACACTCCCCGTACCAACTTTGTACACCGTGGGGACTACTAAGTCGACCCTCCTTCTCGCTACACTCCATATCGCGGTCTTAGGTCACCGCATTTGTGGTCTTAGGTCACCACGTTCAGATTCATCGTGGTCTTAGGTCACCACTTTCAGACATCGTGGTCTTAGGTCACCACTTTCAGATATCACGGTCTTAGGTCACCGTGTTTGTGGTCTTAAGTCACCACATTCACTTCCCCTTTCAAACAAACCCATATGCCCCATATAATGATGATATGCATAAATATGCGAGTTCACATTCTTATCATATTCTCATGTTACTAATGACCTTTTTCATATTCTTTGTAGAAGTAGGAAACGTGCACTGAGTACTTAGTACCATAACATGGTACCCTAGCCACTTTCATATTCTTAATATCACATATTTTAATAAAGCAGGCCATGAAACATATTAAGAAGTAGTGTGGGGTACACACACGATTTGCTTAACCACTTCACTGAAATCCCAAATCGATCTCCATCGCCTTAGATCTCAAGTTCCTACAATTGATTAATCACTTACTATTTAGCACAAAGCCTATTGGACTAGAAAACCAAATCCTAGTAGGATTTGTATTCTTAAAGCTTACCTTGGTGTCGATTTGATGATTTAATCAAATCCGTAAACTCGTATTTTTCCCCTTTCAAATCGGCTAGTCACTAAATCCCTTGAATTGGTTAGTTTTCGGCTTAAAACACATAATAATAGATCTACTACTAAAATAGGCCTTGGCCGAATTTACCTTTGTTCTTACCTTCCAAATCTTAAATCTCGAATTGGATCCTTGCTTCTTTATTGCTTTCGAAATCCCTATGTACCCATGTTAGATCCAATCTAACATTAAATCATAATAATATAGCTTATGGCTGAATGGTATTCATAACTTACCTTAGATCTTAGAAGTTTCGAAAGATACCTTCTTGTAGTTGACAATTTCTTAAATCCCGAAAACACCCTTCCATAACTCGGCCAAAATCCATAATAGAGATTAGTCCCTAAATTTTAGATAGGTTTAAAATATAAAAGAATTGAAACCAAACTTTGGATCTTACCCTTTTAAGAAATCGGTAGCACCCTTGTTAAAAGCCCCTTAAAGAATCGGCCTTGATGACTAGATGATAAAGTTTGGCTTTTGGGATTTAATGGAGAAGTCGACTAGAGGTTCTCTTGGGGTATTTGGTTTCCACAAAAATAAGGAAAAGAAACTTGAGAATTTTAGCAATGGTGGACTATAGATTCGGCTTGACAAAAAAAAAAAAGAGAAGAGAAGAGAGAAGAGCACTCGAAATTCTACAGAGAGAGGATGAGGAAGAAAAATTGATGAGTAGCCCTATTTCCTTCCTTTTATAGTAGAAACTACTCCTCTAATCCCTTACTTGGCCACCACTCTTCTTTATTTGATAGCTTTATCTCTTAATTTAAAATAATTAGAGAATAATCCTTTATTATCTCTTCAAAAATAATCCAAATTAAATCCCTTATTTATCACCTTATTAATCGAATATTAAAGAGAATAAAAATCCTCCTTTCTAGAAGGCTTGTGCCATCCACCTCGAGCTTCGGAAGCAAAAATAAAACTTCTTTTATTTGCTTTCCAAGTGACTCGAACCAGGCCCAACACCTTGCATGTGGCGCCATTTCCAGAGGCCCTAAGTGGCATCTTTGTGCCACTTTTCCAAGCCTGTTTGTGTGTCAAATTTCACAAACTTTTTTTCTTTTAAGGCCACCTTGCCTTAATTTCCTCTTTTAAACTTTAAAACTCGACATTTCTAAGTCATTTCTAAGTTTCCAAAAATTTTCGTTCGGCTCTGTAAACTTGACATTTTCTTACATTTCCAAGTTTGAATGTGCACTTTCCTATTTTGAATCATTTCCAAATCATTTCCATCCATTTCCAAGTTTCCAAAAATGTTCACTTTCCATTTTTTTAACTTAACATTTCCATACATTTTCAGGTTTCTAAAATTGTTCAAAATTTATTCTTAGTACATAAAACATGTTACTTCGTACAATTAAACCGAAAATGCATAGGCCCTTTCCAGGATGTTACACTTGATTTTTATTTGGCCATGTAAATTGGCTCATTTTGGTTTAATTGATTGCAAGTTTATATATATATGTATATGCACGTATGTGCCAATGCCCCTTGGTGATGTGGTTTATATTGATTTGCTAAATGTTGATTGTGGCTTAATGACTTGTTGTAAAATGGATGACTTTGGTTCATTGGTATGTTTGATTTGGCATAATGAGACGTCATGAGCATGATAGATGATGGTATTGCATTGACATGTGTTGGCCATGATTGTGGATGTTTTGGTTGCCTAAGTATAACATGATTTATGCCATTGAATTTGTGTATGTGTATGGGTAAATGAGGGTGGAAAATGGCTTGGTAATTAGCCTTTATTTTGTCCACACAGGTTGACACATGGGCATGTGTCTAGGTCATGTGTCACACACAGCCTGTCCCATGGGCATGTGTTTTAACCGTGTGTCCCCTGCACCTAAATTTTTAAGAAACAGAATGCTTAGAATTGAGCACACGGGCAGAGACACGGGCGTGTGTCTCAGCCGTGTGAGGGACACGGCCTCAAGCAGGGGCGTATGTCTTAACCGTGTGAAGTCTACACTTATTTTATGAAAATTAAATTAACCACACGGTCTAGCACACGGGCGTGTGACTTGGCCGTGTGACTTCAATTTGTTCATACCTTGCAAGTTAGAGAGTTACACGGGTTAGGGGCACGGGCGTGTGTGACCACACGGCCTGACCACATTGGCGTGTGACCCCTGTACATGGAAATTTTTTTTAAGTTTTGTAAAAATTTCCCAAGTTCTCAGTTTAGTCCCGAACTGTAACAGCCCATTTTCGGTGAGATCGGAACAGTGGTTTCGTGACAACAAATCTGAGCCCAAAAATAAAATTTTATTTTATTTTATTTTTTGGTTGGTATTATGATAGGAAGGTCACGTGAAAATTTTGATATGAAAATTTTATCGATTGTGTGGCTAATTAGGTAAAGGACTAAATTGCAGAAAATGTGAAAGTTGAATTCTAGTAGCTATAAGGATTAAATAGCTATGGAATTCAAAACTAGAGGTCCTTATATGGTAATTAGACAATTAAGAAAAGTATGTCGATTTTTCTTGGTGACACATCCATGGAAAAATTAGAAATGATTAGGGACTAAATTGGAAATCAACAAAATTAAAAGATGAAAGAAAAATAAAAAGAAATTATCATCTTTTCTATTCATCTTCTTCCCCAATTTTTCTTGGAAACCCTAAGAGAGAGGAAGAGAACTTTTCAAGCTTAGAAAGGTATGAAATCAAGTCTCGTTTTTAATGATTTTTATATTTTTAGAATCGAGATAGCCTAATCTTTCTATTTATGGGATTTATTTGATAAGATAACAAAGTGTAGAAACTTTGCCATGGATGTAAATGCTAGAAATTTGAAAATTATGGTAGAAAATGAAAGATAGTTGGTAGATAAACAACTTTTACAAATCAATTTTTCATGGAAACTTGATTTAGGGACTAAAATGAAAAAGTGGTAAAACCCATGGAAAATTCTAAAATTTGTGAAATGTGTGTGCTGTAAAAATTGTTATTAAATCTTGGTTAGGCTTGGAAAGAGGACTAGATTGCATGAATTTCATTTTCCGAGCCTAGGGACGAAATTAGAATTTTTGAAAAGAGTAGGGGCAAAATAATAATTTTGCCTAGGATGTAGTAGAATGCAAATGTATGTAAAATGTGATGAGTTAATAATTAAATTTGCTTATATAGACCCGGAAAGAACAACTACAGAATTAGATCGAGGGAAACAAAAAGTTTCGGATTAGTTGGAATTTAAACCCGAACAACTATCAAGGTAAGTTCATGTAACTTAAATTCGTATAGTAATATGATTGATGTAACACCCCAAACCCGGCCTAGAAGTTAGGCCCAAATCTGGCGTGTCACATTAAAGAGTCTTTTTGAAAACTATGCGTTCATTGAAAACCCCTCTTACAATTTAAAACTTTCTGCCTTTAAAACCTCAAATTTCGTTTGCTTAGTTTCAAAACGTGGTTTATTAAAAGTCATTATCTTGTAAAACATTATTATCTTTAAAACCTTGCTTGTTGCGGAAACTTAATTTAAAGCAGATTCTTGGAAGCATGATATTTTGAAAAAGCATGTAGTTAATTTGGAAAACCATGTTCTACTTCTAGCAATTATAAAACCATAACAAAAAAAAACCCACAACTTCACTTACAATGCCTTATTACAAAAATTAAAACCCAAACTAGATTCTCAAAAATATAGTCCAAAGTATAAAGAAACTGTAGACGTGTGGCCATCTCTGAGTCCCTCACAGCACCGATCCTCCTAAAGGTGGGGATTACCTGCACAGTTAAAAACGGGGTGAGTTTACGAAAACTCAATGTGTAATCCCCTATTACGATCATGGTCTGGGCCCAAGCCCTATTCGGTAACAATCTGGGCCTAAGCCCTATTCGGTAACAATCTGGGCCTAAGCCCTAAATCATATCAATGCAAAACATGCATCTACCCTAACCCTGTCCAGCCAACTCTCCACCCGTACCAACCATCTTTCTATGTGGGGACCACGTCGACCCACCCAGCGGATCTCTCCAATAATGCGGCCTAACTGCTAGTATTTATATGGCTTTAAGCCTTCAATAACGGTCTCATAATTGGCACATAGCCATCGATAACTGTAATAAGACCGGCACATAGCCATCATTTCTGAGAATATAATCGCACACGACCACGTGTAAATATGATCGACACAAAGTCATCGGTATATATGTTAGGCACATAGCCACGGGTAAATACGATTGGCACAAAGCCATAATTAAGATGGCACAGAGCCATAATCGGATTACGCGGCTTTAAGTTGTCCGTCGGTCCACAGTTGTCATGCGACCCGTGCGACCTTAACAAATCAATACTGGATCCACAGTCGTCATGCGACCCGTGCTACCCTATCAGAACTTCCTCCGTATCAAAGTCCCAACCCCATGCAATATGTCGTGTATGTCATGCTCAATCATTACACGTGTATGCAAAATAGCCATGCTTAGAAACACACATTTACACACATATTGAAAACATATCAGCCATATAATCCCAGTCAAATCAGTTAAAACACAGTCATACATTCACAGTTAGATCAATCATAGTCCTAATCGATCGATTTACGCAAGGGCAAAATAGTCATTTTACCCTATAAGGGTATTTCGGTAATCCTACCTTACAGAGGTATTTCGGTAATTCTACCCTACAGGGGTATTTCGGTAATTCTACCCTACAGGGGTATTTCGATAATTCTAACCTACAGGGTTATTTCACAAATCAGGGGTATTTTGGTAATTTTACAAACCAAGAGTATTTTGCAAATCAGAGGTACTTTGGTAATTTAGCAAACTGAGGGTATTTTGGTGATTTTACAAATCGAGGGTATTTCGGTAATTTTGCAAATCGGGGGTATTTCAGTAATTCTATAAACCAAGGGTATTTTAGTAATTGTGTAAACCAAGGGTATTTCAGTAATTTTGTAAACCAAGGGTATTTTAGTAATTTTGTAAACCAAGGGTATTTGAGTAATTTTGTAAAACAAGGGTATTTCAGTAATTCTGTAAACCAAGGGTATTTCAATAATTTTGTAAACCAAGGGTATTTCAGTAATTCTATAAACCAAGGGTATTCTAAACAGAGATAACGATGCGAATGGGCCTAGGGCCCATTCTCGGCCCAAATGGGCCCACACGCTCGTGTGGCCCATTTAGCCTAAATCTAGCCACATATATGAGATTCACATAGTCCAGTCCAATATCTACTACAAAATCCTACAACTTATCCGATTGGCCCCTTTCGGCCCATCGTGGCCCAAAAAGCCTAAACCCACAAGAACACTCATGATGGCCTTAACTATCGCGTCGAAGCTCCCACACGTGCGCTCGCACGCTCGTGTGGCTACCATCGTCGTGTGACCGGCATTTCGGTATTTGCCACTCTACAGCTAGAGTAGTGCGAAATACACATCTGATAGGAATCTGAAGTTAATCCGCGCTTTGAACACTATTCTGCGCAGAAGCCAACAATGATCACACCATTGACCCCCAAGGGGTGTGTCGATCAACTTCGGTCACCACCACCGCGACCCAACGGCATACAGATCAACGAATGATCCAACGCCTAACCCAAACGAGCACGCCACAAAGCGAATGGGATAAGAAAAGAAAGGTATGCTTACTCTCCTCATGGTTTGCTCTATTTAAAGCCAGCTTCTTGCCTATCCTCATCTAGCTTCCCGATGTGGGATCCCACCTTCAGCAGAGTTTAAATCCAACACAAACTCTGGCCGTCCAATTTGCAAAATAAACACTCCCTTGCTTGACATGAGATTCGAACCCTTGCCCTCTCCTATGCTCTAGACGCTACATGCCACCACAACACAAGCTCCTTTTGTGACTTAGAACATGCGCAACTAAATATAAGCCTATGGGCCAAAGTCTAAGTTCATTTAAAAGAAAAACAAAATGAATTGTAAGCGCCAAGACTTTAACCTTGGACCCCCTGCTTCCTCTATGGTGTCACTTCCTTGTCTCCCCTGTGGCGCCATTTGCCACTAGACCACAACTCCTTTTGTGTCTTTTTTTTCCCACAATTTATTCTTAAAGCCTACTTACTTACCCGCAGGGCTTTATTCACCAAAAACCAATTTTTTTCCTAAAGCCAAGGTTTGAACCCAGGACTTCATGGAAGCCCTCTAACCTTCCGAAATCACTCACCTAATAGGTCCAACTTGCACTAGTGCCGTTCTCTTATTCCCAAAAATTTTAAACGCTCCTATTCCCAAGGCCCAATGTGCCAAATTCTACTAGGACCAAATTCGGGGCGTTACAATTCTACCCCCTTAAAGAAATTTCGTCCTTAAAATTTCCAACTCTTAGAATAGTCGCACAACCGAACTACACAACCGCGCTTCCGCTGCGCACTCTATTTCCAAAACCTTACTTCTTACGCACACCCGAAATACCAATTCACTAGAGCAGATAGATATCATACAAATACAATTTCCATATCCACAACATCACATAGAATAAATACAAAATCTAAATTTAAGCATCACAGTACAGTCTAATATCTAGGGTAATCATAGTGTTTCCTATTGCATAACAACAGACAACGGTTTTCAAAAAACTTACAGATTTGGCGCCGGAGACTCGGTGAACCACACTTTCAGAAAAATATTCAGTAAAACATTGCACATACTTCAAATCTTTTGAAACAGTTCTTTCAAAAATTCAATTTTAAAAACCCAACCCACAGTCGAGTTTTGCAACCTGGCTCTGATACCATTAAATGTAACACCCCAAACCCGGCCTAGAAGTTAGGCCCAAATCTGGCGTGTCACATTGAAGAGTCTTTTTGAAAACTACGCGTTCATTGAAAACCCTTCTTACAATTTAAAACTTTCTGCCTTTAAAACCTCAAATTTCATTTGCTTAGTTTCAAAAAGTGGTTTATTAAAAGTAATTCTCTTGTAAAACATTATTTTCTTTAAAACCTTGCTTGTTGCGGAAACTTAATTTAAAACAGTTGCGGAAGCATGATATTTTGAAAAACAATAGTTAATTTGGAAAACCATGTTCTACTTCTAGCAATTATAAAACCATAACAAAAAAAAACCCACAACTTCACTTACAAGGCCTTATTACAAAAATTAAAACCCAAACTAGATTCTCAAAAATATAGTCCAACGTATAAAAAGCTTGAGAGAGCGTGTGGCCATCTCCGATTCCTCACAAAGACCGATCCTCCTAAAGGTGGGGATTACCTGCACAGTTAAAAACGGGGTGAGTTTACGAAAACTCAGTGTGTAATCCCCTATTACGATCATGGTCTGGGCCCAAGCCCTATTCGATAACAATTTGAGCCTAAGCCCTATTCGGTAACAATCTGGGCCTAAGCCCTATTCGGTAAAAATTTGGGCCTAAGCCCTAAATCATATCAATGCAAAACATGCATGTACCCCAACCCTGTCCAGCCAACTCTCCACCTATACCAACCATCTCTCCATATGGGGACCACGTCGACCCACCCACCTAATCTCTCCAATAATACAGCCTAGCTGCTAGTATTTATACGGCTTTAAGCCTTCAATAACGGTCTCATAATTGGCACATAGCCATCGGTAACTGTAATAAGATCAGCACATAGCCATCAGCTACGGTAATATAACTGGCACACATCCACGGGTAAATATGATCGACACAAAGTCATCAGTATATATGTTAGGCACATAGCCACGGGTAAATACGATTGGCACAAAGCCATAATTAAGATGGCACAGAGCTATATTTAGGTTGGCATAGAGCCATAATCGGATTACGCGGCTTTAAGCCGTCCGTCGGTCCACAGTCGTCATGCGACCCGTGCGACCCTATCAGAACTTCCTCCGTATCAAAGTCCCAACCCCATGCAATATGTCGTGTATGTCATGCTCAATCATTACACGTGTATGCAAAATGGCCATGCTCAGAAACACACATTTACACACATATTGAAAACATATCAGCCATATAATCCCAATCAAATCAGTTAAAACACAGTCATACATTCACAGTTAGATCAATCATAGTCCTAATCAGTCAGTTACCCGCAAGGGAAAAATAGTCATTTTACCCTATAAGGGTATTTCGGTAATCCTACCCTACAGATGTATTTCAGTAATTCTACCCTACAGGGGTATTACATTAATTCTACCCTACAGGGGTATTTCGGTAATTCTACCCTACAGGGGTATTTCGGTAATTCTACCCTAAAGGGGTATTTCACAAATCAGGGGTATTTTGGTAATTTTGCAAACTGAGGGTATTTTGGTGATTTTACAAATCAGGGGTATTTTGGTAATTTTGCAAATCGGGGGTATTTCAGTAATTCTGTAAACCAAGGGTATTTCGGTAATTTTGTAAACCAAGGGTATTTCGGTAATTTTGTAAACCAAGGGTATTTCAATAAATCTGTAAACCAAGGGTATTTCAGTAATTTTATAAACCAATGGTATTTCAGTAATTCTATAAACCAAGGGTATTCTATACAGAGATAACGATGCGAATGGGCCTATGGCCCATTCTCGGCCCAAATGGGCCCACACGCTCGTGTGGCCCATTTAGCCAAAATCTAGCCACAGGTATGAGATTCACATAGTCCAGTCCAATATCTACTACACAATCTTACAACTTATCTGATTGGCCCCATATGGCCCCTTTCGACCCATCGTGGCCCAAACAGCCTAAACCCACAAGAACACTCATGATGGCCTCAACTATCGCGTCGAAGCTCCCACACGTGCGCTCGCACGCTCGTATGGCTACCATCGTCGTGTGACCGGTATTTCGGCATTTGCCGCTCTACAGCTAGAGTAGTGCGAAATACACACCTGATAGGAATCTGAAGTTAATCCGCGCTTTAAACACTATTCTGCGCAGAAGCCAACAATGATCACACCCTTGACCCCCAAGGGGTGTGTCGATCAACTTCGGTCACTACCACCGCGACCCAACGGCATACAGATCAATGAATGATCCAACGTCTAAACCAAACGAGCACGCCACAAAGTGAATGGGATAAGCCAAGAAAGGTATGCTTACTCTCCTCATGGTTTGCTCTATTTAAAGCCAGCTTCTTGCCTATCCTCATGCTAGCTTCCCGATGTGGGATCCCACCTTCAGCAGAGTTTAAATCCAACACAAACTCTGGCCGTCCAATCCACAAAATAAACACTCCCTTGCTTGACATGAGATTCAAACCCTTGCCCTCTCCTATGCTCCAGACGCTACATGCCACCACAACACAAGCTCCTTTTGTGACTTAGAACATGCGCAAATAAATATAAGCCTATGGGCCAAAGTCTATGTTCATTTAAAAGAAAAACAAAATGAGTTGCAAGCGCCAAGACTTGAACTTTGGACCCCCTGCTTCCTCTATGGCGTCATTTCCTTGTCTCCCCTGTGGCGCCATTTGCCACTAGACCACAACTCCTTTTGTGTCTTTTTTTTTCCCACAATTTATTCTTAAAGCCTACTTACTTACCCCCAGGGCTTTATTCACCTAAAACCAAAATTTTTCCTAAAGCCCAGGTTTGAACCCGGGACTTCATGGAAGCTCCCTAACCTTCCAAAATCACTCACCTAATAGGTCCAACTTGCACTAGTGTCGTTCGCTTATTCCCAAAAATTTTAAACGCTACCATTCCCAAGGCCCAATAGGCCCAATTCTACTAGGCCCAAATTCGGGGCGGTACAATTGAATTGAATTGTGTGATTGTGATAATATTTATGTGGTGATATACATAATGAAATAATTAGAAGTTGGAAATATTGATAAAATATCATGTCCCGGTTGAATGTAGGAATTCAATGGATTATGGTGATTTCTTGAAACGGGTATAATATGGCAAAGGTTACAAATAGGATTTAGCCTGGACGGGTAATCCTGAATTTAAGCCTCTCGAGCATATGTTATAGATTGGGTTTAGCCCGGACGGGTAACCCTAATTAAGCACTTTAGAGTACAGGTCACTAGTAGGATTTAGCCTAGACTGGTAATCCTGTTGTAAAATATATGGCTCGAGAGTGTGCTCTTCGGACTTATGTCCAATAGGTAATAATGAATACAAATTGAAGGATAATGCATATGTATACCTTATGTACATCACCCGAATGTCCATCGAAATTTCATTAGTTCAACGGGAGAGACTCTCGAAATATGGAAAGGTGGAATTAATGGAAGTTTGTATATAATGAGCTCATTTATGTTTACTTGATATTTATATGATGTTATGTGACTAACTTGTTTGATTAAGTGTATATGTTTAGGTGAACTACCTATAATAAATGAAATGTATGTTTATGTATGCTAGTTTGAATAGATATAACTGGTAAGTTTATTTCCCATTATACAAACTTACTAAGCATGAAAATGCTTACCCCGTTTAATTTTCCCTTGTTTTATAGTGCTCGTAAGCTCGCGAAGGTTGAAGGATCGGTCGGAGCATAATCACACTATCCACTATCTAAATTTTGGTATATTTAGAAATCTCATGTTGGTATAATGGCATGTATAGGCTTAGTTGGTCAAATGATGACTTGTAAGTGATGTTTTGTAATCTAGCCATTGGAATGGCTAGTAATGATTTATTTGGGATGTTTGTAAGTTATCTCATGTTCAATGTTTATGTGTTAAATATGGATGAATAGAGTATGTTTATCTTGAATATGCACTAAAAGTATGATTATAAACATATATGGCATGTGATATTATGCCATGATAGATGTTAGTTGAGGCTTGGTTTTAATGCTTGATCTGGCTGGTATATTCATGCAAGTATTGGTGTAGGTTGTTGGCAAAATTGGGTGAGAAAATAAAGTTAAGAAATGGCTTCATTTTGTCTACACGGGCGTGTGTCTAGGCCGTGTGTGACACACGACCGAGTATGTAACACCCTATACCCGTATTCGATGTTGGAGCAGGGTACGAGGCATTACAAGACATAACTTCAAACAATCATACAAAACTGAGACATGAATTTCCGTCCAAATTTAAAACTTTTCATTTACAATCACGTCATCCCTATTATGGGCCTACGAGGCTCAAAACATGCATCGGAAATGGTTCGGGATTAAACCGAGAACTTTAGAAAACTTTTGGGATACTTAGAAAAATTTCATCATGAAACAGGTCCACACGCCCGTGTGGCATATCACACGCCCGTGCTTCAGGCCATGTCCAGAATAGGGGACATTCTGTTTATGACGTCATCATCAAAAGAGGCCGCACGGCCAAGTCACACGCCCGTGTGCTTAGGCCATGTCCTCCACACGGCTGAGACACACGCCCGTGTCTCTGCCTGTGTGCTGAATTCTAGACATTTTGTTTTACCTAAATTAAGGTGCAGCGGACACACGGCCGGAACGCACGCCCATGGGGCTGACCGTGCGTCACACACGGCCTAGACACACGCCCATGTCTACCCGTATGGACAATTACAAGACTATTTTCCAAGCCATTTTGCCTCCCTCACTTGCACATACACACACAACATCACATGGCACAATCTTAAGCATGTAAATGCATTTAGACCAACCAAACACAAACAATAACATATCATATCAATATCATCATATACATACTCTTAACATCAAACTTTACCGAATCCAAACATACCAAGTCACATTCAATAATAAGACTATTGGGCCACATTCAACCGTTAGGTCTTTAGGCCATAAACTACAATCCATCACATATACCAAATAAGTACACACCAAATCACAAGACATTGGCATATGCATATGAATAAAGATATAGGCTTATAACCAGTTAGCCAATATAAGCCACTTCACATGGCTACACATTACATTAAACCTTTAACCATTACAAGCCAATACCTTTGGCTAAATCATAATGACACGATCACAAAGTGATTTATACCCTATACATGCCATAAACTTAAGAGGTCTGTATTCACTTTTACCCCACGATGATAGCTTGATAGTGTGATAGCATCTCCGGCGATCTCCAACTCGAGCTAGCATAAAATCCTATAAGATATGAGAAAGGAAGGGGGATAAGCTACAATGCTTAGTAAGTTTGTATGAAAATAATAAGCAATTTATTAACATGTTTTTCACCAATTCTCACAATATGTTCTTAAGGTAATACAATCATATTTGCACAAAACTTCACTATTTACTTATGTTCATCTCAAGCTGTCTACTCAAGTCACAGTCACTAAATTATTTATATCATGATATACGAAAATCCAAATTAAGATCCACTAATTTTCCCTGAAACTAGACTTACGTATCTTCTTACCATAAGATTTACAGAATTTTTTATTCATCAAATCAGTACAGTTTATTCTTTAAATTCTCCCTTATTTGGCTGTCTGATAGTTCTGACCCCTCTTCACTAAAAATTTATTTTCTCATTGTACAGAACTCAAATAATGTTCTCATTTGTTTCTCTTGAAAATATACTAATTAATAAATTCAATCATATAAATTTTATCCTTGATTATTTTTGTACAATTTTTAATGAATTTCCCAAGTCAGAACAGGGGATTCCGAAATCATTCTAACTCTGTCTCACAAAAATTTAAATATCTTAGAATATGAAATTCTTTTGCTTACACCGTTTATTTTATGTGAAAAAATGCTCAATAAGCTTTAATTTTATATCTTTTTCAACCTCTAATTCGATTTTCACAATTTTTGGTAATTTTTCAAAGTGATACAGCTGCTGCTGTCCAAACTGTTTTATTGCTAAATTTACTCTATCATGTTTTCTTTGTATTAATTCTCATTTACACACATATAACACTAAAGTATATTAAAAGTTAGCCATGCCAATAGCTAGTCATCATCAAATATTTACAATTCTTCATTGTAACACTTACTCCATATCAACCTTACTAAAGTTTGATCACATATCACATATCGGACTTATTTCTCGTGAGTTTCACATATGTACCTGTATCACTCTATCACATAACTTTAGCCCTTTTTCCTTCTTTAACATAAACTTTAATTCTTTACCCCGTTGAACCACTTGGAATATCGAAGGATACTCGAAAATTGCCATACACGTAGTAAGATGCCAGTGGCATATCCCAGATATGGTCTTACATGGGATCACATGTCGATGCCGATGCCATATCCCAGATATGGTATTATACAGGATCTCATATCGATGTCGACGCCATATCCCAGATATGGTCTTACACGAGATCGCATGCCGATGCCATGT
The DNA here is from genome assembly GCA_025698515.1 of Gossypium sturtianum. Lineage (NCBI taxonomy): Eukaryota > Viridiplantae > Streptophyta > Magnoliopsida > Malvales > Malvaceae > Gossypium > Gossypium sturtianum. The sequence continues at coordinate 69,353,249 of CM046947.1, read as the reverse complement.
CCCAGACATGGTCTTACACGATTTCATATCGAAGCCAGGTCCCAGACTTGGTCTTACACGGAATCACTATTCGATGCCGATGCCATATCCCGTATATGGTCTTACACGGGATCTCAATTCGATACCAAGGCCATATCCCAGATACGGTCTTATACAGGACCTTATTAATCTAATGCAATGACAAGGGTATCCTTTCTATTCCTAAGGTTCAACCGGGATTTCGATATAGTAAAACCTCATCATATTTTTCATCGAGACCTCATTAACCAATTTCATAAAAAGAATATACATTTCATGTAATCTCAAGCATTTCAATACATAATAACATAAGGTTGATTTATTACACACAAACTTACCTCGACTTAAAATGGCGAAAAGGACCGAGTCGTCCAATATTCGTCTTTCCCCGTTCTAAGTCCGAAACTCGTTTTCTTTATCTAAAATATCACATTTGACTTATTAAGTTATTATACTATTCAATTCAGTCCAAAAATCATATTATGGAAAAATTACATTTTTGCCCCTAAACTTTGTCATATTTACACTTTTGCCCCTAGGCTCGTAAAAATGATTTTTATTCAATTTCCTTGTATTTTAGGCCTAGCCAAACCATTTTCATAACTATAGCAGTCCAAAATTTGCATTCATTCACACATTTTCATACATTTTTCAACTTTTTACAAATTAGTCCTTTTATGCGATTTCATCGAAAATCACTTAGTAAAAGTCGTTTACTACACACCGAGCATTCATATTCTACCATTAGGCATCAAAGCACATGCATGTCATCCATGGGTAAATTTTTAAACACAAACCCTAGCTCAAAATAGTGGTAGAAATAGCTAAACCGAGTTACGAGGATCTCAAAAATTTAAAGAACATTAAAAACGAGGCTTGGATGCACTTACTATTGAGCTTTAAAGCTTGAAAACCCTAGCCATGGCTTCCCCCATGCTAAATTCGGCCAAGCAAGAAGATGGACAAGGGTTTTTGGCTTTTATTTTGTCTTTTAGTCCATTTAATTACCAAATTACCAAAATGCCCCTAACTTAAAAATTATCCTATTTCACTTATCTCATGTCCATTTTGTCCAAAAATTTAACCAATGGTCTAATTACCATTTAAGGACCTCCAATTTAAAATTTCATAGAAACTGGACACTTCTAACATGTGGAACTTAACTTTTGCACTATTTACAATTTAGTCCTTTTGACTAAATTGAGTGCCCAAACGTCGAAATTTTCGAAAAAAATTTCACGAAAGCTTTCTGTGAAATCATAGACCATAAGAATATAATAAAAATAAGATTTTTCTCGTTGGATTTATGGCCCCAAAACCACTATTTCGACTAGGCCAAAAATCGGGCTGTTACAGAGTACATGGGCGTGTAACCAAGCCGTGTGTCCCCTACACCTTAAATTCAAGAAAACAGAAAGCTCAGAATTGAGCACATGGGCAGAGACACGAGCGTGTGTCTCAGCCGTGTGGGAGACACGGCCTAGAACACGGGCGTGTGTCTTGGCCGTATGAAACCTGCACCTAATTCGAATTAAATTAATTATCTACATGGCCTAGCACACGGGCGTGTGGCATGGTCGTGTGGCACAAGTCAGAGAGCACCCTAAATCAGACACGGCTTGTAGCACGAGTGTGTTCTTTGGACCACACGGGCGTGTGAGCCTTGCACCTTAGAAAAATTTTGTAATTTTGTGAAAAATTCTTAGAGGTTTCGATTAAGTCCCGATTCGATTCTAATACTCGTTTTGGGCCTTGAGGGCCCATTCAAGTGACAATGAGGAAAAATTTTGAGTATGAATGGTATTTTAATACAAATTGCATGCGAATGTTCTGTGAACCCTGGTAGTACTCCGTGACCCTTTTCCAGCGACAGATACGGGTTAGGGGTATTACATTTAGTGGTATCAGATCTATGGTTTACCCGATTCTTGGACTAACGTAGCAAGTACATGTCTAGCTATACATGACATTATATAAATCATGATAGTGTGATATCTCCTGACCACTTTTTAATGTATTTTCATATAGTAATGTCTTCCAACGAAGCTAGAGATGAGTCTGAGGAAGCTGAGAGCACTGCTCAAGCTTCTGTGCAACGAGTCGCAACTAGTAGTAGGAGGCCCATGTCTGAGGGCCGTGAAGAGGCAAAAGCTACCTTCTTTGAAATGATTGATGAATGGTTTAGTGAATATATGAGAACACGCCCTGCTGTTCAACAACCTCCCCCACCTGCTTTACAACCCGATGAAACGCCAGAAGGTACTGGACCCGTTAGAATTGGTAAAGCTCCGGTTGATAAGATTAGAAAATATGGGGCTGAAGAATTTAGGGCTACGGCCGACGATGATCTAGAGAGGGTTGAGTTCTAGCAAGAAAATACTATTCGGGTTCTTGATGAATTATCATGTACTCCCGCCGAGTGTTTAAAATGTATGGTATCCTTACTGAAAGATACAACTTACCATTGGTGGAAAACCATATCTTCTGTTGTACCACGAGAAAATGTTACGTGGGAGTTCTTCCAAACCGAGTTCAGAAAGAAATATATTAGTTAGAGGTCCCTGGATCAGAAAAAGAAGGAATTTTTAGAACTCAAACAGGGAAATATGACAATAGCCGAGTATGAATGAGAGTTTGTTAGACTGAGAAAGTATGCTACTGAATGGGTTTAGACTGAAGCCGATATGTGCAAACGATTTGAAGAAGAACTGAATGAAGACATTAAGTTGTTGATTGGGATTCTGGAATTAAGGGAATTTGCGATGTTGGCTGAAAGAGCCCACAAGGCCGAGGAGTTAAGCAAAGAGAAGAAGCAAGCCGAAAGAGAAGCTCGGGTACCAAGTAAAAGATTTATGAGAAAGACGCAATCATCTGCTTCAAAGAAATCAAGAAGTTACTAAGAACGTTTTGGCTCATCTGCGGGGTATTCCGGAAAGGAAAGAAGTTCAAAACGCTCCAACTCGAGGTCTTCATCTCCGCTAGCAACTAGTGCTTGGAGTGTTGGAAACCCTAAGCCACGATGCAATGTTTGTAACAAATCACATTTTGGAGAATGTCGAATGAGAAGTGGGGCATGTTTTAAGTGTGGTTCTCTCGACCATTTGTAATACCCCTTACCCGTATTCAACACCGTAACCGGGTACGAGGCATTACCGGACTTAACTTACTTCATTATGTAATATCGGGCCATAAACTTTCATTCAAACTTAAAAACTTTCATTCATATTCATTACGTCCCTTTTATAGGTCTACGAGACCCTAAACATACATATGAACTGGTTCGGGACCCAATCGGAAACATACGAAAACTTAGAAAATTTTGTCTTTAGATAGAGCCACACACCCGTGTGGGAGAAGTGACACGACCTTGTGGCATGTCACACGCCCGTGCTTCAGGTCGTGTCCAAATTAAGGGGTATTCTATTTATGAAGTCAACAACTAATTAGAACCACACGGCCAAGCCACACGCCGTGTCTTTGGCGTGTGTGAACCGAATTTTTCACAAATTAGGTGCGAGGACACACGCGCGGACTACACACCCATGTGGCGGACAGTGTGTCACACACGGCCTAGACACACGCCTGGTGTGTCACCTGCAGGTGTGGACAAATGCAAGGCTATCTACCAAGCCATTTGCCACCCTGTAAAGCAATCATACTTAAACCATTTCAAGGCAACATACAACATGATAGTAAGGCACCTTTAATATTCAAAATCAAAACATCCACACCTTAATTCCTCACTACATTCATCATGAATATACTTCACACATTACTCATTCACTTGCATGAGTTTGCACTTCATGAATTTCATCATCATTAACTTAAGCATAACTTGACCAGTATTGGCCAATACCAATGGCCATTTAAAAAAAGAATCAAGTAACATTAATAGTCAACATTTTGACCAACCAATATGACATAACAAAATGACCAAGTACCTATACATGCCATACTCAAAATGATCAAACTATACTATACCAAAAGAATAGCTTGATAGTGTGAGCTGAACTCCGACTTCCTACGATCCCCGAGTTGGTTTGGCGATACTACAAGGAAAGGGAAAAGAAAATGGGTAAGCATAAAGCTTAGTAAGTTTGTATGCAATAAATAGCAACATAAATCTTATAATAACATTCATACTTTTCATTGAGTTATAATACAAGTTCTCAAGCACTTGGCATAACTTACTCATTCTTACTCTTACCAATCATACATCATACATCGAACTTATTTCTCATGCATTACTCATGAATACCTGTATCACTCATCACATAACTTTAGCACTTTCGAAATCATGAATACAAACTTAGCTCATTATCATCTTTTAACATGAACTTAACTCTTTACCCGTTGAACCATTTGGAATATTGAAGGATACTCAAACTCATCTTACATGTAACACGATGCCAATGCCATATCCCAGATATGGTCTTACATGAGATCACATCTTGATGCTGATGCCATATCCCAGATATGGTCTTATACGGGATCTCTTATCTCGATGTCGATGCCATATCCCAGACATGGTCTTACACGAGATCTTCCTTTTAGTGCCGATGCCATGTCCCAGACATGGTCTTATACGGGACCTTCCTTTCTTTCGGTGCCAATGCCATGTCCCAGACATGGTCTTATACGGGACCTTCCTTTCTCATGTTGTGACATTGGTATCCTTTCTATTCCTAAGGTTCAACCGGGACTTTAATTTCATAATTGTTCATCGTATTCACATGAAAGTATCAATGATTGATTTCATAAAATAATATACTTCTTCATGTAATGGAAAAAATTTTAAAACATAATAACATGAAGATGGATTATTACACACAAACTTACCTCGGTACCAAAATATGTTTATTTGTTCGATCTAGTCCACCACCTTGTTCTTTCCTCGATTTCGGTCTGGACTTCGTGTTTCTTGATCTATAATGACAACTTTGCTTATTTAATGATCACACTGGCTATAATAACTCATGACTCATACTTTGGTAAAAATTATGATTTTGCCCCTAAACTTTCACTTATTTACACTTTTGCCTGAAATCTCGTAAAATGATTTTTATTCAATTTCCTTGTATTTTAAGCTTAGCCGAACCATTTTCATAACTACAACAGCCCACAATTTCCACTAGTTCACACCTTTATGACAAATTTCATAACTTTTACAACTTAGTCCTTTTCATGAATTTTTCATGAAAATCACTTAGAAGAAGATGTTTATCTTACATCAAACTTTCATATTCTTCCACTAAACATCAAAATACATGCATGTCATGCATGGGTAAATTTTTTAACATGAACCCTAACTCAAAATATAGCTAAAAATAGCTAAATCGAGCTACGAGGATCTCAAAAATACGAAGAGCATTAAAAACGGAGCTAGGAGGTACTTACAATCAAGCTTGAAAGTTGAAGAAACCCTAGCTATGGTGTCCTTGAAAATTTCAGCTAGCATGGAGAAGATGGACATGAATTTTTACTTCTTTTTCCCTTTTAATTAATTTATTAACCAAATGACCAAAATGCCCTTAAGGCCCCTTTTTGAGATTTTTCCTTCCCACGCCCATTTTTGTCCATCTTGACATATAATGGTCTAATTGCTAAATAAGGACTTCTAATAATTTTTCTAATGCTATTTCATACTTGAATCTTCTAGAATCTCATATTTTTCAATCTTTGCAATTTAGTCCCCATGAACAAATTGACCACTAATTTATAAAATTTCTTTATGAAATTTTCACACAATCATGCAAACATGTCATAGACCTCATAAAAACCATAAAACACATATTTCAACTTCAAATTTGTGGTCTCGCAACCACTATTCTGACTAGGCCCTAAATCGGGCTGTTACACCATTTTCTTAAGGATTGCCCCGAAAGGGTTGAGAAAGACGTTGAACAGACTCCGAAGCCGGGTAATCCTGTCTCAAGGGGTAGACCACCACGATATCCTAAAAATGTCAGTGGTAGTCGCACTGCTGCAAAAGATTCGACAGCTAAATATGAGGCACGGGCTCCAGTGAGGACATACGCCATACTTGCAAGGGAAGATGCCTCGGCACCAGATCTTATCACTGGTACATTCTCTTTACTTGATACTGATATTATTGCTTTGATTGATCCTAGTTCAAAGCATTCAAATATATGCACGAAACTTGTGAGTGTTAAAAATATGATTGTTGAATTCACCGAATTTGTGGTTAAAGTTTCAAACCCCTTGGGTCAGCATGTTATGGTGGATAAAATCTGTAAGGATTGTCCATTGATAATAGAGGGTCATTGTTTTCTAGCTAATTTGATGTTATTACACTTTGATGAATTTGATGTAATATTGGGAATGGATTGGTTAACCCAACATGATGTAGTGGTAAATTGTAAGTATAAATACATTGAATTGAAGTGTCAAAATAGTGAGTTACTTCGGGTTGAATATGAGAAACTGGATGGGTTATCTAATGTGATTTCAGCAATATCAGCCCAGAGATATATTAGAAAAGGGTATGGGGCTTATCTTGCTTATGTGCTGATACCAAAGTGTCTGATTTGAAAATCCAGTCAGCGCCGGTTGTTTGTGAATTTCCTGAGGTATTTCCAGAAGAATTGCTCGGTTTACCACCAGCTAGAGAGGTGGAATTTTCTATAGACCTTGTACCAGGGACGACACCGATATCGATAGCACCATATAGAATGGCTCCTACTGAATTAAAGGAGTTGAAAGTGCAGCTGGAAGAATTAATTGATAAAGGATTTGCTCGACCTAGCTTTTCACCGTGGGGTGCACCGATATTGTTTGTAAAGAAGAAAGATGGATCATTGAGACTATGCATCGATTACAGAAAGCTTAATAAAGTCACAATAAAGAATAAGTACCCGTTGCCTCGTATAGATGACTTGTTTGATCAATTAAAAGGTGCCACTGTATTTTCGAAAATTGATCTACGATCTGGTTACTATCAACTACGGGTAAAGGATTCGGATGTACCGAAGACAGCTTTCAGAACCAGATATGAGAATTATGAATTTTTGGTGATGCCATTCGGATTAACGAATTCCCCGGTGATATTTATGGATTTAATAAGCAGAATTTTCAGACCATACCTGGACAGGTTCGTGGTTATTTTTATTGATGATATTCTGGTTTATTCCCAGGATGAAAATGAGCATGCTGAACATTTGAGAACTGTATTGCAAACTCTGCGTGAGAAGCAATTGTATGCCAAGTTCAGTAAATGTGATTTCTGGTTAAAGGAAGTTAGTTTCCTTGGACATGTTGCATCTGCAGAAGGTATTTGGGTGGACCCAAATAAAATTTCAGCTATTGTAAGTTGGAAGCCACCAAGGAATGTTTCCGAAGTCTGAAGTTTTCTGGGGCTAGCTGGATATTATCTGAGATTTGTTAAAGGGTTTTCAATGATAGCTTTTTTGATGACTCGATTACTGCAAAAAGATGTAAGATTCGAGTGGAACGATAAGTGCCAGCAGAGTTTTGATAGATTGAAAGCCTTACTGACGGAAGCACCTGTATTAGTCCAACCTAAATCGGGTAACGAATTTGTAATCTACAGTGGTGCCTCATTGAATGGTTTGGGTTGCGTATTGATGCAAGATGGTAAAGTTGTAGCTTATGCATCTAGGCAGCTAAAACCACATGAAAGAAATTACTCAGTACATGATCTTGAGTTAGCAGCCATTGTGTTTGCACTGAAGATATGGCGGCATTATCTCTTTGGTGAAAAGTGTCATATCTTTACGGATCATAAAAGTCTGAAGTATTTAATGACACAAAAAGAATTGAACTTGAGACAACGTAGGTGGTTGGAATTATTGAAAGATTATGATCTCATTATTGATTACCATCCGGGGAAAGCTAATGTAGTGGCGGATACCTTGAGTCGAAAATCTCTCTTTACCTTCCGGGCATTGAATGCCCAGTTTTCTCTGTCTAATGACGATTCGATTATAGATGAGTTAAGAGCTAGACCAACATTTCGGCAACAAATCTGTGAAGCTCAGAAGAATGATGATAAGTTACAGGCCAAACAAGTGCAAAGTGAGTCAGATCCTAATTCAGAGTTTCAGATTGATTCAGATGGTTGTTTGTTGTGCAGAGATAGAATATGTGTACCGAAGAATTCAGAACTAGTACAGAAGATTTTACATAAAGCGCATAATAGTGTTATATCTGTGCATCCCGGTAGCAACAAAATGTATAATGACTTGATGAAAATGTACTGGTGGCCGGGAATGAAAAAAGATATCTCTGAATTTGTATCTAGATGCTTGATATGTCAACAAGTAAAGGCTGAACATCAAGTCCCTTCGGGATTATTGCAGCCAATTACGATTCCGGAATGGAAATGGGAAATGATTACCATGGTCTTTGTATCGGGATTACCCTTGTCGCCGAAAAAGAAAGATGTTGTATGGGTAATTGTTGACCGCCTAATGAAGTCAGCACACTTTATCCCAGTACGTATGGACTTTTCATTGGATAGATTGGTTGAACTATATGTTTCTGAGATTGTAAGACTACATGGAGTGCCAATCTCCATTATTTCCGATAGAGATCCCTAGTTTACATCCCGATTTTGGAGTAAGTTGCAAGAAGCTCTGGGCACTCGTTTACACCTTAGTACTACATTCCATCCTCAAACAGATGGACAATTAAACGTGTGATACAGATTTTAGAGGACATGCTTCGGTGTTGTGTACTTGAATTTGGAGGTAACTGGGAAAGGTATCTACCTTTTATTGAATTTGCTTACAATAATAGTTATCAGTCCAGTATTAAAATGGCACCGTATGAGGCTCTATATGGTCGTAAATGTAGAACTCCATTGTATTAGACAGAGTTAAGCGAGAAAAAGATACATGGAGTTGACTTGATCCGTGAAACTGAAGAAAAGGTGAAGATAATCCGACACATTTTGAAGGCAGCCTCAAACCATCAAAAGTCCTATGCCGATTTGAAAATAAAAGAGATAGAATTTTAGGTTGGTGATAAAGTGTTCTTGAAAGTGTCACCATGGAAGAAAGTTCTTCGATTCGGTCGTAAAGGGAAATTGAGTCCACGGTTCATCAGACCTTATGAAATCATTGAAAGAATTGGGCCTGTTGCATATCGGTTAGCATTACCACCTGAGCTTGATAAGATTCACAATGTTTTCCATGTATCTAAGTTACGACGATATAGATCGGACCCTTCACATGTTACTACTCCAAAAAAAGTTGAGATTCAGCCTTATATGACCTACAATGAAGAACCGATCAAAATACTTGCACATGAGACAAAAGAGCTAAGAACTAAAAAGGTGGCATTGGTAAAAGTGCTCTGGCAACAACATGGTTTAGAGGAAGCTACCTGGGAGCCAGAGGATACTATGAGGAAGTAGTACCCTAACCTCTTTTCTGGTAAGAATTAGGTAAAGGACTAAATTGCATAAAATGCAAAAGTTGAATTCTAGTAGTTATAAGGATTAAATAGCTATGGAATTCAAAACTAGAGGTCCTTATATGGTAATTAGACCATTAAGAAAAGTATGTCGATTTTTCTTGGAGACTAATCCATGGAAAAATTAGAAATGACTAGGGACTAAATTGGAAATCAATAAAATTAAAAGATGATAGAAAAATAAAAAGAAATTATCATCTTTTCTATTCATCTCCTACCCCAATTTTTCTATGGAAACCTTAGGAGAGAGGAAGGGAACTTTTCAAGCTTAGAAAGGTATGAAATCAAGTCCCGTTTTTAATGATTTTTATATTTTTAGAATCGGGATAGCCTAATCTTTCTATTTATGGGATTTATTTGAAAAGATAACAAAGTGTAGAAACTTTGCCATGGATGTTAATGCTGGAAATTTGAAATTTATGGTAGAAAATAAAAGATAGTTGATAGATAAACAACTTTTACAAAGCAATTTTTCATGGAAACTTGATTTAGGGGCTAAAATGAAAAAGTGGTAAAACCCATGGAAAATTCTAAAATTTGTGAAATGTTTGTGCGGTAAAAATTGTTATTAAATCTTGGTTAGGCTTGGAAAGAGGACTAGATTGCATGAATTTCATTTTCCGAGCCTAGGGACGAAATTGGAATTTTTTAAAAGAGTAGGGGCAAAATAGTAATTTTGCCTAGGATGTAGTAGAATGCAAATGTATGTAAAATGTGATGAGTTAATAATTAAATTTGCTTATATAGACCCGGAATGACCAACTACAGAATTAGATCGAGGGAAACAAAAAGTTTCGGATTAGTTGGAATTCAAACCCGAACAACTGTCAAGGTAAGTTCGTGTAACTAAATTTGGTACGGTAATATGTTTGAATTGAATTGTCTGATTGTGATAATATGTATGTGGTGATATACATAATGAAATAATTACAAGTTGGAAATATTGATAAAATATCATGTCCCAGTTGAATATTGAAATTCAATGGATTATGGTGATTTCTTGAAACAGGTGTAATATGGCAAAGGTTACAAATATGATTTAGCCCGGATGGGTAATCCTGAATTTAAGCCTCTCGAGCATATGTTATAGATTGGGTTTAGCCCGGATGGGTAACTCTAATTAAGATCTTTAGAGTACAGGTCACTAGTAGGATTTAGCCTAGACTGGCAATCCTAAATGACTCTTGTGAATGTTGGTTGAAAATCGAGATTTAGCCTGGACTGGTAATCCTGTTGTAAAATATGTAGCTCGAGAGTGTGCTCTTCGGACTTATGTCCAATTGGTAATAACGAATACAAATTGACGGATAATTCATATGAACACCTTATGTACATCACCCGAATGTCCATCAAAATTTCATTAGGTCAACTGGAAAGACTCTCAAAATATGGAAAGGTGGAATTAATGGAAGTTTGTATATAATGAGATCATTTATGTTTACTTGATATTTATATGATGTTATGTGACTAACTTGTTTGATTAAGTGTATATGTTTAGGTGAACTACCTATAATAGATGAAATGTATGTTTATGTATGCTAGTTTGAATAGATATAACTGGTAAGTTTATTTCCCATTATACGAACTTACTAAGCATGAAAATGCTTACCCCGTTTAATTTTCCCTTGTTTTATAGTGATCGTAAGCTCGCGAAGGTTGGAGGATCGGTCCGAGCATAATCACACTATCTACTATCTCCATTTTGGTATATTTAGAAATCTCATTTTGGTATAATGGCATGTATAGGCTTAGTTGTTCAAATGATGACTTGTAAGTGATGTTTTGTAATCTAGCCATTGGAATGGCTAGTAATGATTTATTTGGGATGTTTGTAAGTTATCTCATGTTCAATGTTTATGTGTTAAATGTTGATGAATAAAGTATGTTTATCTTGAATATGCACTAAAAGTATGATTATAAACATGAATGGCATGTGATATTATGCCATGATAGATGTTAGTTGAGGTTTTGTTTTAATGCTTGATCTGGCTAGTATATTCATGCAAGTATTCGTGTAGGTTGTTGGAAAAATTGGGTGAGAAAATGAAGTTAAGAAATGGCTTCATTTTGTCCACACGGGGGCGTGTGTCTAGGCCGTACATGGGCGTGTAGCCAGGCCGTGTGTCCCCTGTACCTTAAATTCAAGAAAATAGAATGCTCAGAATTGATCACTCGGGTAGAGACACAGGCGTGTGTCTCAGCCGTGTGGAAGACATGGCCTAGAACATGGGCGTGTGTCTTGGCCGTGTGAAACCTGCATCTAATTCAAATTAAATTAATTATCCACACGGCCTAGCACACGAGTGTGTGGCATGGCCGTCTGGTGCAAGTCAGAGAGCACCCTAAATCGGACACGGCCTGTAGCACGGGTGTGTCCCAGGGTCACACAGGCGTGTTCCTTGAACCACACGGGCGTGTGAGCCCTGCACCTTAGAAAAATTTTGTAATTTTGCGAAAAATTCTTAGAGGTTCTGATTAAGTCCCGATTCGATTCTAATACTCGTTTTGGGCCTTGAGGGCCCATTCAAGGGACAATAAGGAAAAAAATTGAGTATGAATGGTATTTTAATACAAATTGCATGCGAATGTTCTGTGAAGACCGGTAGTACTCCGTGACCCTATTCCGGCGACGGATACGGGTTAGGGGTGTTACACGAACCATTTTTAATGCATATTTTAGGCCTCGTAGGCTCGTATTAGGGACTATATGATTAAATGAAAATGGTTTTTAATTTGGTTGAAAATTTAGGACTCGAAATTGTATGATTGTTTGTGATGTAAGTCCGGTAATGCCTCGTAACCCTGTTCCGGCGTCGAATACGGGTGAGATGTGTTACATGCTCACTCTCGAGCTATCAACGGGCCTACTCACATAAGCTGTGGGTCAAGACGTAGCTACACGGTGCTGCTCACACAAGCTGTCAATTAACCGCAACACATGCCGGTATACTCAGCCACTGGTAGGATGTACAGGACCAGCACCCAGATCACATAATCACAATAAGCCCTAATGATAGGTCATTCGTATCCTAATCTATTCCTAAGGTTCAAACGGGATTTTCGATGCCAAATGTCGTTGAATCATTTTCGAACATGTCTGTAGTCTCATATTCACAGTTTATGCAATATCAAAGCATTTAAAATACATTTATAACGAAACTTATTACATACGAACTTACCTCGGACCCAAAAATGACGAAACAGGTCGATTAGTCGAGTACTTTGTTTTTCCTCCGATCTAGATCCGAATTTCTCTTTTCTTGATCGATATGTAATCAAAATTAACTTATTCAATTATCTCTCTATTCAAATTAGTCCAAAACACTCATTAAAGCACATTTACACTTTTGCCCCAATTTTTCACAAATTTTACAATTTAGTCCTTATTTCATAAAATCACAAATTCATGCAATTTAACCACAACCCATGCTAGCCGAATTTCAATTAGATCCCTAGAATCCCATATTTTTCATTTATTTCACATTTTACCACAAAGTTTTCACATTTCACAATTTAATCCCTAATTTGCATTTTTACTAAAAATCACTTAACAAAACTTGTATAATTCACAACCAACATTCATAATCTATCATCAAACATCAAAACACACATGTATTCATCAATGCTAACATCCTAAATCTTTAACAGTTTTGCAAAATAGTCCCTGGGCTAGCTAGACCTAGTTGCAACGATCTCAAAAACACAGAAATCATTAAAACGGGACAAAAACGAACTTACAATTGAGCTAGGAATCTTGGCCGATTTCAGAGCCCTAACAATGGCTTTTCTTCTTGCAATATTTGGTGGTGGAAGAACATAAAGATGATAATATTTGTTGTCTAATTAATTTATTAACATGTATTTACAATTTACAAAAATAACCTTATTATAAAACCATTTAATATCATCCATTTTTTGTCCATCTTTGTCCACTAAATATATTAAGGTCTAATTACAACATAAGGACCTCCACTATTTAATTTCATATCCATTTAATACTTCTAGCTATTAGAACATCACTTTTGTACTTTACGCGATTTAGTCCTTTTTATCAAATTAAGCATTCAAATGATAAAGTTTCGTTACACAAACATACTATCATGCTGTAGATATTAAAATAATCATAAAATAATTATTTCAATTTTGGATTTGTGGTCCCAAAACCACTATTCTAATTTGACCAAAAACGGGCTGTTACAACTCTCCCCCTTAGGGATTTTTGTCCCCGAAAATCTTACCAGTGAATAGGTTAGGGTACTGCTTTCTCATAGCTTCCTCGGGTTCCCACGTGGCTTCTTCGACACCGTGTCGTTGTCACAAAACTTTCACCAAAGCTATGCGTTTATTTCTCAATTACTTAACCTCTCGAGCTAAAATTCTGATTGGTTCTTTATTATACGTCATATCAAGTTGAATCTCAATTTCTGCCAGAGAAATTACGTGTGATGGATCTGATCTATATCGGTATAACTTCGGCACATGAAACACATTGTGAATCTTTTCTAACTTTGACGGTAAAGCTAACCGATATGCTACTGGTCCTATTCTTTCGATAATCTCATACGGTCTGATGAAACGCGGACTCAATTTGCCTCTGCGACCAAATCGAAGAATTTTCTACCACGGAGATACTTTTAAGAATACTCTGTCGCCGATCTGAGATTAAATGTCTTTACGTTTCAAATCCGTGCCAGAATTCTGTCAATCTGAAGCTGCTTTCAAACTATCGCGAATTACTTTCATTTTATCTTCAGTCTCTCGGATCAAATCAACCCCGTGAATCTTTTTCTTACTCAGTTTGGTCTAGTACAATGGAGTTCAGCATTTGTGATCATACAAAGCTTTGTACGGTGCCATCCTTATACTCGATTGAAAGCTGTTGTTATACGCAAATTCAACCAAGGATAAATATTTCTCCTAGTTTCCTACGAATTCTAGAACACAACAACGAAGCATATCTTCAGGAATCTGAATTACTCTCTCAGACTGACCGTTAGTTTGCGGATGAAATGCAGTACTAAAATTCAACATCGTACCTAAAGCTTCTTGCAATTTCTTCCAAAATCGCGACGTAAACCTCGGATCTCTATCCGAAATAATTGAAAATGGCACCCCTTGCAATCTAACGACCTCTGAAATGTACAATTCAACCAATTTGTCAAGTGAATAGCCTATACGTACCAGAATAAAATGTGCATACTTCGTTAGTCGATCTAGACAACCCAAATAGCATCTTTCATTTTAGGAGCAAGGGCAAACCTGATATAAAATCCATCATAACTCTATCCCATTTCCACTCTGGTATCATCACAGGCTGTAGTAATCCCGAAGGCACTTGATGTTCAGCTTTAATTTGTTGACAAACTAAACATCTCGATACAAATTCTAAAATGTCTCGTTTCAAACCCGACCACCAATACAACTGTTTCAAATCATTGTACATTTTAGTACTCCCCGGGTGAACCGATAAACAACCACTGTGTGCTTCATTCAGAATTTTCTTTATAAGCTATAGATCTCTCGGTATGCAAACTCTACCTCAGAACAATAAACAATCATCGAATCTAATATGATATTCTGAATCACTAGTCAACTCGCATTGCATTCTTTTAGCTTGCAACTCGTTATCACACTTTTGAGCTTTACAAATTTGCTGAAGAAAAATCAGTTTAGCTTTTAATTCAGCTAATATCGAACCATCATCAGAAAAAGTCAGTCTCGTATTCATCGCTCTAAAAGTAAACCGAGATTTTCTACTCAAAGTATCTGCGACTACATTTACTTTCCCCAAATGATAATCAATCACTAACTCATAGTCTTTTAGCAACTCGAGCGATCTTCGCTGTCGCAAATTCAGATATTTCTGGGTCATTAAATACTTCAAGCTCTTATGATCGGTAAAGATGTGACACTTTTCTCCGTACAAATGATGTCGCCAAATTTTCAATGCAAATACAATGGCGGCCAACTCTAAATCGTGCGTCGAAAATTCTTTCCATGCGACTTCAACTGTCTGGAGGCATAAGCTATCACTTTTCTGACTTGCATCAAAACACAACCCAAACCGTTCAATGACACATCACTAAAAATTACAAACTCTTTACCCGGCTCAGGTTGAACCAACACTGGTTCCTTAGTTAACAACGTTTTCAACTGATCAAAACTATGTTGACATTTCTCTGACCACTCGAACTTCACATCTTTTTGTAGCAATCTAGTCATAGGTGTAGCAATCATCGAGAATCTTTTTACAAAAAGTCGATAGTAACCAACTAGTCCTAGAAAACTTCTAACTTCAGATACATTTCTCGGTGGTTTCCAGTCAACAATTGTAGAAATCTTGCTCGGATCCACTCGTATGCCTTTAGCTGAAACAATATGTCCCAAATATCCAACTTCTCTGAGCCAAAACTCACATTTACTGAATTTAGCAAACAGTTGTTTATCTCTCAAAGTTTGTAGCACAATCCTCAAATGTTCGGCATGCTCAGACTCATCTCGAGAATAGATCAGAATGTCGTCAATGAATACAACAATGAATCTGTCTAAATATGGTCTAAAAATCTGATTCATCAAATCCATAAAAACGGCAGGAGCGCTAGTTAATCCAAAAGGAATAACAAGAAATTCATAATGTCCGTACCTCAGTCTGAACGTAGTTTTCGGAACATCAGAATCTTTAACCCGCAACTGATAATATCCAGATCTTAAATCAATCTTTGAAAACACTATTGCCCATTTTAATTGGTCAAACAAGTCATCTATTCTCGGCAAAGGATACTTGTTCTTTATCGTAACCTTATTGAGCTGACGATAGTCAATACACATTCTCATTGTTCCGTCTTTCTTCTTTATGAATAACACTGGCGCACCCTAGGGCAAAAAACTAGGTCGTCCAAAACCTCTATCTGTTAATTCTTGCAACTGAGCTTTCAACTCTTTCAACTCTTTCAAAGCCATTCTATATGGAGTTATCGATATCGGTGATGTTCCCAGTACTAACTCAATAGCAAATTCAACTTCTCTGATTGGTGGTAACCCTGGTAACTCTTCTGGAAACACATTCGGAAATTCACAGACTATCAGCATTGATTCAGTTTTCAATTCAGACACTTTTCTATCTAAAACATAAGCAAGATAAGCTTCACAACCTTTTCACACACATCTCTAAGCTGACATAGACGAAATCACAACAGGCAACCCACTCGACTCATCTGATTCAATTCGAAGAATTTCATTGTTCTGACATTTCAATTCAATAATCTTTCATCTACAATTTACAATGGCATCATGCAAAGTCAACCAACCCATACCCAGAATTACATCAAACTCATCAAATGGCAAAAGCATCAAATCAGCCAGAAAACAGTAACCCCGAGTCATTAAAGGACAGTTCTTGCAAACTTTATCAACTAGAACATACTTGCCTAAGGGGTTCGATACTTTAATCACAAACTCAGTAGACTCAACAGGCAAACTCTTATTAGACACCAAATTCATACATATATACGAATGAGTCAATCCAGGATCAATCAAAGCAATCACATTAGTGTCATAAAGAGAAAATGTACCAGTGATAACATCGGGTGACGACGTATCTTCGCGAGGGCGAATAGCATAAGATCTAGCAGGTGCTCTGGCCTCGGATCTCATAGTTGAATCTTTTGTCACGCCTCTACTACTGGTCACATTTCCCACATTTCTGGGTGGTCTCCCTCTAGTGGCTATGTTACTCGATCTTGCATTCTGAATCTTATCTTTCCCCACTAATTCAGGGCAATCCAGTATGAAATGATCTTACGAACCACATTTGAAACAAGCCTGGTTATTCATTCTACATTCACCAAGATGTCGTCTTCCACATCGTTGACATTCAGGTCTATAGTTTCTCACACTACAAACACTCGATACTGATGTAGCTTGAGCTTTAGGACTTGAGTATTGTTTTCCATGATCTCTGTTCGAATACCCGATTGAAGCATTTAGACTAGTGTACGAATCTTTGGATTTCTTTGACTAAGATTGGTACGGTTTATTCATCAATCTTTTTCTCGAGTCTCTTGCCTCTGAATCTGCTTTCCTCTTTTCTTTGCTAAGCTCCTCGGCTTTACAAGCTCTATCAACCAAGACAACAAATTCTTTCAACTCTAGAATTCCTACTAGAAGTTTAATATCCTCGTTCAACCCATCAACGAACCGTTTGCACATGATTTATTTAGTAGAAACATACTCCCGAGCATACTTACTTAATCTTACAAATTCTCTTTCATACTCAGCCACTGTCATACGACCCTATTCCAATTCTAGAAATTCTTTGTGCTTTTGATCGAGAAATCTCTGACTTATGTATTTCTTCCGGAACTTAGTCTGAAAGGATTCCCATGTAACTCTTTCTCTCGGTACAACAGACACCAAAGTATTCCACCATTGATATGATGTGTCCCTCAGAAGTGATATAGCACATTTTAAACACTCAGACGGTGTGCAAGAAAGCTCATCAAATACTCTAATAGTGTTTTCAAGCCAAAACTCGGCTCTTTTAGGATCATCGTCAACAGTAGCTTTGAACTCTTCAGCCCTGTACTTCTGAATCTTATCAACTGGTGGCTTATTTAGTCATAGAAGTTCCACACCTTGAGGGGCTACGAGAATCGGTTGGGGATTAGGTGGGGGTGGAGGTTGTTGAGCAGCTGGATTGGTTCGAACAAACTCCGTGAACCACTCATTCATCATTCAAAAAAAGGCTTCTTTAGCCTCTCCTCCGCGACTACTCAATGCGTTTATAGATTCAGATGGCGCTGTCCCTTGAGCGGGAGCTGGCGCATTACTCTCAACATCATCAGCTACAGCTTTATTGGGATCCATTTGCTATACGAAAACACAGTTTAAAATGTCAGGAGTCATCACACTATCACAGGTTATATATGGCATGTATAGCTAGACTCTCACATACGCTACGTTAGTCCTAGAATCGACTAAATCGTAGTTCTAGTACCAATAAATGTAACACCCTCACCCGTATTCAACGCTGGAATAGGGTTACAGCGTTACCGAACATAACACACATTTAAACATTCATTTCACATACATTTTCATCTTTCATGCAACTATCATTCAAACTCTATCATAATGTCCCTAATACGAGCTTACGATGCTCAAAACATGCATTCAGGTGGTTCGGGACTAAACCGATAACTTTAGAAAATTTTTGAACACTTAATTTTTTTTTGCAAAATACAGGGGACACACGCCCGTGTCACAGGCCGTGTGGACATTCGAAATGGAAGCACATGACCGTGTCCCAGCCCGTGTCCGACCCCGTGTAACTCTCTGACTTGGGTCACACGGCTAGCACACATGCCTGTGTGGCTAGCCTGTGTGCCCTAAAAATTGCCATACCCGCCCGTGTGCCAGGCCATGTGCTAGGCTGTGCCAAACCTGTAGGGTATACTGACTTATGCCACACGGCCAAGTTACACGCCCATGTGTGAGGCCATGTGGAGCATACTGACTTGGTTTCTAATTCAACACCAGGGGACACACGGCTGAGACACATAGCCGTGTACATGACCGTGTGTCACACACGGCTGAGACACACGCCCGTGTCTCTGCCCGTGTGGACAAAAATAGGCTATTTGCCACCCAAACTTGTGCACACCTACACCTACCCAATTTTCACACCAACAAGGCATAATTAGGCATTCAACATCAACTCCAACCAAGCATAATTCATCATTTCAATACCAATAATTAACATGCTCATATTTCCATGTTTTTCCAATTCAAATCATACCAATTTCACATTCACAAAGCATCTATATGCACTATTTCAACCAAGCATTTTACCTTGCCTAAAACCACAAGCATACAATATCAATTTCAAACCACTAGCTACCTTAAATGCTAAAACTCCCCAAGCCATTCGCAAGCAATTATGACCACATCACAAGGGAGCATTAACACATAAATATTCAACACCATATTTGCCAAAATAAGCCAACTCTCATGGCTATAAACAATGTAACACCCCATACCCGAGTCCGAGGCTTAGACCGGATACGAGATATTACTATGCTTTAACTTGCTTGATCATGCCCTTACGGGCTATAAAATTTTGTTCCGAATTAAAAACTTTTCTTTCTTAGTCTAATCATAAATTTCATATGTAACACCCCTAACCCGAGACCATCTCCGGAACAGGGTTAAGAGGTGTTACTGATCAATCCGAACATTTAACATCTAATATTTACGACACAAAGTCAATCATCTTCAGTCTTATTCAACTACAAACATAGTGTCCCTTATCGAGGTCTACATAACCTCATTCACATGCTAAAGAGGGGTCAGGACTAAATTGAAACACATACAAAAATTCTCCGAGATTTAAAACTTTTCTAAAATACAGAGGAGACACGCCCGTGGGAGGAGGCCGTGTGCCCTCCACGGCTACTAGACACCCCCGTGTGTCCATCCGTGTCTACATACTGTCTATTTCAACACGGTCACTAGGCACGCCCGTGTGCCTGTTCATGTCTATATACTGACTATTTTAACACGGTCACTAGGCACGCCCGTGTGCCATAGCCGTGTAATACTAGGCTACATTCTGCCAATTTACCCACGGTCTTAGGCACGCCCGTGTGCCTCAACCGTGTGACATTATAGGCCATTTACAAGGGCAAAATGCCACCCACTTAGGATCAAATCTACAAGCAACACATACCAAAACATATCATGCACATGAGGCAACCAAAAACTTATCAAAATGACCATTCAACTTATGCATTCAATTCCCATTCCAACCATAACAAATTCAATACCAAAACTTATCTCATCACAAGCATAAAACATTCCATATCAAACATCATTCCTTCTCAATTTAATTTACTCATACTAGCATTTTACCAACACAAAGTTACCATTCATAAGTCAACTCCTCAACCCACAAACCATACCAAAAGATGCATCACATATATCAAGTTCATTCTAGCTAAACTAGCACATATCTAGCCATATCTCATGGCTACTTACAAACATCAAACATGATTCAAATGACCAGCCTATACATGCCATATTTAACTATATACATTGTTCCAAAATACCCCAAAATAGATTTGCCGATAGTGTGATTGAGATGCTGACGATCCCCTGATCCGAGCTAGCTTTACTGACACTGCAATGCAGAGAAACAAATCACACAGTAAGCTTTATAAAGCTTAGTAAGTTCATAACATAATACAATTATCATATCAAATTAAACCAATGTATAAAATAAAATATCACATAGGTCTATTATCTCATATTCTTGCCTTCTCATCCATAGCTAAAATACTTATTTCCTCAATCATAACTCGATTATACTCATCAACCACAAAGGTTCAATATGTACCTTAACCACACATAGTTATTAAACATCCAAGCTATTCAATGCTCGATATTATTTGCCGATCACCCTTTAGTTTTCATTCAATTTGATCGCACACTCAGTGCTATATACATGCTCGTAGCATATTTGTCATTGCACACTTAGTGCCTAATCTTTTAACCGACTTATCTCGGTAACGCAAACACAGTGCCAATACTATAAGCCGTAGCTTTCATATCATCGCACACACAGTGCCTTTCATTTCTGTTTCGATTTACATTTTTGCACACTTAGTGCCATCACTAAATCTTGCACATAGCATCTCAATTTCATACTCATATACCTATTCAATTCATAGTACTAAAACATATCTCATTAACATGTATTGTATCCGAACTTACCTCGGACGTCGACTATCGATACGATTGATTAATCGAGTACTTTATCTTTGCCTCGATCTCGATCCGAACCTCTTCTCTCTTGGTCTATACACATTCAAATTCAATCCATTCAATCACTAACTCATTCAATTTAGTCCACACACACATTTAGGGCATTTTACAAAATAGCCCTCACATTTACACATTTCGACACTTTAGTCCCTAATTCACAAAATCATCAAATTCATCAAATTCCACCTAGCCCAAGCTTAGCTGAATTTTACTAGTGTCTATACAAACCCATACAACTCATTTATTTCACAATTTAACCCTTCAATTTGCTATTTTCACAATTTATCCCTAATTAACTAAATTCATCAAAAATTCAAGAACAACACATGTTCATTAAACACATATCTTTCATTTAACACCAACACTCATCGTAAAGCTCACCCTTTCATCAATGGTACATTTCATAGACATCATCAATTCACAAATTTCAAGCATGGGTTTTGTAGAGCACAAAGCAACGATTACAAAAACGTAGAAATTATTAAAAACCGAGCTCAAACATACCTTAATTCAAGCTTAACCCTAGCCGAAATTTTCAAAGCTTTTCTTCCTTCTTTTCTTTTCTCATTTTCGGTTGATATAAACAAAGATGAGCACTCTTTTTCCTTTTGTTTCATTATAAATTAACTTAATAATTAAATACCAACTTTGCCCTTTTATAAGTCATACAAAACAAATACATTTTAAGGCTAGTTTGTCAATTAACACCCCACTATCTTAAAAATGGTTCATTAACAACATAAGGCCTCTTCCTTAAAAAAGCCATCAACATTTAAGTACTTATAATTCAGCACATAGCTTTTACACCTTATACAATTAAGTCCTTTCTCTTAATTAGACACTCAAACAATCAAATTATCACACAGAATTTTCACACAGGCTATTTCACATAGTATTCACACAGAAAATATCATTAAAATATTTTTACGACCTCAGATTTATGGTCTCAAACCACTATTCCGACTAGGGTCTAAACTGGGATGTTACAACTCTCCCTCCTTAGGGATTTTCGTCCCCAAAAATCTTACCGGTGAATAGTTGTGGATGTTGCTCTCTCATAACGTTCTCAGGCTCCCACGTAGCCTCTTCAATTCCATGTTTGTGCCATAATACTTTCACTAAGGAAATTCTTTTGTTTGGCAATTCTTTAGTCTCTCGTGCCAAAATTTGGATCGGTTCTTCACTATACAACAAGTCTGATTGAATCTCAACCTCAGTAGGAGCAATCACATGGGACGGATCTGATCTATACCGTCGAAGAATTGACACATGAAACAGGTTATGAATCTTTTCTAGCTCAGATGGCAATCTCAATATATAAGCAACCGGACCGACTCGTTCAGTAATCTCATACGGTCCGATGAACCTCGGACTCAGCTTGCCCTTTCAGCCAAATCGAAGTATTTTCTTCCACGAAGATACTTTCAAAAACACTTTATCACCGATCTCAAATTTGATATCTTTCCGTTTCAAATTTGCATAAGACTTCTGACGATCTGAGGCTGCTTTCAAACTATCAAGAATCACTTTCACTTTCTGTTCAGTCTCTTTTATAAGATCAACTCCGTGAATCTTGTTCTCACTCACTCACCAATCCAATACAATGGGTTCGACACTTTCGACCATAAAGAGCTTCATATGGTGCCATTTTAATGCTAGATTGAAAACTGTTGTTATACGCGAACTCAATCAATGATAAATGCTTTTCCCACGCACTTTCAAATTCTAGTACACAACATCTCAGCATGTCTTCGAGAATCTGAATGATTCGTTCGGATTGACCATCCATTTGTGGATGAAAAGCAGTACTAAAATGCAATTTTGTGCCTAAAGCATCCTGTAATTTCTTCCAGAATCGCGAGGTAAATCTCGGATCTCTGTCAGACACAATAGATAGAGGTACTCTATGCAATCTCACGATCTCATCGATATATAATTCAACCAATCTATCAAGTGAATAATCTATTCTCACTGGAATAAAGTGAGCTGACTTCGTCAATCTATCAACTATCACCCAGATCGCATCTTTCTTGCTCGGAGATAAAGGCAACCCCGACACAAAGTCCATCGTAATTCTCTCCCATTTCCACTCAGGAATCATAATCGGTTGTAATAAACCGGACAAAACTTGATGTTCGGCCTTAACTTGTTGACAAGCTAAACACTTCGACACAAAGTCGGAAATATCCCTTTTCATACCATGCCACCAATAGAAGCATTTGAGATCATTATACATTTTGGTACTCCCGGATGTACAGATCAAATGACTATTGTGAGCTTCATTCAAAATCATTTGAATCAACTACGAATTTCTTGGAACACAAATCCGATCTCTGAATCTCAAACAATCATCACTATCAACTCAAAATTCCGATACAGCATTTGAATCACACTGAACTCTTTTTGCCAATAAATCATTATCAATCTTCTGAGCATCACATATTTGTTGTAAAAACAACGGTTTTACTTTCAATTCAGCTACCACCGCACTATCATCACACAGATCTATCTGATTACTCATAGCTCTCAAAGCGTATAATGATTTTTGGCTTAAGGCATCAGCTACAACATTATCCTTACCCGGGTGGTAATCTATCACAAGTTCATAGTCTTTCAATAACTCTAACCATCTTCTCTGTCGCAAGTTCAAGTCTTTCTGAGTCATTAAGTACTTTAGACTCTTATGATCAGTATAGATGTGACATTTTTCCCTGAATAGATAGTGACGCCAAATCTTCAATGCGGACACAATCGCAGCCAATTCAAGATCATGCGTTGGGTAGTTCCTTTCATGCGGTTTTAAGCGTCTTGAAGCGTAAGCAATGACTTTCCTTCTTGCATCAAAGACACACCCAATCCATTCAATGACGCATCACCGTAAACTATGAATTCTTTGCCGATTCGGGTTGAATCAAAGCTCGGTGCTTCGTTAACAACACTTTCAATCGCTCAAAACTTTCTTTGGCACTTTTCTGACCACTCGAATCTAACATCTTTCCGTAACAACTTTGTCAATAGAGTCGCGATCATCGAGAAGCCTTTCACAAATCGTCTATAATATCCCGCTAATCCCAGAAAACTACGGACTTCAGACACATTACTCGGAGGCTTCTATTCTAAAATAACAGAGATTTTACTCGGGTCAACTCGTATCCCAGCAGCTGATACAATATGTCCCAGAAAATTGACCTCATGGAACCAAAAATCACATTTGCTAAACTTTGCATACAACTATTTCTCACGCAGAGTTTGTAGTACAATTCTCAAATGCTCAGCATGCTGCGTCTCATCTCGCGAATAAATCAAAATATCATCAATAAATACAACAACAAAGCGATCCAAATACGGTCTGAATATCCGATTCATCAGATCCATAAACACTGCAGGAGCATTGGTTAGTCCAAAAGGCATCACTAAGAATTCGTAATGTCCATACCTCGTTCTGAAAGCAGTTTTCGGCACATCAGATTCTTTAACTCTTAACTGATAGTAACCTGATCTCAAATCTATCTTAGAAAATACTATAGCTCCTTTCAACTAATCGAACAAATCATCGATACGAGGCAATGGATATTTGTTCTTTATCGTCACTTTGTTCAATTGTCGATAATCAATACACATTCTCATAGTTCCATCTTTCTTTTTCACAAACAACACAAGAGCTCCCTAGGGTGAGAAACTCGGTCGTGCAAAACCTCTATCAGTCAATTCCTGCAACTGAGATTTCAACTCTTTCAATTCGGTTGGGGACATTCTGTATGGAGCTATCGAAATAGGAGCAGTTCCCGGCACTAACTCAATACCAAATTCTACCTCTCGAATTGGAGGTAATCCTGGGAACTCTTCAGGAAATACATCTGGAAACTCACAAACCACAGACATAGATTCAACTTTCTTTTCTGACACCTTTTTATCAATCACGTACGCCAAATAAGCTTCACAACCTTTTCTCACATAGTTCATAGCTTTCATCGCAGATACAACAGCTGGTAATCCCTTCATATCACTGGATTTAATTCGAACTAGCTCACCGTTCTGACTTCTCAATTCAATACTCTTTCTTTTACAATTCACAATGGCATTATGCAGAGTAAGCCAATCCATACCCAGAATTATGTCGAATTCATCAAAAGGAAGCAACATCAAATTAACCGGAAAACATATATCACGAAACATCAATGGGCAATTCTTGCACACCTTATCCACCAAAACACACTTGCCTAAGGGGTTCGATACTCTAATCAAAAATTCAGTAGAATCAACAGGTAGAGTCTTATTCAATACTAAGTTCATACACACATAGTAATGGGTTGATCCAGGATCTATCAATGCAATGACATCAATATCAAATAAAGTGAAAGTACCGGTGATGACATCTAGAGATGATGCTTCCTCTCGTGTACGTATAGCATAGGCTCGGGCAGGTGCTCTCGCTTCTGATCTCACAGTTGTGTCATTTGTCCATCTCTGACTTTCACTCACATTTTTGGTGCTTCTAGGTGGTCTACCCCTAGCTGTCACATTACTCGGTCTTTCATTCTGAACATTTTCTTCTTCGACCATCTTTGGGCAATCCCGAATAAAATGATCTCGAAATCCACATTTGTAACAAACTCTATTGTTGTACTTGCCCCAGCACTCTCCCACATGTCGCCTTCCACACCTTTATGCGCACTCAAAGCTTGTTACTCTTAACACCGCCAACACTTGATTCATTTGAGCTTGAATTCGTGGACCAAAGACTTTGTTTCAAACGATCTCTACTTGGATGTCCAAATGAAGCATTTGAACTGTTACTTGCATCTCTGTATCTCTTAGTAGAAGGTTGAGAAAATTTATTCATCGATCTCTTTCTTTCATCACGAGCTTCTGAATCGGCATTCTTCTTTTCCTTATTGAGCTCTTCAGCTTTACACGCTCTTTCAACTAACACAAAAAATTCATTTATATCGAGTATCCCAACCAATAGCTTGACGTCTTCATTCAATCCCTCTATGAAATGTTTGCACATAGTAGCTTCGGTTGAGACACATTCTCTCGCATATTGACTCAATCTCACAATTTTTTACTCGTACTCAGTAATAGACAACCGGCCCTATTTCAATTCTAGAAACTCTTTACGCTTCGATCAATCGAAAAGTTGACTGATATACTTCTTTTCGAACTCACTTGAAAGAAATCCCGTGTGATTCTCTCGAAACCACAAATATCAACGTTTTCCACGGTTGTGTCGTGTCTCTCAACAAAGAAACTGACACTTAATGAACTCATCAGATTCAACGACATCTCATCAAATACTCGATTGTATTCTCAAGCCAAAACTCATTTCGCTTCAAAGATCGTCATCGGATGTGGCCTAAACTCCTCGGCCCGTATTTTGAATCTTATCTACTGGTGGTTTATTCAACTGTTCGGGTCTACAACTTGAGGCACAACATGGTACTTGCGGGGTGGAGGTTGTGGAGTAGTCGGATTCGTTCGAACGAACTCGTAAACGATTCACTCATCATACGGAAGAAGGCTTGCTTAGCCTCTCCTCCCACACTACCTTCATTCGGCCTAGATGTGGCCGGCGCTGTCCCTTGAGCGGGAGCAGGCGCATTACTCTCTACATCGTCAGCAACTGCTCGATCGGGATCCATTACTATAAGAAAACACATTTTCAACTGTCAGCATTCATCACACTATCGTAATTTCATATATGGCATGTATAGCTAGACTCGCACGCACTACGTTAGTCCGAGAATCGACTAAACCTGGCTCTGATACCAATAAAATGTAACACCCCTAACCCGAGACCATCTCCGGAACAAGGTTAAGAGGTGTTATCGATCAATCAGAACATTTAACATTTAATATTTACGACACAAAGTTAATCATCTTCAATATTATTCAACTACAAACATAGTGTCCCTTATCGAGGTCTACATAACCTCATTCACATGCTAAAGAGGGGTCGGGACTAAATTGAAACACATACAAAAATTCTCCGAGATTTAAAACTTTTCTAAAATACAGAGGAGACACGTCCGTGGGAGGAGGCCGTGTGCCCTCCACGGCTACTAGACACCCCCGTGTGTCCATCCATGTCTACATACTGTCTATTTCAACACGGTCACTAGGCACGCCCGTGTGCCCATTCGTGTCTATATACTGACTATTTTAACACAGTCACTAGGCACGCCCATGTGCCATAGCCGTGTAATACTATGCTACATTCTGCCAATTTACCCACAGTCTTAGGCACACCAGTGTGCCTCAACCGTGTGACATTATAGGCCATTTACAAGGGAAAAATGCCACCCACTTAGGATCAAACCTACAAGCAACACATACCAAAACATATCATGCACATGAGGCAACCAAAAACTTATCAAAATGACCATTCAACTTATGCATTCAATTACCATTCCAACCATAACAAATTCAATACCAAAACTTATCTCATCACAAGCATAAAACATTCAATATCAAACATCATTCCTTCTCAATTTCATTAACTCATACTAGCATTTTACCAACACAAAGTTACCATTCATAAGTCAACTCCTCAACCCACAAACCATACCAAAAGATGCATCACATATATCAAGTTCATTCTAGCTAAACTAGCACATATCTAGCCATATCTCATGGCTACTTACAAACATCAAACATGATTCAAATGACTAGCCTATACATGCCATATTTAACTATATACATTGTTCCAAAATACCCCAAAATAGATTTGTTGATAGTGTGAACGAGATGCTGACGATCCCCGATCCGAGCTAGCTTTTTTATCGACACCGCAATGCAGAGAAACAAATCACTGAAGAAGCTTTATAAAGCTTAGTAAGTTCATAACATAATACAATTATCATATCAAATTAAACCAATGTATAAAATAAAATATCACATAGGTCTATTATCTCATATTCTTGCCTTCTCATCCATAGCTAAAATACTTATTTCCTCAATCATAACTCGATTATACTCGTCAACCACAAAGGTTCAATACGTACCTTAACCACACATAGTTATTAAACATCCAAGATATTCAATGCTCGATATTATTTGCCGATCATCCTTTAGTTTTCATTCAATTTGATCGCACACTCAGTGCTATATACATGCTCGTAGCATATTTGTCATCGCACACTTAGTGCCTAATCTTTTAACCAACTTATCTCGGTAACGCACACACAGTGCCAATACTTTAAACCGTAGCTTTCATATCATCGCACACACAGTGCCTTTCATTTCTGTTTCGATTTACATTTTTGCACACTTAGTGCCATCACTAAATCTTGCACATAGCATCTCAATTTCATACTCATATACCTATTCAATTCATAGTACTAAAACATATCTCATTAACATGTATTGTATCCGAACTTACCTCGAACGTCGACTATCGATACAATTGATTAACCGAGTACTTTATCTTTGCCTCGATCTCGATCCGAACTTCTTCTCTCTTGGTCTATACACATTCAAATTCAATCCGTTCAATCACTAACTCATTCAATTTAGTCCACACACACACATTTAGGGCATTTTACAAAATAGCCCTCACATTTACACATTTCGACACTTTAGTCCCTGATTCACAAAATCATCAAATTCATCAAATTCCACCTAGCCCAAGCTTAGCCGAATTTTACTAGTGTCTATACAAACCCATACATCTCATTTATTTCACAATTTAACCCTTCAATTTGCTATTTTCACAATTTAGCCCTAATTAACTAAATTCATCAAAAATTCAAGAATAACACATGTTCATTAAACACATATCTTTCATTTAACACCAACACTCATCATAAAGCTCACCCTTTCATCAATGGTACATTTCATAGACATCATCAATTCACAAATTCCAAGCATGGGTTTTGCAGAGCACAAAGCAACGATTACAAAATCGTAGAAATTATTAAAAACCGAGCTCAAACATACCTTAATTCAAGCTTAACCCTAGCCGAAATTTTCAAAGCTTTTCTTCCTTCTTTTCTTTTCTCATTTTCGGTTGATATAAACAAAGATGAGCACTCTTTTTCCTTTTGTTTCATTATAAATTAACTTAATAATTAAATACCAACTTTGCCCTTTTATAAGTCATATAAAACAAATACATTTTAAGGCTAGTTTGTCATTTAACACCCCACTATCTTAAAAATGGTTCATTAACAACATAAGGCCTCTTTCTTAAAAAGCCATCAACATTTAAGTACTTATAATTCAGCACATAGCTTTTACACCTTATACAATTAAGTCCTTTCTCTTAATTCGACACTCAAACAATCAAATTATCACACAAAATTTTCACACAGGCTATTTCACATACTATTCACACAGAAAATATCATTAAAATATTTTTACGACCTCAAATTTGTGGTCTCGAACCACTGTTCCGACTAGGGCCTAAACTGGGATGTTACATCATAGGCATAGGAGGCCTTATACACGTATATAAAAAATTTCGAAACTTAATCAGAAACTTTTCTTTAAAGCAGAGGTCACACGCCCATATGGTTTGGGACACGCCCGTGCACCCCCTTACACGCCCATGTCTTCCGACCATGGTCGACACTGACTAATTACATATGGCCTTGACACGCCCGTGGACTTAGACCGTGCACTATACCTTGATATACTGGCTTATCTCACACGGTCGGGGCACACGCCCATGTTCCAACCGTGTGTCATGCACGGCTTCAACACACGGCCGTGGGATTAGCCCGTGGCCTATTCTGACTTATGAGATTAAGGTGCGAGTTCACGACGGCCTAGACACACTGCGCCCATGTGCCTAAGGTGTGGGCACTTAGAGGCTATTTACCAAGCCAATGGCCACCCTGAAATCAAGTATCAATACCAATATTTAATTCAACAACTCAACTACTACATCTATCATGAACTAGAATACATACTTCATTGATAATTAAAAACATACATACTTAATCATTCAAGGCCAATCTCTTTGGCCATATAGAAAAGAATACTAGGCTTGATAGCCAACATTTTAACTTAAAATGAAATGCTTCCTATACATGCCATACTTAATATAAACAACTTGGCTATACCAAAATAGCGATTGATAGTGTGCTCCGAGCTCCGATGACGATGATCCACGAGATTAGCTTGGCGGGACTACATGGAAAGAAAGAGTGAAAGACGTAAGCATTTAGCTTAGTAAGTTTGCATATAATGCACATAACAACATACTTGCTTAAATTAAACCATTTGACATAAACAATGGTATCATAATTTCAGCTATAAAGCTTACTTGCTCATACTTGATTCTTACATATCTCATGATACTTACTAGTCTTATACTTGTGAGGTAAACAAGGTACCTGTATCACTTGATCACATTGATCAGCATACTTTAACATAATAATCATAATCTCTAATTTATCATTCATAACATGTATAATACTCGTTCTCGACTTGATGATAACTTTGCTTACTTACTTTCTTATTATCTCATTTGAACTTAGCTCTTTTGCCCGATGAATTTATATGAATAACTGAGGATACTAAATCTCATCTCACATAACTCAATGCCAAAGCCATATCCTAGATACGGTCTTACATGGAATGTCTCATCTTGGTTTCGAGGCCATGTCTTGACATGGGCTTATACGAAATCTTTCTCGTGAGTTCCCTTGGGAACTTACCATTGCCATGTCTTGACATGGTCTTACTTGGTATCTTTGCTCATGAATTGGTCAATGCCGAGCCTTGGCTTGGGCTTACATGAAATCTCTTTCTCTTGATAGCTTTTCAATGCCAAGCTTGCCTTGGACTTACATGACATCTTTGCTTGGAGACTCACCATTGCCATGCCTTGGCTTGGACTTACATGGGTCTTCATCTCATAATAACTCTTCAATGCCAAGACTTGTCTTGGTCTTACATGATAACTTGCTCAATTGCCGATGCCATTCCTCGGCTTGGTCTTATACGGACTTTCTCATTTCATGTGGTAGATCGAGTATCCTAAGCTATTCAACTTCAATCGGGGCTTTTTCATGCTTGATCTCATTAATTTCTTTGTTTAACATAACATTAAACATTTTCATAATAATATTTTACATTATAGTAAGCAATTCAATGACATAAATCATAAAGCTTAGAAATCATATAAACTTACCTCGATATACAAAATGTATGTAGATATGCAATTTAGCCTTCGACTTTATTCTTGCCTCGGTTTCGATCCAGGCTTCATTTTTCTTGATCTATAATCATAAATAGATCATTTAATACTCACGTTGACTAAATTGACTCTTAACTCATACTTTGGCAAAATTACTATTTTGCCCCTATACTTTCTCATATTTGTCCTTTTGCCCAAAGGCTCGTAAAATGAATCTCATTCAACTTTCTTAAACTTCATGCTTAGCTGATTCATTTTCTCTACTATAGCGATCATCAATTCCCATTATATTTAATATGTATGACCAATTTCATAATTTTTACAAACTAGTACTTACTAGTATTTTTCATGAAATTCACTTAGAAAAAGATGTTTATCTAACATCAAACTCTCATAAACTTCCATAAAATATCATTTTAAAAGCATGTCACTCTTGGGTAGATTTTTGAACATGCATCTTAGCTTATTTTATAGCTAAAAATAGCTAATTCATAATACGAGATCTTCAAAAACACAAAAAATATTAAAAACGGGGCTAAGATGAACTTACTAGCAAGCTTGAAAGATGAACAAACCCTAGCTATGGGTTCTTGGAAAATTTCGGCAATGAGAAAGAAGATGAATGAAATTTTTATTATCTTTTTTCCCATTTTAATCATTTAAATGGTAAATGACTAAAATGCCCTTCTCTTTAAAAATTTCCCTTTTACTAACTCATGTCCATTTTTGTCCAAAACTTATAATTTGGGCAGTTTGCTACTTAAGGACTCATAATTAATATTCTCAAGCTATTTCATACAAAAAGCTTCTAGAAACTCATATTTTACAACTCTTGCAATTTAGTCCTTTTTGGACCAAACAACTTCAATTTAACGAAATTGCTTTATGAAACTTTCATACTAGCATGCAAACATGGCATAAACCTTAAAACTCATGAATTCACCTCGGACTCGTGGCCTCGCACCACTATTCCGACTAGGCCCTAAATCGAGCTGTTACACACAAAACCAAACTTTAAACATTTACAAGCCAACTCAAATGGCTAAATTCATAAGCAACACATACACCAAAATGACCCAAAGTCCCTATACATGCTATATGACCCAAAACTTAATTTCCTACACGGTTATGACACACGGTCGTGTCTAATGACCGTGGGGTAAGGTCAGTAGCTAGCTAGTTGTACACGGCCATGGCACACGGGCGTGCCTAGTCGCCGTGTGAATAAGTCAGTATGTGGCTTAAGGGTACACGGCCTGAGCACACGGGCGTGCTTGGTGGCCGTGTGGAGAAGTCAGAATGCTTGCTCTATTTTGGCACGGCTTAGACACATGGGGGTGTCTGTGACCGTTTGGGGCACACGGCCTGACTACACGGGCGTGTGACCTCAACAGGCTTGGTGAATATTTGAAATTTTGAAAAATTTCGTAAGTGTTTGGTTTAGTCCCGACCCTATTCTAGCATTTGTTTAAGGTCTTATAGACCTCAATAAGGGACCATATGGTTAATGATGAGTATAGTTGATGGATGATAGACTTAGTGTCGTGTAATGGTTGTGTAATGATTCGATTGATCGGTAATGCCTCTTAACCCTATTCCGACGACGGTTTCGAGTTAGGGGTGTTACATTTTTATTGGTATCATAGCTACAGTTTAGTCGATTCTCGGACTAACGTAGCGTGTGTGAGTCTAGCTATACATGCCAAATATGAAACTGCGATAGTGTGATGAATACTGATAGTTGAAAATGTGTTTTATTATAGTAATGGATCTCGATCGAGCAGTTGCTGATGATGTAGAGAGTAACGCACCTGCTCCCGTTCAAGGGACATCGCCGGCCATATCTAGGCCGAATGAAAGTAGTGAGGGAGGAGAGGCTAAGCAAGCCTTCTTCCGTATGATGAGTGAGTGGTTTTCAGAGTTTGTTCGAATGAATCCGGCTGCTCCACACCCTCTACCCCCACAAGTACCTATTATGCCACAAGTTGTAGATCCGATCAGATTGAATAAACCTCCTGTGGATAAGATCCGAAAGTACAGGGCCGAAGAGTTCAGGGCCACAATCGATGATGATGTCGAGAGAGCTGAGTTTTGGCTCGAGAATACCCTTCGAGTATTTGATGAGATGTCATTGACTCCTGATGAATGTATAAAATGTGCAGTTTCATTGTTGAGAGATACAACCTATAATTGGTGGAAAACATTGATTTCCATGGTTCCGAGAGAGAGAATCACTTGGGACTTCTTTCAAGTTGAGTTCAGAAAGAAGTATATCAGTCAACGCTTCATTGATCGGAAACGTAAAGAGTTTTTAGAGCTAAAATAGGGTCGTTTGTCAGTTACCGTGTACGAGTGAGAATTTGTGAGACTGAGCCAGTATGCACGGGAATGTGTTTCGACTGAAGCTACTATGTGTAAACGCTTTATAGAAGGGTTGAACGAGGATATTAATTTATTGGTTGGGATACTTGACATAAACGAATTTGTTGTGTTAGTCGAAAGAGCATGGAAAGCCGAGGAGCTAAGTAAAGAAAAGAAGAAAGCTGATTCTGAAGCTCGTGATGAAAGAAAAAGATCGATGAGTAGGTTTTTTCAACCTTCGACGAAGAGATTCAGAGATGCAAGCAACCGATCAAATGCTTCGTTTGGGCATCCGAATAGAGATCGCGCAAGACTAAGTGTTTGTCCAAGAACTCAAGCTCCAATGGAATCAAGTGTCGATAGTGCCAAAAGTAACAAACTTGAGTGTAGACAATGTGGAAGGCGACATGTGGGAGAATGCTGGGGCAAGTACAATAATAGAGTTTATTATAAATGTGGATCCCGAGATCATTTTATTCGAGATTGCCCAAAGATGGTCGAAGAGGAAAATGTTCAGAATGAAAGACCGAGTAATGTGATGGCTAGAGGTAGACCACCCAGAAACACCAGAAATGTGAGTGGAAGCCAAAAGAGGACTACTGATACAGCTGTGAGGTTAGAGGCGAGAGCACCTACCCGAGCTTATGCTATACGTGCACGAGAGGAAGCATCATCTCCAAACGTCATCTTCGGTACTTTCACTTTATTTGATACTGATGTCATTGCATTGATAGATCCAGGATCTACTCATTCATATATGTGTGTGTGAATCTAGTATCAAGTAAGACTCTACCTGTTGAGTCTACTGAATTTGTGATTAGAGTATCGAATCCCTTAGGCAAGTGTGTTTTGATGGATAAGGTGTGCAAGAATTGTCCATTGATGTTTTGAGATGTTTATTTTCTCGTAAATTTGATGTTACTACCATTCGATGAGTTTGACATAATGCAGGTATGGATTGGCTTACTCGCATAATGCCATCGTGAATTGTAAAAGAAAGAGTATTGAGTTGAAAAGTCGAATGGTGAGCTAGTTGAACAGTAATCCAATGATATGAAAGGATTACTATTTGTTGTATCTGCGATGAAAGCTATGAACTATGTGAAAAAGGGTTGTGAAGCTTATTTGGCATACATGATTGATACAAAAGTGTCGTAAAAGAAAGTTGAATCTGCGGCTCGTGGTATGTGAGTTTCGGATGTGTTTCTGAAGAGTTACCGGGATTACCTCTCGATTCGGGAAGTCAAATTTGGTATTGAATTAGTGTGGGGACCACTCCCATTTCGATAGCTCCGTATAGAATGGCACCAACAGAATTGAAAGAGTTAAAGTCTCGCCGGCAGGAGTTGGATCGACAGAGGATTTGCACGACCGAAGTTTCTCACCCCGGGAGCTCTGTGTTATTCGTGAAAAAGAAAGACGGCACGATGAGGATGTGTACTGATTACAGACAGTTGAACAAAGTAACGATAAAGAAAAAATATATGTTGCCTCGTATTGATGATTTATTTGATCAGCTGAGTGGAGCTACAATGTTTTCAAAGATAGATTTGAGATCAGGTTACTATCAGTTAAGAGTTAAAGAATCCGATGTACCGAAAACTACTTTCAGAACAAGGTACGGACATTACGAATTCTTAGTGATGCCTTTCAGACTAAAAAATGCTCCTGTAGTGTTTATGGATCTGATGAATCATATATTCAAACCGTATTTGGATCGTTTTGTAGTGGTGTTCATTGATGATATTTTGATCTATTCGTGTGATGAGATGTAGCATGCCGAGCATTTGAGAACTGTGCTACAAACTCTGCGTGAGAAACAGTTGTATGCTAAGTTTAGTAAACGTGAATTTTGGTTGCGTGAAGTTGGTTTTTTGGGGCATATTGTGTCAGCTGCCGGGATACGAGTTGATCCTAGTAAAATATCTGTTATATTAGAATGGAAGCCTCCGAGAAATGTGTCTGAAGTCCGTAGTTTTCTGGGACTAACGGGATATTATAGACGATTTGTGAAAGGCTTCTCGATGATTGCGACTCCGTTGACAGAGTTACTACAGAAAGATGTTAGATTCGAGTGGTCAGAAAAATGCCATCAGAGTTTTGAACAATTGAAAGTGTTGTTGACAAAAGCACCAGTGTTGGTTCAACCTGAATCGGACAAAGAATTCATAGTTTACAGTGATGCCTCATTAAATGGTTTGGGTTGTGTGCTGATGCAAGAAGGTAAAGTCATTGCTTATGCTTCGAGGCAACTAAAGCCGCATGAAAAGAACTACCCAATGCACGACCTTGAATTGGTCGTGATTGTGTTTGCATTGAAAATATGGCGTCATTATTTATTTGGTGAGAAGTGTCATATCTTTACAGATCACAAGAGTTTGAAGTACTTGATGACTCAGAAAGAATTGAATTTGCGATAGAGAAGATGGTTAGAGTTGTTGAAAGATTACAAACTTGTGATAGATTACCACCCGGGTAAAGCTAATGTTGTAGCTGATGCTTTGAGTCGAAAGTCCATATGTGCTTTGCGAGCAATGAATGCTTAGAAAGATCTATGTGATGATAGTGCGGTTATGGCCGAGTTGAAAATAAAGCCGATGCTTGTACATCAGATTTGTGATGCCCAGAAAAGTGGTGTTGAAATGATGGCTAAACGAACTCAATGTGAATCGAATGCTAAATCAGAATTTCGAGTTGATAGTGATGATTGTTTGAGATTTAGAGATCGGATTTGTATTCTGAGAAATTCAGAGTTGATTCAAGCAATTTTAAAAGAGGCTCATAATAGTCGATTAACTGTACATCCTGAGAGTACGAAAATGTATAATGATCTGAAACAATTTTATTGGTGGCATGGTATGAAACGAGACATCTCCGACTTTGTGTCGAAATGTTTAATTTGTAAGCAAGTTAAAGCCGAACATCAGGTTCCGTCTGGATTGTTGCAACCGTTTGGATTGTGTCAGGATCACGATGGACTTTGTGTCGGGATTGCCTTTATCTCCGGGAAAGAAAGATGCAATCTGGGTGATAGTTGACAGATTGACGAAATCAGCTCATTTTGTTCCGGTGAGAACAGATTATTCACTTGATAAATTGGTTGAATTGTATATTACTGAGATTGTGAGATTGCACGGGGTGCCACTATCTATTGTGTCGGACAGAGATCCGAGATTTACCTCACGATTTTGGAAGAAATTACAAGAGGCTTTAGGCACAAAATTACATTTCAGTACTACGTTTCATCTGCAAACGGATGGTCAGTCTGAGCGAATCATTCAGATTCTTGAAGATATGTTAAGATGTTGTATACTTGAATCCGAGACTACGTGGGAAAAACATTTACCATTGATTGAGTTTGCATACAACAATAGTTTTCAATCTAGCATTAAAATGGCACCATACGAGGCTCTCTACGGTCAAAAGTGTCGAACTCCATTGTATTGGACTGAGCTGAGTGAGAATAAGATTCACGGGGTCGATCTTATAAAAGAGACTGAGCGGAAAGTGAAAGTAATTCGTGGCAGTTTGAAAGCGGCCTCAGATCATCAGAAGTCTTATGAAGATTTGAAACGAAAAGATATTGAATTTGAAAATGGCGATAAAGTGTTTTTGAAAGTATCTCCGTGGAAGAAAATACTTCGATTTGGCTGTAAAGGCAAGCTGAGTCCGAGATTCATCGAACCGTATGAGATCTGTAACATCTCGGTTTAGGGCCTAGTCAGAATAGTGGTGCGAGACCACAAATCTGAGGGTTATGAATGAGTTTTTGAGGTTTATATTATGTATGCATGCTAGTGTAAAAGTTTCATGAAGGAATTTTGTGAAATTGTGGTTGAATTGTCCAAAAGGACTAAATTGCAAAAGTTGCAAAATGTGTGTTTCTAGAAGCTATATGTCTGAAATAGCTTTAGATTATTAATTGGAGGTCCTTAAATAGAAATTTATCCAAATTCTAATTTTTGGACAAAAATGGGCATGGATGAGTCAAAATTTGAAGTTTATCAAAAAGGGCATTTTGGTCATTTATCAAATAAGTGATTAAATAGGTGAAAAGATGATAAAAATTCACTCATCTTCTCCCCCAAGCTGCCGAAAATTAGAGAAGCCATTGTTAGGGCTCTTTCAATTTTTCAAGCTTGCTAGTAAGTGCTCTTAAGCCCGGTTTTTGATATTCTTCGTATTTTTGAAGTCCTAGTAGCATGAGTAAGCTATTTTGAGATTTTTGGTGAGCTATTATGGATGTTCAAAAATGTTCATATGTATGACATGCATGTATTTTGTTGTTTTATGGAAGATTATGAAAGCTTGATGTAGTAGAAACATCTTTTGTTAAGTGATTTTCCATGAAAATGCATGTAGGGACTAGTTTGTGAAAAACTTTAGTTTTGTCATACATGTGTGATTTGGTGAGATTTGATTAATGCTTTAGTTGAGTAAGTGGTTCGACTAAGCATGAAAGGATAGAAAGTTGAATAAAAATCACTTTACGAGCCTTTGGGACTAAAGTGTAAATATGAGAAAGTTTAGGGGTAAAATAGTAATTTTGCTAAAGTATGAGATGTGGGTCAATTTAGTCAATGTATGTATTGAATAAGCTGATTTATTCATTATAGATCAAGAAAGACGAAGCTCGGATCAAAACCGAGGCAAAAGCAAGGTGGTGGACTAAATTGCATATTTCTATGCTTTTGAGTATCGAGGTAAGTCTATGTATAAATAATGCATTCATACTTACAATTTGTTAATGCTAGCTAGTGTGTAGCATATTTGAGAACCTATGTGGGATGAATGTAGTAGAAAATGTGGAATGAATGTATGATCGAGAATGATTAAGTAAGTAGACTTGTGCATGTGTTGTGATAATGCTAGATGGTGGGCTAAGTGTGATACCATCCTAATGCATATTGACGATGAGCTAGCTATGTACGATGCTATCATGAAGTATATCGTTTGGTGAGCTATGTGCTGAATCACTATGAATACCTTTGTGGTAGGCTAAGTGCGATTCCACCTTATTAATCAATTGTGGTGTGCTAAGTGCGAAACCACTGAGATATTGGCTGTGTGGATTAACTGTGTGTATTAGCTGTGTGGATTAGTTATGTGAATTAACTGTGTGAATAGTTGTGTGGATAAGTTATGTGGATAAAGCGTGTGGATGTACTACGAGAAATAATGATGTGTTGTATATTGTGTAAATGTGACATAGAATGCAGGGTGCATTTGATGGTTATGAGTATGTGACTCATGATGTGTTGGAAATGTGGTAAGGGATAGAAATAGTAAGCATAGTTGTGAATTACTTGTTGGTATAATGCTAATGGTTGCTTAGCTTATACTATGTTGCTTATTTGTTTATGTGTAAACTTACTAAGCTCAAAGCTTACTCTCTTTCTTTTCCCTTGTCTTATAGATTAAAAGTGTTGAATCAAGATACGAGGATCATCAGAAGATAGCCCACATATCAGCACACTTTGGTACATGAAACTTAATGTTTTGTATATGGCATGTATAGGGGCTAGATAAGTTAGTAAATTTTGTTGTAAATGGCTAAGATGTGTTGGCCTTTAGATGGATAGCTTAATTTGTATAATGCCATGGTTGTTGGCTATCACATTATATGAAAGAAAGATGTAGTTTTCTATGTGAGAATGCACTTCAATTTAAGTTGATTATGATTGTGTTGGATGAGTATTTGTTGTGTATGCTAGAAGGGTGAAAAGAACTTGGCACTTAGCTTTGTCCTTGACCATGTGGTTAGACACACGGACGTGTGTCTAGACCATGTGTGACACACGGTCAGCCCACGGGCGTGTGCTGTGGTCGTGCGTCCCCTACATGTTAATATTTTTAAAACAGAATAGACCACGGACTAGTCACACGGGCGTGTGCCTAGGGCGTGTGGGATTAATCAGCGTTGGCCACGGGCTAGCCACACGGGCGTGTGTCTAGACTCTAGGCCGTGCGAGGGAAGTCAGTGTTCACTACGGTTGGGGAGCACGGGCGTGCCTTAACCGTGGGGCATTTGGCAGAATGCTTGGGTTTTTAGGCACGGTCGGGGGACATGGCGTGTGTGCCCATGCACGGGCGTGTCTAATCTTGCACAGGCGTGTGAGACCTGTTTAAAAGAAAAAAAATTTAAGGATTGTAAAAGTTCCAGATTAGTCTCGAGAGCCCTCGTGTGTATGAGTGAGGCCTCGTAAGTTGAGAATGAGGTTATAGCGAGTAATGACATTGAGCCTAAGTGGCGATTAAGTGGTTTGAGTTTGGTAATGCCTCGGGCCCGGTTCCCATGTGTAGAACCCAGGTAAGGGGTGTTACAAGATCATTGAGCGAGCTGGGTCAGTTGCTTATAGATTGATGTTGCCACCTGAGTTAGAAAAGATTCATAACGTGTTTCATGTGTCAATGCTTCGACGGTACAGATCAGACCCGTCTCATGTGATTGCTCCTACTAAGGTTGAGATTCAGTCAAACTTGTCGTATAGTGAGGAACCGATCCGAATTTTGGCACGAGAGACCAAAGAGTTGAGAAATAAGAAAATATCTTTAGTGAAAGTATTGTGGCACAAGCACGGAATTGAAGAGGCTACGTGGGAGCCTGAGAATGTTATGAGAGAGCAATATCCACAGCTATTTACCGGTAAGATTTTCGGGGACGAAAATCCCTAAAGGAGGGAGAGTTGTAACAGCTCAAATTAGACCCTAGTCGGAACAGTGGTTTCGAGACCACAAATCCAAGGTTGGAATAATATTTTAATGTTATTTTTTGGTGTTGATTATATGAGATATAGTCTGTGTAAAAATTCTGTGTGGTAATTTTGTCGACTGTGTGCCAAATTAAGAGAAAGAACTTAATTGCGTAAAGTGTAAAAGCTGTGTGCTGATTGTTAAAGTGTCTAATTGTTGTTGGCTTTGAAATGGGAAGCCTTTAATAGGCAAATAGCCCATTAATAAGATGAGTGGGTGGTAATGGTCAAGAATGACCTTGCATTATATGTTGTATATATTTATTAGTAAAGGTTAAAATTGTAAAATGATAATTAAGTTATTATTTCATGAAACATAAAAGAAATAAGCATGATAGTG
The DNA here is from genome assembly GCA_025698515.1 of Gossypium sturtianum. Lineage (NCBI taxonomy): Eukaryota > Viridiplantae > Streptophyta > Magnoliopsida > Malvales > Malvaceae > Gossypium > Gossypium sturtianum. The sequence goes on along the minus strand of CM046947.1, from coordinate 69,312,361 downwards.
GATTTTATGCATCCATCTATCACCGAAATTATAAAAGAGGAAGAAAAGAGAAACCAAAGCTATGTTTCAGCTATTGTCTTCCTTGATTGAGGTATGAGTTTTGCTCGATTTTTTATAATTTCTATGTTTTTGCAATCGTTGCTTCGTAAACTTTGAAACCCATGTTTAAATTTTGTGAATTGATGATGCCTTTGAAATGTACCATTGATGGACATGTGAGTTCTTGAATGTTTGATGGTGGAAAATGAAAGCTTAGTGTTGGGTTAACATAGTTTGTATTGGAAGTTTTGATGAAATTGAGTAATTTGGGTTAAATTGAGAAAAGTGTAAATTGAGGGACTAAAATGTGAAATAAATGAAATGTGTGGGCTTGAATGAACTCAAGGAAAATTTGGCTAGGCTTGTGTGAAAATAAATTGTGTGAATTTGATGATTTTGTGAAATAGGGACTAAAGTGTCGAAATGTGAAAATGTGAGACCTATTTTGTAAAACACCCTAAATATGTGTGTTTGGACTAAAATGAATGATTTGGTGATTGAATGGATTGAATTTGAATGTGTATAGACCAAGAGAGGAGAGGTTCGGATCGAGATCGAAGCAAAGATAAAGTGCTCGATTGACTGACCGTTGCGATAGTTCAACGTCCGAGGTAAGTTTGGACATAATACGAACATCTAGTTATGTTAAATGATATGAAGTGAATGTTATAATGATATTGAAATGTGGATGCTATGTGAGAGTTGAGTTTGAGTTATGGGGCACTAAGTGTGCGTATTCGGAAACATGATCGAGATGATCAGCACTGTGTGTGCGAAATAATATAAGCTTTGACTTTGTGGTTGGCACTGTGTGTGCGATACCGATTGAAGAGCGGTTTGATAAAAATGCACTATGTGTGCGATGATAATTAAGCTTCGGCTAAATGTCAGGGCACCAAGTGTGCAATTGAATCAAAGAAGAGACGAAAGTTGATCGAAAGGGAAAAATGAGTATTAAGTAGCAAATGTAATTGACTACTAGGTGTTGGCTAAGGTACGCTCGGAACCTATGTGGTTGATGAATCTATGAATGAGATTATGAATGTTAAATGAGCATTTTAGTTTTGGATGGTATGATATATATGTATATGTGAAATAATCTATGTGGTGGTTTGTTTAATTTAAATGTGTTATGTTACGAACTTATTAAGCTTTGGAAAGCTTACTGTGTGATTTGTTTCTCTGCTTTGCAGTGTCAATAAAGCTAGCTCGGATTCGGGGATCGTTAGCATTCTCTATCACACTATCGACAATCTATTTTGGTACTTTTGGAAAGATGTATATAGTTGAATTATGGCATGTATAAGCTAGTAGTTTTGAAACATGTTTGAGATGTGTAAATAGCCATGTGATGTGGCTAGATAAATGATGGTAATATGCATGTGAGGCTTTGATATATGATGCATATTTTGGTATAGCTTGTGGGTTAAGAAAATGTCTTATGAATGGTAATCTTAGTGATGGTATGATGCTAGTATGATTTACTGAATTTGGGGATGAATCATGCTTGGTATTGAATGTGTTCAAGTTGTGTAATTTAGTTCCTAAGTTGACATGTTTAGAAATGAGATTATATGAGATGATATGTTGATCACTTGACATGAAAATTGGTTGCCAATTTGTGTGTGGAAGTATGCTTAAATGTGCTTGTAGGTTTGACCCATGTGTGGGTGGCAAATTGGCCTTGCAAATGGTCTGTTTTGCCTACACGGTTATGACACACGGGCGCGTCTAATGACCGTGGGGTAAGGTCAGTAGCTAGCTAGTTGTACACGGCCATGGCACACGGGCGTGCCTAGTCGCCGTGTGAATAAGTTAGTATGTGGCTTAAGGGTACACGGCCTGAGCACACGGGCGTGCATGGTGGCCGTGTGGAGAAGTCAAAATGCTTGCTCTGTTTTGGCACGGCTTAGACACATGGGGGTGTCTGGTGACCGTGTGGGGCACACGGCCTGGTTACATGGGCGTGTGACCTCAACAGACTTGGTGAATATTTGAAATTTTGAAAACTTTCGTAAGTGTTCGGTTTAGTCCCGACCCTATTCTATCATGTGTTTGAGGTCTTATAGACCTCAATAAGGGACTATATGGTTAATGATGAGTATAGTTGATTGATGAATGACTTAGTGTCGTGTAATGGTTGTGTAATGATTCGATTGATCGGTAACGCCTCTTAACCCTATTCCGGTGACGGTTTCGGGTTAGGGGTGTTACACTTCCACTATCTACAAATTTGCCGATGTCAATTCCTTTCACGAAAATTAGAGAAATCCTCATACCAAAATCACCACGTTCCTATGATCGAACCATAAATACAACAATAATAGACATAGTTATCACAAGCCAAAGAACACACTTTAAAGATGAGCCATGATTGATAATTTACGAAATAAGGATGATAAGAAAACCAAGATAATGAAATCCAAGATGTGATATCATATTGGAAGTCTGAGAACATAACTCTTAAGAAAATAATAAAGATTTTGATGATTCCTCAAAGAAAACCAGAAAAAAAACAATGCTTATACGCTCTGGAATCTATTATAACAGAGATAATATATTTTCCAAATATGTATACAAAACAACACAACATCCAGTAGAAACAGAAGAATAGCCTCACATAAATTTTTACCAACAACTTTTATTCCAAACATAATAGAATAGAATCCCACATAGAGAGATAAGAAATGCTGCTCATCAACCAACCAGATCAACAGTGCTCCCATCTAACATTATAAGTAGCTAACATTCTCATACGATAAGAATTTCATCAGAAAACGAACAATCACATATATCTCTAAGGATAAATGAGTACATAAAATACCCAGGAGAGATCATCATAATCTATTCAATTACAACTGTTACACTCAGACATCTTTACGATTCAAATATCATTCCTCTACTAATTCTGTCATCACTAATCCCATATTATTCCATTCACTAACGAAAATCAATCCGGAAGAAATTCTAGCAAATACATACTTTAGACATCATACCTGAATGAGTCTATTAGCCGAGATTAACTTTTTCTTTAACCGTGACATTGCGAAATCCGAATGATCTTTAGAATAACTGGCATCTTTTCCAGAACTGTATTCATTTGCCAAACTATTCTTAACTCTGACCACATTATTAGTTATTCCGCTACCGGACTCTTTAGTCTCTTACTTGTGAGCTCATTCAACTTAAATCTCTTGAAATTTTGTTATAAAATACCACATTGGTAAGGGGGTGAGGTCGTAAAGCCTCTTACTCGACTCTCATAAATTCACACATATAACTTAGCATTCATCGTCAACATAATATCTTCACAATCATATAATTCACTTCAAGCTAATTAACATACTTTTCGATTATCTTTGCTCAAACAAGTGCACTTAAACATATATTCCATAAATTTTGAGTAAGTTCACTTATCGCATTCACTTAATCAAACAAGCTAGGCACATAACATCATATGAATGTGAAACAAACATGAATGAGCTTATCACAATATAAACTTCCATTTCCTTTCACCTTTCCATATTTCAAGAATAATTCCCTTTGAACTATTGTAATTTCGATGGATACTTGGGTAGTATACTCAAGGTATGCATGTCAACAATCCGTCAATTCATTTTCAAAAGTGCCCTTTTGACACATATTCATGGAGTACACTCTCGAGCCACATATGACATAACAGGATTTCCAATTCAGGCTAAATTCTTTCGATAACGTATGCTCTAAAGGCTTACTCTAGATTACCCGTCCGGGCTAAATCTATTTCATAACATATGCTCAAGAGGGCTTAATTCAGGATTGTCATTCCGAGCTAAATCATTTTTTCAAAATTTAAAACATTTTATCTGTTTCATAAAATCACCATAATCCATCGAAATACAACGTTCAACCGGAACAATGACATTTTATCCATATTTCTCAACTTATGGTTATTTCATTTTGTACATCATCACATACATATCATGAACTCTTATTCATACCTTTCCAAGTTTCGACTCATCATAAACACATTTTCAAATATCTTAGTATCACTTTCAGCATTTTCGAAAGTAGCTCGGTTGGAAAGCATCTCTGTCTCAACAAAACAATTTCATCAGACTCAGGAGATATCACACTATCACGGGTTACATATGGCATGTATAGCTAGACTCTCACACATGCTAGGTTAGTCCAAGAATCGACTAAACTGCAGCTCTGATACAACTAAATGTAACACCCTTAACCCATATTCGACACCGGAAGAGGGTACGAGGCATTACCGGACATAAACACAAGCAAACATACATTTCCGAGTAATAAATTTCCATTCAAATTTAAAAATTTTCATACACATTCATATCGTCCCTAAAATGAGCCTATGAGGCTCAATACATTCTTTGGAAGTGGTTCGGAACTAAACCGAAAACTTTAGAAAATTTTACAAAACTTAGAATTTTTTTGCTAGATGAAGGGCTAACACGCCCGTGTGGTCCAAGGGACACGCCCTTGTGACCCTGGGACACGCCTGTGCTTCAGACCATGTTCAATTTAGGGTTGTTCTCTGACATGTGCCACACGGTCGTGCCACAAGCCCGTGTGCTACGCCGTGTAGCACACACGGTTGAGACACACGCCAGTGTGCTCAATTCTGGACATTCTATTTTTTTCCAAAATTAAGGTGCAGGGGACACACGGCCGGATCACATGCCCGTGGGGCAGATCGTGTGTCACACATAGCCTAGACACACGCTCGTGTGTCTACCCGTGTGTACAAAAATTAAGGCTATTTACCAAGCCATTTTGCCACCCTCACTTGCACTCATCTACACAACATCACATAGCACAAACTCAAACATATGAGAGCAACCAAACAACCACAACCAAGACAATAACATGTCATTCTTATACCATCATATATCATGCTTAATACATCATACTTAGCCCGTTAAAAGCATACTAATTTCACATTCACAATAGGGCATTAACATATGAATAAAATTATGATCGACATAAACCATCATTCATGGCTATATATAAGATGAAGCATTAACAATTACAAGCTAATACATATGGCCAAATTAATAATGACACACATAACAAATTGACTTAGTCCCTATACAAGCCATAGACTTAAAATGCCTGAATTCGTTTATACCCAAAATGATAACTTGATAGTGTGATAAGATCTCCGGTGATGCCCAACCCGAGCTAGCTTAATAACCCTATAAGACATAGGAAAGGAAGGGGGTAAGCTATATATATAGCTTAGTAAGTCCGTACGAAAATAATAAGCGACTCTTATAAATCTTTTATCAAGTTCAACAATTTAAACACCAGATAATACAAATTGCTATAAAGCTCACAGTTAAAATTTTCTTTCAGTCATAATGTTTACTCTATCAACTTATAAGCATAATTTAACATATCTTGGTGTCAGCCTAACAACCATAACCTCTCCTTTGTAGCATATTATAGCAATTCAACAAATCATTTCAAACCTCATGGTAAACATGCACATTAATGATGTGTACTCATGTTTCCGAGCATATGTCTTAATATCTTTCAATTGCCTAAACTATTATCTTCCCTTACTTCCATAACCATTTTAATAGGCAATTATGCCAATCTTTCCTTTTTCTCATATCCGATAAATCGCAATTTGTATGAATAAAACATGCTGTATCATAACTCGATTTGGTCCGAAGGCCAATCACAAAATTGTCAATCGAATTTACCATATATTTCATACATCACAAGTATAGACCAATAGTCACAAGGTTTTCATAAAATCATTCTCGTGGAAAATCATGAACTCACAATTTCATGAAGTCAATGCTTATAAAATTTACATACATACCTGTACCAATTTGTAATACTTACATACTCTTTCTCTTCTTTGACATACCCATTGAATTTCCCGTTGAACCATTTGGAATACTAAAGTATACTCGGGAATCTCGTACACCCAGTATCGTACCAATGCCATATCCCAAATATGGTCTTAGTGTAATCTCGTATCGATGCCAATAGCCCAGCTATGGTCTTACACGAAGTCTCATATCGATGCCATATCCCAAATTTGGTCTTACACGAAGTCTCATATCGATGCCATATCCCAGATATGGTCTTACACGTAATTTCAGTAACCCTAATGTCATGACATTTGTATATTATCTATTCCTAATATTCAACCGGGACTTTCGCTGTATCAAATCTCTGTCGGTCATTTCCGTAGTATCGTACTCAATAGCATTAACATTACATTTCAATAATATAGCATTCACCACAATTATATCAATTACGCATTTATACATATAGAATTTAATGCTTATTAAACATACGAACTTACCTCGGCATAAAAACGGCAAAAAGGACTAAATCGTCAAATACTTGTTTTTCCCTCGTTATTATTGGAGAGACTTACCACCGTTAAGAATGTCATCCATTTCTACAAGGAGAATCAGAGTCCAAATGGCTATAAGCCCACGGATATTGCAACTGGGGTTGATCCCTAAGTAGTACCATCCACTTATAAGTCATGGCCTTACAATGCCACTAATAACTTGGTCGTCATGTTGGTGGGAAGGAAAAATGAACCCCCACACTTCTTTTACACCGTATGCAAGCTGCACGTATGATGTTGGTCTATCTCATCAGTAGTTGCCATTGGTGAGTCTTCTATAAGGGTTTTGGTTCCCTATATGGCTGATACTAATCTTACTATTGTAAGCTTTTCTCAATCTTCCACCCCATCACAATCCTCAACTAATATGTACAGTGAGGCATTAATGGAAAGGGCATAAGAGGTTATTGCAGTAGCGAATCTAAGGGTGCAACCGAACAATAGTAGTCGCAAGAGGCTAAGGGTTGAAGGGAGTTCATAGAACACTGAGGAGAGCAGTGGCAGCAGAATGGTATGTCATAGGCGAGGTAAGGGACCAGTCAATCCTGGAAGAGAATTTGCTCCGCCAGCTCTCCCTTCTCATCTTTAGACACAGACAGAGTCCGCCACTTCATACGACTTAGCTTCCATTGCTCCACCTCTTCTTAAAGAGCCCACTCCCAGCCTTATCCATTCTGTACCACTGTCTTCTCCACTTGGTTCAATGCCAATCCCTTCTTTCTCTAACGGGATATCTACCTTATTCCTGTGGAAAAACCACGCCAATGAAGGTCAGTCCCCTTTCTCTCCTCTTGAAGTCAGCCAAAGATGAGAGAGGAGCCTACCTTAAGAGTTGAAGGAATACGCCTTCCTTTCTTCTTTTGGAGCTTGCCAACCAACCTTAGCATAATTGGTAGATGCTTACCAAGTTATGGTGGAAGAATGCGGACTCCTTAGCTGGGCCTTCTGTAGGCACTATAGTGGAAGTGAATCCAAACGAGCTAAGTTGAGAAAGGTCTTGGCTTCTAGAAATCAAGAACTAGCCCGACTTCACGCACACACGAGTGCAGTTTGCGTAACTAAGAGCTCATCGAATCTATCTCCATTTGGGAAACTAAATACAACTCCAAGAAGAAAGATTTTGAAGAAAGAATACGCCAACTAGAGAGCCTAATCAATTTTTTAAAGGAACAACATTTGGCAGACCTGGAGAGGGTGCAGAAGGAAAACAATGAAGCCTTAGAGAATTAAAAGGATGAAACCATAGCGGGGATAACAAATTATATTCCCAAATTGAGGTCCAACCATATTCTATACACCCAAGTCATCGTAGGGCCTTTTGATGTGAGCCAAGTGAACTTCGGCTACATAAGCAAGCTCACCAACGTTGATCTGGGCTTTGATGTACTAAATCCTCCTAGGGCTGAGTGGAAAGAGTTTCAAAAGAAGTGAAAAGAATCTGAAAACCTATTCTTCTCCCCAGAACCTGAGCCAAATACTCCTGCCCCTATTGAGGAAGCCAGTGATAAGGGAGAGGATGCAGAGGGGACTACTGATCATGTAACACCCCAAACCCAACCTAGAAGTTAGGCTCGAATTTGGAATGTCACATTAAAGGCGCACTTCAAAACAATTTACTAGTTAACCATTTAAGGCCCAAAAGCCAAAAACGAAAGATTATTTCGAAAACCATATTAACACTTTAATAATTTTATGAAATTTCTTAAGTGGGTAGTTGAAACAATAATAATAATAAACCCAAAATTCAAAGTCAAATAGGAGTTACATGGCCTTATTACAATCCAATGAAAAATAAACAAAGTATTTAAATCAGAATCATTTGAATAAATTAAAACATTCGAACAGCTTGTAGTGTGGCCATCTCCGAGTCCTCTCCCACGTCGAGTCGTCTATTCAGGATTACCTGAAACATTAAATTAAAGGGTAAGAGTTTCGAAACTTAGTGTGTACAACCATTGGCAATCAAATCACATACAAATATTCACATTGGGCCTAAGCCCTAACAAAATCGGTGGTCTTGGGCCTTAGCCCACAATGACCTCATATCATATCATATCGCATCATATAAAAACAAGATAATGCAAAACCCACCCCAGAAATCCATCCACTACACACACCATTTCCCTTCCAACCTTATGGCTCCTGTGGGGAATTCTAGCTCGACCCACCCCTCCGCTACACACCATGGGTAGCCCAATTGTGGTACTACCGAACGTTGCAGCAAAGCTGCTAATCATATATTGGGCTTAAAGCCTTCCGTGGATCCATACCATACGGCCATGCGATCCTTAAATATTGACATAGAGTCATCAATATATATATGTTAGGCACATAGCCATGGTAAATATGATTGGCACAAAGCCATAATAACAGTACAAAGCGTTCGGTATTGGCACAAAGCCCATAATTACGGCACAAAGCCTTCGGTATTGGCATAAAGCCCATAATTACGGCACAAAGCCTTCAGTATTGGCACAAAGCCCATAATTACGGCACAAAGCCCATATTAATGGCACACAGCCCTCGGTAACATTATCGGTGCAGCATGGCTGCTCGGTGGCTAAAAAGCCTGCAGTGGATCCACAGTCGTCAAGCGACTATGCGATCCTCAAATTCTTCCTCCGTACCATAATTCCCACCCATATGCATCCTAAGTAGAATATAATATGAATGCATCAAACACACAAGTTACAACCATAAACTCATATCTGTCACATAGGGGTATTTTCGTCATTTCACTACCCAATGGTATTTTCGTAATTCTACCCTACAGGGGTATTTTGGTAGTTTGGCAAAATAGGGGTATTTTGGTAATTTACAAATCTAGGGGTATATTAGTAATTTTACAAATATAAGGGTATTTTAGTAATTTTACAAATATAAGGGTATTTGGTCCCTCTCGGGTTTTAGTTATGAACTTTGGCCCATAAATAAGTCCTCGCGGTTAAAGTGAACAAACACTATGCACCAGGTAGGATCTTAGAAAAGAGGAGGTGGGTCACTAGGACCGCTTAAGTACCAAGCTCTCACTAGATCCAATCCTAGACATGCATATGTCGGTTACCACACTCTAACTAATCGACTTGTCCACAGACATGTTTGATTATTAGATTAAGTTTTATGTTATTTAAGAGTTGTTCAGAACTAGGCCTAAAGTCCATTAAACCCTGGCATACTTGTCTACGTCCACCATAAAGCCCATATTACATCCTTACGGCCCATTAGGCCCAAATCTCATTCATATGGCCTACTAGGCCCAAAACAATTCCAAATCATGTAACATGCGTGACTAACTTAATACGTATGACCAAACCAACAAATTTCATCAAACTTAGCCTCAAAGCCCACCGGGCCCGTTTAGCCACTTTCGGCTTTTCGGCTTTTCGGCATTGCCGATATCGTGTGTGTAGTGTTTGTACACACCTGGTAACCTTGCGTGCTGTGAACTCCTTAGTCACGAACCTACAATTGACATTACTAGCGATTAACCAAAGCTTTAACACATACTTATCAAAAACTGAAACCTCACCGTACCCTTACCGTGTGCCTCACGTGCTAGTAGCCCTTCCTTTGCTACTATTGGCGATTAACCTCTAGATCTGCACCCAAACACCTATATTCAACACCAAGTGACCCATATTGATCATAAGTCACCCGTATGAGCCACAATAGATTCGGTCATTTACTAAACCCTAACTGAGTCGAGAATACTTATTGCCTTGATAGCAATCCTTACCTACCGCACTTGCGATTGCTGAACCTCACCCTTGTTAATACATGGTAACGGCAAAAAGGGTTTAGATAGCCCTTCGGCTTTCAACAAAATGTACTAAGGGGAGTTAACAGAATACTTACCGAATTCAACCTTAGATCCTGCGGCCTACCAAACGAGATTCGGCTTTTAACCTTGATTGAGAGTAGATACCAACTGATTTGTGATAGAGAAAAACAACAAATATTCGGCACTAATGGGGGATTTCGGCAAGAGAAGATGATGGTAATTCGGCAATAGAAAAGTTTGGCTAAGAGAGAATTCGGCAAAAAGGAATTGTAATATCCTGGATTGATGGCTCATGCATTAATGCTTAATTGTATGATATAGCATGTCTACGTGAATGTTGAATGTGTTTTATGAATTTTGTGAACCTTAGAATGTAGGAAAATGCCTTAGAAAATATTAAGTTTTAAGCTTTGAAGTGGAACTGAAGCAGAGTGGCCTTAAGAGAAATTGTTGGGGAAATATGACACAAAAATGGGCTTGTTTAAGTGGCTTGGAGGTGCCACTTAAGGCCTCAGTAGGTGACGCCACAAGCAGGGTGCAAGGGCCTAGGTTCGAGCTGCATGGGAAGCAAATAAAAGAATTTTATTTTGCAGCAATGAGCAAGAGAGGTGGGCGGCAATAAGATACTAAGAGGATTAGCTTAAGATGAGCTAAATCCCTTTTAAAATTTCGGCTAAGGTAAGGATAAATGATGATTTTATTTTAATTATTTTTAAATGGGAAGATAAGAGATAAAATAGGAGAAAAGCAAGGACGAGCTAATGTTTGAGTGTTAGCCGAATTCAAGGGGGGAGTAAGTGAGGCAATCGGTCATACTAAGGGGATTAAGTGCCGAATTTCATTCTTTTCTCACCTTTCTCTTTAAGCCGAAATTCTTCTACTTTCTCCTCCTCTTCTTTTCTTTTCGTTCAACATTAATTTTTGCACCTTTTTCCTTATATGGCCGAATATTCCATCACCATTTGAGAGCCATAGCCGAACCCCTTATAGCCCTTATCCTCTTCTCATTTTTCTTTTCACTATTAAAGTGCCGAAACATCACTTCCATTTTGGGATCTAGAAGCTGAATAAACCCCAACCCCTAGCCGATTGTTCAAAGCCAAAAGTTCACTTCTTTGGCACTCTCTGAATCGATTTCCCCTGCAAATCTCCTTGTCGATATTGTGAAGGTGGATGATCATTTGCGGTTGGTCTTTATTCTTTGGTAAGAAATCTCTTTGATGTCGATTTATTCTTTTCTTCTCTGACTGTCGAAATCAAGACCCTAACCACATTGTTGCTTTATGGCTGAAACTCTGAAGGAGGGTTTCGGGATTCTGTATTATCGACTACAAGGGAGGAGGACCTCGAGATTTCAAGATCTAAGGTAAACGTGTGTAACCATAGGCCGAAGGCCATTTATCTAAATGTTAAAATGGAATCTAACATATACCTATAGGGATTTCGACATCACTAGGAGCAAGGACAATTTTGGGATTTTAGATCCACAAGGTAAGTGCTTATGGTATTCGGCCAAGGCCATAGTTGATGTTTCAGATTTGTTTCTTATTTGTTGGAAAGCCGAAATTAACCGGTTAAGTGATTTAATAGTTGGCCGATTACAAGAAGAGTTATCACGAAGTTTCTGGGATTTGATTAGTAATCAAATCGGCAGCAAGGAATTTGAGATCTAAAGCGTTAGATCGAGATTTTTCGGGAATTTCAGTGGAAGCGATAAGTATATCAGGTGTGTACCCCACACTAAACCTTATTAGATTACGGCTTAAATTAGTTATGTGTATTTATAATGATATGAATGTGGCCAAAGGTACCATGCAATGGTACAAAGTACTCAGGTACGTTTACCCACTCCTACTATGAGTATAATATGATCTGTTATGGCACCCATGTAAAACTATAAGAATGTAAATAAAGAATATGGCATGATATTGCATGTTTTGTATGGCATGGGCATATGGGTTATATGGAAAGGGAAGTGATTGGTGGTTATATACCCCAATATATGAATGTGGTGGCCGGTCACAATATTCGAATGTGGTGACTTGGGCCACGTTATGCGAATGTGGTGTCTCATGACACAAAATAATTATCTAGTGGCTATGCCACGAATATTATAAGAGGCGATGAGCACGTCACGCAGCAAATGACCGCGCAGCCGATGATGTGTAGCGGATGGAGGGTTGACTTAGTAGTCCCCACGGTGTGCGAGTTAGTACGGGTGATGTGTAGCGGATGGTAACTAGGTTTGGGTTCGGGTTTGCATCATTTTATTATTTAATTATATGTATATGTATGAATTGATATGCCTAAACTATTGGGATTTAGTGTTGGTTACACATTGAGTCTGTTTGACTCACCTGTTGGGAATATTTTTCAGGTGACACTCGGTGATGGACCAAGGCCAAGCGGGAGCTTAGTGGTGGCCATGCTCGGCACACAAAGATTATTTTCAATTTGGACTCTTCATTTTCTTATAAGTATCTTGGATTTATTTGGGTTTTCTTTGATGTAATAAGGCCACTAGTATGAAACTGTTTATGCATGCATTTTAATTATTTAGTATGATACGAATTTTATCAATTTAAAGTTTAAGCAATTTTTCTTAAAAATAAATTCTAAATGTTTAGACACCTAAACACAAATGATTTTCGAATTAAAGATTAAACCCCAAAACAACTCGGTATTTTTATAAAACCACCCCAAATTTTCCAAGTAATAAACATGAAATTAAAACGTTTTACTCGAGGAACATACCAGATCCGGTCTGGGCTCGTGGGCCGGGTTTGGGGTGTTTCAATTTGGTATCAGAGCCCGGTTCGAAACTCGACTCTGGGGTTTTTGGGCTCCAAAATGTTAAACTCGACTCTGGGGTTTTTGGGCTCCAAAATGTTTTCTAAAAATGGGCTTTTTAAAGGATAACCGGTCTGTTAGCTCAAAGATGGCACACGCTTCTCGACCCAAGTCCGCTGCGAGTAAGTACCCTAAACCATTGTGTGATATACATGTGGGCTTTATGGGCTTTATGGGACATAGACTAGTTTAAATAGACTACGATGGACTATAGGCTTAGTTTAAACCACTTCTTAAACTTTCATAAGACTTAATTTCACTAAACAAACCCGTGAGCGAGCCACGAGACTAGGGTGTGGTAGCCGTCGTGACGCATGTCTAGGATTGGATGCGGAAGAGCACGGTATTTAAGCGATCCTAGTGACTCACCTCCTCTTATTTGGAATCCCTGCAGTGCGTGGTATTTGTTCACCTTAGTCGAGTTAGGGTGTGGCAATAGGCAAACGCATGCCTAGGAGTGGATTCGGGGAGAGCTTGGTATTCAAGCGGTCCTAGCGACTCACCTCCTCTTATTTGGAATCCTACAGTGCGTGGTGACTATTCACCCTAGTTATGAGGACTCGTTGATGGGCTAAACCCTATAATTAAAACTAGAAAGGGACCGGCCACCCTAGTTTGAAAAAAAAATTACTGAAATACCCCCGGATTTCAAAATTACTGAAATACCCTTATTTCATAAAATCAACAAGGAACCCTGAATTGGAAAATTTACAAAATTACCCCTGATTTACAAATTTTTTAAATTAACCCTGATTTATTACCAAAATACCCTTGTAGGTGAAATGACGAAAATACCCCTGGGATAGGAATAGGACGAAAATGTTTGAATGATGAATGTGTGTTGAATGAATGTGCTTCTCTAAATTAGGATAGAAGACTTGAAACTTTGATCGATCGAAAGAACTACTTCTAAACTTCTTTTCATAAAACTTCTTCGCGGATAATCAGTGGAACAAAAGACTAATACATAAAATTCCTTAAAACAGATTAAAGCGCGATCGTAGAAATGAGTTCTAGGGGACGTGGTCGTAATGTGCGAGGACGTGGTGGAGGCAGAATGACCGTATCGGAATCCGTTAGGTCTGGACAAGGGTCCAGAAAATGAGTACCACCACCCCCACCACGGTGTTGGTGTTGGCGACAAGATCGACGGGGAGGATGCGATATCGCGAGCAATCTGCGAGTTCTTGAGATGGTGGCTGGAGCAGGTGGAGGTATGGGAGCTCAGAAATCTGTACCCGAGCGACTCCGAGCCAATGGGGCTGAGGTGTTTTGTGGTGTATCTGGTGTGGCACCCAGTACGGCTGAGTATTGGTTGGAGGCAACCGAGCGAATTATGGACGAGCTCGATTTAACTGCTGAGGAGAAACTGAAAGGGATGGTGGCACTACTTCGCGACGAAGCATTTCTGGGGCTGGTTCAAGGGAACAAATCCGTGGCGGAGTACGAGGCTGAATTCTTAAGGCTGAGTCGGTATGCTCGAGGGATAGTGGCTACGGAGCATGAACGGTGTGTCCGGTTTGAGGACGGACTTAGGGATGACCTAAGGTTGTTGATAGCTCCGCAGTAGGAGCGGGAATTTACCGTATTAGTGGAGAAGGCTAAAGTGGCCGAAGGAGTTAAGGACTCTGTAAGGCAGAAATCTGATCGGAATAGACAAAAGAGAGGATTCGGATCATCTGGGTCATCTGGGAATGCACAGAAGAGGCCTAGATTTGATGGGCCGCGAGGTCAGCAAGTTGTTACAGGAGGGCAGTATCGTACTTGTGATCAGTGTGGGAAGAGGCACCTAGGAGAGTGTTGGAAGAAGACAGGGGGATGTTTCAAGTGTGGGACCAAGGACCACCTGATTAAGGACTGTCCTATACAAATAGACGGGGGCCGACCAATAGGTCAAGGTTCTAATCAGGCTAGAAGAGGGGGACAGCAGCCTCAGCGGGGTCATGGTCCGAATAACAGAGGTAATGGTGCTGGAAGAGGACGTGGGACCCCGGGCCGAGGTGTTGGCAATGCCGAGGCAAGGCAAGTGGGTCTAGTATATGTGGTTCATCGGAGAGGAGGGGCGACGCGCGGCGGACGTCATAACCGGTACGTTCCTTATAGCGAACAAGCCTTATTTTGCTTTGATTGATGTGGGCTCGACCCATTCCTATGTTGCATGTAGTGTAGTTGAAACACTAGGCATAGACTCTGAACTATCTGATAGGGAGATGACTGTAGTAAGCCCATTAGGCCAAACTGTAGTGGTGAATAAGATCTTTCGGAGCGTACCCTTAGAAATTCAGGGAGTGATATTTTCTGCCGACTTAATGGAACTTCCCTTCGGAGAATTCGATCTCATACTTGGCATGGATTGGCTAGTAGAACACCGAGCTATATTGGATTGTGCAACTAAACGAATGGAGTTAAAGACGCCGGAGGACGAGGCAATAATTATGATAGGAGAAAGAAGAAACTACTTGTCTAACGTAGTCTCTGCCTTAAAGGCTGATAAAATGGTTCGGAAAGGGTGCAAGGTATTTCTGACTTTTGTTAGGGCGATGGATGCCAAAGAAGGGGGAGTTAGTGGAGTTAGGACAGTAAAGGAGTTTGTGGATGTCTTTCCGGAGGAGTTACCTGGAATACCCCCAGACAGGGAGGTGGAGTTTGGAATTGACTTGCTGCCTGGAACGGCGCCAGTATCTATCGCTCTGTATAGAATGGCACCAAAGGAGTTGGTTGAGCTCAAGGCTCAAATCCAAGAGTTGCTTGATCGTGGGTTCATTCGACCCAGTGTGTCTCCATGGGGAGCACCGGTTTTGTTTGTGAAGAAGAAAGATGGGACTATGCGTATGTGCATAGATTATCGTCAGTTGAATAAGCTGACCATCAAGAACAAGTACCCTTTGCCAAGGATAGACGACTTGTTCGATCGGCTTAAAGAAGCGGCGGTGTTCTCAAAGATAGACCTAAGGTCTGGATATCATCAGCTTAAGGTGAAGGAAGCGGATATCCATAAGATGGCTTTTCAGACAAGATATGGGCATTATGAGTTCGTAGTGATGCCATTTGGTTTGACGAATGCCCAGCCGCGTTCATGGATATGATGAACCGGGTTTTTCAACCCTACTTGGATCGGTTCGTCATTGTGTTCATCGACGATATCCTAGTATACTCCAAGTCTGAGGAAGAACATGACGAGCATCTCCGGAAAGTGTTACAAGTGTTGAGGGAGAAAAAGCTCTATGCCAAATTCAGCAAGTGCGAGTTTTGGCTTAAGGAGGTTGCATTCTTAGGGCATGTGGTGTGCTGGAAGGAATAAGGGTGGACCCTAAGAAGATTGAGGCGAGTACTAGATTGGAAACCACCTAAGTGTCTGTGGGTGAGATTGAAGTTTCTTGGGGTGCGAGCTACTACGAGAAGGTTTGTGAAAGGATTTTCTTCAATAGCGCATGACTGTTGACAATCTTTGTTGAGAAAGGAGGTACCTTTCGTTTGGACGAGATAAGCAACAGGAGAGCTTTGAGAAGCTTAAGAGGGTTTTGACTGAAGCTCCGGTCTAGATTCAACCGGAGGCAGGAAAGGACTTTGTGGTGTACTGTGATACTTCTCACACAGGATTAGGATGTGTTCTAATGCGGGGCGGGAAGGTTGTAGCTTATGCGTCTCGGTAATTAAGGCTACACGAGGTTAACTACCCGACGCATGATTTGGAATTGGCGGCAGTGGTCTTTGCTCTTAAGGTATGGAGGCATTATTTATATGGAGAAAAGTCAGTGATCTACACGGACCACAAGAGCCTTAAGTATCTCACGACTCGAGAAGGAGTTGAACTTGAGGCAGCGAAGGTGGGTGGAATTGCGAAGGATTATGATTGTTCCATAGAGTATCATCGGGCAAGGCAAATGTAGTGGCGGATGCCTTAAGTCGGAAAGTGGTGTCGGATCACGAGGGCAATGTTTGCACATCCGAGCTTGTATGACGATGGAAGTCTGTGGCGAGTTGCAAGTTAAGCCGTCATGGTGAATGAGGTAAAGGAAAGTCGGTTAGTGGATGAGGACTTAAGTGCTAAGTTGCGCAAGTGCAGAGTGGAGAGTTGGAAGATTATAGTATTAATAACGAAGGAGTGTTGTGTTTTAAGGGTAAGGTGCGTATGCCGAGGAACAAGGAGTTAAAGCAGAGGATTCTTCAGGAATCGCATGGTAGCCCCTATGCTATGCATCCTGGAGGTACTAAATTGTACAAGGATCTAAGGGAACAGTTTTGGTGGCCTAGTCTGAAGAAGGAAGTTACAGAATTTGTCGGCAAGTGCTTGACGTGTCGACAAATTAAATTTGAACACCAAGTTAAAGTCGAGGATTGCTTCACCGATAATAATTCGCAGATGGAAGTGGGAGAGAATTACCATGGACTTCGTTAGTGGGTTTCCCCTTACGCCTACTAAGAAGGACTCGGTATGGGTGATAGTGGACCGATTGACAAAGTCCGCGCACTTCATTCCGGTAAGAGTTGATTATTCTTTGCAGAAGTTAGCAAAGTTATATGTGGCGGAAATTATGAGGTTGCATGGAGTGCCACTATCAATTATTTCAGATAGGGATCCAAGGTTTACGTCTCGGTTTTGGAAGGCTCTACATCAGGCTTTGGGCACTAAATTGGATTTCACTATGGCTTTTCATCCACAGTCGGACGGGCAGTCTGAACGAGTAATCCAAGTATTGGAAGATATGTTGAGGGGCTGTGTAATAGAGTTTAGAGGAAGTTGGGAAGAATACTTGCCTTTAGCGGAATTTGCGTACAATAATAGTTATCAAGCCAGTATTCGGATGGCACCATATGAAGCGCTGTATGGACGAAAGTGTCGCACTCCTACGTGTTGGACAGAATTGGGGGAACGACGAGTTTTGGGTCCGGAGAGATTGTGGTGGAGAATCGAAGAGAAAGTTGAGATAATTCGCGCCGCGGTTGAAGGAAGCATCCGCGAGCGAAGTAAATGCACGCAGATCTTAAGAGGAAAGACATAGAATTTGATGTGGGAGATCAAGTGTTTCTTAAGGTATCGCCTTGGAAGAAGGTGATGAGATTTGGTCGCAAAGGGAAGTTAAGTCCAAGGTTTATAGGACCATATCAGGTATTGAAGCGAGTTGGACCGGTGGCATACCGATTCTGATTGCCTTGAGTGAAGCAGATACACGACGTATTCCACGTGTCCATGCTACGTCGTTATCGTTCGGATCCATCTCATGTAGTTCCGGTTGAGGAGGTGGAGCTAAGACCAGATTTGTCCTACAAGGAAGAGCCGATTCAGATCTTGGAACGAGATGTGAAAGTGTTGCGAAGGAAGTCAGTTCCTTTGGTCAAAGTGTTATGGTGTAATCACGGATCGGAAGAAGCTTCATGGGAGCCAGAAGAAGCAATGCGATAGCAATACCCTCACTTATTTCAGCCAGGTAATTTCGAGGTCGAAATTATTTTAAGGGGGGTAGAACTATAATATCCTGGATTGATGGCTCATGCATTAATGCTTAATTGTATGATATAGCATGTCTGTGTGAATGTTGAATGTGTTTTATGAATTTTGTGAACCTTAGAATGTAGGAAAATGCCTTAGAAAATATTAAGTTTTAAGCTTTGAAGTGGGCAAGCAGCAGTGGCCTTAAGAGAAATTGTAGGGAAATATGACACAAAAATGGGCTTGTTTAAGTGGCTTGGAGATGCCACTTAAGGCCTTTGTAGGTGACGCCACAAGCAGGGTGCAAGGGCCTAGGTTCGAGCTGCAAGGGAAGCAAATAAAAGAATTTTATTTTGCAGCAAGGAGCAAGAGAGGTGGGCGGCAATAGGATACTAAGAGGACGAGCTTAAGATGAGCTAAATCCCTTTTAAAATTTCGGCTAAGGTAAGGATAAATGATTATTTTATTTTAATTATTTTTAAATGGGAAGATAAGATATAAAATAGGAGAAAAGCAAGGACGAGCTAATGTTTGAGTGTTAGCCGAATTCAAGGGGGAGTAAGTGAGGCAATCGGTCATACTAAGGGGATTAAGTGAATTTCATTCTTTTCTCACCTTTCTCTTTAAGCCAGAAATTCTTCTACTTTCTCCTCCTCTTCTTTTCTTTCGTTCAACATTAATTTTTGCACCTTTTTCCTTATATGGTCGAATATTCCATCACCATTTGAGAGCCATAGCCGAACCCCTTATAGCCCTCATCCTCTTCTCATTTTTCTTTTCACTATTAAAGTGCCGAAAAATAACTTCCATTTCGGGATCTAGAAGCCGAATAAACCCCAACCCCTAGCCGATTGTTCAAAGCCAAAAGTTCACTTCTTTGGCACTCCCTGAATCGATTTCCCCTGCAAATCTCCTTATCAATATTGTGAAGGTGGATGATCATTTGCGGTTGGTCTTTCTTCTTTGGTAAGAAATCTCTTTGATGTTGATTTATTCTTTTCTTCTTTGACTGTCGAAATCAAGACCCTAACCACATTGTTGCTTTATGGTCGAAACTCTGAAGGAGGGTTTCGGGATTCTGTATTGTCGACTACAAGGGAGGAGAACCTCGAGATTTCAAGATCTAAGGTAAACGTGTGTAGCCATAGGCCGAAGGCCATTTATCTAAATATTAGAATGGAATCTAACATATACCTATAGGGATTTCGACATCACTAGGAGCAAGGACAATTTCGAGATTTTAGATCCACAAGGTAAGTGCTTATGGTATTCGGCCAAGGCCATAGTTGATGTTTCAGATTTGTTTCTTATTTGTTGGAAAGCCGAAAGTAACCGGTTAAGTGATTTAATAGTTGGCCGATTACAAGAAGAGTTATCACAAAGTTTCTGGGATTTGATTAGTAATCAAATCGGCAGCAAGGAATTTGAGATCTAAAGCGTTAGATCGAGATTTTTCGGGAATTTCAGTGGAAGCGATAAGTATATCAGGTGTGTACCCTACACTAAGCCTTATTAGATTACGGCTTAAATTAGTTATGTGTATTTATAATAATATGAATGTGGCCAAAGGTACCATGCAATGGTACAAAGTACTCAGGTACGTTTACCCACTCCTACTATGAGTATAATATGATCTGTTATGGCACCCATGTGAAACTATAAGAATGTGAATAAAGAATATGGCATGATATTGCATGTTTTGTATGGCATGGGCATATGGGTTATATGGAAAGGGGAAGTGATTGGTGGTTATATACCCCAATATATGAATGTGGTGGCTTCGGTCACAATATCTAAATGTGGTGACTTCGGTCACGTTATCTGAATGTGGTGTCTCATAACACAAAATAATTATCTGGTGGCTATGCCACGAATATTATAAGAGGCGATGAGCACGTCGATGCTGTGACGCGCCGATGATGTGTAGCGGATGGAGTGTTGACTTAGTAGTCCCCACGGTGTGCAGGTTGGTACGGGTGATGTGTAGCGGATGGTAACTAGGTTTGGGTTCGGGTTTGCATCATTTTATTATTTAATTATATGCATATGTATGAACTGATATGCCTAAACTATTGGGATTTAGTGTTGGTTACACATTGAGTCTGTTTGACTCACCCCGTTGGGGAATATTTTTCAGGTGACACTCAGTGATGGACCGGGTCGGCAGGAGCTTAGTGGTGGCCATGCTCAGCACAAAGATTATTTTCAATTTGGACTCTTCATTTTCTTATAAGTATCTTGGATTTATTTCGGGTTTTCTTTGATGTAATAAGGCCACTAGTATGAAACTGTTTATGCATGCATTTTAATTATTTAGTATGATACGAATTTTATCAATTTAAAGTTTAAGCAATTTTTCTTAAAAATAAATTCTAAATGTTTAGACACCTAAACACAAACGATTTTCGAATTAAAGATTAAACCCCAAAACAACTCGGTATTTTTATAAAACCACCCCAAATTTTCCAAGTAATAAACATGAAATTAAAACGTTTTACTCGAGGAACATGCCAGATCCGGTCTGGGCTTGTGGGTCGGGTTTGGGGTGTTTCAGGAATGATGGTTTTTCGGCAATGGAAGAATTCGGCAACAGAAGAATAGAATGAGGGGGAGAAAAGAAAAGATCAAACGTGCTTATTTGAGGGTAACTACAGGATATTCGGTAAAGAAAAGAAAGACTAACTTATTTGCAAAACTCTCCAAATGCCGAAAGCCACAATGAAAATTCGAAATGCCCCCTAAAAGACCCAAAACGACGCTCATTTACCCTCTTAAGCCGAATTTATACACTTCCCACTTCCCACAACGGCACCAACTCTTCACACTTCTCAGCTCCTAACTTTTCTCCCTGATAACTCCTTTATCCCTTCCTTAATTTTCTCTCATGAACACTTCCTTCAGAGTTCACATCCAACGCCACTACTAACCATCTAGAAGGCAAAAATTAAATTCCCAACAAAATACCATGCCACTACTCGAACCTTGGACTCCCTTGCCTGCTAATGATGCCACCTCCCCCCTCCCTAAGTTGCGCCACTTTGCCACTACACCACAAGCCCTTTTGTGTCATTTTTCTTCTTCATTTATTTAAAAGGCCTACTAACTGAAGTCACAGTTCCCTTGGGCTAAAACTAAAATTTTCCCTATACCCTTACTTGATCCCAGAACATCTCTAACACCCCTAGACACTCCAAATTCATTACCCTCAAAGCCCACATGCCAATTGTCCTTTTCTTGCTTACTTAAAAATTTTCTGAGATCTAAAGCCCAAAGCCCAATAGGCCCAATACTTCTAGGCCCAAATTCGGGGTGTTACAAATTAGCTAGCTGAGGACAATGTTTAACTTCCTTTTATTTGTACTAGTCCTCCTATTTAATGAAATTTTCTTCCTTTTATCCATTCTCTTTTTATTTTCACCGCACCTATCTTTCTTTCTATTGTTACCAGCATGTTTACTGCCACCTAATAATGATCCGCCAATCTTGTACTTAATCACATAACACATATGATATCTTTATTTTAATCTAAGGGACTAAGCAAGGCCTAATGTAACATTGGTTATTCCTTATCTTCTTATGTTTAGAGGATCGACTAAACCAAGCTCTAATACAATTAAAATGTAACACCCTATACCTAACCCGATCATCGAGTCTGAGTACCAAGTGTCACAATTAACCCAAATTACATAATCTACCTTTTGAACTTGTTTTAATTCTAGGTATCGATAATGCTGAGTTTTAAATCCATATTTACCACACAAATTTATTCTAAATCCCTGATTAGTAACTTGTTTCAAAAATTAACTTCAAATAAATTCCCTTTTATACAAGTACTAACGTTTTACAATCATTTTTTCCATACTATGCCCGTATATTTACACTTACTATAATTTTAAACTTGATTCAGAACAATACAATCGTCCAACCCCCGAGGCGTAGCCTCTAAGGGTGCCCCTCTA
Organism: Gossypium sturtianum; assembly: GCA_025698515.1. NCBI lineage: Eukaryota > Viridiplantae > Streptophyta > Magnoliopsida > Malvales > Malvaceae > Gossypium > Gossypium sturtianum. Next base: position 69,289,919 of record CM046947.1, on the reverse strand, counting down.
TATGCATGATACAATTACCACCATTCACACGGACTTGGTGATGTCTGGTTTGGTCTCTCCATAAGAATCTCAAGTTACTCATTAACCAAGCATACAAGGCAGTACAATTGTAAGTTCATATGAACTTAGTGAGATTCTGTGCAACAGTAATCATAAAAAACTCCAAATTTTTGATGAAATAAGAATGAAAGCACAGAATTTAAACTCCTTGAGTATCAGAGAGGATTCTGTAAATTTACTGGCATAGTCGATGCCTCGTGGTCTCTAAGCTAATCGTTGGCGGACATATCCACTGATTTTGTAACAGCCCGATTTAGACCCTAGTCGAAACAGTGGTTTCGGGACCACAAATCTAAGGTTAGAGAAATAATTTAATATTATTGTTGATGTTTATGGTATGTGAAAAAGTATGTGTGAAAGTTCTGTGTGAAAATTTTATCGTTTGTGTGTCGATTTGTGAAAAAGGACCTAATCGTGTTAAATGCAAAAGCTGTGTGCTAGTACTTAAAAGTGCTTAATTGACATGGCTTTTTAAATGAAAGGTCCTTATGTTGTTATTTGACCAAGATTATAGTAAGTGGACATTTATGGACAACCATTAATTAATTTATAAGTTAAATAGCCATGGGTAAAATGGTAAATTATGTATTTATGTATATTAAATAAAATTAAAGCCAAAATGTTGTCATCTTTCATGCTTCTTCAACCGAAAATAAGAAAATAGCTAGGGCTTGGAAGCTTTGAAACATTCGGCTACTACAAGGCTCAATTGTAAGTTCGTTTTTGTTCGGGTTTTTTATGATTTTTATGTTTTTGTGATCGTTGTTAAGTGTTCTAGCTAGCCCATGCTTAAATTCATGAAATTTATTATAATTTTGAGTTATTCCATTGTTGATTTTTTGAGCTTTGTGATGTTTGATGATGAAAACTAAGTGTTTGATGATTGATATACATGTTTTCTAAAGTGATTTTGAGTAAAAATGCATTTTTGGGATTTAATTGAGAAATGTAAAAAATTTGTGTTGAAATGTGAAAAAATGTGAAATATGGGCTGTTAGGGGCACTATGGTAATTCGGCTAATCATGGATTAAATTGGATTTTGTGAATTTGTTGTATTTGTGAAATAAGGACTAAAATGTCAAAATGTGGAATTATGAAGGCTAAAGTGTAAAATGTCCTAACTATGTGTTTGTGGATTATTTTGGATGAAGATGAGATTGAATGAGTTGAATTTGATATTATATATGTAACATCCCAAAATAGGGGTTATTTGTGATTGAATTATTTTTTTCTTGTATTTGAATTTCTGTGATATTATGCGTGATGATATAAGGCTTAATTAGGAGTCTTGAGTAAGCTCGGTTTAGTAGAATAATTCTTAGTAAGGCTTATTTAAAGAAGAGGATTAAATGAGCTTAGCACTTAAGTTAATTTAAGTAGCAATAAGTGACACAAGATGAGTGCATGGCAAGTTGGTAATGGCGCATGGAGTTTGGCTTGAGGTTAGAGGTTCGAGTTGCATGTTTAGCAATTTGAAGGTTTATTTTTATATCCTTGCTTTGATGGACGGTCAAACTTATTTATGATAGGTTGGACTATTTCTTTTGGTAAGTTGAATATATGATTAAGGAAAGCTTGATAGTAGGGATAAGAATCTTGAAGTTATGGTATGATGAGGGGACAAAAGGCATGAAGGATGGAGGATGTTTTGGAAAGTTTCCTAAGCCTTTAGTGGATGAATGTGGACGGCATGTATGGCTAGGGGTGACCGAATTTTGATAGGTAGCTTGGGGAAAGAAATAGTTGGCCAATTTCTCCTTTGATCATCTTTTGGCATTTTTGTTTTCCCTCTCAAAAACTCTCTTTGGCCGAATGTGTATTGTGCATTTTGGTGCACTTTTGCTTTTGATTTTAGCATCTTTTGTTGAACCAAACCATACCATTTCCTTTTCTTTCATTTGCTCTTTTGAAACCAAAACAACATTTGATTTTGGGCATTGTGTACACATTTCTTTTAGGCAATATAGGTGTTGGCCAAATCTCTCTCTCTCACATCTCTCTTTTCTTCATTTGACTTTTGTTCAACCACATTTTCTCCCATCCTCTCTCTTGGCCGAATCTTTAACCATCTCAAACTCCATTTCTTTTCATTCACTCATAGTTTAAACATCCATTACCATTCGATTTCTATTTTCTTGTTCATTTCACCATAGCCGAAACTCTCATATCCTTCTTTTTAGTATTATATTTGGCCGAATATTCAAGGGGAAACTCTCTTAGTTTTTCTTCAATTGATTTTGGAAAAGGGTAAGTGTTCTTGGTCGTTTCTCCTTCAATTCTTTTCTTGTCTCTACGTTATTTTTCTTGTGGACTAAGGCCGAATCTATGGGCATTGGTTTGCAAGGTTCTAATCATTTAGGAATCGATTTATTTTAGGCTCTACGGACGTGGAAACAATCTTTCTAAGCCTCGTATATTCATCGATCGTCTTGGGTAAGCTTTTAGGTAAGATTGGTATTTTGAAGCGATAACTCTTTGGATTTAGTGTTATGGCCGAATGGCCTTTGTTTATATTTTAAGTGTTGGGCGATTGTAGGACAAGGATCTAGTGGTAAATCGGATTCGGGAGTTATTTCTTGCGTTGGTGAAAGGTGTGTATACATACACATCTTATAACTTTTTAATATGCTAAGTGTTATGTTATGCCTAACGTTTTGTGTAGACATGGATGAAATACCTTCATGGTATTAACAAGGATTTGGGTAAGTTCTTATTACTATGTGATTATTATTTGATGCTTTTGGGAAGCATGACACATTTGGTATGTGTATTATTTGATGTATGGCTTATGATAAATCGATTGGATGTTGTTAAATAAATCTATCAACATGATTTGTGGTACATGCATATAAAAATGATTGTTATGGGTTGATGAGAGGAGGGGCGGTGATATTCGTGTCGAGCGGACACCGGTGTTTTGGTAACACATCGTGACTACGGTCACCGAGAGGTTTGGTACCTCCGGAGGTTTGGCACCTCATAGCGACTTGTCCCGTGGTTAATTCCACCGTGGGTTGGCCCCACTTTGAGATATGGGATTGTCGCCGGTGATTTGGTATCACACGATGGGTTGGCCCCATCATTTATTTGTGACTTCGGTCACGGTGTTTTAGTAACACAATTGTGTCTTGGACACCGGAGATTTGGTATCTCCGGTGATTTGGTATCACATTTGTGACTATGCGTCACGGTGGTTTAGCACCACGGTGGTTTGGTACCACAAGGGGTAGAAAAAAGCGTATGGATGGTTAGGTTGGGTGCATTTAAACTTATGCATGTTAATTGGTTATAATTTGTGTATGTGATTCCATTAAATTGGGAAGGTTACACATTGAGTCTTGGTGACTCACCTTCTCCTTTAATTTTTCAGTGATTCGTAGCCCGCGGATGAGGAGGCGGATGGACTCGAGGTGGCCATGCGGTGGAGATTTTTAATAAATGAATTTTGGATTTTATCTATTTTTCTGTTGGGTTTATGTTGCTTAATTGTAATAAGGCCTCCTAGGATTATTTTATTATTCTTTGCATGTTTTATTTAAACTATTTGATGATGTTAAAACGGATGCACATGTTTTCTCAAATTAAAGCATAAAATGTTTTTAAAGTACCATCGGGTACATTTGAAAGCTGTAACAACCTAACTTAGTATATTTATTTTTTAAATGACATTAAGTAATGCTTTCTTCATAACACCTCAATTGTTTTAAATCAAAACAATATCTTTTATCAAAATTTAAAACGACTTAACAAGGGATTTTCAAAGGTTTTTCCTCCGTAGCATACCAAATTCGAGTCGTAATGTTTGGGCCGGGTTTGGGGTGTTACAAAATTGATATCGAGCCAGTTCAAAGCTGTTTGTGGGGGCCCAAGGCCCAAAAATGTTTTAGTAGGTCTATTTGAAATATTATGGTTTTTAATAAGCATGGCATCGAGTCTCCGGCACCGATCCGCCGGTAAGTACCACTAACTTTTGTATGAATTATTTCTTGTAGAAGGGTAGGAAGCATGGGACGTAGATAGTGATAGTATTTTAAACTTTAGGACTAGTTTACTCCAAACAAAGACATAAGACTTTAAGAGCCTAATTAAACCAACCTACGACCAAGTCGCCGAGAGTTAGGTGTGGTAACCTTAGTGCGCATGTCTAGGATTGGATCGGAAGAGCTTGGTACTTAAGCGGTCCTCGTGACTCACCTCCTCTTCGCGGGATTCCTACCAGTGTAGTAACCGGTTCACCCTAACCAAGAGGACTCGGTCATAGGCAAAATCCTAAATAAAACCCGAAAGGGATTAGCCATGTTTTAAGGAAAACTTGGTTTTAAAATCATTAAATTATTTTTTTAAGATGGTAGGACAAATGTATCTTGAAAATTTTCAAAATATTCTTGATTAACAAAATTACAAAAAATACCCTTTAGGAAAAATGACGAAAATACCCACAGGTTAGAAAGCGGATGATAATGCACGAAGAGTGCATAGGTATGAAAGGTATAGGAAATGGATGTATTATTCTGTGTAAACCAAGATAGAAGACTTAAAACCTTGTTTGATCGAAAGAATCTCTATTAAACTCTTTTCATAAAATTTCTTCGCGGATAATCAAGTGAAACATGTACTAATTCATAAAAATTTCCTAATCAGTTAAAGCGCGATAGTTAGAATGAGCTTTAGAGGACGTGGCCGTCGTGGGACGCGGAAGGGTAGGATGGCCGTATCGGAACACAGCGGGTCGGGTCAAGGATCTCGAGAATGAGATACCGCCACCACCACCCCAACCTTTGGAGTGAAAGAGCGAGGATCGGGCGGGTGACGACGTTTGTGTCACAAGCGATGCTACGGGTTACGGAAAGGGTAGCTGGAATTGGTGGAGGTGGAGGAGCTCGGAAGTCGGTTCTGAGAGACTTGAGCTAACGGAGCTGAATTTTCCGAGGTGTGTGCGGTGTAGCGCCCAATCACGGTGAGTATTGGCTGGAATCGACCAAAGAATCATGGATGAGATAGATTTGACAAATGAGGAGCGAAAGGAGCGGTGTCGCTTCTCAAGGATGAGTCATATCGATGGTGGCTCACGGTTCGAGATGGTGCTACGCAGATGATCTCACTTGGGAGTACTTCAAAGTCGCATATCGGAAGAAGTATGTTGGATCAAGCTACATTGACGCTCAAAGGAAAGCTTTTTCGGGGTTAGTGCAAAGGAATAAGTCCGTCTCTCGGAGTATGAAGCGGAATTCCTAAGGTGAGTCGTTATGCTCAGGAATAGTGGCATCGGAACATGATCGTTGTGTTCGTTTTGAAGACGGACTTAGAGGCGAGTTAAGGCTGCTGATTGCTCCACAAAGAAGAACGTGAGTTTTTGTCTTGGTGGAGAAGGCCAAGGTAGCCGAAGGAATCTAGGAGTCCGCGAGGCAAAGTTATGATAGGAGCAAGTGAAGAGAGGCTTTGGATCGTGCAGGTCAGGTGGTAGTGTTGAGAAAAGATTTAGGCGAGTGGGTCAAATCGGCGGGGAGGTCCACAATTTGCTAATCAAAGACCGCCCCAGTGTAACCGTTGTGGAAAGTTTCATTGGGGTGAATGTTGGACCGGAGGGAAAGGATGTTTCGAGTGTGGTTCGCTAGAACATCGTGTGAGGGACTGTCGCGTAAGCAAGCTAGGAATCGATCGAAGGTCAAGGTCGTGCCCGATTCGAGAAAGGAGGGACCAAAGACCGCAGAGAGGTCGTGGTAATGGTAGAGGTGGTTATGGCTCTAGTGGAGGTCGCGGAGCAACTAGCGAGGTATTGGCAACACGGAGGCTAGGCGGCCTAGTTTGGTGTATCTTTGCGAGGCGTCGTGAGGAAGGAGACGCACGGACGTCCATAACCAGATGCGTTTTAATTTTTGGTGTTCCATATCGCCTTGATAGATGTGGGTTCGACGCACTCTTACGTTGCTAGTAGTATAGTTGAGACCATGAGTTTAGTTCAGGCGCTTCTAAGAGGATGACTGCACTTAGTCCTTTAGGTCACTCTGTAGAAGTAGATAAGTTTGTATAGAGATATACCCCTAGAACTCCAAGGGGTAGTGTTTGTAGCCGATCGATGGAAGCGCCGTTTGAGGAGTTCGATCCGATTCTTGGGATGGATTGGTTGGTCAAGTACCAAGCAAGTTTGGATTGTGCCGCTAAGCGCATGGTTTTGAAGACGGTTGAAGGTGAAGAAGTGGTCATGATAGGTAATAGGAGAGATTATCTATCCAACGTGGTATCTGCGTTGAAAGCGTAAAGATGGTCGGGAAGGGTCCGTGAGGCGTTTCGTAGTTCATGTGTGTGCTTTGGAAGCTAAGGAGTCTTCTCGTGAGGAATGTTCAAACTGTAAAGGAATTTCTTGACGTATTTCTGAAGAACTTCCAGGGATTGCCTCCGGATCGTGAAGTCGAATTTGGTATAGATCTCATTGTTACAGAACGCGCGCCGGTGTCTATAGCTCCGTATAGGATGGCACCGAAGGAATTGTTGGAATTGAAGGCTCGGATACAAGAGTTGTTGGATCGAGGTTTCATTCGACCAAGTGTTTCACCTTGGGAGCGCCGGTACTTTTGTCAAGAAGAAGGATGGTACGATGCGGATGTGTATAGACTACCGCCGATTGAATAAGTCGACGATTAAAAACAAGTATCCTTTGCCGAGGATAGATGACTTGTTTGATCATTTGAAAGGGGTGCGGTTTTCTCTAAGATTGATTTAAGGTCCGGATATCATCAACTGAAGGTGAAAGAGGTGATATCCATAAGACGGCATTTCGTACTCGGTATGGACACTACGAGTTCCTGGTGATGCCGTTTGGTTTGACTAATGCACCAGCGAGCTTTCATGGACATGATGAATAGGGTATTTCAACGATTTTGGATCGAGTTTGTTGTGGTCTTTATAGATGATATTTTGGTGTATTGAAGTCGGAAGAGGAGCATGATGCGCATTTGCGAGTGGTGTTGCAGATTCCGAGGAAAAGCAATTGTATCTGCGAAATTTAGTAAGTGCGACTCGGGCTTAAGGAGGTGACTTTCTTGGGTCACGTTGTTTTGGCCGAGGGGATTAGAGTGGATCCTCGAAAGATTGAGGCGATGTTGGATTGGAAGCCGCCTAAATCGTGGGTGAAATTCGGAGTTTTCTAGGTGCAGCGGGGTATTACAGAAGATTTGTGGAAGGATTTTCTTTGATTGCCGCACCGATGACCAAGTTGTTGAGGAAAGGAGTTCCATTTGTATGGACCGAGAAGCAACAAGAAAGTTTTCGACAAATTGAAGAAGATTAGTGAAGCTCGGTTTGATTCAACCCGAGGCAGCAAGGAATTCACGGTTTATTGCGATGCATCACATATTGGTTTGGGATGCGTCTTTGATGCAAGAAGGGAAGGTAGTGGCTTATGCATCTCGGCAGATTGAGACCACATGAGGCTAATTATCCGACTCATGACTTGGAGTTAGCGGTTGTAGTCTTCGCTTTGAAGATATGGAGGCACTATTTGTACGGAGAGAAGTCGATAGTTTATACGGATCACAAGAGTCTTAAGTATATCTTGACTCGAAGGATTTGAATTTGAGGCGGCGTAGATGGATTGAGTGTTGAAGGACTACGATCGTTCGATCGAGTATCATCTGGTAAGGCTAACGTGGTGGCGCACGCGTTGAGTCGTAAGGTTGTATCGGATTTAAGATCGATGTTTGCTCGACTTAGTCTGTTCGATGATGGGAGTCTTTTGGCGAATTGCAAGTCAAGCCGACTTGGTTAGATCGATTAAGGAGAAGCGGTTAGAGGATGATGGTTTGAATGATCGGAGGTTGCAAGTCCGAATGGTGGATTAGAGGATTTTAGTACGTCCCGGTGATGGAGTTTTGTGCTTTAAAGGAAGAGCTTGTATGCCGAAGGATGTGGAGTTGAGACAAAGGATTCTTGGGACGCACATAGCAGCCCATATGCTATGCATCCTGGAGGTAGCAAGATGTATCGGGATTTGAGAGAGCAATTTTGGTGGCAGTGCGAAGCGGGAAGTAATGGCGAGTTCGTGGGTAAGTGTCAGACGTGTCAACAAGTCAAGGTTGAACATCGGTTGCCATCCGGTTTACTTCAGCCGGTGAAGATTCCTCGTGGAAGTGGGAGAGGATCACCATGGACTTTGTCGGTGGATTACCTCTTACGCCTAGCAAGAAGAATTGATTTGGGTGATTGTGGATCGTCGACTAAATCAGCGCATTTCATACTGTAAGGGTAGATTATTCGCTTGAGAGGTTAGCTAAGTTATATGTAGCCTGAGATAGTGAGATTGCATGGTGTGCGAGATCGATTATCTCGGATAGGGATCCGAGGTTTACATCGAGGTTTTGGAGAGCGTTGCATCAAGCTTTGGGTGCGAGATTGGACTTCAAACGACTTTTCATCCGCAATCCGACGGACAATCGGAGAGAGTGATTCAGATTTTAGAAGATATGCTCGAGAGGTTGCGTTCGGACTTGATGGCGCTTGGGAGGAGTATCTATCGTTGGCGAGGGTCGCTTATAACAATAGTTATCAAGCGAGTATCCAAATGGCTCCATATGAAGTAATTGTATGGACGAAGATGCCGTACTCCTACGTGTTGGACGGAACTAGGTGAACGTCATGTCTTGGGTCCGATTTGGTGACGTAAACCGAGGACAAAGTTAAGGTAATTCGGGCTCGTCTCAAGGAAGCATCGGATAGGCAAAAGTCTTACGCCGATCTCAAGCGAAAGGAGATGGAATACGAGGTAGGAGATAAAGTCTTTCGAAGGTGTCGCCTTGGAAAAAGGTGTTGCGCTTTGGGCAAAAAGGAAATTAAGTCCAAGGTTCATCGGCCCGTATATCGTGTTGAAGCGAGTAGGACCGGTAGCTTATCACTCGAATCGCCAAAGCAGAGTTGAGTCGATTCACAATGTCTTCCATGTGTCGATGCTTAGACGGTATAGGTCGAGATCCATCGCACATCGTGCGATGCAGAGATTGAGGTTAACTCCGACTTATCATTCGAGGAGGAACCAGTTCAGATTTTAGATCGTGATGTCAAGGTGTTGCGTAGAAAGTCAGTACCCTTAGTGAAAGTGCTATGGCGAAACCATGGTACGGAAGAAGCGACGTGGGAACCTGAGGAGGTGATGCGGCAGCAATTCCCCCATCTTTTCTGATCAGGTAATTTCGAGGTCGAAATTTTTTTTAAGGGGGGTAGAACTGTAACATCCCAAAATAGGGGTTATTTGTGATTGAATTATTTTTTTTCTTGTATTTGAATTTCTGTGATATTATGCGTGATGATATAAGGCTTAATTAGGAGTCTTGAGTAAGCTCGGTTTAGTAGAATAATTCTTAGTAAGGCTTATTTAAAGAAGAGGATTAAATGAGCTTAGCACTTAAGTTAATTTAAGTAGCAATAAGTGACACAAGATGAGTGCATGGCAAGTTGGTAATGGCGCATGGAGTTTGGCTTGAGGTTAGAGGTTCGAGTTGCATGTTTAGCAATTTGAAGGTTTATTTTTATATCCTTGCTTTGATGGACGGTCAAACTTATTTATGATAGGTTGGACTATTTCTTTTGGTAAGTTGAATATATGATTAAGGAAAGCTTGATAGTAGGGATAAGAATCTTGAAGTTATGGTATGATGAGGGGACAAAAGGCATGAAGGATGGAGGATGTTTTGGAAAGTTTCCTAAGCCTTTAGTGGATGAATGTGGACTGGCATGTATGGCTAGGGGTGACCGAATTTTGATAGGTAGCTTGGGGGAAAGAAATAGTTGGCCAATTTCTCCTTTGATCATCTTTTTGGCATTTTTGTTTTCCCTCTCCAAAAACTCTCTTTGGCCGAATGTGTATTGTGCATTTTGGTGCACTTTTGCTTTTGATTTTAGCATCTTTTGTTGAACCAAACCATACCATTTCCCTTTTCTTTCATTTGCTCTTTTGAAACCAAAACAACATTTGATTTTGGGCATTGTGTACACATTTCTTTTAGGCAATATAGGTGTTGGCCAAATCTCTCTCTCTCACATCTCTCTTTTCTTCATTTGACTTTTGTTCAACCACATTTTCTCCCATCCTCTCTCTTGGCCGAATCTTTAACCATCTCAAACTCCATTTCTTTTTCATTCACTCATAGTTTAAACATCCATTACCATTCGATTTCTATTTTCTTGTTCATTTCACCATAGCCAAACTCTCATATCCTTCTTTTTAGTATTATATTTGGCCGAATATTCAAGGGGAAACTCTCTTAGTTTTTCTTCAATTGATTTTGGAAAAGGGTAAGTGTTCTTGGTCGTTTCTCCTTCAATTCTTTTCTTGTCTCTACGTTATTTTTCTTGTGGACTAAGGCCGAATCTATGGGCATTGGTTTGCAAGGTTCTAATCATTTAGGAATCGATTTATTTTAGGCTCTACGGACGTGGAAACAATCTTTCTAAGCCTCGTATATTCATCGATCGTCTTGGGTAAGCTTTTAGGTAAGATTGGTATTTTGAAGCGATAACTCTTTGGATTTAGTGTTATGGCCGAATGGCCTTTGTTTATATTTTAAGTGTTGGCCGATTGTAGGACAAGGATCTAGTGGTAAATCGGATTCGGGAGTTATTTCTTGCGTTGGTGAAAGGTGTGTATACATACACATCTTATAACTTTTTAATATGCTAAGTGTTATGTTATGCCTAACGTTTTGTGTAGACATGGATGAAATACCTTCATGGTATTAACAAGGATTTGGGTAAGTTCTTATTACTATGTGATTATTATTTGATGCTTTTGGGAAGCATGACACATTTGGTATGTGTATTATTTGATGTATGGCTTATGATAAATCGATTGGATGTTGTTAAATAAATCTATCAACATGATTTGTGGTACATGCATATAAAAATGATTGTTATGGGTTGATGAGAGGAGGGGCAAAGTGATATTCGTGTCGAGCGGACACGGTGTTTTGGTAACACATCGTGACTACGGTCACCAGAGGTTTGGTACCTCCAGAGGTTTGGCACCTCATAGCGACTTGTCCACGTGGTTAATTCCACCGTGGGTTGGCCCCACTTTGAGATATGGGATTGTCCGCGGTGATTTGGTATCACACACGATGGGTTGGCCCCATCATTTATTTGTGACTTCGGTCACCAGTGTTTTGGTAACACAATTGTGTCTTCTGGACACCAGAGATTTGGTATCTCCGGTGATTTGGTATCACATTTGTGACTATGCGTCACGGTGGTTTGGCACCACCAAAGTGGTTTGGTACCACAAGGGGTAGAAAAAGGCGTATGGATGGTTAGGTTGGGTGCATTTAAACTTATGCATGTTAATTGGTTATAATTTGTGTATGTGATTCCATTAAATTGGGAAGGGTTACACATTGAGTCTTGGTGACTCACCTTCTCCTTTAATTTTTCAGGTGATTCGTAGACCGCGGATGAGGAGCCGGATGGACTCGAGGTGGCCATGCAGTGGAGATTTTTAATAAATGAATTTTGGATTTTATCTATTTTTCTGTTGGGTTTATGTTGCTTAATTGTAATAAGGCCTCCTAGGATTATTTTATTATTGCTGCATGTTTTATTTAAACTATTTGATGATGTTAAAACGGATGCACATGTTTTCTCAAATTAAACGCAAAATGTTTTTAAAGTACCATCGGGTACATTTGAAACTGTAACAACCTAACTTAGTATATTTATTTTTTTAAATGACATTAAGTAATGCTTTCTTCATAACACCTCAATTGTTTTAAATCAAAACAATATCTTTTATCAAAATTTAAAACGACTTAACAAGGGATTTTCAAAGGTTTTTCCTCCGTAGCATACCAAATTCGGTCGTAATGTTTGGGCCGGGTTTGGGGTGTTACAATATAGATCAAGAAAAGAGAAATTCGAACCTAGATCGAGGCAAGAACAAAGTGCTCAATTGATCGACTAGTATCGTTGTTTCTACGTCCGAGGTAGTGTATAATATGTATTGTTTAATAATGTTCATATGTGATGAAATGAATGGAAATGTGATTGTGGAGTTTGGTAATGTGAAATATGAGTTCGAAGATATGTAGCACTAAGTGGGCGTAAATAGAATCATTATAGTGATGAATGGCACTAAGTGTGCGAGATAATGAAAGCATCGGCTGTATTATTTGGCACTATGTGTGTGATACCGAGACAAATTCAGTTATATGTGATGGCACTAAGTGTGTGATATTATCATAGCTTCGACTAATTAATTGGCACTAAGTGTGCAAGTTCATCGAATGATTAAAGAGAACCGAATGAATTATGGCATCGATCATTGATGTGGTAAATGTGATAGATAAATACGTGATGGTACAGGTATGTAAAGAACCTAAGTGTTTGATGATATTGTGTATGAGATAGATGGAAGATTATGTGAATGAATGATGAGAAAATTTGGATTGAATAGCATTATGAATGATTGTATATGAACCTATAGATATGGTATGAAAATGAGTAGAAGCCATGGATGAGATTAAGTAGTGATGTGAATTGAACTAAGTGTTAGTTAATTTTGCATATTGAATTTGAATTGTTGAGTTAATTGTGTTTTATTACGAACTTACTAAGCTTTATAGCTTACTGTGTGAAGTCTTTCTCTGTTTTACAGTGGTATTTAAGGCTAGCTCGGATCTGGGAATCATCAGCGACTCAATCACACTATCGGACATCTATTTTTGGTACCTTTTGAAAGTTGTATATATATATGGTATATGGCATGTATAGGCTAGTGAAGATGTGGGATGTTTTGAGATGTATAAATCTTGCCATGTGATTTGGCTTGATACTGGATGAGACTTTGAATTGATTTTGGTATATGTTTTGCTATGTGAAAATGGTGTATGTGAGGTGTATATATGGTCTTGTGTGAATGGCCTATATGGTATACTTTGGTGAAATAGAAATGGTATGTTTCGTGCTTGATTTGGTATTTGAGATGGTGAATGATTTGTATGTTATTTGATGTTGGAATTGAACATGTAGGGATGTCCCAAAATTGGGTGGCAAATTGGCCTTGTAAATGGCCTATAATTGCCCTCACGAGTGAGCACACGAGCGTGTGTCTCGATGAAAACACAAAGATTTATATACTTTTTCATACCTAATTTTACTTAAAATCATGCATTTTCGATAGAATTTTTGTCATAAAATAAGTAATTTTTATAAAATAATTAAATTGTATTAAAAATTTGAACATGTTAATTTTTAGTCAATTTTACAATTATTTTAGTGAATTTTGATCATTTTTTGTGATTCGTACATAAAGGCGAAAATTGACCAGCAGATACACCGTTAGAAGAACAAAACCGAAGAAGCAATTCGAAGTAACAAGGCGAAATAATTTCCAGCCTAAGACGGTTCAAATATGTGTATTAATTCATAATATAATTAATTTTAATTTATTCCCAATTTAATTTGGGCTAAATAAATTAATTTTAATTAATTATAGAAAAATGGCCCAGTTGAACTGCACCAGTTGAACCAAATTGAGCGAACCGAACCAGCCACCAATTGGGAAGCCCAGAACCATTCAAATGCTGACCCAAATCAGCATTTTAGCTGATGAAATGAGCTTGCAAAAAGGACCTTGGAAGACTTCCAAATTGCATTCAAACCCCACCTTAAATTAGGGCTTTACGGATTTGCCCCAGGCTAATTTTAGCAAAGTTGAAAGTCTCAACTTTGCCATGTAAGATGGCCGGCCATGAGGGGGCTCTTTGGCTGCTGAAATTTGCTATTTTTAGCAGCCATCCTCAGCTATATAAACCCCCTTTGCTGCCCATTCAAAGCATCCCTCAACACTCTCATTCTCTCATCACTTCTCTTCTCTCCATTCTCTCTTTTTCTCCAAAAAAAAACCAAGCCTTCTTGTGCCGATTTCCCCTCTTGGAAAAGAGGAGTTTCTCAGCCATTTGGGGCAGCAAGTGAGTGTTCATAAAAGCCTTGATCGGTGAGGACAACAGAGACGAAAGAAGGGGCAATCAGTCAAGCCACGGAGAAACATCAGATTTGCTTCTTGTTCCCTATCTTTTTAATTTCTGTCGTTTTTATTGTGAACATATCTATGAATATGCATGTCTCTGAAATGGTTATTTTAATCAATCTAGCTTGAATTAAATCGTGTTGGGTTGATTTCATTCCGTCCTCTTGATTTGTTAAATTTATGTTTATGTTGTTATAGGCCTCAGTAAAATGCTTGATTAAGTAAAATCATGCCTAAGTTATTCTGGCATTATAATTGTTTAGATAACTAAAAAATTAATTATTTAAACGCATTGGAATTGTAATTAATGGACACAGTACTTAATCAATGCATGTTTAATTCTTCTAAGGTAGCTGAAGATTAGATTAGCATTGTATTTGGCGATACATATGCCTTGCATAACTTGCAAGATTATTGTGATTAAACTGTTTCAAGGTAAGGATACTTTGTTACCTCACATAGTCTTTTATATGCTTATTAGGTTGAATTAATCATTTGAATCGACATAGGAATATGCGAGAGATTGTTTAATTTAATAAGTATGTATGTACAATAAAATGTTTACCTTTATAAATCTGTTTAATCGGTTGAATTGACATAGAAATATGTACAAGAGATGAATGGATTTTTGATTTGTAAATATGTTCATAAGTTAGCAAATTACCGAGTTGTCGTGATTTATTCGTAACAAGTATAAGCATAAGTTTAATAATTCTAAGGTAAGGAAGTATAATTAATCCAACACAATTATATCATCTTGATTAAATCATATTTGGAATCGTGCACTAGAATTTATTTGTTTTATTTTAATTATTTCACTTAGTTTTTAACTCTTAGTTTTTTTTATTATCTCTTTTTAAAACCAAATATTTTTCCTTCACCAAAGTGTTTAAAATTACTTTCATAAATAATTCTTTTACAGTCCCTGTGGATACAATAACTCGACATTTACTTGTCACTTTATTACTTGTTGCGATTGTGTACACTTGCACATTTCCATCGTTCCACTCGATCGTGTCCTTCAATGACTCAATTCGAAGCTAGTCAGACTTGCACACGAGCCAGACACACGGGCGTGTGACAGGCCGTGTGACCCAAGTCAGTGTTGCACACGGGGTAAGACATGGTGTAAGGCATGGTCGTGTGAGGCACACGACCTAGCCATACGGGCGTGTGCCCTGTTTCGAAGAGAAATTTTTTTAAAGTTTCGTAAAAGTTTTAAATGTGATTGGTCCAGTCCCAAACCACTTACAAAGTGTAATATCCCGGGTTAGGGGCTATTTTGTTGTGGCATGTATTGCATGTGTTCAGTGTGCTGTGTTGCTGTTTGTGTAGTTTCGGGGCTTAATTGTAGGTTAGGAGTGTGCCTGGGTAGGTAGGAGAATTTTTGTTTTTAGGCTTTATAGGAGAGGAGCTGAGGAAGCTGGGGTATAAGAGTTTTATTTGGGGTTTTGTTGAACAAAAAGGTGAGCTGGCAAAGTGGCAACCATGCGTTACTTGGGAGCTAGGTGTGGCGTCAAATGCATGGGGTGGAGGTCTAGTGTTCGAGCTGCAAAGTCCCCATTTTGGTTCCCATTTTGGACGGCATGGGAGGAGGAAGTAGAAGGCAATTCAAATTCTTCTTTGGACTTGGTCAAACCGTTCAAATGGTGGGAGGGGAGTGAGTTTAGGAGGAAGACTTGGTCATGCTTGTTTGAATGTGTGGAGTGGAGTGTTGTGGGGGATTTGGCCGAATTTGAAGGAGTGTGGAGTGGGGGAAGTGGACGGCTTAGTGTGGAGAGGTGCTAGCCGAAATGCATTTTTGCATTTTTGGCATTTTTGGTGCATTTTCGGTCATATTGGGTAAAAGGAAGTTCATTCTTTTTATCAAAGGGTAAGCCGATTCTTTCTAAAGAATTTCTCTCATCTTCTTCACTTCTTGAAACCGAAAACATCAAACCCCTTTAGTTGCCGAAAAGTTGCTTTGTTTTCTTGATTTTGAGCTTGTGGCCGAATGTCCCTTCCACATCTTCTTCCTTCTTCATTGGAGTAAGCCGAAATTATAACTCTCTTCTCTCCATACTCTTTTCTTTGTTTTGAAACCTTGATAGCCGAAACCCCATTCTCCAAAATACCTTTCTCCATTGCTTCTTCTTTCAAACCGAAAGCACTTTTCTTTTCTTTGTTCCTTTTTGTTAATTAGCCGAATATCAACCCCTTGTTTCCCCACTTTTCTCTTGAGTTCTCTTCCTTGGTGTGAAGCCGAAACTTCTTTCCCCTCTTTGTTAAGGTGTTAGCCGAATCTTTTCCTTCTCCTAGTGGTTCTTCTTGGCCGAATATTAGGTGTTAATCTCGTGTTTCTATTCTCTTCGTTATAGGATCATTGGATTGTGGAAGCAAGCAAGAGGAGCCGTTTTCTTCTGACAATTGATTAGTAAGGGGTAAGTGATTGGTTGTTGTTAGTTTAATCGTCTGGTTTCGATTAAATCGTGAATGATAAAGGATTAACTGTTATTCTTTTCAAGGTGGTGGCCGATCGTCTTAGAAGGACCATTGTGGTTCGGGATTTGGTAGGAAACCAAATCGAGTATAGAGGTAAGGGTTCGATATTAACCCCTTTGGTTAATTAATGTTGGCCGAATGTTATAGATGTCTAACTCCTATTTGGCCGATTGTAGGATCAAGGATACAATGAGCTTTAGATCGTTTCCTTTAGTATTAGAGGTTGCGCTTTACCAGGTGTGTAAACTAACACACTTCCGTTTAGCAATATGATTGATAACCTGTGTGATAATTAATGAAACAGTGATGATTGATATGATACCCTAATGGGTATGATCTTGGACTCGGGTAAGTCAGTATTGTTACAAGTTTACTGATGATCTATATGGTATCATGACTATGTATGTATGTGATATGGGGTATGAGTCAAACATATTAGCATGATAGGCATGACTTGTATGATATGCATGATCACATGAGTATGGTATGTTGATGGGTGATATGAGTGGAGGGAGCGGTGATATTTTGTCTTGTGAGCACCGGTGTTTTGGTAACACACTTTGTGACTTTGGGTCACCAGAGGTTTAGCACCTCCGGAGGTTTGGCACCTCATTGCGACTCGTCCCGTGGTTTGACACCACCGTGGGTTGGCCCCACTTTGAGATATGGGATAAATGCGCTAGTGATTGGGTATCACACGATGGGTTGGCCCCATCATTCGATTATTGTGACTACGGTCACGGTGGTTTGGTACCACATTTGTGTCTTTGGGACACCGGAGGTTGGGCACCTCATTGCGACTTGTCCCCGTGGTTAACACCACCGTGGGTTAGCCCCACTTGAGATATGGGATCGTCACGCTAGTGATTGGGTATCACACGATGGGTTGGCCCCATCATTGGATTTGTGACTTCGGTCACCGGTGCTTTGGTAGCACAAAGCGTGTCTTTGGGACACCGGTGGTTTGGCACCACATTGATGGATATTGTGTCTTTGGGACACCAGTGTTTTGGTAACACATTGTGACTATATGTCACCAGTGGTTTGGCACCACCGGTGGTTTGGTACCACACGGGGTAGAAAAGGAGATACGGATGGTTAGGATTGGGTTGCATTAATTATGTTGCTATGTATGATGTGTGTTAGCATGTTGTTTCATCGGGAGGCGGATTTATGCATCTGAGTCATTCGACTCACCCTCTCCTTTGACATTTCGGGTGACTCGAGACGCGGACATGGAGTAAGGGGTGGACTCGGGTGCACATGCCATGCTTTAATAAAAGTTTCGCTTGGACTATTCACTTTGGGTACTTTAGCTTATTTATTTTTATTTGAGATTTAATTTGGATTTGTAAAAGGCCTTTGAATTATGTTTTATGATGGGTATGTTTTAATTAGATTCTCAACCTGCTTAACAAATAACTTGGTATGAAATTTTACTAAAACTTGGAAAGACAACGTTTTCAAAATTATATCGCAATGTGTTTTAAACTATACCATCGGGTATCTCACTATGTTTTGCTATAAAGTAAACTCAAACGATTTTCAAACCAAACTCGATATTCTACTAAGTCAAAAATGTTTCAAAAGAGTACTAAGAAACTATTGGAAATGCTAAATGAAAATCAACTCGTTTTTAACTATATACTTTGGATAAGTTTTCAAAATCTAATCAAACAAGCCTACTCAAAATTTTCCTCAAATTCACTATGTTTTCACCCCGCTTTTAAACGAAAAAAAAAAAACCTGATCACTCAAAAACGTTTTTCCCCGTAACATACCAGATTCGGTCGTGGTGTCTTGTCCGAGTTTGGGGTGTTACAATTGTGGTATCAGAGCCAAGTTCAAAGGCTCGGCTGTGGGCCTGAGGCCCAAAAAGTTTTTAAGAGTTTATTTTAAGTGTTTGTATGGTTTGAAAGGCATGGCACCGAGTCTCCGGCAGACGGTTCGCCTGTAAGTACCCTTACTATTGCTTGTGAATTGATTGGATGTGATATGATTTGATGAATAGCAATAGTATACTACTTTAGAGATTGAAACTGATAGGATTCTGTGAACTCGCGAGAACAAATCCTCCTTAATATTCATAAGACTTGCTTTTAAACACGTGGAATAAATACTGATGCATAAAATTCTAAATCGAATCACGTAGAAAGATTAGTCATGAGCACTCGAGGCGGACGTGGTCGTAATACTCGTGGTAGAGGTAGGGGTAGAATGACAGCCGAGCCCGTAGGATCGGACAGGTTGAGAAAATGAGATACCGTTTCCGCCACCGGTGGAGGTGGTGAGTTCCAAGATCGGGCCCGGGGGCGATGCAAGTGTCACTGCGGCGATCTTTGCGAGTGTTAGAAAGGGTAGCGAGGAGTAGGTGGTGGTGCGGGAGCTAGGAAATGCGTGCTGGCGACTTCGGGCAAATGGGGCGAATTCTTCCGAGGTGTTTCGGTGTTGCTCCGGCCTTTGCTTGAATATTGGCCGAGGCAATCGAGCGGATCATGGACGATCTGGACTTGATCTTGAAGAGAAGTGAAAGGGCATCGATCGCTTCTCCGGGATGAGTCATATCGGTGGTGGCTCACGGTTCGGGACAGTGTAATGGCGCAGAGGATTTGACATGGGATTATTTCGTGGTTGCATATCAAAAGAAATACATCGGGGCTAGTTATATTGACTCCCAGCGAAAGGCGTTTCGAGGCTTGTTCGGGGAGTAAATCACATTCTAGCGTAGTACGGTGAGTTCCGAAGGCCGAGTAGGTATGCCGAGGGCATTGTGGCCACCGAGCATGAGAGGTGCGTTCGTTTCGAGGATGGTGCGAGAGACGAATTGAGGTTTGCTGATTGCTCCTCGCCAGAGCGCGAGTTTGTTGTCTTAGTTGAGAAGGCTAAGGTAGCCGAGGTGTTAAGGAGTCGGTGAGACAGGCATGGGCAGAAATAGGCATAAGAGGAGCTTTGGGTCTTACGGGTCGTCGGGTAATCCGCAGAAAGAGAGCTAGACCGAGTGGGTCGAACCACTGCTAGGTTTGTTCTTTGCTAGACAGAGGACCGCCGCAGATGTGATCGGTGTGGGAAATCTCATTGGGGTGGTTCTTTGGGTGGAGGAAAAGGTTACTTCGAGTGTGGTTCTCTGGAGCACCGTGTGAGGGAATGTCCGCGTAGGTTGGCGAGATTCGATCCCGAGAGGCGGGGCCGTAATCGATTCGAGGTAATGGACCGCCGCTTGAGAGGGCCGTGGTAATGGCGGAGGTGGTAATGGTTACGGTCGGGCCGTGGAGCACCGCGCGAGGTGTGCAGTAGTTCGATACCGGCGGCTGGATTAGTGTATCTTTGCGAGGCGCCGAGAGGAGAGGCGGCGACGCACCGGACGTCATCGCCGATGCACGTTTTGATTTTTGGTTCTCCTTATACTGCTTTGATTGATGCGGGTTCAACGCACTCTTATGTTGCCGTAGTATAGTAGAGACCATGGATTTAGACTCGAGATATCTTCTAGGCGGATGGCGTGATTAGCCCTCTAGGTCACTCTGTAGTAGTAGATAAAGCCTGTTTAGAGAGGTACCCCTAGAACTCCAGGGGTAGTGTTTCTTCGCCGATCGATGGAACCGCCGTTTGGGGAGTTCAATCGATTCTTGGAATGGATTGGTTGGTCAAGTACCAGGCGAGGTTGGATTGCGCGCCCAGCGCATGGTTCTTAAGACGGTTGAGGGTGATGAGGTGGCTATGATAGGTAATAGGAGGGATTACTTATCAAATGTGGTATCCGCTCACGAAAGTAGAGAAGATGGTCGGGAAGGGTGTGAAGCATATGTGGTTCATGTCTATGCCTTGGAGGCTAAAGAGTCTCTTTGTCAGAGAGGGTCCGTGCCGTTAAGGAGTTTGTTGATGTGTTTCCGAGGAGCTTAGGGTTTGCCGCCAGATCGCGAGGTAGAGTTCGGGATTGATCTGTTACCCGGGACTGCGCCAGTGTCTATTGCTCCGTATAGGATGGCACCAAAGGAATTGGTGGAGCTTAAGGCTCAGATCCAGGAGTTATTGGATCGGGGTTTTATTAGGCCTAGTGTTTCGCCGTGTAAGTGCGCGGTACTCTTTGTCAAGAAGAAAGATGGCACGATGCGGATGTGTATAGATTACCGCCAGTTGAATAAGCTGACGATTAAAAACAAGTATCCGTTGCCACGGATAGACGATTTGTTTGATCAGCTGAAGGGTGCTGCGGTATTCTCAAGATCGACTTGAGGTGCAGGTATCATCGGTTGAAGGTTAAGGAGGCCGATATCCATAAAACAGCGTTCCGGACTCGGTATGGGCACTACAATTTACGGTAATGCCGTTCGGGTTGACTAACGACCGCGGCGTTTATGGATATGATGAATAGGGTGTTTGATGATCTCCGGATCGGTTCGTCGTGGTCTTCATAGAGCGACATCTTAGTGTACTCAAGGGCGGAGGAAGAGCATGATAAGCATTTGCGAGTGGTGTTGCGCGATTTTGAGGAAAAGCGGCTCTATGCTAAGTTCGATGTAAGTGCGAGTTCGGCTTAGAGAAGTGACTTTCTTGGGTCATGTAGTGTCGGTAGGAGGATTCGAGTAGATCCTCGTAAGATTGAGGCGATTTTGGATTGGAAGCCGCCTAAGTCGAGTGGGTGAGATTGGAGTTTTCAGGTTTGGCGGATACTACGAAGGTTTGTTGAGGGTTTTTCGTTGATAGCAGCCAACGATGACCAAGTTCTTTGAGGAAAGGAGTTCCGTTTGTATGGATCGAGAAACAGCAGGAAAGCGATAAGTTAAAGAAGATTTTGGTGAGGCTCGGTTTTGATTCAACTGAGGGTGGTAAGGAATTCACGATCTTTTGCGACGCATCACATACGGGATTGGGTTGTGTGTTGATGCAAGAAGGTAAGGTTGTGGCTTACGCTTCTCGGACAGTGAGGCCACATGAGGTCAACTATCCGACGCATGATTTGGAGCTAGCGGTACGTGGTCTTCGCCTTAAAGATTTGGAGGCACTACTTGTACGGGAGAGATCGATAGTCTACACAGATCACAAGAGTCTAAAGTATCTACCGACTCGGAAGGATTTGAATTTGAGGCGCGCAGATGGGTTGAGTTCTTTGAAAGATTACGATCGCTTCGATTGAGTATCATCGGGCAAGGCTAACGTGGTGGCACGACGCGTTGAGCCGCAAGGTTGTTTCGGACTTAAGAGCTTTGTTTGCCCACTTGAGTTTGTATGACGATGGGAGTATTCTCGCGAGAGCTGCAGAGTTAAGCCTACTTGGGTTGAGCGGATCGAGAGAAAGCGATTATTGGATGAGGTTACGAGTGCGCGAAGGTTGCAAAGTGAGGATGGTGGTTTGGAGGGTTACTGACTTGTCTAGTGATGAGGTGTTGTGTTTTCAAGGTAAAGCTTGTATGCCTAAAGATGTTGAGCTAAGGCAAAAGATTCTTCAGACGCACATAGATCCTTATGCTATGCATCCCGGAGGTAGCAAGATGTATAGGGATCTTAGAGAGCGATTTTGGTGGCTGGCTTGAAGAAAGAGGTGAGTGAGTTTGTTGGGAAGTGTCGACTTGTCACAGTCAAGGCTGAACATCGATTGCCGTCGGGGTTGCTTGACTGTGAAGATTCCTCGATGGAAGTGGGAAAGGATAACCATGGATTTTGTCGGTGGGTTACCGCTTACGCCAAGCAAGAAAGATTCGATTTGGGTAGTGGTGGATCGATCGACTAAATCACTCACTTCATTCCGGTGAGGTTGATTATTCACTTGAAGCCAGCGGCCGTATGTGTCGAGATAGTAAGGTTGCACGGTGTGCGGTTTTGATAATCTCGGATAGGGATCCGTGTTTACGTCAAGGTTCGAAAGCGTTGCATCAAGCTCTGGGTACTCGTTTGGATTTCAAAGACGCCTTTTCACCCTTGATCGACGGTCAATCGAGAAAGGGTTATTCGGATCTTAGAGGATATGCCGAGAGGTTGTATCCTCGGATTTGAGGTAGTTGGGAGGAGTTTCTACCATTAATGAGTTTGCCTACAACAACATTTATCAAGCGAGCATCAAGATGGCACCGTATGAGGCGTTGTATGGTAGGAAATGTCGCTCACCTACGTGTTGGGCGGAGTTAGGTGAACGCGTCGGTTGTTGGGACCCGAGTTGGTTGGTTGAGACCGAAGACAAGGTTAAGTTGATTCGATCTCGATTGAAGGAAGCTTGGACGGCGAAGTCTTATGCCGATCTTAAGCGAAGAGACATAGAGTTTCTTTGTGGGGATCGAGTGTTTCGAAGAAGGTCTCGCCTTGGAAGAAGGTGTTGAGTTTGGGAAGAAAGGCAAGCTAAGTCCGAGGTTTATTGGGCCGTATAAGGTATTGAGACGAGTTGGACCGATGGCGTATCGCTTGAGTTGCCGCAGAGCTTAGTCAGATTCACGATGTTTTTCACGTTTCGATGCTTCGGCGTTATCGTTCAGATCCGTCACATGTGGTAGCAGTGGAAGAGATCGAGGTAAATCCAGATTTGACCATGAAGGAGGAACCTGTGCAGATTCTTGATCGAGATGTGAAGGTTCTGCGTAAGAAGTCTGTGCCTTTGGTTAAGGTACTTTGGCGGAATCATGGCGTAGAAGAAGCTACGTGGGAACCCGAGGACATGATGAGACAGCAATATCCGCAACTCTTTTGATCAGGTAATTTCGAGGTCGAAATTATTTTTAAGGGGGGTAGAACTGTAATATCCCGGGTTAGGGGCTATTTTGTTGTGGCATGTATTGCATGTGTTCAGTGTGCTGTGTTGCTGTTTGTGTAGTTTCGGGGCTTAATTGTAGGTTAGGAGTGTGCCTGGGTAGGTAGGAGAATTTTTGTTTTTAGGCTTTATAGGAGAGGAGCTGAGGAAGCTGGGGTATAAGAGTTTTATTTGGGGTTTTGTTGAACAAAAAGGTGAGCTGGCAAAGTGGCAACCATGCGTTACTTGGGAGCTAGGTGTGGCGTCAAATGCATGGGGTGGAGGTCTAGTGTTCGAGCTGCAAAGTCCCCATTTTGGTTCCCATTTTGGACGGCATGGGAGGAGGAAGTAGAAGGCAATTCAAATTCTTCTTTGGACTTGGTCAAACCGTTCAAATGGTGGGAGGAGTGAGTTTAGGAGGAAGACTTGGTCATGCTTGTTTGAATGTGTGGAGTGGAGTGTTGTGGGGGATTTGGCCGAATTTGAAGGAGTGTGGAGTGGGGGAAGTGGACGGCTTAGTGTGGAGAGGTGCTAGCCGAAATGCATTTTTGCATTTTTGGCATTTTTGGTGCATTTTTCGGTCATATTGGGTAAAAGGAAGTTCATTCTTTTTATCAAAGGGTGTTTCGATTCTTTCTAAAGAATTTCTCTCATCTTCTTCACTTCTTGAAACCGAAAACATCAAACCCCTTTAGTTGCCGAAAAGTTGCTTTGTTTTCTTGATTTTGAGCTTGTGGCCGAATGTCCCTTCCACATCTTCTTCCTTCTTCATTGGAGTAAGCCGAAATTATAACTCTCTTCTCTCCATACTCTTTTCTTTGTTTTGAAACCTTGATAGCCGAAACCCCATTCTCCAAAATACCTTTCTCCATTGCTTCTTCTTTCAAACCGAAAGCACTTTTCTTTTCTTTGTTCCTTTTTGTTAATTAGCCGAATATCAACCCCTTGTTTCCCCACTTTTCTCTTGAGTTCTCTTCCTTGGTGTGAAGCGAAACTTCTTTCCCCTCTTTGTTAAGGTGTTAGCCGAATCTTTTCCTTCTCCTAGTGGTTCTTCTTGGCGAATATTAGGTGTTAATCTCGTGTTTCTATTCTCTTCGTTATAGGATCATTGGATTGTGGAAGCAAGCAAGAGGAGCCGTTTTCTTCTGACAATTGATTAGTAAGGGGTAAGTGATTGGTTGTTGTTAGTTTAATCGTCTGGTTTCGATTAAATCGTGAATGATAAAGGATTAACTGTTATTCTTTTCAAGGTGGTGGCCGATCGTCTTAGAAGGACCATTGTGGTTCGGGATTTGGTAGGAAACCAAATCGAGTATAGAGGTAAGGGTTCGATATTAACCCCTTTGGTTAATTAATGTTGGCCGAATGTTATAGATGTCTAACTCCTATTTGGCCGATTGTAGGATCAAGGATACAAGGAGCTTTAGATCGTTTCCTTTAGTATTAGAGGTTGCGCTTTACCAGGTGTGTAAACTAACACACTTCCGTTTAGCAATATGATTGATACTTTGTGTGATAATTAATGAAAGCAGTGATGATTGATATGATACCCTAATGGGTATGATCTTGGACTCGGGTAAGTCAAGTATTGTTACAAGTTTCCGATGATCTATACGGTATCATGACTATGTATGTATGTGATATGGGGTATGAGTCAAACATATTAGCATGATAGGCATGACTTGTATGATATGCATGATCACATGAGTATGGTATGTTGATGGGTGATATGAGTGGAGGGAGCGGTGATATTTTTGTCTTGACGAGCACCGGTGTTTTGGTAACACACTTTGTGACTTTGGGTCACGGAGGTTTGGCACCTCGGAGGTTTGGCACCTCATTGCGACTCGTCCACGTGGTTTGACACCACCGTGGGTTGGCCCCACTTTGAGATATGGGATCGTGCGCTAGTGATTGGGTATCACACGATGGGTTGGCCCCATCATTCGATTATTGTGACTACGGTCACGGTGGTTTGGTACCACATTTGTGTCTTTGGGACACAGAGGTTGGGCACCTCATTGCGACTTGTCCCCGTGGTTAACACCACCGTGGGTTGGCCCCACTTGAGATATGGGATCGTCTGCGCTAGTGATTGGGTATCACCACGATGGGTTGGCCCCATCATTGGATTTGTGACTTCGGTCACGGTGCTTTGGTAGCACAAGCGTGTCTTTGGGACACCGGTGGTTTGGCACCACATTGATGGATATTGTGTCTTTGGGACACCAGTGTTTTGGTAACACATTGTGACTATATGTCACCAGTGGTTTGGCACCACCAGTGGTTTGGTACCACACGGGGTAGAAAAGGAGATACGGATGGTTAGGATTGGGTTGCATTAATTATGTTGCTATGTATGATGTGTGTTAGCATGTTGTTTCATCGGGAGCGGGATTTATGCACTGAGTCATTCGACTCACCCTCTCCTTTGACATTTCAGGTGACTCGTAGACGCGGACATGGAGCCGGGGTGGACTCGGGGTGCACATGCCATGCTTTAATAAAAGTTTCGCCCAGACTATTCACTTTGGGTACTTTAGCTTATTTATTTTTATTTGAGATTTAATTTGGATTTGTAAAAGGCCTTTGAATTATGTTTTATGATGGGTATGTTTTAATTAGATTCTCAACCTGCTTAACAAATAACTTGGCATGAAATTTTACTAAAACTTGGAAAGACAACGTTTTCAAAATTATATCGCAATGTGTTTTAAACTATACCATCGGGTATCTCACTATGTTTTCCTATAAAGTAAACTCAAACGATTTTCAAACCAAACTCGATATTCTACTAAGTCAAAAATGTTTCAAAAGAGTACTAAGAAACTATTGGAAATGCTAAATGAAAATCAACTCGTTTTTAACTATATACTTTGGATAAGTTTTCAAAATCTAATCAAACAAGCCTACTCAAAATTTTCCTCAAATTCACTATGTTTTCACCCCGCTTTTAAACGAAAAAAAAAAAAAACCTGATCACTCAAAAACGTTTTTCCCCGTAACATACCAGATTCGGTCGTGGTGTCTTGTCCGAGTTTGGGGTGTTACACAAAGCATTTTTAAGGTCTCGTAGACCTTTTAAAGGGACTTTTGTTTAAATGTTATGATTCGACCGGTAATACCTCGTAACCCTAGTCCGATGATGGATAGGGGTTAAGGGGTGTTACAGATTTCGTCATAAGTGTGCTCTTCCAAATAAAAATTTCTTCTGGTATTTGACCTTGTCCAGCTTCATATAAAATTCCCATTTTACATTTCCCAGTTTAACTCATTAAAGATAACCATATACGCGAACATACAAATTGATGACTAGTACTGGCGGATTAGCAGATATCTCGCCACAACTGTAGATTTTTACCTTAATCCCTTCATTCTATATTGATCTTAATATTGACTTATTGTATTACCCCGACCACTATATTCTTATGACCTAGCCTGCATAAATCCTTCTTTTAAGGAAAGCCCATCTAATGACATCCTCATTTGTGGCCTTGAATATGAGATTTGGCTAGTAAATAAGCACCGCATTCTTTATAGACTTGTACTTGAAAGGTAGTCTCGTAGGACTTTCCTACATCAAACCATTTTACTAAGATACTCCCAGCAACAGATTGTTCCCAACGGACTGTCTCTTTCTTAGATTTCCCTTAATGGACCTCCACATTTGATAGTCCAAAATGGACTTCCCCGTGCTCTATAGTCTTAACGGACATCCACTTCTTTTATTATTTCCTAATAGACTTTCCACCCAAGATAGTCCTTGGCTGACTTCCCTATTATTTCTGGTAACATCTTTACCCATGAATACTTAGGACTAAAATCTGCATAATCATCTCGCTTTATTAAAGCCAATGTTGGTTTACTCTTTAGACTCTGGTGGGCTCTAAATGGCAGATACTTATTTACATATACATTGAAGGAAATACCCCTTCCTTTCATATAATCCAGATTTAAAACGCTTCTACCAGTTCCTCTTACCTTCGTATTTTGACGTTTGGATCCTCTTGTTAGCACGCTTGCCAATGTTCTCAGACACGCCATGACCATCATGTCAAACTGCTCGCCGCGTGAGTCATATAGTGCCTTCCCTTTCTTTTCCCTAACAGGCTCCGCTTTTCACGGTCCTGGCAGACTCCATTTTTGCCATAAGATGTACTTATTCACCACTGGATCATGCCATGGCTAACCATGGACTTTATTTTAAAGAATCAATAAACCCCTTTAGAGGTGTCGCCCTAAAGGACTTGTCTACTGTTTAAATAGTGTCACCCTAAAGGACATGTATACTATTTACACAATGTCGACTCGAAGGACCAGTAGATAATCGTTTACATAGTGTTCCCTCGAGGGACTAGTAGATAATCATTTACAAGGTGTCTCCCAAAAGACCAGTAGAGAAACGTTCAATAGTGCCATCAAACTACCTTGAATCCCCTATGAATCCATCCATTCCTCCATTGCACCAATTTTTTCCTATCTTCAACTAACCCGTTATAGTAACTAACCCTTCATAGAAACCTTCACACAGGGTTTTATCTACTCGACGAGTTCTTTTCCCTTTACACTTGGACCTCTCGTTTCTTTGTCTAAAACAATCAAATAACTCTTTTAAATACAAAAAAGAATCAAAATTCAACATAATTTTAAAAACCAAAAATATGCAAACAGTTTCCAGAAGGAAGTTTTCTTCTTGTCCAGTATTTCAGATGAAAACCCTCATGAACAGCTCCTACAACTACCTCTTCCTTTATGGTAAAAACTTAAACAAGGATTAAAGAGTTTACCAGACATCCTAAAAAAGGCAGCTTCAACAAGCTTAACAATCATTTCCTCTGTTAACAATGAAGAACACTTCTGAGTTTTCTTTGATGATAACGAAGTCGAGTAGAGAAGATGAAAATAAAAGTTTTCTCTCCATTATCGAGTTGTCATATTTTTAGTAAAAATCTAATCTAAATCCCACTCTAAGTAAGTTTTGTAATCAATATCCACACACATATATTTCCACTAATTAATCACATCCTACGAGGTTCTCTAGGTGTCCTGGTTATTGACACGTTACCTCCGATAGGATGCCATGCGACTTATACATTTCCCATTTACCACGTTTTCTAACACAACTAATACATTACAGTAACATAAAACATGGGTGGTGGACTTACTAGTGAGAGGATCTGCTAAACAAAGAACTCGCCCATTGTGGAATGAGAGTCCACAAGCTTGACAAAGCTCTGTAAAATACTTCGCCAGGGAATTTGCCAATGCCAACCAGTCTAAATCTTGCGACTTAGGTGGTTTCGTTAGTGCAATCTTCCAAAAATATTGGTTCACCAAGTGAGAGTGTGACAACTCTCCCACCCTTAAATAAAATTTCTGTAACACCCCTTACCCGTATTCGACGCCAGAATAGGGTACGAGGTATTACCGAACTTAATAGGCTTCTTCATATAATATCGGGCCATAAATTTTCATTCATACTTAAAGACCCTTCATTTGTACTTATAATGTCACTAATATAGGTCTACTAAACCCTAAACATACTTCTAGACTGGTTCGGGACTGAACCGAAAACTTTCAAACACTTAGAAAAATTTTCTCAAAATAGGGCCACACGCTCGTGTCTATGGCCCGTGTCACTCACACGGCCATGACACGCCCGTGCCCTAGCTCGTGTGTGAAAACATTGACATTCTGTTTATGACGTCAGCAAACCTTTAGGGCCACACGGCCAGGTCACACGCCCGTGTGCTAGCCCGTGTGACGTACTGAATTTATTGCAAATTAGATGTAGGGGACACACAGCCTATCAACACGCCCAAGGGGCTGACCGTGTGTCACACACGGTCTAGACACACGCCCGTGTGTCTATCCGTGTGGACAAATACAAGGCTATATACCAAGCCCTTTGCCACCCTGAAAAGCAACCACATTCATACTATTTCATGCAACACTTAACTTAACACTAATGCCCTTCTATCGTATACTATTAAATCATCCACACTTTAGTATCAACCTACTTTATCATGCATATTCTTTACACATTAGTCATTCACTTGCACAACTTGCACTTCATGAAAATTCATCATCATTGAATAGATATAACTTAGCTAGTTTTGGCCGATTCCAATGGCCATTTACAAAATGAATTGAGTAACATTAATAGCCAACACCTTGGCTTACCAATATGACA
Organism: Gossypium sturtianum; assembly: GCA_025698515.1. Classification (NCBI taxonomy): domain Eukaryota; kingdom Viridiplantae; phylum Streptophyta; class Magnoliopsida; order Malvales; family Malvaceae; genus Gossypium; species Gossypium sturtianum. The sequence goes on along the minus strand of CM046947.1, from coordinate 69,260,461 downwards.
TATCACAAATTGATCAAGTTCCTATACATGCCATACCCAAAATAATCAAACTTTACTATACCAAAGGAATAGCTTGATAGTGTGAACAGAACTCCGACGTCCTACGATCCCCGAGCTAGCTTGGCGATACTACAAGGAAAATGAAGAAGAGAGGGGTAAGCATAAAGCTTAGTAAGTTTGCATGAAATAAATAGCAACATAAAGGCTTATGATAACATCCATACATTATATGGAGTAATAACACAAGTTCTCAAGCACATTGACATAACTTACTCATAATTACTCTTACCATGGTCATATCACATATCGGACTCATTTCTCGTGAATTACTCATATGTACCTGTGTCACTTCATCATATCCCTTTAACACTTTTACCATCTTGAACATAAACTTAGCTCTTTACCCCATTGAACCATTTGGAATATTGAAGGATACTCGAACTCGTCATACACATCATAAGATGCCAATGCCATATCCTAGATATGGTCCGATGCTAATGCCATATCCCAGATATGGTCTTATTCGAGATCGTATTTCGACGCCATGTCCCAGACATGGTCTTACACGATTTTATACTGAAGCCAGGTCCCAGACGTGGTCTTATACGGAATCTCTATTCGATGCCGATGCCATATCCCAGATATGGTCTTATACGGGATCTCCATTTGGTGCCGAGGCCATGTCCCAGACATGGTCTTATACGGGACCTCATTAATCTCATGTCGTGACAATGGTATCCTTTCTATTCCTAAGGTTCAACCGGGACTTCAACTTAATATAATTTCATCATATTTTCATCGAGACTTCGTTAACCATTATCATAAAGATAATATACGTTTCACAAATTATTAAGCATTTAAAAACATAATAATATTATGTTGATTTATTACACACAAACTTACCTCGGTACCAATATATATATATAGTTGTTTGATTTAGTCCACCACTTTGTTCTTTCCTCGGTTTCGGTCTGGACTTCGTGTTTCTTGATCTATAATGACAATTTCACTTATTTAATGATCACATTGACTAAAATAACCCATGAATCATATTTTGGAAAATTAATGATTTTGCCCCTAAACTTTCACATATTTACAAAATGGTCCCTAGGCTCGTATAATGAAATGTACTCATTTCCTTGGTTACCCAAGCCTAGCCGAATATTTATTGAGCTTATAACAGCTCACACTTTCCTTCAAAACTGATTTTTACTACATATTTTATCACTTTTACAACTAGGTCCTTTTTATGAATTGTCTATGAAAATCACTTAGAAAAAGATGTTTATCATACATCAAACTTTCATATTCCTCCATTAAACATCAAAATACATGTATATCATACATGGGTAAATTTTTGAACATGAACCCTAGCTTAAAATATAGCTAGAAATAGCTAAATCGGGTTATGATGATCTCAAAAATACGAAAAACATCAAAAACGGGGCTAGGAGGTACTTACAATCAAGCTTGAAAGTTGAAGAAACCCTAGCTATGGTGTCCATGAGAATTTCAGCTAAGCATGGAGAAGATGGATAAAAGTTTTGACTTATTTTCCCTTTTAATTAAATTATTAACCAAATGACCAAAATGCCCTTAAGGCACCTTTCTTGAGATTTTTCCTTCCCATGTCTATTTTTGTCCATCATCAAATATAATGGTCTAATTGCTAAATAAGGACCTCTAATAATTTTTCTAATACTATCTCATACTTGAAGCTTCTAGAATATCGTATTTTTTCAATCTTTGCAATTTAGTCCTAATGAATAAATTGATCACTAAATTATAAAATTTCTTCATGAAATTTTCACACAATCATGCAAACATGTCATAGACCTCATAAAAACCATAAAACACATATCTCTACTTCGGGTTGGTGGTCTCGCAACCACTATTCTGACTAAGCCCTAAATCGAGCTGTTACAATTCTCCCCCCTTAGGGATTTTCGTCCCCGAAAATCTTATCAGTAAAAAGGTTTGGATATTGGTTTCTCATAGCCTCCTCGGGCTCCCATGTAGCCTCTTCTACCCCGTATCTTTGCCACAATACTTTTACAAGAGCTATACTTTTATTTTTTAACTGTTTGACTTCTCGTGCCAAAATCTTAACCGGCTCTTCGCCATAAGTCATGTCGGGTTGAATTTCAACTTCTGTCGGTACAATCACATGTGAAGAATCTGATCAGTAACGTCGCAACATAGATACGTGGAATACATCATGGATCTTTTCCAACTCAAACGGCAAAGCCAATCGATAGGCTACCGGCCCTATCCTCTCAGTGATCTCATACGGTCCGATAAAGCACGGACTCAATTTGCCTTTCTGGCCAAATCTGAAAACCTTCTTCCATGGTGATACTTTCAAAAATGCCTCATCACAAACTTGAAACTCAATCTCTTTCCGTTTCAAATCCACGTAGGATTTTTGTCTATCCGGAGCATCTTTTAAACAATAACGAATTACTTTTACCTTCTCTTCAGTTTCTTTGACTAGATCAACCCCGTGAATCTGATTTTCTCTAAGTTCGGTCCAATACAAAGGCGTTCGACACTTACGCCCATATAATGCCTCATAAGGCGCCATTCTCAAACTCGATTGAAAACTGTTATTGTAGGCAAATTCCACTAACGGTAAATACTTTTCCAAATTTCCTTGAAATTCCAAAACACAACATCGAAGCATGTCTTCAAGTGTCTGTATTACTCTCTCCGACTGTCCGTCAGTTTGCGGATGGAAAGCTGTACTAAAATTCAACTTTGTGCCCAAGGCTTCTTGCAACTTTTTCCAAAACCGTGATGTAAATCTCGGATCTCTATCCGAAATAATCGACAACAGTACTCCGTGTAATCTCACAATTTCTGACACATACAAATCTACCAAATTATCAAGCGAATAGTCAATGCGTACCGGTATAAAGTGAGCCGATTTCGTAAGCCTATCAACCACAACCCATACAACATCTTTCTTTTTCTGTGTTAAAGGCAAACCTGTCACAAAGTCCATAGCAACACGGTCCCCATTTCCACTCGGGAACCATAATAAGCTGAAGTAAACCCGAAGGTACTTGGTGTTCAGCTTTCACTTGTTAACATATCAAACATCTCGATACAAACTTGGAAATATCTTTCTTCATATTCGGCCACCAATACCATTTCTTCAAGTCATTATACATCTTTGTACTGCCTGGATGTATAGATAAACATCCACTATGTGCTTCATGCAAATTTTTTTAAATAATTTCATCATCTCTTGGTACACAAACTCTATATCAGAACACCAAACATCCATCAGAACTAATACAAAAGTCTGACTCAACACCCGACTCACACTGAACTCTTTTGGCTTGCAACTCACTATCGTCTTTCTGAGCTTCACAAATCTCATGTAGAAATATCGGTCTAGCTCTCAACTCAGCTAGAATAGAGCCATCATCTGATAATGCCAATCGTGTGTCCATAGCTCTCAATGCGAATAAAGATTTCCTACTCAAGGCATCGGTGACCATATTCGCCTTTCCCGGGTGGTAGTCAATCACTAGCTCATAATCCTTTATTAACTCTAACCATCTTCGTTGCCTTAGATTCAATTCTTTTTGAGTCATCAAGTACTTTAGACTTTTTTGATCAGTGAATACCCGACATTGCTCGCCATACAAATAGTGTCTCCAAATCTTCAATGCAAATACGATGGCAGCTAATTCTAAATCATGGGTTGGGTAATTCTTCTCGTGCGGCTTTAACTGTCTAGAAGCATAAGCTATGACCTTGCCCTCTTGCATGAGTACATAACCCAATCCATTCAAGGATGCATCACTATAAACCACAAATTCCTTTCCCGGTTCAATTTGTACTAAAACTGGAGCCTCAGTCAGCAATGCCTTTAGTTTCTCAAAACTCTGTTGGAACTTTTCTGTCCATTCAAACTTTACATCTTTTTGTAATAGCCTCGTCATCGTAGTAGCTATCATAGAAAATCCCTTGACAAATCGTCTGTAATAACCAGCTAGGCCCAGAAAACTTCTAACCTCCGATACGTTCTTCGGCGATTTCCATTCAAAAATGGCCGAAATCTTTCCTGGGTCAACTCTAATACCATCACCCGAAACAATGTTCCCCAAAAATCTGACCTCTTTAAGCCAAAATTCACTTTTACTAAACTTGGCATATAACTGATTATCTCGTAAAATTTGTAAGATCGTCCTCAAATGATTAGCATGCTCGTTCTCATCACGAGAGTAAATCAATATGTCATCAATAAAAACTACAACAAATTTATCCAAATATGGCCGAAAGATGCGTCCATAAACACGGCAGGGACGTTGGTTAACCCAAAAGGCATAACTAGGAATTCATAGTGACCATACCTTGTCTGAAATGCGGTTTTCGGCACATCTGAGTCCTTGACTCTCAACTGGTAATAACCTGACCTCAAGTCTATCTTGGAAAACACAGTGGCTCCCTTCAATTGGTCAAACAAATCATTAATTCTTGGCAGTGGGTACTTGTTCTTTACGGTTACCTTATTAAGTTGCCAATAATCTACACATAACCTCTGTAACACCCTTTACCCGTGTCTGACGCCGGGACAGGATACGAGGCATTACTGGACTTAACTTGCTTAAACTGTAACACCCCTAACCCGTATCCTTCACCGGACTAGGGTTAAGAGGCATTACCGGACAATCGGAAACTTTTACAAACATTTCCTATTATAAAGTATATTATCGTCAAATCATAACATAATACAAACATATAGTCCCTTAATGAGGTCTACGAGACCTTAGACATGCATTAGAAATGGGTCGGGACTAAACCGGGTTCATACAAAATTTTTCAAAAAATCAAACATTTTTCAAAGTTACAGAGGTCACACGCCCGTGTGCCTCACACGGCCTCAGACACGCCCATGTGCCTAAGCCGTGTCAAAACAGGGCATACATAATGACTTGTCTACACGGCCTGAGACAAGCCCGTGTGCCTCACCCGTTGTCAAGCCTGACTTGCACCACACGGCCAGTCACACGCCCGTGGTCGAGTCTGACTTGTTTTGAAATGCAACCACGAAGGACACGGTCGAGCCACACGCCCGTGTGCTCAACCGTGTGGGCAATTATAGGCCATTTACAAGGCCAAAATCCCACCCACACTTTAGGCTATCCCTACAAGCATCATACCAATTCAAATCATGCCAAAATAACCAACTTTTCCAAGCATTCAAAAGCATTTCAAGCACACCATCTTATGCAGCAATTAGCTCAATTAAATGAAAAACATTTCCAAGTATAATTCATCACAAACTTACCATTTCATTATAACCACCATTCATCAAATATATGCTTACTTTGCATCAATAAGCTTACTATTATTTTGACCATTTCACTAACCATCAAACCATACCAAAACCAAGCATCATATAGCATGACTACTCATTCATACCACAATCATTTATCTAGCCATATCACATGGCTATGTACATATCTCAAACATAATTCAAAGTGACTATCTTATACATGCCATACTTTAGTATATACACTTTCAAACGGTACCAAAATGAGTTTGATAGTGTGGTGACGATCCTCGACGATCCCCGAGCCTTTCATAGCTTTAACGATCTATAAAACGAAGCAAACACACACAAAGTAAGATTTCAAAAGCTTAGTAAGCCATATACAAATAAACTTAACATATAAACATTAAGTATCATATCAATTTGAAACTCTTAATTCATCCTTGGCTCATTTGTTTAGCCATTTCTTACTAACAAGATTATGTCTCCAAATACCTCATTTGATTATAACACATTTTAACATATATCACATTTCATTTTATCAAATCTATGCACATATTTCACCTAGGTAAGTTCATATATATACTTACCTTTCATTCACATACATAGTGTACATTTCAAATGTACCTGATTCATTTATACATTTCACGTAGTCTTTCGTTTCTCAAAATTTTCCCGTTGAACCCTTCAGAACTAAATAGGATGCTCGGAATACTCAGAATAATTGTATAATGCCACCGTCCCAGACGTGGTCTTACATGTAACCTAATATCGATGCCACTATCCCAGACAGGGTCTTACATGAAATCAGATACAATGTCGATGTCTCGGACATGATCTTACACATATATCTCAAATCAATGCCAACGTCCTAGACGAGGTCTTACATGATATCACATATCAGAAACATATGTCATGACATATAAAATCCTATCTATTCATAGGTTCGTACGGGACTTTTTGGATATTGACACTCGATCGATACTTTCTCAATTTCCATGTTTATAACATCTCGTACTCATTCATCACAAATAAATTTCATAGATACATAAATAAGTCAATTCAAATACATTTATTTGTATATAGACTTACCTCAGATTCGGATAATCAGACGGATTCGATTATTCGATCACTTTCGACTTTCTACGGTCTAAATCCGTTTTCTTCGGTTCTTGATCTATACATATTCAAATTTAACTCTTTTATTCACCAATTTATTCAATTCAATCCAAAACACACATTTAGGGAAAAATACAAATTAACCTTCATATTTTCACATTTTGACATTTTAGTCCCTATCTCATAAAATCACAAAATACACAAAATTTCGTGTTGCCCATGCCTAGCCAAATTTTCACAAGCTTCATACAAGTCCATACATTTCATTTATTTCACATTTTAGTCCCCCAAAATACTATTTTCTCAATTTAGTCCAAATTAATCAAATTTATCAAAAATCCAAAGACAAACTATGTTAATCTATCACATAACTTTCATATTTCATCTTCAAACATCACAAAACTCAAGAAGTCATCAATGTCACATTTCCAAATCATCATCAATTCACAAAATTAAAGCATGGGTTTTGAAAAACACGAAGCAACGGTTACAAAAACGTAGAAATTATCAAAAACCGAACAAAACTAACCTTGAATCAAAGAACTTGATGGTCGAATATTTGGAAGCTTCAGACTCTTTCTTTTTCTTTCAATAATCGATGGTAAAAGATGATAATGGCCATCTTTTAATGTTTTATTTTATTTAACTTAACATTAATACACATTTTACTAATTTAACCTTACTAATTAACATTAAAATTCCACTAACTATGTACATCTTTGTCATTTAAAACATTAAATGGTTAAATAACCACATAAGGAACTCACCTTTATAAAGACATCAATTCGGCACATAATTAATTAGAAGGCCACTTTTACAATTTCTACAATTAAGTCCTTTTATCAAATTAAGCACAAAAACGGATAAATTAAATCACATAAATTTCACACATATCAATTCATATATTATAAGCACAGAAAATAATATTAAAATATTTTTTTACTCAAATTTGTGTTCCCGAAACCACTATTCTGACTAGGGTCTAAACCAGACTGTTACATAAATATACAACATTAGGCTATAAAGTTTCATTTCAACTTAAAGTTCCCCATTCATATTCATAACATCCTTATTATGGGCCTATGAGGCCCTAAACATACATACGGAAGGTTTCAGAATTAAACTGAAAACTTTTGCGCAGTTAGAAAATTTTTGCCTAAACAGGGCCACACGCCCGTGTGGAATGGAACACGCCCGTATGGGCAGGCCGTGTGGTCACACACACCCATGTTCCTAGCCTGTGTGGAATTTATTTTTCATTTTGAACCTACAGAGGTTTTTACACAGTCGGACACACGCCCGTGTCTGTGGCCCGTGTCCCTCACACGGCCTAGACACGCCCGTGTCCTCACCCGTGTGTGAAAAACCTGGGTATTCTGTTTATGATGTCAGCAAGCTCTTAAGGGCACACGGCCTAGGCACACGCCCGTGTGCTGGCCCGTGTGGCGAATCTAATTCTCGCAAATTTGATGCAGGGGACACACGGCCTATCAGCACACCCATGGGGCTGACCGTGTGTCACACACGGCCTGGACACACGCTCGTGTATCTACTCATGTGGATAATTAAAAGGCTATTTCCCAAGCCAATTGCTACCCTGAAACATAAACACACATATGCCAACACAAGCAACACATAACATGGCAATAATACACTATGAAAAATCACTAATCATCATTCATACACTTCACATTTTACTCCATCAATTGCATGAACTTTGTAACAGCCCGATTTAGACACTAGTCAGAATAGTGGTTTCGAGACCACAAATTTGAGGTTGGAATAATATTTTAATATTATTTCCTGTGTTTACAATATGTAATTTAGTCTATGTGAAATTTTTGTGTGAAAATTTTACCGATTGTGTGTTTAATTTACTAAAAAGACTTAATTGTATAAGGTGTAAAAGCTGTGTGCTGATTTTTAAGTGCCAAATTGTGGATGGCTTTTTAAGGCGGAGGCCTTATGAGGCAATTAGCCCATTATTAAGTAAGTGGGGTGGTTGATGGACAATTAAGTCCTTAGTTTAAATGATTTTATAAATATTTCATTAAGGGCAAATTTGTAAACATGAAATAAGTTAACATTAAAATATAAAAAAAAGCTAAAAAGTGTTCATCTTTGTTTCTATCAACCGAAAATAAGAGAAGAAAATAAGGGTTTGAAGCTTCTTCAATTTCGGCAAGCTTGGGCTCAAATTGGTATGTGTTTTCAATTCGATTTTCGATAGTTTCTACGTTTTTGAAATCATTGCTTTGTGCTCTACAAAACCCATGCTTAAATTTTGTGAATTGATGATTTTTATAAAATGTGCCATTGATGAAATGGTAAGCTTTTGTGATGAGTGTTGGTGTTAAATGAAAGATATGTGTTTATTGAACATGTTTTATTCTTGAACTTTTGATGAATTTAGCTAATTAGGGCTAAATTGAGAAAATAGCATTTTGAAGGATTAAAATGTGAAATAAATGAAATGTGTGGGCTTGTATGAATATAGTGAGAATTCGGCTAGGCATGGGTGCAAGCTAATTATGTGAATTTGATGATTTTATGAATTAAGGACTAAAGTGTCGAAATGTGAAAATGTGAGGGCTATTTTGTAAAATGCCCTAAATATGTGTGTTTGGACTAAAATGAATGATTCGGTGATTGAATGGATTTAATTTGAATGTGTATAGACCAAGAAAAGAGAGGTTCGGATCGAGATCGAGGCAAAGATAAAGTGCTCGATTGACCGACGGTTTCGATAGTTCAACGTCTGAGGTAAGTTCAGACATAATACGAACATTTAGTTATGTTAAATGTTATGAAATGAATGTTATAATGATATTGAAATGTGGATGCTATGTGAGAGTTGAGTTTGAGTTATGTGGCACTAAGTGTGCGTATTCAAAAACGTGATCGAGATGATCAGCACTGTGTGTGCGAAATAAAATAAGCTTCGACTTTGTGGTTGGCACTGTGTGTATGATACCGATTGAAGAGCGGTTTGATATAAATGCACTATGTGTGCGATGATAAGAGACGGAAGTTGATCGAAAGGGAAAAGTGAGTAATGAGTAGCAAATGTAATTGACTACTAGGTGTTGACTAAGGTTCGCTCGGAACGTATGTGGTTGATGAATCTATGAATGAGATTATGAAATGTTAAATGAGCATTTTAGTTTTGGATGGCATGATATATATATGTATATGTGAAATAATCTATGTGATGATTTGTTTTATTATAATGTATCATGTTACGAACTTACTAAGCTTTGAAAGCTTACTGTGTGATTTGTTTCTCTGCTTTGCAGTTTCAGTGAAGCTTGCTCGGATCCGAGAATCGTCAGCATCTCAATCACACTATCAGCATTCTATTTTGGTACTTTTGGAAAGATGTACATAGTTGAAATATGGCATGTATAGGCTAGTTGTTTTGAATCATATTTGAGATGTGTAAATAGCCATGTGAAGTGGCTAGCTAAGTGTTGGTAATGTGCATGAGTGAATATGGTATTTGGTGCATATTTTGATATGGCATGATAGTAATTAATTAGCTTATGAATGGTGAGTTCAATGATGAATTAATGCCTTAGTGATTTAGTGAGGTTATGGATGATTTATACCTAGATTTACATGTAATTTGGTTGTATAAAATGGCATGCTTAGAAATGAGATTCTATGTGATGATATGATGATTGTTGGACATGAAATTGGTTGCCAAATTGTGTGTATAAAGATGCCTAAAAGTGCTTGTAGGATTGACCCATGTGGGTGGCATTTTAGCTTTGCAAATGGCTTATTTTTGCCACACGGTTGTGGCCCACGGGCGTGCCTAGGGACCGTGGGGCTAAGTCAGTAGCTAGCCTAATAGCGCACGGCCAAGACAGACGGGCGTGTCTAGTAGCCGTGTGAGAAAGTCAGTATATGGTCTAAGAGTACACGGCCACGGCACACGGACTTGCCTGGTAACCGTGTTGTTTTAACAGGATCGACCACGGCCATAGTACACGGGCGTGCTTGGGGGCCGTGGAACCTAGTCAATTTCTTCCACGGAGAGGTCACACGGGTGTGTTTAGCAGTCGTGGGAGGCACACGGACTACCCCCACGGGCGTGTATCCCCTGAAACCTAGAAAAGTTTTTAAATTTCAAAAAGTTTCTGTATGTGTTTCGGTTTAGTCCCGACCCCTCCCTAGCATGTGTTTAAGGTCTTATACGTCTTAAAAATGGACTAATTGTTTATGTTTCATGTATTATGATGATTGACTTTGTGTCATAAATGGGTTGTGAAATGATTCTATTATCCAGTAATGCCTCTTAACCCTATTCCAGCGACGGTTTTGGGTTAGGGGTGTTACATTTTATTGGTATCAGAGCCATGGTTTAGTTGATTCTAAGACTAACGTAGCGAGTGTGAGTCTAGCTATACATGCCATATATGAAATTGCGATAGTGTGATGAATTCTGACAGTTAAAAATGTGTTTTCATATAGTAATGGATCCCGATCGAGCAGTTGCTAACGATGTAGAAAGCATTGCGCCTGCTCCCGCTCAAGGAACAGCGCCGGCCACATCTAGGCCGAATGATAGTAATGAAGGAGGAGAGGCTAAGCAGGCCTTCTTCCGAATGATGAGCGAGTGGTTTACGGAGTTCATTCGAACGAATCCGGCTGCTCCACAACCTCCACCCCCACAAGTACCTGTTGTGCCACAAGTTGTAGATCCGATCAGATTGAATAAACCACCTATAGACAAGATTCAGAAATATAGGGTCGAGGAGTTTAGGGCCACATCTGATGACGATGCTGAGTGAGCCGAGTTTTGGCTTGAGAATACAATCAGAGTATTCGATGAGATGTCATTGAACCCTGATGAGTGTATTAAGTGTGCAGTTTCCTTGTTAAGAGACACAGCTTATAACTGGTGGAAAACATTGATATCTGTGGTTTCGAGAGAAAGAATCACCTGGGACTTCTTTCAAGTTGAGTTCAGAAAGAAGTATATCAGTCAACGCTTCATTGATCAGAAACGTAATGAGTTTCTAGAATTTAAACAGGGCCATTTGTCTGATACTGAGTACGAACGAGAATTCGTAAGACTGTGTCAATACGCGAGGGAATGTGTTTCGACTGAAGCTACTATGTGCAAACGTTTCATAGAGGGATTGAATGAAGACATTAAATTGTTGGTTGGGATACTTGATATAAATGAGTTTGTTGTGTTAGTCGGAAGAGCATGCAAAGCTAAGGAGCTCAGTAAAGAAAAGAAGAAAGTCAATTCTGAGGCTCGTGATGAAAGGAAGAGATCGATGAATAAGTTCTCTCAAACTTCAACGAAGAGATTCAGAGATGCAAGCAGCCAATCAAATGCTTCGTTTGGGCATCCGAATAGAGATCGCGCAAGACTAAGTGTTGGCCTGAGAATTCAAGCTCCAATGGAATCAAGTGTCGATAGTGCCAAAAGCAATAAACCTGAGTGTAGACAGTGTGGAAGGCGACATGTGGGAGAATGCTGGGGCAAGTATAACAATAGAGTTTGTTATAAATGTGGATCGGAGATCATTTTATTTGAGATTGCCCAAAGATGGTCGAAGAGTAAAATGTTCAGAATGAAAGATCGAGTAATGTGACGTCTAGAGGTAGACCACCCAGAAACACCAGAAATATGAGTGGAAGCCAAAGGGGGACTACTGACACAGCTGTGAGGTCAGAAGTGAGAGCACCTACCCGAGCCTATGCTATACTTGCACGAGAGGAAGCATCATCTCCAGACGTCATCACCGGTACTTTCACTTTATTTGATACTGATGTCATTGCATTGATAAATCCAGGATCAACTCATTCCTATGTGTGTATGAACTTAGTATTGAATTAGAATCTACCTGTTGAGTCTACTGAATTTGTGGTTAGAGTGTCGAACCCCTTAGGCAAGTGTGTTTTGGTGGATAAGGTGTGCAAGAATTGTCCGTTGATGTTTCGGGATGTTTGTTTTCTGGTTAATTTGATGTTACTACCATTCGATGAGTTTGACATAATTGCAGGTATGGATTGGCTTACTCGCATAATGCCATCGTGAATTGTAAAAGAAAGAGTATTGAGTTGAAAAGTCAGAATGGTGAGCTAGTTCGAATAGAATCCAATGATATGAAAGGATTACCAGCTGTTGTATCTGCGATGAAAGCTATGAACTATGTGAAAAAGGGTTGTGAAGCTTATTTGACGTACGTGATTAATACAAAAGTGTCGGGAAAGAAAGTTGAATCTGTGCCTGTGGTATGTGAGTTTCCAGATGTGTTTCCTAAAGAGTTACCGGGATTACCTCCAATTCAGGAAGTCGAATTTGGTATTGAATTAGTGCTGGGGACCACTCCCATTTCTATAGCTCCGTATAGAATGGCACCAATGTAATTGAAAGAGTTAAAGTCGCAATTGCAAGAATTAAGCGATAGAGGATTTGCACGACATGAGTTTCTCACCTTGGGCGACTCTGTGTTATTTGTGAAAAAGAAAGATGGAACTATGAGAATGTGTATTGATTATCGACAATTGAATAAAGTGACGATAAAGAACAAATATCCGTTGCCTCGTATTGATGATTTGTTTGATCAGCTGAAGGGAGCTAAAGTGTTTTCAAAGATAGACTTGAGATCTGGTTACTATCAGTTAAGAGTTAAAGAATCTGATGTGCCGAAGACCGCTTTCAAAATGAGGTATGGACTTTATGAATTCTTAGTGATGCCTTTCGAACTAACAAATGCACCTTCAGTGTTTATGGATCTGATGAATCGGATATTCAAATTGTATTTGGATCGCTTTGTAGTGGTGTTCATTGATGATATTTTGATCTATTCGTGTGATGAGACGCAGCATGCCGAGCATTTGAGAACTGTGCTACAAACTCTGCGTGAGAGACAGTTGTATGCTAAGTTTAGTAAATGTGAATTTTGGTTGCATGAAGTTGGTTTTCTGGGGCATATTGTGTCAGCTGCCGGGATACGAGTTGATCTTGGTAAAATCTCTGCTATTTTTGAGTGGAAGCCTCCGAGAAATGTGTCTGAAGTCTGTAGTTTTCTGGGACTAGCGGGATATTATAGACGATTTGTGAAAGGCTTCTCAATGATTGCGACCCCATTGACAAAATTGTTACAGAAGGATGTTAGATTCGGGTGGTCAAAAAAGTGCCAACAAAGTTTTGAACATTTGAAAGTGTTGTTAACGGAAGCACCAGTGTTGATCCAGCCCGAATCAAGCAAAGAGTTCATAGTTTACAGTGATGCATCATTGATTGGTTTGGGCTGTGTACTGATGCAAGAAGGGAAGGTCATTGCTTACGCTTCGAGACAGTTAAAATCGCATGAAAAGAACTACCCAATGCATGACCTTGAATTGGTTGCAATCGTGTTCGTATTGAAGATTTGGCGTCACTATCTGTTTGGGGAAAAATGTCACATCTATACTGATCATAAGAGCTTAAAGTATTTGATGACTCAAAAAGATTTGAATTTGCGACAGAGAAGATGGTTAGAATTGTTGAAAGACTATGAACTTGTGATAGATTATCACCCGGGTAAAGCTAATGTTGTAGCTAATGCTTTGAGTCGGAAATTATTATATGCTTTACGAGCTATGAGTACTCATATAGATCTGTGTGATGATAGTGCAGTTATAGCTGAGTTGAAAGTTAAGCCAATGTTCGTACAGCAGATTTGTGATGCCCAGAAAAGGGATGTTGAAATGATGGCTAAACGAATTCTGTGTGAATCAAATGTTGAATCAGAATTTTGAGTTGGTAGTGATGATTGTTTGAGATTTAGAGATCGGATTTGTGTTCCGAGAAATTCAAAGTTGATTTCGATGATTTTGAATGAAGCTCACAATAGTTATTTAACTGTGCATCCGGGGAGTACAAAGATGTATAATGATTTGAAACAGTTCTATTGGTGGTATGGTATGAAAAGAGACATCTCTGACTTTGTGTCGAAATGTTTAATTTGTCAGCAAGTCAAAGCTGAACATCAAGTTCCGTCTGGTTTGTTACAACCGATTCTGATTCCTGAGTGGAAATGGGAGAGAATTACGATGGACTTCGTGTCGAGTTTGCCCTTATCTCTGAGTAAGAAAGATGCAATCTGGGTGATAGTGGACAGATTGACGAAATCAGCTCATTTCATTCCGGTGAGAACCGATATTCTTTAGATAAGCTAGCTGAACTATATATCGATGAGATTGTGAGATTGCACGGAGTACCATTATCTATAGTGTCTGACAGAGATCCGAGATTTACCTCGCGATTTTGGAAGAAATTGCAAGATGCTTTAGGCACTAAATTGCATTTTAGTACTGCTTTTCATCCGCAAATAGATGGTCAATCCGAACGAATCATTCAGATTCTTGAAGACATGTTGAGATGTTGCATACTTCAATTTGAAAGTACGTGGGAAAAGCATTTATCATTGATTGAGTTTGCGTATAACAATAGTTTTCAATCTAGCATTAAAATGGCACCATATGAGGCTCTTTATGGTCGAAAGTGTAGAACTCCACTGTATTGGACTGAGTTGAGTGAGAATAAGATTCACGGGGTTGATCTGATAAAAGAGACTGAACAAAAAGTGAAAGTAATTCGTGACAATTTAAAAGCAGCCTCAGATCGTCAGAAATCTTATGCGGATTTGAAACGAAAAGATATTGAATTTGAAATTGGTGATAAAGTGTTTCTGAAAGTGTCTCCGTGGAAGAAAATACTTTGATTTGGCCGAAAAGGCAAGTTAAGTCCGAGATTCATCGGACCATATGAGATTATTAAACGAGTTGGGCCAGTTGCTTATAGATTGAGATTGTCATCTGAGTTAGAAAAGATTCATAACGTGTTTCATGTATCAATGCTTCGACGGTACAGATCAGACCCGTCTCATGTGATTGCTCCTACTGAAATTGAGATTCAGTCAGACTTGTCGTATAGTGAGGAACCGATCCAAATTTTGGCACGAGAGATTAAAGAGTTGAGAAACAAAAGAATTTCCTTAGTGAAAGTATTATGGCATAAACACAGTGTTGAAGAGGCTACGTGGGAGCCTGAGATCATTATGAGAGAGCAATATCCACACCTATTCACTGGTAAGATTTTCGGGGACGAAAATCCCTAAGGGGGGAGAGTTGTAACAGCCCGGTTTAGACCCTAGTCGGAATAGTGGTTTTGAGGCAACAAATTTGAGGTCAAAATAATATTTTAATATTATTTCCTGTGTTTACAGTATATGATTTAGCCTGTGTGAAATTTCTGTGTGAAAATTTTATCGATTGTGTGTTTAATTTGCTAAAAGGACTTAATTGTATAAGGTGTAAAAGTTGTGTGCTGATTTTTAAGTGCCAAATTGTGGATGGCTTTTTAAGGTGGAGGCCTTATGAGGCAATTAGCCCATTATTAAGTAAGTGGGGTGGTTGATGGACAATTATGTCCTTAGTTTAAATGATTTTATAAATATTTCATTAAGGGCAAATTTGTAAACATGAAATAAGTTAACATTAAAATAAAACAAAAGCTAAAAAGTGTTCATCTTTGTTTCTATCAACCGAAAATAAGAGAAGAAAATAAGGGTTTGAAGCTTCTTCAATTTTGGCAAGCTTGGGCTCAAATTGGTATGTGTTTTCAATTCGATTTTTGATAATTTCTACGTTTTTGAAATCGTTGCTTTGTGCTCTACAAAACCCATGCTTAAATTTTGTGAATTGATGATTTTTATAAAATGTGCCATTGATGAAATGGTAAGCTTTGTGATGAGTGTTGGTGTTAAATGAAAGATATGTGTTTATTGAACATGTTTTATTCTTGAACTTTTGATGAATTTAGCTTATTAGGGCTAAATTGAGAAAATAGCATTTTGAAGGATTAAAATGTTAAATAAATGAAATGTGTGGGCTTGTATGAATATAGTGAGAATTCGGCTAGGCATGGGTGCAAGCTAATTATGTGAATTTGATGATTTTATGAATTAAGGACTAAAGTGTCGAAATGTGAAAATATGAGGGCTATTTTGTAAAATGCCCTAAATATGTGTGTTTGGACTAAAATGAATGATTTGGTGATTGAATGGATTGAATTTGAATGTGTATAGACCAAGAAAGGAGAGGTTCGGATCGAGATCGAGGCAAAGATAAAGTGCTCGATTGACCGACTGTTTCGATAGTTCAACGTCTGAGGTAAGTTCAGACATAATACGAACATTTAGTTATGTTAAATGTTATGAAATGAATGTTATAATGATATTGAAATGTGGATGGTATGTGAGAGTTGAGTTTGAGTTATGTGGCACTAAGTGTGCGTATTCGAAAACGTGATAGAGATGATCAGCACTGTGTGTGCGAAATAAAATAAGCTTCGACTTTGTGGTTGGCACTGTGTGTGCGATACCGATTGAAGAGCGGTTTGATATAAATGCACTATATGTGCGATGATAATTAAGCTTCGGGTAAATATCGGGGCACTAAGTGTGCGATTGAATCAAAGAAGAGACGGAAGTTGATCGAAAGGGAAAAGTGAGTATTGAGTAGCAAATGTAATTGACTACTAGGAGTTGACTAAGGTACGCTCGAAACGTATGTGGTTGATGAATCTATGAATGAGATTATGAAATGTTAAATGAGCATTTTAGTTTTGGATGGCATGATATATATATATATATGTATATGTGAAATAATCTATGTGATGATTTGTTTTATTATAATGTATCATGTTACGAACTTACTAAGCTTTGAAAGCTTACTGTGTGATTTGTTTCTCTGCTTTGCAGTGTCAGTGAAGCTTGCTCGGATCCGGGAATCGTCAGCATCTCAATCACACTATCGGCATTCTATTTTGGTACTTTTGGAAAGATGTACATAGTTGAAATATGGCATGTATAGGCTAGTTGTTTTGAATCATATTTGAGATGTGTAAATAGCCATGTGATGTGGCTAGCTAAGTGTTGGTAATGTGCATGAGTGAATATGGTATTTGGTACATATTTTGATATGGCATGATAGTAATGAATTAGCATATGAATGGTGAGTTCAATGATGAATTAATGCCTTAGTGATTTAGTGAGGTTATGGATGATTTATACCTAGATTTACATGTAATTTGGTTGTATAAAATGGCATGCTTAGAAATGAGATTCTATGTGATGATATGATGATTGTTGGACATGAAATTGGTTCCCAAATTGTGTGTATAAAGATGCCTAAAAATGCTTGTAGGATTGACCCATGTGCGTGGCATTTTGGCTTTGCAAATGGCCTATTTTTGCCACACAGTTGTGGCCCACGGGCGTGCCTAGGGACCGTGGGGCTAAGTCAGTAGCTAGCCTAATAGCGCACGGCCAAGACACACGGGCGTGTCTAGTAGCCGTGTGAGAAAGTCAGTATATGGTCTAAGAGTACACGACCACGGCACACAGACGTGCCTGGTAACCGTGTTGTTTCAACAGGATCGACCACGGCCACAGTACACGGGCATGCTTGGGGGCTGTGGAACCAAGTCAGTTTTGTCCACGGAGAGGTCACACGGGTGTGTTTAGCAGTCGTGGGAGGCACACGGCCTACCCCCATGGGTGTGTATCCCCTGAAACCTAGAAAAGTTTTTAAATTTTGAAAAGTTTCTGTATGTGTTTCGGTTTAGTCCCGACCCCTCCCTAGCATGTGTTTAAAGTCTTATACGCCTTAAAAAGGGACTAATTGTTTATGTTTGATGTATTATGATGATGATTGACTTTGTGTCGTAAATGGGTTGTGAAATGATTCTATTGTCTAGTAATGCCTCTTAACCCTATTTCGGCGACAGTTTCGGGTTAGGGGTGTTACAAACTTTCACTTCATAAAACTCATCATCATTAAGATATAAAACTTGACAAATATCGGCCAATTCCTAATGGCCATTTACAAAATGAGTGTATAACATTAATAGCCAACACTTTGGCTTTCAAATATGACATAACACAAGATGACAAGGTTCCTATACATGCCATACCCAAAATAAATCAACTTTACTATACCAAAAGAATTATTGATAGTGTGATCCGAGCTCCGACGTTTTACGTTCCCCAAGCTAGCTTGGCGATACATCAAGGAAAAGGGAAAAGAAAGGGGTAAGCATATAGCTTAGTAAGTTTGCATGAATTAAAATAGCAACATAAGTACTCATGGTAAAATCCATTCATCTCATAGAAAAATAACAACACAAGTTCTCAAGTATTTTGACATACTTACTCATACTTACGCTTACCCATCACATATCACATTACGGTTTCATAACTCGTATTTTACTCATGGTACCTGTGTCACTTCATCACATAATTTAGCACTTATGCTATCTTGAACATAAACTTAAATTATTATCATCCTTAACTTAAATGTAACTCTTTGTCATCTTTGTATAGTTTAGCTCTTTGTCATCTTTGCATACTTAGCTCTTTTGCCCGTTGAACCACTCGGAATATCGGAGGTTACTCAATCTCATCATACATGTATCACGATGCCAATGCCATATCCCAGATATGGTCTTACATGGGATCACCTCTTGATGCCGATGCCATATCCCAAATATGGTCTTACACGTGATCTCTTAACTCGATGTCGATGCCATGTCCCAGACATGGTCTTATACGAGATCGTATACAGATGTCGATGCCATGTCCTAGACATGGTCTTATCGAGATCTTCCTTTGGTGCCGAGGCCATGTCCTAGACATGGTCTTACACGGGACCTTCCTTATTCGGTGCCGATGCCATGTCCCAGACATGATCTTATATTGGACCTACGTTTGGTGCCGATGCCATGTCCCAGACATGGTATTACACGGGACCTGCATTCAGTGTCGATGCCATGTCCCAGACATGGTCTTATATGGGACCTTCCTTATCTCATGTCGTGACATAGGTATCCTCGTTATTCCGAATCTTCAACCGGGACTTCAACTTAATATATTCTCATCATTTTCTCATCGAGGCATCATTAGTCGATTTTCATGAAATGATATTCATTATCATAAGATCAAGCATTTTAAAATATAAAAACACTATGAAACTTGAATTTCGCAAAAACTTACCTCAGTACTCAAAATGTGTGTAGATGCTCGATTTAGTCCAACACTTTGTTCTTGCCTCGATTTCGGTCTGGGCTTCGTGTTTCTTGATCTATAATAACAATTTCACTTGTTTAATACTCACATTGACTAAATTGACTCATGAGTCATACATTGGCAAAATTACGATTTTGCCCCTAAACTTTCACATAATTGCACTTTTACCCCTAGGCTCGTAAAATGATTTTTACTCAACTTTCTTGTATTTTAAGCCTAGCTGAATTATTTTCTTAACTACAACAGCCCCCAATTTCCACTATTTCACACATGTATGACCATTTTTCTAACTTTTACAATTTGGTCCTTTTATGCTTTTTTCATGAAAATCACTTAGAAAAAGATGTTTATCACACATCAAACTTTCATATTCTTCCTTAAAACATCAAAATACATGCATGTCATACATGGGTAATTTTTTTAACATAAACCCTAGCTCAAAATATAGCTAGAAATAGCTAAATCGAGCTATGAGGATCTCAAAAATACGAAGAACATTAAAAACGAGGCTAGGATGCACTTACTATCAAGCTTGGAAGTTGAAGAAACCCTAGCTTTGTCTCCTTGCAAATTTCGGAACTTAGAGGAAGAAGATGGACAAGATTTTGACTTATTTTTCCCTTTTTAACTCATTAATTAACCAAATGACTAAAATGCCCTTAAGGCTCTTTCTCGAGATTTTTCCTTCCCATGTCCATTTTTGTCCATCTTGACATTTAATAGTCTAATTGCTAAATAAAGACCTCTAGTTATTTTTATAATTCTATTTCATACTTAAATCTTTTAGAATCTCATATTTTCTAATCTTTGCAATTTAGTCCTAATGGACAAATTGATCACTAATAAATAAAATTTCCTCATGAAATTTTCATAAAATCATGCAACCACATCATAAGCCTCATAAAAATCATAAAACACATATTTCTACTTTGGATTCGTGGCCTCGCAACCACTATTCCGACTAGGCCCTAAATCAAGCTGTTATAATTCTCCCCCTTAGGGATTTTCGTCCCCGAAAATCTTACCGGTAAAAAGGTTTGGGTACTGGTTTCTCATAGCCTCCTCGGGCTCTCATGTAGCCTCTTCTACCCCATGTCTTTTCCATAATACTTTCACGAGAGCTACTTTTATTCCTTAGCTGTTTAACTTTCCGTGCTAGAATCTTAACCAATTCTTCGCCATATGACATGTCGGGTTGAATTTCAACCTCTGTCGGTGTAATCATATGTGAAGGATCTGATCGATAACGTCGCAACATAGATACGCGGAACACATCATGTATCTTTTCTAACTCAGATGGCAAAGCCAATCGATAAGCTACTGACCCTATCCTCTCGGTAATCTCATATGGTCTAATAAAACGTGGACTCAATTTGCCTTTCCGGCCAAATCTGAAAACTTTCTTCCATGGTGATACTTTCAAAAATACCTTATCACCAACTTGAAACTAAATCTCTTTTCGTTTCAAGTCCGAGTAGGATTTTTGTCTATCAGAAGCATCTTTTAAACAATCACGGATTATTTTTACCTTCTCTTTGGTTTCTCTAACCAGATCGACCCCGTGAAGCCGATTTTCCTTGAGTTCAGTCCAATACAAAGGCGTTCGATACTTACGCCCATACAAAGCCTCATAAGGCGCCATTTTCAAGCTCGACTGAAAATTGTTATTGTATGCAAACTCTACCAACGGTAAATACTTTTCCCAGCTGCCCTGAAACTCAAGAACACAACACCAGAGCATACCCTCAAGTATTTATATTAATCTCTCCAACTGTCCGTTAGTTTGTGGGTGAAAAGCCGTACTAAAACTCAGCTTTGTTCCCAAAGCTTCTTGCAACTTTTTCCAAAATTGGGATGTGAATCTTGGATCTCTGTTTGATATAATCGACAAAGGCACTCCATGAAGTCTTACAATCTCTGAAACATACAAGTCTGCCAACTTATCAAGTGAATAGTCAACGCGTACAGGTATGAAGTGGGCTGACTTTGTAAGTCTATCTACCACAACCCATGTAACATCCCAAACCCGGCCCAAACGCCGTGACTGGATCTGGTATGTCACATGGGAAAATTAATTTGTATGT
This sequence comes from Gossypium sturtianum, assembly GCA_025698515.1. Lineage (NCBI taxonomy): Eukaryota > Viridiplantae > Streptophyta > Magnoliopsida > Malvales > Malvaceae > Gossypium > Gossypium sturtianum. The sequence continues at coordinate 69,238,874 of CM046947.1, read as the reverse complement.
AATTTCGTGTATTGCAGAATGTTAGAAAGTTCCTTTTTAAAATCATCAAGTTTAACAGTCCATTTGAAAACTTAGTAATTATTTAGTGAAAATTCCTATATAGCCAAATTCTTGTGTTTAGGTGACGTTTGAAAACTCTGTTACATTAAAGAAATCACGAGGTTTGTTATTGCATGTGGTTTGTAAAATCGTTGGTTAGGTTTCGAGAAAAACCCCTTTTTATTTCGTTCTATTCAGAAAATGTTTGATCAATCAAGTTTGTGATAATTACCGTCTTAATAATTAAACCATAATTAAAACCAAAATAAAAGTGGCCTTATTACAAATCAAAAACCTCCAAAGGTAGCAAACGATAAATAAAATAAAGTTTTAATTGAATACCCTACGCATGGCCACCTCGAGTCCAATCCAGCCCAATCCACTGAACTAGGAGTCACATGCAATTTGTTTAAGCAAATAAAGTGAGTCACAATACTCAATGTGCAATTAGTCCACATAATCCACAAGTAGGCCTAAGCCCCCATATCACAATCGACCAAAGCCCAATCAATATAGCATATCAGAATAATCAGAATGATAACCCAACCCATCCTAATATTCCATCCTCTACACACCACTCCATATGTCCATCCTCAACACACCTGTGGGGATTTCTACAATCAACCCTCCATCCTCTACACACCTCTTTGGCAGTCATGCTGACAGTCATGCTGCTCAAAGTCGATATAATGTGGTCTAGCCACCGATAAATGTGTGACCAAGTCACCGATATACAATAAGGCACCGAGCCATCGAAATAGTGTGACAGAGTCACCGATATACACCGCATGTTTCTTAAACTTAGGGGTAGGGACTACGGGTCCAACCCCTTTCTTCCCTTGACCGGCATTCGAATCCATGACAGATCTTGATCAGAGAACCAGGTTAAAGTAACGAAAAGAACGAAAGAATAGATACTCATAACGAAGAAGTTTCTTACCTAAATCGACAGATTCTGAAAGCTAACGAACTGGTGTTGGGAAATCGGTTGAGTCCCTACACACTCCTCACATTAGAATCGATTCTCCAAGATAGATTAGAAGAAATGGCCTTTCGGCCAAACGAGTTGGTAAGAACCCCCTTACCTAGATCGACCTCCAAACACTAGCCGATGATGCGAGAAAGAATACGAAGATGAGACCCCCTCCTATATTCGGCCAATGCATCAAAGTACAAGTTAACTCCTTCGGTTTTACCACCAGCAAGAGAAGGGAAAAGAATCGAAAATGAAGAATGATAATACTTACCACTAAACAGGAAGAAACTGATTTGAGAAAACTAGAAAAATAAGTGACGGCAATCCACTGAAATAAGAACGAACGAAGAGAAATGAACACACAAAGGAGATTCGGCTATAATGAAAAATAACACAACCCAAAGAGAAAGAATAAGGTTTTGGCTTTGGAGAAACAAATGGAAGATAAAAGGACCAAGAAGGTGTTTCGGCTTTGAAGAAGAACTCGTGGCAAATGGTGAAAAGAAAATGGGGCATTAGGTTCAGTTGAAGAGAAAGAAAGATGAGAAGAGGAAGAAAACAAGAAGAGAAAACCCTTTGAGAGAGAGTTGAAGTTTCGGTTTTGAAAAGATGAGAAAAGAAGCAAAAATGTTCACCAAAGCAAGAGAGAAAAGAAGGAGCTCCTAAGGTTGATTCGGCTAACTAAATTCTCCAAAATGAACACTTAAGGGACGGCACACCCTTATGACCAATAATGCTCAAAAGAAAAGAAAGAAAAGTCTAAGTCCCAAAGAACTTTCGGCACACTCACCTCACCTAGCCCCAAACTGAAACTCCCTCAACATCCCTACCACATTCGGTCACCACTTCCCCCAACAAACAACCAAATCCCTTGATCAACTCCTACATTCACTCTCTTCCCATCACTTGAATTGGTTTGAATAATTCCACTCCACCTTTCTCTCATGGCCATACATTTAAAACATTTGAGCCATTCAACTCCCACTTTTCAAAGTCCAAGCCGAAACCACCACCTCTCCATCCTAACGCCCAAAAATAAACTCCAAAAAGCCAACTATGCGACTCAGACCTACTCCCACCTCCTCCAAGCTCCTCTTAAGGCGTCATCCCCCCTTGCTTCCTAGGTGTCCCCTTGCCACTTTACCACTCCTTCTCTTGTGTTAAAAAACACAAGCATTAATCCTTAAGGCCTGTCCCAGCTAGCTCTCTCCCCCAAAGTGCCCAAAATGAAATTTTTGCTAAAGCTTCAGTTTAATCCCGAGCATTCCCAGAGACCCCAAACATCACGAATTAACACATAAAGCATACCAACCACACAGAAACATATAAATGCAAAGCCCCTAATTCCCGGATGTTGCAATTCTACTCTCTTAAAGAAATTTTGACCTCGAAATTTACCTGATCAAAAGAGATGAGGGTATTGCCTTCTCACTGCATCCTCAGGTTCCCACGTAGCTTCTTCTATACCATGACTTCGCCACAAGACTTTGACCAAAGGAACTAATTTCTTTCTCAGCACTTTAACGTCTCAATCTAAGATCTGCACAGGTTCCTCCTCAAAGGACAGGTCTGGTCTTATCTCAATCTCCTCCACTGGCACAATGTGAAACGGATCCGAACGATAGCGCCTCAACATCGAGACATGGAACACATCATGTATTTGTTTCAATTTCGAAGGCAACTCAAGCTGGTACGCCACTGGTCCCACACGTTTCAATACCCGATAAGGCCCGATAAACCTGGGACTTAGCTTGCCCTTCCGTTCAAACCTCAAAACTTTCTTCCAAGGTGAAACTTTCAGGAAGACTTGATCACCCATTGCAAATTCTATATCCTTACGCTTTAGATCAACATAGGATTTCTGTCTGTCGGAAGCCTCCTTCAACCGAGTTCGAATCAATTTAACTTTTTCCTCTGTCTCTAAAACCAAATCCGGACCCTCGATCCGACGCTCACCCAACTCGTCCAAAGAAGTAGGTGTACGACACCTCCGTCTGCATAACGCGCTTCATAGGCGCCATCCGAATACTAGCTCGGTAGATGTTGTTGTAAGAATTCCGCCAACGGTAGAAACTCTTCCCAACTACCCTCAAGTCTATGACACAACCTCTCAACATATCTTCCAAGATCCGAATTACCCTCTCTCGATCGACCATCACCGTGGATGAAAAGTCAGATCAAGTCTAGTCTTGTACCCAATGCCCGATGCAGTGCCTTCCAAAACCGCGAAGTAAACCTAGGGTCTCCATCCGATATGATCGACACTGGTACCCCATGCAACCTTACAATCTCTGCCACATACAGCTTAGCTAACTTCTACAATGGATTGTCAACACGAACAGGTATGAAATGAGCAGACTTCGTCAACTGATCTACAATCACCCATACCGAATCCTTCTTAGTAGGCGTGAGAGGTAGTCCACTAACAAAGTCCATCGTTATCCTCTCCCACTTCCACTGCGAAATCTTCATTGGCTGCAATAACCCTGAAGGCAATTGGTGCTCTGCTTTCACCTGCTGGCACGTTAAACACTTTCCCACAAACTCGGTAATTTCCCGCTTTAATCCAGGCCACCAAAACTGTTCACGCAGATCCCGATACATCTTATTCTCTCTAAGATGCATCGCATACGGGCTACTATGCGCCTCCTGAAGAATCATCTCCCTCAACTCAACATCCTTAGGCATGAAAACCCTCTCATGAAAACATAGAACGCCATCATTGTTCAAGTCAAAATCTTCTACCCCACCATTCTGTACATGTAGAAGTCGAGCACTCAAGACATCATCCAAAACTGCTTCTCTTTAATCTGACTAACCCACGTCGGCTTTACTTGAAGTTCAGCTAGCACACTCCCATCATCATACAAGCTGAGATGGCAAACATCGCTCTCAAATCCGATATCACTTTCTAACTTAACGCATCCGCCACCACGTTAGCTTTTCCTGGATGATACTCGATCGAGTAGTCGTAATCCTTTAATAGCTCAATCCACCTCCGCTGCCTCAAATTTAGCTCCGTCTGAGTAAGAAGATACTTTAAACTCTTGTGGTCGGTGTAGATAATGGACTTCTCCCCATACAGGTAGTGTCTCCAGATCTTCAGAGTGAACACTACCACAGCCAACTCCAGATCATGCGTGGGATAGTTTATCTCGTGCGGTCTTAATTGCTGAGATGCATACGCAACTACCTTCCCGCATTGCTTTAACACACACCCTAACCCCGTGTGTGAAGCATCACAGTAGACAGTGAACACTTTCCCTGCTTCAGGCTGAATCAAGACTGGAGCCTCCGTTAAGATCTTTTTCAGCTTCTCAAAACTTTCCTGCTGCTTGCCAGTCCAAACAAATGGTGTTCCTTTCCGCAATAACTTCGTTAAGGGTGCCGCAATTAAGGAGAAACCCTCAACAAACCTTCTGTAGTATCCAGCTAACCCCAGGAAACTTCGAATTTCTGCCACAGCCTTAGGCGGTTTCCATTCCAACACAGCCTCGATCTTCCGAGGATCAACCCTAATCCTCTTAGCCGATACAACATGACCCAAAAAGGTAACTTCTTTCAACCAAAATTCACACTTACTGAATTTGGCGTATAACTGCTTCTCCCTCAAAATCTGCAGAACCACCCGAAGATGTGAATCGTGCTCTTCTTTCGTCTTGGAATATACCAGGATGTCGTCTATGAACACCACGACAAACTGGTCCAGAAAAGGTTGAAATACCCGATTCATCATATCCATAAATGCAGCTGGTGCATTCGTTAACCCAAATGGCATTACTAAATACTCATAGTGGCCATAGCGAGTTCGAAACGCCGTCTTCTGAATATCCGCTTCCTTGACCTTGAGCTGATGATATCCTGACCTCAAATCTATCTTCGAAAAGACCGAAGCCCCTTTATGCTGATCAAACAGATCGTCAATCCTCGGCAACGGGTACTTGTTCTTAATCGTCAATTTATTCAATTGACAGTAATCAATGCACATGCGCATCGACCCGTCCTTCTTCTTCACAAATAGCACTGGCGCTCCCCACGGAGACACACTTGGTCGGATAAAACCATGATCCAACAACTCCTGAATCTGGGCCTTAAGTTCCGCCAGCTCTTTCGGTGTCATCCTGTAAGGGGCGATGGATACTGGAGTCGTTCCTAGAAGTAGCTTAATTCCAAAATCCACCTCGCAATCCGGAGGCAACCCTGAAGTTCTTCAGGAAAAACATCCACAAACTCCTTCACTGTTCTTACCTCATAAACAGCCACTTCCTTTGCACCCAAAGCACTGATAAAAGCTAGGTATGCCTTGCACCCTTTTCGAACCATCTTAACAGCTCTTAACGCAGAAACCACATTGGACAAATAATTCCTCCTTTCCCCTATCACAATTACCTCAACACCCTCTGGGGTACTCAACACCATTCGCTGAGTCGCACAATCCAATTTAGCATGATGTTTAACCAACCAATCCATGCCTAAGATAAGGTCAAATTCTCTAAATGGTAATTCCATCAAGTCTGCCGAGAATACTATTCCTTGAATTTCTAAAGGAACCTCCCTAAACATCTTGTTCACTACTATAGATTGTCCTAAAGGGCTAACCACAATCATCTCTCTAAGGGCTATTTCAGATTCTTTACTTAAAGTCTCAGATACAGTGCTAGCAACATAAGAATGGGTCGATCCAATATCAATGAAAGCAAGAAATGGCTTATCAATTATAAGAAACGTACCGGTTATGACGTCCGGTGCGTCGCCATCCTCTCACCGCCGTGCTGCATAGACTAAACCCATTGTCTTGCATCCGTGCCATCGACACCCCCGCCGGTGCTCCACGACCCCGACCATAACCATTCCCTCCTCTGATCGGACCACGACCTCTCGGCATCTGTTGTCCACCCCTTCCTGGCTGTACATACCCCTAACCTACCATCCGTGCCCTGGTCATTTCTTGCGGACAATCCCTTATTAGATGATCTTTTGACCCACACTTGAAGCATACCCTATCTCTTCTCCAGCACTCTCCTACATGTGACCTCCCACACTGAGCACACTGTCGCAATTGTCCAACAGTAACTGGCATTGCAACACGACCCGGCCCATCAACCCTAGGCCTCTTCTTGAAACCCCCAGATGACCCTGACGATCCATAACTCCTCTTATTTCTACCTTTATCCTTATCCCTATTTGCCTCTCAGTCCGTTTTACCTCATCGGCTATTTTAGCCTTTTCCACCAGAATAAAAAAATCCCTCTCCCGCTGCGGAGCTATCAACACTCGCAACTCGTCTCGTAGCCCATCCTCGAATCGTATGCAACGCTCATAATCTGTCGCAACTATCCATCGGGCGTAACGACTCAACCGTAGAAATTCTACCTCGTACTCAGCCACCGATTTACTCCCTTGTACCAGATTCAGAGATGCTTTCCTCTGAGCATCCACATAACTTTCCCCAATGTATTTCTTCTGAAATGCAGTTTTGAAGAAATCCCAGTCGATGCGATCCGCCGAAGTACCCTATCTTACTGTGAGCCACCACTGATATGCCTCGTCCCGAAGAAGAGACACCACCCCTTTCAGTTTTTCCTCTGCCGTGCAGTCTAAGTCATCCATAGTCCGCTCAACTGCCTCTAGCCAGTATTCAGCCACATTTGGAGCCACACCGGAGATACCCTTAAATGTTTCAGCCCCGTTTCCTCGAAGTCGCTCAGGAATAGACTTTCGAGATACTGTCCCAGTGTGCCCCAGCAACTCGCTCCAACACACGCAACATTGCTTGAGACAGAGCATCATCCCCACCAGTTCTATCTTGCGATCCCACTTCTGCCACCGGTGACGCTGGCGCCTCACCTTCAGACTCATGCCTTGTCTCCGAGAACTCAGCCTCAATACCACGACCTCTACCACGGCCGCGTGCAACACGTCCCCGCCCTCTAGCACTCGTGTCTATCGTTTTGTCTTAATCTGTTTTACCAATTTTATTCATTAGCTTTTCTTTTCACTGATTATTAACGAGTAGTTTTACGAGAATAGGGTTATAAGTAGTTTTCCGCAAGAACACATGCATACCTAAAGGTTTCCATTTCTAAAGTAGAGTTGCTAGATTCTAAGTTTCATAGCACGGTATATCTACTTCATGCAATTCACCCAATTCAGTCAGAAAACTTACCGTGTGGACTTGGTGCCGGAGACTCGGGTGCCATACTTTCAGAGAACCTGTACCTATATATATATATTCTTTTTAAACCATCTTTAAACCTAATTTGGAAAACATTTTGGACCCAAAAACCCATAGCCGAGTTTTGAAAACCGACTCTGATACCAAATTGTAACATCCCAAACCCGGCCTAAATGCCGTGACCGGATCTGGTATGTCACATGGGAAAAATAATTTGTATGTAATTTTGTGTATTGTAGAATGTTAGAAAGTTCCGTTTTAAAATCATCAAGTTTAATAGTCCATTTGAAAACTTAGTAATTATTTAGTGAAAATTCCTATATAGCCAAATTCTTGTGTTTAGGTGACGTTTGACAACTCTGTTACATTAAAGAAATCACGAGGTTTGTTATTGCGTGTGGTTTGTAAAATCGTTGGTTAGGTTTCGAGAAAAACCCCTTTTTATTTCGTTCTATTCAGAAAATGTTTGATCAATCAAGTTTGTGATAATTACCGTCTTAATAATTAAACCATAATTAAAACCAAAATAAAAGTGGCCTTATTACAAATCAAAAACCTCCAAAGGTAGCAAACGATAAATAAAATAAAGTTTTAATTGAATACCCTAGCATGGCCACCTCGAGTCCAATCCAGCCCAATCCATTGAACTAGGAGTCACCTGCAATTTGTTTAAGAAAATAAAGTGAGTCACAAGACTCAGTGTGCAATTAGTCCACATAATCCACAAGTGGGCCTAAGCCCCCATATCACAATCGGCCAAAGCCCAATCAATATAGCATATCAGAATAATCAGAATGATAACCCAACCCAGCCTAATATTCCATCCTCTACACACCGCTCCATATGTCCATCCTCAACACACCTGTGGGGATTTCTACAATCAACCCTCCATCCTCTACACACCTCTTTGGCAGTCATGCTAACAGTCACGCTGCTCACAGTCGATATAATGTGGTCTAGCCATCGATAAATGTGTGACCAAGTCACCGATATACAATAAGGCACCGAGCCATCGAAATAGTGTGACAGAGTCACCGATATACACTTCCCTTCATAATCATTATCAATTCCCAAAATCCCATGCACGTACAAGCATAGTTTAATGAACATATAATATAATATCATACAATTACTATTTAGAATACATGCACAACCATGCTAACGACAATGTTTATAAGACTTAATCGAAGGACAACTAACCTGGTGTTACGATTTTACCCTTCATGGGTAACTCAATAGCCCTTACCAAACTTTCGGCTTTCACACAGTTCACAAAAATAATTTATACAACATAGAAAGTGTAGTAATTACACACCTGTAAACACGAAGAACTATGCTATCAATCTCGCTAACACCCTCACTTGCGGGAATCACCGTGATCTACCTATCCCTCTCCGAAGCTGGCCGACAACCCGGTGGAAAGTCTCGAACGGCAGACATCGCACGTTTCTTAAACTTAGGGGTAGGGACTACGGGTCCAACCCCTTTCTTCCCTTGACTGGCATTCGAATCCATGACAGATCTTGATCAGAGAACCAGGTTAAAGCAACGAAAAGAACGAAAGAATTGATACTCATAACGAAGAAGTTTCTTACCTAAATCGACAGATTCTGATAGCTAACGAACTGGTGTTGGGAAATCGGTTGAGTCCCTGCACACTCCCCATATTAGAATCGATTCTCCAAGATAGATTATAAGAAATGGCCTTTCGGCCAAATGAGTTGGTAAGAACCACCTTACCTAGATCGACCTCCAAACACTAGCCAGATGCAGAAAAGAATGCGAAGATGAGAGCCCTTCCTATATTCGGCCAATGCATCAAAGTACAAGTTAACTCCTTCGGTTTTACCACCAGCAAGAGAAAGGAAAAGAATCAAAAATGAAGAAGGAGAATACTTACCACTAAACAGGAAGAAACTGATTTGAGAAAATTAGAAAAATAAGTAACGGCGATCCACTGAAATAAGAATGAACGAAGAGAAATGAACACACAAAGGAGATTCGGCTATAATGAAAAATAACACAACCCAAAGAGAAATAATAAGGTTTCGGCTTTGGAGAAACAAATGGAAGATAAAAGGACCAAGAAGGTGTTTCGGCTTTGAAGAAGAACTCGTGGTAAATGGTGAAAAGAAAATGGGGCACTAGGTTCGGTTGAAGAGAAAGAAAGATGAGAAGAGGAAGAAAACAAGAAGAGAAAACCCTTTGAGAGAGAGTTAAAGTTTCGGTTTTGAAAAGATGAGAAAAGAAGCAAAAATGTTCACCAAAGCAAAAGAGAAATGAAGGAGCTCCTAAGGTTGATTCGGCGAACTAAATTCTCCAAAATGAACACTTAAGGGACGGCACACCCTTATGACCAATAATGCTCAAAAGAAAAGAAAGAGAAGTCTAAGTCCCAAAGAACTTTCAGCACACTCACCTTACATAGCCCCAAACTGAAAATCCCTCAACATCCCTACCACATTCGGTCACCACTTCCCCCAACAAACCACCAAATCCCTTGATCAACTCCTACATTCACTCTCTTCCCATCACTTGAATTGGTTTGAATAATTCCACTCCACCTTTCTCTCATGGCCATACATTCAAAACATTTGACCCATTCAACTCCCACTTTTCAAAGTCCAAGCCGAAACCACCACCTCTCCATCCTAACGCCCAAAAATAAACTCCAAAAAGCCAACTATGCGACTCGAACCTACTCCTACCTCATCCAAGCTCCTCTTGAGGCGTCATCCCCTTTTGCTTCCTAGGCGTCCCCTTGCCACTTTACCACTCCTTCTCTTGTGTCAACCAACACAAGCATTAATCCTTAAGGCCTGTCCCAGCTAGCTCTCTCCCCCAAAGTGCCCAAAATGAAAATTTTGCCAAAGCTTCAGTTTAATCCTGAGCCTTCCTGGAGACCCCAAACATCACGAATTAACACATAAAGCATACCAACCACACAGAAACATATAAATGCAAAGCCTCTAATTTTCAGATGTTACAACCCATACGGCATCTTTCTTGCTCGGTGTCAACGACAAACCTGTTACAAAGTCCATAGTAATACGATCCCATTTCCACTCGGGAACCATAATAGGCTGAAGTAAACCCGAAGGTACTTGGTGTTCAGCTTTCACTTACTAAAAAATCAGGCATTTTGATACAAACTCAGAATTATCTTTCTTCATACTCGGCCACCAATACCATTTCTTCAAGTCATTATACATTTTCGTGCTGCCCAGATGTACAGATAAACATCCGCTATGTGCCTCATGTAAAATTTTCTGAATAAGCTCATCATTCCTCGGTATACAGACTCTGACTTTGAACATCAAACATCCATCAGAATTAATTTGAAAGTCAGACTCAACACTCGACTCACACTGAACTCTTTTGGCTTATAAGTCACTGTCATCTTTCTGAGCCTCATAAAATCTCTTGAAGGAACATCGGTCTAGCCCTCAACTCAGCTAGAATGGAACCATCGTCTGACAAAGTCACCCATGTATTCATAGCCCTCAATGCAAATAGGGATTTTCTACTCAAAGCATCGACGACTACATTCGCCTTTCCCGGGTGGTAGTCAATAACTAGCTCATAATCCTTTATCAGTTCTAACCATCTTCGCTGCCTTAAATTCAATTCCTTCTGTGTCATCAAGTACTTTAGGCTCTTATGATCGGTGAATATCCGACATCTTTCACCATACAAATGGTGTCTCCATATATTCAATGCAAACACAATGGCAGCCAACTCTAAATCATGTGTCGGGTAATTCTTCTCATGTGGCTTTAACTGTCTAGAGGCATATGCTATCACCTCGCCCTCTTGCATAAGTACACAGCCCAATCCATTCAAGGATGCATCGCTGTAGATCACAAATTCTATTCCCAGTTCAAGTTGCACTAGAACTGGAGCCTCAGTCAACAATGCCTTTAGTTTCTCAAAACTTTTTTGGCACTTTTCTGTCCATTCAAACTTCACCTCTTTTTATAACAACCTCGTCATCGGTGTAGCTATCATAGAAAACCCCTTGACAAACCGTCTGTAATAGCTAGCTAGGCCTAGAAAACTTCTAATCTCTGATACGTTTCTCGGAGACTTTCAATCAACAACAGCTGAAATCTTGCTTGGGTCTACTCGAATTCCATCTCCCGAGACAATGTGCCCCAAAAATCCAACCTCTTTGAGCCAAAATTCACTTTTGCTAAACTTGGCATACAATTAGTTATCTCGTAAAATTTGCAAAACCGTCCTCAAGTGCCTGGCATGCTCATGCTCATCACGAGAATATATCAATATGTCATCAATAAAAACCACAACAAACTTATCCAAGTATGGCCAAAATTTACGATTCATTAAATCCATAAACACAGCAAGGGCATTTGTTAAGCCAAAAGGCATGACTAAAAATTCATAGTGCCCATACCTTGTCCGAAATGCAGTTTTTGGCACATCTGAGTCTTTGAATCTCAACTGGTAATATCCAGATCTCAAGTCTATCTTAGAAAACACAGTGACTCCTCTCAATTGATCAAACAAATCATCGATCCTTGGCAATGGGTACTTATTCTTCACAGTAACCTTATTAAGTTGCCGATAATCTATACACAATCTCATGGAACCATCTTTCTTTTTCACAAATAATACTGGAGCACCCCACAGAGAATAACTCGGTCGTGCAAAACCTTTGTCCGTCAGCTCTTGTAACTGTGCCTTGAATTCCTTCAACTCAGTTGGAGCCATTCTGTATGAAGCAATCGATATAGGTGCAGTACAGGGGCTAACTCAATGCCAAATTTAACCTATCTAACTGGGGGCAACCCTGGCAATTCTTCTGGGAGTACATTTGGATACTCACATACCGTCAGTACTGATTCAATTCTTAACTCAGTTTCTTTGGCATTCATCACAAAGGAAAGATAGGCTTCGTACCCTTTTCTTACATATTTCTGGGCGGACATATGAGAAATCACTATAGGCGATCTGTCATGTTCATCTGATTCAATACGAAGAGTCTCCCCATTTTCACATCTCAATTTAATGTATTTCTTTCCACAATTTACCGTCACATCATGAGCGGTTAACCAGTCCATACCAAGAATTATATCAAATTCATCAAATGGCAATAGCATAAGATTTGCCTTAAAATAATGACCTCTAATCATCAATGGGCAATCTTTGCATACCTTATCAACTAATACATATTTGCCTAAGGGATTGGACACTTTTATCACGAATTCTGTAGACTCTACAGGCATGCTCATACTAGATACTAATTTTATGCAAATATATGAGTGGGTAGATCCCGGATCAATTAAAGTAACAACATTAGTATCGTAGAGAGAAAATGTACTCGTAATTACATCAGGGGACGACGGCTCTTTGTGAGCGCAAATGGCATAAGTCCTCGCAGGTGCTCTACCCTCAAATCTTGCAGCCTGCTCTCTGGGTGTACTCTTACTACTCGTTCCACTTCCAGGGTTTCTCTGTTGTCTCCCTCTAGTAGTGCTTCCCGATCTTGCACTCTGAATTTTCTCTTTTTCAACCATTTCAGGGCATTCTCTAATAAAATGGTCTTGGGAACCACACTTAAAACAGGCTCTCTCATGTGCTCGGCACTCACCGGGGTGACGTCTGCCACACTGTGGATATTCTGGTCTATTTGGTCGAGCGTTCCCAACACTAGCAAGTGAAGTAGTCTGAGCTTTAAACCCTGAGTATTGTTTACCCTTACTTCTATTCGAAAACCCAACTGAAATAGCTGATCGAGTAGGAAAGTCTCTTGAATTTTTGGATGAGGACTAAAATGACTTATTCAGTTGTCTCTTTCTAGAGTCACGAGACTCCATTTCAACTTTTCTTTTCTCTTTAACCAGCTCATCGGCTTTACAAGCCCGGTCCACTAGCACAATAAATTCCTTCAATTCTAGGACACCAACAAATAATCGGATATATTCATTTAACCCGTCCTCAAAACTTTTGCACATAATGGCTTCAAAGGATACACACTCTCGAGCGTATTTACTGAGCCTTACAAACTCACGCTCATATTCGGTTACTGTCATTCTACCTTGTTTCAATTCAAGAAATTCATTTCTTTTCTGGTCGATAAGCCTTTGGCTAATGTACTTCTTCCGGAACTCTTCTTGGAAAAACTCCCATGTAATCATTTCCCTTGGTACAACCAACACAAGGGTGTTCCACCATTGATAAGTGGAATCTCTTAAGAGAGACACCACACATTTCATGCACTCTTCAGACGTGCAAGATAATTCATCAAATACCCTGATGGTATTTTCAAGCCAAAATTTTGCTCTTTCCCGATCATCATCCTTTCTAGCTCGAAATTACTCGGCTCCTTGTTTCAGGATTCTATCAACCGGAGGCTTTTCTCTCCTTACCACTTCTACCACTTGGGGAGCTACAGGGGTAGGCTGAGGAATAGGTGGGGTGAAGGGGGTTGCGCATTCGGGTTCATACGAACGAACTCCATATACCATGCATTCATCATGTGGAGAAAGGCTTCCCTAGCCTCTTCTCCTCCTCTCTGAATTACAGTCGTTGGACTATTCTCATTTTCATTCGGCATCGTCCCTTGGGCAGGAGCCGGCGCATTACTTTCTACATAATTCGCCACAGCTCTTTCGGGATCCATTTACTATATGAAAACATAATTTAAATCGTCAGAAGTCGTCACACTATCATTATGTAAATACTCATAGGTATGGCATGTATAGCTAAACTCATGCATACGCTACGTTAGTCCGAGAATCGACTAAACCGTAGCTCTGATACCACTAAATGTAACACCCCTTACCCGTGTCTGACTCTGGGACAGGATACGAGGCATTACCAGACTTAACTTGCTTAAACATCAACATTGGGCTATAAAATTTCATTTCAACTTAAAGTTTCTCATTCATATTCATAACATCCTTATTATGGGCCTACGAGGCCCTAAACATACATACGGAAGGTTTCAAAATTAAACCGGAAACTTTTGTGCGATTAGAAATTTTTTGCCTAAACAGGGCTACACGCCCGTGTGGAATGGAACACGCCCGTATGGGCAGGCCGTGTGGTCACACACGCCCATGTTCCTAGCCTGTGTGGAATTTATTTTTCATTTCGAACCTACAGAGGTTTTCACACGGCCGGACACATGCCCGTGTCCTTCACACGGCCTAGACACGCTCGTGTCCTCACCCGTGTGTGAAAAGCCTGGGTATTATTTTTATGACGTCAGCAAGCTCTTAAGGGCACACGGCCTAGACACACGCCGGTGTGCTAGCCCGTGTGGCGAATCGAATTCTCACAAATTTGATGTAGGGGACACACGGCCTATCAGCACACCCATGGGGCTGACTGTGTGTCACACACGGCCTAGACATACGCCCGTGTATCTACCCGTGTGGACAATTAAAAGGCTATTTCCCAAGCCAATTGCCACCCTGAAACATAAACACACATATGTCAACACAAGCAACACATAACATGACAATAATACACTATGAAGAATCACTAATCATCATTCATACACTTCACATTTTACTCCATCAATTGCATGAACTTTCACTTCATAAAACTCATCATCATTAAGATATAAAACTTGACAAATATCGGCCAATTCCTAATGGCCATTTACAAAATGAGTGTATAACATTAATAGCCAACACTTTGGCTTTCAAATATGACATAACACAAGATGACCAAGTTCCTATACATGCCATACCCAAAATAAATCAACTTTACTATACCAAAAGAATGATTGATAGTGTGATCTAAGCTCCGGCGTTCTACGATCCCCGAGCTAGCTTGGTGATACTACAAGGAAAAGGGAAAAGAAAAGGGCAAGCATATAGCTTAGTAAGTTTGCATGAATTAAGATAGCAACATAAGTACTCATGGAAAAATCCATTCATCTCATAGAACAATAACAACACAAGTTCTCAAGTACTTTGACATACTTACTCATACTTACGCTTACCCATCACATATCACATTATAGTTTCATAACTCGTATTTTACTCATGGTACCTGTGTCACTTCATCACATAATTTAGCACTTATGCTATCTTGAACATAGACTTAAATCATTATCATCCTTAACTTAAATGTAACTCTTTGTCATCCTTGTATAGCTTAGCTCTTTGTCATCTTTGCATACTTAGCTCTTTTGCCCGTTGAACCACTCAAAATATCGGACGATACTCAATCTCATCATACATGTATCACGATGCCAATGCCATATCCCAGATATGGTCTTACATGGGATCACCTCTTGATGCCGATGCCATATCCCAGATATGGTCTTACACGGGATCTCTTAATTCGATGTCGATGCCATGTCCCAGACATGGTCTTATACGAGATCTTCCTTTGGTCCTGAGGCCATGTCCCGGACATGGTCTTACACGGGACCTTCCTTATTCAATGCTGATGCCATGTCCCAGACATGGTCTTATACGGGACCTTTCTTATTCGGTGTCGATGCCATGTCCCAGACATGGTCTTATACGGGACCTACATTCGGTGCCGATGCCATGTCCCAGACATGATCTTATACGGGACCTACATTTGGTGCCGATGCCATGTCCCAGACATGGTCTTATATGGGACCTTCCTTATCTCATGTCATGACATAGGTATCCTCGTTATTCCGAATCTTCAACTGGGACTTCAACTTAATATATTCTCATCATTTTCTCATCGAGGCTTCATTAGTCGATTTTCATGAAATGATATTCATTATCATAAGATCAAGCAATTTAAAATATAAAAACACTATGAAACTTTAATTTCGCACAAACTTACCTCGGTACTCAAAATGTGTGTAGATGTTCGATTTAGTCCAACACTTTGTTCTTGCCTCGGTTCCGGTCTGGGCTTCATGTTTCTTGATCTATAATAACAATTTCACTTGTTTAATACTCACATTGACTAAATTGACTCCTGAATCATACTTTGGCAAAATTATGATTTTGCCCCTAAACTTTCACATAATCACACTTTTGCCCCTAGGCTCGTAAAATGATTTTTATTCAACTTTCTTGTATTTTAAGCCTAGCCGAATTATTTTCTTAACTACAACAGCCCCCAATTTCCACTATTTCACTCATGTATGACCATTTTTCTAACTTTTACAATTTGGTCCTTTTATGCATTTTTCATGAAAATCACTTAGAAAAAGATGTTTATCACACATCAAACTTTCATATTCTTCCTTAAAACATCAAAATACATGCATGTCATACATGAGTAATTTTTTTAACATAAACCCTAGCTCAAAATATAGCTAGAAATAGCTAAATCGAGCTATGAGGATTTCAAAAATACGAAGAACATTAAAAACGGGGCTAGGATGCACTTACTATCAAGCTTGGAAGTTGAAGAAACCCTAGCTATGTCTCCTTGCAAATTTCGAAACTTAGAGGAAGAAGATGGACAAGATTTTGACTTATTTTTCCCTTTTTAATTCATTAATTAACCAAATGACTAAAATGCCCTTAAGGCCCTTTCTTGAGATTTTTCCTTCCCATGTCCATTTTTGTCCATCTTGACATTTAATGGTCTAATTGCTAAATATGGACCTCTAGTAATTTTTATAATTCTATTTCATACTTAAATCTTCTAGAATCTCATATTTTCTAATCTTTGCAATTTAGTCCTAATGGACAAATTGATCACTAATAAATAAAATTTCCTCATGAAATTTTCACACAATCATGCAACCACATCATAAGCCTCATAAAAATCATAAAACACATATTTCTACTTCGGATTTGTGGTCTCGCAACCACTATTCTGAATAGGCCCTAAATCGGGTTGTTACAACCTCATAGAACCATCTTTTTTTTTCATAAATAATACGGGAGCACCCCACGGAGAATAACTTGGTCTTGTGAAACCTTTATCTGTCAACTCTTGTAACTGTGCCTTCAATTCTTTCAGCTAGGTTGGAGCCATTCTGTACAGAGCAATTGAAATGGAGGCAGTACTAGAGACTAACTCAATGCCAAATTCAATCTCTCTAACCGGAGGCAACCGTGGCAATTCTTCCGAAAATACATCTGGATACTCACATATTATCGGCCCTGATTCAATTCTTAACTCAGTATCTTTAGCATTCATCACAAAGGCAAGATAAGCTTCATATCCCTTTCTTATGTATTCCTGAGCAGACATATAAGAAATCACTACAGGCAATCTGTCCTGTTCATCTAATTCAACACGGAGAATATCCCCATTTTCACATTTTAATTCAATAAACTTCCTTCCACAATTTACTATCACATCATGAGAAATTAACCAATCCATACCAAGAATTAAATCGAATTCATCAAATGGCAATAGCATGAGATTTGCCGGAAAATAATGACCTCTAATCATCAATGGGCAATCTTTGCATACCTTGCCAACTAACACGCATTTGCCTAGAGGATTTGACACTTTTATCACAAATTTTGTAAACTCTACAGGCATGTTCATACTAGATACTAATTTTATACAAACATATAAATGGGTAGATACCGGATCAATTAAAGAAACAACATGAGAATCATAGAGAGAAAATGTACCCGTAATCACATCAGGGGATGATGCCTCTTCACGAGTGCGAATAGCATAAGTCCTCGCTGGCGCTCTACCCTCAGATCTCGCAGTCTGCTCTCTAGATGTATTATTACTACTCGTTCCATTCCCCGAATTTCTCTGTGGTCTCCCTCTAGTAGTACTTTCCGATCTTGCACTCTGAATTTTCTCTTTTTCAACCATCTCTAGACAATCTCTAATGAAATGATCTTGGGAACCACACTTAAAACAAGTCCTCTCATTTGCTCGGCATTCACCGGGGTGACGTCTGCCACACTGGGAACATTCCGGTCTACTTGGTCCAGCATTACCAACACTAGCAATCGAAGTGGTCTGAGCTTTAGAACCCGAGTAATGTTTACCTTTGCTTCTATTTGAGAACCCAGCTAAAGCAGCTGATCGAGTAGTGAACTCTCTTGATTTATTGGATGAAGGTTGAAGTGACTTACTCAATTGTCTCTTCCTCGAGTCACGAGACTCAATCTCAGCCTTTCTTTTCTCTTTGGCCAATTCTTCGGCCTTGCAAGCTCTCTTTACTAGCATGACAAATTCTTTCAGTTCTAGAATACCCACAAACAATCTGATACCCTCATTTAGCCCGTCCTCAAACCTTTTTCACATGATGGCTTCGGTGGATACACACTCTCGGGCGTATTTACTAAGCCTTACAAACTCACGTTCATATTCAATTACCATTATTCTGCCTTGTTTTAGCTCAAGGAATTCCTTTCTTTTCTGGTTGATAAACCTTTGGCTAATATACTTCTTTCGAAACCCTTCTTGGAAAAACTCCCAATTAACTTTCTCCCTTGGCACAACCGACACAATAGTATTCCACCACTGGTAAGCCGAATCTCTTAAGAGAGAAACAACACATTTCATGCACTCTTCGGGTGTGTAAGACAATTCATCAAATCCTCTGATAGTATTTTCAAGCCAGAATTCTGCTCTTTTCAGATCATCATCCTTATTAGCTCGAAATTCCTCATCTCCTTATTTCCGGATTCTATCAACTTGGGGCTTTTCCTTTCTTACCACTTCTACAACTTCAGGAGCTACAGGGGTAGGTTGAGGGATAGGTGGGGGTGGAGGGGGTTGCGCGTTCGGGTTCGTTCGAACGAACTCCGTATACCAAGCATTCATCATGTAGAGAAAGGCTTCCCTAGCCTCTTCTCCTCCTATCTGACTCACAGTCATTGGTCTATTCTCATTTTCATTTGGCACCGTCCTTTGGGCGAGGGCCGGCGCGTTACTTTCTATATTGTCCGCCACTGCTCTGTCGGGATCCATTTACTATATGAAAACATAATTTAAATTGTCAGGAGTCGTCACACTATCATTATGTGAATTCTCATACGTATGGCATGTATAGCTAGACTCATGTATACGCTACGTTAGTCTGAGAATCGACTAAACTGTAGCTCTGATACAACTAACTGTAACACCCCTTACCCGTATTCGACGCCGGAACAGGGTACGAGGTATTACCGAACTTAACAGACTTCTTCATACAATATCGGGCCATAAATTTTCATTCATACTTAAAGACCCTTCATTCGTACTTATAATGTCACTAATATAGGTCTACTAAACCCTAAACATACTTCTAGACAGGTTCGAGACTGAACCAGAAACTTTCAAACACTTAAACTTTTTTTCTCAAAACAATGCCACACGCCCGTGTCTATGGCCCGTGTCACTCACACGGCCATGACACGCCCGTTCCCTAGCCCATGTGTGAAAACCTTGACATTTTGTTTATGACGTCAGCAAACCTTTAGGGCCACACAGCCAGGTCACACGCCCATGTGCTAGCCTGTGTGACGTACTGAATTTTTTGCAAATTAGATGCAGGGGAAACACGGCCTATCAATACGCCCGCGGGGCTGACCGTGTGTCTATCCGTGTGGAAAAATACAAGGCTATATACCAAGCCCTTTGCCACCCTGAAAAGCAACCACATTCATACTATTTCATGCAACACTTAACTTAACACTAATGCCCTTCTATCGTATACTATTAAATCATCCACACTTTAGTATCAACCTACTTCATCATGCATATTCTTTACACATTACTCATTCACTTGCACAACTTGCACTTCGTGAAGATTCATCATCATTGAATAGATATAACTTAGCTAGTTTTGGCCGATTCCAATGGCCATTTACAAAATGAATTGAGTAACATTAATAGCCAACACATTGGCTTACCCATATGACATATCACAAATTTACCAAGTTCCTATACATGCCATACCCAAAATAATCAAACTTTACTATACCAAAGGAATAGCTTGATAGTGTGAACTGAACTCCGACGTCCTACGATCCCCGAGCTAGCTTGGCAATACTACAAGGAAAAGGAAGAAAAGAGGGGTAAGCATAAAGCTTAGTAAGTTTGCATGAAATAAATAGCAACATAAAGGCTTATGATAACATCCATACACTACATGGAGTAATAACACAAGTTCACAAGCACATTGACATAACTTACTCAGACTTACTCTTACCAATGTCATATCACATATCAGACTCATTTATCGTGAATTACTCATATGCACCAGTGTCACTTCATCACATCACTTTAAAACTTTTACCATCTTGAACATAAACTTAGCTCTTTACCCCGTTGAACCATTTGGAATATTGAAGGATACTCAAACTCGTCATACACATCATAAGATGCCAATGCCATATCCCAGATATGGTCCTACATGGGATCACATATCAATGCCGATGCCATATCCCAGATATGGTCTTATATGGGATCTCTTGTCAATGACAATGCCATATCCCAGATATGGTCTTATACGAGATCATATATCGATGCCATGTCCCAGACATGGTCTTACACGATTTCATACCGAAGCCAGGTCCCAGACGTGGTCTTATACAGAATATCTATTCGATGCCGATGCCATATCCCAGATATGGTCTTATACGGGATCTCCATTCGGTGCCGAGGCCATGTCCCAAACATGGTATTATACGGGACCTCTTTAATCTCATGTCGTGACAATGGTATCCTTTCTATTCCTAAGGTTCAACCGGGACTTCAACTTAATATAATTTCATCATATTTTGATCGAGACTTCGTTAACCATTATCATAAAGATAATATACGTTTCACGAATTATCGAGCATTTAAAAACATAATAACATTATGTTGATTTATTACACAAAAACTTACCTCGGTACCAATATATATATATAGTTGTTCGATTTAATCCAGCACTTTGTTCTTTCCTTGGTTTCGGTCCAGACTTCATGTTTCTTGATCTATAATGACAATTTCACTTATTTAATGATCACATTGACTAAAAAAATAACCCATGAATCATACTTTGGAAAAATTATGATTTTGCCCCTAAACTTTCACATATTTACAAAATGGTCCCTAGGCTCGTATAATGAAATGTACTCATTTCCTTGGTTACCCAAGCCTAGCCGAATATTTATTGAGCTTATAACAGCTCACACTTTCCTTCAAAACTGATTTTTACTACATATTTTATCACTTTTACAACTAGGTCCTTTTTATGAATTTTCCATGAAAATCACTTAGAAAAAAATGTTTATCATACATCAAACTTTCTTATTCATCCATTCAACATCAAAATACATGCACATCATACATGGGTAAATTTTTGAACATGAACCCTAGTTTAAAATATAGCTAGAAATAGCTAAATCGGGTTACGAGGATCTTAAAAATGCGAAAAACATCAAAAAACGGGGCTAGGAGGTACTTATAATCAAGCTTGAAAGTTGAAGAAACCCTAGCTATGGTGTCCTTGAGAATTTCGGCCAAGCATGGAGAAGATGGACAAAATTTTTGACTTATTTTCCCTTTTAATTAACTTATTAACTTATTTTCTTGAGATTTTTCCTTCCCATGTCTATTTTTGTCCATCATCAAATATAATGGTCTAATTGCTAAATTAAGACCTCTAATAATTTTTCTAATACTATCTCATACTTGAAGCTTCTAGAATATCATATTTTTTCAATCTTTACAATTTAGTCCTAATAAATAAATTGATCACTAAATTATAAAATTTCTTCATGAAATTTTCACACAATCATGCAAACATGTCATAGACCTCATAAAACCATCAAACGCATATTTCTACTTTGGGTTGGTGGTCTCGCAACCACTATTTCGACTAGGCCCTAAATCGGGCTGTTACATTTTCATCCCCAGAATTTCTTACCTAAAAAGAGATTAGGGTACTACTCTTTCATGGTGCGCTCTCTCTCCCACGTGGCATCTGCAACCTTATGGTTCCTCCACAGAACTTTTACAAATGGCATTCCTTTATTCCTTAGTTTTTTTTATCTCTCTATCAAAAATGTAAACGGGCTCTTCTTCGTATGACAGATTTGGCTCCACTTCTAAAACCTCTAGTTGCACCACATGATTTGGATCAGAATGATATCTTCATATCATTAACATGTGGAATACGTTGTGGATCTTAGATAATTTTGGTGGGAGCGCTAAACAGTACGCCACTGATCCTATACGCCCCAATAGCTCATAAGGTCCAATGAACCTTGGGTTAAGTTTCCCTTTTAACCCAAAACAAATAATTTTCTTCTAAGGTGAGACTTTGAGAAATGTCTTGTCGCCAACTTCATATGACACATCTTTCCTTTTTTGATCCGCATACACTTTTCTGTGATCCTGCATAATTTTTTAAATGATTCTTAATGATTAACACTTTCTCTTCTACTTTGCGAACCAATTCTGGACTAACAAGCTTCGTTTCACTATGCTCTAATCAGCGAACTGGAGACCTACATTTCCATCCATACAACACCTCGAATGGAGACATGCCCAAATTGACGTGGAAACTATTGTTATAGGCGAAGTCTGCCAAAGTGTTTAATTAATTTCCTAAAAGTCCTAGGTTCAAGTCTCCTCATCACCACCTTTTTAATTAATTTTGTGAATTATTCATGTGCTTATTTACCATTGCTTAGGACTTTTAGGACTTTTTCACATCGCGCATCCTTTCCTTGAGACACTAGTATTTGAGAAAGAAAAATAGGACATGCCTTTACCTTAGTGAGGAGTGATCCATCACCCACCAGGCGTACTTTCGCTCGTAAAGAATCCAAAGTCAAAACAGTTTTTCTACTTAGTGCATCAGCCACCACATTTGCTTTCCCTGGATGGTACTCAATTGTTATATCATAATATTTTAGTAACTCTATCCATTGCCGCTGGTGTAGACTTAGCTCCTTATGGGTGAGCAAATATTCAAACACTTGTGATCAAAGAATATACAACACTTCTCTCAATAAAGATAGTGTCTCCAAATTTTTAAAGCCAAAAAAAATGACGGCCAGTTCTAGATTGTGTGTTGGATAGTTCTTCTAATAAGGCTTGAGTTGGCATGATGCATATGCAATCACCCTTCCATTTTTCATGATCACACATCCTAGACCATATAGGGACGCATTGGTAAACACTAAATCTTTCGCTCTTGATTTCGATTGGCTTAAAATTGGGGCTTCAGCTAATGCCTTCTTTAACCTTTCAAAACTCTATTGGCATTCGTCTGACCAGCAAAACTAATCATCATTCCTCAAGAGTCGCTTCAAAAGCGTCACAATCATCATTTACAAATTTTCTGTAGTAACCCGCTAACCCAATAAAATTGCATACTTCAGTGACATTCCTTTGCAGATTCCACTCCAACACAACCCTAATCTTTCCATGATCCACTTTGCTTCCATCCACTGAAATGACATGGCCTAAGAAGTGGGCTTCCTTTAGCTAAAACTCACACTTTCTAAACTTGGAAAATGACTTACTTTCATGGAGGATATTCAAAACTATTCGCAAATGCTCCAATGCTCTGCTTAACTTTTTGAATAAACCAGAATATCATCGATGAAGACAACTACACAACAATCAAGATAGTGCTAAAAAATCCTATTCATCAAGTCCATAAACATAGCTAGCACATTCGTTAAATCGAAAGGAATTACTAGGAATTCATAATGCTCGTAATGAGTGCAAAAGGCAATTTTAGGAATATCATCACCCTTGATCTTAACTTGGTAATACCCCGAAGGAAGATGAATCTTCGAAAACACTCTGGCTCCGCTCAACTGATCAAACAAGTCTTCAATTCTGGGCAACATGTACTTATTCTTGATGGTGACCTTGTTTAGTTGTTGATAATTTATACATAAACGAATAAACCCATTCTTCTTTTTAATAAATAAGATCGGCACACCCCACGGTGAAATACTAGGCCGGATAAATCCTTTGTCTAACAACGCTTGTAATTCAGTCTTTAACTCCTTCAATTCCACTAGCACCATTCGGTACGGTGAACTCAAAATAGGAGCAGCTCTCGGTGCAACTTTAATTGATATCCCTACGTCCCTATTCGGCTGTATCCTTGGAAGCTCTTTTAGAAAGACATATGAAAACTCGTTTACATTTGGCACTTGATTGAAATATTCTTTCACCATTGTTGAATCTAAGATGTATGCCAAATAAGTGTATTCACCTTTCATTATCATCTTCTGAGATGAAACAGTCGAGATTATATTTTTTCTAATATCACGCTTCATTATCAAAATAAACACTGTTTTTCCACCTGCAGTTAATAGCATAACACCTCTGTATTTACATTCAACAATTGCGTTATGTCGAGTCAACCAATCCAACCCTAAGATGGCATCAAACTCATGGAAACATAGTAGCATCAAGTCTGCCAAAAAGATATATCTGTCAAAACCCAACGAACAATCCTTTATTACTCTATTGACAATCGTACTCTGACCGAGAGGGTTAGTAACTATCACACTAGTCTCAGTAGGGACGATCTTAAGACTTTTTTCATCCATAAACTTATCACATATATATAAAGGAGTTGGTTCAAGATCTATCAATGCATGAATGTTGTTTTTGAAAAAAGAAAAATTACAAGTGATGACTATAACAGCCTGTTTTCAGTGAAATAGGAACAGTGGTTTCAAGACCACAAATTTGATATCAAAAAATTTATTTTATTATTATTTTATTTTTTACAGCATGATATTAGTGCCGTATAAAAATTTCGTTAAGAAATTTTACCGTTTACATGCTTAATTGAATAAAAAGGACTAAATTGTATAAAGTGCAAAAGTTGAGTTCTAGTAGCTAAAGGTATTAAATGGCTATAGAACCTTAAAGTATGAGTTCTTATGAGGTAATTAGACCATTATTAAAGTTATTGGATGAAAATGGCTTGGTATTAGTGAAATTTTTAATGTTTTAAAAGGTTTATAATTCCAATTCGGTAAATAATAATAATTAAACTAAGTAAATAATGTTTATCTTCTTCATTTTCATCAAGCCACCACCGAAAATACTCCATTAAAACAAGCTAGGGTTCGGCCATTCTTGTTTTGCTTGCAAGGTAAGATATTTTGTCCCGTTTTTAATGATTTCTAAGTTTTCGAGATCGTTATAGCTTAATTTAGCTAGCCCGGGGACTAATTTGTGAAACTGTTAAACTACTAGAGTTTTTCCATGGATGAATGTGTATGAGTTTTGATGGTTTATGGAAGAAAATGGTTAGTTGTTGATAGATAAACAACTTTTGTTAAATGATTTTTGGTGAAATTGTCAAATAGGAATTAAATTGAAAAATAGAAATTTATACATGGTGAGATTATGAAATAAATGAAATATAAGGCTTGCTAGGGACCTATATGAAATTCGGCTATAATGGGTTTTGGGAAAATTGCATGAATTTCCATTTTTATGAGCTAGGGACTAAATTGAAAAGAAATCAAAAGTATAGGGGCAAAATTGTAATTTTGCTAAAATATGAAATTGGATTAAATTGAATAGAATAATTATTGAATTGAGCTGAATTTTTCCGTTTAGATCAAGACAAACTTCGTACGGGTTTAGATCGGGGCAAAGATAAAGTTTTGAATTAGTCGCCTCCGTATCTACGTTTAATCGTCGAGGTAAGTTCGTGTAATTATATTGAATATATATGTTTTTAATTGAATTATACATGTATTGTGAATTGCATATTTATATACCGAACGCATATCCAACGATGTTACATCGACTACCGAGCCCCGTTTCTACCTTAGGAATTCATAGGATACAAATGACATGTCATTAGGGTTTACATGATTCGGGTACTGGTCTTGAACGTCCTACCGATGGCTGAGGTCCAGCATGTGTTGTGGATACTCCACAGCTCGTGTAAGCAGCATCGTGTAGCTACGTTCTAACCTACAGCTCGTGTGAGCAGGCCCATTTTCACAGCTCATGTGAGTATTCTAATTCACAGCTTGTGTGAGCATTCTGATTACAGCTTGTCTGAGCATACATGTACAGGAATTGACGGATTACAGTTATATGAGTTAGCACACTATGTGTGAGCTATACTGAGTATCCAACGGTATTCTAAATGGTTCAACGGGCATGATCTAAAAGAAAGTGGTAAGAGTTATATACGAACTAAGACATGAACACATGTGATTTGCATTGAATTGGTGATACATGGTATAATTAAAGTTGAGATGGATGGTATATGCTTATGATACATGATTAAATGTTGTGAGCATCCATGATTAAATTGCTTATGTTATATGCTTATATGGCTAACATGTTTGGTGTACATGATTAGGCTTGGGCCAAATTGTGGTTGGATTATGCCATGTTTAACTTACTTATTATTTGTTGAAATGGTAAGTTGAGTTTTACATTATACGAACTTACTAAGCATTTATGCTTACTCTATGTTATTTTCCATGTTTTATAGTGAATCGAAAGCTTGTTCGGGTTGGAAGCTAGTCGGAGTTATATTACACTATCCATCAGTTATATTGGTACTTTTGGTGTTTTAAGTTTTGGTTATAATGGCATGTACAGGTATTTTGGTTGTTGAAGTAGCCATTTTTTTTGGCTTGTGTTTATGGTATTTTGGGGGATGATATGAACTAGTTTTGGTATGTAAATATTTGGCCTTAAAGTGGTTGATATCTTGGTTCTTGGTGCTTGAATGATTAAAGATGGAATGGTGGTTTAAAATGCATGTTATAAATGTTTTGTGATATGTTTGAATGTGATAATTTGGTACAATTGTTATAAATGACATATATGGCTATTGATGCTAGTTGATGAATGGAACATTTGGTATCATTTGGTTTGAATTGGATAGGTAAATCAAATGGTATGTTTTAGCATAAAATTAGATAGAAGTTAGTTGAACAATATGGCCAATTTGAGTATGTGGTTATACATGTTTGGGCGTTGAGATTGATGTGCCTTTTTGGGCATATTGGTTGTATGCAAATGTACCATATTTGTAGCTTATAATGTCATGGTTTGGTGCACTTTGGAGTGCTTGTTTATATGTGGAAAATTGGTCGTAGTTGGATGCATGTTTGGGTAAGAAAAATGGCTTGGAAGTGGCCTATTTTTCGTCCACACGGGCAGAGACACGGGCGTGTCTCAGTCGTGTGTGACACATGGCCAGGCGACACGGCTGTGTTTTCCCTAGCTTTCAAAGGGTTGCAAGTCAGACTGTTGCACGGCCTAGCACATGACCTGGCACACGGGCGTGTGGCTTGGCTATGTGACCCAAGTCAGTGAGTTACACGGGCATAGACACGGACTGGGACACGGTCGTGTGTCCCTACATCGAATGCCCACACGGTCGTGTGACCCCTGCAATTTTAAAAATTTTCATTGTTTTCTAAAAAATTCTATAAGTTTTGGATTTGGTCCCGGCTTGTTTCTAATATGTTTTTAGGGCCTCAAAGGCTCGTATAAGGGATGATATGCATGTTATGGATTGGTTTTGATATAATTATTGATATGAATTAAAATGTTTAAAATTTTTGTTTGTTTTGAAATGACAACTTCGGTAATGCTCTGTAACTCTATGCTTGCGACGGATACGGGTTAGGGGTGTTACAATGACATCAAGGGCTTCAGCGTCCTCCTTTGTTTGCATCACGTAAACTCTGGCTGAGGCCTCTTGGAGTCCCCTTCACAAACTCAGACTTTGCAACCGTTTCAATCTTCACTTCTTGTTGAGACTCATGGGCTACTTGAACAGAATGTTCAGTATTCCCTCTTCCCTTGGACGGGGAATCTTGTTTTTGATGATCGAGTGCTCTACAGATGAAACAAGCCTCTAAGCCTTTCCAACATGTTCCCACATGGTTTTCCACAACTGTTGCAGACAGGGGCCTTCATCTTTTTTGATGTACTCGTACTAGCCATGGAAGTGACTTGTCGTCCACTTCGATCTTTGTGGAAGCCAACTGTTTGTGACTCCCTTACTGGAGTAGCAAAATAAATCTTTACATCCTTAGGCCTTTTAAATCCCACATTTCAAAATGCACTAGAGGCTCCACATTTGTTCCTCTCACTGTCTCTGACTTTATTTCTTTCCTAAATCACTGACTCCATTCTCTGAGCTTTTGCCGATAAGGTAGCAAAGTCTCAAATTTCTAATGTAGACAACAACACAATGAGTTCTTCGTTCAAACCTCCCTCAAATTTGGTACAAAGGTCTTCCTCATCTAGGGCCAAATCTTTAGGTATTTACTCAACCGGACAAATTCTTGTTCATACTCAAACACAATCATTTTCCTTTGTTTGAGCTCTAAGAATTCCTTCTTCATTTTCTCAATAAAGAGCCTGTTAATAAACTTCTCTCTGAACTTCTTCAAGAAAAATTCCCAAATCACCTGATCTCTGGGAATGATACTGGTTACGATATTCCACCATTGATAAGCTTTGTCTTCTAGCAGGGAAATTGTGCATCAAAGACTATCAACTGGAGAGTGTTGTAACTCTTCTATCACACGGAAGACATGCGAGAGCCAGTTCTCAGCCACAACCAGGTCATCTTCCTTACTTCCTTTAAACTCTTTCATCCTACGCTTGCAAATTACCTCCACTAGATCCCCACAGGACATTGTTACGACAAGAACAAGAGGTGCGGGATTTAATGGCTGTGCAACTTTAGTTGTTCTTACCGTTTCTTCCAGTCTCACCACCTCATCATGTCGCCGATAAGTAGAGGATACTGAAGTGCCCATGTATCAGTCAAACCATTGTCTCATAACGTGACCCATCATTTCCAAGAGGGCTTATCTGTCTTAAACTCCCTGGCTTGCTGTGGGATCTAGGTTACTTGCTTGAGGAGGAGCGCAGCTCTCAATCTCCTATCCTTTGGCATTTCTTGAATTCACAGACATTTTTCTTTTATTTTCTACAAAACACAAACTTAGTTTAGCAACACTATAAGGGACTAAGCAAGAATTATGTAACATGCATCACAGACTTTCTAACTAACATTGGTTTTCGAGAATTGGCTAAACTAAATTTCTGATACAATCAGCTAGACAAACTGCCCAACAAACCAGTGCATTACTAATAGACTCAAATCCTCAAGCTTAATTTAAATCTTTGATAAAATAGTTATGAAGGTTCCCCTTTTTGTAACAAACCATTATTCTTTTTCTTTAAATCAGTAACACATCTTTAAAGAATAAAAAACAATAGGCATTATAAAAGTAAGCCTAATAATCATCAGCTGCCATCAATGGTGATTCCATGTAAAAGAGGTCATAAGTTGCAAATCAAGAAAACTTGGGGTACAGTTCTATAATAAGGGTAAATTCTCTTTTAAAAACGGAACAATACAGACGACAAAGTGAATTACAAAAGTTTATTACAAAATGGATTTATGCGCCACCCACCAACGTAGCCATGTATGATACAAAAATTAACAAATGGATCACTTGCAAACGTAGCTCTAGTGTAGTCCTCTTCTGCCGATCTTCTTCTGCTACTTAAATGCCTGAGAAAGAAAAGTAATGGAGTAAATTCAATTGAACTTAGTGAGTTCCACATAGACGTAGAATGATTTTTAGGTTATCGATAATAAACCCAAAAATAAAGACAATTTCGAGACTCAGTCTTATAGACACATTACGCCAAGTTGCCAGTACAGTTCTCTGGTGATAACACTTCGCCAATATAACACACACAGTACCCTTGGCGGATACATACAACCAACTTATACATACTTCTCTCAGTCATGTATGTTTATTTATAACCTAACCTTGTGCTAGCCTTGGACCCATATTTCAGAAATCAGACTCGTATATCAGCCATAATCATATTTATATTCATATTCCTTATTAAATTGAACACATGTTCTCCCGCAAAGTCGGGCCATGATCTGCTAGTCTGGTTTGCAATAAAGCTGCCCTACCGGAAGCATCACAAATAAAGCTTTTTTCCATATTTTCACATGTCACAAATAGTCTGGTACTGGGCTCGCACACAGGGTGCGTATTTTTACCTTAGCCATGGTCATGCTCACACACACTACACTGGTTTATTACACACACCACATCGACCCATCTCCAATAGAGACAATTTACCTTTCACAACCACATATCATAGAAGTTTCATAACTAAAAGGAAGTAAGAAGGAACTCACCAAAAACTTCAGGACAAAAATCTACTCTACTGGTCTTTTGCCTCAATTGCTCAGACCTTCACTAGCTTCTTGAGCTAAATAAGAAACAATCATAATTATCAGACCATTTATCTACTAAACTTAGATCATACATACACTAATGCAAAGACATAAATTCCCTCGTCATCAACCTAAGGGTTCCCTATAACACCCCTTACCCGTGTTCAATGCCGGAATCGGATATGAGGCATTATCGGACTTAACTTGCATAAATATACAACATCGGGCCATAGAATTTTGTTTCAACTTTAAAATTTTTCATTCATATTCATAACGTCCCTATTATGGGTCTACGAGACCCGAAACATACAATCGGAATGGTTCGGAACCAAACCAGAAACTTTTACGCACTTAGAATTTTTTTTGCTTAAAACAGGGCTACACGCCCGTGTGAAGTGGAACACGCCCGTTTGGGCAGGCCGTGTAGTCACACACGCCCATGTTCCCAGCCCATGTGGATTTTATTTTCATTTCGAACCTACAGGGGTTTTCACACGGCCAGACACACGCTTGTGTCTATGGCCCGTGTCCCTCACACGGCCTAGACACGCCCGTGTCCTCACCCGTATGTGAAAACCTTGGTATTCTGTTTATGACGTCAGCAAACACTTAGGGGCACACGGCCTAGTCACACGCCTGTGTGTTGGCCCTCGTGACAAAATGAATTCTCGTAAGTTTGATACAGGGTACACACGGCCTATCAACACACCCATGGGGCTGACCGTATGTCACACACGGCCTAGACACACGCCCGTGTGTCTACCCGTGTGGACAATTAGAAGGCTATATACCAAGCCAAATGTCGCCTTGAAAAACAAACACACTTATACCACAACAAGCAATGTATAACATAGCAATAATACACTATAAAGAATCACTAATTCATCATGCATACACTTTTCATTTTTACTCGATCAATAGCATGAACTTGCACTTCATAAATATCATTATCATTGGATATATAAATAAAACTTAACAAGTATTGGCCAATTTTCAATGGCCATTTACAAAATGAATGAGTGACAATAATAGCCAACACTTTGGCTAACAAATATGACATAACAAAATGACCAAGTTCCTATACATGCCATACTCAAAATAAATCAACTTTACTATACCAAAAGAATAGTTGATAGTGTGATCCGAACTACGACATCTTACGATCCCCGAGCTAGCTTGGTGATACTACAAGGAAAAGGGAAAAGAGAGGGGTAAGCATATAGCTTAGTAAGTTTGCATGAAATAAATAGCAACATTAAGACTTATAATAGCACCCATTTATCTCATCGAATGATACACAAATTCTCAAATACATCAACATAACTTACTCATGTATATTCTTACCAAATTACATATCACATATTGCATGCATTTCTCGTAAATTACTCATGGGTACCTGTATCACTTCATCATATAACTTTAGCACTTTTATACTCTTTAAACATAGACTTAGCTCTTTGTCATCTTTACATAAACTTAGCTCTTTGTCATCTTTTCATAAACTTAGCTCTTTACCCGTTGAACTACTCGGAATATCGAAGGATACTCAATCTCATCATACTTGTATCACGATGCCAATGCCATATCCCAGATATGATCTTACATGGGATCACCTCTTGATGCCGATGCCATATCCCAGATATGGTCTTACACGGGATCTCATATCTCGATGTCGATGCCATGTCCCAGACATGGTCTTACACGAGATCTTCCTTTGGTGCCAAGGCCATGTTCCAGACATGGTCTTACACAGGACCTTCCTTACACAGTGTCGATGCCATGCCCCAGACATGGTCTTATACGGGACCTTCCTGATTCGGTGCCGATGCCATGTCCCAGACATGGTCTTATACTGGACCTTCCTTATCTCATGTTGTGACATAGGTATCCTTGTTATTCCGAAATGTTCAACTGGGACTTTAACTTAACATATTCTCATCTAGGCATCATTAGTCGATTTCATATAAATAGCATTAAATTTCACATAATATCAAGCAATTAAAAGTATAAAAACATTATGTCGCTTTAATTTCACACAAACTTACCTCGGTACTCAAAATGTGTATAGATATTCGATTTAGTCTACAACCTTATTCTTGCCTCGATTTTGGCCCGGGCTTCGTGTTTCTTGATCTATAATAGCAATTTCACTTGTTTAATACTAACACTGACTAAATTAACCCATGAATCATATTTTGGAAAAATTACGATTTTGCCCCTAAACTTGCACATAATTACACTTTTGCCCCTGGGCTCGTAAAATGATTTTCATTCAATTTCATTGTATTTTAAGCCTAGCCGAATCATTTTCATAACTATAACAGCCCTCAATTTCCACTAATTCACTCATGTATGACCATTTTCATGACTTTTACAATTTGGTCCTTTTTATGCATTTTTCATGAAAATCACTTAGAAAAAGATGTTTATCATACATCAAACTTTCATATTCTTCCATAAAGCATCAAAATACATGCATGTCATACATGGGTAAATTTTTTAACATAAACCCTAGATCAAAATATAGCTAGAAATAGCTAAATCGAGCTACGAGGATCTCAAAAATACGAAGAACATTAAAAATAGGGCTAGAAGATAATTACAATCAAGCTTGAAAGTTGAAGAAGCCCTAGCTATGGAGAGCTTGATAATTTCGGCACTTAGGAAGAAGATGGACATGAATTTTGACTTCTTCTTCCCTTTTAATTCTTTTATTAACCAAATGACAAAAATACCATTAAGGCCCCTTTCTTGAGATTTTTCCTTCCCATGTCTATTTTTGTCCATCTTGACCTATATTGGTATAATTGCTAAATAAGGACTTCTAATAATTTTTATGATGCTATTTAATACTTAAACCTTCTAGAATCTCATATTTTCCAATCTTTGCAATTTAGTCCTAATAGACAAATTGATCACTAATTAATAAAATTTCCTCATGAAATTTTCACATTAATCATGCAAGCATATCATAAGCCTCTTAAAAATCATAAAACACAAATTTCTACTTCAAATTTGTGGTCTCGCAACCACTATTCTGACTAGGCCCTAAATCGGGCTGTTACATTCCCCAAAAATTACCAGTCAGCTGGTACTTATCAATGTCATTTTGACAAGCTTCTAGAAACCTTCCTCATCTCCTCTAGCGAAGATAACTTAAAAATTCTTAGAGAAATAGGGAAGAACACAGAGAGAAAACAAAGGTGAAACATGTCTGCTATAGGCACCCTTTTATAGTATAGATAGCGAAAAATAAGCTTAGTGGGAATGTTAGAAATCCCCAAAATCACCTTTGAAATTTGAGACTAAACTTGCCTAACAAAATTTTGAAGTCTAATCTTTTACTAAACGCAACTACTACCACTAATCAAAGTGGTAAAACATTGATTGTACACTTAAGCAATCAACTACACAAGTCATTCAGTTACCTAAACACGTCAAGTTGACATCTACAGTATTTTAGTTCATTTCGAACTAGGTCTCAACTAAACTTTAATGATACTCACCAAGCTATCACCTTCACATAAAACAATTCTAACGCTCCACGAACTAACAAGTTCACCCAGAACATCTAGGGTTAGTGGATCATATCATAAAATAGTCCACCAAACACTAGAGTTCACCAAATTGCGAATTCCATCAAGGCGTCCCCCAAAGGGCGTACTGTCAAATTCACGCAATACACCAATCAAACACTTGACGAATAATTCACCCCTTTCTACCCTGGCTTACTCAACTATACGCCATGTAATAGCCCATTTTTCAAAGAAATTGGAACTGTGGTTTTGGGACCACAACTCTCATCCGAAAATAAAGTTTATTTTTATTTTTTATATGGCCTGTATTATGATAGACATGTCGTGTGAAAATTTTGATACGAAAATTTTATCGATTAAGTGTTTAATTACGAAAAGGACTAAATCGCGTAAATTGCAAAAGTTGAATTCTAGTAGCTATAAGGATAAAATAGCTATGGAATTCAAAACTAGAGATTCTTATATAGTAATTAGACCATTAAAGAAAAGTATGTAGATTTTTGGTGACTCATCCATGGAAAAATTAGAAAAGAGTAGGAACTAAATTGGAAATTGAAATAATTAATTAATTAAAAAGATGATAAAAGATATCATCTTATTATTTTGTCATCTTCAACCCCAAAAATCATATGGAAACCCTAGGAGAGAGAGAAGAAACTTTCAAGGCTTAATTGGGTAAGTTTCCTTGTCCCATTTTTAGTAATTTTGATATTTTTGAAACCGGGATAACTTAATCTCTCTATTTGGGGGATTAATTTGAAAAGTTATCAAGGTATGAAAATTGGGTCATGGATGAATATGCTGAAAATTAGAAATTTATGGTAGAAAATAAAAGGTTGTTGATAGATAAACAACTTTTACAAAGTGATTTTTGATGAAAACATGATTTAGGGACTAAAATGTAAAGTTGTGAAATTTGATGAAAAATTATGAATTTTTATGAATACATGTGCTGTAAATTTTGTAATGGGATTTTGGTTAGGCTTGGAATAGGGTGTAAGTTGCACAAATTTCATTTTCCGAGCCTAAGAACGAAAATAGAATTTATGGAAAAGTTAGAGGCAAAATGGTAATTTTGCCTAGGACGTAAATTGAGTCCAAATGAGTATGAAATCTGATAAATTTATGATTAAAGTTATTTATATAGATTTGAACAACTCAAATTCGAGATTAGATTGAGGAAAGGAAAAGG
The DNA here is from genome assembly GCA_025698515.1 of Gossypium sturtianum. Lineage (NCBI taxonomy): Eukaryota > Viridiplantae > Streptophyta > Magnoliopsida > Malvales > Malvaceae > Gossypium > Gossypium sturtianum. The sequence goes on along the minus strand of CM046947.1, from coordinate 69,203,843 downwards.
TTTCGGATTAGTAGGTTACTTACGCGAACAAGTGTCGAGGTAAGTTCGTGTAACTTAATCGAGCACGTAATTATGTTAAATTAAATGTTCTGATTGTATGAAATGTAATTATCATTTATGTGATTTACTTGGATGTTACAAATATGAGAAATTAATACATGCTTTAAAATGGTGAAAAAGGGTTATGTCTCGATTGAATATTGAATTCCAATGAATATATGTGCTTTCTTGTAATGGATGAGGTCCTGCATTTGTTGCTGACAGATTTAGCTCGGACGAGTAATCCTATTGACCTCATTATAGAAAGGATTTAGCTCGGACGGGTAATCCTGATATAATACCTCTCAAGTATACGTTATGATTAGGGTTTAGCCTGGACTGGTAATCCTGTTATACGATATATGGCTCGAGAGTGTGTTCCTTGATTAAGTGCCCTAATGGGTACCCTTGAATAAGAATTGACGGATTATTGAATCGTACACCTCGAGTGTACTACTTAAGCATCCATCAGAATTTCAATGATTCAACGAACATAAAAATCTTGAAATGGCATGAGAATTATGAGATGAAATGATAATGTCTTGAAAGAATATTACATGATGAGCTCATCTATCCTTACTTGATATATATGTAAAGTTTGTGACTAACATGTTTGATTGGATGCATGTGTTTAGGCAATTTTGTCAAATGGATGGAAAACATGTTATTGTATGCTTAGATTTAATAAACGGGATTGGTAAGTTTAGTTTTCGTTATACGAACTTACTAAGCATGTGATGATTACTTCGTTTTATTTTCCTTGTTTTATAGTGCTCGGAAGCTCGCAGAGGTTGGAGATCATTGGAGCATCGTCACACTATCAACTAACTTATTTTGTGTATACTTAGTAAAATCATTTTGGTATAATGGCATGTATAGGACAACTTGACCATTAGTGGCTTGATAATGATGCTTGTAATCTTGTAATCTAGCCATTGGAATGGCTAGTAATGGTTGTTTTGATATACTTGTAATGTCATGCTATGGCAGCTAAATTTATGTAAAGTAGTTGATCAATTTATGTCTAATATATGGAATGAACCAAGGTAAGATTGTAAGCATGTTTGCATGTAATGGTATGCCATGATGAATGATGAAATTTGTTAAATTTGAATGCTTAGAATGGTTGGTATTGGATGTGTGTTTCAAGTGCAGGTCATGGTGTGATTTTAGGTGAGAAATGAAGATAGAAATGGCTTTATTTGTCCACATGGGCAGACACACGGGCGTGTGTCTAGACCGTTTGTGACACACGGGCGTGTGTCTAGACCGTTTGTGACACACGGCCGGGTACATGGACGTGTAGTTAGACCGTGTGTCCCTTGCACCTTAATTTTGAGAAACAAAATGCTCAAAATTGAGCACACGGGAAGAGACACGGGTGTGTGTCTCAGCCATGTGTGCTACACGGCTTAGAACACGGGCATGTGTCTTGGCCATGTGAAACATGCACCTAATTTTGAAAGAAATTAATTAACCACATGGCCTAGCACACAGGCGTGTGGAATGGCCGTGTGCACAAGTCAGAGAGTTACACGGGGTCAAACACGGCCTGTAGCATGGGCGTGTGAGCCCTGTAACTTGGAAAAATTTTGTAATTTTGCGAAAAATTCTTAGAGTTCCCGATTAAGTCCCGACTCGATTCTAATACTTGTATTGGGCCTAGAGGGTCCAATTAAGAGATGTTTTGAATTATCTCAGTTAATGAATAGTAATTTACATAAATTATTTGTAAAATGTTCTAAAAGTTCTGATAATACTCTGAAACCCTGTTCTGACGATGGATACGAGTTAGGGGTGTTACACGCCAATAGCATAATGGTATGATCTACGCCAGGTGAGTTTTTACAATATTCGCACATCATTTAAACACATTTATGCTTCTTTATACTAATACACCCCCTTTCTTGTGCTAGCTTCTAATCCTTATTTTAAAGAGCCAATATTCCATTTCCATCATGCCAGACCGTAGAGCCAGTAGACCAACTATACTAACCCAAACTCCACAAACCCTCTCTATTAATTTGAACACTTAAGTGTCCCCTCGTAAGGCCAGGTATTCGCCAGTACGATTTGCATCATTGTGCCATACCGGAGGCAAAACATATAGTAATAATTCTTTCTTCTTTTCACCATCATACATATCAACACTCTGATACATCATTTCATCGATCCAGATACAAAGCTTATGCACCTAGGAAAGAGTACTCATATCAGTGCACATGTAGGACTCATATATATGATTTACCGACATTAATAGTACATACATCGTCTCACTTTCACATTCCTTTGACAGACACACCAAAAGCAAAGTTTAGGACAACTCACTTGAGTAAATAGTAGGACATTGTAAACATGTTGATGCGTTAACAGACACAAAGTACAAAGGAACTCACTAGAAACCTTCACATAGGGTTTTATCTACTCGATGGGTTCTTTTCCCTTTGCACTAGGACCTTCTCCAGTTACTTTGTCTAAAACAATCAAATAATATTTTTAAATACAAAAACAATCGAAATTCAACATAATAGTAAGAATCGGTAAACATGCAAACAATTTCTAGAAGAAATTTTTATTCTTATCCAGCATTTCAAATGAAAACCCTAATGAATAGCTCCTACAACTACCTATTCCTTTCTAGTAAAAACTTAAAGAAGAACTGAAGAGTTTACCAGCAGACAGCCTAAAGAAGGTAGCTTCTACAAGCTTAATGATTAGTTCCTCTGTTAACAATGAAGAACACTTCTGAGTTTTCTTCGATGATAACGAAAGCGAGTAGAAAAGATAAAAATAAAAGTATTCTCTCCACTATCGAGCTGTCCTATTTATAGCAAAACTCTAAACAAAATCCCACTCTAAGTAGGTTCTCTAATTAATATCCATGCACACACCTTTCCACTAATTTATCACATCCTACGAGGTTCTCCAAGTGTCCTGGTTATTTACATGTTACATCCGTTAGGATGCCACGCGACTTATATGTGTCCCACTCACCAAGATTTCTAACACAACTAATATGTTTACAATAATATAAAACATGGGTGGCAGGCTTATTAGCGGGAGGATCTGCCAAACAAAGTTCTCGCCAAAAAAAGAACTCGCCCACTGCGGAATGAGAGTCCGCAACTTTGACAAAGCTTAGTGAAATACTTCGCCAGGGAATTCACCAACGCCAACTAATCTAAATCTCGAAACTTAGGTGGTTTGGCCAGTTCAATCATCCAAAAATATCGGTTCGCCAAGTGAGGGTGTGACCTGAGCATTTAGCTTAAATTAATAGTAATTTAATTAAATAAATCATAATTAAACTTGTTAATTAAGGTTAAACTAAACAAATTAACCTATATAAGCTAATGTTAATGGAAAGAAAGATGAATTTATCATCTTCTTCCACCGTTTGTCTAAGCTTGAGAAATCAAAACTCTACTTTTTTTAGCTTAAAACAATCGACCGAAATTCAAATAAGTCCCTAAGCCATTTTCTTTTGATTTTTATAGATTTTTTTATAATAGAAGCATGATTTAGCTAGCCCATGTATCAATTTGTTCAATCATTGAAATTTTGGTAAGTTGCCATTGTTGAAAATTTGAAGAATTAGGCTTGAAATTGATAGAAATTAAGCTTAGATTATGACAAGGACTAAATTGTAAAATTTAATAAGCTTGCCTGTTAGCTTTGTTAAATTAGGGACCAAATTGAATAAATTGAAAACCTATCATGATATTTTGCAAAGTATAGGTTTCCTAATAAACGAATATTAAAATTTAATTTTAATCTGAAGCTACATATCGAAAGTTTTGTGCAAATCCCGAGAGGGAAAAGAAAAAGGAGATTCGACGACAAGTGACCCAAGATTTCAGTTTGTATTTCTATGATTGACATCAAACTAATTATTGCATATTCATGATATTTTCCATAATGTGGTATTAAGGTGAGTTGATAATGGTTGTTTGAATTGAATTGTTATGATTGAGATTGAATATCGAAAAAGTGGATTGAATTGAATAGAATAGAAAGTAATATGACATAATTGATATATGATATGTGTTAAGGAATTGAATTGAAATATGTTATATGATATGATGAAATTGAGAAATAATGATGAATTGATAATGATGAAATATGAACTGAATTATTAATGAAATTGGAAATTTGGTTGCCCTATTAGCTGTTCGGACCGAGTCGGATATAGTTGGCATGTCATAGGGTTAGGATATTGATAGAAACCATCATTCTCGGACAACCTGGTGTGGTATAATGTACATATAGAGCCATCATTTTCGGAAAACCTGGGATCATAGGATAACTAGATTGTGGAATCCGTCATTTTCAGGCAACCCTGGGTGGTAGTATATACATGTTCAAAGTCATCATTGTTAGGTAACTCGGGGTGACAAATTCATGTATCTGTTCTAAGCCCATTTCTAGTTAATAGGGTTATAAAAACATGAATTGGCTATATCGCATTTGGAATGAAATGTAGTTGAATTTGGTATACTTGAATATATTTGAAATTTTATATACAACAGCATGTGAAGGATGCAAGATGGGTTAAAAATGAGCCCTAGGGCCGATTGAGTATGAATAAGTCAATAGGCTTGGAAATTTTTGAAATGATGAAACTAAATTGAGTATATGCATATATATAAGTTAATGATTGTGTATGAATAAGTATATGCTTATAGATGATAATGTGAAATGAATGAGAAATGGTATGGCGAGTATAAGGAAATATAGCATGGTTGAATTATATGAATTGATCATTAAGTTTATGCTACTAGTTAATATGTTACAAAAAAAGGAATTGGTATATTAATTTTTAGTAGCATGAATAGTAAGTTTAGGTGCATATGTTGTGAATTGATGTGCAAAATGATTATATGCATGTTCATATGATAATGGAAGTTTTTTGGCATGAAATTGTATGCGAATTGGCTATAACTTGAACTTGAATTGAATGTATGTATTTGATTTAAACTTGCATTTCTTGACTTGAATCTTGGAAGTAACACTGAGCTTTATCGCTCAACGTACGGTTTGTTTTCTTTGTGCGTAGGTATAGGTAAATCTCGAAGTTCCGAGGCGTGATCCAACATTTAACCAATGATCCTCAACTCAGTAATATGTGTATAGTCCCATTTTGTTAAATATATGGCATGTACCTAGGTTGAGTCAGTTTTTGCATAATGTGAGACATGTTAGAAATGAACATTTGGGATTTCTGGCTGAAATAGGAAATGGTTGTAATAAAATTGCTTTTCAGGTGACGCAAGTTGGTACCATTTTTGGACTATTTGCAAACAGACGGTCACATCGTGATGTCGATCCCTTATCATTGTGATGGGACCTAGTCAGTGAGTTAAGTCGCGACGAGGAACCCCTGAAGTCACGATGTCAACCTGATATTTTACAGACTTTACAATTTGGTCCTAATTCGACATCGAGTTAGCAAAAAAGCTCTTGTAAGCTCGTATAAGATTCGGAAACGCTTATGTATTATGTTATGATCGTGTAATATATTTATCTACATGTTTAAATGGCTACATTATGTATTTAATTGATCGTAGTTACTCCGGCAAAGGATGTGGCACCATGTACCTTGGACTCGGTGATCGGGTTGGGTATGTGATGTGATTCCGGTCACATCATGTGATTTGTCTCGAAGGTCTCGAGATTGGGCCAAGCACGAATGACCCAAATGCAAGATGAAAATGTTCAAGTCTATGTAACATCTTGCATGTGGACGTTTAAAGCCCATTTATGCATTTTAACTTGTTTTTAATCCACAGATTTATTATGTTGTGTGTTTCAATAATGTGTCAAGTTATTTATGTTTCAATCATGTGTCTAAGTTTCAATCCTTAGGTTTGTTTTGTTATCTTGAATTAGATGTGTGTCATTCTTTCTTATTTCGTGAGTCTAGTATCTTGCATAGAGCATTGACATGTTCCTATGTTAAAAGTGACATATGTTCAAATTCTTTGTGTCATGTGTGTTAATTCGAATTTGTGCCTTGTTTGAGTTGGTCTAACCTCCTATTTATATTGGTTTTGTAGAGAATGTTTGGCTAGCCTCTTTAAATCCATCATGAACCTTCATTTAAGGCCGGATGCATGCACAAGTCCATTCATGGAATCATCAAAATTCATGCAACTAATTTGGTTCATAAGACCGTTCACATTTAGAGGCCAAGTGCATTGATTCATGCATTTGAACTTTGGCTGAATTCAAGGGATATGCTAGGTGCATGGAAAGTGGCAAGATGGGAGCTTAACTTATTCGGTTTTCATACATGCATGGGCTACATGCATGAACATCTAAGGGGAAAGAATTCAACATAAATGCTACACATTGAATCACAACATTCATGCATCAGGTTGGGGGATGAACTTGAAGATTCATTGATTCATTCATGCATCCACAACAACATTAATGCAAGTATTCAAGACACATGCATGTTCCTCTCAATAAATGTATGGCTAAGAGGGAATGACTTAGGGATTTGAAGAGCATTCAACGCACTTGAAGAAGACTTCATCCTTAAGGATTCATGCACGGTTTTGGAGAGGAGGAATGTGACTTTTCAATCATGCTTTGAATATGGAAAAATACATGAATGTAATTAAATTCTCATGCATGAATTCTATTATGGTCGAATATGGCCCTTAGTCTCCTAGGTCTATAAATAGTTTGGGTCATTCCATTTGTAAGGTTACACAACTTTGATTATAAAACTTATTGTGAGAATTTTCTCTCTTGGTTCTTAACTGAACTTTCGAACTTATCAAAACTTAAAGGTTTTGTGGCATTCAACCCTGTCTTATCACTCTATTCCAATCCATTCCAGAGTGTACCGTCATCCTTATACCAATGTTCGGGTAGTTTGCTAAGTTTAAGCGAGTCGGGTTCTTATAGCTTTGGTTCCTTAAAACTTCAAGTACCTCGGGTCGAGGTTTCCTCCATCTGTTCCTAATCAAGACGGTCCATAAAAGAGGTGAATGTTTCTAACTATCAAATACGGGTCTCGTTGGCATATTTTCAAGATTCTATTCAAGTTCGAAAATCACTTTAGTATGAGGTGTTACACCCTTATCAATGTGCAACGTATGTCTAACGATGGTGAATTCTGACTTGTTAGGACACAAATTATTCCCTTTATCAATGTGGTACCTATTAAGATAATTGTTCAAACTAGTCATTTCTGTTAAAATTTTTATTAATCTATTAATGGATTATTGACGTAGCTGTAACACCCCTTACCCGTGTTCAATGACGGAACCGGATATGAGGCATTATCGAACTTAACTTGCTTAAACATACAACATCGGGCTATAAAATTTCGTTTCAACTTAAAACTTTTGTATTCGTATTCATAACATCCTTATTATGGGTCTACGAGACCCTAAACATACAATCGGGATGGTTCGGAACCCAACTGAAAACTTTTGCACACTTAGAAAATTTTTACCTAAAATAGGGCTACACGCCCGTGTGAAATGGAACACGCCCGTGTAGGCAAGCCGTGTGGTCACACACGCCCATGTTCCCGGCCCGTGTGGAATTTATTCTTCATTTCGAACCTACAAGGGTTTTCACACGGCCGGACACACGCCCGTGTCTATGGCCCGTGTCCCTTACACGGCCTAGACACGCCCGTGTCCCTTACACGGCCTAGACACGCCCATGTCCTCACTCGTGTGTGAAAACCTTAGTATTCTGTTTATGACGTCAGCAAACTCTTAGGGGCACACGGCCTAGTCACACGCCCGTGTGTTGGTCCGTGTGATGAATTGAATTTTCGAAATTTTGATGCAGGGGACACACGACCTATCAACACACCCATGGGGCTGACAGTGTGTCACACACGGCCTAGACACACGCCCGTGTGTCTATCCGTGTGGACAATTAGAAGGCTATTTACCAAGCCTATTGCTACCCTAAAAAACAAACACACTTATACCACCACAAGCAACACATAACATAGCAAGAATACACTACAAAGAATCACTAACTCATCATGCATACACCTTACATTTTACTCGATCAATAACATGAACTCGTACTTCATGAATATCATCATCATTGGATATACATATAAAACTTAATAAGTATTGGCCAATTCCCAATGGCCATTTACAAAATGAATAAGTGGCAAATATAGCCCAACACTTTGGCTAACAAATATGACATAACAAAATGACCAAGTTCCTATACATGCCATACTCAAAATAAATCAACTTTACTATACCAAAAGAATAGTTGATAGTGTGATCCAAACTCCGACGTTCTACGATCTCTGAGCTAGCTTGGCGTTACTACAAGGAAAAGGGAAAAGAGAGGGGTAAGCATAAAGCTTAGTAAGTTTGCATGAAATAAATAGCAACATTAAGATTTATAATAGCATCCATTTATCTCATCGAATGATACACAAATTCTCAAATGCATTAACAACTTACTCATGTGTACTCTTACCAAATTACATATCACATATTGCATGCATTTCTCGTAAATTACTCATGGGTACCTGTAACACTTCATCACATGACTTTAGCACTTTTATACTCTTTAAACATAAACTTAGCTCTTTGTCATCTTTGCATAAACTTAACTCTTTGCCCGTTGAATTACTCAGAATATCGGACGATACACAATCTCATCATACATGTTTCACGATGCCAATGCCATATCCCAGATATGGTCTTACATGGGATCACCTCTTGATGCCGATGCCATATCCCAGATATGGTCTTACATGGGATCTCATATCTCGATGTCGATGCCATATCCCAGATATGGTCTTATACGAGATCGTATATAGATTTCGATGCCATGTCCCAGACATGGTCTTACACGAGATCTTCCTTTGGTGCCGAGGCCATGTCCCAAAAATGGTCTTATACGGGACCTTCCTTATTCATTGCCAATGCCATGTCCCAGACATGGTCTTACATGGGACCTACATTTGGTGCCGATGCCATGTCCCAGTCATGGTCTTATACGGGACCTTCCTTATTCGGTGCCGATGCCATGTCCCAAACATGGTCTTATACGGGACCTACATTCGGTGCCGATGCCATGTCCCAGACATGAACTTATACGGGACCCTCCTTATCGCATGTTGTGACATAGGTATCCTTGCTATTCCGAATGTTCGACCGGGACTTCAACTTAACATATTTTCATCATACTCTCGTCAAGGCATTATTAGTCGATTTCATAAAAATAATATTCATTTCACTAAATATCAAGCAATTAAAAATATAAAAACATTATGTAGCTTTAATTTTACACAAACTTACCTCGGTACCCAAAATGTGTGTAGATATTCGGTTTAGTCCACAACCTTGTTCTTGCCTCGGTTTCGATCTGGGCTTCGTGTTTCTTGATCTATAATAGTAATTTCACTTGTTCAATAGTCACATTGACTAATTTAACCCATGAATCATATTTTGGAAAATTACAATTTTGCCCCTAAACTTTCACATAATTACACTTTGGCCCCTAGGTTCGTAAAATGATTTTCATTCACTTTCTTTGTATTTTAAGCCTAGCCGAATCATTTTCATAACTATATCAGCCCTAAATTTCCACTAATTCACTCATGTATGACCATTTTCATGACTTTTACAATTTGGTCCTTTTTGTGCATTTTTCATGAAAATCACTTAGAAAAAGATGTTTATCATACATCAAACTTTCATATTCTTCAATAAATCATCAAAATACATGCATTTCATACATGGGTAAATTTTTGAACATAAACCCTAGCTCAAAATATAGCTAGAAATAGCTAAATCGAGTTACGAGGATCTTAAAAATAAGAAGAACATTAAAAACAGGGCTAGGAGACACTTACAATCAAGCTTGAAAGTTGAAGAAACCCTAGCTATGGAGTCCTTGTGATTTTCGACCAAGCTTAGAGAAGATGGACACCATTTTTGACTTCTTTTGCCCTTTTAATTCTTTTATTAACCAAATGACCATTTTGCCCTTAAGGCCCCTTTCTTGAGATTTTTCCTTCCTATGTCCATTTTTGTCCATCTTGACATATAATGGTCTAATTGCTAAATAAGGACCTCTAATAATTTTTATAATGCTATTTCATACTTAAACCTTCTAGAATCTCATATTTTCCAATCTTTGCAATTTAGTCCTAATAGACAAATTGATCACTAATTAATAAAATTTCCTCATGAAATTTTCACAAAATCATGCAAACATATCACAAGCCTCATGAAAATCATAAAACACATATTTCTACTTCGGATTTGTAGTCTCGCAACCACTATTTCGACTAGGCCCTAAATCGGGCTGTTAAAGTAGCACATTAGCTAATTGAATGACGAATCGTGTCACTTTTTTTACATTTAACTAAAGCTTAGAGACCTCTCAATAATTATTTCAAAACACTTTTTTTTTTCTTTCTCTTTACCTCAAAAATTGATCGAAATCTTAACTTCAAGAAAAGCTAGACTCAAATTTTAGACCACAACGTTAGAATGTTGCACATATCTTTAGTGGCTCCTCTTGAATTCCTTTCCCCAAAAATTCTTCGCTGCAGATGACGAATATGAATATGGCCATCATATCTCTTCACCTCACAATAATCCAATTATTTTCCCAGTCGGACAATTGACCAAACCATCATTAGCAATACCCAAAAACCCAAGCTTTAGGGAAGAAGATATCAGTTGCTTAGAATGGTTAGACCACCTAAAGCCTAACTCAGTCATCTACATTTCATTCAGGAGTTGGGTTAGCCCCATCGGGGACGCCAAAATCAAAACCCTCGCTTTAACACTCCAATCAATGAACCAACCATTTATTTAGGTCTCGGCCTAATCATGGCATCATGGTTTGCCAAACTGGTTTCATGGGCGCAACAATTGCAAGTTCTGCAACATAAAGTTATGGGTTTATAGGTCACTCATTGTGAGTGAATTTTGACCATGGAAGCCATTCAATGCCAGAAACGATTGATGTGCTATCTGTTGGTTGGCGATCAATTTTTGAGGTAAAGAGAGAAGAGAGAAAATTATATTTTGGAATAATTAAAGAGAGGTCTCTATGCTTTAGTCAAATATAAAAAAAGTGTCACGTATCATCATTCAAATGGCTAATGTGTCACCTCAGTAATTCATTAATGGATTAACTAATTTTTTTTTCGACGGTGATTAGTTCAAACAATTATCTTAATTAAAATGATTAAATTGAAAAAAAAAATAGACTGACCAAAATAAGACGAACTCTATTTTAGAGTAATCTTGTAATCTTAAATGTAATTTACCCCATTTTAAATGAGTCTAATTTATTTGTCTAAACCTACTTTTTGAACTTCTTACTTTTATTCAAACTTTTTCAACTTTCAAATAAATCTTTAAATTTAAAAAAATAATTTGATCATTAAACATGTTTACTTGGAAGCTAACTATGCAATTTTTACTAAATAATTAATGAAACCTTTCGAGATATGACCTGATGTTAGTGCAACTCAAGTGAATTTTAGGTGCGAACAAAAACAAAGCCTCACAGCTCCCTTCAAGCTGGCATTTGGACTTTGGAGGATAGAAGAGTGCCAAGAGAATATGAACCCACTGGTTACAGCATATGCACTTGGCAGATACAGCATCGACAATACGGTGTGGGAGGCGGAGGATAGGACAAAATAAAAAAATTTATATAAAAAAGTTATAAAATATCTTAAATTAAAATAAAATTTTATCATTTTTTAGAGTAATATATAATAAATGATCTAGTGTATTTATTTTAACAAGCCAATAGAGGCTAAGGCTATTGTTTGCTCTCTTTGACTTCATCTTTGGAAGTGATGTTTTTGCACATACCGGCTTAGGAAAGGTTATAATGGTTTAATTTGGATTTTTTAGGGGAAAAAGAAAAAAGAATATGCAATTAATACGCAGTATTTTGGGTTTTTACAAAAACGAAATCAAATATTAAAAATAATGGAATTGACATGAACCGAATTCCACGGTTGGATTGATATTATAAAAAAATTAAAAATAACAATTATAAATTAAATAAAATATAAAATTCAGCTCAATTCCAATAATTATATTTATCTAATTTATAAAGAAAAATAAATTTTACCAAATCAAATGAATTTAAATAATATTCAACCGAAAGTGATTCAATTTTAAAAAAATTGAAATTCTAGAATTCAAATTGGGCTTCGATGTTTTGTGTTTTTGATTCATTGTTACGCCCTACGGCCTAACTAGGTAGGTAGTGTGAATGGCCTTGCGATAGTGGGTCAGTTCCAAGGGATGGAAAAGTATGAATGGAAGGCTACTGTGGCCCGTATTGCATCCCATGGAAACTCCCGGAGCAGGGGATTGCATTGCATGACTGATACGATGGAGGGGCCGGTGTGCTTTCCATCATCTCACGAAAGGTATCGTTGCATCCTCCCTCCACCCCATGTGGATTGTCAACTTATTGATCTTGACCCTTCATACTCTTTCCATTTATTCATTCTTCTTTATTTAGGGTTTTCTTTTTCCAAATTTGGAGAGAATAAGTTGCACAAGGTTTAAACACTACGTTATGATGTCAATGTACAATAATTTCGACTCTTCAACTACTACTACACCAGCATTTAGGTTTCCTTTAATTGTTGATTTTTAAAAATATATATATATATTATAAAACTCCATATATGTTTACATTAAAATTTCTAGTTTTGTAAATAAAATTCTATATACAAATATACCTCAATTATAATTTGTATACAAATGTAAATTTTAAAATTACTAATTTGGTTAAATAGCTTAATTTAATAAATATATTTTATTTTTTAATGTAATTATAAAAGTAAAATTAATTAAAATAAAAATATTAAAATTAATTTGAAATATCAAAATTTTGTAATAATTAGTACAAACCAATACACTAGTAAAAATTGGTGTTGGGCAAAATAGATCGCAACACACCAAAATGGACCGAAATTTTCACAAGAATGAAACATAAAGGAGGCCTCATAGTGGAATGACCTTCTCCCAACATGGTGAAATTTTACTTGAATGCCATGAGACAAAATTTTTTTTTTTTTACTTATTGCTTCCATCTTTAGCTTCTTGTGGATATTTTCCCTTGGTAGTAACATTGTCTTTAGATATCTAGTTTTGACACCAATTATTAGGATTAATAAGCACCAAGAGGGGGTGAATTAGTGATTTAAAATTTAAGCAAAGGTGGAAAGAAACAGAGACTCAATACTATGTAATGGCTCAACCCCAATTGTCTTTCTCCACTACCTTAACTTACAACTAAGGACTTCTCAAATTCACTACATTTGAACCTTTGAAGGACAAAGTTTAATCTTTACAATCTCTATATTTTCACAAGGCAAGAATTGGATTAATTATGAAAGGATTATCCCCTCTAGAAGGTTGATATGTAACAATTAAGCACTCTCACACAACAATACAACACTTGAAAGAATGAATCAAAATTAACCCCACAAGTGTGTGCAAGAGAAAATGAGATGATAGTGAAAAGAATTGGATTTTTGCGGATAATCTTTGTAACCTTGTTTTTTAGCTTCTTCTGAGTGTTCTTATGCTCCATTTATACTCTATCGTGGATTAATAGTCGTTTGAGGATGTTAGAAACAATTGGAGTCACTGGATTCTTTAATTGAAACATTAATTGCTTCTATAGGCCTTTAGGTATTGGTACCCAAGCAACAAGGGTTTGTTTCCTGTGGTCAAAAAGTGACCATTGGAGCCACGAGTACCGCACCTTAGCTAGGAGGGTTGTTGTACCTCTTCATTAAGGGTGTTCTAGGTTTTTGTTTTTATTCAATTTAATCATATTATCCAGTTTAAATGCCAACCTTAATTAATTGCTTCCAGTCAATTAACTAACTTCCCAAAGAATTTAATTACAACCCATCACAATTCTACAATACCCACTCAATTCACAAGACATTTAAAGAATTTAACAACTAAAAGCTGAGGGTTTAGAGATGCTCAATAATTTATCAATGAAATTCTAATTGTGTGGATTGTGTTGGAGAAAAAGCTGAAATTCCTTTAGATAAATTCGATTAATCACTCTTGATCTGGTGTTGTGACTTTCTTGACAACCCACTCGAGTATCTATAGGGTGACTTGGGTGTCGCAAATTTTCCATCAATGCCGTGACTTCGCTGCAATGTTGTGATTGACTTTCTATAATAGCCCAACTTTCAGTGGTATTGGAAAAGGTGATTTTGAAATCCCATTTTTGTAAACTAAGTCTGTAAATATTAAATAAAAATATTTACGAAGTTGGTATAATATTATATTAAAGTTTGGTCTAGTATTTTCTTTTTTTTGCATTAATAGTTAATTTAGGTGCAGAGACTAAATTGTAAAAGTCTTCTTACTATATAGGTTTTTAAATGGCCAAAGACTTAGGACTTAAATTGCAATTAGCCAAAGGTCCAAAAGGGCAATTAAACCATTTTATAATATGTAATAATGGATAGTGATAGATTATGTGTTAAATTAATAGATTTTAAGCTTAAATTATGAAAAAGGACTAGATTGTAAAGGTTAATTGTTAGTTTTGAAAATAAGGACTAAAGTGAATAAAATGAGAAATTGTTGTGAAATTTTGGTATAAATAGAAAGTAGAGGGTCTCTAATGAATTTAATTGAAGTTGGTTTTTAAACTGGGGCTCAAAATTCAAAGATATGGTTATTTTGAATTTAGGGACTAAATTGAATAAAATATAAAAAAATAGGGGCATTTATTAATGAGATAATATAGGTTCATCCATGTCATGGAATAATGTATAAATGTTTGGTATTGATGGATTGAATGGAATAATTGTATAGATCAAGAATTGGATCAAACTGGAGGTAATCGAGGAAAAACAAAAATTGTCAAGTAGTCCCAAAAGATTTGACTTGTTTGGTGTTTTGATCAAGTAAGTTCATATGGTAAGTTATTTTCTTAGGATGTTACGTATTTTAGTTGTATCTATATATATGTTTTTTTGTTGTGAATTGGTATGATCAGGCTAGAATTGGACTAAATTGAAAAGTGATGTTTTAAAGTGTAAAATATGCTTGTGTGAACTTAGTAAAGGTTAGGATACGATTGGCATGCCAATAGGGTTTTTTGTGCACTTGTTCAGGATTGATTACAAATGATACCGAGGTCTAGAATTTGTTGTGGATTCTTAGATATATGTGACACAGGTTTAGCTTGGACGAGTAACTTGATGTGTTGATTTAAAGGTTTAGCCAAGACGCGTAACCTTACATGTTTATATTCAACTCAGACGAGCAACTGGGGTGGTGTAGATACCTGTGTATCCGAGTCTGTTTACTAGGGTTCATCGGGCGAAATAGTTTATACAAAATGAGAAATTGAAATGAGATATAATGATCTTGATGTTCACATAGAGAAACATTGAATTGAGCTTGAACAATATATTGGAATATTAACTTTGACATGTATGTAATTGTATCATCCCTTGATTGAATAAGTTTTGAGCTTTGTTAATTAAAATGACATGAATTGGCATGAGATGAGATTGTGGTATCATATGGTTTAATTACAAGTTAAAACTCACCTTGTTGATGTTTTGATTTGTCATGTCTAGCCAAACCATGCCAAGATATGGTAGCCTATTCTATTTAGATAAAAGATAAGGTAAGTTTTGTTTAATGCCTATGAACTTACTAAGCTTCTTATATGCTTACCTAGTTTGTTTTTCCTTTTCCTTATAGGCTATCACCTTGTGAAAATCGTCAAGCTAGATCGTTTCAAAGCTCACACTATCACCGGATCGGTAGTTATGTGTTTATTTTGAGTCTAAGGCTATGGCATGTATATAAGTGACTTGATGTGTTCTTTAGTATGTAAAGGTGTTCACAACTTGGCAAACTTGACTTAACCATTTCATAACATGTTTGGTTGGTGTTTTGATTCACATATGGTGCTGGACATATATGTACTTTATGCATAAAGATATGATGATCTATTGCTATGTGTATGGCATGTGGAATGGTACAAATGAAGGTAGAAATGGTAACTTGGTTAGTAGATGAATGAGATGGTTATGTATTTGAAAAGTTGATGCTTTGAATGTGCTATTAAAAAGGTGACATAATATTGATTGTTGAAGTCCATGCTTGTAACACCCCATACCCGAGTCCGAGGCTCAGACCGGTTACGAGACATTACTATGCTTGAACTTACTTAATCATGACATTACGGGCTATAAAATTTCGTTTCAAAATTAAAACCTCTCATTCTTAAACAATTCGTACATTTCATGGGCCTACGAGGCCTTAAACTCGTACTGGTAAACTTAAGGAACCTTATCGAAAAAATTTTCTTTGAAACAGGGTTACACGCTCAGTGTAATATAAGACACGCCTGGTGCATAGGCATACACGCCCATGTCCTCGGATCGTGCCTAAAAACTCGAGATTCGCCAATTTCCACACGGCCCCGCACGCCGTGGACCTAGACCGTGTACTACATCTTGATATCTCGACTTATTTCACACGGCCGGGCACACGCCCATGTTCTAATCAGTGTGTCATGCGGCCTTAACACACGGCCGTGGGATTAATCCGTGGTCTATCCTTACTTATAAGACTAAGGTGCAGTTTATGCACGGCCTAGACACACGCCCGTGTGTCCAACCGTGTGGGCACTTAGAGGCTATTTACCAAGCCAATTTCCACCCTGAAATTAAGATCTAATTCATACTCATTTTCAACAACTCAATACTACATCATTCATGTATAATACTACATGTTTCATTGATAATTATAAACATACACACTTGGCCAATCACTTAGCCATATACAAAAGAATAACAAACTTAATAGCCTATACTTTGGCTCTTCTTAAAACATTTACTCAAAATGTAATGCTACCTATACATGCCATACTTAATAAAACAACTTGGCTATACCAAAATAGCGATTGATAGTGTGCTCCGAGCTCCGATGACGGTGATCCTCGATATTAGCTTGGCGGGACTACATGGAAAGAAAGAATGAAAGACATAAGCATTTAGCTTAGTAAGTTTGCATAATACACATAGCAACATTCTTACTTAATATAGACCATTTGATATAAACAATGGCATCATAAATTCAGCTATATAAAGCTTACTTACTCATACTTGATTCTTACATAACTCATGAAACTTACTAGTCTCATACTTGATAGGCAAACAAAGTACCGTATCACTAGATCACATTGATCAAGCATACTTGAACATAATACTCATAATTTTTAATTCATCATTCATAACATGAATAATATTCTTTTTCACTTGATAATAACCTTACTTACTTAGCTTTCTTGTTATCTCTTTGGTGCTTAACTCGTTTGCCCGATGAATTTATATGAATAACCGAGGATACTAAATCTCATCTAAATTTCGAGGCCATGACTTAACATGGACTTATACGAAGTCTTTCTTGTTCTCACCAATGCCATGCCTTAACTTGGACTTATATGGGATCTCTTTCTCTTGATAACTTTTCAATGCCAAGCTTGCCTTGGTCTTACATGATAACTTGTTCAATGCCAAGCTTGCCTTGGACTTACATGATAACTTACTCAATGCCAAGCTTGCCTTGGACTTATATGATAACTTACTCAATGACAAGCTTGCCTTGGACTTACATGATATCTTGCTTGCTTGCCGATGCCATGCCTCGGCTTGGTCTTATACGGACTTTCTTGTTTCATGTGGTAGATCGAGTATCCTAAGCTATTCAACTTCAATCAGGGCTTTCTCATGCTTGATTTCATTAATTTCTTTGTTTAACATAACATTAAACATTTTCATAATAACATTGTATATTATACTAAGCAATTCAATGATGTAAATCATAAAGCTTAGAAATCATACAAACTTACCTCAATATACAAAATGTAGCTAGGTATGCAATTTAGTCCTCGACCTTGTTCTTGCCTCGATTTCGATCCGGGCTTCATTTTTCTTGATCTATAGTCATAAATAGATCATTTAATATTCACATTGACTAAATTGACCCTTTACTCATACTTGGGCAAAATTACTATTTTGCCCCTATACTTTCTCATATTTGCACTTTTGCCCCAAGGCTCAGTAAAATAATTTTCATTCAACTTTCTTAGACTACATGCTTAGCTGATTCATTTTCTCTACTATAGCCATTATCAATTCTCATTATTTCTAATAGGTATGACTAATTTCAAAACTTTTACAAACTAGTCCCTATGCTCATTTTTCATGAAATTCACTTAGAAAAAGATGTTTATCTAACATCAAACTCTCATAAACTTCCATAAAACATCCTTTAACAAGCATACCATTCATGGGTAGATTTTTGAACATGCATCTTAGCTCACTTTATAGCTAAAAATAGCTAATTCAATATACGAGAACTTCAAAAATACGAAGAATATTAAAAACGGGACTAAGATGCCTTACTTGCAAGCTTCAAAAATTTGAAGAACCCTAGCTATGGAGTCTCCCAAATTTTTAAGGCACAAGGGGAAGAAGATGAATAAGATTTTTATCATCTTTTCCCATTTTAATCATTTATTTGCTAAATGACCAAAATGCCCTTCTCTTTAAAATTTTACAAATTACTAACTCATGTCCATTTTTGTCCAAAAAATATGATTTAGGCAAATTGCTATTTAAGGACTTATAATTGTTATTCTAAAGCTATTTCATACAAAATGCTTCTAGAAACTCACATTTTACAACTTTTGCAATTTGGTCCTTTTTGACCATTCAACTTCAATTTAGCAAAATTGCTTCATGAAACTTTCACACTAACATGCAAACATGGCATGAACCTTAAAAACTCATAAATTCACCTTGGATTCGTGGTCTTGCACCACTATTCCGACTAGGCCCTAAATTGGGCTGTTACAATTCTCCCCTCTTAGGGATTTTCGTCCTCGAAAATCTTACCGGTAAAAAGGTTTGGATACTGGTTTCTCATACTCTCTTCTGGTTCCCATGTGTCTTCTTCTATTCCATGTCTTTGCCACAATACTTTCACTAATGCAATACTTTTCTTTCTTAGCTGCTTAACTTCCCGAGCTAATATCTTAACTGGTTCTTCACCATAAGTCATGTCCGGATGAATCTCTATCTCTGACTGGGGAATTACATGTGAAGGGTCTGATCGGTAGCGTCTCAACATTGACACATGAAACACATCATGTATCTTTTCTAACTCTGATGGAAAAGCCAATCTGTAAGCTACAGGCCCAACTTTCTCAGTAATCTCATATGGTCCAATAAAACGTGGACTCAACTTGCCTTTCCGGCCAAATCTAAGAACTTTTCTCCATGGTGACACTTTCAAGAAGACTTTATCTCCGACTTGATATTCTATCTCTTTTCTCTTTAAGTCTGAAAAGGACTTTTGTCTGTCTGATGCAACTTTTAAACATTCTCGTATGACTTTCACTTGCTCTTCAGCTTCTCTAACCAAATCAACCCCGTGAATTTGGTTTTCTTTAAGTTCAGTCCAATATAGAGGCGTTCGGCACTTACGCCCATATAAAGCCTCATAAGGCGCCATCTTTAAGCTTGACTGAAAACTATTATTGTAGGCAAACTCTACTAATGGGAGAAACTTTTCCCAACTGCCTCGGAATTCAAGAATACAACATCTGAGCATATCCTCGAGTACTTGAATTAACCTCTCGGATTGACCGTCAGTTTGAGGATGAAAAGCGGTACTAAAGTTCAACTTTGTACCCAAGGCCTCTTGTTAATTCTTCCAAAACCTGGATGTGAATCTCAGATCTCTATCCGATATGATTGACAAGAGAACTCCATGAAGTCTTACTATTTCTGAAACATACAAGTTTGCCAACTTGTCTAGTGAGTAATCAACTCGTACAGGTATAAAATGGGCTGACTTCGTGAGTCTATCAACTACAACCCATACGTCATCTTTCTTGCTCGGAGACAATGGTAAACCCATTACAAAATCCATAGTAATACGGTCCCATTTCCACTCCGGAACTAAAATGGGTTGAAGCAAGCCCGAAGGTACTTGGTGTTCAGCCTTTACTTGTTGACAAATCAAGCATTTGGAAACAAATTCTGAAATATCTTTCTTCATTCTTGGCCACCAATACTATTGCTTCAAGTCATTATACATCTTGGTACTACCCGGATGTACAGATAAACATCCATTATGGGCCTCATACAAAATTCTCTGAATAAGCTCTTCTTTTCTTGGTACACAAACTCTGTCTTTGAACATCAGACTTCCATTGGGACTAATCCGGAAGTCCGACTCAACATCTGTCTCGCACTGATCTCCCTGAACTTGCAATTCACTATCCTCTTTTTGAGCTTCAATGATCTCTTAGAGGAATATTGGTCTAGCTCTCAACTCAGCTAGAATAGAAATGTCGTCGGACAAAGTCATCCATGAATTCATTGCCCTTAATGCAAATAAGGATTTTCTGCTCAAAGCGTCGGCGACCACATTCGCCTTCCCCGGATGGTAATCAATGATCATCTCATAATCTTTTATCAACTCTAACCATCTCCGTTGTCTTAAGTTCAACTCTTTCTGCGTCATCAAGTATTTCAAACTTTTGTGATCAGTGAAAATCTGACATTTCTCACCATATAGGTGATGTCTCCATATCTTCAATGCGAAGACTATGGCAGCCAGTTCTAAATCATGCATCGAATAATTCTTCTCATGAGGCTTCAATCGTATCGAAGGCATAAGCAATAACTTTGCCTTCTTGCATAAGTACTGACCTAATCCATTTAAGGATGCATCATTTGTAAATCACAAATTCTTTCCCTGTCTCGAGTTGAACCAAAAGCGGGGCTTCACAACATCGCTTTCAATTTCTCGAAACTTTGTTGGCATCTTTCATCCACTCAAATTTCACATTTTTCTCAGTAACAATTTAGTCATCGGGGTTGCAATAACAGAAACCCCTTGACGAATCGTCTATAATAATAGCTGGCTAGGCCTAGAAAGCTTCTAATCTCGAGAGATATTCTTGGTGGATTTGGTCCATTATGGCCGAAATCTTACTGGGGTCCACTCAAACTCCTTTTTCCGAGACAATATGTCCCAGAAACCCTACTTCCTTGAGCCAAAATTCGCTTTTACTAAACTTAGTATATAATTGATTTTCTCGTAGAATCTGTAAAACTGTCCGTAGGTGCTCAGTATGCTCATTCTCATCTTGGGAATAAATCAGTATGTCGTCAATGAAAACGACTACAAACTTCTCAAGGTATGGTCTAAACATGTGGTTCATTAAGTCCATGAATACCGCCGGAGCATTGGTCAAACCAAAGGGCATGACTAAAAATTCATAATGCCCATACCTTGTTCGGAGGGCTGTTTTAGGCACATCTGATTCTTTTACTCAAAGCTGGTAGTACCCTGATCTCAAGTCTATTTTGGAGAACACAGTGGCTCCTTTCAACTGATCGAACAAATCATCGATTCTAGGCAATGGGTACTTATTCTTTACTGTCACTTTATTAAGTTGACGGTAATCTATGCACAATCTCATAGTGCCATCTTTCTTTTTCACAAATAAAACCGAGCACACCTGTGGAGAACAATTTGACCTTGCAAAGCCTTTATCTGTCAACTCTTGTAATCGTGACTTCAGCTCCTTCAACTCCGTTGAGCCATTCTCGTAAGGAGTAATAGATATTGGTACATGCACTGAAGCTAGCTCAATGTTGAACTCAAACTCTCTAACCGGTGGTAGTCAGCAATTCCTCGAAACACATCCAGTACTCACATACTATTGGCACCGACTCAACCCTTAACTCGTTTCTTTTTCATTCATCACAAAGGCCAAATATGCTTCATACCCCTTTCTCATGTATCTCGTGCTGCCATGTGAGAAATCAATTTCGACAATCTACTCTGTTCATCCGATTCTATGTGAAGGGTGTTCCCATCCTCACATCTCATTTCAATGTATTTCTTCCCACAATTAACTATTACATTATGGGCAGTCAACCAGTCCATACCGAGAATGAGGTCAAACTCGTCAAATGGTAGCAACATAAGGTTTGCTTTAAAACAATGACCTCTAATCATTAATGGGCAATCTTTATTTACTTCATCAACTAACACACTCTTGCCTAAAGGATTAGACACTTTAATCACAATTTCTGTAAACTCTACAGGCATACTCATATCGGATACCAATTTCATGCAAATGTAAGAGTGTATGGATCCGAGATCTATTAAAGCAATAACTTTAACATCATGAAGAGAGAAGGTACCCGTGATAACATCATGGGAAAATGCCTCTTCGCGAGCGCGAATGGCATAAGTCCGTACAGGCGCCCTACCCTCGGGTCTCGCGGCCTGCTCTCTAGGGTTACCTCTTCCACTTGCCCCACTTCCGGGGTTTCTCTGCAGCCTTCCTCTAACCATACTCCCGGATCTCGGGCTTTGAGTTCTGTCCTTTTTCATCATCTATGGACAATCTTTTATGTAGTGGTCCTGGGAACCACATCTGAAACATGCATTTCTGTGTGCTCGGCATTCCCCTAAATGGCGTCTGCCACAATATGGGCATTCGGGTCTATCAGATTGAACATTCCCCACACTAGCGACTGAAGTAGTCTGTGCTTTATTTCTCGAATACTGTTTACTCTTGTCCTTCCTGGAAAATCCAGTGGAAGTAGCCGATCGGGCAGGGAAATCTCTTGACTTCTTGGATGAAGATTGGAATGACTTGTTCCACTGCCTCTTTCTAGAGTCGCGAGACTCCATTTCAGATTTCTTCTTCTCTTTTACTAGTTCTTTGGCTTTACAAGCCCTCTCGACCAGCACAACAAATTCCTTCAATTCTAGGACAGCAACAAACAGTTTGATGTCCTCATTTAGCCCATCTTCAAATCTTTTACTCATGATGGCTTCGGTGGACACGCATTCTCGAGCGTATTTGCTGAGTCTTACAAACTCACGCTCGTAGTCAGTTACAGACATCTTGTCTTGTTTTAGTTCTAGGAATTCTTTCCTTTTCTAGTCCACAAACATTTGACTGATATATTTTTGCTTAAACTCTTCTTGGAAAAATTTCCATGTGATCTTCTCTCTTGGGACTACTGATACCAAGGTGTTCCACCATTGATAGGCAGAATCTCTTAAAAGAGAAACTACGCACTTCATGCACTCTTCAGGTGTACATGACAGCTCATTAAATACCCTGATGGTATTTTCTAACCAAAATTCAGCTCTTTCCGGATCGTCATCTTTTCTAGCCCGGAATTCTTCAGCCCCATGTTTCTTGATCCTATCAACTGGAGGCTTAACTCCTCTTGCCACCTCTATTACTTGAGGGGCTACTGGGATAGGTTGAGGAATAGGCAGGGGTGGAGGGGGTTGTGCATTCGGGTTCGTACGAATGAACTCCGTGTACCATGTGTTCATCATATGGAGGAAGGCTTCTCTAGCCTCTTCTCCTCCTCCTTGACTTACCGTAGTGGGTCTATTCTCGTTCTCATTCGACACCGTCCCTTCAGCGGGAGCCGGTGCATTACTTTCTACGTCATTCACCATATCTCTTTCAGGATCCATTTACTATATATATAAACATAATTTAAGTCGTCAGGAGTCGTCATAATATCATTATAAAAACATTCTTACGTATGGCATGTATAGCTAGACTCGTGCTCATGCTACGTTAGTCCTAGAACCGACTAAACCGTAGCTATGATACCACTAAATGTAACACCCCATACCCGAGTCCGAGGCTCAGACTGGATACGAGACATTACTATTCTTGAACTTACTTAATCATGACATTACGGGCTATAAAATTTCGTTCCGAAATTAAAACTTCTCATTCTTAAATAATTCGTACATTTCATGGGCCTACGAGGCCTTAAACTCGTACTGGTAAACTTTCGGAACCTTATCGAAAAACTTTTCTTTGAAACAGGGGTTACACGCCCGTGTAATATAAGACACGCCCGTGCATAGGCATACACGCCCATGTCCTCAGACCGTGCCTAAAAACTCAGTATTCTAACAATTTCCACACGGCCCAGGCACGCCCGTGGACCTAGACCGTGTACTACATCTTGATATACTGACTTATTTCACACGACCGGGGCACACGCCCATGTTCTAACCGTGTGTCATTCACGGCCTTAACACACGGCCGTGAGATTAATCCGTGGTCTATCCTTACTTATAAGACTAAGGTGCAGTTTACGCACAGCCTAGACACACGCTCGTGTGTCCAACCGTGTGGGCACTTAGAGGCTATTTACCAAGCCAATTTCCACCCTGAAATTAAGATCCAATTCATACTCATTTTCAACAACTCAATACTACATCATTCATGAATAATACTACATGTTTCATTGATAATTATAAACATACACACTTGGCCAATCACTTAGCCATATACAAAAGAATAACAAACTTAATAGCCTATACTTTGGCTCTTCTTAAAACATTTACTCAAAATGTAATGCTACCTATACATGCCATACTTAATAAAACAACTTGGCTATACCAAAATAGCGATTGATAGTGTGCTCTGAGCTCCAATGACGGTGATCCTCGATATTAGCTTGGCGGGACTACATGGAAAGAAAGAATGAAAGACATAAGCATTTAGCTTAGTATGTTTGCATAATACACATAGCAACATTCTTACTTAATATAGACCATTTGATATAAACAATGGCATCATAAATTCAGCTATATAAAGCTTACTTACTCATACTTGATTCTTACATAACTCATGAAACTTACTAATCTCATACTTGATAGCCAAACAAAGTACTGTATCACTAGATCACATTGATCAAAGATACTTGAACATAATACTCATAATTTCTAATTCATCATTCATAACATGAATAATATTCTTTTTCACTTGATAATAACCTTACTTACTTAGCTTTCTTGTTATCTCTTTGGAGCTTAACTCGTTTTCCCGATGAATTTATATGAATAACCGAGGATACTAAATCTCATCTAAATTTTGAGGCCATGACTTAACATGGACTTATACGAAGTCTTTCTTGTTCTCACCAATGCCATGCCTTAACTTGGACTTATATGGGATCTCTTTCTCTTGATAACTTTTCAATGCCAAGCTTGCCTTGGTCTTACATGATAACTTGTTCAATGCCAAGCTTGCCTTGGACTTACATGATAACTTACTCAATGCCAAGCTTGCCTTGGACTTACATGATAACTTATTCAATGGCAAGCTTGCCTTGGACTTACATGATATCTTGCTTGCCGATGCCATGCCTCGGCTTGGTCTTATACGGACTTTCTTGTTTCATGTGGTAGATCGAGTATCCTAAGCTATTCAACTTCAATCGGGGCTTTCTCATTCTTGATTTCATTAATTTCTTTGTTTAACATAACATTAAACATTTTCATAATAACATTGTATATTATACTAAGCAATTCAATGATATAAATCATAAAGCTTAGAAATCATACAAACTTACCTCAATATACAAAATGTAGCTAGGTATGCAATTTAGTCCTCGACCTTGTTCTTGCCTCGGTTTCGATCCGGGCTTCGTTTTTCTTGATCTATAGTCATAAATAGATCATTTAATATTTACATTGACTAAATTGACCCTTTACTCATACTTGGGCAAAATTACTATTTTGCCCCTATACTTTCTCATATTTGCACTTTTGCCCCAAGGCTCGTAAAATAATTTTCATTCAACTTTCTTAGACTACATGCTTAGCTGATTCATTTTCTCTACTATAGCCATTATCAATTCTCATTATTTCTAATAGGTATGACTAATTTCAAAACTTTTACAAACTAGTCCCTATGCTCATTTTTCATGAAATTCACTTAGAGAAAGATGTTTATCTAACATCAAACTCTCATAAACTTCCATAAAACATCCTTTAACAAGCACACCATTCATGGGTAGATTTTTGAACATGCATCTTAGCTCACTTTATAGCTAAAAATAGCTAATTCAATATACGAGAACTTCAAAAATACGAAGAATATTAAAAACGGGACTAAGATGCCTTACTTGCAAGCTTCAAAAATTTGAAGAACCCTAGCAATGGAGTCTCCCAAATTTTCAGCGCAAGGGGAAGAAGATGAATAAGATTTTTATCATCTTTTCCCATTTTAATCATTTATTTGCTAAATGACCAAAATGCCCTTCTCTTTAAAATTGTACAAATTACTAACTCATGTCCATTTTTGTCCAAAAATTATGATTTGGGAAAATTGCTATTTTAGGACTTATAATTGCTATTATAAAGCTATTTCATACAAAATGCTTCTAGAAACTCACATTTTACAACTTTTGCAATTTGGTCCTTTTTGACCATTCAACTTCAATTTAGCAAAATTGCTTCATGAAACTTTCACACTAACATGCAAACATAGCATGAACCTTAAAAACTCTTAAATTCACCTCGGATTCGTGGTCTCGCACCACTATTCCGACTAGGCCCTAAATCGGGCTGTTACAATGCTTAAGATCTATAAGCTATTTATATGTTTATATGCATAAGTGTTTCTAATTAAAGTGAAATGGCATGTTCCAATATGAATTGTCTTAGGTAAAGATAAGTATTTTGAATGGTCGGTTGGTTGGTTTGAATGGCTTTTGATTGAATGTAATGAAATGGATAGTTTTGTAATAGGTTGAACTTATATTGGATTGGTTTTGATTAGAAATAACTAAATGACTTGTTTTGTTATGAAGTGTTATGAATTTGGAATGCTTTTAGGTGATCATATTGAATGGTTTAATTGGAAACTATGAAATTGGTACCAAATTGTACATTTTTTCCAAAAACCATGGCCTCATCTCGATGGCCAACCTCCCTCGTCGCAATGTCAGATGACAGTAAGTGACTTCACGATGTCGAGTGGCCTAAGGTCATGACGCGACATATTGTTTTAATGATGTTACGACGTGGAAGGTGACATCACGACATCGACCCTAAACTTCAAAAATTATGCAATTTGGTCCTAATTTGTGTTTGGGTTGACAAAAGAGCTTTCGTAAGCTCGTATTAAGACTTGGGATTGATTGTTTAACATGAATTGAATGTTATTGACACTTGTTTACATGTGTGAAAGATTATTTAATGCGTATTTGACGGTAGTTACTCTGGCAACGAATTTATCATTCTGTAACTCGAACCCGACAGTCGGGTTGGGCGAGGGGTGTTACGCTTTCACCTCTGGCCACTATTGTCAATGTGGCAACTTTCTTAACCGATGTTGCGACTTCTAGCCTTCGATGTTGCGACTTCGGCCACAATCCACCTACAGTATTGTTGTTGCTCAAAGTTCCTCCCAGGTGCATGTTCAACTTCAATGTCACGACTTCACCTCTTCAGTGTCACAACATTTTGAGCAACCCCATAATGTCTTTGCTATTTTGCCCAAGTCATTTACTGCACCAATTGCATCACTTGTTAAAACTCATTAGCCAATACTTTGCCTAATTGGTTGATAAATATACTACAAGGCCTACTTTATTCAACAAGAACATAAATCACGCATGAATCATGAAACCATTAAATTAATATCAAAATGCTCTATTAGAAATTCGTTAAGTATCGAAAAGAACTCAATTTACCATATTAAATCATGGCAGATCAGTGTGGGGTGTTACAACTAACATATACAATAAGTATGATAGATATAATATGATTTTAATATCTTTTTTTTCAAATTTTAAAAATTCAAATGGAATATGAATTAATAATTAAGTAATTTTTAATGAAAAATTTTAATATCTATTTACTAAAAGAATTAAATGATTGACATTATTTCTTTACTAATTAAATAATTTAATAAAAACATTTTTTTTATAAAAAACCATAAACTTTGTTTAAATCAAGTCACAAAATCATAAAATTAAAATTAAATCAAGTGATTAATTCAAAACTTTAAAATTTAGGTTGAGATTTTATCAATAAAATTTCATTTTCATCTATGGTAAAATCAAAGTTGATCAATTACTTCTATAAATATTTTTTTACTCAAAAGATTAAAAATTTTGCAAAATGAAGAATATAAGTATAAAATTAGTTAAGAAGATATTTGGTTCGAATATTTAAAATATTTATTTTTATGAGTAGTAACTTGAATTTCAATAACAAATTCAAATACTTAAAAGTTTTAAATTAAATAAAAGTGAATTTGATACTCTATATTTGTATGCACTATAAATTTATATTGGATAATAAATCTAATATTTAAATCTATAATATATAAATCAATAAAAAAATATTTTGAATAGTGTTTGAATATTTATTTTTAATTATGCATTCAGCGCTATATGTATGTGTTTATATATTTAAAATTATGGATTTGTCTTGTTGATGATTGTGCTAGTATAGATTTTGTAGATAAAATTATGGTTATGCTATTTTTTAGTATCTTCAACTTTAAGATTTAATCATTATATTTTAATTTAAAATAATTTAGATTTTTTTTATTTTTATAATGTTATTAGTTCATTTAAATAAATTATACTATTAATTATTCTGATTAAAATGTTGAAATTGATTTTTTTTTCTTAAAAACATAGTTCCAATTAATCATGACTAAATAGATTTTTTTTGTGTGTGTGTGTGTTTGATAATGGAGTTTTAAAAGAAATTAACATAATCATTTTAAATAAAATAACTAATAATATTAATTATTTGGATTAATTAGTACTTTGTAAAAGTATAAAACTAAATTATTTCAAATTAAATAAAATAACTAAAACTCAAAATTTAACTTACGTATGTAACAAATAAAAACAGCTAATAACATATGTTTTAACCAATAAAGTGAGTTTATATGACAAAAAAAAAATTCAATAGCGAGTTATTTTCGCAAATAATTTTAATTAAATATTTTATAATTTTTAAACTAATATTGATTAATATTTTTATTTTTTATTAGGGTTTAACCTTTCGTTTCAATCGATAAAAAAAATTCACTCAATTTAACCTTCTATTATATTTTTTAATCCTCCCATTTAAGCTAAGGTTTAATACATTGGAATTGCTTTTTGGTTTGTGGGAATGACCCTGCATTTTGTTGCACACTTTTGTTGCCCACTACTTTCACACCTTTATTTGTGTAATAGTGGGACATGTAGTTGGTGATTTTTGATAGGAACCCACCATTATAAATACCAATTAAGCTTAAGGTCCTTAAGCACCAAAAAATCAAAAACAAAAAATATTTCATTTAGTGAGGTTTTCGAGTGCTTAGAAGACTTTGGTGGTTTTCGATTTTTCATATGACTAATTTTGACGACCTTGTCAGTGGTTTAACGTGCTCAACAATGGTGTAACAATATTTAGATTTTGGCATTTGGTTCAGGCAATGGCTAGAGGTATTTATGTTCGATCATATTTAGCAATAAAACTTTAGAATTTATGTCCAGGGATTTAAATAAATTTATTTAATAGAGGCTTAGTCACAATAACTTTAATTAAATAAAATTATTTATTGCAGTAAGGATCTCATAAGGTTTGTAGACATTAGATGTTGCATTAAGACTTAACAACAATCTTGAATGAAATTTAAGAATTAATATCTACCAAATTTATTTTCACAATTTTATTTAGTTAAAGATTAGTCATAACATCTTTAGTTAAATAAAATTATTAAAATTAAAAAACACATATGGAAAACATAGGTATTAAATCCCATTACATAATTTATTAAGATAAAATTATTAAATAACTTTTTGTAGTTACCTATACGAATTATGAAAACAAATTTAATAATTCTATCATAAATGGATCTAATTGAATTAAAAATTTAGCCCATATGCAATTTTTATGTCACTAGATTCATTATTTACATAATTTGCATTAGTTTATGATTAATGTTTGTCTCAAATTTTTGTTAAGCATGTATGTTAATTTATTTTGTAGTTTTACAACCTGTGAATCTCTAATAATAGACTAGATATCCCTGAATTAACTAGATATCCTTGTATTAAATCTCATTGCATAATTTATTAAGATAAAATTATTAAATGACTTTTCATAGTTACCCACAGGAATTATGAAAATGAATTTAATATTTTTTTATCAAAAGGATAGTAAATAATTCTATAAAAAATGGATCTAATTGAATTAAAAATTTAGCCCACAGACAATTTTATGTCACTAGATTCATTATTTACGTATTTTGAATTGGTAAATTATGATCTATGTTTGCCTTAAATTTTTTGTAAGCATGTATGTTCATTTATTTTGTAGTTTTACAACATGTGAATATGTTTGATAGAATAAATATCCCTGAATTAACTAGTGAGAAATTTAAGTTCTTGAAGGAGAGTATTCTTCTCCAATTGGGGTGCTTAGATATTGACTATACCATAAGGAAATCTAAGCCACATATTACTGAAACCAGCAATCAAGTTGATCTTGCTCTATATGAAAAATGGGAGTGATCTAATCGTTTAAGTATCATATTCATAAAGTGTAAGGTTCTTGTTGATGTTTGTGGCTCAATTGAGCATTAGGAGAATGTCCAAGAATTATTGACAACTATTGAAAAATAGTTCAAAATTTCTCAAAAGTCATTAGCCAACACCTTAATCTTGAACTTCACATCAATGAAGCTCACTACTGTGAAAAGTGTATGTGATCACATCAATAAGATAAGAAATTTAGCAACTTAACTCAGAGCACCTGAGGTTGAAATGTCTGAGTCATTCCTAGTGCACTTTATATTAAACACTCTTCTAGCTCAGTATGGGTCATTTAAAATATCCTATAACATAAATAAGGATAAGTGGTCTATTGGTGAGCTTTTGATCATTTGTGATAAGGTTGAGGCTAAACTCATACTGGAGATGAGAGAGAGTGCAGTGACAGTTACTTAAGAAAAGAAGACAGTCCAAACCAAGCAAAAGGGGAAGGCCAAAATGCAATCCCAAATTGACATAAAGAAAGAGTACAAGTGTTTTTCTTGTATAAAAAAAAAAGGGACACTTAAAGAAGGACTATGTCAAGTTTAAGAGCTGGTTTGAAACGAAAGGTAAATCAATCTCACTTGTTTGCTTTGAGTCAAATACGATTGATGTTATGATAGTACTAGAACGAACATATGTTTTCTCCCTAATTATTGGTTAATTTGTCCTTATTTAGTTATCTTTAGCACATATTTTAGCATTTTTAGTTCAGTAAATTGCATTTTATAACTCAGTGGATCTTAGCCTATTTATCCTTAATTTTTTCATGTTTTGGTATCGATGTCGCTGCATGAGTATTTCCAGATTGCGCCCAGAATTGTCGTCGCACCTGACAGCTGTTTGGATAAGAAAAAAATGTATGACCTGTCCAGTCTGGTATAACCAACTTGTACGTACAAAGGCAGCATGATTCTGATGAAAGGACACCTGTACTACTTGGAAGAATATAAATATTCACGTGAAAAGAAAAAAAAAGGGAGGCTTTTTGGGGCGGTATTATCTTCTTCAACTTATCTTTTGAAGCATTTTGGCTATGGCAGAATAAGTCTCCTACGGGTGAACCGACGTGAAAGGGACGCAGATTAGCTCCTAATGATGAGCCCTGAGTGCGACACAATAGGGAATGGAGAGATTCAAGTCGAGATTGTCTAGGAATAGTATTCTCCACTTGTTTCTTTTATATTTCTTTTCTAAAAGATGGTGATTACTTTCTATTTCATGTTTGTACAAAAGTACACATAATTTATTGGTTAAATGTTATTTTATTCAATTTTGCTTCTACTGTTTAATCTTTGGGTTTGAATGTTTTTAGCATGGAAGTGTTATTGCGGTCACTGGCACTGGAAAGTGCAGCGACAGTTCAAGCTAACAATAATAACAACGGAAGTTACATGAGGATTAACGCAATTTAATCCACTTGTTCTTAATAGTGTTCCATTGCCATCATCGGAAGGTGTGGTTAATGTGCATGTTTAAGTCTTACATTAAATATAGAAGTTAAGCTTGGTAAGATATTGATTGCAATGTAATGCATTGACAATCACCTATCCTTTTATACCTTGTGAGTACATAGTATTCTGTTGAATATTCACGTTAGGGATCCTAGTTTATCATTATCATATTTTGTCTTATTGTTTTCAAGTTATTTCTTCGACAACTACTCTCACAATTTATCTCATTTCTATCTATTTATTGCACTGACATTGATAGACAAAAGGCAACCATCCTCGTGGGATCGATATTCGACAGGCTCATATTTGTATACTATACTTGCATCGATAGCCTCCGCTTGCACATTATTACTGTGATGTTAAACAGCCGGTCAAGTTTTGGCGCCGTTGTCGGGGATGGCGTTCGTTTGAAATTTATTTTTGTTTTTGCACTTTGTTTTTTTATTTTATAATATTTAGTTGCCACTAACTTGTTTTCTTTTTGTCACTATTTTCACATTTTATTTTAGGTGTTTGATGACCAGAAGCAATTCAGAGTTTATTGTCGATTTTGATACAGAAATTGAAAGAACCGTTCGGAGAAGATTTCAAGAACAAAAGAATATGGCTTTACCAAGAAACAATGAAGCCATACCCCAGGTGCAGCACCAAAATGCTAATGACCAACCATTGCTGCAAGACAATCAAATACAAAATAGGACTATACGAGACTTTGTAGTACCTGTCTTGGATGAGTTACTGTAACATCCCGAAAATTGGGAATTTATGTTTTACATTATACCATGCAATAGGCTAGTTAAGAGTGTTAATTGTGTATGTTTAGGGGTTCTAAGAAGGCTTGGGGTTGAGTTGGGCCTTAGCAAATTTTTTGTGTTTAAACACTTTAAGGAGGGAAGGTAAGTGGCGTCAAGACTTAAGGAAATAAGTGTGTATTTTGCTAGCACAAGTGGAGCTAGTAGCAGAGTGGAGTGGCGTCACATGAAGGAGCTTTAGGGGTGGAGTTCGAATCCCACCTATTGCAAAGTTTTGGATTATTTTTTTTGTGCTAAATGGTAAGTGTCGGCCATGGCTTTAATAAAGGAAAGGAAGACTTTTCAAATGATGGAAAGAAGACTAAGAAAATAAGGTAAGGAGGAGAACAAGGGAAAAATAAGGAAAGAAATAAAGGAAAAGGAATAAGAAGGGGGAACATGTTGGCCGAATTTTTGGAAGGAGCTTGGGGAAAGAATTTTGGTCAACAAAATCCTTTTGGTGTTAGGGACATACACGGTTTTGGTAGGGGGATTTTGGGAGCCAATTTTTCTTTAGCCTTTTTGCAAACTTGTGCATGAGAGGTTTTCATTCTTTTTGAACAATTTTAGTGCTCTCTTTTCCAACCTTTTACTTTGTTGCTGAAACACTCAAAATATGGTGTTCATTTTTTTTTGTTTGCCAAAACATTCAAGCCTTTTTGATCATCTTCTCTTTGGTGTTAGCTGAAATTATCTAACACTTTTCCCATCTTTTCTTTTCTTTTTTTTCACCATTTCTTCAACCCTTCTCTCTTCTTCTTTAATCAATATTTTTGATGGCCGAATCTTACATGATCTTTTCTCTCTAAATAGCTGAAACTTTAATCACATTTTATCTTCTTTTTCTTGCTTGCATATTGGGCATTTCTTCCTTGACCGATTTGGGTAAGTGATTTCATCCTCTTCTTTTCTTTTTCTTTTCTTCATGGCCGAATATGTGCCCTTATCATTGAAAGGTTCTTTAAACCGAAACATCTCTTTCTCCTACTCCCTCATATCGTGATCATCTCTTTTCGTAGTGTTCTAGTGGGTGGCCATATATCACATCCTTGTCGATTCATCCGTAGCCATAAGCCCAATCGGTAGAATTCGGAGCTATTATTGTTAAGGTAAGGAATTCTTTCAAGGTTCTTTTTGATCTATCTCATTGCGTTGTTATTCCACTAAAACAGATCGTTAGATTTGACTAATCAGTTATTTTAGGGACTAAACTACTCGTTTTCTCTACTCGTTGGTTCTTAGGAAGTAGTGGTAAGCCGAATCCTATCCCTAAACAACTACTCTCTCTTAGTAGTAATTTACTGACCGAGACTTTTTCAATGGAGGTAAGTGGTAACGATTTGAAAAAAAATCGATAGGAGGACAAAAAAGGAGTGGACTTGCAATCTCTACTCCCAAGTTTAAGCGTAGAGCGGTATCGGCAGTTCAGGATTTCCCACCGGGTTGTGGACCATCATCCGTTGAGAATAGGCAAATCGTGGCCGTTCACGATACTAAGAGTAAGCATTTAGATCGTTGATTTAGATTTGGATTAAGAAAAATCTCTTATGTTAATTAATCGAGTATTATGGTGATATAGGTGCCGACAATCAAGAAGGTTTAGTCCTTACCATAATCAAGTGTGTAATCTCACATCGAAATCCCATTGATTCATGACTCACCATTATGTTGGAAGAATAGATCGTTGTTATTTTCAAGCCTAATAACCGTAATATGGCATGAAAATCGAGTAACTTGCTTAATCAACGTTATTCCTAAAGATCTATCAAAATCAGTATTAAATTGCTAAATTACGAAAATACCCCTATGGGCCGATTTACGAAAATACCCCTATGGGCCGATTTACGAAAATACCCCTATGGGCCGATTTACGAAAATGCCCCTATGGGCCGATTTATCAAAATGCCCCTATGGGCCGATTGCTAGAATGCCTTAGTGGGCCGAATTACCAAAGTACTATTATGGGCCGATTCACCGTAATAATTCACTTGATAAATGGTTATTATTTATATGTGGATATTTTATTATGTATGGGCATTTATTTTACATATTGCATGGGATGGGAAAAAAATTTCATGAAGAGCAGTGTAGCCTGGTGGCATTGCCACAATTTGTTTACTAATGTGCTTAATTATGATTTCGGTGGCTTGACCACAAAAGTATTATATAAATAGCGGTTCATTTGCAAATTGGTGTGAGTGTGGGGTGGGTTGACTTGATCCCCACAGGTGTGATTGGCTGGTTGGGGGTGTGATGGATGGATGGGTTGGGTTGCATACATTTACTTCATTTAAATACTATTATGTAAATGGGCTTAGGCTCACGATTATGCTTTGCGGGTTCAGGCCCAATGGATGATGGTAAGGGGATTATACACTAAGTTCTAGTAACTCACCCCATCTTCTTAACCCTTGTAGGTAATGCTCAGTAATGAGGACTTGGGCCCATGGATGACTCGGTGGAGGCCATACTTTGGAAATATTGTTTTCGAACATTAGTAAACTTCTTTTCCGTTATATTTTCGTTACTCTTACTATTTTGGGTTTTAAAGTTGTAATAAGGCCTCTGGGATATGTTTTATTTTTCTTTATGTTTAGACGTATTTAATATCTTTCTTGATTTGTTTTAAATGGGGATTTTCTAAAAATCATAATTAACGGTTTTCCAAAATTGATTAATAAATGGATTTCGTTATAAATATGTACAAATATTTTAAATTGGACTTTTCCTCTGAAGTATCATCGTCATTTTCAAAAGTTATGATTTTAAAGATTACCTGATAAATTTTCAATTCATCAATCAACCTCTCGAGATTTGTAGTAATTTTAATGAATATCTATAACTAAACTTGTTTTTCTTAACTATAACCAAATAACACTTACTTTAGAAAGATTCACTTGTTATTTATACGTTTTCTTCATGTGACATGTCAGATCCGGTCATACCGCATGAGCTGAGTTTAGGGTGTTACATTTTATGGTATCAGAGCCAGGTTATAAAACTCGGCTGTGGTTTGGGTTCAAAAATGTTTTTTAAAAACTGCTTGAAATTCGATTTATAAATACATGTTTTAGAGGAAGTATGGCACCACGGGTATCCGGCATTAAGTCAGTAAGTTTCTATTTTCATTTTATTATTATTGTGGTATGACTGTAGTATGAAAACTTCACAGAAATAGAAATACTCTAGAACTTTTAGCTTTAGGAGCTGAAAAACTATAGAGATTGAGACTTTAGGATACGTTTTGCGAAAATAACTTTACTTCTTATACTCCATAAAATATTATTTAATAAACACTAAATAAGCATACTGATTCATAAGACTCTTAATCAGATTAAATCGACGTTAGTAAACATGAGTGCTAGAGGACGTAGATGCGGTAGACGTGGCCGTGGTAGAGGCCGAGGTGCTAGAGTTGTATCTGAGGCATCGGGACATATGCCGAAAATGGACGCACCTGCATCACCAGTGATTGAAGCCGGATCACATGATCGAATGAGAGAGGACGATGCTCTATCCCAAGATGTTGCGGGTACTAGAAAGGGTTACTGGGGCAAGAACTGGGTCGGTAGCTCGTGGGTCAATATCCGAGCGACTTAGATTGAATGGGGCTAAAATTTTTAGGGGTATTTCGGGTGTAGCCCCTAATTTAGTAGAGTACTAGCGTGAGGCGGTGGAGCGGATTATGGATGACCTGGATTGCACCGCCGAGCAGAAACTGAAAGGGATTGTGTCATTGCTGAGAGACAAGGCGTACGGTGGTGGCTCATCGTTCGAAAGGTACTACTCGAACGTGACGTATTACCTGGGATTTCTTTAAGACATCATTCCAGGGAAAATATGTTGGTGCTAGTTATGTGGATGCCCGAAGAAAGGAATTCTTGAATCTGGTTCAAGGAGGTAAATCTGTGGCAGCATACGAGGCAGAGTTTCTGTGTCTGAGTCGGTATGCCCGAGAAATAGTGCCGACTGATTATGAATGCTGCGTACGATTTGAGGATGGATTGCGTGATGAGTTACAGGTACTGATAGCCCCACAGAAGGAGAGGAATTTTGCCACACTGGTGGAAAAAGCTAAGATTGCTGAAGAAGTAAAACACTCGGAACAGCAAAATCGAGACAAGGATAGGGGCAGGAATAAGAGAGACTTTGGGTATTCAAATCCTGCCAGAGGATTTCAGAAAAGGCCCAGGAATGAGGAGCCAGCTCGAGTGAGAGTTCCAACTACTACCAATCAGTTACAGCCTTGCGTGGATTGTGAGAAACTTCACTCGGGTGAATGTTGGAAGAGAACTGGTGGTTGTTTCAGATCTGGATCCAAGGACCATCGGTTTAAGGATTGCCCTCGAGAGCCTGCTCAGATTCAGGTAGTTCGTAACAGATTTGCGCAGCAAGCAGGAGGCACTCAACAGCCACCGAGAGGCCGTGGGCCAGGTCGAGGTGGTAATGGTGTAGGACGAGGTCAGGGCGCACCGGGTAGAGGTACTGGTAATAGGGGTAATGTGGAGGCAAGATAGCCAGGGTTGGTTTATGCGGTCAGGCGTCGAGAGGAGGGCGACGCACCAGACGTCATAACTGGTACGTTCTTCATATCTGATGTACCTTTTACCGCTTTGATAGATATTGGATCCACCCATTCGTATGTTGCATGTGCTGTGTCTGGAACTTTAAATATTAGATCTGAGATTACTGCTAGAGAAACAACTGTGATTAGCCCTTTAGGACAGTCGGTGGTAGTAAATAAGTTGTTTAGGGATGTGCCTTTAGAAGTTCAGGGGGTAGTTTTTCTGGCGGATTTGATGGAACTACCGTTCGGAGAGTTCGACCTTATATTGGGCATGGACTAACTGGTTAAGCACCGTATGAACTTGGACTGTGCTGCAAAGCAGATGGTACTAAGAACTTCAGAGGATAAGGAAGTGATGATGATAGGTGAAAGAAGAAATTATCTGTCTAATGTGGTATCTACTTTAAAGGCGGAAAGGTTGGTACGAAAGGGGTGCGAAGCGTTCTTAGCCTTCATTAGTGCTTTGGATGCCAAAGAGTTGTCGGTAGAGAGTGTTAGAACGGTGAAAGAGTTTTCAGACATCTTTCCTGAGGAGCTTCCAGGATTGCCTCCGGATCAGGAAGTGGAATTTGGTATTGAGCTGTAGCCAGGAATGGCTCCAGTGTCCATTGCTCCTTATAGAATGGCGCCGAAGGAGCTTGTGGAACTTAAAGCTCAAATTTAGGAGTTTTTGGATCGTGGATTTATTCGGCCAAGTGTGTCACCTTGGGGAGCGCCGGTTTTGTTCGTTAAGAAAAAGGATGGGTCGATGCGTATGTGTATCGATTATAGACAATTGAATAAGTTGACAATCAAGAACAAGTATCTGTTACCGAGGATCGATGATCTGTTCGATCAGCTGCGAGGAGCTTCAGTTTTCTCAAAAATAGACTTGAGATCAGGGTATCACCAATTAAAGGTCAAGGAGGCAGATATTCACAAGACTGCGTTTCGAACTCGTTATGGGCATTATGAGTTCTTGGTGATGCCGTTCGGGTTGACTAATGCACCAGCTGTATTTATGGACATGATGAACCGGGTCTTCCAACCCTATCTAGATCGGTTTGTGGTGGTGTTCATAGATGACATATTGGTGTACTCAAAGACAGAAGAGGAGCATGATTCGCATCTACAGATAGTATTGCAGATATTAAGGGAGAAGCAACTGTATGCCAAATTTAGTAAGTGTGAATTTTGGCTGAAGGAGGTGACCTTTTTGGGGCATGTTGTGTCTGCCGAAGGAATCAGAGTTGATCCCCGGAAGATAGAGGCTATATTGGACTGGAAGCCACCAAAGTCAGTGGCAGAAATTCAGAGTTTTCTAGGTTTGTCTA
The DNA here is from genome assembly GCA_025698515.1 of Gossypium sturtianum. Lineage (NCBI taxonomy): Eukaryota > Viridiplantae > Streptophyta > Magnoliopsida > Malvales > Malvaceae > Gossypium > Gossypium sturtianum. Next base: position 69,165,219 of record CM046947.1, on the reverse strand, counting down.
GGTATTACAGGCGGTTTGTTGAGGGGTTTTTGTTGATTGCTGCACCCCTAACTAAGCTATTGCGTAAGGGAGTACCGTTTGTGTGGTCAGATAGGCAGTAAGAGAGCTTTGAAAAATTGAAGAAGATTCTGACAGAGGCACCAGTATTGATTCAGCCTGAGGCTGGTAAGGAGTTTACTATTTATTGTGATGCGTCACACACGGGCTTGGGATGTGTGTTGATGCAAGGGGGAAAAGTGGTGGCTTATGCATCTCGTCAATTAAGGCCGCATGAGGCAAACTATCCCACACATGATTTGGAGTTAGCTACAGTGGTGTTTTCTCTGAGGATATGGAGACACTATCTGTACGGGGAGAAGTCGATTATCTACACGGATCATAAGAGTCTGAAGTACCTCCTTACCCAGAAGGAGTTGAACTTAAGACAGCGGAAGTGGATAAAATTGTTGAAAGATTATTACTGCTCAATCGAGTATCATCCAGGTAAAGCTAACATAGTGGCAGATGCGTTGAGTCGCAAGGTGATATCAGATTTGAGAGCGATGTTCGCTCATCTCAGCCTTTATGAAGATGGTAGTTTGTTAGCTGAACTTCAAGTGAAACCTGTGTGGGTAAGTCAGATTAAGGAAAAGCAGATGTTGGATGAAAGGTTGGGCTCTCGGTTTCAGCAAGTGGAAGGTGGTGAGATAGGGGATTTTGGATTAAATAGTGATGGAGTATTGTGTTTCCGCGGAAGAGTTTGTATGCCCAGGGATTCGGAATTGAGACAAATGATTCTGCGTGAGGCGCATAGTAGCCCATATGCTATGCACCCCGGGGGAAACAAAATGTACTGAGACCTCCATGAGCAGTATTGGTGGCCAGGGTTGAAATGGGAGGCTACTGATTTCGTGAGCAAGTGCTTGACATGTCAGCAGTGAAGGCAGAACATCAACTGCCTTCTGGGTTGCTACAACCGGTGACAATCCCACTTTGGAAATGGGAAAGGATAACGATGGATTTTGTTAGTGGGTTACCCTTAACGCCTACTAAGAAAGATTCAGTATGGGCGATAGTGGATCGGTTAACGAAATCTGCTCATTTCCTAACTGTTCGTACGGATTACTCGTTGCAGAAGTTAGCCAAGTGTTATGTAGTAGAGATCGTGAGGTTGCATGGGGTACCGATGTCTATCATATCAGACAGGGATCCTAGGTTTACATCACGGTTTTGGAAGGCTCTACATGAAGCTTTGGGTACAAGGCTAAATTTCAAGATTTGGCGTTTCACCCGCATGCATGATGGTCGATCGGAGAGAGTAATCCAGATTTTAGAAGACATGTTAAGGGGCTGTGTGATCGACTTAAGAGGTAGTTGGGAAGATTTTCTACCATTGGCAGAGTTTGCATACAACAACAGCTGTCAATCTAGCATCCAGATGGCAGCCTATGAGGCGTTGTATGGTCGTAGGTGTCGTACTCTACACATGCCGGATCGAAATGGGGAGCGGCGACTTTGGGTCCCGAGTTGATCTCGGAGACAGAGGAAAAAGTTAAGGTAATTCGGGCACGGTTAAAAGAAGCTTCGGACAGACAGAAATCGTACGCAGATCTGAAACGGAAGGAGATAGAGTTCTATGTGGGTGATCAGGTCTTTTTGAAGGTCTCACCTTGGAAAAAGATCTTAAGATTTGGAAGGAAGGGCAAGTTGAGCCCTAGGTTCATCGGACCTTACCGTGTATTGAAGCGTGTTGGGCCAGTGGCTTATTAGCTTGAGTTACCTCCGGAGTTAAGTCAGATACATAGCGTATTCCATGTCTCGATGTTAAGGCATTATCGTTCGGATCCGTCTCATGTTGTGCCAGTGGAGGAAGTTGAGATAAGACCTGACTTGTCTTTTGAAGAGGAGCGATCATGCATTTTAGATCGGGATATTAAGGTGCTGAGAAAGAAGTCAGTCCCGTTGGTCAAAGTATTATGGCGTAATCACGGGTCAGAGGAAGCTACATGGGAGCCAGAGGACACGATCCGGCAATAGTACCCTCATCTCTTTTAATCAGGTAAAATTCGAGGCCGAAATTTCTTTAAGGGGGGTAGAGTTGTAACATCTCGAAATTCGGGAATTTATGTTTTACATTATACCATGCAATAGGCTAGTTAAGAGTGTTAATTTTGTATGTTTAGGGGTTCTAAGAAGGCTTGGGGTTGAGTTGGGCCTTAGCAAAATTTTTGTGTTTAAGCACTTTAAGGAGGGAAGGTAAATGGCGTCAAGACTTAAGGAAATAAGTGTGTATTTTGCTAGCACAAGTGGAGCTAGTAGCAGAGTGGAGTGGCGTCACATGAAGGAGCTTTAGGGGTGGAGTTCGAATCCCACCTATTGCAAAGTTTTGGATTTTTTTTTGTGCTAAATGATAAGTGTCGGCCATGGCTTTAATAAAGGAAAGGAAGACTTTTCAAATGATGGAAAGAAGACTAAGAAAATAAGGTAAGGAGGAGAATAAGGGAAAAATAAGGAAAGAAATAAAAGAAAAGGAGTAAGAAGGGGGAACATGTTGGCCGAATTTTTGGAAGGAGCTTGGGGAAAGAATTTTGGTCAACAAAATCCTTTTGGTGTTAGAGACATACACGGTTTTGGTAGGGGGTTTTGGGAGCCAATTTTTCTTTAGCCTTTTTGCAAACTTGTGCATGAGAGGTTTTCATTCTTTTTGAACAATTTTGGTGCTCTCTTTTCCAACCTTTTACTTTGTTGCCGAAACACTCAAAATATGGTGTTCATTTTTTCTTTGTTTTCCAAAACATTCAAGCCTTTTTGATCATCTTCTCTTTGGTGTTAGCTGAAATTATCTAACACTTTTCCCATCTTTTCTTTTCTTTTTTTTCACCATTTCTTCAACCCTTCTCTCTTCTTCTTTAATCAATATTTTTGATAGCCGAATCTTACTTGATCTTTTCTCTCTAAATAGCTAAAACTTTAATCACATTTTATCTTCTTTTTCTTGCTTGAATATTGGGCATTTCTTCCTTAACCGATTTGGGTAAGTGATTTCATCCTCTTCTTTTCTTTTTCTTTTCTTCATGGCCGAATATGTGCCCTTATCATTGGAAGGTTCTTTAAACCGAAACATCTCTTTCTCCTACTCCCTCATATCGTGATCATCTCTTTTCGTAGTGTTCTAGTGGGTGGCCGTATATCACATCCTTGTCGATTCATCTGTAGCCATAAGCCCAATCGGTGGAAGTCGGAGCTATTATTGTTAAGGTAAGGAATTCCTTCAAGGTTCTTTTCGATCTATCTCATTGCGTTGTTATTCCGCTAAAAAATATCGTTAGATTTGACTAATCGGTTATTTTAGGGACTAAACTACTCGATTTCTCTACTCGTTGGTTCTTCAGAAGTAGTGGTAAGCCGAATCCTATCCCTAAACAACTACTCTCTCTTAGTAGTAATTTACTGACCGAGACTTTTTCAATGGAGGCAAGTGGTAACGATTTGAAAGGAAAATCGATAGGAGGACAAAAAGGAGTGGACTTGCAATCTCTACTCCCAAGTTTAAGCGTAGAGCGGTATCGGCAATTCGGGATTTCCCACCGAGTTGTGGACCATCATCCGGTGAGAATAGAAAAATCGTGGTCGTTCACGATACTAAGAGTAAGCATTTAGATCGTTGATTTAGATTTGGATTAAGAAAAATCTCTTATGTTAATTAATCGAGTATTATGGTGATATAGGTGCCGACGATCAAGAAGGTTTAGTCCTTACCATAATCAGGTGTGTAATCTCACACCGAAATCCCATTGATTCATGACTCACCATTATGTTGGAAGAATAGATCGTTGTTATTTTCAAGCCTAATAATCGTAATATGGCATGAAAATCGAGTAACTTGCTTAATCAACGTTATTCCTAAAGATCTGTCAAAATCGGTATTAAATTGCTAAATTACGAAAATGCCCCTATGGGCCGATTTACGAAAATGCCCCTATGGACCGATTTACGAAAATGCCCCTATGGGCCGATTTATCAAAATGCCCCTATGGGCCGATTGCTAGAATGCCTTAGTGGGCTGAATTACCAAAGTACTATTATGGGCCGATTCACCGTAATAATTCACTTGATAAATGGTTGTTATTTATATGTGGATATTTTATTATGTATGGGCATTTATTTTACATATTGCATGGGATGGGAAAAAAGTTTCATGAAAAGCAGTGTAGCCTGGTGGCATTGCCACAATTTGTTTACTAATGTGCTTAATTATGATTTCGGTGGCTTGACCACAAAAGTATTATATAAATGGCAGTTCGACTGCAAATTGGTGTTAGCGGCGGGGTGGGTTGACTTGATCCCCACAGGTATAATTGGCTGGTCGGGGGTGTGATGGATGGATGGGTTGGGTTGTATACATTTACTTCATTTAAATACTGTTATGTAAATGGGCTTTGGCTCACGATTATGCTTTGCGGGTTCAGGCCCAATGGATGACGGTAATGGGATTATACACTGAGTTCTAGTAACTCACCCATCTTCTTAACCCTTACAGGTAATGCTCAGTAATGAGGACTTGGGCCCATGGATGACTCGGTGGAGGCCATACTTTGGAAATATTGTTTTCGAACATTAGTAAACTTCTTTTCCGTTATATTTTCGTTACTCTTACTATTTTGGGTTTTAAAGTTGTAATAAGGCCTCTGGGATATGTTTTATTTTGATTTATGTTTAGACGTATTTAATAAATTTCTTGATTTGTTTTAAATGGCGATTTTCTAAAAATCATAATTAACGGTTTTCCAAAATTGATTAATAAATGGATTTCGTAATAAATATGTACAAATATTTTAACTTGGACTTTTCCTCCGAAGTATCATCGTCATTTTCAAAAGTTATGATTTTAAAGATTACCTGATAAATTTTCAATTCATCAATCAACCTCTCGAGATTTGTAGTATTTTTAACGAATATCTATAACTAAACTTGTTTTCCTTAACTATAACCAAATAACACTTGCTTTAGAAAGATTCACTTGTTATTTATACGTTTTCTTCATGTGACATGTCAGATCCGGTCATACTACATGAGCCGGGTTTGGGGTGTTACTCTTACAACCAGGAGTTGTTAGGCCAGCAATCCAAGCTGGGAATTTTGAACTCAAGCCAGTAATGTCGAAACCATCTTTTAGGGTTTTATGAAAAATAGGGATCGACTTAAAAAAATGAAAACGGGAGTCGCCACCAATCCCTTTTTGCTTAGGTGTGATTGGATTACCTTATAAAATGTTTTATTTCAAAACATTGATTTTGGCCTACGAAATTCAAGAAAACGGGTTCGGGAGTCAGTTACGTATGAGGAAGGATTAGCACCCTCGTAATGTCCAAAATTGGTACCGAATTGATTAGTTATTGTCCTAATGTCAAAAATTTGAAAATATTTGAAAACATGACTTCTTTAAAAACTTAAACAATTTGAGTTGGAATTTGAGATTTCTTTGTTCCGGAAGAATACAAACATCACATCCAGCACGTTAGGACATGATATTTTAAACCCTCGTAACCAAAATCGTCTCATTATTTACAAAATTTATTAAAAGGATATTTAGTTATTTAGTCAAACAGAAAATCAAAACCCAGCACGTTAGGGCACTATTCCCCGAATTTCTAAATACAAAACATTGCCTTATTTAAAAAACCTTTGGATGAGATATAGTAATTTTGCAAAATGTATTTTTATTTTAAACGATGATCCAAGTAAGAATATCACATTGATACATCATAAAACATAAATACCAAAAGCAATAAAATTATATGATATACTAACATTTCATATTAATATAGACAATTAAAAGGAAAGCAACATAACATAGCAAGTGATACATATAATAAAAGGACTATGCTAAAGCAATAATAAACCAATAAAAGAACATATATGAATAAATACAAGATATAAATAATTAACAGTAATAAAAAATCTATATGAAAGATAAAATTTAAGAAATGAACATTAAACTTTATAAAGAAGATTAAACATAAAAGTAAATAAATGAATAATGTATTTAAACATTGAATAAATATTTTAGCAAAATAAAAAAAAGAAAATAAAATATGATCATTTCTAAAACGATTAACATGTATAAACAATATATTTTAAATGAATAATATAAAATCTTAAAGTATATGAAAAATATAGGGATATTTATAATAAATATATAATTTAATAATTTAGTACATATAAGTATAAACAATAATATGTGAAAGAAACAATTTTGAATAAATAACACATATAACTTTAAATAAAAATATATTTATAATATAATATTTATAAAAACTACATAAATAATATAAACAATATAAATAATATATGTTATACAATATACAAGATTTATATAATATAAAGGATAAAATAATTTAAATTATACATATAATATAATATATAATATACAAAATTTTAAAAATGTATAATATAATAGCTAATATACAAATTATAAAATAAAATGTAATATATATAAATAATATTAAACTAAATAAAATAACCTAGTATAAATAGTAATAATTTAATACATATATATAATAATAAAGAATAAAAAAAATCAAAGGATTAAACCAAAAAATAAAAAAATCCAGGGTAAAAATGTAAAAGGACCAGATTAGAATGCGCATTATAATGTAGGGACTTATTTGGCAATTATGCCTTATCTCCTAAACGACACCGTTCCGTCTCTTGCCTTGAAATAGCCTGAAGGACTACATTAAAGTGAAATACAGATTTCAGGGTTAATTTAAAAATAAAAGAAAATTCAAATTGGGACGAAATTGTAAAGAACAAAATTACGGAGGGACTAAAGAGGTAAATTGCCCCTTTTATAAAAACACGTAGATCCTACCCGGGTATCGGGTCAACGCTCGGGTCTGGCCTTAAAACGACGCCGTTTTGGTCATTATTTGACCCCACCAAAACAACGCCGTTTCCCTGGCCTATATAAACCAAAATCTTGTAAAAAAAAACATTTTTAAAGCCATTCTAAAAAAAACAAAACAGAGCTTCAGAAAACTCTCTCTCCCTCTCTGTTTCCGGCCATAGCTCTGGTGACAGACCGTCGCATGCGCCACCGCACGCGCCACTGTAGACGGTGGCTAGAGGGTAAAAACTTCAGTTTTTCCACGTAAATCGAAAGGTAACATCGTATTTTTTTCTAGTACTATTTTGTGTATATAAAAAAAATGCATGAATCGAAGAGAAAAATAAAAAAAAAACTTAACAAAGTGGAATAATCAAAATCACCTTCTACTTTTTCGATTTTTTTTTATTAATCTCTCAGTATATTTGCGTATATATTCGCTTGTATGTGTATGGTGTCGTTCCCCCTTTACAATGTTTTTATACCCGTTTATATAGCCAAATACAACAAAAAATCATTACAGTTCGGATTTCTTGCTATATTTGCTACGGTTTATTTTTCCTCTTCTTCTTGCAGGTAACCGGAGAAATCTACGGTGACGGGGCGCTATCCATGCGCTGATTGCGGCGCGAGGAAGGGCCGTGTTGAGAGCTGCGGCGCAAGACCCCTGCTAGGGTTTCCAGCAGCTGAAAACATTTTGGGCTACTTGGGCCGATTCTGCTATCGGGCTAGATTAAGTTTATTTTAGGTGGGTTAGAGTTTAGGTTTGTATTTGGGTTGCTGTAATGGGCCAAATGGGCTGTGAAATTTAGGTTATGTAAATGGACTATGGACATTGATTATTATTATTATTATTTTGTTTATTTTTTGAATTTTGATGGATTTCTAACGGCTCGGGAAACATGGGCCTATTACAACTGCCCCTCTTTGCTCATTATCGTGAAACGAGAATAGAGCAAAGAATATAAAAGGACCAATTTTTCCCAGTTTTGCCGAGTCTTGACTTCCCGGTCCTTGCTTTCTTCAAATAACTTCCATCCCATCTGCAACTTTAATGGTATTGGAACTTCATCTTGATTTCAATTTTAGAAATAAGTCTGATGGCTTCAATCTGCTTCACTGCAACTTCAGGAAGGCAATATCAGCTATCTTTAATCTGCTCCACTGCAACTTCAGGGAGGTCAGACTAGTATTTTTGATCCACTTCGCTGCAGACTCAGTAAGACAAGATCTGTTGTCTTTTAGCCTACTCTATTGCAAACTTAGAGAGGCAAGGGCTAATGTCTTTGATCTGCTTCACTGCAACTTCAGGAACGCCAGATCTGCTATTTTAATCTGCTCCACTGCAAACTCAGGGAGACAAGATCTAATGTTTTCGATCTGCTTCACTATAACTTCAGGAACGCCAGATCATGCTATTTTTTAGTCTGCTCCACTGCAAACTCAGGGAGACCAGACTAATGTCCTCGATCTTCCTCATGCAACTTCAGGAAGGTAAAGTTTGTCGTTTTCAATCTGCTCCAATGCAACTTCGATCTGCTTCACTGCAACTTCAGGAATGCCAGATCTGCTATCTTTAGTCTACTCCACTGCAACTTCAAGGAGACAAGATTGATGTCTTCGATCTTCTTCACTGCAATCTCAGGAAGGCAAGATCTGTTGTCTTTTAACCTGCTCCACTGAAAACTCAGGGAGATAAGACTATAATCTTCAGTTTGCTCCCTTGCTACCTCAGGGAGATAAGGCTGGTGGCTAAAATCTGCTCCCCTGCTACCTCGGGAAGATAAGATTCGCTGTCTTCGATTTTCTCCACTGCTATCTCAGGGAAACAAAATCTACAATCTTTAGTATGCTTCCTTGTTACCTCAGGAAGATAAGACTAATGGCTTAAATTTGCTCCCCTGCTACCTCAGGAAGATAAGATTCACTGTCTACAATCTTCAGTCTACTCCCTTGCTACCTCAGGAAGATAAGACTACGAACTTCAGCCTGCTCCCTTGCTACCTCAGGGAAATAAGGCTAGTGGCTAAAATCTGCTCCCCTGCTCCCTCGGGAAGATAAGATTTGCCGTCTTCGATTTGCTCCACTGCTATCTTAGGGAGACAAGATCTGATGTCTTTGATCTGCTTCCTGCAACTTCAGGAAAGTAAGATATGTTGTCTTCAGTCTACTCCGCTGCAACTTCAGGGAGATGAGACTTTCTATGGTAAATTCAATCCGACCTACTACAACTTCAGAGGTATAGGATTCATCATTTTAATCTGCTCCACTGCAACTTCAGGGAGATAGGATTAACTGTCTTCAGTCCGCTCCACTGCAACTTCAGGGAGATAAGACTTGTAACTTCAACCTACTCCACTGCATCTTTTAGGAGATAAGGTTGGTGGCTTCGATCTGCTTCACTGCAACTTCAGGAAGATAAGATTTGCCATTCGATCTTGTTCCACTACTGCTTAGGGTGACAAAATCTACAATCTTCAACCTATTCCACTGCTGATCAGGGAGATAGGACTAGTGAATTCACCGATGTTGCTACACCGTCCTCTAAGGGACATATCCTGTAGACTCGATTTTATATGCTTATGTTTATGCCAAATGATTAGGATGCTATAACTGGAATGAATCTAATGCTCCTAACTAAATGCATTATGGACGACATTTGCATGAATGCAGAATGTCATGAGAATGATCCCATTTGTATAATGATTAGGATGCAATGATCGGAATGAATCTAATGCTCCTAACTAAATGATATTAGGGATGACATTTGCATGAATGCAGGATGTCATGAGAATGATCTCCTTCTCTTTTCTTTTTTCTTTTTTTTAATGTACAACGATTAGGATACAATGATCGGAATGAATCAAATGCTCCTACTTGGAAGTGTATAAATGCATGAGAATGATCCCCTTTTAATGTTTGGGTTGTCATTGCTCATAGTTCATCAAGGTTCTATCACTGATGCGTTACCATGCTTTCTCGTTAATCAAATGCTCCTATTTGGAAGTGTATAAATGCATGAGAATGATCCCCTTTTAATGTTTGGGTTGTCATTGCTCATAGTTCATCAAGGTTCTATCACTGATGCGTTACCATGCTTTCTCGTTCAGCTGGTATCTTTGACAGAAAACCCAAAGAAACAATCATATTCTGCTCAGCAAGCTTGCCCCGCTGTAATTTCAGAGTCTCTTCCACTGTACCTTTTGGGACATAAAGTTTGTACCTCCTACTGCAACTTCAGGGGAATAACATTTGGTTTCTTCCATCCATCCTGTTACCACTCAGAGGTATAGAATTTGTATCATCTCTAATCAATTTGATCTGTTACACCATTCCACGGGTGTAGTGACCGGATGTATGAATGCAGGTATCATTTTTCTTTTCCCGAGAATGATCCCCTCTTATACTTGGGTTGACATTGCTCGTCATTTGTCGAAATGGTATCATCGACGAAATGTCTTATCCAATAAAAATCCGAAGAGGTAATCATCTTTCAATATTTCCAACACTTAGGCTTGGTGAGTTCTAAACAATAATCCTGTTTTAGATTCTCATATTATTTAGAAGCTTTCAGAGTAATATGCGAAACTCCTTTTATGAATGTATTATTAGTCCATTAATCGTTATTTCAATATAAAATGCTTGAAAAAGATCACAACAATGGACAGGAAAGAAATTAATCAGGAGCATAGCTCGAAACAAATAAGTTAATCAAAGATAACCAAGGCAATAAAAGAAAATTGACTGGGGTGTATCTTGAAAAGAATAAAGTAATCAAAGATAGCAAATTCAAAATGGGTAAGATAAAAGCTAGGTGCCCCAGATATCGCAGCCTGAGCGTCTCTGTACAAACTTCTTGAGGACCATTTTGAGCTCAATACGTATTTAGAGGATCTGGAGTACTTTGTTAATGCCCCAAGACGTAACATACTTCCTCGTTGTAATTCAGGCATAGCAAGACTACCACATGCCCTATCTTTGATCAAAATTTGAGCTGCCCTTTTTGGGTTTTCAGCTCAAAACCCCTTTGGTTTCAAAGCACCCTTTGCGGGTTTTCGCCTTGGCCTCTCCTCTTTTTTCTTTCTTTTCTTTTCTTTTTTTTTTGAATTTGATCTCAAGGCGCCCTTTGTGGGTTTTCACCTTGGCCTTTCCCCTTTCAGGCAAAATACTTCTTGACTGAACCTGAATTCGCCAAATTGGGCAAGCCTTCGTCATCTATCTTAGTCAATATCAATGCTCCTCTAGAACATGCCATTTTTACTACATAAAAGTCCTTCCCAGTTTGGCATCTGCTTTCTTCTGAAGCCCTTTTGTACAAGAAATATCTTTTTCAACACCAGGTCCCTTTCGTGAAATTCCCTAGGATGAACCTCTTTATCGTAAGCTCGCATCGTCTGGCCATGACAGATAGCTTTTAACCTTTTTTCCTTCGATTAGGTTCAATTGAAAAAACAATTTCTATTTCAATGAGGAATGTGTTGCCCCAGCGAAGGTTCTAACCGACGTTCGATAAGACAGAAGGTAACTTCTTTATGTCAATATTTACAAGTCTCAGTCATCTTTCCCATGATCCTTGTTTTTTTTTTTTGAGAATTTGATGACTATCAACTTTGTAACATTGGCATATAAAGCTACTTCCACCCTCTTAGTGAAGTAAACGACGACCACGACAATGAATCGATGTCGACTAGAAGCTTTTGACGAGATCGGCCCCATAATATCCATTCCCCACATGTAGAAAATCTGTGAAGAGATAGATGAAGCACATAAGTCTTGTTTTCCTCAATTTGGCATTTATGACATTACTGAAGCAATCTCCCTTTTATGATGGACCAATAGTACCCGAACCTTATGATTAGCCTGACTACTGTAGAACCATTATCATGTTCTTTAAACACCCTTATGGATCTCTTTTAAGATTTTCCCAAGTGTGTCTTGATATGATCGTGTGAAAACATCTTTGAATTCTTGAAAACAACTCAATAATGTCTTGCCTTATTTCTGTGATGAGCTGGGCTTCAATCTTCACCCATTTCCTAGGCTCGCAATGTCCTTATGTAAGGTAGGATTTGTTTTTCATCATGTTCTACCATCCTTAACAAATTAGAAGATAGGTCACAATCTCTGTCATCTTCAAAATCCTGAGATCCCTCTAGACACATATATCACTCGAAAGGAGACTCTGAGTCAGTAGCAGCGTTGCTCACATCGTTGATATCTGGAGACCTATTGTAGGTTCGACGAAAGATTCGAATAAATGATTCAAAGAATGATTATTTGTATGGTCATGAATGAAGAATGAAAGAATACTTGAAAGAAAGTCCAAAGAACAAACAAAAGGAAACTAAGAACAATTGTTTGTACAGTATGAAATGAATAAAAGAATATTTGCTCAAAAAGATGCATTTATTGAAATAAAAATTTCAGACACGAGCCTATTTTACAAAAAGATTCTTATTTCCTCTAGGCTTAAGGCAACAGGCGTGTTTTGAATATTACTATAGATCAGCTCTAAAAATACAGGGATCTCTTCCACAGTCCCATTATTTAAAACACTCCCAAGTACGCAAGGGCTTGGAAACTTCGTTCCCCGGTTCCCTCTTCGCTTTTGATTTCTTCAAGGAGTCGCAACTTTCTTGTCTCCTCCTTCAATTATCGCATTTACTGCCTCGTCAAAGTGATCAGGTTTTGATGAATCATCGAACTTCAAAATTCCCATTTTAATAAACCTTTCGACCAACTTTTTGAACGTAGTACATTTTTCAATTGAATGACCCATTATTCCCGCGTGGTACTCGCATTGGGCATTCTCATTATACCATTTTGGGAATGGAGGTTGCACGGGTTCCGAGTAGGACGGAGACACCACATGCACATAAAAAAGATTCTGATACAGCACCTTATATGTCATCGGGATGGGTGTGAAATGGAGCCTTTCTGCATTTGGCCTTGAATTGGATTCCTGCCTTGAAGAGCCTTGATAGCTAGTGGTTACAGTCCTCAGCTGGCCTACGGTGACTGATTTGGAATGCATGCTCAGGATACTCCCTTCATTTTCCTTGTTTCTCGGGGCTGATCTTTTGGCGCTTTCTCCCGTGTCTATCCTTCCACTTCTTACTGCATTTTCAATCATCTCGCCAGACATTACTATATCTGGAAAGCTTATGGTGACGCTTCCCAACATATGGTTAATGAATAGGGCTTTTAGAGTATTGATGAAAAGCATTGTGGTCTTCTTTTCTAAAAGCGGCGGCTGAACTCGTAGGGCAACTTCCCTCCATCTTTGCGCATACTGCCTGAAACTTTCATTCGATTTTTTCTCCATGTTCTGTAAGGTGATTCTGTCAAGGATCATGTCTGTCACATGACTGTATTGCTTCATAAATGCTTGCGCTAGGTCTCTCCATGAATTAATCCTAGAACTGCTCAGTTGATTATACCACTTGGATGCTGCCCCCACCAAACTTTCTTGGAAGCAGTGGACTAGCAATTGATCATTACTAACATACCCAGTCATCTGTCTACAGAACATGGTAATATGGGCTTCAGGACAGCTAGTCCCATTGTACTTCTCAAATTCTGGCATTTTGAACTTGTGAGGAAGCACCAAATCTGGAACCAAGCTCAAGTCTTTAGCATCAATTCCATGGTGATTATCAGCGTTTTCCAAGGCCTTGAATTTTTCTTCTAACCACCTACAACGATCCTCTAACTACCTTGGTAATTCAAATCTTGTCATTTCTCCCTCCACTATATCTAAATCAGGGATAACAGGATTAGCTGGGTTATCTCCTGGGTTAGATCCTGAGCCAACTTGGAAATTCATGGGCACTCCAATATCTGCTTGACCTTATTGAGGCCTAATCGTGGCATATGACCTTTGAGGATACACCCCAGGTTGTATCTATGCATGTAGTGGGGTGAAACCCAGAGGATAGTCTTCATTATCTTCTCCCGTATTAGTCATGGGACATTTTCCCTTGTCCATTGCCCCATTCAACAACTGAGTCATTTGAGCAACCATATTTCTTTGGGCTTCCATCATTTGTTCCCTCATATCTTGTTGGATCTTTGCCAACTGCTCTTGCAGCTGGTCTTGCATGTCTCTTTGAAATTGTTCAAGTCTTTGATCCATATCTTTCGTCTTAGCGTGAGTACCGTAATGATGTTTAGTTTCCAAATTAACTTTCTCTCTTTCTCTTTTTTTCTGAAATAACTTCAACTAATTAGGGTCCTTCTATGGATTTTAATGCATATGATGCGATGTAATGCAAATGCATGAAATGAATGCAAAAAGAAAGAGAGGCGTTGATTTTGAATTCAATTCCATTAGGACAACTTTTCTAGAAAATAAATTCCTTTACATAAAACGGATTACATATGCGGCCTTGCCCTCATATTCCAAGCAAATACATCAATCCCCTTCTTCACAAAGGTCAAATCTTGCAAACTTCTAATAGATGCCTCCACTAGTTCCTTTTTGCTTGGGCCGTGACTCATTACACACTTATCCTCGCAATGCTTGTTAGAAAATCGAGACGTGACGTCTCTCGAATAGTCTTCATCAGCTTGAATCCTTGGGCAATAAAGTCTTGTATTCCTTCACGAACTATCAGTCTTCTCTTGTTGTGTTTACTTGGACCATATCCGGATGACCGTATTATAATCCATGAAACACCCCACACCCGGCCCACGAGCTTGAACCGGATCTGGTATGTTCCTTAAATAAATCGGTTTTCAATGTTCTAAATGACTTAGAGAAAATTTGTGTAATTTTAAAAAAATTGTTTTAGGTTGGGCTTAATTTGAAACCTATTTAATAAATTTCGAAATCCAACTTAAATAAGGTGACAAAATAATTTTTGGGTTTATTATTTTAAAAGAAATAAATTTACTTATCTTTAATCAAACATAATTTGTATCATATTTAAATAAAAATAAACAGGAATAAAGAAAATCCAACTGGGCCTTATGGCCTTATTACATCATTCAAACCCAAAATAAAGTACTAAAATTTCATAAAGTCCAAATTCCAAATAATTTCTTCAAGCGATGCATGGCCACCTTTAGCTCCTGCCGACCCGGTCCATTACTGCTCATCACCTGAAAAATAATTCCCCAACGGGGTGAGTCAACAGACTCAATGTGTACATAGTACTAATTTCCAACAAATCAGGCATACAAGTCATATCAATATCATGTTCATACAAAATAAAGGATGATGCAACCCAAATCCAAACCTATTTGTCCATCCGCTACACACCACCCGTACCAACTTGTACATCGCTGGGGACTACTAAGTCGACCCTCCATCCGCTACACACCATCGGAGGCGATCGCTGCGATCGGCGTGCTCATCGCCCACTTATGTTGTGTCATTAGACATCTGTATTCACTTGGATGTAACCGAAGTTACCATTTTTCACTTTATGTGACCGTAGTCACCACTTTACGTTGGTGAGACCGTAGTCATCACCTTCACTTTCTTCCTCCACAAATATCCCGAATGCCCCAATTATTTCATAACATATTTCACATACTTAATTTTCATTCATGTTACTAATCACATGTTCAAAATATATCACATTCACAATCCTATCAAAAGTAGGAAACGTGCACAGGTACTCCTTACCACATTTGTGGTGCTTAGCCACATTCACATCTTGTTACATATTTATATATTTAATGATTGCCATGCAATTTATTGAAAGTTAGTAAGAGTACACACCTTTTTTCGCTTAATAGTTTCCGTGAATTCCGTAGAGCGATCTACCGATCTAGATCTTTCACTCCTATATTCGGCCATTAATTAAAACATATAAATAAACCTATTTGGTCTTAAAACCAAATCCTACTAGAAGTAGAATTACTTACCTAGTTGCCGAATTGATTTAATCAAGTCCCAACAGTTGCTAGAATTCCTCTTCCTTGAAATCGGCTAATACTAGGTATGTAACCATGTCAGTTTTCGGTTTTTGAAATAAGGGAAAACACTTAAACAAATTATGCCTTGGCCGAATATCCCTTACCTTATGATGGGATTCCAAATCTGAAGAGGATTCCTTTATAAGCCTGTTGAAATCCTATAACTTCGTGTTAGATTAGATCTAACTTTGAAAACGTAAATCATAATCTTTAACCACATATTTATAATCCTTACCTTAGATCCTTAGATTTCCCGAAAGATCCCCTTTTGATGTTGTGGATGATTGCCCTCTTTCTTAGAATCCACAAAGATTCAGCTTAACCAGTAGAACGGAGAAGAAAATAGAAGAAAAAGAGAGGGATTTTTGCTTAATGAAAATTCGGCGAGAGAGGGGTTTTGCCTAGGAGAATTTCTGAGAGAGGAAGAGGGAGCGGATGTTGATGAGTAGCCCTCCTGTCCTCCTTTTATAGCCAAAGTTATCAGCCTAGGAGTCCTTTACTTGGCCACCACTCCTCTTTTGATAATATTATCTCTTTTATTTAAAAGATAAAAGCCTTTAATCCATCAATTATCTCCTCAATTATCTCATTAGAAAATAATCCTTTATTTATCTCTTATTATTCACATATTTATGTGAATAAAACTCCTTTATTTATCTCTTATTATTCACATATTTATGTGAATAAAACTCCTTTATTTATCTCTTATTATTCACATATTTATGTGAATAAAACTCCTTTATTTCTCTCATATATCCAAGTTTCCCGAAATGTTCAAGTTTCCATTTTTGGATCATTTCCAAAAATGTTTAGGTTTCCAAAAATGTCTAAGTTTCCAAAATGTCCATTTCCATTTCCATTTTCATTTCCATTTTCATTCATTTCTAGGTTTCCAAAAGTATCAAAAATTTATTCATAATACTTAAGACTTGTCATTTCATACAATTGATCTGAAAAATGCATAGGCCCTTCCTAGGATGTTACGAGTTCTACCCCCTTAAATAAAATTTCGTCCTCGAAATTTCCTAACTAAACAGATTGAGGGTATTCTTTGTCGCATTGTCTCTTCGGCTCCCACGAAGCTTCTTCCGATCCATGATTGCGCCATAACACCTTGACTAAAGGCACCGACTTCTTTCGTAGTGCTTTCACGTCACGTTCCAAGATCCGAATCGGCTCCTCCTCGTAGGATAGATCGGCCTTAACTCCACTTCTTCAACGGTACCACATGAGACGGATCCGATCGATAGCGGCGTAGCATGGACACATGAAATACGTCGTGCATTTGATGCAACTCTGGTGGCAACTCCAATTGGTATGCCACCGCCCAACTCGCTTCAAGACTTGATAGGGCCCTATAAACCTTGGGCTTAGCTTTCCTTTGCGACCGAACCGCATAACCTTCTTCCAAGGTGAGACCTTTAGAAACACTTGGTCTCCTACTTCAAACTCAATTTCTTTCCTCTTAAGGTCTGCGTCACGACTTACGTCTCATCGAAGCTTCTTTCAACCGTGCCGAATTAATTCCACCTTCTCCTCGATTTCCGCCACTAACTCTGGACCCAAAACGCGGCGTTCTCCTAACTCGGTCCAACAAGTTGGTGTTCTACATTTCCTTCCATACAATGCTTCGTATGGTGCCATCCGAATGCTTGCACGATAGCATGTTGTTGTAGGCGAACTCGGCTAGAGGCAAGTAATCTTCCCAACTTCCTCGGAAATCCATCACGACCTCTTAGCATATCTTCCAACACTTGTATAACCTGTTCGATCGCCCGTCGATTGTGGATGAAAAGCCGTAGTGAAGTCTAGCTTAGTGCCTAATGCTTGATGAAGTGCTTTCCAAAATCGAGACGTAAACCTTGGGTCTCTATCGGAGATGATCGACATCGGTACCCG
Organism: Gossypium sturtianum; assembly: GCA_025698515.1. Classification (NCBI taxonomy): domain Eukaryota; kingdom Viridiplantae; phylum Streptophyta; class Magnoliopsida; order Malvales; family Malvaceae; genus Gossypium; species Gossypium sturtianum. Next base: position 69,147,527 of record CM046947.1, on the reverse strand, counting down.
TGTAGCCTCACGATCTCCGCCACATATAACTTGGCTAACTTTTGAAGGGAATAGTCGATCCTCACGGGGATAAAATGTGCGGACTTGGTCAAACGGTCCACTACCACCCATACCGAGTCCTTCTTAGTGGGCGTAAGGGAAGCCCACTAACTAAGTCCATGGTAATTCTTTCCCACTTCCATTGGGGAATCTCAATTGGTTGAAGCAATCTGATGGGACTTGGTGTTCACCTTTACTTGCGACATGTCAAACATTTCCCCACAAATTCAGTCACTCTCGTTTGAGTCGACCACCAAAATTGTTCCCTTAGATCTCTATACTGACTTGATGCCTCGGGATGCATAGCATAAGGACTACCATGCGCTTCCCGAAGAATCCTTTGTCTCAACTCCTTATCCCCTCGGCATACAAACCTTTTCCTTGTAGCACAGTACTCCTTCATCATTGACGCCATAATCCTTTAATCCTCCTTGCCGTATTTTGCTGTAACTTAGTACTTAAGTCCTTATCCGCCAACTTGTCCCTCTTTCACCTCCTTCACCAAAGTTGGCTTGACTTGTAACTCGCCAACGAGCTTCCGTCTTCATACAAACTTAAGTGAGCGAACAAAGCCCTTAAATCCGACACAACCTTCCTACTTAGGGCGTCGGCTACCACATTTGCCTTGCCGGATGGTATTCTATCGACAGTCATAATCTTTTAATAACTCCACCCACCTTCGTTGCCTCAAGTTCAACTCCTTACGAGTCAACAAATACTTAAGGCTTTTGTGGTCCGTGTAAATTATCGACCTTTCTCCATAAAGGTAGTGCCTCCAAACTTTGAGGGCGAAAACCACCGCCGCCGCGAGTTCCAAGTCATGAGTTGGGTAGTTCACCTCATGCGGCCTTAATCGTCGAGATGCATAAGCGACTACCTTTCCTTCTTGCATTAGCACACACCCTAACCCGTGTGCGAAGCATCACAATATACTACGAAGTCCTTACCGCTTTGGCTGAATTAACACAGAGCTTCGTCGGCACTTTTTAAGCTTTTCAAAGCTCTCCGTTGCTTATCCGTCCACACAAGCGGTACTTCCTTCCTTAGTAACTTTGTCAAAGGTGCGGCTATCGACGAGAATCCTTCCACGAACCTTACGTAATAGCCACCAAGCCTAAGAAACTTCTCGATTTCAGCCACCGACCTAGGTGGTTTCCAATCCAACAACGCTTCGATCTTCCTAGGATCCACTCTTATTCCTTCTGCCCGGATACCACATGTCCTAGAACGCCACTTCCTTGAGCCAAAATTCGCACTTGCTGAATTTGGCATAAAGCTTCTTTTCCCTTAACACTTCTAACACAACTCGGAGATGCTCATCGTGCTCCTCCTCCGTCTTGGAATACACCAAATGTCGTCGATGAAACACCACGACGAATCTATCCAAGTAGGGTTGGAAAACCCTATTCATCATATCCATGAACGCGGCCGGTACGTTCGTCAACCCAAACGGCATCACCACAAATTCAAAATGACCGTACCTTGTCCTAAAAGCGGTCTTATGAATATCAGCCTCCTTCACTTTCAGTTGATGATACCAATTTGTAACACCCCAAACCCTGCCCAAACATTACGACCGAATTTGGTTTGCTACAGAGAAAACAATTTGAGAACCATTTTAAAACCGATTTAAGTTTTGTCGAAAATCTTTCAACTTCAAGTCTCTTGTTAAAAACCATACTTAGTGTTGTTTAAAAATATTTATTAAGTCGAGTTGTTTATAGATTTCAAATGTGCCCGATGGCATTTTTAAAACATTTTACGATTTAAAATTTTAGAAACCACGTGTACTTAATTTAATGTTAGAAAATAGTTTAACAAATTAATCCAAACATAGAATAATAAAATTGTGTCTAGGCCTCATTACAACTTAATTAAAATAAACCAACATTAAATAAAATAAAACAAAGTCCAAGTTCGTCTAATTAAAATTTCCACCGCATGGCCACCTCGAGTCCATCCGGCTCCATCTCATGATCTACCCATCCGCAAAATGTTAAGGGAAGGGGTGAGTCACCAAGACTCGGTGTGTAAATCCCCACCCGGAAAATATATCTCATACACAATTCATTAATAAACATGCTCATGCAACCCAACTAGCCATCCATACTCCTTTTCTACCCCGTGTGGTCAAAACCACCGATGACTTAAAGTCACAATTCGGATGATGGGGCCAACCCATCGTGTGGTCAAAACCACCGATGACCATAGGTCACAATATATCAAATGTGGTCAAAACCACTTTGGTGGTACCAAACCACTTTGGGACTTAGTCGCAAATAATCAATTGTTGTGGTCAAAACCACTGATGACCATAGGTCACAAATAATCTGATGGGGCCAACCCATCTTGTGGTCAAAACCACTGACGACAGTCCATAGTTCATCCCCCTCCTCTCATCAATCCCACCATCACATGCTTACACATCAAATTTCATGTATCATGTCATAGTATTAAACATCATGTGATGGCATGCAAACATATAAAAATTACAAGTTAGGGGACTTACCTGAAATCCATGATTATGCCACAAACTAACCACAACCAAAAGATCTAAGGCAAATAATAACAGCATGTAAATTAATAAAGTGTGTATAGAGATCTTACACACCGGTTACTATCGTAATTCCTAGATCCCGAAAAGCCGATCTACGATGCTAGATCTCTTGTCCAAAAATTGATTGCCAGGCGATGATGGATTCACTTGCTCGCTTTCAAATCCCGAAGGCCCTATAACCAATCGGTTCCAAAAGGGTATTAACATCCTTGTTTATTAAATACCAAAATCAGCTCTTACCCTTTGTAGATGTCGACAGAGAAGATAAAATAGAGAAGAGGGTTTCGGTCATCTCTTACCTTCACCAACCGATTGCCAAAAGAAACCCCGAAAGCACCTCTGTCTACGATATTCGGCCACAATGAATCTTAATAGGAGATAAGAGATTTGGCAACAAAGGGGTGGAGGTTATTCGGCTATTAGAGATAGGAAAATTATAGGGATTTCTGGTTTAAGGATAAAAGAAATAGATGAGATATTGAAGTGTGGAGAATTCGGCCAAGGACTAAGAAAAAGGAGAATGGTTTTCGGTTTTGGAAGAGAATGAAAAGAAAAGATGAAGGCTAGGAAAATTGCTAGCCGAAAATTCCAAGTAATTCCCTTAAGCAAATTCGGCCCCCTACACCTATGCTTGTAGTCCACTCTTCTTTGAAGAGTTTAAAATTCATCCCCTTTGCCTTAATTCACTCTAGACCACTTATTCAAATTAATTTAAAATAATTTGAATAGCTAAAATGCCTAAATTCTCTCTTACCAACTCTTAAGGATTACTCAAATAATAATTCAATTAAAAATCAAATTAAAATCCTCATTATCACTCCCCCAATTGCTTTGCCGTCCACTCCACTTTAAGGAGTTTTAAAAAAATTCAATCAATTCCTTAATTTGCTCTTGACCACATTTTTGACTTAATTCAAAATAATAGAATAAATTAAAGGCCTAAATTTTCTCCTTGGAATTAATCAATTAAAAGCAATTAAACCAAATAATATCCTTATCCCTTCATCACCTCTTCAATTTAAAATACACATTAAAGAGGACCCATGTGCTCATCAATTTCCAGCCGAATATTAAGCAACAAAATAAAAAAATATGCCTTATCTCTAATCAATTTAAGAGTCCTAAATCACGCTAACTCTACCCTCTTCATGCCAAAGCAGAGAGGGAAGGAAAAATAAAATCAAGCAGTTTGCTCACGGGTTCGATCCAAGCGACCCCAAGCGGCGCGCCCCTATAAGCGCCAGTCCAACTCTCCCATTTGACTTTCGTGTCAAATAACCGCAATATTTTTATATAAGGCCTTTCAACTTGAACCAAAGACCGCATAAAAAAATTAAAACACAAACCTCGGCCCCAACTACTCGAACCTAGGACCGGCTAGGTCCCTTGTCGCATGATGCGCCCCAAACCAACTCTTCCACCGCCTTTCATGTCAATTAGCCCCCGATTTAATTATAAGGCCTTCCTAGGCCTAGCGCCCAAAAACCCAAAAATTAAAACACCCTTGTTGCCGCTTTGGCCTCGAACCAGGCCCTCTTTGGCGCCACTTCCAGCTCTTAAGCAGCGCATGGAGCGACTTTGCCAACTACACTTTCATGTCCATTTCCCGGCTATTTATTTTTAAAGCATACCCGCCCAATTCCCTTAATTGACGCAAAAAGTGAAACCAAGCTGCGCCTTTGCGATTCGAACTTGAGACCCTAGCAATCTTTTAGGCGCACCACGCCACTTCTACTAACCCATTTCTTGTGGCATAAACCCACCTAAATTACTTATAACCCCTAACTCGCCTAGCTTCCCTCCTTTAAACACAATAAAAATAAATTTTAATACTAAGTCGCTTAGCTCGGGATTATTTTTAGGTCTTAAAACATGTCAAATAAATCATAATATTTATTCTTCAGCACCCACATGGGAAATTAATTAAATTACACACAACCCCTAATTTAGGATGTTACAATTCTACCCCCTTAAAAATAATTTCGTCCTCGAAATTACTTACTAACGAATAATCGACATCCTAACTCACCCAGACTACGCTTATGTTGCGCACTCTGATCTTAACAAATCTAACACATCCCCTAGAACTCATTTCTAACGTCGCGATTTAACTCGATTAAAAAGTTTTATGCATTAGTATTTGTTTCACTTGGTTATCTCATGAAGAAATTTTATGAGGAGAGTGTAATAGAGATTCTTTCGATCACACAATGTTTTAAATCTTCTACCCTAGTTCACACTGAAGGGCTCATCCATTCCCTAATACCTTTCATACTTATTCACTCTTCGGACATTTCTGCCCATTTCTAACCCAGGGGTATTTTTGGTAATTTTGTCAATCAGGATAATTTTGTAAATTTCAAGAGTCAGGGTATTATTTTGAAATACAAAATTTGAGAATTTATTGAAATCGGGGTAATATGGTAAATTCTAAAACAAAGGGCATTTTAAGTAATTTTTTTCCACTAGGGGCATTTTGGTAATTTTGATAAATCGTGAATATTAGAAAATTTTCCAAAAATAAATTTGTCCTACTATTTAGAAGAGATATTTTAGTGATTTTAAAACTAGAGTTTTCCTTAAAACATGGCTAATCCCTTTCGGGTTTTATTCTTTGTGTATAGCCTATGACCGAGCCCTCTTGGTCAGGGTGAACCAAAGCTACGCACTGAGCGAGATTCGAATGAAGAGGAGGTGAGTCACGCGGATCGCTTAAATACCAAGCTCTCACCGACCTTTCTAGACATGCGCATGCAGGTTGCCACACCACCGAGCCTTACGAGTTAGGGCGAACCAGAAGCTACGCACCGGGTAGGATACTGCGAAGAGGAGGTGAGTCACTAGGATCGCTTAAATACCGTGCTCTTAGGATCCAATCCTAGACATGCGCATGTGGGTTGCCACACCCTAGCTTAATAACTTAGTCATAGGTTTGTTAAGTTCATTAAGTCTTATGAGTTTCAAGTGTTTGAGTAGTCTAATCCTAGGGTTCAAGTTCCTATCACACTATTCTACGTTCCATGCCTTTTCTACCCTTTTACAATTCATAATTCACATAATCACACGGATGGTTAAAGGTACTTACAGTGGATCATGGTCGGAGACTTAGGTGCCATGCCATAAAACACTGCTTATTTCAAAGAAATTCATTTGGGCTCGAATTGAAAACGTTTTGGGCCACGAGCCCAGTGCCGAGAGTTTTAAAAGCGGGCTCGATACCAATGAAACACCCCACACCCACCCACGAGCTTGAACCGGATCTGGTATGTTCCTTAAATAAATCGGTTTTCAATGTTCTAAATGACTTAGAGAAAATTTGTGTAATTTTAAAAAAATTGTTTTGGGTTGGGCTTAATTTGAAACCTATTTAATAAATTCGAAATCCAACTTAAATAAGGTGACAAAATAATTTTTGGGTTTATTATTTTAAAAGAAATAAATTTACTTATCTTTAATCAAACATAATTTGTATCATATTTAAATAAAAATAAACAGGAATAAAGAAAATCCAACTGGGCCTTATGGCCTTATTACATCATTCAAACCCAAAATAAAGTACTAAAATTTCATAAAGTCCAAATTCCAAATAATTTCTTCAAGCGATGCATGGCCACCTTTAGCTCCCCGCCGACCCGGTCCATTCTTCGCTCATCACGAAAAATAATTCCCCAACGGGTGAGTCAACAGACTCAATGTGTACATAGTACTAATTTCCAACAAATCAGGCATACAAGTCATATCAATATCATGTTCATACAAAATAAAGGATGATGCAACCCAAATCCAAACCTATTTGTCCATCCGCTACACACCACCCGTACCAACCGCACACCGCGGGGACTACTAAGTCGACCCTCCATCCGCTACACACCATCGAAGGCGTCATTTTGCAATCGGCGTGCTCATCGCCCACTTATGTTGTGTCATTAGACACTTTGTATTCACCGGATGTAACCGAAGTTACCATTTTTCACTTTATGTGACCGTAGTCACCACTTTACGTTGGTGAGACCGTAGTCATCACCTTCACTTTCTTCCTCCACAAATATCCCGAATGCCCCAATTATTTCATAACATATTTCACATACTTAATTTTCATTCATGTTACTAATCACATGTTCAAAATATATCACATTCACAATCCTATCAAAAGTAGGAAACGCACAGGTACTCCTTACCACATTTGTGGTGCTTAGCCACATTCACATATCTTTGTTACATATTTATATATTTAATGATTGCCATGCAATTTATTGAAAGTTAGTAAGAGTACACACCTTTTCGCTTAATAGTTTCCGTGAATTCTCAGAGAGCGATCTACCGATCTAGATCTTTCACTCCTATATTCGGCCATTAATTAAAACATATAAATAAACCTATTTGGTCTTAAAACCAAATCCTACTAGAAGTAGAATTACTTACCTAGTTGCCGAATTGATTTAATCAAGTCCCAACAGTTGCTAGAATTCCTCTTCCTTGAAATCGGCTAATACTAGGTATGTAACCATGTCGCTTTTTCGGTTTTTGAAATAAGGGAAAACACTTAAACAAATTATGCCTTGGCCGAATATCCCTTACCTTATGATGGGATTCCAAATCAAGAGGATTCCTTTATAAACTGTTGAAATCCTATAACTTCGTGTTAGATTAGATCTAACTTTGAAAACGTAAATCATAATCTTTAACCACATATTTATAATCCTTACCTTAGATCCTTAGATTTCCGAAAGATCCCCTTTTGATGTTGTGGATGATTGCCCTCTTTCTTAGAATCCACAAAGATTCAAATTTAATGATGAGAACGGAGAAGAAAATAGAAGAAAAAAGAGAGGATTTTTGCTTAATGAAAATTCGCGAGAGAGGGGTTTTGCCTAGGAGAATTTTGGCGAGAGAGAGGAAGAGGAGCGGATGTTGATGAGTAGCCCTCTGTGTCCTCCTTTTATAGCCAAAGTTATCAGCCTAGGAGTCCTTTACTTGGCCACCACTCCTCTTTTTGATAATATTATCTCTTTTATTTAAAAGATAAAAGCCTTTAATCCATCAATTATCTCCTCAATTATCTCATTAGAAAATAATCCTTTATTTATCTCTTATTATTCACATATTTATGTGAATAAAACTCCTTTATTTATCTCTTATTATTCACATATTTATGTGAATAAAACTCCTTTATTTATCTCTTATTATTCACATATTTATGTGAATAAAACTCCTTTATTTCTCTCATATATCCAAGTTTCCCGAAATGTTCAAGTTTCCATTTTTGGATCATTTCCAAAAATGTTTAGGTTTCCAAAAATGTCTAAGTTTCCAAAAATGTCCATTTCCATTTCCATTTTCATTTCCATTTTCATTCATTTCTAGGTTTCCAAAAGTATCAAAAATTTATTCATAATACTTAAGACTTGTCATTTCATACAATTGATCTGAAAAATGCATAGGCCCTTCCTAGGATGTTACAATCCACTTTATCAAGAAATCCATTTTCTCATGACAAACTCTTCTATTTAGCAATCGAATTTGAATCAACACCTCTTTTCTATGATGTGAATGCAATGCAATCAAAACAAAAGAGAACACGTTAGCACAATAAATAACAAAATAGGGCTCCTATCTGGGTGTCCACTAGGGTTTGGCATAGTTCTACCTAAGGTGGGCTCTTAGGGTTCACTATATACAGTTTAGTTCTAAAGAAAAGGTACCTGAACCAGCAAATTCCTCAATCTTCACCCATTATAGGCTCATACAGATTGAGTTCAGTTTAGGGGAATACATTTCCCTATGGCCATGCGGAAGTGAAAACCTCACTAAGACATAGGTACAGATGTATCCCGGAAGCAATCCACTAGCCCATGCGGAGGTGAAAACCTCACGAAGGCGTAGTTTCTCACTCCCACTTAAAGGTGCGACCACAACGGTCATGCAATGCAATGTACGCAAAAAAAATAACAATCATATGCAATGACACAAACAAATGCAACAAAAGGATCGTAATTTTCAAATCGAATTTTCAAATTTCTGACAAAGGACAGAAAATAATCAATTTTACGGTTTGACTTTCTTATTGGTCCCCAGTGGAGTCGCCAAGCTGTCGAAACCATCTTTTAGGGTTTTGTGAAAAACAGGGATCGACTTAAAAAAATGAAAACGGGAGTCGCCACCAATCCCTTTTTCCTTAGGTGTGATTGGATTACCTTATAAAACGTTTCATTTCAAAACATTGATTTTGGCCTACGAAATTCAAGAAAACGGGTTCGAGAGTCGGTTACGTACGAGGAAGGATTAGCACCCTCGTAACGCCTAAAATTTGTACCGGATTGATTAGTTATTGTCCTAATGTCGAAAATTCGAAAAGATTTGAAAACATGATTTCTTTAAAACTTGAACAATTTGAGTTGGAATTTGAGATTTCTTGTAACACCCCAAACCCGGCCCAAACACCACTTAATAGGATCGGTATGTCACTAAAAATTTTGGAAGAACATGTCGTATTTTGGAAAAAATATTTTTCTAAAGTTTATCTTCTTATTCGAGAGAAATTTAATAGTTGATAGTTTAAATAAAATATGCCTTTATAAATTAAAAACCCAAATTTAAATAGATACATTAGTTCAATAAGAATTTCAATAACTAAAAGTAATTAAAGCTCAAAATAAAACAAAACATAAACTAGTGGCCCATAGCCTTATTACAACGAGATTTAAAATCCATTAATTAAAAGTATAAAGTATTAACTTGAGACTTTTTCTTTGGATCCGATTGGTCTTTTGCATGGCCACCTTGCGCGCTCCTCTCGGCCCGGTCAGAAGCACTAGGTATCACCTGAAAGGTTAATTAATAGGGTGAGTCGCGAGACTCAGTGTGCAACCCTCATGCACCACTAGATTTTGGCCTTAGGCCCATAACACAGATTAATAATTCCATTTAAAAAAATAACAAATAATATGCAAGGCCCAACCCATTTTCCTAGGTTTCCATCTGCTACATGCCTCCGTACCAGCCATTCATACCATTGGGGATTTCTACAATCGACCCACACCGCTACACGCCAAGATGGCAGTCATGCTGCTCATCAACATATTATGGCCGAAGCCCTTATAACAGATCACAGCAGAAGCCGCTACAACAGATCACGGTAAGGAACCGCTACAACAGATCACGGTAAAAACCACTACAACATATAACTTCCTCCTTTCATCAAACCCAACCCATGCAATCACATAAAATCAGTATACTTATAACATTTAATCAGATCATTTACTAACCTGGTGATTTGCTTTACCCTCTTTGGGTCCCCGTCAATATGCAGGGGTTTCGGCATTTAACAAAACATGTAATACTTATTTTCATATATTAATCAAACAGATCTAGATGGTGTGGAGAATTACACACCTGATATTGCGAAATCTAATATTCTTAATCGATGTCCTTGCTATCTGGATCTATTATCCGCAATCTATAGCCTTGCTTAAAAGCCGGAATAATTGCGAAAATAGGCCTCTCCTATATTCGGCCATGGTTAGTATTCTACCCTATTTTATATATATAAATAAACAAATCCTCTTACCTTGAAATCCCAAAATTGGAGACTTATGATTTTCGGCTTTTAGATCTAGTCGACTAAGCTTCCTTCAAATCCCGAATTGCCGCCCATCATAAAACCATTAAACTATTAGCTTTTGGCTTTTGCCTTTCAAAAACCGGGAATAGATCATGAGAACTAATCAAAAATCAACACTTACCTTAGCATAGGAGATTCGGCTAGCACTAGAGAGAGGATTCGGTAATGCCCATGGAAGATTTAAATGCTAGGAAGTATAGAACTAATTCTCAAATAGGATGAATAGAAGAAAAGACTATGGATGCTTTGGCTTCCTAGAGAAATCGACACAAGAAGGAAAAAGTGGAGAAGAGTTTGGCTTTTAAAGAAATTGGAGAAAAGAAATTGAGAGAGGAGAGGCTAGGGAATTTTGGCACAATGGGAGAGAAATTTAGGGGTTTTCGAGTGTCGAATCAAGGAGCTAGCCCCTATTTATAGATATTTTGGCACCTATTGCTAAAAACCGAAACGCCATTAAAATTCAAGCTAAAGAGAGGAGAAATTCGGTACCCTCCTTGCCATGCGATGGCGAATTTTACACTCCTCTAGGTGGTGGATTTTCGCAACACTTCACTTGAAGATAAGCTCCTAACTTTTCTCTTTTATCGATGATATTATCACTTAAAAATCCACATAAAATCTCCTATTTTATAGCCTTGTAGCCGTCCACCTCTACTAATCCCTAATGCCAAATTTAACTCACTTAAATTAAAATATTTTGGCCTCATTAAACTTAATACTTGGGCCCCTAATTCCTTGTGTGTGGCGTCACCCTCTCTTCATTTAAAGTGCCAAATTTGGCCTAAAACATGGGCTCCTTGCGACCCAAAACTTGTTCCTTTTAATCTGTTAATGATGCCACTTTAATCTGGGCCTTTTGCCTAATTCTAAGCCCAAATTTAGACCCCTATCAATTAAATTAACATAGTAAACCTATCCCTACACTAAATGTATAGGCCCGTAAATTTAGGATGTTACTGATTTCTACCCCCTTAAAGAAATTTAGTCCTCGAAATTTCCAACTAACTATTAATCGTACTACCCAAGTCCCACCACTATGCTTTCATTGCGCAGACCGATTCTAAAGCCAAAAGAAACACTTAGTATACTATGGTAGAGTACGCATTTGGTGTTAGCATCTAGAGCGCCCTCGTCCCCCTTGTACTCATTTTACCGATTCGCGTTTATCTGTTTACAAATTTTATGAATTATTAGTTTTCTTCTGCTGATTAACCACGAACAGTTTTATGAACAATAGTTTAAGAGTAGTTCTTTCGAATTCGCATTCACAATACAGTCTCAAGTTTGTAACCTCTAACTAAAATAAAACACATACATCATACAAATAACATCCAAGCACTTACATTCTTCACGTAAAGGTGTTTTCGTTGATTCACTACCCAGGGGTATTTTCGTAATTTCATCCTATAGGGGTATTTTCATAATTTTTCATAATAAATTTCCTTGTTGATTTCGTGAAGTGAGGGTATTCTGGTAATTTTACAATCTGGGGGTATTTTGGTAATTTTGAAATCTGGGGGTATTTCAGTAATTTTGAAATCCAGGGGTATTTCGGTAATTTTGCAATCAGGGGTAATTTAGTAATTTTGCAAATCGGGTAATTTGGTAATTGTACAAACCAGGGTATTTTGGTCATTTGACAAAATGAGGGTAGGTTGGTAATTTTTTCTAACTGAGGATATTTCGATGTTATTGTTGTTGTTGTTTTTTCTTTTCTTTTCAAACAGATACTTTGGGAAAAATCTAGTTTCATGGTCAGGGTTACTCTTATAAACATCGATTTTGGGTAAATTTTCAAAACATAGGTATTTTACAAATTCATGGGTGGTTGGTAGTTTTCACAAATCAAACGTATTTTGAAAATTTTGTAAAACTTGAGAAATTTTCTTTCTTTTTTTTTCAAACTAGGGTGTTTGGTCCCTTTCGGGTTTTAATTATAAGGTTTAGCCCATCAACAAGTCCTCGTAACTTGGGTGAATAGTCACCACGCACTGTAGGATTCTAGTGAAGAGGAGGTGAGTCGCTAGGGGCGCTAAGTACCAAGCTCTCCCCGAATCCACTCCTAGACATGCGTATGCCCATTGCCACACCCTAACTTGGCTAAGGTGAGCAGTCACTACGCACTGCAGGATTCCAGCGAAGAGGAGGTGAGTCACTAGGATCGCTTAAATACTGTGCTCTTCGGATCCAATCCTAGACATGCGTATGCTGTTCCCACACCCTAGTCTTGCGGCTCGTTCACGGGTTTGTTTAGTGAAGTTAAGTCTTATGAGATTTTAAGAGTTGTTTCAGCTAGGCCTAAAGTCCATCAAGTTCTAATCTAACTAATCTACGTCCCATCAAGCCCATCAATCCCACATATATTATATCACACAATGGTTCAGAATACTTACCTGGCGGACTTGGGCCGAGACGCAGTGCCATCTTTGAGCTAACAGACCTGTATAAATATGCATGTTTTGAAAACCCAACTTTCGAAAACGTTTTGAGCCCAAAAAACCCCCAGAGCCGAGTTTTGAACCGGGCTCTGATACCAATTTGTAACACCCCAAACTCGGCCCAAACACCATGATCGGATCTGGTATGTCACTAAAAATTTTGGAAGAACATGTCGTATTTTCAGAAAAAACATTTTTCTAAAGTTTATCTTCTTATTCGAGAGAAATTTAATAGTTGATAGTTTAAATAAAATATGCCTTTATAAATTAAAAACCCAAATTTAAATAGATACATTAGTTCAATAAGAATTTAAATAACTAAAAGTAATTAAAGTTCAAAATAAAACAAAGCATAAACTAGTGGCCCATAGCCTTATTACAACGAGATTTAAAATCCATTAATTAAAAATATAAAGTATTAACTTGAGACTTTTTCTTTGGATCCAGTTGGTCTTTTGCATGGCCACCCATGCGTTCCTCTCCACCCGGTCCGAAGCACTAGGTATCACTGAAAGGTTAATTAATAGGGTGAGTCGCGAGACTCAGTGTGCAACCCTCATGCACCACTAGATTTTGGCCTTAGGCCCATAAAATAGATTAATAATTCCATTTAAAAAATAAATAAATAATATGCAAGGCCTAACCCATTTGCCTAGGTTTCCATCCGCTACACGCCCCCGTACCAGCCATTCACACCATTGGGGATTTCTACAATCGACCCACACCGCTACACGCCAAGATGGCAGTCATGCTGCTCATCAACATATTATGGCCAAAGCCCTTATAACAGATCACGACAGAAGCCGCTACAATAGATCACGGTAAGGAACCGCTACAATAGATCACGGTAAAAACTGCTACAACATATAACTTCCTCCTTTCATCAAACCCAACCCATGCAATCACATAAAATCAGTATACTTATAACATTTAATCGGATCATTTACTAACTGGTGATTTGCTTTACCCTCTTTGGGTTCCCGTCAATATGCCGGGTTTTGATTTAACAAAACATGTAATACTTATTTTCATATATTAATCAAACAGATCTAGATGGTGTGTAGAATTACACACCGATATTGCGTAAATCCAATATTCTTAGTCGATGTCCTTGCTATCCGGATCTATTATCCTCAATCTATAGCCTTGCTTAAAAGCCAAACAATTGCAAAAATAGGCCTCTCCTATATTCACCATGGTTAGTATTCTACCCGATTTTATATATATAAATAAACAAATCCTCTTACCTTGAAATCCAGGAAATTGGAGACTTATGATTTTCGGCTTTTAGATCTAGTCGACTAAGCTTCCTTCAAATCCCGAATTGCCGCCATCATAAAACCATTAAACTATTAGCTTTTGGCTTTTGCCTTTCAAAAACCGGGAATAGATCATGAGAACTAATCAAAAATCAACACTTACCTTAGCATAGGAGATTCGGCTAGCACTAGAGAGAGGATTCGACAATGCCCATGGAAGATTTAAATGCCGGAAGTATAGAACTAATTCTCAAATAGGATGAATAGAAGAAAAGACTATGGATGCTTCGGCTTCCTAGAGAAATCGGCACAAGAAGGAAAAAGTGGAGAAGAGTTTTGGCTTTTAAAGAAATTGGAGAAAAGAAATTGGAGAGGGAGAGGCTAGGGAATTTCGGCACAATGGGAGAGAAATTTAGGGTTTTCAGTGTCAGAATCAAGGAGCTAGCCCCCCCTATTTATAGATATTTTGGCACCTACTGCTAAAAACCGAAAACGCCCTTAAAATTCAAGCTAAAGAGAGGAGAAATTCGGTACCCTCCTTGCCATGCAAGAGAGTCGAATTTTACACTCCTCTAGGTGGTGGATTTTCTCGCCAACACTTCCCTTGAAGATAAGCTCCTAACTTTTCTCCTTTTATCTATGATATTATCACTTAAAAATCCACATAAAATCTCCTATTTTATAGCCTTGTAGCCGTCCACCTCTACTAATCCCTAATGCCAAATTTAACTCACTTAAATTAAAATATTTGGGCCTCATTAAAATTAATACTTGGGCCCCTAATTCCTTGTGTGTGGCGTCACCCTCTCTTCATTTAAAGTGCCGAATTTGGCCGAAAACATTGGCTCCTTGCGACCCAAAGCTTGTTCCTTTTTAACTGTTAATGATGCCACTTTAATCTGGGCCTTTTTGCCTAATTCTAAGCCCAAATTTAGACCCCTATCAATTAAATTAACATAGTAAACCTATCCCTACACTAAATGTATAGGCCCGTAAATTTAGGATGTTACATTTCTTTGTTCTGAAAGAATACAAACATCACATCCAGCATGTTAGGACATGATATTTTAAACCCTTGTAACCAAAATCATCTCATTATTTACAAAATTTATTAAAAGGATATTTAGTTATTTAGTCAAACAGAAAATCGAAACCCATCACGTTAGGGCACTATTCCCCGGATTTCTAAATACAAAACATTGCCTTATTTAAAAAACCTTTGGATGAGATATAGTAATTTTGCAAAATGTATTTTTATTTTAAACGATGATACAAGTAAGAATATCACATTGATACATCATAAAACATAAATACCAAAAGCAATAAAATTACATGATATACTAACATTTCATATTAATATAGACAATTAAAAGGAAAGCAACATAACATAGCAAGTGATACATATAATAAAAGGACTATGCTAAAGCAATAATAAACCAATAAAAGAACATATATGAATAAATACAAGATATAAATAATTAATGATAATAAAAATCTATATGAAAGATAAAATTTAAGAAATGAACATTAAACTTTATAAAGAAGATTAAACATAAAAGTAAATAAATGAATAATGTATTTAAACATTGAATAAATATTTTAGCAAAATAAAAAAGGAAAATAAAATATGATCATTTCTAAAACGATTAACATGTATAAACAATATATTTTAAATGAATAATATAAAATCTTAAAGTATATGAAAAATATAGGGATATTTATAATAAATATATAATTTAATAATTTAGTACATATAAGTATAAACAATAATATGTGAAAGAAACAATTTTGAATAAATAACACATATAACTTTAAATAAAAATATATTTATAATATAATATTTATAAAAACTACATAAATAATATAAACAATATAAATAATATATGTTATACAATATACAAGATTTATATAATATAAAGGATAAAATAATTTAAATTATACATATAATATAATATATAATATACAAAATTTTAAAAATGTATAATATAATAGCTAATATACAAATTATAAAATAAAATGTAATATATATAAATAATATTAAACTAAATAAAATAACCTAGTATAAATAGTAATAATTTAATACATATATATAATAATAAAGAATAAAAAAAATCAAAGGGTTAAACCAGAAAATAAAAAAAAATCCAGGGTAAAAATGTAAAAGGACCATATTAGAACGCGCGTTATAATGTAGGGACTTATTTGGAAATTATGCCTTATCTCCTAAACGACACCGTTCCGTCTCTTGCCTTGAAATAGCCTGAAGGACTAAATTAAAGCGAAATATAGATTTCAGGGCAAATTTAAAAATAAAAGAAAATTCAAATTGGGACGAAATTATAAAGAACAAAATTACGGAGGGACTAAAGAGGTAAATTTCCCCTTTTATAAAAACACGCGGATCCTACCTGGGTATCGGGTCAACGCGCGGGTCTGGCCTTAAAACGATGCTGTTTTGGTCATTAATTGACCACACCAAAACGACGCCGTTTCCCTGGCCTATATAAACCAAAATCTTGTAAAAAAAACATTTTTAATGCCATTCAAAAAAAAAAAAAAACAGACCTTCAGAAAGCTCTCTCTCCCTCTCTGTTTCCGGCCATAGCTCCGGTGACAGACCGTCGCACGTGCCACCGCACGCGCCACTGTAGACGGCAGCCGAAGGCTAAAAACTTCGATTTTTCCACGTAAATCAAAAGGTAACCGCGTATTTTTATTTTTTTAGTACTGTTTTGTGTATATAAGAAAAACATGCATGAATCGAAGAGAAAAATAAAAAAAAAACTTAACAAAGTGGAATAATCAAAATCACCTTCTGCTTTTTCGATTTTTTTTGTATTAATCTCTCAGTATATTTGCGTATATATTCGCTTGTATGTGTATGGTGTCGTTCCCCCCTTACAATGCTTTTACACCAGTTTATATAGCCAAATACAATAAAAAATCGTTACAGTTCGGATTTCTTGCTATATTTGCTACGGTTTATTTTTCCTTTTCTTATTGCAGGTAACCGGCGAAATCTACGGCGACGGGGCGCTATCCGTGCGCTGATTGCGGTGCGAGGAAGGGCTATGTTGAGAGCTGCACCGCAAGACCCCTGCTAGGGTTTCCAGCAGCTAAAAACATTTTGGGCTACTTGGGCCGATTCTTCTATCGGGCTAGATTAAGTTTATTTTAGGTGGGTTAGAGTTTAGGTTTGTATTTGGGTTGTTGTAATGGGCCAAATGGGCTGTGAAATTTGGGTTATGTAAATGGACTGTGGACATTGATTATTATTATTATTATTATTTTGTTTATTTTTTGAATTTTGATGGATTTCTAACGGGCCGGGCAAAATGGGCCTATTACAAGTAATGTTTCAAATGTTGAATTCTAATGGGCAATATGCTGGACTGCCACATAAAGATGCACGAGAACATCTTAAATCATTTTTATTGATTTGTGTTTCCTTTAGTCAATAAGGCGTTCCTGATGACGCTTTGAAGATGAAATTATTTCCTTATTCCTTGCAGGGAAGAGCTCATACTTGGTTCCTTGGGCTACTTGCCGGATCAATTACTTCTTGCAATGGACTAGCAACACGGTTTGTTTTGAGCTTTAACCCACCAACAATGAATGCTCATCTCCGAAATGATATTACAGCTTATCATCAGCTGGATGATGAGAATCTTTACACTACATGGGAACGTTATAAATCTTTGCTTCAACGTTGCCCCATGCACGGCATTCGACAGTAAACAAAAATTGAAATTTTCTATAATGGGCTGAATTCACACACGTGGAATCTTGTTGACGCATCATCCAATGGTCCTTTGTTTGATTGTACTTATAATGATGTTGTTAGAATTCTTGAGAGAATTGCTCAGAATGATTATCAATATCCTATCTCTAGAGCTGCACAAGCAAAAGCTACTCCGGGAGTTATTAAATTGGTCGCAATATCTGCACTTAGTGCTCAAGTTTCTTCTCTTGCAAATATGATAAAAAAATATGCAAGGGACTAGTGACGCTGCACCTATACAAGTCGCTCAAAAGTTGATGTTCCTCCCTTTTGTTGTGAGATTTGCAGTGACAACCATAGCTATGAAGATTGTCCACAACATGCAGAGAATGCCTTTTATGTCAGTAACATCCGTAAAAATTCTTATGAAAACTCTTATAATAATTCTACACGCAATCAACAATCTTGGGAAACTCAAACTGCTGGACAAAATGCTTCGACATTCCGATATAGGAATATATCTACTCAAGGAAATTATAATCCAAAACAAGGGAATTACAATCAACAACAACAGAATTACAATCAGCACACTTAGATGCATCCACAACAAAGCTAGGTGTATCCACACCAGAACCAAATGCACCCACAACACTCTTCAATGTCGAATCAGCATGTTCAAGGACATCGACAACAACAGTACACGCAAGCTTCTCCTTCTGACCCGTTAGCAGCTCTTGAGGCTTTAATGCGGGAGCATATTACTATCACAGAAGCTATTTTGCAAGGGAATTCATCTTTTATTCGGGTGTTGGAGGCACAATAAGGACAACTTGTTTCGAATCTGAATACTCGACCACCGGGCACACTACCTAATGACACAAAAAATCCTAGTCCGAGGGGGAAAGAACACTTCAAGGCTATCACTCTTAGTAGTGGTAAACAAACTGGTAAGCCGACTACAGACTCTAATGTAGCACCTCAAGATACTGGTGAAGTGATCCCTAGTGAGAAGGTTGAATCTGAAGAGCTTGTCAATGTACCAAACAAAGAAGTTCCACAAATTGTCACTCATATACCTAATGTCCGACCCTTGAAACTATCGACACAATCAAAGATGTCGGCGCAGTCAAATGTATCTCCCCATTTATCTTTTCCATAATGATTCAGGGAGAATGAGTAGGATAAGCAGTACCAACAGTTCCTAAACACACTGGAGCAACTTCAGGTCAATATTCCTTTAGTAGACGCTCTTGTGCAAATTCCTAATTATAGGAAATTTATGAAGGAGCTCTTGCCTAAGAAAAAGAAGCTCAGTGATATTGAAACTATTGCACTCATAGAAGGCTATAGTGTTGTTTTGATAAATAAGTTGGCCCCCAAAATGAAAGATCCTAGGAGCTTTACTATCCCATGTTCAATTGGCAACCATTATTTGGGCAAGGCTTTATGCGACTTGGGAGCTAGCATCAACCTAATGTCACTATCTACTTTTAGAAAGGTGGTAATTAGTCACATGAAACCTACTGTCATGACATTGCAACTAGCAGATCGATCCTTGGCTCAACCTGAAGGGAAAATTAAAGACATCTTAGTTCATGTGGATAAATTTATTTTTTCGGCTGAATTTATCATACTTGACTGCGAGGTAGAGAAGAAGGTTCCCATAATCTTGGGATGACCATTTTTAGCCACCGAACGAACTCTTATTGATGTTTACAAAGGTGAACTGACCATGTGACTTAATGATGAGCATGTTACCTTTAGTGTTTTTGAATCTATTCAATGCAAGGATAAAGAAGAATGCCATACTGTCGATGTGCTAGATGATCTAATTGAGGAAGAATTCAATGACCAAAGCACAATACTTTCTGAGGAGTTTGCAGTGACATCTGATGATAAATTCTTTGATGATTGTGACAACATGGTTGAAGTTAATAATATTGAACTCAGGCATGGATGGCAGATTAAATCCTTAGACTTAGCCAACAGAACAACTCCAATTCTCAAGCCATCTATTAACGAAGCTCCTACTCTGGAATTGAAACCACTACCTACTCATCTTAAATACATCTTTCTTGGTGCTAACTATACTCTCTGAGTTATTGTCTTTGCAACACTAGATGTAATTCAAGAAGATAAATTGGTTAATATTCTTAAGCAACATAAACGAGTTATTTCTTGGAGTATTGCCGATATTCGAGGCATTAGTCCATCTTTTTGCATGAATAAGATCAATTTGGAAGATGAAGGCAAGCAAGCGATTAAGTAGCAAAGAAGATTAAACGAGAAGATAAAGGAAATTGTTAAGAAAGAAATTATAAAATGGCTTGATGCTGGAATTATTTACCTTATTTCTAATAGCAATTGGGTAAGTCCAGTGCAATGCGTTCCTAAAAAGAGTGGCATCATTGTGGTTAGCAATGACAAAGACGAATTAATTCCTACACATATTCCTACGGGATGGCGAGTCTGTATGGATTATCGCAAACTTAATTCTTCTTCAAGGAAGGACCACTTCCCACTACCTTTCATTGACCAAATGTTGGACAGGCTTGCTGGAAAAGCCTATTACTGCTTCTTAGATGGCTATTCTCGGTACAATAAAATTTCTATTGCATCGGAGGATCAGGAGAAAACAACTTTCACATATCCCTTTGGTACTTTTACTTTTCACCGTATGCCTTTCAGTCTTTGCAATGCTCCAGCCACATTTCAAAAGTGCATAATGGCAATATTCTTAGATATGATTAAAGATTCTTTAGAGGTTTTTATGGATGATTTCTCAGTCTATGGGAATGATTTTGATCATTGCGCTGACAATTTGGATAAAGTATTGAAGCGATGTGAGGACACACATCTTGTTCTAAATTGGGAAAAATGTCATTTCATGGCAAATGAAGGTATTGTGTTAGGCCATCGCATCTTTAGTCAAGGCATTGAAGTAGAAAAAGCTAAAGTGGAAATCATTGAGAAATTACCTCCACCGACAAATGTGAAAGGTATTTGTAGTTTTCTTGGGCATGCGGGGTTTTATTATTAGAGATTTCTCAAAAATTACAAAACCTTTATGCTCATTCCTGGAACAGAATAAAAAATTCTTCTTTAACGATGCATGTCTGAATGCATTTATTCAATTAAACAAGCATCTAGTAAATGCACCCATTTTCATTGCATGAGATTGGTCTCAACCTTTTGAAGTTATGTGCGATTCAAGCGACTTTGTTGTGGGTGCTGTTCTAGGACAATGCAAGGAAAAAATATTTCACGCCATCTATTATACTAGGAAAACTCTTACAGAGACTCAAATCAATTATACCACTGCAGAGAAAGAATTGTTGGCTGTAAGCTTTACTTTCGACAAGTTTCATTCTTATCTTTTCGGCACAAAAGTTACCGTATTTACTGACCACTCAGTGTTGAGATATCTTTTTGCGAAGAAGGATGCAAAACCAAGACTGATACGCTGGATCTTACTGTTGCAAGAATTCGACATCGAGAAAAAAGACTGCAAAGGTTAAGAGAATCAAGTTGCAGACCATTTGTCTCGATTGGAAGTTGGCAGCTAAGATGGAAACATACTTCATGTAACATCCCTTACCCGTATTCGACGCTGAAACAGGGTACGATTATCAGACTTAAACCCACCAAACATAGATTTTCGAGTCATAAATTTCCATCCAAATTAAAACCTTTAACACTGTAACAGCATATTAGGGGGCTAGTCGGAACAGTGATCTCGGGATCACTAATCCGAGGTTAGAGAAAAATATTTTCATGTTAATTTATGTGTTATAACATGTTTATGAGGGTGCATGAAAATTTCGGTGCTTTAATTTTAGCGATTTCTTGCTTAATCGCGAAAAAGGACTAAATCGCATAAAGTGCGAAAGTTCTATTTTATGTGCTAAAGGTGCCAAATAGCTATGAATTATAAATTGGGGGTCCCAAATGTGCAAGTTGGCCTTGTTAAGTGAGTTGGCCGGCCATAGGATGCATAGGGGACAAGTGCATTTATTATGATTAAAAGTTGGTGATATTAGTTGGAGAAAATGAATAAAATAAGATGATATAAGCAAAAGTTATCATCTTTCTATTTGGTCTTCTTTTCCAACCGAAAATATCAACCATGGGAGGGCTTTGAAGGCTTGAAATTTTAGCAGCTCATTTTCTCTACAAGTAAGTCATTTTGATGGTTATTTTTGATAATTTTTGTATTTTTGGAGCCCTCAAAGCTTAAGCTAGCTAGTGAGAGGACTAGTTTGCAATATGGTTGAAAGTCTAGGGACTTACCATGATAGAGTTTATGTTGTTTGATGAGTTTTTATGGAAGAAAATGAATGATAGGATGATGATAAACAACTTCTGTGAAAGATGATGTTGTGAAAACACCTATTTGGGATTAAAATGCAGAGGTTGTGATTTGTTCATTATGGCATGAAATAGTTTGAATGGTGGATAGTTGTAAGAGGATGAAATGTTCAGCTAGGCTTGTTTAATAAGATACTGTGATGAAAATTTATTTACGAGCCTAGGGGCAAAATCGTACTTTTGCCAAAGTATAAGGGTAAATTAGTCATTTTTGCCTAAGTGTAGATTACGGAGTATTATGATTTATAAGTGATTAAATGAGTGAATTCCATTGATCTAGATCAAAGAAAACGAGATTCGGACCTAGAACGGGTGAAAAGAGAAATGTGGGCAAAAAGTTCCTTTCGACCCTTTCGACATCGAGGTAAGTTCATATGCAAATGTTGTAATTACGTATGAGTTAATTTGATATTCCAATGTTGTATGGAATGTATATTTACTCTATGAATGTATGAAATATCTTTTGATGAGACGTCAAGAGAATTGAATCTAAGAGCAATGGGAAATGTATATAGCATGATATGATGATAGTTAAGGTCCCGTGTAAGACTATATTGGAATATGGCCTCGGTGTGAGAATTCGTATAAGACCATGTCAGGGACATGGCATCGATATGTTAATGCATGTAAGACCCTATTGGGGTATGATGTCAGTGTGACATTAGGTGTATGAAACTCAAAAAGTGTTGTTTAACAATTTGAGTGATTCAATGGGTATGTCGAAAATGAGAAAGTATGTGGTTGCACCATGAGAAACACAAGTGTGTGTTAGAATTAAATTGAGATGAATTCAGTATATGATGAACTCCTAGTGGGTTATGTGTAATCAATGCACCTTAGTTGCATGAGATAGATTTATTGATGCATTGTGTGAATGCGAACGAGTATCGTAGAAAGTTAAGTAAGAATAGTAGTGTGTGAGGACGTTCTCTGATGAACATTTGAAATAGAGAAATACATGTGGATAACTATCCATGAATGTATAATAATGGTGAGCTATGTGCGATATCACCTTATTAATGGTTAGTGATGGGCTATGTGCGATAACATCAACCATATTATTATCGGTGGGATGTGTGCGTTACCACCTGATTAATTAGTAATTGATGGGCTGTGTGTGATACCATCGCTTATAAATGATTGGTGGGCTATGTGCGATACCACCCTACTAGAGATCATTGGTGGGCTATGTGTGATACCACCCTACTAGAGATCAATGGAGGGCTAAGTGCAAAACCACCGAGAGTTTAGTAGTATGAGTGGCTTATTGAAAATGCTGGATGTGTTGTTCTACATGATCATGGGGTGACCAGTGCCGGAATGTATGTTAATTAACACGAGCAATTGGCTTGAGGCATGGTAAGAATGTGGTAAGAGATAGAATGAGTGAGCTTCAAGAATAGTTGAGTAAGTAACCATAAGTTTATAAGAAAAACTCATTATAATACCTTGCGGTTGTATATATTCAATGAATATCGGTATTTGTCAGTTTTATGCAAATGAACTTACTAAGCATTATTGCTTACTCCTTTTCTTTTCCCATCTCTTATATGTTATTTTTAACTAGCTCGGGTTGGATGCCGCCGGAGATGTTTTCACACTATCGAGTAGAAGCTTGGTATGATGTTTCAAGTTCTTTTGAGTCATGGCATGTATAGGGACATATTTTAAAGTTGACTAAGTCATAGTTAATATAGCCAAATGTGTTGGCATAAGTGAGTTATGTTTTGGTTGTGAATAGCCATAGATGATGGCTTAAGTAGATTGAAATTGCATTGGAAATAGTTCTCCCTTGTGTTTGGGATGAAGAATTCATTGTATGAATTAAATGTCTTTAATTCAAATGTTGTATTGATGCTATGTGGAGCTATGTGATGATGTATGAATGTATGCAATGTAGAGTGGCAAGGGCTTGGTAGATAGCCTGATAATTGTCCACATGGGTAGACACACGGGCGTGTGTCAAGACCATATGGGAGGCACGGCTAGCACATGGGCGTGTGTCCAAGCCATGTGAAGTCTGCACTTTATATTTGGGGTTTAATTTTCCCACGGCTGAAGCACACGGGCGTGTGTATATGCCGTGTGGATAAGTCAGAATGCTAAGTTTTAGCACACGGGCCATGGCCACGGGCATGTCCAGGCCGTGCGAAATTAGTCAGTGTCGCCCACGGGCTAGTCACACGGGCGTGTGCCTAGGCTGTATGACACAAACAGAATACTCATGATTTTATACACGGGGTAGGGACATGGGCGTGTGTGACCACACGGCCTACCCACACGGGCGTGTCCCACTTCACAAGGGCTTGTGGCCCCTGTTTTATTGAGAAGTTTCTCGAATTTGTAAAAGTTTCCGGGATAGTTCCGGTACCTCTCGGAAGTATGTGTAGGGCCTCCTAGGCTGAATATGTACAAGTGATGAGTTTAAATGAAATTTTACAGCCTGTTTCGAAGTGTTAAGTAAGATTAAGCATGGTAATGCCTCGTATCCGGTCTCGATGTCGGACTCGGGTAAAGGGTGTTACATTTAGTGGTATCAGAGCTATGATTTAGTCAGTTCTTGGACTAACCTAGCGTGAGTAAGAGTCTAGCTATACATGCCATATGTGGACCAAGATAGTGTGATATCTCCTGGCTCTAATGAAATTGTCTCGATATGACAAAAATGATTTCCAACCGAGCTAATTTCAATAAGGTTGTGAGTGGCAATGAGGTAATTGAAATGTACTTATGCACTGTTGAGATTTAGAGAAATATGAATAGAAGTTTATGACATGTGTATGATAAGGTATGGAATAATATAACTCCAGGTTGAGGAATAAGAGTTATGAAGTGATAAGCTTACCTATATTGGTTTGATATGTGTACGGTGTTGTGTACCCAACCTATTGGGTTAAGTGCATATAACGAGTAATTTATCCAGAGAATGGGATATGTGTGTATGTACAACTACTTGAATGATGTATGATAAATATGTCCACATGGTTAAATCTCACATGTGATTGTGAAAGTAGAGAATACATGATGTTTTGTTTTATGACTCTGTTATGAAGCCACACATATTATAGTGTGGGAGTTAAACTAAGAAGTTGACTAAGTAGGATGCAGGAGATGAGTACAGTCGTTTAATGGTAAATTGATGAATAAGACCATGGTTGGACCATGGCAATACATGTGATCCCATATAAGACCATGTCTGGGGCATGGCATTGGCAACGATTCGTGATCTCGTGTAAAACCATATATGGGATATGGCGTTGGCATCGAATAATGATTTCGTGTAAGACCACATCTGGGACCTGGCTTCGGCATGAAATCGTGTAAGACCATATCTGGGATATGGCATCGATATTGATATAAGATTTCGTGCAAGACCATATCTGGGATATGGCATCGGCATCAACATAAGTTCCATGTAAGACCGTATCGAGGATATGGCATTGGTATTGATATGAGATTTCGTGTAAGACCATAGCGAGGCTATGGCATCGTGATGACATGTAAAGAAATAGCTGGGCTATGACGTTGTGATACGAGTAAGACCATAGTTTGACTATGGCAATCAAGTAAACGGCGTACTCAAAATCCGTAAGACATTCTCTAAATTGATAAGCAATGGTAAGAGAAATTAGAGTTTAATGTTGAGTACTCGAGTAGACATTAAGGTGGAACTTGAGTAAGTGAAGTCACTGTTCGAAAGTATGAGTGATAGAAACAATTGTAGCATGATAAACGTGAAAACTCACTTGGAGCGAGTTGTGTGACTATGATGATATTTCATTGATGATGAATATTAAATCATATGTATGTAGTCACGAGAGTTAGGTTAAGGGACTCTACAACCTCACCCCCTTACCACTGTTGAATTATGATGAGATGTTATGAGAGTCAAGTTGAGTAAGTTTGTATGTGATTAATGCAATATTTACGTTAGCATAATTGAGAATGCTTTGTATCACATTGATACATGATACTCTACTAAATAGAGTAATTGTTGTTAAACATGAGGTTGAAGTCCTAAAGAACTATAATAAAAAGGCTACCATTGAGATATGAAATAGATAAGGTCCAGTATAAGACCATGTTCGAGACTTGGCCTCAGCACCAAGTTATGATTCCGTATAAGACCATATTTGGAATATGGCATCGATACTTGATGTAGAAGTCCATATAAGACCTTATCCGGGATATGGCATTGGCATTTAGAGGTGACTCCATATAAGACCACCTCGGGGATGTGGCATTAGTTTCGTACCTACATGAATGATGATGAATATGCGTCTTCGATTATCCCTAGTGATCAATGGGAAGATAGATGAGTCTAGAGGTATAAATGAGAATTGTACTAAAGCCATGTGAATGGGCGAATACAGGCACCCGTGAACGAGTCAAGAAGAAACGAGTACGATGTGTGGCACGGTATGTGCTAAATAAAGGGCAAGTATGAGTAAGTTGGCTTGAAGCCTGTGATCTGTGCATGGTTAGTTAATGCCATGGATGGGTTATAATGATCTCCTTGGGTATTATGTATAAATATTTGTTGCCTTTCAGGGCTGATGTAGTTGTTCTTCTCATAAATTATGATTATGTGAGAATGTTAGCTGACTGAAAAAAAATCAGACTAAACGGTTGTCGATTTAGTTAATTGAAATCGACATTCCTTTATCTCCTCGTAACCCTATTCGGGTGCTTTGAGGGGGAAGTTGGAGATGATTCTAGTATAAGGAGTGAAATCACAAGTTTCACGTTGTGTGATGGGTTTTCAGGTAAATCGAATAGATTTAATGAATTCGATCGAGGTGTCCCTGCTATCGTGAGATATGACGATGGTAAAGGTTTTAGATTAGCATAGCAAGAGAAACTCAGATGAGAGTGTGCTTGAAATATGTTCTAAGTGTGGAGAAAAGAGTAGATTAATATATTGAAATATGATTCAAGTTTTGTGTATATTTACACATGAATCAATAAGGAGAATAAAATTCTGTGTGTACGTGAGTAGGGAGCATGATACAAAGGTATGCTCATTGAAATGTTCAAACCGTGATGGTCGAGTTGAAAGCTATAGAAGGAACTATTAATTGAAAGTTCTAGTAATCGAGTTGATGCAATCGAGAAAAAGAGTTGCTAGATTGGTGATCCTGAGATGATCACTTTTATGTCTGTGTAGTGAGTTAGATGTTATGAAATGATCCATGGAAAAATTGATATGTATTTTATGAATTTTGATGAGTTAGAGTATCTTATGCTGCAGAAGATTTTGAAAATGAAATAGTGGAAACGGCTTGAACCATTACAAAGGTGTGTATAGTTATTGTAATACTTCTCAGATAGTAGACATAGTATAGATGTCTGGATGAAAGATCCATGTTAAGCAATGCGAGTTAGTTACTTGGTTGACCTTAGTTGGTAACATCCTAGTTTCAATGAGGTTAATGACTATAGTGAGTCTTCCTTTCAAAACAAAGGAGTTCAGAAGTGATTTAGTAAATGGTATTTTAAATAAGCTCTGAATGAGTTTATTTAAGATGATAAAATCCAGGTTGGATAAGATTTTCGTTGTTGATGTTTCCTCGAGATAGAATTTGAATGATGATGAATCCAGAACTTATACAAAAGTTTTGGTATGAGATTCAGTAGTAGCATATCTACTAATGCAAGAATAAGAAAGTACAGTTATGTGCATAAATGTTTTGACAATAGAGTACATTCCACGATATGATTGAGTTTATGGTCAGAAGTAGTTGATCACTAAAAGCTAAGTTTTCAAAGCGTACAAGTCAAGACTATTACAGTCGGTGAATGCTTTAATGGGAAAGTGAGATAAAACCTTATAGATTTCAAATTTGGTTTGACAAAGTTCCCAAGAAGGGGAATGTCATTCAAATTGTAGTGGATCAACCGGTAAAGATCCGAATGATCATTTGGATATGTACAGAGTTCCAAATTGGTGGATTACTAAGTATATGCCCTAGAGGAAGAATAACCTAGGTTTCAAGTTAAGCTTCGACCTTTTGTATTATAGCTTGAAGGTTGTTGGCAAGAGAAACTTAAGGATAAGGGGATTTGTGGTTTTGAAGAGTTGATGGAAACGTTTTAAGA
Organism: Gossypium sturtianum; assembly: GCA_025698515.1. Classification (NCBI taxonomy): domain Eukaryota; kingdom Viridiplantae; phylum Streptophyta; class Magnoliopsida; order Malvales; family Malvaceae; genus Gossypium; species Gossypium sturtianum. Next base: position 69,119,425 of record CM046947.1, on the reverse strand, counting down.
ATGTTGGTAGCAACTCGTCCAGATAAGATTTTTCGCAGACGAAAATCTCTAAGGGGGGAGAATTGTAACAGCCGATTAGGGGGCTAGTCAGAACAGTGATCTCGGGATCACTAATCCGAGGTTAGAGAAAAATATTTTCATGTTAATTTATGTGTTATAACATGTTTATGAGGGTGCATGAAAATTTTGGTGCTTTAATTTTAGCGATTTCTTACTTAATCGCGAAAAGGGACTAAATCGCATAAAGTGCGAAAGTTCTATTTTATTTGCTAGAGGTGCCAAATAGCTATGAATTATAAATTTGAGGTCCCAAATGTGAAATTTGGCCTTGTTAAGTGAGGCCGGCCATAGGATGCATAGGGGACAAGTGAATTTATTATGATTAAAAGTTGGTGATATTAGTTGGAGAAAATGAATAAAATAAGATGATATAAGCAAAAGTTATCATCTTTTTATTTCGTCTTCTTCTCCAACCGAAAATATCAACCATGGGAGGGCTTTGAAGGCTTGAAATTTCAGCAGCTCATTTTCTCTACAAGTAAGTCATTTTGATGGTTATTTTTGATAATTTTTGTATTTTTGGAGCCCTCAAAGCTTAAGCTAGCTAATGAGAGGACTAGTTTGCAATATGGTTGAAAGTCTAGGGACTTACCATGATAGAGTTTATGTTGTTTGATGAGTTTTTATGGAAGAAAATGAATGATAGGATGATGATAAACAACTTCTGTGAAAGGTGATGTTGTGAAAACAACTATTTGGGATTAAAATGCAAAGGTTGTAATTTGTTCATTATGGCATGAAATAGTTTGAATGATGGATAGTTGTAAGAGGATGAAATGTTCAGCTAGGCTTGTTTAATAAGATATTGTGATGAAAATTTATTTACGAGCCTAGGGGCAAAATCGTACTTTTGCCAAAGTATAAGGGCAAATTTGTCATTTTTGCCTAAGTGTAGATTACAGTGTATTATAATTTATAAGTGATTAAATGAGTGAATTCCATTGATCTAGATCAAAGAAAATGAGATTCGGACCTAGAACGGGTGAAAAGAGAAATGTGGGTAAAAAGTCCCTTTCGACCCTTTCGACATCGAGGTAAGTTCATATGCAAATGTTGTAATTACGTATGAGTTAATTTGATATTCCAATGTTGTATGGAATGTATATTTACTCTATGAATTTATGAAATATCTTTTGATGAGACGTCAAGAGAATTGAATCTAAGAGCAATGGGAAATGTATATAGCATGATATGATGATAGTTAAGGTCCCGTGTAAGACCATATTGGAATATGGCCTCGATGTGAGAATTCGTCTAAGACCATGTCGGGGACATGGCATCGATATGTTAATGCATGTAAGACCCTATTGGGGTATGATGTCAGTGTGACATTAGGTGTATAAAACTCAAAAAGTGTTGTTTAACAATTTGAGTGATTCAACGGGTATGTCGAAAATGAGAAAGTATGTGGTTGCACCACAAGAAACACAAGTGTGTGTTAGAATTTAATTGAGATGAATTCAGTATATGATGAACTCCTAGTGGGTTATGTGTAATCAATGCACCTTAGTTGCATGAGATAGATTTATTGATGCATTGTGTGAATGCGAACGAGTATCGTTGAACGTTCAATAAGAATAGTAGTGTGTGAGGACGTTCTCTGATGAACATTTGAAATAGAGAAATACATGTGGATAACTATCCATGAATGTATAATAATGGTGAGCTATGTGCGATATCACCTTATTAATGGTTAGTGATGGGCTATGTGCGATACCATCAACCATATTATTATCGGTGGGTTGTGTGCGTTACCACCTGATTAATTAGTAATTGATGGGCTGTGTGCGATACCATCGCTTATAAATGATTGGTGCGCTATGTGCGATACCACCCTACTAGAGATCATTGGTGGGATATGTGTGATACCACCCTACTAGAGATCAATGGAGGGCTAAGTGTGAAACCACCGAGAGTTTAGTAGTATGAGTGGCTAATTGAAAATGCTGGATGTGTTGTTCTACATGATCAAGGGGTGACCAGTGCCGGAATGTATGCTAATTAACACGAGCAGTTGGCTTGAGGCATGGTAAGAATGTGGTAAGAGATAGAACGAGTGAGCTTCAAGAATAGTTGAGTAAGTAACCACGAGTTTATGAGAAAAACTCATTATAATACCTTGCGGTTGTATATATTCAATGAATATCGGTATTTGTCAGTTTTATGCAGATGAACTTACTAAGCATTGTTGCTTACTCCTTTTCTTTTCCCATCTCTTATAGGTTATTTTTAACTAGCACGGGTTGGATGCCGCCGGAGATGTTTTCACACTATCGAGTAGAAGCTTGGTATGATGTTTCAAGTTCTTTTGAGTCATGGCATGTATAGGGACCTATTTTAAAGTTGACTAAGTCATAGTTAATATAGCCAAATGTGTTGGCATAAGTGAGTTATGTTTTGGTTGTGAATAGCCATAGATAATGGCTTAAGTAGATTGAAATTGCATTGGAAATAGTTCTCCCTTGTGTTTGGGATGAAGAATTCATTGTATAAATTAAATGTCTTTAATTCAAGAGTTGCATTGATGCTATGTGGAGCTATGTAATGATGTATGAATGTATGCAATGTAGAGTGGCAAGGGCTTGGTAGATAGCCTGATAATTGTCCACATGGGTAGACACACGGGCGTGTGTCAAGACCATGTGGGAGGCACGGCTAGCACATGGGCATGTGTCCAAGCCGTGTGAAGTCTGCACTTTACATTTGGGGTTTAATTTGCCCACGACTGAAGCACACGGGCGTGTGTATATGCCGTGTGGATAAGTAAGAATGCTAAGTTTTAGCACACGGGCCATGGCCACGGGCGTGTCCAGGCCGTGCAAAATTAGTCAGTGTCGTCCACGGGCGTGTGCCTAGGCCGTGTGACACAAATAGAATACTCATGATTTTATACACGGGGTAGGGACATGGGCGTGTGTGACCACATGGCCTACCCACACGGGCATGTCCCACTTCACATGGGCGTGTGGCCCCTGTTTTATTGAGAAGTTTCTCGAATTTGTAAAAGTTCTCGGGATAGTTCTGGTACCTCTCGGAAGTATGTGTAGGGCCTCCTAGGCTGAATATGTACAAGTGATGAGTTTAAACGAAATTTTATAGCCCGTTTCGAAGTGTTAAGTAAGATTAAGCATGGTAATGCCTCGTATCCGGTCTCGGTGTCGGACTCGGGTAAGGGGTGTTACACACACACCTTCATATCGTCCTGAAAACGAGCCTACGAGTCCCAAAACATACTTTAGAAGTGATTCGGGACTAAACCGAGAACTTTAGAAATTTTTACAAAGGTTAGAAAAATTTTCATGTTACAGGGCTCACACGCCCGTGTGGTCCAAGGGACATGCCCGTGTGATCCTGGGACGCACCCGTGCTTCAGATCATATCCAAATTAGGGTGCTCTTTGACTTGTGCCACACGGCCGTGCCACACGCCCGTGTGCTAGATCGTGTAGCACACACAGCTGAGACACACGCCTGTGTCTCTTCCCGTGTGCTCAATTCTGAACATTCTGTTTTGCAACAATTAAGGTGCAGGGGACACACGGCCAGAACACATGCCTGTGGGGTAGACCATGTGTCACACACGGCCTAGACACACGCCCGTGTGTCTACTCGTGTGGACAAAAATAAGGCTATTTACCAAGCCATTTTTCCACCCTCACTTGCACTCATATACACAACCTCACATGGCACAAATTCAAGCATATAAGAGCAACTCAACCACCACAACCAAGACAATAACATGTCATTCTCATGCCATTATTTATCATGCTTAAAACATCATACTTAGCCCGATAAAAACATACTGATTTCACATTCACAAGAGGGCATTAACATATGAATAAACTTATATCAACATAAGCCATCATTCATGGCTATATATAAGATGAAACATTAACAATTACAAGCCAACACATATGGCCAAATAAATAAAGGCACACATAACACATTGACATAGTCCCTATACATGCCATAGACTTAAAATGCTTGAATTCATTTATACCCAAAATGATAGCTTGATAGTGTGATAGGGTCTCCGACGATCTCCAACCCGAGCTAGCTTAATAACCTTATAAGACATGAGAAAGGAAGGAGGTAAGCTATATAGCTTGTAAGTTCATATGAAAATAATAAACAACATTAATTATACATTGTCATTAAACTTCATGAGCATAACTTACTCAATCATATGAATAACATAACTTAAGTCAAAATAAATGACATTACACTTAATAAACAATCTTGCTCATAAAAATAACATATCATTTTCCACGATCAACAAACCATTTTAAGCCTACCATAAAACATACACATTAATTATGAGCATTTACATTTCAAGCATATACTCTTACATCTTTCAATTGCCTAAACTCTTATATTTCCATGCTTCCATAATCATTTTAATAGGAAATTTTGCCAATCTTTCATTTATCTTGTAACACCCCAAACTCGGACAAGACACCACGACCGAATCTGGTATGTTACGGGGAAAAACGTTTTTGAGTGATCAGGTTTTTTTTTTTTTTTTCGTTTAAAAGCGGGGTGAAAACATAGTGAATTTGAGGAAAATTTTGAGTAGGCTTGTTTGATTAGATTTTGAAAACTTATCCAAAGTATATAGTTAAAACGAGTTGATTTTCATTTAGCATTTCCAATAGTTTCTTAGTACTCTTTTGAAACATTTTTGACTTAGTAGAATATCGAGTTTGGTTTGAAAATCGTTTGAGTTTACTTTATAGCAAAACATAGTGAGATACCCGATGGTATAGTTTAAAACACATTGCGATATAATTTTGAAAACGTTGTCTTTCCAAGTTTTAGTAAAATTTCATGCCAAGTTATTTTTTAAGCAGGTTGAGAATCTAATTAAAACATACCCATCATAAAACATAATTTAAAGGCCTTTTACAAATCCAAATTAAATCTCAAATAAAAATAAATAAGCTAAAGTACCCAAAGTGAATAGTGCAAGTGAAACTTTTATTAAAGCATGGCATGTGCACCCGAGTCCACCCGGCTCCATGTCCGCGTCTCACGAGTCACTGAAATGTCAAAGGAGAGGGTGAGTCGAATGACTCAGTGCATAAATCCGCTCCCGATGAAACAACATGCTAACACACATCATACATAGCAACATAATTAATGCAACCCAATCCTAACCATCCGTATCTCCTTTTCTACCCCGTGTGGTACCAAACCACTGGTGGTGCCAAACCACTGGTGTCCCAAAGACACGTTTGTGCTACCAAAGCACTGGTGACCGAAGTCACAAATCCAATGATGGGGCCAACCCATCGTGTGATACCCAATCACTAGCAGACGATCCCATATCTCATGTGGGGCCAACCCACGGTGGTGTTAACCACAGGGACAAGTCGCAATGAGGTGCCCAACCTCTGGTGTCCCAAAGACACAAATGTGGTACCAAACCACTGGTGACCGTAGTCACAATAATCGAATGATGGGGCCAACCCATCGTGTGATACCCAATCACTAGCAGACGATCCCATATCTCAAAGTGGGGCCAACCCACGGTGGTGTCAAACCACAGGGACGAGTCGCAATGAGGTGCCAAACCTCTGGAGGTGCCAAACCCTCAGTGACCCAAAGTCACAAAGTGTGTTACCAAAACACTTTGGTGCTCGTCGGCACAAAATATACTTTGCTCCCTCCACTCATATCACCCATCAACATACCATACTCATGTGATCATGCATATCATACAAGTCATGCCTATCATGCTAATATGTTTGACTCATACCCCATATCACATACATACATAGTCATGATACCATATAGATCATCAGTAAACTTGTAACAATACTGACTTACCCGAGTCCAAGATCATACCCATTAGGGTATCATATCAATCATCACTGTTTCATTAATTATCACACAGGTTATCAATCATATTGCTAAACGGAAGTGTGTTAGTTTACACACTGGTAAAGCGCAACCTTCTAATACTAAAAGAAACGATCTAAAGCTCCTTGTATACTTGATCCTACAATCGGCCAAATAGGAGTTAGAAACGGCTATAACATTCGGCCAACATTAATTAACCAAAGGGGTTAATATCGAACCCTTACCTCTATACTCGATTTGGTTTCCTACCAAATCCGAACCACAATGGTCCTTCTAAGGCGATCGGCCACCACCTTGAAAAGAATAACAGTTAATCCTTTATCATTCACGATTTAATCGAAACCAGACGATTAAACTAACAACAACCAATCACTTACCCTTACTAATCAATTGTGAAGAAAACGGCTCCTCTTGCTTGCTTCCACAATCTAATGATCCTATAACGAAGAGAATAGAAACACGAGATTAACACCTAATATTCGGCCAAGAAGAACCACTAGGAGAAGGAAAAGATTCGGCTAACACCTTAACAAAGAGGGGAAAGAAGTTTGGCTTCACACCAAGGAAGAGAACTCAAGAGAAAAGTGGGGAAACAAGGGGTTGATATTCGGCTAATTAACAAAAAGGAACAAAGAAAAGAAAAGTGCTTTCGGTTTGAAAGAAGAAGCAATGGAGAAAGGTATTTTGGAGAATGGGGTTTGGCTATCAAGGTTTCAAAACAAAGAAAAGAGTATGGAGAGAAGAGAGTTATAATTTTGAAACACTCCAATGAAGAAGGAAGAAGATGTGGAAGGGACATTCGGCCACAAGCTCAAAATCAAGAAAACAAAGCAACTTTTCGGCAACTAAAGGGGTTTGATGTTTTCGGTTTCAAGAAGTGAAGAAGATGAGAGAAATTCTTTAGAAAGAATCGGCTTACCCTTTGATAAAAAGAATGAACTTCCTTTTACCCAATATGACCGAAAATGCACCAAAAATGCCAAAAATGCAAAAATGCATTCGGCTAGCACCTCTCCACACTAAGCCGTCCACTTCCCCCACTCCACACTCCTTCAAATTCGGCCAAATCCCCCACAACACTCCACTCCACACATTCAAACAAGCATGACCAAGTCTTCCTCCTAAACTCACTCCCCTCCCACCATTTGAACGGTTTGACCAAGTCCAAAGAAGAATTTGAATTGCCTTCTACTTCCTCCTCCCATGCCGTCCAAAATGGGAACCAAAATGGGGACTTTGCAGCTCGAACACTAGACCTCCACCCCATGCATTTGACGCCACACCTAGCTCCCAAGTAACGCATGGTTGCCACTTTGCCGACTCACCTTTTTGTTCAACAAAACCCCAAATAAAACTCTTATACCCTGACTTCCTCGGCTCCTCTCCTATAAAGCCTAAAAACAAAAATTCTCCTACCTACCCAGGCACACTCCTAACCTACAATTAAGCCCGAAACTACACAAGCAAACAACACTGACTGCCGAACACATGCAATACATGCCACAACAAAATAGCCCCTAACCGGGATATTCTGATTGCTACCCCCTTAAAAATAATTTCGACCTCGAAATTACGATCAAAAGAGTTGCGGGTATTCTTTGTCTCATCATATCCTCGGGTTCCCACGTAGCTTCTTCTACGCCATGATTCCGCCAAAGTACCTTAACCAAAGGCACAGACTTCTTACGAGAACCTTCACATCTCGATCAAGAATGCGCACGGGTTCCTCCTCCATGGTCAAATCTGGATTTACCTCGATCTCTTCCACTGCTACCACATGTGGCGGATGCGAGCGATAACGCCGGAAGCATCGAAGCGTGAAAAACATCGTGAATCGACTAAGCTCTGCGGCAACTCAAGGCGATCGCCACTTGGTCCAACTCGTCTCAATACCTTATACGGCCCAATAAACCTCGGACTTAGCTTGCCTTTCTTCCCGAACCTCAACACCTTCTTCCAAGGTGAGACCTTCAGAAAACTCGATCCCCACGGCCGAACTCTATATCTCTTCGCTTAAGATCGGCATAAGACTTCTGCCGGTCCGAAGCTTCCTTAATCGGGACTGAATCAACTTAACCTTGTCTTGGTCTCGACCAACCAACTCGGGTCCCGAAGAAGCGGCGTTCACCTAACTCCGTCCAACACGTAGGTGAGCGACATTTCCTACCATACAACGCCTCATACGGTGCCATCTTGATGCTCGCTTGATAACTGTTGTTGTAGGCAAACTCAGCTAATGGTAGAAACTCCTCCCAACTACCTCTGAAATCCAGGATACAACCTCTCAGCATATCCTCTAAGATCTGAATAACCCTTTCTGATTGACCGTCGATTTGCGGGTGAAAAGCCGTTCGAAATCCAAAGCGAGTACCCGGAGCTTGATGCAACGCTTTCGGAACCTTGGCGTAAATCTAGGATCCCTATCAGAGATTATCGAAACCGGCACACCGTGCAACCTTACTATCTACGAAACATACGGCTTCGCTAGCCACGAAGTGAATAATCAACCCTCACCGGAATGAAGTGAGGTGATTTAGTCGATCGATCCACCACTACCCAAAGCTGAATCTTTCTTGCTTGGCGTAAGCGGTAACCCCCTTGACAAAATCCATGGTTATCCTTTCCCACTTCCATCGAGGAATCTTCATAGGGGTGAAGCAACCCGACGACGGCAAGCGATGTTCGGCCTTGACCTGCTGACAAGTCAGACACTTCCCAACAAACTCTGTCACCTCTTTCTTCAAGCCAGGCCACCAAAACTGCTCTCTAAGATCCCTATACATCTTGCTACCTCCAGGATGCATAGCATAAGGACTGCTATGTGCGTCTGAAGAATCTTTTGCCTTAGCTCAACATCTTTAGGCATACAAGCTTTACCTTGAAAACACAACACCTCATCACTAGACAAGCTGTAACCCTCCAAACCACCATCCTGCACTTGCAACCTTGGCGCACTCGAACCTCATCCAATAAGCTGTTTCTCTACGATCTGCTCAACCCAAGTAGGCTTAACTGCGGCTCTGCGAGAATACTCCCATCGTCATACAAACTCAAGTGGGAAAACAAAGCTCTTAAGTCCGAAACAACCTTGCGGCTCAGCGCGTCGACCACCACGTTAGCCTTGCCGGATGATACTCAATCGAGCGATCGTAATCTTTGGTAACTCAACCCATCAGTATTTGCCTCAAATTCAAATCCTACGAGTCGGTAGATACTTGGACTCTTGTGATCTGTGTAGACTATCGATCTCTCCCCGTACAAGTAGTGCCTCCAAATCTTTAAGGCGAAGACCACGGCCGCTAGCTCCAAATCATGCGTCGGATAGTTGACCTCATGTGGCCTCGGTATGTCGAAGCGTAAGCCACAACCTTACCTTCTTGCATCAGCACACAACCCAATCCGTATGTGATGCGTCGCAAAAAGCTGTAATTCCTTACCGAGCCTCGAGTTGAATCAAAGCGGAGCCTCGGTCAAAATCTTCTTTAACTTATCGAAGCTTTCTTGCTGTTTCTCGGTCCATACAAGCGGAACTCCTTTCCTCGGCAACTTGGTCATCAGTGTTGCTATCAACGAAAAACCCTCAACAAACCTTCGGTAGTATCGGCCAAACCAGAAAACTCGAATCTCGATATGCTTTGACTTAGCGGCTTCCAATCAAAAGCGCCTCAATCTTACGAGGATCTACTCGAATCCCCTCGGCCGACACTACATGACCCAAGAAAGTCACTTCTCTAAGCGAACTCGCACTTATGCGAACTTAGCATAGAGTTGCTTTTCCTCAGAATCGCAACACCACTCGCAAATGCTTATCATGCTCTTCCTCTCGTCCTTGAGTACACTAAGATGTCGTCTATGAAGACCACGACGAACCTGATCCGGATCTTCTTTGAAACACCCTATTCATCATATCCATAAGCGCTGCCGGTCGTTAGTCAACCCGACGGCATTACGAGAAATCGTAGTGCCCATACCGAGTTCGAAGCTTATTTGTTTTATGGATATCGGCCTCCTTAACCTTCAGCGATGATACCGGACCTCAAGTCGATCTTGAGAATACCGCGCGGCCGCCTTGGTGATCAAACAAATCGTCTATATGTGGCAGCGGATACTTGTTTTTAATCGTCGACTTGTTCAAGCTGGCGATAATCTATACACATCCGCATCGTGCCATCTTTCTTCTTGACAAAAGTACCGGCGCACTTACGGCGAAACACTAGGCCTAATAAAACCCCGATCCAATAACTCACGGATGCGAGCCTTAAGCTCCACCAATTCCTTTGGTGCCATCCTATCTGGAGCAATAGACACTAGCGCGATCGGGTATGCAGATCAATCACGAACTCTACCTCGCGATCTCGGCGGCAAACCGGAAGCTCCTCAGAAACACATCGGCAAACTCCTTAGCAGTGCGAACCTTCTCCACGCTGGACTCTTTAGCCTCCAAGGCATAGACATGAACCACATATGCTTCACGACCCTTCACGACCATCTTCTCGCCTTGAGGCGGATACCACATTAGATAAGTAATCTCTCCTATTACCTATCATAGCCACCTCTTCACCCTCGACCGTCTTAAGAACCATGCGCTTGGCGCGCAATCCAACCTCTTTGGTACTTGACCAACCAATCCATTCCAAGAATCAAATCGAACTCCCCAAGCGGCGGTTCCATCGGATCGGCGGCCCGAACACTACCCTTGGAGTTCTAGGGGTACCTCTCTAAACAGTTTATCTACTACTACTGAGTGACCTAGAGGGCTAATCACGGTCATCGCGCCTAGAAGATATCTCGAGTCTAAATCCATGGTCTCTACTATACTCACGGCAACATAAGAGTGCGTTGAACCCGCATCAATCAAAGTAGTATAAGGAGAACCAAAAATCAAAACGTCTGCGGTTATGGCGTCCGGTGCGTCGCCCTCCTCTCGGCGCCTCGCGGCATACACTAATCGGTATGCGGCATCAGAACTACCGCACCCTCGCCCGGTGCTCCACGGCCCCAACTAGAACCATTACCACCTGCGCCATTACCACGGCCCCTCTGCGGTGGCGGTCTATTACCTCCTCGAACTTATTACGGCCTGCCTCTCGGTGAATCTGGCCAACCTACGCGGACGGTCCCTCACCACAGTGCTCAGAAAACCACACTCGAAGCAACCTTTTCCTCCGAGTCCAAAGAGCCACCCCAATGAGATTTCCCACACCGATCTGCTGCGGCGGTCCACTGTCTAGCGACAACAAACCTAGCGGTGGTTCGGCCCACTCGGTCTAGCTCTCTTCTGCGGATTACCCGGCGACCCGGAAGACCCAAAGCTCCTCTTATGCCTATTTACTGTCCATGCCCTGTCTCGCGACTCCTTAACACCCTCGGTTACCTTAGCCTTCTCAACTAAGGCGACAAACTCGCGCTCCTGGCTGAGGAGCAATCAGCGACCTCAACTCGTCTCATGACCCATCCTCGAAGCGAACACACCTCTCATGCTCGGTGGCCACAATGCCCTGGCATACCTACTCGACCCGGGAACTCGGCCCTCGTACTCGAGAATGATTTACTCCCTGAACAAGCCCTCGAAAGCGCCTTTATTTGGGAGTCAATATAACTAGCCCCGATGTACTTCTTTTGATATGCGACCACTGAAATAATCCCATGTCGAGATCCTCTGCTTTGCCACCACATCCCGAACCGTGAGCCACCAGCGATATGACTCATCCGGAGAAGCGTCGATGCCCTTGACTTCTCTTGATCAAGTCGGATCGTCCATGATCCGCTCGGTTGCCTCGGCCAATATTGGCGATCTTTGGGAGCAACACCGAAACACCTCGGAAGAATTCGGCCCCATTTGCCCGAAGTCGCTCAGGCACAGATTTCCTAGCTCCTGCACCACCACCTACTCCTGCTACCCTTTCTAACACTCGCAGCATCGCCTGTGACACTGCATCGTCCCCAGTCTAATCTTGGAACTCACCACCTCCAGCTGGTGGCGGAAACGGTATCTCATTTTCTGAACCCTGTCCAGATCCTACGGGCTCAGAAACTGTCATTCTACCCCTACCTCTACCACGAGTATTACGACCACGTCCGCCTCGAGTGCTCATGACTAATCTTTCTACGTATCTGATTAAGAATTTTATGCATCAGTATTTATTCCACTTGTTTAAAAGCAAGTCTTATGAATATTAAGGAGGATTTGTTCTCGCGAGTTCACAGAATCCTATCAGTTTCAATCTCTAGAGTAGTATACTATTGCTATTCATCAAATCATATCACATCCAATCAATTCACAAGCAATAGTAAGGGTACTTACAGGCGAACCGGTCTTGGGAGACTCGGTGCCATGCCTTTCAAACCATACAAACACTTAAAATAAACTCTAAAAAACTTTTTGGACCTCAGGCCCACAGCCGAGCCTTTGAACTTGGCTCTGATACCACAATTGTAACACCCCAAACTCAGACAAGACACCACGACCGAATCTGGTATGTTACGGGGAAAAACGTTTTTGAGTGATCAGGTTTTTTTTTTTTTCGTTTAAAAGCGGGGTGAAAACATAGTGAATTTGAGGAAAATTTTGAGTAGGCTTGTTTGATTAGATTTTGAAAACTTATCCAAAGTATATAGTTAAAACGAGTTGATTTTCATTTAGCATTTCCAATAGTTTCTTAGTACTCTTTTGAAACATTTTTGACTTAGTAGAATATCGAGTTTGGTTTGAAAATCGTTTGAGTTTACTTTATAGCAAAACATAGTGGGATACCCGATGGTATAGTTTAAAACACATTGCGATATAATTTTGAAAATGTTGTCTTTCCAAGTTTTAGTAAAATTTCATGCCAAGTTATTTGTTAAGCAGGTTGAGAATCTAATTAAAACATACCCATCATAAAACATAATTTAAAGGCCTTTTACAAATCCAAATTAAATCTCAAATAAAAATAAATAAGCTAAAGTACCCAAAGTGAATAGTGCAGTGAAACTTTTATTAAAGCATGGCATGTGCACCCCGAGTCCACCAGGCTCCATGTCGCGTCTCACGAGTCACTGAAATGTCAAAGGAGAGGGTGAGTCGAATGACTCAGTGCATAAATCCCGCTCCCGATGAAACAACATGCTAACACACATCATACATAGCAACATAATTAATGCAACCCAATCCTAACCATCCGTATCTCCTTTTCTACCCGTGTGGTACCAAACCCTTGGTGGTGCCAAACCACCGGTGACATATAGTCACAATGTGTTACCAAAACACTGGTGTCCCAAAGACACAATATCCATCAATGTGGTGCCAAACCTTTGGTGTCCCAAAGACACGTTTGTGCTACCAAAGCAACGGTGACCCGAAGTCACAAATCCAATGATGGGGCCAACCCATCGTGTGATACCCAATCACTAGCGAGACGATCCCATATCTCATGTGGGGCCAACCCACGGTGGTGTTAACCACGGGGACAAGTTGCAATGAGGTGCCCAACCTGCGGTGTCCCAAAGACACAAATGTGGTACCAAACCACTTTGGTGACCGTAGTCACAATAATCGAATGATGGGGCCAACCCATCGTGTGATACCCAATCACTAGTGACGATCCCATATCTCAAAGTGGGGCCAACCCACGGTGGTGTCAAACCACGAGGGCGAGTCGCAATGAGGTGCCAAACCTGCGGAGGTGCCAAACCTCTGGTGACCCAAAGTCACAAAGTGTGTTACCAAAACAACGGTGCTCGTCGGCACAAAATATCACTTTGCTCCCTCCACTCATATCACCCATCAACATACCATACTCATGTGATCATGCATATCATACAAGTCATGCCTATCATGCTAATATGTTTGACTCATACCCCATATCACATACATACATAGTCATGATACCATATAGATCATCAGTAAACTTGTAACAATACTGACTTACCCGAGTCCAAGATCATACCCATTAGGGTATCATATCAATCATCACTGTTTCATTAATTATCACACAGGTTATCAATCATATTGCTAAACGGAAGTGTGTTAGTTTACACACCTGGTAAAGCGCAACCTCTAATACTAAAAGAAATGATCTAAAGCTCCTTGTATACTTGATCCTACAATCGGCCAAATAGGAGTTAGACAGCTATAACATTCGGCCAACATTAATTAACCAAAGGGGTTAATATCGAACCCTTACCTCTATACTCGATTTGGTTTCCTACCAAATCCCGAACCACAATGGTCCTTCTAAGACGATCGGCCACCACCTTGAAAAGAATAACAGTTAATCCTTTATCATTCACGATTTAATCGAAACCAGACGATTAAACTAACAACAACCAATCACTTACCCCTTACTAATCAATTGACAGAAGAAAACGGCTCCTCTTGCTTGCTTCCACAATCCAATGATCCTATAACGAAGAGAATAGAAACACGAGATTAACACCTAATATTCGGCCAAGAAGAACCACTAGGAGAAGGAAAAGATTCGGCTAACACCTTAACAAAGAGGGAAAGAAGTTTGGCTTCACACCAAGGAAGAGAACTCAAGAGAAAAGTGGGGAAACAAGGGGTTGATATTCGGCTAATTAACAAAAAGGAACAAAGAAAAGAAAAGTGCTTTCGGTTTGAAAGAAGAAGCAATGGAGAAAGGTATTTTGGAGAATGGGGTTTGGCTATCAAGGTTTCAAAACAAAGAAAAGAGTATGGAGAGAAGAGAGTTATAATTTCGGCTTACTCCAATGAAGAAGGAAGAAGATGTGGAAGGGACATTCGGCCACAAGCTCAAAATCAAGAAAACAAAGCAACTTTTCGGCAACTAAAGGGGTTTGATGTTTTCGGTTTCAAGAAGTGAAGAAGATGAGATAAATTCTTTAGAAAGAATGAAACACCCTTTGATAAAAAGAATGAACTTCCTTTTACCCAATATGACCGAAAATGCACCAAAAATGCCAAAAATGCAAAAATGCATTTCGGCTAGCACCTCTCCACACTAAGCCGTCCACTTCCCCCACTCCACACTCCTTCAAATTCGGCCAAATCCCCCACAACACTCCACTCCACACATTCAAACAAGCATGACCAAGTCTTCCTCCTAAACTCACTCCCCTCCCACCATTTGAACGGTTTGACCAAGTCCAAAGAAGAATTTGAATTGCCTTCTACTTCCTCCTCCCATGCCGTCCAAAATGGGAACCAAAATGGGGACTTTGCAGCTCGAACACTAGACCTCCACCCCATGCATTTGACGCCACACCTAGCTCCCAAGTAACGCATGGTTGCCACTTTGCCAGCTCACCTTTTTGTTCAACAAAACCCCAAATAAAACTCTTATACCCCAGCTTCCTCAGCTCCTCTCCTATAAAGCCTAAAAACAAAAATTCTCCTACCTACCCAGGCACACTCCTAACCTACAATTAAGCCCCGAAACTACACAAACAGCAACACAGCACACTGAACACATGCAATACATGCCACAACAAAATAGCCCCTAACCCGGGATATTACATATCTCATATCTGATAAATCACAATTTGCATGAATACAACATGCTATGTCATGACTCAATCTAGCCCGAAAGCCAATCACAAAATCATCAATCGAATTTTCTAAGTATTTCATACATCAAAAGTATAGACTTATAATCACAAGGTTTTCATAAAATCATTCTCATGGAAATCATGAACTCACAATTTCATGAAGTCAATGCTTATAAACTTTACGTACATACCTATACCAATTCGTAAAACTCACTTACTTTATCTCTTCTTTGACTTACCCGTTGAATTTCCCATTGAACCATTTGGAATACTAAAGGATACTCGAGAATCTCGTACATATAGTACCGTACCAATGCCATATCCCAGATATGGTCTTACACGTATTCTTAGTGACCCTAATGTCATGACATTAGTATCCTACCTATTCCTAAGGTTCAACCAGGATTTCTCGTTTGTCAAAATTTGTCGATTTCATTCAAGAGTAAATCACAATTCATATAATAATAAATCAATTTAAAGCATAAATAACAATGCTTTATTTACCTACGAACTTACCTCGGCATCAAAATGGCAAAAGGACTTAATCGTTAATTACTCGTTTTTCCTCTGTTCTAGGCGAACCTCATTTTTATTTATCTATAATATTACATTTAACTCATTTAATATTCACATTATTCAATTCAGTCCAAAAATCATATTATGAAAAAATTACATTTTTGTCCCTAGGCTCGTAAAATGAAATCTATTAAATTTCTTTAATAAAAAAGCCTAGCCGAACCATTTTCATAACTATAGCAGCCCACAATTTCCATTAAAACACACTTTTATTACATAATTTACAACTTTTACAAACAAGTAATTTTAGGCATTTTCACTAAAAATCACTTAGTAAAAGTTGTTTATCACACCTTAAACAATCAATATCTTCCATCAAACATCAAAATACATGCATGACACACATGGCTAAATTTTTAAACATGAACCCAATGATACGATCGTGCCCCGGAATGTACCTAGCTCGAGTAAGGACCCAATGGTGCTGCCCCAAAGACCAATTACACGGGCTCGAGCTAAGTAATTCAAAGAGGCCATTTCGGCCTTAGTCAACCAAGTGTGGGGCGAGACATTGGCTGTGGAAATCGAACGAGCTTGGACCAGCTCAACAAAATTCCCTTGCAACCTATTGCAAGCTGATTTCAGCTCACTTTCAGCTCCACGAGCTCAGCCCAGCTCGTTTCAGCTCGATTGAGCTCTTTCTTTTTTTTTCTCTTTTAGCTTTGCATTTAATTGATAAAATAAATAAAGTGCTAGTTTTAGTTACAGTTAAAATCAGCTCAAATAATTATTAAGTGTTTAATTTGTCAAACCTGGACATTTTAATTGTGTTTAATGTGTCTTAGTTTTATGCACATTTATTAGCTAGCTTAGGACGAATTTATTTTACATTAAAGCGCTTGTGAGATTTTAATTTGTCTTAGGTTCCTACCGAACTTAATTATGTCTTAATTAAAACATGTCATAAATTTGTCTAATTTTACCACATATTTAAAATGTGTTTTTTTTAGCTCCAGCTGAATAATTGTGCAGATTTAATTATAGCTGCTGCCGGATTTTAATGTGTCTTAAACTCATTTATTTGCTGATTTAATAGATGCAACTACATGCATGAATGGCTTGAATGAAGGTGTGCTGATGGTTCAGCTTAACTAAGCAACTCTTCGAGGAGTTCAATGGCCAAAGGAGCTGCTGATTTACTTCCCTAAGCTGACCGTCTAAGTCTCCAAGGCAGCCTTAAAAGTTTTCACATTGCTGCACATTCCATTCACACTTCAAGGCTGTTCGGTTTTGCTTGTTCACACACAAATGACTTTTCAATCTTGTTGGTTCACACTTCATGGCTGTTGAGGTATCCTAAGCTGCTCATTAAATCCCAAGTCCATTCAGCTGAACAAAGCAGCTCAATTAAAGACATACAAGCACAATGGCCGAACCTACTTGAGTCAATTTAGCTCCCAAATGATTCAGTTAATTTTCTAGTTGAATTAAGGCATCTAGAAACTTCCCATTGACGTCCTCCACGTAGAAGAAAGTTGCTTGGAAACTTCTTGGAATTTACTTGAACTATTCTGGAAATTTCAGCTTATTAAAAGCTGTCCATTTAGCTGCCATTTGTCTATTCGACTAGCTTAGTTCTTTAGCTATAAATATGTAGCTCATTACTTTTTGTAAGGACTTTTGATAATTTGAATGAACTTTATTATTTTTGTGAGAATTTCTTCTCTCAAATTTCGTCCAAAGACTTAGCTTGGCTTATCTGATTGTCAGTGGTGTCAACCTTTGTCTTTTCTTTTCGAACTTATCACTCTAACGCGAGTGTGGCATTCAACCAAACCTATACCTTTGGTTCCCACCTCTTTAGGTAACGGGTCAAGGTCCTTTCGTTCCATCACCAAACCACCTTAAGTCATATAAGTCCCGGGTCAACACTCTCCTTTAGTATTAGTTCGTTCTTGAAGCTTAAGTTTGATTTCTGCCCCCATCCTATTATCAATTATCCCACATAATCTCTTTAGTAGCCAACCTATATCCACCAACACTTAGCCATCTTAGACCTTTTTCTTTATTCTGATTTTCATACTTAGTTGAATATAGATATACTACAATCTTGGGAACGCTACTTCCTCGTTCGATGATCGGGCAACTAACGACTCAACTCATCATATCGAGGTGAGATCGTATCATTTGGTATCAGAGCTTGCAAAAATGAGAAGTACGGATGTTCGGAGCAATCCCAGAGTAGGCTCGTGAAGAAAAAAATTCAAAAAAATTATTAAAATATTCTGTTTGTAATCATTTCTGTGTAATAAAAAAAAGAGAGAAAGAAATTCTAAATTACAAAAAAAAAGTGATTGAAAGTTTGTGTTCATCTAGTCGTAATCCCGATCAAGTAAGTTTTCTTTCTACTATCATCATCTACCCTACACACCACATTCAAAGCCAATTTTATTTTCTTTTAGCCTACCCTACACCTTTTATATCACTACCGTTGAAACCCCATTTGAAGCCGACCCCTCAGCTTCGATAAAGCCTAAACAAGTCTTTTTACGAAATCACGAGAGAAGAAGTGAGTGGAAAAAGGCACGAGTGAACGAGCGTATTAGAGAGAAGAAAAAGCCATATAACGAGTGTAAACACGAGTGTGAGTGTCAACTATTCTTTCTTTCCGAGTGAACGAGAGGTTTTGTGGTGAGGCTTTTCTTCTACAATGTCAAGAAGCCCAGAAAGAAATATGGCGGAGAGACCTGAGAGGTAGCCAGTTCGGAATGTACCAGACTTAAATCTACAAGCCTTACTTCGCGAGGTCGAACGCTTATTTGACTGAAAGTTGGATCCAATTCAAGAAATGCTTGATCAAGTCGAAGAGAGAGCCCAACGAGGGAGGTCACCCCAAAGTCCGCCAAGGAACCGAGGCCGGCAACGAGTTCGCGAAGACGAGCTATTGTACCCTAGTGATGTGGAGAGTGACCAAGTGTCAAATCAAAGTGAAAGACGACGTAGTTAAAGGAATCGAGGCCCTCAAGAACGAGGACATGTTGATGATGACTTGAAGAACATCAAGCTATCAATTCCACCCTTCCAAGGCCGCTTGGATCCAGAAGCTTATATCGAGCGGAGAAGAAGATCGAACTAGTGTTCGAATGTCATAACTACTCTGAGAACAAAAAGGTGAAGTTAGCAGCAATTGAGTTTTCAGACTACGCGATGATATGGTGGGACCAATTATCCAGGAGCCGTAGAAGGAACGGAGAACCACCAATACGTACATGGGCCGAAATGAAGGTGGTGATACGCTGGAGATTCATTCCGTCTTATTACCACCGTGAGCTTTATCTAAAGCTCCAAAACCTTACCCAAGGGTCGAGGAGCGTGGAGGATTATTACAAAGAAATGGAGGTCACGATGATAAGAGCGGATGTGCAAGAAGATGGTGAAGGAACCATGGCACGTTTCTTGGCTGGTCTAAATCGAGACATTGCCAATATTGTGGAGTTGCAACACTACGTCGAGGTGGTGGACATGGTGCACATGGCCATCAAAGTAGAGAAGCAATTAAAACGCAAAGGTGCTGTTTGAGGCTATTCCACTGCGAACACTTCGAAATGGAGCCAAGGCGTTGGCAAAAACACTCCACCAAACCGAGCCAAAGAGCCAATGGTTCCAACAAAATCGAATAAGGCCATAGCCGAACCAAACAAAGGCAAGGTATTTGAGAGTTCAGCCAACCGTTTGAAGGACATCAAGTGCTTCAAATGCCTTGGAAGGGGGCATATTGCAAGCCAATGCCCGAATCGAAGCACCATGGTGATGCGCGCAAATGGCAAAATTGAGTCGGAGGCAGAAGTTAAAAATGAATCCGAAACATCATCCGACGGGGAGGAAAAAGTAGAACATGCTGTGGATGGTGAGATTCTTGTTGTCAAAAGGAGCCTTAGTCTCCAAAGTGTGGAAGACGAGCAACAAAGAGAAAACATTTTCCATACTCGGGGCCAAGTCTAAGGGAAGATATGTAGCGTCATCATAGACGGTGGGAGTTGCATGAATGTGGCGAGCACTCTCATGGTGGAGAAACTAGGTTTGCCGACCACCAAGCACCCGAGCCCGTACAAACTTCAATGGCTCAATGATGGCGGCAAATTAAAGGTGACAAAGTAAGTACTCGTATCCTTCACCATTGGAAAATATGCGGATGAAGTACTTTGCGATGTTGTTCCCATGCACGTGGGTCATTTGTTACTTGAGAGACCATGGAAGTTTGACTGGAAAGTTATCCACGACGGGTATACCAATAGGTATACGTTCAAGCATATGGGAAAGAATGTGACATTAGCTCTATTAACACCGAAGCAAGTCTACGAGGATCAAAAGAAATTGAAAAGTTCTGTAGATCAAATGAGAGAAAAAGAAAAGAGTGAAAATGTAAAAGAAAAGAAAAATGAGAAAAAGAGAGGAAAAACAATAAAAGAGAGTGAAAAGAAAATGAGAAAAGAAAAAGATGAAAAAGAAAAAGAGTGTGAGAAAATGAGCATGTTTGCAAAAGCGAGCGATGTGCGGAAGGCTTTGACATTGAGACAATCACTCCTTGTGCTCATGTACAAGGAAAACTTGTTATCTACTAACGAATTACCCAAAAACCTTCCCTCTTCTATTGTGACTCTTTTTCAGGATTTCCAAGACGTGTTCCCGGAAGAAACTCCGAGTGGATTGCCACCCCTTCACGGAATCGAACATCAAATAGATTTCGTGCCCGGAGCTATCATTCCGAACCGACCAGCGTATAGAACGAATCCTGAAGAGACTAAGGAACTCCAATGGCAAATCGAAGAGTTGATAGAGAAAGGCTACATTCGCGAGAGCCTTAGTCCTTGTGCTGTGCCCGTCTTGTTGGTGCTGAAAAAAGATGGAACGTGGCGAATGTGTGTGGACTCCTGAGCTGTGAACAAGATTACTATAAAATATCAGAATCCAATACCTTGCTTAGACGATATGCTCGACGAATTAAGTGGTGCTAAGTTATTCTCGAAGATCGACTTGAAAAGTGGATACCATCAGATTCAAATACGCGAAGGAGACAAATGGAAGACGGCCTTCAAAACTAAACATGGTTTGTATGAGTGGTTGGTCATGCCGTTTGGCTTAACCAATGCCCCTAGTACGTTTATGAGGTTAATGAACTATGTTTTAATATCATTCATCGGTAAGTTTTGTGTTGTTTACTTCGATGATATTCTCATATATAGTAAGACGTTGGAAGACCATGTGATTCACCTTAAATCTGTTTTGGAAGTTTTACGTAAGGAAACCCTTTATGCTAAACTTAAGAAATGTACTTTTTGTTCTGATAAAGTTATCTTTCTAGGTTTTGTGGTTACCTCGAAAGGTTTGGAAGTGGACCAAGAAAAGATAAAGGCTATTCAAGAGTGGCCGAGACCTATGAATGTTGGCCAAGTTCGAAGCTTCAATGGTTTGGCCAGTTTTTATCGGTGTTTCATGCCCAACTTCAGCACTATAGCCGCACCTTTAACAAGCGTGATTAAGAAGAATCCGGCCTTCTACTGGACCGATGAGCAAGAGAAGTCTTTCAATGAAATTAAGAATTGTCTTACTCAAGCCCCTTTATTTGCATTACCTGATTTTTCTAAAACTTTTGAGATTGAATGTGATGCGTCAGGTATCGGAATCGAGGCCGTGCTAACCCAAGATGGAAGGCCTGTGGCATATTTCAGCGAGAAGTTAAATGGGGCTGCGCTTAACTACCCTATTTATGACAAAGAAATGTATGCACTCATTCGAGCTCTCGAGACGTGACAGCACTATCTATGGCCAAAGGAGTTCGTGATTCATTCCGATCACGAAGCATTGAAACACATCAAGGGCCAACATAAGTTAAATAAGCGTCATGCAAAATGGGTCGAATATCTCGAATCCTTTCCCTATGTCATCAAGTATAAGAAAGGTAAAGACAATATTGTAGCTGACGCACTTTCGAGAAGGTATGCTTTATTATCGTCTCTTTAATCTAAATTGCTTGGATTTTCTTATTTGAAAGAATTGTATGCCAATGATTAAGATTTTAGCGAGATATTTGCTGCATGCGAGAATTCTTCTGTTGAGAAATTTTATAGGTACGAAGGCTTCCTTTTCAAGAAAAGAAAGTTATGTATTCCTCAAGGTTCCATTCGGAACTTACTTGTGCACGAGGCGCACAGCGGGGGTCTCATGGGACATTTTGGTATAGGTAAAACTCTATCAACACTCCAAGAACACTTCTATTGGCCTAAAATGAGGAGGGATGTTGAACGAGTCTACGAGCGTTGCATGACGTGTAAGAAGGCCAAATCCAAGATTCAACCGCACGGCCTTTACTTTCCACTGCCCATTCTCGAAGGCCCTTGGATGGATATATCCATGGATTTTGTCCTTGGATTGCCTAAAACAAAAACGGGGAAGGATTCCATCTTTGTTGTTGTTGATCGTTTCTCAAAAATGTCTAATTTTATTGCTTGTACGAAAACTGATGATGCTGTTGATGTTGATAATCTTTTCTTTAGGGACATTATTCGATTGCATGGCATCCCGCGAACCATAATATCCGACTGAGACGCAAAGTTTTTAAGCCATTTTTGGAGATTGTTGTGGGCTAAACTTGGAACCAAGTTACTGTTCTCCACAACTTGCCACCCCCAAATGGATGGTCAAACAGAGGTGGTCAACCGCATTCTATCTACACTACTTTGAGCAATCATCCAGAAGAACTTAAAGTCGTGGGAGGACTGCTTACCTCATATCGAGATCGCTTACAATCGATCCGTTCATTCGGCGACTAAATATTTACCCTTTGAAATAGTTTACGGTTTTAATCCGTTAACTCCATTGGATTTGATACCTTTGCCTAATGATCAATTAATTCATTCTGATGCTAGGAAAAAGGCTGACTTTATCAAAGAGTTACATCAAAAGGTTCGGGCTAATATAAAAGCGAGGACCGAGAGCTATGTTCAACGGGCGAACAAAGGTCAAAAACGAGTGGTTTTTAAACTCGGTGACTGGGTTTGGGTTCATATGCGCAAGGAACGATTTCCAGCCCAACATAGATCCAAGTTGTTGCCTCGAGGAGACGGACCTTTCCAAGTCCTAGAACGAATTAATGAAAATTCATACCGACTTGACTTACCGGGTGAGTATAACATAAGTGCAAGCTTTAACGTTTCTGACTTATCTCCCTTTGATGCAGGTTCCGACTTCAGGACAAGTCGCTTTGAAGAGGGGGAGGATGATACGATCGCACCTCGGAATGTGCCTAGCTCGAGTAAGGACCCAATGGTTCTGCCCCAAGGACAAATTACACGGGCTCGAGCTAAGAAATTCAAAGAGGCCATTTCGGCCTTAGTCAACCAAGTGTGGGGCAACACCTTGGTTGTGGAAATCGAACGAGCTTGGACCAACTCAACAAAATTCCCTTGCAACCTATTGCAAGCCGATTTCAGCTCACTTTCAGCTCCACGAGCTCAGCCCAGCTCCTTTCAGCTCGATTGAGCTCTTTCTTATTTTTTTTCTCTTTCAGCTTTGCATTTAATTGATAAAATAAATAAAGTGTTAGTTTTAGTTAAAGTTAAAATCAGCTCAAATAATTATTAAGTGTTTAATTTGTCAAATCTGGACATTTCAATTATGTTTAATGTGTCTTAGTTTTATGCACATTTATTAGCTAGCTTAGGACGAATTTATTTTCTGTTAAATTGTCCAGCAGGATTTTAATTTGTCTTAGGTTGCCACCGAACTTAATTATGTCTTAATTAAAACATGCCATAAATTTGTCTAAGTTTACCACATATTTAAAATGTGTTTTTTTAGCTCCAGCTGAATTATTGTGCAGATTTAATTATAGCTGCTGCCGAATTTTAATGTGTCTTAAACTCATTTATTTGCTGATTTAATAGGTGCAGCTACATGCATGAATGGCTTGAATGAAGGTGTGCTGATGGTTTAGCTTAACTAAGCAACTCTTTGAGGAGTCCAACGGCCAAAGGAGCTGCTGATTTACTTCCCCAAGCTGACCGTCTAAGTCTCCAAGGCAGCCTTAAAAGTTTTCACATTGCTGCACATTCCATTCACACTTCAAGGCTATTCGGTTTTGCTTGTTCACACACAAATGACTTTTCAATCTTGTTGGTTCACACTTCATGGCTGTTGAGCTATCCTAAGCTGCTCATTAAATCCCAAGTCCATTCAGCTGAACAAAGCAGCTCAATTAAAGACATACAAGCACCATGGCCGAACTTACTTGAGTCAATTCAGCTCCCAAATGCTTCAATTAATTTTCCAGTTGAATTAAGGCATCTAGAAACTGCCCATTGATGTCCTCCATGTAGAAGGAAGTTGCTTGGAAACTTCTTGGAATTTACTTGAACTATTCTGGAAATTTCAACTTATTAAAAGCTATCCATTTAGCTGCCATTTGTCTATTAGCCTAGCTTAGTTCTTTAGCTATAAATATGTAGCTCATTACCTTTTTTAAGGACTTTTGATAATTTGAATGAACTTTACTATTTTTGTGAGAATTTCTTCTCTCAAATTTCGTCCAAAGACTTAGCTTGGCTTATCTGATTGTCAGTGGTGCCAACCTTTGTCTTTTCTTTTCGAGCTTATCACTCTAACGCGAGTGTGGCGTTCAACCAAACCTATACCTTTGGTTCCTACCTCTTTAGGTAACGGGTCAAGGTCCTTTCGTTCCATCACCAAACCACCTTAAGTCATATAAGTCATGGGTCAACACTCTCCTTTAGTGTTGGTTTGTTCTTAAAGCTTAAGTTTGATTTCCACCCCCATCCTATTATCAATTATCCCACATAATCTCTTTAGTAGCCAACCTATATCCACCAACACTTAGCCATCTTAGACCTTTTTCTTCATTCTTATTTTCATACTTAGCCGAATATCGATATAATACAATCTTGGGAAAGCTACTTCCTCGTTCGATGATCGGGCAACTAACGACTCAACTCATCATATCGAGGTGAGATCGTATCACCCTACTTCAAAATAATGGTAGAAATAGGTAAATCGGGTTACGAGGACTTCAAAAATGTAAAGAGCATTAAAAACTGGGCTAGGATGCACTTACTATCAAGCTTGAAAAGTGGCAAAACCCTAGCTATGGAGCCCTTATTAAATTCGGCCAAGGTAGAAGAAAGATGAGTCAATTTTGGCTTTATTTTCCCATTTTATTCTTTTATTAACCAAATGACCAAAATGCCCCTAAAGCCTTTCTTTGAAATTTTCCCTAAACATGTCCATTTTTGTCCATAAAAATAGAAATTGGTCAAATTGCTATTTAAGGACCTCTAATTAAGAATCCATAACTATTTCATACTTAAAGCTTCTAGAACACACATTTTGCAACTTTTGCAATTTAGTCCTAGAAGTCAAATTGGACATTTTACCAACAAAATTTCTCAACAAAACTTTCACACAATCAAGCAATCATATCATGAACCTTAAAACAATCATAAAATAAATATTTCTACTTCGAATTTATGGTCTTGAAACCACTATTCTGACTAGACCCTAAATCGGGCTGTTACACTTTAAATTGTCGACGCATTCCAGATGAGAAGTTATTTGCTGTAGATGCAACCCATTGGTATGCGAATTTGGTTAATTATCTAGTGTGTGGAAAACTCCCATTGGGTGTCACAGGTCATAAAAAAGAAAGATTTCTTCGTGAAGTAGTGAAGTATCATTGGAACGAGCCGTATTTATTCAAGGTATGCAATGACAACATCATTCAGCGTTGTGTTCTAGAAGAGGTGATGCTTTCAATCTTGAAGCACTGTCATGATGCTCCTTATGGAGGTCATTTCGGTGGCATGCGAACTGCTGCTAAGGTTCTCCAATTAGGATTCTAATGGCCTTCATTATTCAAAGATGCCCACAATTTTGTGAATCAATGTGATAGGTGTCAGCGCACTAGTTCTATATCTTAATGTAATGAAATGTTGCAGCAGCCAATTATGGAGGTTGAATTGTTCGGTGTTTGGGGTATGGATTTTATGGGACCATTTCCAAGTTCATTTGGAAATCTTTATATATTAGTAGCTGTTGACTACGTCTCGAAGTGTTTTGAAGCTGTTGCCGTCCTAAAGGATAATGCAAAGATAGTGCTTAAATTTTTTCACAAGCATATACTCACCCGTTTTGGCACACCAAATGCATTGATTAGTGATCAGGGTGCACACTTTCATTACAACCAAGTGGCAGTCGCACTAAAGAGATATAGATTTAATCATAGAATGGCTACTATTTATCATCCGCAAACTAATGAACAAGTCGAAGTATTGAATCGACAAATTAAAAACATTCTTGAGAAGGTTATGAACCCTTCGAGGAAAGATTGGTCTTCCAAACTGGATGACGCTTTATTGGCATTGTGACAGCATACAAAACTCTATTAGGGATATCATCGTATCAATTGGTTTTTGGGAAAACATGTCACTTGTGAAACACCCTAAACCCGGCCCATGAGCTTTGACCAGATTTGGTATGTTCCTCAAGTAAACCGGTTCAAAATACTTTTGTTCTTAGGAAAACTTGTGTGATTTTAAGAAAAATATTGTTTTGGGTTGGGCTTGTGTTGAAAGCTTGAGTTCGTTTTATATTGAAATCCCTTTTATCTTAAGTGACAAAATATTTAGGGTTTAGTTTAAAAGAAATTTTAATCAAATTTTAATAGATAAAATTCATAATCATAATAAATAAAAATAAGTGTAAAGTAATTCAACTATGGCCTTATGGCCTTATTACATCAAATAATTCCCAAAATAATTCAAAGTACTAAAATAAATTCAAGAGACCTCAAAAATATAAACTTCATGTTGAGCATGGCCACCACAAGTTCTCGCCAGTCCCGGTCCATCACTGTTCATCACTGAAAAATGTTCCCCAGCGGGTGAGTCAAACAGACTCAATGTGTACACGACACTAAATCATAATAGAATCAGGCATATCACATATTACACATTCAAAACATAGAATACAGGTTATGATGCATTCCCAAACCCAAACCTAGTTGTCCATCCGCTACACACCTCCGTACATGCCAGTCACACCGTGGGGACTACTAAGTCAACCCTCCATCCGCTACACACCATCGAAGGCAGTCGCTGCAGTCGACGTGCTCATCGCCCATATAAAATTTTGTGGCATAGCCACCAGATAATTGTGTCATGACACACCACATTCAGATAATGTAACCGAAGTTACCACATTCAGATAATGTGACCGAAGTCACCACATTCAGATAATGTGACCGAAGTCACCACATTCAGATAGTGAGACCGTAGTCATCACATTCACTTCCCCTTTTTCATATATCCCGAATGACCCATATTATTCATATCATGCATATCATACTTAAATTCTCATTCTTATAAATTTTCACATGTCATAAATAACATATTTCATAATCCTAGTGGAAGTAGGAAACGTACCTGAGTACTTTGTACCATATTATGGTACCTTAGCCACATTCTTATAAACATGCATATTTTACATATTACCATCAATCTTATTAAAAGTTAGTGTGGGGTACACACCTGATTCGCTTAAAATTTCCTTGAGATCCCGAAAAGCTTGATCTAATGCTTGGATCCTTAATCCCTACATTTGATTAATCACCTACTACTTTAATAAAAAGCCATTCGGCCATAAATCCAAATCATAGTAGGATTAGTATACTTAAACTTACCTTGTGGATTTTAAATCCCGAAACTCACCGAATAACTAGGGAACACGTGGCCTATGGTGTACCTTTGGGAAAAGAACTTCTCCTTCCTTGTAGTCGACACTTAGTAAATCCCGAAAGATCTCTTCAAAGTTTCGGCAAATAAGAATATTGATGGGATTAGTCCTAGATTTCGACAAATAAGAAAAGAATAGAAATCAAAACTTGTTCTTACCCTTTCTTGAAGAAATCGACAGCACCTATGCTTGAAGCCCCTCAAAGATTCGGCTTTTGATGGATTGGAAAGAAAATAGAAGGAAGAATAAAGATAGAGGATTCAGCTATGGCTTCTCATGGAGAGGAAAATATTCGGCTAGGTTCCAACAATTACTTAATCTCGACTTGACAAAAGAAAAGAAAGAAAAGAAGAGAAGAGAGCACTAAGAATTCAGCAGAGAAAGGAGGAAGCATAAATTGATGAGTAGCCCTCCTTCCTTCCTTTTATAGCCGAAATTATCATCTAAGGAGTCCCTTACTTGGCCACCACTCCTCTATCTGATAACTTTATCCTTTAATTATCACTTAAAATAAAAGATAATTCAGCAACTATCCTTACTTAGCCGAAATTATTAAACTCAAAGTCCCTTACTTGGCCATCACTTCTCCCTTATTTTCCTCTTTATCTCTTTATTCAAATTAAAAGAATTTAATCCAACAATTATCTCTTGAAAATAATGATAAATAAATCCCTTATTTATCCACTATTTATAAAAGAATAAAAGCTCCTAATTTATAGCCATGTGCCGTCCACCTCTCTGCTCCTCGTAGCAAACTAAAATTTCTTTTATTTGCTTCCCAAGTGACTCGAACTCAGGCCCATTCCTCTTGCATATGGCGCCATTTCCATAGGCCCTAAGTGGCATCTTCAGACCACTTTTCCAAGCCTGTTTGTGTGTCAAATTTCACAAACTTTTTCTTTTAAGGCCACCTTGCCTTAATTTCCCCTTTTAAACCTTAAAACTCGTCATTTCTAGGTCATTTCTAAGTTTCCAAAAATTTTCGATCGGCTCTGTAAACTTGACATTTCCTTACATTTCCATGACATTTCCTTACAAGACATTTCCTTACATTTCCAACGTTCTAAAAATGTTCACTTTCCTCTTTTAAACTTACCATTTCCATACATTTTCGGGTTTCCAAAAATGTTCAAAATTTATTCTTAGTACATAAAACATGTCACTTCGTAGAACTAAACCGAAAATGCATAGGCCCTTTCCAGGATGTTACAGTTCTACCCTCCTTAAAAATAATTTCGTCCTCGAAATTACTTACTAACGAATAATCGTACATCTTAACTCACCGCACTACGCTTATGTCTTGTGATCGACCTTAATAGAACCATCATACTTTCTAGGCACAATCTCTAAGTTCACGTCCCCTAGAACTCATTTCTAACGTCGCGATTTAATCTGATTAAAAAGTTTTATGCATCAGAAATTTTGTTCCACTGATTATTCGCGAACTGTTTTATGAAAAGAGATGTTCAGAAGTAGTTCTTTCGATCAACCAAAGTTTCTAGTTCAAGTTCACTACTCTAACTCAGGGAGTCACATTCACATTCATAAGCAGAGACACATTCATTTTTCCATGAAGTCACATTCATTCACAACATCATTCACTACACTTTTATGGCCATTCCATCCATTTCCCTACCCAGGGGTAATTTCGTCTTTTCCCCTACAGGGGTATTTTGGTAATAAATCGGGGTCAATTCGAAAATATTTTTCAAATTAAAGGTATTTCAGAATTTACAAAATCTCTGGGTTATTTTTTTTTCCAAATCAGAGGTGTTGCAAAAATTTCAGAAATCGAGGTTATTTCGGTAACTTTGGAAGTCAGGGGCAGTTCCGTAAATTTTCCAAATCAGAGTATCTTGTTATTTGTAAAAGCAGTTTTTGATATCTTTGTAAAGTAGAAATATTTTAACAAAAGTCGAGGGTATTTTTGAAAATCTTAAAAACTAAGGGTATTTTAGTAATTTACAATACAGGGGCATTTTTGTAATTTTGCAAATCGGAGATATTTTGGAAAAAATTTTACAATAATCTTTTACTACAATTAAAAGGGTAATTTAGGGATTTTAAAACTAGGGTTTTTATCAAACTGCATGGCTAGTCCCTTTCGGGTTTTAATTATCGGGTTTATCCCGTGAATAAGTCCTCTTGGTTAGGGTGAACCGTAGCTATGCACCAAGTAGGATTCGAGTAGAGAGGAGGTGAGTCGCTAGGACTGCTTAAGTACCAAGCTCTTACTGAATACCAATCCTAGACATGCGTACTATGGTTGCCACACCTTAACTCGGCGACTCACTTCACAGGTTTGTTTAATAGTCCTTAAGTCTTATGCATGTGTTTGAGTGCACTAGCCCTAGGGTTCAACAGATCCTATTTCACTAATCTACGTTCCCTTCATACTTATAACATTCACATACACATTTCACTTGGTGAGTCAAGGGTACTTACGGTGGATCAGGGTCGGAGACTTAGGTGCCATGCCAGAAAACCTGCTCATTTTCAAAAATACTTTCATAAAACTCATTTGGGCTCGATTTGAAAATGTTTTGGGCCTTAGCCCACAGGCCGAGAGTTTAAAACTGGGCTCTGATACCAAACTAAAACACCCCAAACCCGGCCCACGAGCTTTGACCAGATTTGTTATGTTCCTCAAGTAAACCGGTTCAAAATACTTTTGTTCTTAGGAAAACTTGTGTGATTTTAAGAAAAATATTGTTTTGGGTTGGGCTTGTGTTGAAAAATGAGTTCATTTTATATTGAAATCCCTTTTATCTTAAGTGACAAAATATTTAGGGTTTAGTTTAAAAAAAAATTTAATCAAATTTTAATAGATAAAATTCATAATCATAATAAATAAAAATAAGTGTAAAGTAATTCAACTATGGCCTTATGGCCTTATTACATCAAATAATTCCCAAAATAATTCAAAGTACTAAAATAAATTCAAGAGTCCTCAAAAATATAAACTTCATGTTGAGCATGGCCACCACAAGTTCTGCCGTCCCAGGTCCATCACTTGTTCATCACACTGAAAAATGTTCCCAACAGGGTGAGTCAAACAGACTCAATGTGTACACGACACTAAATCATAATAGAATCAGGCATATCACATATTACACATTCAAAACATAGAATACAGGTTATGATGCATTCCCAAACCCAAACCTAGTTGTCCATCCGCTACACACCCCCGTACCTGCCAGTCACACCGTGGGGACTACTAAGTCAACCCTCCATCCGCTACACACCATCGAAGGCGATCATTTGCAATCGGCGTGCTCATCGCCCATATAAAATTTTGTGGCATAGCCACAGATAATTGTGTCATGAGACACCACATTCGAGATAATGTAACCGAAGTTACCACATTCAGATAATGTGACCGAAGTCACCACATTCAGATAATGTGACCGAAGTCACCACATTCGAGATAGTGAGACCGTAGTCATCACATTCACTTCCCTTTTTCATATATCCCGAATGACCTATATTATTCATATCATGCATATCATACTTAAATTCTCATTCTTATAAATTTTCACATGTTATAAATAACATATTTCATAATCCTAGTGGAAGTAGGAAACGCGTGCTGAGTACTTGGTACCATATTATGGTACCTTAGCCACATTCTTATAAACATGCATATTTTACATATTACCATCAATCTTATTAAAAGTTAGTGTGGGGGTACACACTGATTCGCTTAAAATTTCCTTGAGATCCCGAAAAGCTTGATCTAATGCTTGGATCCTTAATCCCTACATTTGATTAATCACCTACTACTTTAATAAAAAGCCATTCGGCCATAAATCCAAATCCTAGTAGGATTAGTATACTTAAACTTACCTTGTGGATTTTAAATCTCGAAACTCACCGAATAACTAGGGAACACGTGGCCTATGGTGTACCTTCGGGAAAAGAACTTCTCCTTCCTTGTAGTCGACACTTAGTAAATCCCGAAAGATCTCTTCAAAGTTTCGGCAAATAAGAATATTGATGGGATTAGTCCTAGATTTCGACAAATCTAAAAGAAAAGAATAGAAATCAAAACTTGTTCTTACCCTTTCTTGAAGAAATCAACAGCACCTATGCTTGAAGCCCCTCAAAGATTCGGCTTTTGATGGATTGGAAAGAAAAGAGAAGGAAGAATAAAGATGGAGGATTCGGCTATGGCTTCTAATGGAGAGGAAAATATTCGGCTAGGTTCCAACAATTACTTAATCTCGACTTGACAAAAGAAAAGAAAGAAAAGAAGAGAAGAGAGCACTAAGAATTCGGCAGAGAAATGAGGAAGAACAAATTGATGAGTAGCCCTCCTTCCTTCCTTTATATAGAAATTATCATCTAAGGAGTCCCTTACTTGGCCACCACTCTCTCTATCGATAACTTTATCCTTTAATTATCACTTAAAATAAAAGATAATTCAGCAACTATCCTTACTTAGCCGAAATTATTAAACTCAAAGTCCCTTACTTGGCCATCACTTCTCCCTTATTTTCCTCTTTATCTCTTTATTCAAATTAAAAGAATTTAATCCAACAATTATCTCTTGAAAATAATGATAAATAAATCCCTTATTTATCCACTATTTATAAAAGAATAAAAGCTCCTAATTTATAGCCATGTGCCGTCCACCTCTCTGCTCCTTGTAGCAAAATAAAATTTCTTTTATTTGCTTCCCAAGTGACTCGAACTCAGGCCCATTCCTCTTGCATATGGCACCATTTCCATAGGCCCTAAGTGGCATCTTCAGACCACTTTTCCAAGCCTGTTTGTGTGTCAAATTTAACAAACTTTTTCTTTTAAGGCCTCCTTGCCTTAATTTCCCCTTTTAAACCTTAAAACTCGTCATTTCTAGGTCATTTCTAAGTTTCCAAAAATTTTCGATCGGCTCTGTAAACTTGACATTTCCTTACATTTCCATGACATTTCCTTACAAGACATTTCCTTACATTTCCAAGGTTCTAAAAATGTTCACTTTCCTCTTTTAAACTTACCATTTCCATACATTTCCGGGTTTCCAAAAATGTTCAAAATTTATTCTTAGTACATAAAACATGTCACTTCGTAGAACTAAACCGAAAATGCATAGGCCCTTTCCAGGATGTTACAACTTGCCAGTTGAACTGGAGCACAAAGTAATGTGGGCAATTAAGCAAGTGAACATGGACTATGAAGCTACTAGAAAGAAAAGGTTGTTGGATATCACTTAACTAGAGGAGATTAGGCGAAATGCCTATGAAAACGCTGCAATTTACAAGGAAAAGACCAAACGATGGCATGACAGAATTATTTTGCAGAGACAATTTATCGCGGGTCAACAAGTTTTATTATTCAATTCTAGACTGAAATTGCACCCGGGTAAATTGCTTTCACGTTGGTCTAGACCTTTCGAAGTTGTCGAAGTATTTCCTCATGGTGCAGTCACATCAGAGATTTACATGATGGACACCATTTCAAAGTGAATGGACAGTACTTGAAACACTATTTTGGGAATATTAATCAAAAGCAGGCAGAGACCATTAAATTGGTCGACAAATTTTATTTTTTATTAAATTTATTATTATATGATTTTATTTTATTTTATTTTATTTTTTGTTCAAGTTTGTTTTACTTCTTTCTTCTTCTTTTTTTTACAGAATAATTAGGTACCATTGTCGACGCACTTGGGCTTTATTTCAACGCATTTCGTACTATTGTACTGTCACTTATGGCTCATCATGAATGAGGGCATATTAGAAATTTCAGATCCCACCGTTTGATCAAAAGTGACCTAGCCGTCTGATCTGTCTGATCGGGCGCAATTCTCATTGGACATATTTATTCCCGCCAGTTTTATATCCCTTCACAAAAGTCACACCTTTCCATCTTCTTCTTTCACTCACTATAAACCCCCTCTCCACTGTGCCGATTGTAACACATACAAAGCAACCATTTTTATTCACTTTCTCTTCCTCAAGCTCGTACCTTTACAACTTTAAACTATCTTCACTCAAAAAAATATATGCCAAGAACGAGAGGATCAGTCAAGAAAGCCACCAAGTCTGTTGAAGGACACTCGTCCTCTGCAACTGCAGTTCGTGAACCATAATCCTCCATGCTAACGGAAAAAAAGGAACCAGTGATATTTTTAACGAAAGTGGCCAAGGACAAGTTTCAAGACAACATTTTGAAGCAAAACTTCCACCCAGAACAGAGCATTCTCCTTTCGCAACAGCAAGAATCGGGCAAGCAAGTCTACAAAACCATCTCTAAGCTGAAGTGGGAGAGTTTCTACACTCATCCTGAAAGCTATTCTCCTTCATTGGTACATGAGTTTTACACTAACCTTTATGACCATGAGTTAGAGCTCATCTTTGTTCGAGAAGGCTTAATCACATGGGATACTAGAAAATTCAATAAGTTGTGCAACACTAAAGTGGATGTAGATGAACACTCCGAGTTCATTGAGGATATCACAGACGAAAAAAGAGACCTGTTGGCGAAGGATTTATGTGTCGAAAGAGCATTGTGGACAGTTTTACATCAAGGGAATTATACGATGCACCGATGCTTCCTAACACTGCAAAGCAAAATTTGGTTTCATTTTGTCAACTGCCGGCTACAGCCCTCTACTCACAGCACCATAGTCACCCTCGATAGAATGTACCTGATACATTCAATTGTCAAGGGAAGAAAGATTGATGTCAACGCTATACTTCACCAGGAAATTACTAACTGCGCCGCAAGACAAACTGGAATTTTGGTTTTCCCATCGTTGGTGATGTTATTATGCCAGCAGAAAGGGATCATGCCCCGTGATGATGAAGAAGTCTTGGATAATAAGGGCCCAATCAGTGAAGCCTCTATTGAAAGAATGACTCGTGGCAAAGATACGCTAACAATGAAGGAGGTAGTGTAACACCCCTTACCCATGTCTGACGCCGGGACAGGATACGAGGCATTACCGAACTTAAACAAAACCTTTATACAAAATCGGCTATAAAATTTCATTCAATTTAACATTCCTCATTCACATGCAAATCGCCCCTTATATGGGCCCACAAGGCCCAAAACATACATTGGGAACTATTCGGGACTAAACCGAGAACTTAGGAAACTTTAAGAAGATTTAGAAAATTTTTCATCAAAACAGGGGTCACACGTCCATGTGGCTTGGGACACGCCCATGTGGGTAGGCCGTGTGGTCACACACGCCCATGTCCTTAGCCCATGTGACTCTCTGTTTATGACGTCATCAACAAAATTGGGTCACACGCCCGTGTGCTTAGGCCGTGTGGTGAATTAAATTCCAAAAAGTAAATGCAGACTTCACACGCCCACGTCCCAGGGTCGTGTTCTCCATACGCTGAGACTCACGGCCGTGTTTCTGCCTGTATGGCCAAGAAAATGCCTATTTTCCAGATCATTTGGTACCCTCATTTGCACATACTTAAACACAACTTCAATCCATCCATCCCAAACACACATAACCACATCACATAAAACCTTTAGTATAAGCACACACGTATAAATAGGCATTACAACTCATTAACCAATATGAACCAACACATTTGGACAAATCAAATGACACATACACAATTGATTAAGTCCCTATACATGCCATAGACTCAAAAGGTATTGCATTCACTTATACCTAACATGATAGCTTGATAGTGTGATAGCATCTCCAGCGGTCTCCAACCCGAGCTAGTATTAAACCCTACATGATATGAGAAAGGAAGGGGAGTAAGCTACAAAGCTTAGTAAGTATGTATTTAAATAATAAACAATTTATTACCATGCTTTTAACAATCCTTATTTTGATTTCTCAAGATAATGCCATCATTATTGCATAAAATTTCTCAACTCACTAATGTTCATCTTGAGCTGTCTACTTGAGTTAAAGTCACTAAATTATTTTTATCCGGAGCTATGGAACTCCAATTTAAGATCCGCTAATTTTCCTAGAAACTAGACTCACATATCTTATTACCATAAGATTTCCAGAATTTTTGGTTCATCCAATCAGTACAGTTTATTCTTTAAAGTCTCCCCTGTTTCACTGTCCGATAGTTCTGACCCCTCTTCACTAAAAATTTATTTTCTCATTGCACAGAACTCGAAAGATGTTCCCGTTTGTCTCTCTTGAAAATAAACTCATTTAAAAATTCAAGAATATAAATTTTATCCCTTGATTATTTTTGTACCAGTTTTAATGAATTTCCAAAGTCAGAACAGGGTATTCCGAAATCATTCTGACCCTGTCTTATAAAAATTAAAATAGCTCATAATCTTAAATTCTTTTGCTTACACCGTCTCTTCTATACAAAAATAGACTAAATAATATTTAATTTCATATCTTATTCAACTTCTGATTCAATTTCCACCACTTTTGGTGAATCTTCAAAGTGATTCAAGTGTTGCTATCCAAACTGTTTTATTGCTAATTTTACTCTATCATGTTTTCTTTGTATTAATTCTCATTTACACACTTATAATACTAAAGCATATCCATAGTTAGCCATGCCAATAGCTAGTCATCATCAAATATTTACAAGCCATTCATTGGCCAATTTAACTTATACATCAACAACAAAAACTTGAACATTTCATTTCTCAATTTAATTTGGCTTAAAAGCCTCACACATGATCACAATTCACATTTCCCACATATTCTTACATCATAAGCATAGACTTAGCTCTTTGTCATTGATGCATAAACTTAGCTCTTTGTCATCTTTGCATACTTAGCTCTTTTGCCCGTTGAACTACTCGAAATGTCGGAGGATACTCAATCTCATCATACATGTATCACAATGCCAATGCCATACCCCAGATATGGTCTTACATGGGATCACCTTTTGATGCTGATGCCATATCCCAGATATGGTCTTACACGGGATCTCTTAACTCGATGTCAATGCCATATCCCAAACATGGTGTTATACGAGATCGTACATAGATGTCGATGCCATGTCCCAGACATGGTCTTACACAAGATCTTCCTTTGGTGCCGAGGCCATGTCCCAGACATGGTTTTACACAGGACCTTCCTTATTCGGTGCCGATGCCATGTCCCAGACATGGTCTTATACGAGACCTATATTCGGTGTCGATGCCATGTCCCTGACATGGTCTTATGCGAGGCCTACATTCGGTGCCGATGCCATGTCCCAGACATGGTCTTAAACGGGACCTTCCTTATCTCATGTTGTGACATTAGAATCCTTGCTATTCCGAATGTTCAACCGGGACTTCAACTTAACATATTTTCATCATACTCTCATCGAGGCATCATTAGTCGATTTCATAGAAATAATATTCATTTCACATGATATCTAGAAATTAAAAATATAAAAACATTATGTAGCTTTAATTTCACACAAACTTACCTCGATATCAAAATGGCAAGAAGGGACCTAATCGTCAGTTACTCATTTTTCCCCCCGTTCTAAGTTTGAACCTCATTTTTTTCATCTATAACATCACATTTAGCTTACTTATTAGTCACATTATTCATTGTGACCCAAAAATCATACTATGGGAAAATTATGTTTTTGCCCCTAAACTTTGTCATATTTACACTTTTTCCCCTAGGCTCGTAAAATGATTTTTATTCGATTTCCTTGTATTTTAGGCCTAGCCGAATCATTTTCATAACTATAGCAGACCACAATTTGCATTCATTCAAACATTTTTCATACATTTTTTAACTTTTTAAAAATTAGTCCTTTTATGCGATTTCATCGAAAATCACTTAGTAAAAGTCGTTTACTACACACCGAACATTCATATTCTACCATTACACATAAAAGCACATGCATGTCATCCATGGGTAATTTTTTAAACACAAACCATAGCTCAAAATAATGGTAGAAATAGCTAAACCGAGTTACAGGGATCTCAAAAATGTAAAGAACATTAAAAATGGGGCTTGGATGCACTTACTATTGAGCTTGAAAGCTTGAAAACCCTAGCCATGGATTTCCCCATGCTAAATTCGGCCAAGGAAGAAGATGGAAAAAGGTTTTTGGCTTTTATTTTGTCTTTTAGTCCATTTAATTATCAAATTACCAAAATGCCCCTAACTTAAAAATATCCTATTTCACTTATCTAATGTCTATTTTTGTCCAACAATTTAACCAATGGTCTAATTTCCATTCAAGGACCTCCAATTTGAAATTTCATAGAAATTGGACACTTCTAACATGTGGAACTCAACTTTTGCACTTTTTTACAATTTAGTCCTTTTGAATAAATTGAGTGCCCAAACGTCGAAATTTTTGAACGAAATTTTCACGGAATCTTTCCATGAAATCGTAGACCATAAAAATATAATAAAAAATAAGATTTTTTTTCTCATCGGATTTGTGGCCTCAAAACCACTGTTCTGACTACGCCTAAAATCGGGTTGTTACAATTCTCCCCCTCTTTAGGGATTTTCGTCCCCGAAAATCTTACCAGAAGAAGTTGCTTTCAACTCTCCTGAAACACTTTCACTAATATTCTCATAATTACAAATAGATGTAATCTCATATATCTCTTTCCAATATCCTTTAAACTTTAGCACACAATGCCAGAGTAAACCGTCAAAATCTGAACTACCCTCTTAGACTTATCATTGATATAAAAACAAATTATTGTGCCAAAATGCAACTGCATACTCAGAGTTCCCTATGGCTCATCCCATAATTGCGATGTAACTTCAGGATCTCTATCCGACATAATGGAACTGGCACTCTACATAATCGAATAACCTCAGAAACATATTACTCGGCTAATCTGTCAAATAGGAAATCTGTACATAATGAAATGATCATACGGATCTTTCTTTGTCAATTGATCAACCATAAACCAATTAACATCTTACTTTTCGGGGATAAGGACAATCCCGAAATGAAATCTATGGTAACTCTATCTCATCATCACTCCCTTACCATCACTGACTATATTAGTCCTGCATATACTTGATTTCGGCTTACTTGCTAGCAAATAGACATTTGAACATAAAGTCAAAAATATTGTGATACATACTCAATCACCAGAACATCTACTCCTATAACTGCACATTTTATTATTCTTGGATGAATCGACGAGCTACTCATCGAGTCTCGTACAAAACTTTGTACAAACTCTAGGTTTACAAGATCGCGAATTCTATCTCAAAACAATAATAATAACAGGAATCAGGTCCAACCTGAAATTCGGAATAGAACGTCATTTCACACTGTACTCGTTTAGTTCACCACTCTCTATCACATATCTGAGCTTCTCAATTCACAAAGAAAGAATCACTTAAGCTTTTAATTTAGCTAGAACTAGTCCATCATCAAATAAGATAAATCAAGTAACCAGTACTCACAAAAATAATCAAAAATTTTCCATTCAAGCATCTATAACCATACTTGCTTTCCAAAAGGTAAGTCGATAATTACTCACAGTCTTTTAACATCTCAAAACATTTACGTTGTCTTAGTTTCAGATCTTTCTGGGATATTAGATACTTTTGTAACACCCCAAACCCGGCCCAAACGTTACGACCAGATCTGGTATGCTACGGGGTTTAACGTTAAAAACTTCACTTGGATGACTTTTGGAAATTCAGTTTGTTTATTTAGGTATTCGCTAAAATAGGTGATATTTGAAGAAAACCTTTGCTTTTCTTTGAACGTGTTTGAAATTCCCATATTTTTACTTCCTATAGATAAGTCTTTGAGCATAAAATTAAATTTAAAAAAAAAATAGAATAAAGACATTAACAATTATAATCCGAACCTAAGCTATGGAGCCTTATTACATAAATAGTCCCAAAATTGAAAATTTAAAGGAAAACTGAAAATAGTTTATGAAAATATAAGACTTGATGACCCCTCAAGTGCGCCTCGGCTCCCATGTCCACGATCTCACGCTCATCTGAAAAGTCGGGAAAAATAAAGGGTGAGTCACCAAGACTCGGTGTGCAAATCCCGAAAACACATAAAAGGCTTGAGGCCCACAAACACATTATGGGCCTTGGCCCATACACAATGGCAACAAAATATTCACATCTTTGCATGGCCCAACCCAACCTAAAACTCCATCCTCTACACACCAGCCCGTACGACCATCACACCTCGGGATTTCTACAACCAACCCACCAACCGCTACACACCATATCAACATGATCATCTTTATCGGTTATAATGCCGATCACCATGTGACCTTATAATTCAACGTGGTAGAGCCACCGATCAACTTTGTGTGACCTTATAATCAAGTGTGGCAGAGCCACCGATCACTATTGTGACCTAAGTGTACATATCGTGGTGTACATATCGTGGTTTAACCTCCGATCGATAGGTGACCTTTTAACATGCTCTTCCCCTCATCATATCAACCCCATCCCATGCATACATCCATGCGAAGCAAAATAATATACTACCTAAAAGATCACGATCTATCACATACATCGATACACATAGAGAAGTTTCTATGATTACGCACTGGCATCCCTTGCCTACCCTTTTAAGATGTACGACGGTATCCATCTGACCTTTATCCGGCTTTTAGCCCATAACATATATAGTGCAGATTAATTAGTGTGATAGAGATCTACACACGATTCTGAGACAAGACGAGACTTTCTATGTTGACACTATCGAAGCCGATATGATTGCTAAGCTGTCTAAGGTTTTGTTCTAGAGCCGATCCACAACCCGGTGGCCAATCTCGAAGCTAGCGACACACGCTCGTTTCTTAAACATAGGGATTGGTTTAACAGATCTAATCCCCTCCTTCACCTGATCGATATTTGATTCCATCAAAAGACCTTATCAGTTGCTACCATAATAACATATGGTTAAGATCACAATTACGATAGCGAATCTAACGAGAATCTAAAGAGAAACCCCTTACCTTGAAATCCCAAAAGAGAGATATGAGGTTCGAGAGACTAGCGATTCGGCTTTTAAATCTAAGCGATCTACTTCAATTCCCGAATGTCGCCCAAACACGTAAACACAAGAAACCATCAATCCATTAGCCTTTCGGCTTTGTCTTCTAAAAACCGAAAGAGAAAAAAGAATAGATCAGAAGAAACCGGCACCTACCTTTACAGAGAATTCGGCAACTCCTAAAAGATTTCAGCTTTTTGCGAAAATCAAAAAGAGAAGATGATTCAAAGAAATATATGGAGATTCGGCTTTCAATGAAGAAATCGGCAGGAAGAAAAAGAATGGGCACTAGGACATTCGGCTATGGCAAAAGAGAGTAAAGAGAAGGAATACTTAAGGGTTTCAACTTATAGAATAAATCCGGAAAAGGTGTAGAGAAAGGCTATGAGGTTTCGGCTTTAGCAGAGAATGAACAAGAAGATGAAACTTTAGGAGTTTTCAGCTTTTTGAGAAAAGAAACAACTAAGAGAAGAGAATGAGAATAAATGCAGAAATTAAGAAGTACCCTATTTTCTAATCAAATTTTTGGCACACACACTAACCAAAAGCCGGAATTGCCCTCTTTTGAAAACTAAGACTAATTAATTAACAAGGGAAATTTCGGCACCCCCCTTAGCCTTATCAAAACTTATTTCCTCTTTCCCCTAGAGTTGGAAATCCGGCCACTACTGTGATCAGTAGATAATTTCTAAACTTTCTCCCTTATCCTTACCTGATCTCT
This sequence comes from Gossypium sturtianum, assembly GCA_025698515.1. Classification (NCBI taxonomy): domain Eukaryota; kingdom Viridiplantae; phylum Streptophyta; class Magnoliopsida; order Malvales; family Malvaceae; genus Gossypium; species Gossypium sturtianum. The sequence goes on along the minus strand of CM046947.1, from coordinate 69,078,041 downwards.
CATCCACAAGTGACCCAGATAACACCACCTCTTCTTCCTTTTATCTCCCACATTATCCACATTATCCAAACACATAAATCTCCTAATTCCAATCATCCTAGCCGCCCCCAACTCTCCTCTCTTTTGACGCCAAAACATTTAAAATAAGTGGGTAATGCGAATCAAACCTTGGACCTCCCTATTGCTTATCACGCCACCTCAAAGCCCCTAAGTAGCGCAACTGACCACTAGGCCACAAGCCTATTTGTGTGTCTTAATTTACAGATAATATCTTTTAAGCCCAATCCTAGCTGACTTTCCACCAGAGTGCCCAAGCAGAAAATTCGATTAGGGCCTCGGCCCAATCCCTGAGCCCATTCTTAACCCCTTAAACACCCTAACTAGCACATCAAGCGTAACATAAACATCACAGCACACTAAATGTGAAGCCCCACCAATTCAGGATGTTACAGTTCTACCCCTTTAAAGAAATTTCGGCCTCAAAATTACCTGATAAGAATAGAGGTGGGTACTGCTACCGCATTGCTTCCTCTGGTTCCCAAGTAGGCTCCTCAGAACTGTGATTCCGCCATAGAACCTTAACCAACGAAATCGTCTTCCTTCGCAATACTTTGACATCACGATCCAGAATTTCTACTGGTTCCTCATCAAAGGATAAATCGGGTCTTACTTCAATTTCTTCCACAGACACCACGTGGGATGGATCCAAACGGTAACGTCTTAGCATAGAGACGTGGAATACATTATGAATCTGGCTTAGCTCAGAAGGTAGCTCTAGCTTATAAGCTACTGGTCCCACTCGTTTCAACACCCGATAAGGTCCGATAAATCTGAGACTTAATTTACCTTTCCGTCCAAACCTCAGTACTTTTTTCCATGGCGACACCTTCGAGAACACCTTGTCACCCACTGCAAATTCTATGTCCTTACGCTTCAGGTCAGCATAAGACTTCTGTCGGTCTGACGCTTCCTTTAATCGTGCCCGAATTAACTCTACCTTCTATTCTGTCTCGGTAACCAATTCCGGAGCCAAAATCTAACGTTCTCCTAATTCCGTCCAACAGGTAGGTGTACGACACCTCCGCCCGTACAATGCTTTATAGGGCGCCATCTGAATACTTGACTGGTAGCTATTGTTGTACGTAAACTCCGCCAACGGTAAGAACTCTTCCCAACTACCCCTGAAGTCAATGACACATCCTCTTAACATGTCCTCTAAGATCGGATTACCCGCTCGGGTATCCATCCATCACCGAGGATGATGGCGCCGTCTTGAAATCCAACTTTGTACCCAACGCTTGATGCAATGCCTTCCAAAATCATGAGGTGAACCTAGGGTCCCTGTCTGATATTATTGATACTGGTACCCCATGCAACCTCACTACCTCTGCTATGTATAGCTTAGCCAATTTCTGTAGAGAGTAATCGACACGTACTGGTATGAAATGAGCAAACTTCGTCAAGCGGTCAACAATCACCCAGACCGAATCTTTCTTAGTAGGCGTGAGGGGTAGCCCACTAACAAAGTCCATTGCGATCCTTTCCCACTCCCATTGTGGAATCTTCACCGGTTACAACAACCCTGATGGTAACTGATGTTCTGCCTTTACCTGCTGACAGGTCAAACACTTCTCCATAAATTCGGTCACCTCTCGTTTGAAACCCAGCCACCAGAACTAATCTCGCAAATATCGATACATCTTACTTCCTCCAAGGTGCATAGCGTATGGACTACCATGCGCTTCTTGCAAAATCTTATGCCTCAACTCAGGATCTTTCGGCATACACACTCTCCCTTGAAAACATAATAGCCCTTCCTCATTCACACTAAATTCCGTTGATCCTTCACTTGATCCTACAGGAAACTTCTCCTGTAGCAACTCATCGGTCTGTTTGCCCGCGTGCTGGCTGACCCAAGAGGGTTTCACCTGAAGTTTAGCTAATAAACTCCCATCATCGTATAAACTGAGGTGAGCAAGCATTGCTCTCAAATCAGAGATTACTTTACGACTCAGAGCATCCGCCACCACGTTGGCTTTTCCCGGATGGAACTCAATCGAGCAGTCATAATCCTTTAATAACTCAATCCACCTCCTTTGCCTTAGATTGAACTCCTTCTGGGTCAAAAGGTATTTTAAGCTCTTATGATCGGTATAAATGACGGATTTCTCCCCGTACAGATAATGCCTCCAAATCTTCAAGGCAAAAACCACCGCCGCCAATTCCAAATCATGTGTGGGATAATTTGATTCATGCGGTCTTAGCTACCGAGATGCATACGCAACAACCTTCCCATCTTGCATCAACACGCATCCTAGTCCCGTGTGTGAAGCATCACAGTAAATCACAAACTCCTTTCCAGCCTCCGGCTGAATCAACACCGGAGCCTCTGTCAAGATCCTCTTTAACCTCTCGAAACTCTCTTGCTGCTTACCAGACCAAACAAACGGAACCCCTTTTCGCAACAACTTAGTCAACGGTGCCGCGATCAATGAAAATCCTTCAACAAACCTTCTGTAATACCCGACTAAACCAAGAAAACTTCAAATTTCTACTACCGACTTAGGCGACTTCCAATCCAACACCGCTTCAATCTTCCGGGGATCGACTCTTATCCCTTCTGCCAACACCACGTGGCCTAGAAAAGTAACTTCACTTAGCCAAAATTTACACTTACTGAATTTGGCGTAGAGCTGCTTCTCCCTCAGAATCTGTAGAACCTCCCGAAGATGTGAATCATGCTCCTCTTCTGATTTCGAATAGACCAGGATGTCATCTATAAATACCATGACAAACCGATCCAAGTAGGGTTGGAACACTCGGTTCATCATGTCCATAAATGCTGCTGGCGCGTTGGTCAACCCAAATGGCATCACCATGAATTCGTAGTGACCATAGCGAGTTCTGAAAGCCGCCTTATGAATATCAGCCTCCTTGACCTTAAGCTGATGATACCCCGATCTCAGATCTATCTTTGAGAAAACTGAAGCCCTCTTCAGCTTATCGAACAAGTCATTGATCCTTGGTAACGTGTATTTATTCTTGATTGTCAATTTATTCAACTGATGATAGTCAATGCACATATGCATTGATCCATCCTTCTTCTTAACTAATAATACCGGCGCACCCCAAGGTGACACACTCGGTCGGATAAACCCTCTATCCAGCAACTCTTGGATCTGAGCCTTCAATTCCACCAACTCCTTCGGTGCCATCCTGTACATAGCGATAGATACTGGCGCTGTTCCCGGAAGAAGATCAATACCAAACTCAACTTCACGATCTGGGGGTAATCTTGGAAGCTCTTCTGGGAAAACATCAGGAAATTCCCTCACCGTCTTAACGTCTCCAACAGTTAGTTCCTTGGCTTCCAGAGCCCAAACAAAAATTAAAATTGCCTCGCATCCTTTCTTCACCATCCTTTCTGCTCTTAAGGCAGACACCACATTTGACAAACAGTTCCCCCTTTCACCTATCACCAACACTTCGCCACCTTCGGGAGTTTTTAACACCATACGCTTGGCTACACAGTCCAAATTTGCTTGATACTTCACTAACCAATCCATTCCTAAGATCAAATCGAACTCCCCCAAGCGGTAGTTCCATCAGATCACCGAAAAGCTACCCCTTGAACTTCCGTGGGTACATCCTTATCTGATTTGCTCACCACTACAGTTTGTCCTATAGGGCTCACTACAGTCATCTCCCTAGAAGAAGTCTCATAATCTAAGTTCAAAGTTCCCGCTATAGCACTAGCAACATAAGAGTGCGTCGAACCAATATCAATCAAAGCAAGTATAAGGCAAACCATAAATTAGAAAGCGTCACGGTTATGACATCGGTGCGTCGGCCTCCTCTCTCGACGTCTGGCGGCATAAACTAACCTGGTGTCTCGCCTCGGTTTTCGCCCCTCGACTGGTGCTCCACGGCCCGGCGAAACCGTTACCACCCTGGGTGGACCACGACCCTCTCGTGGTGCTGACCACCTCTTCCCGACTGTGCATTCCCTTGACCCGTGGGCCCTTCAATGCCCCGTTACTGCGACCAGTCTCTAACTTGGTGGTCCGTAGATCCACACCTAAAGCACTTCCCACTTCCCGCCCAACACTCACCTACATGGAATCTACCACATCGAGCACATACGTATGCGACTAACAGCAGCAGTTCTCTTCTCCCACCTCGGCCAGTCTGACCTAGGCCTTTTACGAAAGTACGCCGGTGGCCCTGATGATCCAAAATTTCTCTTACTTCCACCCCTATCTCTATCCCGATTCAATTTTTCTGTCCGCTTAATCTCCTCAGCTATCTTAGCTTTTTCCAATAGCACAGCAAATTCCCTCTCCCGCTGTGGTGCTATCAATACACGCAGATCATCCCTCAAACCATCTTCAAATCGAACACAACGTTCATGGTCTGTGGCCACCATCCCTCGAGCATAACGGCTAAGGCATAAGAATTTCGCTTCATACGCAGCCACCGACCTACTTCCTTGAATCAGATTCAGAAATGCTTTATGCTGCGCATCCACATAACTCGACCCAATGTATTTACTCTGGAATGCCGTTTTGAAGAGATCCCAGGTGATACGGTCAGCCACCGTACCATCCTTAACCGTAAGCCACCATTGATAAGCTTCGTCCCGCAGGAGAGATACAACCCCTTTTAGTTTTTCCTCTTCCGTGAAATCTAGATCATCCATTATACGCTCAACCGCCTCCAACCAATACTCAGCTGTACTCGGGGCTATATCAGAAATTCCCCTAAACATTTCCGCCCCATTGGCTCTAAGTCGCCGACCAGATTTACGGGCTCTGTGCCCATGCACGCCCAAACAACCCTCTCTAAAACCCTTAACATCGCCCGAGATACCGCATCATCTCGGTACATGCGGTCCGAAATTCCATCTCCGCAATGGGTGGTACTGGCATCTCGTTTCCAGACCCATGGCCAGATCCTACTGGTTCTGACACAGCCATCCTACCTCTCCCACGACCACGCGGCAGACGTTCACGACCCCTAGTACTCATTCTAACGATTCGCGTTTATCTGATTAGAAATTTTATGAATTATTAATTTCTTTCACTAGTTAACCATGAACAATCTTATGGACAATAGTTTCAAGAGTAGTTCTTTCGAATTCGAAATTATATCTACGGGTTTCAGTCTCAAGTCTGTATCTCCTAGTTCTAGGAATCCCATACATTCAACCATCATACATCAACATACAAGTAGCATCTATGAACTCACATTCGTCACATAAGGGTATTTTTGTCATTTCACTACCCAGGGGTTTTTCCGTAATTTTATCCTACAATGGTATTTTCGTAATTTCCCAAATTAGAGTATCTTGGTGTTTTTTTTCGAAATAGAAATATTTTGGTTTTTTTTATAAAGCAGGGGTATTTTGGAAAATTTAATTTTTTTCAAATCGAGGGTATTTTGGTAATTTCACAATTTTTGATAATTTTGTAAACCGGGTGCTATTGTAAATCTAGGGGTTTTTGGGTAAATTTTCAAAACATGAGTATTTTGGTAATTTACAAAACTAAGGGTATTTGGTCCCTTTCGGGTTTTAATTATGGTCTTTGGCCCGTCAACAAGTCCTCGCGACTAAGGTGAACAGTGACTACGCACCAGGTAGAATTCCAGCGAAGAGGAGGTGAGCCACTAGGGCCGCTTAAGTATCAAGCTCTCCCTGAATCCAATCTTAGACATGCGTATGCCTGTTACCACACCCTAACCCAGCAACTTGTTTACGGACATGTTTAATTAGATTAAGTTTTATGAAATTGAATAGTTGTTTAAACTAGGCCTAAGATCCATTAACTGTATCATACTAGTCTACGTCCATAAAGCCCATCAAACCCAACATGCATATCACATCAAGAGTTAGAATACTTACCTACGTGGATCAGGTGCCGGTAGACTCGAAGGCCATATATCAACCCAAAGCATTTTTCTCAAATTCACATCAATTTTACAACACCCTACTAGACCCATTTCACGACCCGTGTTTTTATGGCGGGCTCGATACCAAAATGTAACACCCCAAACTGGCCCAAACGTTACGACCAGATCCGGTATGCTACGGGTTTAACGTTAAAAACTTCACTTGGATGACTTTTGGAAATTCATTTTGTTTATTTAGGTATTCACTAAAATAGGTGATATTTGAAGAAAACCTTTGCTTTTCTTTGAACGTGTTTGAAATTCCCATATTTTTACTTCCTATAGATAAGTCTTTGAACATAAAATTAAATTTTAAAAAAAATAGAATAAAGACATTAACAATTATAATCTGAACTTAAGCTATGGAGCTTTATTACATAAATAGTCCCAAAATTGAAAACTTAAAGGAAAACTGAAAATAGTTTATGAAAATATAAGACTTGATGGCCCCTCGAGTCCGCCTCGGCTCCCATGTCCACGATCTATTGCTCATCCGAAAAGTCGGGGAAAATAAAGGGGTGAGTCACCAAGACTCGGTGTGCAAATCGAAAACACATAAAAGGCTTGAGGCCCACAAACACATTATGGGCCTTGGCCCATACACAATGGCAACAAAATATTCACATGCTTTGCATGGCCCAACCCAACCTAAAAGTCCATCCTCTACACACCAGCCCGTGCATCACCATCACACCTCGTGGATTTCTACAATCAACCCACCAACCGCTACACACCATATCAATAGTCATCTTTATCGGTTATAATGCCGATCACCATGTGACCTTATAATCCATCGTGGCGAGCCACCGATCACTGTGTGACCTTATAATCAAGTGTGGCGAGCCACCGATCACTATTGTGACCTAAGTGTACATATCGTGGTTTAACCTCCGATCACTAGGTGACCTTTTAACATGCTCTTCCCCTTCATCATATCAACCCCATCCCATGCATACATCCATGCAGAAGCAAAATAATATACTACCTAAAAGATCACAGTCTATCACATACATCGATACACATAGAGAAGTTTCTATGATTACATACCTGGCATCCCTTGCCTACCCTTTTCGGGTAATATGGTATCCATACAGACCTTTATCCGACTTTTAGCCCATAACATATATAGTACAGATTAATTAGTGTGATAGAGATCTACACACCTGATTACAGACAAGACGAGACTTTCTATGTTGACACTATCAAAAGCCGATACGACTGCTAACTCTCTAAGGTTTTGTTCTGGAGCCGGTCCACAACCCGGTGGCCAATCCCAAACAATTGACACCGCTCGTTTCTTAAACTTGGGGATTGGTTTAACAGATCCAATCCCCTCTTTCACCTGATCGATATTTGATTCCATCAAAAGACCTTATCAGTTGCTACCATCATAACATATGGTTAAGATCACAATTACGATAGTGAATCTAACGAGAATCTAAAGAGAACCCCTTCCCTTGAAATCCCAAAAAGAGAGATATGAGGTTTAGAGACTAGCGGTTTCGGCTTTTAAATCTAAGCGATCTACTTCAATTCTCGAATGTCGCCCAACACGTAAACACAAGAAACCATCAATCCATTAGCCTTTCGGCTTTGTCTTCTAAAAACCGAAAGAGAAAAAAGAATAGATTAGAAGAAATCGGCACCTACCTTTACAGAGAATTCGGCAACTCCTAGAAGATTTCGGCTTTTTGCAAAAATCAAAAAGAGACGATGATTCAAAGAAATCTATGGAGATTCGTCTTTCAATGAAGAAATCGGTAGGAAGAAAAAGAATGGGCACTAGGACATTCGGCTATGGTAGAAGAGAGTAAAGAGAAGGAATACTTAAGGGTTTCGGCTTATAGAAGAAATCGGGAAAAGGTGTAGAGAAAGGCTATGAGGTTTCTGCTTTAGCAGAGAATGAAGAAGAAGATGGAACTTTAGGAGTTTTCGGCTTTTTGAGAAAAGAAACAACTAAGAGAAGAGAATGAGAATAAATGTCGAAATTAAGAAGTACCCTATTTTCTAATCAAATTTTCGGCACACACACTAACCAAAAGCCGGAATTGCCCTCTTTTGAAAACTAAGACTAATTAATTAACAAGGGAAATTTCGGCACCCCCCTTAGCCTCATCAAAACCGATTTCCTCTTTCCCCCAGAGTTGGAAATCCGGCCACTACTGTGATCAGTAGATAATTTCTAAACTTTCTCCCTTATCCTTACCTGATCCCTCATCCACAAGTGACCCAGATAACACCACCTCTTCTTCCATTTATCTGCCACATTATCCACATTATCCAAACACATAAATCTCCTAATTCCAAGCATCCTACCCGCCCCCAACTCTCCTCTCTTTTAATGCCAAAAACATTTAAAATAAGTGGGTAATGCGACTCGAACCTTGGACCTCCCTATTGCTTATCACGCCACCTCAAAGCCCCTAAGTAGCGCCACTGATCACTGGGCCACAAGCCCATTTGTGTGTCTTAATTTACAGATAATATTTTTTAAGCCCTATCCTAGCTGGCTTTCCACCAGAGTGCCCAAGCAAAAAATTCGATTAGGGCCTCGGCCCAATCCCTGAGCCCATTCTTAACCCTTTAAACACCCTAACTAGCACATCAAGCGTAACATAAACATCACAGCACAGTAAATGCGAAGCCCCACCAATTCAGGATGTTACAACTTTAACCCATTAGGATTAGGATGCATATGACACTTTTCACCGAACATACGAAATCATCCAGTTCACAACACAGATATAAAAGTGGCCGTCTCGAAATCATTAGTCGTACAGTTCTTTTTCATGTAACTTTAACCGTCTAAAAATGCAGACTGCTTCTTTACATTCTTGTATTAAATCATATTCTGATCTGTTCAATAGTACATCATTGAAAGATCGCAAATTCCTTACTCAATTCAAACTGATTAGAACTTTGCTAACATGCATAGATCATTTGAATTTTCATAAATGTGATGACTTTATCAATCGGTACAGCTTTAACTCATAATAACATCATTCGATTAGAACAATCCAGTAGACATATCTCTGTATCATACTTTCCAGAATATAATTTCTTCATTCAGACTATCCGTCTATATACTCGTGAATGTACAAAATTCATTACTATACTTGAGGATACTTTAAATACACATAACTCAATTGAATCGAATAGCCGAGATTAGTTTCTTCTTTATCTATGACATTGCATAATCTATGTAATCTTTAAAACATTCTGATATTTCTTCTAAAGCTGTTTTCACTTTCCAACTATTCTCATCTCTGTATACATTACTAATTATTTCATCACTGAACTCTTTAGTTTCACACTTATGAACTTATTCAACATGGTTCTCGTAAAATTTTGTCATAAAGTATCACTAGTAATAGGGTGAGGTCGTAAAGCCTCTAACTTGACTCTCATTAAAACACACATATGACTTAGCATTCATCATTAATGTAATATCATCATAATCACATAATCCACTTCAGACAATTTAATATACTTATTCATTTTACGAATGTTTTCTGCCATTCACAATTTCAAACAATTAATTTACTTACTAACATTTTTCAAATTAGAGAACGCCTTACGGATTCGAGTACGTCGTTTACTTGATGCCATAATCCAACTATGGTCTTACACGTACACACATGTACTGCCATGGTCCAACCATGGTCTTACGTCCACAATGCCATAACCCAGTTATGGTCTTTTCACTAAAATGCCATAGCCCAGCTATGGTCTTACATTCCATACTTTGCCTTGGTCCAACCATGGTCTTATCCGTCAATTCATCATTGAACGATCATACTCATCTCCTGCGTTCTACTTAATTTGATCTTCTAATTCAACTTCCATACTATTATAATGTTTGTGGTTTCATAACAGAGTCATGAAACAAAACATTATATATTCTCTAATTTAACAATTAAACATGAGATTCAATTATGTGGACATACTGATTATACATTATTCAAACAAGTGTACATACACACATATTTCGTCCATTGGGTAAGTTTACTTATTGATAAACCGTAATATATACATATTTTAATCCCACATTTAGCGTACTTTTGGATGATTTATCCCTTGAATTGTGAAATTTGATACTCCTAATCCTTTAATTTCATGTTTTATACTTAGGAGAGCATTAGAGGATGAAAAGAACGAGAAACGGGCTAAAAACAGGCCAAATGGGTCAAAGTAGGAAATCAGGGCCCAAGCCACACGGCCGTGCCCCTTTAGCAGGCTCGACCACGGCCTGGATTCGATTCACACGGACGTGTTGCACGAGCGTGTCCCTGCCGTGACAAAGAGGAATTTAACTCAGAATAGGGTACTTAGAGGCAAAGAAAGACATTCCAAAAGCCTATATAAACACCCTAAAGGCCAACCTTGAGGGGGCGTCCAGCTAGGCCAAGGAGCCAAGCCAGAGAGGTCAGAATTGTGGGATTTACTTAAAGAAAGCCATTTGATTCATCTCAAGAAGCCGAAATCATACTCAAGACGGAGGATCTCTCCTTCAATTCCTTGGGGTTTTAGGTTGTCTTATGTTTTGTTTTATATTTTCTTCTCGAGATGTATTCTTTTATGATTATGAACTAAACCCCTCAGATACGAGGGGATGAAGCCTAAGACGGATCTTGTTATTGTTTTTGAACTATATGATAAATACTTGATTTGTTCTTAACTATGTGTTCTTAATTCTTGTTTTGATATTTCAGGATATTGATTCAAGTATTGATGTGCTTAGGCAGTGGAGGAATAATCCCTGTTTAAGAGTAGATCTAGCATAGTTAAGCGAAGTTGATCGCAACCCTAGAGATAGGATGACGAAAATCTGCCAAATTAGGGTCAAACCTAATATGGGAGTCCATAGATCGAGTTAATGCAATCCTAGGGGTTTTAATTAGAAAGAGATTTCAATTAATCAACCTAGGGTTAAACGTTAGTAGCCTCGAGAGAGGTATTAATATAAATTAGGACGGATCAAGTCAAGTGAATAAATCGTCTGGTTCAGAGTTAAATAACAAGTGAAGTCTAGGTGGATTCTTCCTCGGGTATTGTCTTAATCAATTAGTTTTTCCCACAAGTATTTTCCCCAATTCATTCTCTGTGTCTTAGCGTCTTTAGCTTAGTAGTTAGTTAATTTTAGAATAAACAACAAATCCCTTAATTCTTAGGCTAAATAATAAAAAGAAAGTCGAGATTAGTACTTTTGGTTCCTTTGGGTTCGACATTCGGTCTTGCCACTAAGCTATACTACTATTCGATAGGTGCGCTTGCCTCAATCGTGGTGATAGTTAGTTTCTAGGTTAGATCATTCATTTTATAAATATTAAGACTCTCGACACACGATCAAGTTTTTGGCACCGTTGCCGAGGAACTAAAATATTAAGAACGCTCAATTTTTATTACTTTAGCCATTTTTTTTGCAATTTACTTTTATTCTATTTTTAACTTTGCTAATATTCTTTATTTTTGTTCCTAGCGGGTACCTCTAGTTTATGACTAGAAGGAACCCGACAGGACCCTTAATTTACGACAGTGATATTGAAGGTACCGTTCGCTGAAATCGTAAAGAAATAAGGCGAAGCTTAAATTACATAGAAGAAGAACAAGAAGACGAAACCAATACTACCGAAGAGATGGCTGAGAATAATCTGCTACCTCCAGAGGTGGCCGAAAATCATGCTCCTCAAACTATGTATGATTATGCAAAACGTAATTTAACAAGAAATGAGTCAAGTATTGTTAGACCCGCTATTGCTGCAAATAATTTTGAATTGAAACCTAACACTATACAGATGATACAACAGTTTGTTCAGTTTGATGGTTTGCAGGATGAGGATCCTAACACCCACTTAGAGAATTTTCTAGAATTCTGTGATACCTTCAAAATAACTGGCGTTTCTGATGATGCCATCCGTCTTCAGTTATTTCCCTTTTCTTTGAGGAATAAAACAAAACAGTGGTTGAATTATCTTCCACGAGGGTCAAGCACTACATGGGATCAAATGACCGAAAAATTCATGTTAAAATATTTTCCACAGGCCAAAACGGTCAAGTTGAGGAATGATATCTCTTCTTTTGTGCAGATGGATCTAGAAACACTATATGATGCATGGGAGAGATACAAGGATTTGTTGAGAAGGTGCCCTCACCATGGGCTACCTTTGTGGCTTCAGGTTCAAACCTTCTACAATGGTGTGAACCCCTCAACGAGGCAATTGATCGATTCAGCCGCCGGCGGAATGCTAAATAACAGAACTCCTGAAGCGCCTTACGAGTTTATAGAGGAGATGTCACTGGATAACTATCAGTGGCAAGTTACAAGGACAATGCCAACAAAAGCAGCCGGAGTTTTCAACCTCGACGCAGTAACCATGCTATCAAATCAGGTAGAGATGTTAAACAAAAAGATTGATGGTTTGTGTTCTTTGCAGGTACATCCGGTAATGCAGTGCGAAACAAGTGGAGGTGTGGCGAATCCTGAGTACCCACCCTACGGACATGGCATGGAAAACGGACAGATGAACTATATGGGTAACAATTTCAAATCTCAAAATAACCCTTATAGTAATACTTATAATCCAGGTTGGAGGAACCACCCCAATTTTTCATGGGGTGGTCAAGGAAATCAAAGACAACAACCCCCTCCAAACTTCCAACAACAGCCCTACCCACAGGAAAAGAAACCAAACCTTGAGGATATGCTAGTAAAATTCATTTTAGCGTCAGAAACTCATTTTCAGAATACCGAAATGACATTGAATAATCAGCAAACATTAATTAAAGAGCTTAAAAAACAACTAGAAAAGCTGACCAAGTTAGTTTCTGAAAGGTAACTAGGTCGTTTATCTAATAATACCAAACCCAAACCACAAGAGCAAGTAAAGGTAGTAACATTAAGGAGTGGGAAGGAATTGGTTGAAATAGAAAAGAAGATACCACAAGAAACTAATAAGGAGAAAAGTGAGGAAACCGAGAATGTAACATCCGTACGTGAAGAATTTAAGCCACCGATCCCATATCCGGCAAAGCTGAAGAAAGATCGCTTAGACGCACAATACGGTAAATTTCTTGAACTTTTAAAGCGAGTACATATCAACTTACCTTTTTGTTGAAGCTATTTCAGCAGATGCCGACGCACATAAAATTCCTAAAAGAGCTTCTAACAAATAAAATGAAGTTTGAAGGGATATCAACAAGTGGAACTTAATGAAGAATGTTCAGCCATCCTCCAAAACAAGCTACCAACCAAATTGAAAGATCCAGGAAGTTTCACTATTCCCTATTTCATTGGTAGTTTAAACATCGAGAAAGCACTAGCTGATCTAGGTGCCAGTAATAATTTAATGCCTTATAAAATGTTTAAGAAACTTGGTCTTGGAGAACCAAAACCCACTAGGATGAGTATTCAGTTAGCTGACAGATTTATTAAATATCCTAGGGGAATTATCGAAGATATTCTGGTAAAAGTTGATAAATTTATATTCCCTGTTGATTTTGTTGCGCTCGACATGGAAGAGGACATTGAGGTACCTTTAATTTTGGGGCGGCCCTTTTTAGCTACTGCTAGGGCTGTTACTGATGTAGGTGATGGTAAACTTGTAACAGTCCGAATTTGACCCTAATCGGAACGGTGGTTTCAGGACCACGAATCTGAGCCCAAAAAAATTTTATATATTATTTTCCATGTTAATTATATGTGAATTTGTATGTGTGAAAGTTTCGTATGAAAATTTGATCGTTTGTGTACTCAATTAAGTAAAAAAGACTAAATCGCGTAAGTGGTAAAAGTGGCAAACTATTCAATTAAGTGGTTAAATTTGTTTGTTTTCTTTTGAATGAGTTTTAAGTTGCTAAATTTCCCTTTTTTATATGATAGTGGACGGCAAAGTCTAATGATAATGCCATATTATATTGTTTTCATATATTAAGTTATATGTATATTAATTACAAGCTTATTATATAATAAAAAGATAAAAAGAAACAAAAGTTTGCATGTGTTTTTCTTATTCTCTTTCATTGACCGAAACTAAAAGAAGGGAGAAAGAACATAAGTCTTCAAATATTCGGTCATTGCAAGCTTAGATTGAGGTATGTAATTAGCTCGGTTTTTGTTAATTTTTACGTTTTTGAGATCGTTGCTTCGTGAGCTTTAAAACCCATGTCTCAATTTCATGAATTGATGATGTTTGTGTAAAATGCTATGAATGCTATGTTGAGTTTCATAATGTTTTATGGTGTTAAATGATAGATAGGTAATTGATGAACATAATTTGTTCTTGAATTTTTGATGAATTTAGCTAAATAGGGCTAAATTGAGAAAATAAATCTTTGAGGGGTTAAAATGAAAAATCAATGAAATGTAGGGACTTATGTGACTATAGGGAAGATTTGGCCCTTAAGGATTGCATTTAAATTATGAGTATTTTGTGTTTTGTGCAATAGGGATTAAATTGTAAAAGTTGTAAATGTCAGGGGTAAAATGGTAATTTGCCCATTTAAGTGTTTTTGGATTAAATTGAAATGAAATGTGTTTGAATGAGCTCAAATTGAATGTGTTTAGATCAAGAACAAAGAAAAAACGGACTTGGATCGGAGAAAGGCAAAAGTTATTAAATAGCCGATTTTTGCTGTCCTACGATTTTCGAGGTAAGTCTATAAGCAATTAAATATCGTTAATAGAATTTATAACATTGATTATATGCTGAATTATGAAATTATGATTGTAAAATTTGTTATAGCCGAATGTGGATAGTGAATTTGAAATGAAATGTTGTTACATCTTTAACCGGGTTGATATGTTAAAGTGATTTGAATAATGTGTGACCTAGGTTAATTTGGGAAGCATTACTAATATGTGTATGGGATGATAATAATATTGTATCGGGCTTCGAGCCTAGCAGGCCTTGTGCCAGTGAATTGTATCGGGCTTCGAGCCTAGCAGGCCTTGTGCCGGTGAAGTGTTTCAGGCTTATTGCCTAGAAGGCTAAATGCCAGTGATCAAATTTCAGACTTCGGGTCTAGCAGGCTTAATGCTGGTGATGTGTTATAAATAGAGAACTCATGAATCATTTACAAGAGGGAACGTATTTACTGCAATAAGCTAAATGCTTGGGTAAGTACAAGTCTTTAATATTTGCAAGGAATAAGGTAAGTTAGTATATTACCATTTGAATTAAGTAAGATGTGATATAGTTTAAGCTTCGGTAAGAATTTTAAAATGTGTAATTGATCTTACTATTGATGAATATGATTTATATTATAATGGAATTTAAGCTTGAATATACTTTTGGAGAATCGGCCATATGTGAAAAATTCTAAATGTGAAAGAGGTTGGATTGGTTTGCATATATGTATAAATGAGTACATGTGATTGATATGTATGTTATATTTATTTGATTTGGAATATTCGAATACATATTGTATTTAGGTGTTTCGATGAGTTTACATGCTTATGGTAAGAAAATGATAATAGTAGGTTAAGTGAAATGACAGTATTCGGCCATGATGAAGTTACAAGTTGAATTGTTTATATTCAATGCCATAAACCAAATGTTTAAAATGCTTGAATGTTTAAATGTTATATTATAATTGCTTAAGACTTACTAAGCTAGTAAGCTTACTCTGTGTGTGTTCATTGTTCTGTTTTATAGATTTTGATCAAGCTACGAGCTCAGGGGATCGTCACCGAAGTCATCCACACTATTAACCTATTTTGGTACTTTTTAAGCTGGAATTTTTAAGTTTAAGGCATGTATAGGCTAGCCTAAGGTTTAAATGATATTTTGTCGATGTATATAAGCCATGCGAAAATGGCTTGTCTTAATATTAAATAACCTAAAGTTATGCAAGTCTTGAGGTAAGAGTACAAGTTTTTCTTGGATGATGAGTGTGAATGTGTTATAAATCATACCAAGTATTTATGTTTGTATATGTATGTTTGATATGAATCTTTGCTAGCTCTTTGGAAAGTGAATATATGTGGTAGTTCATCAAGTATGGGATAAGATTGGGTATACATTACTTTTGATGTTTTATATGGAAACATGAATATGTTTTATAAACTTTGCATTCGGCAATATGTGGAATTAATGGATATGTACTTGGATAGCCTATTCGGTTATGAATGAAATTGGTACATGTGTATCAAATTCAATTTATGTGATTTAGTAATGAAATGGCTAAAGTATGATACTATGGTCTTGATTGTATTCGGCCTTAATGCTTGCTCATTAAAATGGTAAAATCAGCATTGTAAGCAAGCATGCTTAATAGTTTGGTAAATTAACATGTCTATTATGTCATGCATTTTATTTAGTAAATAGCTCATTTTAGAATTATGTCATATAGTATATTATATGTGATGGATATTCATGTGGCTTGATTTAAATGTTAATGATGTAACGCCTAAATGATTGGGTTCGTAAAATGCATATGTTTTGCTTGAACTTCGAACATAAAATGTTGATATTAGTGCATGATAAGTATATTTATATATATACGTATATGATTTAGCATGAGGTTTTAGTTTATGACTTATACTTACTATCCTTGGAAAGTTGACGTTTGTGAACTTGCATATGTTTGAGTTAGGGATTAATGAAGGCTACTAATGAAGTAAATGATTGAAATGTGGATAAAGTAGAAATCATTTATATGGTATATTGCATATTCGGTTATAGTGACAATCATGCATGTGTATTAAGATCATTATATGTGTTTGGGCAATGAGAGAAATGTTTGGTATTTTAATTCGGTTTTGTTCTTACAAATGAGTAGTATTCTTGTTACTTATTGCAAATTGTAAATCCATGAATTTTCTAGAGGGAATTACGATATGCATATTATTGATTAAATCAAATTTTTTCTTAAAACAAAACTGTTCAAAATGAGTTCGGTTGTGATTATGTGAGTTATGGATGTTGTGGTGACTTGTTCTATGTCCAGTGATGCTTTCTAACCCTAGTCCGGCGACGGATACGGGTTAAGGGTATTACATTTGATTGGTATCAGAGCTTACGGTTTAGTCAATTCTAGGACTACCGTAGCGTGTGTGAGTCTAGCTATACATGCCTTAACTTTATAATACGATAGTGTGGTGACTTCTGACATTTAAATTGTGTTTTATATAGTAAATGGATCCTGACAGAGTTGTAGTTGATGATATAGAGAGCGTAGCGCCTGATCCCGCACATGGGTCAGGGCCGGTAGACTCTCGACCTATCTCGGGTAGCCATGAGGGGGAGGCTAAGCAAGCCTTCTACCAGATGATGAACGAATGGTTTACTCAATATGTCTAGACTAATCCAGCTGTGCAACAACCTCCAC
Organism: Gossypium sturtianum; assembly: GCA_025698515.1. Lineage (NCBI taxonomy): Eukaryota > Viridiplantae > Streptophyta > Magnoliopsida > Malvales > Malvaceae > Gossypium > Gossypium sturtianum. The sequence goes on along the minus strand of CM046947.1, from coordinate 69,060,764 downwards.
CCCCAAATAATCCATCTCCGATACCTATGGTACCTCCGATAGTAGATCCGATGAGTTTTAGCAGGCCTCCTGTAGATAAAATCAAGAAACACGGGGCCGAAGAGTTTAAAGCTAATGATGATGATGATGCGGAACGAGCTGAGCTGTGGCTTGATAATACTATCCGTGTGTTCGATGAGCTATCATGTACCCCGAATGAATGTTTAAATGTGCTATATCACTATTGAGGGACACCGCATATCACTGGTGGAATACACTAGTAGCGGTGGTTCCAAAGGATAAAGTAACCTGGGAATTCTTTCAAACCGAGTTCTGTAAGAAGTATATCAGTCAGAGATTCATCGATCAGAAGCTTAAAGAATTTTTAGAATTAAAGCAGGGTCGTATGACCGTGACAGAATACGAGCAAAAATTTGTGAGATTGAGTCGATATGCTCGTGAATGTATTTCAACCGAGGCTATTATGTGTAAAAGATTCGAAGACGGGTTGAATGAAGACATTAAGCTGCTGGTTGGCATACTTGAGATTAAAGAGTTCGTGGTACTTGTTGAACGAGCATGTAAAGTCGAAGAGCTTAGAAAAGAGAAAAGAAAAGCCGAATTTGAAGCTAAAGACATTCATAAAAGATCATCGGGTAAAACTTTTCATTCTGTATCGAAGAAGTTCAAAGATGAATCCAGTCGACATAAAGCTACTTCAGACTTCACTAGACGAGATCGACCTCCTGCGGGTTCCCGAGCTACTTCGATTGCCAGTGTTGGTAATGTTCAACAGGATTGGGTTGAGTGCAAGCATTGTGGGAAATGGCATTCTGGGAGTTGTAGATTCCGTGATCGGTCCTGTTTTAAATGTGGATCGATGGATCACTTTATTAGAGAGTGTCCGATGTTAGTCGAGCAAAACACTACTCAGAATGTGAGACAAAGTAACGTGTCAGCCCGCCAGGCATTCGGGTAATGTAGGTGGCAGTCAGAGGGGAACAAAAGATACAACGATTCGGTCAGAGGCTCGTGCACCTACTAGAGCATATGCTATACGCGCTCGTGAGGATGCTTCTTCCCCAGATGTTATTACCGGTACTTTCACTCTTTATGATACTATTGTTGTTGCATTGATTGATCCTGGTTCGACTCATTCTTATGTGTGTGAAACTTTAGTATCCAGTAAGACTCTGCCTGTTTAGTCTACTGAGTTTGTGATTCGTGTATCAAATCCCTTGAGTCGATGTGTTCTGGTTGATAAAGTGTGTAAAAGTTGCCCGTTGATTATTCGGGATTCATGCTTCCCAGCTGATTTAATGTTGTTGCCTTTTCATGAGTTCGACATAATTTTGGGAATGGACTGGTTGACTTTGTACGATGCTGTTGTTAATTGCAAAAGAAAGACTATTGACTTGAGATGTCAAGATGGAGAAATTATTCGGATTGAAATTAATGATCTGAATGGGTTTCCAGCAATAATATCTTCGATGTTAACTCGGAAGTATATGAGAAAAGGGTATGAAGCTTATTTTGCCTATGTGCTGGATAGTAAAGTGTCTGAAATGAAGATTGAATCCGTACCAGTCGTGTGTGAGTATTCAGATGTGTTTCTTGAAGAATTACCGGGTTTGCCACCTGTTCGAGAGGTAGGGTTTGGTATTGAATTAGTATCGAGGACGACTCCAATTTCGATAGCTCCGTATCGAATGACACCTACAGAATTAAAAGAGTTGAAAGCACAGTTGCAAAAGTTAATAGATAGGGGCTTTGCACGATCGAGTTTCTCTCCTTGGAGTGCACCAGTATTAATTGTGAAACAGAAAGATGTTAGATTTTGAATGGTCAGAAAAGTGTCAGAAAAGTTTCGATTAGTTGAAAGCTCTTTTAACCGAAGCTCCAATGTTGGTACAGCCTGAATCGGGTAAAGAATTTATTGTTTATAGTGACGCATCTCTGAATGGTTTAGGTTGCGTTTTGATACAGGAAGGCAAAGTCGTAGCCTATGCCTCAAGACAATTGAAGCCTCATGAAAGGAATTACCCGACACATGATTTAGAATTAGCAGCCATTGTGTTCGCGTTAAAGATTTGGCGCCATTATCTGTTCGGTGAGAAATGTCATGTTTATTCAGATCACAAGAGTTTGAAGTATTTGATGACATAGAGAGATTTGAATCTGAGACAACGCAGATGGTTAGAGCTGTTGAAAGATTACGAGTTAGTGATTGACTATCACCGGGAAAGGCTAATGTCGTTGCAGATGCTTTAACTCGAAAGTCATTATTTGCTCTTCGTGCGTTGAACGCACATATGGTTATGTCTGATGATGGTTTGATAATAGCCAAATTAAAAGCAAAACCGTTGTTTATTCAACAAATTGGTGATGCCCAAAAAGTCGATAAAGATTTTATTGCAAAACAAGCTCAGTGCGAAAGAATGTTGAGTCAGAATTTCGAATTGATGAGAATGACTACTTGAAGTTCAAAGATCGAATGTGTGTTTCGAGGAATTCGGATTTAATTCGAATGATATTGAATGAAGCCCATAGTGGCCGATTATCTGTTCATCTGGGTAGCACGAAAATGTATTATGATTTGAAACAGTTCTATTGGTGGCCTGGTATGAAACGGGACATATCCGAATTTGTTTCGAAGTGCTTAATTTGTCAGCAAGTAAAAGCCGAACATTAGGTGCCTTCTGGGTTACTTCAGCCGATCATGATACCTGAATAGAAATGGGATAAAATTTCTATAGATTTTGTCTCCGGTTTGCCTATGACACCGAGCAAGAAAGATGCAGTCTGGGTTATAGTGGATAGACTGACCAAATCAGCTCACTTTGTTCCAGTTCGTACGGATTATTCGCTCGATAAATTTGCTGAGTTGTATGTATCTCAAATTGTAAGATTACATGGTGTGCCGAGTTCCATTATTTCGGATAGAGATCCGAGAGTTACATTGCGGTTTTGGAAGAAGTTGCAAGATGCTTTAGGTACTAAACTCCACTTTAGCACAACCTTCCATCCGCAGACAGACGGTTAGTCTGAACAAACCATTCAGACACTTGAGGACATGTTGAGATGTTGCGTCCTTGAGTTTGAAGGTACGTGGGAAAGATACTTACCTTTGATTGAATTTTCTTATAATAACAATTTTCAATCTAGTATCAAAATGGCACCTTACGAAGCTCTATACGGCCACAAGTGTCGTACACTATTGTATTGGACCGAGCTTAGTGAAATTAAGATACACGGGGTTGATTTGATTAAAGAGACTGAACAGAAGGTGGCTATAATCAGAGATAGTTTGAAAGCTGCATCGGATCACCAAAAGTCCTATGCTGATTTGAAACGTAAAGACATTGAGTTTTAGATCAGAGATCGGGTATTTTTGAAAGTTTCACCATGGAAGAAAGTACTCTGATTTGGTCAAAAAGGCAAACTAAGTCCGAGATTCATCGGACCGTATGAGATCATCAAACATATCGGGCCTGTGGCTTATAAATTGAAGTTGCCTTCTGAATCAGAAAAGATACACAACGTATTTCATGTTTCGATGCTCCATAGATATAGATCGGATCCGTCACATGTTATTTCTCCGTCTGAAATTGAAATCCGGTCCGATATGACGTACGAGGAGGAACCAATTCGTATTTTAGCCCGTGAAATGAAAGAGTTAAGAAACAAGAAAATTCCATTAGTAAAAGTACTATGGAATCGACACGGAGTAGAAGAGGCTACGTGGGAGCCTGAAGATTCAATGAGGCAACAATATCCGACTTTGTTTAATGGTAAGATTTTCGGGGACAAAAATCTCTAAGGGGGGAGAGTTGTAAAAGTCCGAATTTGACCCTAATTGGAACGGTGGTTTCGGGACCACGAATCCGAGCCCAAAAAATTTTTAAATATTATTTTCCATGTTAATTATATGTGAATTTGTATGTGTGAAAGTTTCGTATGAAAATTTGATCGTTTGTGTACTCAATTAAGTAAAAAGGACTAAATCGCGTAAGTGGTAAAAGTGGCAAACTATTCAATTAAGTGGTTAAATTTGTTTGTTTTCTTTTGAATGAGTTTTAAGTTGCTAAATTTCCCTTTTTTATATGATAGTGGACGGCAAAGTCTAATGATAATGCCATATTATATTGTTTTTATATATTAAGTTATATGTATATTAATTATAAGCTTATTATATAATAAAAAGATAAAAAGAAACAAAAGTTTGCATGTGTTTTTCTTATTCTCTTTCATTGACCGAAACTAAAATAAGGGAGAAAGAACTTAAGTCTTCAAATATTCGGTCATTGCAAGCTTAGATTGAGGTATGTAATTAGCTCGGTTTTTGTTAATTTTTACATTTTTGAGATCGTTGCTTCGTGAGCTTTAAAACCCATGTCTCAATTTCATGAATTGATGATGTTTGTGTAAAATGCTAGGAATGCTATGTTGAGTTTCATAATGTTTTATGGTGTTAAATGATAGATAGGTAATTGATGAACATAATTTGTTCTTGAATTTTTGATGAATTTAGCTAAATAGGGCTAAATTGAGAAAATAAATCTTTGAGGGGTTAAAATGAAAAATCAACGAAATGTAGGGACTTATGTGACTATAGGGAAGATTCAGCCCTTAAGGATTGCATTTAAATTATGAGTATTTTGTGTTTTGTGCAATAGGGATTAAATTGTAAAAGTTGTAAATGTCAGGGGTAAAATGGTAATTTGCCCATTTAAGTGTTTTTGGATTAAATTGAAATGAAATGTGTTTGAATGAGCTCAAATTGAATGTGTTTAGATCAAGAACAAAGAAAAAACAGACTTGGATCGGAGAAAGGCAAAAGTTATTGAATATCCGATTTTTGCTGTCCTACGATTTTCGAGGTAAGTCTATAAGAATTTAAATATCGTTAATAGAATTTATAACATTGATTATATGCTGAATTATGAAATTATGATTGTAAAATTTGTTATAGCCGAATGTGGATAGTGAATTTGAAATGAAATGTTGTTACATCTTTAACCAGGTTGATATGTTAAAGTGATTTGAATAATGTGTGACCTAGGTTAATTTGGGCAGCATTACTAATATGTGTATGGGATGATAATAATATTGTATCGGGCTTTGAGCCTAGCAGGCCTTGTGCCGGTGAATTGTATCGGGCTTCGAGCCTAGCAGGCCTTGTGCCAGTGAATTGTATTGGGCTTCGAGCCTAGCAGGCCTTGTGCCGGTGAAGTGTTTCAGGCTTATTGCCTAGAAGGCTAAATGCCGGTGATCAAATTTCAGACTTCGGGTCTAGCAGGCTTAATGTCGGTGATGTGTTATAAATAGAGAATTCATGAATCATTTACAAGAGGGAACGTATTTACTGCAATAAGCTAAATGCTTGGGTAAGTACAAGTTTTTCATATTTGCAAGGAATAAGGTAAGTTAGTATATTACCATTTAAATTAAGTAAGATGTGATATAGTTTAAGCTTCGGTAAGAATTTTAAAATGTGTAATTGATCTTACTATTGATGAATATGATTTATATTATAATGGAATTTAAGCTTGAATATACTTTTGGAGAATAGGCCATATGTGAAAAATTCTAAATGTGAAAAAGGTTGGAATGGTTTGCATATATGTATAAATGAGTACATGTGATTGATATGTATGTTATATTTATTTGATTTGGAATATTCGAATACATATTGTATTTAGGTGTTTCGATGAGTTTACATGCTTATGGTAAGAAAATGATAATAGTAGGTTAAGTGAAATGACAGTATTCAGCCATGATGAAGTTACAAGTTGAATTGTTTATATTCAATGCCATAAACCAAATGTTTAAAATGCTTGAATGTTTGAATGTTATGTTATAATTGCTTAAGGCTTACTAAGCTAGTAAGCTTACTCTGTGTGTGTTCATTGTTCTGTTTTATAGATTTCGATCAAGCTACAGCTCAGGGGATCGTCACCGATGTCATCCACACTATTGACCTATTTTGGTACCTTTTAAGCTGGAATTTTTAAGTTTAAGGCATGTATAGGCTAGCCTAAGGTTTAAATGGTATTTTTTTGATGTATATAAGCCATGCGAAAATGGCTTGTCTTAATATTAAATAACCTAAAGTTATGCAAGTCTTGATTAAGGTAAGAGTACAAGTTTTGCTTGGATGATGAGTGTGAATGTGTTATAAACCATACCAAGTATTTATGTTTGTATATGTATGTTTGATATGAATCTTTGCTAGCTCTTTGGAAAGTGAATATATGTGGTAGTTCATCAAGTATGGGATAAGATTGGGTATACATTACTTTTGATGTTTTATATGGAAACATGAATATGTTTTATAAACTTTGCATTCGGCAATATGTGGAATTAATGGATATGTACTTGGATAGCCTATTCGATTATGAATGAAATTGGTGCATGTGTATCAAATTCAATTTATGTGATTAAGTAATGAAATGGCTAAATTATGATACTATGGTCTTGATTGTATTTGGCCTTAATGCTTGCTCATTAAAATGGTAAAATCAGCATTGTAAGCAAGCATGCTTAGTAGTTTGGTTAATTAACATGTCTATTATGTCATGCATTTTATTTAGTAAATAGCTTATTTTAGAATTATGTCATATAGTATATTATATGTGATGGATATTCATGTGGCTTGATTTAAATGTTAATGATGTAACGCCTAAATGATTGGGTTCGTAAAATGCATATGTTTTGCTTGAACTTCGAATATAAAATGTTGATATTAGTGCATGATAAGTATATTTATATATATATGTATATGATTTAGCATGAGGTTTTAGTTTATGACTTATACTTACTATCCTTGGAAAGTTGACGTTTATGAACTTGCATATGTTTGAGTTAGGGATTAATGAAGGCTACTAATGAAGTGAATGATTGAAATGTGGATAAAGTAGAAATCATTTATATGGTATATTGCATATTCGGTTATAGTGACAATCATGCATGTGTATTAAGATCATTATATGTGTTTGGGCAATGAGAGAAATGTTTGGTATTTTAATTCGGTTTTGTTCTTACAAATGAGTAGTATTCTTGTTACTTATTGCAAATTGTAAATCCATGAATTTGCTAGAGGGAATTACGGTATGCATATTATTGATTAAATCTTTTTTTTCTTAAAACAAAACTGTTCAAAATGAGTTCGGTTGTGATTATGTGAGTTATGGATGTTGTGGTGACTTGTGCTATGTTCAGTGATACTTTGTAACCCTAGTCCGGCAACGGATACGGGTTAAGAGTGTTACAAAACTTGCGTTAAGGGTAGGCGACGAGGAAATTATTTTTCAAATTTACGACGCTATGCGATATTCTAGAGAACAAGATGATTCCTGTTATTTTATTGATTCCATTGATCATTTTATTCAAGATTCTTTACAGGAAATCATACATGACGACAGGATGGAATTGTGTCTTACCCAAGGTGAGGGGGTAGATGATGATACCGATGAGTTGAATTCTAATAGATCTTCCTCTAGACAAAAGAAAGAAGAGGACATTGAAATCAATGACGAACTAAAAAAAACCCTCTATTGATGAGCTACCGAAATTAGAATTAAAACAGTTGCCAAATCACTTAGAATATGCATTCCTCGGGGATAACTCTACGCTACTAGTAATCATCTCTTCAGAACTAGAACCCGAAGAGAAAGACGAGTTGCTACAGGTATTAAAGGAACATAAAAGAGCCATAGCATGGAGAATTTCTGACATTAAAGGAGTAAGCCCATCATTTTGCACCCACAAAATTTTAATGGAAGATGAGTATAAACCATGTGTGCAACCTCAAAGACGTTTGAACCCCAACGTGAAAGAAGTTGTTAAAGCTGAGGTAATTAAACTTCTAGATGCTGGAATAATTTATCCTATTTCTAACAGTACTTGGGTAAGTCCTGTGCAAGTCATTCCAAAGAAAGGAGGCATGACTGGTGTAGCCAACGAAAAGAATGAATTGATTCCTACAAGAACAGTCACAAGTTGGAGAGTCTGTATTGACTATAGAAAGTTGAACGACACCACCAGAAAAGATCACTTCCCTTTACCCTTTACTGATCAAATGTTAGAAAGATTATCTGGGCATATGTACTACTGCTTCCTGGACGGACTCTCCGACTACTTCCATATCCCAATAGCCCCTGAGGATCAAGAAAAGATAACATTTACATGTCCATACGGTACGTTTGCTTATCATAGAATGCCTTTTGGATTATGTAATGCTCTTGCTACTTTTCAGTGCTACATGCTGGCCATCTTTGATGAACTTGTGGAAGACATTATGAAGGTATTTATGGACGATTTTTCAATATTTGGTAATTCTTTCCATCTTTGCCTTAAAAATCTAAAACGAGTTCTAATGAGATGTGAGGAAACGAATCTTGTTTTAAATTGGGAAAAGTGTCACTTCATGGTTCGAGAGGGAATTGTTTTAGGACACAAAGTTTCTAGTAAGGGGATTGAGGTTGATAAAGCAAAGGTTAAAACCATAGAAAAATTACCTCCTCCTAGTTCAGTTAAGGCTATTTGAAGTTTTTTAGGACATGTTGGATTTTATCGAAGATTTATTAAGGATTTTTCTAAAATAGCTAAGCCTTTAACAAAACTACTAGAAAAGGATGTGCCTTTCGATTTTGATCAGGAATGTCTAGACGCATTTAACACCCTTAAAAATAAATTAATAAATGCTCCAATTATAATTGCACCTGATTGGAATTTACCCTTTGAACTAATGTGTGATGCGAGTGATTTTGCAGTAGGTGCAATTTTGGGACAGCGGAGAGATAAGCATTTTCAGCCAATTTATTATGCTAGCAAAACATTGACGGCCGCACAAGAAAACTACACCACCATAAAAAAAGAATTACTAGCTGCGGTTTTTGTATTTGACAAATTTAGACAGTATTTGATATTATCCAAAGTTTTCGTTAACACTGACCATTCATCTCTTCATTATCTTTTAACTAAATCCGATGCAAAACCTCGACTCATAAGATGGATTTTACTCTTACAGGAATTTGATTTGGAAATTCAAGATAAGAAAGGAGCTGAAAATCTTGCAGCAGATCATCTTTCTAGGCTTGAAAATCCACATATCAAAGAACTAGATGAGAGTGAGATAAATGACTCATTTCCTTAAGAAAAACTGTTCACTATATCTAACTCCGAGGTACCTTGGTTTGCAGACATTGCAAATTACTTAGCTGCTAATATCCTACCAAAAAGGTTAACACATCAGCAAAATAAGCGATTCTTTACTGATGCGAAAACTATTTTTGGGAGGATCCTTTTCTTTTCCGTATATGTGCAGATCAAGTAATTCGGAGATGTGTTACAAAAGCAGAAGCAAGCAAAATCTTAGAACATTACCATTCGGGACCTTCAGAAGGACATTACAGTGGGATCAGGACAGCACACAAAATGCTCGAATCTGGTTTTTATTGGCCTACCTTGTTCAAAGACGCTAACAGGTATGTTGCTTCATGCGATAAATGTCAAAGAACAGGTAATATCTCTAAACGCGATGAAATGCCTCAAACATACATGCTATCATGCAAAATTTTTTATGTATGGGGTATTGATTTTATGGGCCCATTCCCTAATTCATTTGGGAATAAATACATCTTAGTAGCAGTGGACTATATGTCAAAATGGGTGGAAGCTCAAGCTTTACCCACTAATGATGCCAGAATGGTAGTGAGATTTCTTAAGAAACTCTTCTCTCAATTTGGAACACCCAGAGCAATTATTAGTGATAGGGGTACTCATTTTTGTAATACTCAATTTGACAAGGTCTTAAAGAAATATGGAGTACACCACAGAACATCTACCCCTTATCACCCTCAAACCAGTGGACAAGTGGAAGTAGCAAATCGAGAACTTAACCGTATTCTAGAGAAAACAGTTGAATCAAACAGGAAAGATTGGGCATTAAAAGTAGACGATGCTTTATGGGCCTATAGAATAGCGTTTAAAACTCCCATAGGAACATCCCCATACAAACTTGTCTACGGAAAAAATTGTCACCTACCATTTGAGTTAGAGCACAAAGCTTTTTGGGCCATAAAATTTTTAAATTACGATCTTAAAACTGCAGGTGAGAAGAGAATGATGCAGTGGAACGAGCTAGATGAATGGCGAGCTAATGCTTATGAGAACTCTCGACTATATAAGGAGGCAACAAAGCGACGCCATGATGCTCGCTTAAAGCAACCAAAGCAATTCGAAGTAGGAGATTTAGTCCTGTTATACAATTCAAGGCTCAAATTGTTTCCTGGAAAGCTGAAATCAAGATGGCCAGGTCCATTCGTAATCAAAACTATTTTTCCCTACGGCACAATCGAGGTAACTCATCCAACTCGTGGCACATTCAAGGTAAATGGTCAGCGACTGAAAATTTATAATGGTGAAGATTTTAGGGATATAAGAGAGGAGCTTCAGCTCTGTGAACCTTTATTTAGAAATGAAAACAGGGTAAGTCTAGCTTAAGACTTTAAACGAGCGCTTCTCGGGAGGCAACCCGAGCACTAACTTCACTAATGTCATATTTTAAATTTTTAGCACCTAACTACAAACTAACCAATTTAATAAAGCGCAGGTTTCCCCACCACACGGTCGTGCACACGGGCGTGGCCATAGCCGTGTGGACACCACGAATGGGTACATGGGCGTGGCAGAGATTGTGCAGAAATAGGACAAAAAATTTCCCTAAGACACGAGCTTCGACTAAACGCCATGACCGTGCGATTCGGCCGTGGTCGAAACTGCCTAAAGACCACGGGCTGCGACGAATCTACACGTCCGTGCGCTACGACCGTGGCCAATACTGATTAATCGACACGGGCGTGCGACACGCTCGTGCCCAAAAACCATGGTCGATTCTAAGTAAAACGACACGGGCGTGAGCCACGCCCGTGCCTCAAGGCTGTGGTCGACACTGATTAAAAAACCACGGGCGTAGGACCCTCTACACGGGCGTGGGAAAAGCGAACAAGATAGCACATGGCCGTGTGATATGGCCGTGTGTCTCAACACGCCCAAGGAACACGGGCGTGGACTACACCTCAAACGCGCCTAAATTTAAATTTCTTGAAACACACGGACCAAATAAATGGAACATGGGAGTGGCAACGGACTGTGTTCCCTACCCCCTATTTAAAGCAGCCCACGCCCGTCTCCCCCAAAAATTTCCCCTCCCCAAACCTTAGCCGTTTCTCTTAAACAAGAAACCACCACTTCCCTTCCCAATCCGGCCACCGGCACTCTTTTCCTCTCCTCCCTTCACTTCCCTTCTTTCCCTTGTCTCCCTTCTCTCTCTTTCTCTTCCTAATCCATACGCAGTCCACGCCCGTGCGACGTTACCACGCCCGTGCATCCTTCCACGACCGTGCGCCATCTACCTAACTCCCTCGGTTCACGTTACTTCCCCCTTCTATAATTTGTTGCTAATTTTATTTAGTCCATGTTTATTCTCTGTTAGAAATTCGATTTATTCCTTTAAATCTTTTTTGTTCATTTTGGATTATTAATTTTGATATTCATTTTTACTTAAGTGTTATAGATAATACTATTCTGAATTTTGCACCTCTATTATTAGGAGAATACCTAGGAAAAATCTTCCGTGTTAATATTATGAGGCAATAATATTGGATTCATAAATTCTATCATAGCAAAAATTTGGATGATGTCCTTCAAATTCTCTTACAGGAACATAATGTCGTCTTCCCGCGGCAAGAAAACCGAAATCCCTGTTTTGAAAAAATGAAAGGGACCCGGCTCATCATCCGCAAGCGCATCGGACGAAGTGAGACACCCATTTTTACGGTTTCCTCCTGGAGCTCAAGAGGAACTTTTCCAGATCCTACGAGCACGACCTCTCAGTCAAGGCAGATGTATCGGTGGGCATACCGAACACGCTCAACTTGCTGATGATATTCGGGCATTATTGACGACTGACCCTTGGGAGTGCTTTTTCGGTATTGTCGAGTCCACTTACCTCGAACTAACATTAGAGCTTTGCTCTACTTTCCATTTGCAAGTAGTAATGACAAACCACGACGACCCGGGTACTATTTAGTTTTGTCTAGGAAGTTTAGTTCGGGAAATGAGTGTCCCCAAATTTGAAGTTGCTCTGGGACTCTACACGGAAGAATTCATTAGAGAATATGATCTTGCGAAACTCCATCGCCACATCCATAACTCCCCTGTGAGATGTTGTTATAATATAGCCCCCGCCGCGGCTACTTATGACCCTAGTCGCTCCAAGGTGATAGCTCTCGCCCCATCATTGAGGTACTTACACACCATCTTAGCTCACACATTGACGGGAAGGCGAGAGAGCACCAGGGTAGTTAACTGTAACATCCCAAAATTGGGCCTAGTAGAATTGGACCTATTGGGCCAATTGGACCTTGAGCGTAGAAGCGTTTTAAAATTTATGGGAATTTGAGAACGGCATTATTTCAAGTTGGACTTATTAGGAGGGTGATTTTGGAAAGTTACGAGGCTTCTAGGAAGTTTCGGGTTCAAGTTAGGCTATAGGTAAATTTTATGTTTTAGCACTTTAAGGAGATATAGTAAGTGACCTCAATGTTTATGGAATTAAATGAGTAATGTGCTGGCATAAGTGAGCATATGGCAAAGAGGTTATGGCATTAAGTGAAGAGTATGGAGAGAAGAGGTTCAAATCCCATAATGTGCAAATTTTGACTATTATTTTTGTATTCTTTCCCTAAGTGTCGGCCAAGCTAGTAAATAAGGCAAGTTGGACTTTTTAATTTTGGCAAGGTGGCTAAGGATATTAGGAAAGGATGAAGGTAGGGAAAGAAATCAAAAGAAAAGGCAAGTATAGGGAACATGTTAGCCCAAAGAGAGGAAAATGTTTTGGAATGTTTTTGATGGCCAAAATGTTTGACCTTTTTGGTTTGGTGTACACGGTTTTGAGGGGGGTAAAGGGGAGTGCCAAAAATCCTTTAGGCGTTTGGTAAGTTTTAGTGCTTGAGAGGTTACTTTTCTTCTTAGCCTTTTTGGTGATTTTTATTTTTTCCAATTCCTTTTCTCTTGGCCGAAACCTCATAGCACATTTGTGCAATTTTCTTTCTCTTTTGTTGGTCGAAACATTCATCTCTTGCATCACCTTCCCTTGATAGCCAAATTTTCTTCTCCATTTTTCCTCTATAGCCGAACCCTCCATCTCTTCTTTAACATTCCTTCTCATTCGTGTTGGCACTCACTACTTTGATCAATCGAGTAATTGTGGAAGGCCAAAACTTTGACTCATCCGTAGCCATTGTACAATCGTTGAGAATTGGTTTTATAATCTCTAAGGTAAGGGATTTATCATGGTTCTTTTTAGATCTTTTTTGTTGATCAGTTAGTTTGCTAAACAGTATAGAGGTGATGACTAATCGTTTATTTTTAGGGACCAAATCGTTCGATCACCTATCCCTCGTAATAAGAGACTTAGATTGTTGGTAAGTGATATAGATTTTTAATCAATCGCAATACTTGGTTGAAGTTGTATTTTGGGCTTTGGACTAATTGTTGACCGATTGTACCTTTAGGTGCCGCGGAGAGTATCGTGTTACGAATTCCGAATAAGGTGTGTAATCCCGTACCCTTCCAAATACCTGTTTGAAATGGTGTGTAATCTCATACCTCTCTGAAATTTTGCATGAAATGTTCTGTGATTCAGTCAAAATATCGAAGGAAAACCGGAAACCGGCATCCGTGACCACTCGGGCGTGCGTATATTTGTAGTGGTAACCATATTTTTGCAATGAAACAGTTTGGTCAGCAGCAGTGACGTGATTTTGAAAAATCACAAAAAATAGGATAAAGGGAGTTAGAAAGTGAAAAAGATATCGAAATAAATCTTACTGTGTCTATTTTTATATGAAAGAAACAAAGGAGGCAGAGAAATTGTATATTCTGTGATATCTTAATTTTAGTGAGACTGGTTCTGATTGACTTCGTGGTTCCCTGTTCTATCTTGGAAAAATCGTTTAAAATTGTACAAAGTGAATTATGAGTTATAATTTATATGTATAGATTCCTTAGTGAGCCTATTTTCAATAGAAACAAGTGGGAGCAACATATGAAAACTGTACAGTTAAATATTTGAATTTCGGGTAAGAGAGGTCAGAACCGTTGGTCAGTGAAACAAGGGAAATTTTAAGGAATAAACTGTACTAAATGGTTAAGCCAAAAATTCTGGAAAAATTTTAGTAAGAAGATATATGAGTCTAGTTTCAAGGAAAATTTATGGATTTAAATTTTAAGTTTCCTAACTCGAGTTATAGTCAATTTAGTCATTATGACGCAGATGGACAGTTTCAATTTTTTTTAAGCCTCACATTTGTAGTTAAGTCTAGGTTGCCGAATTACCAAAATACCCTTGAAGGGTAAATTACCGAAATACCCCTGGGTTGCGAGATTACCGAATTACCCTTAGTGGGTAAAATTACTGATTTACCAAAATGTCCTTATGGACCGATTTACCGAAATGCCCCTATGGGCCGAATTGATAGAATGCCTTAGTGGGCTGAATTACAAAGCTCAATAATGGGCCGATTCATCGTATAAATTACTAGACTAATGGTTGTTATACATGTGGGTATTTTATGTTATTATGTGTATTGCATCATCACATATTGCATGGGATGGGAAACTTGAATGAAGAGAAGTATAGACCGGTGGCATTGCCACAATTTCTGATATGGGCTATGTGCCAATTTAAATATGGCTTTGTGCCATCGTGATTAAGGCTGTGTGTCGATTATGTTACCGTATATGATACTCTGGTGGTTAAGCCACAAAATTATTATAAATGGCAGCTTGTCTGCAAATTGGAGAGCGGCGGGGTGGGTTGACTTGATCCCCACAGAGAGACCGGTTGGTACGGGAGAGACTGGTTGGATGGGTTGGGTTGCATACATTTGCTTCATATATATATGTTCTGTTATGAAAGTGGCTCCCGGCCTAAGATGTTGCTATATGGGTTCAGGCCCAGTGGATGACGGTAAGGGATTTCACACTGAGTTCTAGTAACTCACCCCTCCTTTTTAATCTCTGTAGGTAATGCTCCGTATTGAGGACTTGGGCCCATGGATGACTTGGTGGAGGCCATAATTCAAAAAAATGGTGTTATTGAATTTTAAATTTCTATTTTCGTTTATTTTATTATTTTGCTATTTTGGTTTTAAAAAAAATTATCAACATATGGATTTTTAAACAAACTTATACAAATAATTTAACTTGAATTTTTCCTACAAATTATCAACGATATTTTCAAAAGTCACGGTTTCAAAGTTCACTACCTTGATTGTTGACTCATCAATCAATCTCTCAAAAATACTTGTATTTTATCTACGTTTCCGCAACGATTTCAAAATGCTTCTGCAACTCTATTTCTTAACATCACATTTTTGTAAAATGTTTATTTCAAATATGCTTTCGCGACCAAAAAGGTTTTTTAAAGATAATTACGTTTTCAAGTAGTTAACAATTGCTTAAGTGTTTTGGGTTTTAACAAAGAGGTGTAATTCTCAAACAAGTTTTTCCATGTGACACGCCCAGATTCAGGCCTAACTTCTAGGCCGGGTTTGGGGTGTTACATTTTATGGTATCGAGCAGGTTGCAAAACTCTACTGTGGTTTGGGTTCAAAAGTGTTTTCAAAGCTGATTAAGAATTTTAATTTATAAAAACATGTTCTAAAGGAAGTATGGCACCACGGGTATCCGGCACCAAGTCAAGTAAGTATGTGTTTTTATTTTATGATTATTGTGTTAGTACTGTGGTAGGAAAATTCCACAAAATAGAATGCTATAGAACTTTTAGCTTTAGGAGCTGAAACTATAGAGATTGAGCCTTTAGGATACGTTTTGCGAAAACAACTTTACTTCCTATACTCCATAAAATATTGTTTAATAAACACTGAAATAGTATACTGATTCATAAGACTTTTAATCAGATTAAATCGATTTAGCAATTATGAGCGCTAGAGGATGTGGACGCGGTAGACGTGGCTGTGGTAGAGGCCGTGACGCTAGACTTGTATCTGAGGCATCGGAACATATGCCAGAAATGGACATACCTGCGTCACCCGTGACTGAAGTTGGGTCACACGATCGTACGAGAGAGGACGACGCACTATCCCAAGCAATGTTGCGAGTTTTGGAAAGGGTTACTGGAGCCAGAACTAGGCCAGTAGCTCGTGGGTCGATATCGAAACGACTCAAATCGAATGGAGCTGAGGTTTTTAGGGTATCTCGGGTGTAGCCCCAAATGTAGCGGAGTACTGGCTTGAGGCGGTGGAGCGAATCATGGACGATTTGGATTGCAGCCGAAAGAGTAAATGAAAAGAGTGGTGTCTTTGCTCAGAGACGAGGCGTATCAGTGGTGGCTCACTATTCGGGAAGGCACTCAGGCCGATCGCATTACCTGGGAATTCTTCAAGACTGCATTCCAAGGAAAGTATGTCGGGGCTAGCTATGTGGATGCCCGAAGGAAGGAGTTCACGAATCACGGTCCAAGGAGGTAAATCTGTGGCAAAGATATGAGGCGGAATTTTCGTGGTGCGAGTCGGTATGCCCGGGGAATAGTGCCGACCGATTATGAACGCTGTGTGCATTTTTAGGACGGATTGCATGATGAGTTGCGGGTACTGATAGCCCCACAGAAGGAGAGGAATTTTGCCACATTGGTGGAGAAAGCCAAAATAGCTGAGGAGGTTAAACACTCGGAGAGGCAAAACCGAGACAAGGATAGGGGCAGGAACAAGAGAGACTCTGGGTACTCAGGTCCTGCTAGAGGTTTTCAGAAAAGGGCCAGAAATGAGGGACCAGTTCGAGCGGGTGCTCCAGTTGCTACCAATCAGATACAGCCTTGTGCTGATTGTGGGAGACTTCACTAGGCTGAATGTTGGAAGAGAACCGGTGGTTGTTTCAGATGTGGTTCCAAGGACCATCGGTTTAGAGATTGCCCTCGACAACCTGCTCATACTCAAGGTGATCGTAACGATATTGCGCAACAAACTAGAGGCGCTCAACAATCACCGAGAGGTCGTGGGTCAGGTCAAGGTGGTAATGGCGTCATCCGGGAGAATGCTGGAGGAGGTCAGGAGCATGCTTGAGATGCGGGTCTAAGGAGCATAAGGCTCAGGATTGTTTCATCACAATCAAGTCAGGTATGTTTTGGTTGGACATGATGATTGAATGAAGAAAATTTTAGGTATAAGTGGTAGATAACTGTTTGCTTCTGTGGTTAGATGTTTGGTTGCGTGAAAGAGGATTCAAGATTATGTTAAAAGTACATTGGTGTTATTAAGATCAGAGTGCGTAGCGAAAGCATAATGGTGTGATTTGAGCGATGCGATTAGTAGTTGGTTGGAAATTTCGAGGACGAAATTTCTTTAAGGGGCTAGAATTGTAACATCTCAAAATTGGGCCTAGTAGAATTGGACCTATTGGGCCCATTGGACCTTGAGCGTAGAAGCGTTTTAAAATTTATGGGAATTTGAGAACGGCATTATTTCAAGTTGGACTTATTAGGAGGGTGATTTTGGAAAGTTACGAGGCTTCTAGGAAGTTCCGGGTTCAAGTTAGGCTATAGGTAAATTTTATGTTTTAGCACTTTAAGGAGATATAGTAAGTGACCTCAATGTTTATGGAATTAAATGAGTAATGTGCTAGCATAAGTGAGCATATGGCAAAGAGGTTATGGCATTAAGTGAAGAGTATGGAGGGAAGAGGTTCAAATCCCATAATGTGCAAATTTTGACTATTGTTTTTGTATTCTTTCCCTAAGTGTCGGCCAAGCTAGTAAATAAGGCAAGTTGGACTTTTTAATTTTGGCAAGGTGGCTAAGGATATTAGGAAAGGATGAAGGTAGGGAAATAAATCAAAAGAAAAGGCAAGTATAGGGAACATGTTGGCCCAAAGAGAGGAAAATGTTTTGGAATGTTTTTGATGGCCAAAATGTTTGACCTTTTTGGTTTGGTGTACACGGTTTTGAGGGGGGTAAAGGGGAGTGCCGAAAATCCTTTAGGCATTTGGTAAGTTTTAGTGCTTGAGAGGTTACTTTTCTTCTTAGTCTTTTTGGTGATTTTTATTTTTTCCAATTCATTTTCTCTTGGCCGAAACCTCCTAGCACATTTGTGCAATTTTCTTTCTCTTTTGTTGGTCGAAACATTCATCTCTTGCATCACCTTCCCTTGATAGCCGAATTTTCTTGTCCATTTTTCCTCTATAGCCAAACCCTCCATCTCTTCTTTAACATTCCTTCTCATTCATGTTGACACTCACTCTTTTGATCAATCGAGTAATTGTGGAAGGCCGAAACTTTGACTCATCAGTAGCCATTGTAAAATCGTTGAGAATTGGTTTTATAATCTCTAAGGTAAGGGATTTATCATGGTTCTTGTAACATCCCAAAATTGGGCCTAGGAGAATTGAGCCCAATGGGCCTTAGGCGTAGTAGCGTTTAAATTTTTGGAGAACAAGAGACCGGCTTAAATGCTAGTTAGACCCATTGGATAAGTGATTTTGGAAGGTTAGAAGGCTTCTATGAAGTCCCGGGATCAAATATTAGCTTTGGGGAAATTTTAGTTTTAGGTGCAAAAAACCCTGGAAGTTGGCAGGTAGGCCTTAAGAATAAAATGTGGGGAAAAATGACACAAGTGGAGTGTGTGGTGGAGTGGCAAAGTGACGCCACATAAGAGACAAGGGGGTGACGCCACAAGGGAAGGAAGGAGGTCCAAGGTTCAAGTCTTGGCTTTTGCATTTTGGTTTTCCTTTTACTTGGACCTCGGGAATTTGGCTATAGATTTATATTTAGTTGCGCATGGTTTAAGACACAAGAGGAGCTTGTGGCCAAGTGGTTAACAGCGTGGATTATGTTGCAAGGAGCCACGGGTTCGAATCTCATGAGAAGCAAGGAGTATTTATTTTATGAACTGCAGGTGGAAGAGTTTCAGTTGAATTTAAACTCTACTGACGAAGGGATCCCACATCGGAAAGATACAAAGAAGGAAGGTGAAGTGCTAGCTATATAAGGAGCATCCTAGGAGGAGAGTAAACACATCTTGGAGGGCGTTTGGGCACAGGAGTGGTCGGAGTGCGGATTAACACCAGAGTCCTATCAGGTGTGTAACTCTCTCTACTCTAGTTGTAGAGCGGCAAATGCCGAAGTGCCGATCACGGCAATAGTAGCCACACGAGCGTGCGAGCGCACGTGTGGGGCTTCGACGCGATAGTTGAGGCCATCAGTAGTATTCTCGTGGGTTGAAATTTGCTTGGGCCTCGATGGGCGAAGTGGGCCCAATGGGCCCGTGGGCCCTTATGAGTAAATTGTGCGATTGTGTAGTATATAGTGAACTAGACTAGGTGAATCTCATATACGTGGCTAGATTTGTGTTAGGTGGGCCACACGAGCGTGTAGGCCCGAATGGGCCGAAATTGGGCTTTAGGCCCAATAGTCCATTTCGACCAGAAATGGTAGTTGGGTCGCTCGGGGCGACACTGGGCCTTTGGAAAGGCCATTCCAGGTACGAAATTACCGAAAATGCCCTTGGTGGGTAAGTTACCGATATACCCTTGGTGGGTAAATTACGAAAATGCCCTTGGTGGGTAAATTACCGATATACCCTTAGTAGGTAAAATTACGATTATACCCTTAGAGGTTGATTAGCATGATTATGTTGTTTAGTTTTGGCCGATTGTAGGGAAGGCTTGATCTCGCATATCTCGGGTTGTGGCTAGTGCTCAAAAGTGTTAAGGAAGGGGATCTAGTACGTTAGATCTTGATCTACTGGATTTGATAGTCGCATTAGTAACTGTGTGTAAACTAACATACTTCTTGCTTTGTATATGTTTGATAAACCTGATTGATTGGTAAAACCCAAAAAAGTATGGTTGAGTGATATGATACCCTATGGGGTATGTGCACGGATTCGTAAGTCCGTTTCATTATGAGTAATCGTTATTGATACATGATGTCATGATTTATGATGTATGTGCTATGAGATGCAACGTTAAACATGTTTGCATGATTTGAATACTATACATGAGTTGGTATGATGATGGGTGATATGAGTGGAGGGGGCAAGTGGTATTTTTGTGCCGACGAGCACACGTGTGTTTTGGTAACACAACTTTGTGACTTTGGGTCACCAGAGGTTTGGCACCTCCGGAGGTTTGGTACCTCGGCGTCTCGTCCCGTGGTTAACACCACCGTGGGTTGGCCCCACTTGTGAGATACGGGATTGACGCCGGTGATTTGGTATCACACGATGGGTTGGCCCCATCACTCGATTATTGTGACTACGGTCACCAAAGTGGTTTGGTACCACATTTGTGTCTTTGGGACACCGAGGTTTGGCACCTCATTGCGACTCGCCCTCGTGGTTAACACCACCGTGGGTTGGCCCCACTTGAGATATGGGATCGTCTGCTAGTGATTTGGTATCACACACGATGGGTTGGCCCCATCATCATTGGATTTGTGACTTCGGTCACGGTGCTTTGGTAGCACATTGTGTCTTTGGGACACCAAGTGGTTTGGTACCACATTGACGGATATTGTGTCTTTGGGACACCAAAGTGTTTTAGTAACACATTGTGACTATATGTCACCGGTGGTTTGGCACCACCCAGTGGTTTGGTACCACATGGGGTAGAAAAGGTGAATGGATGGTTAGGAGTGGGTGCATAATAATTGGATGCATGATGATTATGTTATGTTTGCATATGATGTTTTGCTAATCCGGGAAAAAGGGTTGCACATCGAGTCTTGGTGACTCACCTTTTCCTTTAACCATTTCAGGTATTGCATAAAGTGGACCGGGATCGAGAGGACAAGGTGGCCCATGCCGAAGATGATGATTTAATATTTTATGCTTGGTTTTGATATAAGTACTTTATTTGAATTATTGGGTTGTAATAAAGGCCATTTTATTATTTTGGTATTACTTTAACCATGGTTTATCTAATTTGGATTTCTATGTGAAAATGGTTTTAATTCCAAGACTTATTTATAAAAGTATGTTTAATAAAGTATTTTGGACAATTTGTAACTTCTAAAGTTTGCATATTGCTTTAAATGAACATGGTTTTCAAAAATTGAATTCTTTCATGCTTTATGCTAAGTTAATAAAGATTTTCATCCGACTTTCCCAAAGTGACATAACCAGATTTGGCCGTGAGCGAATGGGCCGGGTTTGGGGATGTTACTGATTTAGTATCGAGCCCGGTTCAAAACTCGGCTTTGAGGGTTTTGGGCTCAAACAGCTTTTCAAAATGGGTTTTTGCAATATGGGTTTTTAAGAAACTTTTCAAAGTTATTCGGCATGGCACTGCATCTCGACCGAAGTCCACTGTAAGTACCCCTTACTATTGCTTGTGAGTTATTGATGTGATCGGATGATTGCAATAGTGGATTACTTTAGAAATCGAAACTTTGATTGCTCGAAAGAACGACTTCCGAAACTTCTGTTCATAAAATTTGCTCGTGGATTAAATAAAGTGGAACAAAATTTCTAATGCATAAAACTTTTAATCGATTAAATCGCGACGCTAGATATGAGTTCTAGGGGGCGTGGTCGTACTTCTCGTGGCGTGGTAGAGGCCATTTTGGTGAATGTTTGTTTTGTTGCTCGTAAAGTATGTTAGCTCTTGGAGATCAGAGTGCGCAGCGATAGCGTAGTGGAGAGAATTGGACTGTTAGTTTAGACAAGTAATTTCGAGGACGAAATTTCTTTAAGGAGGGTAGATTTGTAACATCCCAAAATTGGGCCTAGGAGAATTGAGCCCAATGGGCCTTAGGCGTAGTAGCGTTTAAATTTTTGGAGAACAAGAGACCGGCTTAAATGCTAGTTAGACCCATTGGATAAGTGATTTTGGAAGGTTAGAAGGCTTCTATGAAGTCCCGGGATCAAATATTAGCTTTGGGGAAATTTTAGTTTTAGGTGCAAAAAACCCTGGAAGTTGGCAGGTAGGCCTTAAGAATAAAATGTGGGGAAAAATGACACAAGTGGAGTGTGTGGTGGAGTGGCAAAGTGACGCCACATAAGAGACAAGGGGGTGACGCCACAAGGGAAGGAAGGAGGTCCAAGGTTCAAGTCTTGGCTTTTGCATTTTGGTTTTCCTTTTACTTGGACCTCAGAATTTGGCTATAGATTTATATTTAGTTGCGCATGGTTTAAGACACAAGAGGAGCTTGTGGCCAAGTGGTTAACAGCGTGGATTATGTTGCAAGGGAGCCAGGTTCGAATCTCATGAGAAGCAAGGGAGTATTTATTTGCATGGTCTGGATGGAAGAGTTTCAGTTGAATTTAAACTCATCGACGTAAGGATCCCACATCGGAAAGATACAAAGAAGGAAGGTGAAGTGCTAGCTATATAAGGAGCATCCTAGGAGGAGAGTAAACACATCTTGGAGGGCGTTTGGGCACAGGAGTGGTCGGAGTGCGGATTAACACCGAGTCCTATCGGTGTGTAACTCTCTACTCTAGTTGTAGAGCGGCAAATGCCGAAGTGCCGATCACGGCAATAGTAGTTACACGAGCGCGCGAGCGCGCGTGTGGGGCTTCGACGCGATAGTTGAGGCCATCGTAGTATTCTCGTGGGTTGGGGTCGCTTGGGCCTCGATGGGCGAAGTGGGCCCAATGGGCCCGTGGCCCTTATGAGTAAATTGTGCGATTGTGTAGTATATAGTGAACTAGACTAGGTGAATCTCATATACGTGGCTAGATTTGTGTTAGGTGGGCACACGAGCGTGTAGGCCCGAATGGGCCGAAATTGGGCTTTAGGCCCAATAGTCCATTTCGACCAGAAATGGTAGTTGGGTCGCCGGGCGACACTGGGCCTTTGAAAGGCCATTCCTGTACTGAAATTACCGAAAATGCCCTTGGTGGGTAAGTTACCGATATACCCTTGGTGGGTAAATTACGAAAATGCCCTTGGTGGGTAAATTACCGATATACCCTTAGTAGGTAAAATTACGATTATACCCCTTAGAGGTTGATTAGCATGATTATGTTGTTTAGTTTTGGCCGATTGTAGGGGAAGGCTTGATCTCGCATATCTCGGGTTGTGGCTAGTGCTCGAAAAAGTGTTAAGGAAGGGGATCTAGTACGTTAGATCTTGATCTACGGGATTTGATAGTCGCATTAGTAACCGTGTGTGTAAACTAACATACTTCTTGCTTTGTATATGTTTGATAACTCGATTGATTGGTAAAACCGAAGCAAAGATGGTTGAGTGATATGATACCCTATGGGGTATGTGCACGGATTCGTAAGTCCGTTTCATTATGAGTAATCGTTATTGATACATGATGTCATGATTTATGATGTATGTGCTATGAGATGCAACGTTAAACATGTTTGCATGATTTGAATACTATACATGAGTTGGTATGATGATGGGTGATATGAGTGGAGGGGCGGTGGTATTTTGTGCCGACGAGCACCAGTGTTTTGGTAACACAACTTTGTGACTTTGGGTCACCAGAGGTTTGGCACCTCCAGAGGTTTGGTACCTCGGCGCCTCGTCCCCGTGAGTTAACACCACCGTGGGTTGGCCCCACTTGTGAGATACGGGATTGACGCCGGTGATTTGGTATCACACGATGGGTTGGCCCCATCACTCGATTATTGTGACTACGGTCACGGTGGTTTGGTACCACATTTGTGTCTTTGGGACACGGAGGTTTGGCACCTCATTGCGACTCGTCCCCGTGGTTAACACCACCGTGGGTTGGCCCCACTTGAGATATGGGATCGTCGCTAGTGATTTGGTATCACACGATGGGTTGGCCCCATCATCATTGGATTTGTGACTTCTGGTCACCAGTGCTTTGGTAGCACATTGTGTCTTTGGGACACCAAAGTGGTTTGGTACCACATTGACGGATATTGTGTCTTTGGGACACCAAAGTGTTTTGGTAACACATTGTGACTATATGTCACCGGTGGTTTAGCACCACCAAAGTGGTTTGGTACCACATGGGGTAGAAAAGGTGAATGGATGGTTAGGAGTGGGTGCATAATAATTGGATGCATGATGATTATGTTATGTTTGCATATGATGTTTTGCTAATCCGGGAAAAAGGGTTGCACACTCGAGTCTTGGTGACTCACCTTTTCCTTTAACCATTTCAGTATTGCATAAAGTGGACCAGGGATCGGAGAGGACAAGGTGGCCCATGCCAAGATGATGATTTAATATTTTATGCTTGGTTTTGATATAAGTACTTTATTTGAATTATTGGGTTGTAATAAAGGCCATTTTATTATTTTGGTATTACTTTAACCATGGTTTATCTAATTTGGATTTCTATGTGAAAATGGTTTTAATTCCAGAAGACCTATTTATAAAAGTATGTTTAATAAAGTATTTTCAGACAATTTGTAACTTCTAAAGTTTGCATATTGCTTTAAATGAACATGGTTTTCAAAAATTGAATTCTTTCATGCTTTATGCTAAGTTAATAAAGATTTTCATCCGACTTTCCCCAGTGACATAACCAGATTCGGTCGTAGCGAATGGGCCGGGTTTGGGGATGTTACAGTTCTTTTTAGATCTTTTTCGTTGATCGGTTAGTTTGCTAAACGGTATAGAGGTGATGACTAATCGTTTATTTTTAGGGACCAAATCGTTCGATCACCTATCCCTCATAATAAGAGACTAGGATTGTTGGTAAGTGATATAGATTTTTAATCAATCGCAATACTTGGTTGAAGTTGTATTTTGGGCTTTGGACTAATTGTTGACCGATTGTACCTTTAGGTGCCGCGGAGAGTATCGTGTTACGAATTCCGAATAAGGTGTGTAATCCCGTACCCTTCCGAATACCTGTTTGAAATGGTGTGTAATCTCATACCTCTTTGAAAGTTTGCATGAAATGTTCTGTGATTCGGTCGAAATACCGAAGGAAAACCGGAAACCGGCATCCGTGACCACTCGGGCGTGCGTATATTTGTAGTGGTAACCATATTTTTGCAATGAAACAGTTTGGTCAGCAGCAGTGACATGATTTTGAAAAATCACGAAAAATAGGATAAAGGGAGTTAGAAAGTGAAAAAGATATCGAAATAAATCTTACCGTGTCTATTTTTATATGAAAGAAACAGAGGAGGAAGAGGAATTGTATATTCTGTGATATCTTAATTTTAGTGAGACTGGTTCTGATTGACTTCGTGGTTCCCTGTTCTGTCTTGGAAAAATCGTTTAAAATTGTACAAAGTGAATTATGAGTTATAGTTTATATGTATAGATTCCTTAGTGAGCCTATTTTCAATAGAAACAAGTGGGAGCAACATATGAAAATTGTACAGTTAAATATTTGAATTTCGGATAAGAGAGGTCAGAACCGTTGGTCAGTGAAACAAGGGAAACTTTAAGGAATAAACTGTACTAAATGGTTAAGCCAAAAATTCTGGAAAAAATTTAGTAAGAAGATATATGAGTCTAGTTTCAAGGAAAATTTAGGGATTTAAATTTTGAGTTTCCTAACTCGATTTATAGTCAATTTAGTCATTATGACGCAGATGGACAGTTTCAATTTTTTAAGCCTCACATTAGTAGTTAAGTCTAGGTTGCCGAATTACCAAAATACCCTTGGAGGGTAAATTACCGAAATACACTTGGGTTGCGAGATTATCGAATTACCCTTAGTGGGTAAAATTACCGATTTACAGAAATGTCCTTATGGACCAATTTACCGAAATGCCCCTATGGGCCGAATTGATAGAATGCCTTAGTGGGCTGAATTACAAAGCTCAATAATGGGTCGATTCATCGTATAAATTACTAGACTAATGGTTGCTATACATGTGGGTATTTTATGTTTTTATGTGTATTGCATCATCACATATTGCATGGGATGGAAAACTTGAATGAAGAGAAGTATAGACCGGTGGCATTGCCAAAAATTCTTATATGCGCTATGTGCCAATTTAAATATGGCTTTGTGCCATCGTGATTAAGGCTGTGTGCCGATTATGTTACCGTATATGATACTCTGGTGGCTAAGCCACAAAATTATTATAAATGGTAGCTTGTCTGCAAATTGGAGAGACTGGCGGGGTGGGTTGACTTGATCCCCACAGGAGAGACTGGTTGGTACGGGGGAGAGAATGGTTGGATGGGTTGGATTGCATACATTTGCTTCATATATATATGTTCTGTTATGAAAGTGGGCTCTGGCCCAAGATGTTGCTATATGGGTTCAGGCCCAGTGGATGACGGTAAGGGATTTCACACTGAGTTCTAGTAACTCACCCCTCCTTTTTAATCTCTGTAGGTAATGCTCCGTAATGAGGACTTGGGCCCATGGATGACTCGGTGGAGGCCATAATTCAAAAAAAAATGGTGTTATTGAATTTTAAATTTCTATTTCTGTTTATTTTATTATTTTGTTGTTTTGGTTTAAGTTGTAATAAGGCCTCTGGGATATGTTTTAAATTGCTTTATGTTTAGTCGTACTCATTATATTGCTTGAATTGTTTTAACGGGGATTTTCTAAAATCATAAATATGGTTTTAAAAAAATTGATCAACATATGGATTTTTAAACAAACTTGTACAAATAATTTAACTTGAATTTTTCCTACAAATTATCAACGATATTTTCAAAAGTCACGGTTTCAAAGTTCACTACCTTGATTGTTGACTCATCAATCAATCTCTCAAAAATACTTGTATTTTATCTACGTTTCCGCAACGATTTCAAAATGCTTCTGCAACTCTATTTCTAAACATCACATTTTTGTAAAATGTTTATTTCAAATATGCTTTCACCACCAAAAAGGTTTTTTAAAGATAATTACGTTTTCAAGTAGTTAACAATTGCTTAAGTGTTTTGGGTTTTAACAAAGAGGCTGTAATTCTCAAACAAGTTTTTCCATGTGACACGCTAGATTCGGGCCTAACTTCTAGGCCGGGTTTGGGGTGTTACATTAACACTCATGACGTCTACTTCTTATGGTGCATGGCGAACGGGCACGTCTTCGACCTTGCCTACTTCATCGCTCTGGCTATCCAGCATCAGACGGAGCGACATCGTAAGGGGGTCATTTTCATGGGGCCTTATGTAACACGGCTCACGAGGCACTTTGGTCTCCTCAACACCGCAGTACAATCAGCCTCGCTCTCCTTAATAGGCCAGATGTCTCCACAGGGCATCTCGACGATGATCAACATGCGGATGATCAAGCGTCGCCGCAGGATCGATCCTCCCCAATATCGGCTAGCCCATACCACCGAGGAGGAGGACCCTGAGGACATTACTGACGATGTCCCACACCCACATGAGAAGCCAACACCGAGCCATCGCCCAGTTCATGTGGCAGCTTCTCTCTCGGACATATCTGAGCGCCTCACACGATTTGAGCAGCGCTTCGATCACATCAACGCCACTCTCCACCAGATATGTCAGCACCTTCACATTTCAGCGCCGCCCCCACCACGCGAGCCATCGGACGATGAGGACTTCTGAGTCCTTTTCTCTTCATATGTTTATGTTATTTTTAGATTTTCCTAAAAGACTTATTTTTAAATTTTACTCTTATCTTAATTTTTATGTTTATTTTATTTTTGACTTATCTTTATTTCAATTATTTTTTGATTCCATATTAGCTGTTCTCCAATTTATATCTTTCGGCAAATATTTGAGTAATCCTTATTCTGAAGAAACTAATGATCTTATTGCAGTTAAAAACCCTAAAATAAGAACTCTGGAATAACCATCTATACTAGGGAAAACATGCCATTCCTCCTCCACTTTATCTTTCACCTCCGAATCAAATTTCTACAATCTCAACTCAAGGAATCCATCCAAAATTCAGGAAGTTTCACCTCTCTCCCTCTCTTTTGATTTTCTTAATGTATTATTCATATATATCTTTGTACATTGAGGACAATGTACATCTTAAGTGTGGGGGTGAATTTTATCATGAAAAGTGCCTAACTTTTTTTTTTCATTAATCTCAAATCCTTGAATTATGTCTTGTTTTTAAGTAATTTTCTCATGTTACTATTAGAATGAAATTTCCTTTGATTTATGATTTTTATTGATATGTTTTTGGATTAAGGGCTAGTTTGGCAATGCTTTTGAAAAATGCTTTTGAAAAGTGTTGTGGAAAAGTGCTTTTGAGAAGTGCTTTGGAAAAGTTTGCTTTAAAATTTGAGTGTTTAGCATTGCTGTCAAAAAGTGCTTTTGAGAAATAAAATGTCTATTTTAGACATGTTATTATCAAGTAACAAATATACATTTAAATAAAATTTAAATTAGTTAATATTATTATATTTTAGTAAGAATATAAAAAAATTACTATAACTTGTTAATATTTTAATATATGAAATATAAATTTTAAATATTTTTAAGTAATAAATATTAATTACTTATAAAATTTAATTAGAATATATAAACTACATTTTAAATATTTAAATATAACCATTAAATATTTGTAATTAATATTTTAAAAATATTTTTATTTTTAATTAATGATTTTAACACATTTGTAATTAAGGACCACGAAAAAAAAAGGAAAGTACTATGTTATTAGAGGGGTGAAAATGTAATTAAGCACTAAAAGTGCTTTTGGGAGAGAAAAAGCTAAAAATTTTAGCTTCTTCTTTTTAGAAGTGCTTTTTTGAAGCACTACGAATGACCAAAAATTCCAAACAAAAGCAAACTTGTTTCAAGACAGTTTTTCTGAAACACCCCAAACCCGGCCCACGAGATTTGTCCAGATTTGGTATGTTCCTCAAGTAAACCGGTTTCAAAATTCTTTCGTTAGCTAGAGAAAACTTGTGCGATTTTGAAAAAAATTGTTTTGGGTTGGGCTTGTGTTGAAAACTAATTCAATTCTTTATATTAAAAATTTTACTTAAACTTTAATAGGTAAAACTCATAATCATAATAAATAGAAATAAATGGAAAACAATCCAACTATGGCCTTATGGCCTTATTACATCAAATAATTTCCAAGTAATTCAAGTACTTAAATAGAAATAGTAGTTCATAAAATAAAATCTTCATGTTGAGCATGGCCACCACAAGTTCTCGCCGTCCGGGCCCATCACCGATCATCACCTGAAAAATATTCCCAACAGGTGAGTCAAAGCAGACTCAATGTGTACACAAACACTAAATCAAAATAGAATCAGGCATACAAATGTTACGCATTCATATCATAGCATACAAATTATGATGCATTCCCAAACCCAAACCTAATAAGCCATCCGCTACACTCCCCGCACCAACCTGCACACCGTGGGGACTACTAAGTCGACCCTCCTTCCGCTACACTCCATATCGCGGTCTTAGGTCACCGCATTTGTGGTCTTAGGTCACCACATTCAGATATCGCGGTCTTAGGTCACCGCATTCAGAGACATCGTGGTCTTAGGTCACCACATTCGGATACCACGGTCTTAGGTCACCGTGTTCGTGGTCTTAGGTCACCACATTCACTTCCCCTTTCAAACAAACCCATATGCCCCATATAATAGTGATATGCATAAATATGCCGAGTTCACATTCTTATCATATTCTCATGTTACTAATGACCTTTTTCATATTCTTTGTAGAAGTAGGAAACGTGCTGAGTACTTAGTACCATAACATGGTACCCTAGCCACTTTCATATTCTTAATATCACATATTTTAATAAAACAGGCCATGAAACATATTAAGAAGTAGTGTGGGGTACACACTGATTTGCTTAACCACTTCACCGAAATCCGAAATCGATCCATCGCCTTAGATCTCAAGTTCCTACAATTGATTAATCACTTACTATTTAGCACAAAGGCTATTCGGCTTAGAAAACCAAATCCTAGTAGGATTTGTATTCTTAAAGCTTACCTTGGTGTCGATTTGATGATTAAATCAAATCCGTAAACTCGTATTTTTCCCTTTGAAATCGGCTAGTCACTAAATCCCTTGAATTGGTTAGTTTTGGCTTAAAACACATAATAATAGATCTACTACTAAAATAGGCCTTGGCCGAATTTACCTTTGTTCTTACCTTCCAAATCTTAACTCCCGAATTGGATCCTTGCTTCTTTATTGCTATCGAAATCCCTATGTACCCATGTTAGATCCAATCTAACATTTAATCATAATAATATAGCTTATGGCCGAATGGTATTCATAACTTACCTTAGATTTTAGAAGTTCCGAAAGATACCTTCTTGTAGTTGACAATTTCTTAAATCCCGAAAACACCCTTCCATAACTCGGCCAAAATCCATAATAGAGATTAGTCCCTAAATTTTAGGTAGGTTTAAAATACAAAAGAATTGAAACCAAACTTTGGATCTTACCCTTTTTAAGAAATCGGTAGCACCCTTGTTAAAAGCCCCTTAAAGAATCGGCCTTGATGACTAGATGATAAAGTTTCGGCTTTTGGAATTTAATGGAGAAGTCGACTAGAGGTTCTCTTGGGGTATTTGGTTTCCACTAAAATAAGGAAAAGAAACTTGAGAATTTTGGCAATGGTGGACTATAGATTCGGCTTGACAAAAGAAAAGAGAAAAGATGAGAGGAGAGCACTGAGAATTCGGCAGAGAGAGGAGGAGGAAGAAAAATTGATGAGTAGCCCTATTTCCTTCCTTTTATAGCCGAAACTACTCCTCTAATCCCTTACTTGGCCACCACTCTTCTTTATTTGATAGCTTTATCTCTTAATTTAAAATAATTAGAGAATAATCCTTTATTATCTCTTCAAAAATAATCCAAATTAAATCCCTTATTTATCACCTTATTAATCGAATATTAAAGAGAATAAAACTCCTCCTTTCTAGAAGGCTTGTGCCGTCCACCTCAGAGCTTCCGGAAGCAAAAATAAAACTTCTTTTATTTGCTTCCCAAGTGACTCAACCCCAGCCCAACACCTTGCATGTGGCGCCATTTCCAGAGAGGCCCTAAGTGGCATCTTGGGCCACTTTTCCAAGCCTGTTTGTGTGTCAAATTTCACAAACTTTTTCTTTTAAGGCCACCTTGCCTTAATTTCCTCTTTTAAACTTTAAAACTCGACATTTCTAAGTCATTTCTAAGTTTCCAAAAATTTTCATTCGGCTCAGTAAACTTGACATTTTCTTACATTTCCAAGTTTTAAATGTGCACTTTCCTATTTTGAATCATTTCCAAATCATTTCCATCCATTTCCAAGTTTCCAAAAATATTCACTTTCCATTTTTTTAACTTAATATTTCCATACATTTTCAGGTTTCCAAAATTGTTCAAAATTTATTCTTAGTACATAAAACATGTTACTTTGCATACAATTAAACCGAAAATGCATAGGCCCTTTCCAGGATGTTACAATTCTACCCCTTAAAATAATTTCGTCCTCGAAATTTTCTAACTAAAATAATTTAGGTATTGTTGTCGCATTGCCTCTTTCTGGTTCCCACGAAGCTTCTTCCGATCCATGATTGCGCCATAACACCTTGACTAGAGGAACCGGCTTCCTCCGTAGCACTTTCACATCACGTTCCAATATCCGATCGGCTCTTCCTCGTAGGATAAGTCCGGCCTTAGCTCTACTTCTTCGACAGTACCACATGAGACGGATCCGATCGGTAACGACGTAGCATGGATACATGGAATACGTCGTGCATCTCGCTGCAACTCCGGTGGCAACTCCAATTGGTATGCCATCGCCCAACTCGCTTCAAGACTCGATAGGGCCCTATAAACCTTGGGCTTAACTTCCCTTGCGATCGAACCTCATTACCTTTTTCCAAGGCGAGACTTTCGTAAACACTTGGTCTCCCACTTCAAACTCTATTTCCTTCCGCTTAAGGTCTGCGACGACTTACGCTCGCCTATCGAGGCTTCCTTTAACCGTGCTCGAATCATCTCAACCTTCTCTTGATTTGGCCACTAACTCTGGACCCAAAACTCGACGTTCTCCTAACTCAGCCCAACAAGTAGGAGTTCTACACTTCCGACCATACAATGCTTCATATGGTGCCATCCGAATGCTAGCCTGATAGTTGTTGTTGTAGGCGAACTCAGCTAAAGGCAAATAGTCTTCCCAACTTCCTCGGAAATCCATCACACAGCCTCTCAACATATCCTCCAACACTTGTATAACTCTCGGATTGCCACTTTGATTGTGGATGAAAAGCCGTAGTGAAGTCCAACTTAGTGCCTAAAGCTTGATGAAGTGCCCTCCAGAACCGAGACGTAAACCTTGGGTCTCTGTCGGCGATGATCGATACCGGTACACCATGTAACCTCACAATTTTACGCCACATATAACTTAGCCAGAACAAGAGAATAGTCAACTCTTACCGAGATGAAGTGTGTGGACTTAGTCAAACGGTCCACTATCACCCATACCGAGTCCTTCTTAGTAGGCGTAAGGGGAAGCCCACTAACGAAATCCATGGTAATTCTCTCCCACTTCCATTGTGGAATCTCGATTGGTTGAAGCAATCCTGATGGAACTTGGTGTTCAGCCTTAACTTGCTGACACGTCAAACATTTCCCCACAGATTCAGTCACTTCTTGCTTAAGATCAGACCACCAAAATTGTTCCCTTAGATCTCTGTACAGCTTAATGCCTCCGGGATGCATACCATATGGGCTACTATGCGCCTCCCAAAGAATCCTTTGTCTTAACTCCTTGTCCTTCGGCATACAGACTTTTCCTTTGTAACACAATACTCCTTCATCATTAACGCCATAATACTTTAATTCCCCGCTCGCACTTGCAGTAACTTAGCACTTAGATCCTTATCAACCAAATTGTCCCTCTTTCACCTCCTTCACCCATGTGGGCTTGACTTGCAACTCGCCAACAAAGCTTCCATCATCGTACAAACTTAAGTGAGTGAACATAGCCCTTAGATCCGACACAACCTTCCTCGACTTAGGGCATCGGCTACCACATTCGCCTTGCGGATGATATTCTATCGAACGATCGTAGTCCTTCAACAACTCCACCCACCTTCGTTGCCTCAAGTTTAACTCCTTACGAGTCAACGGATACTTAAGGCTCTTGTGGTCTGTGTAGATCACTGACCTTTCTCCATAGAGGTAGTGCCTCCAAACCTTAAGGGCGAAAAACCACTACCGCGGTTCAAGTCATGAGGCCTTAGTTGCCGAGACGCATAAGCGACTACTTTTCCTTCTTGCATTAGCACACATCCTAATCCCGCATGCGCGAAGCGCCACGGTACACCACAAAATCCTTCCCGACCCTCCGGTGAATTAACACCGAGCCTCCGTCAACACCTTCTTAAGGTTGTCAAAGCTCTTCTGTTGCTTATCAGACCATTCAAAGGGTACTTCCTTCCTTAGTAACTTTGTCAAAGGCGCGGCTATTGACGAGAATCCTTCTACGAACCTTTTGTAATAGCCTGCCAAACCTAAGAAACTTCGAATCTCAGCCACGGACCTAGGTGGTTTCCAATCCAACACTGCTTCGATCTTCCTAGGATCGACTCTTATTCCTTCTGCGGATACCACATGCCCTAAGAATGCTACCTCCTTAAGCCAAAATCCACACTTGTTGAATTTGGCATAAAGCTTCTTCTCCCTTAACACTTGTAGCACCACTCGAAGATGTTCATCATGCTCCTCTTCAGACTTAGAATACACCAAAATATCGTCGATGAACACAACGACGAACCTATCCAAGTAGGGTTGAAAAACTCGATTCATCATATCCATGAACGCGGCTGGAGCGTTTGTCAATCCAAACGGCATCACCACAAACTCAAAATGGTCGTATCTTGTCCTAAAAGCGGCCTTATGGATATCTGCCTCCTTCACCTTCAACTGGTGATATCCCGACCTTAAGTCTATCTTTGAGAATACTGCGGCCCCCTTCAGCTGATCGAACAAGTCATCGATCCTTGGCAAAGGATACTTGTTCTTGATGGTCAGCTTATTCAACTGACGGTAATCTATGCACATACGCATAGTTCCGTCCTTCTTCTTTACAAACAGAACCGGTGCTCCCCATGGAGACACACTGGGTCGTATGAACCCACGATCCAACAACTCTTGGATTTGAGCCTTGAGCTCAACTAACTCCTTTGGCGCCATTCTGTATGGAGCAATTGACACAGGAGCTGTTCCCGGTAGTACGTCTATTCCAAACTCCACCTCCCTATCTGGGGGTATTCCTGGTAATTCCTCTGAAAATACATGTTCAAAGTCTTTCACCGTTCTAACTCCACTGACACCTTCTTCCTTTCCACCTAACGCACTTACGAAGGCTAAGAACGCCTTGCACCCTTTCTTAACCATTTTCTCAGCCTTCAATGCCGAAACTACGTTGGACAGGTAGTTTCTTCTCTCTCTGATCATTACTACTACTTCATCCTCCGGGGTCCTTAGTTCCATTCGTTTAGCCGCACAATCCAACACGGCTCGGTGCTCTACTAGCCAGTCCATTCCAAGTATAAGTTCAAACTCCATGAAAGATAGTTCCATTAAGTCAGCCCGAAAGTTCACTCCCTGAATCTCTAGGGGTACATTCTCGAAAGATCTTATCCACCACTACAGTTAGGCCTAATGGGCTTACTACAGTCGTCTGCCTATCAGAAGGTTCAGAGTCTAGGCCTAGTGTTTCAACTACACTACATGCAACATAGGAATGGGTCGAGCCCACATCAATTAGAGAAAAATAGGGCTCGTCAAAAATAAAGAATGTAACGGGTTATAACGTCCGTGGCGTCTCCATCTTCCTCCCGCGAACCGCATAAACCAAACCTAGTTGCCTTGCTCTCGATTAGCGGCACTCTCGCCTTGTGTTCCACGGCCTCTGCCAAGCACCATTACCTCTGTTACTCGAACCACGACCTCGTTGAGGCTGCGGTCCTCCTCTACCGATCCCGATTAAGATTACGAAATGTTGGTCACTTTCATCGATTGCTTAGGACAATCCTTGATCACATGGTCCTTGGACCCACATCTAAAACATCCTCCTGTTTTCTTCCAGCACTCTCCTAAGTGCTTCTTTCCACACACATCACAAGGTCGATATCGCCTTTCTGAACCAACTTGCTGACCTCGCGGCCCATCAACTCTAGGCCTCTTATGAACCTTTTCAGATGTTCCAAAACCTCTTTTGGGCCTATTCCTATCCATAGCCTGCTTTGTAGAATCCTTGATTCCCTCAGCCACCTTGGCCTTTTCTACCAAAGCAGAAAACTCCCGCTCCTGATGCGGTGCTATCAATAGTCTCAGATCATCCCTTAGCCCGTCCTCAAAATGGACACAGCGCTCATGCTCAGTTGCCACTACTCCTCGAGCATATCGGCTCAACCTCAGGAATTTAGCCTCATACTCCGCCACAGACTTGTTCCCTTGAACCAGCCCCAGAAATGCCTTCCTTTGCTCATCAGTATACATGGTTCCCACATACTTCTTCTGAAATGCTTCCTTAACATATTCCCAGGTCAGATCCTCAGCCGTGGCACCATCCCGAACAGTCAACCACCACTGATACGCTTCATCGCGTAATAGTGCCACCATTCCTTTTAACTTCTCCTCAGGGGTCAAGTCAAGCTCATCCATGATGCGCTCTGTTGCTTCCAACCAGTACTCAGCTGAACAGGGTGCCACACCCGATACTCCACGAAACATTTCGGCTCTATTAGCTCGGAGCCCATCAGGCACAAACTTACGGGTTCCCGAATTTCCTCCTGCACCAGCTACCAACTCCAAAACTCGCAGCACAGCCTGCGACACAGCATCATCCCCCGTCTGAGCTTGCTGCTCAACACCAACAGTTGGGGGTGGTGGTGGCGGTGGTATCTCATTGTCAGACCCTTGACCCGATCTAACGGGTTCTGACACCGTCACCCTTCCTCTACCTCGTCCACGACGACCACGTCCTCTAGAGCTCATTTCTAACGTCGTGATCTGATTAAGAAGTTTTATGAATTAGTCTTTGTTTCACTTGATTACCCGCGAAGAAATTTTATGAACAGAGTTTTAGGAGTGGTTCTTTCGTATGCACACAGTCTTTCCATTCATTCATCCATACATCCATCAAACAATCATGAACTCTCGTTCATTCAGAGAAAGGTTGTAGTTTTCATTGTTATTGTTTTTTTTCTTCCACTACCCAGGGGTATTTTCGTAATTCTATCCTACAGGGGTATTTTCGTAATTTTTCAAAAGGAAAAAGTTCCTTGGTGATTTTGTCACAAAGTATTTTGGTATTTTTAAATTTCCAGGGTATTTTGAAAAATTTTGAAATCCAGGGGTATTTCGGTGATTTTGGACCTCGGGGGTATTTTGGTGATTTTTTTCCAAGTAGGGGGTAAATTTGTAAAATCTTATAAATCAGGGATATTTCAAAGGTTGCAAAACTTTGAGGGTTCTTTTGAGAATTGTACTTTTCAAACGGTGATGTTGCAAAAATTTGGAAATCGGGGTCATTTTGGTAATTTTATAAGTTAGGGGCAATTTTGAAATTTCCAAAATTCAAGGTATTTTTGATAATTTGCAAATTAGGGTTTTTGAACATTGATAAAATAATGAAATTTTGGCAAAACTGTTGGGTAGTTGGTCATTTTATAAACCAAGGGTATTTTGGTAATTTTACCACTAGGGGCATTTTTGTATAAATCGAAATCTTTCGGAAAATTTTGTAAAGATGGTTTTCATGAATTTAGAAGAAAGTTTTAAGAGTTCTAAAACTAGGGTTTTGTTGTTTTTTATAAAACACGGCTAATTCCCTTTCGGGTTTTAGTTATTGTGTTTAGCCTATGACCGAGTCCTCTTGGTGGGGTGAACCAAAGCTACGCACTGTGCAGGATTCAAGTGGAGAGGAGGTGAGTCACGCGGTGCTTAAATACCAAGCTCCCACCGAAACCATTCCTAGACATGCGCACGAGAGGTTGCCACACCTCACCGAGCCCTGCGGGTTAGGGTGAACAGAAGCTACGCACGGGTAGGATTCTGCGAAGAGGAGGTGAGTCACTAGGATCGCTTAAATACTGTGCTCTTCGGATCCAATCCTAGACATGCGCATTGGGGTTACCACACCCTAACTTAGTGACTTAGCCATGGGTTTGTTTAACGTTCCTTAAGTCTTATGTGTTTGTGTTTGAGTAGACTAGTCCTAGGGTTCAAGTTCCTATCATACTATTCTACGTTCCATTCCTTTTCTACCCTTCTAATATTCATTACACATAATCACACAAATAGTTAGGGGTACTTACCGGTGGATCATTTGGTCGGAGACTTTAGGTGCCATGCCAGAAAACCTGCTTGTTTCATAAAATATTTAAAAAAAAAACTCATTTGGGCTCGCTTTGAAAATGTTTTGGGCCTTGGCCCACAGGCCGAGAGTCTTAAAACCTGGCTCTGATATCAAACTGAAACACCCCAAACCCGGCCCACGAGATTTGCCCAGATTTGGTATGTTCCTCAAGTAAACCGGTTTCAAAATTCTTTCGTTAGCTAGAGAAAACTTGTGCAATTTTGAAAAAAATTGTTTTGGGTTGGGCTTGTGTTGAAAACGAATTCAATTCTTTATATTAAAAATTTTACTTAAACTTTAATAGGTAAAACTCATAATCATAATAAATAGAAATAAATGGAAAACAATCCAACTATGGCCTTATGGCCTTATTACATCAAATAATTTCCAAGTAATTCTTGTACTTAAATAGAAATAGTAGTTCATAAAATAAAATCTTCATGTTGAGCATGGCCACCACAAGTTCCGCGTCGGTCCATCACCCATCATCATCACGAAAAATATTCCCAACAGGATGAGTCAAAGCAGACTCAATGTGTACACAAACACTAAATCAAAATAGAATCAGGCATACAAATGTTACGCATTCATATCATAGCATACAAATTATGATGCATTCCCAAACCCAAACCTAATAAGCCATCCGCTACACTCCCCCGTACCAACCTGTACACCGTGGGGACTACTAAGTCGACCCTCCTTCCGCTACACTCCATATCGCGGTCTTAGGTCACCACATTCAGATACCACGGTCTTAGGTCACCGTGTTCGTGGTCTTAGGTCACCACATTCACTTCCCCTTTCAAACAAACCCATATGCCCCATATAATAATGATATGCATAAATATGCCAGAGTTCACATTCTTATCATATTCTCATGTTACTAATGACCTTTTTCATATTCTTTGTAGAAGTAGGAAACGTGCACAGTACTTAGTACCATAACATGGTACCTAGCCACTTTCATATTCTTAATATCACATATTTTAATAAAACATGCCATGAAACATATTAAGAAGTAGTGTGGGGTACACACACGATTTGCTTAACCACTTCACTGAAATCCCAAAATCTGATCTACTGCCTTAGATCTCAAGTTCCTACAATTGATTAATCACTTACTATTTAGCACAAAGCCTATTCGGCTAGAAAACCAATCAAATCCCAGAAACTCGTATTTTTCCCCTTTGAAATCGGCTAGTCACTAAATCCCTTGAATTGGTTAGTTTTCGGCTTAAAACACATAATAATAGATCTACTACTAAAATAGGCCTTGGCCGAATTTACCTTTGTTCTTACCTTCCAAATCTTAACTCCCGAATTGGATCCTTGCTTCTTTATTGCTGTCGAAATCCCTATGTACCCATGTTAGATCCAATCTAACATTAAATCATAATAATATAGCTTATGGTCGAATGGTATTCATAACTTACCTTAGATCTTAGAAGTTCGAAAGATACCTTCTTGTAGTTGACAATTTCTTAAATCCAAAAACACCCTTCCATAACTCGGCCAAAATCCATAATAGAGATTAGTCCCTAAATTTTAGGTAGGTTTAAAATACAAAAGAATTGAAACCAAACTTTGGATCTTACCCTTTTTAAGAAATCGGTAGCACCCTTGTTAAAAGCCCCTTAAAGAATCGGCCTTGATGACTAGATGATAAAGTTTCAGCTTTTGGGATTTAATAGAGAAGTCAACTAGAGGTTCTCTTGGGGTATTTGGTTTCCACGAAAATAAGGAAAAGAAACTTGAGAATTTTGGCAATGGTGGACTATAGATTCGGCTTGACAAAAGAAAAAGAGAAGAAAAGAGAGGAGAGCACTCAGAAATTTGGCAGAGAGAGGAGGAGGAAGAAAAATTGATGAGTAGCCCTATTTCCTTCCTTTTATAGCCGAAACTACTCCTCAGAATCCCTTACTTAGCCACCACTCTTCTTTATTTGATAGCTTTATCTCTTAATTTAAAATAATTAGAGAATAATCCTTTATTATCTCTTCAAAAATAATCCAAATTAAATCCCTTAATTATCACCTTATTAATTGAATATTAAAGAGAATAAAACTCCTCCTTTCTAGAAGGCTTGTGCCGTCCACCTCAGAGCTTCTGGAAGCAAAAATAAAACTTCTTTTATTTGCTTCCCAAGTGACTCGAACCCAGGCCCAACACCTTGCATGTGGCGCCATTTCCAGAGGCCCTAAGTGGCATCTTCAGGCCACTTTTCCAAGCCTGTTTGTGTGTCAAATTTCACAAACTTTTTCTTTTAAGGCCACCTTGCCTTAATTTCCTCTTTTAAACTTTAAAACTCGACATTTCTAAGTCATTTCTAAGTTTCCAAAAATTTTCGTTCGGCTCTGTAAACTTGACATTTTCTTACATTTCCAAGTTTCCAGAAATGTGCACTTTCCTATTTTGAATCATTTCCAAATCATTTCCATCCATTTCCAAGTTTCCAAAAATGTTCACTTTCCATTTTTTTAACTTAACATTTCCATACATTTTCAGGTTTCCAAAATTGTTCAAAATTTATTCTTGGTACATAAAACATGTTACTTCGTACAATTAAACCGAAAATGCATAGGCCCTTTCCAGGATGTTACATTTTCCTCCAAAAGTGCTTTTGGAGCCAGAAGTGCTTTTGAAAAGTAATGAAGAACTGGCCCTAAGTCATTGATAATTATGCAGTGATGATTTAAACTTTAGGATACTAGAGAATCAAGCATGATGAGTTTATTTTCAGAATTAAAAATTTGTTAGGTTGTCTACCTGAATCTAATTATTACCTTGAAGTTTGAAATTTACAATATTGACATCAAAAGCCCATAATTTTCTGTGAGATTTTGAGCCTTTTAGAGCATACATTCCTTTTCGTGCTCACTTTATTGATTATGAGTGTGTCAACATTGATTTGTTATTCTAGAACTTGCTTTGATTATACATGTCGAGACCACACCTATGATTTGATATACTGAGATGATAAAGGCACCTAGGATCTAACCCACTTACTCCATAAAAAGCCTACCTTCATAATTAACCCTTAGTGAACCCCTTTGAGACTAATAAACCGTTTATTGACTCACCTATTAATATTAACCCAAGACCCATTCTTTTTGATTCATTGAGAATTTTTCCTTCTTATTTTAACCCTTTTTGTCAAGATTTGATTTGAGTAGTTGCCTAACTATGTTCTCTATTTCAGTTGTTAAAAGTTCTTTATTATTATTTGGATGATTTTTTCTTAAAAAAAAGAAAAAAAAATTGAAATATATGTTACTATTAGTTCCATGTTATCTGAGCTTAAGTGGAGAATCTCTTATTTGGAAAAGAAGCTCGATATTATTGATAAGTTTCAATTGATGTAATTCCTCAAGTTTTAGTTTATTTTTCTAGTTAGGTAATTTGTCAATTCAATCTCAATTTCTAACCCTCTAATTCAAGCCTTTATCCACACCTTTAACCCAAGCCCCGTTACAACCCATAAAAGACCTTTTGATTAGTGTATCATATCATTTTACAGTGGTGGAGATTTGATTTTCATGCAAGCCTATGGGATTAACTTTTCATGTTCGACTCTTGAGTGCTTATTTTTGAACCTTAAACACCTTGAGTGAACCTTTAAGTGAGGATGTCATTTTTTGTCGATTTTGAATTAAAGGTAATTATTTAGGTAAGGGAAAACACCTATTTTTCGTACTATAAAAACTATGAATTTGATTGTTTGAATCTTTAGGAACCTTCTAGTTAAATTATCAATGTATGAATTACCTATGAATTATGATGAAACATTATTGATGAAGGTTATAAATTGAGAGGAGTTAGTTCTTAATTGTAAGTTGAGGATTTTGCTTAAGGACAAGCAAAAGCTTAAGTGTGGGGGTATTTGATAAACTGTAATATATACATATTTTAATCCCACATTTAGCATACTTTTGGATGATTTATCCCTTGAATTGTGGAATTTGATACTCCTAATCCTTTAATTTCATGTTTTATACTTAGGAGAGTATCGGAGGATGAAAAGAACGAGAAACGGGCTAAAAACGGGCCAAATGGGCCAAAGGAGGAATTCAACACGGCCTGGGCCCAAGCCACACAGCCGTGCCCCTTTAGCAGGCTTGACCACGGCCTGGATTCGATTCACACGGGCATGTTGCATGGGCGTGCCCCTGCCGTGACAAAGAAGAATTTCACTCGGAATAGGGTACTTAGAGGCAAAGAAAGACATTCCAAAAGCCTATATAAACACCCTAAAGGCCAACCTTGATGGGGCGTCCAGCTAGGCCAAGGAGCCAAGCCAGAGAGGTCAGAATTTTGGGATTTACTCGAAGAAAGCCAGTTGATTCATCTCAAGAAGTCGAAATCATACTCAAGACGGAGGATCTCTCCTTCAATTCCTTCAAGGGGTTTTAGGGTTTTCTTATGTTTTGTTTTATATTTTCTTCTGAGATGTATTCTTTTATGATTATGAACTAAACCCCTCAGATACCTGAGGGGGATGAAGCCTAAGACGGATCTTGTTATTATTTTCTAAACTATATGATAAATACTTGATTTGTTCTTTACTATGTGTTCTAAATTCTTGTTTTGATATTTCAGGATATTAATTCAAGTATTGATGTGCTTAGGCAGTGGAGGAATATTCCCTGTTTAAGAATAGATCTAGCATAGTTAAGCGGAGTTGATCGCAACCCTAGAGATAGGATGACAAAAATTTACCGGATTAGGGT
Source organism: Gossypium sturtianum (assembly GCA_025698515.1). Taxonomy (NCBI): domain Eukaryota; kingdom Viridiplantae; phylum Streptophyta; class Magnoliopsida; order Malvales; family Malvaceae; genus Gossypium; species Gossypium sturtianum. Next base: position 69,018,800 of record CM046947.1, on the reverse strand, counting down.
CAAACCTAATATAGGAGTCCATAGATCGAGTTAATGCAATCCTAGGGGTTTTAATTAGAAAGAGATTTCAATTAATCAACCCAGGGTTAGACGTTAGTAGCCTCGAGAGAGGTATTAATATAAATTAGGGAATCCTACGGATCAAGTCAAGTGAATAAATCTTCTGGTTCAGAGTTAAATAAAAAGTGAAGTCTAGGTGGATTCTTCCTCGGGTATTGTCTTAATAAATTGGTTTTCCCCACAAGTATTTTCCCCAATTCATTCTCTGTGTCTTAGCGTCTTTAGCTTAATAGTTAGTTAATTTTAGAATAAACAACAAATCCCTTAATTCTTAGGCTAAATAATAAAAAGAAAGTCAGTATTAGTACTTTTGGTTCCTTTGGGTTCGACATTCCGATCTTGCCACTAAGCTATACTACTATTCGATAGGTGCACTTGCCTCAATCGTGGTGATAGTTAGTTTCTACGTTAGATCATTCATTTTATAAATATTGAGACTCTCGACACACGATCACTTATCATTTTCACTTATTCAAATAGGTTGGGTATATATCATTATATGCATGCCAAGCTAACATGAATGGGATTATCACCACATAAACTTTCATTTTATTCCATGTTTCCACATTTCTCAACTCATGGTTATCTCACTTCGTACATTAACACATACATATCATGAACTTATATTCATACCTTTCTAAGTTTCGTCTCATCACAAACACATTTCAATCACCTCAATATCATTTTTCAGCATTATCGAAAATAGCTCGGCTGGAAGTCATCTCTATCTTAACAAAACAATTTCGTTAGAGCTGGGAGATATCACACTATCACGAGTAGTAATATGGCATGTATAGCTAGACTTACATACGCTAGGTTTGTCCGAGAATCGACTAAACCATAGCTCTGATACCATTAAATATAACACCCCTTACCCGTGTCTGACGTCGGGATAGGATACGAGGCATTACCGAACTTAAACAAAACCTTTATACAAAACCGGCTATAAAATTTCATTCAATTTAACATTCCTTATTCACATGCAAATCGCCCCTTATATGGGCCCACAAGGCCCAAAACATACATTGGGAACTGTTCGGGACTAAACCGAAAACTTAAGAAACTTTAAGAAGACTTAGAAAATTTTTCATCAAAACAGGGGTCACACGTCCGTGTGGCTTGGGACACGCCCATGTCCTTAGCCCGTGTGACTCTCTATTTATGATGTCATCAACAAAACTGGGTCACACGGCCAAGTCACACGCCCGTGTGCTTAGGCCGTGTGGTGAATTAAATCCTGAAAAGTAAATGCAGACTTCACACGCCCTGGGCACACGCCCATGTCCCGGGGTCGTGTTCTCCACACGGATGAGACACTCGGCCGTGTCTCTGCCCTTGTGGCCAAGAAAATGGCTATTTTCCAGATCATTTGGTACCCTCATTTGCACATACTTAAACTCAACTCCAATCCATCCATCCCAAACACACATAACCACATCACATAAAACCTTTAGTATAAGCACACACGTATAAATAGGCATTACAACTCATTAAACAATATGAACCAACACATTTGGACAAATCAAATGACACATACACAATTGATTAAGTCCCTATACATGCCATAGACTCAAAAGGTTTTGCATTCACATATACCCAACATGATAGCTTGATAATGTGATAGCATCTCCAACGATCTCCAACCCGAGCTAGTATAAAACCCTACATGATATGAGAAAGGAAGGGGAGTAAGCTATAAAGCTTAGTAAGTATGTATGTAAATAATAAACAATTTATTACCATGCTTTTAACAATCCTTATTTTGAGTTCTCAATTCACTGATATTCATCTTGAGCTATTTACTCGAGTTACAGTCACTATATTATTTTTATCCGGAGCTACGGAACTCCAATTTAAGATCCGCTAATTTTCCTTGAAACTAGACTCATATATCTTATTACCATAAGATTTCCAGAATTTTTGGTTTAGCCAATCAGTACAGTTTATTCTTTAAAGTCTCCCCTGTTTCGCTGTCTGACAGTTCTGACCCCTCTTCAGTAAAAATTTATTTTCTCATTGTACAGAACTCAAAAGATGTTCCCGTTTGTTTCTCTTAAAATTAAACTCATTTATAAATTCAAGAATATAAATTTTATTCCTTTATTATTTTTGTACAATTTTTAATGAATTTCCAAAGTTAGAACAGGGGATTCCGAAATCATTTTGACCCTGTCTTATAAAAATTAAAATATCTCATAATCTTAAATTCTTTTCTTACACTGTCTCTTTTATACAAAAATAGACTAAATAAGCTTTAATTTAATATCTTATTCAACTTATAATTCAATTTCCACCATTTGTGGTGAATTTTCAAAGTGATTCAGCAGCTGCTGTCCAAACTGTTTTATTGCTAATTTTACTCTATCATGTTTTCTTTGTATTATTTCTCATTTACACACTTATAATACTAAAGCATATCCATAGTTAGCCATGCCAATATCTAGTCATCATAAACTATTTACAAGCCATTCATTGGTCAATTTAACTTATACATCAACAACAAAAGCTTGAACATTTCATTTCTCAATTTAATTTGGCTTAAAAGCCTCATACATGATCACAATCCACCTTTCCCACATATTCTTACATCATAAGCATGGACTTAGCTCTTTGTCATTGATGCATAAACTTAGCTCTTTGTCATCTTTGCATACTTAGCTCTTTTGCCTGTTGAACTACTCGGAATGTCGGAGGATACTCAATCTCATCATACATGTATCACAATGCCAATTCTATACCCCAAATATGGTCTTACATGGGATCACCTTTTGATGCCGATGCCATATCCCAGATATGGTCTTACACGGGATCTCTTAACTCAATGTCGATGCCATATCTCAAACATGGTGTTATACGAGATCATACATAGATGTCGATGCCATGTCCCAGACATGGTTGTCGAAACCATTTTTTATCGCGTTTTGAAAAACAGAAATCGACTTTAAAAATATGGAGTCGCCACCAATCCTTTTTTTTTAGGGGTGATTGGGTCACCTATAAAAATGTTTTGGTCTGCGAAATTCAAGAAAACGGGTTCAGGAGTCGGTTAGGCACAAGGAAGGGTTAGCACCCCCATGCGCCCCTGGATGGGTACCAAATCGGTTAATTAATGTCCTTGCATTGAAAATTTGGAAACGTTATAAATTTTCTAAAGAAAATTAATCAATATTGAATTTGAATTTCAAGATTAACTCGTTTCGAAGGAAATAAACATATCACATCCAGTGCGTTAGGACATAACACCTTTATACCCCGACATCGAGATCATCTTTGATCTTCAAAACATGAATTTAAAGAAAGGTATTTGTTTATCTGGTTGGGCAGAAAATTGACACCCAGTACGTTAGGGCATAATTTTCTGACGTTCCAAACGCACAAACATTGCCTTATTTTGGAGAAAAACAAATTTTTATATTAGGCTTAAAATGCATTTGAATAAAATAAAAACATTTAATAAAAAACTAGAACAGATTAGAATTCGAGGCGTAAATAGAATGCATAAACATTAATCATGAAATATGCACAAATTAAAGATCGTATTAACAACATGCTATAAAACGCAAGTTTTCTTAAAAAAAGTTAGTTTATATTGAATCTTGAACTTCAAGATTAGCTCGTTTCGAAAGAATAAAAATATCATATCCAGTACGTTAGGACATAACACCTTTATACCTCGACACCGAGATCATCTTTGATCCTCAAGATATTTAACTGAAAAGGGTATTTGGCTATCTGGTTGAATAGGAAATTAACACCCAGTACGTTAGGGCATCATTTTCCACACTCCCAAACATACAAACATTGCCTTATTTTAAAAAACTTTTAAAATAAGCAATTTTAAAATTGACTCAAAATGTGTTTGTTTGGTTTGTTTGGATGAAAAAAAATGAACAATCAACCACAAATAATTTGGAAATCTTAATCTCAATATAATAGTAAAAACAAAAGTATAATTGCAAACATAAAATGACAATATATAGCAACAATAAAAGCACAAAGGAACAAACTAGGGTTCTTACAATAGCGATATATCATATACTATACAAATATTAACATTAACATGTAAAACTTAACGAATTAAAAGACAATTTGGAAAGAAATATCAAGTAATGTAACATAAACAACATGCAACAACTCTTAAGATGAATAAAGAATGAATAATATATATAAAAACAAAAGAATGAATTCATTAATAGTATATTAATAAATTATATGTATATGAATTTTAAATCAAGTGATATATGAGAGGATTTAGAATAAAGATGAAGATAAACAATATACATAATGGTAATTAATTAATTTTAAAACAAACAAATAAAATAAATAATATATATATTAATAAAAATGAAGATTAAAAATATATTGGATAATAATGTACAAATGAGTTCTAAAATAAGTTTTACAAGAAGAAAAATCAAAATGCATAATATATAAGTTAAAATATCAAAATAAATAATATTCATAAAGTAAAATAATGTGAATAATATACATAGATTAAGAAATAATTTAATTTAAATAATACATAAAAGTAATGATGTATAAAAGTATTAAAAATATATTATATAAATCTGTAAATAAAAAAAATGTACCTAAAAGAGAATTTTAAAATAAATTTTTAAAAAAAGATTTATTGAAATTGTAAATAAAAGGATAAGAGAATACTTAATTGGAATACAAATGAAATTAAAAGGGTATGTTATAAATAAAATGATTTTAATGAAGGGCAGGGTCAAGCTAAAATGCGCATAAATAGAGAGGGATTAAATCGGAAAATATCCCCATAGTTCAAAGCGCAGCGCATAGAACAGACTAAATTGAAACGATGCATAAATTATAGAGATTAATTAAAAAACTAAAGAAAATGCATAACAGATCTAACTGAATAACAACATAAAAAGGGAAGGACCACATGCGCAAATTATCCACTCTATACAAAATGCGCGGATCCTCAAGGGCGTCGGGTCGGATCGAATCGGGGCAGTGGGCTGAGCACTAGACGGTGTCGTTTCTGGCCGCTCAATAAAGCTCTAAACGACATCATTTCAGATTTTAAAACCATATTTAAAAGCAAATTAACTTTTATTTTAAACAAAACCCTAGTTTATTTTGTTTTCTTATTCAGCCGCCTCAAAAAACCTTTCAGATTTGTCAATAAACCGCCATTGAACTTGGCAATAGTGATACCAGAAGGTCGAAACCTTTTACACATGCGCTGATTCACCTTGCTCTCAAACCAGATCCACGTCAAACTCCGATCGTAGCGGAGAAAACAAAGATCCAAAAGGTAAAAACCCTTTCCCTTTTTTATTTTCGCATAATTATAACAAATACCTAGATTCAGAAAGAAATGGAAAAACAAAAAAAAAAAAGAAAAAGATTTGCGAGAAATAAATCACCTCTGATTTGTATTTCTAATTTGTGTATTTCTTCTGTTTCTTTGTGCGTATATACATCAAAAAATGGGGGATCCCCTTTTACAATCGTTTCGGCCTTTGCTTTATAGCCGAATGAAAAATAATAATAAAAAACCAAAAATACAAATTTATAGACTATTTTTCCTATCTTTTCCTTTCGTTGCTGCTTTGCTGGCTTGCTATTTTCTGTTTGCAGGTGTGAGCGTCGCGGCTGAGGCTGGCGCGTGAGTATCTAATTGGCGTGGGCTGCAGCATGCGGAGATCGCACGACGAGGGCGAGAGGCGGCGTTCGAGGGGTTCTTTGGAGGGTTCAGAAGGTTCTAGGGTTTGGAACAAATTACAACCCTTGGGCCATTCGGGCCTGCCAATGTTGGGTAGTTTAATTTTGGGCTTGGGTTTAGAAACTGAGTTTTGTGTTTGGGCTATTATTGTAATTTGAGTATTGAGTCTAATTACTTGGGCTGAAATTTGGGTAGGGATTTATAAACAATTTGGCTTAATCTGGGCCCCTGTCTTTGTAATTTGGACTATTATTGGACTGTTTTGTAAATGGACCTTTATGAATTTTTGATTTTTGATTTTATTGTTTTTTTGTTTTATTTGGGTTTAGTTTTTTGACGGGCCCGGACGAAATTGGCCCATTATAGCTGCCCCTCTTTTCTCATTGTCGTGTAACGAGAATAAAACAAAGACTTCAAAAAGGGTCAATTTTGCCCGATCTTGCCAAATCTTGACCTCTTTCAGTGCTTTTCTTCTTTGAGTAGCTTCATTCCATCCCACTGCATCTTCAGGGACATGAGAACTAGCGCTTCAATCTCAATAAGGACTGATCCTCAATGTAAACTCAGGGAGATAAGATCTGACGTTTTCGATCTGCTCCTGCAACTTCAGGATTGCCAGATCTACTATCTTCAGTCTGCTCCTACAAACTCAGGGTTACCAGATTTGCTATCTTCAATCTGCTCCTGCAACTTCAGGATTGCCAGATTTGCTATCTTCAATCTGCTCCACTGCAAACTTAGGGAGACAAGATCTGATGTCTTCGATCTGCTTCCTGCAACTTCAGGAACGCCAAATCTGCTATCTTTGATCTGCTCCACTGCAAACTCAGAGAGACAAGATCTGATTTCTTCGATCTGCTTCCTGCAACTTCAGGAACGCCAAATCTGCTATCTTTGATCTGCTTCCTGCAACTTCAGGAATGCCAAATCTGCTATCTTCGATCTACTCCACTGCAAACTCAGAGAGACAAAATCCGATGTCTTCGATTTGCTTCCTGCAACTTCAGGAACGCCAAATCTGCTATCTTCGATCTACTTCCTGCAACTTCAGGAATGCCAAATCTGCTATCTTCGATCTGCTTCCTGCAACTTCAGGAATGCCAAATCTGCTATCTTCGATCTGCTCCACTGCAAACTTAGAGAGACAAGATCTGATGTCTTCGATCTGCTTCCTGCAACTTCAAGAACGCCAAATCTGCTATCTTCGATCTGCTCCACTGCAAACTCAGAGATACAAGATCTGATTTCTTCGATCTGCTTCCTGCAACTTCAGGAACGCCAAATCTGCTATCTTCGATCTGCTTCCTGCAACTTCAGGAATGCCAAATCTGCTATCTTATATCTGCTTCCTACAACTTCAGGAATGCCAAATCTGCTATCTTTGATCTCCTCCACTACAAACTCAGAGAGACAAGATCTGATGTCTTCGATCTGCTCCTGCAACTTCAGGATTGCCAGATCTGCTATCTTCAATCTGCTCCTGCAAATTAAGGATTGCCAGATTTGCTATCTTTAATCTGCTCCTACAACTTTAGGATTGCCAGATTTGCTATCTTCGATCCTCTTCGCTCAGGAAGGCCAGATCTGATGTCTTCGATCTGCTCCTGCAACTTAAGGAATGCCAGATCTGCTAATTCACCAATGTTGTGACACCATCCTCTGGGGGACCCGTCCTGTAAAATCGGTTTTATGTGTTTATGCTTATACAAAATAGTTAGGATGCAATGATAAGAATGAATCTAATGCTCCTAACTAAATTTATTATGGATGACATTTGCATGAATGCAGAATGTCATGAGCATGGTCTTTTTACAAAGATTAGGATACAATGATCGGAATGAATCAAATGTCCCTAAATAAATGTGTCTTATGGATGACATTTGCATGAATGCAGAATGTCATGAGAACGATTTCTTCAATGATCCGAATGAATCGAATGCTCCTAACTAAATGTGTCTTACATGAATGCAACATTTCATGAGAATGATCCCTTTTTAACGCCTAGGATTGACATTGCTCATTATTCCTCCAGGTTGTATCACTGATGTAATATCATGTCTTCTTGTTCAGCTGGTATTCTCAACAGAAAACCCGAGAAAATGATTATAACTGTTCAACAGATTTGCCCTACTGTAACTTCAGGGTTCATCTCATTATAACTTAGGGGTATAGGATCTGAATCTTTTCCCATCCATCTCACTGCAACTTCAAAATGTAGAATTTGTTTCTTCTTCAATCCATCCCATTACTTTTCAAAGGTATAGGATCTGTATCAACTTCCATTTATCCCACTGTAACTCAGGGATATAGGATTTGTAACTTGTTCCATCCACTGATCACTCCTTGGGTGACCCAACCAGACGTGTATGCATGATGCTCGCATGGATACAGAATATCATTTTTTCTAGCGAATGATTCCCCTTTTACACTTGGGTTAATATTGCCCATTTTTCGTTAAGATTGTATTACTGACGCAATATCTTGTCATTCGGTTTAACCACCACTTTTGACAAAAATACGGAGAAATAGTCTCAGTTTAGACTCTTCCTTAAACTTGGTGAGTTTTAAACAATAGTCCTATTTCAAGTTCCTATATTATTTAGAAGTTTCCAGAGTAATATGCGAAACTCCTTTCATGAAAGTATTATTAGTCCACTAATCGTTATTTCAATGCGAAATGCTTGAAAGAGATCATAACAATGGACATGAAGGAAATTAATTAAGAGCATAGCTCGAAACAAATAAGCTAAGCAAAGATAGCAATCGTAACCAAGAAGGAAATTTATTGTGAACATATTTTGAAAAGAATAATATAATCATAAATAACGAATTTAAAATAGGTAAAACAGAAACTAGGTGCCCCAAATATCGCAGCCTGAGCTTCTTTGTTCAAACTTCTTTAGGACCATTCTGAGTTCAATATGTGTTTAGGGGACCTGGAGTGCTTTGTCAATGCTCCAAGATGTAGTATATCAAGTATAGAAAGATCACCGCATGCCCCTCTTTTGATCAAAATTTGATCCGCCCTTTTCAGGTTTTCAACTCAAATCCCCTTTGGTCTCAAAGCGCCCTTTGCGGGTTTTCGCCTTGGCCTCTCCTTTTTCTTTCTTCTTTCTTCTTTTTTTTTTATTGGAAAATTTCTTTTCTTTTTTCTTTTTGATTTTTTTGATTTTTTGATTTTTTTTATTTTTCTTTTTCTTTAAAAAAAAGGTCTCAAGGCGCCCTTTGCGGGTTTTCACCTTGGCCTCTCCCTTTTAGACAGAAATCTGAATTCACCAGCTTGAGCATGTCCTTGCCATCCATCTTGGTCAGAGTTAATGACCTTCCAGAACAAGCCTTCTTCACCACATAAGGTTTTTTCCAAATTTGGCAATTTTCTCTGAAGTCCCTTTGAATGAGAAGAATCTTTCTTAATGCCAGGTTCCCATCATGAAATTCTCTTGGGCGAACCTTTTTGTCATAAGCCCGTATCATCTGTTTTTGGTACATTTGACCATGATGAATACTTTCAATCAAGCTTACTGGAGACATTCTGCTTTATCCAATTCTTAATTCAATCAAAGCTTGGAGAAAAGGAATCTTAACTTCCAACAATTGCTTTCCCTTTCATAAACTAATGAGAAAAATGTTGCCCTGGTGAAGGTCCTGGCCAACGTTCAAGAAACATAGAGGGTAATTGGTAACTTCTCTATGCCAACCTTTACAAGTCTCAGTCATTTTTCAAAAAAAAATTGAATGGTTTTTTTTTTCGCCTTTCTTCACTGATCGGGATATGGTGTCGATCTTTGAATTTGTAAATCTTTGACGTTGTGCAATTATGTTTCTTTCTGACATTCTTTATTACCACTTTTTTTTTGAATTTGAATTCGAATTTGGATTTGGTTTTGGATTTTGAATTTAGATTCGGATTTGAATTTGAATTTGATGACTGTTGACTTTGCAACTTTGGCATGTGAAGCGACCTTCACCCTCTTAGTGAAGAAATTGACACCTACGAAGATGAATTGGTGTCGGCTAAATGCTCTTGACGAGATCAACCTCATAATATCTTTGCCCCCACATATAGAAAAAATGGAGGAGGCTCGTAAGTCCTGTCTTCCTCAATTTGGCATTTAATGCAATTTCCCTTTCTGGGTAGACTAGTAGCCCGAACCTCCTGATTAGCCTGGCCATTGTAGAACCATTAACATGGGTTCCAACCTTAGCAACATCCCCACATTTTAGTAGCCTGGCGTGCCCTGATATGATCGTGCGAAAACATCTTGGAATTCTTGAAAATAGCTCAATGATGTCTCACCTTATTTCTATAGTGAGTTAGGCTTCGATCTTTACCCCTTTCCTAAGCTCGCAGCGTCCCTTGACCCTTCGCAAAGTAGAGTCTTTTTTCATTTATTCTACCATCCTTAACAAATCAAAAGATAGGCTACAATCTCTGTCATCTCCAAAGTCCTTAGATCCCCTAGACCCATATCTCATTTTAAAAGGGAGTCTGTAACAACGTCGCTCATATCATTGATATCTGGGCACCTAGGTACAAAGGCAATCCAAAGAATAAATGATTCTAAGGATGATTATTTTTTATGGTATGGTCATGAATAAAGGATGAAAGAATATTCCAAAACACAAAGGAATGTGCAGTATGAAATATAAAGAAAAAAAACATATTTACTTAAAAAAGATGCATTTTATAAAAATTCTGGACACAAGCCCATTTCACAAAAGAATTTTTATTGCTTCTGGGCTTAAAGCAACAAGTATGTTCTGAATATTACTCTGGATTAACTCTAAAAATACAGGGATCTTTTCCACAGTCCCATTGTTTAAAAATCTTCCCAAGTATGTAAGGGCTCAAAAATTTTATTCCCCGATTCCCTCTTCATATATGGCATTGATATAGACATTGCCCAACATTGTTATGATGTCTTCTTCTTTTGGCTCTTACGCTTTCGGCATGAATGGCCCCCCTCCCGACACAAAGGTTTTAGATATGTGTGGAATTATCATGGGTTCCCACTTAATTTCTTCACCACTCAAACGAGTCCTTCTTCTTTCCTGCCTTTTTTCCAAATCTTTCTTTCTTTGTTTTGCATCTGGCCTGAATCCTAAGCCAAAGCGATCTTGCTTTTCTTTCGGTAGTGGAGCCACAACTCTCCCCTGCAGATGTTTTCCAAGCCCTTTTCCTGGCGAAGCTCCCTTTCCTACGGTCAACTGCAATCCCATTCTCGTAGCTTTAGAGATTTTTGGTATCGGAATTCTTCTTCCTTCTGTATTGAATTTTGCATTCACGAATTCCAAAGATCGAAAAGAGCACTCGATTGCTTCGTTATTTGTCTCCAGATAGGGTGCATCACTGGTTACAGCTGCAATAATATCCTCTTCAGCATTTATTGTCACTACCCGGCTCTCTGATACTAATTTCAGCTTCTGATGTAATGATGAAGGTACCACCCCCGCTGAATGAATCCATGGTCTTATTAGTAAACAGTTATAGGAATGTTTGATATCCATGACTAAGAAATCCACCTCATATGTTGTCGGACCAATTAGCAGCGGTATTTCAATCCTTCCCATAACTTTTCTTTGTGTGCCATCAAATGCCCTAACTATGTTCCGGCATTCTTTCATGTGGGAACTATCCACAGGTAATCTATTTAATATGGATAAGGGTAATACATTTAACGCCGACCCGTTGTCTATCAAAACCCCTGGCAGTGTATACCCTTTGCATCTAGTAGTAATATGTAAAGCCTTAGTAGATCCTCTGTCGCGTTGTGGAATTTCATCATCGTTGAAGTAAATGAAGTTATCAGCATTTATATTGTTGATTAGCCGGTCTAGCTTACCAACTGAAATATCATTGGCCACATATGTCTTATTCAAGACCTTCATTAGTGCATTTCTCTGTACCTCCGAACTCTGAAGCAAAGCTAACACAGATATACGCGTTGGCTGTTTATGCAGCTGTTCAACAACACAGTATTCACTATGTTTCAAAAATTTTAGGAACTCCCTAGCTTTCTCCTCTCTCACTGGCTCATTGACGGGCAACCCAAGCTCGGCTGATTTTTCTTTCTCTCGCTCCACCATTGGAGCTTTCCCTTTTACCAGATCGTAGCGTCTCCCACTACGAGTATGAGAACCTACATCTTGATCCTCCTTTGCATCCCTAGATGGATTCTCCCTTCCTTGGATTGTCACATTACACTCATAATTCCAAGGGACTCTCTTGCAATCCCTATACGGAAAAACGATTGGTTTTTGGATTATAACTCGCGGTGCTACCTGCATTCTAGTTTCATCGACTTTTTGTTTCGAGATGATCACTACTGGGCGGTTGCCCTTTTGGACCTGTTCCGTTGATCCTTCCATTTATCAAATTTTGCACTATGGCTTAGAACTCAATTCAATAGACTCTTTGTTGGTACTCCGGGTTACTGAAATAATTTCAACCAATCAGGGTCTTCTCATGAAATCTAATGCATATGATGTAATGCCATGTGAATGCATGCAATTGGTGCAAAAGGCATCGGTTATAATTTGATTTCCATTAGAAAACTTTTCTAAAGGGCAAAATTCTTTACATGAAACAGATTACAAATATACGGACAACCGTATTGTCTTCCGTTTTATCAAGAAATTCGTTCTCCATGACAAACTCTCTAATCTGGTAACCGAATACGAATCAACACTCTTTTAGATATGAGATGATATGTGATGTGATCACAACCAAAACAAAATGAAATACATTAGTGAGAGATAAAAGTAAACAAAAAAGAAAAAAATAGAGTACCCATTCAGATGACCACTATGGTTTACTGCAGCACCATTCAGGGTGGGCTTTTAGGGTTCACTATATGTGGTTTAGTTCTAAGGAATAGGTACTTGAACCAGCAGATTCCTCAATCTTCACCCAATATAGGCTCATATGGATCGAGTTCAGTTCAAGGGAATACATTTCCCTATGGCCATGCGGAGATGAAAATCTCACGGAACACATAGGTACGGATGTATCCCGGAAGCAGTCCACTAGCCCATGCGGAAGTGAAAACCTCATGAAGGCATAGTTTCTCACTCCCACTTAAAGGTGTAACCACAATAGTCATGCAATGCAATGCCACAGTATTTTATGAGACTCGACATTACTGCAATCATAGCACCAAAAAATGCATTACAAGAAACATGATTTTTCAAAACATTTTCCAAATTTTCAATCAAAAGGACAAAAATTAATCAATCTATGGCCTGACTCTCAACCAGTCCCCAGTGGAGTCGCCAAACTGTCGAAACCATTTTTTATCGTGTTTTGAAAAACGGAAATCGACTTTAAAAATATGGAGTCGCCACCAATCCTTTTTGTTTAGGTGTGATTGGGTCACCTATAAAAATGTTTTGGTCTCATGAAATTCAAGAAAACGGGTTCGGGAGAGCTAAGTTACATTGCGAGGAAGGGTTAGCACCCCATGCGCCCTCGGATGGGTACCAAATCGGTTAATTAATGTCTTTGCGTTGAAAATTTGAAAACGTTATAAATTTTCTAAAGAAAATTAATCAATATTGAATTTGAATTTCAAGATTAACTCGTTTCGAAGGAAATAAACATATCACATCCAGTGCGTTAGGACATAACACCTTTATACCCCAACATCGAGATCATCTTTGATCTTCAAAACATGAATTTAAAGAAAGGTATTTGTTTATCTGGTTGGGCAGAAAATTGACACCCAGTACGTTAGGGCATAATTTTCTGACGTTCCAAACGCACAAACATTGCCTTATTTTGGAGAAAAATAAAATTTTATATTAGGCTTAAAATGCATTTGAATAAAATAAAAACATTTAATAAAAAACTAGAACAGATTAGAATTCGAGGCGTAAATAGAATGCATAAACATTAATCATGAAATATGCACAAATTAAAGATCGTATTAACAACATGCTATAAAACGCAAGTTTTCTTAAAAAAAGTTAGTTTATATTGAATCTTGAACTTCAAGATTAGCTCGTTTCGAAAGAATAAAAATATCATATCCAGTACGTTAGGACATAACACCTTTATACCTCGACACCGAGACCATCTTTGATCCTCAAGATATTTAATTGAAAAGGGTATTTGGCTATCTGGTTGAATAGGAAATTAACACCCAGTACGTTAGGGCATCATTTTCCACACTCCCAAACATACAAACATTGCCTTATTTTAAAAAACTTTTAAAATAAGCAATTTTAAAATTGACTCAAAATGTGTTTGTTTGGTTTGTTTGGATGAAAAAAAATGAACAATTATCCACAAATAATTTGGAAATCTTAATCTCAATAAAATAGTAAAAAAAAAAGTATAATTGCAAAGATAAAATGACAATATATAGCAACAATAAAAGCACAAAGGAACAAACTAGGGTTCTTACAATAGCGATATGTCATATACTATACAAATATTAACATTAACATGCAAAACTTAACGAATTAAAAGACAATTTGGAAAGAAATATCAAGTAATGTGACATAAACAACATGCAACAACTCTTAAGATGAATAAAGAATGAATAATATATATAAAAACAAAAGAATGAATTCATTAATAGTATATTAATAAATTATATGTATATGAATTTTAAATCAAGTGATATATGAGAGGATTTAGAATAAAGATGAAGATAAACAATATACATAATGGTAATTAATTAATTTTAAAACAAACAAATAAAATAAATAATATATATATCAATAAAAATGAAGATTAAAAATATATTGGATAATAATGTACAAATGAGTTCTAAAATAAATTTTACAAGAAGAAAAATCAAAATGCATAATATATAAGATAAAATATCAAAATAAATAATATTCATAAAGTAAAATAATGTGAATAATATACATAGATTAAGAAATAATTTAATTTAAATAATACATAAAAATAATGATGTATAAAAGTATTAAAAATATTATATAAATCTGTAAATAAAAAAATGTACCTAAAAGAGAATTTTAAAATAAATTTTTAAAACAAGATTTATTGAAATTGTAAATAAAAGGATAAGAAAATACTTAATTGGAATACAAATGAAATTAAAAGGGTATGTTATAAATAAAATGATTTTAATGAAGGGCAGGGTCAAGCTAAAATGCGCATAAATAGAGAGGGATTAAATCGGAAAATATCCCAATAGTTCAAAGCGCAGCGCATAGAACAGACCAAATTGAAACGATGCATAAATTATAGAGATTAATTAAAAAAACTAAAGAAAATGCATAACAGATCTAACTGAATAACAACATAAAAAGGGAAGGACCACATGCGCAAATTATCCACTCTATACAAAACGCGCGGATCCTCAAGGGCATCGGGTCGGATCGGATCGGGCGTTAAATTTGAGCACTAGGCGGTGTCGTTTACGGCCGCTCAATTAAGCTCTAAATGACGTCATTTCAGATTTTAAAACCAGATTTAAAAGCAAATTAACTTTTATTTTAAACAAAACCCTAGTTTATTTTGTTTTCTTCTTCAGCCGCCTCAAAAAACCTTTCAGATTTGTCAATAAACTGCTATTAAACTTGGCAATAGTGATACCAGAAGGTCGAAACCTTTTACACATGCGCTGATTCGCCTTGCTCTCAAACCAGATCCACGTCAAACTCCGATCGTAGCGGAGAAGACAAAGATCCAAAAGGTAAAAACCCTTTCCCTTTTTTTATTTTCGCATAATTATAACAAATACCTAGATTCAGAAAGAAATGGAAAAACAAAAAAAAAGAAAAAGATTTGCGAGAAATAAATCACCTCTGATTTGTATTTCTAATTTGTGTATTTCTTCTGTTTCTTTTTGCGTGTATACATCAAAAAATGGGGGATCCCCTTTTACAATCGTTTCGGCCTTTGCCTTATAGCCGAATGAAAAATAATAAAAAAAAACCAAAAATACAAATTTACAGACTGTTTTTCCTATCTTTTCCTTCCGTTGATGCTTTGCTGGCTTGTTGTTTTCTGTTTGCAGGTGTGAGCGTCGTGGCTGAGTGTAACACCCCAAACCCGGCCCAAACACCACGACCGGATCCGGCATGTCACTAAGGAAAAGTTTATAAAACACCGTGCATACTTAAAGGAAATGTTGGAATTTCGAGTTTAGTGGTTGTCTAGAAATCTTAGTGGTTTTATGCTATCCGAGTTTATTTTGTCAAGTTTCAAAAGAACGAGTGACTATTAGCGATCCATGTTATCCGTTTAGGCTATGCGAGTTTTGTTAAGAAAATAGCAACTCACTTAATAATTTGGTCGTTTGAAATCGTGACATAGTCACGGAAGCAGATCGTGGCGCGAGCCACTACAATGATCGTGGCGAGCCACTACAACACTTCCCCTTTCACTTAATAACATATGCCCCATGCAACCATAATACTCTTCATACTCGGTTATCACGAGTTTCGACATGCATATACAATATACTCATAACATATAACATATCATACCATCACAACATTTATTTTGATGTTACTGAAGTCACTAACGATAAATCGCCTTTCCTCCACAGAATTTCAATAGCCATACCGAAGTTTTAGGCATTTAACAGATTATACATAAATATATATATATATATTTACAGAACACCATAAAACAGGGCAATGTAAATGATGTGAGGAGTTACACACCTGCTTACGTGCAACACTAAACTATCTACGACGCTGCTATCACTAGCTGGAATCACGGCTGTTTGCCTATTAATCTGCTCAGAAGCTGGCCCACACCTAGGTGGCCAGTCACAAACAGCGGACACAGCCCTCTTCTTAAACTTAGGGATCGAACCCGAAGGTTTGCTTCCCTCTCCAACTTGTATGTTTCTTGCATCCATTAAAAGCCTCGTCAAAACTCACTACGAAAAATGCGATTTCGAATATCCACCCCAACCAGGTTAAGACAACAGATATACAATGAATCGATTAATAGAACCACTAGAAGGGATCTTACCTAAATCGATTGAATCTCAGAGTTAGAATACTTTGGTTAACACGCTGATCGCACCTTCGACTTTCTTCAAGGTTCGGCACAAGCAGCCACAACAGTGAATATTCGACTTGAATATAGCACTCTAATAGAATAGACAACCAATATGTTCAGGGGTTCGGCTTCTAAGAGGAGAAAAATGAAGAAACTTAACAAGGTTTTAAGAGAATATTCAGCCAAGAGGGGAAAAGAAAAAGAAATAGGAAACAATAGAGAACTTACCAGAATATGGAATGAGAATTCGGCTATGGTGAATACTTCGGAAAGAGAGAACAAATGGAATGATGCTGAGACTTAGAGAATTCGGCTAAGAGGAAAATGAAGGTGTAGTTTCGGCTCTTAGTGAATAGAGAAAGAACAAATACAAGACAATGAAGATCAAGTAGATTCAGCTAGAGAGGAGTTTCAAAATAAAAGAAAAAGAAAAAAAAAAGAAAAAGATGTGCAACCTTGGTCTTCTAGTTTCGGCTATAGGTCAAAAGTAGAGAAGAGTGGAAAATGTTTAGATGATTTTCGGTAATAAAGAGGATGAGAGGAAAAAAACTAAAACGAAATGTGAAGCACACACCCTAATGCCGAAAAATAACCCACTACATACTAGCAACCTGATCACCAAATTTCGGCACTCTCCCCTAAAGCCAAAACCGAATGTTCCCCTCTCTCACACTCCTCAAGTATTTGGCTAACACTCCCCCACTATGTCGTCCCTTCAGTCTCTCCCTGCTCACCTCTCCTCCACACATTCAAACTAGTTTGAATTATTCAACCTCCTTAAATTTCTCTCCACCTTTCATTTGAAATGCTTGACCAGGTCTTACCTCTCTCCTCCAGAGTTTGATTGCCATCCAACCACCTCCCTTGCCTGAGCCAAAAAATAATACTCCCTTGCTGCTTAAGTGTTTCGAACCCCTTCCCTCTCAGCTCTTTGTGACGCCACCTCCCTGCATGCTAAGTGGCGTCATCTTGCCACTCCTCCACTGCATTTCCTTGTGTCACCAAACGCCAACTAAAACCCCTAATGTCCTGCTCCTATTTGGCTATCCTCTAAAAAGTACCAAAACTAAAATTTCACCAAGGCTTCGGCTTAACCCCGAGCCTCCCCGAGGCCCCCAAACACAACCAAACGACAAGCATAACACATCGATACACAGAAAACATAAAAGATGCAAAGCCCCTAAATCCCGGATGTTACAGTTCTACCCCCTTAAGAAAATTTTGACCTCGAAATTACCTGATCAAAAGAGATGCGGGTACTGCTGTCGCATAACATCCTCTGGCTCCCAAGTCGCTTCCTCTGCACCGTGGTTCTGCCACAAAAGTTTTACCAAGGGAACTGACTTCCTTCTCAACACCTTTATGTCTCGCTCCAAGATTTGCACTGGCTCTTCCTCGAAGGACAAGTCTGATCTTACCTCAATCTCTTCCACTGGCACGATGTGCAATGGATCAGAACGATAACGTCTTAGCATCGACACATGGAACACGTCATGAATCTGTTTTATCTCTAAAGGCAACTTTAGCCGATATGCCACCGGTCCCACACGTTCCAATACCTGGTAGGGCCCAATAAACTTGGGACTTAGCTTGCCCTTACGACCAAACCTCATCACCTTTTTCCACGGTGCGACCTTCAAGAAAACCCGGTCACCCACTGCAAACTCTATGTCTTTCCGCCTCAGATTTGCATAAGATTTCTGCCGGTCGGACGCTTCCTTTAACCGAGCCCGAATTAACTTAACTTTCTCTTCCGTCTCTGAAACCAATTTCGGACCCAACATCTGACGCTCACCCAACTCTGTCCAGCAGGTAGGAGTACAACATCTTCGTCCATATAGCGCTTCATAGGGCGCCATCTGAATACTAGATTGGTAGCTGTTGTTGTACGCAAATTCAGCCAAAGGTAAATACTCCTCCCAATTACCCCTGAAATCGATGATACAACCTCTTAACATATCCTCCAAGATCTGGATTACCCTCTCAGACTGTCCATCCGTCTGCGGATGAAACACCATGCTGAAATCTAGCCTTGTGCCTAAAGCCTGCTGCAACGCCCTCCAGAATCGCGACGTAAATCTAGGGTCCCTATCTGATATGATTGACACTGGTACCCCATGCAGTCTCACAATTTCCGCTACATACAGTTTAGCCAACTTTTGCAGAGAATAATCAACACGAACAGGTAGGAAATGAGCGGATTTTGTCAACCAATCCACGATCACCCATACCGAGTCTTTCTTAGTAGGCGTAAGGGGCAGCCCACTAACAAAGTCCATAGTGATTCTTTCCCACTTCCACTGTGGAATCTTTACCGGTTGTAACAACCCCGAAGGCAACTAGTGTTCAGCTTTGACCTGCTGACACGTTAAACATTTCCCCACAAATTCTGTAATTTCTCGCTTCAATCCCGGCCACCAAAATTGTTCCTGTAGATCCCGATACATCTTACTTCCTCCAGGATGCATAGCATAAGGGCTACTATGCGCTTCCTGAAGAATCATCTGTCTTAACTCTACATTCTTCGGCATGCAGACCTTTCCACGAAAATACAAAACCCCGTCGTTACTTAAACTATAATCCTCTATTCCACCATCCTGTACTTGTAGAAGTCGTGCACTCAAGACATCATCCAGTAACTGTTTCTCCTTAACTTGATCTACCCATGACGGCTTTACTTGGAGTTCAGCTAATAGAGTGCCATCCTCATACAGGCTGAGATGAGCGAACATTGCCCTTAAATCTGTTATCACCTTCCGACTCAGCGCATCCGCCACCACGTTAGCCTTACCAGGATGATATTCGATCGAACAGTCATAGTCCTTTAATAGCTCAATCCACCTATGTTGTCTTAGATTCAACTCCTTTTGGGTAAGGAGGTACTTCAGACTCTTATGATCGGTGTAAATAATAGACTTCTCCCCATACAGGTAGTGTCTCCAGATCTTCAGAGCGAACACTACCGCAGCCAATTCCAGGTCATGTGTGGGATAGTTCAACTCATGCGGTCTTAACTGTCGGGACGCGTACGCAATAACCTTTCCGTCTTGCATCAACACACATCCTAAACCCGTGTGTGACGCATCACAGTAGACGGTAAACTCTTTCCCCGCCTCTGGCTAAATTAACACCTGCGCTTCCGTTAAAATCCTCTTCAACTTCTCAAAACTTCCCTACTGCTCAATTGCCCAAACGAAAGGTACCCCTTTCCGCAACAACTTGGTTAATGGTGCTGCAATCAAAGAGAATCCTTCCACAAACCTTCTGTAATACCCGGCTAAACCCAAGAAACTTCGAACTTCCGCCACAGACTTCGGCGGTTTCCAGTCCAACACAGCTTCTATCTTCCGAGGGTCAACCCTAATTCCTTCTGCAGAGACCACATGCCCTAAGAAAGTTACCTCCCTTAACCAAAACTCACACTTGCTGAATTTGGCATACAGTTGTATTTCCCTCAAAGTCTGCAAGACCACTCGAAGATGCGCGTCATGCTCCTCCTCTGATTTCGAATAAACTAGGATATTGTCTATGAAAACCACAATGAACCGATCTAGGTAAGGTTGGAACACTCGGTTCATCATGTCCATAAATGCCGCTGGTGCATTCTTCAACCCGAATGGCATCACCAAGAACTCATAATGCCCGTAGCAGATTCGAAATGCCGTTTTATGAATGTCCACTTCCTTAACCTTTAATTGATGATACTCAGACCTTAAATCTATCTTAGAAAAGACTGTAGCCCCCTTGAGCTGATCGAACAGATCGTCGATTCTCGGCAGCGGGTACTTGTTCTTTATTGTCAGCTTATTCAGCTGGCGGTAATCAATGCACATACGCATGGACCCGTCCTTCTTCTTCACAAATAAGACCAGCGCTCCCCACGGAGACACACTCGGTCTGATGAAACCACGATCTAATAGTTCCTAGATCTGAGCTTTGAGTTCTACCAGCTCCTTCGGCGCCATTCTATAAGGGGCGATGGACACCGGAGCCGTACCTGAGAGTAGCTCGATTCCAAACTCCACTTCATGATCCGGAGGTAACCCTGGCAGCTCCTCAGGAAAGACATCCTCGAAATCCTTTACTGTTCTAACCTCACTAATAGTCACCTCCTTTGCGTCCAACGCACTAATAAAAGCTAGGAATGCACTGCATCCTTTCCGAACCATCTTAACAGCCTTCAACGCAGAAACCACATTAGACAAATAGTTCCTTCTTTCCCCTATCACAACCACCTCCTCATTTCCCGAGGTACTCAACACCATGCGCTTAGTCTCACAATCCAGTTTAGCACGATGTTTAACCAACCAATCCATTCCCAAGATAAGATCAAACTCCCCAAAGGGTAATTCCATTAAGTCCGCTGGGAAAACTACACCTTGAGTCTCCAGAGGTACATTCCTAAATAATTTACCCACTATTATAGATTGTCCTAGCAGGCTAACCACGATCATCTTCCTAGTAGTTATCTCAGATTCTAACATCCATGGTAATATATTCACATGGCACATGCTATTCATATCAATTAGAAACTTACCTGGCGGACATGGGCCGGAGACGCAGGAGCCATGCTAAGAAAAACATGTAAAAAAAAATTTTAAACCATCCTTGGCAAACGTTTTGGACCCAAAACCCGAAGTCGAGCTTTTGAATCTGGCTCTGATACCAATTTGTAACACCCAAAACCCAGCCCAAACACCACGACCGGATCCGGCATGTCACTAAGGAAAAGTTTATAAAACACCGTGCATACTTAAAGGAAATGTTGGAATTTCAAGTTTAGTGGTTGTCTAGAAATCTTAGTGGTTTTATGCTATCCGAGTTTATTTTGTCAAGTTTCAAAAAAATGAGTGACTATTAGCGATCCATGTTATCCGTTTAGGCTATGCGAGTTTTGTTAAGAAAATAGCAACTCACTTAATAATTTGGTCGTTTGAGAACTTTGTTGCCTTTGCGTTTCTTTTTTTAAAACATATCATTTTTCCAACTGAACATTAAATTGAGTATCTAAAACTTAAAACCCAAAGTTTAAAACCGGTTAATAGTGGCCTTATTACAACGTAAAAAACCAAATCAGTCATTAATGAAAATAAGTTAAGTCCTTTACTGAGACAAAATAGAACCCAAGCATGGCCACCTCGTGCTCCTCTCCAGCCCGGTCCATTGCACTATGTGCTACCTGAAATGATGTTAAACAACGGGGTGAGTCATAGGACTCAGTGTGCAACGCTCAAGCACCATCAAATCGGGCCTTAGCCCCACAGAACAGAATAACAGAATATTGCATACACAGAGAATGATGCAAAACCCATCCCAACCTAATTTCCATCCACTACACACCTCCCGTACCTGCCATTCACACCAATGGGGATTTCTACAATCAACCCTCACCGCTACACACCATCGATGGCAGTCATGCTACTCATCGGCAAAATCGTGACATAGTCACCAGAACAGATCGTGGCAGAGCCACTACAACAGATCGTGGCAGAGCCACTACAACAGATCGTGGCAGAGCCACTACAACACTTCCCCTTTCACTTAATAACATATGCCCCATGCAACCATAATACTCTTCATACTCAGTTATCACAGGTTTCGACATGCATATACAATATACTCATAACATATAACATATCATACCATCACACCATTTATTTTGATGTTACAGAAGTCACTAACCTGATAAATCGCCTTTCCCCTCCACGGGAATTTCAATAGCCATACCGAGTTTCCGGCATTTAACAGATTATACATAAATATATATATATATTTACAGAACACCATAAAACAGGGCAATGTAAATGATGTGAGGAGTTACACACCTGCTTACGTGCAACACTAAACTATCTACGACGCTGCTATCACTAGCTGGAATCACGACTATTTGCCTACTAATCTGCTCAGAAGCTGGCCCACACCCAGGTGGCCAGTCACGAACAGCGGACACAGCCCTCTTCTTGAACTTAGGGATCGAACCCGAAGGTTTGCTTCCCTCTCCAACTTGTATGTTTCTTGCATCCATTAAAAGCCTCGTCAAAACTCACTACGAAAATGTGATTTCGAATATCCACCCCAACCAGGTTAAGACAACAGATATACAATGAATCGATTAATAGAACCACTAGAAGGGATCTTCTTACCTAAATCGATTGAATCCCGGAGTTAGAATACTTTGGTTAACACGCTGATCGCACTTTCAACTTTCTTCAGGGTTCGGCACAAGCAGCCACAGCAGTGAAGATTGGGCTTGAAGATAGCACTCTAATATAATAGACAACCAATATGTTCAGGGGTTCTGCTTCTAAGAGGAGAAAAATGAAGCAACTTAACAGGGTTTTAAGAGAAGATTCGGCCAAGAGGGGAAAAGAAAAAGAAATAGGAAACAATAGAGAACTTACCAGAATATGGAATGAGAACTCGGCTATGGTGAATACTTCGAAAAGAGAGAACAAATAGAATGATGCTGAGACTTAGAGATTTTGGCTAAGAGGAAAATGAAGGTGTAGTTTCGGCTCTTAGTGAATAGAGAAAGAATAAATACAAGACAATGAAGATCAAGTAGATTCGGCTAGAGAGGAGTTTCAAAATAAAAGAAAAAGAAAAAAAAAGAAAAAGATGTGCAACCTTGGTCTTCTAGTTTCGGCTATAGGTCAAAAGTAGAGAAGAGTGGAAAATGTTTAGATGATTTTCGGCAATAGAGAGGATGAGAGGAAAAAAACTAAAATGAAATGTGAAGCACACACCCTAATGCCGAAAAATAACCCACTACATACTAGCAACTTTGATCACCAAATTTGGCACTCTCCCTAAAGCCAAAACCGAATGTTCCCTCTCTCACACTCCTCAAGTATTCGGCTAACACTCCCCCACTATGCCGTCCCTTCAATCTCTCCTGCTCACCTCTCCTCCACACATTGGACCAGTTTGAATTATTCAACCTCCTTAAATTTCTCTCCACCTTTCATTTGAAATGCTTGACCAAGTCTTACCTCTCTCCTCCGAGTTTGATTGCCATCCAACCACCTCCCTTGCTCGAGCCAAAAATAATACTCCCTTGCTGCTTAAGTGTTTCGAACCCCTTCCCTCTCAGCTCCTTGTGACGCCACCTCCCTGCATGCTAAGTGGCGTCATCTTGCCACTCCTCCACTGCATTTCCTTATGTCACCAAACGCCAACTAAAACCCCTAATGTCCTGCTCCTATTTGGCTATCCTCTAAAAAGTACCAAAACTAAAATTTCACCAAGGCTTTGGCTTAACCCCGAGCCTTCCCGAGGCCCCCAAACACAACCAAATGACAAGCATAACACATCGATACACAGAAAACATAAAAGATGCAAAGCCCCTAAATCTCGGATGTTACACTGAGGCTGGCGCGTGAGTATCTAGTTGGCGTGGGGCTGCAGCGTGCGTGGAGACTGCACGAGGGCAGAGAGCGGCGTTCGAGGGGTTGCTGGAGGGTTCCTGAAGGTTCTAGGGTTTCTGGAACAAATTACAACCCTTGGGCCATTCGGGCCTGCCAATTTTGGGTAGTTTAATTTTGGGCTTGGGTTTAGAAACTGAGTTTTGTATTTGGGCTGTTATTGTAATTTGAGTATTAAGTCTAATTACTTGGGCTGAAATTTGGGTAGGGATTTATAAAAAATTTGGGTTAATCTGGGCCCCTGTCTTTGTAATTTGGACTATTATTGGACTGTTTTGTAAACGGACCTTTATAAATTTTGGATTTTTGATTTTATTATTTTTTTGTTTTATTTGGGTTTAGTTTTTTGACAGGCCCGGGCGAAATTGGCCCATTACAATGGTCTTACACAAGATCTTCCTTTGGTGCCGAGGCCATGTCCCAGACATGGTATTACATGGGACCTTCCTTATTCGGTGTTGATGCCATGTCCCAGACATGGTCTTATACGGGACCTACATTTGGTGCTGATGCCATGTCCTAGACATGGTCTTATACGGGACCTACATTCGGTGCCGATGCCATGTCCTAGACATGGTCTTATGCGGGACCTAAATTCGGTGCCGATGCCATGTCCCAGACATGGTCTTATATGAGACCTTCCTTATCTCATGTTGTGACATTAGTATCCTTGCTATTCCGAATGTTTAATCGGGACTTCAACTTAACATATTTTCATCATACTCTCATCGAGGCATCATTAGTCGATTTCATAGAAATAATATTCATTTCACATAATATCTAGAAATTAAAAATATAAAAACATTATGTAACTTTAATTTCACACAAACTTACCTCGATACCAAAATGGCAAGAAGGGACCTAACCGTCAGTTACTCATTTTTCCCCCCGTTCTAAGTCCGAACCTCATTTTCTTTGATCTATAACATCACATTTAGCTTACTTATTAGTCACATTATTCATTGTGACCCAAAAATCATACTATGGAAAAATTACGTTTTTGCCCCTAAACTTTGTCATATTCACTTTTGCCCCTAGGCTCGTAAAATGATTTTTATTCGATTTCCTTGTATTTTAGGCCTAGCTGAACCATTTTCATAACTATAACAGTCCACAATTTGTAACACCCCATACCCGAGTCCGAGGCTAAGACTGGATACAAGACATTACCATGCTTTAACTTGGTTAAAGATGTACTTACGGGCTGTAAAATTTTTTCCCGAAATATAAACTCTTCTTTTTAGGTCAAAATGTACATATCATGGGCCTATGAGGCCTTAAACACATATCCGGGAGCTTTTGAAACTCATCTGAAAACTTTTATTCGAAGCAGGGACCACACGCCCGTGAAACTTCAAACACGCCCGTGTACTCCTGGACATGCCCGTGTCTTCCACCAGTGGTCGACACTGACTTGTTACACACGGCCTGGACACGCCCGTGGCCCTTGCCTGTCTGCCAAACCTTAGTATTCTGACTTATCCACACGGTCTGTAAACACGCCCGTGTATATCAGCCGTGTGACAATAAAATTTCTAAGTGAAAAGTGCAGACTTCACACGGCCTTGGCACACGCCCATGTGCCAACGGTGTGTGCTACTACACGGCTGAACCAAGCGGCGTGTGATGCGCTCGTGGCCTATCGACGACTTCAAGTATAAAAGTGCGAGGTGCATACGGCCTAGACACACGCCCGTGTATCCAACCGTGTGGGCACTTAGAGGCTATTTACCAAGCCAATTGCCACCCTGAAATCGAGATCACATTCATACTCAATTCAGTTACTCAAATTACTACATCTTTCATTGATATCTATAAACATACATACTTAGTCAAAGTTGGCCAATTTCTCTAGCCATATACAAAAAGGATAATGAATAAGATAGCCTATACTATGGCTCTTCTTAAAACATATACTCAAATGAAGTGTTTTCCTATACATGCCATACTTAATAAAACAACTTGGCTATACCAAAATAGCGATTGATAGTGTGCTCCGAGCTCCGATGACGATGATCCACGACATTAGCTTGACGGGACTACATGGAAAGAAAGAGTGAAAGATATAAGCATTTAGCTTAGTAAGTTTGCGTATAATGCACATAACAACATACTTGCTTAAATTAAACCATTTGACATAAACAATGGTATCATAATTTCAGCTATAAAGCTAACTTGCTCATACTTGATTCTTACATATCTCATGATACTTACTAGTCTCATACTTGTGAGGTAAACAAGGTACCTGTATCACTTGGTCACATTGATCAGCATACTTTGACATAATAATCATAATCTCTAATTTATCATTCATAACATGAATAATACTCATTTTCATTTGAGAATAACTTTGCTTACTTAGCTTTCTTGTTATCTCATTTGAACGTAGCTCGTTTGCCCGATGAATTAATATGAATAACCGAGGATACTAAATCTCATCTCACATAACTCAATACCAAAGCCATATCCTAGATACGGTCTTACATGGAATGTATAATCTTGGTTTCGAGGCCATGTCTTGACATGGACTTATACGAAGTCTTTCTCGTTCTCACCAATGCCATGCCTTGGCTTGGACTTACATGATAACTTGTTCAATACCAAGCTTACCTTGGACTTACATGATAACTTGTTCAATGCCAAGCTTGCCTTGGACTTACATGATATCTTGTTCAATGCCAAGCTTGCCTTGGACTTACATGATAACTTTTCAATGCCAAGCTTGCCTTGGACTTACATGACATCTTTGCTTGGAGACTCACCAATGCCATGCCTTGGCTTGGGCTTACATGGGTCTTCATCTCATAACAACTCTTCAATTCCAAGACTTGTCTTGGTCTTACATGATAACTTGTCTGATTGTCGATGCCATGCCTCGGCTTGGACTTATACGGACTTTCTCATTTCATGTGATAGGTCGAGTATCCTAAGCTATTCATCTTCAATCAGGGCTTTCTCATACTTGATCTCATTGATTACTTTGTTTAACATAACATTAAACATTTTCATAATAATATTGTACATTATACTAAGCAATTCAATGATATTAATCATAAAGCTTAGAAATCATACAAACTTACCTCGATATACAAAATGTATGTAGGTATGCAATTTAGTCCTCGACTTTGTTCTTGCCTCGGTTTCGATCCGGGCTTCATTTTTCTTGATCTATAATCATAAATAGATCATTTAATACTCACATTGACTAAATTGACTCTTAACTCATACTTTGGCAAAATTACTATTTTGCCCCTATACTTTCTCATATTTGCACTTTTGCCCAAAGGCTCGTAAAATGAATCTAATTCAACTTTCTTAAACTTCATACTTGGCTGATTCATTTTCTCTACTATAGCAATCATCAATTCCCATTATTTCTAATAGGTATGACCAATTTCATAATTTTTACAAACTAGTCCTTACTAGCATTTTTCATGAAATTCACTTAGAAAAAGATGTTTATCTAACATCAAACTCTCATAAACTTCAATAAAATACCATTTTACAAGCAAGTCACTCTTGGGTAGATTTTTGAACATGCATCTTAGCTTATTTTATAGCTAAAAATAGCTAATTCATAATACGAGAACTTCAAAAACACGAAGAATATTAAAAACGGGGCTAAGATGAACTTACTAGCAAGCTTGAAAAAAAATGAAGAACCCTAGCTATGGAGTCTCCAAATTTTCGGCACAAGAGGAAGAAGATGAATGAAATTTTATCATCTTTTTCCTATTTTAATCATTTATTAGACAAATGACCAAAATGCTCTTCTCTTAAAAAATTTCCCTTTTACTAACTCATGTCCATTTTTGTCCAAAACTTATAATTTGGGAAAATTGCTATTTAAGGACTCATAATTAATATTCTAAAGCTATTTTATACAAAAAGCTTCTAGAAACTCATATTTTGCAACTTTTGCAATTTAGTCCTATTTGATCATTCCATGTCAATTTCATAAAATTTCTACATGGAACTTTAATACTATCATGCAAACATGTCATAAACATTAAGAACTCAATTTACTAACTCAAATTTGTGGTCTCGCACCACTATTCTGACTAGGCCCTGAATCGGGATGTTACAATTCTCCCCCTCTTAGGAATTTTTGTCCCCGAAAATCTTACCAGCAAACAGGTTTGGGTACTGGTTTCTCATGATTTCTTCTGGTTCCCACGTAGCTTCTTCTATTCCATGTCTTTGCCACAATACTTTTACCAGGGCAATACTTTTATTCCTTAGCTGCTTGACTTCCCGAGCTAAAATCTTAACTAGTTATTCACCATAAGTCATGTCGAGATGAATCTCTACCTCTGACGGGGTAATTACATGAAAAGGATCTGATCGGTAGCGTCTCAACATTGACACATGAAACACATCATGTATCTTTTCTAACTCTGATGGCAGAGCCAATCTGTAAGCTACCGGTCCAACTTTCTCGGAAATCTCATACGGTCCAATAAAACGTGGACTCAACTTGCCTTTCCGGCCAAATCTGAGAACTTTTCTCCATGGTGACACTTTCAAGAAAACTTTATCTCCGACTTGATACTCTATCTCTTTTCTTTTTAAGTCCGAATAGGACTCCTGTCTGTCTGACGCAGCTTTTAAACATTCTCGTATCACTTTCACTTTCTCTTTAGCTTCTCTAACCAAATCAACCCCATGAATTTGGTTTTCCTTGAGTTCAGTCACAAATAAAGGCGTTCTGCACTTTCGCCTATATAGAGCCTCATAAGGCACCATCTTTAAACTCGACTGAAAACTATTATTGTAGGAAAACTCTACCAATGGGAGAAACTTTTCCCAACTGCCTCGGAATTTGAGAATACAACATCTGAGCATATCTTCGAGTACTTGAATTAACCTCTCCGACTGACCTTCAGTTTGAGGATGAAAAGCGGTACTAAAGTTCAACTTTGTACCCAAGGCCTCTTGTAACTTCTTCCACAATTTGGATGTAAACCTCGTATCTCTATCCGAGATGATTGACAACGGAACACCGTGAAGCCTTACTATTTTTGAAATGTACAAGTTTGCCAACTTGTCTAGTGAGTAATCAACTCGAATAGGTATAAAATGAGCTGACTTCGTGAGTCTATCAACTATAACCCAAACGGCATCTTTCTTGCTCAGAGATAATGGTAGACCCATTACAAAATCCATAGTAATACGGTCCCATTTCTACTCCGGAACTAAAATGGGTTGAAGCAAACCCGAAGGTACTTGGTGTTCAGCCTTTACTTGCTGACAAATCAAGCATTTGGAAACAAACTCTGAAATATCTTTTTTCATTCTCGGCCACCAATACTGTTGTTTCAAGTCATTATACATCTTGGTACTACCCGGATGTACAGACAAACATCCATTATGGGCCTCATGCAAAATATTCTGAATAAGCTCTTCTTTTCTCGGTACACAAGCTCTATCTTTGAACATCATAATTCCATTGGGACTAATTCGGAAGTCAGATTCAACATCTGTCTCACACTGAGCTCTCTTGACTTGCAATTCACTATCTTCTTCTTGAGCTTCAATGATCTCTTGGAGGAAAGTTGGTCTAGCTCTCAACTCGGCTAGAATAGAACCATCGCTGGATAAAGTCATCCGTGAATTCATTGCCCTTAATGCAAATAGGGACTTTCTACTCAAAGCGTTGGCAACCACATTCGCCTTCCCAGGATGGTAGTCAATGACCACCTCATAATCTT
This sequence comes from Gossypium sturtianum, assembly GCA_025698515.1. Classification (NCBI taxonomy): domain Eukaryota; kingdom Viridiplantae; phylum Streptophyta; class Magnoliopsida; order Malvales; family Malvaceae; genus Gossypium; species Gossypium sturtianum. The sequence goes on along the minus strand of CM046947.1, from coordinate 68,988,920 downwards.
TTATCAACTCTAACCATCTCCGCTGTCTTAAGTTCAACTCTTTCTGCGTCATCAAGTACTTCAAACTTTTATGATCAGTGAAAATCCGACATCTCTCACCATATAGGTGATGTCTCCATATCTTCAATGCGAAGACTATGGCAGCCAACTCTAAATCATGTGTCGGATAATTCTTCTCATGAGGCTTCAACTGTCTGGAGGCATAAGCAATCACTTTGCCTTCTTGCATAAGTACACAACCTAATCCATTTAAGGATGTATCGCTGTAAATTACAAATTCTTTCCCTGTCTCAGGTTGTACTAAAACTGGGGCTTCTGTCAACATTGCTTTCAACTTCTCAAAATTTTGTTAGCATCGTTCTGTCCACTCAAACTTCACATTTTTCTGTAACAATTTAGTCATCGGGGTTGCAATCATTGAAAACCCCTTGACGAATCGTCTATAATAGCTGGCTAGGCCTAGAAAACTTCTAATCTTAGAGATATTATTTGGTGGCTTTCAATCCATAATAGCCAAAATCTTACCGGGGTCTACTCGAACTCCTTCTCCCGAGACAATATGTCCCAGAAATCCTACTTCCTTGAGCCAAAATTCACTTTTACTGAACTTGGCATATAATTGATTTTCTCGTAGAATCTGTAAAACTGTCCGTAGGTGCTCAGAATGCTCATTCTTATCTCGGGAATAAATCAGTATGTCATCAATGAAAACGACTACAAACTTGTTGAGGTATGGTCTAAAAATGCGGTTCATTAAGTCCATGAACACCGCAGGAGCATTGGTCAGACCAAAAGGCATGACTAAAAATTCATAATGCCCATACCTTGTTCGAAAAGCCGTCTTGGACGCATCTGATTCTCTTACTCTCAGCTGGTAGTACCCTGATCTCAAGTCTATTTTGGAGAACATAGTGGCTCCTTTCAATTGGTCGAACAAATCATCGATCCTAGGTAATGGGTACTTGTTCTTTACCGTCACTTTATTAAGTTGACGGTAATCTATGCACAATTTCAAGGTGCCATCTTTCTTTTTCACAAATAAAACTGGAGCACCCCATGGAGAACAACTTGATCTCGCAAAACCTTTATCTGTCAACTCTTGCAACTATGACTTCAACTCTCTCAACTCCGTTGGAGCCATTCTATAAGGAGTAATATATATTGGTACAGTACCAGGAGCTAGCTCAATCTTTGAACTCAACTTCTCTAAGCGGTGGTAGTCCTGGTAATTCTTCGGGAAAAACATCCACGTACTCACATACTATTGGTACTGACTCAATCTTTAACTCTATTTCTTTATCATTCATCACAAAGGCCAAATATGCCTCATACCCCTTTCTTACGTCTCTCTGTGCCGTCATGTGAAAAATCATTGCCGGAGATTTACTTTGCTCATTTGATTCTACATGGAGAGTATCCTCATTCTCACATTTCATCTCAATATATTTCTTCCCACAATTAACTATTACACCATGAGTGGTCAACCAGTCCATACCAAGAATGATGTCAAACTCATCAAATGGTAGCAACATAAGATTTGCTTTAAAGCAATGACCTCTAATCATTAATGGACATTCTCTACATACTTCATTCACTAACACACTCTTGCCTAAAGGATTAGACACTTTAATCGCAAATTCTGTAGAATCTATAGGCATTTTCATACTGGATACTAGTTTCATACAAATGTAAGAGTGTATGGATCCAGGATTTATTAAAGCAATAACTTTAACATCATGAAGAGAAAAGGTACCCGTAATAACATCAGGAGAAGATACCTCTTCGCGAGCGCGAATGGAATAAGTCATCGCAGGCGCCCTACCCTCGGGTCTCGCAGCCTGCTCTCTAGGGTTACCTCTTCCTCTCGCCCCACTTCCTGGGTTCCCCTGCGGTCTTCCTCTGACCACACTCCTAGATCTCGGGTTTTGAGTTCTTTCTTCTTTTGTCGTCTCTGGACAATCTTTTATATAGTGGTCTTGGGAACCACATCTAAAGCATGCATTTTCATGTGCTCGGCATTCTCCAAGATGACGTCTGCCACACTGTGGACATTCGGGTCTGTCTGACCAGATGTTCCCCACACTAGCAACTGAGGTCGTCTGTACCTTACTTCCCGAATACTGCTTACTCTTGTCCTTCCTTGAAAACCCAGTGGAAGTAGCGGATCGGGTAGGGAAATCTCTTAACTTCTTGGATGAATATTGGAATGACTTATTCCACTGTCTCTTCCTAGAGTCACGAGACTCTATTTCAGACTTTCTTTTCTCTTTTACTAATTCCTCAACTTAACAAGCCCTCTCTACTAACACAACAAATTCCTTTAGTTCTAGGACAGCAACAAACAGTTTGATGTCCTCATTCAACCCGTCTTCAAATATTTTACTCATGATGGCCTCAGTGGACACGCATTCGCGAGCGTACTTACTGAGTCGTACGAACTCACGTTCATAGTCAGTCACTCACATCTTGCCTTGCTTCAGTTCTAGGAATTCTTTCCTTTTCTGGTCCACAAACCTTTGACTGATATACTTTTTCTTGAATTCTTCTTGGAAAAATTCCCATGTGATCCTTTCCCTCGGTACCACCGACACAAGGGTGTTCTACCATTGGTAAGCAGAATCTCTTAGAAGAGAGACTACACACTTCATGCATTCCTCAGGTGTGCACGACAACTCATTAAATACCCTGATAGTATTTTCTATCCAGAACTCAGCCTTTTTCGGATCATCATCTTTTCTAGCCCGAAATTCTTCTGCCCCATGTTTCCTGATTCTATCAACCGGAAGCTTCTCTCCTCTTGCTACCTCTACTACTTGAGGGGCTACTGGGATAGGTTGAGGAATAGGTGGGGGTGGAGGAGGTTGTGCATTCGGGTTCGTACGAACGAACTCCGTGTACCATGTTTTCATCACATGGAGGAAGGCTTCTCTAGCCTCTTCTCCTCCTTCTTGACACACCGTAGTGGGTCAATTCTCATTCTCGTTCGGCACCATCCCTTCGGCAGGAGCCGACGCGTTACTTTCTACGTCAACCGCCACAGCTCTATCGGGATCCATTTACTAAATGTATAAACATAATTTAAATCGTTAGGAGTCGTCACACTATCATTATAAAAACATTCTTACATATGGCATGTATAGCTAGACTCGTGCTTGTGCTACGTTAGTCCTAAAACTGACTAAACTGTAGCTCTGATACCACTAAATGTAACACCCCATACCCGAGTTCGAGGCTAAGACTGGATACAAGACATTACCATGCTTTAACTTGCTTAAAAATATACTTACGGGCTGTAAAATTTTGTCCTAAAATATAAACTCTTCTTTCTAGGTCAAAACGTACATATCATGGGCCTATGAGGACTTAAACACATATCCGGGAGCTTTCGGAACTCATCTGAAAACTTTTATTCGAAGCAGGGACCACACGCCCGTGCAACTTGAAACACGCCTGTGTACTCCTGGACATGCCCGTGTCTTCCACCCGTGGTTGACACTGACTTGTTACACACGGCATGGACACGCCCGTGGCCCTGGCCCGTGTGCCAAACCTTAGTATTCTGACTTATCCACACGGTCTGTAAACACGCCCATGTATATCAGCCGTGTGACAATAAAATTTCTAAGTGAAAAGTGCAGACTTCACACGGCCTTGGCACACGCCCATGTGCCAACCGTGTGTGCTACACGGCCTGAACCAACGGCCGTGTGATCTGCTCGTGGCCTATCCTGAATTCAAGTATAAAAGTGCAGGGTATGCACGGCCAGACACCTGCGCTTGCGTGTATCCAACCGTGTGGGCACTTAGAGGCTATTTACCAAGCCAATTGCCACCCTAAAATCGAGATCACATTCATACTCAATTCAATTACTCAAATTACTACATCTTTCATTGATATCTATAAACATACATACTTAGTCAATGTTGGCCAATTTCTCTAGCCATATACAAAAAGGATAATGAACAAGATAGCCTATACTATGGCTCTTCTTAAAACATATACTCAAATGAAGTGTTTTCCTATACATGCCATACATAATAAAACAACTTGGATATACCAAAATAGAGATTGATAGTGTGCTCCGAGCTCCGATGGCGATGATCCACGAGATTAGCTTGACGGGACTACATGGAAAGAAAGAGTGAAAGATATAAGCATTTAGCTTAGTAAGTTTGCGTATAATGCACATAACAACATACTTGCTTAAATTAAACCATTTGGCATAAACAATGTTGTCATAATTTGAACTATAAAGCTAACTTGCTCATACTTGATTCTTACATATCTCATGATACTTACTAGTCTCATACTTGTGAGGTAAACAAGGTACCTGTAACATCCCCAAACCCGGCCCATTCACTACGACCGAATCTGGTTATGTCACTGGGAAAAGACGGTTGAAAATCTTCTTAATTTAAAATAAAACATCGTAGTTTGCTGAATTTTGGAAAACATATCTTTGGAATAAAACTTTGCTATTAAACTCATTCATTTTTAAAACTTTAGTTTATAATATCCAATTTGAATAAATAGGTTGCAAACCATAAATCATTTTCACGTAGCAATTTAATTTAAATAAACCATAGTTAAAGTAATACCAAAAACATAAAATGGCCTTTATTACAACCCAACAATTCAAATAAAGTACTTATATCAAAATCAAGCATGAAATAATTGAACATCATCTTGGCATGGGCCACCTTGTCCTCTCCGATCCCGGTCCGACTTTATGCAATAATCGAAATGGTTAAAGGAAAAGGTGAGTCACCAAGACTCGAGTGTGCAACCCTTTTTCCCGGATTAGCAAAACATCATATGCAAACATAACATAATCATCATGCATCCAATTAATATGCACCCACTCCTAACCATCCATTCACCTTTTCTACCCCATGTGGTACCAAACCACTTTGGTGGTGCCAAACCACCGGTGACATATAGTCACAATGTGTTACCAAAACACTGGTGTCCCAAAGACACAATATCCGTCAATGTGGTGCCAAACCACTTTGGTGTCCCAAAGACACGTTTGTGCTACTAAAGCACTTTGGTGACCGAAGTCACAAATCCAATGATGGGGCCAACCCATCGTGTGATACCAAATCACTAGCAGACGATCCCATATCTCAAGTGGGGCCAACCCACGGTGGTGTTAACCACAGGGACAAGTCGCTATGAGGTGCCAAACCTCGGTGTCCGAAGACACGAATGTGATACCAAATCACCGGTGGTTCCAAACCTTTGGTGCCCGAAGACACAAATCGAATGATGGGGCCAACCCATCGTGTGATACCAAATCTTTGGCGTCAATCCTCAATACCGCCTTGTGGGGCCAACCCACCGTGGTGCAAAACCACGGGACGAGACGCCGAGGTGCCAAACCTCCGAGGTGCCAAACCTCTGGTGACCCAAAGTCACAAAGTTGTGTTACCAAAACACTGGTGCTCGTCGGCACAAAATATCTTGCCCCCTCCACTCATATCACCCATCATCATACCAACTCATGTATAGTATTCAAATCATGCAAACATGTTTAACGTTGCATCTCATAGCACATACATCATAAATCATGACATCATGTATCAATAACAAGTACTCATAATGAAACGGACTTACGAATCCGTGCACATACCCCATAGGGTATCATATCACTCAACCATACTATTTCGGTTTTACCAATCAATCGATTTATCAAACATATACAAAGCAAGAAGTGTGTTAGCTTACACACGATTACTAATGCGACTATCAAATCCCGTAGATCAAGATCTAACGCACTAGATCCCCATTCCTTAACACTTTTGAGCACTAGCCACAACCCGAGATATGCGAGATCAAGCCTTCCCTACAATCGGCCAAAACTAAACAACATAATCATGCTAATCAACCTTTAAGGGTATAATCGTAATTTTACCTACTAAGGGTATTTTCGTAAATTCACACTGCAATGGCCTTTACGAAGGCCTAATGTCGCCACTAGCGACTCGGCTACCACTTAGGTTGTACAGACGACGATTGGGCCTAAAACCCGATTTCGGCCCATCCGGGCCCACACGCTCGTGTGGCCCACCTAACACGAATCTAGCCACGTATATAACTTCCACCTAGTCTAGTTCAACATATACTAACCAATCATGCAATTTACTCATATGGGCCCATGGGCCCATTGGGCCCACTTCGGCCCATCGAGGCCCAAGTAGCCCCAACCCACGAGAATACTACTGATGGCCTCAACTATCGCGTCGAAGCCCCACACATGCGCTCGCACGCTCGTGTGGCTACTAATGCCGTGTAACCGGCATTTCGGCATTTTGCCGCTCTACAACTAGAGTAGAGAGAGTTACACACCTGATAGGACTCTGGGGCTAATCCGCGCTCCGACCACTCTTGTGCCCAAACGCCCTCCAAGATGTGTTTACTCTCCTCCTAGGATGCTCCTTATATAGCTAGCTCTTCACCTTCATTCTTTGTGTCTTTCCGATGTGGGATCCCTTCGTCGATGAGAGTTTAAATTCAACTGAAACTCTTCCCGTCCAGACCGCAAAATAAATACTCCTTTGCTTCTCATGAGATTCGAACCCAGGCTCCCTTGCAACATAATCCACGCTGCTAGCCACTTGGCCACAAGCTCCTCTTGTGTCTTAAACCATGCGCAACTAAATATAAACTATAGCCAAATTTCGAGGTCCAAGTAAAAGAAAACCAAAATGCAAAAGCCAAGACTTGAACCTTGGACCTCCTTCCTTCCCTTGTGGCGTCACCCCCTTGTCTCTTATGTGGCGTCACTTTGCCACTACACCACACACTCCTTTTGTGTTATTTTCCTCTACATTTTATTCTTAAGGCCTACCTGCCAACTTCCAGGGTTTTTTTTCACCTAAAACCAAAATTTCCCCAAAGCTAATATTTGATCCCGGGACTTCATAGAAGCCCTCTAACCTTCCAAAATAACTTATCCAATGGGTCTAACTAGCATTTAAGCCGGTCTCTTGTTCTCCAAAAATTTAAACGCTACTACGCCTAAGGCCCATTGGGCCTAATTCTCCTAGGCCCAATTTCGGTATGTTACAAATCTACCCTCCTTAAAGAAATTTCGTCCTCGAAATTTCCATCTAACTAACAGTCAAACATCCTAACCTACCACACTACGCTCTTGCTGCGCACTCTGATCTTAATAAAGCTGTCATTCCACCTAGACCATGCCCGCGACAACACGTCCCCTAGAACTCATATCTAGCGTCGCGATTTAACTCGATTAAAAGTTTTATGCATTAGAAATTTTGTTCCCTTTGTTTAATCCACGAGCAAATTTTATGAGAAGTTTCGGAAGTCGTTCTTCGAGCAATCAAGGTTTGGTTTCTAAAGTAATCCACTATTGCAATCATCCGATCACATCAATAACTCACAAGCAATAGTAAGGGGTACTTACCTGGTGGACTTCGGGTCGGAGGTACAGGTGCCATGCCAGCCTAACCTGAAAAACCTTTTCATAAAAACCCATATTTTTGAAAAGCCCATTTTGAAACGTTTTTGGGCCCAAACCCTCAAAGCCGAGTTTTGAACCGGGCTCTGATACCAAACTGTAACATCCCCAAACCCGGCCCATTCACTACGACCGAATCTGGTTATGTCACTGGGAAAAGACGGTTGAAAATCTTCTTAATTTAAAATAAAACATCGTAGTTTGCTGAATTTTGGAAAACATATCTTTGGAATAAAACTTTGCTATTAAACTCATTCATTTTTAAAACTTTAGTTTATAATATCCAATTTGAATAAATAGGTTGCAAACCATAAATCATTTTCACGTAGCAATTTAATTTAAATAAACCATAGTTAAAGTAATACCAAAAACATAAAATGGCCTTTATTACAACCCAACAATTCAAATAAAGTACTTATATCAAAATCAAGCATGAAATAATTGAACATCATCTTCGGCATGGGCCACCTTGTCCTCTCCGATCCCGGTCCGATTTTTTATGCAATAATCGAAATGGTTAAAGGAAAAGGTGAGTCACCAAGACTCAGTGTGCAACCCTTTTTCCCGGATTAGCAAAACATCATATGCAAACATAACATAATCATCATGCATCCAATTAATATGCACCCACTCCTAACCATCCATTCACCTTTTCTACCCCATGTGGTACCAAACCACTGGTGGTGCCAAACCACTGGTGACATATAGTCACAATGTGTTACCAAAACACTGGTGTCCCAAAGACACAATATCCGTCAATGTGGTGCCAAACCACTGGTGTCCCAAAGACACGTTTGTGCTACCAAAGCACTGGTGACCGAAGTCACAAATCCAATGATGGGGCCAACCCATCGTGTGATACCAAATCACTAGCGCACGATCCCATATCTCAAGTGGGGCCAACCCACGGTGGTGTTAACCACGGGGACAAGTCGCTATGAGGTGCCAAACCTGCGGTGTCAGAAGACACGAATGTGATACCAAATCACTTTGGTGGTTCCAAACCCGCGGTGCCCGAAGACACAAATCGAATGATGGGGCCAACCCATCGTGTGATACCAAATCACCGGCGTCAATCCTCAATACCGCCTTGTGGGGCCAACCCAGCGTGGTGCAAAACCACGGGGGCGAGACGGCGAGGTGCCAAACCTCTGGAGGTGCCAAACCTCCGGTGACCCAAAGTCACAAAGTTGTGTTACCAAAACACACGGTGCTCGTCGGCACAAAATATCACCGCTTCTCCACTCATATCACCCATCATCATACCAACTCATGTATAGTATTCAAATCATGCAAACATGTTTAACGTTGCATCTCATAGCACATACATCATAAATCATGACATCATGTATCAATAACGATTACTCATAATGAAACGGACTTACGAATCCGTGCACATACCCCATAGGGTATCATATCACTCAACCATACTATTTCGGTTTTACCAATCAATCGAGTTTATCAAACATATACAAAGCAAGAAGTGTGTTAGCTTACACACACGATTACTAATGCGACTATCAAATCCCGTAGATCAAGATCTAACGCACTAGATCCCCATTCCTTAACACTTTCGAGAGCACTAGCCACAACCCGAGATATGCGAGATCAAGCCTTCCCCTACAATCGGCCAAAACTAAACAACATAATCATGCTAATCAACCTTTAAGGGTATAATCGTAATTTTACCTACTAAGGGTATTTTCGTAAATTCACACCGCAATGGCCTTTCGAAGGCCTAATGTCGCCACTAGCGACTCGGCTACCACTTAGGTTGTGCTGCCAGGACGATTGGGCCTAAAACCCGATTTCGGCCCATCCGCCCACACTGCTTTCGTGTGGCCCACCTAACACGAATCTAGCCACGTATATAACTTCCACCTAGTCTAGTTCAACATATACTAACCAATCATGCAATTTACTCATATGGGCCCATGGGCCCAATGGGCCCCACCGGCCCATCGAGGCCCAAGTAGCCCCAACCCACGAGAATACTCACGATGGCCTCAACTATCGCGTCGAAGCCCCACACATGCGCCGCACGCTCGTGTGGCTACTAATGCCGTGTAACCAGGCATTTCGGCATTTTGCCGCTCTACAACTAGAGTAGAGAGAGTTACACACCGATAGGACTCTGGGGCTAATCGCGCTCCGACCACTCTTGTGCCCAAACGCCTCCAAGATGTGTTTACTCTCCTCCTAGGATGCTCCTTATATAGCTAGCTCTTCACCTTCATTCTTTGTGTCTTTCCGATGTAGGATCCCTTCGTCAAGAGAGTTTAAATTCAACTGAAACTCTTCCCGTCCGCACCGCAAAATAAATACTCCTTTGCTTCTCATGAGATTCGAACCAGGCTCCCTTGCAACATAATCCACGCCGCTGCTAGCCACTTGGCCACAAGCTCCTCTTGTGTCTTAAACCATGCGCAACTAAATATAAACTATAGCCAAATTCTGAGGTCCAAGTAAAAAGAAAACCAAAATGCAAAAGCCAAGACTTGAACCTTGGACCTCCTTCCTTCCCTTGTGGCGTCACCCCCTTGTCTCTTATGTGGCGTCACTTTGCCACTACACCACACACTCCTTTTGTGTTATTTTCCTCTACATTTTATTCTTAAGGCCTACCTGCCAACTTCCAGGGTTTTTTTTCACCTAAAACCAAAATTTCCCCAAAGCTAATATTTGATCCCGGGACTTCATAGAAGCCCTCTAACCTTCCAAAATAACTTATCCAATGGGTCTAACTAGCATTTAAGCCGGTCTCTTGTTCTCCAAAAATTTAAACGCTACTACGCCTAAGGCCCATTGGGCCTAATTCTCCTAGGCCCAATTTCGGTATGTTACAGTACCTATATCACTTGGTAACATTGATCAGCATACTTTGACATAATAATCATAATCTCTAATTTATCATTCATAACATGAATAATACTCATTTTCACTTGAGAATAACTTTGCTTACTTAGCTTTCTTGTTATCTCATTTGAACTTAGCTCGTTTGCCCGATGAATTTATATGAATAACCGAGGATACTAAATCTCATCTCACATAACTCAATACCAAAGCCATATCCTAGATACGGTCTTACATGGAATGTCTCATCTTGGTTTCGAGGCCATGTCTTGACATGGACTTATACGAAGTCTTTCTCGTTCTCACCAATGCCATGCCTTGGCTTGGACTTACATGATAACTTGTTCCATGCCAAGCTTACCTTGGACTTACATGATAACTTGTTCAATGCCAAGCTTGCCTTGGACTTACATGATATCTTGTTCAATGCCAAGCTTGCCTTGGACTTACATGATATCTTGTTCAATGCCAAGCTTGCCTTGGACTTACATGATAACTTTTCAATGCCAAGCTTGCCTTGGACTTACATGACATCTTTGCTTGGAGACTCACCAATGCCATGCCTTGGCTTGGGCTTACATGGGTCTTCATCTCATAACAACTCTTCAATGCCAAGACTTGTCTTGGTCTTACATGATAACTTGTCTGATTGTCGATGCCATGCCTCGGCTTGGACTTATACGGACTTTCTCATTTCATGTGATAGGTCGAGTATCCTAAGCTATTCATCTTCAATCAGGGCTTTCTCATACTTGATCTCATTGATTACTTTGTTTAACATAACATTAAACATTTTCATAATAATATTGTACATTATACTAAGCAATTCAATGATATTAATCATAAAGCTTAGAAATCATATAAACTTACCTCGATATACAAAATGTATGTAGGTATGCAATTTAGTCCTCGACTTTGTTCTTGCCTCGGTTTCGATCCGGGCTTTATTTTTCTTGATCTATAATCATAAATAGATCATTTAGTACTCACATTGACTAAATTGACTCTTAACTCATACTTTGGCAAAATTACTATTTTGCCCATATACTTTCTCATATTTGCACTTTTGTCCAAAGGCTCGTAAAATGAATCTCATTCAACTTTCTTAAACTTCATACTTAGCTGATTCATTTTCTCTACTATAGCAATCATCAATTCCCATTATTTCTAATAGGTATGACCAATTTCATAATTTTTACAAACTAGTCCTTACTAGCATTTTTCATTAAATTCACTTAGAAAAAGATGTTCATCTAACATCAAACTCTCATAAACTTCCATAAAATACCATTTTACAAGCATGTCACTCTTGGGTAAATTTTTGAACATGCATCTTAGCTTATTTTATAGCTAAAAATAGCTAATTCATAATACGAGAACTTCAAAAACACGAAGAATATTAAAAACGGGCAAAGATGAACTTACTAGCAAGCTTGAAAAAAAATGAAGAACCCTAGCTATGGAGTCTCCAAATTTTCGGCACAAGAGGAAGAAGATGAATGAAATTTTATCATCTTTTTCCTATTTTAATCATTTATTAGACAAATGACCAAAATGCCCTTCTCTTAAAAAATTTCCCTTTTACTAACTCATGTCCATTTTTGTCCAAAACTTATAATTTGGGCAAATTGCTATTTAAGGACTCATAATTAATATTCTAAAGCTATTTTATACAAAAATCTTCTAGAAACTCATATTTTGCAACTTTTGCAATTTAGTCCTATTTGATCATTCCATGTCAATTTCACAAAATTTCTACATGGAACTTTAATACTATCATGCAAACATGTCATAAACATTAAGAACTCAATTTAATAACTTAGATTTGTGGTCTCGCACCACTATTCCGACTAGGCCCTGAATCGGGATGTTACACAATTTGCATTCATTCACACATTTTTCATACATTTTTTAACTTTTTACAAATTAGTCCTTTTATGCGATTTCATCGAAAATCACTTAGTAAAAGTCGTTTACTACACACCGAACATTCATATTCTACCATTAGACATCAAAGCACATGCATTTCATCCATGGGTAAATTTTTAAACACAAACCCTAGCTCAAAATTATGGTAGAAATAGCTAAACCGAATTACGGGGATCTCAAAAATGTAAAGAACATTAAAAACGGGGCTTGGATGCACTTACTATTGAGCTTGAAAGCTTGAAAACCCTAGCCATGGCCTCCCCCATGCTAAATTCGGCCAAGGAAGAAGATGGACAAAGGTTTTTGGCTTTTATTTTGTCTTTTAGTCCATTTAATTACCAAATTACCAAAATGCCCCTAACTTTAAAATATCCTATTTCACTTATCTAATGTCCATTTTTGTCCAACAATTTAACCAATGGTCTAATTGCCATTTAAGGACCTCCAATTTAAAGTTTCATAGAAATTGGACACTTCTAACATGTGGAACTCAACTTTTGCACTTTTTACAATTTAGTCCTTTTGACTAAATTGAGTGCCCAAACGTCGAAATTTTCGAATGAAATTTTCATGGAATCTTTCCGTGAAATCGTAGACCATAAAAATATAATAAAAATAAGATTTTTTTTCTCATCGAATTTGTGGCCCCAAAACCACTGTTTCGACTAAGCCCAAAATCGGGCTGTTACAGTTAGAGACAAGCAAGACGAGGAAGGGCAAAACTAAGGCAGAAAGCAAGGGAACAAACCTAACTACAGAGACATCATTGTTGCACAAAAGGAAAGCTATCGAGAAGTTGGCCAATTCCATCAACAATAAGTAGATCAGGCTTTTCGTTACAATAGAGGATATGAACAGATCAAAATTTGTTCTATGCTTCTATCAAGGCTTGGAACAACTATATTGTAGTCGCATTAAATCAGTTAAGTCCGATCCCACTCCCAGAATTTCTAGTGTTCCCACTGATCATCCGAGATTATGAACTCTCATCCGACGATGATGACTTAGGGGATCGAGACAGATCGGTGGCATCCCCGCCCATTGTGCACGTCTCTGTTGATGAGAAAGAAGAAGAATCAAGGGACATTGAGGAGTGCATTCAAAAGATTGATAGCCTGGTCGAGGGTGACTTCATTGCTGGTCAAGAGGAACCTGCTGTTAAGGAGGAAGTTGTTGTTGGAGAGGAGGAAGTCCTTGTTGCAGATGTGAACGAGAAGAATAAGGAAGAAGATGTTGAGAAAGAATCTGCTCAGAACATTGTCACTGCACCCGAGTTTGTGGGTGTAACTACTTATATTTTGGAACGAGATGGAGCTAGACTGGCTGAAGCTGCAAAAGAAGCAACCGATGATGCCGGGGCAGAGCCGAAACTAGAGAAGCGATCCGAGGACCATGCGAAGCCCAAAGAAAAGAAGAGAAAGCGCTCCAAAGATAAAAAGTGCAAGGAGGAGAAAAAGAGGAGGAAGAAGAAACATCGTGCAGCCACATCTGTGGCTGAGGAAAACTGAGTTAGTTTAATTTTAGTTTTTTTAGCTGTAGTGTTCAGGCATTGCATGTAGCTGTAATTTTTTTTGTTAGAGCACATTGTCATTGCATTTTAATTTTAGTGCATTGAGAACAATGCAAACTTTAAGTTTGGGGGAATGCATATGGGGTTAGGAAATACACCCTCATTTCAAAAAAAAATTGAGTTTAATGAAGCATGCAAGGTTTATTTGTGGTTAATGCAAATGTGTTTGAAAATTTTTGATACATTCGATGATTAATTCTTGAATCATGTGAATTATCAATGAATGAGTTGGATAAATTTTATTGAATGTTGTATCTTAAATTCTTTGATGAATGATTTAGGTTGCATTAGTAATGGATGACTAGTAGCATTCCTTGAATCTTGAAAGAATCTGCCTTTTACAGCTGCTTATATATATAGTTATGAATAAGAGACACTCCAAAGTGGGTGTATTGTGAAATGTTAAAGAGGGAACACTCCAATGCAAGCGTTAGAAAAATGAATCTGGCCAAAGGATGTCGCTACATGAGTGTGTGTCGGTGCAATTACGTACTCCCTGGGGGTTTGTTGCACTCCATCGTTACTTCTCAAGAACAAGGGTACACTAATGCAACGATATACCTTATTCACAAAAAAAAACATATATTTATGATATTCATAGATACTTAGTATTGTACAATAAATATTGTATTGGTAGACAGAATTTAGGATTTAAAGCATGATGCTGGTTTTGATGAAGTTGCAATCTTATTCATTCATACTTATGTATTGTCGATGCAATATTCTGTCATCTGGTTGTGACTCATTCATCAGGATTTTAAGTGATTCAAGTTGCTAGAATGATCATTTGCCTTAGTGAATTCTTGTGTAGCCTTGCTAGTTTCTGTTTTACTTGAGGACAAGTAAAAACTCAAGTTTGGGGGTGTGTGATAGTACTAGAAAGAACATATGTTTTCTCCCTACTTATTGGTTAATTTGTCGCCATTTAGTTATCTTTAGCACATATTTTAGCATTTTCAGTTCAGTAAATTGCATTTTATAACCAAGTGGATCTTAGCCTATTTATCCTTAATTTTGTCATGTTTTGGTACCAATGTCGCTGCATGAGTATTTCCAGATTGCGCCCAGAATTGTCACCGCACCTGACAGCTGTCCGAATAAGAACAAAAATGTGTGAGTTTTCCAGTCTGGTATACGTACAAAGGCAACATGATTCTGATGAAAGGACACCTGTGCTATTTGGAATAATATAAATATTCACGTGAAAAGAAAAAAAGAGAGGCTTTTTGGGGGGTATTATCTTCTTCAACCTATCTTTTGAAGATTTTTGGCTATGGCAGCTTAAGTCTCCTACGGGTGAACCGACGTGAAAGGGACGCAGATCAACTCCTGACGAAGAGCCCTGGGAGGAGCCCTGAGTGCAACACAAGAAGGAATGGAGAGATCCAAGTCGAGATTGTCTAGGAATAGTATTCTCCACTTGTTTCTTTTATATTTCTTTTCTAAACGATGGTGATTACTTTCTATTTCATGTTTGTACGGAAGTACACATGATTTCTAGGTTAAATGTTATTTTATTCAATATTGCTTCTACTTTTTAATCTTTTGGTTTGAATGTTTTTAGCATGAAAGTGTTATTGCTGTAACACCCCTAACCCGTATCCGTCGCCAGAACAGGGTTACAGAGTATTACTGGAGTTTACAGAAAAATTATAGATAATTCATATCATTTACTATTCATATCCAAAAATAATCATATCGTCCCTTGTATGGACCTTCGAGGCCCAATTTAAGCATTAGAAATAAGTCAGCACTAAATCGGGGTCTCAGAGAATTTTTCGCAAAATTTCAAAATTTTTCTTATACACAGGGGTCACACGCCCGTGTGAGTAGGCCGTGTGGCTCACACGGCCACGTGACATGCCCATGTCTCAGGTCGTGTGGGTATTCGATGTGAGGCACACGGCCGTATCCCAGCCCGTGTCCTTACCCGTGTAACTCTCTGACTTGGATCACACGGCCAGCCACATGCCCGTGTGGTCAATTTAATTTTCTAAAATTAGAAGCAGGATTCACACGACCAAGACACATGCCCGTGTTCTAAGCCATTTGTCACACATGGCTGAGACACACACCCGTGTCTCTGCCCGTGTGCCTAATTCTGAGCATTTTGTTTCTCAATTTTAAGATGCAGAGGACACATGGCCAAACTACATGCCCATGTGCCAGGCCATGTGTCACACACGGTCAAGACACACGCCCGTGTGTCTACCCGTGTGGACAAAATAAAGCCATTTCCTAGCTTTATTTCTCACCCAAATTTTCCATTAACCTACAACAACACTTACACATATATAACAACCAATTCAATACATATTATCCAAGCAAATTACAAGAATTATGTGTGATATATTATCACATACATTCATGTATTTCCAAACTTACCTTATTATCAAAACTTTTATATTTACTTTAACTTACGCAACCATATTAAGCTGTTATATATTATTCATGAGATAACCTTATCCTAATTAAATATACATACCAAAACATACCATCACTAGCCATTTTTATGACTAGATTACTAACATCCATTTACATGCCAACATTGGAAAAGTTAGCCTATACATGCCATTATACCAAAATAAGTTTACTATTTATACCAAAGTGAGTTGAAGGATAGTTGACGCTATCCTGGCTAGGGAAGCTGCTGTCGATCCCATTGAGCTGCCTTTAGGACCCATCACTCGATCTCATTCCAAGAAGTTCCAAGAAGCTTTTTCGAGCAACATTGATCGAGCATGGGGAGAAGAAGTGGCAGGCCTTATTGATCACTCATGGAGCTCAACAACATGCGTCCCATACAGCTTATTAAGAGTTGAATTTTAGTTTTCATTCTTGAGTTGATTAGTTGCTGGAATAAACTTTAGTTAAGTTTAGTTATTTTAGTTTAAGTAATTAATGTGTCTTGAGTTTATTTAATATGTCTAAGTATATACGGAAATTAATATGTCTTAAGATAATTAATTTGTTCTAATTAGTACAGCCATTTAATTTGTCTTAGTTTATATAGTGCGTCATTGATTATGTCCTTAACGAATTTATTTAGTGTTTATAGGTAATCAATTCATCTGAATCAGCTAGCTTAGGTGCAAAGTAAAGCATTAAAGAAGAGCATGCATTTGGCTAATGCATGGGACGGTAATTAAATGTTAACTAGTTGATTTCTCTTCTCTAAGGGACTGTTCATGGATACCAATGGACAAACACACATTCACATTAGTCCATTCAGCTAGCAAGTGAGTTCACACCGTGGGAGCTGTTCAAATTCGTTTGTTCACATTTAGAGGCTAATGGAGTTCAAGTGTTCACACCAATTGGGCAGTTCGTGCGCCTAAACTGCCATTATTTTGGCTGTTGTGTATTCGGCTGCACAAGGAAGAATTAAAGGCTGCTCATAACTCTTTAGCTGAATAATCATTGAACAAATTCAGCTTAGCTCATCAAGTCAATTAATTAGCTGAATTGGAAGACTAAATAGGCTACCCATTGGCGTCACCTAGGTATAGGTTTCACCAAAAGACTTGTAATCATTTAGGGAGCTAGTTCAGCTCATTAATAGCTTAATTTGAGCTGATTGTAATTGTCCGTTCGACTAGACTTAGCTCAATCCTATAAATACTTTGTTCATTGTTGGTTGTAAGGACTTTTTGATCAATTTGTGAACTACTTTTGTTCTTTTGTGAGAATTCAACTCTCATTTTTCTCTCTTGGACTAAATCGACTTATCAAGCTCAGCTTGTAGCGTCATTCCTTCCTTTTTTAACCGAACTTATCACTTTCAAAGTATGGCGTTCAACCATACCTTTGGTTCCTATCTTTCTAGATAGTGGGTCAAGGTTAACCAAGTTATTTCCAAACCATTTTCACTTAAGTGCCATTTTAAGAATCGGGTCAACAATCATCTTCATTGTTGGTTCACTCTTGGCCTTAGTCGAATCCTTCCATTAGCCATTTCAACTATCTATTAACCCTTGTTTGAACCTATCATTCATCCTTTTTTTTAGCCTATCTTGAAACAAGCCATCCCTTACTTAATTTCATGATCAGGCAAACTACTATGCCTCGAATCAACATCAACCGAGTTCGTATCATTTGGTATCAAAGCTAGTAAAATTGAAGTAAGTATCAACGTTTTTTTTTGTATTCCGGGAATTGTAAGTTGAAAAAAAATTCGTACAAAAAAAATATTTAGCATCAATTGTAGTTAAAGTGTAAAAATCAAGTTTCAGAGTACAAAGTTCGTTTGAGAAAAAAAAGAGGAAAGAAGCTAGCTCGGAAGTTTTACTTACTGCCTAAATTAATTTAGTTGCTTTCTTACCTTTCGGCCACACTTCCAAGCTTTCCATTTTGTTTTCTAGCCTACCCTTGTCCTAACATCTATTCCTACCCAAAACCGATCATCACTTTTACAAACCGACTCCACATCGACTGCTGCTAAGTCTAAGTATTCAATTGAGTACTTAGAGAGGCGAATTGAAAGGAAAAAGGCAAGAGTGTGATGAGACTATTCGAGTGAGCAAAAGCCATATTGTGTGAATTTTTTTCTTTGAGAGAACTTGTGAGGTTTTGTTGTGAGTACTTTACAATGTCACAAAGTCCGGAAAGGAATCTGAACGAAGGTGGTGGTTTTCATCCCATAAGGAATGTGGCAACCGGAGGAGGAGTGCCAGATCTTACATTCCAAGCCATCATGCGCGAAATGGAGCGTCTATTTGATCGAAGGCTCGATGTAACATCCCGATTCAAGGCCTAGTTAGAATAGTGGTGCGAGACCACAAACCCGAGTCAGTAAAAATTGAGTTCTTAAGGTTTATGACATGTTTGCATGATAGTATTAAAGTTCCATGTAGAAATTTTGTGAAATTGACATGGAATGATCAAATAGGACTAAATTGCAAAAGTTACAAAATATGAGTTTCTAGAAGCTTTTTGTATGAAATAGCTTTAGAATATTAACTAGAGGTCCTTAAATAGCAATTTGCCCAAATTATAAGTTTTGGACAAAAATGGACATGAGTTAGTAAAAGGGAAATTTTTAAAGAGAAGGGCATTTTGGTCATTTGTCTAATAATTGATTAAAATAGGAAAAAGATGATAAAAATATATTCATCTTCTTCCTCTTGTGCCGAAAATTTGGAGACTCCATAGCTAGGGTTCTTCATTTTTTTCAAGCTTGCTAGTAAGTTCATCTTAGCCCCGTTTTTAATATTCTTCGTGTTTTTGAAGTTCTCGTATTATGAATTAGCTATTTTTAGCTATAAAATGAGCTAAGATGCATGTTCAAAAATCTACCCAAGAGTGACATGCTTGTAAAATGATATTTTATGGAAGTTTATGAGAGTTTGATGTTAGATAAACATCTTTTTCTAAGTGAATTTCATGAAAAATACTAGTAAGGACTAGTTTGTAAAAGTTATGGAATTGGTCATACCTATTAGAAATAGTGGGAATTGATGATTGCTATAGTAGAGAAAATGAATCAGCTAAGCATGAAGTTTAAAAAAGTTGAGTGAGATTCATTTTACGAGCCTTGGGGCAAAAGTGCAAATATGAGAAAGTATAGGGGCAAAATAGTAATTTTTCCAAAGTATATGTTAAGGGTCATTTTAGTCAATGTGAGTATTAAATGATCTATTTGTGATTATAGATCAAGAAAAACGAAGCCCGGATCGAAATTGAGGTAAGAACAAAGTTGAGGACTAAATTGCATATCTACATACATTTTTGTATATTGAGGTAAGTTTGTATGATTTCTAAGCTTTATGATTAATACCATTGAATTGCTTGGTATAATGTATAATATTATCATGAAAGATGCAATACTTGAGTTGTTGAATTGAGCTTGAGTTTGGTCTTGATTTCAGGGTGGCAATTGGCTTGGTAAATAGCCTCTAAGTGTGCCACACAGATGGACACACGGGCATGTGTCTAGGCGTGTGCACCACGCACCATTGTATCTTAAGTCAAAATAGACCACGGACGATCCACACAGCGCGTGTGTTTAGACTCTAGGCCGTGTTAAGGTAGTCAGTGTGCACCATGGGTGGTAAGCACGGGCGTGTGCCTTGGCCGTGGGGCAATTGGCAGAATGTTGGGGTTTTAGGTACGGTTTGGGGCCACGGGCGTGTCCAGGCCGTGTGTATTTTGCCAGAATCCACCATGTGTGAAAGACACGGGCATGTTTTAGGGGTGCAGGCGTGTCCCATACAACATGGGCGTGTGACCCGGCTTCTAAAGAAAAGTTTCTGAATAAGTTCGAAAGTTTTGAGATAAGTGTTTAAGGCCTCGTAGGCTCATGAAAGGTATGAATAGACTGAGAAAGAGGAGTTTTTAATTCGGAACAAAATTTTATAGCCCATAAGTTCATGTTTAAGTGAGTTCAAGCATGGTAATGTCTCGTATCCAGTCTTGGTCTCGGACTCGGGTATGGGGTGTTACATTTAGTGGTATCAGAGCTACGGTTTAGTCGGTTCTAGGACTAACGTAGCACGAGCACAATTTTAGCTATACATGCCATACGTAAGAATGTTTTTATAATGATAGTGTGACGACTCCTGACGACTTAAATTATGTTTATACATTTAGTAAATGGATCCCGATAGAGCTGTGGCGGATGACGTAGAAAGTAACGCGCCGGCTCCTACTGAAGGGACGGTGTCGAACGAGAATAAGAATAGACCCACTTCGGTGAGTCAAGAAGGAGGAGAAGAGGCTAGAGAAGCCTTCCTCCATATGATGAATACATGGTATACGGAGTTCGTTCGTACGAACCCGACTGCACAACACCCTCCACCCCCACCTATTCCTCAACCTATCCCAGTAGCCCCTCAAGTAGTAGAGCTGGTAAGAGGAGAGAAGCCTCCAGTCGATAGAATCAAGAAACATGGGGCAGAGGAATTTCGAGCTAGAAAAGATGATGATCCGGAAAAGGCTGAGTTCTGGATAGAAAATACTATCAGGGTATTTAATGAGTTGTCATGCACACCTGAGGAATGCATGAAGTGTGTAGTCTCCCTTTTAAGAGATTCTGCTTACCAATGGTGGAACACCCTTGTGTCGGTGGTACCGAAGGAAAAGATCACATGGGAATTTTTCCAAGAAGAGTTCAAGAAAAAGTATATTAGTCAAAGGTTCGTGGACCAGAAAAGAAAGGAATTACTGAACTAAAGCAAGGCAAGATGTCTGTGACTGATTACGAGCGCGAGTTTGTGCGACTCAGTAAATACGCTCGAGAGTGTGTATCCACCGAGGCCATCATGAGCAAGAGATTTTAAGATGGGCTAAATGATGACATCAAATTGTTTGTTGCTGTTTTAGAACTGAATGAATTCGTTGTGCTAGTAGAGAGGGCTTGTAAAGCCGAAGAACTAGTAAAGGAGAAGAGAAAGTCTGAAATGGAGTCTCGTGACTCTAAAAAGAGACAGTGAAATAAGTCTTTCCAATCCTCATCCAAGAAGTCAAGAGATTTCTATACCCGATCGGCTACATCCATTGGGTTTTCAAGGAAGGACAAGAGTAAGCAGTATTCGGGAAGTAAGGCACAGAAGACCTCAGTTGCTAGTGTGGGGAACATCCGATCGGATAGACCCGAATGTCCACAATGTGGCAGACGTCATCTTGGAGAATGCCGAGCGCATGAAAAATGCATGTTTTAGATGTGGTTCCCAAGACCACTATATAAAAGATTGTCCAGAGACGACAAAAGAAGAAAGAACTCAGAACCTAAGATCTGGGAATACGGTCAGAGGAAGACCGCAGAGGAACCCAGGAAGTGGGGCAAGTGGGAGAGGTAACCCTAGAGAGCGCTGCGAGACCCGAGGGTAGAGCGCCTGCGAGAACTTATGCCATTCGCACTCGCGAAGAGGCATCTTCCCATGATGTTATTACGGGTACCTTTTCTCTTTATGATATCAAAGTTATTGCTTTAATAGACCCCGGATCCACACACTCTTACATTTGTATGAAACTAGTATCCAGTATGAATATGTCTATAGATTCTACAGAATTTACGATTAAGGTATCTAATCCTTTAGGCAAGAGTGTGTTAGTTAGTAAAGTATGTAAAAATTGTCCATTAATGATTAGAGGTCATTATTTTAAAGAAAATCTTATGTTGCTACCATTTGATGAGTTTGACATCATTCTTGGTATGGACTGGTTGACCACCCATGTTGTAATAGTTAATTGTGGGAAGAAATACATTGAGATGAGATGCGAGAATGGGGATACTCTTCATGTAGAATCAAATGAGCAAGGTAAATTATCGGTAATGATTTCTAATATGACGGCACAGAGATTATAAGAAAGGGGTATGAGGCATATTTGGCCTTTGTGATGAACGATAAAGAAACAGAGTTAAAGATTGAGTCAGTACTGATAGTATGTGAGTACGTGGATGTTTTTCCCGAAGAATTACCAGGACTACCACCAGTTAGAGAGGTTGAGTTCAGCATTGAGCTAGCTCCTGGTACTATATCGATATCTATTACTCCGTACAGAATGGCCCCAACAGAGTTGAAAGAGTTGAAGTTACAGTTGCAAGAATTAATAGATAAAGGTTTTGTAAGATCAAGTTGTTCACCATGGGGTGCTCCGATTTTATTTGTGAAAAAGAAGGATGGCACCATGAGATTGTGCATAGATTACCGTCAGCTTAATAAAGTGACAGTAAAGAACAAGTACCCATTGCCAAGGATCGATGATTTGTTCGATCAATTGAAGGGAGCCACTGTGTTCTCTAAGATAGACTTAAGATCGGGGTACTACCAGCTGAGAGTAAAGGAATCAGTTGTGTCCAAGACAACTTTTCGAACAAGGTATGGGCATTATAAATTTTTAGTCATGCCTTTCGGTCTGACCAATGCTCCTGCGGTGTTCATGGACTTAATGAACCGCATTTTTAGACCATACCTTGACAAGTTTGTAGCCATTTTCATTGACGACATACTAATTTATTCCCGAGATAAGAATGAGCATGATGAGCACCTACGGACAGTTTTACAGACTCTTCAAGGAAATCAATTATATGCCAAGTTTAGTAAAAGTGAATTTTGGCTCAAGGAAGTAGGATTTCTAGGACATATTGTCTCGGGAGAAGGAGTTCGAGTAGACCCAGATGAAGATTTTCGGCTATTATGGACTGGAAGCCACCAAAGAATATCTCTGAGATTAGAAGTTTTCTAGGCCTAGCCGGCTATTATAGACGATTCGTCAAGGGGTTTTCTATGATTGCAACCCCGATGACTAAATTGTTACAGAAAAATGTGAAGTTTGAGTGGGCGAGAAAGATGCCAACAAAGTTTCAAGAAACCGAAAGCGATGTTGTGAAGCTCCAGGTTTTAGTACAACTGAGATAGGGAAAGAATTTGTGATTTACAGCTGATGCATCCTTGAATGGATTAGAGTGTGTACTTATGCAAGAAGGCAAAGTGATTGCTTACGCCTCAAGACAGTTGAAGCCACATGAGAAGAATTATCCGACCCACGATCTAGAGTTGGCTGCCATAGTCTTCGCATTGAAGATAAGGAGACACCACCTATATGGTGAGAGATGTCAGATCTTCACCGATCACAAAAGTTTGAAGTACTTGATGATGCAGAAAGAGTTGAACTTAAGGCAGCGGAGATGGTTAGAGTTGATAAAAGATTATGAATTGGTCATTGACTACCATCTCGGGAAGGCAAATGTGGTCGCCGACGCTTTGAGCAGATAGTCCCTATTTGCATTAAGGGCAATGAATTCACGGATGACTTTATCCAACGATGGTTCTATTCTAGCTGAGTTGAGATCTAGACCAACTTTCCTCCAAGAGATCATTGAAGCTCAAAAAGAAGATAGTGGATTGCAAGTCAAGAGAGCTCAGTGCGAGACAGATGTTGAGTCTGATTTCCGGATTAGTCCCAAGGGAAGTCTGATGTTCAAAGATAGAGTTTGTGTACCGAGAAAGGAAGAGATTATTCAGGGAATTTTGCGTGAGGCCCATAACGGATGTTTGTCTGTACATCCGGGTGGTACCAAGATGTATAATGATTTCAAGCAACTTGATTATTGGTGGCGAGAATGAAGAAAGATATTTCGAGTTTGTTTCCAAATGCTTGATTTGTCGACAAGTAAAAATTTGAACATCAAGTACCTTAGGGTTTGCTTCAACCCATTTTGGTTCCGGAGTGGAAATGGGACAGATATTACTATGGATTTTGTAACGGGTCTACCATTGTCTCCAAGCAAGAAAGATGCTGTATGGGTTATAGTTGATAGACTCACGAAGTCAGCTCATTTTATACTTGTACGAGTTGATTACTCACTAGACAAGTTGGCAAACTTGTACATTTCAGAAATAATAAGGCTTCACGGTGTTCCGTTGTCAATCATCTCGGATAGGGATCCGAGGTTTACATCCAGATTTTGGAAGAAGTTACAAGAGGCCTTGGGTACAAAGTTGAACTTTAGTACCGCTTTTCATCCTCAAACTGACGGTCAGTCGGAGAGGTTAATTCAAGTACTCGAGGATATGCTCAGATGTTGTATTCTTGAATTCTGAGGCAGTTGGGAAAAAATTTTCCCATTGATAGAGTTTGCCTACAATAATAGTTTTCAGTCGAGTTTAAAGATGGTGCCTTATGAGGCTCTATATGGGCGAAAGTGCAGAACGCCTTTATTTTGGACTGAACTCAAGGAAAACCAAATTCATGGGGTTGATTTGGTTAGAGAAGTTGAAGAGAAAGTGAAAGTGATACGAGAATGTTTAAAAGCTACATCAGATAGACAGAAGTCCTATTCGGACTTAAAGAGAAAAGAGATAGAGTATCAAGTCTGAGATAAAATTTTCTTGAAAGTGTCACCATGGAGAAAAGTTCTCAGATTTGGCCGGAAAGGAAAGTTGAGTCCACGTTTTATCAGACCATACAAGATTACTGAAAGAGTTTGGCTGGTAGCTTATCGATTGGCTTTGCCATCAGAGTTAGAAAAGATTCACGATGTGTTTCACGTGTCAATGTTGAGACGCTACCGATCAGATCCTTCACATGTAATTACCTCGTTAGAGATAGAGATTCATCCCGACATGACTTATGGTGAAAAACCAGTTAAGATTTTAGCTCGGGAAGTCAAGCAGCTAAGGACTAAAAGTATTGCCCTGGTAAAAGTATTGTGGCAAAGACATGGAACAGAAGAAGCTACGTGGGAACCAGAAGAAATCATGAGAAACCAGTATCCAAACCTATTTGCTGGAAAGATTTTCGAGGACGAAAATTCCTAAGAGGGGGAGAATTGTAACATCCCGATTCAGGGCCAAGTTGGAATTGTGGTGCGAGAACACAAACCCGAGTCAGTAAAAATTAAGTTCTTAAGGTTTATGACATGTTAGCATGATAGTATTAAAGTTCCATGTAGAAATTTTGTGAAATTGACATGGAATGATCAAATAGGACTAAATTGCAAAAGTTGCAAAATATTTGTTTCTAGAAGCTTTTTGTATGAAATAGCTTTAGAATATTAATTAGAAGTCCTTAAATAGCAACTTGCCCAAATTATAAGTTTTGGACAAAAATGGACATGAGTTAGTAAAAGGGAAATTTTTAAAGAGAAGGGCATTTTGGTCATTTGTCTAATAATTGATTAAAATAGGAAAAAGATGATAAAAATCTATTCATCTTCTTCCTCTTGTCTTAGAAAAATTTGGAGATTCCATAGCTAGGGTTCTTCATTTTTTCAAGCTTGCTAGTAAGTTCATCTTAGCCCCGTTTTTAATATTCTTCGTGTTTTTGAAGTTCTCGTATTATGAATTAGCTATTTTTAGCTATAAAATGAGCTAAGATGCATGTTCAAAAATCTACCCAAGAGTGACATGCTTGTAAAATGATATTTTATGGAAGTTTATGAGAGTTTGATGTTAGATAAACATCTTTTTCTAAGTGAATTTCATGAAAAATGCTAGTAAGGACTAGTTTGTAAAAGTTATGGAATTGGTCATACCTATTAGAAATAGTGGGAATTGATGATTGCTATAGCAGAGAAAATGAATCAGCTAAGCATGAAGTTTAAGAAAGTTGAGTGAGATTCATTTTACGAGCCTTGGGGCAAAAGTGCAAATATGAGAAAGTATAGGGGCAAAATAGTAATTTTTCCAAAGTATATGTTAAGGGTCATTTTAGTCAATGTGAGTATTAAATGATCTATTTGTGATTATAGATCAAGAAAAATGAAGCCTAGACCGAAACCGAGGCAAGAACAAAGTCGAGGACTAAATTGCATATCTACATACATTTTTGTATATTGAGGTAAGTTTGTATGATTTCTAAGCTTTATGATTAATACCATTGAATTGCTTGGTATAATGTATAATATTATCATGAAAGATGTAATACTTGAGTTGTTGAATTGAGCTTGAGTTTGGTCTTGATTTCAGGGTGGCAATTGGCTTGGTAAATAGCCTCTAAGTGCCCACACAGATGGACACACGGGCATGTGTCTAGGCCGTGTGCACCCTGCACCATTGTATCTTAAGTTAGAATAGACCACGGACCAGTCACACGGGCGTGTGTTTAGACTCTAGGCCGTGTTAAGGTAGTCAGTGTGCACCATGGGTGGTAAGCACGGGCGTGTGCCTTGGCCGTGGGGCAATTGGCAGAATACTGGGGTTTTTGGCACGGGCGTGTCCAGACCATGTGTATTCTGGCAGTATCCACCACGGGTGAAAGACACGGGCATGTTTTAGGGGTGCACGGGCGTGTCCCATACAACATGGGCGCGTGTCACCGCGCTCTAAAGAAAAGTTTCGAATAAGTTAGAAAGTTTTGGATAAGTGTTTAAGGCCTCGTAGGCTCATGAAAGGTATGAATAGGCGAGAAAGAGGAGTTTTTAATTCGGAACAAAATTTTATAGCCCGTAAGTTCATGTTTAAGTGAGTTCAAGCATGATAATGTCTCGTATCCAGTCTTGGTCTCAGACTCGGGTATGGGGTGTTACACTCGAACCCATTGAAGAACATTTGGATCAAGTCGAGGAGCGAAGCCAACGTGAGGGAACCCCTCAAAATGCAAGGCGAGGGCGCGGGCGTCCTATACAAAACCAAGAAGACTTTTTCGAACTAAGTGACAATGATAGTGATCAAGCATCAGTTCGAAGTGTAAGGCAACAAGGCCATAGAAACCGCGGCCTTAGGGAAAGAACTCGTGTGGAAGATAGTCTCAAGAACATCAAGATGGCCATACCCCCGGTCCAAGGGAAAAGCGATCCCGAGGCATACTTAGAGTGGGAGAAAAAGATAGTACTTGTCTTTTAGTGTCACAATTACTCGCAGAGCAAGAAAGTGAAGCTCGCGGCTATAGAGTTCTCGGACTATGCCATAGTGTGGTGGGATCAACTCGTGACAAGCCGAAGAAGAAAAGGAGAAAGACCCATATCAACTTGGGCCGAAATGAAGGCAGTCAGGAAGCGATTCATTCCGACCTACTATCATCGAGACCTATACCAACGTTTGCAAAACCTTACCCAATGCAATAGAAGTGTCGAAGACTACTATAAGGAGATGGAAGTAGCCATGATCTGAGCTGACATCGAGGAGGATCGTGAGGTAACAATGGCCAGGTTTCTTGCAGGATTAAACCGTGACATCGCCAACATAGTGGAATTATAACACTAGTCAAAGTGATGGACATGGTTCATACGGCCATCAAGGTCGAGAAGCAATTGAAGCGGAAGGGAACTAGTCGACCTTACCCCAATGCCTCAACCACAAAATAGGGCCAATGAGCCAACAAAGCCCCTATTCGAACCAAAGAGCCTACCGTAGCTATCAAATCCAATCAAACCGTTGGTGAGACAAGTAAAAACAAGAACGAACCTATTCCAAATTGCACGAGAGATATCAAGTGTTTCAAGTTCAAGAAAGGGGACACATAGCTAGCAAATGTCCCAATCGACGAGTCATGGTGGTAAGGGCCGATAGCGAGATCGAATCCAAAGAGGAAAAAGAAGACGAGCCCGAAATCCCCACCGATGAAGAAGAAGAAGAAATGGAGTATCCAGTTGAAGGTGAAATTCTTGTTGTGAAGAGAAGTTTGAACACCCAAAGTGCTGAAAATGAGCAACAAAGGGAGAACATCTTTCACACTCGTTGCCACGTCCAAGGCAAGGTGTGTAGCATGATCATCGACGGGGAGAGTTGTTGTAACATTCTGATTTTGGGCCTAGTCAGAACAGTGGTTGCGGGACCACAAATCTGACATCAAAAAATTTATTTTATTATTGTTTTGATGTCTACAGTATGATACTAAAGTTGTGTGAAATTTTCATAAAGAAATTTTCTCGTTTGAGTGCTCAATTTGACAAAAAGGACTAAATCGCGTAAGGTGTAAAACTTAAGGTCTAATTGATAAAGGCACTAAATAGCTATAGAATTGAAAAGTATGAGCACTTGCATGGTAATTATACCAATAGAAAAGTTAGGAGACAAAGATGGACATGTAGTAGGTGGATTTGGTGAAGTTATTAAAAGGTTAAATTGGTAAATAAGTTAATAGGTATAATAATACAAAATAGCAAAAGCTACCATCTTTTTTATTTCTCTTTCTTCTCCACCGATTCTTACCAAGGAAATGGCCATGGAAGGTTGAAAATTTCAGCAACTTTTAACCCTCACAAGTAAGTGATTTTGATGGTCATTTTTGATGATTTTTGTATTTTTGGAACCCTTGTAGCTTAATCTAGCTAATGAGTGGACTATTTTGCAAAATGGTTGAAAGTCTAGGGTTTTGCCATGAGAATATTCATGTTGTTTGCTGCATTTTTATGGAAGAAAATGAATCTTGGTTGTTAAATAAACAACTTTTGTTAAGTGATTTTCATGAAAACACCTAAAATGGACCATTTTGTAAAAGTTGTAAAATAGGTGGTAGAGGTGTGAAATAATGGAAAATGTGGGCTGCTATAAGCATGAAAAAGGTTTGGCTATGCATGGGTAGTAAATAAATTGAACACATTTCAATTAACGAGCCTAGGGGCAAAAGTGTAAATATGACAAAGTTTAGGGGTAAAAATGTAATTTTACCAAAAATGTGAAATTGGGCTAAATTGAGTAGCATGATGAATAAATAAATTAAATGTGTTGTTATAGATCAAGGAATATCAGATTCGGAATTAGATCGGGGGAAAAGCAAGATAATCGAGTAATTGACTTATTCTGTCGTTTCATACCGAGGTAAGTTCATATGTTAATAAGCATTAAATTTGATATGTTTAAATGCTTAACCGATACCATGTGTTGTTTTGTATGTTATTATTTGATCATGAATAATATAAAAATTACGAGATTGTATTGAAAGATCAAATTAAGAGAAATGCAGGGCGGAGTATGATCGAATTTCGACATGTGATGAATTGACGGTAAAGACCATGGTTGGACCATGGCAATATGTGTGCCAGTGTAAGACCATGTCTGGGACATGGCATCGGTATTGATATGTGTGCTAGTGTAAGACCATGTCTGGGACATGGCATCGGCCACAATATGAGAGCCAGTGTAAGACCATGTCTGGGACATGGCATCGGCATTGATATGTGTGCCTAGTAAGGCCATGTCTGAGACATGGCATCGGCCACGATATGAGAGCCAGCGTAAGACCATGTCTGGGACATGGCATTGTATGATACATCATGTACGAGTATCCTTAGTATCCCAAGAGGTTCAACGGGAAAATCCAAAGATGATGTCAAAGAAATGAAAAAGTATGATCATGTTGAAAGGGTACAGGTATGTACGCAAAAATTCATGAGAACTGAAATCGATGTATATGGGGCATTTGGTAAAATGTAAATGAGTAAGGCATACCTATGAAAATGATCTTGTGATGACCTTATGACGATAGGTCTATACTTATGATGTATAAATAGGTGGTAAATTTGATTGATGACCATGTGTGAGGCTTTTAGGCCAAATTAAATTGAGACATGATAAGTTTAAGTTTTGTTGTTGATGTATAGGTTAAAGGGGAAAATGAATGGCATGTAAATATTCAATAATGGCTAGCTATTGGAATGGCTAGTTAAGGATATGCTTTGGTGTTATGTATGATTAAATGGATGTTAATACAAAGAAATCATGAAAGAGTAAAATTAGCAATAAAACAGTTTTGGACAGCAGCAGTCATATAACTTTGAAAAATCACCAAACATTTTGGAAATTGAATTAGAGGTTGAATGGGATATTAAATTAAATCTTATGGAGTCTATTTCTACATAAAAGAAACATAATAAGCAAAATAATTTCATATAGTGAGATATTTGGATTTTAGTGAGACAGGGTCAGAATGATTTCAGAATCCCATGTTCTAACTTGGGAAAATCATTAAAAATTGTACAAAAATAATCAAGGGATAAAATTTATATTCTTGAATTTCTTAATGAATATATTTTCAAGAGAAACAAACGAAAATGTCATTCGAGTTTTGTAAAATGAGAAAATATTTTTTTAGTGAAGAAGGATCAGAACTGTCAGACAGTGAAATAGGAGAGACTTTAAAGAATAAACTGTATTTATTGGCTGAACCAAAAATTATAAAAATCTTATGGTAAGCAGATATGTTAGTCTAGTTTCAGGAAAAATTACCGGATCTTAATTTGGAGTTCCGTAGCTCCGGATAAAAATAATTTAGTGACTGTAACTCGAGTAGACAGCTCAAGATGAACATAAATGAATTGTGAAATTTTATGCAATAACGATGGTATTATCTTGAGAGCTTATAATAAGAATTATTAAAAGCATGGTAATAAATTGTTTATTATTTACATACGTACTTACTAAGCTTTATAGCTTACTCTATCTATTTTCTATGTTTATAATGTCCTCAGGCTAGCTCAGGTTGGAGAACATCGGAGATACCATCACACTATCAAGCTATCACTTCGGGTATTTTTGAATTCAAGTAGTTGAGTTGTGACATGTATAGGAGATTTAATTATGTTGTTAAGTGTCATAGCTAAATTTGCTAAATGTGGGCCTATGCTATTTGATAGATCATTTTGTATAAGTCCATGGATGATGGCTATTATTTGTTATTGTTATATGCATATGATGATGATTTTCATGAATGTAAAAATTCGCATGGTTGAGCATATGGTATGTTAATGC
Organism: Gossypium sturtianum; assembly: GCA_025698515.1. Classification (NCBI taxonomy): domain Eukaryota; kingdom Viridiplantae; phylum Streptophyta; class Magnoliopsida; order Malvales; family Malvaceae; genus Gossypium; species Gossypium sturtianum. The sequence continues at coordinate 68,957,952 of CM046947.1, read as the reverse complement.
ATGATTGAGCAAGTTGTATGATTGAATTGATAAAGAATGTGATAAGTGTTGCATGTGAATGAAGTGAAGTGGCCATGTTGTGTAAATATCTTAGTTGCGGTGAATTGGTCATGTATTATGTGTGAATGGGTGTTACTTGGTGTTGTGTATGTTGGTGCAAGTAAGGGTGGCAAAAGGCTTGGTAAATAGCCTTATTTCTGTCCACACGAGTAGACACACGGGCGTGTGTCTGGGCCGTGTGTGACACACGGTCTGCCCCATGGGCATGTAGTCCAGCCGTGTGTCCCCTGCACCCTAGTTGTGAAATTAAATTCACCACACAGCCTAGCACACGGGTGTGTGCCTTGACCGTCTGACTTTAAAGGGTTGATGATGTCAGAAACAGAATGTCAAGTTTTTGTACTCGGGCTGAAACACGGGTGTGTCATAGCCGTGTGAGGGACACGGGCCATGGACATGGGCGTGTGCTAGGCCGTGTGAAAATCCCTGTATGTTCGAAAAGAGAAATAAATCCACACGGGCTAGGACACACGGGCGTGTCCCAATATGCTCAGCAAAGCCGTGAGCTACACTGATCCTTCAAAGCATGGCCATGTTAAGAGGTCACACGGACGTGTCACTCTTCCACACGGGCGTGTGCCCCTGATTTCAATGATATTTTCTAAAGTTTTTCTAAAGTGCTCGGTTTAGTCCCGAACCATTTTCAAAGTGTGTTTTGGGCCTCGTAGGCACATATTAGGGACTTTAAGGCAAGGTTTGAAAAGTTTTAAAATTGAACGAACTTTTATGACTCGAAAATGTATGTTTGCATGTGTTTAAGATAGGTAACGCCTCGTACCCTGTCCCTGCATCGGATACGGGTAAGGGGTGTTACAGTTGTACCAACATCGCAAGTAGCATGCTGGTGGAGAAGCTTGGGTTAGCCACGACCAAGCACCCAAATTCGTACAAGTTACAATGGCTCAATGAGGGTGGTGAGCTCAAAGTGACCAAACAAGCCGTTGTGGCAATTTCCATCGGAAAGTATCAAGACGAGGTGGTATGCGACGTGGTGCCAATGCACGCGGGACATATTCTTTTGGGGCGTCCACGGCAGTTCAATCAACGTGTAACCCATGACGGATATACAAACCGATACACGTTTAAACACTTAGGCAAAAATGTAACTTTAGCACCCCTCACCCCGAAACAAGTGTACGAAGACCAATTAAAGTTAAAACAATCTATTGAAAAAGCAAAAGAAAAAGAACAAGAAAAAAAGAATGAAAAAGAAAAAGAAAAGAAAATCGAGAAAAAGAAAGGAAAAAGTGAGAAAAGTGAGGCAAAGACACGAGTGGAAAAAGAAAAGCAAAAAGAAAATGAGAATGAAAAAATGAGTGTTTTTTGCGAGGAGAAGAGAAGTGAGGAAAATGTTTTCGATGAGACAACCCATTCTTGTACTTATGTACAAAGAATGTCTTTTTGAAACTAACGATTTCGACCAAAATTTGCCCTCTTCTATTGTTTTCTTGCTTTAGGAATTCGAGGACCTGTTTCCGGAGGAAGTGTCATGCAGATTGCCTCCCATTCGAGGCATTGAGCATCAAATCGAATTTGTGCCCGGAGCATCGATCCCGAACAAACCAGCCTATCGGAGCAACCCTGAAGAGACTAAGGAATTGCAACATCAAGTGGATGATTTGATGGAAAAGGGATACATACGCGAAAGTTTGAGCCCTTGTACGGTGCCCGTTCTTCTAGTGCCTAAAAAGGATGGCTCATGCCGAATGTGTGTGGATTGCCGTGCCATTAACAAGATCACGGTCAAATATAGGCATCCCATTCCTAGGCTCGACGACATGCTAGATGAACTTAGTGGAGCCAAACTCTTTTCCAAGGTAGACTTGAATAGTGGATATCATCAAATCCGCATGCGAGAAGGGGACGAGTGGTAAATGGCCTTCAAACGAAATACGGTTTGTATGAATGGCTAGTGATGCCATTCGGCCTCACAAATGTCCCTAGCACATTTATGCGTCTAATGAACCATGTATTGCGTGCTTTCATTGGTAGGTTTTGCATAGTATACTTTGACGATATTTTAATTTATAGCAAGTCTTTGACTGATCATATTGAACACTTGCATGCTGTATTGGAAGTTTTGCATAAGAAAGTGCTTTACGCTCAAGAAATGCTCTTTTTGTACTGATAAAGTTGTGTTTCTAGGGTTCGTTGTGAGTGCTGATGGCCTTGAGGTGGACCAGGAGAAAATCAAGGCGATTCAAGATTGGCCGCGCCCCACAAGCATCAGCCAAGTGATAAGCTTTCATGGACTTGCAAGCTTCTATAGAAGGTTTGTGCCGAATTTTATCACCTTAGCTGCCCCCTTGACGGGTATTATAAAGAAAAACTCTCATTTTCTTTGGACTAATGAACAAGAAACTTCTTTTAACAAAATTAAAGAATGTTTGACTAGCGCTCCTTTGTTATGTTTACATGATTTTAACAAGACTTTTGAAGTGGAGTGTGATGCTTCAGGGATAGGAATCGGGGCGGTCTTGACTCAAGATGGTCGTCCAGTTGCCTACTTTAGCGAGAAACTCAACGGGGCTACCCTCAATTACCCTACTTATGACAAGGAGATGTATGCCTTGATTCGTGCATTGGAGACATGGCAGCACTATCTTTGGCCAAAGGAGTTTGTCATACACACGGATCATGAAGCTTTGAAGTATTTAAAGGGGAAAACCAAGCTGAACAAACGCCATGCTAAGTGGGTGGAGTTCCTAGAGTCTTTCCCTTACGTGATTAAGTATAAGCAAGGTAAAGAAAATATTATTACGAATGCATTTTCATGTAGGTATGCTCTTATTAGTCATTTGGATGCTAAACTACTTGGGTTTGCTTACTTGAAAGGTTTATATGAAAATGATATTGATTTTGGTGAAGTGTACAAGTTGTGTGTGCAAGGTTCTCATAATAGGTACTTTTGGCAAGATGGGTACCTCTTTCGAGAAAACAAGCTGTGTATACCCTAAGGATCGGTGCGAGATGTGCTAGTCAATGAAGCACATAGTGGGGGACTAATGGGCTACTTTGGCATAGCCAAGGCCTTGGCTACCCTTCAAGAGCACTTTTATTGGCCGAAGATGAGGCGTGATGTGGCTAAAGTGTGCGAGCATTGTATTACTTGCAAGAAAGTTAAGTCAAGGATCAAGCCACACGGATTGTACACGCCACTGCCGATTTCGGAAGAACCATGGGTGGACATCTCCATAGATTTCATTCTAGGGCTTCCTAGAACCAAGAGGGGAAAAGATTCTATCTTTGTTGTAGTAGATAGGTTTTCTAAAATGACCCATTTTGTTGCATGTCATAAAACTGATGATGCACTAAACATTTCTAATTTGTTCTTTAAGGAGATCGGGCGGTTGCATAGAGTCTCGAGGACTATTGTCTCCTATCGTGATGCTAAATTCCTCAGCCACTTTTGGAGGACTTTGTGGGGTGTAACAGCCCGATTTAGGGGCTAGTCAGAATAGTGATCTTGGGATCATTAATCCGAGATTTGAGAAATTTATTTTCATGTTATATTATGAATTAGAACATGATAGCACATGTGCATGAAAATTTTGGTGCTTTAATTCTAGCGATTTCATGTTTAATCGCGAAAAAGGACTAAATCGCATAAAGTGTGAAAGTTCCATTTTAATTTCTAAAGGTACCAAATAGCCATAGATTGTTAAATTGATGTCTTTAAAAGGCAATTTAGCCCCTTGTAATTGCTTGGCCGGCCATAGACTAGATAGGAGACAAAGATGGACAAAATTTGGTCAAAGTTAGTAAGAGTTGGTGACTAATTTGACTAGTTTAATATTAGACTAAAGAAAGAGAAAATATCATCTTTCTTTTTCATCTCTTCCACTGAAATTTGCAAGGAAAATAAGGGTTGAAAGCTTCAAAAATTTCAGCACACTCATCTCCTCATTAGTAAGTGTTCTAGTGATCTTTTCTTGAAAATAGTTGTACTTTTGAAACCCCTATAGCTTGAGCTTTCAAATGAGGGGACTATTGTGCAATATGGTGAAAGGTTTAAAGTTTTTCCATGAGAGCTTTCATTGTTATTTGCTGCATTTTTATGGAAGAAATTGAGTCTTAGTTGTTAGATGAACAACTTTTGTGAGAGGTGTTAGCATGAAAACACCAAATAGGACCTTGATAAAAAGGTTACAAATTATGTAGTAAGTATGTGAAATATTGATTTTTTGATGATAGCTTTAAAAGCATTAAATGTTTAGGCTTGTTGAAGGTAGAAATTTGATTAGAATTGATTTCCGAGCCTAGGGGTAAAATGGTCATTTTGCCAAAGTCTAGGGGCAAAATAGTAATTTTATCTAAGCATGATTTTTGGAATGCTTTTATTAATGAGATGATTAAAATGAGCTAAATTGCTATTATATAGCAAGAAGGATCGAGAATCTGCCTCGATCGGGGAAAGAATAAAGTCTCAGACTAAACCGTCGAGCTAGCTTATTTTGAAATCGAGGTAAGTTTGTATGTGATTAATACAACATTTATGTTAGCATAATCGAGAATGCTTGATATCATATTGATGCATGACACTCCATTAAATTGATGTTGAATGAGATGTTGAAGTCCTAACGGACCATGTGAATATGAAAATGCTATCATCGAGATATGAAATAGATAAGGTCCCGTATAAGACCATGTCCGGGACATGGCCTCGTGATCGAGTTGAAATCCGTGTAAGACCATATATCGGGATATGGCTTCGGTAATGAATATGAAAATCGTATAAGACCATATCCGGGATATGGCATCGATACTTGATGTGAAAGTCCATATAAGACCATATCAGGGATATGGCATTGGCGTTAGAAGTAACTCCAAGTAAGACCACCTCGGGGATGTGGCATCGGCCGTATCTACATGAGCGACATTGAATATACGTCTCGACTATCCCTAGTGATTAAAGGGATAAGTAGATGAGTTTAGAATTTGAAATGAGATTTGCACTAAGGTCATATGAATGAGTGAATACTGTGTACTCGTGAATGAGTCACGAAGAAATGTTTACGACATGTGGCATGGTATGTGCTAAATAAGGGCAATTGTGAGTAAGTATGGCAAGATGCCTATGACTTGTGTATGGTTAGTTAATATCATGGATGGATTATTTTATGAGGTTATTGTTGCTATTTATATTCATGCAAACTTACTAAGCTTTATGCTTACCCCTTTTCATTGCTCTTTTTCCTTGTAGTAATGCCTTGATAACTCGAGATCGAGGATGTAGGAGTTCAGAAATCACACTATCGACACCACTTTGGTATAACAATTTAGACTTATTTTGAGTATGGCATGTATAGGACTCGAGAATTTTGTTAGGTCGTAATTGTTGGCCAAAGTGTTGGCTTTGTAAGGCATCAAAACCTCATTTTGTAATGATCTATTAAGTTAGGCTGATACTTGGCAAATTTTTATGATTAAAGAAAGTGATTTTTGTTTGAAGTGTATGCCCTCGTGTACGATTGTTGAATTGAGTACTTGGATATGCCCTTGGGTTGTGAATTGTGTTGAGATAGATTGGTAATTGCATGTGTGCAATGTGGGATGGCGAAAGGCTTGGTAGATAGCCATCTAATTATCCACATGAATAGACACACGGGCGTGTGTCTATACCGTGTGTCCCCATTGCATACTAGGTTTGCAAGTCAGTGTGCTACACGGGCTAGGGACACGGGCGTGTGAAGTCTGCACATTAATTGTGGAATTTAAATCGACCACGGGTAGAAGACACGGGCATGTCTAGGCCGTGTGAAGTTAGTCAGAATTGACCACGGGCGTGTCTAGGCCGTGTGAAGTTGGTCAGGGTCGACCACGGGTGGATGACACGGACATGTCTTAGGGGCACACGGCCGTGTCCCTAGACCAACACGGGCGTGTGGCCCCTGTTTTGTTGAAAAGCTCTCGAGTTCGTAAAAAATCCCAGAATAGTTTAGATACCTCTCGGAGGTATGTTTGGGGCCTCTTAGGCCGAGTACGTACAAGTGATGAGTTTAAAAGAAATTTTATAGCCCGTTTCGAGATGTCAAGTGAGATTAATTAGGTAATGCCTCAACCCCGATCCCGGCTTTGGGCACGGGTAAGGGGTGTTACATTTATTGGTATCAGAGCTACAGTTTAGTCGGTTCTAGGACTAACGTAGCGTAAGTACGAGTCTAGCTATACATGCCATATGTAAGGGTGTCTGAGTAATGATAGTGTGATGACTCCTGACGTATAAAATTGTGTTTTATGTAGTATATGGATTCTGATCCAGACCGAACTGCAGCCGATGATGCTGCGAGTAACGCGCCGGCTCCCGCTCAAGGGACCGCACCGACTAATAGTAGACCCGAGACCTTGGGTCAGGGGAAAGAGGCTCGAGAAGCCTTTCTCCACATGATGAGCAACTAGTATACTGAGTATACCCGAGCAAATCCCAATGCTCAACCCCCTCCGCCCCCACCTATCCCTCAACCCGCTCCAGTAGCTCCTCAAGTGGTTGAGGTGGTGAGAAGATAAAGGCCTCCGGTGGATAAGATCCGAAAGCAAGGAGCCGAGGAATTTCGGGCGAATAAGGATGATGACCTGGAAAAAGCGGAGTTTTTGCTCGAGAATACCATCCGGGTATTCGATGAGTTATCCTGCACGCCTGAGGAGTGCTTAAAGTGTGCGGTGTCTCTCCTGAGAGATTAAGCCTACCGATGGTGGAACACCCTGGTGTTGGTGGTGCCAAGGGAGAGAGTTAGTTGGGAATTCTTCCAAGAGGAATACCGGAAGAAGTATATCAGCCAGAGGTTCATCGACCACAAGAGAAAGGAATTCTTGGAATTGAAGCAAGGCCGTATGTCAGTGACTGACTACGAACGAGAGTTCATAAGGCTTAGCAAGTATGCACGAGAGTGCGTGTCTACTGAAGCCATCATGTGCAAGATATTTGAAGACGGATTGAATGAAGATATCCGCCTATACGTGGGAGTTCTTGAATTAAAGGAATTCGTAGTGTTGGTGGATAGGGCCTGTAAAGCCGAGGAGTTGGCTAAAGAGAAGAGAAGAGCTGAGTACGAGTCTCGTGACTCGAGGAAGAGACAACTAAATAAGTCGAATCAATCTTCATCAAAGAAATCGAGGGATTTCAATACTCGATCAGTCACTTCAGCGGAGTTTTCAACCCAAGATGAAGGCAAGAAATTTTCAGGGTCGAAAGGGCAAACCACATTAGTTGCTAGTGTGGGCAACGTTCGACCAAGTAGACCAGAGTGTCCTCAGTGTGGAAGGTGCCATTCTGGTGAGTGTCGAGCTAACGAGAAAGCATGTTTCCATTGTGGGTCCTTAGACCACTTTATTAGAGACTGCCCCGAGGTGGGCGAGAAAGAAAAGCCTCAGTATGCAAGATCGGGAAGTACTACTAGGGGAAGACCACTGAGAAACCCGGGAAATGAAATGGGTAGCAGGAATCCATCTAGAGAGCAAGCTGCTAGAGTCGAGGGTAGAGCACCGGCGAGGACATATGCCATTCGTGCTCGTGAAGAGGCATCTTCCCCCGAGGTAATCACGGGTACCTTTTCTCTCCATAATACTCATGTTATAGCTTTAATTGATCCGGGATCCACCCACTCATACATATGCATGAAATTAGTCTCTAGCATGAGCATGCCCGTAGAGTTTACTGAATTCATAATAAGAGTGTCTAATCCCCTAGGAAAGTGTGTATTGGTTGATAGAGTTTGCAAAGGTTGCCCTTTGATGATTAGGGGTCATTGTTTCCTGGTCGACCTTATGTTATTACCGTTTGATGAGTTTGATGTCATCCTTGGGATGGATTGGTTAGTTACCCATGGTGTAATTGTGAATTGTGGGAAGAAGCATATCGAGTTGAGAGATGAAAATGGTAATTTTATTCGTGTTGAATTAGGTAAGCCAGATAGGTCGCCAATAGTGATATCAACCATGTCGACTCAGAGGTACCTAAGGAAGGGTTATGAGGCTTATCTTGCCTTTGTGTTGAACACGAAAGAGACTGATTTGAGAATTGAGTCGGTACCCATGGTATGTGAGTACCTGGAAGTTTTCCTGGACGAGTTACCAGGACTACCACTAGTTAGAGAGATCGAATTTAGGATTGAGTTAGCTCCGGGTACTGCCCCTATTTCTATTGCTCCCTATAGAATGGCTCCAACCGAGTTAAAGGAGCTAAAAGAACAGTTGCAAGAGCTGACGGATAAAGGTTTTACAAGGCCGAGTTTTTCTCTGTGGGGTGCTCCCGTTTTATTCGTGAAGAAGAAAGATGGTTCTATGAGACTATGCATAGATTATCGGTAATTCAATAAGGTAACTGTGAAGAACAAGTACCCGTTGTCGAGGATCAATGATCTATTCGATCAATTGAAAGGAGCCACGGTGTTTTCCAAGATAGATTTGAGGTCAGGGTACTATCAGCTGAGAGTCAAACACTCGGATGTGTCGAAAACCGTATTTAGGACTAGGTATGGCCACTATGAATTTTTGGTCATGCCTTTTGGTCTAACGAATGCCCCTGCAATCTTCATGCATTTGATGAATCGCGTTTTTCGGCCATACTTGGATAAATTTGTCGTGGTTTTCATCGACGACATATTGATCTACTCTCGAGATGAGAACGAACACGCCGAGCACTTGAGTACGGTTACGCAAGTTACGAGAGAAGAGAAATTGTATGCCAAATTCGAGAAGAGTGAATTTTGGCTCAAGGAACCAGGATTTTTAGGGCACATTGTCTCGGGAGATGGAATTAGAGTAGACCGAGTAAGATTTTAGTGATTATTGATTTGGAAACCGCCGAGGAGCGTAATGTAGTAAGGAGTTTTCTGGGCCTAGCCGGCTATTATAGGCGTTTTGTCAAGGGGTTTTCCATGATAGCTACCCCGATGATGAGACTTTTGCAGAAAGATGTGAAGTTTGTTTGGACAGAAAAGTGCCAACAAAGTTTTGAGAAATTGAAGACACTGTTGACTGAGGCTCCCGTTTTGGTGCAACCTGAATCGGGGAGAGAATTTATGGTTTACAGTGATGCGTCCCTGAACGGATTGGGTTGTGTACTTATGCAAGAGGGTAAGGTGATTGCATACGCCTCTAGGCAATTGAAGCCGCACAAGAAGAACTACCCGACCCATGATTTAGAGTTAGCCGTAATTGTGTTTGCGTTAAAAATTTGGAGACATCATTTATATGGTGAAAGGTGTCGGCTTTTCACCGACCACAAGAGCCTAAAGTACTTGATGACTCAAAAAGAATTGAATTTGAGGCAACGAAGGTGGTTAGAAGCGATTAAGGATTATGAATTGGTGATTGACTACCATCCGGGAAGGCGAACGTAGTCGCCGATGCTCTGAGTAGAAAATCATTGTTTGCTCTAAGAGCCATGAACACTCGAGATGATCTTGTTGGGTGATGGTTCCATTTTAGCCGAGTTGAGGGCTAAACCATTGTTTCTCCAAGAGATTTGTGAAGCCGGAAGGATGATAACAGTTTGCAAGCCAAGAGAGTTTTATGTGAGTCGAGTGTTGAGACTGACTTTCGAGTAAATCTTGATGGATGTCTAACATTTCGAGATCGAGTATGTGTACCGGGAATGATGAGCTCATTCGCAAAATCTTGCATGAAGCGCATAGCGGATGTTTGAATGTGCACCAGCAAAGACGAAGATGTACAATGATTTGAAGAAATGGTATTGGTGGCTTGGTATGAAGAAAGATATTTCAGAGTTTGTATCGAAATGTCGATTTGTCGACAAGTGAAATTTGAACATCAAGTACCTTCGGGTTTACTTCAGCCCATTATGGTTCCTGAGTGGAAATGGGACCGTATCACCATGGACTTCGTGACGGGCTTACCGTTGACTCCAAAGAAGAAAGATGTAGTATGGGTAGTGGAATTTTAGTTTTCATTCTTGAGTTGATTAGTTGCTGGAATAAATTATTTTAGTTTAAGTAATTAATGTGTCTTGAGTTTATTTAATATTTCTAAGTATATACGGCAATTAATATGTCTTAAGATAATTAATTTGTTCTAATTAGTACAGCCATTTAATTTGTCTTGATTTATTTAACTTGTCTTTGTTTATACAGCTATTTAAAGTGTCTTAAGTTTAGACAACTTAATTGCGTCATTGATTTTGTCCTTATCGAATTTATTTAGTGTTTATAGGTAATCAATTCAGCTGAATCAGCTAGCTTAGGTGCAAAGTAAAGCATTAAAGAAGAGCATGCATTTGGCTAATGCATGGGACGGCAATTAAATGATAACCAGCTGATTTCTCTTCTCTAAGGGACTGTTCATGGATACCAATGGACAAATACACATTCACATTAGTCCATTCAGCTAGAAAGTGACTTCACACCATAGGAGCTGTTCAAATTCGTTTGTTCACATTTAGAGGCTAATGGAGTTCAAGTGTTCACACCAATTGGGTAGTTCGTGCGCCTAAACTGCCATTACTTTGGTTGTTGTTTATTCGGCTGCCCAAGGAAGAATTAAAGGCTGCTCATAACTCTTTAGCTGAATAATCATTGAACAAATTCAGCTTAGCTCATCAAGTCAATTAATTAGCTGAATTGGAAGACTAAATAGGCTGCCCATTGGCGTCACCTAGGCATAGGTTTCACCAAAAGACTTTTAATCATTTAGAGAGCTAGTTCAGCTCATTAATAGCTCAATTTGAGCTGATTGTAAGTTTCCATTCGGCTGGACTTAGCTCAAGCCTATAAATACTTTGTTCATTGCTGGTTGTAAAGACTTTTTGATCAATTTCTGAACTACTTTTGTTCTTTTGTGAGAATTTAACTCTCATTGTTCTCTCTTGAATTGAATCGACTTATCAAGCTCAGCTTGTGGCGTCATTCCTTCTTGTTTAACGGAACTTATCACTTTCAAAGTGTGGCGTTCAACCATACCTTTGGTTCTTATCTTGCTAGATAGTGGGTCAAGGTTAACCAAGTTATTTCCAAACCATTTTCACTTAAGTGCCGTTTTAAGAATCGGGTCAACAATCATCTTCATTGTTGGTTCACTCCTGGCCTTAGTCGAATCCTTCCATTAGCCATTTCAACTATCTATTAACCCTGGTTTGAACCTATCCTTCATCCTTTTTTTTCAGCCTATCTTGAAACAAGCCGTCCCTTACTTAATTTCACGATCGGGCAAACTACTACGACTCGAATAAACATCAACCGAGTTCGTATTATTAGTGTGAAGATGCTCCGACCGATCTCCAACCTTTACGAGCTTCCGAGCCCTATAAAACAGAGAAAATAAAACCTAGTAAGCATTTAATGCTTAATAAGTTCGTATAACTAGAATTAAACTTACCAATCATGTAACACCCCTTACCCATGTTCAACGCCAGAATCGGATACGAGGCATTACCAGACTTAACTTTCTTAAATATACAACATCGGGCCATAGAATTTTGTTTCAACTTTAAACTTTTTCATTCATATTCATAACGTCCCTATTATGGGTCTACAAGACTCTAAACATACAATCGAAATGGTTCAGAACCAAACTGGAAACTTTTACGCAGTTAGAATTTTTTTTGCTTAAAACAGGGCTACACGCCCGTGCGAAGAGGAATACGCCCATGTGGGCAGGTCGTGTAGTCACACATGCCCATGTTCCCAGCCCGAGTGGATTTTATTTTCATTTCGAACCTATAGGGGTTTTTCACATGGCCAGGCACACGCCCGTGTCTATGGCCCGTGTCCCTCACATGGCCTAGACACGCCCATGTCCTCACCCATATGGAAAACCTTGGTATTCTGTTTATGACGTCAACAAACACTTAGGGGCACACGGCCTAGTCACACGCCCGTGTGTTGGCCCGTGTGACGAATTGAATTCTCGTAAGTTTGATACAGGGAACACACACACACACGGCCTATCAACACACCCATGGGGCTGATCGTTTGTCACACACAGCCTAGACACACGCCCGTGTGGACAATTAGAAGGCTATTTACCAAGCCAATTGTCACCCTGAAAAACCAACACACTTATACCACTACAAGCAACCTATAACATAGTAATAATACACTATAAAGAATCACTAATTCATCATGTATACACTTTTCATTTTTACTCGATCAATAGCATGAACTTGCACTTCATGAATATCATTATCATTGGATATATAATTAAAACTTAACAAGTATTGGCCAATTTCCAATGGCCATTTACAAAATGAATGAGTGACAATAATAGACAACACTTTGGCTAACAAATATGACATTAGAAAATGACCAAATTCCTATACATGCCATACTCAAAATAAATCAACTTTACTATACCAAAAGAATAGTTGATAGTGTGATCCGAACTCCGACGTCCTACGATCCCCGAGCTAGCTTGGCGATACTACAAGGAAAAGGGAAAAGAGAGGGGTAAGCATATAGCTTAGTAAGTTTGCATGAAATAAATAGCAACATTAAGACTTATAATAGCATCCATTTATCTCATCTAGAGGTGTTCATGGGCCGGGCCAGGTTCGGGTCAGGCCGGGCCTAAAAAATGGGCCTAACATTTTGCCCAAGCCCGACCCATATAAAAATGTTAAAACCCGGGCCCGGCCCGACCCGATCGTATTAAATTTTTATATTATTTTATATAATTTTTAAATATATATAATACATAAAAAATACTAAAAAATCAAAATAAATATTTCCCAACAAATTGAAAATAAATTTTAAAAAAATATGTAGACTTAAATAACACTAAGATAGATATAACTTAACAAGCAAATACATCTAAAATAATAATAAAATTAACAAATGCCTTTAAAATAATAACAAAATTAACAATAAAATAAGTTTTATACAATATTCAATCAATAACAACAAAATAGTAGCAACATAATAGTAATATGGTAGCAAAATAGGGAGAAAACAACAAGAAAATAACATTCAAAAATTTTTAAAAAAAAAACCAGATTTTTTTTGTCATTTAGTGACCCGGCCCGGGCCAAAAATACCTTACCCGAGGCCCGGCCCATTTTTTAAAACGGGCCTTATTTTTTGCCCAAGCCCATTTTTCGAGCTTATATTTTTGCCCAAACCCTCCCAAATTTCGGTCGGGCCTTCAGGCCGCCCGGCCCATGAACACCTCTAATCTCATCGAATGATACACAAATTCTCAAATACATCAACATAACTTACTCATGTATACTCTTACCAAATTACATATCACATATTGCATCCATTTCTCGTAAATTACTCATGGGTACCTGTATCACTTCATCACATAACTTTAGCACTTTTATACTCTTTAAACATAGACTTAGCTCTTTGTCATCTTTACATAAACTTATCTCTTTGTCATCTTTACATAAACTTAGCTCTTTGCCCGTTGAACTACTCAGAATATCGAAGGATACTCAATCTCATCATACATGTCTCACGATGCCAATGCCATATCCCAGATATGGTCTTACATGGGATCACCTCTTGATGCCGATGCCATATCCCAAATATGGTCTTACACGGGATCTCATATCTCGATGTCGATGCCATATCCCAGATATGGTCTTATACGAGATCGTATATAGATGTCGATGCCATGTCCCAGACATGGTCTTACACGAGATCTTCCTTTGGTGCCGATGCCATGTCCCAGACATGGTCTTACACGGGACCTTCCTTATTCTGTGCCGATGCCATGTCCTAGACATGGTCTTATACGGGACCTACATTCGGTGCTGATGCCATGTCCCAGACATGGTCTTATACAGGACCTACATTCGGTGCCGATGCTATGTCCCAGACATGGTCTTACACGGGACCTTTCTTATCTCATGTTGTGACATAGGTATCCTTGTTATTCCGAAATGTTCAACCGGGACTTCAACTTAACATATTCTCATCGAGGCATCATTAGTCGATTTCATATAAATAACATTCATTTCACATAATATCAAGCAATTAAAAGTATAAAAACATTATGTAGCTTTAATTTCACACAAACTTACCTCGGTACTCAAAATGTGTATAGATATTCGATTTTGTCCACAACCTTGTTCTTGCCTCGATTTCGGTCCGGGCTTCTTGTTTTTTGATCTATAATAGAAATTTCACTTGTTTAATACTCACATTGACTAAATTAACCCATGAATCATATTTTGGAAAAATTATGATTTTGCCCCTAAACTTTCACATAATTACACTTTTGCCCCTAGGCTCGTAAAATGATTTTCATTCAATTTCTTTGTATTTTAAGCCTAGACGAATCATTTTCATAACTATAACAGCCCTCAATTTCCTCTAATTCACTCATGTATGACCATTTTCATGACTTTTACAATTTGGTCCTTTTTATGCATTTTTCATGAAAATCACTTAGAAAAAGATGTTTATCATACATCAAACTTTCATATTCTTCCATAAATCATCAAAATACATGCATGTCATACATGGGTAAATTTTTGAACATAAACCCTAGCTCAAAATATAGCTAGAAATAGCTAAATCGAGCTACGAGGATCTCAAAAATACGAAGAACATTAAAAACGGGGCTAGAAGATACTTACAATCAAGCTTGAAAGTTGAAGAAACCCTAGCTATGGAGAGCTTGATAATTTTGGCACTTAGGAAGAAGATGGACATGAATTTTGACTTCTTTTTCCCTTTTAATTCTTTTATTAACCAAATGACAAAAATACCCTTAAGGCCCCTTTCTTGAGATTTTTCCTTCCCATGTCTATTTTTGTCCATCTTGACCTATATTGGTCTAATTGATAAATAAGGACTTCTAATAATTTTTATAATGCTATTTCATACTTAAACCTTCTAGAATCTCATATTTTCCAATCTTTGCGATTTAGTCCTAATAGACAAATTGATCACTAATTAATAAAATTTCCTCATGAAATTTTCACATAATCATGCAAGCATATCATAAGCCTCTTAAAAATCATAAAACACATATTTATACTTCAGATTTGTGCTCTCGCAACCACTATTCCAACTAGGCCCTAAATCGGGTTGTTACAATTCTCCCCCCTTAGGGTTTTCATCCCTGAAAATCTTACCGGTAAAAAGGTTTGGATACTAGTTTCTCATAGCCTCCTCGAGCTCCCATGTAGCCTCTTCTACCCGATGTCTTTGCCATAGTACTTTCCCAAGGGATATACTTTTGTTTCTCAATTGTTTAACTTCTCGTGCCAAAATCTTAACCGATTCTTCGCCATAAGTCATGTCGGGTTGAATTTCAACCTCTATTGGTGTAATCACATGCGAAGGATCTGATCGGTAACGACGTAACATAGACACGTGGAACACATCATGAATCTTTTCCAACTCAGATGGCAAAGCCAGTCGATAAGCTACAGGTCCTATCCTCTCAGTAATCTCATATGGTCCGATAAAACACAGACTCAATTTGCCTTTTCGGCCAAATCTGAGAACTTTCTTCCATGGTGACACTTTCAAAAATACCTTATCACCAACTTGAAACTCGATCTCTTTCCGTTTCAAGTTCGAGTAGGACTTTTGTCTATCCAAAACAGCTTTTAAATAATCACGAATTATTTTAACCTTCTCTTCGGTTTCTCTAACCAGATCGACCCCGTGAATTTGATTTTCTTTGAATTCTGTCCAATACAAATACGTTCGGCACTTACGCCCATACAAAGCCTTATAAGGCGCCATTATCAAACTTGACTGGAAACTGTTATTATAAGCAAACTCTACCAACGGTAAGTACTTTTCCCAACTGCCCTGAAACTCAAGAACACAACACCGGAGCATATCCTCAAGTATCTGTATTAATCTCTCCGACTGTCCGTCAGTTTGTGGATGGAAAGCTGTACTAAAACTTAACTTTGTGCCCAAAGCTTCTTGCAACTTTTTCCAAAATCGGGATGTGAATCTTAGATCTCTATCTGATATAATTGATAAAGGCACTCCATGTAGTCATACAATCTCTGAAACATACAAGTCTGCCAACTTATCAAGCAAAAAATCAACACGTACCGGTATGAAATGGGCCAACTTTGTAAGTCTATCAACTACAACCCATACAGCATCTTTCTTACTCGGTGTCAACGGCAAACCCGTTACAAATTCCATAGTAATACGGTCCCATTTCCACTCGGGAACCATAATAGGATGAAGTAAACCCGAAGGTACTTGGTGTTCAGCTTTCACTTGCTGAAAAATTAAGCATTTTGATACAAATTCAGAAATATCTTTCTTCATACTCGACCACCAATACCATTTCTTCAAATCATTATACATTTTTGTGCTACCTGGATGTACAGATAGACATCCACTATGTGCCTCGTGTAAAATTTTTTGAATGAGCTCATCATCTCTCGGTACACAGACTCTATCCCGGAACATCAAGCATCCATCAGAATTAATCTGAAAGTCAGACTCAACACCCGACTCACACTAAACTCTTCTGGCTTGCAAGTCACTGTCATCTTTCTGGGCCTCATAAATCTCTTGAAGGAACATCGGTCTAGCCCTCAACTCAGCCAGAATAGAACCATCACTTGACAAAGTCATCCGTGTAGTCATAGCCCTCAATGCGAACAAAGATTTCCTGCTCAAGGCATCAGCGACCTCGTTCGCCTTTCCTGGATGGTAGTCAATCACTAGTTCATAGTCCTTTATCAGCTCTAACCATCTTTGTTGCCTTAAATTCAACTCCTTTTGAGTACTTTAGGCTCTTATGATCGGTGAATATCTGATATTTTTCTCTATATCTTCAATGCAAACACAATGGCAACCAACTCTAAATCATGTGTCGGGTAATTTTTTTCATGCGACTTTAACTGTCTAGAGGCATATGCTATCACCTTGCCCTCTTGCATAAGCACACAGCCCAATCCATTCAAGGATGCATCACTATAAATCACAAATTCTTTTCCCGGTTCAGGTTGCACTAGAACTGGAGCCTCAGTCAACAATGCCTTTAATTTCCTGAAACTCTGTTGGCACTTCTCTGTCCATTCGAACTTTACATCTTTCTGTAATAGCCTCGTCATCGGAGTGGCTATCATAGAAAATCCCTTGACGAACCATCTGTAATAGCCAGCTAGGCCCAGAAAACTTCTAACCTCTAATACATTTCTTGGCGGTTTCCAATCAACAATAGCTGAAATCTTGCATGGGTCAACTCGGATTCCATTTCCCGAGACAATGTGCCCCAAAAATCCAACTTCTTTGAGCCAAAATTCACTTTTGCTAAACTTGGCATACAACTGATTATCTCGTAAGATTTTTAGGACCATCCTCAGGTGCTTAGCGTGCTCGTTCTCGTTACGAGAATAAATCAGTATATCATCAATAAAAACCACAACAAATTTATCCAACTATGGCCGAAAGATGCGGTTCATTAAATCCATAAACACAGTAGGGGCATTTGTTAAACCGAAAGGAATGACTAAAAATTCATAGTGCCCATACCTTGTCTGAAATGCGGTTTTCGGCACATCTGAGTCTTTAACCCTCAACTGGTAATAATCGGACCTCAAATCTATCTTGGAAAACACAGTGGCTCCCTTCAACTGATCAAATAGATCATCGATCCTTGGCAACGGGTACTTGTTCTTCACGGTTACCTTATTAAGTTGCCGGTAATCTATACATAACCTCATAGAACCATCTTTCTTTTTCAAAAATAATACTGGAGCACCCAACGGAGAATAACTCGGTCTTGCAAAACCTTTGTCCGTCAGCTCTTGTAACTGTGCCTTCAATTCCTTCAACTCAGTTGGAGCCATTCTGTATGGAGCAATCGATATAGGTGCAGTACCAGGAGCTAACTCAATGCCGAATTCAGTTTCTCTAACCGAAGGCAACCCTGGAAATTCTTCTGGGAATACATCTGTATACTCACACACGATCGGCACTGATTCAATTCTTAACCTAGTTTCTTTGGCATTCATCACAAAGGCAAGATATGCTTCATATCCCTTTCTTACATATTTCTGGGCAGACATATAAGAGATCACTTGTAACACCCCTAACCCGTAACCATCGCCGGTATAGAGTTAAAGGCGTTACCGGACAGATCGAAAACTTTTACAGACATCTCATATCATAGCTAGGTCAATCACATCAAAGTGTCCCTTGAGTAGGTCCACGAGACCTTAAACATGCTTTATAATAGGGCCGGGACTAAGCCAAACACATACAAAAATTCTCGAAAATTTAAAACTTTTTCAAAGTTACAGAGGTCACACGCCCGTGTGGACAGGCCGTGTGCCTCCCACGGCCTCAGACACGCCCGTGTGTCCAAGCAGTGTCAAAACAGGGCATATATACTGACTTGTCCACACGGCCGTGGACACGCCCGTGTGCCTCACCCGTGGTCGATCTTGACTTCACCACACGGCCAGTCACACGCCCGTGTGTCCAGCTCGTGGTCGATCCTGACTTGCTTTGAATTACAAATACGAGGGACACAGTCGAGCCACACGCCCGTGTGCTCAACCGTGTGGGCAAATATAGGTCATTTTCAAGGCCAAAATGCCACCCACACTTGGATCATTCCTACAATCTCAAACAAGCATTATTCCATACACAATTGGCAACCAAAATCATGTCAAATGAACAACATATCATCTCATTCAATCTCATTTCTATTCATGCCCACTTGTATACTAATTTGCACAACCAATTCACATGTAAAACCAAGCATAATTCATCCACAATTTCACTAAATCACTATGGCATCAATCCATCAATAAGCTTACCATTCATAAGGCCATTTCATTGCCATCAAGCCATACCAAAACATGCATCATATACCATATTCACTCATGCATATTACCAACATTTATCTAGCCAAATCACATGGCTATTTATATCTCACACATATACCAAAATGACTAGCCTATACATGCCATATTTAGCTATATACACAATTTCAAAGTACCAAAACAAGTTTGAGTAGTGTGATGACAATCCTCGAAGGTCCCCGAGCCTCTCGTAGCTTTAACGATCTATAAAACAGAGCAACACACACAAAGTAAGCTTTCAAAAGCTTAGTAAGCCATATACAAATAAATTTAGCATAAAATGCACATAACCATATTGATACAATGATATTAATGTTTCTCATTGCAAATTCATCACATATTTTTTGGCTCATTTGCTTAGCCATAACTTGCCACATTCTTCAACTCAAATATCACATATACACATAGGTCATTCAAGCATATGTTCACTTATTATCTCATAATTTCAATACACATATTCATCTTAGTAAGTTCATATAGACACTTACCTTTTATACACACATAGTGTACTTTTCAAACATACCTGAAACTGATATACAACTCACATAGTCGTTCATTTCTCAAATTTACCCGTTGAACTGTTTGGAATCTAATAGGATACTCAGAATGCTCAGAATAGTCGTACAATGCCAACGCCCCAGACGTGGTCTTACATGTAATCAGATATCGATGCCACTGTCCCAGACAGGGTCTTACACGAATCATTACGATGCCAATGTCCTAGACATGGTCTTACACGTAAATCTCATATCGAAGCCAACGTCCCAGACATGGTCTTACACAAAATCTCAAATCAATGCAAACGTCCCAGACATGGTCTTACATGATATCACATAACGGACACCTATGTCATGACATATACTTTCCTATCTATTCCTAGGTTCAGACGGGACTTCTCGGACATTAACCATCTCTTGGTACTTTCTCGGAATCTATATATTCATCATTTTGAGTATTATTCATAGCAATTCAAATTTCATATATTCACAAATAAGTCAATTCAAATACATTTATTTGTATATCGACTTACCTCGGATTCGGATATTCGATAGGATTCGATTATTCGACAACTTTCGATTTCTCGCGATCTAAGTCTGTTTTCTTCGGTTCTTGATCTATACATATTCAAATTTAATCCTTTTATTCACCAAAACATGCAATTCAATCCAAAAACACATATTTAGGGCAATTTGCAAATTAGCCCTCACATTTTCACATTTGGACATTTTAGTCCCTAATTCACAAAATCAAAAAATACATCAAATTCCATATTACCCATGCTTAGCCGAATTTCACTCATGCTCATATGAGTCCATACGTTTCATTTATTTCACAAATTAGTCCTTCAAATTTTCATTTTCTCAATTTAATCCAAAATACTCAAATTCAACAAAACTCCAAAGACAAACTATGATAACCAAACACATATCTTTCATATTTCACTATCAAACATCACAAAACACATGAGTTCATCAAAGGCTCATTTCAAAAATATCATCAATTCTCAAAATTAAGACATGGGTTTTAAAGTTTATGAAGCAACGATTACAAAAACGTAGAAATTATCAAAAACCGAGCAAAACTCGTACCTCAATCAAAGAAGACAAGAGCCGAAACCTAGCTTTGCTTTCTCTTTTCTTCTTCTTTTATATTTTCGGTGATAGATGGATGAATAAAATCCACTATCATGTTTATTTTGTTTTATTATACAAGCATTAATAAATTTATTAATCAATTACAATTTTAACCTTTTAATAACCATCAAAATTTCCACTATCAATTGTCCATTACCGTCCATACCTAATTCAAACGGTAAAATTGCAACATAAATCCTCATATAAAAGAAGACACATCAATTTGGCCACTCAATCAAATAGAAGGCCACTTTTACCTTTTATGTGATTTAGTCCTTTTGTCAAATTAAACACACAGACAGATAAATTAACTTACGAAACTTTAACACATGCTTAATCACATATCAAAGGCACAGAAAATAATATTAAAATATTTTATTGACTCGGATTTGTGGTCCCGAAACCACTGTTCCGACTAGGGTCTAAACGGACTGTTACATCACTACAGGCGATCTGTCCTGTTCATCTGATTCAACACGAAGAGTGTCCCCGTTTTCACATCTCAATTCAATGTATTTCTTTCCACAATTTACTGTAACATCATGAGCGGTTAACCAGTCCATACCAAGAATTATATCGAATTCATCAAATGGCAATAGCATGAGATTTGCCTTAAAATAATGGCCTCTAACCATCAATGGGCAATCTTTGCATACCGTATCAACTAATACACTTTTGCCTAAGGGATTGGTCACTTTTATCATGAATTCTGTAGACTCTATAGGCATGCTCATACTAGATACTAATTTCATGAAAATATATGAGTGGGTAGATCCCGGATCAATTAAAGCAACAACATTAGTATCATAGAGAGAAAATGTACCCGTAATTACATCAGGGGATGATGCCTCTTCGCGAGCGCGAATGGCATAAGTCCTCGCAGGTGCTCTACCCTCAGATCTTGTAGCCTGCTCTCTAGGTGTACTCTTACTACTCGTTCAACTTTCGGGGTTTCTCTGTTGTCTCCCTCTAGTAGTGCTTCCTGATCTTGCATTCTAAATTTTCTCTTTTTCAACCATCTCAGGGCATTCTCTAATAAAATGATCTTGGGAACCATACTTAAAACAGGCTCTCTCATGTGCTCGGCACTTACTGGGGTGACGTCTACCACACTGTGGACATTTCGATCTATTTGGTTGAGCATTCCCAACACTAGCAATTGAAGTGGCCTGGGCTTTAGACCCCGAGTACTGTTTGCCCTTACTTCTATTCAAAAACCCAGCTGAAGTAGCTGATCGAGTAGTGAAATCTCTTGACTTCTTGGATGAGGAATGAAATGACTTACTCAATTGTCTCTTTCTTGAGTCACGAAACTCCATTTCAGCTTTTCTTTTCTCTCTAACCAACTCTTCGACTTTACAAGCCCGATCCACTAGCACAACAAATTCCTTCAATTCTAGGACACCAACAAATAATCGGATATCTTTATTTAACCCGTCCTCAAACTGTTTACACATAATGGCTTTAGTGGATACACACTCTCGAGTGTATTTACTGAGCCTTACAAACTCACGCTCATACTCAGTCACTGTCATTCTACCTTGTTTCAGTTCAAGGAATTCTTTTCTTTTCTGGTCGATAAACCTTTGGCTAATGTATTTCTTCCGGAACTCTTCTTGGAAAAACTCCCATGTAATCATTTCCCTTGGTACAACTGACACAAGGGTGTTCCACCACTGATAAGTGGAATCTCTTAAGAGAGACACAACACATTACATGCACTCTTTAAGTGTGCAATATAATTCATCAAATACCCTGATGGTATTTTCAAGCCAAAATTCTGCTCTTTCTGGATCATCATCTTTACTAGCTCGAAATTCCTCGGCTCCTTATTTCCAAATTCTATCAACCGGAGGCTTTTCTCTCCTTACCATTTCTACCACCTGGGGGGCTGTAGGGGCAGGCTGAGGAATAGGTGGGGGGTGGAGGGGGTTGTGCATTCGGGTTCGTACGAACAAACTCCGTATACCATGTATTCATCATGTAGAGAAAGGCTTCCCTAGCCTCTTCTCCTCCTCTCTGACTTACAGTAATTAGTCTATTCTCATTTTCATTCGGCACCGTCCCTTGAGCGGGAGCCGGTGCGTTACTTTCTACACCATCCGCCACAGCTCTATCGGGATCCATTTACTATATGAAAACACAATTTAAATCATCAGGAGTCCTCACATTATCATTATGTAAATACTCATACGGATGGCATGTATAGCTAGACTCATGCATACGCTACGTTAGTCCAGGAATCAACTAAATCGTAGCTCCAATACCACTAAATGTAGCACCCCTTACCCATGTTAAACGCCAAAACCGGATACGAGGCATTACCGGACTTAACTTGCTTAAATATACAACATCGGGCCATAGAATTTTGTTTCAACTTTAAAATTTTTCATTCATATTCATAACATCCCTATTATGGGTCTACGAGACCCTAAACATACAATCGGAATGGTTCAGAACCAAACCAGAAACTTTTACGCACTTAGAAAATTTTTTGCTTAAAACAGGCCTACACGCCCGTGCGAAGTGGAACACGCCCGTGTGGGCAGGCCGTGTAGTCACACACGCCCATGTTCCCAGCCCGTGTGGATTTTATTTTCATTTTGAACCTACAGGGTTTTTCACACGGCCAGACACACGCCCATGTCTATGGCCCGTGTCCCTCACACGGCCTAGACACGCCCGTGTCCTCACCCGTGTGTGAAAACCTTGGTATTCTGTTTATGAAGTCAGCAAACACTTAGAGGCACACGGCCTAGTCACACGCTCGTGTGTTGGCTCATGTGACAAATTGAATTTTCGTAAGTTTGATACAGGGGACACACACACACACGGCCTATCAACACACCCATGGGGCTGACCGTGTGTCACACACGGCCTAGACACACGCCCGTGTGTCTACCCGTGTGGACAATTAGAAGGCTATTTACCAAGCTAATTGTCACCCTGAAAAACCAACACACTTATACCACCATAAGCAACCTATAACATAGTAATAATACACTATAAAGAATCACTAATTCATCATGCATACACTTTTCATTTTTACTCGATCAATAGCATGAACTTGTACTTCATGAATATCATTATCATTGGATATATAAATAAAACTTAACAAGTATTGGCCAATTTCCAATGGCCATTTACAAAATGAATGAGTGACAATAATAGCCAACACTTTGGCTAACAAATATGACATTAGAAAATGACCAAGTTCCTATACATGCCATACTCAAAATAAATCAACTTTACTATACCAAAAGAATAGTTGATAGTGTGATCCAAACTCCGACGTCCTACGATCCCTGAGCTAGCTTGGCGATACTACAAGGAAAAAGGAAAAGAGAGGGGTAAGCATATAGCCTAGTAAGTTTGGATGAAATAAATAGCAACATTAAGACTTATAATAGCATCCATTTATATCATCGAATGATACACAAATTCTCAAATACATCAACATAACTTACTCATGTATACTCTTACCAAATTAAATAACACATATTGCATGCATTTCTCGTAAATTACTCATGGGTACCTGTATCACTTCATCACATAACTTTAGCACTTTTGTACTCTTTAAACATAGACTTAGCTCTTTGTCATCTTTACATAAACTTAGATCTTTGTCATCTTTACATAAACTTAGCTCTTTGCCTGTTGAACTACTCAGAATATCGAAGGATACTCAATCTCATCATACATTTATCACGATGCCAATGCCATATCCCAAATATGGTCTTACATGGGATCACCTCTTAATGCCGATGCCATGTAACAGCCCGATTTAGACCCTAATCAGAATAGTGGTTTTGAGACCACAAATCTGATGTCGGAATAATATTTTTATGTTATTTTTGGTGTTGATTATATGTGATATAGCCTGTGTGAAAATTCTGTGTGGTAATTTTATCGACTGTGTACTGAATTAAGAGAAAGGACTTAATCGCGTAAAGTGTAAAAGCTATGTGCTAATTTATACGTACCTAAGTGTTGTTGTCCTTTAATTTGGAGGCATAATGAGGCAATTATGCCATAAATATGATAGTGGGTGGCAATGGACTAGAATAACCTTAATATATAAAGGTTATATATGTTTAATGAAAAGGGCAAATTAGTAAAAGGGTATAATATTATGTTAAATAAAATAAAATCTTGAAAATAAGCCATTTTCTATCATCTCTTCCACCGATTATTAAAGAAAGAAGAAAGGTTTAAAGCTTTGTTATTTTTGGCTAGCAATTGGCTTGATTCAAGGTTAGATTTTGTTCGGTTTTTGATAATTTCTACGTTTTCGTCATCGTTGCTTCGTGCTCTAGCTAACCCATGCTTCAATTTTGTGAATTGATGATGTTTTTATGAGGAGACATTGATGAATGCTTGAGCTATGTGTTAGTTGATAGTAAAATATGAAAACTTGGTGTTGGGTTAATATAGTTTGTATTTGGAATTTTGATGAAATTGTGTAATTTGGGCTTAATTGTGAAAAGTGTAAATTTAAGGACTAAAATGTGAAATAAATGAAATGTGTGGGCTTGTAATAGCATGGGAAGAATTCGTCTAAGCATATGTGATTTGAAATTATGTGTATTTGGTGATTTGATGAATTAGGGACTAAAGTGTCGAAATGTGAAAATGTGAGGGCTATTTTGTAAAATGCCCTAAATAAGTGTGTGTGGACTAAATTGAATAAATTGGTGATTGAATGGATTGAATTTTAATGTGTATAGACCAAGAAAGGAGAGGTTCAGATCGAGATCGACGCAAAGACAAAGTGCTCGATTAATCGACCGTGTCGATATATCGACATCCGAGGTAAGTTCGAATATAGTACAAGTTGTTAATTTATGTTCTATGTGATGTGAATTGAATGATTATCTATATAACTATGAGATTAGAAATGCTATGTGCTAAATTGAATTAGAGGGCACTAAGTGTGCGAAATTAGAAACGGGATAGAGATAATTGGCGCTGTGTGTGCGAGATGATAGAAGCTTCAGCTTATTGAGTTGGCACTGAGTGTGCGATATCGATATAAGCTCGATTTAATGTATTGGCACTAAGTGTGCGATGACAATTATGTTTGTCTATAAGTTGGCACTAAGTGTGCGAATAGAGCAAGAGAATAGCAAAGGTTGATCGAAATATAAAGTCGAGTGGTGAGTAGCATTGTTGGTGACTAACTATGTGTTGGCAAAGGTATGTATGATACCTATGTGGTTGATGAAATTTAAAGTAGATGAATGGATGCTATGTGAGTATAGGCTATGGTTGAATTTGTGTGTCATTGATAAATTATCTATGTGATGGTTTAATGTGTATATTGATTTAATTCAATGAATTAATTGTATTGTATTTCGAACTTACTAAGCTTTGGAAAGCTTACTGTGTAATTTGCTTCTCTGCTTTGCAGTGTCAGTAAAGCTAGGTCGGATCCGGGGATCGTTAGCATTCTCTATCACACTATCGGCAATCTATTTTGGTACTTTTGGAAAAATGTATATAGTTGAAATATGGCATGTATAGGCTAGTTGTTTTAAATCATATTTGAGATGTGTAAATAGCCATGGGATGTAGCTAAATATATGTTGGCTATAAGCATGAGTGGATTTGGTATATGATGCATATTATGGTTTGCTTTGTTGGTAATGAAAATTTCTTATGAATGATAAGTTTAGTGATGAATTGATGCTAATATGATTTAGTGTTATTATGGATGAATCAAGCTTGGTAATGCATGTATTTTAGTTGTTAAATTTGGTTATAAGTTGGCATGATTAGAATGAGATTGGATAGGATGGTATGTGATCATTTGACATGTGTTTGGTTACTAAATTGTGTGAGAAAATATGCTTAATTGTGCTTGTAGGGTTGACCCTTGTATGGGTGGAAAATTCGCATTGCAAATTGCCTATTTTGCATACATGGCCAAGAGACACGGGCGTGTGTCTCTACCGTGTGGTTTTAAGGTTCACTTCTAGGTGTGTCTGGACAGGATACACGGCTAAGGCCCACGGACGTGCATGGTGGCCGTGTGAATAAGTCAGTAGCTAGCCTAATTGCACACGGTCATGGCACATAGGCGTGTCTAGTGGCCGTGGGAATAAGTCAGTATGCATGCTCTGTTTTGACACGGCCTGGACACATGGGTGTGTCTGGTAGCCGTGTGAGGCACACGGCCTGATTGTACGGACGTGTGACCTCAACAGTATTGAAGAATGTTTGAAATTCTGAAAACTTTCATAAGTGTTTGGTTTAGTCCCAACCTCTTTCCAACACATGTTTAAGGTCTCGAAAACCTTGATAAGGGACTATATGCTAGTATTTGAATATGTTTGATCGATGATTGACTTTGTGTCGTGAAATGGATGTGAAAGGTTCCGATTGTCTAGTAATGCCTCTTAACCCTATTCCGGCGACGATTTCGGGTTAGGGGTGTTACATGCCATATCCCAGATATGGTTTTACACGGGATCTCATATCTCAATGTTGATGCCATATCCCAGATATGGTCTTACACGAGAACTTCCTTTGGTGCCGAGGCCATGTCCAAGACATGGTCTTACACGGGACCTTCCTTATTCGGTGCTGATGCCATGTCCCAGACATGGTCTTACACGGGACCTTCCTTATTCGGTGCCGATGCCATGTCCCAGACATAGTCTTATACGGACCTACATTTGGTGCCGATGCCATGTCCCAGACATGGTCTTATACGGGACCTACATTCGGTGTCGATGCCATGTCCCAGACATGGTCTTACACGGGACCTTCCTTATCTCATGTTGTGACATAGGTATCCTTGTTATTCCGAAATGTTCAACCGGGACTTCAACTTAACATATTCTCATCGAGGCATCATTAGTCGATTTCATATAAATAACATTCATTTCACATAATATCAAGCAATTAAAAGTATAAAAACATTATGTAGCTTTAATTTCACACAAACTTACCTCGGTACTCAAAATGTGTATAGATATTCGACTTAGTCCACAAACTTGTTCTTGCCTCGGTTTCGGTCTGGGCTTCGTGTTTCTTGATCTATAATAGAAATTTCACTTGTTTAATACTCACATTAACTAAATTAACCCATGAATCATATTTTGGAAAAATTATGATTTTGCCCCTAAACTTTCACATAATTACACTTTTGCCCCTAGGCTCGTAAAATGATTTTCATTCAATTTCTTTGTATTTTAAGCCTAGAAAAATCATATTCATAACTATAACAACACTCAATTTCCACTAATTCACTCATGTATGACCATTTTCATGACTTTTACAATTTGGTCCTTTTTATTCATTTTTCATGAAAATCACTTGAAAAAAAAGTTTATCATACATCAAACTTTCATATTCTTCCATAAATCATCAAAATACATGCATGTCGTACATGGTTAAATTTTTGAACATAAACCATAGCTCAGAATATAGCTAGAAATAGCTAAATCGAGCTACGAGGATCTCAAAAATACGAAGAACTTTAAAAACGGGGCTAGAAGATACTTACAATCAAGCTTGAAAGTTGAAGAAACCCTAGTTAAGGAGAGCTTGATAATTCCGGCACTTAGGAAGAAGATGGACATGAATTTTGACTTCTTTTTCCCTTAAGGCCCCTTTTTTGAGATTTTTCCTTCCCATGTCTATTTTTGTCCATCTTGACCTATTGATGTGAACCCGGTCGCATCATGTTTCGACACAACTAGCCGACCTCAGAATTGGCCTAAACTTGAAGGGCCCAAGTGCAAGATGAAACATCTCATAGACCTGATTGATTATTGAGCCAATGTTTTAAGGACTTTTTAATTTAATATAGTTTTATTTAAATTAATAAGTTTGCATATTTTTAATTTTAGATTTGCACTTTGTGTGTTCTGCATTTAATAAAGTTATGCATTATGTAACTCCCATGTTAGTTTAAGTCTACATCATTAAATTAAGTCTTGCATTAAGTAACTCATTTGTTCATTTAGTTTGCATTTCAAACCATGCATTTAAGCATCTTAGTTTAATAAATGAGTTCCTGGACATTTATTCAACTCATCTTAGTTTAATTAATAAGAGTTTTTTTTTTGAACTTTATTTAATAAGTGTTGCTCTTAATTAATCTAGTTACTAGGATTATTTATTGATGCATGAGTTTAAGTTTATTTATTTATGCTTCTTTAATTAACTAGTTGCTGGAATAATTGATGAATAAGTTTTAGTTCATTTATTGAAGTTAAGTGTTTAATGTGTTTGAGTTTAATTAGTGTTTAATTGTGTTTAGTAAGCTCATTTCAATGTGTTTATTGCAGGAGTCTTTTCAAGTCATAACCGTTACAATTCAAGGTTGTTACAAATTAAATAAAGTGGCTGTTCAAGTCATTTTTGGTTACAAGCAAGGGGATGTTACAAAGAAGGTTTAGCACATCATTTAAAAGAGTTTAAAGAGTGGACTATTGTTTCTTTAAATTCAGCAGCAAGCTTTTCAACTACCAACCATTTTTGCTGCTTCAAAAGAATTAATTCAAGCATTCAAAACACCATTAAGGTGCTGGTGACTATTCAGCTAACCAAAGGACATTTCAAGAGTCACTTTTCAAGCATTCAAGGTCAATTATGCAGCTGAATTGAAGTGAATTAAATGGTGGAGTTATTTTGTTCAAGAATTCCAAGAGACTTGAGCTTTATTTCAGCTTTTAAGATGAATACTTGTGACCATTCAGCTAGCCTTTTTCTAGCCTTATAAATATGTGTGTAATCAGCCTTTTGAAGAAACTTTTGGCACAAATTTGAATGAACATTTGTTCAAAAGTGAGTTATCTCCTCTCTATTTTCGTACGAGTTTCGAATTGACTTATCTAGCGTGCTAGTGGCGTCAACCGAACTCCTTCCGAACTTATCACCAATCTAGTGTGGCGTTCGTCCATCTTTTTATACCTTCGATTCTTACTTCGCTAAGTAACGGGTCGAGGTCCATCAACTATTTCCATCCTTCACCTTAAGCCATATAAGTCCCAGGGCGATACTCGCTATAGTATCGAATCGATCTTACCGCTTAAGTCCGAACCTAGATATTTCCAAACCCTCCGTTCATTCCCAAAACCACTTTGTTAGCTTCCGCATATCATCACCAAACTTGCGATTTCAACGCCCCGAACATTCTCCTCATCGACGATCGGGCAAACTAGTGAAACAACTCGAATCACTCGAGCTGGATCACATCATTTGGTATCAGAGCTACTAAAACGAAGAGCACCGACGTTTGTGAAGATTCTGAGTAGGTTCGTATTGAAAAAAATTGAAATTAAAAAAAATCATCAAGTGGTATTTTTTTTTTCTTTGAAAGCATCATATTATTGTAATTGAAGCAAAAAAAAATACGAAAATTCAAAAAAAGGGAAAAAATACGAGTTAAAAAAAAAAGGAAAGTGTGAAAGTTTTGCTTTGTTTTTCATCCCCTTCTATTTATGTTTTCCCGATCATCACAACGTCCATTCTACCATTTCTTCTACCCCCAACGCCACACATACCAAAATTTCTTTTTGTTTTTATCCTACCCTACACCCGACGTTATCCTTTGTTACCGTTTTGAAGCCGACCCTCTAAGCCGCAAATAGGTCTAAACGAGACAAAATATGAAATCACGAGAGCGAGAAGAGTGGTAAATGGCAATAGATTGTGAGATCATTCGAGAGAAAGAAAAAGCCTATTAAACGAGCGTAAACTCGAGCGGAGTGAAAAATCATCTATTTTCTTTCCGAGTGAAATTGTGAGGTTTGTGGTGAGGTAATTATTTTCTGTTTCTGTTCTTAACATTTTACTTTTTCTTTTCATTAATTCACCATGTCTCGATACGAGATTTCAGCTTTTGATTTTCAATACTTGTTGAAAGAAATGGAGAATATGCTCGACCGAAAGATTAAGCCCATTCAAGACAAGCAAGCACCTCGAGCAATAACCCGACGGAAGCAAACTCCACCGAGTAGAGAAACGGAGTTAAGTTCATCACGACGACATTATTTGAAAAGAGATTCTTATCGGGATTCTTATTCAACAAGTCCTACGAGACTAAGAAAAGAAAGTTTCGAGTTTGAGATTTTTCAAGAAAGTACGAGTTATTCGTCGTATGCTTCAAAGACATCATGCACGAAGGATCGTTCTCGAAGAATTGATCGAGAAACCGATGAGAATACTTTCTCTTTCTTTGAGCCAAGCAATTATCTTTTTGATTCTTTTGTAACATCCTCACGTTGTAATAAAATAGAAAAAGAATAAAAAGAAAGTGAAAAAGAAAAAGAAATTAAAAAAGAAGAATAAGAAAAAGAAACTGAAAAAGAGAATGAAAACGAGAAAGAAAATGAGAGTGAGAAAAAGGAAGACGAGATTGAGAAGTGTGAGGAAAAAGAGAAAATTGAAAGGGAAAAAGAAAGAGAGAAAAAGAGGCAAGCGAACAAGAAAAGTGAGGAATTTGTTTACTAACCCTAATGAGACTTTTTCTCGTGTTGTTTCTTTCCAGGTTCCTGAAAATTTGATTAGCAAGTTCCATCTTAATTACCTTCCCGATGAGAGGCGATTTCGATTGATCGAACAAGGTAAGGAAGGTAAGTGCTTTAAAGCATTTCAGTCTCCTCCAACTTATTCGGATGCTTGTGATTATGTGGATGATATCATCAATTGCCATTATTCGATTAATTTTGATGTTTTAAATGATGGTAAGACGAGTGTTTCTAACAAAAATCATTGTGTTGCAAAGTGTGAAGGTGGAGTAACATTTATTCGGCAAATGCAAAACTCAGTTAGGTATGACAATGAATTTTCATGTAAAAATCTCAATTTGTCTGATTGTGGTAATTATGTGACTTATTTATTGCCCCATTTGAAATCCTCGAGTTTTTGCAAATCTGTTTTGAAGCATGTAAAGAGGTTTGAATGTTTGTTACTGTGGACGCAAAACTCCTATTGGTTTAGCGTTTTTGATTTAACGAAACCGTTGCTACATTTTGGCATAAGTAATCAAACTCGCGTTTTTAAATCCGGAACTTATTTTGGTTTGTTTTGTGGGCTAAACCAGCATCTTAAATTTTGTACGACTAATCCATTTTTTATTGATGCTTGGTCATTGACTCAAGGAACGAAACTTAATGGTTGTGATCATGATTTAAAATCGTTCCTTGAACAATTTTTGTGGATGTACATGAGATACATATTCCTACCCGAAAAGGTATGTTTGACTTATGTTTTTGAGCCAGGAATCGAATCATATGTGAATAACAATTTGAGAAGTTCCTTTGAGTCCATTATCCATGGTGATACTAACTTCTCTCATCTTTGTGAAGGTGACCCTTTTAAAAACGCGAATTGCCTTTGCGTTAATTCGGGTAAAGGGTTTCGACTACACTACCTTACCGAGGAAAGAAGGTTTTTGTTGGCTAAGAGAGGTACTGTCCAATACGATTTTCGGTCACTTGTTTCTAAAGGTGAGCAAGGTAAGATTCTATTATTCCTTAAACCACCTCAATCAACTCGAATTGATGATCTTGCTCACGACTTGAATTTTGAAAAGGTAAAGTACTTTGATGGTGTTAATTGCCATTCTTTGATTGGTGAAAGAATGTTTGTTTTGAATGATGACATCAAGACTTTCGTTTTTGGAAAGTGTGATGCATTTTTTGGAAAATCCATGTTTAAACTTCCTTTGCCAAGATTTCTCCATGTTCCTGATTTTGATCGGAATGTGTGTTTTATGAATTCTTATGAGACTTTGATTTGTTTGAACCATGCCCAACTCAAGGTGTTTGAGCGATGCACTTTTGATTTCCAAGATTATATCTTCATAGTACTTTCTGGTTCTGGTTTGTTTCCATTGAAGAACATTTTGATTCATTATGAGAAGTTGAGATCAACATCTATTTTTGATCCCGGTATCGGTTTAAGTATTCCAAGTTTGGATGGGTTGTCGAAAAGTTATTTTCTGTTCAAAATTCAAAGTGTCACTAATTTACTCCATTATTGTGTAGGTGACAATTTGAAATGGTATCCTACTCAAGAGGGAGGGTTCATGAACAAAGGTGTTTGGGATGATGAAAAATTTTTCGCGAGCAAATGGCCCGATTTGAGGAAAAATCGTCTTCAAGAGGGAGGGTATAATGCGAACCCGGTCGCATCATGTTTCGACACAACTAGCCGACCTCAGAATTGGCCTAAACTTGAAGGGCCCAAGTGCAAGATGAAACATCTCATAGACCTGATTGATTATTGGGCCAATGTTTTAAGGATTTTTAAATTTAATATAGTTTTATTTAAATTAATAAGTTTGCATATTTTTAATTTTAGATTTGCACTTTTTGTGTTCTGCATTTAATAAAGTTATGCATTATGTAGCTCCTATGTTAGTTTAAGTCTGCATCATTAAATTAAGTCTTGCATTAAGCAACTCATTTGTTCATTTAGTTTGCATTTCAAACCATGCATTTAAGCATCTTAGTTTAATAAATGAGTTGTTGGACATTTATTCAACTCATCTTAGTTTAATTAATAAGTGTTTTTTTTAACTTTATTTAATAAATGATGCTCTTAATTAATCTAGTTACTAGGATTATTTTTTGATGCATGAGTTTAAGTTTATTTATTTATGCTTCTTTAATTAACTAGTTGCTGGAATAATTGATGAATAAGTTTTAGTTCATTTATTGAAGTTTAGTGTTTAATGTGTTTGAGTTTAATTAGTGTTTAATTGTGTTTAATAAGCTCATTTTAATGTGTTTATTGCAAGAGTCTTTTCAAGTCATAACCGTTACAATTCAAGGCTGTTACAAATTAAATAAAGTGGCTGTTCAAGTCATTTTTGGTTACAAGCAACGAGATGTTACAAAGAAGGTTTAACACATCATTTAAAAGAGTTTAAAGAGTGGATTATTGCTTCTTTAAATTCAGCAGCAAGCTTTTCAACTACCAACCGCTTTTCTTTGCTTCAAAAGAATTAATTCAAGCATTCAAAACACCATTAAGGTGTTGGTGACTATTCGACTAACCAAAGGACATTTCAAGAGTCACTTTTCAAGCATTCAAGGTCAATTATGCAAATTTGAATTGAAGTGAATTAAATGGTGGAGTTATTTGGTTCAAGAATTCCAAGAGACTTGAACTTTATTTCAGCTTTTAAGATGAATACTTGTGACCATTCAGCTAGCCTTTTTCTAGCCTTATAAATATGTGTGTAATCAGCCTTTTGAAGAAACTTTTGGCAAAACTTTGAATGAACATTTGTTCAAGAGTGAGTTATCTCCTCTCTATTTTTAAATGCGAGTTTGAAATGACTTATCTAGCGTGCTAGTGGCATCAACGAACTCCTTCCGAACTTATCACCAACTTTGGTGTGGCGTTTCGTCCATCTTTTTATACCTTCGGTTCTTACTTCGCTAAGTAACGGGTCGAGGTCCATCAACTATTTCCATCCTTCACCTTAAGCCATATAAGTCCCGGGGCGATACTCACTATAGTATCGAATCGATCTTGTGCTTAAATTCGGTTTTTCCACATCCTCCACTTATCCGACTTATCTATCATTTATTTCTTTATCATTAAACCGAACCAACATATTTATAAACCCTCCGTTCATTCCCAAAACCACTTTGTTAGCTTCCGCATATCTTCACCAAACTTGCGATTTCAACGCCCCAAACATTCTCCTCGTCGACGATTGGGCAAACTAGTGAAACAAATCAAATCACTCGAGCCGGATCACATCACCTATATTGGTCTAATTGCTAAATAAGGACTTCTAATAATTTTTATGATGCTATTTCATACTTAAACCTTCTAGAATCTCATATTTTTCAATCTTTGCGATTTAGTCCTAATAGACAAGTTGATCACTAATTAATAAAATTTCCTCATGAAATTTTCACATAATCATGCAAGCATATCATAAGTGTAACACCCCTTACCCGTATCCTACGTCGGAACTGGGTACGAGGCATTACCAGACTTAACAATACATTCTACCAAATCCCGAGCCACAAAATTTCACTTATAATTTAAACTTTAACAAACACATGCATACACAAGCATTATAACTCCATGACCAATATGAGCCACAACTCGTGGCTAAATCTGAGAATAATCCTTATTACCGTTATGAAGCAATACATTTGGTCAAATAAATTAACACATATACAAAATGACTTAGTCAAGCCCCTATACATGCCATAACTTAAATAATTTATAAATAAAGATACCCATAGATAGCTTGATAGTGTGAAGTGGTCTCCGAAGACCTTCAGCCCGAGCTTGTTTAATAGGACTCTGAAACATGGGAAAGAAAAGAGGGTAAGCTTATAAAGCTTAGTAAGTTCACATGTAAAAATAATAAGCATTAGCAATGAATTTAGCTTACTACTAAGCTGTCATAACTTGCATAAATAATGCCAAGTTCTTAATTTCTCAACTTACTCATTTGTAGCCTTACCAAAGCCTCAACGAGACAAATCCTCACAACAAGTTCTCAAATTGATACAATCATTAAATCACATGCTTATACCTTATTACTCATGTTCACATTAATCTGTCTACTTGATTTGCTGTCACTAAATTATTTATTTCTTGAGCTACAGAGCTCCGAATTACAAACCGCTAATTTTCCCTGAAACTAGACTCACATATCTTCATACCATAAAATTTCTAGAATTTATGGTATTTCCAATTAGTACATTTTATTCATTGAAATTTCCCCTGTTTCACTTTTCGACTATTCTGACCTCTCTTCACTACGAATCAATTTTATCCTCTTACAGAATTTAGATGACCTTATTTTTTAGTTCATTTGAAACTAGACTCATTAAGGATTTCAGGAATATAAATTATATCCCATAATTATTTGTATAAAAATTTTAATGATTTTTCTAAGTCAGAACAGGGGATCACGTAATCATTCTGAACCAGTCTCACAAAAATTTAAATATCTAAAAATATACAAATCATTTGTTTACTATGTTTCTTTTATATGAAAATAGACTCAATAATAATTAAATAAATATCTCATCCAACTTATAATTCAATTTCTACTATTTTTGGTGATTTTTCAAATTCACATCACTGCTACTGTCCAAAGCAGTTCTATTGTAAATTTTTGCTCTCTCTGACTTTAGTTGTGTTCATCACTTGCCTATACCAATCTTTCCAATTTCTGATTACATATCGAGCATATTGCTCATACGTTATACATGCATATACCCACACTCATTACTACAAATTCACACATAATTTCACTTAATCGATTTTCCCTTTGAACGCTTCGGAATAATAACGGATACACGGTGGTTTCGCACACCCCCACCTTTGAAATTGAAGCTCTCTTGTACACATAGTGGCCTTCACTTAGTACCATTCATGTGACCTAGCTCGATTGTACACATAATTCTGGCTCTCTTGTACACATAGTGGCCTTCATTTAGTACCACTCATGTGACCTAACCATCTCGTAGCTTTCTTGTCTACATGGTGTTCAACACTAGGAACCAGTCATGCGACCTAGCTACTCATAACCCGTAGCTTTCTTGCACACATGGTGAAAGTCCCTTATCATCCATGTGGCCTAGCTACATATCAAATTTTTCCATCTCGTAGCTTTCTTGTGCACACGATGAAGGTCCCTTATCACTCGTGTGACCTAGCTACATATTGTTCGTATCTCTCGGTTTTCTGAAGGTTCAAACGAGAAGTACTTCACTTTCTAATAATTTATTTCATTCCTTCAATAGTCAATTATGATTCAAAAAATCAGCTACAATACATAAAATATTTGAAATATAAAACGTCAATAAAAATAATGAATTATTTACATGCAACTTACATAATTACATTCTCAATCTCATCACATCATCAATTTAACTTATCCTCCCCAAATTATTCTATTCAATACTTTCTTGATATTACACAAAGCCATCTTCCTAATTTGGTCTTACATGTAAACTTATACCAATTCTCATTAAAATGTCGAGTCATTATCGAACATTATAATTATATTGGAAAATCAATACTAAAGTATTCATAACTAAAATTTCAATTTAACATTCAAACTTGCATCATTAAATGCTTATTAAACATATGAACTTACCTCGATACCAAAACGGTCATTTTACCAACTTTCCCGATTTTTGATTTTCCTCCCGTTCTAGGCCAAATCTCATTTTTCGGGGTCTAAGACATCACATTTCACTTATTTAATTAATGTACTACTCAAAACAGTCCCTAACTCAAACTTTGGAAAAATTACAATTTTGCCCCTAAACTTTTGCATAATTACCATTTTGCCCATAGGCTCGAAAATTAAACTTCATCCCTTATTCTTATTTTTTATAACATGCTGATCATTTTTCCCTTCTATGGCAACATCAAATTCTTGCTCTAACATGCACTTATGTACATTAGGTATTTTTACCGATTATGTCGTTTTACTCGTTTTCACTTAAAATCGCTTAGTAAAAGTTGTTTAACATAATTCTAAGCTTCATATTCTGCCATAAAACATAAAAATAAACACATTTCACCTATGGGTATTTTTCCAAATATGACCCTAGGTTAAATTATTGCTAGAATAAGCTAAATCAAGTTATCGGGACTCCAAAAACGTAAAGAACATGAAAAACGGGGCTAGAATGGACTTACCATGAAGCTTGGAAAGCTTGAAAACCCTATCCATGGCTTCCCACATGTTAAATTCGGCCTAAGCTTGAAGATGAACAAATTTGGCATTTAAATTCTGTTTTTAATTCATTTAATTCACTAAATTACCAAAATGCCCCTTAAAAAAATCTTTTGAAACATACCCATCCATGTCCATTTTTGTCCACCAACTTAACCAATGGTCTAATTATCATTTAAGGACCTCCAATTTAAAATTTCATAACAATTGGACACCTCTAACATGTAGAACTCAACTTTTGCACTTTTTACAATTTAGTCCTTTTGACTAAATTGAGTGCCCAAACGTCAAAATTTTCGAATGAGATTTTCACGAAATCATTCCGTGAAATTTTAGACCATAAAAATATAAATAAAATAAATTTCTCAACATCGGATTTGTGGTCCCGAA
The DNA here is from genome assembly GCA_025698515.1 of Gossypium sturtianum. NCBI lineage: Eukaryota > Viridiplantae > Streptophyta > Magnoliopsida > Malvales > Malvaceae > Gossypium > Gossypium sturtianum. The sequence continues at coordinate 68,920,421 of CM046947.1, read as the reverse complement.
ACCACTGTTCCGACTAAGCCCAAAATCGGGCTGTTACAATAAGCCTCTTAAAAATCATAAAACACATATTTCTACTTCGGATTTGTGGTCTCGCAACCACTATTTTGACTAGACCCTAAATCGAGCTATTACAAATCATATTCATTTAAATAAGCATAACAATAACATGCTTCCCAACAAATTGGAAAGTTTGCCTAATCACATACACTCAATTAAACAAGTTAGTCTTATAATTCACATGTATATCAAATAAACATGGATGAGCTCATCATGCTACAAACTTTCGAGTATTTCAGAAGTATTCGAGACATAATTCTTTTAATCTCATAATTTCTCATGTCAGGAGTTTTATTCGTTGAATTATTGAAATATCGATGGATACTCAGGTAGTATATGCGAGGTATACAAATCAGTGATCTGACAATTCATGTTCAGGGGTACCCATTAGGGCACATAATCCGGGAGCACACTCTCGAGCCACATATCAAGATGCTTAGATGAGCTACGTAACAGGACGCTTATCAGGGCTAAATAGGAAACTCATAAGAGTTTTAATCAGGGAGCTCATAGAGCTTAACAGGTAACTCCGAAGAGTTTTTATCAGGGAGCACCGGATAGCGTAGCAGGGAGTTCAAGCGAGCCACACTAGGAAGCTCATAAGAGCCTTTATCAAGATGCTCACGAAGAGCTGCGTTTGTGTCCGCAGTAAATGTTGGATCACAACCGATCGAATCATGTAACAGGATGCTCACAAAGAGCTACGATAGTGCACAACACATGCAGGACCACTACCGATCAGGATGCTCACAGGAACTATATAATAGGATGCTCGAGAAGGCTTTTAACAGGATGCTCGTCCGAGCTATAATGTCCGCAACATCTGCAGGACTATAATCAATACGGGAAAATATTGTATCCATCGCATTTCATTATTCAAACAAAAGTTATTATTTATCGAGAAATTTCAAGCATATGATTATTTTCATACATTAATCATTTATACAATTCTCACAAATACAACACTCAATTCAAATATATAAATATACATAATTAAGTTACACGAAGTTACCTAGTTACTTGTTCGTATTCGAAAATCTACTAATCCGAAACTTTTTGTTTTCCTTGATCTAACTTCGAATTTGAGTTATCCGGATCTATATAAATGAATTTAATCATCAATTTAATACAATTCATATTCAATTCAATCCAAATCACATTTTAGGCAAAAGTACCATTTTGCCCCTATACTTTTAATTCATTCCAATTTCGTCCTTAGGCTCGGAAAATGAAATTCATGCAATTTAATCCTTATTCCAAGCCTAACCGAAATTTTCATATAACATTTACAGCACATGTATTTCAAAAAATTCAGAATTTTTCCATATTTTTACATCTTTACAATTTAGTCCCTAAATCATAATTTCATCAAAATTCACTATACAAAAGTTGTTTATCTATCAACAACCTTTCATTTTCTACGACAAATTTCAAAATTTCAGCATATTCATCCATGGCAAAATTTTCATACTTTGATAACTTTTCAAATTTATCCCCAAAATAGATAATTTAAGTTATTTCGATCTCAAAAATATAAAAATTACTAAAAACGGGACAAGATTACTTACCCAATTAAACCAAGAAAGCTTGCTTTCCCTTTCCTAGGGTTTCCATGTATTTGGGGATGAAGATGATATAAAATGATGATATTAAACCTTTATTTAGTTTATCATATTTTAATTTTTTCCACTTTCAAATTTAGTCCTTTTCTTTTTCTAATTTTCCATGGATGAATCAACAAAAATATCTACTAAGTTTTCTTTAATGGTTTAATTACCATAAAAGGACCTCTTATTTTAAATTCCATAGCTATTTGATCCTTTTAGCTACTTGAACTCAACTTTTTCATTTTATGCAATTTGGTCCTTTCCACAATTAAACATGTAATCTGTAAAATTTTTGTAACACCCCTAACCCGTATCCGTCACCGGAATAGAGTTACGGGGCATTACTGGAACTTTCAGAACTTTTGCAAAATTTCATGTAAGTTACTATTCATTAACTGAGATCATTCGTAACGTCCCTTAAATGGACCCTCGAGGCCCAATACGAGCATTAGAATCGAGTCGGGACTTAATTGGAACCTATAAGAATTTTTCGCAAAATTTCAAAAATTTTCCAATGTGCAGGGCTCACATGCCCGTGTGGTCCAGGGGACACGCCCTTGTGACCCTGGGACACGCTCGTGCTTTAGGCCGTGTTCGACCCCGTGTAACTCTCTGACTTGTGCACACGGCCATGCCACACGCCCGTGTGCTAGGTCGTGTGGTAAATTAATTCTTTTCGAATTTAGGTGCAGGTTTCACACGGCCAAGTCAGACGCCCGTGTTCAAGGCCGTGTCTCCCACACGACTGAGACTCACGCCCGTGTCTCTGCTCGTGTGCTCAATTCTGAGCATTCTATTTTTCTCGAATTTAAGGTGCAGGGGACACACGACCTAACCACACGCCCATGTACCAGGCCATGTGTCAAACACGGTCTAGACACACGCCCATGTGTCTTCCCGTGTGGACAAAATAAAGCTATTTCTAACTTCATTTCTCACCCAAAATCACACCAATGACCTGCGCTTAAACTCACATCCAAATGCCAACCATTTCAAGCATTCAAGTTAAGCAAACTCTATCATTCAACATAGCATACCATTACACGCATACATGTTCATAATCTTGCCTTGGTTTAGTCCATATGTTAGGCATAATTTGATCAACTACTTAACACATATGTAGCTACCATATTATGACATTACAAATATATCAAAACAACCCATTACTAGCCATTCCAATGGCTAGATTACAAGCATCATTTACATTTACATGCCAATATGGCCAATATAACCTATCCATGCCATTATAACCACAATTGAATTACCATCTTATACCGACATGGGCCGATGGATAGTGTGAGTGATCTCCGTCGAGCTTCCAATCCAACGAGCTTCCGATTTACTCTAAAACAGGGAAATAAAACTAAGAAAGCATAAAATGCTTAGTAAGTTCGTATAACATGGTACTTAACTTACCATTCATTTTATTTTGAGGTAACTATGTAAGGCATATTCAATCAATTTGACCTCAAGCCCTACACATGTCCTCATTGCCCATGTTAGTCATATACTTCATAATAACATCAAAACATATATGGGCTTAACAACAATCAAGTTTCCATGCACATATCCTTTCCACAACATGCATTCATTTGACATGTATAAATCATCTCTTTATACTACAAGTATAATTTCATAATAGTTCATATCGAGTTCATATCGTTTCATATCAGAACTTTACCCACATTAATTGGAATATCAAGGTCACGATTAGTACACTCAAGGTGTACAAGTCTATAATCAAGGATGAACTTACTCATTAAATAAATTCCATGTACAATATCAATTATCACGTATCTTCATATTCATGTATTTGAGGCCGATTTGTGTAATAACTCATTTCTTATTCATATCTTTTCATGTCAAGAACTTTTACCCGTTGAATTCATCTGAAATATTGATGGATACACAGGTAGTACACTCGTGGTGTACAAATCCGAATTCGTCAATTCATATTCAATGGTACCCATAGGGTACTATTTCAGAGAGTACACTCTCGAGCCACATATATATAAACAACAGGATTACCAATCCAGGCTAAATCCTTTTTATGACATATGCTCTAAGGAGCTTGATTTGGATTACCCGTCCGGGCTAAATCCAATCCATAACATATGCTCGAGAGGACTTATATCAGGATTACCCGTCTGGGCTAAATCCTTTCTGTAATGAGGTCAATAGGATTACTCGTCCGAGCTAAATCTCATCAGCAACAAATGCAGGACCTCATTCATTTCGGGAAATCACATATCCATCGATTCTTCATTTTATTCAACCGGGATTTAAACATTTTTCTCAAGCATTATCGGGCATGTGATTATTTCATACATCCACAACATTCATATAATTCAAATAAATACATTCCACATTCATTTCAAGCATATAAGTAACATTCTCATCGTTTATCCTTTATCATATATCGGGCATTATCATTTAATTTAAACATTTTCATTTATCGGGCTTGATCGAATATGTAATCATTTCACATATTTATGAAATTTATACAATTTACATAAACACAATCAATGCAAGCATGTAAATAAACACAATTTAGTTACACGAACTTACCTCAATAATGTTCGTGTACGTAAAATCTACTAATCTGACATTTTCCTCTTTCCTCGTTATAGCTCCGAATTTGGTCTATCCGGATCTATACAAGTAAATTTAACATCAATTTATCATATTTCTTATTCAAGTGGACTCAATTTTCATCCTAGGCAAAATTACCATTTTTCCCCTAACTTTTCTATAAATTTCCATTTCGTCCCTAGGCCCAGAAAATGAAACTTGTGTAATTTACTCCATATTACAAGCCTAACCAAAATACCATTACAAAATTTACAGCACATGTATTCATAAAAATTCAGAATTTTTCATCAAATTTCACAACTTTACATTTTAGTCCCTAAATCATGTTTTCATCAAAAATCACTTTGTAAAAGTTTTTTATCTATCAACAACCTTTCATTTTCTACCATAAATTTCTAATTTTCAGCATATTCATCCATGACCCAAATTTCATACCTTGATAACTTTTCAAATTAATCCCCCAAATAGATAGATTAAGCTATCCCGGTTTCAAAAATATCAAAATTATTAAAAACGGAGCTTGATTACTTACCCAGATAAGCTTGATAAGTCTTCTTCCTCTCTCCTAGAGTTTCCATGGAAATATTTGGGGAAGATGATATGAATTTTTTTTCTTTTTTATTTAATTAAATTGTCATTTAATAACTTTTCATCTTTCCAATTTAGTCCTTAGCCTTTTTTTATTTTTCCATGGATGAGTCATAACAAAATATCTACATACTTCTCTTTAATGGTCTAATTACCATATAAGGACCTCTATTTTTGAATTCCATAGCTATTTAATCCTTATAGCTACTAGAATTCAACTTTTGCATTTTATGCGATTTAGTCCTTCTCGTAATTAAACACATAATCGGTAAAATTTTCGTATCAAAATTTTCACACGACTTTTCTAACATAATATGGTCCATATAATAAAAAAAATTTATTTTCGACTCGGATTTGTGGTCCCGAAACCACTGTTTCAATTTCACCGAAATTGGGCTATTATAATTTTCTTATCGAAATTTTCATACATTTTTCCTATCATAATGCAAACCATGCAATAATATTAAAACAAATTTTCTTTATGACTCGAATTTGTGGTTCTAAAACCACTGTTCCGATTTTACTGAAATTGGGCTATTACAATTGCGGTCACTAACACTGGAAAGTGCAGCGACAGTTCAAGCTAACAAGCATGACAAGGAAGTTGCTTGAGGATTAGAGGAATTTAATCCACTTGTTCTTAATAGTGTTCCATTTCTATCATTGGATGGTGTGGTTAATGTGCATGTTTAAGTCTTAGATTAAACATAGAAGTTAAGCTTGGTAAGATATTCATTGCAATTTAATGCATCGACAATCACCTATCATTTTATACCTTGTGAGCACTTAGTATTCTGTTGAATATTCACATTGGGGATCCCAGTTTATCATTATCATTTTTTATCTTATTGTTTTGAAGTTATTACTTCAACAACTACTCTCACAATTTATCTCGTTTCTATCTATTTATTGCACTGAAATTGATAGACAAAAGACAACCATCCTCGTGGGATCAATATCCGAAAAACTCATATATGTCTACTATACTTGCATCGGCAGTGTCTGCTTGCACATTATTGCCGTGACGTTAAACAGTCGATCATGTTATTTATAACACATGGATGGATTCTGGTTCTACAATCCATACCTCAAATTCCTTACAATGGTTAAGAAACCTAAAGGAATCAGTGGGAGCTGAGCGACACATCTATTCAAGAAATAAGATGGACTCGCATGTGGAAGTAATTGGAACATGCAAATTAGTGCTTAGGAGTGGTTTTGTTTTAATTTTAGAAAAGACTTTTTATATTCCTAGTTTTTTCTAGAAATTTAGTTTCTATTTCAACTTGCACCTTTTGGGTATTGTTTTAGGTTTTCAAACACTGGTTTTAGTTTATTTTATAAATCTGGGTGTTTTATCTTATGGTCTTTATTCTCTTAATTTACAAAATAATGTCACTCATAATGTTATGTACATTCAAACTGGTACTAAATCTTATGTTATAAATAAAAATTCCTCTATTTTATGGCATCGGAGATTAGGACACATCTCCATTGAAAGGATTAAGAGATTACTAAATGATGGGGTGCTCAGTACTTTAGATTTTGCTGATTTCAATATTTTTATAGACTGCATTAAGGGCAAGCAGACTAACAAGTTAAAGAAAGGTGCCAAGAGGAGTTCGGCCATATCAGAAGTCATCCATTCTAATATATGTTGCTTAGATATCGATGTACAAGGTCACAAATATTTCATCACTTTCATAGAAGATTAATCACAATACATGTATCTCTACATGCTTCATCACAAGAGCGAAGCATTAGAAGCCTTTAAAGTTTTCAAGGCTGAAGTAGAGAAATAATGTGGTAAGCAAATCAAGATTGTGAGAACCGATTGCGGTGGTGAGCATTATGGTAGATACACTGAGGATGGACAAGCACTTGGTCCATTTGCGAAATTTTGTTCAAGATAACGATATAGTTTCCAATACACTATGCTAGGCTCATCTGATCAAAATGGTGTACTGGAAAAAAGAAATTGGACTTTAATGGACATGGTGCGAAGTATGCTTAGTAGCTCTAAGCTACCTAAGTCCTTACGGATTGAAGCTCTTAAAACGACTGTGTATATATTAAAACGATTTCCAACCAAGGTTGTCCCAAAGACACCTTTTGAGTTGTTCAAAAGTTGGAAATTGAGTTTACGACATATACGTGTATGGGGATGCCCATCTAAAGTAAGATTTTATAACCCGCAAGAAAAGAAACTAGACCTAGGGACCATTAATTGGTATTTCATTGGATATGTCGAAAGGTCCAAATGATACAGATTCTATTGTCCATCTCATAGCACTAAAATTGTGGAATCGAGAAATGTAAAATTTCTTGAGAATGACTCAATCAGTGGAAACGATCTATCTCGGGACACGATTCCCGTAGGTCTTCCACTTCAGGTGAGAGATTGGTTATCATACAAAACACCATTCAAGGTCAACCAGGTGTTGAACAACCAATTAATGAAAATCCATAAGCTATTGAAAACACTCTAGTAGATCAAGTTCTTAAAGAATAGATGAATTCCATGAAAAGTAACGATGTTGGGGATCTTGTGTTGTTGCCTGAAGGGGTAAAAACCATTGGATGTAAAAGAGTCTTCAAAACAAAAATAGACTCAATGGGCAACATAAAAAGACATAAAGTTGGACTCGTTGTGAAAAGATTCACTCAGCGAAAAGGAATCGATTATACTGAGACTTTTAGTCATGTATCTAAGAAAGATTCCTTGCGCATTGTGTTTGTAACACCCCTTACCCGGGTTCTACGCCGAAACCGGGCCCGACGCGTTACCGTAAAAGGTCCACATAATCGCCACTTAGACCTATCATGACTACTCTCTCTAGTCGCCTTAACAACCTCGTTCTCGACTTACGAGACCTCAATCGTAAGCACGAAGACTCTCGAGACTATACCGAAATTTTTTCAACCTTTTCAAATTTTCTCTTTTATACAGGGCTCACACGCCCGTGTAAAATGTGACACGCCCGTGTTCGACACTCGTGGACGACACTGACTTGGGTCACACGACCTGGACACACGCCCATATGGCTGGTCCGTGGTCGCCTCTGACTATTTCCCCACGGTCTAGGCACGTCCGTGTGCTTTAACCGTGACCATTCAAATTTCAAATTTCAAGGTGCAGACTTCACACGGCCTGGGCACACGCCCATGGCTTGGTCGTGTGTCACACACGGCTTAGACACACGCCCGTGTGTCTACCTATGTGGACAAGAACAAGGCTGTTTGCCAAGCTCTTTGTACCCCTATAGCTTACACTACATGAATCCATTTAACATACTAGTAAACATCTCATAACTTCAACATGAACTCCCATAGATAACTTGTAACTTCATAAATGGTAAAATGAGCCATCATGCATGGCAATTTACAAATTAAATGTCTTAACAAGAGCCATTACACCTTTGGCCAAAATAACAAAATAATTTTACTAGTCTAGCCCCTATATACATGTTACGACACATGAAATAATATCAAAATAATTTCCTCGACCTCGGTTTAGTGGTCTCAAAACCACTGTTCCCACTAGCCCCAAAATCGGGCTGTTACAACTCTCCCCCTCTTTAGAGATTTTCGTCCTCGAAAATCTTACCGGTGAAAAGGTTTGGATATTGCTCTCTCATGGCTTCCTCCGATTCCCATGTAGCCTCTTCTACACCATGTTTCTGCCACAACACTTTTACTAAGGCTATGTCCTTATTTCTCAACTGTTTCACTTCTCGAGCCAAGATTTTAATCGGCTCTTCCTCATACGTCATATCCGGTCGTATCTCAATTTTTGTTGGAGGAATCACATGCGAAGGATCAGAGCGATAATGCCTCAACATTGATACATGGAACACATTGTGAATTTTCTCTAACTCTACCGGTAAAGCCAACCGATATGCCACTGGCCCAATCCTTTCGGTAATCTCATACGGCCCTATGATTCTCGGGCTCAATTTACCTTTTTGACCAAATCTCAATATTTTCTTCCATGGTGACACTTTCAGAAATACCTTGTCACCCACTTGGAACTCAATTTCTTTTCTTTTCAAATCCGCGTACGACTTTTGTCGGTCCGAAGTAGCCTTCAGACTATCCCAGATAACTTTCACTTTCTCCTCAGTCTCTTTAACTAAATCAATCCCATGAATCCGCTTCTCTCTTAGCTTGGTCCAATACAAAGGGGTCGGACACTTACGACCATACAAGGCTTCATACGGTGCCATCCGTATGCTCGATGATAACTATTGTTTGTGTTTAATTCGACCAAGGGTAGGTATCTTTCCTAACTACCTTCAAACTCTAACACACAACATCGGAGCATATCCTCAAGAACTTGGATTACTCTCTCAGACTGACCATCAGTTTGAGGATGAAATGCAGTACTGAAATTCAACCTCGTACCCAAGGCCTCCTGTAACTTCTTCCAAAAACTCGAAGTAAATCTCGGGTCTCTATCCGAGATAATAGATACAGGCACTCCGTGTAATCTTACTACCTCTGTAATATACAACTCAGCTAACTTATCCAGTGAATAATCAACACATACTGGAATAAAGTGAGCCGACTTTGTTAGTCGATCTACGATCACCCACACAGCATCTTTCTTTTTCGGGGTCATAGGCAAACCCGTAACAAAATCCATGGTAATCCGATCCCACTTCCACTTGGGAACCATCACTGGCTGAAGTAATCCCGAAGGCACTTGATGCTTCGCTTTCACTTGTTGACAAATTAGACATCTTGTTACATACTCCGAGATGTCTCTTTTCATTCCCGGCCACCAGTAGAATTTCTTCAGATCATTGTACATTTTCGTACTGCCCGAGTGTATCGAAAAATAACTACTATGTGCCTCTTGTAATATTTCTCGGATCAACTCGTCATCTTTGGGTACACAAATTCTATCATGGAACATTAAGCAACCATCCGAACTCACCCGGAATTCAGAATCAATTCCTGATTCACACTTAGCTCTTTTAGCTAGTATCTCACTATCATTCCTTTGAGCCTCACATATTCGTTGAACAAATAGTGGTCTAGCTCTCAACTCGGCTAGTATAGCACCATCATCGGACAACGACAAACTCGTGCTCATAGCTCTCAAAGCATACAAGGATTTTCTACTTAAAGCATCCGCAACTACATTCGCTTTCCCCGGGTGGTAATCGATCACTAGCTCATAGTCCTTCAATAATTCAAGCCACCGTCGTTGCCGTAAGTTTAATTCCTTTTGATCCATCAAGTACTTCAAACTCTTATGATCCGTGAAGATTCGGCACTTCTCACCATATAAGTAATGTCGCCAAATCTTTAACGCGAAAACAATTGCGGCCAACTCCAGATCATGAGTCGGATAATTCTTCTCGTGTGGTTTTAGTTGTCTCGAGGCGTAAGTGATTACCTTACCCTCTTGCATCAACACACAACCGAGACCATTTAACGACGCGTCACTGTAGACCACAAACTCCTTTCCCGACTCAGGTTGTACCAAAACCGGTGCCTTTGTCAACAACATTTTCAATCTCTCGAAACTCTGTTGGCATTTTTTAGTCCATTCAAACTTAACATCCTTGTGTAATAGTTTCGTCATTGGAATAGCAATCATAGAGAATCCCTTCACGAACCGCCTATAGTACCCTGCTAAACCCAAAAAGCTTCTGACCTCCGACACGTTCCTCGACGGTTTTCACCCCACAATAGCCGAGACTTTTCCCTGATCAACTCTAATACCTTCACCCGACACAATATGTCCTAGGAATCCTACTTCCCGAAGCCAAAATCCGCTCTTACTAAATTTAGCATATAATTGCTTGTCCCTCAAAATCTATAAGACAATCCTCAAATGCTCCGCATGATCACTCTCGTCTCGAGAATAAACCAATATGTCATCAATAAAAACAACCACGAACTTATCCAAATACGGTTGGAAGACACGGTTCGTTAAGTCCATAAAAATTGCAGGAGCATTCGTTAAACCGAACGGCATGACCAGAAACTCATAATGGCCATACCTCGTCCTGAATGCTATTTTTGGCACATCTTATTCCTTAACCCTTAACTGGTAATAACCAGACCTCAGGTCAATCTTGGAGAACACCGTAGCTCCCTTCAGTTGATCAAATAGATCATCTATCCTCGGTAAAGGATACTTGTTCTTCACAGTTACTTTGTTGAGCTGTCTGTAGTCTATGCACAATCTCATCGACCCATCTTTCTTCTTTACAAAGAGTACTGGGGCACCCCACGGTGATTAGCTCGGTCTTGCAAAACCCTTATCTGTCAACTCTTGCAACTGAACTTTCAGTTCTTTCAACTCTAGCGGGGCCATCCTATACGGAGCAACCGAAATGGGTGTTGTTCCCAAAATTAACTCAATTCCAAACTCGACCTCTCTAACTGGGGGTAATCCGGGTAGCTCTTCCGGGAATACATCCGGATACTCACATACAACCGGTACCATTTCAATCCTTACTTCAGATTCTTGAGTGTTTAATACAAAAGCGAGATAAGATTCGTACCCTTTTCTTAGATATTTCTCAGCTATCATGGAAGAAATCATCACCGGTAAACTATCTGACTCACCTGATTCAACCCGAATAACATCTCCATTTTCACATTTCAATTTAATAAATTTACTACCACAATTCACTAAAACATTATGGGCAGTCAACCAGTCCATACCAAGAATCAAATCAAATTCATCAAACGGCAACAACATAAGGTTTGCTGGGAAACAATGACCCCTAATTGGCAAAGGACAGTTCCTACACACCTTGTCAACTAACACCTGTTTACCTAGAGGATTCGACACCTTTACCACAAATTTAGTAGACTCAACAGTCATACTCAAACTAGATGCCAATCTCATACAAATATACGAATGGGTTGACCCCGGATCAATCAAAGCAATAACAGAGGTGTCATAGAGAGAGAATGTACCCGCTATTACATCTGGTGATGACGCCTCTTCTCGAGCGCGAATAGCATAAGTTTTTGCTGGCGCCCGGCCCTCCAGCCTCACAATAGTGTCTCGTGATACACCTCTACACCTCCGGGGTTCTTTTATGGTCTACCTCTAAAGGGTGCACTGCTTGATCTTATCTCTTATTTCCTCTCCTTGTCATCCCTCTCAGGACAGTTTCAGATGAGATGGTCGGGGGATCCACACTTATAACAATTTCGATTGCTTCCCCAACACTCCCCAGTGTGATGTCTTCCACAACTTGGGCACTCTGGTTTGGACCTTGGATTACCCACACTTGCCATTGAGGTGGCCTGAACTCTTGAACCCGAGTACGTGTTACCTCGCTCTCTCTGTGAATACCCGACTAATGTAGTTGTCCGAGGGTTCACTTCCCTGGACCTCTTCGATTGAGCTTGGTATGATTTGCTCATCGGCCTATTCTTCACATCTCGAGCCTCACTCAGGGCTTTCCTCTTTTCCTTACTTAATTCTTCGGCCTTACTAGCCCTATCCACCAATACCATAAATTCTTTTAATTCTAAAATCCCGACTAGAAGTCTGACATCTTCATTCAGCCCATCTTCAAATCTCTTACATAAAATGGCTTCCGTGGATACACATTCTTGCGCATACTTGCTGAGCCTAACAAATTCGCGCTCATACTCTGCCACAGTCATTTTTCCTTATTTTAACTCAAGGAATTCCTTCTACTTCTGGTCAACAAACCGTTGACTTATATACTTCTTTCGGAACTCTTCCAAAAAGAAGTCCCACGTTACCCTCTCTTTAGGAACCACTGCTGTCAACGTTTTCCACCAATGGTATGTCGAGTCCCTCAGCAAGGACACAGCGCATTTCAAGCTCTCCTCAGGTGTACAGGAGAGTTCATCAAAAACCCTTATTGAGTTCTCAAGCCAGAACTCCGCTCGCTCAGGGTCATCATCTATATTAGCTCGAAAATTCTCAGCCCCTTGCTTCCAAATTTTGTCTACCGGGGGCTTAGTTGTCCTCACCACTTCTACACCTTGAGAAGCCACAAGAACTGGTTGAGGTATAAGAGGAGGTGGAGGAGGTTGAGCATTGGGATTCGCTCGTACGTACTCAGTGTACCAGTTACTCATCATTTAGAGAAAGGCTTCCCGAGCCTCTTCTTCTTGACCCCTAGTCTCGGGTTCACTCTGCACAAGCGCGGTCCCTTGCACAGGAGCCGGTGCATTACTAGCTGCGTCATCAGCAGCCGACTATTCGGGATCCATATACTACATAAAACAAGTTTAAAATCATCAGAAGCCACCACACTATCATCATATGCTTATGGCACGTATAGGTAGACTCCTGCTCACGCTACGGTAGTCCTAGAACCGACTAAACCATAGCTCTGATACCATTAAATGTAACACCCCTTACCCGGGTTCTACTCCGGAACCGGGCCCGAGGCGTTACCGTAAAAGGTCCTCATAATTGCCACTTAGACCTATCATGACTACTCTCTCTAGTCGCCTTAACAACCTCGTTCTTGACTTACGAGACCTCACTCGTAAGCACGAAGACTCTTGAGACTATACCGAAACTTTTCAACCTTTTCAAATTTTCTCTTTTATACGTGGGCTCACACGCCGTGTAAAATGTGACACGCCTGCAGTGTGTAGACACACACGCCCATGCTCCTCAACCGTGGTAAATACTGACTACACACACACGGTCTCGAAGCCTAGTCACACGCCCGTGTTCAACACCCGTGGACGACACTGACTTGGGTCACACGACCTGGACACACGCCCATATGGCTGGTCCGTGGTCGCCTCTGACTATTTCCCCACGGTCTAGGGACGCCCGTGTGCTTTAACCGTGTGACCATTCAAATTTCAAATTTCAAGGTGCAGACTTCACACAGCCTGGGCACACGCCCATGGCTTGGTCGTGTGTCGCACACGGCCTAGACACACGCCCGTGTGTCTACCTATGTGGACAAGAACAAGGTTGTTTGCCAAGCTCTTTGTACCCCTATAGCTTACACTACATGAATCCATTTAACATACTAGTAAACATCTCATAACTTCAACATGAACTCCCATAGATAACTTGTAATTTCATAAATGGTAAAATGAGCCATCATGCATGGCAATTTACAAATTAAATGTCTTAGCAAGAGCCATTACACCTTTGGCCAAAATAACAAAATAATTTTACTAGTCTAGCCCCTATAAACATGTTACGATACATGAAATAATATCAAAATAATTTCTTTGACCTCGGTTTAGTGGTCTCGAAACCACTGTTTCGACTAGCCCCAAAACTGGGTTGTTACAGTGTTAGCAGTAATAGCTCATTTTGACCTTGAGCTGGAACAAATGGATGTGAAAATCATTTTTCTCTATAGTGACCTAGAGGAAGAGGTATACATGAAACAACCTGAAGAATTCTCCTCCGGTGATGGTCAACACTTGATATGCAAGCTAAAGAAGTCCATATATAAATTGAAACAAGCCTCCCGATAGTGGTATTTAAAATTCCACGAAGTTATCTCTTCGTTTAGTTTTGTTGAAAATATCGTGGATCAATGCATATACTAGAAGGTTAGTGGGAGTAAAATATGTTTCCTTATTCTATATGTGGACGATATTTTACATGCAACAAATGACAGAGGTATGCTATATGAGGTGAAACAATATCTTTTTAAAAATTTTGATATGAAAGATATGGGTAATGCGTCTTATGTCATTGGCATTAAGATTCATCGTGATAGACATCGCGGTATCTTAGGTTTATCTTAAGAAACCTATATCAACAAAAGTTTTAGAAAGATTTCGAATGAAAGATTGTTCACTGAGTGTTGCTCCTATCGTGAAGGGTGATAAGTTCAATTTGTACCAGTGCCCGAAAAATGAATTTGAGATGAAGCAAATGAAAAACATTCCACATGCTTCTATTGTTGGAAGCCTGATGTATGCTCAAATCTGTACAAGACTTGATATTGCATTTGTAGTTGGAATATTGGGAAGATAACAGAGTAATCTAGGCATTGACCATTGGAGAGCTGCAAAGAAAGTTTTGAGATATCTTAAAGGGACAAAGGACAACATGCTTATGTATAAACGGTCAGACAATTTGGAGGTGATTGGCTACTCCGATTCAGACTTTGTCGGCTGTGTTGATTCACGTAAATCAACATCAGGTTACATATTTATGTTTGCCGGCAGAGCTATATCTTGGAGGAGTATCAAGCAAACCTTAGTTGCTACTTCCACTATGGAGGTTCGGTTCGTTTCATGTTTTGAGGCTACCTCACATAGAGTATGGTTGAAGAGTTTCATTTCTAGGTTTAGACTTGTGGATTCGATTTCTAGGCCGTTGATGATATATTGTGACAATTCAATTGTTGTCTTTATGGCTGTAAATTAACAACAAAAGTGGAAGTCAAAGTAAACATATCGACGTTAAGTATTTAGCCATAAGGGAACGTTTTAAAGAAAAGAAAGTGGTTATTGAGCACATTAACACTGAGTAGATGTTAGGTGATCTTTTGACTAAAGGCATGCCACCATACAAATTTAATGATCATGTTGTCACTATGGGACTTGTTCCCACATTGTAAATTTTCGTTATAAGAACGATTATAAAGAAACTCTATTAAGTTTGATATTTCTCATATTTTGTGTGCACATTAATTTTATTATTTTGAGAAATGTCACTAAAGTTTAGACCTGGAATAAACATTAGGTTTATTTATTAAGAAATTAGGCTAAAACGTTGAGACATGATATATTGTGATACATGGAAGATACTACTCAAATTCTAAGAGAAAAATATCGTCATGATTCATGTATTATGTTTCGACTTTAAGTATTCATGGACACTATGGACCAAGTAGGAAAATGTTGGAATTGCCTTTTGGTTTGTAGGAATGACCCCACGTTTTGTTGCCTACCACTTTTATACTTTTGTTTATGTGATAGTGGGACATATAGTTGGTATTTTTTACGGGAAACCACCACTATAAATACTAATTAAGCTTAAGGTCACTACGTACCGAAAAATCAAAAACCAACCAAAAATATTTCATCCAGTGAAATTTATGCAATAACTTTTTACATCTTTTCTGTTGCAGTATAATATTTAAATCATTATTTATGCTTACACAAGAATCTAGGTATCGGGTAAGGAGGCAATGACGAAAGGAGCTATGTCAGCAGCGACTTGGACTCCTTGCTTGTCGTCTATAACTCCTTGTTGGTAGCTATGGCTGCGTATGTATTTTAAATATTAAAGGACTTTAAAATTGATATTAATAACTAAAATTGAAATGAAAGTGTCCACCTATTTGCTCCAAAGTCCTACTACTTAAAATTCAGTCCTAGGAAGGAGGTGGCACAGAAGTTGATCGCAAGAACTGAAATTGGGTCTGAAGAATGGGGAAGGAGATGATTGGTTTGCCTATTGTAGGGATGGTAATGGCAGAGGTTGCTCAAGTTGGACTCATGATAATGGGCAAAGCAGCAATGTCCCATGGGATGCCCAACTTTGTCTTTGTTTTCTATTCCAATGCTCTTGCCTCTCTCATTCTCCTCCCTGCTTCTTTTCTCTTCCACAGGTACCGTTCGTTCTCTCTCTCTCTCTCTCTGTGTCTCTCTCTCTCTCTCCATAATTCCCATTTCACTATCTCCTTTGATTTTCCGTTTTCCCTGCAGATCACACCGTCCTCCACTCACTTTCTCTATTCTTTGTTGGTTTTTCTTGCTTGGGCTTCTTGGGTATGTAAGATTAATGAAAATTATGATGTGGGTTTTCAGTTACATAACTATGGATTTGAGGGCTTTAATTCATATTTTACATGGTATTTGGTATGCAGTTGCTTTGCCCAGATTTCTGGGTATGCTGGGATATATTATAGCTCGCCTACTCTGGCAACTGCCATGCTTAATCTCATCCCAGGTCTCACCTTCATCCTTGCTGTTGCTTTCAGGTTATTATCTCTTCTCCTATTGTTGTGTGTAATACTCTGATCAATCTGATAACTAAAGGATAAAGTATATGTGGACGATGGAATGTAAGGCTATTTAATCTATTTACTCTTTACTTCCCCTGAAGTTCCACTTGTATCCAACACATATTTATACATAGGTTTGACAGAAGAATTGAGCATACCCTTTCGGGCAATCCTGGTATTCCAGTTTGTAAAAGGGCCAATGGTTGGAACTGAGTTTGAAGTAATATGTCTGCAGCCATTTTGTTTGTTTCTATACCTCATAAATTCTCTTGGGATTGTTTTTGTATTTAAGAAATATGGTTGCTTAGAGGAAACAGATTGCAGTCCCTAGGAGGTTGCCTGCTCTTACTCGTACTGAAGTGGGAAATTGGGAACTTATTTAAGTGACAAATTTGTTTGATCTCCTTGCACAAATAGTTATAAATTCATCTCCTTTATAAGCTTCTTACAACTCAGGTTCCTCCTGATGATGGTTTTCCCTGCTTTTCGTTCTCATTTTGAGATCCTGTTGGCAAGGACTAATATGAATTCCTTTTAGCCAGCAACTGATATGATCAATGTAGACCTTGCGTTAAGTATTGTTTGATATTGCATTCTTATTTGTATAAGTTGAATCCAGGTGATAATTTGATAACGCGGTGTAGATATCTGGAAGTTCCAGGTTGATTGTTGTGGAGGTTTTTTTTTTTCCTGAAAAAGATTGGAAGATGTTTGAGAAGAATACTATACTTCTACAATTGATGTCATTGGGCTTCCTGTTTCCATCCAATCATTTTTCTGTTCTTTTGTCTCTAATTATATGTCAATGCTTGAGCTGTGAATGAACTTAATTGACTACTTGCATTTTTCATACTTGTGGTACACAAAATATTGAAGTGCAGTTTTGTACTAATGTAACAGTAGATGTGTAAAATATATGTTGTAGATAGATTTAAATTGATGAATTTGGTGATTTCAGGATGGAAACACTGAATTTGAGAAGTAGCACTAGCCAAGCCAAATCACTGGGAACCATAGTGTCAATTGCTGGGGCATTCATTGTTACTTTCTATAAAGGCCCCTCACTTTTGATGGCACCCTCACATTCAAGCTCACCTCATCTACTTCTAGGGCAGCAGTCTAATTGGGTCATTGGAGGATTTCTCCTTGCAGCTGATTGCGTGTTTGCTTCTGCCTGGCTTATTGTACAGGTCCAATCCTCTTCTTTGTATCTGTGCAGAAAGTTGAAGCAGGTTTCATTGTGATTTCTTACTTTAAGATAAAGGAAATGATTTGTGCTCCTTAACTTTCAGGCATCAGTTCTTAAGAAATTCCCAGCTGAGCTTTTTGTTGTCTTCTATTATTGCTTCTTTGTCACCCTTCAATCGGGAATAATCTGTTTGATCATGGGAGGAGATCTTAGTGCTTGGAGCTTTAAACCTGATGTGAGATTGGTTGCTGTTATATACTCAGTAAGTGGTCAGGGTCCGAAATATTCGTTACTACACAATTTTGCAGTTCAACTGCATGCTTATCCTAATTTGCACCTAGTTAATCAAGGGCTTTAATGTGGGAATTGTAGGCTGTGTTTGGCTCTGCATTCCAACTTGGGGTTTCTACCTGGTGTATGCATCGGACAGGTCCTGTTTTTGTTTCCATGTTCAAGCCTTTGGGAATTGTTGTTTCAGTAGTCATTGGTGTTATCTTCTTAGGGGATACATTCTTTCTTGGAAGGTGACGCATTCATCACTCACTATCATTGTTATTTTAGTAGTTTTGCTGTTTGTATTGTTTATAATTATTGCCACTGCAGCTGCTTTACATCTTGGTCTTGTTTAGAGCACTCTTTTCAGTTGTGGGACCGATATCGGATTCTAATATTTCTTTTTCACATTTGTCATGTTCTTTGTCTTGTGAAAAACTCCCTCATTACTTACAAAAGGAAGTTAAGACATATAAGTTGTTAATTTTTGTTTCAATCGTGTTACAGTTTAGTTGGTGCAATTGTCATTGTTACTGGGTTTTACTCAGTGATGTGGGGAAAAGCAGAAGAAGGGAAGTTAGACGTGCAAACTCAGGGGATGATGTCAGAATCAAGCAGTCAAAAAGTCGCTTTATTGTCAAATAATAACGGAGAACCGTAGGAGTTTTCTTTACAGTCAATCAAAAACAGGTATCTTATATTGAATGTTTCCATTAGGGGAATTGTAAAGTTACAAGCTGCCATAGTGTCGTCTTCTGGTAATTCTGAGTACTTAGCTTGCTTTAAATAATAGGATTTGATTTTTTTGCCGATAGAGCCCATTCAGGCAAGCTTCATTTTAAAATAACATGGCCAACCATTTTCCTAAGAAGGACCATGTTTGTGTCACAAGCCTGGCCACTGGATATTGGTTGGCCTATATCTCAAGCTGCCTTTGTTCATGCCATAGGAACTGAATAGAAATATTCTTTTGAAATATAGTTTCTCCATCAACATGTCAATAATTTGTATGTTTTCCCTTTTACTTTTTCAGTTTTTCTATCATATGATTATGTTGAGTAGTGCAAAGTCTTGGCAATTGCCCGGTATGTTATTTTTGAAGTTTTAGTTGGTATTGTAATTGTTTTCCCTGCATCTGAAGGGAGGAAGAAGTGTAATAGAAACAATATGACTAGATAAACTTATTGTCTTGTTTAATATTTGGACATGGATATTGAGATATGATTAATGGCCACCTTTCTCTCTCTCAAGTGGCAGACTAAGTGTAAGAAATTATTGATATATTTTCCTTCTTCTTCTTTTTTTTTGTTGTAATCAGGTTATCCACTGCCGACAGTAGTTACTAATCTTTTCGTCGCAAGTTCTCTCCAAGGAGGTAAACGGCTGGCCATGAAATGTGCTTTATTCTCATGAGTGAGGATTGAATCCCTTACCACATGATTAAGAGATGAGTAACCACCACATTACATATCATTAAATTATTGATATTAAGATTCTCTAATTGGACATAAAAGAACATAAGAGAAGCAATATGCAAATCTAGAAATCCATTAGCATTTTAATTTTTATTTTAATTTCCAATATGACATGGGAAACCTTAAAACGAAAAACAATTATTTTACACATCTCCGGTTCACTAATTCAATCTCAAAAATATGCAAACATATAAATTTCATGTGAACTGAGCAGGTGAAAGAAAATGTGTGAATTAAAATTTTGGCAAAGTGGGATAAATCTTAAAACTATTCATTACAACTTTGATTTGGTTTAATTATATATTTGAAATTTTGTGGTTTAAATGTATATATGAAAATTATTTAAAGAAATAAATATTTCACTTTATTTTTATATTAGATAAATATAAATATTTTGTATATAATATGTAAATGTTAAATAATGCTATGCCAAAGTTTATATATGTTTTTGAGATTTATATCTAATATGTTTCGACAAAAAGTGATACATTTAAGGCTTTGCTAATATATTAAAAATTGAAGAGATAGAAAAATAGAAAGATGTAATGTATATATATATTATAGGTGTGCTTGGTAGGAAATATAGAAAAATAAAAAATAATAATTTTCTTTTTATCTATTACTTGGTAAAATTAAAAAATAAAAAATAAAATATTTAAAAAATACATAATTTTGAATTAACTTTTTTTTTCTACTTTTCTTCCCTACCAAACATAGTAAAGAATTTATTTTTTTCACTTTTTTACTCCCTCTGCTTTTCTAGTTAACCAAACACTTTTTTCCTTGTGCCCATTACCATATTTGAACAATAAATTTTTAAAACCCTCCGAAAACATTGAAAACTTCAAAAAGAAAAATGTTAGTGTTGGACACATCCATATTTGGCATTCGAGTCTGGGTAGCATAATTGAAGCACCCCAATTTACTAAGAGATAACTCAGCAAACATGATATAAGAATGAAGTCATCTTCACGTACAATCCAAGAAGCAAAAAATTACTGCCGTACAACAATGATAATAACAAGAGAAGAGGGAGCATGTTGACCATATGGTTTGTAGATGTGCCTTGAACAGCATGAAGCTCAAAATATTACAAAATTACACTAATTTCTCAACTAAATCTATTTATGAGAGAAGTTCCTCACCAGACTCCGACATATCTGATTCGTATAAACTGTTATAAACGGGAAGTTTCTTGCACATCAAGTGCTTACGTCTCTGTAATGTCAACAAGATTAAGACACTATCCGTCTGAACAACATTGTATCCTGCTTTTATGTACATGTTGAATGGAGCCTCATCAATCATTCTGCAATGCAAATATACCTCTTTTGTTGAAGCCATTTGAGATAATAGTTCCTCACTTGCCTTGAGAAGATGCCAACCAATGCCCCTCCTGTATGATCCAAAAGCAGAACCCAAGAATTTAGTTGTAAAGAATGCATCTGTTTAATTACATGTAAAAAATAATGCTTCGGGATTTGTCTACCGACTTCACTAAAAGTCCTATGGTTACACAAAGTGGGAGTGCTTGAATGAGAAACCATGGCAAAGACTTATATGCTACAGGTCAAGAGGTTGCAAACTCTTCGGTTTATATGGTTTCGCCCGTTAAGGCATTTCGAGACGCTTCCAATTTGTGAACTCGCTAAAACTCTCGGCAACATCGGGATAACACTGGACGTGTTGAGTGCCCAACCCACAACAAGACTCAAATCAGAAAACTCTGAATGCTCACATTAATATGGATTATTAGTTAAAAGAAAAAAATAAAGCATTGAGCAATGCTTTTAGACTTAACAAGAAAATCAGTAAGTGTTAAATTTGAATGATCCAGTTGCATGTAATTTCAGTCTATAACCACGAAATTTCATCACAAATTTCAATGGATAACATCTGAACTACCCTTCTGACATTCTTAAAACATTATTCAATCAGATGTTATTTCCAGATTTAGCAAAGTTTGAATATGTACTACGGGTAAAATGTCCCTATCCAAACTTCTTGATTTTCTCTAAGAAACCATGTCCAAGAAATAATTATAGAATATGTTGATACAATGTACAACAAGGAGGAGGATAAAGAAGGGAATGTGATGGTGTTGAAGAGGCCGGTTCACCTTAAGAGGCGGAGAGCTAGAAAAGATGAGGACAAGGAGAATGCTGGGGAGAAAGTTGAGGAAGATAAATGCTCAAGGATTGCTTAGGACACAAAAGCTCCCTTTCTCATCGTTTGAGAGGGTATTTATAGGATACGTCCTCTTGTTTGCTAATGTAATGTGGCAAGTCATTATGGAGGAGGTCGTCATCATGGAATATGTGAAAGACTTGCATAGTGGGATCCATTATGTTATTCATTCAGGCAATGCGAAGTTGTTACACTAAGGTGGGCTCCATAAGTTGTTGATGAGTGTGTTTACACTGGGAGAATGTTCATACTGAGAAGTGGATTACTGATCTATAGCGAACGGGTAGCTAATTAGGTAGGGAGGCGCTTTCCGTATTTAGCGGGTGGTCTTCATTAAGTCGGATTGGTGGATCATCTGAAGACAACTCGGGTGATCGGAAGGGTGCAGGACCCTCTATGTTGCCCACGTGGAGTCTTTTGAATCTATCACATGTTAGGCCCGAGTGGTAGGTATAACAGAATATAATCCTCTAACCATATAAATCTTAAAAAGACTAGAATATAACCATTTCAAACGCATATCATATATGATACTCACCCGAATTAACCAAACATAGGTCCTAATTTTAAAGCCAAGGAAAAGCTTTTCCAAATATATTTCCATCAATGAAATATCAGAGGAAGAAAAAGCCGACAAAGCAAGAACTCAACCTAGAATGAGAGCATATTGACTACAGGAACCGCTTCTTATTCCTAAAATGGCTTAAACATTACATATTCTAAGTTTTCCACTTTGTAATTAACCTGCTAGTGATCTTGACTCTGCTCTACTATTAATGTAATGAAAACTCAACTTGGAATGAGAACAAATATCTTAGTTATTACTTATTACCCATCAGATGACTTTTAACATTACAATTCTTACATTGTCTCTTATTTAGTTGTCAACCTATAGAAAATCTTGATCACACAAAAGCCAATCACAATACCATTTAACAAGCCATTATTAGATTCCACTAATATCCAACAAATAAGGAATTAACTATTACCTTCTAAGCTGCTTTGTAACTGTCATGTTACAGATATATGGTGAATTCTTGGGAGGTATAGGTGTAGGAGGAGAAGCATTAGCACCCCTTTTATCAAAGCAAACTTCAACGGTCCCAGCAAGTTCATTTCCTTTTTCTCCACCTTTGTCTCTATAAAACCCAACAAGAGTCACCGCATGTGGCATCACAGCTCTTCTCTCAATCAAATACTGTTTCACCAAAAACCTCAACAAAGCGCCATATCCCAAAGGCATCAACATTGACTCTGCGAATGACTCAGCTAATAACCCAGCAGTCAAATCCATCTCCTCGTTCCTCACTACCCGAACCCACAACGACCCAGATTCCAATTCTTGGAGATAAACAAAAGACTCCAAAGCTTTGAGCTTTTCAAGCTCCTCATTGGACAAAAAACGGCTTCCCCTAAATGGGTCATCGAGAAAAGAGTAGTACTGAGATGGAGTGACAGAGTTGGGGGAGGAAGAAGGGAAAGAACATCTGCAATTGCATTGGTGGAGTCTTTGGAGAGAAAGAAGAGGGTTCCTAGATGAGAGAAAGGGAGGAGTTTTGGTGGGATTAAGGTGGATATGGAAGTGTTGACGTTGGTTAGGATCTAAGTAAAGAAACGGTGAAAGTGCTGCTGCCGCTGCCGCTGCTGCCATAGAAATAGGATAGCTTTGGTTTAAAAGCAGGTTTGATTGATGTATTTACGATTTTATTGGTTTTCTTAATTTTTTTTTTTTTTAAAAAAAACCTTATAGATTTTGAATTTATTTATTTAATCCTTTGGTTTAAATTAATAGTCACACGCATCGAAAACAAATTTATGCTTAGTAAAACAAATATGGAAGGGTTAAATTCTGCTATTAGTCCCCGTGCTTTACGAAAGTTGTGCATTTAGTCTTTGTACTTTAATTTGGTCATTTTCAATTTTTATTTTTTAAAATTATAAAATTCCAACCCTCGCTAAATGATAATTGTTAAATTCATTAAGTTTTACTATTTTTAAAATCTTATGCTGCAAACACATCATTTATGTATAATGCTATATCATCTTATTATTCCCACATATTACTTGCTGGAAATCTAATTAATGAATTAACGACTATCATTTTCACCTTTCCGTCACGACTGGAATTTCAAGGTTCGAAGAATATATGATTTTAGAATGATCAAATTAGGGAATATGGACTAAATCTACAAGCATACGCATAGTAAAGGACTAATAATTAAATTTAACCAAATGTATTTAATTGCTATTATTTGAGTCAGGGTTAAAATTTTAAATTTTAAAAAAGTACAAGAACTAAAATAATCAATTTAAAATATAATGATTAAATCTATAATTTTTATAAAATACATGAACTAATAGTAAAAATTAACCATATGAAATATATCTTGATTTGAAAGGAATAGTAGTTTGATATTTTTTATTCTCTCCTAAGTTTTGATACTTGCTCAATTTTTGCTACTCTCACATCAACTTATGGTAATTTCTCATAGTTTTTTAGTACTTCAAAGTTTTCTATATGTTCTCGTAATTTGTTTTTGCTTTCAGGTTGTGGCATGAGAAATTAATTTTTTGATGGTAAAAAGATATTATTTTTGCATCTTATATATACTAATAAAATACAAAATATTGAAAATTAAGAAATAAAGCAAAAGATTTTAAGAGGAATCAATTTAGAATTCCTCATAATATTTGGTACTTCTTCGCATTTTTTTTATATTTCCTCATAATTTTTAATTAAGCTCTTGTTTTTGTTTTGTATGCTTTCAAAATTAAGTTTTGATCTAGAAAATCAATTTTTGATATAAGAAATATTATTTTTGCATACTGATAAATTTTGTTAAGAAGAACCAATGGTATATTTTCTATAAAAAAGTATTAATTTTACATACTAATAAATTTATTTATATATAAGGATAAATTAACAAATATTGAATATTAAATAAATAACGCAAATTTTTAATACAAACCAATATTTGATACCCTTCAAAAATTAAACTAAAATAATAAATACACCTCATATAATAAATATCAAGAAAAGCTGAAGTGATTAAATGCACTCGACAACTAATTTTTAATATATGTAAACAGAGCTAGGGGTTCGCAGGGCCCAACCTACCTCTTTTATAAATTATAAGATTTTATTTATGAAATAGTAAAATTATATTTTAGTCCTTAAAATGATAAAAGTTTAGTTTAATTTTTTTAAAATTATAAAGATATAGGCTATTAAAATGATAAAATTATATTTTTACTATCATAAAAATGTACAACTTAATTTCGTCCATTAAAAAAAAATTTCTGACTTCGCTCCTGCATATAAATTTATCCTCACACATAAATAAATTTCGTAGTATGTAAAAATAATAATTTTTAGATATCAAATATCGGTTCATCCTACTAACAAAATTTCTTAATATGCGAAAATAATAATTTTTTTATTCCAAATATTAATTTATCATGCCAAAAACATAATTTCGAAAGCATACTAAAATTATGAGTATCAAATATTAGTTGGTTTTAGAAACATTTGTTTTATATATTTAATTTATTAGTATATATAAAAAATTTCATTTGTACTAAAAAATATTAAGGGTAAATTGCACCAACAGTCACCCAACTTTGGGGTAGCTGACAAAACAGTCACCTAGGTTTCATTTCAGTCACTCAACTTTCAAAAAGTTACAAAACAGTCCTTTTTGCCGTTTTCCGTCACAGACATCACGGCAAAGTGACATGGCAGGTGATGGCATCATTGGTGTCAAAAAACCGTCCAGCTGGCCGGTTACTCTCACTTTAATAAATACTACCAAAGACTATTTTAGGGTTAGAGAAAAAGAAAAAGAAGAAGAAGAAGAGGAGGAGAAGAAGGAGAAGAGGAAAAATTGAGATGCCCTGTACATAGACCCAATGGCCCTCCATTCATTGTATCTCATATTCAACATCAAGCTCCTCACTCATTTCCTTTCACCCTCTCATTCACTCAACCACCAACAAGATTCTCCTTTCAAAGAACTATACCAAGACTTTTTTTCTACTATGGCAATTTAGAAGCAAAGTTAATCACTCAATTATCTGCTTTGGACGAAGAACACTAAGAATATTGGCCAAAAAATTAATAGTTCTGCAAAGCTCTTCCCTTCCCAATTTGTTCCCAAAAACCAATGTGGTTGACTGTTGATAACAAAGAGATAGAGGCGTTAAAAAAAACAGAATCTAAGAAAATATTTTCTCCAAAACAGTTAGGTTGGATTGGGAAACTTTTGTATATGCTTAGTTGGGTTGGGAATCAAGATGCTATTGTTGCCTGTGTTGTTGGAATGCTAGGTGATCCCAAAGAGGCCAGAGCAGATTGAGGACTTGGCTCTCTTGATGTGGTTAGACAAACTGTGCAAGAAAATCACAAGGTTGCTCAAGGAGAAGCATGGGAGTTTGTGGGCATACTCCCTTTGCTCGATCCTTCAAGGCTTTTAGTGTGGAGACAATTCATCTGGCTCTAAATCTTGGTTTTGATGTCAAGGTGATCACTAGTGATGAACTAGCCATTGGCAAAGAAACTTGTCACAGACTCGGTGGTTCCCATGAGCACAAATATGAGATTGTAATGAGGTTACAGCAAATGACTCATATTTGTGGCATGACTGGAGATGGTGTGAATGATGGACCTGCGCTTAAGAAGGCAGGCATTGGAATTGCAGTGGATGATGCAACTGATGTAGCTCGTGGTGCATCGGATATAGTGCTGCTAACAGAACTAGGGCTTAGTGTCATTGTTAGTGTTGTTCTAACAAGCAGAGCCATTTTTCAAAGAATGAAAAACTATATGCTGTCTCCATTACTGTCCAAATTGTGTTGGGATTTATGTTTCTTGCTCTTATTTGGAAATTCGATTTCCCGCCTTTCATGGATTTGAGCATTGCCATACTGAGCTATGAAACCCTAAACCCTTAATCTTAATCTATTTCTAATTTTTTACCCCTAAACCCATAACCCTTCAATTTTTTTTCCCTAAACTCACCTCAAACCAAGACCCATCAGCTGCTTCACCAACGTGGCAAGTTAACTTGCCACATCAATTGGTTAACTTACCACGTCAGCATCCCGATAAAACCCTAAGGGAAACTGTTAATCAGTGACTATTTTGTCACTTTTTTATAACGTTAGTGACTGTTTTGTAATTTTTCGAAAGTTGATTGACTGAAATGAAACCTAGGTGACTGTTTTGTCAACTACTCCAAAGTTGGTGATTGTTGGTGTAATTTACTCAAATATTAATGATATAAAAAATTATGATAGTACCAAAAATTATAAAAGATTACATAAATCCTAAAGAAGTATAAAGAAAACATGAGGTACATTAAAAAATTTGAGAGTAGCAAAAATTATAAAAGACTGTCAGATATTTTTTTTTGTCTTATATCAATTTTTGTTAAATTTATTAACAATTTTTTTGGATGGATATAACAAATTTTATAAGTATACAAAGATAAATTGATTTCTGATGTCAAAACTTATTTTTGAAAGCATAAGAAGCACCAAAAATAATGAAAAATTTTCTTTATTTTTTCTTTTACCCGATAAGTATTAAAAGAGAGTTTATGGCTTAGCTTTCTCTACAATTTCCTCATATTATTTGATATTTCTAAGAAATAAATATATAATCATATATCTTTGAATTAATATGCTTACAATAACATCTATTACCTTTAAAAAAGCACATCTATCATGGATCTATAAAAATATATTTAAATAATAAATAATTTTTTTCCTTAAAAAAATGGTGTTTTCTTCTTCTTCTAAAAATAGTTATGTTGAAGTGACTAAAGATGAAGAAAGATAATAATAATAATAATAATAGAATATTGTACATGAAGTGGTGTTTTTCCAGGGCAATTGACCCATAAATACCAAAAATAAAAAATTTACGGAAAAAGGGCGGAATTGGGAAAAATTACGGAAAGGTCGAATCCCCAAAAGCGCGCCACGTAAGCGCGTTTTTGGGGATGGGACAAAAAGCGCGCCTGCCGAAGCGTTTTTGTCCACGTCATCCAAAAACGCGCCCCACGTGGACGCGCGCTTGTCGGCGTGGACAAAAACGCTTCCCGCGCAGCGCGTTTTTGGTCCTTACTACCGTGTTGAAGTTTTTGGCCCAATAGTCTCGGCAAAATAATTTTGAGGAGACGTTTCGAACAAACACCGCCAAAAACAAAGATGCTCGAAAACGCTTCGCCGTGGACGCGCGTTTTGCTCTGATGAGTCTACGGAGAAATAATTTTGAGGGGACGTTTCTGAATAAACAGTGGCCAAAAACGCTTCCAGCAGGGCGCACTGTCAGCATGCGTAATGAAAAACGCTCCCACGTGGACGCGCCTTTGCTACAGTAGCCTCCGGCAAAATTAGGCTATAAATCAGTGAAAATTCATTCTCAGTTGGCAGAAAGGGAAATTGAGGCAAAGGGAAAAAATTGAAAATGAGTGAACGTATTAATGCTGTTATTTACTACGACGGTGAAGTTCGTGACACCGAAAATGGCGTTGTTTTCTTATCGGAGAACACAGCGCGACTGAGTTTTAATCGGAACATCGATTTGGTTGAACTTCGCAAAAGAATTAGGCGTAAAATATTTGGAACAACGCCAATGAAAGTTCAGTGTATTAAGTATAGGTTTTGCGCTTCGGTTGATCCGGTGAGATATGAGTCGTTCGACATCAAAGGTGCTCGGGGCTTTGAGGCAATGGTGGAGACTCATATTGCCAGTGGATCACCCTATATGGAGGTATATGTAGAATTTTCATCTCTAAGTGATCTTGCTGCGACCTCGACATGTACTGCCGTTCGAGGGGAATACACGACCCCAAGCGACACACTGTAAGTGGGAGGCCAAACACGAAGTATGCGTGTGCGGTCGTAGTATGGAAAACATAACCCCGCGCGACGACACTCGGTTGGTGGATGGGACATGCATATCCGTCGATCGACGTCCGATGATAGAAATACGTCTTGGGGACGTCGGCAAGTTCTAGTGGTTGGCAATCCACATACGATTGGAATCGTGACGAAAGATGTTTAAGGAGGGATGATGAACTCCCGACGACATCCACCGCGCGAGGCCCTCATTTGTTGCGAGTTATGGAGGGTCGGACGATGAATCCGATGTGGATCCACCTCGAGAGGCAGGCCCGACGGTGCGAAGTTGGATTATTTTCAACCGGAGCCCGTTCCAATTGTACCGAAGACGTTGAGGGCGGTTGCATTTAAGAAGAAGAAGATCCGCTATTCAGGCGTACTCGCCTCCGACCATGCATGCATAATGTCGATCTATCTCATGATGATGCATTGGAGTTTTCTGAACTAACACACCGGACGCGCGTGACCGCACAGATACATCGTTTGATTCGACGAATTAGAAGTTGGTAACGGTTTGCGAACAAGAATAATTTTCTTGTTGCATTGAAACAAGACAAAGATTAAGAACGGGTTAACTACACGGTGGTTAAATCGAAGCTCGATAAGTTCGAGGCGAAGTGTGCGATGCAAGATGGCACATGTCAATGGAAAATCATGGCGTCGTTGAAGAAAAAGACAGGTTGTGGGAGATTAAAAGTACAAAGGTCGACATACATGTCTTGCTTCTGATAAAGTATCACTATGTGTTTGGTGATTTGAATAACATGTAATAATATGTAATATTGCATTGTTTAACGTGATTTCGCTGATGTGTGTAACACAAGATCATCCGAGGATGGATTGGAGATGTTGGTGACATGATAATCCCGATGTTGAAGGCCGATCCAAATACTACGGTATGCCGACCTTAATTGGCGCGATTCGTAGCCAATTGGGGTACACGCCCTCTACGTAAAGGCTTGGATAGCCAAGGAAGGCGTTAGAAAAGTTACACGGTGGGTGGGACACTTCATATAATGAAGTGTGGCGGTGGTGTCAGTCTTTGGATAGATATGTCCCGAGCAAAGCATGACAGACCTTGAAACGGAACCTGCTATTTTGAAATTAAGGGCTTTTTCGTAAATAGTAAAGGACTATTTTGAAATTTGAGCGTTAATTTCAAGGACCTTGAGAGAAAATTGAGAGAAAATTGAGAGAAAATTGAGAGAAAATTGAGAAAGGATTGAAATGTGAAGAATAAAGGGTGGGGTTTATAGTTTTTTTTTTCGACTGTTGGGGAGCCAACGGTCAAAAAAATTTGACCGTTGGGACCAAAAGCGTGCCCCTATTTGGAAAGCGTTTTTGTCCACGTCGGCAAGAAGCGCGTCCACGTGGGGGGCGTTTTTGGATGGCGTGGACAAAAACGCCTGCGAAGCGCGTTTTTGTCCTCGCCCCCAAAGCGCGCGCTTACGTGGCCGCGTTTTTGGGGATTCGACCTTTTCCGTAATTTTTCCCAATTCCGGCCCTTTTCCGTAAATTTTTTTATTTTTTGGTATTTATGGGTCAATTGCCCGTTTTTCCAATATCAAAAAGTTTTTTTTTTTTTAAAGAAATTAGCAAAAAAATCATTTTTATTTAGTTAAATAGCACAACTTTACTGACTGTGATCTGAATAACTCTAAAATGCGCCATGTGGACTGCATAGTCCACTTTACTTCTGTTCTTTTTTTTTCTTTTAATTTATAATCGTTAGATCCAAATTATAAAAAAAATTAAGGTCATTAAGTTTTTATATCGTTTGACCCAAACAATAAAAAACAACTACAGTTGGAATCCAACAATTAAAACTAAAAATTATGTTATTTTTTTTTTAATTTGAACCAAAAAAAAAAAAAAACCATCAATAGTAATAAATTTTACCGTTACCCTCTGTCTCTCTCCCTTTATACACCAAATCTTCACCTTTTCAATCTCATATTTCACTATATAAGATCAATTTCAAACTTTTTACAATCTCTTTTTTTTTTTTTCTCACATTTACAAAATCTTCAATTTACATTATCATATTCTCTAGCCTTCAATTCCTTTTGGTAACTAAAAGGAGACAGTAGGTGACATTACAAAGATAAAGGGACTTGTCTATAACGAACATGTCCCATGATATCATCAATTAAGATCATCCAGATTGTAGATGGGAATTATCAAAACACTAACTTGTAAAAGACCAATGATGTGGAAGTAGGTTTCTTTCCAAAAACCCTAAGCACCACTCAAAGCTCCCTCTTTCTTTGTTTGCTTTTGACTGCTAACCACCTGCTGTTGCTGGTTGGTCGTCTCTCTCCCTTTTCCTACTTGGTTTTTTATGCCCTCCTCCCGTTTTAATAAACCCTTTTGGGGCCTCATTTAAGATTTCGTAGCTCGTATTATGGGATAATTTCTAGAAAAGAAAAACAAGGAAGAATAGAGAAGAGAAAGAAGAGATGAATTTCACTGATTAGATCGATGATTGAAAACATGCCTTCCTCCTTCCCTCTGATTCTGTTATATTGGGGGGGAAGAATTGCCACGTGGAACAAAAGAAAAGAAACGATTACAAGGCTAAGTAAAACAGTGTTTTGCACTGACGGATCAAAACGATTCATTTCATTAAATCCCCACTCTAAACGTTACGTTTCATACTAAACTTAAAACATGAAAAAATAAACAGAAATTTAAAATCCATTTAAGCTTATTAAATCATCCCTTAACAATACTCCCTTAATCAAAGGATCCTTGACCTCAAGTATCACAGGTTGGATAGTGTTGCTTCAGGAGAGACAGAACCTCCCAAATAGCATCTTCTGGAAACGAGTTCGCCCACTCGACCAAGACCTCAGTAACTGCCTGGTTGAGATGGCTCCTTTAACAACATACCTTCAGGTCCAGTGGGTGGCAATGTGGTAGTGACAGGTTGATGACCAACATGGCGTTTGAGCTGGGAAACGTGGAAAGTTGGGTGAATCTTCGAGCCAAGGGGCAATTGCAAGGTATAGGCTACATCACCCACGTTAGCATTAATCGGAAATAGCCCATAAAAGTTAGGAGAGAGCTTTTGATTCCTGACCCTTTCCTCAAGGAATGCTGCCTATAAGGTTGAAGTTTCAAAAACACCCAATCACCTACTAGGAAAATTCTCTCATTTCTCCTCTTATCTGCATACTGTTTCATACAATTTTGGGCATGTTTAAGGTGGTACCTGAGCAACTGTCGAGCAACTTCTCTTTGTTGCAGGCTACGGTCCACGTTATCAACCTTGTTTTTGAAACACCTTGTTGCAATTGTAAACATCTTTGAAAGTCTTCACTTGAAAAGATTTCAATTGTTTATCATATGTCCCATAAATCACTAAAGGACTATTTTTCTTCACACTTTCCTCTGACCATCTTCGGTTTATTCTTTGCCCGAACAATCGCCATGTTAGTTTTGATCGATAGTAATGTCTCAACTTCTTTGAATTGCTTCAAGTTCTCAAATAATATATTTATCTCAATGTAAGGGCTTGTTGTAGTAGGATCATACGATGGATACCAACTCTTTCTCCTGGTACAACCATCAAATATTTTCTCTCTAATCACTACCTATATTCCCATAGTTATCAAACTACTTGATTTCATCAGATAGCTCATCCTCCCCAACAGTCTCAAGAGCAACTGCCTCAGCATGGGCCTTAGCTTGGGCCCTCGTAGAATCTACCTCATCGTTCGCATGCTCTTCCCTTT
Organism: Gossypium sturtianum; assembly: GCA_025698515.1. NCBI lineage: Eukaryota > Viridiplantae > Streptophyta > Magnoliopsida > Malvales > Malvaceae > Gossypium > Gossypium sturtianum. The sequence goes on along the minus strand of CM046947.1, from coordinate 68,887,856 downwards.
CTACCTCATCCCTTAATGAGACAGCCCCTATAGCCTCATCTTGGGCCCTCACAGACTCTACCTTGCTACCTCTCCCCTCACAGACTTAATCCTAACATCCTAGACATCTACCCCAAGAGAATCAACCCCAACGCATTTACTTAAATGTGTATAAAAAATTCAGGCACATTTATCCCATGTTCTATATAAGCATTAGAACACCACGATCTACCATATACCTCATCATGTTCAAGGTTTTTCGGTCACCATAGAATGACAATAACCCTTCCCCTTGATGTCTACCAAGTATTAAATAAAATTTATTAGATATGTTGTGATACCCAACATCCTTGCATATGCTTAACAACTCAAAACTACTCAATAAATCAGGGCCTCACCTAAATTTCTTCGACAACCTCACTATCATTTACTAAATTTCGACCCTTACCAAAAATGCCTCACCATAATGAAACATGATTATACACAACTCCATTAGCTTGTAATTAACCATAAACTAATATTTGTTAACATCACAAGTATTATATATTAATAAGCCTTAATTACAAGTGTCAACATCACAATTATTCTATATAAACAACCTAACTTTAAAAGAAAATCCAAAACATACTAATAATCATATATACATGTTAAAAGTGCAATAGGTACACTTGGTAGTAAAGAATAAATTATATTAGTAGGCACATGAGTTTTGAAACTTCAATAAGTAATGCAACTTATAGAATATTTAATTGTAAGTAGGCACATCGCAAAGTGCAAACAATAAAGAATGTAGTTGGTGTTATAGTGTTTAAGGAAAGGATCTTTGTTTGAAGTTGCTAGTTCTTATGCTTATTTTGGGTGTGTTATAGTGTTTTGTGATATGTGATATGTGATATGTGATATGTGATAGTATGTTTGTATTGTCTGGGTGTGTTTATGTCTTATATTGTCTTACGGGCTTCTTTTAAGTTTTGGAGTTATTTGTATTGAGATTGTGGTTTTTTCTTAATAGAATGCTACTTTTCAATATAATATGAAATAAAATAAGCATCCCATCATCATTAGTAAATAAAATTTTACAATATTCTAACATCATTTGATTTTGCTAAAAGTATTGTTAATTTTTGTATATGCCATAAGGTCCATGGGAGTACGTTTCAACTTTTGGACTTATATGATGATGATAGTCTTTTATAGTAGTAATTTCAGCTTTACTAAATGAAATAAATGTTTTCTTACTTAACTTTAAGATATAAGCTTCAGGTGATATTTTTTATGTCATTAGGACAAAAATTTATAAAGATAGGTTTAAAAAGATATTATGTCTCATGAAGCTTATATAAAACGATTTTGAAAAGATTTGAGATGAAAAGTTGTTCACCTACAGTGACAATAATTGTGATAAGGGACAAATTCAATCTATTTAGTTTCCTTGGAATAATTTGGAAATTCGACATATGTCTATACCTATTTACAATTATTAACTTTAAATGTGACTATATTTATACAATGTCAAGAGAGTTGTATCGTGATCAAAGATTATGAAGGCTAAAGAAAAGAAGAGTCCTACAGTTTTTGCAATCTTGGTCGTTATCTCGGAATAAATATAAAGTAGATAGAATGACATTTTTCAATGAAAGATGAGTTGTGCCTTTAAAATAGTGATAAGGGATAATGATGACTTGGAAGACATCTATGTTAAACAAAGAACTCATCGACTTGTAAAGACAGATTAAAGAAGATATTGATAGTGAAAACTGTGTTCATTGGAGAATTGTTTTGAGAAGAGAATTAATCATTTTGAATGATATGTTATAAGACACTTACTAGGTGATTGAAATAATTAAGTGTGAGAACCAAACTAATATGTACAGAGGTGAGGTTGCAACTTAAGTAAAGGGATTAGGCTTAAATCATCAAGTTCTTTGTACCGTTTCAATTTTAATGAATTGATTGTCTAATCAAGACTCTGCAGGCGTAAAGGTAAGTCCAAACTACACAAACAATTCTTGTATGATTAGTTTTCTTATAGTTGTTCTACTTGTTGCGACCATAACTCTTACCACAACCTTGCCAAATATATGTCGGGGCATGTTTAAAGATTGTTATGAATTTGTTGAATTCTTTTAAAACCATCTCCCCAGAAATATATTACTCTTTGAAAATCCTTTGTCCCCATACCGTTATCATTAGTTTGTACCCATGTAAAGAATTCACTCCGCGTTCTTATAGAACAAATATATATATATATATATATATATATATAAGAAATAAAATAATTCAAATAATTTCATCATGATTTTTTATTTAATTATAGTATGAAAAAGTAAAAATGATTGAATATTGTCTTATATAAAATTTTAACGAGTTGACCTTAAATTAAATTTATAATAACAAACCAAACAATTAACCCTTCAATTAAATTTGAATAAAAAACTTTAAGCTTGCAAAATAAATCAAAATTTTAATTTATAAAATGGATTGAGATTTGGTGTAAATAAAATAATTTTAATTCTTTTTCAATTATATAATATTTACCTTTATTATGTAATTTTTATATATAAAGTAAATAAAATATTAAAATATAATTATTAGCTAAAAATTTTCTGGTCATAACATAAAAACATATATAAAGGCATAATAATAGGTTTAGCTCTCGACATTTATATATTTTTTTATTAATTTGATCCTTATTTTTTTAGCTAAATTTTATATCTAACCAGGGGCAAATCTAAAAATATTTTTAGAAAGGGCCGAAATTAAATAATAATTTTTTTAGATATTAAAATATAATTTTATAATGTATTAATTTATTATTTTCATATTTTTTAAGGGATTAAACATAACTTTCTTCTTCTAGGGGTCAAAGTACAATTTTATTGTAAATTAAATTTTAATTTGATCATCTTATAGGCATTTAAATAGCGATTTTCTATCTGAGGGGGGAGGGGGATGGGATTCAAATTCGCCTTTGACTCCAACTTTTGTAAAAGAGTCAATTTGTTTTTTGGGGGTTAAAGGTGTAAAAAGCCCTCAAACTTTAAAAAAAAATTAAGTCCCTTTTTTTTTTGCACTCAATTGAGCACTTGAACTTTCAAAATGCATCAGAAAGGCCTTCAAACTTCTTTAAAAAAAAATTAAGCCCTTGTTTTTTTTTATCACTCAATTGGGTACTTGAACTTTCAAAATGCATCAAAAAGACCCTCAAAATTTTTCAAAAAAGCAATTAAGCCCTTGCTCTTATTAAAAATTAGAAATTTTTTTATTAAGAATTAGAATTGTCGAAACCATTTTTTTGTTTGAAAAACGGGCCGACTTTAAAAAGGAAAATGGAGTCGCCACCAATCCTTTTCGAAGTGTGATTGGGTCACTTTAGAAAATATTTTGGTCTACGAATTTTAAGAAAATAGGCTCGGGAGTCGGTTACGCACGAGGAAGGATTAGCACCCTCGCAACGCCCAAAATTGGTACCGTATTGATTGATTAACGTCCTTACATCGAAAATCAGAAAAGATTTTAAAACGCGAATCCTTTGGAAAATGTTTAGGCAATTCGAATCAGATATCGAAATTCTCTTGTTCCAAGAGGATGAAACATCACATCCAACACGTTAGGATACGATGTTTTAAACCTTTGACACCAAGATCATTTCATGATGGTCATTTTAAAAAGGGTATTTCATTATTTGGCCAAGCGAACGAACCGAAACCCAGCACGTTAGGGCACGATCCTTCAAATTTCCAAACATGAAATATTGCCTTATTTTTACAGTTGAGAAAGCACGATCAAAAGTTTAAAAGGATATTCAGACCTTGGACGAGCGAAAAATTGAAACCCAGCACGTTAGGGCACAATTTCTCAAAATCTCCAAGCACAAAATATTGCCTTGCTTTTCATTTAAAAAAAATGGTTTTAAAGGTTTTTAATGGTTGGGCCAAACAGAAAACCGAAACCCAGCACGTTAGGGCACGATTCCTTGAGTTTCCCAACCACCAAATACCTCTATTTGAAAAGAATTAAGTATCAAGTAAAGTTAATGGAACAAGAATTTGGAAAATAATTTGCAATGTTGATATGTGTAATGGAAATAGGATGGTCAAAACATAAGTAACAATAATAGAAAATAAAAATAATAGTAATAATGGTAGGAGTAATAATGAAATATAAAAACCATAAAATTAATGAATACGGTAATAAGGAAAAAAAGGGTAAACATAATATTAAAATACTAAGTAAAATGATAGAATAATAATAAGAAAAAATAAAAAAAATTAATAAGAAAATAATAACAACAATGGTAAAATAATAGTATCAGTAAAAAAAACAAAAGTAAATTTATAACAAATAAAAAATAGATATAATGATAATATAAGAAAAGGTAAGCAATAATATACGTGATAATAGCAAATACAATAGAAAGAATACGGTTATAATAATATAATACAAAAAAAAAGTTGTAATGAGAACCTCAAAAAATAATTGATTTAATAATAAAATAATCAAAAAGGCTAAATTGGATCAAAACAGGAGTGTTGGGCCGAATCAAAAATAAAAGGAGATAAAAAAAACTAAATTATAAAACACGCGCGACATTGGAGGACGAAAGTAGAAAATAATCCCAACCCTTTTAAATGGTGCATTTAACGATGACTAAATTGAAACGACAGATTAGGTTTAGGGCCAAATTTTAAAAAATGAAAAAAACGGAGGGGGACACAATTAAAACCAAGCGCAAAGGAAAAGGGCCTACTGCGCAATTTACCCATTTAGGGTAAAATGGCGCATGCGTAAGGGCCCCCCCTTTTTACACAGAACCATTTGTTTCTTTAAAACTAAAAGGAAAAAAAAATCCTTCATTTCTTTCTTTCAGTTTCGAAAACCAAGAGACCCGCCCCCCATTTCTTCCGTTTTGCCCATTAGGGCTCAAGCGCTTCCCTCGCCATAAATTCCCAGGCGCGCGAACTCTCATCGACGACCAGAGGAAACGACGGTGAGTCCCTAAAGATCCCTTCTTTTCATTTTTTTTAAAAAAAACAAAAACCTTGTTTGCTTTCTTGAAAACTCTTGTATTTGAAAAACTAAAACAAAAAAATAGATAAAGAATAAAATCAAACAGATTTAGGAAGGGAAAAAAATAAAAAGAAACATTTTCTGGCTTCTCTTGATTCTGTATTGGTATTGCTTTATCTCTGAAAGAAAAAAAAATATCCTCTATTCGGACTCGTATGTACTGCCTCTTATACTCTTTTGTGTAAATTGCGTAGTCAGAAAGAAGTATTGCTCTCTATTTCCCCCAAAAAAACTCCCTTTTCTGATTTCTCGGTGGCTTTTATAGCCTAAAATCTCAAATGTTTTTTTCTATTTTGGAGAGACGTGCTAGAGTATGATGCGGACGTGGCGTGGTGGCGTGTGGTTCAGTGCGCACGATGCGGCGTTGGGATTCTTTGGCGAGACGGCGTGCGGCTCGAGGGCTCTTAGCCTTTGTCTTAGGGTTTTGATTTTTATTTTGGGCCTTTTGGGCTTTGATTTGATTGGGCCTTTGAGTTTTAAAATTGGGCCTTACAATTTGCCCCTCTTTGCTCATTGTCGTAACGAGAATAGAGCAAAGACTTTAAAAGGACCAATTTTGCCCTGTATTGCTGAGTCCTGACTTGATGTTTCCTTTCTTCAAGTAGCCTTGCTTTGACCCACTGCATCTTCAGGGGCACAAGAGCTTTGTCTCAATCCGCTCCGCTACTGCTTATGATTTATAATTTTCACTTGTTACCCTAAAGCTTAGGGGTTAAAGCTCATCGTCTTCGATCCGCTCTACTCTCCGCCAAGAGAGATATGATCTGATATCTTTAGCCTGCTCCACTCCTACTCAGTGGAGATAAGGCTAGTGGCTTAAATCTGCTCCATTGCTGATACATGGAGATAAGATTCACCATTTTTAATCCGCTCCACTCCTGCTCAGTGGAGATAGGATCTGCTATCTTCGATCTGCTCCACTACTGCTCAATGGAGATAAGATCTGCTCTCTTCAGTCTGTTACCCTACTGTTTAGGGAATTAAAGCTCTGTAATTTTTGGCCTGTTACCCTACTGCTTAGGGAGTCAAGGCTCATCGTCTTCGATCTGTCACCCTATTGCTTAGGGAATTAAGACCTGTAATTTTCGACCTGTTACCCTACTGCTTAGGGGGTTAAGGCTCATCGTCATCGATCTGTCACCCTACTGCTTAGGGAATTAAGACCTATAATTTTTGGCCTGTTACCCTACTGCTTAGGGAGTTAAGGCTCATCCTCTTCGATCTGTCACCCTACTGCTTAGGGAGTTAAGATCTGTAATTTTTCGGCCTGTTACCCTACTACTTAGGGAGTTAAGGCTCATCGTCTTCGATCTGTCACCCTACTGCTTAGGGAGTTAAGATCTGTAATTTTTGGCCTGTTACCCTACTGCTTAGGGAGTTAAGGCTCATCATCTTCGATCTGTCACCCTACTGCTTAGGGAGTTAAGATCTGTAATTTTCGGCCTGTTACCCTACTGCTTAGGGAGTTAAGGCTCATCGTCTTCAATCTGTCACCCTACTGCTTAGGGAGTAAGATCTGTAATTTTTGTAACTCCCATCAATTTTGCTACATTGTCCTCTGGGGAACCTACCTGTAGAATTGATTTATGGGGTCTATGCTTATGCCAAATGATTAGGATGTCATGATTGAAAAATGCTCCTAACCAATGTATTACGAATGAATGGATGCATGCAAAATGTCATGAGTATGATCCAATTTTTTACTTTTGGGTTACCATTGATCGCTGCTTGTTAGGGCAATATTCCCACTGTATGTCTTCTTGTTCTGCTGATACTTTTAACGGAGAATCTGAAGATGTCGTCACTGCTTAGACTCTTATTTCAGGGGTTCCGAGCCCTTTAAGCCTGGTGAGTTCTAAATAATTGTCCCGTTTTAGATTCTTGTATTATTTAGAGACTTTCAAAGTAATGCGCAAAACTTCTTTTTGTGAAAGCGTTACTAGTTCATTAATCATTATTTCAATACGAAATGCTTGAAAAAATATTATAGAGATGAATGGAACTGAAATTTATTCGGCACAAAACCCGTGAAGAATGGATTTGAACAAAAGAAACAAATTTTGCTAAGGTACAAAAAAATGAAAAAGGGTGGAATTGGTGCCCCAGATATCACAGCCTGAGCTTCTCTGTACGAACTTTTCCGAGTTCAACATGTGTCTAGGAGATTTGTGGTACTTTGTCAATGCCCCGAAGGTGTAGCATATCTCTTTTAGGTATATGATGGCTAGCGCATGCCCCAAACATTTGAATCGCCCTTTACGGGTTTTCAATTCAAAGCTCATTTGGTCTCAAGGTGCCCTTTGCGGGTTTTCACCTTGGCCTCTCCATTTTTTTTTGAACTCAAGACGCCCCTTGCGGGTTTTCTCCTTGGCCCCTTTTCCTTCCTAAGCGAAATACTTCTTGACCGAATCTGCATTAATTGGATTTGGCAGACTTTTGCCGTCCATCTCGGCTAGTATCAACGCTCCCCCAGAGAAGGCCTTCTTTACAATGTAAGGCCCTTCCCAATTAGGCATCCACTTTTCCCTGAAGTCTTTTTGCATAGGGAGGATCTGTTTCAATACCAAGTCTCCCTCACAGAATACTCTGGGGTAAACCTTCTTGTTGTAAGCCCGCATCATCCGCTTATGGTACATTTGACCATGACGGATGGCTCTTAGCCTTTTTTCCTCAATTAAATTCAGCTGATCATATCGAGATTGAACCCATTCCGCTTCATCATACTTCAGCTCAGACAAAACCCGGAAAGAAGGGATTTCAACTTCAATTGGCAAGACTGCCTCCATCCCATAAACCAATGAGAAAGGAGTTACCCCGGTAGAGGTTCTAACCGATGTTCGATAGGCGTAGAGGGCAAGCGGTAACTTTTCATGCCAATCCTTGTAGGTCTCAGTCATTTTCCCCACAATTTTCTTGATATTTTTATTAGCTGCCTCAACTGCGCCATTCATTTTCGGGCGATATGGCGACGGGTTATGGTGCTTAATGTTGAACTGACTGCAAACTTTCACTATCGCACTGTTGTTCAAGTTCAAAGCATTGTCAGATACGATCCTTTCCGGCATACCGTAGCGACAGATGATCTCTTTCTTCAAAAACTTACTAACTGCCGTCTTCGTGACATTAGCATATGAAGTTGCCTCTACCCATTTGGTGAAGTAATCAATGACCACAAAGATGAAACGATATCCATTAGAAGATTTCAGTGAGATCGGCCCAATGACGTTCATGCCCCACATTGAGAAAGGCCACGGAGAAGTCATAACATGAAGAGGTGAAGGAGGCACATGGATTTTGTCCCCATAAATCTGGCACTTGTGGCACTTCTTGGCGTAACGGATGCAGTCTCCTTCCATTGTGGACCAGTAATACCTGAATCTCATGATTTGCCTGGCCATTGTAAACCCATTGGCATGCGTTCCACAAACACCCTCATGGACCTCTTCTAGGATTTTCTTAGCCTCTACAGCATCGACGCATCTTAGCAACACCTGATCCATTCTCTTTTTATACAGGATCTCTCCGTCTAGAACATAGTCACTGGCAAGTCTTCTTAATGTTCTTTATCATTTTCAGTTGCTCGGTCGGGATATTCACGGCTCTTCACATATCGCAGAATATCATGATACCAAGGATGATCATCTCTCTCCTCCTCATCATCAATATTGCAACAGTGAGCCGGAGTCTTGCAGATACTCATTTGGATGGGCTTCATACCCTCCTGATCATTTACTCTGACCATAGAAGCTAATGTGGCCAAGGCGTCAGCCATCTGGTTTTCATCACGCGGGAGGTAAAAGAATGTGATGTCATTAAACTCCTCAATTAGCTCCAAGGCCAACTTTCGGTAACTGACCAATTTGGGATCTCTCGTTTCCCACTCCCCTTTGAGCTGATAGATCACCAATGCGGAATCTTCATATACTTCTAGCAACTTGACTTTGCGGTCTATAGCAGCTCGGATTCCCATGATACATGCTTCTTATTCTGCCATATTGTTCATGCAGTCAAAATCCAACTTGCAAGCGAATGGATAATGGTCTCCGTTCAGGGATATCAGGACTGCCCCAACTCTATTACCAACGACATTTGATGCTCCGTCGAAGTTCAACTTCCAAGGGCGATCCTCTAGGGTATCTTCTTCGGTTGTCGCTACAAACATCAGATCTTCATTGGGAAAATCAAAATTCAAGGGTTCGTAGTCGTCTAGCACTCTGCTGGCTAGAAAATCAGCTATTGCACTCCCCTTCACAGCTTTCTGGTTCACATAGACTATGTCAAATTCGGAGAGCAAAATCTGCCATCGAGCCATTCTCCCATTCAGAGTGGTTGACTCTATCATGTACTTGAGAGGGTCTAGTTTAGAGATTAACCAAGTCGTATGATACAACATGTACTGCCTCAACCTCCGAGTTGTCCAGACCAAGGCACAACATAATTTCTCAATTGGCGAGTATCTCATTTCACACTCAGTGAATTTCTTACTGAGGTAATATATCGCTTTTTCTTTCTTCCCTGTCTCATCATGTTAGCCGAGCACACACCCCATTGAATTATCGAATACCGTCAAATACAGAATCAATGGCCTATCAGGACTAGGGGGCATTAGCACTGGAGTATTAGTCAAGTACTGTCTGATCTTGTCAAATGTCTTCTGGCATTCATCATTCCAAATGCCTGGATTGTGTTTCTTAAGAAGACGAAATATTGGATCACACTTCTCAGTCAATTGCGAAATAAACCGAGCAATGTAATTTAATCTTCCTAGAAAACCTCGGACTTCCTTCTAAGTGCGCGGCGGAGGCAATTTTTGTACGCCTTGACTTTATCCGGATCTACTTCAATTCCTTTTTCACTGACCACGAAACCAAGTAGCTTCCCTGATCGAGCCCCGAAAGTACACTTGTTTGGATTGAGTTTCAACTGAAATTTCCTCAACCTCAAGAATAGTTTCCTCAAAACTTGCACATGCTCCCATTCCTTTCGAGACTTTGCAATCATGTCGTCGACGTAGACCCCAATCTCCTTGTGCATCATGTCGTGGAACAAGGTTACCATAGCCCTTTGGTATGTTGCTCCCGCATTCTTTAACCCAAATGGCATCACTTGGTAACAAAAAGTTCCCCATAAGGTTATGAAGGTGGTCTTTACCATGTCTTCAGGATGCATCTTTATTTGATTGTATCCCTAGAAACCGTCCATGAAGGAGAAAAATGAAAACCCCGCCGTGTTATCCACCAAGGTGTCGATGTGAGACAGTGGGAAGTTGTCTTTCAGGCTGGCCTTGTTTAGGTCCCTGTAATCGACGCACATTCATACTTTTCCATCCTTCTTAGGGACAGGGACAATGTTGGCTACCCATTCTGAGTAATTTACCACTCGTAAAAATCTAGCATCAAATTGCTTCTTGACTTCTTCCCTTATCTTTACCGCGACATCGGGTCTCATCCTTCGAAGCTTCTGTTGGACCGGCTTATATTCTCCTTTTATGGGGATACGGTGTACCGCAATATCAGCACTCAACCCTGGCATGTCTTGATATTACCACGCGAAGACATCTTTGAACTCTAGCAGAAGTCTAATGAGGTCCTGCCTTGTTTTCTTGGTTATGCGGGTGCCGATCTTCACTTCTTTCCCATTTTCTAGAAGTACATTCTCAATTGTCTCTTCGTGAGGTAGAATCAGCTTCTCTTCCCGCTCTACCATCCTTAACAAGTCCGGGGATACACTACAATCTCCGTCATCTGTAAAGTCCTGAGGCCCCTCTAGGCACATGTCTTGCTCATCAGGGAATTCTGGGTCCATAACAGCATTGTTCATGACATCGATATCTGGGGGCCTATGGTAGGTATGAAAGAATATTCAATGAAATGAATTTAGGAAAGACTTATTTATGCGTTATGATTATGAATGGAATGGAAAAGAAGCAAAAGAATAATTGCACGGTATGAAAGAAAAAAAATGCACTTTTATTGAAAGTAAAGATGCTTGAACATGAGCCTATTTCACAAAAGATTCTTATTGTTCCTAGGCTTGAAACAACAAGAGTGTTTTGAACATTACTCTGTTTTAGTCCTAAAAACTACAGGAATTTCTTCCGCAGTCCAGTTGTTCAAAACACTTCCAGGCTTGTAGGGGCGAATACCCGCCGAGTTCCCTTCTTTCGGGCCTTCTTCAGACACGGCGTTAATGCTCAAAGCTCTCATCATATCCTCAGCCGTTTTCTTATTCATACTCTCCAGTCCTGAATAAATGATTCCTCCCGACACGAATGTATTAGATATATGGGAAAAAGTCATGGATCCCCACTTGACCTCAGCACCATTCAATCGTGCCCTTCGTCTTTCACGTTTTCTTTCCAGCTCCTCCTTTCTCTGTTGGGCATCTGGCCTATGCCCCAAACCAAAGTGATCATGCTTGTCCACCAAACTTGGCACTCTGACTAGCCCCTGGAGATATTTTCTGAGTCCCCTCACAGGCAATGCTCATTTTCCTATTGTCAGCTGTAGGCCCATCCTTGTTGCTTCAGAGATTTTGGGCACTGGGATCTTACTTCCTTCACTGCTGAAAGTCGTATTTACAAACTCCAACGACCTGAAGGAGCACTCTATGGCCTCTGTATCATTCTCTATGTACGGTGTATTACTAGTAACGGATGCGATGATATCCTCCTCCACATTTATGGTTATCAACCGGCCCTCTGTCACCAACTTTAACTTTTGGTGTAATGATGATGGTACAGCTCCTGCTGAGTGGATCCAAGGCCTCCCCAATAAACAATTGTAAGAGGGCTTGATGTCCATCACGATGAAGTCTACCTCGTATGTATTGGGACCGATTAGGAGGGGTATCTCAATCCTCCCCATCACTTTTCTTTCAGTGCCATCGAATGCTCTCACTATGTTTTGGCATGTTTTCGTATGAGAGCTGTCTACCGGTAACCTGTTCAGCGTAGATAGGGGCAAGACGTTCAGTGCCGATCCGTTGTCAATTAATACCCCCGGTAACATATACCCTTTGCATCGGGTAGTGATGTGCAAAGCCTTGGTGGATCCCATGCCCCCTGGTGGAATTTCATCATCACTAAAAGAGATGAAATTGTCTGCGCTTATGTTACCAACAAGGCGGTCCAACTTATTTACCGAAATGTCATCAGTGACATAGGTTTCGTTCAACACCTTTGTCAATGCGTTACGGTGTGCCTCCGAATTTAAAAGTAGAGCCAGTACCGATATGTGTGCTGGCTGCTTGTGTAACTGTTCTACAACACTGTACTCACTGTGCTTTAGGAACTTCAAAAACTCTCTAGCCTCATTCTCGGTTACCGGCTCATTAACCAGTGACCCTGTTTTCTCTTATTCCCCTCTGATCACAGAGGATTTTCTTTCGATGTGTTCAGCTTCTAGGTTGGGCGTGCTGGCCGAACTCTCTTTCCCGGAAACTGTCACAGTGCAATTGTAATTCCAAGGTACCTTCTTGTTATCCTTATAAGGAAAAGTCACGGGTTTTTGAATTACAACCCTTGGTGCCACCTTCACTCCTGCTTCGTCGACCCTTGGTCGTGTGATAATCACTACTGGGTGATTAACCTTAGGGATCCTCTCTGCAGGCCCACCCTCTGTGGCGCATACATTCTCTTCTTCGGAAAAGTCAAAGAATTCCAGCTCTTTATTATCCATTAACCCTTGTACTAGGGTTCTGAATTCGTTGTACTGCTGGATCTCGTGGCCTCCCTTGTCATGGAACTCACAGTAGTTCCTTGCATCTCGAGATGTGTTTACATTCTCTTGCAGAACTAACCCCCTTTTCTGCATTTCTTTCCAAACCTCCCTCAATGGGGTTCTGATCTCAGCAACCTTCTGCTTGGTTCTCCTCCCCCTGTTCTCCACTATCGCGTTTACCTCTTTATCTGTATGACTGGGTAACGGATTTCCCATACCTGGTGCATCGTTGAACATTACAACACCCGCTTGGATAAGCCTTTCAACTAGCTTTCTGAATGAGATGCAATTTTCTATGGAGTGTCCTGCTACTCCCGCGTGGTATTCACACTGAGCATTTGTGTCATACCACTTAGGATATGGGGGTTGCAACGGTTTCAAGTAGATAGGGGCTACAGCATGCGCATCGAACAGAGTTTTATACAACTCCCCATACGTCACTAGTATGAGAGTAAATTGGACTTTCTCGAACTTTTGCCTCGTCTTGGGCTCTTGTCTCGGTAGGGCCTACTGGCCCGCAGCTATCGCTCTCGGTTGGCTAATAGTAATGGGTTTGGGATAACCCGAGCCTACATTACCTACCTCATTCTCCCTTTTATTTGGAGTCGATCTTTTCATGCTCTCCTCAGCTTCTATTTTCCCACACCTTATCGCATTCTCTATCATTTCGCCTGACATCACTATGTCTGCGAAACTCTTGGACGCACTCCCCAACATATGATTGATGAAAGGTGCTTTCAGGGTATGAATGAAAAGCATGGTCATTTCTTTTTCTAGTAGATGTGGCTGGACTTGTGTAGCAACTTCCCTCCACCTCTGGGCATACTTCCTGAAACTTTCGTCTGACTTTTTCTCCATGTTTTGCAACGTGATCCTGTCAGGCACAATGTCAGTCACATGGCCATAATGCTTCATGAAGGCCTGTGCTAAATCCTTCCATGATTTGATTTGAGTACAACTCGGTGATTGTACCATTTTCTTTGCAGCTCGATCGAGCTATCACGGAAGCAGTGAATTAGCAATTGGTCGTTGTTGACATGTCCCGTCATCCTCCGACAGAACATTGTAATGTGGGCCTCAGGGTAGCTGGTCCCATTATATTTTTCGAATTCAGGCATCTTAAATTTTGGTGGGAGTACCAGGTCCGGGACCAAACTCAACTTTTTGGCATCTACCTCGTATTGGTAATCAGCACTTTCCAATGCCCTAAACCTCTCCTCCAACCATTCACATTGATCCTCGAACTCCTTCGGGAGCTCCGTCTTTTCCTTTTCTCCTCCTATTGCCTCATCGAAGTCAGGGACCATGGTTTTTGCCAAATTACCTCCTGGGTTAGAGCTCGAGCCTGCCGGGAAGTTTACCGGTGCCAGGGTATCAGATTGGTACTGGGGTTTGATATTGACCGACACTCTTGGTGGTTGCACTTGGGAACTTGTCGTGGCCAAGCCTGGAGGGTAAGCAAAATCTTTATTATCTCCAGTATCGACCACAGGGCTCTTTTCTTTTCCAGGCCCTCCAGTCAACAACTGTGTTAACTGGCTCATCATACTTTTCTAGGATTCCAGAATTTGATCCCTCATGTCCTGTTGGATCTTGGCCAACTGTTCTTGCATCTGAGTTTGCAGTTGGTCTTGCATCTGAGCTTGCAGTTGGTCTTGCATCTCCTTCTGCATCTGCTCTAACTTTTCTATCCTTTGATCCATAGCTTTCATCTTTTTCCGAGTGCAGTAGCAGTGTTCCAGGATATCTCTATAATATGATCTCTAGTTAATAGGGTTCTTTTATTATATTCAATGCATATAATGTGATGTAATGCAAATGCATGAAGTGCAATGCAAATGAATGAATGCAAAAATAAAAGGAGTCGATTCTGGTTCCATTTCTTTTAGAATACTTATTTAAAAAACAAAATCTTTTACATAAAACAGATTCACATATATGACCTAGCCCTTATGCCCAAAGTTTTAACTTTCTCAAGAAGCGAAGCTAACTCTTGACCCCGGTCCGACTTTGACTCATATACTATACTTAACACATCGACCTGAACCGCTAAGGTTTGTAGATGATCGGCCACTTCTTGTATCTGAACCAAAGCTTCGCCCATAAGGTAGTCTCTTTCTCTGACTTGGTTCTGAGATTGTTGAAGTTGTTCTTCCCATCGCTCGTTGTTTGTCTCCAATAGTTGGATCCGGAGCTCACTATTTTGCAGCGCCGTTTCGAACTCTACCACCTTTCCTTTCAACTCTTCAATCTGGTTGAGGCTTGATTCCAACTTTACTGTAGAGTTGCGACTTCGACACAATGCCCTCTCTAGTTCTGCTACTCGAGCTCTTAACATTTCGTTTTCGCCTTAGCTCTCACCCACAGTCTTTTTCAGAGTATCCTTTTGTGCTTGAGCCTCATGAAACCTCCTCTTCCATTGATCGACCTTGGCATTCTCTTCTTGAATTTCTTGACGCCATTGTTCTGAGGTTTTACCCAACCCAGCAGTCCTTATCGATGAATGCAATTTCTTGTAGTCAGTCTTCAAGCTATCCAAATCCTCTTCGGCCTTCTTTTTCCCTTTTCTCAGTTTCTCAGCCTCTGATTTCTGGATATCAACATCTAACCTTAAATGCATTTTTTCTTCTTCCAGCTGTTCTATCTTTTTCCCTAACTCCGAATTTTTACTTTCGAAGTCTTGTTTTATGATTTCCAACTCGGAAGGGACTACTTGCAGGTATTCTTCTATCGGTCGAGCACCATCTTGTGTTGGTCTGGGGATATTATCATCGATTCTCCTATTTCACCATGCATTATACTCGAGGGTTTCCATTGGACCTACCGCAACTCTTTTCATTCGGCGAGTCTGCTTCCAAGCATCAGAAACCTCTCGAACCTTTTTCTTATAATGATCCCCCTATACGAAAATTCAAATTAAGCTAACCCAAACGTTACCGGTATGAACTGTCTTGATCTATACTGCCTCAGCACAAGCAAAGGAGCATACCCAGTGGCTCCCCAAATTCCTAACAGAGGGACCCAATCATAGCTCCCACACCGATAGAGAATTTCGGCGGGAACCAACCAAGGAGCTCTCTACTCAACGTCCTCTTTCTTGAAATCCTGAAGGAGCGCGATCCAATTTTCCTCTGATATGTCATCTCTTCTGGGGGTGGCTGCTAATTCCTTTAGCGGTGAGTAATTCTCAAAAAAACTCGATAGGAGACTTTATCCATCTTCCAAAAATGGCTATAGAACCAAGTTAATAATAACTGTGAGCACCCTATGAATCTGCCCTCACCGGCTCTCCTACATGCATTCAAAGATCTAAACGTCTCGGCCAATATCGCAGGAACAGGTGTGACACCTCTATCAAGTCAGTCGAAGAGATCCGAGACTGCCTCATCTACATATCCCAAGGCCCTAGGGAAAACCATTAATCCATGGATGCTCAAAGCGAAAACATCAACTCTCCTCTTCGTATCAGGATGTACTAGAATCAAATCCTTCAAAATCCTCCATGGGATGCACTTGCACTCACCCTTTTGCTTGATCTTTGCTGCAACCCACTGTTCACTCATCCCTGTAATATTCATCATCCTCTTTAAAAAGGTTGGGCCACAAGCGGCCTTAATATAGGCCTTGTCGACTTGAACCCTCGGGCAACGAAGTAAAGCCGTATATTCTTCTATAGTGGGTACCAAATCTACCTCCCCAAAGGTAAAACAGCTATAGGCAGGATTCCAATATTGAGTGAGGGCCCGGAATAAATGCTTATCTATATTGAGGCCAAGCAAGTGAGGCAAATCCCCATAATTCCCATAGAACAACTGCTTAGTCTCTTCATCCCACTGGTCCCATAATTCTTTTAATTCCCAAAGATCATTTTGCATCACACTGGTGCGGGTGTAACCACATAACTCCGATGTATATCCCTCGGCTAGGCTGTCCCCTTTTCCTAATTGAGTTTGCTCTGACCATATTAAGACGGCCGCATTATCCTCTACTTTATCAAGGAATCCGTTCTCCATAATAAGCCTTCCTAAATTAGAAACTGAACGTAAGTCGAAACCTCCTTAAAATGAAATGGTATGCCATTACAATAAAATGCAACAAGTTAGTATTATGTAACAAAAATAAGGCATGCGAACAAAAAACACAATACCTGTCTGGGTGATTGCTAGGGTTTGGCATAGCACTACCTAGGGCAAGTAACTAGGGCTCTCTATATGTGGTTTGGCTCTAAAGCAAGGGTACCTGAACCAGCAGATTCCTCGATCCTCACCCATTATAGGCTCATATGGACCGAGTTCAGTTCAGGGGAATACATTTCCCTATGGCTGCACGGAGGTGAAAACCTCACGAAGACATAGGTAAGGATGTATTCCGAAAGCGATCCACTATCTTGCACGGAGGTGAAAACCTCACGAAGGAGTAGCTTCTCACTCTCACTTAAAGGTGTGACCACTACGGTCATGCAATATGATGCAAATGTACCCTAGACACTTAAATCACAACAAACATATGCGATGGGAAAAAAGTCAAAATCAGATTTTAATTTCGATAAACGGATATTAATCAATCAATTCTACGGCTTGACCCTCTTATTGGTCCCCAGCGGAGTCGCCAAGCTGTCGAAACCATTTTTTTGTTTGGAAAACGGGCCGACTTTAAAAAGGAAAATGGAGTCGCCACCAATCCTTTTCGAAGTATGATTGGGTCACTTTAGAAAATATTTTGGTCTACGAATTTTAAGAAAATAGGCTCGGGAGTCGGTTACGCATGAGGAAGGATTAGTACCCTCGCAACGCCCAAAATTGGTACCGTATTGATTGATTAACGTCCTTACATCAAAAATCAGAAAAGATTTTAAAACGTGAATCCTTTGGAAAATGTTTAGGCAATTCGAATCAGATATCGAAATTCTCTTGTTCCAAGAGGATGAAACATCACATCCAGCACGTTAGGATACGATGTTTTAAACCTTTGACACCAAGATCATTTCATGATAGTCATTTTAAAAAGGGTATTTCATTATTTGGCCAAGCGAACGAACCGAAACCCAGCACGTTAGGGCACGATCCTTCAAATTTCCAAACATGAAATATTGCCTTATTTTTACAGTTGAGAAAGCACGATCAAAAGTTTATAAGGATATTCAGACCTTGGACGAGCGAAAAATTGAAACCCAGCACGTTAGGGCACAATTTCTCAAAACCTCCAAGCACAAAATATTTCCTTGCTTTTCATTTAAAAAAATGGTTTTAAAGGTTTTTAATGGTTGGGCCAAACAGAAAACCGAAACCCAGCACGTTAGGGCACGATTCTTTGAGTTTCCCAACCACCAAATACCTCTATTTGAAAAGAATTAAGTATCAAGTAAAGTTAATGGAACAAGAATTTGGAAAATAATTTGCAATGTTGATATGTGTAATGGAAATAGGATGGTCAAAACATAAGTAACAATAATAGAAAATAAAAATAATAGTAATAATGGTAGGAGTAATAATGAAATATAAAAACAATAAAATTAATGAATACGGTAATAAGGAAAAAAAGGGTAAACATAATATTAAAATACTAAGTAAAATGATAGAATAATAATAAGCAAAAATAAAAAAAAATTAATAAGAAAATAATAACAACAATGGTAAAATAATAGTAGCAGTAAAAAAAACAAAAGTAAATTGATAACAAATAAAAAATAGATATAATGATAATATAAGAAAAGGTAAGCAATAATATACGTGATAATAGCAAATACAATAGAAAGAATACGGTTATAATAATATAATACAAAAAAAAAGTTGTAATGAGAACCTCAAAAAATAATTGATTTAATAATAAAATAATCAAAAAGGCTAAATTGGATCAAAACAGGAGTGTTGGGCCGAATCAAAAATAAAAGGAGATAAAAAAACTAAATTATAAAACACGCGCGACATTGGAGGACGAAAGTAGAAAATAATCCCAACCCTTTTAAATGGTGCATTTAACGAGGACTAAATTGAAACGACAGATTAGGTTTAGGGCCAAATTTTAAAAAATGAAAAAAACGGAGGGGGACACAATTAAAACCAAGCGCAGAGGAAAATGGCCTACTGCGCAATTTACCCATTTAGGGTAAAATGGCGCATGCGCAAGGGCCCCCCTTTTTACACAGAACCATTTGTTGCTTTAAAACTAAAAGGGAAAAAAAAATCCTTCATTTCTTTCTTTCAGTTCTTCCGTTTTGCCCATTAGGGCTCGAGCGCTCCCCTCGCCATAAATTCCCAGGCGCGCGCACTCTCATCGACGGCCAGAGGAAACGACGGTGAGTCCCTAACGATCCCTTCTTTTCATTTTTTTTAAAAAAAACAAAAACCTTGTTTGCTTTCTTGAAAACTCTTGTATTTGAAAAACTAAAACAAAAAAAATAGATAAAGAATAAAATCAAACAGATTTAGGAAGGGAAAAAAAATAAAAAGAAACCTTTTCTGGCTTCTCTTGATTCTGTATTGGTATTGCTTTATCTCTAAAAGAAAAAAAAAACAAATATCCTCTATTCGGACTCGTATGTACTACCTCTTATACTCTTTTGTGTAAATTGCGTAGTCAAAAAGAAGTATTGCTCTCTATTTCCCCCCCCCAAAAAAACTCCCTTTTATAGATTTCTACAGTGGCTTTTATAGCCTAAAATCTACAGCTGTTTTTTTCTATTTTACAGAGACGTGCTAGAGTATGATGCGGACGTGGCGTGGTGGCGTGGTGTGCAGTAGCGCACGATGCGTACTGGGATTGTCTTGCGAACAGCGTATGGCGCGAGGGCTCTTAGCCCCTGTCTTAGGGTTTTAGATTTTTATTTTGGGCCTTTTGGGCTTTGATTTGATTGGGCCTTTGAGTTTTAAAATTGGGCCTTACAAGAATTTTTTTATAAAAATCGTAGAAAAATAAAAAATATTAAAATTTTATAAAAATCATAAAAAAAATTTAACGACCCGTAGTTTTTTTCAATTAAAGTCATCACGTGTCACAACACATCGTGACATGTGGTGAAAAATGATAAAATAAAAATAAAAATCAATAAAAGTTATAGAAAAATTATAAAATTCTTCTTTTGGTACGATAATTTTTATAATTTTTTTTGTGAAATTTATATTTCTTTACATTTTGTATAATTTTCTTACGACTTTATAAAATTTTATAATTTTTTTATATTTCTATATATTTTATAATTTTTTACGATTTTTATAAAATTTTACAAATTTTTATTTTTTTTCTAATTTTTAATACATTTCTAATATTTAAATTTTTTATTAAAATTTAATAATATTTATAGCTTTTATTGATTTTAATTTTTTTAAATTTTTAATAAAAGCAGGGGCTTAATTGTTTTTTTTTTTAAAAGTTTGAGGGTCTTTTTGATGCATTTTGAAAGTTCAAATACCCAATTGAGTGCAAAAAAAGGTAGGGACTTAATTGCTTTTTTTGAAAAAGTTTGAGGATCTTTTTGATGCATTTTGAAAGTTCTAGTACCCAAATGAGTGAAAAAAAAACAGGGGCTTAATTGCTTTTTTTGAAAAAGTTTGAGGGCTTTTTGCACCATTAAACATTTTTTTAACGAAAAAGATGGCTAAAAAATTAAATTTTTAACGATATTGACGTGACAATTTGTGTGGTAATTTACGTACACTTCATGTTAACATGATATTATTTATCGTATATGTTATGTAACAAATAATTTAAAAATTATAGAATTTTCAAAATTTTCAAAAAATATATAAATAATTCATAATTCTTTTTAAAAAAAAACATAAAGTACATGTGGATTGCATGGAGGCTACCATGTTTAAAAACTCAATATTTTAATTAATATTTTCATTAAAAAATAATATTTCGTCCTTTTTTAAAAGGTTAATTGTCAAATTTAATTATTATAAAAAAATAAAGAATAAATTAATTAAAAAATTCCAAATTGATAATATATATAAATATATATATAAACATTAAAAATAGAGAATTTGCATTGCTTTAGATTGAGTAGGATGTAGATATCTATATCTATACTTAAAAAAAAAAATTATTGAATGAGGTCTTTGATTCACGCTTGCTCAAAATTGTTTTTCAATATCCAATAAACTAATTAATATTTTTTTAGACACATGAAACGAATTAATTATTACATAGGCAATGTTATTGTACGTCATATTTTTTTATTCATGTAAGTGTAGTATCCAATTAATCTACTATTCCTTTTTACAGTAACAATAAAAAGAAATTGTAAAAGAAGCCATATTATTGAATTGAATTAGATCAATCAGTTGAACTAGAAATCAATAAGTTTAATATTCCAACTGTTTTATAAAATTAGATATTATTTAACCTATCTCGAACCGTTAGTCTAGATTTTTCTGGTTAATTTATTTGTGTTGATATTAGTTTGATTCAATATTATAATTGTTCTGATATATATATTTATAATCGTACTTTAATTCTATTATACCCGTAGCACTAAAATAATTGAATTAAACCCACCCATGAAGAAAAAATAAAAATTATATTTTATTTTAGTTATCTATATCACCTATATTTTTATTTATTTATTGAAAAATGATCAAATTTTAAGTTTAGTCCCTATGCTATACTCAAATTTAAGATTATGTAGCAATAGTTAAACTTCGATTTTAGTCTCTATACTACACTAAAATTTAAATTTTAATCTTTATTCTTCAAAATTTTGACATTATTTGGCAGTTTAATTTTTACAATGCCATTGATTAGCTCAAATACTTCATTTTGATTAAAATGTTGATGTGATTCTTAAGAGTTTTTTTTTTTTAAATCCGAAAAATAAAAAGATTGAATACTTAAAAATAAAAATACATACACAAAATACAGAGATTTGAATTATATTTTATAATTTAACTAAAAAATAATTAATACTTAACCCAAAGTAAATTGAAGTAGGATCTATATTAATTTATATTATTTGTATGACCCATACTATATCTGTAATTGAAGTAATTGATGAACCTAATTGGAGGAACTAAATTCAAAAGAAAAAAGAAAGATATTAATTATTTTAATGTAAATGAGTAGGTTAAAAAATAAATTGAATAATATATTCAAAACTTTTAAATGTTTGAATTTAAAAGATGAAATGTAGGAAATAATTTAGAATTGGTGGTGTATCTCAAACAATGATCACAAATTTAATTTTATAATTATATTTTAGAATATGAAATAAATAGTTATTTAATTATAATTTTGTATACCCCAAAATGTTTCATCACCTATCATTTGAGGCAAATAATAATACTTTTACCAAATCACTTACTCGGATTTAACTCTCCGGAAAAAGAATATTTTTTGGAAATAAAAACATCCCAACAACTCATCTTCTAATTGTAGAAACGATTTTATTACAAAAATAATTACAAACATTAAAACTGAATATTTTTATTTTTTTAAAAAATAGTACAATAACATTTTAAAATTAAAAAAAAAACAATTAATTTTCGGAAGCACACAAAGGAATTGAGGATATAGATATCCAAATTAAAATTGAAATGTTTGTGACTCAAATTAAAACTACTTAATTGGGTCTTTCATTTCGGTCATCTAAATAAAAGATTTTCAATTTAGTCATTATCATTACAATAAATTATCCATTTTCTCACAAATTAAAAAGCTAATGTGGCATGACACATAATGTTTATATAATCAGTCCTTGCTGGCTGATATTTTCATGTAATTATGTAAAAAATTTAAATCCATTTCCCCTATATTTATCGTAATGTAAAAGCCCTAACGCCAGAATTGTGAGCTTGGTTCACTGCAAATCTTGGACCTTGGTGTGAACAATCTATCAGGGGAAATACCAAAATGTTTCCGAAATTTATTTGTAATGGCTACCAAGCTAGATGCCACAGATGCAATTATTGATTACTTCGTTGGTAGGGAGTTCATAAGAAGTGAATTACTGGTAATGAAGGGGAGAGTCCATTAATTTAGCACCATTCTTTCAAATAATAATCTCATTGAAAACATTTTCAAAGAACTAACCAATCTTGCAAGCTTGCAATCATTGAATCTCTCAAGGAATTCCTTGAGAGAAAACATATTAAATCATACTGGCAACATTAAGATGCTAGAATCTCTTGATGTTTCAAGGAACAATTTGTCCGGCTCAATCCCAAAAAGCTTACGAAAAAATAATTTTAAGGTTAGAGTTAAGGTTTTTACATCGTTGTAAAAATAAGGGAAGAAAATAGATTTAAAATATTTATATAATTACATGGAAAATACCAGCCAACAAGGACTAATTATATGGACATTACATGTCATGCCACATCAGCCTCCGTTAGTGAGAAAATGAATGGGTGATTAAGTCAATAGATTATTGTAACAACAAAGACAATTGGTAAAAAGTAGGGTGACCAACTAGGTAGTTTATCCTTTAAATTATGGTATTCTCAATTAGTAAAAAGAATTAGGGTAAACTACACCATTAGTTACTATACTATGGTAAGTTTTTGTTTTGGTTACTTAACTAAAAAAAGTTATGATTTGGTCATTGAACTATTTAAAAGTTTTCATTTAAGTCACTTGGCCGTTAAAATCAATGGTATATGGCTTTCTTTGCTAGCTTTGCCTGCACCAATCGAAAGTTCTATTTCCCCTTCTCTTTTACACTTAAATTTTTTTAATGAAACAACTTTGGATGTCACGGATTTGTGAACCAAAATTCAAATAGTTTTTTTCTTCGATCTCCAACATAGACTGTCATATCGACTTGGATCTAATGTATGTTATTCTACTCGTCGATGGGTACTGATTAGACTTGTCCAAAGGTCAAGTAGCCCGCCCGACCCAATAGGCCCAGCTCGAGTTGGGACGAGCTTGGAAAGGATTTTTAAACCTTAAATCAGCTCAACCCGACCTGAATACAATTTAAATAAAAAAAAACTTAAATTTATTATAAAAATATATCAAATATCAAATAAAAATATATTTTTTAATTTTTTTAATAGTAAAATGGCCTTTTAAATAGGCTGGGCTGGCCTAGAAACAAACCTGGACTTGAAAAAAATTTGGAATCGGGCCTTGACCCGGCCCAAGAACACCTCTAGTACTGATCTACAAAACCGATTGTTGAATCATCGCTTGGAACTTATTGGCGAAACTTAAAGAAAAGCTTAATAGCACAGTGACTTAAATAAAAACTTTTAAATAGTTTAGTGACTTAAATAAAAACTTTCAAATAGTTCAATGACTAAATTGTAACTTAATCAAAACAAAATTTTTTTATAATGACTAACAATGCAATTTACCAAATGAATTAAATGCCAGCATAATAAAAGCTAAACTTGTTTCACCAACACCTACTCTTTTTTTTGTTGTTGAATACTTTGAAATAATTTGAGCAACTTTCCAACGACTAGTAAGAAACTTGTAGCACCATTTTCCAACTCAAGCTACCTAAAGTTTTCATCGGATACCTTGACGTACCGATTCTTATCCAAATAAAATAAAAGCCCTCTACTAAAAAGAAAAGCTGCATTCCTGCTTTATTTTTTATTTCAATTTTCACCATTGAAGATCATCCTATTGGTTGAGCGAGTGTCATGTTTGAATAAATTAATCAACTTTTAAAATTACATTTAACTATGCCTATGTACTAAATTCAATAATTAATTCAACTCAATTAATTAATTAATTAAATTTACATAAATATAGGATTCAATTTTGGGCGCTCAAAATCTAAAACCTTAACGTTATCATAAATTATTTTAAAATGATCGAGATCTAAAGTTAATTTCAGAGAAATGAGATAAGATAACTAAAAACCTACAAACATCTTTAAAAACCTCTATACATTTTATATTGATATCATTTGCATACATTTCATTTTATAAAAAGATAAAACATATTAGTAGTCACTCAATCATGGTGTTTTTTTTCTTCTTGATCACTCAACTATGAAAAGTTATAAAATGGTCACTTAATTATTTAATTTTGTCTTTTTTTGATCATCAGCTAGCTAATTAAAAACGAAAACACCCAAAAATTCAATATACTTGGATGACCAAAAAGACAAAATTAAATAACTAAATGATTATTTTATAATTTTTATAGTTGAGTGATCGGAAAAGAAATTTCTG
This sequence comes from Gossypium sturtianum, assembly GCA_025698515.1. Classification (NCBI taxonomy): domain Eukaryota; kingdom Viridiplantae; phylum Streptophyta; class Magnoliopsida; order Malvales; family Malvaceae; genus Gossypium; species Gossypium sturtianum. Next base: position 68,862,961 of record CM046947.1, on the reverse strand, counting down.
ATAGTTGCTAACTATTTTATAACTTTGACAAAAAAAAAAAAAAGTGAATATTAATATAATTTTTAAAAAAAATTCACTCAAAAAGCAATAATCTCATTTTCACCAACTACACTCGACACATTTCCTTCCCAAACAACATTTCTTCAATTATCTATTTACTTTGAAGGGGAAAAACACATGCACCAAGCAAGTAAATCAAAAGTTAGCACTTGCTATTTGTATTGCCTCACTCTTTTCTCCTGGATTGAATACTCCATTTCCTGATAACTTCCAACAATATCTGATTCCAAGTATCTACAGGACCAGGCAGACACCAATGCACGCAATCGTTCTGTACGCGTTCTCGAACCCCATTCGCAAACGGAAACGGATACATGTAAGGCCCCGGATGACCATCCGGTCTCATCAACGACAATTTGGTCACATCCAACATCTCAATCCTCAATCCTTCAATTTGTTTAGCATTTACCTTGACAGCTTCTATTTCTTCAACCTCAGTAGCTCTCATATCTGCATCCATTCCTTCAAGCATCTTCTCTCCTTCCTTATAAGGTTTAGTCTTTGGACAAGCACCAGCCTTATCCCATTCACCTTCAAAATGTGAAGGTGAAAACGTGGCGAGGAACACATCAATTCCGTTACCATTAGCCCCTTTTCTCTCAATTATTGTCTTAAGCGCAGTCTTTAAGGCCTTCCTCATCACATCGTAAAATCCAATTTCAGTGTGATTTAGTCCAGTGCAGTAATGACAACCTAATACTAAACTACCCTCATAATAAACTGCTGGATGAAGAAACCAATGCCCTATTGAGAGTAGAATCATATCTATATGGTCCAAATCAGACCCCCACTTCTCATCAACAGTGTCCACATATAATTCATTATGATTTGGACCAGCTTTTGACTTCTCAACACCTTTAACCAGAAATGGTGACCAGTAAACTGATATAGTAATGTTATGAGAAGCAAAATGCCATGTACGAAACTTGTTATCCTCCCCATCTCTATAAACCAGGTTAGGATTGGAGGCAGTGGCTAGCATACAAAGAAGTGATTCCAATTGGTTCCTAGCCATGGAATCTCCGACAAAAGCTATGTGCTTGTTACTTAAGAGGTGCAAGAAAGTGTTGGGATTAAACCTGGGGAGCTTGCATTGGCTTGGTCGCCATCTCCAATAAAGGTAATCCAAGTCAGGTCTCCCATGAGAGATACAATTTTGACCGTCCTTGATTGTACCACAGGTTGTGCCATCGTACAGAGGCCCCATCTTGTCGTGTACCCATCTGCCGTCGGTGTAGTCACATGGAGTTTCATAAACTATTTCTTCTTCTGTAAAAGAAAAAAAAAGTTGGTTCATTAATATCACCCAATAACTAAAAACTCAGGGAAATTAAGGATAAAAGGTTGACAAGTACTTTTGGTTGCTGAAAATACCTTTGGTGAGGATGGTGGGATTGTTGGGAGGGAGGTGATGAAAAGGGTGAAAGTAGAAGCGAAGGAGAGCTATGGGGAGGAGAGCATAGAGAGCGAAAGGCAGCAACTTCTTGGTGGGGGAGGGAGAGTTAGGATGGGGTTTGAGTGGACTCATTACATCCATGTTGGAAAGAGAAATACTTGCACTGCTCCTTTGTTCTTTTGTTTTCTGGGTTATATTGGCTTTGAGTTGAGGGTTAATTCTAGCCTTACAACACTGTGGATGTTACAGTAAGCGTTTCAGGCAAAACGGCAGCTTGTTTTGCTACGATAAGCTAAGCGAGTCGGCCAAAATATCCAGCGGGAAATCGTTGTTTATAGCCATAGCTGTGACTTAGTCGATGGTTGGATCTGACCTGTTAGTGTTAAAAGTTGGATTTAAATATAATATTAATTGATATTTATTAATCCTATATTTGGATTGAAGTAATAGAAAGGAAAGGAAAAGAAAATAAGGGAAAAGAAATAATTTCTTCGTTTCATTAACTTATTTTTATTTAGATAAGAGAAAACGTAAAGGAAATTGATTTCGTTAGTCATCTCAAATAAGGACTTGATTGGGTTATTGTCACTAATTAATTAGGTATCAATTCAATTAGGAAATAATTAATATATCTTTTTATTAAATTATTATTTTTCCCATATATTTTTATATAATTTTTAAATAAAAAAACTAAAATTAACATTTTAAAGAATTTTAATAAATTTATAAACAAATTCTTTATCACTAAATCAATAATAATCTTTAATTAAATTTTAAAAATTTTATTATATGTTATTTTTAAAAACACTTTTATTCTAAATACTGTTATAAATATTTTATTAAGTGGATGTCCATCAAGATCTAGATAAGTTTTGATATATTTTAAATTCTAATAGTCATTAGAAGTAGAGTTCTATTTCATTTATACTTCTTATGTAATAAATATAGATTTTGGAGAAGCATTGTAAAAATTTCGATTGATCGATAAAATACGCTCTCTCTTTGCTCTCCCATTCTCTTTGTTCTTTACTTTCTGTCTTTTTATTTTATAACACGTTATCAGCACGATTCTCTTTTATTTTATAATACGGTCACTCCAGATCTACTGCTCAAGTTGTTGTCGATTGCCTTCTAGAGCTATTGCAATTTCAGTCTTCAATTGAGGCATGCACACTATGGGTAATCATTAAAGCCTTTAACCACTTAGATCTTCAGATATATTTTACTATGATTTATTTATTATGTCATGTTTATTATAATTGGAGACTAATCATTACAACATGAATAGATAGATTTTGATTTAAAATCCACGCATGTTTGCGATGGTGATTATGAAATAAAGAATTTTTTTGGGACGTTTATAAGTTCATCCTAGTAAATCTATTATATTCCTCGAAGTGAACACAAAAGAAAATAAAAACCAATATTATTTCAATATTTGGTAGTACAAAATTAGTCGAAAGCTCTAGAAGAGCTAATATATTAATATCTAGTGATGGTTAATCCATTGGTTTTAAAAGATATTTATAATGGATCTCATATTGAGATTGTGAATGAATAAAAAATTATATTTCATATGAATCACTATTGCTAAAAATATCTATTTTGAAAGGATGAAAAAAAGGGAGGATTGAGTTATTGATTACTCTTGTTATTAAATTGAATTGACTGTGACTATCTTTATGATCTTCTTTTGTCATCATCCCCATTAAGGGATTGAAAGAAAAATATTTGACTGTGAAAGATCTACTTATGAGCAATAAAATATGATAATTCCATCTAAAGCTTATTATGGTTGGATGCACCTGAAGTTGCAAGCTTTTTTTTTTTTGGATATTTGAAGATTTTGGCATATTCCCTGAAGCGAATATTGCATATAACTGTTTGGAAATTATATTTATTTTGTTGACTTAGTGACAATATAAACGTCACATTGATTTAGACATTTCCAGTAGTAAATGTCATAATAGTATTTATATATGGATACAAAGTAAAAGGAATGACAATAAAATTATCAATTTGTCACAATTTATATTGACATGTACAATTAAGATGCATGTTAAAGTAAACCAGAAGTTTACTGATACAAATGCATTTACTACTTAGCGTGACTAGTTAAAGCATCTTGGATCATATATGATGCAAAAATTAATTGAGAATTCATATGGATATTCATTAAAGAACCAGAAGATTCTTTAATTTGAACAATTCTCATTTGTTGTTTGTTCTCAATGAAAATTGATTATGTAACACCCTAAACCCGACCTAAGAGTTTAGCCCGAATTTCGAATGTAACATTGATCATCGAAGTGATCGTAGGTAAATTTTTACGAACAAGTTGTCATGTCGAATCGTACCGTTTTAATCATTTAAAATTCGGTAGGTAGAATTACAATTAAGTAAAACCTATAACCAAGATTAAATAAACGAATAAGAATCAAAACGGATCTTGTACCACAGCTTTTAAAAATCTTACATTTCAAAAATCGTTTACCCAAATATAAACTGAAAATATAACCGATAATCATTTATTTCTACCGAGACTGTCCGAGACCTCCGCACACCGAGTCCAGCGTCAGAATTCAGAAAAAGGTACCTGAAAAGGAAACACTAAGAGGGGGTGAGCTACTCGAGCTTAGTGTGAGTCCGAAATAAGACTTGATCAGAAATACAGAATTCAAATCAGTAGCACTATGGATTTTCAGTTACACACAGTGTCAGAAAGCACACTTGGAACTAACGTTCCAATAGAACTTATCAACCAGAGCACACTAAATTCACACACAAACCCAGCACAGAAGCCGTTCAGACGACAGAATACAGTTAACAAATCTTACAGTCAGAACCCACAGACAGATGCAGATGAAATGCAGTTAGATAAAAACCCACCCATCCAGCCAACACACCTCTCCGTCCCCCGATCACACCCCAAAAGAGCTGTTAAAGCTCATCCAACCAAACACACCAATTAGGACCTCGAAAGGCACATCCAACCCTACACAACACATATGTGGACTAAGCCACTCAGATAATAAAACGCAGCAGGGCTAGCGTATGTGCTGTACTGTGCAATGCGGTAGACCGCTGTATAGGTGAGTTGCATTTTAAACTGCTAGATCAGATAATGGTACGTAGCGAGCCGACGACGACGATGCTGATGCAAATGCAATGCGGTAACTGCTGCAGACAGACATGTTGCGATTAAACCGCAGATCGATAATAGTGTACAAGCAAAGCCGACAAGACGCGTGCGATACAAAGGCGATAAATCATCAGACGTATAAAAGTAGAGAACCGACGGATCGATCGTAACCAGTCTCCTTTCTCTTCACAGCCCAACCCAAAACAGTTTATGCATGTGCATGTATGCATTCAATCTCACAGAACAATGACACAATATCAGACATTCAGACAAAACATATATGCACACACACACCCTGGTTAATCGGGTTCAGAGTCAGACATTACACACATCAATCACAAATAGCACTTAAGCCGCAGCCCAAAATGGAGTCTTAACTGCCCTTGTCTAAGCTTAGCCAAGGGTTAAAGCATGCAAACATATTTTCAGATCAGAACTGTACACAGAACCAATATAAGTGTCTTAGGACCACACGCCCATGTACTCTGGCCGTGTGGACATGCCTAGGCCATGTGAGTGGTCACAAGCTCGTGTAAAAAGGGGCACACAGCCGTGTGATTGTGGCACACGCCCGTGTGAAGAGAGGCACACGACCGTGTGATTGAAGCACACACCCGTGTGGACTAGGGACATGCCATGGGAATAGGCCGTGTAACTCTCTGTCCATTTGCACTAAGTTCGAGTACATGGCTGACACAGCCGTGTGGCACCCAATCACTTAAACCCTAATCCCCAAACTCACACGCCCGTGTGCTCGAGGGACACGACCGTGTGAGAATCAACAAAATCCCCTAGTCGGCCACACGGCCGTGTGGCACCAAAATTCACCCGAAAACCCCAATTCCCAAAAGCACACGACCGTGTGAACTGGCATACGCCCGTGTGGAAACCCCAGTGGCCACGAAACCACCCTAAAATAGCTTGAAAAATGATTTTTCTGGTCACTACGTCGACCCACAACCTATGGAACTCAGAACCGCACTAACCAAAGCGAATTTCCATGCCATTCGACAGTACTACCGTACTTAGACGATCAATTTTCAACAGCCACCAAGATTGCCACACTCTAACAAAATTAATGTTGCAAAAAAAAAACATAAAAAATTTTCAGAACCCACATTACGACGACGGAGAGCAATAATCTTCAAAGTATGCGTCGCGAAAACCGTTTCCCCCCAAAAAGAAAGAAAAAGAAAAGCCAATCGAGAAAGAAAAGGGAGAACGTGAAAAAAAACCAAAGAAAAGAACCAAAAAGATGAAAAATAAAAATAAAAATAAAAATAAAATAAATAACACTTAAATCATTATTATTAACTAAAAATAAAACAAAATAAAAAGGTTCTCCCAAAATACGCACCCAAGGACTCGAACCCAGAACCTTGAAGTATACTAGCATTCAACCAAACCACCAGACCAGCAAGCCAATTCTGTCACTTAGACGCAAAACTATACACAATAGCACACCCCTACCTCTGACCCTAACCATATAGGACCCAAAACTTCTAGCCCCAAAATTCGAAGTGTTACATATTCTTAGAAACTCACTAGCCAAAGCTGAGATTTAATGTCTTACATTTCTAAAATGAATATGGGTCCATTCATCCACCATGTGGATGATTTTGATATTATATGATTTTGATATTATATGATTTTGGTAGATGCATCTACAAAATAATTACGTTTGTGTTATCAACTTTCAACCTGTCGTTTGCAAGATTGCTTATTTAAATAATTAATTTCAGATAATGTAATTAAGACAATTCATCTTGCTAATACTGATGAGTTTATATCTCAATCTTTTATTGGTTGAGTTTGAAAAACTTTTATAAAAGTTTGTTATTTATGCGCATAATGGTTTAGAGAAATTATTGATTGAACGCCTTTGATTAATTTTTAAACCATTACTTATGATAACTAAACTTCCTATTTCAACATGAGATTATGTTGATTTACGTGCTTACACATCAAGCCAATAAGTTATAAATGTAACAGCCCGATTTAGGGCCTAGTCGGAATAGTGGTTGCAAGACCACAAGTCTAAAGTAGAAATATATGTTTTATGGTTTTTATGAGGTATATGACATGTTTTCATAGTTGTGTGAAAATTTCATGAAGAAATTTTATGAATTAGTGATCAATTTATCTTTTAGGACTAAATTGCAAAAATGAAAAGTATGAGATTCTAGAAGTTTTAAGTATGAGATAGCATTAGAAAATTTATTAGAGGTCCTTATTTAGTAATTAAACCATTATATCACATGATGGACAAAAATGGACATGGAAAGGGAAAAATCTCAAGGAAGGGCCTTAAGGGCATTTTAGTCATTTGGTTAATAAATTAATAAAAAGGGGAAAAGAAGTCAAAAATGGTGTCCATCTTCTTCCCTAAGTGCCAAAAATTTGAGAAGAACCCATAGCTAGGTTTTTGTTCATTTTCAAGCTCAAAGTAAGTGCATCCTAGCCTCGTTTTTTATGTTCTTTGCATTTTTAAAATCCTCGTAGTTCGATTTAGCTCTTTCTACCACTATTTTGAGCTAGGGTTTGTGTTTAAAATTTTACCCATGGATGACATGCATGTATTTTGATGTCTAGTGGTAAAATATGAAAGTTTGAAGTGTGGTAAACAACTTTTGCTAGATGATTTTTGGTGAAATTGATAAAAAGGACCTATTTGCAAAAGATGAGATAATATTTGTATAGAATGTAAAATGATTGAAATTTTGGGCTGCTATAAGAGAGGTTATGATTCGGCTAGGCTTGAGTGTGAGAAAAATGAACACATTTCATCATACGAGCCTAGGGACCATTTTGCAAATATGTGAAAGTTTAGGGACAAAATTATAAATTTTGCCAAAGTATGATTCATGGGCTGTTTTAGTCAATGTGATAATTAAATAAGTGAAAATTTTCATAATAGATCAAGAAACACGAAGCCCAGACCTAAACTGAGGAAAGAACAAGGTGGTGGACTAAATTGAACAACTATCTATATTTTGGTACCGAGGTAAGTTTGTGTGTAATAAATCAACATTATGTTATTATGTATTTAAGTACTTGATATTACATGAAATGTATATTTTTTTATGAAATCGGTTAATGAGGTCTCGATGAAGAAAAAAATGATGAAGTTTTACTATATCGAAGTCCCGGTTGAACCTTAGGAATAGAAAGGATACCCTTGTCACGACATTAGATTAATAAGGTCCCGTATAAGACCGTATCTGGGATATGGCCTCGGCACCGAATTGAGATCCCGTGTAAGACCATATCTGGGATATGGCATCGGCATCGAAAAGTGATTCCGTGTAAGACCACGTCTGGGACCTGGCTTCGGTATGAAATCGTGTAAGACCATGTCTGAGACATGGCATCGACATGCGATCTCGTGTAAGACCATATCTGGGATATGGCGTCGACATCGATATGAGATCCCGTATAAGACCATATCTGGGATATGGCATTGGCATCGACATGTGATCCCATGTAAGACCATATCCGGGATATGGCATTGGCATCTTACTACGTGTATGACAATTCCCGAGTATCCTTCGATATTTCAAGTGGTTCAACGGGGTAAAGTATTAAAGTTTATGTTAAAGATAGAAAAAGGGCTAAAGTTATGTGAAGTAGTGATACAGGTACATATGTGAAACTCACGAGAAATGAGCCCAGTATGTGATATGTGATTGGTAAGAGTGAACGTGAGTAAGCCATGTCAATGTTGTTTGAGAATTTTGTATAAATTCGTAATGTAATGTGTGGATGTTTTCACAAGACTTTATGTTGTTATTTATTTCATGCAAACTTACTAAGCTTTAGGCTTACTCCCTCTCCTTTCCCTTTTCTTGTAGTATCGCCAAGCTAGCTCGGGGATCGAAGGACGTCGGAGCTCGATTCACACTATCAAGCAATTCTTTTGGGTATAGTAAAGTTTAATTATTTTGGGTATGGCATGTAACTTGGTCATTTTGTTATATGTCATATTGGTTAGCCAAGGTGTGGGCTATTAATGTTACTTATTTCATTTTGTAATTGGCCATTGGAATTGGCCAATACTACTTAAGTTATATCCATTCAATGATGATGAAATTCATGAAGTGTAAGCTTGTGCAATTGAATGAGTAAAGTGTGAAGTATATGCATGATGAACGTAGTGTGAAATTAAGGTGTGGATGTCTTAATTGTGAATATTAGAGGTGCATTATTGTTATGTTAAGTGTTGCTAGAAATGGTATAAGTGTGGATACTTTTCAGGGTGGCAAATGGCTTGGTAAATAGCTTTATAATTGTCCACACGGGTATACACATGGGCGTGTGTCTAGGCCGTATGTGACACACGGTCTGTCTCATGGGCATGTAGCCTGGCCGTGTGTCCCCTGCATCTAATTTATGAAAAATTCAGTTCGTCACACGGGCTAGCACACGGGCGTGTGTCTCAGCCGTGTGACCCTAAGTGTTTGCTGACGTCATAAACAGAATCTCAAGGTTTTCACACACGGGCTAAGACACGGGCGTGTCATGGTCGCGTGAGGGACATGGGCCATAGACATGGGCGTGTGCCAGGCCGTGTGAAAACCCCTGTAGGTTCGAAATGAAAAATAAAATCCACACGGGCTAGGGACATGGGCGTGTGTTGTAACACCCCTTACCCGAGTCCGACACCGAGACCGGATACGAGGCATTACCATGCTTAATCTTACTTAACACTTCGAAACGGGCTATAAAATTTCATTTAAGCCTATCACTTACTCAACCTCGACTTACGAGACCTTAGACATACCTCCGAGAGGTTTTGGAACTAATCTCGAAGCTTTTACGAACTCACGAAACTTTTCATCAAAACAGGGGCCACACGTCCGTGTTGGTCTAGGGACACGCCCGTGTGCCCCTAAGACATGCCCATGTCTTCCACCCGTGGTCGACACTGACTAATTCACACTACTTTGACACGCCTGTGGCCTTGGCCCGTGTGCCAAACCTTGGCTTCTGACTAATCCACACGGCCCACACACACGCCCGTGTGTTTTAACCGTGTGGCAATTTAAATTCCAAGTGCATGGTGCAGACTTCACACGGCCTGGGCACACGCCCATGTGCTAGCCGTGCCGCTCACACGGTCTAGACACACGGCCGCGTGTCTATTCATGTGGTAGATTAGCAGGCTATCTACCAAGCCCTTTTGCCACTCTCATTTGCATACATTTATGCATCATCACATAGCTCCACATAGCATCAATATAACTCTTGAATTAAAGACATTTAATTCATACAATGAATTCTTCATCCCAAACACAAGGGAGAACTATTTCCAATACAATTACAATATACTTAAGCCATCATCTATGGCTATTCACAACCAAAACATAACTCACTTACGCCAACACATTTGGCTATATTAACTATGACTTAGTCAACTTTAAAAGAGGTCCCTATACATGCCATGACTCAAAAGAACTTGAAACATCATACCAAGCTTCTACTCGATAGTGTGAAAACATCTCCGGCGGCCTCCAACCCGAGCTAGTTAAAATAACCTATAAGAGATGGGAAAAGAAAAGGAGTAAGCAATAATGCTTAGTAAGTTCATCTGTATATAACTGGCAAATACCGATATTCATTGAATATATACAACCGCAAGGTATTATAATGAGTTTTTCTCATAAACTCATGGTTACTTACTCAACTATTCTTGAAGCTCACTCATTCTATCTCTTACCACATTCTTACCATGCCTCAAGCCAACTGCTCGTGTTAATTAGCATACATTCCTGCACTGGTCACCACATGATCATGTAGAACAATACATCCAGCATTTTCAATAAGCCACTCATACTACTAAACTCTCGGTGGTTTCGCACTTAGCCCTCCATTGATCTCTAGTAGGGTGGTATCACACATAGCCCACCAATGATCTCTAGTAGGGTGGTATCGTACATAGCCCACCAATCATTTATAAGCGATGGTATCACACACAGCCCATCAATTACTAATTAATCAGGTGGTAACGCACACAACCCACCAATAATAATATGGTTGATGGTATCGCACACAACCCATCACTAACCATTAATAAGGTGATATCGCACATAGCTCACCATTATTATACATTCATGGATAGTTATCCACATGTATTTCTCTATTTCAAATGTTCATCAGAGAACATCCTCACACACTACTATTCTTACTTAACTTTCTACGATACTCATTCGCATTCACACAATGCATCAATAAATCTATCTCATGCAACTAAGGTGCATTGATTACACATAACCCACTAGGAGTTCATCATATACTGAATTCATCTCAATTCAATTCTAACACACACTTGTGTTTCTCGTGGTGTAACCACATACTTTCTCATTTTCGACATACCCGTTGAATCACTCAAATTGTTAAACAACACTTTTTGAGTTTCATACACCTAATGTCACACTGACATCATACCCCGATAGGGTCTTACATGCATTAACATATCGATGCCATGTCCCCGACATGGTCTTATACAAATTCTCACATCGAGGCCATATTCCAATATGGTCTTACACGAGACCTTAACTATCATCATATCATGCTATATACATTTCCCATTGCTCTTAGATTCAATTCTCTTGATGTCTCATCAAAAGATATTTCATACATTCATAGAGTAAATATACATTCCATACAACATTGGAATATCAAATTAACTCATACGTAATTACAACATTTGCATATGAACTTACCTCGATGTCGAAAGGGTCGAAAGGGACTTTTTGCCCATATTTCTCTTTTCACCCGTTCTAGGTCCGAATCTCGTTTTCTTTGATCTAGATCAATGGAATTTACTCATTTAATCACTTATAAATCATAATACACCGTAATCTACACTTAGGAAAAAATGACTAATTTGCCCTTATACTTTGGCAAAAGTACGATTTTGCCCCCAGGCTCGTAAATAAATTTTCATCACAATATCTTATTAAACAAGCCTAGCTGAACATTTCGTCCTCTTGCAAATATCAACAATTCCAACTATTTCATGCCATAATGAACAAATTACAACTTTTGCATTTTAGTCCCAAATAGGTGTTTTCACAACATCACCTTTCACAAAAGTTGTTTATCATCATCCTATCATTCATTTTCTTCCATAGAAACTCATCAAACAACATAAAATCTATCATGGTAAGTCCCTAGACTTTCAACCATATTGCAAACTAGTTCTCTCATTAGCTAGCTTAAGCTTTGAGGACTCAAAAAATACAAAAATCATCAAAAATAACCATCAAAATGACTTACTTTTAGAGAAAATGAGCTGCTAAAATTTCAAGCCTTCAAAGCCCTCCCATGGTTGATATTTTCAGTTGGAGAAGAAGACCAAATAAAAAGATGATAACTTTTGCTTATATCATCTTATTTTATTCATTTTCTCCAACTAATATCACCAACTTTTAATCATAATAAATGCACTTGTCCCCTATGCATCCTATGGCCGGCCAACTCACTTAACAAGGCCAAATTACACATTTGGGACCTCCAATTTATAATTCATAGCTATTTGGCACCTTTAGCAAATAAAATAGAACTTTCGCACTTAATGCGATTTAGTCCTTTTTCATAATTTAGGTAGAAATCGCAAAAATTAAAGCACCAAAATTTTCATGCATCCTTATAAACATGTTATAACACATAAAATAACATGAAAATAATTTCTCTAACCTCGAATTAGTGATTCTAAGATCACTGTTCCGACTAGCCCCTAAATCGGGCTGTTACATGTGTGACTACACGGCCTGCCCACACGGGCGTGTTCCTTTCCACACGGGCGTGTGGCCCTAGTTTGAGTAAAAATTTTCTAAGTGTTCGTAAGCCTCTAGTTCAGTCCTGATTCGCTCTATTGTATGTTTCGGGTCTCGTAGGCCCGTAATAGGGACTATATGATTATGAATGAAAAGTTTTAAAGTTCAAAAGAAATTTATGGTCGATTTTGTATGATTTAAGTAAGTTAAGTCCGGTAATGACTCGCACCCGGTTCCGGCGTCAAATATGGGTAAAGGGTGTTACAATAAATACTCCCCATTACAATTGATTTTTGGTCAAGAGCTAAATATTTCTCATCTTTGAATTTTTGTATGTGCGTATATGTTCCAATTACTCCACCACAACAAAGATGAGTGAATACTTAAAGAAAGTTGGGAATATACATTAATAATGAGTCTCCTTGTATTATTATATGTTTTAAATGCATTAGAGATTCAATTATGACATGATTTGTGATTACTATTTTGATTCGATAGTTTTCCTGACATTAGGGGGAGAAAAATAATAACTTGTAATGAGTTAGGGGAGAGAGTAATTTGAACCAGAAATTTAATAAGGACAACTCATTACAAGTTCCAAATATTAAAATTTTTATAAAAGAAAATAATAAATCTAGATGGTCATATATTGAAGGCGGATGCTCTAGAAGAGACCCAAGACATAATTAATAAGTAAAACTCCAGAAGAGATTCAAGTACCTGAAACTGAAGATTAAAATAGTGAAAATAAGAGATATCAATAAGTTATGTCAATTTAAGAAAATGTCAAACTGATAATAAAAGTGGTCGACAATGGTTTTGCATGCAATATTATTGTTGAAATAATGAAATAAAAGGAGAATCTTGAATAAATCTATTGAGAAATATAGATATAGAATATATTATTCAAAATAGAAAGACGCAACTCAAGTACAATTAAATTCGTGGAGTTTTTAGACCAGTAGTCCAAATATCTAAAGGTATAAAGCCAGTAAGGGTACAAATGAAGTAGTTTTGCAAAAACGAAATAAAATATGAAGTTTTTGCTAAGTCCTAGCATTGATTATGAAATGATATAATATTCTTTTGTGGTGGATGCAATAACATTTAGATATATTATTAAACTGACAGTTCATAAAAGATTTAACTTGCGTCTAATGGTTGTTATTACAACCTTTTATGAATCACTGTATAGTAAAGTTTATATTAAAATCCTTGAAGGATTTAAAATGCTAGAAGCATATTGAAATTCTCGAGAAATTGTTCATTTATATGAATTGAAATAATTTGAACATATGTGGTGAATAGTAGTTAAAGGAGGATAATAAAATGATCCAAAATACATATTTGTATTTTTATAGAGCGATCATGATTAAAGTTTTCTATGATTATTATTGAAACTCTTGAAGAGATCAAAATATATTTCCCCCAAAATTTCGATCACTCATGACTTTTAAAAGAATGGTGATAGAAATGCTTACCAAATACATTCAAATAGCCATTTGAAAAATTAGTATTCAAGATTGAATACGTAGAATATGAGAAAGTATGGGATGTTTCCATGAGGGAGAGTAAATATGCACTGTACTAAATATGCACTGTACTCTTTTTCCTTTCATTGAGGTTTTGTCCCATTGGATTTTCCTGGTAAGGTTTTTCATGAGGTAGCATATTATGCGTATTATAGATATGTGTACTCTTTTTCCCTTAACCGAAGTTTTGTCCCATTAAGTTTTCCTGGTAAGGTTTTTAATGAGGCAGCATATTATGTGTATTATAGATATGTGTACTCTTTTTCCTTCACTAGGATTTTTTTTCCCACAGGGTTTTTATCTTAGTAGGTTTTAACGAGACACATTATCTACAAATGGACATCTAAGGGGGAGTGTTATGAATATTTTAGTAAGTGGATGTCCATCAAGATCTAGATAAATTTTGATATACTTTAAATTCTAATAATTAGAAGTAGAGTTCTATTTCCTTTATACTTCTTATGTTTATAAATATAGACTTTAGAGAAGTATTGTAAATATTCTGATTGATCAATAAAATACGCTCTCTCTTTGCTCTTCCATTCTCTTTGTTCTTTACTTTCTGTCTTTTTATTTCATAACAAATACGAAGTTTTTATACGTGCATGTATATAATAGAATATATCAATTTCCTTTTTTTTTTAAAAAAAACTTTTAACCATGCTTAATACATTTTTATTTAATAATTTAAATTTTATAATTTTTTGACATTTTCATATCATATATTGTAATTACTTAAGGTGAGGTTGAAAAATTATCTATAATTATTTATAATTATATGTTTAAGTAATTATTGTAATTAAGAATTTCATTTTTTCTGGTGAATTACAATAATAAGGCAAAGCCCGAACAACAAACGCAACTAGCGCGACTTGAACCCAGGCCACACTTGAGACGGTGAACACCCTAACCATCAAACCATTACATGGGGTTCATTAGGAGTTTTATTGAATTTAGTATAATTATACTCTCTAATTTTCAGGAAAGAATAAGAATTTGAGTAATACTCAAGTAATTACAAATAATCATTTATCATATGACATTTTAAAAACACTAATACATTATTCAAATTAAAAAAAACATTTTATATTGTAATAATATTTTAATTTTAAAATTTTTTATTTTTAAAATATAATTATATCTTATTTTATTAAATTCATTCAAATAATCTAAAACTTTTATTAACAAGATAAAAAAAGCATATATTTTTACCTTTAAATATATAACTAAATTACATAAATTTATTATTAAATATTTATATTTGACCAATGACCAACTGGTGATGACAACGAATATATATTTAACAACCTAATTAGATAAAATTGCATAAAATTCTTATTTTTCTTATTATTTTTATCAGTAATCTTATTGTCGAATACTTTTTGACTGACATATTACGTACAATGATTTGATTTTAATTTTGTTACTTGTTTAGAGAAATTTTTTTCATTCTAATTTTATTGATACTTTTTATAATAATTATTATTTTTTAGAATTAAGAATTGTATAGTTGTATAATTACAATTTAGACTATCAAATATGATAGAAAATTACAATATAATTATACTCTGTTAACCAAAAACATTTAAGAAATTAGAATTACTTATAATTGAATATAATTACTTTCTAGTGGTTAGATTTATCCAATTACATTTTAGGGTCCAAACATATTCTTATTACTTTTAAAATTACGATATTTTAGCTAATTGAGTCTTAACTTGATTGGCATGGACATTGTTACTTATGCAGGAGGACGTGGGTTCAAGTACATTGAAGCGCATTATTCTTTTATTTATGGGTTGGGGAGGGACTATTGGTTGTTCTAACCATTATGTCAAATAAAACAAATATGATCAAAATATATAATTAGATTATTCAAAAAATTACAATATTTTAACTTGATAATTTAAATTTAAATTTTTATTGAAGTTGGTCTATGTTCAATAGTAGATAATGTATGCATTCATATTATATATTAATATTGATTTAACTTTTTGAATTCTTTTTTATGGGACTTTTTTGAATACTTGGTTAGTCTTCACATCTCCTAATATTAAATAGGATATCAAAATAATTAAAATATAATGCAAATCTAAAACAATGTTAAAACGTGACAGTTATTTTGATACCTATCACATAAAACAACATTGTTAAATTTTGTTTTAGTAGAAATCAGGTATTCATTATTGGTAACAATGATTACTCTCCTCATCGCGAGTGCTCTTAGAAGAAGTAAATGGTTGGTAATGAAATGTGTTCCATTCTCATGGACAAGGATTAAACTGTAACAACTTATTCTCAGTGAAATCGGAACAGTGGTTTCGAGACCACAAATCTGACAAGTAAATTATTATTTTTTATTATTTTAATGTTTACGAGATTTTTTAAGGCCATATTAAAATTTTGTTAAGAAATTTTAATGTTTAAATGATTAATTAAGTGAAAAGGACTAAATCGTAAAAATGGTAAAAGTTGAGTTCTATTGGTTAAAAGGGTCAAATGGTTATGAAACTTTAAACTAAAGGACTTGAATGGTAAATAAACCATTTAGTGAATTAGTGGATGTACATGGCATGGTTTTATTGAAATTTTAATGATTTTTAAAGGTTAATATGGTAATTAGGTAATTAAACTTAAAACTAAAACAAAATAACAAAGTGTCATCTTTTATTCTTTCCATCCCTAAATCGACCCTAAGGGAGAAAAACCTTCATGGATGAATGCTTCATTCGGTCAAGCTTTGGTGGAGTGCATGGTGAGTTTTCAAGCCCCTTTTTAATGATTTTTTATGTTTTCGGGATCGTTTTAGCTTAATCTAGCTAGCCCGGGGGTGAATTTGTAAAATTTTTAAAGGTTGAGGGGCTTTCCATGAATGTTCTTGAATGAGTTTTGATGTGAAATGGTAGATTATGAATCTTTGTTGAAAAATAAACAAGTTTTACAAAGTGTTTTTTTATGAAATTTAGAATTAGGGACTAATTTGTTAAAGGTATAAAAT
Source organism: Gossypium sturtianum (assembly GCA_025698515.1). NCBI lineage: Eukaryota > Viridiplantae > Streptophyta > Magnoliopsida > Malvales > Malvaceae > Gossypium > Gossypium sturtianum. Next base: position 68,846,055 of record CM046947.1, on the reverse strand, counting down.
TTAGGGTTTTATTGTGTAATGATGATAAATATGAGTTTTTTAAAGATCCCTTGTATGTTTTATTAACATGGATTTAGATTAAAATGGTTTGATTTTAAGTTAAAAGCTTAAGGACTAAATTGTGAAAAAGTTAAAATGTTAGGGGTAAAATAGTAAATTTGCATAAATATGAAATGTGGACTAAATTGAATACAACAAGTATTAAATGGATTGAAAATTTCTATTTAGATCAAGATAAATCGCATACAGACCTAGATCGAGGCAAAGCAAAAACTTCGGATTAGCTCGATTTAACTTCTACGCCCCTAATAGTCGAGGTAAGTTCATATGAACAGTTATCATATTAATGCTATTTAAATTGTATGTTATTATGTTACTTATAATGTTAATTGAATGATGTATAAGTAAATCAATGCTATGACGGTTATCGAGTCCCGGTTGAACCTTAGGAATTTGTAAGATACAAATGACATGTCATTAAGGGTTTCATGTTTTGGGTGCTCGTCTTGAATGTCCTACCGATGGCTGAGGTCCTGCATTTGTTGCAGATTCTCCACAGCTCGTGTGAGCAGCATCGTGTAGCTTACATTCTGACCCACAACTCGTGTGAGTAGGCCCATTTCACAGCTCGTGTGAGCAATGATGTTAAGGAAAGGTTACGGTTATATTTAAAGTCATACTTTGTGTGAGCTTTCTTGAGTATCCGATGAAATTCTAGATGGTTCAATGGGCAAGAAAAGAGATTGAAAAGGTAAGTGTTCTAATGGAATCAAGCATGATCTTATGGAAAGAATGCATGAACAAATTGATGTATTTCATATGGAAAATGACTTATGTTATGGTTGATTCATTTGAGTTATGTGCAAGTGTGCTAACTTGTGTATTGATGATGATGTATAGGCTTGTGCCAAGCTTGTGGTTTGGGTTATATTGTGCTTATACTTTATGTTATGTAAATGAATTGGTAAGTTATGTTTTATTTTTTACGAACTTACTAAGCATTAATTGCTTACGTAGTTTCTTTCCTATGTTTCATAGATTATCAGAAGCTCAATCAGTTTAGAAGCTCGTCGGAGATATATCACACTATCCAACATAAATATCAGTATTTTTTGAATGTTTTGGCCAAGTTTATAATGGCATGTATAGGGTGAATTGTAATGGCATTTTGTTGAATGTTTAGTTGGTGAATTGGCATGTATAAGTTGTGTAAGTTAACTTTGTTTGTAACAGTCTGGTTTAGACCCTAGTCGAAACAGTGGTTTAGGGACCACAAATCCGAGTCTGAATATTATTTTAATATTATTTTCTGTGCTGTGGATATGTGACTAAGCATGTGTTAAATTTTCGTAAGTTAATTTGTCCGTCTGTATGTTTAATTTCAGAAAAAAGGCTCAATCGCATAAAATGAAAATTTGTTGGTAAAATGTGAAAGTATCAAATGGTAGATGTCTTTATAATTTGGAGCCCTTAAATAGAAATTTGGCCACTCCTAAGGATAGTGGACGGTGGATGGACAAACATGTCCATAGTTTAAATGTTTTATATGATTAATTGAAAGGTTAATATTGTAAATTGGTATTAATATGTATATTAAATAAAAAAAACATAAGAAAGATGATAGTTATCATCTTTTAGTGCCGAAATCTAGCAAAGAAAAAGAAGAAAATAAACAAGTTAAGGTTCGGCCATTTGAGGACTTAATTCAAGGTATGTTTTTAATCGGTTTTTGATAATTTCTACGTTTTTGTAATCGTTGCTTCATCTACTTCAAGACTCATGCTTAAATTTTGAGAATTGATGAATATTTTGTAAAGTGCCATTGATGAGTTCATAAGCTTTGTGAGGTTTTATGATGAAATAAGATGTATTTGTAAGTGATTAACATGTTTTGTATTTGAAGTTTTGTTAAATTTGAGTATTTTGGACTCAATTGAGAAAATATTATTTTAGAGGACTAAATTGTAAATTTGATGAAAATTATGGACTTGTATAGTCCCTAGGGAGATTCGGCTATGCATGTGTGTGAACAAATTGTGTATATTTGATGTCTTGAGAAAAATGGACTAAATTGATAAAATGTACAAATGTGAGGGCTAAATTGCAAATTTCCCTAAATGTATGTTTTTGGATTGAATTGAGTGAATTAGTGAATAAATGGATTACATTTGAATATGTATAGATCAAGAATTGAAGAAATCAGACTTAGATTGCGGGAAAGCGAAAGTAGTCGAATAACCGAGTCTGATCGAATATCCGAATCCGAGGTAAGTCGATATACAAATAAATGTATTTGCATTGAATTATTTGAATGTATATGATATGTGAAATACTATGATTATCTGTTGAGATGGAATGTATGTGAAATTCGAGTTGGCTAATAAGTTGATAATCTGTTAAAGTCCGAGAAGTCCCGTTTGAACCTAGGAATAGATAGGATAGTATATGTCATGACATAGGTGTCTGTTATGTGATATCATGTAAGACCACGTCTGGGACGTTGGCGTTGATTCGAGATTTCATGTAAGACCACGTCTGGGACGTTGGCATCGATAAGAGATTTCGTGTAAGACCACGCCGGGGCGTTGGCATCGATATGGGATTTACGTGTAAGACCATGTCTGGGACATCGGCATTGTATTTGATTCGTGTAAGACCCTGTCTGGGACAGTGGCATCAATATCTGATTACATGTAAGACCACGTCTGGGACGTTGGCATTGTACGACTATTCCGAGCATTCTGAGTATCCTATTAGATTTCGAATGGTTCAACGGGCAAGTCTGAGAAACAAACGATTATGTGATCAGTATATCTGTTTCAGGTACGTTCGATATATACACTAAGTGTGTATGAAAGGTAAGTGTCTATATGAACTTACTATGATGAATATATGTTTTGAAATGATGAGATGATTTTTGAAGATATGTTCGAATGAGCCATCTGTATATGTGATATTTGAGTTGAAGATTATGGTAAGATATGGCCTAGCAATTGAGCCAAAGAATATATGAGATGAATTTTCCATGAGAACCAATAATGTTATTATATCACTTTAGTTATGTGCAAATTATGCTAAGTTTATTTGTATATGGCTTACTAAGCTTTTGAAAGCTTACTCTGTGTGTGTTTGCTCTGTTTTATAGATCGTCAAAGCTACTGAAGGCTCGAGGACCGTCGAGGATCATCATCACACTACCTAATCTCATTTTGGCATCTTTTGGAAATGTATATAGCTAGATATGGCATGTATAGGCTAGTCACTTTATCTTTGAAATGTGGATAAAGTAGCCATGATATGTGGCTTAATAAGTGTTGGTAATATGCATGAGTAAATGTGTTTTATAATGCTTAGCTTGGTATGGTTCAATAGCCAATGAATTAGTCAAAGTTATGGTAAGCATATGAATGTATTATGAGTATGCATGTTTGATCAAAAGAATGTTTCTATGATGGGTAAATGTGGTTAAACCATGCTTATGTATATGCATGATTTAGTTGTGCAAATTGGCATGATTAGAAATGAGTTTGGTTGTGAAGAATTGTTGATCATTTGACATGTCTTTGATTGTTAATTGTTCATAAAATGAACTGGTATGTAGCTTGTAAGGTAAACCCAAGTGTAGGTGGCATATTGACCTTGCTAAGGGCCTGTTAAGCAGACACGGTTGTGGCACACGGGCGTGCCTAGTGACCGTGGGATTAAGTCAGTATATAGCATAAGAGTACACGGCTAGGGTACACGGGCGTGCCTGGTGGCCGTGGGGATAAGTTAGTATACATGCTCTATTTTGGCGCGGCCAGGACACATGGGTGTGTCTAGTAGCCGTGGGAGGCACACGGCCTGATTGCACGGGCGTGTGACCTTTGCAGTGTTCAAAAAGTTCTAAATTTTTGAGAATTTCCGTATGTGTTCGTTTTAGTCTCGACCCTTCTCTAAAGCATGCTTAAGGTCTCGGTGACCTGACTAAGGGACACTGTGATTGCAATTGATGATTGGTTTTATGAGATGTCTGTAAAAGTTTTCAATCTGTCCGGTAACGCCTTTAACCCTAATCCGGTGATGGATACGGGTTAGGGGTGTTACATTGTTGGTACCATTTGATGCCTTGCTAGATTGTGTCATTTTGGCTATCTTATGATGCATGTTTTGAATGGCTCATATGGTATGTTATGAATTGGTATGATTATGGTCATGGCATTTTTTAGAAAGTATTGAACTAGAATTTGATGTTTGAAATTTGGTAAAATTGACATGGTTAGGTAAATGTTGATGAATACATTTGACGTGCCTTTGAATGTCATATTGGTTAGTTGAATTAGGATTCTTGAAATGAGAATTATATGTATGTTTTGATAGGGTTTTGGTGCCTTGAATATGTGCACAAAAGGCCTAAATGTTTATGCATGAATTGGTATTAGAAATGGCTTGATTTTAGGCAAATATAGGTCTACACGACTTGAGACACGGGCGTGTGACTCAGCAGTGTGGGGCACACGGCCATGTGTCATCTGAGAGTTCCTTTGTATGCGAGTTAGTGAGTTACTGTAACACCCCTAACCCGTATCCGTCACCAAATTAGGGTTACGAGGCATTACCGAACATAGCACAGTTCAGAACAGTCATTTATTACAAGTCCAGCTTCATAATTCAAAACTCATCAGAACACTTATCTTAATCACTTTTGAACTTAAATTTACTATATTACTTTCATTAGCATATTTTAAAAATTATTTAGATATAAATATATATATAAATATCATTACACATCACATACCAAATATATAATAAATAAATAAAAATATCAAAAGCTAATTATCACACATCACATTTTATAATCTAAGCATGTTCACATATTAAAATCAATTATCAACCATATAATAACTGAAAATAATTTTAAAATATTTTTTGGACTCAGATTTGTGGTCCCAAAACCACTATTCCGATTAGGGTCAAATTCGGGCTGTTACAACTCTCCCCCCTTAGGGATTTTCATCCCCGAAAATCTTACCGGTGAATAGGTTTGGATAACGCTCTATGATCTCATATGGTCCAATAAATCTCGGACTCGACTTGCCTTTACCACCGAATCTGGGTATTTTCTTCCACGGTGAAACTTCCAAAAATAATTGATCTCTGATCTGACACTCAATATCCTTACGTTTCGATTCTGCATATGACTTTTGACAATCTGATGCAGCTTTCAAGCTATCTCGGATCACTATCACTTTCTGTTTAGTTTCTTTGATCAAGTCAACCCCGTGTATCTTATTTTCACTTTGAACTCAAGGATGCAACATCTTAACATATTCTCAAGTATCTGAATGATTCGTTCGGACTGACCATCTGTTTGCGGATGGAAAGCTGTGCTAAAATGTAGTTTCGTACCTAAAGCATCTTGCAGTTTCTTCCAAAACCGTGATGTGAACCTCGGGTCTCAGAACAAAATGAGCAGATTTGGTCTATCTATCCACAATAAACCAGATTGCATCTTTCTTGCTCGGTGTCAACGGTAGACCAGATATAAAATCCATCATGACTCTGTCCCATTTCCACTCGGGTATCACAATTGGCTGAAGTAACCCAGAAGGTACCTGATGTTCGACTTTCACTTGCTGCCGAACTAGGCATTTCAAAAAAAAATCAGATATGTCTCGTTTCATACCAAGCCACCAATATAACTGTTTCAAATCATTATACATTTTTATACTACCCGGATGAACAGATAACCTACTGCTGTGAGCTTCATTCAAAATCATCTGAATCAACTCTGGATTCTTCGGAACACATATTCGGTTTCTAAACCTCAAACTGCCATTTTCATCTACTCAAAATTCAGATTCAACATTTGTTTCACACTGAGCTCGATTTGTTAACAAATCATTATCAACTTTCTGGGCATCACAAATTTGTTGAACAACAAACAATCTTGCTTTTAATTCGGCTATTATCGAACCATCATCAGATATAACCATATATGCATTCATTGCACACAAAGTAAATAATGATTTTCTACTTAAAGTATCAGCAACAACATTAGCCTTTCCCGGATGATAATCAATTACTAGCTCGTAGTCTTTTAACAACTCTAATCATTAACGTTGGCTCAAATTCAAATATTTTTGAGTCATTAAATACTTCAAACTTTTGTGATCAGAATAAACATGACATTTCTCACCGAACAGATAGTGACGCCAAATCTTTAATGCGAACACAATAGCTGCTAACTCCAAATCATGTGTCGGATAATTCTTTTCATATGGATTCAGCTGTCTCGAGGCATATGCTATGACTTTGCTATCCTGCATCAAAACACAACCCAGGCCACTCAAAGATGCATCAATATAAATGACAAATTCTTTACCCGATTCAGGCTGAACTTGTAACATCCTAGAGTTAGGGGTTCTGCATTTTGTGCTACTTCATGTGTTTGGCTAGTTATGCTTGCTGTTTTGGTGTGTTTGGGGGTGTAGGGAAGGCTCGGGTTCGAGCTAGAGCTTTGGTAAATTTTTCTCTTTAGGGTACTTTAGAGGGAGAGCTAGGGGAAGCAGGCTTTAAGAATATTTATTTGTGTTTGATGACACAAGTTGGGCGTGTGGCAAGGAGGTTGTGGCGTCACTGGCAGAGCAGGGGGGAAGGAGTTCGAATCCCACTGCTGCATTGTGGAGCTTTAATTTTTGTGCTCAAGGAGGGGAAGAAGTGGTGTTCGGCTTGGACTCTGAGGGGTGGTTGTTGAATGAGTCAACCGGTTTGAAATGGGTGGAGGAGAGGGGCTTGAGGAGTTTGAATTGGTCAATCAATTCAAATTGGTGGATGGAGAGTGAAACAAGGAGCAAATCAAGGGATTTGAGAGGGGGAGTGAGAGTTGGCCGAATGTTGGAGAGTTGGGGGGAGAATTTCGGCTATGTGGTGTAGTTGGCTAGGAATTTCGGCATTTGTGGTGGGTGATAGCAAAACCGAGCCATTAGAGTGTTGTGTCAAATTTTATAGCTCTTTTTAGCTTTTCTTTGTGACGTTTTGGGGTGGTTCTTAAGGCATTTTGGATTGTTACTCACTTAGAGCTTGTGCCGAATCTCTCAATTTTCTCTCCATCCCTTCTCTTCATTTGCGTGGTAGCCAAATTGCAACTCTTCTCCTATTTCCTTTCTTTTCTTCTTTGCACTTCTATTTTTCTGTTTTTCTTGGCCGAACCACTTTCTTCCACCCTTCTTCGACTTCTTTTTCTTTTCTCTCCTTGCTCCTCTATTTCCTTCTTCACTAGCCGAACCTCCATCCCTCCCCTTTGCTTCTCTACTTTCTCCATTAAACCGAAACCCCTACCCCTTTTGGTTCTTGACTAGTTTTTCTCTCATAGCCGAATTTCATCCTACTTCGATCTTCTCTATTCTCTTTTTTTTTTCAAGACCTAATCACTCCTTGTGTCAAACTAAAGCGTGTCTCGCATCTTTTGTTATAAGTTTGAACATCCTGGAAGCATCCCTTTGGTTTCCGAAAGTCTCCTCTTCAATCAGTGTCTAGTTGTGCAAGCGTGGCATGTTCGTGATCGGTTAGAACCTATAGCCAAGTCTATCGTGTTCGGTTCATTCTCGACCAATGTAAGGAGGTTCTCTTGATTTTGGTTGGTCTATTCCCTTTTCCCTTTCGTTGCCTTAACCCAATTTCTTTGTTAGACAACCAACGTTTTTCTCTAAGTACTGATCAAGACTCTTATCATGGATATGAGTGCTAGCCGATCCAAGGAGGGTGCGGTTAAGGAGCCTGAGGGGAGTGTACTCGTAGTCTCTAATCCGTCATTCAAATGTCGTGTGGTGTCGGCGGTTCGTGATTTTCCGCCGGGTTGTGGTAGAGAGTCGACATCTGTTTGGGATAGGCAAATCATTTGTTGTTCCCGCTAGTGAGAGTGCCGACGATATAGAGTGTTTAGTTGTTCACAGTAATCAGGTGTGTAATGCTCACACCTTCTTTTATTATTTTGCATTAATAATCAGATTTAAAGTCAAACGCATTGTATGTCGATAGTTGAGATACCCTTGTGGGTAAGGTTGGAGACACCGTGTAAGTACCTCTATGATTCACCTTTCGAATAACATAGCCTAAATATATGTATGATTTGATTATATGTGTACATTGGAAATATGATTGCATTCATTATAATATGATAATATGTTGCATGGGCTTTGGGATATGATGTTGATTGAAAGGGAAGTGTAATTCGAGTGGTTTGGTACCACATATATCGATGACTATGTCACATTATTTCAAGTGGTTTGGTACCACATATATATATATACATATATCGGTGACTCGTGTTCACAAAGTGGTTTGGTACTACTGATGGTTTGGTGACACAAGTGTTTTGGGTGGTTCAGGTGATGTAGAGGATGGAATACTAGGTTGGGGTGGAAATTTGCATTGCATACACTGTTAATATGCCATGTTGTGAGGGCTAAGGCCCAATGTGCTTCGTGGGCTTAGGCCCAGTTGCGTTCGGGGAATTACACACCGAGTCTTGGTGACTCACCCCGCTTAATTTTGCGGGTAATCCCTAGTTCGAGGATATGGAGCCAAGGAGGACTCGTGGTGGCCATGCATTACTACTTTCAGTAAATTTCATTTCCTTTATTTAAACTTACTTTTAATTTGGGAATATTTATGTAATAAAGCCTCCGGGACTTCAATTTGGTTTTGGATTTTGATGCGGTTATAATATATATTATGAAATGTTAAACATGGAGTTTTCTTAAACATATAAACAAACTTTTCCCAAAATATTAGGAAACAGACAACGAACAAATAATTTTTTAACTTGGGATTTTCTTAGAATTACACAAACTGTTTCTAAATGTCACGTTTCTGAAATCTTCTAGTTTTGGTTTTTCGTAACACAAAACCAGTCTTCGACTGTTAGTATTATTACTTAGAGTTTGTAAGAAAACCTCAAAACGGAACCTGATTTTCAAAACAAAGACATAACGCGAAAAGTTTTATTTAAATTGCCAAGTTTCTTTAACCAATCTATCCATGTGACATACCAGATCCGGTCGTAACGTGTAGGCCGGGTTTGGGGTGTTACAGAACTAACACTGGAGCTTCTGTCCATAGAGTTTTCAACTGATCAAAACTTTTCTGACACTTTTCTGACCACTCAAACTTAACATCTTTCTGTAACAGTTTCGTCATAGGTGTAGCAATCATGGAGAAACCTTTCACGAATCGTCTATAATAATCAGCAAATCCCAGAAAGCTTCGAACTTCAGAGATATTTCTCAGAGGTTTCCAAACAAGTATAGCTGAAACCTTACTCGGATCAATCCTGATGCCTGATGCTGATACAATTTGGCCCAGAAAACTGACTTCATGTAATTAGAACTCACATTTACTAAACTTTGTATACAACTGTTTATCTCACAAAGTCTGTAGCACAAGCCTCAGATGCTCAACATGCTCGGTTTCATCTCGGGAGTTTATTAGAATATCATCTATAAACACTACCATAAACCGATCCAGATACTGTCTGAAAATTTGATTTATCAAATCCATGAAAATAGCAGGTGTATTAGTAAGTCCGAAAGGCATTACCAAAAACTCATAGTGTCCATACCTCGTTCAAAAAACAATATTTAGTACATCAGAGTCTTTAAGAATACAAATTCTTCTTTCAATCTATCCTTCAATTCATACATGTACGTTCAAAGTTTATTTCCAGTTCGTAGATAAATTCAAACACATATATCCCAATTAACTTTTCAATCAAATAATTCAAATCATAGTAACTACTAAATCGGTCTTTTCAAAGAAATCTTTATTCTCATTAGAAAGATGACCCTAAACATATTATTATACAAATTAATCTTGATTTTCTATCATTTTCACTTTTATCACTGTCGAACCTTCACGAGAACTAGAAAAGAGTTTATAATAAAGCTGTCTCATATATTAATCATCGAAACTCCGAATTATACTAAAATCACCTTAACCATATAGAAATCATTGAGCTTTATTAGGAAAATGTCTCAATCCTATAATGAGTATTGTCCCAGCTGTTAATGAAGTATCTGAACACAGAAAGGAATCAAATATGATTTAAATAGCAACCATTGTAGGAACACATCTTCTATAACTCTGAAGAAGGTACCATTATATTCTCACATTTCCAAATTGAAATTATAATTGCAATAGACATAGTCATCTCTGTCAAATAGAAATCTCTTGCAGATAATCACATGAAATCATGAAAATACCGAAATAGCAAAATTTCAACATTTGGAGTTACACAGAATATCTAAAAATTACAACTCATATAAAATAATATTAGTTCCGATAATATCCCAGAAATACCATAAAGAACAATGTCGCTCATAAATATTGAAATCCACAGTAACAGAAGTAATATAATCTTCACATATTTTCAACAGAGAAATAACCAGTAGGAACAAAATATTAGTCTCATACAGATTTTACCGTCGACTTTCATATCCACACCATGGAATAAATTATCAAAGGAAGACATAACAATGTCGAATATAACCCAAACAGATCAACAATGCTTTTGTCTATTAATATGTTTAGCTAATGTTCTCATACGATAAAACTTTCTTTAGATAATATACCTGAACAAGTCATTTAATCAAAGTTAACTTCTTCTTTAACAATGTCTTTGCATCATCTGAATAGTCTTTAGAACTGCCCAATATCTCTTTAAGTACTGTCTTCATTTGCTGATTCATTTTCCTTTCTGACCGCATTACTAATATTTCAAACACGGATTTCTTAAACTTCACATTAGTGAGTTTATTCATGCCAACTCTTATAATAAAATTGTAACATTTTTCTGACAAGGGGGTGAGAATAGTGAAGCCTCAAATTTAACTCTCACATAATTGCACATAATACATACTATCACAAATAGTCAATTCATTACTAATTTCACGTTCTCAAATCATTTAATAAACTTTTGCTTTTAATCACTTTTATTCTTAACACATTGTTCATATGCAAACTCAAATCACTATTTCACGATCAGAGCATTTCAGATAGCGATCATAACTCAAATATCACATCTCATATGCTCATATAATTACAACATTTATCAATTACAACATGCCATACAATTTGATTCTTACCTTTATGAGTCTCAACTCATCATCAGCACATTTCCACTCAAATATTTGAATATCTACTTCTGTACTATCAGAATTAGCTCAGTTGGAAATCTTATCTATCTCATCAAAATAATCTTCGTTAGAGTCGGGAGATATCACACTATCGCAGATTTAATATGGCATGCATAGCTAGACTCACATACGCTATGGTAGTCCTAGAACCGACTAAACCATAGCTCTGATACCAATCAAATGTAACACCCCTAACCCGTATCCGTCGTCAAATTAGGGTTACGAGGCATTACCGAACATAACACAGTTCAGAATAGTCATTTATTACAAATCCAGCTTCGTAATTCAAAACTCATCAGAACACTTATCTTAATCACTTTTGAACTTAAATCTACTATATTACTTTCATTAGCATATTTTAAAAATTATTCAGATATAAATATATATATAAATATCATTACACATCATATACCAAACATATAATAAATAAAAATATCAAAAGCTAATTATCACACATCACATTTTATAATCTAAGCATGTTCACATATTAAAATCAATTATCAACCATAAAATGCAATTTTGGTTATCATACATTATGGCCGGATATATTAATGGTTAATAACAAACATAATACGCATTCACATCCAAACAAAATGAACCATAACTCAATTTAGGTATCACTCATTTATGCGGCATTGATTTCATTTAAACTAACATACTTTAAATCTAAACTTACTTCTTTCCTAATAACCAAAACCATGCGCATATGACCTTGATATTTTAAGCCATTTTAAGCACAAATAACAACTACAAATACACATATTTCGCATGCCAATTTATATGCTTTAATATGTGCTAAAATTTCATTCACACAATTAAGCTGAATTGTTTCTTATTCGGCCATTCTATAAAACATTCAATACATAAAATATATATTTAGATAAATATACTATAAACCAAATATCATGCTCATCATTATAGTTCCAACGCTATATTCATATATATACAAAGACATTTACATTATCAAAGAAACTAAACCTCAAACATTAATAAACCACATCAACTTCATTTCATCGATATGCCATTATAAACCAATTACTAAACTAACTACACATATACAATTTGAACCTCATACCAAACTTATTTATTTCATTTTCGTTTTATAACAATCAAAACATATACATTCATGCCTTTATAAACCGACCCTAAATAATTAAACAGCATAACGGAACATACACCACAACCAAACCACATATTTAGCTATTTTAAATTCATCACATATCCGAATATACAAGCACATTATAACCAATTTTGTAACAACCCATAAGGCCGAACATGCATAAATTATTACATATCATATAACCTAATTCAATGAATATTCCATCAATAATATACTTAGCATCTCACTTATATTTTCAAATTCGCACCTCCAGACTTATACCTATCATGAACCATGGCTTAATTCAAGCACTCATTAATAAACCATATCAACCAAGTTACATATAAACTCACTTTAACCGAGATCATACACACAAACATAAACATAGCAACTATGTTTCACATATAATAAGCCAAGGCCAAATTGCTAAAACCAAACACATAAAGCACTTAACCAAGAACACATAAAACTGAACTTAAACATAGTGATCAAGCCATTTTCGCATGGCTATATATATATACATGTTTCAAAATCTAACATTCTATCTATGCTATACATGCCATAAGCCCAAATTCAACTTAGTAAAATACCGAAGGAAACCGTCGATAGTGTGACAAGCTTTGCTGACTATCCCCGAGCTCGTAACGAGACTCCAAAATCTATAAAACAGAGATAAACAAGAACACACACAGAGTAAGCTATTTAAGCTTAGTAAGTTATAAGCAAAACAAATATATAAACACTTGCATAATAACATTAGGTTAACAAGGCCGATTACCCCAAAATATTAAGCACAATTATAATTTAGTACCAAGATCACATTTTACTTTCACACATAAATATTATATAGCTGAATACACAAATTAACGTCACAAGGCCGAATAAATAATGCTCACATATTCAATCACATAATTCACTTAACATTTTATCATTTCAAATAACCAACTTACCTTGTTTTCATATAAACAAATAACTGACACATACCTGAACCTTTGATTCAATAACACATTCGGTCTTTACTTCACATTGCCCGTTGAATCTCTTAAACATCATCAAAAGCACATTATTTCAAATCAATATCAATAAGTTCCACTATTCAATTCTTACTCATGAATCAATACCTATTTTTTTCTACCACTTTTCAAACTCATACACAAAAGTCAACAACCACATAGGTTAAGACGCACTGCACCTCATCATACTTATCTATGACATTTCCCACGTCACCTTATTGATCGACACGTTATATCATACGATAATATTTTATATTCAATGAACTCGCACACTTAGTGCCAAATGGATAACCAAGCTATATATATAGATATCGCACACACAAAGTGCCAAAACCTTGTAACGTATCGCACACTTAGTGCCGTCACATTTAACTTCTCGCACACTTAGTGCCAAATCCTTGTAACGTATCGCACACTTAGTGCTGTCGCATTTAATTTCTCGCACATTTAGTGCCAAATCCTTGTAACGTATCGCACACTTAGTGCCGTCACATTTAATTTCTCGCACACTTAGTGCCATATTTTATACTATCATTTCCGTACATTAATTTCACATATTACAAATCAGCATATAAATCTCATGTTTATATATAATTAACAACACATATATATGCTTATAAACTTATCTCGGATATCGACGAACGTAATCGACTACTCGACTACTTTTGATTTTCCCCCGATCTAATTTCGTTTTCTTCCGTTCTTGATCTTAATTGAAGAAACACAAGGCCGAACCCTACCTTGTTTTCTTATTTCTTTCCTTTTCTTTGTTTCGGCCATAAGATGAGAATATGACTTTGATTTTATGTTTTTGTTTTATTATACTAACTTATATTATAATATATATTATTTTAACCTTTATATATAATATATATATAAAAAACTATATAATATAAACATAATGCAAATGCCGTCCACTATCTTTATTAATAGAAAAATTGCAACATAAATCCCCCATATTGAAAAGACATCAACAATTAGGCACTTTCACAATTAACCATCAAATTTTTATTTTACGCGATTAAGCCCTTTTATTTAATCGAACACTCAAACAACAAAATTAAAACACGAAAATTTAACACAAGTAAATTCACATATAATAAAAATTGAAAATAATTTTAAAATATTTTTCGAACTCAGATTTGTGGTCCCGAAACCACTATTCCGATTAGGGTCAAATTCAGGCTGTTACAGTTATACAGCCTAACACACGGCCTGGCACAAAGGCGTGTGGGGCAACTCAGAGAGTTACACGGCCTGACATACGGGCGTGTGACACGTGCATGTGACCCTACTCAGAGAGTTACACGGACTGAGACACGGGCGTGTGTCTTAGCCGTGTGAGGCACATGGCTTGGCCACATGGCTGTGTGACCCCTATTTCTAAATTTTTATGACTTTTTCCTAGACTTTCCAAATGATTTCAATTTGGTCCCGAATCATTTCTAAGGTATTTCTAGGGCCTCGAGGGCTCGATTTAGGGACGGTACGTATGTATATGATTGGTTTATGATTTGTTTACTTTATTGAATGAAGTTAAGTTTAAATATTTCTGATTGTACGGTAATGCTCCGTAACCCTAGTTCGGTGACGGATACGGGTTAGGGGTGTTACATAATGAAATTTTAATATGACCTTAATAAAATCCCATAAACATTAAAATAATAAAATAATAATTTACTCGTCAGATTTGTGGTCTCGAAACCACTGTTCTGATTTCACTGAAAACGGGTTGCATAAACTTTTGATCTTATAGTTAAGAGATGATGGGAACAACCACCACACCGTACCCATACAATAAACAGTTATAATTTTTTCTTTTGGTGATAAAGAGAAAAATTACAAGAAACAAACTATGCCGACTAGCCTAACTCCCCAGACGGGGGTTTTCCAAACTTTTGCAGTCCTTGACTTCCCGAGTGAGCCAACTTGGCCAGGCTATCAGCTTCCTGGTTCTCTGTTCTGGGTATGTAAGAAATATTCCAGTGAGAAATCTGAGGCAGTAACTGAAGAATCCTCCTAATCAAAGCCTTGTTAGACCCTCCTGTAGAACTCTCCTGAATGACCATCAACACTTCAAGATTATCAAACTAAATCATCACATTACCCAAGCCACGGTCAATTAGGATGTTTAGACCATCCAATATGCTCCACAATTCAGCCTCAAACACTGAACAACTTCCCAAAAACTTGTTATATCCAATGATCCACTCCCCATTTCGATTTTTCACAACCCCTCCTACTACTATAGAATAGTCCTCAATCCTAATGGAACCATCTGTATTTAAAAAAACCCAACCTTCTGGAAAAATAGAGCACGTGATCATATTCCTCCCCGTATTCATCTAACTCTGACCGATCTTTAAAACATGTTTGGCCCAACTATACAAGGATCTGATAATATCAAAACTACTCTATAGCCACCCTGAAAATAGAGAGATTACGATTCTTCTAAATACGCCAGATGATAATCTTGAAAAGACATTCCCAATCAACCTCCCCAAAGCAAATGTCATACTGATTATGCAAGTTGGACACTATCCATTCCGTGATATTACTAGAGTAGAACCTGATAAATCGATCAGTGGGAATTAAAAGATTCCAAATTTCACTCGCTGTCAGACAATCTCTTAGAACATGTAACACATCTTCAGAGGTATGTCCACAAATTTCACAATCCAAACAATGCCCCAAATCCCGTCAGACTCTTTCTACATTAGTGGGAAATATTTGCTTGAGTATCAGCCAAACAAAAAACCTTACTCTTTGTAGACCTTTAAACTTCCAAGGGATCCTCCATGCATCTTCCTTCGGTTTCCATGAACCCTCCTTAATCTTTCCATAAGCATTTTTAACAGAAAAAGAACCCATTGTTGAACCTCCCTAAATTATCTTGTCAATGCCTACTTCTTAATGTGGTGGGAGTATTCCAATAATCTTCCGTATGACTGTCTCAGGTACCCAAAGTCAAAATAATTCAAGGTTCCAATTACCATCCACAGAAACCATATCAGTAAGCAAATAATCCAAATCAAGACTAGAGTGATCGGGAATTAGATTAACGAGAGGCCTGTCATTTGAAATCCAGGGATCTCGCTAACACCTAATCTTTCTCCCATCCCCCACTGACTATATCAAATTCTCCTGTATGAGAGGAAAACCTTAGTAAGGGATCTCCACAAGAAAGAACTTCTACTATGGTATAAATTCTCTGGTATTCCATTAGCCACTCCATACTTAGTACGTAAAACCTGCACCCAAATAGCTCTAGACTCAGTTAAAATTTTAAAACCCAACTTCATTATGAAGGAAGTGTTATGATCCTGCAGCTTTTGAAAACCAAGACCACCATGCTCTCGAGGTTGACAGAAATCCTCCCAACCAACCAAAGGCACTTTCCTACCATTAGTTGAAGAACCCCAAACAAACTGATGCACCATACGTTTAATTTCCTCGCACTATCCCTTGGGAATCAACATAGACTGCATAAAATAGCTAGGAATCACCATAAGAACCGATTGAGCCAGAGTAGCCCTACCAGCAAGAGATAGAGATCTTGCGTCCCATCCATGTAGCTTACTCTGAGCCTCGTCCACCACAAAGCACAAAGAACTATTGGTAACTTTATCATGAAAAATAGGAACTCGCAGATAGCACCCAAGATTATGCAGCCTCCGAAAACCAAGAATATGACACAAGTTGTTTCCTAATACATCACCCACGCATTCTAAGAAGCAAAAATTTGTTTTGTTTGATTAATCCTATGCCCTGAATAATCACAAAAACTATCCAACACTTTCTTCGAGATTATAGCTTGATCCTCTTCAGCTTGACCAAACAGAATCAAATTATCTGCAAAAAAATAGGTAAGACGGAGGAGGGATTGATTGAGATAAACGAATTGGTCTTCAGCATCCAGAATTAATATTAGAGTGTATATTATGGCTAAGCCATTCCATGCACAGAACAAATAAATATGGGGAAAGTGGACACCCTTGACGGACCCCCTAGATGGCCTGAATTTTTGAGTTGGGTTTCCATTCCATAAAATCTTCATAGTAGAGTTAGTGGCAGCATCCATAATCACATTACAAAGATAAGTTGAAATACCTATAGCTTGAAAAGATGCATCAATAAACTCCCAATGCACTCGATCGTAGGCTTTCTCCAAGTCAATCTTGATAGACATTTAGTTCCTAGTCATTTTATTAATTTTCATGGAATGAAAAACCTCATGAGAAATAATATTATTATCCGTAGTACTCTTTCCCGCAATAAACCAATTTTGTTCTTGACCAATAATTATCGAAACATCAACTTGAATCGATTAGCAATGATTTTCATTACCAACTTCTAAAGAACTGAGCACAAATTGATCTGTCAGAAATGGGAAAAGCATTCTGGATTTGGGACCTTAGATGAGAACTATAAGGGCATTATTTAGTTCTGCATCTATTTGTTCACCATTAAAAATAGTCTTAACCCATGTACAGATCAAGTCCCCAATCTAATCCCAATGACTCTAAAAGAAGAGGGCATGGAACCCACCACTCCCTGGCGCCTTCAGAGGACTCATATCAAACAAGACATATTTTATTTCCTCATTTGAAACTGGTTTGCTTAACATCTAGATCTCACCATCTTCAAGCTTTGGAATTGAACTAATGGGAAAACTCTCATTGGCAATGGGTCTTCACCATATAAGTTTTCAAAAAAAAAAAAAAAATGAGTTGCCTCCTGTCGTAAATCCTCCTCATAAAAAATCCACTCTCCCTCCTCATTTTTTAAAGCCGTAATTCAATTATGCCTTCTCCTTCTTAGGTGCACAAATGTAACACCCAAACCTAGCTTAGACGTTATGGCCAAATTTGGAGAAGTTATTGCACTTCATTTGAAAACCCAAAAACCATTTGACTTGTAAGGATGACGCTAGTTCGTACTAAGTAAAAATCTAGTTTATTGAAGAACGTTTCTTTCTTAACCAATTTTGTAAAACTGTTGATTATTTATACTTTTAAAACATTTAGGTTTGTAGCGAAGTTCTTAATCTAACTCGATTTTTGTAAAATGCAATTTGTTGTTGAAAAACCATGGTTTTGCAAATACAGTGAGTATCATAAGAGTTACGTTGAAATATTTACAAGTGAAAAACAAAACAACAAAATAAAATCCAAACTTAAAAACAATCCATAACAGTCCAAAAATATCGAAACAGAATAAACCAGGTTTTATCGAATACTAAATAAAAGTGTTTAATCGAGCTCCCATTGCATCGACCCATCCTAAGTCTGGGGGTTACCTAAAAGTAAACAAATAGAGGTGAGCTTTCGAGGTCAGTGTGTAACTTATATAAGCAGATGCACATATTTTAATTTCAGACATGTTTTCAGAAATCATCAAATATATTATAAGAGAGCAGAAAAAAATATATTAGATACAAAATTAATAACCCTATCTTCTACACACCGTCTCCTACCATCTCAACACACCATATAGGGTATTAAATACCCATCCAGCCCTACACACTGCTTAGTGTCGGTATTACATTTCAGAATATTCGCAGCCAAGCTACCCGATCAATAGGCAATAGTTCACCAATAATAGAAATCTATATGTGGCTGAGCCACCATATACGACAGATCGATAAATCGATTTAACTACCCACACTTCCTCCACAACATATACCCCGCCCAATGCATATACAGAAGTAACAAATATTGAATATGTATTATGAAATACATGTTTATCATGACAGATACAGAACATGCTTAACAGATAACATATTTTACTTATTTTATTACAGAGCATACTTAACATATATCTTATCAAATATACGTAAACATATCAAATTTTTCACTAACAAAATATCAGAAGTCATATTTTATAACTTAATTTTTATCATACGGGCCCTACGGAAGGCCTACATTCAACTCGAATGATGTTTACGACCCTAGGGAAAAATTCTAAAATTTGGTCTCACATGCCCGTGTGGCCCACATGGCCTGAAACATGGTCTTACACATGCTTGTGTGGCCCACACGACCCAACTGGTCCAGACCTTGTGACTCAAATAGTCTCTCACACAGTTGTGAGGCGTCGATAGCCGCAATTTTTGACTTTCGTTGTTCGCTGATTTCTCGGGTTTTCATTATACACTTGAATATTTTCTGATGTGGGTTCCAAAAATGAGTATACCATCGCCTACAAACATCATACACCTAAAAAATTAGCCATAATAATGGATCAATTTAAGAGGACATACTCATCGATTTTCCTAAAAATACCAACAAACCCCCAAATGATTACTCCAAACAGCCACAACAATTCTAAATTAGACAAAACAATCCCTTACCTTCGGACGAACAACACCTCCAAAAACCTAAGTCATCGATGGATTAACCGTTTATTAAGTTTCCCCTAAACCAGACCAACAATTAACAACGATAAGACACATCAAGGATATAACCAAACAAAAGGAAATTTCCATACGAAGAAGAGGAAAATGATACTTACATACGAATCAATTTGCAATCTATTCAATCAACAGTACTACTGAACAAAAAGAATTTGGGACAAAGAAGATAAAGAAAAAGAAAGCAACAACTTGAGACCTCACCAGCAGAAAACCCACGTGAAGAAGAAATGAGAGAAAATAAAATTGTTGAAAAACAAAAAGAAAGAAAAAGGGAATGTGGAAAAAGAAGAGGTTTTTGAAAAATCTTCTAGTTTTCAAAATAATAATAATAATAATAATAAAAATAAAATAATCCCCACTAAACCAAATCCTATCTAAGCACTAGCCCTACTAATTTCTCCATCATCCAACAACTATTAGAGTTCAAATCTGACCAAAATTTGACTGAATAGGCGACATATAAAGACTAGATAAAATAATCTCACTTGCTCATGTAGGGATTCAAAATCAAGACCAAGAGCAAGCTGAAACCTTACTGCTGAACCAACAGGCTCATTCTGTCACAAGTTGACCGAAAATAATGTTAAAGCCTAACGAAAAGAGATAGGCCTAGGAACAAAAATAAATGAATTTTCCTAAAAACTGTGACTTGAACCAAAAACATCAAACACACAATCAAAGCCCTTAACCACTGAAGAAGATACTTAATTATAGTAGACTTTAACAAATCATAAATTAGATTTTTTGGGCGTTACAACTCTCCCCCCTTAAAGAAATTTTGGCCTTGAAATTTTACCTCATTCAAACAGATGCGAATATTACTGTCGAATCGAGTCCTCAGGTTCCCAAATGGCTTCTAAAATTCCATGATTCTGCCACAGAACCTTAACGTCTCAATCCAAAATCTGAACCGGCTCCTCCTCAAAGGTCAAATCTGACCTTACCTCAATCTCCTTAATGGATACAATATGAGATGGGGCAGACCGATATCGTCTCAACATAGAGACGTGGAACACATTATGAATACGATCTAACTATGGAGGTAGCTCTAACTGATAGTCTACCGGTCCAACATGTTTCAAAATTCGATACAGCCCAATGAACCTAGGGCTCAACTTGCCCTTCGTCTAAACCGAAGGACCTTTTTCCATAGAGATACCTTAAGAAAGACTTGGTCACCCACAGAATACTCGATATCTCTCCTCTTCAGATCTGAATAAGACTTCTGTCTATCAGAACCTGCCTTAAGGCAATCCTGAATCAATTTAACCTTATCATCAGTATTAGAAACCAACTCAGGACCCAAAACCTGCCTCTCACCCAACTCAGTCCAACACAAATGGGTACAACACAAACGACCATACAGAGCCTCGTAAGGTGCCATTTGAATATTGGACTGGAAGCTGTTTTTATACATAAACTCAACTAGTGAAAAAAACTCCTCCCAACTACCTCAGAACTTGATCACACAAATCCGTAACATATCCTTTAGAATTTAACCACCCTATTAGATTGTCCATTTATCTGAGGATGGAATGCAACATTGAAGTTCGACTGAATACCCAAAGCCAAATGAAGTTTCTTCCAGAACTGAAAAGTGGAACGAGGATCTGTATAAGAGATAATCGAGACCGGAACCCCATGAAGTCTAACGATCTTAGAAATATATAGTTTAGCCAATTTCTAAAGGGAATAATCTATTCTGACAGGAAAAAAATAAGCAAACTTGGTCAAACGATCCACGATAACCCAAATAGAATCCTTTCTAGTGGTGTTAAGGGAAACCCACTAACGAATTCCATAGTTACCCATTCCCGTTTCCAAAGGGGAATCTTAACAGGTTAAGCAAACCTGAAGGCAATTGGTGTTTAGCCTTAACTTGTTGGCACGCTAGACAATGAGAGATGAAATATGTTACCTCCTAGTTTAAACCAGGCCACCAGTATAACTCTCAGAGATCCCGATACATCTTATTTTCGTCGTGATGCATAGCATAAGGGCTACTATATGCTTCCCACAGAATAGATTGCCTCAACTCAGAATTGTTAGGCACACAAGCCTGACCTTGGAAACACAGAACTCCATCCCCGTTCAGCCTAAAATTAGAAGTACTACCTTCCTCAACCTGACGAAACTGCGAAAGTAAAGAATCATCCCCTAACTATTTAACTTGGATTTGATCTGTGATAGTTCGGTTTAGACCCTAGTCAAAATAGTGGTTTCGGGACCACAAATCCGAG
The DNA here is from genome assembly GCA_025698515.1 of Gossypium sturtianum. Classification (NCBI taxonomy): domain Eukaryota; kingdom Viridiplantae; phylum Streptophyta; class Magnoliopsida; order Malvales; family Malvaceae; genus Gossypium; species Gossypium sturtianum. The sequence continues at coordinate 68,824,114 of CM046947.1, read as the reverse complement.
TTAGAAAAATTTTTTAATACTATTTTCTATGTTTGCAGTATGTGATTAAGCATGTGTGAAAGTTTCGTGAATTAATTTGTCCGTTTGTGTGCTTAAATTGAGAAAAGGACTTAATCGCAGAAAAGGTAAAAGTGGCTTTCTATTTGATAAAGTATTTTAATGCTATGTTATTTTAATAAGAAGGCCTTAAAAGGAAATTAGCCCATTATATTATGGCATGGACGGTAGTGGACATGCTTTTTTAAAGATTTCATAATGTTTCATTAAGGGTAAAATCGGAAATAGATAATTAAGTTTTATTAAAATAAAACAAAAGCATGAAATTATGTCATATTATGTTCATCTAGCCGAAAAACACAAAGAAAAAGAAAAAGAAGAAGTTTGTTAGGTTTCGGCACATGCAAAGCTTGATTTAGGTATGTTTTTGATCGATTTTTGATAATTTTTACGTTTTTGAGATCGTTGCTAAGTTATCTATAAGACCCATGCTTGAATTTTTGATTTTGGTGAATATTTTGAGTTATGCTATTGTTGAAAGCTTGTGATTTTTGTTGTTTGAAGGTAGAAAATAAAAGATATTTGATAGATTAACATGTTTTGTATTGGAATTTTTGATGATTTTGAGCAATTAGGACTAAATTGCAAAAATAATATTTTGAGGGACTAAAATGTGAAATAAATGAAATAGATGGACTTGTATGAGCATGGGTAAAATTCGGCTAAAGCATGGGATATTGAGATTTTGAATATTTTGTGATTTTGTGAAATAAGGGCTTAAATGTTAAAATGTGTAAATGTGAGGGCTAATTTGTAAATTTCCCTAAATGTGTGTTTTTGGATTGAATTGAATGAATTGGTGAATAAAAGATTTAAATTTGAATATGTATAGATCAAGAACCGAAGAAAACAGATTTAGACCGCGAAAAGTCGAAAGTGATCGAATAGTCGAATTCGTCTGATTATCCGAATCCGAGGTAAGTCTATATGCAAATAAATGTATTTGAATTGGTTTATTTATGTACATATGAAATTTAATTGTGTTGAACGTATTCGAGATGATATATACATGAAATCTGAGAAAGTATCGACAAGGTGTCAATATCTGAAAAGTCCCGTACGAACCTAGGAATAGGTAGGATTACATATGTCATGACATAGGTTTCTGATATGTGATATCGTGTAAGACCACGTCTGGGACGTTGGCATCAATATGATATTTACGTGTAAGACCATGTCCAAGACATTGGCATCGTATCTAATTCGTGTAAGACCCTGTCTGGGACAGTGGCATCGATATCTGGTTACATGTAAGACCACGTCTAGGACGTAGGCATTGTACAATTATTCCGAGCATTCCGAGTATCCTATTTGATTCCGAATGGTTCAATGGGCAATTCTGAGAAATGAAAGACTATGTGGAATGTATAATTGAATCAGGTATGTTTGAAATGTACACATTGTATGAGTATCAAAGGTAAGTGTATATATGAACTTACCAAGGTGAATTTTGTGCATAGATTTGATGAAATAAAATGTGATATATGCATGATTGTGTTATGAGCAAAAGTGATACTTTGAGTTATGAATTGTGGGTAAGAAATGGCTAAACTAATGAGCCAAAGAAAATGATATGAATTTGCAATTGAGAAACATTAATGATCTTGTATTAATATGATTATGTGCATTATATGTTAAGTTTATTTGTATATGGCTTACTAAGCTTTTGAAAGCTTACTTTGTGTGTGTTTGCTTTGTTTTATAGATCGTTAAAGCTACGAGAGGCTCAGGGTCGCTGTGGATCATCATCACACTATCGAATCACATTTTGGTACATTATGATCATGTATATATTAAGTATGGCATGTATAGTCTAGTTGGAAAGGGTTATGTTTGAGAAATATGTATAGCCATGTGATATGGCTATCTAATTGTAAGTCATGTGAATGAGTAGTCATGTTAAATGATACATATTTTGGTAAGTTATGTTGGCTATTAAGATGACCAAAATTATGATATGTTTATGAAGCAAAGTTGGTATTTTATTGATGAGAAGAGGTTATATTATGATGGTAAGATTATGGATGAAACTTGTATAGAAATACTTGTGATCTAGCTGAGCTAAATGGTACCTAAATTGGTGTGTTTGTGATGATTATGTATGGGTAGAAATGATGTATAATTTGGTATGTTTTGATTGTCATTGGTATATGAAATGATGTTTATATGTGCTTGTAGGGTTAGCCCAAGTGTGGATGGCAATTTGGCCTTGAAAATGGCCTATAATTGCCCACACGGTTGAGCACACGGGCGTGTGGCTCGACTGTGTCCTTCATGGTTGTTTTCTCAAAACAAGTCAGACTAAACCACGGGCTGGACACACGGGCGTGTGACTGGCCGTGTGATGCAAGTCAGGCTCGACCACGGGTGAGGCACACGGGCGTGTCTCAGGCCATGTGGTCAAGTCAGTATGTATGCCCTGTTTTGGCACGGCTCGGATACATGGGCGTGTCTGAGGTCGTGTGAGGCACACGGCCTGCCCACACAGGTGTGTGACCTCTGTAGCTTTAAAAAATGTTTGATTTGTGGAAAACTTTTATATGATCTCGGTTTAGTCCCGGCTCTTTTCTAATGCATGTTTAAGGTCTCGTTGACCTCATTAAGGGACTTTATACTTGTATTCTGTTAATGATATGTCAATGATATACATATTGATGTGTAATGTTTGTAAAAGTCTTCAATTGTTCGGTAATGCCTCTTAACCCTATACTGGCAATGGTTACGGGTTAGGGGTGTTACATTTGATTGGTATCAGAGCTACGGTTTAGTCTATTCTAGGACTAACGTAGCATGTGAGAGTCTAGCTATACATGCCATATATACGAACTATGAAAGTGTGATGAATCCTGACGTGTAAAATGTGTTTTCGTATAGTAAATGGATCCCGAAAGAGCCGTAGCTGATAATGTTGAAAGCAATACGCCTGCTCCCACTCAAAGGACAGCGCCATCTGATTCGAGACCCACTACTAGCGGTCATGAAGGAGAGGCTAAATAAGCCTTCTTTCAAATGATGAATGAGTGGTTCACTCAATATATAAGAACAAATCCGGCTGTGTCACAACCTTCGCCCCCGCTTAATCCCCCTCAGACTTCAGTTGTGCCTCCGGTTATGAATCTGAATCTGTTGAATAAACCTCCAATTGACAAAATCTGTAAATATGGAGCTAAAGAGTTCAGGGCCACTAGTGATGACGATGCTGAGAGAGCTGAGTTTTGGCTCGGGAACACAATCCGAGTATTTGATGAAATGTCATTGACTCCTGATGAATGCATAAAGTGTGTTGTTTCCTTGCTACGAGACGCAGCTTATCAATGGTGGAAGACTTTGATTTCTGTTGTTCCAAAGGAATGGATTACATGGGATTTCTTTCAGTCTGAGTTCTGGACAAAATACATCAGCCATATATTTATAGATCAAAAACATAAAGAATTTCTGGAATTGAAACAGGGATGCATGACTGTCACTGAGTATGAACGAGAGTTTGTGAGACTAAGTCAATATGCTCGGGAGTGTGTTTCAACTGAAGCGATAATGTGCAAAAGGTTTGAAGATGGTCTGAACGAAGATATTCGTTTGCTTGTTGGGATTTTGGAAATAAAAGAGTTTGTTGTGCTTGTTGATCAAGAATGTAAAGTTGAGGCACTCGGGAAAGATAAAACAAAAGCTGAGACTGAAACTAGAGATGCGAGAAAGAGATTCCCGAGTAAATCATTTCAGTCTGCATCAAAGAAATTTAGAGATGAGCATAGCCGTTCAAAGGCTAATGTGGGACATTTGAATAGAGATCGAGCTAGATTGCAGTCAAATTTCAAAGCTCCGGCAACTTCAGTAGCTAGTGTTGGAAATGTTCAATCCGAACGACCTGAATGTAAACATTGTGGTAAAAGACATCTGAGAAGTTGTAGGTTGAATGACCGAGCATGCTTCAGATGTGGATCATTAGATTAGTTCATCCGAGATTGCCAGAGTCTGTTGAGCAAGTGATTGTTCAGAATCCGAGATCTGATAATGTTTCAGCTAGAGGTAGACCTTCTCGAAATACAAGAAATGTCTGTAACACCCCATACCCGAGTCCGAGGCTTAGACCGGATACGAGAAGTTACTATGCTAGAACTTGCTTAATCAAGTACTTACGGGCTGTAAAATTTCGTTCTGAATTAAGAACTTATCTTTCTTAATCAAATTGTACTTTTCATGGGCCTACGAGGCCTTAAACTCGTGTTCAAAAACTTCGTAACTCAATCGAAAACTTTTCATTGAAACAGGGTTACACGCCCATGTGAGTTGGGACACGCCTGTGTAAACCCGAGACACGCCCATGTCTCCTAACCGTGCTTAAAACTCGAGCTTCATCGCCAAACTTCACACGGCCATGGCACGCCCGTGGACTTAGGACGTGTGTACTACAACTTGATATTCTCGACTTAAGGTGCAATGGTGCAGGTACACATGGCTTAGACACACGCCTGTGTGTCCGACTGTGTGGGCACTTAGAGGCTATTTACCAAGCCAATTGCCACCCCTGAAATCAAGAGCAAATTCATACTATCTCAACAACTCAAATCACTACTGACTTTAATGAACAATATAACATGCTCCATTGATATCAATAACATACATACTTAGTCAATCTTGGCCAATCATTTAGCCATTTACAAAAGAATAATAATAAACTTGATAGCCCATGCTTTTCCCCTTTCTAAGACATATACTCAAAATGAAATGTTTCCTATACATGCCATACTTAAATAAACAACTTGGCTATACCAAAATAGCGGTTGATAGTGTGATTCGAGCTCCGACTTCAACGATCCACAAGTTAGCTTGGCGGGACTACATTGAAAGAAATAATAAAAGACGTAAGCATTTAGCTTAGTAAGTTTGCGTAATGCACATAGAAACATACTTGCTTAATATAAACCATTTGACATAAACAATGGCATCATAAATTTCAGCCATAAAGCTTACTTACTCATACTTGATTCTTACATAACTCATGAAACTTACTAGTCTCATACTTGATAGGCAAACAAAGTACACTGTGATCACTAGATCACATTGATCAAGCATACTTGAACATAATACTCATAATTCCTAATTCATCATTCATAACATGAATAATATTCTTTATCACTTGATAATAACCTTACTTACTTAGCTTTCTTGTTATCTCTTCGGAGCTTAACTCGTTTTCCCGATGAATTTATATGAATAACCGAGGATACTAAATGTCATCTAAATTTCGAGGCCATGACTTAACATGGACTTATACGAAGTCTTTCTTGTTCTCACCAATGCCATGCCTTAACTTGGACTTATATGGGATCTCTTTCTCTTGATAACTTTTCAATGCCAAGCTTGCCTTGGTCTTACATGATAACTTACTCAATGCCAAGCTTGCCTTGGACTTACATGATAACTTATTCAATGCCAAGCTTGCCTTGGACTTACATGATAACTTATTCAATGCCAAGCTTGCCTTGGACTTACATGATAACTTACTCAATGCCAAGCTTGCCTTGGACTTACATGATAACTTGCTTGCTTGCAGATACCGTGCATCGACTTGGTCTTATACGGACTCTCTTGTTTCATGTGGTAGATCGAGTATCGTAAGCTATTCAACTTCAATCGGGGCTTTCTCATGCTTGATTTCATTAATTTCTTTGTTTAACATAACATTAAACATTTTCATAATAACATTGTATATTATACTAAGCAATTCAATGATATAAATCATAAAGCATAGAAATCATACAAACTTACCTCAATATACAAAATGTAGCTAGGTATGCAATTTAGTCATCGACCTTGTTCTTGCCTCGGTTTTGATCCGGGCTTCATTTTTCTTGATCTATAGTCATAAATAGATCATTTAATATTCACATTGACTAAATTGACCCTTTACTCATACTTGGGCAAAATTACTATTTTGCCCCTATACTTTCTCATTTTTGCACTTTTGCCCCAAGGCTCGTAAAATAATTTTCATTCAACTTTCTTAGACTACATGCTTAGCTGATTCATTTTCTCTACTATAGCAATCATCAATTCTCATTATTTCTAGTAGGTATGACTAATTTCATAACTATTACAAACTAGTCCATACTATCATATTTCATGAAATTTATTAAGGAAAAGATGTTTATCTAACATCAAACTCTCATAATCTTCCATAAAACATCATTTAACAAGCATGTCATTCATAGATGAAATTTTTGAACATGCATCTTAGCTTATTTTATAGCTTAAAATAGCTAATTCATAATACGAGGACTTCAAAAACACGAAGAATATTAAAAACGGGGCTAAGATGAACTTACTAGCAAGCTTGAAAAAAAATGAAGAACCCTAGCTATGGAGTCTTCAAATTTTCGGCAATGGAAGGAAGAAGATGAATGAAATTTTATCATCTTTTTCCTATTTTAATCACTTATTAGACAAATGACCAAAATGCCCTTCTTTTTAAAAATTTCTATTTTACTAACTCATGTCCATTTTTGTCCAAAATTTATAATTTGGGAAAATTGCTATTTAAGGACTCATAATTAATATTCTAAAGCTATTTCATACAAAATGCTTCTAGAAACTCACATTTTACAACTTTTGCAATTTGGTCCTTTTTGACCATTCAACTTCATTTTAGCAAAATTGCTTCATGAAACTTTTACACTAACATGCAAACATGGCATGAACCTTAAAAACTCATAAATTCACCTCGGATTCATGGTCTCGCACCACTATTCTGACTAGGCCCTAAATCGGGCTGTTATAATTCTCCCCCTTAGGGATTTCGTCCTCGAAAATCTTACCGATGAAAAGGTTTGGGTCTTTGGTTTCTCATACTCTCTCTCTGGTTCCCATGTGGCTTCTTCTATTCCATGTCTTTGCCACAATACTTTCACTAAGGCAATACTTTTCTTTCTTAGCCGCTTCACTTCCCGAGCTAATATCTTGACTGGTTCTTCACCATAAGTCATGTCGGGATGAATCTCTGCGAAGGGTCTGATTGGTAGCGTCTTAACATTGACACGTGAAACACATCATGTATCTTTTCTAACTCGATGGCAAAGCCAATCTGTAAGCTCTGAGCCCAACTTTCTCAAGTAATCTCATACGGTCCAATAAAACGTGGACTCAACTTGCCTTTTCAGCCAAATCTAAGAAGTTTTCTCCAAGGTGACACTTTCAAGAAAACTTTATCTCTAACTTGATACTCTATCTCTTTTCTTTTTAAATTCGAGTAGGATTTACATGCATGCAAGCGACTTTTAAGCACTCTCGTATCACTCTTACTTTATCTTCAGCTTCTCTAACCAAATTAACTCCGTGAATTTGGTTTTCTTTGAGTTCAGTCCAAAATAAAGGCGTTCTGCACTTACGCCCATATAAAGCCTCATAAGGCGCCATCCTCAAGCTCGACTGAAAACTATTATTGTAGGCAAATTCTACCAATGGGAGAAACCTTTCCCAATTGCCTCGAAACTCTAGAATACAACATCTGAGCATTTCCTCGAGCACTTGAATTAACCTCTCTGATTGACCGTCAGTTTGAGGATGAAAAGCGGTACTAAAGTTCAACTTTGTACCCAAGGCCTCTTGTAACTTCTTCCAAAACCTGGATGTTAATCTCGGATCTCTATCTGATATGATTGACAAGAGAACTCCATGAAGTCTTACTATTTCTGAAACATACAAGTTTGCCAACTTGTCTAGTGAGAAATCAACTCGTACAGGTATAAAATGGGCTGACTTTGTAAGTCTATCAACCACAACCCATCTGACATCTTTCTTGTTTCGGAGACAACGGTAAACCCGTTACAAAATCCATAGTAATACGGTCCCATTTCCATTCCGGAACTAAAATGGGTTGAAGCAAGCCTGAAGGTACTTGGTGTTCAGCTTTTACTTCTGGCAAATCATACATTTGGAAACAAATTCCGAAATGTCTCTCTTCATTTTCAGCCACCAATACTGTTGCTTCAAATCATTATACATTTTAGTACTACCCGAATGTACAGACAAACACCCATTATGTGCCTCATGCAAAACTCTCCGAATAAGCTCCTTTTTTCTTGGTACACAAATTCTACCTTTAAACATCAAATATCCTTCAGAACTAATCCGAAAGTCGGATTCAACATCTGACTCGCACTGAGCTCTTTTGACTTGTAATTCGCTATCTTCTTTCCGAGCCTCGAAATCTCTTGGAGGAATCTTTGGTCTAGCTCTCAACTCGGCTATAATGGAACCATCATCAGATAAAATTATCCGTGAATTCATTGCTCTTAATGCAAATAAGGACTTTCTGCTTAAAGCATCGGCGACAATATTCGCCTTTCCTGGATGGTAGTCAATGACTAACTCATAGTCTTTTATCAACTCTAACCATCTCCTTTTCCTTAAATTCAACTCTTTCTGCGTCATCAAGTACTTCAGACTTTTGTGATCGGTGAAGATCCGACATCTCTCACCATATAGATGATGTCTCCATATCTTCAATGTGAAGACTATGGCAGCTAACTCTAGGTCGTGTGTCGGATAATTCTTCTCATGAGGCTTTAAGCGTCTTGAGGCATAAGCAATCACTTTGCCTTCTTGCATAAGTACACACCTAATCCATTTAAGGATGCATCATTTGTAAACTATGAACTCTTTCCCCGTCTCAAAGTTGTACTAAAGCGGAGCTTCATCAATAATGCTTTCAATTTTTCAAAACTTTGTTGGCATATTTACGCCCACTCGAACTTCACATTTTTCTCGTAACAACTTCATCATCGGGGTTGCAATCATGGAAAACCCCCTTGACAAATCGTCTATAATAGCCCGGCTAGGCCTAGGAAACTTCTAACCTCAGAGATATTCCTCGGTGGTTTCCAACCGTAATAGCCGAGATCTTACTTGGGTCTACTCAAACCCCTTCTCCCGAGACAATATGCCCCAGAAATCCTACTTCATTGAGCCAAAACTCACTTTCTTTGAACTTGGCATACAACCTGATTTTCTCGAAGAATCTGTAAAACTATCCGTAGGTGCTCAAAGCATGCTCATTCTCATCTCGGGAACAAACCGGTATGTCGTCAATAAAAATGACTACAAACTTGTCGAGGTATGGTCGAAGATGCGGTTCATTAAGTCCATGAATACCGCAGAGCATTGGTCAAACCAAAAGGCATGACTAAAAATTCATAAGACCCAAACCTTGTTCAAAAGTCTTGGATACATCGACTCCTTTACTCTTAAGCGGTAATACCCGATCTCAAGTCTATCTTAGAGAACACGTGGCTCTCCTTCGATTGATCGAACAAATCATCAATCCTTGGAAATGGGTACTTGTTCTTCATTGTCACTTTATTAAGCCGACGGTAATCTATGCACAATCTCATAGTGCCATCCTTCTTTTCACAAATAAAGCTGGAGCACCCGGAGAGAACAACTTGACCTTGCAAAGCCTTTGTCCGTTAACTTTTGCAATCGTATCTTCAACTCTTTCAACTCCGTTGGAGCCATTTTGTAAGGAGTAATAGATATTGGTACAAAGATGCAGGAGTTAGCTCAATGTTGAACTCAACTTCTCTCGATTGGAGGTAATCCGGTAATTCTTCGGGAAAAACATCCATGTGCTCACATACTATCGGTACGGACTCAATCTTTAACTCTGTTTCTTTATCATTCATCACAAAGGCCAAATATGCCTCATACCCCTTTCTTATAAATCTGCCGTCATATGTGAAATCAATACCGGCAATCCACTTTGTTCATCTGATTCTATATGGAGGATATCCCCATTCTCACATCTCATTTCAATGTATTTCTTCCCACAATTAACTATTACATTATGGGCAGTTAACCAGTCCATACCGAGAATGAGATCAAACTTGCCAAATGGTAACAACATAAGGTTTGCTTTAAAACAATGATCTCTAATCATTAATGGACATTCTCTACATACTTCATTCACTAACACACTCTTGCCTAAAGGATTAGACACTCTAATCACAAATTCTGTAAACTCTATAGGCATACTCAAATCGGATACCAATTTCATGAAAATGTAAGAGTGTGTAGATCCGGGATCTATTAAAGCAATAACTTTAACATCATGAAGAGAAAAGGTACCCGTGATAACATCATGGGAAGATGCCTCTTCGCAAGCGCGAATGGCATAAGTCCGTGCAGGCACCCTACCCTCGAGTCTCGTGGCCTGCTCTCTAGGGTTACCTCTTCCTCTTGCCCCACTTTCTGGGTTTCTCTGCGGTCTTCCTCTGACCATACTCCCGGATCTCGGGTTCTGAGCTCTCTCTTCTTTCATTGTCTCTGGACAATCCTTTATGTAGTGGTCTTGGGAACCACATCTAAAACATTCATTTTCATGCGCTCGGCATTCTCCAAGATGATGTCTGCCACACTGTGGGCATTTAGGTCTTTCAGACTGAAAGTTCCACACACTAGCGACTGAAGTAGTCTGTGCTTTATTTCCCGAATACTGTTTAATCTTGTCTTTCTTTGAAAACCCAATGGAAGTAGACGATCGGGTAGGTAAATCTCTTGACTTCTTGGATGAGGATTAGAATGACTTATTCCACTGTCTCTTTCTAGAGTCACGAGACTCAATTTTAGACTTTCTCTTCTCTTTTACTAGCTCTTCGACTTTACAAGCTCTCTCCACTAGCACAACAAATTCTTTCAATTCTAGTACAGCAACAAACAGTTTAATGTCCTCATTTAGCCCATCTTCAAATCTTTTACTCATGATGGCCTCGGTGGACACGCATTCTCGAGCGTATTTGCTGAGTCGCACAAACTCACGCTCATAATCGGTCACCGACATCTTGCCTTGCTTTAACTCTAAAAATTCTTTTCTTTTCTCGATCTACAAATCTTTGGTGGTATACTTTTTCTTGAACTCTTCTTAGAAGAATTCCCATGTGATCTTCTCCTTGGTACCATCGATACAAGGGTGTTCCACCATTGATAGGCAGAATCTCTTAAAAGGGAGACTACACACTTCATGCTTTCCTCAGGTGTGCATGATAGCTCATTAAATACCACGATGGTATTTTCTAACCAAAACTCGACTTTTTAGGATCATCTTCTCTTTCGCTTGAATTCTTACGCCCCATGTTTCTGATCCTATCAGCTGGAGGTTTGTCTCCTCTTACCACCTCTACTACTTGAGGGGATACTGGAATAGGTTGTGGAATAGGTGGGGGTGGAGGGGGTTGTACGTTTGGGTTCATACGAACGAACTCTGAATACCACGTATTCATCATGTGGAGGAAGGCTTCTCTAGCCCCTTCTCCTCCTTCTTGACTCACCGTAGTGGGTCTATTCTCATTCTCGTTCGGCACCGTCCCTTCAGCGGGAGCTGGCGCATTACTTTCTACGTCATTCACCATATCTCTTTCAGGATCTATTTACTATATATATAAACATAATTTAAGTCGTCAGGAGTCGTCACACTATCATTATAAAAACATTCTTACGTATGGCATGTATAGCTAGACTCGTGCTCATGCTACGTTAGTCCTAGAACCGACTAAATCGTAGCTCTGATACCACTAAATGTAACACCCCATACCTGAGTCCGAGGCTTAGACCGGATACGAGAAGTTACTATGCTTGAACTTGCTTAATCAAGTGCTTACGGGCTGTAAAATATTATTCCAAATTAAGAACTTATCTTTCTTAATCAACTTGTACTTTTCATGGGCCTACGAGGCCTTAAACTCATGTCCGTAAACTTTCGGAACTCAATCGAAAACTTTTCATTGAAACAGGGGTTACATGCCCATGTGAGTTGGGACACGCCCGTGTAAACCTGAGACACGCCCATGTCTCCTAACCGTGCTTAAAACTCGAGCTTACTGCCAAACTTCACACGGCCATGGCACGCCCTTGGTCTTGGCCCGTGTGAAAAACCTTAGCATTCTGACTTATAACACACGGCCATGGCACGCCCGTGGACTTAGACCGTGTACTACAACTTGATATTCTGACTTAAGGGGCAATGGTGCAAGGTACACATGGCTTAGACACACGCCCGTGTGTCCGATCGTGTGGGCACTTAGAGGCTATTTACCAAGCCAATTGCCACCCTGAAATCAAGAGCAAATTCATACTATCTCAACAACTCAAATCACTACAGCTTTAATGAACAATATAACATGCTCCATTGATATCAATAACATACATACTTAGTCAATCTTGGCCAATCATTTAGCCATTTACAAAAGAATAATAATAAACTTGATAGCCCATGCTTTTCCCCTTTCTAAGACATATACTCAAAATTAAATGTTTCCTATACATGCCATACTTAAATAAACAACTTGGCTATACCAAAATAGCAGTTGATAGTGTGATTCGAGCTCCGACTTCAACGATCCACAAGTTAGCTTGGCGGGACTACATAGAACGAAATAATAAAAGACGTAAGCATTTAGCTTAGTAAGTTTGCGTAATGCACATAGCAACATACTTGCTTAATATAAACCATTTGACATAAACAATGGCATCATAAATTTCAACCATAAAGCTTACTTTGTAACATCTTTAAATCGGCGTCTTTGCATTTATGTGTGTTTGCATGTGATGGTATGGTTGTTGAGCTAGTTCAGGGTGTTTTGGGGTTCAGGCATGAGCCAGGGGTAGGCCTGAGCCATAGCAAAAATTTTCATTTTGGGCTTCTAAGAAGGGGGGAGCTGGGTGAGTTAGGTGTTAAGGGAAATTATTGGAGTTTTTTGACACAAGTATCCCAGTGGTAAAGTGGCAAGGGAGGCGCCACTTAAGCACAAGGAGAGTGACGCCACATGCAAGTGGGAGAGCTTTGGTTCGAGCTGCGAAGATCCCTTTCTGCATATTCTTTTTGACGCTAGGACTGAAGGAGATGTGCTCAAGATGGACTCTGATGGATAGATGTTGAAAGAGTCAACAGATTCAAATGGGTGGAGAAGAGAAATGGTAGAAGTTTGACTCATTCAAATCGGTTTGAATGAGTGGCCAGGAGAAAATTAAGGAGATGGACATGGGAGCTAGAGTTGGCCGAATTCTAAACTCTGCATAGGGAAGGGGGAATCGGTTTTGTGTTGGCAGGGAGTGAATGTGCCGAATTTTGTTAAGGTGCAAGTGGTTTCAGTTCTTTTTTTTTCGGCAGGTAGAGTTGTGCTTAGAACTGTCTGTCAAAAACCCCTCTATTTTCTTCTTTGCCGAAAGTTGTCTAGGCAATTTCGGTTCTTCTTCTTTTTCCATCTTAGCCGAAACATTAAAAGACCATTAGGGTCACTTTGGTGCATTCTTTCCTTCTCATCTTCAAAAGCCGAAAACACCATATCTATCTCCTTTTCACTTTTGTTTTCATCTTTCTTCTTGAAACCCTTTGTAGCCGAATCTCTCCAAAGCCATATCACTCTTCTTTTTCTTCCTTTATTTGTGTAAGCAAGAGCCGAAACCATTACCCTCCTTCTCTTTCGGTTTCTTTCTCTTCTTTTGGAACCATAGCCGAAACCTCTTGGATCCCAAGAGCATTCTATGTGCTTTTCTTTCCCGAAGAATCTACTCTAGCCAAATCTCAACCCACATCTTGCGGATCGTTATTATTTGGCGGCATAACTTGTTGATCGGATATCTGTTCAATCGTGGTAAGTGTCTCCCTCTAGTTTTAAATCTTCTTTTCTTCTTGCTGATGCCGAAGGCATTAATCCTATATTGTTGGTTCTTGGCCGATTGAAGGGGGGCTCGTCTTCGCGTTGCTTTGACTTTTGCTTGGTGATGGTAAGGTGGTGAGGTAAGGGGGCGGTCATTTTCTCACGTTATCTCTTTCCGGATTTCATGACCAAAGCCGAATGGCTATTTGTTTAATAGTGATGTGTTTGGCCGAATATAAGAAGGGGGTGACGCATAAGTTTGGATTCTCGGGACTTGCTCGGTTCGTAGTTTGGATCTTGATCTTGAGATCTGTCGATCTAGGTAAGGGATCTGTTCCTTCGGGTTAAATCTCCATTCTTAGTTATTCTCTATGTTAATCTGATTTAGTGACCAAAGGTATTATGGACCCTAATGTCAGCCAAGCGGTAGGTGGGGTTAGATCTGAGACCCCAGCCCCTAAGTTCAAAAGGAGGGCAGTGTCGGCTGTTCGCGATTAGCCACCGGGGTATGGGCCGGCATCTGAGCAAAGCAGTAGACAGATAGCGATAGTGTCAATTAACGACAGTACCGAAGTAGAGAGCGTCGTATTACGGGTAATCAGGTGTGTAACTCTTACACACTTCATTAGTTAATATGTTTATCATGTATTCAATCGGAGATTTTCATTCCTCGACATTTCGTCAAAATCATCATTAATTAATTTCATAGAGACAATATACAATTCATGTAATATCGAAATATTAAATACATAACATAAGGTTGTATTATTTACACACGAACTTACCTCGATACCAAAATGGCAAAAAGGACCTAACCGTCAATTACTCATTTCTCCCCCGTCCTAGGTTCGATTGATCTATAACATCACATTATTCATTGTGACCCAAAAATCATACTATGGCAAAATTACATTTTTGCCCCTAAGCTTTATCATATTTACACTTTTGCCCCTAGGCTCGTAAAATGAAATGTGTTCAATTTCTTTACTACCCATTCATAGCCTAATCATTATCATGCTTATAGCAGCTCACATTTTCCATAAAATCAGATTTTTAACACATATTTCTTAACTTCTACAAATAGGTCCTTTATGACATTTTTACTAAGAATCACTTAGTAAAAGTCGTTTCTCTAACCATAAACATGCATAATCTACCATTATACATCAAAATACACAAATTTATAACATGGGTCAAACCCTAGACCTTCATCATATCTCATCATATCTCAAATAAATGATGGAAATAGGTAAATCATGATACAAGGATTTCAAAAACGTGAAAATCATTAAAAACGGGGCTAGAACGCAGTTACTATGGAGCTTGGAAAGCTTGAACAAAACCCTAGCCATGGCTTCCATGGTATATTCGGCCAAGGCATGAAAAATGAAGAAGATGACATCTTTTTCTCATATTATTTTGGCTTTATTAGCCAAATGACTAAAATACCCTTAATGAAAAACAATTTAAAACATACCTTACCATGTCCATATTTGTCCACAACTTAACTAATGGTCTAATTACCATTTAAGGACCTCTAATTTAAAACCTCATAACAATTGGACACTTCTAACATGTGGAACTCAACTTTTGCACTATTTACAATTTAGTCCTTTTTACTAAATTGAGTGCCCAATCGTCGAAATTTTTGAACAAAATTTTCATGAAATCTTTTCGTGAAATCATAGACCATAAAAATATAATAAAAATAAGATTTTTGTCGTCAGATTTGTGGCTCTGAAACCACTGTTCCGACTAGGCCCAAAATCGGGCTGTTACAGTAAGTTTATATGTAAACGATACATCCTTTTTATTTATGTTTTTACATATTAATGTCTTATGTGAAATGTGAGTGAATATTATTGATATTTATTAAAATGATGAAAAGTGAGGGAATTCTCGGATGAACCTTCGGAATAGAAAAAGGGTACGGATGAACACTGTATAATTATTATTATTGGTGGGCTGTGTGTGATACCACCGTATTCATTATTATTGGTGGGTTGTGTGTGATACCACCATCTTCATTATTATTGGTGGGCTGTGTGCGATACCACCGTATTCATTATTATTGGTGGGCTGTGTGCGATACCACCTTATTTATTATTATTGGTGGGCTGTGTGCGATACCACCGTGTATCCGGTATTATTCCGAAGTGTTCATCGGGAAAATTTGATTAAGTGAAATTACGTGTGACAATGTGGTGACAAGTGCAGGGTTATATATGCATGTAATTATGAGCAATGTCTATGATATGTATTTGGAATGTGGTAAGGTTTGAAATGAGTAAGTGCAACTACAAAGATCTGAATTGTTCTTGATTAGTATGTAATGTTCTTGATTGATAAGTATGTGGTGATGTTCATTGTTTACGTATAGACTTACTAAGCTTAAAGCTTACTCCCTTATCATTTCCCTTGTTTTATAGTGTCACCAAGCCAGCTTGGGATACAGAGATCGTCGGAGGATCATCCACACTATCCACACATTTTGGTATATTGAGATTTACATTGAATTATGGCATGTATAGGAATTTGGTTATTTTGTAAGTGTCATAATTGATTGGCCAAGAATGTGATCTATGTCATTTGATATATCATTTTGTATAAGGCCATGTGATGTGGCTAATATTGGTTGTGTTATAAGTCTATGATGAGGCCTTTCATGAATGAGTTTGCTTGCCTAAGTAGGAATGAATGATAGCATGAAATAGAAGTGTGGGAAGTGTGACATGTGAATGGTTGTGTACGTGCATGTGTGATGGCTAAGTATAAGTGTGGTTATACATGATGAGTATAGTTATTAAATGGTGCATGAATGCTCTTAATGTGGACAAATAGATGTCTAATAATAGCATGTTAAGTTTGGTTGGAAATGGTATAAGTGTGGATGCTTATCAGGGTGGCAAAAGGCTTGGTAAATAACCTTATAATTGTCCACACGGGTAGACACACGGTCTGCCTCATGGGCGTGTAGCCTGGCCGTGTTTCCCTTGCACCTAATTTGCGAAAAAATTAAGTTCGTCACACGGGCTAACACACGGGCATGTGCCTTGGCCGTGTGACCTAAAATGTGTGCTGACGTCATAAACAGAATACCCAGGTTTTTGCACACGGGCAGAGGCACAGGCTCGGCCATGTGAAAACCCCTGTAGGTTTGAAATGAAAAATAAAACCACACGGGCTGGGGACATGGGCGTGTACGACCATACGGCCTTCCCAAACGGGCGTGTGCCCAAATTTTATGTAAATTTTCTAAATGCTTCTAAAGTTCTCAGTTTGGTCCCGGACTGTTCCCAAAGTATGTTTTGGGCCTCGTAGGCCCATTTTAGGGGCTTTATGATTGAATATGAAAAATTTTAAATTGAAGGAAATTTTATGGCCCGGTTTTGCATGAATGTTTGTGTTATTGTCCGGTAATGCCTCATACCCTGTTCCGGCGTTGAACACGGGTAAGGGGTGTTACATTACCAATCCAGGCTAAACCCTAATCATAACGTATACTCGAGAAGTATTATATCAGGATTATCTGCCCGGGCTAAATACTTTCTATAATGAGGTCAATAGGATTACTCGTTCGAGCTAAATCCCGTCTGCAACAAATGCAGGACCTTATCCATTTCGGGAAAGCACATATATTCATCAGAATTCAATATTCAATCAGAACTTAACCCCTTTTTCACCATTCAAGCATGTATTAAATTGCTCATTATAGCATTCAAGTAATGTACATAAATACAAGTCACGTTCCATACAAACACAACATTCAATTAAACATATTTATATGCCCGATTAAGTTACACAAACTTACCTTGACACTTGTTCGCGTATTAAATCTACTAATTCGAAACCTTTTCTTTTCCTCGATCTAACCTCAAATTTGAGTTGTTTGGATCTGTATAAATAGCTTTAATCATTAATTTCATACATTTTATACTCATTGGGACTCAATTTACGTCATAGGCAAAATTACCATTTTGCCCCTAACTTTTCCATGAATTCCAATTTCGTCCCTAGGCTCGGAAAATGAAACTTGTGCAATTTACTCCCTATTCCAAGCCTAACCAAAATTCCAACATAACATTTACAGCACATATTTTCTATAAATTTCATAATTTTTCATAAATTTTCACCACTTTGCAGTTTAGTCCCTAAATCATGTTTTCAACAAAAATCACTTTGTAAAAGTTGTTTATCTATCAACAACCTTTCATTTTCTACCATAAATTTCAAACTTTCAGCATATTCATCCATGACCCAAATTTCATACATTGATAACTTTTCAAATTAATCCTCCAAATAGATAGATTAGACTATCCCGGTTTCAATAATATCAAAATTACTAAAAACGGGACAAGGAAACTTACCCAATTAAGCCTTGAAAGTTCCTTCTCTCTCCTAGGGTTTCCATGTATTTTTAAGGTTGAAAATGACAAAAATAAGATAATATTTCTTTTTATCATCTTTTAATTAACTAAATTATTTCAATTTTCAATTTAGTCCTTGCCCTTTTTCTATATTTCCATGGATGAGTCACCAAGAAAATCTACATACCTTTCTTAATGGTCTAATTACCATATAAGGACCTCTAGATTTGAAATCCATAGCTATTTAATCCTTATAGCTACTAGAATTCAACTTTCACATTTTATGCGATTTAGTCCTTATCGAAATTAAGCACTTAATCGATAAAATTTTTGTATCAAAATTTTTACACGACATGTCTATCATAATACGGACCATATAATGAAATAAAAATAAACCTTATTTTCGGATCGAATTTGTGGTCCCGAAACCACTGTTTCGATTTCATTAAAAAATGGGCTGTTACAACTCTCCCCCTTAAGAATTTTCATCCTCGAAAATCTTACCAGTAAAAAGATTCGGGTATTGCTTTCTCGTAGTATCCTCCGATTCCCAGGTAGCCTCCTCTAAACCATGTCGTTGCCAAAGAACTTTTACTAAAGCTACCTTTTTATTTCTTAACTCTTTTGTTTCCCGAGCTAAGATTTTGATCAGATCCTCACTGTATGTCATATCAGATTGAATCTCTACCTCTGTCGGTGAAATAATATGTGAAGGATCAGATCGGTATCGTCGTAACATAGACACATAAAAAACATTATGAATCTGATCAAGTTCTGGTGGTAAAGCTAACCGATATGCAACTGGTCCAATTCTTTCTGTAATCTCATATGGTCCAATGAACCGTGGACTCAGTTTTCCTTTGCAACCAAACCGAAGAAATTTCTTCCAAGGTGATACTTTCAAGAATATCTTGTCACCGACTTGAAATACTATTTCCTTTCCTTTAAGATCAGCATAGGACTTTTGACGATCAAAGGATGCTTTCAAACTGTCTCGAATTACTTTCACTTTTTCCTTGGTTTCACGTACTAAGTCAACTCCGTGTAACTTTTTCTCACTAAGTTCTGTTCAATACAATGGAGTTCTACATTTGCGACCATACAAGGCTTCATACAGTGCCATTTTGATGCTAGATTGGTAGCTGTTATTATAAGCAAATTCAACCAAAGGCAAATACCTTTCCCAGTTACCTTCAAACTCAAGTATACAACATCGAAGCATATCTTCCAAAATCTGTATTACCTATTCAGATTGTCCATCTGTTTGGGGATGAAATGCAGTGCTAAAGTGTAACTGAGTACCCAGAGCTTCTTGTAATTTGCTCCAAAATTGAGATGCAAACCGAGGGTCTCTATCTGAAATAATGGAGACAGGCACTCCATGGAATCTGACAATCTCAAAAACATATAATTCAGCCAATCTATCCAAGGAAAAGTCCATACGTACTGGAATAAAGTGTGCAGACTTTGTTAATCGATCAACAATCACCCAAATGGCATCTTTCTTTTTGGGAGACAGGGGTAACCCCAATACAAAGTCCATAATAATTCTTTCCCATTTCCATTCTGGTATCGTAACTGGCTGCAGTAGTCCAGAAGGCAACTGATGTTTATCTTTTACTTGCTGACATATTAAACATTTAGATACAAACTCAGAAATATCCCGTTTCATTCCTGGCCACCAGTATATCTTTTTCAGATCGTTATACATTTTATTGCTACCAGGATGAATATACATGTTACCATTAAGAGCTTCATTCAGAATCTTCTGTACTAGTTCTGAACCTTTCAACACACATACTCTACCTCTGAATAACAAACAACCATTAGTCCCGACCTAAAATTCTGAGTCAGGAGTCAATTCACTTTGTATCTGTTTTGCTTGCAACTTACTATCATTTTTCTGAGCTTCAGAGATCTATTGCAAAAAAAATTGGTCTAGCTTTTAACTCAGATATAATTGAACCATCATCAGACAACGATAATGGGGTATTCATCACTCGCAAAGTATACAGGGATTTTATGCTCAAAGCATCTGCCACCACGTTACCTGTAACAGCCTGTTTTTAGTCAAATCAGAACAGTGGTTTCAGGATTACAAATCTAATGTAAAAATATTTATTTTATTATTATTTTAAGGTATACAGCATGATTGAATAATTTTTTGAAAGTTTCGTTCATAAATTTTATCGTTTGAATGGTCAATTTGATAAAAAGGACTAAATCGCGTAAAGTGTAAAAGTGGAGTTCCATTAGCTAAAGGTATCTAATAGCTATGGAATCTTAATTTGGAGGTCCTTATGTTGTAATTAGACCATTAATAGCATAAGTGGACATATATGGACATTTATTAAGGTGTTATGATAATTATTAATTAAGGTTAAAAAGGTAAATTAATAATTAAAGGTTAACTAAATTAAAACAAAAAAAAAGGTTTTTGATTCATTCATCTTCTTGGCCGAATGAAGAATGGAGAAAATCCATTCTAGGGATTAAAATTTTTGGCTACTTCAAGGTGCAATTGTAAGTCTGTTTTTGCTCGGTTTTTAATGATTTTTATGTTTTTGTGATCGTTGCAACTAGTACTAGCTAGCCCAGGAACTAATTTGTAAAACTGTTAAAGATTTTGAATGTTGCCATTGATGAATATATATTATTTTTGATGATTGATGATATATTTTGAATGCTTGTTGATAGATAAACAAGTTTTGTAAAGTTATTTTTAGTAAAAATGCAAAATAGGGATTAAATTGAGAAATGTGTAAAGTTAGTGGTTAAAATGTGAAATAAATGAAAAATATGAGCTGCTAGGGGCATTATAGTAATTCAACTAGCATGGTAATATTTATAATTTCATTAATTTTTTATTTTATGAAAGAAGGACTAAATTGTAAAAATGTGAAAGTTTAGGGGCTAATGTGTAAATGAGCTCAAATGTATATTTTGGATTGAATTGAATAAATAGATGATTAAATAAGTTAATTTTAAATATATTTAGATCAAGAAAAGTAGAATTCGGATTTAGATCGGGGAAAAACGAAAGTTATCGACTAATCGACTTATTTCGTCGTTTCCACATTCGAGGTAAGTTCGTATGTGATAAATTTCAATACAAATGTATTTTATTTGCTTTGATATTGCATGAGTTGCGAATACGAGACTGTGGATATGAACGATAGTGATTCGATGACGATTTAACATTTGAAATCCCGGATGAACCTTAGGAATAGTTTAGGATGCTAGTGACATGTCATTAGGGGATACAGTGAGTTGGCTTCGAGCCATGATATAGCACTTCGAGTGCGAGATAAACTAATTTGGTTTTGAGCCATGCATATCGATTGATTTGGCTTCGGGCCATGATATCAGTATTTCGGATAAGTTACCTTGATTTGGCTTTGGGCAATGGTATATGTACTTATCGTGTGAGAACCTCGAGTATTCGACTTCTATTCCAAATGATTCAATGGGTGAATGAAAGGTAAGGATGTGTATGAGATTTATACGAAATGGTACAGGTATGTACATAAACTATTCTACCATTGAATCGAAGAAATGATGATAAAAGTATATAGTTTGTGAATGAGTATTTGAAAGGTTTGTTAGATGATGTAAGATACATGTTGATGTATTCAAATTATTGATTTATATTTATGTAATTGTGTTAAGTTATTTCATACGAGCTTACTAAGCTTTATATCTTACTTTGTGTATTTTCCTTTGTTTTATAGTGATATCGAAGCTAGATCGGGTTCGGGGATCGTCGGAGATTGTTTCATACTACCACCTATCACTTGGTACCTTTGAACTTTGGTATTTTAAGTATATGGCATATATAGGTATTTTGAGTCATTTTGATCATGAGTTGATAATGATTTTGTTCATTTGAAATGGTTTGTAAATGTATATGTTTTGGTTTGTAAATATAGCCATGAGATTTGGCTTAAATTGGTGGATTTGGTCATGTGCTTATATGTGCATATATGGTTGATATTTGATGTTCATGGATGGATATGTGAATGACTTATATTATGAAGTTTGTGGAATTGGTATCATGCTTTTGAATTGGTGCAAAATGATGTATGTTTGGTAAAGGTTTAGTTAGTTGATTGGTATATGTGTTTTGGTATGTTTCGATTGAGAAAAACATAAGTTGTAAGCATGTTGGTAGTTAGTATTGGAAATGGTATGAATTAGCCTTGATTATGGCTAAATTAGATGTTCAATTGTATTATGGATTGGTGCCATTTTGGTTGTTTAGGTGAGCATAAGTGAAGGTGGCAAATTGGCTTGGTAAATAGCCTATTTTTGTCTATACGGGCAGAGACACGGGCGTGTGTCTTAGCCGTGTGTCCCCTGGTGTTGAAATTGAAATGAAGTTAGTATGCTCCACACGGTCTCACACACGGGCGTGCGATCGACCGTGTGGTACAAGTCAGTATACCCCCTAATTTGCACACGGCCTAGCACACGGGCGTGTGACTTGGCCGTGTTGCATAAGTCAGTATACCCTATAAGTTTGGACGGCCTAGCACACGGCCTGGAACACGGGTATGTGTGGCCACTTCGAAGGCACACGGGCTAGACACACGGGCGTGTGGTTGGCCGTGTGACCCAAGTCAGTAAGCTCACTTGTTTGGACATGGGGTAGGACACGGGCTTCGACACGACCATGTGCTCCCATTTTGAAAGTTCACACGGGCGTGTGTCCCCTGTTTTGAGAAAATTTTTCTAAGTGTTGGAAAAATTTCCCAAGTTATCAGTTTAGTCCCCAACCACTCCTAAAGCATGTTTAGGGCCTCGTAGGCTCGTATTAGAAACAAACTAATTGAAACTGAATGATGATTGCATGTATCGTTTAATGTATGAGAAAAGTATGTTTAAATGTGTTGTAAATCTGGTAGTACTCCGTATTCCTATTCCGGCATTGAATACGGGTGAGGGGTGTTAAATTTATTTGTATCAGAGCTACGGTTTAGTTGATTCTAGGACTAACATAGCGTGTGTGAGAGTCTAGCTATACATGCCATATATAAACTGTGATAGTGTGATGACTCCTCACATTTTTAAATGTGTTTTCATATCGTAAATGGATCCCAATCGAGTTATAGCTGATAAGGTTGAAAGTAATATGCCCGCTCCCGCTCAAGGGACAGCGCCGTCTGACTCTAAACCCGTAACAGGCAGCCAGGGAGGAGAGGCTAAAGAAGCCTTCTTCCAAATGATGAACGAGTGGTTCACTCAATATATTCGAACGAACTCGGCTGCTCAACAACCTCCACCCCTTCCTAATCCCCAACCTGTACCCGTAGCTCCTCAAGCAGTCGAGCTTTTAAGATTGAGTAAGCCTCCAGTTGATAAGATCCGTAAACACTGGGCTGAAGAGTTCAGAGCTAATGTTGATGATGACCCTGAGAGAGCCGATTTTTGGCTTGAAAATATGATTAGAGTGTTTGATGAGCTTTCTTGCACACCGACTGAATGTTTAAAATGTGCTATATCACTTCTGAGGGACAGTGCATATCAGTGGTGGAATACATTGGTATCAGTGGTGTCGAGAGAGAGAGTCACCTGGGAGTTCTTTCAGACCGAGTTCCGTAAGAAATACATCAGTCAACGGTTTCTAGATCAAAAAGCATAAAGAGTTTTTAGAACTGAAACAAGGACGCAGACTGTAACCGAATATGAAAGAGAATTTGTACGGTTGAGCAAGTATGCTTGGGAATATGTTTCTACTGAAGAGATTATGTGCAAACGTTTTGTTGACTTGTTGAGCAAGGATATTAAACTTCTGGTCAGGATATTAGATTTAAAAGAATTCGTCGTGTTAGTTGGTTGTGCTTGCAAAGCCGAAGACTTTAGTTGAGAAAAGAAGAAAGTTGATTCAGAAGCTAAAGGTTCAAAGAAGAGACCGATGAATAAACCTTATCATTCTTCATCAAAGAAATCTCGAGATTCATTTAGTCGATTGAATGCATCAGTGGGATACTAGAATAGAGATCGTGGAAATCAACATGTGAATTCTAAAGCTCATGCTACTTCTGTCTCGAGGGTTGGCAGCGTGAGAAATAACAAACCTGAGTGCCAACAGTGTGGGGGATGACATTTTGGAGACTACTGGAATAAGAATAGTAAAGCTTGTTTCAAATGTAGCTCGCCAGATCACTTTATTCGAGATTGCCCAGAGTTATTCGAGAAAGAAAAAGTTCAGAATGTAAGATCAAGCAATACAACTGCGAGAGGGAGACCACCGAGAAATACATGGAATGTATCCAGTGGTAGAGGTATGACTAGGGACTCAGCTGTGAGATCCGAGGCCAGAGCACCCGCTAGAGCCTATGCTATTCGTGCTCGCGAAGAAGCGTCATCCCCAGATGTTATTATCGGTATACGACACTAATGTTATTACATTAACTGATCCTAGATCGACTCATTCATATATATGTATGAATTTGGTGTCTAATAAGAGTTTCCCTGTTGAGTCTAATGAGTTTGTGATTAAAGTATCGAACCCCATAGGAAAGTATATGTTAGTTGACAAAATATGCAAGAATTGTCCATTAATGACTCGGGGTTACTATTTTCCGACTGACTTGATGCTTTTACCATTTGATGAGTTCGATGTGATTCTGGGTATGGATTGGTTAACTCTACATGATGCTGTTGTGAATTGTAGATGAAAGATTATAGAATTGAAATGTCAGAATAATGAAATTCTTCGAATTGATTCTGATGAGTCGAGTGGGTTGCCTATAGTGATTTCGTCGATGTCGGCTCAGAGATATGTGAGAAAAGGTTGCGAAGCTTATCTTGCTTATGTTTTGGATACAAAAGTGTATGAATCACAGATTGAATCAGTGCCAATTTTCTGTGAATATCCAGATGTGTTTCCTGAAGAATTACGGGGGTTGCCACCTGCTAGAGAGGTTGAATTTGCTATTGAACTAGTGCCGGGAACTTCACCGATATCTATAGCTCCATATAGAATGGCTCCGACGGAATTGAAAGAGTTGAAAGCTCAGTTGCAAGAGTTAACGGATAAAGGTTTTGCACGACCAAATTTTTCGCCCTAGGGTGCGCTAGTATTGTTTGTTAAGAAGAAAGATGGGTCAATGAGAATGTGTATTTATTATCATCAGCTCAACAAGGTTACGATAAAGAATAAGTATCCGTTGCCGAGAATAGACGATTTGTTTGATCAGTTGAAAGGTGCAACCGTGTTTTCAAAGATTGACTTGAGATCTGGCTATTATCAGTTGCGAGTTAAAGACTCAGATGTGCTGAAAACTGCGTTCAGAATGAGGTACGGACATTATGAATTTCTTGTTATGCCTTTTGGACTAACTAATTCTCTTGCCATTTTTATGGATTTGATGTATCAGATCTTTAGACCGTATTTAGACAGATTTGTTGTTGTGTTCATTGACGACATTCTGATCTATTCACGAGATGAGTCTGAGCATGCCGAGCATTTGAGGATTGTGTTGCAAACCTTGAGAGATAAGCAAATGTATGCTAAATTCAGCAAATGTTAGTTTTGGCTCCGGGAAGTCGGATTTTTGGGACATATAGTTTCAGTGTAACACCCCTAACTCGTATCCGTCGCCGGACGAGGGTTAAGAGGCATTACCGAACATATCGAAACATATCACAAACATTTCATTAACATTAAACATTCACAATCATTCCATAGCGAAATATACACATAGAGTCCCTTTAGAAGGTCTACGAGACCTTAAACATGCTTTAGAGAAGGTTTGAGACTAAACCGATCTCATGGGGGAACTTTGCGGAACTTAGAAAATTTTTCTTTCAAAACAGGGCACACGCCCATGTGGCTAGGCCGTGTGCCTCACACGGTCATGCCTTGGACCATGTCTCAGCCTGTGTGCAACACTGACTTGGGTCATACGGTCTGGTACACGCCCATGCTTCTTGCCCATGTGGCATACTGACTTACTTCGAATTACAACCTTGAGAGACACTGTCGATACACATGCCCGTGTGCTCAATCGTGTGGGCAAATATAGGCCACTTGCAAGGCCAGTTTTCCACCTAAAATTGGGTCATACCTACGAGCATCAAACAAGCATCAATTCATGCCCCAAAGGAACCCAAAAACATACCAAATCATGCACAATTTGACCCATAATAACATCATTCATTTCCATATACAAAACCAACTCAAACATACCAATTCAAAGTACCAACTTCACAACAAAACATGTGATTCATACATCATATTAATCCATTTCGATTCAAAGCATTTCTCATCATATCAATTTTCCAAATCAACATGAAACTTACCAAAATTGACCATTTCTTTTGGCCATTCATGAGCACATCAATACATACCAAATTTTGCATCACATAGCATGCACTAAATTCACTCCAAAATCACATTCATTATCAAGCCATATCACATGGCTATATTTACACATTTCAAAACATAATCAAAGTTCTCTAGCCTATACATGCCATACTTTAATATGTACATTTTCAAAAGGTACCAAAATATAGTTCGATAGTGTGGTGATGATCCTTGACGATCCCCAAGCTCCCAGTAGCTTCGATAATCTATAAAACAATGCAAACACACACAAAGTAAGCTTTCAAAAGCTTAGTAAGCCATATACAAATAAACTTGTCTCATAAACAATTACAAACTATTTCATACATATGGTTCATGGCATAACACAATCACAAGTCATATTTCTCTTATATCTCAATTGATCATGTTCACTTACTCATAATCGCATATCATGTAATGTAGCTCACTTATCAAATGATCATATCCTTAAATGGTAATTAGACCATTATACTTTAGTATGGATAAAAATGGACATGGATAGGTGAAATTT
Source organism: Gossypium sturtianum (assembly GCA_025698515.1). Lineage (NCBI taxonomy): Eukaryota > Viridiplantae > Streptophyta > Magnoliopsida > Malvales > Malvaceae > Gossypium > Gossypium sturtianum. The sequence goes on along the minus strand of CM046947.1, from coordinate 68,797,180 downwards.
TGAAGTTTTTCATTAAGGGCATTTTAGTCATTTGGTTAATAAAGACAAAATTTAACAAATAAAAGATGTTCATCTTTCTATTTTCATCCCCCAGGCTGAATTTCACAAGGAGAAGACATAGCTAGGGTTTTCCAAGCTTCCAAGCTCGATTGTAAGTTCGTTCTTGTCCCATTTTTAACGATTTTTGTATTTTTGAGATCGTTGTAGCTTGATTTAGCTATTTCAAGGACTAATTTGAAAGAAATGTGAAGTTTAAAATTTCACCCATGTTGAACATGTATGTATTTTGATGTTTGATGGTAGAAAATGCATTTATGTTATTTGTTAAATGACTTTTGCTAAGTGATTTTCAGTAAAAATGTCAAAAAGGACTTATTTGTAAAAGTCTATAAAATGAGTAGAAAAATGTGAATAAAATTGGAAAATGTGGGCTGTTATGAGTATGAAAATGGTTCGGCCAGGCTTGGGTTTTTAAGAAATTGAATGAAATTCATTTTACGAGCCTAGGGACTAAAGTGTAAAATGTCAAAAGTTTAGGGGCAAAAATGTAATTTTTGCCATAGTGTGGTTTTTGGCTGAATTGAATAATGTGATGATTTAATGAGATGAATTTGGTATTATAGATCAAGAAAAATGAAGTTCGGGTCTAGATCGGGGGAAAACCAAAGTGTTTGACGATTAGGTCAATTTTTGCTATTTTTGTACCGAGGTAAGTTTGTATGTTAATAATGCAATGTTATGTTTGTATTTTAGTGTTTTGATATTGCATGAATTGTATGATTGATTCTATGAGCATATTCGACAAAGTTCCAGCAAGAGAGAAATCCCGGTTGAACCTTAGGAATAGATTAGGATACAAGTGACATGTCACTAAGAACCCATGTGAATATGTAATTATGTGATTTATGTGTCCCGGGTGCTGGTCTTGTGTGTCCTACCAGTGGCTGGGCATACCGACATGAGTTGCGGATACCTGACAGCTTGTGTGAGCAGCACTGTGTAGCTACGTCTCGACTGACAGATTGTGTGAGCAGGCCTGTGGATAGCTCGGGAGCGAGCCTATATGTATTACGAGATATGTGATAGCATTGGCTACATATGTGGCACTTATGTGCACAGTTTCCGTGTATCCAATAGTATTCCAATTGGTTCAACGGGTATGTCAAAGATAAGAAAGCATGTGATTATGTTACGAGTTGGTACAGGTATGTAGAAAAAACTCAAAGGATATGGATTCAGTATATAATGAACTATCGGTAAGAATGTGATTGAGTAACTTATGCTCATGAAGTTTAATGACATTTATGTTGATGTATGTTATGTTATTCATATGATGAGCTATTGGTAAGATTGTGATTTAGTAAGTTATGCTCATGAAGTTTAATGACATTTATGTTGATATATGTTATGTTATTCATATGATTCGCTATTGGTAAGAATGTGATTGAGTAAGTTGTGTTTATGAAGTTTTAATGACATTTATGTTAATATATGTTAAGTTATTTATATGTGAAATGTATGAATAATGTTTTGTACTATTTGCATATGAACTTACTAAGCTATATAGCTTACCCCCTTTCTTTCCATTATCTTATAGTGTCACCAAGCTATCTCAGGATCGGAGTTCGCATCACACTATGAAACGATTATTTTGGGTATTGATGAGCTTAACATTTTGAGTATGTGGCATGTACAGGGACTTAGTCATATTTGTTATATGTGTCATTGTGATTGTAGCCAATATGTTGGCTTGTGATTGTCAAAGGCTTGTTTTGATATTTGGCCATGTAGGTTGGCTTATTTGGGCTATCATGGTTGTAAGCCTAAGTATATATATATGTGAAATGTTTGGCAATGTGGTCTATTGAAGAGATGATAAAGTGGTGTACAATTAGGTATCTTGAAAGTAGTCAGTTGTGACTTAATAATTGTTGTGAGTATGATGGATATTGATATTGTGTTGGCATGTGTTGGTCATAATTGTGGATGTTTTGGTTGCCTAAGTATGTTATGTTTTGTAACACCCCTTACCCGTATTCGACACCGGAACCGGGTATGAGGCGTTACCTAACTTAATGGACCTCATCATACAATATCGAGTCATAAATCTTTGTTCAAACTTAAAACCTTTCATTCATATTCATAACGTCCCTATTATAGGCCTGCAAGACCCAAAACATACATACGAGGTGGTTTGGGACCCAACCGGAAACAAACAAAAACTTAGAAAAATTTTCATCAAAACAGGGGTCACACGTCCGTGTGGCTTGGGACACGCCCATGTGGGTAGGCCGTGTGGTCACACACACCCATGTCCTTAGCCCGTGTGACTCTCTATTTATGACGTCATCAACAAAATTGGGTCACACGGCCAAGTCACACGCCCGTGTGCTTAGGCCGTGTGGCGAATTAAATTCCGAAAAGTAAATGCAGACTTCACACGCCCTGGGCACACGCCCATGTCCCAGGGTCGTGTTCTCCACACGATTGAGACACACGGCCGTGTCTCTACCCATGTGGCCAAGAAAATGGCTATTTACCAGACCATTTGGCACCCTCATTTGCACATACTTAAACACAACTTCAATCCATCCATCCCAAACGCACATAACCACATCATATAAAACCTTTAGTATAAGCACACACGTATAAATAGGCATTACAACTCATTAAACAATATGAACCAACACATTTGGACGAATCAAATGAAACATACACAATTTACTAATTCCCTATACATGCCATAGACTCAAAAGGTTTTGCATTCACTTATACCCAACATGATAGCTTGATAGTGTGATAGCAATCTCCGGCGATCTCCAACTCGAGCTAATATAAAACCCTACATGATATGAGAAAGGAAGGGGAGTAAGCTATAAAGCTTAGTAAGTATGTATTTAAATAATAGTCAATTTATTACCATGCTTTTAACAATCCTTATTTTGAGTTCTCAAGATAATGCCATCATTATTGCATAAAATTTCTCAATTCACTTATGTTCATCTTGAGCTGTCTACTTGAGTTACAGTAACTAAATTATTTTTATCTGGAGATACGGAACTCAAAATTAAGATCCGCTAATTTTTCTTGAAACTAGACTCACATATCTTCTAACCATAAGATTTCCAGAATTTTTGGTTCAACCAATCAATACAGTTTATTCTTTAAAGTTTCCCCTATTTCGCTGTCTGACAGTTCTAACCCCTCTTCACTAAAAAATTATTTTATCATTGCAAAGAACTCAGAAGACGTTTCCGTTTGTTTATATTGAAAATAGACTCATTAATAAATTCAATAATATAAATTTTATCACTTTATTATTTTTTTAAAATTTTTAATGAATTTCCAAAGTCAGAATAGGGGATTCCGAAATCATTCTGACCCTGTCTTTTAAAAATTCAAATATCTCATATTCTGAAATTCCTTTTCTTACACCGTCTCTTTTATGAAAAAGTAGACTCAATAAGCTTTAATTTCATATCTTATTAAACTTCTAATTCAATTTCCACCATATTTGGTGAATTTTCAAAGTGATTCAACTGCTGCTGTCCAAACTATTTTATTGCTAATTTTACTCTATCATGTTTTCTTTGTATTAATTCTTATTTACACACTTATAACACTAAAGCATATCCATAGTTAACCATGCCAATAGCTAGTCATAATCAAACATTTAAAAGCCATTCATTGGCCAATTTAACTTATACATCAACAACAAAAACTTGAACGTTTAATTTCTCAATTTAATTTCGCTTAAAAGCCTCACACATGATCACAATCCACATTTCCCACATATTCTTACATCATAAGCATGGACTTAGCTCTTTGTCATTGATGCATAAACTTAGCTCTTTGCCCATCGAACTACTCGGAATATCAAAGGATACTCAATCTCATCATACATGTATCACGATGCCAATGCCATATCCCAGATATAGTCTTATATGGGATCTCATCTCGATGCCTACGCCATATCCCAGATATGGTCTTACACGGGATCTCATATCTTGATGTCGATGCCATGTCCCAGACATGGTCTTATACGAGATTGTATATAGATGTCGATGCCATGTCCCAGACATGGTCTTACACGACATCTTTCTTTGGTGCCAAGGCCATGTCCCAGACATGGTCTTATACGGGACCTACATTCGGAGCCGATGCCATGTCCCAGACATGGTCTTATACGGGACCTACATTCAATACCGATGCCATGTCCCAGACATAGTCTTATACGAGACCTACATTCAGTGCCGATGCCATGTCCCAAACATGGTCTTATACGGGACCTTCCTTATCTCATGTTGTGACTGGTATCCTTGTTATTCCGAACGTTCAACTGTGACTTCAACTTAACATATTTTCATCATACTCTCATCGGGGCATCATTAATCAATTTCATGGAAATAATATATATTTCTCATAGTATAAAGTAATTAAAAACATAATAACATTCTATAACATTAATTTCACACAAACTTACCTCGATACCAAAATGGCAAGAAGGGACCTAACCGTCAGTTACTCGTTTCCCTCCCGTTCTAAGTCCGAACCTCGTTTTCCTTGATTATTGAGCTTGAAAGCTTGAAAACCCTAGCCATGGCTTCCCCCATGCTAAATTTGGCCAAGGAAGAAGATGGACAAAGGTTTTTGGCTTTTATTTTGTCTTTTAGTCCATTTAATTACGAAATTACCAAAATGCCCCTATTTTAAAAATATCCTATTTCACTTATCTAATGTCCATTTTTGTCCAACAATTTAACCAATGGTCTAATTTCCATTTAAAGACCTCCAATTTAAAATTTCATAGAAATTGGACACTTCTATCATGTGGAACTCAACTTTTGCACTTTTTACAATTTAGTCCTTTTGACTAAATTGAATGCCCAAACGTCGAAATTTTCGAACGAAATTTTCACGGAAACTTTCCGTGAAATCGTAGACCATAAAAATATAATAGAAATAAGATTTTTCTCGTCGATTTGTGGCCCCAAAACCCTTTGTTCGACTAGACCCAAAATCGAAGTACATTACAATTCTCCCCCTCTTTATGGATTTTTGTCCCCGAAAATCTTACGTAAAAAGTTGCTTTCAACTCTCTGAAACACTTTCACTAATCTTCTCAGAATTACAAATCGATTTAATCTCATATATCTCTTTCCAATATCCTTTAAACTTTAGCACACAGTACCGGAGTACACCGTCAAAATCTGAACTACTCTCTTGGGCTTATCATTGATATAAAAACATATTACTGTGCCAAAATGCAATTGCATACTCAGAGTTTCCTATGGCTCATCCCATAATTGTGATGTAACCTCCAGATCTCTATTCGACATAATGGAACTGACACTCTGCATAATCGAATAACCTCAGAAACATATTACTCGGCTAATCTGTCAAATAAGAAATCTGTACATAATGAAATGATCATACGGATCTTTCTTTGTTAAATGATCAACCATAAACCAATTAACATCTTACTTTTCGGGGATAATGACAATCTCGATATGAAATCTATGGTAACTCTATCTCATCATCACTTCCTTACCATCACTGACTATATTAGTCCTGCATATACTTGATTTCGGCTTACTTGCTAACAAATAAACGTCTGAACATAAAGTCAAAAATATCGTGATACATACTCAATCACCAGAACATATACTCCTATAACTGCACATTTTATTATTCTTGGATGAATTGACGAGCTACTCTCGAGTCTCGTACAAAACTTCTGTACAAACTCTAGGTTACCCGAAGACGTGAATTCTATCTCGAACAATAATAATACTTGAGAATCGAGTCCAACTTGAAATTGAATAGAAAGTCGTTTCACATCTGTACTCTTTTAGTTCACCACTCTCTATCACATCTCTGAGCTTCTCAATTCACAAAGAAAGAATCACTTAAGCTTTTAACTTAGCTAGAACTAGTCCATCATCAAATAAGATCAATCAAGTAACCAGTACTCACAAAAATAAACAAAAATTTTCCATTCAAGCATCTGTAACCATACTTTCTTTCCAAAAGGTAATTCGATAATTACTCAGAGTCTTTTAACATCTCAAAACATTCACGTTGTCTTAGTTTCAGATCTTTCTACGATATTAGATACTTTAACCCATTAGGATCAGGAAGCATATGACGTTTTTTCGTCGAACATACGAAATCATCCAGTTCACAACACAGATATAAAAGTGGCTGTCTTTAAATTATTAGTCGAACAGTTCTTTTTCATGTGACTTTAACCGTCTAAAAGTGCAAACTGGTTCTTTACATTCTTGTATTAAAACATATCACGATCTGTTCAATAGTACATCATTGAAAAATTGCAAATTCCTTACTCAATTCAAACTGAACTCAGAACTAGAGCTTCGGTTAATAATACTTTCAACTGTTTAGAACTTTGCTAACATGCATAGATCATTCGAATTTTCATAAATGTGATGACTTTATCAATCGGTACAGCTTTAACTCATAATAACATCATTCGATTAGAACAATCCAATAGGCATATCTCTGTATCATACTTTCTAGAATATAATTTCTTCATTCAAACTATTCGTCTATATACTCGTGAATGTACAAAATTCATTACTATACTTGAGGATACTTTAAATACACATAACTCAATTGAATCGAATAGCCGAGACTAGCTTCTTCTATATCTGTGACATTGCATAATCTATGTAATCTTTAAAACATTCTGATATTTCTTCTAAAACTATTTTGACTTTCCAACTATTCTCATTTCTGTATACATTACTAATTATTTCATCAATAAACTCTTTAGTTTCACACTTATGAACTTATTCAACATGGTTCTCGTAAAATTTCGTCATAAAGTATCACTAGTAATGGGGTGAGGTCGTAAAGCCTCTAACTTGACTCTCATTAATACACACATATGACTCAACATTCATCATTAATGTAATATCATCATAATAACATAATTCACTTCAGATAATTTAATATACTTATTCATTTTACGAATGTTTTCTGCCATTCACAATTTTAAACAATGAATTTACATACTAACATTTGTCAAATTAGAGAACGCCTTACGGGTTCGAGTACGTCGTTTACTTGATGCCATAGTCCAACTATGGTCTTACACGTACACACATGTACTGCCGTGGTCCAACCATGGTCTTATGTCCACAATGCCATAACCCAGTTCTGGTCTTTTCACTGAAATGCCATAGCCCAGCTATGGTCTTACATTCCATATTTTTCCATGGTCCAACCATGGTCTTATCCATTAATTCATCATTAAACGATCGTAGTCATCTCATGCGTTCTACTTAATTTGATCTTCCAGTTCAACTTTCATACTATTATAATATTTGTGGTTTCATAACAGAGTCATAAAACAAAACATTATATATTCTCTAATTTAACAATTAAACATGAGATTCAACTATGTGGACATACTGATTATACATTATTCAAACAAGTGTACATACACACATATTCCGTCCATTGGGTAAGTTTACTTATCATTTTCACTTATTCAAATAGGTTGGGTATATATCATCATATGCATGCCAAGCTAACATAAATGAGCTTATCACCACATAAACTTTCATTTTATTCCATGTTTCCACATTTCTCAACTCATGGTTATCTCACTTTGTACATTAACACATACATATCATGAACTTCTATTCATACATTTCTAAGTTTCGTCTCATCACAAACACATTTCAATCACCTCAATATCATTTTTCAGCATTATCGAAAATAGCTCGGTTGGAAGTCATCTCTGTCTTAACAAAACAATTACGTTAGAGCTAGGATATATCACACTATCACGAGTAGTAATATGGCATGTATAGCTAGACTCAGATACGCTAGGTTAGTCTGATAATTGACTAAACCATAGCTCTTATACCACTAAATGTAACACCCCTTACCCGTATTCGACACCGGAACCGGGTACGAGGCGTTACCTAACTTAACGGACCTCATCATACAATATAGAGTCATAAATCTTTGTTCAAACTTAAAACATTTCATTCATATTCATAATGTCCCTATTATAGGCCTGCAAGACCCAAAACATACATACGAGGTGGTTCGGGACCCAACCGGAAACATACAAAAACTTAGAAATTTTTTCTTCAAAATAGGGGTCACACGTCCGTGTGGCTTGGGACACGCCCATGTGGGTAGGCCGTGTGGTCACACACGCCCATGTCCTTAGCCCATGTGACTCTCTGTTTATGACATCATCAACAAAAATTGGTCACACGGCCAAGTCACACGCCCGTGTGCTTAGGCCGTGTGGTGAATTAAATTTCGAAAAGTAAATGCAGACTTCACACGCCCTGGGCACATGCCCATGTCCCGGGGTCGTGTTCTCCACACGGTTGAGACACACGGCCGTGTCCTTGCCTATGTGGCCAAGAAAATGGCTATTTACCAGACCATTTGGCACCCTCATTTGCACATACTTAAACACAACTTCAATTCATCCATCCCAAACACACATAACCACATCACATAAAACCTTTAGTATAAGCACACACGTATAAATAGGCATTACAACTCATTAACCAATATGAACCAAAAAATTTGGTCGAATCAAATGAAACATATACAATTGACTAAGTCCCTATACATGCCATAGACTCAAAAGGTTTTGCGTTCACTTATACCCAACATGATAGCTTGATAGTGTGATAGCAATCTCTGACGATCTCCAACTCGAGCTAATATAAAACCCTACATGATATGAGAACGGAAAGGGAGTAAGCTATAAAGCTTAGTAAGTATGTATGTAAATAATAGACAATTTATTACCATGCTTTTAACAATCCTTATTTTGAGTTCTCAAGATAATACCATCATTATTGCATAAAATTTCTCAATTCACTTATGTTCATCTTGAGCTGTCTACTCGAGTTCTGATCACTAAATTATTTTTATCAAGACTACTGAAACTCAAAATTAAGATCTGCTAATTTTCCTTGAAACTAGACTCACATATATTTTTACCATAAGATTTCCAGAATTTTTGGTTCATCCAATCAGTACAGTTTATTCTTTAAATTTTCCCCTGTTTCACTGTCCGACAGTTCTGACCCCTCTTCACTAAAAAACTATTTTCTATTTGCAAAGAACTCTAAAGACATTTCTGTTTGTTTTTCTTGAAAATAGACTCATTAAGAAATTCAAGAATATAAATTTTAACCCTTGTTTATTTTTGTACAATTTTTAATGAATTTCCAAAGTCAGAATAAGGGATTCCAAAATCATTCTGACCCTGTCTTATAAAAATTCAAATATCTCAAAATCTGAAATTCTTTTGCTTACACCGTCTTTTTTATGAAAAAATAAACTAAATAAGATTTAATTTCATATCTTATTCAACTTTTAATTCAATTTCCACCATATTTGGTGAATTTTCAAAGTGATTCAACTGCTGCTATCCAAACTATTTTATTGCTAATTTTACTCTATCATGTTTTCTTTGTATTTATTCTCATTTACACACTTATAACACTAAAGCCTATCCATAGTTAACCATGCCAATAGCTAGTCATCATCAAACATTTACAAGCCATTCATTGGCCAATTTAACTCATACATCAACAACAAAAACTTGAACATTTCATTTCTCAATTTAATTTCGCTTAAAAGCCTCACACATGATCACAATCCACTGATCGCTGTAAATCAGAGTTTTAAAATTTATAAAAGAATGATCGAACCTGGAAACTAACTCTGACAACGATTAAAGGAAAGTGGACCTATCGAACAGTAGTATAGTTTAGGCAAGACCGGATTGTCGAACCCAAAGGAACTAAAAGTACTAATACTAACTTTCTTTTTATTATTTAGCCTAAAATAAGTGAAGTTGTTTATTAATCTAAATTAATTAACTACTAAACTAAAGACTCTAAGACAAAGAAGAATGAATTTGGAAAATAACTTGGGAAAAACTCAGTTAATTTTGGAGATACCCTAGGAAGAATCCACCTAGACTTCACTTGTTATCTAACACTGAACCATACGATTTATTCATTTAGTTTGATCCGTAAGACTCCCATACGTATATTAAACCCTCTCTCGAGACGAATAACGTCTAACCCTAGGTTAATTAGTGGAACTCTCATTCTCTTATAATAACCCCCTAGAATAGCAGTAACTTGATCTATGGATTCCCATATTAGGTTTCACCCTAATCCGGCAAAATCTCGTCACCCTATCTCTAGGCGTGCGATCAACTCCGCTTAATTATGTTGGATCTACTCTTAGGCAGGGTCTATTCCTCCTCTACCTAAGCACATTAAATTTGAATTAAGCTCACATAATTAAGAACAAACTAAGTATTTATCATATAATTCAGAAAACAATAACAAGATTCATCATAGGTTTCATCTCTTCGTATTATCAGAAGGGTTTAGTTCATAACAATAAAGGAAAACATCTCAAGAGAAAAGATAAAACAAAACATAAGAAATCCCTAAAACCCCCTAAAGGAATTGAAGAGGAGATCCTCCGTCTTGAGTATAATTCTGGCTTCTTGAGATGAATCAACTGGCTATCCCTGAGTGAATCCCCACAAATCTGCCTTCTCTGGCCTAGCATGACGCCCCTAGACGATGGCTTTGGGCTCCCTCTCTTAGGTCATACTTAGGGTGTATTTATAGGCTTTTCAAACACGTTTCTTTCTCCCTAAGTATCCTTTCCCGAATGAAATTGCTCTTCTCCACGGCAGAGGCACAGCCATGGCACACGCCCGTGTGAATCATGGCCAAGCTGTGTTCGGATTTCTTTAATGAGACACGACCGTGTGAGTCGGGGTTAGACCTTGTTCTAGATGATTGACTTGGCACGGCCGTGGGGGTCCAAGTCTAGGCCGTGTCGATTTCCTCTTTAGCCCGTTTTGGTCCGTTTTGAGCCCGATTCTCATTCTTTTTATCCTTAGGTGCTTTCCTGAGTATAAGACATGAAAATAAAGGATTAAGAGAACCTTTTTACATAAAATAAGGGATAATTCATCCAAAAGCATACTAAATGTGGGCCTAGAATATGTTACTATTTCGGTTTATCAAATACCCCCACACTTAAGCTTTTGCTTGTCCTCAAGCAAAATTCTCAACTTACAATTAAAACGAACTTTCTATAATTCATAATAGTCATTGATAGTGTCTCATCATAATTCAGAGATAATTTATACATGGATAATTCAACTCAAAGTGTCCTAAAAATTCAAACAATATAAGCCTTATATTTTGTAGCACAAAACATAGGTGTTTCCCTTCATCTAAATAATTACCTCTGATTCGAAATTGTCAAGGATTGACATCCTCACTAAAGATTCACTCAAATCACTCAAAGTGTTTAAGGTTAAAAATTTAGGCACTCAAAAGTCGAACATGAAGAGTTAATCCCATAGGCTTGCATGAAAATCAAATCTCCACCACTGAAATATGAGATGAAACACAAATCAAAAGGTCTTTGTTAGGGTTGTGCTTGGGGCTAGGGTTAAGGTGTGGAGTAAGGCTGAATTAGAGGGTCGAGAATCGAGATTGAATTGACAAATTACCTAACTAGGAACTAATGAACTAATAATTACATCAATTGAAAACTAATAATACTAATAATACGAGCTTCTTCTTTGATATTTGGAATAAATGTATAAGCTCATTTAATCACATAACTAATAATGAATAAACTTCGTCGCTTTTTTTTTAAGAACAAACTAAATACATAATAAAGGATAAATTACTAAAATTCATAATTAGGCAGCTAATCAAATCAAATCTCGATATAAGGGTAGTCAAAAGGAAAGGTGATAACAAAAACAAAGGGTTTCGGGTTAATATTAGTGGGTGAGTCAATAAATAGGTTTGTTAGGATTAAAAGGGGTTCACTGGAGGTTAATTTGTAAAGGTAGGCTTTTAATGGAGTAAGTGGGTTAGATCCTAGGTGCCTTTATCATCTTTGTGTATCAAATCAAAAGTGTGGTCTCGACATTTATAATCGATGCAAGTTCTAGAATAACAAATCAGTGTTGACATACTCATAATCAATAAAGTGAGCAAGAAAAAGAATTTATGCTCTATAAGGCTCAAAATCTCACAAAATTTATGGGTATTATGATGTCAACCTCGTAAATTTCAAACTTCAAAGTAATATTTAAACTCAGTTCGACAACCTAGAAAATTTTTAATTCAGAAAAATAGACTTATCATGCTTGATTCTCTAGTATTCTTCAAATTTAATTATCAATGCACAATTATCAATGACTTAATCTAAAACATATCAATAAAAATCATAAATCATCAGAAATTTCATCCTAATTAGTAATATGAGTAAATTACTTAAAAATAAGACTAAATTTTGGGATTTTGAGAATAATGAAAAAAAATTGGTATATCTAAGATTCACCCCCCGCACTTAATATGTACATTGCCCTCAATGTACAAAGATAGATAATATCATTATAAAATCATAAGATATGGGAAGAAGTGAAACTCCCTGAATTTTCAGATGGCATCCTTGTATGATGGTGTGAAAACTTGACTTATTGAGATGACTGTGTAGAAACGATGTTTCGTTCCTTGAGTGATAAATTAAATCTGTTTGTTCTGCGAAGTCATCAGTTAGATGTCGTGGGGCGGATTTAAGCAAGTGTTTGTTAGTAGGATTCTATGGTTAGATAGCCAATAAAAACATGAATAAAGTTATGAAATATAAAAGTCAACAGAGTTTAAATTAAAGCAACAGAACTGAAAATAAAAATAAAGAAAAGAAAACAAAAAAAAATGTAGGGACTCAAAGTTCCTCATCGTTAGCTGGGTCGCTGGGTGGTTGAGGCGACGATGAGATATGGAGGTGTTGGCATATCTGTTGGAGGGTGGCCTCCAACCTATCAAATCGTCGAGTGTTGTCAACGTAATACTGGTCTAGGCATGCAGAGATATCTGCTAATGAAGTTGCTGCATGTGATGGTCGCTGGCTCAAAATCGGTGCCTCCTATGATGGTGGTGGGATGTCCTCGGGCTCCCCCTCGTCTGTGGGTGTCACTAATCGGTACTGAGGAGGGTCAGTCCCCCGACGATATTGAATCATCCTCATGTGTAGCATCATCTAGATGCCCTGAGGTATCATCTGTCCCATCAATGTGAGTGAAGAGATTTATGCATCTGTGTTAAGAAGACCAAAGTGTCGAGCCAGTAGTGTTATGTACGGCCCCATCGATAAAATCCCCTTCCTGTGCGGCTCTATCTGATGTTGAATTGCACAGGCGATGAAATATGCCAGGTCAAAAACGTGCCCTTCTGACATGCACGATAGGTAGTAGACATCGTGCTTGTTTACCACACCTGTGCTTTCACGTCGTCCCGTGATGGTGTGAGCAAGAATGGCGTGAATATACCGTAGGGGTGGGCCAAGGGCTGTCGCCTTCGAGCGACTGGGGTCGTAGACATTCGTGGTGGGTGCTAGCCGCGCCCGGCAATAAAAAGTGCGATGGAGTTGACGGTCTAACTCGGAGAGTGGATTGTCTGCTATAAACTCCTCCGTATAAAGTCCGAGTGTTGTGCCGAATTGTGGTACGCTCTATCGATGTACCGTGCCCCTTAGCCAGAATTGGACTGTGCCTGGGTCGTCATATTGGGCCATCACTGTTTGTAAGGTAAAAGTGGTGCAGAACTCGAGAGTGAGTTCCAAATATGTGGGCTCGATGATAGAGAAAAATTTCTCCCATGGCTCGGTCGAGATGAGGGCCCGAATGTCGGCTGCTAGCCCGACCTGTTCCACAGCGTCCTAGTCAATGCACCTATCGGTGCCAAGGGGTCGTTGTCGAAATGTCTTATATCATTCTTCCTGAGCTTCTTGAGTGAATTGAAGGAGACGGTGTCTTATTTCGGAAGAAGCAGTGGTTGAGGACGATTCGGGCCCCTTTCTTTTCTTTGTTGGGGCGACCGTGGTTCGTTTTCCTCGTGATGACGACATTGTACCTGAAATAATGGATATTTAAGTAGTGTTGGTACCAAATTGTTCTCTAGACCCAATATATTTAAATGCTCAATACGATTATTCACCTAAGAGCAACTTATTCTAATTTTACCTAGCAAAATATCAATATGAAATTGATCTAACAACGATAAATAGCGACAAATAGCTATCAATCAAGATTTTCACTATAAACATTCTTGGGAAATGAAACATTGAAACAAGTTCTAAAATGAATTTTAAAAGAAAATAATTTATGCTTAATACTAAAACTAAACAAAATGAGACAATATGAAATGAAATTTATCAAACTTTAAGTCAAGAAAATAAAGTAGTGGAGGGAACCAGGGGTCGTGATGGTGCAAATCGGTTGGACACGGGCGGAGCACGGTGGTGCTGTGAGGTGTTCTGCAGGTGAATGGTGGTGGGGCGGGCGTGTTTTTCCTGCAGCACGGTGGTGGCGCGGGCGTGTTCACGGTTTTACTATGGTTTTCTTGAAAGAAAAGAAGGTTGAGGGTTTGATGGGGCGGTGGAGGGTTTGAGTGTGGCCGGATTTGAGAGGGATGAAGCTTAAAATTTGGTTTAGGGTTGATTTGGGGGAAGGGTGACGGTTAAAGTTGCTTAAATAGGGATACGAGCACGGGCAGGGGCCACGCCCATGTTTGATTTTTATGCTCCCGTATTTTTCGCGATTTTGAATTTTAGGCGCGTTCAGGTGGATTTGCCACGGTCGTGTTGCTTATGACACGCCCGTGCATGATAAGTCAGTAACCTCACACGGTTGGGTGGCACGGGCATGTTTCTCCCGTGCTTAACAAGTCAGTAACCTCACACAGTTAGTAGGCACGGCCGTGTTTAGTCTGTGCTTAATAAGTCAGTAACCTCGCACAGGTAGTCGGCACAAGTGTGGGATATTGTCACAGCCCGTGTTTGAGGAAAAAGATTCTTCTTTGTCGTGCACGGCCGCTGGCACGCCTATGGTTTATCCCTTGGCTTCTGCACGGCCACGGGCACGCCCGTGTATAAGGCCGTGTGGTCTAAAACCTGCGCTTTATTAGATTAATTAGTATGAAGTTAGATGCTAAACAGTTAAAAGTATAATGTTAGGAAAGTTAGTGCTCGGGTTGCCTCCCGAGAAGCGCTTGTTTATAGTCTTAAACTAGACTTTCCCTATTTTTGGTTTTAAAAGAAGGTTCCTGGAGTAGAAGCTCCTCTCTCATATCTCTAAAATCTGCACCATTATAAATTTTTAGTCGGTGACCATTTACCTTGAATGTGCCTTTAGTGGGGTGAGTTACCTCAATTGTGCCGTATGGAAAAATTGTTTTGATCATGAATGTGCCTGACCATCTTGATTTCAGCTTCTCAGGAAATAATTTAAGCCTTGAGTTGTACAGTAGGACCAAGTCCCCTACTTCGAATTGTTTCGACTTCTTTAGACGAGCGTCGTGGCGTCGCTTAGTTGCCTCTTTGTATAGTTTCGAGTTCTCGTAGGCCTCAACTCTCCATTCGTCTAGCTCGTTCATCTGCATCATTCTTTTCTTTCTGCGCAGTTGCTAAGATCAAAATTTAAAACTTTATGGCCCAAAAAGCTTTGTGTTCTAACTCGAATGGTAGATGTGACTTTTCCCATATACAAGTTTGTATGGGGATGTCCCTAGAGAGGTTTTAAATGTTGTTCTATAGGCCCATAAGGCATCATCTACTTTTAATGCCCAATCTTTTCTGTTTGATTCAACCATTTTTTTCTAGAATGCGCTTGAGTTCTCGGTTTGCTACTTCAACTTGCCCACTGGTTTGAGGGTGAAATGGGGTAGCTATCCTGTGGTGTACTCCATACTTTTTTAAGACTTTGTCAAATTAAGTATTACAGAAATGAGTGCCCCTATCACTAATGATAGCTCTAGGCGTTCCAAATCGAGAGAACAGTTTCTTGAGGAACTTAACTACTACTCTAGCATCATTATTAGGTAGAGCTTCGACTTCCACCCATTTTGACATGTAATCAACTGCCACTAGGATGTATTTATGTCTGAATGAACTAGGGAATGGCCCCATAAAATTAATACCCCATACATCAAATATTTCACATGATAGCATATATGTTTGAGGCATTTCATCACGTTTAGAGACATTACCTGTTCTTTGACATTTATCACATGAAGCGACATACATGTTGGCATCCTTGAATAGAGTGGGCCAATAAAAACCTGATTTGAGTATCTTATGTGCTGTCTTAATTCCACTGTAGTGTCCTCCTGAAGGTCATGAATGGCAATGTTCTATAATCTTACTTGCTTCTGTCCTTGTAACGCATCTTCGAATTACCTGATCTGCACATATTCGGAAAGAAAGGGATCTTTCCAAAATAATTTTTGCATCAAGCAAAGAATCGCTTCTTTTGGTGATGTGTTAATTTTTTGGCAAGATGTTAGTAGCTAAATAATTTGCAATATCCGCAAACCATGGTACCTCAGAATGAGTTATCGAAAAGAGTTGTTCTTCTGGGAATGAATCATTTATCTCTCCTTCATTTAGCTATTCGATATGGGGGTTTTCGAGTCTAGAGAGCTGATCAGCTGCAAGGTTCTCAGCTCCTTTCTTATCCTGTATATCCAAATCAAATTCTTGTAAAAGTAAAATCCATCTTATGAGTCATGGTTTCGCATCAGGTTTAGTTAATAGATAACGAAGAGCTGTGTGGTCAGTGAAAACGACAACTTTAGATAATAATAAATACTGTCTAAATTTGTCAAAAGTAAAAACTACAGCTAGCAGTTCTTTCTCCGTGGTGGTGTAGTTTTCTTGTTCGAGTGTCAAAGTCCTACTAGCATAATAGATTGGCTGAAAATGCTTGCCTCTTCGTTGTCCCAGAACTGCACCTACTGCGAAATCACTTGCATCACACATTAGTTCAAAGGGTAGGTTCCAATCAGGTGCAATTATAATCGGAGCATTTATTAGTTTATCCTTAAGGATATTGAATGCGTCTAAACATTCCTGATCAAAATGAAAGGAACATCTTTTTCTAGTAATTTTGTTAAAGGCTTAGCTATTTTAGAAAAATCCTTAATGAATCTTCTATAAAATCCTACGTGTCCTAAAAAACTTCTAGCGGCCTTAACTGAACTAGGAGGAGGTAATTTTTCTATGGTTTCAATCTTTGCTTTATCTACCTCAATCCCTTTACTAGAAATTTTATGTCCTAATACAATTCCCTCTTGTACCATAAAGTGACATTTTTCCCAATTTAAAACAAGGTTCGTTTCCTCACATCTCATTAAGACTCGTTTTAAATTTTTAAGGCAAAGATGGAAAGAATTACCGTATACGGAGAAATCATCCATAAATACTTCCATAATATCTTCGACGAGTTCATCGAAGATTGCTAACATGCATCATTGAAAAGTAGCAGGAGGCGTTACATAATCCGAAAGGCATTCTACGATAGGCAAACGTACCATATGGACATGTGAACGTTGTCTTCTCTTGATCTTCAGGTGCTATTGGGATTTGGAAATAGCGGAGAGTCCGTCTAGGAAGCGATGAGTACATATGCCACGATAGTCTTTCTAACATTTGATCAATGAAGGGCAAGGGAAAGTGATCTTTTCTAGTGGCGTCATTCAGCTTTCTGTAGTCGATGCAAACTCACCAACCTGTGACTGTCCTGGTGGGAATTAGTTCATTCTTTCGTTAGCCACCACTGTCATGCCCCTTTTCTTCGAAACAACCTGCACAGGACTTACCCACTTGCTATCAGAAACAGGATAGATTATTCCAGCATCTAGAAGTTTAATTACCTCGGCTTTCACGACTTCTTTTACATTGGGATTTAGTCGTCTTTGTGGTTGCACGCATGGCTTGTACTCATCTTCCATTAAAATTTTGTGGGTACAAAATGTTGGGCTTATTCCCTTAATGTCAGAGATTTTCCAAGCTATGGCTTTTTTATGCTCTCTTAGTACCTGTATCAACTCCTCTTTTTCCTTGGGTTCTAATTCCGAAGAGATAATTACTGGTAACATAGAATTTTCCCCAAGGAATGCATACTCTAGGTGCTTTGGCAGTTGTTTTAATTCTAAATTCGGTGGTTCATCAACAGAGGGTTTTTGTTTGAAATCATCATCAAATTTGATGCTTTCTTTTTCCGTTTGTTTTGATGACAATTTTAGCTCGGAAGCTTCATCTTCTTCCCCCTCTTCTTGAGTGAGACACAGTTCCATCGTGTCATCATGCAGGATTTCCTGTAATGAGTTTTGAATGAGATGGTCATTGGTATCAACAAAATAACATGAATCATCTTGTTCTCTCGAATATTTCATGGCATCATAAATTTGAAAAATAATTTCCTCATCACCTATCCTTAATGCAAGTTTACCATCACCTACATCAATATGACCCTAGCAGTAGCTAAAAAAAGGCGCCCTAGAATTAAGGGACCTCAATGTCTTCATCCATGTCAAGCACAACAAAATCAACGGGAAAAATAAATTTATCAATTTTTACCAAGACGTCTTCGATAACTCCTCTAGGATATTTAATAGATCTATCACCAATGAATACTCATCCCTCTGGGTTTTGGTTCCCGAGATCTAGTCATTTAAACATCTTATAAGGCATCAAATTAATCTGGCACCTAGATCGGCTAATGCTTTCTTAACATTTAAACTGCCAATTAAACAAGAAATAGTAAAACTTCCTGGGTCTTTTAATTTGGTTGGTAACTTGTTTTGGAGGATGGTCGAACATTCTTCATTAAGCTCCACCATTGATATTTCTTCAAGCTTCCTTTTATTCATCAGGAGTTCTTTCAAGAATTTTGCGTACGTCGCCATTTGTGAAATGGCTTCGACAAAAGGTAGGTTAATATGTATTTGTTTAAAAAGCTCGAGAAACTTACCATATTGGGAGTCTAATCGCTCTTTATTCAACCTTGCTGGATATGGGATCGGTGGTTTACTTTCTTTATGTACTGGAATTACATCCTCAATTCTCATATCATTTGCTTTGTCATCTACGGGTGGCATTCTTTTCTCTAATTCGACTAGCTCCTTTCCACTTCTTAGTGTAACTGCCTTTACCTGTTCTGTTTCTTTAGAGAAAACCGCTGATCGAATTTCGGAAACCATCTCAGTAAGTTGTTTAATTGACTTAATAAGTTCCCCAACTTGACTCTCGATCGTTTTGATCGATGTTTTTTGATTATCTAATGTTGTCTCAGACTTTTGGAAGCGGGCCTCTGCTGATGCCATGAATTTGTTCAGCGTCTCTTCAAGATTCGGCATCTTTTCTTGCAAATAGGGCTGATTTTAGAAGGTTTGAGGAGGTTGTTGTCTCTGGTTTCCCTGATTTCCTTTTCCTCCCCACAAAAAATTTGGGTGGTTCTTCCAACCTGGATTATAGGTATTGCTATAAGGGTTATTATTAGATCTGAAATTATTACCTATATAGTTCGTCTGTTCGCTTTCTGGTTGGTATGGTGGGTACTCAGGATTCGCCACGGTTCCACCTGTGTCGCACTGTATCACTGAATTTACCTGCGAAGAACACAAACTATCAATCTTTTTATTCATCATCTCTACTGATTTGATAGCATGGTTACTGCATCGAGGTTGTAAACTCCAGCGGATTTTGTTGGCCTTGTCCTTGTAACTTGCCACTGATAGTTGATTAGCGACATCTCTTCTATAAATTCGTAGGCTGCCTCAGGAGTTTTGTTGTTCAAAGTTCCACCGATGGCTGAATCAATTAATTGCCTCGTTGAAGGATTCACACCGTTATAAAAAGTTTAGACTTGAAGCCACAAAGGTAAACTATGGTGTGGGCATCTCCTCAAGAGATCTTTGTATCTCTCCCATGCATCGTATAATGTTTGTAAATCCATCTGCACAAAAGAAGAGATATCATTTCGTAATTTGGCCATTTTGGCCGGTGGGAAATATTTTAATAAAAACTTTTTGGTCATTTGATCCCATGTGGTGATCGACCCTCGTGGTAACGAGTTTAAACACTGTTTGGCTTTATTTCTTAGTGAAAAGGGAAATAGCCGAAGACGTATGGCATCGTCAGAAACGCCATTTATTTTAAAGGTATCACAGAACTCTAAAAAGTTAGCTATATGAGTGTTTGGATCTTCGTCCTGCAAACCATCAAATTGAACAAATTGTTGAATCATTTGAATAGTGTTAGGCTTTAATTCAAAATTATTAGCAGCTATAGCAGGCCTAACAATACTCGATTCTGCTCCTGTTAAATGAGGTTTAGCATAATCATACATAGAACGAGGAGCATTCTGATCTGCCATATTGTTTTGTGGTGGAGGATTATTCTCGTCCATCCCTTCAGTAGGATTGGATCTGTCTTCTCGCTCTTCTTCTGTGTAGTTTAGGGCTCGCCTAATTTCTCTACGATTTCCTCAAGCGGTAGCTTCAATGTCACTGTCGTATACTAATGGTCCTGTTGGGTTCCTTCTAGTCATAAACTAGAGGCACCTGCTAGGAAAAGAAAGAAATAAAATTAGCAAAATTGAAAACTAAACTATAAACCAAAAACAAAGTGTGGAAAATAAAAAATAATGGCTAAAGTAATAAAAATAAAACTTTCTTAATATTTTAGTACCCCGGCAACGGCGCCAAAAACTTGATAGCTGTAAATCAAAGTTTTAAAATTTATAAAAGAATGATCGAACCTGGAAACTAACTCTGACAATGATTAAAGGCAAGTGCACCTATCGAACAGTAGTATAGTTTAGGCAAGACCTGTAACACCCCAAACCCGGCCCAAACACCACGACCGGATCTGGCATGTCACTAAGAAGATTTAGTAAAACATGTTGCATTTTTTTTTGAAAAAAACGTTGGTTGAGTCTAAACATTTATATCGGAAAACTTAATAATTTGATAATTTATATAAGATATAAATTCTATATGATGCCTTTATGAATTACAAACCGAAACTTAGTACATGCCCTGGTTTCAATTTTATCGGATAATTCAAGTGTCTGAAAGTAAAGCCCAAAAACCGAAAATATAAAACTAATGGCCCATGGCCTTATTACAATGAATTAATGAACCAAGGTAACTAAAAATATTAAGAATAAATAATTTTAACATGCCCTTTTTCTAAATCAAATAAACTCCTGCATGGCCACATTGTGCTCCTCTCTAGCCCGGTCCGATGCACTAGGTGTCACCTGGAAAAATGTTAAACAACGGGGTGAGTCACGAGACTCAGTGTGCAGCCCTCATGCACCATCAGGTTGGGCCTTAGCCTACAGAACAGAATAATAGAATATCATACAACAAAAATTATGCAAAGCCCAACCCAATCCTAGGTTTCCATCCGCTACACACCACCCTTTACCTGCCAATCACACCCTTGGGGATTTCTACAATCAACCCACGCCGCTACACACCATCGATGGCAGTCATGCTGCAGTTAGCTGCTCATCATCAGATTTGTGACATAGTCACCAGAACGGATCGTGGCAGAGCCACTACAACAGATCGTGGTAGAGCCACCAGAACAGAACACTTCCCCTTTCATCAATCACCCAACCCCGTGCATACATAGAAATCGGCGTACATATAAAACATATCATCTCAACAGAAACATTCACTTATGAATGACAGAAATCACTAACCTGGTGATTCACCTTTACCCTCCACGGGATTTCAACAACCATGTCGGGATTTTGTCATTTAACAGAATATAGACAGATTCATGCATATATATATCAGACAACAAAGATGGTGTGAGAAATTACACACCTGATTATGCTTAATGCTATGCTATCGAAATTGATGCTTTCCCTAGCCGAAATCGTGATTATCAGATCACTATGTCGCCGGTCAAAGACTTCACTTTAAGAGATTGATTTGAGTAACCACCCAACAAGGTTAAATGTCACATTGGAGACAAACCGATTTAATAAAACGACGAAGATAAATCTCCTTACCTAAATTGATTAAATCCCGAAAGTAGTATAATTCGAGTGCTACCGACTAGAATCCTAGGCGATTAAATCTCCTTCAAATCGCGGGATGCCGCCCATGAAAGAAAACACAAGATCAGTCCACCATGTAGCCATTCGACTATGGTCTCTAAAAGTCGGAGAAGATTGGAAAAAATATAGCACAATCGACACTTACCTCTACAGAAGGTTTCGGCTACCCCTTTGCAGAAAGATTCGGCAATCACAGAAGAAGATCGAAGCGTAGAAGATTAGAGATCTAGGAATTTCGGCTTTTAAAAAAATCCTGAAAAAAGATGAACAAGAAGAATGCTGTCTTACAAGGGATATTCGGCCAATGTGTTTGAAAGAGAAGAGATAGAAAATAACAGTGTTTCAGCAATTGATGAGACTTCAGAGGGTTTTGACTAGAAGGAAAAAGAAAAGAAAGTGGAGAGGGAGAGTGAAGTGGTGATTTCGGCAGAAAAAAAAAAAGATGACAAGAACTCAGTAGGCAAATTTTTGGCACACTCATTGCCTATACTAAACCGATTCTTCCCCATCTCCTGTGCTTGATTTTCGGCCAACACTAGCCTCCTTGATAGATCCTCATCCTATCCCTTATCTTTCTCAAAACACCCATCCAAAAGTGTCTTACATCGCACCACTTCCTCCCTCCTTTATCCGAATAATATCACATATTTTAAAACATTAAAAATCCCCTATATTTTAGCCTTGTTGCCGTCCCCCCCTAGCCTCCTTTAGGTGCCGAATTTGGCCAAAAACATGGGCTCCAAGTGGCCCAAAACTTGGACCCTTAGTGACGCCAACTCCCTTCCCTCTTAGTGGCGCCATTTTGCCACTGGGCCACAAGCCCACTTTGATATTTTAAACACAAATACCTATCTTAAATGCTCTAGAGTGCCTACCCAAGAATTTAGCCAAGGCCTCAGCCCATACCTGAGCTCAATCTGAACCCCCAACTCTTAAATTAACACATTAACATATATCACACCAAAATGCACAGGCCCATTAATTCGAGATGTTACAGTTCTACCCCCCTTAAAATAAATTTCGGCCTCGAAATTTACCTGATAAGAAGAGATGGGGATACTGTTGTCGCATAACATCCTCTGGCTCCCATGTCGCTTCCTCCGCACTGTGGTTTCGCCACAGCACCTTGACCAAAGGGATAGACTTCCTTCTCAACACATTTACGTCTCGATCCAAGATTTGCACTGGTTCCTCCTCAAAAGACAAATCTGGCCTTACTTCAATCTCTTCTACCGGCACAATATGCGATAGATCCGAACGGTAACGTCTTAGCATCGAGACATGAAACACGTCATGTATCCGCTCCAACCCTGAAGGCAACTCCAATCGATACGCTACTAGTCCCACACGTTCTAGTATCCGATAAGGTCCAATAAATCGAGGACTTAGCTTACCCTTCCGACCAAATCTCATCACCTTCTTCCAAGGCGACACTTCCAAAAAGACTTGATCTCCCACTGCAAATTCCAACTCCTTATGCTTTAGATCCGCATAAGATTTCTGCCGATCAGACGCTTCTTTTAACCGAGCCCGTATTACCCTAACTTTTTCTTCCATCTCCGAAACTAGTTCTGGACCCAACACCTGACGCTCACCCAACTCTGTCCAACAAGTAGGGGTACGACATCTCCGTCCGTATAACGCTTCATAAGGTGCCATTTGAATACTAGATTGGTAGCTGTTATTGTACGCGAATTCTGCCAGAGGTAAATACTCCTCCCAACTACCCCTAAAATCAATGATGCAACCTCTTAACATATCCTCCAAGATCTAGATTACCCTCTCAGACTGACCATCCGTCTACGGATGGAAAGCGGTACTAAAGTCTAACCTTGTTCCCATCGCCTGATGCAGAGCCTTCCAGAATCATGACGTGAACCTAGGGTCTCTATCCGATATGATCGACACAGGTACACCATGCAGTCTCACTACCTCGGCCACATACAGCTTAGCCAACCTTTGCAGAGAATAGTCAACACGAACCGGTATGAAGTGAGCAGACTTTGTCAGCCGATCAATAATCACCCAAACCGAATCCTTCTTAGTGGGCGTAAGAGGTAACCCACTAACAAAATCCATCGTGATTCTTTCCCATTTCCACTGCGGAATCTTCACCGGCTGCAACAAGCCCGAAGGCAACTGGTGTTCCGCCTTCACCTGCTGACACGTCAAACATTTACCCACGAATTCTGTTACCTCTTGCTTCAGACCTGGCCACTAGAATTGCTCTTGCAAATGTCGATACATCTTCACCCCTCCAGGATGCATAGCGTAGGGGCTACTATGTGCCTCCCGCAGAATCATCTGCCTTAACTCAACATCCTTTGGCATACAAATTCTCTCACGAAAACACAGAACCCCATCACCATTCAAACTATAGTCCTCTCCTTCGCCACTTTGTACTTGCCGGAGTCGAGCACTCAAGACATCGTCAATGAACACCACGACAAACTGATCAAGGTATGGTTGGAACACCCAATTTAACATATCCATAAATGCTGCTGGCGCGTTTGTTAACCCGAACGGCATCACCAAAAATTCATAATGACTGTAGTGAGTTCGAAATGCCATCTTATGAATGTCCCCTTCCTTTACCTTTAACTAATGATAACCCGACCTTAAATCTATTTTAGAGAAAATCGAAGCTCCTTTGAGCTGGTCGAAAAGATCGTCGATTCTCAGCAGCGGGTACTTGTTCTTAATCGTTAACTTATTCAGTTGACGGTAGTCCACACACATACGCATGGATCCTTCCTTCTTCTTCCCAAATAGGACCTGCGCTCCCCACGGAGACACACTCGGTCGTATAAAACCACGATCCAACAGTTCCTGGATCTGAGCTTTGAGTTCCACCAACTCCTTCGGCGCCATTCTATAAGGAGCAATTGACACCGAAGCTGTACCCAAAAGTAGCTCTATTCCAAACTCCACTTCGCGATCCGGGGGTAACCCTGACAGTTCCTCAGGGAAGACATCCGCGAAATCTTTGACTGTTCGAACCTCGTCGACAGTCATCTCCTTAGCATCCAAAGCACTGATAAAAGCTAGAAACGCGTTACATCCTTTCCGAATCATCTTAACAGCTTTCAGGGTAGATACCACGTTGGACAAATAATTCCTTCCTTCTCCTAACACAACCACCTCCCCGCCTTCCGGGGTATTCAACTCCATGCACTTAGTCTCACAATCCAACTTAGCACGATGTTTCGTCAACCAATCCATTCCTAAGATAAGATCAAACTCTCCAAACGGTAATTCCATTAAGTCTGCCGGGAACACTACCCCTTGCGTCTCTAAAGGTACGTTCCTAAACAATTTGTCCACTACCCTAGATTGTCCTAAAGGACTAACCACAGTCATCTTCCTAGAAGTTGTTTCAGAGTCCATACTTAGGGTCTCAGATACCGAGCATGCAACGTAAGAGCGGGTTGATCCAATATCAATCAAAGCAAGAAATGGATTATCAGCTATAAGAAACGTACCGGTTATGACGTCCGGTGCGTCACCATCCTCCCGTCGACGAGCTGCATAAACCAGACCCGGCTGTCTCGCGTCTTGGGCCGGAGACGCAGGTGCCATGCCGGGAAAACCATCCTGTATTATTTATAAACATGCATGTTTCCAAAACCCATCTTTAGAAAACGTTTTGAGCCCAAAATCCCCAAAGCCGAGTTTTGAACTTGGCTCTGATACCAATTTGTAACACCCCAAACCCGGCCCAAACACCATGACCGGATCTGGCATGTCACTAAGAAGATTTAGTAAAACATGTTGCATTTTTTTTTGAAAAAAAACGTTGGTTGAGTCTAAACATTTATACCAGAAAACGTAATAATTTGATAATTTATATAAGATATAAATTCTATATGATGCCTTTATGAATTACAAACCGAAACTTAGTACATACCCTGGTTTCAATTTTATCGGATAATTCAAGTGTCTGAAAGTAAAGCCCAAAAACCGAAAATATAAAACTAAGGGCCCATGGCCTTATTACAATGAATTAATGAACCAAGGTAACTAAAAATATTAAGAATAAATAATTTTAACAAGCCCTTTTTCTAAATCAAATAAACTCCTGCATGGCCACCTTGCGCTCCTCTCCAACCCGGTCCGATGCACTAGGTGTCACCTGGAAAAATGTTAAACAACGGGGTGAGTCACGAGACTCAGTGTGCAACCCTCATGCACCATCAGGTTGGGCCTTAGCCCAGGAAGAATAACAGAATATCATACAACAGAAATTATGCAAAGCCCAACCCAATCCTAGGTTTCCATCCGCTACACACCACCCTTTACCTGCCAATCACACCCTTGGGGATTTCTACAATCAACCCACGCCGCTACACACCATCGATGGCAGTCATGCTGCAGTTAGCTGCTCATCGTCAGATTTGTGACATAGTCACCAGAATGGATCGTGGAAGAGCCACTACAACAGATCGTGGCAGAGCCACCAGAACAGAACACTTCCTCTTTCATCAATCACCCAACCCCGTGAATACATAGAAATCGACATACATATAAAACATATCATCTCAACAGAAACATTCACTTATGAATGATAGAAATCACTAACCTGGTGATTCGCCTTTACCCTCCACGGGTTTTCAACAACCATGCCGGGATTTCGGCATTTAACAGAATATAGACAGATTCATGCATATATATATCAGACAACAAAGATGGTGTGAGAAATTACACACCTGATTACGCTTAATGCTATGCTATCAAAATTGATGCTTTCCCTTGCCGGAATCGTGATTATCAGATCACTATGCCGCCGGTCAAAGACTTCACTTTAAGAGATTGATTTGAGTAACCACCCAACAAGGTTAAATGTCAGATTGGAGATAAACCGATTTAATAAAACGACGAAGATAAATCTCCTTACCTAAATTGATTGAATCCCGAAAGTAGTATAATTCGAGTGCTACCGACTAGAATCCTAGGTGATTAAATCTCCTTCAAATTCCGGGATGCCGCCCATGAAAGAAAATACAAGATTAGTCCACCATGTAGCCATTCGGCTATGGTCTCTAAAAGCCGGAGAAGATTGGAAAAAAAATATAGCACAATCGAAACTTACCTCTACAGAAGGTTTCGGCTACCCCTTTGCAGAAAGATTCGACAATCACAGAAGAAGATCGAAGCGTAGAAGATTAGAGATATAGGAATTTCGACTTTTAAGAAAATCCCAAAAAAAGATGAACAAGAAGAATGCTATCTTACAAGGGATATTCGGCCAATGTGTTTGAAAGAGAAGAGACAGAAAATAACAGTGTTTCGGCGATTGATGAGACTTCAGAGGGTTTTGACTAGAAGGAAAAAGAAAAGAAAGTGGAGAGGGAGAGTGAAGTGGTGATTTCGGCAGAAAAGAAAAAGATGACAAGAACTCAGTAGGCAAATTTTCGACACACTTCTTGCCTATACTAAACCGATTCTTCCCCCTCTCCTGTGTTTGATTTTTGGCCAACACTAGCCTCCTTGATAGATCCTCATCCTATCCCTTATCTTTCTCAAAACACCCATCCAAAAAGTGTCCTACATCACACCACTTCCTCCCTCCTTTATCCGAATAATATCACATATTTTAAAATATTAAAAATCCCCTATATTTTAGCCTTGTTGCCGTCCCCCTTAGCCTCCTTTAGGTGCCGAATTTGGCCCAAAACATGGGCTCCAAGTGGCCCAAAACTTGGACCCTTAGTGACGCCAACTCCCTTCCCTCTTAGTGGCGCCATTTTGCCACTGGGCCATAAGCCCACTTTGATATTTTAAACACAAATACCTATCTTAAATTCTCTAGAGTGTCTACCCAAGAATTTAGCCAAGGCCTCAGCCCATACCTGAGCTCAATCTGAACCCCCAACTCTTAAATTAACACATTAACCTATATCACACCAAAATGCACAGGCCCATTAATTCGGGATGTTACAAGACCGGATTGTCGAACCCAAAGGAACTAAAAGTACTAATACTAACTTTCTTTTTATTATTAGCCTAAAATAAGTGAAGTTTTTTATTAATCTAAATTAATTAACTACTAAACTAATGACTCCAAGTCCAGGCCGTGTCAATTTCCTCTTTAGCCCATTTTGGTCCGTTTTGAGCCCGATTCTCGTTCTTTTTATCCTTGGGTGCTTTCATGAGTATAAGACATGAAAAGAAAGGATTAAGAGCACCTTTTTACATAAAATAAGGGATAATTCATCCAAAAGCATACTAAATGTGGGCTTAGAATATGTTACTATTTCTGTTTATCATCCAGATTTCCCATATATTCTTACATCATAAGCATGGACTTAGCTCTTTGTCATTGATGCATAAACTTAGCTCTTTGCCCGTCGAACTACTCGAAATATCAAAGGATACTCAATCTCATCATACATGTATCACGATGCCAATGCCATATCCCAGATATGGTCTTACATGGGATCACATCTCGATGCCGACGCCATATCCCAGATATGGTCTTACACGGGATCTCATATCTCGATGTTGATGACATGTCCCAGACATGGTCTTATACGAGATCGTATATAGATGTTGATGCCATGTCCCAGACATGGTCTTACACAAGATCTTTCTTTGGTGCTGAGGCCATGTACTAGACATGGTCTTATACGGGACCTCCTTCATTTGGTGCCGATGCCATGTCCCAGACATGGTCTTATACGAGACCTACATTCAGTGTCGATGCCATGTCCCAGACATGGTCTTATACGGGCCCTTCCTTATATCTTGTTGTGACACTGGTATCCTTGCTATTCCGAACGTTCAACCGGGACTTCAACTTAACATATTTTCATCATACTCTCATCAGGGCATCATTAGTCAATTTCATGGAAATAATATATATTTCTCATAGTATAAAGTAATTAAAAACATAATAACATTATGTAACATTAATTTCACACAAACTTACCTCGATACGAAAATGGCGAGAAGGGACCTAACCGTCAGTTACTCATTTTCTCCCACGTTTTAAGTCCGAACCTCGTTTTCCTTGATTATTGAGCTTGAAAGCTTGAAAACCCTAGCCATGGCTTCCCCCATGCTAAATTCGGCCAAGGAAGAAGATGAACAAAGGTTTTTGGCTTTTATTTTGTCTTTTAGTCCATTTAATTACCAAATTACCAAAATGCCCCTAACTTAAAAATATCCTATTTCACTTATCTAATGTCCATTTTTGTCCAACAATTTAACCAATGGTCTAATTGCCATTTAAGGACCTCCAATTTAAAATTTCATAGAAATTGGACACTTCTATCATGTGGAACTCAACTTTTGCACTTTTTACAATTTAGTCCTTCTGAATAAATTGAGTGCCCAAACGTCGAAATTTTCGAATGAAATTTTCACGGAATCTTTTTGTAAAATCGTAGACCATAAAAATATAATAAAAATAAGATTTTTCCTCTTCAGATTTGTGGCCCCAAAACCACTGTTCCGACTAGGCCCAAAATCGGGTTGTTACATGTTTTGTGCCTTGAATTGGTGTAAGTGTTTGTGTGAATAAGGGTTTGCAAATGGCTTGGTAAATAGCCTTTATTTTGTCCACACAGGTAGACACACGAGCATGTGTCTAGGCCGTTTATGACACACTGTCTTTCCCATGGGCATGTGTTCCAGCCGTGTGTCCCCTGCACCTTAATTTTGAGAAACAGAATGTCCAAAATTGAGCACACGGGCAGAGAAACGGGCGTGGTCTCAGACGTGTGTGCTACACGGCCTAGCACACGGGCCTGTGGCACGACCATGTGGCACAAGTCAGAGAGCACCCTAAATTGAACATGGTCTGAAGCACGAGCGTATCCATTGGACCACACGGGCCTGTGAGCCCTGTAGTTAGCAAAAATTTTCTAAGTTTTGTAAAAATTCCCTGAGTTCTCGGTTTAGTCTCGAACCACTTCTAATGTATGTTATGGGCCTCGTGGGCTCGTATTAGGGACTTTACAATCGATTATGAATGGTTTTAAATTAGACGAAAATTTATGAATCAGAATTGTGTGATTACTTGTGATGTGAGTTCGGTAATGCCTCGTACCCTATTCCAACATCAAATACGGGTAAGGGGTGTTACATTTAGTGGTATCAGAGCTATGGTTTAGTCGATTCTCAGACTAACCTAGCGTGTGTAAGAGTCTGGCTATACATGCCATATATAAATTGTGATAGTGTGAGGACTCCTGACAATTTAAATTGTGTTTTCATTTAGTAAATGGATCCCAACCGAGCTAATTCTGATGGTATTGGAAATGATACTCAAGTATCTGAGTAAAGATATGTTTATGATGAGTTGAAACTCATAAAGGTATGGATAAAAGTTCATAATACTGCGTTGATGATAAATATTATGTTATATGTGTGTATATATGAGAGTCAAATTTAGAGGCTTTACAATATTCACACCCTTACCAGTATAGTATGGTACAATGAAATCCACAAGATTTAGACTTAATAAGCTCACAAGAGTGGAACCAAAGGGTTCAGTGGCCGAATGATTAATAATGTGGTCAGAGCTGAGAATGGGTTATCGAGTAAGGACAGATTTAGAAGGGATATCAGATTTTTTAGAAGGTCATCCAGATTACGTATTATCGCTTTTAAAGAAGAAATTAATCTCGACTAATGGACTCATTCAGGTATGATGTCTATAGAATGTGTTAACCGAAACTTCTGCTGAATTGATTTTTGTTAGTAAATGGAATAATGTGGAAGTAGGGATGACTGTAATAATCAGTGGAATGATATTTGAGTTGTAAAGATATCTGAGTACAACAGTTATAGTTGAATAGATTATGATGATATCTTCCGGGTATTCTATGTGTTCATTTATTTTCAAAGGTATATGTAACTGTTCGTTTTTAGATGAAATTCCTATTGTATGAGAATGCTAGCTAACTATAATGTTAGACGAAAGCACTGTTGCCTGGTTGGGTTATGATTGGCAATTCTTAATCTTCTTTGGGATTCTATTCTATTACGTTTGGTATAAAAGTTGACGGTGAAATTTATATGAGGCTATTATTCTGTTTCTACTGGTTGTTGTTTATATATATATATATATATATATGGAAAATATATTGTCTCTGTCACAACTAATTTCTCTGCGTATGAGCAGAGTTTTTCTCCTGGTTTTTCTCCGAGGAATCATTAAGATCTTTATTATTCAATATGGGTTGAGTTCTCAGAAATTAAGTATGGTCTCACATCTTGGATTTCATTATCTCAGTTTTCTTATTGTTCTTACTGTTTAATTTATCAAACATGGCTCATCGGTAAAGGTATTCAGTGATCAAAAATAATTATATTTATTACGGTTATAATTTCTAGTTTGATCATGGGAGCATGGTGATGCTGATCTCAGTTTTTTCTAGTTTTCGTGAAAGGGATTGACGTCGATAAAAGTATAGACGGTGGAATCTCAAAGCTCAAACTTGTATAATGGTTTTCCTTTCTCAGGTAAGCTCGATTAAGATCAACGAGTTAAATCGGGAAATTATGTTTCACTGAGCTAATGCAGTCTGTAAAGATCTTTGACTAGCATGTTAAAGGAATTATGAAGGAATGTATGTTTGAGTTGCTCTAACAACATGAAGAAAAGATTACTTTAAAATATTATTGTTTGATAATTGAGATCGACTCAATTGTTTCAAATAGGGCGGTTAGTTAGTTGAAAAGTATTTTGAGTTATATGGATTTAAGTTTATCTTTAGGTATGGAAATAAATTTCGTACATTCATGGATAAATAGATGAACGGTTTGAATGAAGAATTCATGTTCTAGGAGACATGATACAGAAACATATGTCTATTAGATTATTTCTAATTGAAAGACGTTATTATGAGTTAAATTTTTTCTGATTAATGAATTTATCGTATTTGTGAAGTTTGAATGGTCTGATACATGTTAGCAAAGTTTTAAACAACGAAAGTATAGTTAACTAAAGTACTAGTTCTGGTTCGGTCTAAATCAGGTAAAGAATTCGTGGTTTTTAGCAATGCGTTATTGAACGGATTGGGATGTGTTTTAGTACAAGTATGTAAAATAGTAGTTTATGCTTCCAGATGGTTAAAGTCATATTAAAAGAATTATCCAACACGCAACTTAGAGTGGGCCGCTATTGTGTTTGCATTGAGAATCTAGTGACATCTTTTGTTCGGTGAAATAAGTCACATGATTAATGATCGTAAGAGTTTAAAATATCTGATGTCACAGAGAGATCTGAAACTGAGACAGCGGAGATGTCGCAAACTATTGAAAAAAAGAAGATTATGAGTAGTTATTGATTAACCTTTGGGAAAAGTAAATATAGTTGCAGTGGCTTGAGTGAAAAATTTTGTTTACCTTGTGAACAAGTGTTACACGATTGCTCTTGCCTGATGATAGTTTGATCCTAGATGAGTTAAAAGCTAAATCGATGTTTTTATTGCAAATTTGAGAAGCTCAGAAATATGATAGGGAATTGCAAGCTAAACGAGTACAGTGCGAGTCGACTTCTGATTCTAAATCTCAAGTCGAACTTGATGACTATTTATTTTTCCGAGGTAGAATTTGTGTATCGAAGAATCCAGAACTTATACGGAAAAGTTTTGCACAAAGCTCAAAGAGGTAGCTTGTTTGTTCCTTTGGGGAAAAATAAAATGTACAGTTATTTGAGACAAATGTATTGATGGTCGGGTATGAAACATGATATTTCTGACTTTATATCTAGATGTTTGATTTGTCAACAAGTTAAAACCGAACATCAAATACCTTTAGAATTGTTACAGCTAGTGATGATGTTGGAACAGAAATGAGATATAAGTGCCTGAAATGGTCAAGCTATTTGGAATGTCAGTATTTAACATATTCATTAGAAATCTACAGTTTACAGTTCACTTCTTGATTCCAGAATAAATTATAAGAAGTTTTGGGTAAGCAGTTACAAATCTTTGATACCGTATTTTTACTCTTAGACTGACGGTCAGTTTGAGTGTGTTATTCAGGTTCTTAAAGATATGTTTTTATGTTGTATTTTAGAATTTAAAGGCAAACGGAAAAGACAAAATTGCAGTTAGTCAAAACTGCATGTCTCAACAGTTTTCAGTTAAGTATCAAAGTTGCACTATATGAGATTCTGTATAGCTACAAATGTAAAACTACATATTATTGGATTAAGTGTGATAAGAAAAGCTACATGGAGTTGGTATGATCCGTGAAATAGAAGGAAATGTAAAAGAGATCCGAGATAGATTTAAAGCAGCCTCTAATTGTCAGAGATTTTATGTGAATTTTTAAATGAAATAAATAGAGTTTTGAAATGGTGACAAAGTGCTTCCGAAAAATTTGCTATAGAAGAGAGTTTTTCGATTTGGTCGTAAAGGAAAGTTGAGTCCACGATTTATCGGACCGTACAAGATTATCGAGAAATTTGGGCCAGTGACTCATCGATTTGAAATACCGTCAAAACTTGAGAAGATTTATATGTGTTTCATGTGTTTATGTTACGATGGTACCGGTCGGATCCTCCACATATAATTTCTCAGATAGATGTTGAGATTTAGTCAACATGTTAAATAACGAAGAACCGACTCGAATTATGACACGTGACATTAAAGAGTTAAGAAACAAAAGCAAAGCTTTAGAGAAGATTCTATGGAATCGTCATGAGATAGAGGAAACTATGAGAAAAAAATATCCAAACCTTTTTTCTGGTAAGATTTTCGGGGACGAAAATCCCTAAAGGGGGTGAGTTGTAACAGCCCGATTTTGGGTCTAGTCAGAATAGTGGTTTCGAAACCACAAGTTCGACGTAGAAAATTTTATTTTTATTATATTTTTATGGTCTACAATTTTATGGAATGATTTCGTGAAAATTTTGTTCGAAAGTTTTGATGTTTGGGCACTCAATTTAGTTAAAGGGACTAAATTGTAATAGATACAAAATATGTGTTCTAGAATTTAGAGGTTTTTAATTGCTATGAGATCTTAAATTAGGGGTCCTTAAATGGTAATTAGACCATTATACTTTAGTGTGGACATGGACATGGATAGGTGAAATTTTGAAGTTTTTCATTAAGGGCATTTTAGTCATTTGGTTAATAAAGACAAAATTTAACAAATAAAAGATGTTCATATTTCTATTTTCATCCCCCATTGCTGAATTTTACAAGGAGAAGACATAGCTAGGGTTTGCCAAGCTTCCAAGCTTGATTGTAAGTCCGTTCTTGTCCAGTTTTCAATGATTTTTTTTTATTTTTGAGATCGTTGTAGCTTGATTTAGCTATTTCAAGGACTAATTTGAAAGAAAGGTGAAGTTTAAAATTTTAACCATGTTGAACATGTATGTATTTTGATGTTTGATGGTAGAAAATACATGTTTGTTGTTTGTTAAACGACTTTTGCTAAGTGATTTTCGGTAAAAATGTCAAAAAGGACTTATTTGTAAAAGTCTATAAAATGAGTAGAAATATGTGAATAAATGGAAAATGTGGGCTATTATGAGTATGAAAATGGTTCGGCTAGGCTTGGGTTTTTAAGAAATTGAATGAAATTCATTTTATGAGCCTAGGGACTAAAGTGTAAAATGTCAAAAGTTTAGGGGCAAAAATGTAATATTTTCCATAGTGTGCTTTTGGGCTGGATTGAATAATGTGATGATTAAATGAGATGATTTTGGTATTATAGATAAAAAAAATGAAGTTCAGGTCTAGATCGGCATTAAATGAGATGAATAAAGTGTTTGACGATTAGGTGCATTTCCACTATTTTTGTACCGAGGTAAGTTCGTATGTTAATAATGCAATGTTATGTTTGTATTTTAATGTTTTGATATTGCATGAATTGTATGATTTATTCTATGAGCATATTCAACGAAGTTTCGGCAAGAGAGAAATCCCGGTTGAACCTTAGGAATAGATTAGGATACAAGTGACATGTCACTAGGAACCCATGTGAATATGTAATTATGTGATTTATGTTTCCCGGATGTTGGTTTTGTGCGTCCTACCGGTGGCTGGGTATACCGGCATGAGTTGCGGATACCTGACAGCTTGTGTGAGCAGCACTGTGTAGCTACATCGCGACTGACAACTTGTGTGAGCAGGCCCAGGGATAGCTCGGGAGCGAGCCTATATGTATTACGAGATTTGTGGTAGCATTGGCTACATATCTGGCACTTATGTACAAAGTTTCCGTTTATCCAATAGTATTCCAATTGGTTCAACGGGTATGTCAAAGATAAGAAAGTATCTGATTATGTTACGAGTTGGTACAAGTATGTACAAAAAATTCAATGGATATGGATTCGGTATATGATGAACTATTGGTAAGAATTTGATTGAGTAAGTTATGCTCATGAAGTTTAATGACCTTTATGTTGATATATGTTATGTTATTCATATGATGAGCTATTGGTAAGAATGTGATTGAGTAAGTTATGCTCATAAAGTTTAATGACATTTATGTTGATATATGTTATGTTATTCATATGATAAGCTATTGGTAAGAATGTGATTGAGTAAGTTATGCTCATGAAGTTTAATGACATTATGTTGATATATGTTATGTTATTCATATGATGAGCTATTGGTAAGAATGTGATTAAGTAAGTTGTGTTTATGAAGTTTCAATGACATTTATGTTAATATATGTTAAGTTATTTATATGTCAAATGTATGGATAATGTTTTGTACTATTTGCATATGAACTTACTAAGCTATATAGCTTACCCCCCTTTCTTTCCCTTATCTTATAGTGTCACCAAGCTATCTCGAGATCGGAGATCATCGGAGTTCGCATCACAGTATCAAACGATTATTTTGGGTATTGATGAGCTTAACATTTTGAGTATGTGGCATGTATAGGGACTTAGTCATTTTTGTTATATGTGTCATTGTGATTGTAGCCAATGTGTTGGCTTGTGATTGTCAAAGGCTTGTTTTGATATTTGGCCATGTAGATTGGCTTATTTGAGCTATCATTGTTGTAAGCCTAAGTATATATATATGTGAAATGTTTGGCAATGTGGTCTATTGAAGAAATGATAAAGTGGTGTACAATTAGGTATCTTGAAAGCAGTCAATTGTGGCTTAATAATTGTTGTGAGTATGATGGATGTTGATATTGTGTTGGCATGTGTTGGTCATAATTGTGGATGTTTTGGTTTCCTAAATATGTTATGTTTTGTGCCTTTAATTGGTGTAAGTGTATGTGTGAATAAGGGGTGGCAAATGGCTTGGTAAATAGCCTTTATTTTATCCACACGGGTAGACACACGAGCGTGTGTCTAGGCCGTGTGTGACACACGGTCTGCCCCTTGGGCATGTGTTCCGGCCGTGTGTCCCCTGCACCTTAATTTTGAGAAATGGAATGTCCATAATTGAGCACACGGGCAGAGACACGGGCGTGTGTCTCCGCCGTGTGTGCTACACGGCCTAGCACAAGGGCGTGTGGCACGACCGTGTGGCACAAGTCAGAGAGCACCCTAAATTGAACACGGTCTGAAGCACGAGCGTGTCCCAGGGTCACACGGGCGTGTCCCTTGGACCACATGGATGTGTGAGCCCTGTAGTTAGAAAAAATTTTCTTAGTTTTGTAAAAACTTCCTGAATTCACGGTTTAGTCCCGAACCACTTCTAAAGTATGTTATGGGCCTCGTGGGCTCGTATTAGGGACTTTATGATCGATTATGAATGGTTTTAAATTGGACGGAAATTTATGACTCAGAATTGTGTGATTGCTTGTGATGTGAGTCTGGTAATGCCTTGTACCCTGTTCCGATGTCGAATACGGGTAAGCGGTTTACAGTAACTCTGTCTCATTTCCACTCTGGTATCATCACAGGCTGAAGCAAACCCGAAGGTACTTGATATTCAGCTTTAACTTGCTGACACACTAAACATCTCGCTACAAATTCATAATTGTCTCGTTTCAAACCCAACCACCAATACAGTTGTTTCAAATCATTGTACATTTTAGTATTTCTAGGATGAACGGATAAACAACCATTATGTGCCTCGTGTAAAATTTTTTGAATCAACTCTGGATTTTTCGGTAAGCAGAGTCTATCTCGGAACATCAAACAATCATCGGATCCGATTTGCTACACTGAATCACTAGTCAACTCGCATTGCACTCTTTTAGCTTGCAATTCACTATCACATTTCTGAGCTTCGCAAATTTGCAAAAGAAATACTGGTTTAGCTTTTACCTCATCTAAAATAGAATCTGTAACACCCCCTAACCCTTATCCGTCGCCGAAATAGGGTTACGGAGCATTACCAAACAATTCAGATCAAATACGAACAATCACATAATAATTTAACATACATTTCATAGTTTAATCATAAGGTCCCTTTAATGAGCCCTCGAGGCCCAAAACACGTGTTAAAAACAAATCGAGACTTAATTGGAAGCTTAGAGGATTTTTCGAGAAATTTCAAATTTTTACTAAGTCCAGGGCTCACACGCCCATGTGCCAAGCCGTGTGGACTCAAAATGAGCCTTATACAACAAGTTTACCAACCCTGCAATTCTTGAACAACAAGCAACTCAAAATCTAATTTTTCAACCAGTCCAAAACACGATTAAATACATTTAAAACATGTCAGAACTATCAATATAATGATCTAACTCATGTATGTTCATAGATATCTAACATAAATTATCTAAACAATTCATTTCAATACTATTCAATCAATTCAAATTAAAACCATGTAAATGACCATATTATAAGTCATATATTTGTATATATAGATCAACCAATATCATCTTATACATCATCAATATTCACATTTCAAAATGACATCAAAAGACAACCTAGGTACATGCCATTTTCAAAAGAGAAAATACTTCAACATGTGTTTGAGTTCGGGATCGGCTTTGGATGATGATTCAACGATTAGACTTTACCTAACTTGCGCACGGAAACAAACCGTACGCTGAGTATAAACTCAGTGGTATTTCTATAATCCGAAAACTTATTAAGCAAAAATTTATAATGATTATATACATAATCATACATAACAAAAATCATTCAATAAATAATCAATTTCATAAACTCATCATCCATATCACTTTCAATAATAATATCTTCTATTTCAATCTCACAATTGCCATTCAATAGCACTTCACAATAAATATCTCAATTTCAAGTTAAATTTAAATTTTAATATTAATTTCTTATTCAATATCATTCAATGTCAATCATTTGGTCAATTCATTCATATATCCCTATTAACATGACTCAGACTCAGACGGATACGCGGATCCAACCCAAACACACCAGTACAGCACTCAGTGCCTCATCGGCCATGCCGAAGTAAAATAATACGGTACTCAGTACCTCATCGGATTTATCTGAAGCAATAATAATAGGACACATAGTGCCTCATCGACTCAAAGTTGAAGTATCCCTGAACACTTCCAATCCTATGGCATGCCAACTATATCCGACATAGCCCGACATTGTTAATAGGGTATTCAATTTACTTTCAATTTTCAATCAATTCACATTCCAATTCAATAATCCATACATATTCACAATTCCAATTCAAATATCACAATATCAACACTTATCTCAATTTTCACTTACCATACATATCATTAATAAATACAATAAATAATTATTAAATTCGGATTATATAAATACAAATCGTAATTTCCCGAATTACTCCTCGTTGACTTACTCTTTTCCTTTCCTAGCCGAGGTCTCTGGCACCATGTTAGCTACTGAATTAAAACAATTAAAAATCATCAACAATACACTACAATTTCATATTAAATATTTCAATTTACATTCAACTTTTGTATAATTTTCAATTCAATCCTTAATCAAAACTAACTTTATTTTATTTACAATTTATTCATTATTTTTCATTCAATTAAATTAAAACTAATTTCAATTCTCTAATTTCACCATAAAACCCTAATTTCAAATTTATTTCAATTTAGTCCCTACTACATAAAATTTATAATTTGTTTTACAATTCAATCCTTTTCTCAATTCTAACTTAAAATTCTATCAATTCAAACCTAATTCTTCAATTAATTCAACATAACCCACATCTAAAAATCAACAAACTTTCAAATTTTCCAATTATATCAAGTAGTATTTTGTTCTAGGATTCCAAAAACATCAAAATTACAAGAAAAGAGACTAAATTGACTTACCAATTAAACCTTGAACCTTAAAACCCTAGTTTGTCCCTTTCGTTTTCTTTCCCTATTCTTCTCCCCTGTTTCGTTTTCCAATTCTGTTTCTTTTTCATCTTTTTGTTTCTTTATTTCTTTTATTTACTTTATTTTATATTATATAATATAATAATAATATAATAACATAATATCTTTTACTTTAATAATAAGTAAATAATTAATTAATATATGTATTTTATTTTACCACATGTATTTCACTATTACCACACACTTGTCACTTATGGTTTTATTGCTAATTTAGTCCCTTGACTTTTCTTGATTTTATAAATCAACTTTTACCTTATATTCAATCTAGTCCTTATATTAAATTAACCTTAATTCAAGCTTATTCATCTAACCAAAACCTAATTAACCACACAACTAACTTCGTAAATATTTTAATAAATATTTACGAATTCGTTTTACGAAAATGGATACCTGAAAATGCACTTTTCCGA
Organism: Gossypium sturtianum; assembly: GCA_025698515.1. Taxonomy (NCBI): domain Eukaryota; kingdom Viridiplantae; phylum Streptophyta; class Magnoliopsida; order Malvales; family Malvaceae; genus Gossypium; species Gossypium sturtianum. Next base: position 68,757,559 of record CM046947.1, on the reverse strand, counting down.
TTACCGTAAATTTTGGGTCGTTACAGAACCATCATCAGATAATGTCAACTGTGTATTCATGGCTCTCAAGGCAAACAACATTTTTTTACTCAAAGCATCCGCAACCACATTCGCTTTCCCCGGGTGATAATCCATCACTAACTCGTAATCTTTCAATAACTCGAGCCATCTCCGTTGTCGTAAATTCAAATATTTCTGGGTCATAATATACTTTAAACTTTTATGATCAATAAAGATGTGGCATTTTTCACCGTACAAATGATGACACCAAATTTTCAATGCAAAAACTATAGCGACCAATTCTAAATCGTGCTTCGGGTAGTTCTTTTCATGTGGTTTCAACTGTTTGGAGGCATAAGCTATCACTTTTCCCTCTTGTATCAACACGCAACCCAAACCATTCAATGACGTGTCGCTGTAAATCACAAATTCATTACCCGACTCAGGTTGAACCAAAGCTGGCGCTTTAGTTAGCAATACTTTCAACTGTTCGAAACTCTATTAACATTTCTCGTACCACTCAAACTTTACATCTTTCTGTAGCAGTCTGTGTTGGAATGACGGTACTCCCATGGCGCAGTAAAATAAAAATAATTTCGGCGATCCAAACCATGAATCCATGTGTGAGGAACGAATCAGGGTGAAATAATGGTTTCGAAATTTTGGAAACTTCAATCTGAGTAGACAGCGACACCTCGGCAACAAGAATTCCGATCTACTATCGAACCAAGCCGTAACCTTTTTCGATTTCAGCCTCTACGTAATCCACCCAGTTTGACGATGAATGGGAGAAATCTCTAAAACTGTTTTGGAGGTTTCTTTGCTTGACGGCTGCTAGACCTCACAAGCAATTTTTAGGGTTTCTTAAAAGCTCTGTATTAACCTATTACCTTTTATAATTGGTATAATGAATCATAATTAAAAATAAATAAATATAATAATGTTTTACTCGAAATTTATAATTACATTAATTATAACAAGGATTTCGGTAAACTATATTTATTTAAATTTATATACGAACCAAATTCATATATTAATAGAACTATGTTCTCATTATGTGTACAACATCCTTGTACATATAATATGTTAAATATTTGATTGCCCAATTAAATTAATTCTATAATTAATTTAATTCATGTGACAACCAAACACAATACCAACTATGTTATATTTCGTTCATTTCAACCATAGGGTGTGACCCTGTAGGTTCTTGTAACGTTAGCAGTAATACTAGAACATTTCTAATGTTACAAACAATGAGTGGCATCTAGCAATGCATCATCGACATAACCTTTTGTGATTAACCTTTCATGCATTAATCCTTAAGTCCTTTATCTCTAGAATGGACGCAAGTCATGGAATAGTCACACTTGCATAGTCCATCCTATGTTTCTTGATATCTTGAGTAGACTATGATATACAAATTAGTATGACATTTCATATCAACTTATTTGAGCATGGCCATGCATTTCTAGTCTCACTCAATTAAGTGGCCTAAGATATTACTCCCATTATATAGGAGGGACTTATCCTATATTGATCAACCATATCCCTCTACATAGATTGTGGTATATCCAACATCAGCCTTTATAGAATAACCGATTCACGATTATACGTTTGACTGTATCAAAATATACAACTCACGATGTTGGGATAATGATGATCTCAAGTCTGAGGATCATATACATATTAATCACTATGAGTAATGTTGTGACAATTACATGATAATCTAAGAAACATACTCATAGCGGGCCAGTCCAATATGTTGTTCTCTAACACACATATTCATGCATTGATTTTGACACTCCATATCGATGACAACTCTTTATCAACAATCAACTACATGTTAGTCTTAATGCATTATTGTTGTCCTAGTCAACAATAATACTTGACTAAGGATCTTTTAAGAATAATCATTTTATTCTCAGGACATTATTATAAAACAATTTATTTGTACACACAGAAAAAAAACTGAAATAATAACGACAATGCTTTATATTAATAAACATGGTAAATCAAGTATGTTATTACAACCATCTCATGATTGATCTTTGGGCATACTCTTACAGTCTGGTCATCGGTGTAGCAATCATCGAGAACCTTTTTACAAAATGTCGATAGTAACTAGCCAATCCCAGAAAGCTTCTGACCTCAGATGCATTTCTAGGTGGTTTCCAGTCAATAACTGCAGATATCTTGCTCAAATCAACTCGAATGCCATCCGTCGAGACAATATGTCCCAAAAATCTGACTTCCCGGAGCCAAAACTCACACTTAATGAATTTATCATACAGTTGCTTATCTCTCAAGGTTTGAAACACAATCCTCAAATGCTCGGCATGCTCAGACTCATCTCATGAATAGATCAGAATGTCATCAATAAACACAACAACAAATCTGTCTAAATACGGTCTAAAGATCAGATTCATCAAATCCATAAAAATGGCAGGAGCATTAGTTAGTCCAAAAGGCATAACAAGGAATTCATAGTGTTCGTACCTCGTTCTAAACGCAGTTTTCGGCACATTTGAGTCTTTAACTCGCAACTGATAATAGCCAGATCTCAAATCAATCTTTAAAAACAATGTTGCACCTTTCAACTGATCAAACAAATCGTCTATTCTCGGCAATGGATACTTATTCTTTATCGTAACCTTGTTAAGCAGACGATAATCAATACACATTCTCATTGACCCGTCTTTCTTTTTAACAAACAATACTGGCGCACCCCAAGGTAAAAAACTCGGTCGTGCAAAACCTCTATCTGTCAACTCTTGCAACTGAGCTTTCAACTCTTTCAACTCTGTCGGAGCCATTCTATACGGAGCCATTCTATACGGAGCTATAGCCATTCTAACTCAATAGCAAACTCAACCTCTCTGACTGGTGGCAACCCAGGCAATTCTTCTGGAAATACATCCGAATATTCACAAACTATAGGCACCGATTCAATCTTCTTTTTAGAAACTTTGGTATTTAAAACATATGCTAGGTACGCGTCACAACCCTTTCTCACATATCTCAGAGCCAACATCGACGAAATCACTATAGGCAATCCACCTGACCCATCAGATTCAATCTGAAGAATTTCATTATTCTGACATCTCAATTCGATATACTTTCTTTTACAATTTACAATGGCATTATGTAGAGTCAACCAATCCATACCCAAAATCACATTGAACTCATCAAATGGTAAAAGCATCAAGTCAGCCGGAAAACAGTAACCTTGAGTCATTAAAGGACAGTTCTTGCATACTTTGTCAACTAAAACATACTTTCCTAAGGGGTTCGATACTTTAATTACAAATTTTGTAGACTCAACAGGCAATTTCTTACTATACACTATGTAACATCCTAGAATTAGGGGTTCTGCATTTTATGTTTTCCTGTGTGCTTGGCTTGCTCTGCTTATTATTTCAATGTGCTTGGGGGTCCTGGGCAGGCTCGGGTTCAAGCCAGAGCCTTGGTAAAATTTTGGTTTTTGGGCATAGGGGGGAGAGCTAGGCGAAGTAGGCTTTAAGGATATTCATTTGCGTTTGATGACACAAGGAAGCATGTGGCCTAGTGGTTGTGGCGTCACCGACAGAGCAAGGGGGAAGGAGTTCGAATCCCATCTGTTGCATTGTGGAGCTTTATTTTTTGTGCTCAAGGAGATGAGGAGGTAGCATTCGGCTGGGACTCTTCTAGGAGGAGTTTGAATGGGTCAAATTATTTGAAATGGATGGATGAGGGGTGCTTGAGGAGTTGAAGTGGTCAAATTGGTTTGAATGGGTGATGGGGAGAAAATTGTGGAGTAAAATAAGGGATTTGGAGTGTGGTGGAGGTGTTGGCCGAATGTGGGGGTCTTGGAGGGGAGAATTTCAGTCATGAAAGGGGTCTAGTGTGGGAGTGTTTCGATTTTGAGCTAGTGTAGGAGGTGTGCCGTTTTTTTCTTTTGGTTCCTTTGGGCATTGTTGTTTTCAAATTTCGGTCATAAGGGAAGGGGGTGTGCCGTTTTTTCCATTTGGGAAAAGAGGAGTAAAAACTGAAACCCTTTTGAGAAGCTTTTCTTTCTTTTCCAATTTAGTTTTCATTCACTTCTTTTTACCAAAACTGTAGCACATTTTCTCCCTTCTTCTTCTTCTTCTTGATTTTGGTATTAGCCGAACCTCTCTTGCATCTTCTACAGTTTGTTTCTTCACCATAACTGAAACCTTTCTTCTACGTTTCTCTACATTCTTCGCTAAACCGAAACTCTCTTTCTTTTCTACACTACTCCTACTTTCTTCACTTTTCTTTTCGTCCCCCTTATTCTTCTCTTGAGCCGAAACCTTGTTGACATTTGCTACTTGTGCCGAATCTTCTTAGACTCCATTCGGCTTCTCTCTATTGAAGGTAAAAAACTCTTCATTTATTCTTATAATCTCCTTACTCCTTCTAAAGAAACCGACCACTTATTCGTTGATCATAAACCGAATTGGTTTTTCTTCCAAAGTTGGTTACTCCATCTCTTGTAACCCATTCTTTCTTCATTTGTTGAAGCCGAACCCCAAGAACCAAAGGGCTAGTTGGTTACCGAAGGTCTCCTCTTCAATCGGGTTCTGTTTGTGCAAGGTAAGAGAGACTCTTTCGATTCTTTCTCTATTTTCTTTCGGTTCTGTGTGGTCGTAGCCGTATGGCTATATTGTTCTTGATGTTAGTTAGCAGATAATCTCTTCTTTTCTCCTCTTATCGTGGCATGTTCACTTTGGATTAGAATCTTTAGCCAAGTCTATCTGTGTTCGGTTCATTCTTTGACCAAGGTAAGAAAGTTCTCTTAATTTTGGTTTACCTATTCCCTTTTCTCTTTCGTTGCCTTAACCCAATCTCCTGATCAAAGATTCTCTTCATGGATGCGAGTGCCAGTCAAACTAAGGAGGGGTGTGGACTTGTAGTCTCTAATCCTAAGTTTAAGCGACGTGCTGTGTCGGTGATTCGAGACTTTCTGCCAGGTTGTGGTAGAGAGCCGACATCTGTTTGGGATAGGCAAATCACTGTTATTCCCGCTAGTGAGAGTGTCAATGATCTAGAGTGTTTATTTCTTTGCGTAATCAGGTGTGTAATGCTCACACCATCTTTTATTATTTTTGCATTAATAACTGCGTTGGCTGAAAGCCGAAACGACTGTATAGACAGTTGAGATACCCTTGTCGGTAAGGTTAGAGACACCAGGTAAGTACCTTTATGACTCTATCTTTCGAATAACATGGCCTAAATATATGCATGATTTGATTATCTATTATACATTGGGAATATGACTGCATTCATCACAATATGATAATATGTTGGATGGGCTCTGGGATATGATATTGTAAGGGGAAGTGTAATTCAGTGACTCTATCACAGTGGTTTGGTACCACAGTGGTTTGGCACCATGATCGCTGTGAATCAGAGCTTTAAAATTTATAAAAAGAATGATCGAACCTGGAAACTAACTCTGACAACAATTGAGGCAAGTGCACCTATCGAACAGTAGTATAGCTTAGGCAAGACAGGATTATCGAACCCAAAGGAACTAAAAGTACTAATACTAACTTTCTTTTTATTATTTAGCCTAAAATAAGTGAAGTTGTTTATTAATCTAAATTAATTAACTACTAAACTAAAGACTCTAAGACAAAGAAGAATGAATTTGGAAAATAACTTGGGAAAACTCAGTTGATTTAGGAGATACCCTAGAAAGAATCCACCTAAACTTCACTTGTTATCTAACATTGAACCATACGATTTATTCACTTAATTTGATTCGTAAGACACCCTAACGTATATTAAACCCTCTCTCGAGGCGAATAACGTCTAACCTTAGGTTAATTAGTGGAACTCTCATTCTCTTATAATAACCCCCTAGAATAGCAGTAAATCGATCTATGGATTCCCATATTAGGTTTCATCCTAATCGGCAAAATCTAAATCCACCCTATCTCTAGGCGTGCGATCAACTCCGCTTAATTATGTTGGACCTACTCTTAGGCAGGGTCTATTCCTCCTCCACCTAAGCACATTAAATTTGGATTAAGCTCACATAATTAAGAACAAACTAAGTATTTATCATATAATTCAGAAAACAATAACAAGATTCAGCATAGGTTTCATCCCCTTCGGGTATCCGAAGGGTTTAGTTCATAACAATAAAGGAAAACATCTCAAGAGAAAAGATAAAACAAAACATAAGAAATCCCTAAAACCCCCTGAAGGAATTGAAGAAGAAATCCTCCGTCTTGAGTATAATTCTGGCTTCTTGAGATGGATCAACTGGCTATCCCTGAGTGAATCCCCACAAATCTGCCTTCTCTGGCCTAGCACGATGCCCCTAGACGATGGCTTTGGGCTCCCCTCGACAGAGGGTTTCTGTCGAACTCCCCGATTAAGTTGCCCCCTAGGGTGTTTATATAGGCTTTGAGATGTGTTACTTGGCCTCTAAGTATCCTAATTTGAGTGCAATTCCTAATTGATGTTTAAATTAGACTTTGGATTTTGTTTCTTTGCCTCCAAGCATCCAAATCCGAGTGAAATCGCTCTTTCCAGCGACAGAGAGACGACCATGGCACACGCCCGTGTGGATCGTGGCCAGGCCGTGCTCGAACTTCTTTAATGAGGCACGGCCGTGTGAATCGAGGGAAGACCGTGTTCTAGATGATCAGTGAGGCACGGCCATGTGATCTTTGGTCCAGGCCGTGTCGATTTCATGCTTTGGCCCATTTGTCCCGTTTTAAGCTCGTTTCTCGTTCTTTTTATCCTTGGGTGCTTTCCTGAGTATAAGACATGAAAAGAAAGGATTAAGAGCACCTTTTTACATAAATCAAGGTATAATTCATCCAAAAGCATACTAAATGTGGGCCTAAAATGTGTTACTATTTCGGTTTATCAAATATCCCCACACTTAAGCTTTTGCTTGTCCTCAAGCAAAATTCTCAACTTACAGTTAAAACAAACTTTCTATAAATCATAATATCCATTGACCGTGTTTCATCATAATTCATAGATAATTTATACATGGATAATTCAATTTAAAGTGTCCTAAAAATTCAAACAGTATAAGTCATAGATTTTGTAGCTCGAAAACATAGGCGTCTCCCCTATCTAAATAATTACCTTTAATTTGAAATCGACAAGGATTGACATCCTCACAAAAGATTCACTCAAATCACTCAAAGTGTTTAAGGTTCAAAATTTAGGCACTCAAAAGTCAAACATGAAGAGTTAATCCCATAGGATTGCATGAAAATTAAATCTCCACCACTGAAATATGAGATGAAACACAAATCAAAGGGTCTTTGTTAGGGTTGTAACGGGGCTAGGGTTAAGGTGTGGAATAAGGCTGAATTAGAGGGTTAAAATCGAGATTGAATTGACAAATTACCTAACTAAGAACGAATGAACTAATAATAATTACATCAATTGAAAACTAATAATACTAATAATACGAGCTTCTTCCTCGATATTTGGAATTTAAATAAATGTATAAGCTCGTTTAATCACATAACTAATAATGAATATACTTCGTTTTTTTTAAGAACAAACTAAATACATAATAAGGGATAAATTACTAAAATTCATAATTAGGCAACTAATCAAATCAAATCTCGATATAAGGGTAGTCAAAAGGAATGATGATAACAAAAATAAAGGGTTTCTGGGTTAATATTAGCGGTTATGTCAATAAATAGGGTTGTTAGGATTAAAAGGGGTTCACTAGGGGTTAATTTGTGAAGGTAGGCTTTTTATGGAGTAAGTGGGTTAAAACCTAGGTGTCTTTATCATCTCTGTGTATCAAATCAAAAAAAATGTGGTCTCGACATGTATAATCGATGCAAGTTCTAGAATAACAAATCAATGTTGACACACTCATAATCAATAAAGTGAGCAAGAAAAAGAATTTATGCTCTATAAGGCTCAAAATCTCACAAAAATTATGGGTATTATGATGTCAACCTTGTAAATTTCAAACTTCAAAGTAATATTTAAACTCAGTTCGACAACCTAGAAAATTTTTAATTCAGAAAAATAGACTTATCATGCTTGATTCTCTAGTATTCTTACAATTTAATTATCAATGCACAATTATCAATGACTTAATCTAAAACATATCAATAAAAATCATAAATCATTAGAAATTTCATCCTAATTAGTAATATGAGAAATTTACTTTCAAACAAGACTAAATTCAGGATTTTGAGAATAATGCAAAAAGTTTGGTACCTAATTTCAGAAATTTGAGAATAATGAAAAAATTTAGGCACTTTTTTAAGTTGTTCACCCCCCCACACTTAAGATGTACATTGCCCTCAATGTACAAAGATAGATAATATAGATGTAATGTTCATATCAGAAGATATGGGGATAACTGAAACTCCCTGAATTATGGATGTAATCCTTGAGTTGGCAGTGGTCGTGGTGAAAGATAAGTTGGAGGGCCAGTCTGGATGTGGTGGTTGCCCATGAGTTCTGCGCTAGATGAAGAAATTGGGGGACTCGTGGGGGATTAGCCAGGATTTATTAAGACAAATTTAAAATAAACTAAATATATAATTACAGACAAGAAAGGTAAAGAGAAGGAGACTAAGAAGGAAAATAAACTAAGTTTAAAAGATAAAGGGGCTTGAGAATCCTTATTGGTAGATGGTCCGAGAGGTGGGTGTGACTTTGAAGGTGACGGAGGTGTTGGTGATGGTGGAAGTGGCGTGATTCCCAAGCAGCCTTAAGAACCTAAAAACAAGAAACTAAAACAAAATAAACTAAATTAAGTAGAAGAGAAGTAAAGATAAGGAAAATAAAGGAGAAGATAAAAATAAAAGAACAGATAATTGGTCTCAAAGACCCTTGGCTTGTTGTTTGGATGAAGCTGCCGGCATGAACTCATGTGAATCGGTCTCCTTTGAGGAGATTGTGATTGGCCTTTTATGCTTCTTTGCCATGGATATGATGTTGTTGTAGCTCAAGAGTCTAAGGACTTATTAGGAAAAGGAAAAAGAAAGAGGGAGAACAGAAGAAAAGAAAGAGAAGATGGAAGAAGGTAGGGTGAAAGGAGAGGGCTGTGGGTTTTAAATAAATTTTGTATCTAAGGCTCTCCCACGCCCGTGGACGGAGGGTGTGTTGATTTACACAGCCGCATCTCACGGCCGTGTTCCTAGGCGTGTTGGTTACCCCACGCTCGTGTCTAGCCTGTGTTCGACAAGTCAGTATGTTGGCACGGTTTCAATCACGGGCGTGTTCAGCCCGTGCTTGGAAAGTCAGTAGTTCACACGGTTATGAAACACCCCCAAACCCGACCCACGAGCCCAGACCGGATCTGGTATGTTCCTCGAGTACAATGTTTTAATTTCATGTTTATTACTTGGAAAATTTGGGGTGGTTTTATAAAAATACCGAGTTGTTTTGGGGTTAATCTTTAATTCGAAAATCGTTTGTGTAGGTGTCTAAACATTTAAAATTTATTTTTTTAGTAAACCATTTAACCTTGATTTAACCTTAATCGAATTGTAATAAAATCAAATAAAAATGCATGCATAAACAGTTTCATACTAGTGGCCTTATTACATCAAAGCAAAACCCAAAATAAATTCGAAATACTAGAAACAATAAACAGTCCAAAATAAAATAAATTCTGTGCTGAGCATGGCCACCACTGTGCTCCCGCCGACCCGGTCCATCACTGAGTGTCACCTGAAAAATATTCCCCAACGGGGTGAGTCAAACAGACTCAATGTGTACAGCCAACACTAAATCCCAATAATTTAGGCATATCAGTTCATACATGTGCATATAATTAAATAATAAAATGATGCAAACCCGAACCCAAACCTAGATGCCATCCGCTACACATCACCCGTACCAACCTGCACACCGTGGGGACTACTAAGTCAACCCTCCATCCGCTACACATCATCGAAGGCAGTCGCTGCAGTCGACGTGCTCATCGGCCTTATAAATTTGTGGCATAGCCACCAGATAATATATTTTTGTGTCATGAGACACCACATTCAGATATTGTGGTATAAAACCACCACATTCACTTCCCCTTTCATATTCACCCATATGCCCCATGTCATACAAACATGCATTATCATGCCAAGTTCTTTACTCAAATTCTTATAATTTCACATAGGTGCCATAACGGATATTTATCATATTCTACTCATAGTAGGAGTAGGAAAACGTACCTGAGTACTTTGTACCATAGCATGGTACCTTAGCCATTTCTTTCACATTCTTATTAACATATTTAATAAAACATAACTATACATCTATCGAGAAATAGTGTGGGGTACACACCTGATATACTTTAACGCTTCACTGAAATCCCGAATATCCCGATCTAATACTCTAGATCCTAGTCCCTACATTCGACCAACATTTAATATTTAAACAAAAGCCTATTCGGCTATAAAACCAAATCGAGAAGGATCATCACACTTAAATCCTTACCTTGCTTTGCCGATTTGCTCACTAACCAAATCCCGAAAACTTGGTGATACCTCTTCTTGCGATCGGTTAGGAACTACATCACCTAAATGGTTAGTTTTCGGCTTTTTTGAATAATATGAAATAGATCTTAATCAATGAATAGGGCCTTGGCCGAATAGCATATTCACTTGCCTTGTGAATCTTAAATCTCGAAAGTGATCTCTTGGCTAAGAAGATGTCGAAAACCCTATAGGCACATATTAGAATCCGTCTTTTACACAAGATCTATTAAAATGGCCTATGGCCGAATACCTCACATTACTTACCCTAGGTCTTTAAAATCCCGAAGATCTCCTCCTCCTTATGGTCGACAAAAGCAGAAGTCCCAAAAGACCCTTCAAGTTTCGGTCAAAGATTACTAATAGGATTAGTACCTTGATTTCAGTTAAAAGAAAAGGAATGAAAATCGAATTCGTTCTTACCCCTAATGATGAAATTGGCTACCTCTTTACCTGACACCACAGAGATTCAACTTTGAGACTTAATGAGTAATCGACTAGGAGTCAGTTGTATGTTCGGCTTCTGATGTGCACCAAAGAGATTCGGCTTCAACCAAAGTGAAAAGAGAGGAATATAAAGCTTTAGGGAGAATCGATAATGGTGGATGTTGAGAAAGAATATTCGGCTTTGAAAAAATAAAAGAGGAGAGAAGCTTCACTAGAAAATTCGGCAGAGGAAGAAGAGAAAAGAAAAGAATGCAAAATGGTCTCACTTTTCCCCCTTTTGCCGAAATTACTAAGCCTAGAGTCCCCCATTCGGCCAACACCTCCTCTCACTATAAAATCCCTTAATTTGCTCCTCTTTTTCCTCTACTCCACTCATTTAAAATTAATTGAATAAAACAATAATTATCCCTGCTTAGCCGAAACTTTAAAAAGGATTAGACCATATCCATTGTGAGTCCCTGTCTTTGTCCATCATCGCTTATCCTTGCAGCAAAATAAAAGCTCTTTTATTTACTTCCCTTGCAGCTCGAACCTAGCTCCCCTTTGAACTCCTTGTGGCGTCACTTACTGGGCTTTAAGTGGCGCCTCCTTGCCACTTTTCCAAGCCCATTTGTGTGTCATATTTCCCCTACATTTTCTCTTAAGGCCTATCAGGCCTAGCTCCCTCTTTTAAACTTAAAATCTGATAATTTCTTAAGCACTCTCCTATCTTCTAAAGTTCACAAAAATTCATACAACACATTCATAACACACAAAGGCATGCTTTCACATATATTTAAGCACAAATGCATAAGCCCAAAATCCAGGATATTACAGTTCTACCCCCTTAAAATAATTTCGACCTCGAAATTACCTGGCTAAAATAAGTGAGGGTATTACTGTCGCATTGCTTCTTCTGGCTCCCACGAAGCTTCTTCCGATCCATGATTACGCCATAACACTTTGACTAGAGGAACTGACTTCCTCCGTAACACTTTCACATCTCGTTCCAAGATCTGAATTGGCTCTTCTTCGTAGGACAAATCCGACCTTAATTCCACCTCTTCAATCGGAACTACATGAGATGGATCTGATCGATAACGACGTAGCATAGAAACATGGAATACGTCGTGCATCTGCTTCAACTCCGGTGGAAACTCTAACTGGTATGCCACTGGTCCAACTCGCTTTAATACCCGATAAGGTCCTATAAACCTTGGACTTAGCTTCCCTTTGCGACCAAATCTCATCACCTTCTTCCAAGGCGATACCTTCAGAAACACTTGATCTCCCACATCAAATTCTATTTCTTTCCTCTTAAGATCTGCGTACGACTTCTGCCTGTCAGATGCTTCCTTCAACCGTGCGCGAATTATCTCAACTTTCCCTTCAGATTCTGCCACAATCTCTGGACCCAAAACTCGTCGTTCCCCTAATTCCGTTCAACACGTAGGAGTGCGACACTTTCGTCCATACAGCGCTTCATACGGTGCCATCCGAATACTGGCTTGATAGCTGTTGTTGTATGCAAATTCCGCTAACGGCAAATATTCTTCCCAACTTCCTCTGAAGTCTATCACACAGCCTCTCAGCATATCTTCCAACACTTGGATTACTCGTTCAGACTGCCCGTCCGACTGTGGATGAAAAGCCGTAGTGAAATCCAATTTAGTGCCTAAACCTTGATGTAGAGCCTTCCAAAATCGAGACGTAAACCTTGGATCCCTATCTGAGATAATTGACACTGGCACTCCATGCAACCTCACAATTTCCGCCACATATAACTTTGCTAACTTCTGCAAAGAATAATCAACTCTTACCGGAATGAAGTGCGCGGACTTGGTCAACCGGTCCACTATCACCCATACCGAGTCCTTCTTAGTAGGTGTAAGGGGAAACCCACTAACGAAGTCCATGGTAATTCTCTCCCACTTCCACTGTGGAATCATTATCGATTGAAGCAATCCTGACGGAACTTGGTGTTCAGCCTTAACTTGCTGACACGTTAAGCACTTGCCGACAAATTCTGTAACTTCCTTCTTGAGACAGTGCCACCAAAAGCTGTTCCTTAGATCCTGTACAATTTAGTACCTCCAGGATGCATAGCATAGGGGCTATCATGCGCTTCCTGAAGAATCCTCTGCCTTAACTCCTTGTTCTTCGGCATACAGACCTTACCCTTAAAACACAACGCTCCTTCGTTATTAATACCATAATCTTCCAACTCTCCATTCTGCACTTGCTGCAACTTAGCACTTAAGTCCTCATCCATTAACTGACTTTCCTTCACCTCATTCAACCATGTCGGTTTGACTTGCAACTCTACCAATAAACTTCCATCATCATACAAGCTAAGATGTGCAAACATTGCCCTTAGATCTGACACCACTTTCCGACTTAAGGCATCTGCCACTACATTCGCCTTGCCCGGATGATACTCTATGGAACAATCATAATCCTTCAGTAATTCCACCCACCTTCGCTGTCTCAAGTTCAGCTCCTTCTGAGTCAACAGATACTTAAGACTCTTGTGGTCCGTGTAGATCACTGACTTTTCTCCATAAAGGTAGTGCCTCTACACCTTAAGAGCAAAGACCACTGTCGCCCGTTCCAAGTCATGCGTCGGGTAGTTAACCTCGTGTGGCCTCAGTTGTCGAGACGCATAAGCTACAACCTTCCCGTCTTGCATTAGAACACATCCTAATCCTTTGTGAGAAGCATCACAGTACACCACAAAGTCCTTTCCTGCCTCCGGCTAAATCAAAATCAGAGCTTCAGTCAAAACTCTCTTAAGCTTCTCAAAGCTCTCCTGTTGCCTATCTGTCCAAACGAAAGGTACCTCCTTTCTCAACAATTTTGTCAACGGTGCGGCTATTGAAGAAAATCCTTCCACAAACCTTCTGTAGTAGCCTGCCAATCCAAAGAAACTTAGAATCTCAGCCACAGACTTAGGTGGTTTCCAATCCAGCACTGCTTCGATCTTCCTAGGATCCACCCTTATCCCTTCTCCAGACACTACATGCCCTAAGAATGCAACCTCCTTAAGCCAAAACTCGCACTTGCTGAATTTGGCATATAGCTTCTTCTCCCTTAACACTTGCAACACTTTCTGGAGATGCTCGTCATGTTCTTCCTCAGACTTGGAGTATACTAGGATATTGTCGATGAACACAACGACGAACCGATCCAAGTAGGGTTGAAAAACCCGGTTCATCATATCCATGAACGCGGCTGGGGCGTTCGACAACCCAAACGGCATTACTACGAACTCATAGTGTCTGTATCTTGTTCGAAAGGCTGTCTTATGGATATCTGCTTCCTTCACCTTAAGCTGATGATATCCAGACCTTAAATCTATCTTCGAGAATACCGCTGCCCCCTTAAGCTGATCGAACAAGTCGTCTATCCTTGGCAAAGGGTACTTGTTCTTGATGGTCAGCTTATTCAGCTGACGATAATCTATGCACATATGCATAGTTCCATCTTTCTTCTTCACAAACAAGACCGGTGCTCCCCACGGAGACACACTGGGTCGAATGAACCCACGATCAAGCAACTCTTGGATTTGAGCCTTGAGCTCATCCAACTCCTTCGGTGCCATTCTATACGGAGCGATAGATACTGGCGCCGTTCCAGGCAGCAAGTCAATTCCAAACTTCACCTCCTTGTCCGGGGGTATTCCAGGTAACTCCTCCGAAAAGACATCCACAAACTCCTTTACTGTTCTAACTCCACTAACTCCCCCTTCTTTGGCATCCAACGCCCTAACAAAAGTTAGAAATGCCTTGCACCCTTTCCAAACCATTTTATCAGCCTTTAAGGCAGAGACTACGTTAGACAAGTAGTTTCTTCTTTCTCCTATCATAATTATCGCCTCATCCTCCGGCGTCTTTAACTCCATTCGTTTAGCTGCACAATCCAATATAGCTCGGTGTTCCACTAGCCAGTCCATGCCAAGTATGAGATCGAATTCTCTGAAGAGTAGTTCCATTAAGTCGGCAGAAAATATCACTCCCTGAATTTCTAGAGGTACACTCCGAAAGATCTTATTCACCACTACAGTTTGACCTAGTGGGCTCATTACAGTCATCTCCCTATCAGATAGTTCAAAGGCTATGCCTAGTGTTTCAACTACACTACTTGCAACATAGGAATGGGTCGAGCCCACATCAATCAAAGCAAAATAAGGCTTGCCAGATATAAGGAACGTACCGGTTATGATGTTCGGTGCGTCTCCGTCCTCCCTTCGACGAACCGCATACACTAGACCTGGCTGTCTTGCCTCTGCATTACCAACACCTCTGCCAGGTGTTCCACGTCCTCTTCCAAAACCATTACCTGCGCCATTCGGACCATGACTCGCCGATTTCTTTGTCACCTCTACCAGCCTGATTACCATTCTGCCCTGTTGGTCGGCCCCCATCTATTTTTATCGGGCAGTCCTTAATCATGTGGTCCTTAGACCCATACTTAAAACATCCTCCCGTTTTCTTCCAACACTCTCCTAAGTGCTTTTTCCCACACTCATCACAAGTACGACATCGCCTCCAGGTAGCAACTTGTCGACCTCATGACCCATCAACTCTAGGCCTCTTCTGCGCATTTCCAGATGACCCAGCTGGTCCAACTCCTCTTTTCTGCCTATTTCGATCAGAGTTCTACCTTACAGAGTCCTTAACTCCTTCGGCTACCTTAGCCTTCTCTACTAGCACAGCAAATTCCCACTCCTGCTGCGGAGCTATCAATAACCTTAGGTCATCCCTAAGCCCGTCCTCAAACCGAACACACCGTTCATGCTCCGTAGCCACTATCCCTCGAGCATACCGACTCAACCTTAAGAATTCAGCCTCGTACTCCGCCACAGATTTTTTCCCTTGAACCAGCCCCAGAAATGCTTTCCTTTGCGCATCAATATAACTGGTACCAACATACTTCTTCTGATACGCCGCCTTAACATATTCCCAAGTGAGATCCTCAGCTGTGGCACCATCCCAAACTGTGAGCCACCATTGATAGGCTTCGTCGCGAAGTAGTGCCACCATCCCTTTCAGTTTCTCGTCAGCAGTTAAATCGAGCTCGTCCATAATTCGCTCGGTTGCCTCCAACCAATACTCACCGTCATCGGGCGCTACACCGAATACACCACGAAACACCTCGGCTCCGTTGGCTCGGCCCGCTCGGCACAGATTTTCAAGCTCCCATACCTCCACTGCTCCGGCCACCATCTCAAGAACTCGCAGCATTGCTGCGATCATCGCATCCTCCCCGTCGATCTTGCTCGCTCAACACCAAACGGTGGTGGTGGGGTGGTGGTACCTCATTTTCGGACCCTTGTCGGACCTAACGGGTTCCGGAGCATCTGATCGATTCGCCTCTACCACGTCCTCGCACATTACGACCACGCCCCTAGAACTCATGTCTACGATCGCGCTTTAATCTGATTAAGATATTTTTATGCATTAGTATTTTGTTTCACTAATTATCCGCGAAGAAATTTTATGAAAGAAGTTTAGAAGTAGTTCTTTCGATCGATCGAAGTTTCAAGTCTTCTATCCTAATTTAAAGTAGCACATTCATTCAACACACATTCATCATTCAAACATTTTCGTCTTATTCCTATCCCAGGGGTATTTTCGTCATTTCACCTATAGGGGTATTTTGGTAATAAATCAGGGTCAATTTAAAAATTTTGTAAATCAGGGGTAATTTCATAAATTTTCCAATTCAGGGTTCCTTGGTGATTTTATGAAATAAGGGTATTTCGGTAATTTTAAAATCCGGGGGTATTTCGATAAATTTTTTTATTTTTTTTTCAAACTAGGGTGGCTGGTCCCTTTCGGGTTTTAATTATAGGGTTTAGCCCATCAACGAGTCCTCATAACTAGGGTGAATAGTCACCACGCACCAGGTAGGATTCCAGCGAAGAGGAGGTGAGTCGCTAGGACTGCTTAAATACCAAGCTCTCCCTGAATCCACTCCTAGGCATGCGTCTGCCTATTGCTACACCCTAACTCGACTAAGGTGAACAGTCACTATGCACCAGGTAAGATTCCAACGAAGAGGGGGTGAGTCACTAGGACTGCTTAAATACCAAGCTCTTCTGGATCCAATCCTAGACATGCGTATGACGGTTACCACACCCTAGTCGTGCGGCTCGTTAACGGGTTTGTTTAGTGAAATTAAGTCTTATGAAAATTTAAGAAGTGGTTTAAACTAAGCCTATAGTCCATCAGAGTCTATTTAAACTAGTCTACGTCCCATAAAGGCCATAAAGCCCACATGTATATCACACAATGGTTTAGGGTACTTACCTGGCGGACTTCGGGTCGGAGACTTAGGTGCCATGCTGAGCTAACAGACCTGTTATCCTTTAAAGAGCCCATTTTTAGAAAATGTTTTGGAGCCCAAAAATCCCAGAGCCAAGTTTTGAACCAAGGCTCGATACCAAAATCGAAACACCCCAAACCCGCCCACACGAGCCTGCATAGGATCCGTATGTTCCTCGAGTAGAACGTTTTAATTTCATGTTTATTACTTGGAAAATTTGGGGTGGTTTTATAAAAATACCGAGTTATTTTGGGGTTAATCTTTAATTCGAAAATCGTTTGTGTAGGTGTCTAAACATTTAAGATTTATTTTTTAGTAAACCATTTAACCTTGATTTAACCTTAATCGAATTGTAATAAAATCAAATAAAAATGCATGCATAAACAGTTTCATACTAGTGGCCTTATTACATCAAAGCAAAACCCAAAATAAATTCGAAATACTAGAAACAATAAACAGTCCAAAATAAAATAAATTATGTGCTGAGCATGGCCACCACTGTGCTCCCGTCGACCCGGTCCATCACTGAGTGTCACCTAAAAAATATTCCCCAACGGGGTGAGTCAAACAGACTCAATGTGTACAGCCAACACTAAATCCCAATAATTTAGGCATATCAGTTCATACATGTGCATATAATTAAAAAATAAAATGATGCAAACCCGAACCCAAACCTAGATGCCATCCGCTACACATCACCCGTACCAACCTGCACACCGTGGGGACTACTAAGTCAACCCTCCATCCGCTACACATCATCATCGAAGCGATCATTTGCGATCGACGTGCTCATCGGCCTTATAAATTTGTGGCATAGCCACCAGATAATATATTTTTGTGTCATGAGACACCACATTTAGATATTGTGGTATAAAACCACCACATTCACTTCCCCTTTCATATTCACCCATATGCCCCATGTCATACAAACATGCATTATCATGCCAAGTTCTTTACTCAAATTCTTATAATTTCACATAGGTGCCATAACAGATATTTATCATATTCTACTCATAGTAGGAGTAGGAAAACGTACCTGAGTACTTTGTACCATAGCATGGTAACTTAGCCATTTCTTTCACATTCTTATTAACATATTTAATAAAACATAACTATACATCTATTGAGAAATAGTGTGGGGTACACACCTGATATACTTTAACGCTTCACTGAAATCCCGAATATCCCGATCTAATACTTTAGATCCTAGTCCCTACATTCGACCAACATTTAATATTTAAACAAAAGCCTATTCGGCTATAAAACCAAATCCCGAAGGATCATCACACTTAAATCCTTACCTTGCTGCCGATTTGCTAACTAACCAAATCCCGAAAACTTGGTGATACCTTTTCTTGCGATCGGTTAGGAACTACATCACCTAAATGGTTAGTTTTTGGCTTTTTTGAATAATATGAAATAGATCTTAATCAATGAATACGGCCTTGGCTGAATAGCATATTCACTTACCTTGTGAATCTTAAATCCCGAAAGTGATCTTTTGGCTAAGAAGATGTTGAAAACCCTATAGGCACATATTAGAATCCGTCTTTTACACAAGATCTATTAAAATGGCCTATGGCCGAATACCTCACATTACTTACCCTAGGTCTTTAAAATCCCGAAGATCTCCTCCTCCTTATGGTCGACAAAAGCAGAAGTCCCAAAAGACCCTTCAAGTTTCAGTCAAAGATTACTAATAGGATTAGTACCTTGATTTCGGTTAAAAGAAAAGGAATGAAAATCAAATTCGTTCTTACCCCTAATGATGAAATCGGCTACCTCTTTACCTGACACGACAGAGATTCAACTTTGAGACTTAATGAGTAATCGGCTAGGAGTCAGTTGTATATTCGGCTTCTGATGTGCACCAAAGAGATTCGACTTCAACCAAAGTGAAAAGAGAGGAATATAAAGCTTTAGGGAGAATCGACAATGGTGGATGTTGAGAAAGAATATTCGGCTTTGACAAAATAAAAGAGGAGAGAAGCTTCACTAGAAAATTCGGCAGAGGAAGAAGAGAAAAGAAAAGAATGCAGAATGGTCTCACTTTTCCCCCTTTTGCCGAAATTACTAAGCCTAGAGTCCCCCATTCGGCCAACACCTCCTCTCACTATCAAATCCCTTAATTTGCTCATCTTTTTCCTCTACTCCACTCATTTAAAATTAATTGAATAAAACAATAATTATCCCTGCTTAGACGAAACTTTAAAAAGGATTAGACCATATCCATTGACAGTCCATGTGCCATCCATCACTGTTTATCCTTGCAGCAAAATAAAAGCTCTTTTATTTACTTCCCTTGCAGCTCGAACCTAGCTCCCCTTTGAACTCCTTGTGGCGTCACTTACTGGGCTTTAAGTGGCGCCTCCTTGCCACTTTTCCAAGCCCATTTGTGTGTCATATTTCCCCTACATTTTCTCTTAAGGCCTATCAGGCCTAGCTCCCTCTTTTAAACTTAATATCTGATAATTTCTTAAGCACTCTCCTATCTTCTAAAGTTCACAAAAATTCATACAACACATTCATAACACACAAAGGCATGCTTTCACATATATTTAAGCACAAATGTATAAGCCCAAAATCCAGGATATTACAGGTTATGGGGCATGGCCGTGCCCCTTTGTCGGTGCACGTGGTGTAGTGGTTGGATCCGTGACATCGAAAAGTGTTTGGAATTGATTCGCACGACCTCTGCTATGTCAGTACGGGGATTCTTATGGTCCACACGGCCATGGCCATGGCCATGTGCAAGGTCGTGTGTCCTGGAATTCTGCACCCGTTGTTAGTTTATAACTAAGTGTTCAGAAAGAAGAGAAGTAAAGAAAAATAAATTTAAAGCAAAATGTGAGAATAAATTATGTTAGTGCTCGGGTTGCCTCCCAAGAAGCGCTAGTTTATAGTCTTAAGCTAGACTTTACATTTTATTCGTATGGTCATGGTGGTTTGAGGAGGTGAAAATCCTTCCTCATGTGATCAACTCGATTTTTTATATAAAATTTAAGTCGAGTAGTGTTTACCTCAAAAGTACTGAATTTAGGATTGCTTACCTCGATTGGCCCGTATAGGAAGGCATTAAGTACCTCAAAAGTGATTTCTTCGTTTGTCTTGAGGTCTGAATTAGCGATTCGAGGGTCTTCCTTATTCAACAATACCTGATCCCCTATTTTGAAGTGATTTGTTGTTCCTATCAGCTCGTCTGGGGTTTCCTTTGGTTTCACTTCGTGTATTCCTAGTTTCTCTTTAAAGTGTGTTTTCCACTTGTCTAGTTCATTGACCTGAAGCCTTAGTTCTTCATGAATTATTTCTTTATGGGTATGAGATCTAAGATCTAGCTCAGCTAGGTGATTTCGTGATGCTTCCTGTAAAGAAGGTTGAACCAAATGGTTATTAATAGAATTAACGTTCGTACCTTTATTACTCGATGTCCTAGCTGAGTCAAGAGCTTGAAGAGTGATTGTTTCATCGTCTACACGAAGTGTGAGTTCACCGACTTCTTCCTCTGTATGGTCTTTCTTTATTGCATCGGGATATGGCACACGAGGTTGGTACTCTGTAATTGCCGGTTTTGGCATATCATGGCACACTTCAACCTTACCTTCACTTACCACGAGTTCTTCCTTGAGTTTGGTTCTGCCTAACCCTTCACTATCGTAAATGGCTTGATTTTGCTCACTCGGGTTAGTTTCAGTATTGCTTGGCAAGCTTCCTTGTGGTAGTTCTGAGATCAGCTTAGCAAGTTGTATAACTGACTTAGTAAGTTCCCCAACTGACTTAGTAAGTTCCCCAACTTGGCTCTAGATCCCTTTGATCGATGCTTGTTGGTCATTAAGTGTTGTCTCATTTTTTTGGAGATGGTTATCTGTAGCTGCCATGAATTTTGTCAGCATCTCTTCAAGGTTCGACTCCTCTTCCTGTTGGTGAGGTGGTTGTTGAAAGTTTGGAGGAAGTTCCGGCCTTTGGCTACTTTGATCATCCCATGAGAAATTGGGATGGTACCTCCAACCTGCATTATAAGTGTTATCATAAAAATTATTTTGTGGTCTAGAATAGTTACCCGTATAGTGAGCTTGCTCGTTTTCCATGCCATATCCGTAGAGTGGGTACTCAGGATTCGCCACGCCTCCTAAATTCGAATCATATTGTATTTTTGGGTGTACTGCTTTAGTAGGAATTGTCCTCATCGCTTGCCACTGATAATTATTCAGTGCCATTTTCTCTAAAATTATCTGCCAAAAGAAAAATAGAGGAAAAATTAGCAAAGTAAAAAAAATAAGAATAAAAATAAGAATAAATTGCAAAAAAATAAAAAAAAATGGCTAAAGTAATAAAAATAGAGTGTTCTTAATATTTTAGTTTGCCGGTAACGGTGCCAAAAACTTGATCGCTGTGAATCAGAGCTTTAAAATTTATAAAAAGAATGATCGAACCTGGAAACTAACTCTGACAACGATTGAGGCAAGTGCACCTATCGAACAGTAGTATAGCTTAGGCAAGACAGGATTATCGAACCCATATTAGGTTTCACCCTAATCCAGCAAAATCTCGTCACCCTATCTCTAGGCGTGCGATCAACTCCGCTTAATTATGTTGGATCTACTCTTAGGCAGGGTCTATTCCTTCTCCACCTAAGCACATTAAATTTGGATTAAGCTCACATAATTAAGAACAAACTAAGTATTTATCATATAATTCAGAAAACAATAACAAGATTCATCATAGGTTTCATCCCCTTCGGGTATCCGAAGGGTTTAATTCATAACAATAAAGGAAAACATCTTAAGAGAAAAGATAAAACAAAACATAAGAAATCCCTAAAACCCCCTAAAGGAATTGAAGAGGAGATCCTCCGTCTTGAGTATAATTCTGGCTTCTTGAGATGGATCAACTGGCTATCCTCGAGTGAATCCCCACAAATCTGCCTTTTCTCGGCCTAGCACGACACCCCTAGACGATGGCTTTGGGCTCCTCGACAGAGGGTTTCGTCGAACTCCCGATTAAGTTGCCCCTAGGGTGTTTATATAGGCTTTGAGATGTGTTACTTGGCCTCCAAGTATCCTAATTTGAGTGCAATTCCTAATTGGGGGTTTAATTAGACTTTGGAGTGTGTTTCTTTGCCTCCAAGCATCCAAATCCGAGTGAAATCGCTCTTTCCAGCGACAGGGACACGGCCATGGCACACACCCGTGTGGATCGTGGCTAGGCCGTGCTCGGACTTCTTTAATGAGGCACGGCCATGTGAATCGAGGGAAGACCGTGTTCTAGATGATCAGTGAGGCACGACTGTGTGATCTTTGGTCCAGGCCGTGTTGATTTCATGCTTTGGCCTATTTGTCCCGTTTTAAGCCTGTTTCTCATTCTTTTTATCCTTGGGTGCTTTCCTGAGTATAAGACATGAAAAGAAAGGATTAAGAGCACCTTTTTACATAAATCAAGGGATAATTCATCCAAAAGCATACTAAATGTGGGCCTAAAATGTGTTACTATTTCGGTTTATCACACCATAAATATTTATCAGTGACTGTCACAGTGGTTTGATACCACAGTGGGTTGGCCCCACATATAATTATCAGTGACTGTCACAGTGGTTTGGTACCACAGTGGGTTGGCCCCACATATAATTATCAGTGATTGTCACAGTGGTTTGGTACCACAGTGGGTTGGCCCCATATATATATTTTATCAGTGACTCTGTCACAGTGGTTTGGTACCACAGTGGTTTGGTACCACAGTGGCTTGGTGCCACAAAGCTCTAAGTGGTTCGGTGATGTAGAGGATGGAATACTAGGTTGGGCTGGGCTGCATTGCATACACTTTTTAATATGCCATGTTGTGAGGGCTACGGCCCAATGTGCATCTTTGGGCTTAAGGCCAGATTACGTTCGTAAGGGAAATTACACACTGAGTCTTGGTGACTCACCCCTCTGCTTAATTTTGCAGGTAACCCCTAGTTGTGGATTCGGAGCCGAAGTGGACTTTGAGGTGGCCATGCATTACTTCCTTCGTAAATTTCGTTTCTTCAGTTAAACTTACTTTTAATTTGGGAATTTATTATGTAATAAGGCCTCCGGGATTTTATAATTTGGTTTTCAACGGATTACGGTAACTCATACTATAGGAAACGTTAAATTGGGAGTTTTCTAAACAAAATGAAAACAAACATTTCTTTTAACAATGACACACGGATATCAAGTAAGTAAATAGTCAAACTCGGAATTTTCCTAAGTCTACACAAACTATTTTTTTTAAATGTCACGTTTCTGAGATCCCCTCATTTCGACATTCGTATCACAAGAACCTGTTTTCGACTATTAATAAAAGGTTTCAAGAAAACCTTAAAACTAAATCTGAGTTTTTAATGAAAACAAAACGCAATTTTTTTTAAATTTCAAAGTTTCCTTAAACAATCTTTCCATGTGACATACCAGATCCAATCGTAACGTTTAGGCCGGGTTTGGGGTGTTACAATTTTGGTATCAGAGCCTAAATTGCAAAACTCGACTGTGGAATGGGTTCAAAAATGTTTTCAAATTTGGTTTAAAATATGGTTTAGAAAAATGCATGTTTTCTTGAAGTATGGCACCCAAGTCTCCAGCACCAATCCGTACTGTAAGTCTTCTGACTATTGCTTGATTTCTTATGAAAAGATTATATTATGTTGTGGTTGATAGTTTTAAGAGATTCAATTTTAGAGATTGAGACCTTTAGAAATATGTTTTGTTGAAAACTACTTCTAATTCTATTTTCATAAGACTATCCGGTAATAAACAGCGGAAGATATACTAATTCATAAAATTTTAATCAGATTAAGTCGATTCCGTAATCATGAGCGCTAGAGGATGTTTACGTGGTATACGCGGCCGTGGTAGAGGCCGGGGTATTGAGGTTGGACATTTGGAATCAGGGCATAGGCCAGAAGACGAAGTGCCAGCATCACCAGTAGCGGAAGCGGGATCTCAGGACCGATTTGGAGGGGACGATGCTTTGTCCCAAGCTATGCTGCGTGTTCTGGAGTGGGTTGCTGGAGCAAGCACGGGATCAGTAGCTCGGAAATCTATTCCTGAGCGACTTCGAGCAAGTGGGGCTGAGATATTTAGAGGTATTTCTGGTGTGACTCCAAACGTAGCGGAGTACTGGTTGGAAGCGGTTGAATGAATCATGGACGATCTTGACTGTACCGCAGAGTAAAAATTGAAAGGAGTAGTGTCCCTCCTTCGAGATGAGGCATACCAGTGGTGGCTCACGGTAAGGGATGGTACATCAGCGGACCGTATTACCTGGGACTTCTTTAAGACAGCGTTCCAGGGAAAGTATGTTGGGGCAAGTTATGTGGACGCTCAGAGGAAGCCATTTTTAAACTTGGTCCAGGGGAATAAGTCAGTGGCTGAGTATGAGGCGGAGTTCCTGCGTTTAAGCCGCTATGCTCGGGGTATCGTTGCAACCGATTACGACCGATGTGTTTGGTTTGAGGATGGTCTGAGGGACGAGTTGCGAGTACTGATAGCTCCACATTTGGAAAGAGATTTTGCTATTCTGGTTGAGAAGGCAAAGATAGCTGAAGAGGTAAAGCGGTCTGAGAGGCAGAATCGAGATAAGGATAAGGGTAGGAATAAGAGGAATTTTGGGTCGTCAGGATCTGCTGGGGGTTTTCAAAAGAGGCCTAGGTTTGAGGGACCAGGTCGAGTTGCGAGGCCTATTGTCGTTGGTCGGTCTCAACCGTGTGCTCGATGTGGGAATTTTCATTCGGGGGAGTGTTGGGTAGGTAATAGAGGATGCTTCAGGTGTGGATCTATGGATCATCGGGTAAGGGACTGTCCACAAGAGCCAGATAGGGCGCGGCAAAGAGGTCGAGGATATACACGGTCCGTAAGAGGTGGGCAAATGACCGAGAGGTCGTGGTCCGGCCAGAGGAGGAAATGGATTTGGTCGAGGGCGTGGAGCACCGGGCAGAGGTGCTGGGAGTGCAGATGCAAGACAGCCTAGGTTGGTTTATGCAGCTAGACATCGATAGGATGGCGATACCCCGGACGTCATAACCGGTACGTTCCTTATTTTTGGTGGGCCCTTTACAGCTTTGATAGATATTGGGTCTACACATTCATATGTTGCTAGTACTGTGTCTAGAACGTTGAGTATAAAATCTGAGGTTGCTTCTAGAGAAATGACTGTGATTAGCCCTTTAGGACAATCTGTAGTGGTGAACAAACTATTTGGGAGTGTGCTTTTAGAAGTGCAAGGGATTGTTTTCCCGGCTGATTTGATGGAATTACCGTTCGGCGAGTTTGACTTGATTTTAGGCATGGACTGGTTAGTTAAGTATCAAGCAAACTTGGATTGTGCTGCTAAGCGCATGATATTAAAGACTCTTAAGGATAAGGAGGTGCTGGTGATAGGTGAGAGAAGGAATTACCTGTCCAATGTGGTGTCTGCATTAAAGGCTGAAAGGATGGTGCGAAAAGCGTGTGAGGCGTTCTTAGCTTTCATTAGTGCTTTGGAGGCCAAAGAATTGTCTGTAGGAGATGTTAGAATGGTGAAAGAGTTCTCGAACGTCTTTCCAGAAGAGCTTCAAGGGTTACCTCCGGAGTGGAAGGTGGAGTTCGGCATTGATCTACTTCCGAGAACAGCTTCGGTGTCCGTTGCCCCATATAGGATGGCGCCGAAGGAGTTGGTGGAACTTAAAGCTCAGATTCAGGAATTGTTGGACTGTGGTTTTATTCGACCAAGTGTGTCTCCATGGGGAGCACCGGTGTTATTTGTTAAGAAAAAGGACGGGTCGATGCGGATGTGCATTAACTATAGGCAATTGAACAAGTTGACGAGTAAGAACAAATACCTGTTGCCAAGGATTGACGACCTGTTCGATCAGCTGTGAGGCGCTTCGGTCTTCTTGAAGATAGACTTGAGGTCAGGCTATCATCAGCTTAAGGTCAAGGAGGCGGATATCCATAAGACTGCTTTTCGAACTCGTTATGGTCACTACGAGTTCTTGGTGATGCCGTTCGGGTTGACGAATGCACCAGCTGCATTTATGGATATGATGAATCGGGTATTTCAACCCTATCTGGATTGGTTTGTCGTAGTGTTCATAGACGATATCTTGGTATATTCAAGGACGGAAGAGGAGCATGATTCGCATCTTGGGATAGTTCTGCAGATTTTGAGAGAGAAGCAACTGTATGCCAAATTCAGCAAGTGTGAATTTTGGTTGAGGGAAGTTACCTTTTTGGGACATGTTGTGTCTACCGAAGGGATTAGGGTTGATCCCCAAAAGATTGAAGCTATTTTTGATTGGAAATCGCCGAAGTAAGTAGCAGAAATTCGATGTTTCCTTGGGTTAGCTGGGTACTACAGAAGGTTCGTTGAGGGATTCTCGTTGATTGCTGCACCATTAACCAAGCTATTACGGAAAGGGATACCGTTTGTATGGACCGATAAACAGCAGGAAAGCTTTGAGAAGTTGAAGAACATTTTGATGCAGGCACCAGTGTTGATTCAGCCTGAGGCTGGAAGGGAATTTGTCGTCTATTGTGATGCGTCGCACACAGGGTTAGGATGTGTGTTGATACAAGAAGGAAATGTTATAGCGTATGCGTCTCGGCAATTAAGACCACATGAAGTGAATTATCCCACTCATGATTTGGAGTTAGCTGCGGTAGTGTTCACTCTGAAGATTTGGAGACACTACTTGTATAGAGAGAAGTCAATTATCTACACCGATCATAAGAGCCTAAAATATCTCCTTACCCAGAAGGAGTTGAATTTAAGGCAGCGAAGGTGGATTGAATTATTGAAAGACTATGACTGCTCGATTGAGTATCACCCGGGTAAAGCTAACGTAGTGGCGGATGCGTTGAGCCGTAAGGTAATATCAGATTTGAGGGCAATGTTTGCTCATCTCAGTTTGTATGAAGATGGAAGCTTGTTAGCCGAACTTCAAGTGAAGCCTTCATGGGTAAGTCTGATTAAAGAGAAACAGTTGTCAGATGAATTGTTAAGTTCTCGACTTCAGCAAGAGGAAGATGGTGAGACAGAAGATTTTGGTTGGAACAGTGATGGATTATTGTGCTTTCGTGGCAAAGTTTGTATGCCGAAGGATTCTAGGTTGAGACAGATGATTCTGCGGGAGGTGCATAGTAGCCCATACGCTATGCATCCCGGTGGGAGTAAGATGTATCGAGATTTGCGTGAACAGTTTTGGTGGCCAGGTCTGAAGCAAGAAGTTACCGAGTTTGTGAGTAAGTGTTTGACGAGTCAACAGGTGAAGGCGGAGCATCAGTTGCCTTCGGGGTTGCTACAGCCAGTGAAGATTCCACTTTGGAAGTGGGAGAGGATAACGATGGATTTTGTTAGCGGGCTACCTCTTACGCCTACTAGGAAAGATTCGGTGTGGGTGATTGTCGATCGGTTGACGATGTCCGCTCACTTCATACCGGTTCGTGTTGATTACACACTACAGAAGTTAGCCAAGCTGTATGTAGCAGAGATTGTGAGGTTACATGGGGTACCAGTGTCTATCATATCAAACAGAGACCCCAGATTTACATCACGATTCTAGAAGGCGTTACATAAAGCGTTGGGTACAAGACTGGATTTCAGCACGACGTTTCATCCACAGACTGATGGTCAGTCAGAGAGGGTAATTCAGATTCTGGAAGACATGTTGAGAGGAAGTGTTATCGACTTCAGGGGTAGTTGGGAGGATTTTCTACTGTTGGCAGAGTTTGCGTACAACAATAGCTATCAATCCAGTATTCAGATGGCACCCTACGAAGCGTTGTATGGTCGTAGGTGTCGTACCCCTACCTACTGGACAGAGTTAGGTGAGTGACAGTTGTTGGGTCCGGAATTGGTTTCAGAGACGAAGGAAAAGGTTAAGTTGATTCGGGCTCGGTTGAAGGAAGCTCCACATGTGCGTAAATCGTATCTGATCCAAGCGTAAAGAAATAGAATTTTCGGTGGGTGATCGGGTGTTTCTGAAAGTTTCACCTTGGAAGAGTGTTTTAAGGTTTGGACGAAAGGGCAAGTTGAGCCCCAGATTCATAGGGCCTTATCGAGTATTGAAGTGTGTGGGACCAGTAGCTTATCGCTTGAGTTACCTCCGGAGTTGAATCGGATACATGATGTATTCCATGTTTCAATGTTAAGGCGCTATCGTTCAGATCCATCTCACATAGTGCTAGTGGAAGAAATTGAAGTAAGACCTGATCTGTCTTTTGAAGAAAAACCAGTGCAGACCTTAGATCGAGATGTCAACGTGTTGAGAAGAAGTCAGTTCTGTTGGTTAAAGTTTTATGGCAGAATCACGGTGCAGAGGAAGCCACATGAGAGCCAGAGGATGTGATGCGATAGCAATACCCTTACCTCTTTTGATCAGGTAAATTTTGAGGCCGAAATTTCTTTAAGGGGGTAGAACTGTAACATCCTAGAATTAGGGGTTCTGCATTTTATGTTTTCTTGTGTGCTTGGCTTGCTCTGCTTGTTATTTAGATGTGCTTGGGGGTCCTGGGGAGGCTCGGGTTCAAGCCAGAGCCTTGGTAAAATTTTTGTTTTTGGGCATAGGGGGGAGAGCTAGGCGAAGTAGGCTTTAAGGATATTCATTTGCGTTTGATGACACAAGGAAGCATGTGGCCTAGTGGTTGTGGTGTCACTGGCAGAGCAAGGGGGAAGGAGTTCGAATCCCATCTGTTGCATTGTGGGGCTTTATTTTTTGTGCTCAAGGAGAGGAGAAGGTAGCATTCGACTGGGGCTCTTCTAGGAGGAGTTTGAATGGGTCAAATTATTTGAAATGGATGGATGAGGGGTGCTTGAGGAGTTGAAGTGGTCAAATTGGTTTGAATGGGTGATGGGGAGAAAATTGTGGAGTAAAATAAGGGATTTGGAGTGTGGTGGAGGTGTTGGCCGAATGTGGGGGTCTTGGAGGGGAGAATTTTGGTCATGAAAGGGGTCTAGTGTGGGAGTGTTTCGGTTTTGAGCTAGTGTAGGAGGTGTGCCGTTTTTTTTCTTTTGGTTCCTTTGGGCATTGTTGTTTTCAACTTTCGGTCGTAAGGGAAGGGGGTGTGCCGTTTTTGCCATTTGGGAAAAGAGGAGTAAAAACCGAAACCCTTTTGAGAAGCTTTTCTTTCTTTTCCAATTTAGTTTTCATTCACTTCTTTTTACCAAAACTGTAGCACATTTTCTCCCTTCTTCTTCTTCTTCTTCTTCTTGTTTTTGGTATTAGCCGAACCTCTCTTGCATCTCCTACAGTTTGTTTCTTCACCATAACCGAAACCTTTCTCCTTCGTTTCTCTACATTCTTCGCTAAACCGAAACTCTCTTTCTCTTCTACACTACTTCTACTTTCTTCACTTTTCTTTTTGTCCCCCTTGTTCTTCTCTTGAGTCGAAACCTTGTTGACATTTGCTGCTTGTGCCGAATCTTCTTAGACTCCATTCGGATTCTCTCTGTTGAAGGTAAAGAACTCTTCCTTTATTCTTATTATCTCCTTACTCCTTCTAAAGAAACCGACCACTTATTCATTGATCATAAACCGAATTGGTTTCTCTTCCGAAGTTGGTTACTCCATCTCTTGTAACCCGTTCTTTCTTCATTTGTTGAAGCCGAACCCCAAGAACCAAAGGGCTAGTTGGTTGCCGAAGGTCTCTTCTTTAATCAGGTTCTGTTTGTGCAAGGTAAGAGAGACTCTTTCGATTCTTTCTCTATTTTCTTTCGGTTCTGTGTGGTCATAGCCGTATGGCTATTTTGTTCTTGATTTTAGTTCGCGGCTAATCTCTTCTTTTCTCCTCTTATCGTGGCATGTTCGCTTCGGATTAGAATCTTTAGCCAAGTCTATCTGTGTTCGGTTCATTCTTTGACTAAGGTAAGAAAGTTCTCTTGATTTTGGTTTACCTATTCCCTTTTCTCTTTCGTTGCCTTAACCCAATCTCCTGATCAAAGATTCTCTTCATAGATGCGAGTGCCAGTCAAACTAAGGAGGGGAGTGGACTTGTAGTCTCTACTCCTAAGTTTAAGCGACATGCTGTGTCAGCGGTTCGAGACTTTCCGTCGGGTTGTGGTAGAGAGCCGACATCTGTTTGGGATAGGCAAATCGCTGTTATTCCCGCTAGTGAGAGTGTCAACGATCTAGAGTGTTTAGTTCTTCGCGTAATCAGGTGTGTAATGCTCACTCCATCTTTTATTATTTTTGCATTAATAACTGCGTTGGCTGAAAGCCGAAACGACTGTATAGACAGTTGAGATACCCTTGTGGGTAAGGTTGGAGGCACCAGGTAAGTACCTTTATGACTCTGTCTTTCGAATAACATGGCCTAAATATATGCATGATTTGATTATCTGTTGTACATTGGGAATATGACTGCATTCATCACAATATGATAATATGTTGCATGGGCTCTGGGATATGATATTGTAAGGGGAAGTGTAATTTAGTGACTCTGTCACAGTGGTTTGGCACCACAAATATTTATCAGTGACTGTCACAGTGGTTTGGTACCACAGTGGGTTGGCCCCACATATATATTTTATCAGTGACTCTGTCACAATGGTTTGGTACCACAGTGGTTTGGTACCACAGTGGCTTGGTGCCACAGGTGTTTGGCTGGTTCAGGTGATGTAGAGGGTGGAATACTAGGTTGGGCTGGGCTGCATTGCATACACTTTTTAATATGCCATGTTTTGAGGGCTACGGCCCAATGTGTATTTGTGGGCTTAAGGCCAGATTGCGTTCGTAAGGGGAATTACACACTGAGTCTTGGTGACTCACCCCTCTCCTTAATTTTGCAGGTAACCCCTAGTTATGGATTCGGAGTAGAAGTGGACTTTGAGGTGGCCATGCATTACTTCCTTCGTAAATTTCATTTCTTC
Organism: Gossypium sturtianum; assembly: GCA_025698515.1. Lineage (NCBI taxonomy): Eukaryota > Viridiplantae > Streptophyta > Magnoliopsida > Malvales > Malvaceae > Gossypium > Gossypium sturtianum. The sequence continues at coordinate 68,726,462 of CM046947.1, read as the reverse complement.
AGTTAAACTTACTTTTAATTTGGGAATTTATTATGTAATAAGGCCTCCGGGATTTTATAATTTGGTTTTCAACGGATTACGGTAACTCATACTATAGGAAACGTTAAATTGGGAGTTTTCTAAACAAAATGAAAACAAACATTTCTTTTAACAATGACACACGGATATCAAGTAAGTAAATAATCAAACTCGGAATTTTTCTAAGTCTACACAAACTGTTTTTTTAAAATGTCACATTTCTGAGATCCCCTCATTTCGGCATTCGTATCACAAGAACATGTTTTCGATTGTTAATAAAAGGTTTCAAGAAAACCTTAAAACTGAATCTGAGTTTTTAATGAAAACAAAACGTGATTTTTTTTAAAATTTCAAAGTTTCCTTAAACAATCTTTCCATGTGACATACCAGATCCGGTCGTAACATTTAGGCCGGGTTTGGGGAGTTACACACTAAATTCTCACAAACATATGAATGTGTCGGTCCAGAATCAATTACAGCAATCACATTAGTATCGTAAAGAGAGAATGTACCGGTAATAACATCTCGGGATGACGCCTCTTCGCGAGCGCGAATAGCGTAAGCTCTAGCAGGTGCTCTGGCCTCGGATCTCACAGCTGAGTCCTTCGTCGCTTCTTTTCCACTAGATACATTTCCCACATTCCTCGGTGGTCTTCCTCTCGCAGTCATGTTGCTCGGTCTTGCGTTCTGAAATTTATCTTTATCAGATAACTCTGGGCAATCTCGAATAAAGTGATCTGGCGAGCCCGATTTAAAACAAGCTTTATTATTCTTATTCTAGCATTCTCAAAAATGTTTTCTCCCACAATGTTGACACTCGGTTTTGTTATTTCTCACACTGCCAACGCTCGAGATAGAAGTGGCTTGAGCTTTAGGATTCACATGATGATTTCCACGATCTTTATTCTGGTATCCCACTGATGCATTCAATCGACTATACGAATCTCGAGATTTCTTTGATGAAGAATGATAAGGTTTATTAATCGGTTTTTTCTTCGAATCTCTAACCTCTGAATTAGCTTTCCTCTTTTCTCGGCTAAAGTCTTCGGCTTTACACGCCCGGTCAACTAACACAACAAATTCTTTCAAATCTAATATTCCAACCAGAAGTTTAATGTCTTCATTCAACCCTTCAACAAACCGTTTGCACATGATTTCTTCAATAGAAACACACTCTCGAGCATATTTACTTAATCACACAAATTCTCTCTCATACTCGGTTACAGTCATACGGCCCTGTTTCAATTCTAAAAACTCTTTGTGCTTTTGATCTAGAAACCGTTGGCTTATATATTTCTTCCAAAACTCGGTTTGAAAGAACTCCCAAGTGACTCTCTCTCTCGGCACCATTGATATGCGGTGTCCCTTAAAAGTGATATAGCACATTTTAAACATTCAGCCGGTGTGCAAGAAAGCTCATCAAGCACTCGAATCGTATTTTTAAGCCAAAACTCGAATTTCTCATGATCATCATCAACATTAGCTCTGAACTCTTCAGCCCCATATTTATGGATCTTATCAACTGGAGGCTTATTCAATCTTAAAAGCTCGACACCTTGAGGAGCTACGGGAACCGATTGGGGATTAGGAGGGGTGGAGGTTGTTAAGTAGCCAAGTTTGTTCGGATATATTGTGTGAACCACTCGTTCATCATTTGAAAGAAGGCTTCTTTAGCCTCTCCTCCCTGGCTACCCAATACGGGTCTAGATTCAGAAGGCGCTGGCCCTTGAGCGGGAGCTGGCGCATTACTTTCAACCTCATCAGCTATAGCTTGATTGGGATCCATTTACTATATAAAAACACGTTTTAAAATGTCAGGAGTCATCATACTATCACAGTTTATATATGGCATGTATATCTAGACTCTCACATATGCTACGTTAGTCCTAGAATCGACTAAACCATAGCTCTGATACCAATAAATGTAACACCCCTCACCCGTATTCAATTACGAAGCATTATCCAACTTACAACACATTTATACATACTTTTTCACATACATTTAATCAATTCATACAATCATTATTCAATCTCAATCAATATGTCCCTAAAACGAGCCTACGAGGCCCTAAACATAAATTAGGGGTGGTTCGGGACTAAACCGATAACTTTTAAAGTAATTGGAACACTTAGAAAATTTTTCTCAAAATAGTGGACACACGCCCGTGTGGCCAGGCCGTATGGACATTCAAAATGGGAGCACATTGTCGTGTAACAGCCCGATTTAGGGCCTAGTCGGAATAATGGTGCGAGACCACGAATCCGAGGTGAATTTATGAGTTTTTAAGGTTCATGCCATGTTTGCATGTTAGTGTGAAAGTTTCATGAAGCAATTTTGCTAAAATGAAGTTGAATGGTCAAAAAGGACCAAATTGCAAAAGTTGTAAAATGTGAGTTTCTAGAAGCATTTTGTATGAAATAGCTTTAGAATATTAATTATGAGTCCTTAAATAGCAATTTTCCCAAATTATAAATTTTGGACAAAATTGGACATGAGTTAGTAAATGGTGATATTTTTAAGAGAATGGCATTTTGGTCATTTACCTATTAAATGATTAATAAAGGAAAAAGATGACAAAAATCATTATCATCTTCTTCCTCATTGCCAAAATTTTCAAAGAAACCATAGCTAGGGTTTGCTCATCTTTCAAGCTTGCTAGTAAGTTCATCTTAGTCCCGATTTTAATATTTTTCGTGTTTTTAAAGTCCTCGTATTATGAATTAGCTATTTTTAGCTATAAGATGAGCTAAGATGCATGTTCAAAATCTACCCATGAATGACATGCATGCTAAATGATTTTTTATGGAAGTTTATGAGAGTTTGATGTTAGATAAACATCTTTTTCCAAGTGAATTTCATGAAAAATGAGCATAGGGACTAGTTTGTAAAAGTTTTGAAATTAGTCATACCTATTAGAAATAATGAGAATTGATAATGGCTATAGTAGAGAAAATGAATCAGCTAAACATGTAGTCTAAGAAATTTGAATGAAAAATTATTTTACGAGCCTTGGGGCAAAAGTGCAAATATGAGAAAGTATAGGGGCAAAATAGTAATTTTGCCAAAGTATGAGTTAAGAGTCAATTTAGTCAATGTGAGTATTAAATGATCTATTTATGACTATAGATCAAGAAAAATGAAGCCCAGATCGAAACCGAGGCAAGGACAAAATCGAGGACTAAATTGCATATCTACATACATTTTGTATATTGAGGTAAGTTTGTATGATTTCTAAGCTTTATGATTTATGTCATTGAATTGCTTAGTATAATTTACAATGTTATTATGAAAAACGTTTAATGTTATGTTAAACAAAGAAATTAATGAGATCAAGCATGAGAAAGCCCCGATTGAAGTTGAATAACTTAGGATACTCGATCTACCACATGAAACAAGAAAGTCCGTATAAGACCAAGCCGAGGCATGGCATCGGCAAGCAAGCAAGATATCATGTAAGTCCAAGGCAAGCTTGGCATTGAATGAGTTATCATGTAAGTCCAAGGCAAGCTTGGTATTGAATGAGTTATCATGTAAGTCCAAGGCAAGCTTGGCATTGAGTAAGTTATCAGGTAAGTCCAAGGCAAGCTTGGCATTGAACAAGTTATCATGTAAGACCAAGGCAAGCTTGGCATTGAAAAGTTATCAAGAGAAAGAGATCCCATATAAGTCCAAGTTAAGGCATGGCATTGGTGAGAACAAGAAAGACTTTGTATAAGTCCATGTTAAGTCATGGCCTCGAAATTTAGATGAGATTTAGTATCCTCGGTTATTCATATAAATTTATCGGGCAACGAGTTAAGCTCCAAAGAGATAACAAGAAAGCTAAGTAAGTAAGGTTATTATCAAGTGATAAAGAATATTATTCATGTTATGAATGACGAATTAGAAATTATGAGTATTATGTTCAAGTATCTTTGATCAATGTGATCTAGTGATACAGGTACTTTGTTTGCCTATCAAGTATGAGTAAGTAAGCTTTATAGCTGAAATTTACGATGCCATTGTTTATGTCAAATGGTTTATATTAAGCAAGTACGTTTCTATGTGCATTATGCAAACTTACTAAGCTAAATGCTTACGTCTTTTATTATTTCTTTCTATGTAGTCCCGCCAAGCTAACTTGTGGATCGTTGAAGTCGGAGCTCGAATCACACTATCAACCGCTATTTTGGTATAGCCAAGTTGTTTTTATTAGGTATGGCATGTATAGGAAACATTTCATTTTGAGTATATGTCTTAGAAAGGGGAAAAGCATGGGCTATCAAGTTTATTATTATTCTTTTGTAAATGGCTAAATGATTGGTCAAGATTGACTAAGTATGTATGTTATTACTATCAATGAAGCATGTTATATTGTTCATGAAAGATGTAATAATTGAGTTGCTGAAATGAGCTTGAGTTTGGTCTTAATTTCAGGATGGCAATTGGCTTGGTAAATAGCCTCTAAGTGCCCACACGGTTAGACACACAGGCGTGTGTCTAGGCTGTGCATAAACTGCACCTTAGTCTTATAAGTAAGAATAGGCCACGGACTAATCCCACGGCTGTGTGTTAAGGCCGTGCATGACACACGGTTAGAACATGGGCGTGTGCCATGGTCATGTGTTATAAGTCAGAATGCTAAGGTTTTTCACACGGGCTAAGACCACGGGCGTGCCATGGCCATGTGAAATTGGAAGTAAGTTCGAGTTTAAGCACAGTTGGGAGACATGGGCGTGTCTCAGGGTTACACGGGCGTGTCCCAACTCACATGGGCGTGTGACCCCTGTTTCAATGAAAAGTTTTTGATTGAGTTACGAAAGTTTACGAAAATGAGTTTAAGGCCTCGTAGGCCCATGAAAAGTACAAGTTGATTAAGAAAGAGAAGTTTTTATTTCAGAACGAAATTTTATAGCCCGTAAGTACATGATTAAGCAAGTTCAAGCATAGTAATGTCTCGTATCCGGTTTAAGCCTCGGACTCGGGTATGGGGTGTTACAGGTCGTGTCCCAGCCCGTGTCCGAACCCGTGTAACTCTCTGACTTGGGTCATACGGCCAACACACATGCCCGTGTGGATAGCCCGTGTGCCCTAAAAATGGCCATACACGCGCATGTGCCAGACCGTGTGCTAGGCCGTGCCAAACCTGTAGGGTATACTGACTTATGCCACACGGCCAAGTCACACGCCCGTGTGTGAGTCCGTGTGGAGCATACAGACTTGATTTCAAATTTAACTCTAGGGGACACACGACCGTGTAACATGACTGTGTGTCACACACGGCTAAGACACACGCCCGTGTCTCTGCCTATGTGGATAAAAATAGGCTATTCCCAACACTTGCAATCGAAGTAGTTGGAGCTCAGAAGCTCGAATGTGATCTAGCACGGTCTCTGCTCGAATGTCTCACATTAGCCTTTGAACGGCTATAATCGTCTTGGAATTTATTTGATACTGACTGATATGACTTACTCTTTGCTCGTTTTCGCACCTCTCTAGCTTCCGAATCAACTTTTTTCCTCTCTTTCCCGTGTTCTTCAGCTTTACACGCTCGGTCAACAGGCACAACAAATTCTTTTATTTCCAGAATTCCGACTAACAAACGGATATCTTCATTCAAGTCGTCTTCGAACCTTTTACACATTATTGCCTCAGTCGAGACACATTCTCGTGCATACTGACTCAGTTTCACAAATTCTCGCTCGTACTCTGTAACAGACATACGGCCCTGTTTCAATTCAAGAAACTCTTTGCGTTTCTGATCTATAAATCTCTTACTGATGTATTTATTTCGAAATTTGGTCTGGAAGAAATCCCAAGTAATTCGTTCTCTCGGAACAACAGAAGTCAGAGTTTTCCACCATTGGTAAGTTGTATCTCTCAACAAAGAAATGGCACATTTAACACATTCATCAGGGGTACATGACAACTCATCAAATACCTGAATCGTATTCTCAAGCCAGAACTCGGCTCTCTCAGCATCATCATCAGTAGTAGCACAGAATTTTTTAGCCCCATATTTTCTAATCATATCAACCGGAGGTTTATTCAGATGAGTCGGATCTATAACTTGGGGAGCTACGGGAACTTGCGAGGGTGGAGGTTGAGGAACAGCCGGATTTGCTCTAACATACTGAGTGAATCACTCATTCATCATTTGGAAGAAGGCTTGTTTAGCCTCTCCTTCATGACCGCTAGTAACCGGTCTAGAATCAGACGGCGTTGTCCCTTGAGCGGGAGCAGGCGCATTACTTTCAACATCGTCAGCTATGGCTCGTTCAGGATCCATTTACTATACGAAAAACTCATTTTATTTGTCAGGATTCATCACACTATCACAGTTCGTATATATGGCATGTATAGCTAGACTCTCACACACTACGTTAGTCCTAGAATCGACTAAACCGTAGCTCTGATACCAACAAATTGTAACACCCCTAACCCGCATCCGTTGTTGGACGAAGGTTAAGAGGCATTACCGGACATATCGGAACATATCACAAACATTTCACTAACATCAAACATTAAAAACCATTCCATAATGAAATATACACATAGAGTCCCTTTAGAAGGTCTACGAGACCTTAAACAGGCATTAGAGAAGGTTCAGGACTAAACCGATCTCATACAGAAAATTTGCAGAACATAGAAAAATTTTCTTTCAAAACAAGGCACACGCCCGTGTGGCTAGTCCGTGTGCCTCACACGGCCGTGCCTTGGACCATGTCTTAGCCCATGTGCTACACTGACTTGGGTCACACGGTCTGGCACACGCCCGTGCTTCTTGCCCGTATGGCATTCTGACTTGCTTCAAATTGAAACCTTGAGAGACACGGTCGAGACACACGCCCGTGTGCTCAGTCGTGTGGGCAAATATAAGCCATTTGCAACTCCAAATTGCCACCCATTTAGTGTCATTCCTATAAGCATCACTATATACTTAATTCATGACAAATTAATGGTCAAAATCTTACAAAAACATGTACAATTCATGTTACAATATCCTCATTCATTTCCTTATACAATTCCATACCAAAAGCATATGATTCACATCTCATTTCAAACCATTTCAAACATGCAATATATTCACCATCTCACATACCAAATCAAGTATGAAACATACTACTTTTATTTCACTAAGGCATACCATAATGGTCATTCACACAAAACCATTAATACCCATCACATACACCATTTTCACATAGCAAAACATATACCAAAATCAATCCAAAGTCTCATCCATTATCAAGCCATATCACATGGCTATATTTACACATTTCAAAACATAATCAAAGTTCTCTAGCCTATACATGCCATACTTCAATATGTACATTTTCAAAAGGTACCAAAATATAGTTCGATAGTGTGGTGATGATCCTTGACGATCCCCGAGCTTCCAATAGCTTCGATAATCTATAAAACAATGCAAACACACACAAAGTAAGCTTTCAAAAGCTTAGTAAGCCATATACAAATAAACTTATCACATAAACAATTACAAACTATTTCATTCATATGAACTATGGCATAACATGAACTATGGCATAACACAATAGCAAATTCATATTTCTCATCTAGCTCAATTGTTCAAAACCACTTGCTTATAAACATATCACATTTTCATGTAGCTCACATATCAAATGATCATATTCATACTTATCTTCCATTGCCAAATTTCATATACAGTTCATACGAACTTGAAACGGATACATAGTCACATATTCAATCACATCTCGAAATGCCCGTTGAACTGTTCGGAATCAATAAGGATACTCGGATAGCTCGTAAAGCTCAAACAACGCCAACGTCCCAAACGTGGTCTTACATGTAATTAAATATCGATGCCTCTGTCCAAGACAGGGTCTTACACGAAATCATATACGATGCCGATGTCCCAGACATGGTCTTACACGTAAATCTCAAATCGATGCCAAAGTCCCATACGTGGTCTTACACGATAACTCATATCGGAATCATATGTCATGACATATGTATCCTAACTATTCCTATGGTTTGTACAGGGCTTTTCGGACGTCATCACATTATTAGAATTTTCTCAGATTTCACATATTCAGCTCCAATAGTCATTCATCTCATTTCATTAACATGTAAGAAATAACAATTAAATTCAAACACATTTATTTGTATATAGACTTACCTCGTACGGGAAAGAACGGAAACGAACAGCTATTCAACTACTTTCGATTTCCCCCGATCTAATTTTGTTTTCTTTGGTTCTTGATCTATACACATTCAAATTTAACCCTTTTATTCACCAAATCATTCAATTCAATCCATTTACACATATTTAGGGCATTTTACAAATTAGCCCTCATATTTTCACATTTTAACACTTTAGTCCTCATTTCACAAAATCACAAAATACACAAAATTTCACATTTTTCATGCTTAGCCGAATTTTCATGGTGTTCATTTAAGCCCATATATTTCATTTATTTCACATTTTAGTCCTTCAATTTCTCATTTTCACAATTTAGCCCATAATACTCAATTTCATCAAAAATCCCAGTACAAAACATATTTATCTAACATCAAGCTTTCATATTTCACCATTTAACATCACAAAGCTCATAAAAACAACAATGGCACAACTCAAAATCATCATAATTTCATGAATTAGGGCATGGGCTTAAGAGAACACGAAGCAACGATCACAAAAACATAGAAATTATCAAAAACCGAGCTAAAACCGTACCTTAATGAAGCTTGTAAATGCCGAACCCTAAAAACAACTTCCATGGCTTTCTTTTCTTTTGATTTTTAACTAAGGATGATAAAAGATGATAGAAAATTGATTTTTTTAATAATATTAACTTAATAACCAAATTATTATTTTATCCAATAATTAAAACATTATAAAATCATCCATTTAATGGCCATTTAAGTCAAATTCCACTATCAATGGTTTAATATCAACATAAGGACCTTTCATTTAATAAGCCATGGCAATTAAGCACTTTAATAAAGTAGAACACAACTTTTACATTTTCTGCGATTAAATCCTTTTATCAAATCGACACACAAACGATAAAATTTTCATACAAAACTTTCACACATATCAATTCACATACTATAAATACAGAAAATAATATTAAAATATTTTTCTAACTCGAATTTGTGGTCTCGAAACCACTATTCTGACTAAGATATATACCGGGCTGTTACAAAATCAATCCCAATTCATACACCATTCATGCTGTACAAATACAACCATTTCACTTACTCAAATATATACCAAAACAACATGATATTTAACCTTAATTCATTCAATATATATATACCAACTTAATATTCACAACTGAAAACCATCCTCAACTCAATCAATTCATTAACTATAATACATACTATTTAACTACCAATTTGACATATAAGTTCATGCCACAATAAGACCTTTCTCAAGCTTTCATCCACCATAATTCAAATAACCATTTAACTTCCATAATGTCTTGGTTACAGCCATGCCAAAAAAATCCATCTCACAAGGCATTATAAACATCTTACAAAAGTCATTAACAACCATTTCTAATAGCCAAACACACATCAATATTAACATCATTTACAAGCCAAATCTCATGGCTATAATCACAACCAAAATACCACATCTAACCTATACATGTCATATACCATAAATGTATAATTCAAAAGTACCAACTTAGATGTTTGATAGTGTGATGATGTTCCCGACGACTCCCAGATTCGAACTAGCCTTGATTCACTATAAACCATAGAAAAATAACACGAAGTAAGCTTCATAGCTTAGTAAGCTCGTATGTGAATAACTTATTTCATTGAATAAATGCAAATCAACTAATTACACTTGACAAAACCATATACACATTAACTACAAACCTTTCTCATGTTTCAAAATATGATCAAATACAAACTCATCGAACTTTTACTATTTAATACTCGAATAGGTTCTGTACGTACCTATATCGCCTCGTACTAACCTTTTTCTCAACCACATCATTCTCTTACCCGTTGAACCATTCAAAATAGAAATCGGATACTCAGGAGTCTTGTACGATAAGTACCTATACCATGGCCCGTAGCCAAATCAAGGTAACTTATCCGAAGAACTATTATCATGGCCCAAAGCCAAATCATCCGATATGCATGGCCCAAAGCCAAATCAGTAAAATACGCACCCAAAGTGCTAATATCATGGCCCAAAGCCAACTCAACGTATCACTTATTGACATGTCAATAGTATCCAAAATTATTCTTAAGGTTCAACCGGGGTTTCACACTTTTCGTTTCTATCATCGAATGCATCCGTAAAGTCGTTTTCACAATTCATACATTATCCATAATCCCATTTTAACAATTTATGCAATATTAAAGCATTTTAACATACATTTATAATGTAATCATCACATACAAACTTACCTCGTATTCGAAATTGACGGATTAGGTCGACTACTCGATAACCTTGCTTTTCTCCTGATCTAAATCCGAATTCTTTGTTTCTTGATCTATATGAATTCAAAATTAACTTATTTATTCATCTACTCATTCATTTAATCCAAAAATACACATTTGGGTATTTTTACACATTAGCCCTTAAACTTTCGCATTTAATCATTTTAGTCTCTATTTCACAAATACATAAAATTCACACAATTCAACAAAACCCATGCTTGGCTTAATTATATATAAGTCCCTAGCAGTCCAAAACTTTCATTTATTTCACATTTCAACCACACATTTTCAACATTTCACAATTTAGCCCTTAATTTGCATTTTCACCAAAAATCACTTAACAAAACTTGTTTAATTAACATCAAATATTCATAATCTATCATTAAACATCAAAAATCATACATATTCATCAATTGCATCATTCAAAATCTTTAACAATTTTGCAAATTAGTCTCTGGGCTAGCTAGACTAAGTTGCAACGATCTCAAAAACATAGTAATCATTAAAAACGGATCAAAAACACATACCTAATTGATGAAAATTGAAGTGCCAAACTTTAAGGTATAAAAATGGCTTCTCAAGCCCTAAAATTCGATTGAAAAGGATGATATGAAGGTAAATTTTTTATTTATTTAACATATTATAATTATGCTAATTACCATATAAACCTTAATGAAAAACCATTTAAAACATCCATTAAATGTCCATATATGTCCACTCACCAATTTAATGGTCTAATTACAACATAAGGACCTTAACATTAAGGTTCTATAGCTTTTTGACACCTTTAGCTAATAGAACAGTACTTTTGCATTTTACGCGATCTAGTCCTTTTTATCAAATTAACCAACCAATCGATAAAATTAGCTCACGAAATTTTCACACATATCAAATAACATGCTATAAATACCGAAAATAATATTAGAATAATTTTTTGACATCGGATTTGTGGTTCCAAAACCACTGTTCTGATTTAGCTAAAATCGAGCTGTTACATTTTGAAAGTTGCCATTAATGAAAATTTGTGTTCTTTGATGTTTGATGATGAAATATGAAATCTTGTTGCTAGATTTACATATTTTGTAAAGTGATTTTGAGTAAAAAATGCAAAATAGGGATTTATTTGTAAAAATGTGAAAATGTATGGTTGAATGTGTGAAAAGTTGATAAATATGGGCTGCTAGGGGCATTATAGTAATTCAGCTATCATGGGTATTAAAGAAATTTAGTGATTTTGTGATTTTGTGTATTAAGGACTAAATTGTAAAAGTTGTGAAATTCTAGGGGTAAAAGTGTAAATTTGCTTAAATGTAAATTTTGGATTAAATTGAATTGAGAGATGATTAAATAAGTTAATTCTGATTATATTTAGATCAAGAAAAATGAAGTTCGGATCTAGATCGGGGGAAAACTAAAGTTATCGACTAATCGACATATTTCATCGTTTTCACATCCGAGGTAAGTTCGTATATTATAAGTTTTAATAGAAATGTATTTCATATGCTTTGATACTGTATCCATTGTGAATACGAGACTATGGTTATGGTCGATAATGATTCGACGATGATTCGACATTCAAAATCCCGGTTGAACCTTAGGAATAGTTTAGGATACTAGTGACATGTCATTAGAGGATACATTGAGTTGGCTTCGGGCCATGATATTAGCACTTCGGGTGCGAGTTATATCGATTTGGCTTCGGGCCATGAATACTGGCTGATTTGGCTTCAGGCCATGATATCAGTATTTCATATATAAGCTACCTTGATTTGGCTTCGGGCCATGGTATAGGTACTTATTGTGCGAGATTCTTGAGTATCCGACTTCTATTCCGAATGGTTCAACGAGTAAACGAAAGATGTGATTAAGTATGTGAATGATATAAGATGGTACAGGTACGTACATGACTTGTATAAACTTTGGTTCGAAGAAACTTGTGAAGAATGTGATTAATATCATAATTGTGTATATGAAAGGTTTGTTGGCTAATAAATGCTAAATGTTGATATACTCAAATCGTTGAATTAAAATTTTGAGATTGAATTGAGTTTATTTTATACGAGCTTACTAAGCTTTATAGCTTACTTTGTTTATTTTCCCGTGTTTTGTAGTGTTATCAAGCTAGCTCAGAATCGGGGATTGTCGGAGATCAGTTCGCACTATCTACCTATCACTTGGTACCTATGAACTTTGGTATTTTAAGTATATGGCATGTATAGGGACTTGGTCTTTTTGGTATATGTATTTTAGCCATTTGTGTTGGCTTGTAAATATTAGGTTTGGTTTATATATATATAGCCATGTCAGTTGGCTTATAATGGTGAATTTGATGATGTACATAAGTGTGCAAATAGCTTTGTTTAAGTTTAGTAGTTTCCTTATAAAATGCTAGTTATGATGGTATTTGATGCTTGTTGAAAATGGGTATGGTGAATATCAAATGGTTGATGAATTGGTAGTTAGTATGCTTATGAGTTTAGGTAAATTAATGCATGTTTGAAAATGACCATATTAATGAATGAAAAGGGCAAATTTTGGTATGTATTTTGCATTTCATATTATGGTAAGGTGAGTCTTGTATTTGTTGGTATTGAAATGGAATAAATGATGCTTGGTTGAAGTTGATTGAATGCTTATTTATGCCTTGTATTAGTACCAATTGGTTTGACGTAGGTGTGTACAAATTTGGGTGGCAAATTGTCTTGGTAAATAGCCTATTTTTGTCCACACAGGCAGAGACACAGGCGTGTGTCTCAGCCGTGTGTGACACACGGTTATATTACACGGCCGTGTGTCCCCTTGTTTTGAAATTGAAATCAAGTCAGTATGCTCCACACGGCCTCACACACGGGCGTGTGATATGGCCGTTTGGCATAAGTCAGTATACCCTACAGGATTGACACGATCTAGTACACGGTCTGGCACACGAGCATGTATGGCCATTTTTAGGGCACACGGTCTAGCCACACGGACGTGTGTGTTGGCCGTGTGACCCCATTCAGGGAGTTACACGGGGTTGGACACGGGCTAGGGCATGGCCATGTGTTTCCATTTCGAATGTCCACACGACTTGTGACACGGGCGTGTCTATTGGCCGTGTGAGACACACGGCCAGTTTTTGAGAAAAATTCTTAAGTGTTCAAAAAGTTTACAAAGTTATCGATTTAATGTATGTTTAGGGCCTCGTAGGCTCGTATTAGAGACACAATGATTGGTTGTGAATGAATTGTATATGATTTGATTAATTGTATGTGAAATGTATGTTTGAATGTGTTATAAGTCCGGTAATGCTCTGTAACCCTATTCCGGCATTGAATACAGGTGAGGGGTGTTACACATAACACACAAGACATAAGCATAACATCAACCATGACTGCAAGCTAGTGCATTTAAACATAGCTCTTTTGGAACCAACTACATGATAAACCATCTCATATGAAATTACATACTTTGATTCTTACCACTCTTTCATGAACATAAACATCTTTCCATTTGGTCATTTACCATTTCAATGCATAACTTTAAAAATAACATAATATAATCCAACCACTAGCTTGGCACAAGCCTAAGCATCATTAACAACACAAGTTAGTGATTAAACACATAACTTAGCAATATCATCACATAGTAAGATATGGTATATAAACATAGCATCACTTAAATCATACTTTTCATAATCATGAATGTTCATACTTTGATCATCAACAATTCATACATTTTTCATAGGTTCTTGACTTAGCTTTCGATACACTTACCGTTCTTTCCCTTTTCATGCTTGTTGAACTAGTAACTTGATTCAGATACTCGGGTAACTACACCATACCAGGGGCATCATAGATGCATAACAGGGGCACCAAAGTGCAATCAAGAGCACGAATGTCCGATCAGGGGCACCGAAGTGCAAACAGGGGCACAGAGGCACAGATGTGCATTCAGGGGTACCGAAGTATAAACAAGGGAACATAAGTGCAATCAAGGGTACCGAAGTACAAACAGGGGCACGTACGTGCAATCATGGGTACTGAAGTACAAATAGGGGCACATATGTGCATTCAGGGGTACTGAAGTACAAAAAGGGCACGTCAGTGCAATCAGGGGTACTGAAGTACAAACAGGGGAACGTAAGTGCAATCAAGGGTACCGAAGTACAAACAGGGGTACGCAAGTGCAATCAAGGGTACCGAAGTACAAACAGGGGCACGTAAGTACAATCATTCAATAATTAGCTATGAACATTTAATTAAAGAACTATATTATAACAATGGAAGTAGAAATTTGTTTATGTATTGAAACACTATGAACTTACCCAGCTAAATTGTGGAAATGACCAAGTACAAGGGCTATTTAGTAATTTTCCTTTCTCCTTGATTTTCTACTCGTTCTTGATCTAAAATAATAATTTTATTCAATTCATTAATTTGGATAGCAAAACCAATTCATTTTATGTAATTTAGTCCCTTTTTGACATTTTTATAAAATTGCCCCCAACATTTTACTTGTATTCAATTTAGTCTCTGAGCCTAAAACATGCAAATTAACCATTTTTATTGAAAATTCCTACCAGCCGAATGTTAATATCATCCATTACAGCCCACATTTGTAACAATTTCACACTAAGTCCTTGTATTTTTACTATTTCATCAATTTAATCCCTAATCGTTAAATTCATAAAAATCACTTAACAAAATACTTGTAAATAACAACCAACACCTCAAATTCATTACTTAACATCCAAAATTCCAAAGATTCATCAATGGAAACATTCAAAATCTTTAACAGTTTCAAAAACAAAGGTACGAGCTAGTTGGACCTAGTTGCAACAATCTCAAAAACATAAAAATTACGAGAAAAAGATGAGAATTGAGCTCACATGCATAAGGATGAAGGAACCGAATCTTGAAGTTCTCTCACAAAGATGATTTCGGAAAGGTTGAAGAAAATGAATAGGAATTTTCTAACTTTCCAATTTGTTTTTGTTTAATTTTAATTTATTTACCATTATGCCATTAACATGAAATTTTCTATCATTTTTAATTCTAATCGCCGTCCCACACATTTATTATGGCTTATTTCTTAAATAGATCCTCCCTCAATTTCTAATTGAGCCAATTGATCACGTAATTGCTTTAATTAGCAAGTTTTGCACCTTTTACAATTTAGTCCTTTTTCTTTAATTAACTACCAAAACGATAAAATTTCTTAACGAAAATTGTATACAACCTTAATAACACTCCGTAAATATTTATAAAAATATTTACGGCTTGGTTTATAGAAACGAGGTCCTAATACCTCATTTTCTAAACCCACTTGACTTTAGGGTCATACCACTTGAACCTAATTGTTCATTCAAATAACATAATTTAGCAATTCAAAATTTATTTTAATACTATAATTGACTCATAAATATTAAATAATAATATTTACGACTCACTTGTCAGATTTGTGGCCCCGAAACTTTTGTTTCTGACACCACTGAAAAACAGACTGTTACAAGTGTGGCGTCGATATCCCCAATTTTCAACTTTCACCGTTCACTGATTTCTCGGGTTTTCGTTACACACCTAGATAACAGTACATTGGACAAGACCCAAGCAAGATAGATCCTGAATCCTTTTATGGATTTATTCACTTGTGACATTCATAGTGTGGCATACCTAAATCCTGAGTGGATGGTGGACTATGTATGCTTAACTCGTACACTTTGATGTAAGTAAAAGTCTGAGTTCAAACAGATAATGAACTGAAAGCTGGTGCGTTGGGTGTACGACATCTATAGTATGTAGCATTATTCACAAAATGGAATTTATAGCCCAAAACATGGGTAAATGATACCTCTCATTGGCATTACATGGTTGATGAAAAGTAAACGTGGTCACGGGTCATCCGTCTTTATGATGGATGACTTGATCA
Organism: Gossypium sturtianum; assembly: GCA_025698515.1. Classification (NCBI taxonomy): domain Eukaryota; kingdom Viridiplantae; phylum Streptophyta; class Magnoliopsida; order Malvales; family Malvaceae; genus Gossypium; species Gossypium sturtianum. The sequence continues at coordinate 68,710,111 of CM046947.1, read as the reverse complement.
CTATTTGATAGTGATTGACTTTTCATAAAGGAAAATGTAATCGTTACTGTAACACCCCAAACCCGGCCTAGAAGTCTAGACCGAATTCAAGATGCTACATTGATCACCGAAGTGATCGTAGGAAAATTTAACAAAAACCAGTCGTTCAAAATTCCATTTCTGAAAATATTTATCTCAAAACAAACCAAAACGTTTAATCGTTTAAAAATACCATTCCCAAACACAATAAAACCTAATGTACGAACAAAGTTTAAAACAGTAATGGCACCACAGTATTATAAATCTTTACAGTTCAAAACCAAATGTAAAAACTAGAAAACACAAACTGCTCAATTGCTGTTCACAAGCCTGTCCGAGACCTCCACGTAATAAGCCCAACTACAGAATCCAGAACTGTACCTGAAAGGGAAATAGAAGAGGGGGTGAGCTACTCGAGCTCAGTGTGAGATCAAACTAGCTAAACTACCGAAACAAAAATAGAGAACTAGAAGCAGTTCAAAACCAGAACATACTTACAGACAGATAACAGTTAAGCAAGTTCGCCCAACATCAAACACACACCATATGTACCTTACAGTCATATGGAACAAACATACACACCTAACCTCACGTGCTATTCAAATACAATAGCACTTGATTCACAAGTCATCACACTATCACAATAATGATTCGATCGAGACATTTATAGAGAAAGTCTACAGAAATCGCATAGGCACATGTGCCTTTCAGTCGATCAGTAACACATTCAGTCATATTATCACATTCAGTCATAGTATCACATTCAACCAAACTGATCAATCAGACATTTCAGTCGAGTAGTACAGTCACATAGATTCATTCAGATGCATATGAGTGCAAATGAGTTATAAAATAACCCATCCATCCACCCAACACACCATCTCCGTCCAACCCACCCATCCCTGCACTCCGAGTAGGACCTCGAAAAGCCCATCCAACCTTATACTCCATAGGATGTCACCCCGGGTTGCCCGGCAATGATGATCATCAGTATTGTCCTCGACCCTCTGGGAATTGGGGCCAACAGTGTGCAGATAAACTGCCAGTCTCATATATTACGCAGCAAAGCTAGCGTATAAGCTGTACTGTGCAATACGGTAAACCACAGTGTAGACATGCAGTATGAACTGCCAGATCAGATAGTGGTATGTAGCGTAGCTAACGTACATGCGGTACAGTGCAATGCGGTAATCCGCTATATTGATGAGTTGCAGTAAAACTGCCAGATCAGTCAATGATACGCAGCGATGCTGACGTATATGATGTACAGTGTAGTGCGAAAATTTGCAATACAGTCAAATCGTCCACGACCCTCGGGGTATTGGAACTGCCCTCGACCCTCTGGGTATTAGGGGCTTCAGTATGCTGTTAAACTGCCAAATCGTAAATCTTCCTTCTCTTCAAAATCCCAACCCAAAATACTATATGCAAATGTATGAATGTAGATGCACAAATTCAAAATACAATTTCAGGTAGTCATTCAGAAGCAGTCACTTACAAGCAGTACATAATTCGAACTTAGAACAGAATTGTATTCACCCTCAGTAAGCTTAGTCGAGGGGTTGGAACACATAAACTCACAATGGCATTCGATTTGCCCTAAAATTATAATTTGGCGAGTTAGGGCCACACGCTCGTGTGCTCCGGCTATGAGGAGTAATCAAGGCCGTGTGGGGATCCAAACACCCGTGTGAGGGGTGGCACACGACCGTGTGACAGAGGAACACGCCCACGTGGTACAGGGACACCACCGTGTAACTCACTATCCAATTTCCCTAATATTAGGTGCAGGGAAGACACGACCGTGTGAAGGTTTCACACACCCATGTGGCCATCAGACACGGTCGTGTGTTCCATATCACACGCCCGTGTGGAATCCCTAGGCCCCAAATCAGTCACACGACCGTGTGTCCCGAAGCATATGCCCTTGGGAGCCCTAATTTTCCCAAATCTGTCATACGACCGTGTGGCCAGGTCGTGTGACTCCAAATCCCTAATACCCCAAACTCACACGTCCGTGTGCTCAGAGGACACGGCCATGTAGATTCTGACAAAAATCCCAAAATCGGCCACACGCCCATGTGGCCAGGCCGTATGGCACCCAAAATCAGCCGAAAACCCTAATTCACAAACCTGCATGGCCATATGCCTCGGCACACGCCCGTGTGGCCATCGGAGAGGCTACGAAACCACCCCAATTTAGCCCCGAGAACACCGTCTTGGCCTCTGTAACAGTCCCTAACCTTTACCCTATCAACATATATTAGAAAACAATGATTTCCCTTCACTTCTATCGTCTAAAAGCTCAAAAATGAAGGGGTAATGCATAACTATGAAAGGTTGAAGGAAAGGGATTCTTAAAACAAGATAGCAATCGATTTAAAAACAGGAAGTAGTAACCAGATTTGAATCCCACACCTGACTTGACGATGAAGAGAAGATGACAGAGGAGCGACTTCTCGAATTCACAAGCTTAAACCATTTGAAAAATAAAAAGTAAAAGAATCGAGAGAGGAAGGAAGAACGAGAAGAGGGGAAAAACGTGAAAAGAGTTAACAGAAAATAAAAACAAAACCCAAAATAACAATCAACAAATAAAAATAATAATAAATAATATAATATAATATAATATAATAAATATTTATAATTAATACTAAAATAGAACAAAATAAAAGACTCTCCACAACTGCGCATCCAGCTACTTGAACCCGGAACCTCAAGGTATGCTAACACTCACACAGCCACTAGACTAGCAGGCCCATTCTTATCACTAAATTGCACAATTAAACACATATGTGTAATCTCCCCACTGTCTTTATGCTCAAAGCTCAAACTTCTAGGCCCAAAATTTGGGGCGTTACAGTTACCATGAGATAAAATAATATCATATTGGGAGAATGGATATTATCCCAAAGAGATCAATGATATCCTATGAGGATAACATACTTATGATAAGGTCATTGGACAAGTACTGAGTAGTTGCTTTCGTAATGGTATATCATTGGGGAGAGCTCAATCACGATACTATAGTGGAATGAATTCGTGACTAAATGAGTTTATAATTAATAGGCAAAAAATTGAAACTTAATTATAAATCATTTGAGCCTCAACTATTGGTCCCTCCGCTAGCTCGGTGAAACTAGAAATGAATTGCGTGTTTTGAATAGATATGAATAGAATGAATAAAAAAAGAGAAATGTGAAGCATTCAATAATGATTATGGATTTCTCCAGAATGGAGAAATGAAATCATTTGGAAATAAATGTAGGTTTTCAAAAATGGAAATGGAAATGGAAATTTGCAATCCTGTATGGATTACTTAAAAATGATAGGAAGAATGAGTTTATACTTTTGGACTATTTTAAAGCCCAAAAATGAAAATAAACCATTCAGTCATAGTGAATACGTTGAGTTGTGAAATATTGAACATATTTTCTCAAAATTTTACCAGGGGCAAAATCGTTAAAACTTTCTAGGGGTAAAATAAGGATAAGAAAATTATTTTATATATAAATATCAAAGTTTTTTTTTTAAATAGAAAAACTGAATCTCTTTAGATAACAGTACAGAGTACTGGGTCAAAAAGGCCCAGGAAGTACTCATAATTGGACCCGATGTAAAAGAGGCCCAAAACCCCTCATATAACATGAAAAGGGCAACAACCCTAGTAAGAATACTAGGTTGTGTCGTTCTCCCCTCTAATACTCTGTAACATCCAGGAATTAGGGGTTATGCATTTAATGCATAACTCATAAGCTAGTAGGCTTTGAGTGTGTATGGAGGGGTTTTAGGGGTTTTAAGAACCCTGGGATGTAGGAGAGTGCCTTAAGAGATTATGAGATTTCAAGCTTAAGAAGGGAAGCTAGGCTAAGGAGGCCTTAAAAGAATAAGTGGAGGAGTTTATGACACAAAGAGTGCCTTGGTAAAGTGACTTGAAGGCACCACTTAGGGCCTTGGTGAATGACGCCTCAAGCAAGGGGGAAGGGAGGAGGTTCGAGTCTTGATGGCAGCGTTAAGAGTGTTTTATTTTTACATGTTGGCGTTAAGGGGAGAGGGGAGTGTTGGACGGCATGGGGGCTTTGAAAGATAAGGATAAGGCTTGATTTTTCTTTTACAAAAAATTCGGCTAGGATATATGATAAAGGTTGATTTATTTTAAGTTGGTAGATAGAAGATAATTGTAGATTTATTTGTTTATTTTTGAATGGGTGTTAAAGAGATAAAATAGGAGATTATCAAGGGATTTGATATGGGAAGAGCTAGTGGCCGAATATAGGACTCCTTGGGGTGGCATTTTCGGCTTTGATGTTTAGTAAAGAGTGTGTGCCGAAATTCCTTTTAATTAAGCATTCATCTTTTTCTCCCTTTTAGTTGCTTTGCCGAATTTGCACCTTATTTTCTCTTTGACAAAAGCCGAAAGTTGAAACTTTTGATACATTTATTTTATTCCTTTCACATCTTTTTCTTCTTCACACCTCCTTGAAGCCGAATTCTCCTAAGCCTTCTCCATCCTTCTATTTCTTCTTTCCTCCAACTCCAAACCTGTTCTTTGTGTTAGCCGAATGTGCAATCACCATTTGTTGAGCCATAGCCGAATATTTATTTGGAACCCCTTATCACTTCTTTTCTTCTTTTGTTCTCTTCAAAGCCGAAAGTTGGAGAGATAACTCTATTTCTTTGTTGTGGCTGAACCTAGGAGGGTGATTCGGGAAGTTGTTCATAAGTGGTAAGCAACATGTGTAGTGGTAAGTGTATTCACCCTTAGCAATCGATTTGGGTTCCTATCCTTTTAGTGTGCCGAAATCAAGGGTAGGCCTTGACTTCTAATGTTGGCCGAATGTGTATAGTGGCATAACTTTGTGTTTCGTTTGTATGTGATAACATAAAGGAGCGTTAAAGGAGGTTTTTTTGGGATTTGAAGTGATCAAGGGATTTCGACAAAGGTAAGTGATAGGTGCTATTCAGCCAAAGGCCATCTTCATGGATTTATTGTGTATAGCCGATTCTAACAATGGCATATAGGATTTCGACAATCTCAAGGAGCAAGCAAGTATTTCGGGATTTAGTTAAACAAGGTAAGGTCACTTGTAATATTCGGCCATGAGGCCATTTTGTCTATTAGTGATGACTGATTGTGTACTATGGTTCTTAGCAACAAATCGATGGGAACAAGTGGTGTTTGGGATTCGGGTAAGCTAGGTAAGTGGTTTGTAATATTCGGCCATAGGCCATTTTGGTATTCTAGTGTTGACCGATTCTGTCTATGGATGTTTAGGGGAAAATCGACAGTAGTAAGCAAGGCTTCCGGGATTTTGATTCGTTGGTAAGAATATTTAGTAAGTATGGTTTAGATTTGGTATATTTAGATTATGATGTTATCGGTTAACCATTTGGTTCTGATTAAGATATCATTAATGGACATGGATGCCGGTCAAGAAGGTAAAGGGATAGTTCCTATCCTGAAGTTTAAGAAGAGATCGGTTTCTGCCGTTCGAGATTGGCCACCGGGGTGTGGGCCAGCAGCAGAGCAGGAAAATAGGCAGATAGCTGTAGTTTCGTTTAGCGATAGCATCGGGATCGAGAGCATAGTGCTTTAAGTGATAAGGTGTGTAGTTAGCCTACCGTTTTTCGGGATTTATGTGATACTTGCATGTGTTGTATATGTGTTATATATGTGCTAATAAGTGCAAGTGGCAATTATGAAATGGATGCCCTTAAAGGGGTATGTCAATAATCGGTTTAGTACCAAATCGATGAAATGTGGATTATGAATGTGGATACGATTGAATGCTTGGATAACATGTACATGCATTATTTATCATGACATTATTATATGTTGCATGTGCATGGGATGGGTTATGAATATGAAAGCAGTGCGGGTGTACTTGAGTACGTGGTTTGATGTTAGCCATGAGCTACATCGTGGATTGGCGCCGATCGAGGTCGCGTTGTGGATTACTTGTGATTAAGTTCACGTGGATTGATGAGTGGCTCTGTGCCTCATCGTGGTTGATATCGGTTGTGTGCCATATCGTGGTTGATGAGTAGCTATGTGCCTCATCGTGGTTTGATGTTAGCTACGAGCTACATCGTGGACGACATTAATTGCCGAAATGGTGTGTAGCGGTTGGAGGGTGATTTAGTAATCCCCTGGTGTGTGGTGGCTGGATACGGGGGTGTGTAGAGGATGGACCCTAGGCTTGGGTTGGGTGCATTTACATAATTACATCGGATATGTGTATCTAATGGGATTACGGGCCAAGCCCTATATGTGAATGTGGATCAGTGTGGAAATGGGCTAAGCCCATTATGTGGAAACAAGTGGTTAATTACTGTATTATCTGATAAGTGGTATGAATATAGGCCAAGCCCAAAATGTGATATTATAAGAATAAGCTGCCTTGTTAACTGTTATGCGGGTTGATATATGGTTTAATTTGTGGGTGGAATTCAGTGGTCTAATTGCACACTGAGTCTGTGTGACTCACCCAAATATTTATCAACATCGCAGATGATCGTGATTCTTGGATCGGGTTGGAGTGGATACAAATGGTGGCCATGCAGAAGTTATTTGTTTACGTACTTTTATATTTTCAGTATTTTGATCAATCATTTATTGTAATAAGGGCCGCTTTAAGTATTCGGGAAATTGTTATTATGTTTATGTTGGTTTGACGATTAAATTATTATTTGGGAAAATGTTTTTAATTTCGGCAATTTACACATTACATACTTATATTAAAGTTCTCAACTCAGATACTTTGTAACATCAGAATTTTACTTAGAATTTTAAATACACAATGTTTTACAAATGACAATAGATTTTAACGATTTTACCTTTAAGTCAAATTCTTTACGACCGTTTTCCGTAGTAACATACCAGATCCGGTCCAAGGCTCGTGGGCGAGTTTGGGGTGTTCTGATTTGGTATCGAGCCGGTTCAAAACTTGGCTTTGAGGGTTTTGGGTCCAAAAACATTTTCTAAGATGGGCTTTTCAAAATATGGACTTTTATTTCAGGTTATTCTGGCATAGCACCTGTATCTCCGGCCCAAGGTCCACCAGGTAAGTACTTCTGACTATTGAAGTGATTTGAATATGTGAACTATGTGGGCATTAAGGGATCGTAGATTAGTAGATTAGGGCTATTGGACCCTAGGACTAGTCTACTCCAACACAGAATGCATAAGACTTAAGAATCATTAAATAAACCTGTGAACTAAGTCGCCGAGTTAGGGTGTGGCAACAGTTGTGCGCATGTCTAGGAGTGGATTCAGTAAGAGCTTGGTACTTAAGTAGTCCTAGTGACTCACCTCCTCTTTACTCGAATCCTACCTGGTGCGTAGCTACGGTTCACCCTAACCAAGAGGACTTAGTCACCGGCTAAATTCGATAATTAAAACCCGAAAGGGACTAGCCTTGTTGTTTATAAAAACCTTAGTTTTTTTAAATCTCCAAATTACTCTTTTAATTTGAAAACACTAAATTAGATTTTGAGAGAAACATTTTTCGAATTATTCCCGGTTGACAAAATTACCCAAATACCCCTAGTTGTAAAATTACTAAAATGCCCCTGGTTTATAAATTTACCGTACTACCCTCGATTTTTACTAAAATAACCTTGCTTTACAGAAATACCCAGAAACTCTATTTGAAAAATATCCAGATACCCTGATTTGGAAATTTACTAAAATACCCCTGACTTACAAAATTACCAAAATGACCCTGATTTCCAAAATTTCTACCATACCTCCGATTTGAGAGAATTTTTAAAATAACCCTGAGCTTTGAAAATTTTGAAATACCTTTGTAAAGATTTTCAAATTGATCCTGATTTATTACCAAAATACCCTTATAGGATAAATGACGAAATTACCATTGGGTTGGGAATGGATAAAATGCCATAGTAGTATGGTGGATGAATGAATGTGTCTCTATTGATGAATGTGAATATTATTCTCTGAATTAGAATAGTGAAATTGAGCTGAAACTTTGATTGATCGAAAGAACTACTTCTAAAACGTCTTTACATAAAACTGTTCGCGGATAATCAGTGGAACAAATTACTAATGCATAAAACTTTTAATCAGATTAAATCGCGACGTTAGATATGAGTTCTAGAGGACGTGGTCGAACGATATGATCGAAACCAATAGGGTTCGCCATGGGTCGAAAATGATGCCTGCCGCCAAAGAAGGCGCGGAGGATCAAGATCCGACAGAGGAGATGACGCGAAGATCGCAGCTATCTTTGCGAGTGCTAGAAGCAAGTGGCAAGAGTGGTATAGGAAATGGAGCTCGGGAAGCGCATCGGAAAGACTAAGGTCAAATGGAGTTGAGGTTTTTAGAGGAGTATCCGGAGTAGCTCGAATGTAGCGGAATATTGGTTAGAAGCGGTCGAAAGAATCATGGATGATTTAGAGTCGCATCGGGCCGAGGAAAAGTCTGAAAGGTCTTTGCCTCGTTGCTCGAGACGCGAGGCTTATCGATGGTGGCTCACCGTCGGGCAAGGTGTCCCGATAGATCGATTGGATTGGGAGTATTTTAAGCTTAAGTTTGAAGGAAGTATGTTGGAGCCGCCATTTAGACTCGCAAAGGAAGGCATTTCTAAACTTGGTTCAAGGAAGTAAGTCGGTGGCGAGTATGAAGCGGAATTTGTGTGGTTAAGTCGGTATGCCAAGGATCGTGGCCACCGACACGAAAGGTGTGTTAGATTCGAAGACGGATTGCGAGATGAGCTACGAGTGTTGATTGCTCCGCAAAGAGAAAGGGACTTTGCTATTCTAGTGAGAAAGCTCGGATAGGCGAGGAAGTTAAGAGAACCGCGTGATGAACCGAGAGAAGAATAAGAGTTGGAAGAAGAGGAGTTTTGGACCATCGGTATCATCCGAGGATTTCGGAAGAGACCAAGGATTGAGAATTTGCAGACGTACACCCTGTGCGGTTTACGAGAATCTGAGTCGTGACGTGTGCTCGGTGTGGAAGAGCTCATCTTTGGAGAGTGTTGGGGAAATAGTAAAGAATGTTTCCGTTGTGGGTCTAAGGCTCATTTGGTTAAAAATTGTCCTCGACGACGAAGGGTCGTGGTCCAAACCATGGAGGAAATGGTTTTGGCAGAGGTCGTGGAACACCAAGTAGAAGTCTTTGAAGGTTCAAATGCAAGACAATCAGGGTTGGCTTAGGCAGTCAATCATCGCGAGGAGGAAGATCTCGCCAGATGAGATAGCGGGTAAGTTCCTTGTTTCGGAATACCCTTAATTGCTTTGCTTGTTTTAGAGTTAGCTCATTCGGTGTTGCTAGTGAAGTGCCCAGAAACCTTGGATGTGAACTTAGAAAAGCGTGCCTAGGAAGTATGATAGTTTGTTAAGATCAGAGTGCGCAGCATAAGCGTAGTGCGGTGAGTAGGATTGCACGATGGTTAGTTAGTGAGTAATTTCGAGGACGAAATTATTTTAAGGAGGGTAGAACTGTAACATCCAGGAATTAGGAGTTATGCATTTAATGCATAACTCATAAGCTAGTAGGCTTTGAGTGTGTATGGAGGGGTTTTAGGGGTTTTGAGAACCCTGGGATGTAGGAGAGTGCCTTAAGAGATTATGAGATTTCAAGCTTAAGAAGGGAAGCTAGGCTAAGGAGGCCTTAAAGGAATAAGTGGAGGAGTTTATGACACAAAGAGTGCCTTGGTAAAGTGGCTTGATGGCGCCACTTAGGGCCTTGGTGAATGACGCCTCAAGCAAGGGGGAAGGGAGGAGGTTCGAGTCTTGATGGCAGCGTTAAGTGTGTTTTATTTTTACATGTTGGCGTTAAGGGAGAGGGGGAGTGTTGGACGGCATGGGGGCTTTGAAAGATAAGGATGAGGCTTGATTTTTCTTTTTTAAAAAAATTCGGCTAGGATATATGATAAAGGTTGATTTATTTTAAGTTGGTAGATAGAAGATAATTGTAGATTTATTTGTTTATTTTTGAATGGGTGTTAAAGAGATAAAATAGGAGATTATCAAGGGATTTGATATGGGAAGAGCTAGTGGCCGAATATAGGACTCCTTGGGGTGGCATTTTAGGCTTTGATGTTTAGTAAAGAGTGTGTGCGAAATTCCTTTTAATTAAGCATTCATCTTTTCTCCCTTTTAGTTGCTTTGCGAATTTGCACCTTATTTTCTCTTTGACAAAAGCCGAAAGTTGAAACTTTTGATACATTTATTTTCTTCCTTTCACATCTTTTTCTTCTTCACACCTCCTTGAAGCCGAATTCTCCTAAGCCTTCTCCATCCTTCTATTTCTTCTTTTCTCCAACTCCAAACCTCGTTTCTTTGTGTTAGTCGAATGTGCAATCACCATTTGTTGAGCCATAGCCGAATATTTATTTGGAACCCCTTATCACTTCTTTTCTTCTTTTGTTCTCTTCAAAGCCGAAAGTTGGAGAGATAACTCTATTTCTTGGTTGTGGCCGAACCTAGGAGGGTGATTCAGGAAGTTGTTCATAAGTGGTAAGCAATGTGTGTAGTGGTAAGTGTATTCACCCTTAGCAATCGATTTGGGTTCCTATCCTTTTAGTGTGCCGAAATCAAGGGTAGGCCTTGACTTCTAATGTTGGCCGAATGTGTATAGTGGCATAACTTTGTGTTCCTTTTGTATGTGATAACATCAAGGAGCGTTAAAGGAGGTTTTTTTTGGGATTTGAAGTGATCAAGGGATTTCGACAATGGTAAGTGATAGGTGCTATTCGGCCAAAGGCCATCTTCATGGATTTATTGTGTATAGCCGATTCTAACAATGGCATATAGGATTTCGACAATCTCAAGGAGCAAGCAAGTATTTCGGGATTTAGTTAAACAAGGTAAGGTGACTTGTAATATTCGGCCATGAGGCCATTTTGTCTATTAGTGATGACTGATTGTGGACTATGGTTCTTAGGAGCAAATCGACAGGAACAAGTGGTGTTTCGAGATTCAGGTAAGTTAGGTAAGTGGTTTGTAATATTCGGCCATAGGCCATTTTGGTATTCTAGTGTTGACCGATTCTGTCTATGGATGTTTAGGGGCAAATCGACAGTAGTAAGCAAGGCTTCCGGGATTTTGATTCGTTGGTAAGAATATTCAGTAAGTATGGTTTAGATTTGGTATATTTAGATTATGATGTTATCGGTTAACCATTTGGTTCTGATTAAGATATCATTAATGGACATGGATGCCGGTCAAGAAGGTAAAGGGATAGTCCCTATCCGAAGTTTAAGAAGAGATCGGTTTGCCGCTGTTCGGGATTGGCCACCGGGGTGTGGGCCAGCAGCAGAGCAGGAAAATAGGCAGATAGCTGTAGTTTCGTTTAGCGATAGCATCGGGATCGAGAGCGTAGTGCTTCAAGTGATAAGGTGTGTAGTTAGCCTACCATTTTCCGGGATTTATGTGATACTTGCATGTGTTGTATATGTGTTATATATGTGCTAATAAGTGCAGTGGCAATTATGAAATGGATGCCCTTAAAGGGGTATGTCAATAATCAGGTTAGTACCAAATCTGATGAAATGTGGATTATGAATGTGAATACGATTGAATGCTTGGATAACATGTACATGCATTATTTATCATGACATTATTATATGTTGCATGTGCATGGGATGGGTTATGAATATGAAAGAAGGTACGGGTGTACTTCGAGTACGTGGTTTGATGTTAGCCATGAGCTACATCGTGGATTGGCGCTGACTGAGGTCGCGTTGTGGATTACTTGTGATTAAGTTCACGTGGATTGATGAGTGGCTCTGTGCCTCATCGTGGTTGATATTGGCTGTGTGCCATATCGTGGTTGATGAGTAGCTATGTGCCTCATCGTGGTTTGATGTTAGCTACGAGCTACATCGTGGACGGCATTAATTGCCGAAATGGTGTGTAGCGGTTGGAGGGTGATTTAGTAATCCCCTGGTGTGTGGTGGCTGGATATGGGGGTGTGTAGAGGATGGACCCTAGGTTTGGGTTGGGTGCATTTGCATAATTACATTGGATATGTGTATCTAATGGGATTACGGGCCAAGCCCTATATGTGAATGTGGATCAGTGTGGAAATGGGCTAAGCCCATTATGTGGAAACAAGTGGTTAATTACTGTATTATCTGATAAGTGGTATGAATATGCGCCAAGCCCAAAATGTGATATTATAAGAATAAGCTGCCTTGTTAACTGTTATGCGGGTTGATATATGGTTTAATTTGTGGGTGGAATTCAGTGGTCTAATTGCACACTGAGTCCGTGTGACTCACCTAAATATTTATCAACATCGCAGATGATCGTGATTCTTGGACCGGGTTGGAGTGGATACAAAAGGTGGCCATGCAGAAGTTATTTGTTTACGTATTTTTATATTTTCAGTATTTTGATCAATCATTTATTGTAATAAGGGCCGCTTTAAGTATTCGGGAAATTGTTATTATGTTTATGTTGGTTTGACGATTAAATTATTATTTGGGAAAATGTTTTAATTTTCGCAATTTACACATTACAGACTTATATTAAAGTTCTCAACTCGGATACTTTGTAACATCAAAGTTTTACTTAGAATTTTAAATACACAATGTTTTACAAATGACAATAGATTTTAACGATTTTACCTTTAAGTCAAATTCTTTACAACCGTTTTCCGTAGTAACATACCAGATCCGGTCAAGGCTCGTGGGCCGGGTTTGGGGGTGTTACATACTCTAAGTAGGAAGTTTTTCTATTTGAAATAAACTACTACAAATCAATAAGGGTTTTACTTTCTCCTTCTATAAATAGATGGCATAGGTTGAACTATTTACACAATTTTTGAGAGATTGTTATTCTACCAAAAAATAGAGAGAATTAATTCTTAACTATTAAATATATTTTTCCAGAATAATAATTCTATTGGTTTTATAAAGAAGAGAGAATTTTTGTTTTCACCCCAAAAGGAGGGAAAATTTTTTCTAGTTCTGTGTTTCTATTCAATTGGTTCAAGCCCACACTCGAAAGACATCAAGGATTCGCTTATCCAGAACCACAGGTATGATTTCAGTCTAAGGTTTATTACTATAAATATCACAAACCGGGTCGATTTTCAAAATTTTAATTTTCCATTGTGTAAGAAAACCGTTTTCAAGCCGGATTTTTTCCAACAAGTTATACACTCAAGACCTTCTAGTTAAGTAACTTTCCACGAAGCTCTACTTAAGTTAGAATGATGACCAAATGTTAAATGATTATTATTTAGAATTAGGTTCAAGTATAAATTGGATGTAAATCCATGTTCTTACTAGTTAATTGATATTGTCTCACGGTGACTCAGTTCAATGGGTGTAGGAATTATGTTCATGTATAAATTGGATGGAAATTCATATTCTTACTAGCTGTAAGACTTTCAATTTGGGATAATGAGGCCTCTCTGGACTAGAACACGCAAATAGAGATGGTGTTCAAAAGCTTGTACAAGGATTTTGTAGGCTTTAGGGTCGCATATAACCTTGGGAACAAGATTTTGACACTTACACAACCCATGAATGTATTACAATCCTATGAGTTGATGTTGAATAGCGGTCAACCGATTCAAAAAGCAGAAGCCAACATAGCTTTTGCTTCTTCCTTCAATGGGAAGGGAAAACACGCTAAAAGAAACAAGGTTTAGTCCTCTAGGCAACCTAAAGTGGAAAGGAAGATAACCAAGAAGCCTAAAGACTTATCCATGTCTAAATGTTTCTTCTGCAGTAAGAAAGGACACTTCAAGGCACACTGCAATGAGTGGAAGGATTATTTAGCCACTAAGGGAAAAGGCATGGAACTCTTTATGATAGAAACTTGCTTTGTGTAAGATTCAATACACCACTGGGTTATTGATTCTAAAGCTACTAATCATGTGTGTGTTTCTCTACAGGTGTTCGAGGAAATAAAAGATCTTAGAGATAAGAGTCTATCATTGCAGACATGAAATGTGACAAGTGTGACAGTTGAAGTAGTAGGAGATGTACATCCTTACTTTGATAATTTTAGGAAGATTATTTTAAAAGACTTTTTCTATGTTCCAAGTTTCAAAAGAAATTTTATTTTCATTGCATGTTTTTTTAAAGACGACTTGACCATGACTTCTAATAATACTGTTGCAATATTTAAAAATCATGCTCTTATCTGTAATGGATGGACGAACAATAATCTCTATTTTATCAAACCAAAGATGTACACATTGCTTGAAATTGAAATTCGGAATTGGAACGACGGAAATGTGCAAGTGTACACAATCATAACAAGTAATAAAGTGACAAATAAATGTCGAGTTATCGTACCCACAGGGACTGTGAAAAGAATTATTTATGAATGCAATTTAAAACACTTTGGTGAAAAAATATTTTGATTTGAGGAGGTGATTAAAAACTAGGATTTTAACTAAGTAAAACAAATAAAATAATACAACGTTCCAATGTACGATTTCAAAAGATGATTTTAATTAAGATGACATAATTGTGTTAGATTAATTACATTTCTTAACTTAGAATTATTAAACTCATGTTTATGTTGTTACGAATAAATTCACGGCAACTCGGTAATTTGCTAACTTATGAACATACTTACCTACCAAAATCCATTCATCTCTTGACTATATCTCTATGCCAATTCAACTGATTAAAAAAATTTTAATAGGCAAATGTGTTAATGCACATACATACTTATGAAATTAAAATAATCTCTTCTACACATCTCTATGCCAATTCAAACAATTAATTCAATCTCATAAGCACATAAAAGATTACGTGAGGTAACAATTTATTTCTACCTTGAAACAATTTAATCACAATAATCTTGCAAGTTATGCAAGGCAAATGTATCGTTAGATACCGCTGCTAATTTAACCCTTAGCTACCTTAGATGATTAAACATGCACTGATTAAGTATCGTGTCAATTAATTACAATTTCAATCCGTTTAAATAATTAATTCATTAGTTACCTTACAATTATAATGCAAGAATAACTTAGTCATGGTTTTACTTAATCAAACATCTTACCAAGGCCTATAACAACACAAACACAATTTTAATAAATTAAGTAGACAAAATGCAATCAACCTAACACTATAACAGCCCATTTTTAGTCAAATCGGAACAGTGGTTTCGGGACCAAAAATTTGAAGTTGAAATAATTATTTTATTATTATTTTAATTTTCGTGACATGATAATATGTTTGTGTGAAATTTTCGTTAAGAAATTTTATCATTTAGATGGTTAATTTGTTAAAAAGGATTAAATAGCGTAAAGTGTAAAAGTGGAGTTCCATTAGCTAAAGGAATCTAATAGCTATGGAACTTTAATTTAGAGGTCCTTATGTGGTAAATATACCACTAATAGCATGAGAGGACAATTTTGGACAACCATTATGTGATTTTAATGGTTTAATTTTAAGGCTAAAATGGTAAAATAGTTAATAAATGATAAAATAAATAAAACCAAAACCTTTTATCATCTTTTAGTTTCTTCATCAACCGAATATTAGAGGGCAAACTCCATTTCTGAACATTCAACATTCTTCCAAGCTCATTTGTGCAATTGTAAGTCCGTTTTTGTCCCTTTTTTTATGATTTCTGCGTTTTTGATATCATTGTAACTAGTATTAGCTAGCCCAGGGACTATTTTGCAAAACTGTTAAAGATTTTGAATGATACCATTGATGAATACATGTGTATTTTGAAGTTTCTTGATAGATTATGAATGTTTGTTGATAGATATACAAGTTTTGTTAAGTGATTTTTAGTGAAAATGCATAATAGAGATTAAATTGAGAAATGTGTAAACTTACCGGTTAAAATGTGAAATAAATGAAAAATATGGGCTACTAGGGGCATTATAGTAATTCGGCTAGCATGGGTTTAATTGGAATTTCATTTGTAACACCCCAAACCCGGCCCATTCGTTACGACCGAATTTGAGATGCCACTGTGGAAAAACGTTTGAAGACTGATTTCACTTTTGGGAAAAACATTAAAAATTTTGTCATTTGAAAACCATGTCCAATTAAAAATTCTAAATAATATAAGCTTGACAAAAATATCCAAATTAAAAGCACTTCCAAATAAAAATTTAATGGTCGTCTAGCTTAAACATAATAAAAATGCTCAAATAGAAATACTTAAATACTTTAACTGGGCCTTATTACAATAAATAATTAAACAAAAGTTCTTAGTAATAAACTGAATAAAATAAAGAAGATGTCTTCTGCATGGGCCACCTCGTATCCACTCCAACCCAGTCCAATCACCACGAATCATCTGCGATGTTTAATAAAAATTGGGTGAGTCATCTGGACTCGAGTGTGTAATTAATCCACTAAATTCTACCCACATGTTAACCATATATTAACTCATATATCGAGATATCAATTATCAAATTCACATATTATCACATTCAGGCTTGGCCCATATTCATATCACATTCATCTAATAGGGTAGTTAACCACATAATTTCCACATCTTGGGCTTAGCCCATTTCACACCGATCCACATTCATATCTTTGGGCTTTGCCCATTTCCACATTAATCCACATATCATATTGGGCTTGGCCCATTTCCACATATGTTCACATACGAAATCATGCAATTATGAAGCCCAACCCAAACCTAGGGTCCATCCGCTACACACCCCCTTATCCGACCTACCACACACCGGGGATTATCAAATCACCCTCTCCTTTTCACTCCAAAGGCAATCATCGCCGCCCACGTGCAATTAAGCACAATAGTCCACAACGCGACCTCAGTCAGCGCCAATCCACGATGTAGCTGTAGCTAACACCAAAACCACGATGGGACACATAGTCACTCATCAACCACGATATGGCACATAGCCGATATCAACCACGATGAGGCACATAGCCACTCATCAAGCCACGCGAACTAAATCGCAATTAATCCACAACGTGACCTTAGTCAACGTCAATCCACGATGTAGCTCAAGGCTAACATCAAAAACCACGATGGGACACATAGTCACTCATCAACCACGATATGGCACATAGCCGATATCAACCACGATGAGGCACATAGCCACTCATCAAGCCACGCAAACTAAATCGCAATTAATCCACAACGTGACCTCGATAACGTCAATCCACGATGTAGCTCAAGGCTAACATCAAACCACGTACTCGAAGTACACCCGTACCTTCTTTCATATCCCAACCCATGCACATGCCACATAAAATAATGATACAATGTAATGATGCATGAGCATGTTCATCAAGCATATTATCACATATTCATATTAATAATCACATATCATCAGGTTTGGTACTTACCGGATTATCGACATACCCCTTGAGGGTATCCTTATCACAATTTCCACTGCACTAGTTAGCACATTCATAACACATACACATTTCACATACATATCATATACCCGGAAAACGGTGGGTTAATCACACACTTACACATTTCACATACATATCATATACACGGAAAACGGTGGGTTAATCACACACCTGATCACTTGGAGAACTATGCTTTCGATACTGATGCTATCACTAGGCGATACTACGGCTATTTGCCTACTTTCTTGTTTTGACGCTTGTCCATACCCCGATGGCCTATCCCTAACTGCCGAGACAGATCTCTTCTTAAACTTCGGGATAGGGACCTTCCCTTTCCCTTCTTGAATGGTATTCGCCTCCATCAACACACTTAATCAGAACAATCGATTTAATCATCAATATACAAATTCTTAACAAAGTATCCATAACTTATCATACTTACCGGAAGGGTCTTGAAATCCCGAAAAGCTTGATCTAATGCTTAGATCCTTAATCCCTACATTTGATTAATCACCTACTACTTTAATAAAAAGCCATTCGGCCATAAATCCAAATCCTAGTAGGATTAGTATACTTAAACTTACCTTGTTGCCGTTTGACTTAAGAATCAAGTCTTGAAATCTCTGCTATACTCTTCTTGCATTCGGCCAAGCATTGAATCAATTAACTTGGTTAGTTTTCGGCTTTTGAATAATTAATGAACACATATATTTACCAAACATAGCCTTGGCCGAATGCTATAGACACTTACCTTGTGGATTTTAAATCCCGAAACTCACCGAATAACTAGGGAACACGTGGCCTATGGTGTACCTTCGGGAAAAGAACTTCTCCTTCCTTGTAGTCGACACTTAGTAAATCCCGAAAGATCTCCTTACTTGAAGAAATCGATTGCACCTTCACTTCAACCTTGGAGATTCGGCTATGGCTAGATGATGATCTCACAACTTTCGGCTTTTGGAGGATTAGAAAGAAAAGAGAAGGAAGAATAAAGATGGAGGATTCGGCTAGATCACAAGGTATTTAAACTTGGCAAAAATAAAAGAAGAAGAAGATTTGGTGAAGAGAATTCGGCAGAGGCTTTCAAAGAACAGTAAAATAATGCAGAATGGCCTCTCTTTTCCTTTTATAGCCGATATTACTAACTTAGAATCCCTTACTTGGCCATCACTCTTCTATTTTAATAGCTTTATCTCTTTAATTATCACTTAAAATAAAAGATAATTCAAAGCAACTATCCTTACTTAGCCGAAATTATTAAACTCAAAGTCCCTTACTTGGCCATCACTTCTCCCTTATTTTCCTCGTTATCTCTTTATTCAAATTAAAAGAATTTAATCCAACAATTATCTCTTGAAAATAATGATAAATAAATCCCTTATTTATCCACTATTTATAAAATAATAAAAGCTCCTAATTTATAGCCATGTGCCGTCCACCTCTCTGCTCCTTGTAGCAAAATAAAATTTCTTTTATTTGCTTCCTATGTGACTCGAACTTAGGCCCATTCCTCTTGCATATGGCGCCATTTCCATAGGCCCTAAGTGGCATCTTCAGACCACTTTTCCAAGCCTGTTTGTGTGTCAAATTTAACAAACTTTTTCTTTTAAGGCCACCTTGCCTTAATTTCCCCTTTTAAACCTTAAAACTCGTCATTTCTAGGTCATTTCTAAGTTTCCAAAAATTTTCGATCGGCTCTGTAAACTTGACATTTCCTTACATTTCCATGACATTTACAAGACATTTCCTTACATTTCCATGACATTTCCTTACAAGACATTTCCTTACATTTCCAAGGTTCTAAAAATGTTCACTTTCCTCTTTTAAACTTAACATTTCCATACATTTCCAGGTTTCCAAAAGTGTTCAAAATATATTCATAACACATAAGATATGTCATTTCGTACAATTAAACCAAAAATGCATAGGCCCTATTTTAGGATGTTACAGTTCAACCCTCCTTAAAAATAATTTCGTCCTCGAAATTACTTATTAACGAATAATCGTACCTCTTAACTCACCGCACTACGCTTATGCTGCGCACTCACGATCTTAATAGAATCATCATACTTCCTTCGAACTTAACCTTAAAATAATTCCAATTCAATCGATCTGTAAGGACACCTTGTTTGTGATGAGCCACCATCGATAAGCTTCGTCTCGAAGCAACGAGACGATGCCTTTCACCTTTTCCTCATCGATGCAGTCCAAATCGTCCATTATTCTTTCGATTGCTTCCAACCAATACTCCGCTACGCTCGAGCTACTCCGATACTCCTCTAAAAACTTCACCCCGTTGGACCTAAGCCTTCCGATACCGACTTACGAGCTCCACTTCTCATGCTAGCTCCTCGCCACACGTTCTAGTACTCGCAACATAGCTCGCGACATCGCTTCATCTTCTCCTATCGGATCTTGATCCTCCGTGCCCACGGTGGCGCGGCAAGACATCATTTTTCGACCCATGGCGGACCCTACCGGTTCGATCATCGCCACTCCACCTCTACCGCGTCCCACGCGACCACGTCCCCTAGAACTCATTTTTAACGTCGCGACTTATCTGATTAAAAAGTTTTATGTATCAGAATTTTGTTCCACTTATTAACCGCGAACAATTTTATGATATACAGATATTTAGAAGTAGTTCTTTCGATCACACAAAGGTTCAGTTCAAGTTCACTACTCTAACTCAGGGAGTCACATTCACATTCATAAGCAGAGACACATTCATTTCTCCATGAAGTCACTTTCATTCACAACATCATTCACTACACTTTTATGGCAATTTCAGTCCTTTCCCTACCCAGGGGTAATTTCGTCATTTTCCCTAGAGGGGTATTTTGGTAATAAATTGGGGTCACTTCGAAAATATTTTTCAAATTAGAGGTATTTCAGAATTTACAAAATCCCTGGGTTATTTTGTTTTCCAAATCAGAGGTGTTGCAAAAATTTCAGAAATCGAGGTTATTTTGGTAATTTTGGAAGTCAGGGGCAGTTCCGTAAATTTTCCAAATCAGGGTATCTTATTATTTGTAAAATAGAATTTTTTGATATCTTTGTAAAGTAGAAATATTTTAACAAAAGTCGAGGGTATTTTTGAAAATCTTAAAAACTAAGGGTATTTTAGTAATTTACAATACAGGGGCATTTTTGTAATTTTGTAAATCGGAGATATTTTGGAAAAAATTTTACAATAATATTTTACTACAATTAAAAGGGTAATTTAGGGATTTTAAAACTAGGAATTTTATAAAACTGCATGGCTAGTCCCTTTCGGGTTTTAATGATTGGTTTAGCTCGTGAATAAGTCCTCTTGGTTAGGGTGAGCAGTTACTACGCACTGCAGTAGGATTCGAGTAAAGAGGAGGTGAGTCACTAGGACCGCTTAAATACTAAGCTCTTACTGAATCCACTCCTAGACATGCGCTGTGATTTGCCACACCTAGCTCGGGGACTTACTTCACGAGTTTGTTTAATAGTCCTTAAGTCTTATGCATGTGTTTGAGTGCACTAGCCCTAGGGTTCAATAGCCCTAATATTCTAATCTACGAGCAAAAAAAGCCCATAACAGTTCACATAAACAAGTCACTTCAATAATTAGAAGTACTTACTGGTGGACTTGGTAGGAGATACAGTGCCATGCCGAATAACACGAAAAGTTTATGAAAGCCCATACTTTTGAAAAGCCCATCTTTGAAAAAAAATTATTTTTGGACCCAAAACCCTCAAGGCCGAGTTTTGAACCAGGCTCTGATACCAAACTGTAACACCCTAAACCCGGCCTATTCGTTACGACCGAATTTGAGATGCCACTGCGAAAAAACGTTTGAAGACTGATTTCACTTTTGGGAAAAACATTAAAAATTTTGTCATTTGAAAACCATGTCCAATTAAAAATTCTAAATAATATAAGCTTGACAAAAATATCCAAATTAAAAGCACTTCCAAATAATAATTTAATGGTCGTCTAGCTTAAACATAATAAAAATGCTCAAATAGAAATACTTAAATACTTTAACTGGGCCTTATTACAATAAATAATTAAACAAAAGTTCTTAGTAATAAACTGAATAAAATAAAGAAGATGTCTTCTGCATGGGCCACCTCGTATCCACTCTAACCCGGTCCAATCACCACGAATCATCTGCGATGTTTAAAAAAAATTGGGTGAGTCATACAGACTCAGTGTGTAATTAATCCACTGAATTCCACCCACATGTTAACCACATATTAACTCATATATCAGATATCAATTATCAAATTCACATATTATCACATTCTGGGCTTGGCCCATATTCATATCACATTCATCTAATAGGGTAGTTAACCACATAATTTCCACATACTAGGCTTAGCCCATTTCCACACTGATCCACATTCATATACTGGGCTTTGCCCATTTCCACATTAATCCACATATCATATTGGGCTTGGCCCATTTCCACATATGTTCACATACGAAATCATGCAATTATGAAGCCCAACCCAAACCTAGGGTCTATCCGCTACACACCCCTTATCCGACCTACCACACACCGGGATTATCAAATCACCCTCTCCTTTTCACTCCAAAGGCAATCATGCCGTCCACGTGCAATTAAGCACAATAGTCCACAACGCGACCTCGATCAGCGCCAATCCACGATGTAGCCGTAGCTAACACCAAAACCACGATGAGACACATAGTCACTCATTAACCACGATATGGCACATAGCCGATATCAACCACGATGAGGCACATAGCCACTCATCAAGCCACGCAAACTAAATCGCAATTAATCCACAACGTGACCTTAGTCAACGTTAATCCACGATGTAGCTCAAGGCTAACATCAAAAACCACGATGGGACACATAGTCACTCATCAACCACGATATGGCACATAGCCAATATCAACCACGATGAGGCACATAGCCACTCATCAAGCCACGCGAACTAAATCGCAATTAATCCACAACGTGACCTCAGTCAACGTCAATCCACGATGTAGCTCAAGGCTAACATCAAACCACGTACTCGAAGTACACCCGTACCTTCTTTCATATCCCAACCCATGCACATGCCACATAAAATAATGATACAATGTAATGATGCATGAGCATGTTCATCAAGCATATTATCACATATTCATATTAATAATCACATATCATCAGGTTTGGTACTTACCGGATTATCGACATACCCCTTGAGGGTATCCTTATCACAATTTCCACTGCACTAGTTAGCACATTCATAACACATACACATTTCACATACATATCATATACCCGGAAAACGGTGGGTTAATCACACACTTACACATTTCACATACATATCATATACCCAGAAAACGATGGGTTAATCACACACCTGATCACTTGGAGAACTATGCTTTCGATACTGATGCTATCACTAGGCGATACTACGGCTATTTGCCTACTTTCTTGTTCTGATACTAGTCCACACCCCGGTGGCCAATCCCTAACTGCCGAGACAGATCTCTTCTTAAACTTTGGGATAGGGACCTTCCCTTTCCCTTCTTGAATGGTATTCGCCTCCATCAACACACTTAATCAGAACAATCGATTTAATCATCAATATACGAATTCTTAACCAAATATCCATAACTTATCATACTTACCGGAAGGGTCTTGAAATCCCGAAAAGCTTGATCTAATGCTTAAATCCTTAATCCCTACTTTTGATTAATCACCTACTACTATAATAAAAAGCCATTCGGTCATAAATCCAAATCCTAGTAGGATTAGTATACTTAAACTTACCTTGTTGCCGTTTGACTTAAGAATCAAGTCTTGAAATCTCTGCTATACTCTTCTTGCATTCGGCCAAGCATTGAATCAATTAACTTGGTTAGTTTTCGGCTTTTGAATAATTAATGAACACATATATTTACCAAACATGGCCTTGGCCGAATGCTATAGACACTTACCTTGTGGATTTTAAATCCCAAAACTCACCGGATTAACTAGGGAACACGTGGCCAATGGTGAACCTCGGGAAAAGAACTTCTCCTTCCTTGTAGTCGACACTTAGTAAATCTCGAAAGATCTCCTTACTTGAAGAAATCGATTGCACCTTCACTTCAACCTTCAGAGATTCGGCTATGGCTAGATGATGATCTCACAACTTTCGGCTTTTGGAGAGATTAGAAAGAAAAGAGAAGGAAGAATAAAGATGGAGGATTCGGCTAGATCACAAGGTATTTCGGCTTGGCAAAAATAAAAGAAAAAGAAGATTTGGTGAAGAGAATTCAGCAGAGGCTTTCAAAGAACAGAAAATAATGCAGAATGGCCTCTCTTTTCCTTTTATAGCCGATATTACTAACTTAGAATTCCTTACTTGGCCATCACTCTTCTATTTTAATAGCTTTATCTCTTTAATTATCACTTAAAATAAAAGATAATTCAGCAACTATCCTTACTTAGCCGAAATTATTAAACTCAAAGTCCCTTACTTGGCCATCACTTCTCCCTTATTTTCCTCTTTATCTCTTTATTCAAATTAAAAGAATTTAATCCAACAATTATCTCTTGAAAATAATGATAAATAAATCCCTTATTTATCCACTATTTATAAAATAATAAAAGCTCCTAATTTATAGCCATGTGCCGTCCACCTCTCTGCTCCTTGTAGCATAATAAAATTTCTTTTATTTGCTTCCCATGTGACTCGAACTTAGGCCCATTCCTCTTGCATATGGCGCCATTTCCATAGGCCCTAAGTGGCATCTTGGACCACTTTTCCAAGCCATTTGTGTGTCAAATTTCACAAACTTTTTCTTTTAAGGCCACCTTGCCTTAATTTCCCCTTTTAAACCTTAAAACTCGTCATTTCTAGGTCATTTCTAAGTTTCCAAAAATTTTCGATCGGCTCTGTAAACTTGACATTTCCTTACATTTCCATGACATTTACAAGACATTTCCTTACATTTCCAAGACATTTCCTTACATTTCCATGACATTTCCTTACAAGACATTTCCTTACATTTCCAAGGTTCTAAAAATGTTCACTTTCCTCTTTTAAACTTAACATTTCCATACATTTCCAGGTTTCCAAAAGTGTTCAAAATATATTCATAACACATAAGATATGTCATTTCGTACAATTAAACCAAAAATGCATAGGCCCTATTTTAGGATGTTACATCATTAATTTGTGATTTGTGAAATAAAGACTAAATTGTGAAAAATGTGAAATATGTGGGGCAAAAGCGTAAATGTGTTTTAAAGTGTGTTTTGGGCTAAATTGAATGAATAGGTGATTAAATAAGTTAATTTTAAATATATTTAGATCAAGAAAAGCGGAATTTGGATCTAGACCGGGGAAAAGATAAAGTACTCGATTATTCGACAATTTCATCGTTTTTGAATCGAGGTAAGTTCATATGTTATAATTTTATTTCAAATGTGTTCTATATGCTTTGATATAACATAAATTACGATTATGTGACTATGGACAAATTTGGAAGTGATTCGACGATAATTCGACAGTTTGAAATTTCGGTGAACCTTAGGAATAGTTTAGCATACTAGTGACATGTCATTAGGGGATACAGTGAGTTGGCTTCGGGCCATGATATAGCACTTTGTATGCGAGATAAATCGATTTGGCTTTGGGCTATGCATATCGGCTGATTTGGCTTCGGGCCATGATATTAGTACCTCGGATAAGTTACCTTGATTTGGTTACAGGCCATGGTATAGGTACTTATCGTGTGAGCCTCTTGAGTATCTGACTTTTATTCCCTTATTCAAGATTAAGCTACAATCATTAAGTTTAAGTTATGCCTTCATATGTTGAACATAACAATTTCTCTCCACTAATGTAGGTAGCATAGAAACTTGAATCAATAGGTCTTTAAAAAGGTTGTAACGTGGCTAGGATAGGGGTAGGTAAAAGATAGATAAATTTAGGCTAAAAGCCCTAGACTCAGCTTCATTCAGACCTTCGGAATAATTACCTTCAATACACCAACTTACTTTGCTTTCACATGCTCTTTTGTTTCTTTAAAGTACACATGCTCTCTTTTTTTTTACGAGCATTTTGTTGTATATACTACAATTTTTTGAGCATTCGATATTTCTTTTTAACTCCCCCAAACTTATTTCAAAGAATGTTCTGAATAGTACTGAGTCTATTGTTTGGGAAAATTTAAAGATAATTAAGAGAGAAGTGATGCCTAAATATTGCAAGGGTTCAAATAAAATTAGGCCATATAGTCTCAAAGTTGGGTTTCAAGGGATAAAATTTCATCAAGGTTTGCTAGAAAGGCTCAAACGGTCCAAACAAAAGTTGCCTAAATAATTTTCAACGTTCCATGCTTCCTAGGATTTCGTCTCAAGAAACTACTAAGTCAATTCTTGTAACAGCCCAGTTTAGACCCTACTCGGAACAGTGGTTTTGAGACCACAAATTCGAGGTCAGAATAATATTTTAATATTATTTTTGGTGTTGATTATATGTGAAATAGCCTGTGTGAAAATTTTGTGTGATAATTTTATCGACTGTGTGTCGAATTAAGAAAAAAATTTAATTGCATAAAGTGTAAATGCTGTGTGCTGATTTTTAAGTGTTTAATTGTTGTTGTCTTTATAATGTGGAGGCCTTATGAGGCAATTAAACCATTATATATTTAGTGGATGGTGGATGGACATAAAAACCTTTAGATAATGGAAATGGAATAATAATAAAAGGGTTAGTTTGGTAATTAGTTAAATAAGTCATAAATAATTAAACAAAACATGAATTGTTCATCTTTTTACACTACCATTGCCGAAAATTGAAGAAGAAAAAGAGAAAGAAATAGGGCTTGGTATATTCGGTCATTGCTATCCTTGATTAAGGTATGAATTTTGATCGGTTTTTGATAATTTCTATGTTTTTGTGATCGTTGCTTCGTGCTCTAGCTAACCCATGTTGTAATTTTGTGAATTAATGATGTTTTTGTGATGAGCCATTGATGAATGTTGAGCTATGTGCTAGTTGATAGTGAAATATGAAAACTTGGTGTTGAGATAACATAGTTTGCATTGGGATTTTTAGTGAAATTGAGCATTTTTAGGCTTAATTGAGAAAATGAGAAATTAAAGGATTAAAATGTGAAATAAAAGAAATGTGTGGGCTTGTATGAACACAAGGAAAATTTGGCTAGGCTTGTGTGGAAAGAAATTATGCGAATTTGATGATTTTGTGAATTAAGGACTAAAGTGTCGAAATGTGAAAATGTGAGGGCCATTATGTAAAATGCCCTAAATAAGTGTGTGTGGATTAAAATGAATGATTTGGTAATTGAATGGATTGAATTTGAATGTGTATAGACCAAGAGAGGAGAGTTTCGGATCGAGATCGAGGCAAAGATAAAGTGCTCGATTGATCGACCATTTCGATAGCTCTACGTACGAGGTAAGTTCGGACATAATACGTATATTTAGTTATGTTAAATGCTATGAAATGAATGTCATGATGATATTGATATGTGGATGCTATGTGAGAGTTTGAGTTATGTGGCACTAAGTGTGCGTATTCAGAAACGTGACCGAGATGGTTAGCACTGTGTGTGCGAAATAATATAAGCTTTGACTTTGTGGTTGGCGCTGCGTGTGCGATACCAATAGAAGAGGGGTTTGATATAAATTCACTATGTGTGCGATGTTAATTAAGCTTCGGCTAAACATCTGGGCACTAAGTGTGCGATTGAATCGAAGAAGAGATGGAAGTTGATCGAAAGGGAATAGTGAGTATTGAGTAGCAAATGTAATTGATTACTAATTATTGGCTAAGGTACGCTCGGAACCTATGTGGTTGATGAATCTATGAATGAGATTATGAAATGTTAAATGAGCATATTAGTTTTTGATGGTATGGTATATATATGTATTTGTGAAATAATCTATGTGGTGGTTTGTTTGATTTAAATGTGTTATGTTACGAACTTACTAAGCTTTGGAAAGCTTACTGTGTGATTTGTTTCTCTACTTTGCAGTGTCAGTAAAGTTAGCTCAGATCCGGGGATCGTCAGCATATCAATCACACTATCGGCAATCTATTTTAATACTTTTGGAAAGATGTATATAGATTAAATATGGCATGTATAGGCTAGAAGTTATGGTATGATTTGTGATGTTTAATCCTTTCCATGTGATTTTGCTTGGAAGTAAGATAATATTGAATTTGTGAATGAGCTATGAATGTGGTGTGTTTCATGATTTTGTGCTTGATGAAAGAGGTGGTTAAAAGATGAGTTTTGGTATGGATTATATAATACTTGAATTACATATGTTTTGAGATGTATAATTGTCACTTTGAATGGACTTAGTTGTGATGATATTAGGTATGGAAGTAGATGGTAATGTTGATGGTTATTGAGTGCATGAAATGGCATGTTTGAGTGCATTTAAAAGCATGAATTAACCTTGTTATGAAGCTTGTTGGTAGACCCTTGTATGGGTGGCAAATTGGCATTGCAATGGCCTATTTTGCCTACACGGTTATGGCACACGGGCGTGCCTAGTAGCCGTGTGAATTAGTCAGTATATTGCCAAAGAGTACACGGCCCTAGCACACGGGCGTGCCTGGTGGCCGTGTGAAAAAGTAAGGATACATGCCCTGTTTTGGCACGGCCTTGACACATGGGTGTGTCTGGTGATCGTGTGAGGCACATGGCCTGATTGCACGGGCGTGTGACCTCAACAGTGTTGAATAATATATGAAATTTTGAGAACTATTGTTAGTGTTCGGTTTAGTCCCGACCCTTTTCTAAACAT
This sequence comes from Gossypium sturtianum, assembly GCA_025698515.1. Taxonomy (NCBI): domain Eukaryota; kingdom Viridiplantae; phylum Streptophyta; class Magnoliopsida; order Malvales; family Malvaceae; genus Gossypium; species Gossypium sturtianum. Next base: position 68,682,036 of record CM046947.1, on the reverse strand, counting down.
GTTTAAGGTCTCGTAGACCTAATTGAGGGACTGCATGTTCGAATTTGAGTATGCATGATTTATGATTGACTTTGTGTCATGAAATGATTTGTGAATGTTCTGATGATGCGTTAATGCCTCTTAACCTAGGCCGGCGACGGTTACGGGTTAGGGGTGTTACAATTTTATTGGTATCAGAGCTACGATTTAGTCAATTCTCGGACTAACGTAGCGTGTGTGAGTCTAGCTATGCATGCCATATAAGAAATTGCGATAGTGTGATGAATCGTGACAGTTATAAATGTGTTTTCGTATAGAAAATAGATCCCGATCGAGCAGTTGCTGACGATGTAGAGAGTAACGCGACTGCCCCCGCTCAAGGGATAGCGCCGGCCACATCTAGGCCAAACGAAAGTAGTGAGGGAGGAGAGGCTAAGCAATCCTTCTTCCGTATGATGAGTGAGTAGTTTTCGGAGTTCGTTCGAATGAATCCGGCTGCTCCACAACCTCCACCCCCACAAATACCTGTTGTGCCACAAGTAGTAGATCCGATCAGATTGAATAAACCTCATGTGGATAAGATTCGAAAGTACAGGGCCGAAGAGTTCAGGGCCACAGCCGATGATGATGCCGAGAGAGCTGAGTTTTGGCTCGAGAATACCCTTCGAGTATTTGACGAGATGTTGTTGACTCCTGATGAATGTATAAAATGTATTGTTTCATTGTTGAGGGATACTGCGTATAACTGGTGGAAAACATTGATATCCCTGGTTCCGAGAGAGAGAATCACTTGGGATTTCTTTCAAGCCGAGTTCAGAAAGAAGTATATCAGTCAACGATTTATTGATCAGAAACGTAAAGAGTTTTTAGAGCTGAAACAGGGCCGTTTGTCAGTTACTAAGTACGAGCGGGAATTTGTGAGATTAAGCCAGTATGCACGGGAATGTGTTTCGACCGAAGCTACTATGTGTAAACGCTTCATAGAAGGGCTGAATAAAGATATTAAGTTGTTGGTCAGGATACTTGATATAAACGAATTTGTTGTGTTAGTCGAAAGAGCATGCAAAGCCGAGGAGCTCAGTAAAGAAAAGAAGAAAGCTGATTCTGAAACTCGTGATGAAAGAAAAAGATCGATGAGTAGGTTTTCTCAACCTTCGACGAAGAGATTTAGAGATACAAGCAACCGATCACATACTTCATTTGGACATCAGAATAAAGACCGCGCAAGACTAAGTGTTGGTCCAAAAACTCAAGCTCCAATAGAATCAAGTGTTGATAGTGCTAGAAGTAACAAACTTGAGTGTAGACAGTGTGGAAGATGCCATGTGGGAGAATGCTGGGGTAAGTACAACAATAGAGTTTGCTATAAATGTGGATCACGAGATCACTTCATTCGAGACTGCCCAAAGATGGTTGAGGAAGAAAATGTTCAGAATGTAAGATCGAGTAATGTGACGGCTAGGGGTAGAGCACTCAAAAATGTCGAGAATGTGAGTGGAAGCTAAAGAGGGACCACCGATACAGCAGTGAGATCGGAGGCGAGATTACCTTCCCGAGCTTATGCTATACGTGCACGAGAGGAAGCATCATCTCCAGACGTCATCACTGGTACTTTTACTCTATTTGATACTGATGTGATTGCATTAATAGATCCGAGTTCAACTCATTCCTATGTGTGTGTGAATCTAGTATTGAATAAGACTCTACCTGTTGAGTCTACTGAATTTATGGTTAGAGTATCGAACCCCTTAGGCAAGTGTGTCTTGGTGGATAAGGTGTGCAAGAATTGCCCATTGATGTTTCGTGATATATGTTTTCCGGCTAATTTGATGTTGCTACCATTTGACGAATTTGATATTATTCTGGGTATGGATTGGCTTACTTTGCATAATGCTATTGTGAACTGTAAACGAAAGAGTGTTGATTTGAGAAGTCAGAAGGGTGAAATGATACAAATTGAATCCAGTTATTTAAAAGGGTTACCAACTGTTGTATCTGCAATGAAAGCTCTGAACTATGTGAGAAAGGGTTGTGAAGCTTATTTAGCATATGTGATTAATATAAAAGTGTCAAAAAAGAAAGTTGAATCTGTGCCTGTGGTTAGTGAGTTTCCAGATGTGTTTCCTGAAGAATTGCTGGGATTACCTCCAATCAGAGAAGTTGAATTCAGTATTGAATTAGTTCCGGGAACGACTCCTATCTCGATAGCCCCATATAGAATGGCACCAACAGAATTGAAAGAGTTAAAGTCGCATTTGCAAGAGTTGACTGACAGAGGATTTGCACGACTGAGTTTCTCACCCTGGGGTGCTCCTGTATTGTTTGTGAAAAAGAAAGACGGCGCTATGAGAATGTGTATCGATTACAAGTAGTTGAATAAAGTGACAATAAAGAATAAGTATCCTTTACCATGTATTGATGATTTGTTTGACCAGCTGAAAGGAGCTACAGTGTTTTCTAAGATAGATTTGAGATTGGGCTACTATCAGTTGAGAGTTAAAGAATCCGATGTACAGAAAACTGCTTTCAGAACGAGGTACGAACATTATGAATTCTTAGTAATGCCTTTCGGACTAACGAGTGCTCCTGCAGTGTTTATGGATCTGATGAATCGGATATTAAGCCCGTATTTGGATCGTTTTGTTGTGGTGTTTATTGATGATATTCTGATTTATTCCTGTGATGAGACGTAACATGCCGAACATTTAAGAATTGTGCTACAAACTCTGCGTGAGAAACGATTGTATGCTAAGTTTAGCAAATGTGAGTTTTGGTTACGAGAGGTTTGTTTTCTGGGGCATGTTGTATCAGCTGCGGGAATAAGAGTTGATCCGAGTAAAATCTCTGCTATACTAGAATGGAAGCCTCCGAGAAATGTGTCTGAAGTCCGTAGTTTTCTGGGACTAGCGGGATATTATAGACGATTTGTAAAAGGCTTCTCGATAATTGTGACTCCGTTGATGAAGTTACTACAGAAAAATGTTAAATTTGAATGGTCGAAAAAGTGTCATCAGAGTTTTGAGCAGTTGAAAGTGTTGTTAACGGAGGCACCAGTGTTAGTTCAACCGGAATCGGGTAAAGAATCCATAGTATACAGTGATGCATCGTTGAATGGTTTAGGCTGTGTGCTGATGCAAGAAGGAAAAGTTATTGCTTATGCTTCGAGGCAGCTAAAGCCGCATGAAAAGAACTATCTGACGCATGACCTTGAATTGGCCGCGATTGTGTTTGCGTTGAAGATTTGGCGTCATTATCTATTTGGTGAGAAATGTCATATTTATATCGATCATAAGAGTTTGAAATACCTGATGACTCAGAAAGAATTGAATTTGCGACAGAGAAGATGGTTAGAACTGTTGAAAGATTACGAACTTGTGATTGATTATCATCCGGGTAAAGCTAACGTTGTAGCTGACGCTTTGAGCCGAAAGTCTATATGTGCTTTGCGAGCAATGAATGCTCAGATAGATCTGTGTGATGATAGTGTGGTTTTGGCCGAGTTAAAAGTAAAGCCGATGTTTGTACGTCAGATTTGTGATGCTCAGAAAAGTGATGTTGAAATAATGGCTAAACGAACTCAGTGTGAATTGAATGTTGATTCAGAATTTTGATTTGATAGTGATGATTGTTTAAGATTTAGAAATCAAATTTGTGTTCCGAATAATTCAGAATTGATTCAGCTAATTTTAAACGAATCTCATAATAGCCGTTTGACTGTTCACCCGAGGAGTACGAAAATGTACAATGATTTGAAACAATTTTATTGGTGGCATGGTATGAAACGGGACATCTCTGACTTTGTGTCGAAATGTTTAATTTGTCAGCAAGTTAAGGCTGAACATCAAGTTTCGTCCGATTTGTTACAACCAATCATGATTCCTGAGTTGAAATGGGAGAGAATTACGATGGACTTTGTGTCGGGATTGCCTTTATCTCCTGGAAAGAAAGATGCAATCTGGGTGATAGTTGACAGATTGAAGAAATCAGCTCATTTCATTCCAGTGAGAACATATTATTCACTTGATAAATTGGCTGAATTGTATATTGCTGAGATTGTGAGATTGCACGGGGTACCACTATCTATTGTGTCGGACAGAGATCTGAGATTTACCTCATGATTTTGGAAGAAATTGCAATAGGCTTTAGGTACAAAATTGCATTTCAGTACTGCGTTTCATTCGCAAATGGATGGTCAGTCCGAGCGAATCATTCAGATTCTTGAAGATATGTTGAGATGCTGTATTCTTGAGTTTTAAATTACGTGGGAAAAGCATTTATCGTTGATTTAGTTTGCATACAATAACAGTTTTCAATCTAGCTTTAAAATGGAACCGTATGAAGCTCTTTACGGTCAAAAATGTCGAACTCCATTATATTGGACTGAGCTAAGTGAGAATAAGATTCACGGGGTTGATCTTCTAAAAGAGACTGAGTAGAAAGTGAAAGTGATACGTGACAGTTTGAAAGCGGCTTCAGATCGTCAAAAGTCTTATCACGATTTGAAACGAAAAGATATTGAATTCGAAGTTGGCGATAAAGTGTTTTTGAAAGTATCTCCGTGGAAGAAAATACTTGATTTGGCGGAAAGGCAAGTCGAGTCCGAGATTCATCGGACCGTATGAAATTATTGAAGCGAGTTGGGCGATTTCTTATAGATTGATGTTACACACGAGTTAGAAAAGATTCATAACGTGTTTCATGTGTCGATGCTTCGATGGTGCAGATCGACCGTCTCATGTGATTGCTCCTCTCGAGGTTGAGATTCGATCGGACTTGTCGTATAGTGAGAAACCGATTCGAATATTGCACGAGAGACTAAAGAGTTGAGAAACAAAAGAATTTCCTTAGTGAAAGTGTTATGGCACAAACACGAAATTGAAGAGGCTACGTGGGAGTCTGAAAACGTTATGAGAGAGCAATATCCGCATCTATTCACTGGTAAGATTTTCGGGGACGAAAATCCCTAATGGGGGAGAGTTGTAACAGCCCGGTTAAGACCATAGTCAGAACAGTGGTTTCGAGACCACAAATTCGAGGTTGGAATAATATTTTAATATTATTTTTGGTGTTGATTATATGTGAAATAGCCTGTGTGAAAATTTTGTGTGATAATTTTATCGACTGTGTGCCGAATTAAGAAAAAGGATTTAATTGCATAAAGTGTAAATGTTGTGTGTTGATTTTTAAGTGTTTAATTGTTGTTGTCTTTATAATGTGGAGGCCTTATGAGGCAATTAAACCATTATATATTTAGTGGATGGTGGATGGACATAAAAACTTTTAGATAATGGAAATGGAATAATAATAAAAGGGTTAGTTTGGTAATTAGTTAAATAAGTCATAAATAATTAAACAAAACATGAAGTGTTCATCTTTTTACACTACCATTGCCAAAAATTGAAGAAGAGAAAGAGAAAGAAATAGGGCTTGGTATATTCAGTCATTGCTATCCTTAATTAAGGTATAATTTTGAATGGTTTTTGATAATTTCTATGTTTTTATGATCGTTGCTTCGTGCTCTAGCTAACCCATGTTGTAATTTTGTGAATTGATGATGTTTTTGTGATGAGCCAGTGATGAATGTTGAGCTATGTGCTAGTTGATAGTGAAATATGAAAACTTGGTGTTGAGATAACATAGTTTGCATTGGGATTTTTAGTGAAATTGAGCATTTTTAGGCTTAATTGAGAAAATGAGAAATTAAAGGATTAAAATGTGAAATAAAAGAAATGTGTGGGCTTGTATGAACACAAGGAAAATTCGGCTAGGCTTGTGTGGAAAGAAATTATGCAAATTTGATGATTTTGTGAATTAAGGACTAAAGTGTCGAAATGTGAAAATGTGAGGGCCATTATGTAAAATGCCCTAAATAAGTGTGTGTGGATTAAAATGAATGATTTGGTAATTGAATGGATTGAATTTGAATGTGAATAGACCAAGAGAGGAGAGGTTCGGATCGAGATCGAGGCAAAGATAAAGTGCTCGAGTGATCGACCGTTTCGATAGCTCTACGTACGAGGTAAGTTCGGACATAATACGTATATTTAGTTATGTTAAATGCTATGAAATGAATGTCATGATGATATTGATATGTGGATGCTATGTGAGATTTTGAGTTATGTGGCACTAAGTGTGCGTATTCGGAAACGTGACCGAGATGGTTAGCATTGTGTGTGCGAAATAATATAAGCTTCGACTTTGTGGTTGGCACTGTGTGTGCGATACCGATTGAAGAGCGGTTTGATATAAATGCACTATGTGTTCGATGTTAATTAAGCTTCGGCTAAATATCTGGGCACTAAGTGTGCGATTGAATCGAAGAAGAAACGGAAGTTGATCAAAAGGGAATAGTGAGTATTGAGTAGCAAATGTAATTGATTACTAATTGTTGGCTAAGGTACGCTCGGAACCTATGTGGTTGATGAATCTATGAATGAGATTATGAAATGTTAAATGAGCATATTAGTTTTTGATGGTATGATATTTATATGTATTTGTGAAATAATCTATGTGGTGGTTTGTTTGATTTAAATGTGTTATGTTACGAACTTACTAAGCTTTGGAAAGCTTACTGTGTGATTTGTTTCTCTGCTTTGCAGTGTCAGTAAAGTTAGCTCGGATCCGAGGATCGTCAGCATATCAATCACACTATCGGCAATCTATTTTGGTACTTTTGGAAATATGTATATAGATTAAATATGGCATGTATAGGCTAGAAGTTATGGTATGATTTGTTATGTTTAATCCTTGCCATGTGATTTTGCTTGGAAGTGAGATAATATTGAATTTGTGAATGAGCTATGAATGTGGTGTGTTTCATGATTTTGTGCTTGATGAAAGAGGTGGTTAAAAGATGAGTTTTGGTATGGATTATATAATACTTGAATTACATATGTTTTGAGATGTATAATTGTCACTTTGAATGGACTTAGTTGTGATGATATTAGGTATGGAAGTAGATGGTAATGTTGATGGTTATTGAGTGCATGAAATGGCATGTTTGAGTGCATTTAAAAGCATGAATTAACCTTGTTATGAAGCTTGTTGGTAGACCCTTGTATGGGTGGCAAATTGGCATTGCAATGGCCTATTTTGCCTACACAGTTATGGCACACGGGCGTGCCTAGTAGCCGTGTGAATTAGTCAGTATATTGCCTAAGAGTACACGGCCCTAGCACACGGGCGTGCCTGGTGGCCGTGTGAAAAAGTAAGGATACATGCCCTGTTTTGGCACGGCCTTGACACATGGGTGTGTCTGGTGATCGTGTGAGGCACACGGCCTGATTGCACGGGCGTGTGACCTCAACAATGTTGAATAATATATGAAATTTTGAGAACTCTTGTTAGTGTTTGGTTTAGTCCTGACCCTTTTCTAAACGTGTTTAAGGTCTCGTAGACCTAATTGAGGGACTGCATGTTCAAATTTGAGTATGCATGATTTATGATTGACTTTGTGTCGTGAAATGATTTGTGAATGTTCCGATGATGCATTAATGCCTCTTAACCCTAGGCCGGCGACGGTTACGGGTTAGGGGTGTTACAATTCTAAAGACTTAAACTTTCATGCATGCCTAACTCTCCTAAGGAAAAAAAAATTATGGTATGATTTGCATGCTTTATTAAAAATGCACTTATGTCATATTTCGGTTAACATAACAATTATTGAAATAATCGAACTTTATTCATACTGAAGTTTAGCATACTTAACAAAATTTAAAATTTTTAAACAAAATATAACCTAATCATAACTGAAAGAAAAATTTATTCTGAGTGGAAATAATTTCAATTTTTCGATCCCCCCTACTTAAGATGAACAATGTCCTCATTGTTAAAAGTGAATAGATACAATACACTAGGTAGGATTCTAGAAAAGATGAGGTGAGTCAATTTGACTGCTTAAGTACCAAGCTATCTCTAAATCCAATCCTAAACATGTATATATCTATTGCCACACTTTATACTTTCCGAGTTGTTCATTTTTATTAATGATTTCCACCACTTGTTTTATTATGCAGAAATAAAAATTCCTAATTAAACTTAATCCTAAAATAACCTAAGAATATAAATAAAATAAAGTCAAGATCCCCCTTTTTTATTTATTTGCAGATTCTTTCGAATTCGACTCATCTTTTGCTCCATCATCTTTGTTTTTTGCATGAATCGCTTCGCTCCTACTTCGATAGTGGACTCCATGGTCCAAATATGAAATCTGGAAACTCAGGCACAAAAATAAACGGGTCATTGTATATTTTCGTAAGAGCGCTTCTCATTGAGTCATCCCTTATTTTTGAATATCTCCAGTAAGCTTGTTGCTGCCATTGCATATGTTGCACTATGTCCATCAACTTTGATAGCTCATCTCAAAGATCTGGGCGAGGCGATTGAGTTCTGAACATTGAAGTTGTGACATCAGGTTCAACTTCTGGTTCCATTGGTTCTGCCTTATCAGGGATTTCAGCTGATTGCATTGTTTCGATTTTATTGGGATCTTCTTCTTCTTCTTCGGGATCCTTAATTTCTTCTACTCATTGCTGTAGAACAGAGTCTACAGCTATTCGGTAGAGGTCCCAATCTGTGATTGTACCCTGGGTATAACCTGTCTTCTTTATGTTTGCAAGAATTTTAGCTTTCAAGCACAGAATTGTTATCGTAAAAGGGAAGTAAGCTAGGCTAGAACGTCTAGTGGCACAATTAAGTATTTCTTTCAGGATGATTTTTCCCACATCAATGGTCTTTCCAGTTAAAATCGGGTATAATAAAACCATTCGCTCTAATGAAATTGTAGTCCCATGTGAAATAGGCATAAGGCTAAATCGAATGAAATAAAACCATACCTTCACGAGTGGTGTCAAATACTCTCTTCGACAAGTGTGAATTCATTGTTTTGACACAGTCCACTTAGAACCTGGAACTGTAAGTTCCTCAAGAATTTCTTGCAGACTTTCAGACTCAATATTGCTCATCAAGGAAGAATATTCATCATTTTCAAAATCAGGTAATTCAAAGAATTCATTAATAGTGTTTGAGGTTATTGGTACCTTGATTCCGCGATTAGAAACTTCCGTCAACTCGCTTGAGATTAAATTCGCGTAAAATTCATGAACTAACTCCTCATCCACACTAGGTCTTTTCTCACAAAACAACTCCCAATTGAGAGCTTCAGCAACCTGACGAATGCACCGTGAAATCAATATAATTGCTTTCTTTCAGTGTAAAGCATTTCTCTGGATGCATCTGTTGATTCATGAAAATACTTTCGTATCTCACTTTGGCTTCTTCACAGTGGAATTTGTTTTGTGATTCGTCAATTTGGGCAGAGGCACGAGTTCTCTTGCGAGGCATGATTAACCTGAATATAAGATGGAAACAATTATTTTCTCAAAAATATAAACTATTAATAATTCAATAAATTGAAAATTTAAATAATTAAATAAAATTAAAATTTAGGAGAAAATTTGTCTTACCACTTTTTTTATAAAAATTAAGAACTCTTAAAAAAATAATTATAAATCAAAAGAGGTCAATTTAGGATAGGTTGGAGGGTTACCGGCTAGGGATGTTGGTGCGAGCAGTAAAGCTGATGTGCCGCACGGATGTTGGGACGATGCTGGGGGTGCAGGCAGATGCGTGGGAGCAGTGAGGCCTGGCGTGGGTAGCTATGCGGGCTGAAGGCAGCAACGCCGAGTGGGCAGCAGCATGGGCGCGCGAGCTGGAGCTAGGAGCAGCACGAGGCTCGCGGTGCAGGACGTGTAGCGCGCGATGGGGGCAGGTGTGTAACATCCCAAAAATTAGGGGTTTATTGTGTAACATCCCAAAAATTAAGGGTTTATAATTTTTGTGTAATTGCATGTTATGCTGGTTCTGTGTGATGTTTAAGGGTGTTTAGGGGCCCTAGGGAGGCCTAGGGTCGAGTTGGAGCCTTGGAAAAATTTTGGTTTTGGGCAGTTAAGTGGGGAGAGCTAGTGGAAGCAGGGTTTAAGTGTAATTGTTGATATTGTGTTAACAAAAAAGAGTAAGGTGGCCTAGTGGAGTTGGCGTCACTTGTGTAGCAAGGGAAGTGGGGTTCGAATCCCATGGCATCCAAATTGTGGCTTTTACTTTTATGCTAAGAGAGAAGAAGAGGTGGAGTTGGATTGGGATTCTGCTAGGTGAGGGTTTGAAGTGGTCAAACTGTTTGAATGAGTGAAGGGGAGTAAGTGTAGGAGAGAATTAAGGAGGGTATCATGGGATGTGGAGAGCGGTGGTGGTTGGCTGAATTTGGGAGGTATGTTTAGGGAGCATATTCAGTCATTGGTATGGGGAGAGTGCCGTTTCTCTAAGGGTTCTATTCTAATGTTTCGGTTTTCTTCTCTTTTGGCATTTCTTTTCTCCTCTGGATACGTTTCTTTCTTCTTGTCTCTATTTGGAATTGACCACTCGTACAACTTTTGTTCAACCTCCCATCCTTTTCAATAGTTTTGCTACTCAATAGCCAAATCTCTATTTTTCCATCTCCTACTATTTGTTTTTCTTCACCATAGTCGAACCTTATTTCTCCTTCTTTGCTTCTCTATTTATTTCTCCACAAACCGAACCTCTGCTTTTCACCAGTCTGATTTGGTGCTTCTTTTCTTTTACTGATAGCCGAAGTTGAGTAGCCTGAGGCGTGAGGGACTTTTGACTGCCGAATCTACCTTGGCTATTCGGTACTGTTGTGAGCACAAGGTAATATCTATTCTTCTATTTCTTTTCCATCGGTTCTTCCTTTTCTCTTCTCTCTAAAGCCGAAACTTCTATTCTTCTTGCAAGGCCGATCTTACCAGGAAGCAATTGTCGAATCTCTTCTCATCTAACCCTCGTGTTGTGAAACTCCTCTTGTTCAAAGGGGCTGATGTTGCCGAATCTAGGGTAGGTAACACTTATATTTGTTAAATCTATCCCTAGTGCCGAATGCGATAGTTGTTAGCACCTCCCCTTGAACATCAACCAGTGCAGGTGATCGGTTGCTCTAGCCAGGAGAGAGACAAAGCTGAATATTGTCACACTTTTGGAAGAGATTATTTAGTGATAAGTAAGGTGAGTGGCTATTCGGATTCAGCATAGATTTGTTAAATCAGAGTGTTTAATAACTGTTTGGGATATATTGGATCGTAGGTACAAATTTCGGGGATTCAAGCAACGCTTGTAACAGGTGTGTAGTTACACCAATCTGACTACAAATCGGCAAATGTCGAAAACCCAAAATACCGGCAAATGATGCCAAATACATCTTTTTGATTAAAAATGATATTTGTGTCGCTCGAGGCTACTGTAGACCTTCGTAAAGGTCATAAAATTACTGAAATACCCTCGATGGGTAAAATGACTGTTACGCCCCTGAAGGGTGAAATGACGAAAATGCCCTTACATGTTATATGGTTATTCTTGTATGCGATTTATGATTGTTATCGTATGATTAATATTTTATGTTGCATTCATGCGTTACTATGTTGCGTGGGGATGGGATTATTAATACGGAGGAAGTGCTAATAGGATCGCATGGTCGCATGACGACTGTGGATCCACAGAAGGTTTTTTAGCCACCGAGTAGCCATGCTGCACCGATAAGTTAGTGACGCAATCGGTGCTACATAAGGAGTGTAGGGATGGGTGGGTCGATTAAATCCCCACAAGAGTGCAAGGTTGGACAGGAGACGGAGTGCAGGGTTGGTATGGGCATTAATGCATCACATTCACATGTTCTGTTACTGTGATTTTTGTAATGGGCTTAGGCTCAGCCGAGGCTATTTTGGGCTAAGGCCCAATTGCCACCGTTACTGTAATGGGCTTCGGCCCGGATTGTTGTGATGCATGTTCTTGCTGATGAGGGTTGTACACACTGAGTTTTCGTAAACTCACCCCCTCTTTTTATTAAATGTTTCAGGAAATCCTCAGTAGGCAGTTCGACGTACTGGAGGACTCGGAGGTGGCCACACTACGAGCAACTCTGAATTTTAGAATACTATTCTATTTTATTTTAAATCATTTTCTTATTGGGTTGTAATAAGGCCACTTTTAATTTCTGGTTTTTATTTGGGATATTTATTTACTGCGTTTATCTGTTAAGAGTAGATCACGGTTTTTCAAAACAACAACTGTTTTCAAAACACTCCTCTTTCGCAACTAAGTTGTAAATATCACATTTTCATAAGTTACTTGTTTTAAATTAAGCTTCCGCAACGAACAAGGTTTTGAAGGTAATGACTTCTTAATAAATGTCGACTAATAATAACAATCGCAAACTGGGACTTTAGTTTTTAAATATCAAGAAGGGTTTTCAATGAAAACGCGATTATCGAAAAACACCTCAATATGACACGCCAAATTTGGGCCTCACTTCTAGGCCGGGTTTGGGGTGTTACAAGGTGCGCGCAGGGTGAGCTACTGGCTAAATGGCTATCGAGCGGTGTTGCGGCTAGGGAGTTGGGGGCTTGCGGCACTTAGGTGATTTGGTATTTTGTGGGGATGGAGTTTGAGTGATGAATAATGGAGAAGGTTGGTGGAATTTATAAGGAAAAGGAGTAGGAGTTAAAGTAAAATTCTTAGAATAATTTAATAATTAAAATTGTAATAGCCCGACTTAGGGCCTAGTCAGAATAGTAGTGCGAGACCACAAATCCGAAGTAGAATTATGTGTTTAAATAATTTCATAAGGCTTATGAGGTGATTATATGATTGTGTGAAAATATCATGAAGAAATTTTATTAATTAGTGATTAAATTGTCCATTAGGACTAAATTGCAAAGAATAGAAAATATGAGATTCTAGAGGATTCAAGTATGAAATAGAATTATGAAAAATTTTAGAGGTCCTTATTTAGCAATTAGACCATTATATTTGATGATGGACAAAAATGGACATGGGAAGGAAAAATCTCAAGAAATAGTCATTAAGGGCATTTTTGTCATTTGGTAAATAAAAGAATAAAAAGGGAAAATAAGGCCAAAATCATGTCCATCTTCTTTAAGCTTGGCCGAAAATCACAAGGACTCCATAGCTAGGGTTTATTCAACTTTCAAGTGCATCTTATCCCCGTTTTTAATGTTCTTCGTATTTTTGAAACCCTTGTAGCTCAGTTTAGCTATTTCTAGCTATATTTTGAGCTAGGGTTTATGTTCAAAAATCTACCCATGTATGACATGCATGTATTTTGATGTTTTATGGAATAATATGAAAGTTTGATGTATGATAAACATCTTTTTCTAAGTGATTTTCATGAAAAATGCATGAAAAGGACCAAATTGTAATAGTTGTAAAAGTGGTCATACATGAGTGAAATAGTGGAAATTGAAGGTTGCTATAGTTGAGAAAATGATTCGGCTAGGCTTGAAATGCAAGAAAGTTGAATGAAAATCATTTTACGAGCCTAGGGGCAAAAGTGTAATTATGTAAAAGTTTAGGGGCAAAATCATAATTTTACCAAAATGTGAATTATGAGTCGATTTAGTCAATGTGAGTATTTAACAAGTGAAATTGTTATTATAGATCAAGAAACGCGAAGCCCAGATCGAAATCGAGGCAAGAACAAAATCGAAAACTAAATCGAGCATCGAGATACATTTTGAGATTTAAGGTAAGTTTGTATGAAGTTAGAATTTCATATCGTTCGATAATTGAAATTCTTAATATTATGATAATGAATGTTATTGTTAACAAAATCGATCTATGAGGCCTCGATGAGGAAATGATGAAAATAGGCTAAGTTGAAGTTCCGGTTATAGTTCCGGAATAAGTATATTATTTATGTATTCATATGAGAAAAGAAAAGTCTCGTATAAGACCATGTCTGGGACATGACATTGACACCCATGTACAATCTCGTATAAGACCATGTCTGGGACATGGCATCGACATCGAGTTATAAGATCCCGTATAAGACCATATCCGGGATATGGCATCGGCATCAAGAGGTGATCCCATGTAAGACCATATCTGGGATATGGCGTTGGCATCAAGATTCATGCACGATGTGTTCTAATACCCTACGATAATTTGATTAGCTCATGGACAAAAGAGATAAGTATGTTAATTGGCATAGAGCTAAATTCGTTTATGGATGATCTGAGTTTCATTCATGATACGAATGATAATGATTTGAATTTATGTTCATGTTAGCATGTGCGCTAAGCCATCTAATTAAGTGATACAGGTAACTTGAGTAAGTACAAGTTATGAAACCGTATTGACATGAGACGAGTAAGAATAAGTATGATTAAATGCAAATAAGTACGAGTAAGTACGCTCAATCATTTGAGGCTTATATCGCCATTGTTTCATGATATGAATGAGATGTTTGAGTTATTATGTTGTTCTAGAATTTCATTCAAACTTACTAAGCTATATGCTTACCCCTCTCTTTTCCTTGTTCCTTGTTGTTTCGTCAAGTTAGCTCGGGGATCATTGAACGTCGGAGCTCGGAATCACACTATCAACCGCTCTTTTGGTATAGTAAAGTTAATTCATTTTATGTATGGCATGTATAGGGATTGATCATTGTGTGTCATGTCATGTTTAAGAGTCAATGGGTTGGCTATCAATGTTTTACACTCATTTTGTAAGGGGTCATGATGAATCGGCCAAAATTATCAAGTTCATATTTTAAGGTTGATGGATATAATGAAATGAAAATCCATGCAAGATAATGAGTGAAATGTGGATGGAATGCATGTTAATTTTAATGGTACTTCATGGGTTGATATTGTTATGTTACATGCTCTTTGATATGAAGTGAATGAGTTTATGTTTCAGGGTGGTAAAAGGCTTGGAAAATAGCTTATAGATGTCCACACGGGTAGACACACGGCCAGCCCTATAGGTGTGTTGATAGGCCGTGTGTCCCCTGCACTTAATTACGAGAATGTGATTCGTCACACGGGCGTATGCCCTGGCCGTGTGCTAATTAGAAATTGATGACGTCATAAACAGAGAGCTCCGCGGGTAGGAGACACGGGCGTGTCTAGGCCGTGTGAAGGACACGGGTTATAGACACGGGCGTGTGCTCAACCGTGTGAAATAAGTCAGTTTCGACCACGGGTGTCGAACACGGGCATGTCTTAGGGGCACACGGGCGTGTCCCTTGGACCACACGGGCGTGTGGCCCCTGTTTAGGCAAAAATTTTCAAAGAGAGCGAAAGTTCCCGGTTGAACTTCGAAACCTTCTGGGTGAATGTTTAAGGCCTTGTAGACCCATAATATGAATGTTATGATCAAGAAAGAAAGGTTTTAAGTCGAAATGAAATTTCATTGCCCGTAATTACACGTTCAAAGCAAGGTCAAGCATGGTAATGCCTCGTATCCGATTCTGGTGACGGACACGGGTAAGGGGTGCTACAATTTAGTGGTATCAGAGCTACAGTTTAGTCGGTTCTCGGACTAACGTAGCATGAGTATGAGTCTAGCTATACAAGCCATACATAAGAGTACTTGTGTAATGATAGTGTGACGACTCCTGACGATTGAATTGTATTTTATATAGTTGATGGATCCTGATCCTGACCAAGCTGCAGCTGATGATGCTGCAAGTAATGCGCTGGCTCCCGCGCAAGGGACCGCGCCAGTAGAAAGTAGACCCAAGACTTTGGGTCAGGGAGAAGAGGCCCGGGAAGCCTTTCTTCGAATGATGAGTGATTGGTACACGGAGTACATTTGAGCAAATCCTAATGCTCCACCTCCTCCACCCCCGCCTATTCCTCAACCTACCCATGTAGCGCCCTAAGTGGTAGAAGTTGTAAGAAGAGAAAAGCCTCCGGTTGATAGGATCCGGAAGCAAGGAGCTGAGGAATTCAGGGCTAGTAAGGATGATGACCCAGAAAGAGCAGAATCCTGGCTTGAAAACACCATTCGGGTGTTTGATGAGTTATCGTGCACACCTGAAGAGCGTATAAAGTGTGTGGTTTCTCTTTTAAGAGATTCCGCTTATCAGTGGTGGAGTACCCTTGTGTCGGTAGTACCAAGGGAAAGGATCACATGGGAGTTCTTTCAAGAAGAGTTTTGAAAGAAGTATATAAGTCAAAGATTTATTGACCAGAAGAGAAAGGAATTTTTTAAACTGAAGCAAGGAAAGATGACAGTAACTGAATACGAGCGCGAGTTTGTGAGACTCAATAAATATGCTCGAGAGTGTGTGTCCTCGAAAGCCATCATGTGTAAGAGGTTTGAGGACGGACTAAATGAAGATATCAAATTGTTTGTTGGTGTCCTCAAGTTGAAGGAATTTGTTGTATTAGTGGACCGGGCTTGTAAAGCTGAAGAATTAGTTAAAGAAAAAAGAATGCGGAGATGGAGTCTCGTAACTCGAGAAAGAGACAAATGAGCAAGTCATTTCAATCTTCATCTAAGAAGTCGAGAGATTTTCCTACTCGATCAACTACTTCAGTCGGGTTCTCAGGCAAAAGCAAGAGCAAATAGTATTCAGGGTCTAAAGCTCAAACCACATCGGTCGCTAGTGTTGGCAACGCCAGACCGAGTAGACTGGAGTGCCCGCAGTGTGGCAGACGTCATTCCGGCAAATGTCGAGCCAATGAGAGAGCTTGTTTCAGGTGTGGGTCTCTAGACCATTTTATTAGAAATTGCCCAGAGGGGGATGAGAAAGAGAAGCCTCAGGATGCAAGACCGGGAGGCACTGCTAGAGGAAGACCACAGAGAAACCCGAGAAGCGGGGCAAGTAGTAAGAATACTCACAAAAAGCAGGCTGCGAGACCTGAGGGCAGAGCACCCGTGAGGACCTATGCCATTCACGCTCGCGAAGAGGCATCATCTCCTGATGTGATTACGGGTACATTTTCTCTCTATGATACTAAAGTTATTACTTTAATAGATCCCGGATCTACCCATTCATACATATGCATGAAATTAGTATCTAGAATGAATATACCCGTAGACTCTACAGAATTTGTGATAAAGGTGTCTAATCCTTTAGGCAAGAATGTGCTAGTTGATAGGGTATGTAAAGGTTTCCCATTGATGATTAGAGGTCATTGTTTTAAGGCTAATCTCATGCTATTTCCATTTGATGAATTTGATATAATTCTCGGTATGGACTGGTTAACCATTCATGATGTGACAGTAAATTGTGGAACGAAATATATAAAATTGATATGTGAAAATGGGGACACTCTTCGTGTTGAATCAGATGAACAAGACAGATCGCCGGTTGTGATCTCTTATATGTCCGCTCAGAGGTACGTAAGAAAAGGGTATGAGGCATATCTAGCTTTTGTGATGAATGCTAAAGAAACCGAGTTAAAGATTGAATCAGTTCCGATAGTATGTGAGTACTCAGATGTTTTTCCCGAGGAATTGTCGGGACTACCTCTGGTTAGAGATGTCGAGTTCGGCATTGAGTTAGCTCTCGGTACAGTACCGGCATCAATTGCTCCTTACCAAATGGCACCAACAGAATTCAAGGAATTGAAGGCACAATTACAATAGCTAACGGACAAAGGTTTTGCTAGACCGAGTTGTTCTCCATGGGGTGCTCCAGTGCTATTAGTGAAGAAGAAAGATGGTTCCATGAGGTTATGTATAGATTACCGACAGCTTAATAAGGTAACAGTGAAGAACAAGTATTCGTTGCCAAGGATTGACTATTTGTTCGATCAATTGAAGGGAGCCACTGTGTTCTCCAAGATAAACTTGAGGTCGCGATACTACCAGTTGAGAGTCAAAGACTCAGATGTGCCGAAGACTGCATTTCGGACGAGGTATGGGCATTATGAATTTTTAGTCATGCCTTTTGGTTTAACTAATGCCCCGGTGGTGTTTATGGATTTAATGAACTACATCTTTCGGCCATTTTTGGATAAGTTTGTCGTTGTTTTTATTGATGATATATTGATATACTCTCGGGATGAGGGTGAGCATGCCGAACATCTAAGGACAGTTTTACAGATCCTACGAGATAATCAGTTGTACGCCAAGTTCAGCAAAAGCAAATTTTGGCTTAAGGAAGTTGGATTTCTGGGACACATTGTCTCGGGAGATGGGGTTCAAGTTGACCCAATCAAAATTTTGGCTATTGTTGACTGGAAACCACCGAAGAATGTATCAGAAGTTAGAAGTTTTCTGGGCCTAGCTGGCTATTATAGACGGTTTGTTAAGGGGTTCTCTATGATAGCTACCCCGATGACGAGACTGTTATAGAAAAATGTAAAGTTTGAATGGACGACAAAGTGCCAACAAAGTTTTGAGAAATTAAAGGCAATATTAACAGAGGCTCTAGTTCTAATACAACCTGAGTCGGGAAAAGAATTCTTGATCTACAGCGATGCATCCTTGAATGGATTGGGCTGTGTACTTATGCAAGAAGGCAAAGTGATAGCATATGCCTCCAGACAATTAAAGCCACACGAGAAGAATTACCCGACGCATGACTTAGAGTTGGCTGCCATTGTTTTTGCACTGAAGTTTTGGAGACACCATTTATATGGTGAGAAATGTCGGATATTCACCGGTCATAAGAGTCTAAAGTACTTGATGACTCAAAAGGAACTGAACCTAAGGCAGTGAAGATGGTTGGAGTTGATAAAATATTATGAGCTAATCATTGATTTCCATCCAGGAAAGGAGAATATAGTCGCCGATGCTTTAAGTAGAAAATCCTTATTTGCCTTGAGGGCCATGAATACACAGATGACCGTGTCAGAGGACGGTTCTATTTTAGCTGAGTTGAAAGCTAGACCAATGTTTCTCCAAGAAATCTATGAGGCTCAGAAAGATGATAGTGACTTACAAGCCAAAAGAGTTCAGTGCGAAACCGGTATTGAGTCTGATTTCTGAATTAATTCAGACGGATGTTTAATGTTCAGGGACCGGGTATGTGTACTAAGAAATGATGAGCACATTCATAAGGTTTTGCATGAGGCGCATAATGGATGTTTATCTGTACATCCGGGTAGTGCCAAGTTGTATAATGATCTGAAGAAATGGTATTGGTGGCAGAGTATGAAGAAAGATATTTCTGAGTTTGTATCAAGGTGTTTGATTTGTCAGCAAGTAAAGGCCGAACACCAAGTACCCTCGGGTTTACTTCAACCTATTATGGTACCCGAGTGGAAATGGGACCAAGTTACCATGGATTTTGTAACAGGTTTGTCGTTGACACCTAGCAAGAAAGATGTTGTATGGGTTGTAGTCGATAGACTTACGAAGACAGCCCACTTCATACCAGTGCGTGTCGACTATTCACTGGATAAGTTGGCAAACTTGTACATTTCAGAGATAGTAAGCTTCATGGAGTGCCTTTATCAATTATATCAGATAGAGATCCGAGATTCACGTCCAGATTTTGGAAAAATTTGCAAGAGGCCTTGGGCACAAAGTTGAATTTTAGTATAGCTTTTCACCCCTAAACCGACGGTCAGTCGGAGAGGTTGATACAAGTACTTGAAGATATGCTCCGATGTTGTGTTCTTGAGTTTCAAGGCAGCTGGGAAAGATACCTATCGTTGGTGGAATTTTCCTACAACAATAGTTTTCAGTCAAGTTTAAAGATGGCACCTTATGAGGCTTTGTATGGGCATATGTGTCGAACGCCTTTATATTGGACTGAGGTTAAGGAGAACCAGATTCACGGGGTTGACCTGGTTAGAGAAACTGAAGAAAAGGTTAAGATAATCCGTGATTGCTTAAAATCTGCTTCGAATAGACAAAAATCCTACTCGGATTTAAAAAGGAAAGATATTGGGTATCAAGTCGGTGATAGAGTATTTCTGAAAGTGTCAGCATGGAATAAAGTTATTAGATTTGGTCGGAAAGGCAAGTTGAGTCCGTGTTTTATCGGACCATATAAAATTACTGAGAGGATTGGGCCGGTAGCCTATCGATTGGCTTTGCCGACTAAATTAGAAAAGATTCATGATGTGTTTCACGTGTCGATGTTACGACGCTACCGATCAGACCCTTCGCATGTAATCACAACAACTGAGGTTGAGATTCAACCCGACATGACATATGATGAGGAACCAGTTAAGATCTTAGCATGGGAAGTCAAAAAGTTAAGAAATAAAAGTATAGCTCTTGTGAAAGTATTGTGGCAAAGACTTGGAGTAGAAGAGGCTACATGGGAGCCCGATGAGACTATGAGGAACCAGTACCCAAACCTTATCCCTGGTAAGATTTTCGGGGACAAAAATCCCTAAGAGGGGAGAATTGTAACAGCCTGACTTAGGGCCTAGTCAGAATAGTGGTGCGAGACCACAAATCCGAAGTAGAATTATGTGTTTAAATAATTTCATAAGGCTTATGAGGTGATTATATGATTGTGAGAAAATATCATGAAGAAATTTTATTAATTAGTGATTAAATTGTCCATTAGGACTAAATTGCAAAGAATAGAAAATATGAGATTCTAGAGGATTCAAGTATGAAATAGAATTATGAAAAATTCCAGAGGTCCTTATTTAGCAATTAGACCATTATATTTGATGATGGACAAAAATGGACATGGGAAGGAAAAATCTCAAGAAAGAGTCATTAAAGGCATTTTTGTCATTTGGTAAATAAAAGAATAAAAAGGGAAAATAAGGCCAAAATCATGTCCATCTTCTTTAAGCTTGGCCAAAAATCACAAGGACTCCATAGCTAGGGTTTATTCAACTTTCAAGCTTGATAGTAAGTGCATCTTAGCCCCGTTTTTAATGTTCTTCGTATTTTTGAGACCCTCGTAGCTCGGTTTAGCTATTTCTAGCTATATTTTGAGCTAGGGTTTATGTTCAAAAATCTACCCATGTATGACATGCATGTATTTTGATGTTTTATGGAAGAATATGAAAGTTTGATGTATGATAAACATCTTTTTTCTAAGTGATTTTCATGAAAAATGCATGAAAAGAACCAAATTGTAATAGTTGTAAAAGTGGTCATACATGAGTGAAATAGTGGAAATTAAAGGTTGCTATAGTTGAGAAAATGATTCGGCTAGGCTTGAAATGCAAGAAAGTTGAATGAAAATCATTTTACGAGCCTAGGGGAAAAAGTGTAATTATGCAAAAGTTTAGGGGCAAAATCGTAATTTTGCCAAAATGTGAATTATGAGTCGATTTAGTCAATGTGAGTATTTAACAAGTGAAATTGTTATTATAGATCAAGAAACACGAAGCCCGGATTGAAACTGAGGCAAGAACAAAATCAAAGACTAAATCGAGCATCGAGATTCATTTTGAGATTCGAGGTAAGTTTGTATGAAGTTAGAATTTCATATCGTTCGATAATTGAAATTCTTAAGATTATGATAATGAATGTTATTGTTAACAAAATCGAACTATGAGGCCTCGATGAGGAAATGATGAAAATGGGCTAAGTTGAAGTTTCGGAATAAGTATATTATTTATGTATTCATATGAGAAAAGAAAGGTCCCGCATAAGACCATGTCCGGCACATGGCTTCGGCACCAAAGAAAGGTCTCGAATAAGACCATGTCTGGGACATGGCATTGACATCGAGTTATAAGATCCCGTGTAAGACCATATCCGGGATATGGCATCGGCATCAAGAGGTGATCCCATGTAAGACCTTATCTGGGATATGGCGTTGGCATCAAGATTCATGCACGATGTGTTCTAATATCCTACGATAATTTGATTAGCTCATGGACAAAAGAGATAAGTATGTTAACTGGCATAGAGCTAAATTCGTTTATGGATGACCTGAGTTTCATTCATGATACGAATGATAATGATTTGAATTTATGTTCATGTTAGCATGTGCGCTAAGCCATGTAATTAAGTGATACAGGTAATTTGAGTAAGTACAAGTTATGAAACCATATTGACATGAGACGGGTAAGAAT
Organism: Gossypium sturtianum; assembly: GCA_025698515.1. Taxonomy (NCBI): domain Eukaryota; kingdom Viridiplantae; phylum Streptophyta; class Magnoliopsida; order Malvales; family Malvaceae; genus Gossypium; species Gossypium sturtianum. Next base: position 68,660,251 of record CM046947.1, on the reverse strand, counting down.
AAGTATGATTAAGTGCGAATAAGTACGAGTAAGTACGCTCAATCATTTGAGGCTTATATCGCCATTGTTTCATGATATGAATGAGATGTTTGAGTTATTATGTTGTTCTAGAATTTCATGCAAACTTACTATGCTATATGCTTACCCCTCTCTTTTCCCTATTCCTTATAGTTTCGTCAAGTTAGCTCGGGGATCATTGAACGTCGGAGCTCGGAATCACACTATCAACCGCTCTTTTGGTATAGTAAATTTAATTCATTTTGAGTATAGCATGTATAGGGATTGATCATTGTGTGTCATGTCATGTTTAAGGGCCAATGGGTTGGCTATCAATGTATTATACTCATTTTGTAAGGGGGCATGATGAATCGGCCAAAATTGTCAAGTTCATGTTTTAAGGTTGATGGATATACTGAAATGAAAACCCATGCAAGATAATGAGTGAAATGTGGATGGAATGCATGTTAATTTTAATGGTTCTTCATGGGTTGATATTGTTATGTTACATGCTCTTTGATATGAAATGAATGAGTTTATGTTTCAGGGTGGCAAAAGGCTTGGAAAATAGCCTATAGATGTCCACACGGGTAGACACACGGCCGTGTGTCTAGGCCGTGTGTGACACACGGCCAACCCCATGGGTGTGTTGATAGGCCGTGTGTCCCCTGCACTCAATTACGAGAATGTGATTCGTCACACGGGCGTGTGCCCTGGCCGTGTGCTAATTAGAAATTAATGACGTCATAAACAGAGAGCTCCACGGGCAGGAGACACGGGCATGTCTAGGCCGTGTGAAGGACACGGGTTATAGACACGGACGTGTGCTCAACCGTGTGAAATAAGTCAGTTTCGACCACGGGTGTCGAACACGGGCATGTCTTAGGGGCACACGGGCGTGTCCCTTGGACCACACGGGCGTGTGGCCCCTGTTTAGGCAAAAATTTTCAAAGAGAGCGAAAGATCTCGGTTGAACTCTGAAACCTTCTGGGTGAATGTTTAAGGCCTTGTAGGCCCATAATATGAATGTTATGATCAAGAAAGAAAGGTTTTAAGTCGAAACAAAATTTTTTTGCCCGTAATTACACGTTCAAAGCAAGGTCAAGCATGGTAATGCCTCGTATCCGATTTCGGTGACGGAAACGGGTAAGGGGTGTTACAAAAATATTCTAAGTTCTAATCCTATACAAAGTTAACAACAATCAATAATTAATATAATGCATATTAAATTATTATTTGCTATTAATTCATTAAAATAAAAACTTATTAAATAAAATATGATTAATTTTAAACTAATCCTAACTCTATGTAAAGTTGATAATAATTAATATATATTATAATGGATTATATATTAATGATTATCATCTTTTATATTATTAAACTAAAAACTTTTATTCTACATGCCTTTTGGAGATATTTACAAATAGAGGCATCTACTTTTTAAAATATTTACAAAAAGAGCAACCAAATTTTGGAAATAATTCAATTAAGTACCTAGACTTAAGGAAATTTTGAAATTGAGTTGCAATTTAAAACTTGGATCAAAATTGACCCTTTTATTTGAAAACTAAAAATTTATTTTGTCATTTAGGGGATAATTTCTCGGAAGATTATGTTAAAGTCAATGCCCAAGAAATATTGGTGGGGTCACAAACGGTCCCGCTTAAGTTTCAAGCTCCTAGACAGAATTTATTTAAATATACTAATCCCGAAAATATACCCTAAATCATTTATTTTATAAAGAAAAAAAAGAAAAATTAAATATCTGATAAAATGAACGAGATTTGATCTCCTTCAATTTATCCCCCCAGTAATGTTTTAAGCGCTGAGCATTGACTCGAAAATTACCTCCCTTACTTTGAAGTTCAACAACCTCGTATGGATAAACTCAGTGAATCGTAAATGGGCCGGACCAACGTGATTTTAACTTACCTGGAAAGAACCTTAATCTGGAAAGTCAATACCCCAAACATCGAATAATTCTACCTCAATGATGTTTGTTCGAGGCATCTCATTTCTGTTGGTGACATTTCCAACCCTTTGACATCGATCACAGCTCTTACGTAAGGATATGCATCTTTGAATAGTGTTGGCCAAAAGAATCCGGCTTGCAATACCTTGGCCACAGTACGTGTACCTCCAAAGTGTCCCCTACTCAGAGCTGAGTGGCAATGGTATAGAATCTTATGTACTTCATCTTCTGCCACGCATCTCCTGATCATTTGATCTGCACACTTTTTAAACAATTATGGCTCTTCCCAGAAATAGTACTTCACATCGTGAAGAAACTTTTTCTTTTGATGATACGTCTTATCGGTCGATATCAAACCACAAAGTAAATAGTTAGCAATATCAGCAAACCAAGGGGTATCATGGACATGATATACCTTCAGTATGTGTTCATCTGGAAATGTCTTCTGAATTGATATAAGTGGAGAATTCCCTTCTTGCGATTCCAACCTGGACAAGTGGTCTGCTACTTGATTTTCTACTCCCTTTCGATCTTGAATTTGTAGATCGAACTCTTGAAGTAGAAGTACCCATCGGATCAGTCTCGGTTTAGCGTCTTTCTTGGCAAGTAAATACTTAATTGCCGAGTGGTCCGTATAGACAGTCACCTTGGTACCTACAAAATAAGATCGAAACTTGTCAAAAGCAAACACAATAGCGAGTAACTCTTTCTCTGTTACCGTATAATTCAATTGAGCGCTTGTCAGAGTCTGACTTGCGTAGTAGATGGGATGAAAAACTTTATTCCTTTGCTGGCCCAGGACAGCTCCTATCGCGAAGTCACTTGCGTCACACATCAATTCAAATGGCAAATCCCAGCCTGGTGTAACGATTATGGGTGTCGAAACTAACCGACTCTTCAAATCGTTGAAAGCTCTTAAACACTCCTTATCAAATTTGAACGTTGTGTCCTTCTCCAATAATTTGCATAAGGGTTTAGTAATTTCTGAGAAGTCCTTGATAAATCTTCGATAGAAACCGGCGTGACCCAAAAAGCTCCTAACCACCTTTACAGATGTTGGAGGTGGGAGTTTCTTAATAACGTCTACCTTTGCTTTATCTACCTCAATTCCATGTCTCGTTATCCAATGCCCTAGAACAATACCTTCTCGTACCATGAAATGGCATTTTTCCCAATTGAGTACGAGGTTTATTTCTTCGCATCGCCTTAGTACCTTGGCTAGATTGGCTAAGCAATCATCATATGTATCTCCAAATACTGAAAAATCATCCATAAAGACTTCCAAGTATTTCTCAACCATATTAGTAAAAATAGACATCATACATCTTTAAAATGTAGCAGGTGTATTACATAAACCAAATGGCATGCGTCTAAATGCAAATGTACCATACGGGCAGGTGAATGTTGTCTTGTGTTGATCTTCCGGTGCTACTGTAGTCTGGTTATATACCGAGTATCCATCGAGAAAATAGTAATAGTCTCACCCCGTGAGTCTATCCAGCATCTGGTCCAAGAACGGCAGAGGAAAGTGATCTTTCCTAGTCACCTTGTTCAGCTTTCAGTAATCGATGCAAATTCTCCATCCCGTAATCGTTCTAGTCAGTATCAACTCGTTATTCTCATTCCCAATGACTGTAATACCTTCTTTCTTTGGTACGCACTGGACCGGACTTACCCATGAACTGTCTGAGATGGGGTAAATTATACCAGCATTTAACCACTTAATGTTTTTTTTCACCACGTCCTTCATGATGGGGTTCAGTCTTCGTTGTCCATCAATCGTCCCTTTTTCACCATCTTCCAAGATAATCTTGTGCATGTATACAGATGGACTAATATCGCGAATATCAGCTATGGTACATCCGATAGCCTTCTTGAATTGTTTCAATACTAGGATGACTTTTTTTTCTTGCTCAATAGTTAATTCTGCTGAAACAATCACAGGCAGAGTAGAAGCGTTACCTAAATAAACATATTTTAAATGTGAAGGAAGTACCTTGAGTTCTAATTTAGGTGGTTCCTCGATTGACGCTTTTGGTTGGGCATAATTCCTATTCTCTAACTCCAAATATTCAAAACGGGATTGCAGATTAAATCCCTTTTGGTTAGCTTCTAGCAAAGCTAAGTATTCATCCTACTCTTCATCATTTGGAGGGTCTGATGTCAAAATTTGTTCTAATGGGTCCTCAACATAGTTGAATTCCTTTTCCACGATTAAATCCTCTAAATCAGACACTACAGAACAATCATCAATTGTGTCAGGAAATCACATAGACTTAAAAACATTAAATGTTACCTGATCATCCTAAACACGCATAGTAAGCTCGCCCTTCTGCACATCAATAAGGGTCCTTCCAGTTGCTAAGAAAGGCCTTCCTAGGATGATTGGCACTTCTTTGTCTGCTTCAAAGTCTAGAACCACAAAGTCAGCAGGAAAAATAAATTTGTCTATACGTACCAATACGTCCTCGATTTTTCCTTCTGGATGTGCTAAGGATCGATCTGCTAATTGAAGTGTAACCGTAGTAGGTCTAACTTCACCTATCCCCAACTTCCTAAATATTGACATGAGCATCAAGTTGATACTCGCACCCAAGTCACATAGTTCATTACCACAATTTGTTGCCCTAATGTTGCAAGGTATGGTAAAATATCCAGGATCCTTCAACTTTGGGCGCAGTTTGTCTTGAAGATACGACTGCATTCCTTCGTCAGGGCTACCGTCTCAAATTCTCCAAGTCTTCATTTTTTTGACAGAATATCCTTCTTGAATTTGACGTAGTTCGGCATTTGTTCAAGTGCTTCAACCAACAGGATGTTGATATGAAGTTTCTTGAGTACGTCTAGGAACTTTTTGAATTGAATTTCCTGCTTCTTCTTCTGAAGTCTTTGAGGGTAGGGTGGTAGAGGCTTCTTTACTGGAACTGGTTGATTTGTCCTCTTTGGTAATTCTGCATCTAGTGAAGTTGTTAGTTGATCAAAATTAGCTGGTTTTAAAGTTACCTTGTCAGATTTTGTAGATTCTGGTTTCGGTGAAACTGGAATTTCAACACTCAGTTGAACTTCCTCTGATTCTTGAGCATTAGCTAGCTCCTTTTCAGCCTCGACAGTGTTGGGTTCTAATGTCTTTTCGCTCCTCAATGTCAATGCTTTACAATGCTTCTTCCCTGGATTCCTTGGATTCTCCGTATCACTAGGTAAAGCACCCTGTGGTCGATTTCTGAGTTCAGTTGCAAGCTGGCCCACTTGATTCTCCAAATTCCTTAGAGTGGCGTCGTTTTTTTGCCATGTATGCCTTCAATAGATTCTCTAAGCTATTGGATGGTTCAGCTTGGGTTGGTTTCTAAACTTGTTGGGGAAAACCAGGTGGCTGGGTCGGTCTAGGTTGGGTGTAAGTGTTACTGGTTCCCACCCCTTGGTTACTCCAGAAAAAATTAGGGTGGTTTCGCCACGATGGGTCATAGAAATTAGATGGCAGTTGTAACACCCCAAACCCGGTCAATACACCACGACCGAATCTGGTATGTTACAGGGAAAACGTACTTGAGAGGTTTAGGTTTTTCGTTTAAAAGCAGGATGTAGACACTTCACTATCTAGTGTATTTGAAGAAAATTTCTTAACCAAAAGGTGTAGTTAAAACGAGTTTATTCCATTTCCTTATTCAAATAGTTTCTTAGTGTTACTTAAGGCATTTTAACCTGGTAGAAAATCGAGTTTTGGTTTGGAAATCGTTTGAGTTTCTAATGCGAGTCATGGTGAGATACCCGATGGTATAGTTTAAAACACTTTGCGTTATAGTTTTTAAATCATTGTCTTTCCGATTTTTAGTAAAATTCTAACCCACTTATTTTGTTAAGGCATATTAAAGTCTATTTAAAGCATAAACATCATAAAATATAAATTAAAGGCCTTTTACAATCCAAAACAAAACCCAAATAATAAAAGCAAGCAAAAGTACCCAAATTATAAAGTCCGAGTAAAACTTTATTAAGCGTGGCATGAGCACCCGAGTCCATCCGGCCCACGTCCACGTCTAAGTGTCACTGAAGCGTCAAAGGAGAGGGTGAGTCGAATGACTCAGTGCATAAATCCCGCTCCCGATAGAACAACATGCTAACACACATCATACATAGCAACATGATTAATGCAACCCGATCCTAACCATCCATATCGCCTTTTCTACCCCGTGTGGTACCAAACCACTGGTGGTGCCAAACCACTGGTGACCCAAAGTCACGATATCCATAAGTGTGGTGCCAAACCTTTGGTGACCCAAAGTCACGAATAATCCAATGATGGGGCCAACCCATCGTGTGATACCAAATCACTAGCGAGACGATTCCATATCTCAAGTGGGGCCAACCCACGGTGGTGTTAACCACGAGGGACGAGTCGCAATGATGAGGTGCCAAACCTCACGGTGTCCCAAAGACACAAATGTGATACCAAATCCTTTGGTGACCGAAGTCGCAAAATCAAGCGTGGTGCCAAACCACTTTGGAGGTGCCAAACCTCACGGTGTCCCAAAGATACAAAGATGTCCCAAAGACACGGATATCATCATTCTCCCTCCACTCATATCACCCATCAACATACCATACTCATGTGATCATGCATATCATACAAGCCATGCATATCATGCTAATATGTTAACATCATATCCCATATCACATACATCCATAATCATGATACTATATAGATCATCAGTAAGCTCATAATAATCTTGACTTACACGAGTCCAAGATCATACCCAATAGGGTATCATATCAATCATCAACTGTTTCACTAATTACAACACAAAGTTATCAATCTTATTACTAAAGCAGAGTGTGTTAGTTTACACACACAGTAAAGCGAAGGTTTTAATCCTAAGAACCGGTCTACAACCTCGATCCTCTTTCTCCTAAAACAATCGGCCAACATGAGCTAATCACTTAGACCATTCGGCCATAGCCATTTAAACCAAAAAGGGTTTATCAAATGACCCTTACCTTGCAAATGTTTGGTTTCCTACCAAACCCGAACCAACTAATGGTCCTTTGACAATCGGTCACCACCTAATAAGAAGAACAGTTAAACCATTGTCATCCTTGACTTAATCGAACTAAATAAATAAACCGATAATAACATAGCCACTTACCACGCTGCTTACCAATCGGTCTCTAACAGTGTAAAGGCCTCCTTGATTCCCACCACAAATCAAAGATCCCAACACCAACTAAAATTCGGCCAACACCACACTAGAAGGGAATGGAGATTCGGCCTTACTCACAAAAAGGAACGCAAGAAAAGGTGAAGAAAGGAGGGGTTGATATTCGACCAAGACTTCAAAAAAAAAAAGAAGGAAATTCGGCTTTAGGTGTTTAACACCCTTGGATTCGGCTTTGAGTGAGAAAAAGAGAGGAAGAAGATTGTAAATGGGTAGAGTTTCGGCACAAAGGCAGTCAAAGAGAGCGGCTTGAAACAGGAAGAGAATAAAAGATGGATAGAGAGAGTACTTACGGTTTTTGAAAGAAAACGAATTGTTGAAAGTGTTTTTGGAGGCTAGAGTTTGGCTAACAAGGTGTTAATAGGAGAAGAAATTATAAGAACTCTTAGGAAATGGTTTGGCTCAACTCAAATGAAAGAAAGAAGAAGAAAGAGTGGGGAGAAGCATTCGGCTAACAAAGAGAGTTAGAGGAAAACAAGCAAAGTTTAAACAACAAGCACATGGACTTTCGGTTTAAACAAATGAAGAAAATGGAGAGAAAACCTTCATAAAATTTTGGCTAACAAAACCAAAATGGACACTTTTTCTTTGGCACACCAAGACCGAATATGCACCCTAAAATTCAAAATGAATTTCGACACACCTCCTACCACTTACCAAACCGACCAACCTCTCCCACAAGCATCCAAGTTTGACCAACACCTCCAACCACTCCCCCAAAATTCGCCACATCCCCCAATTACTCCAAGCCACACATTTCAAATGAGTTTACCAAGTCTCACTCCTACAATCACTCTCCACCCACCAAGCCGCCATTTGACCAAGTCCAAGGAGAATTTAATCTTCATCCAACTCTTCCCTCCTATGCCGTCCAAAATGAACCAAAATGTGAGGTCTTTGCGGCTTGAACACAAGTTCTCCACCTCATGCAATTGACGCCACACCTAGCTCCCAAGTAGCGCATGCCTTGCCACCTTGCCGCTCCTCTTTTGTGCAACAAAACAACAAAATAAAATTCTTAAACCCCTGACTCTTTGGCTCCTCTCACCTAAGCCCAAAACTAAATTTTTCCCATTCACTCAAGCATACTCCTAGCCTACAATTAAGCCCCTAAAACACAAAAATAGCAACACAGCACACTAAACACATGCAATATCATGCAACAACAAAATAGCCCCCGACCCGGGATATTACAGCAGTCCTTGTCTTCCTCAATTTTGGTTCTGGTTACCCATGTAATACATGGATTCTGGGTTCGATGGACATTCTTTGAACAAATGTCCTTCCCCACAATAGACACAGGCTATATTTTCAACTTGATTCAGTGGTTGAACTGTAAAACTATTAAACCTATTAGTGGTAAAAATTTTAAGCATTGAAGACATTGAGGATACCTGAGATGCAAGTGAAGTAAGAGCGTCCACTTCATGTACTCTAGCGACTCGTCTTCCTAACGTCGTTCGATTGGTTGGCCATTGATAATTGTTGCTGGCAATCCTCTCAATGATTTCATAAGCCTCATTATAAGACTTAGAAAGGAGAGCACCATTAACAGAAGCATCCACTACCATTATCGTGTGTGCATTAAGACCTTTATAAAACATCTCAAGTTGGATGCAATGTGGGATTCCGTGATTAGGGCACTTCCGTAATAATTCTTTGTACCTTTCCCATGCCTCATACAAGGACTCATCATCCATTTGTTGGAAAGCAGTGATCTCGTTCCTCAACTTTGCATTCTTGCTAGGCGGGAAATACTTCATGAGGAATCTTTTTGCTAACTCTTGCCATGTGGAAATTAAATTTGGTGGCAATGAGTTCAACCAGGCTCGAGCTCTGTCCCTTAGTGAATATGGAAACAGCTTTAATCATAATGCATCTTTGGGTACTCCAGCTAACTTGAAAGAACCACTCACCTCCATAAATAGTCTTAAGTGAAGATGAGGATATTCGGTAGGCATTCCACTGAATTGGCCCACTGTCTGAAGCATCTGGAACATGACTGGCTTTAGCTCGAATTGTTGTGCCTCAATTTCAGGTCTCCTAATACCCGGATTAAGACCATGAAACACTGGCATGGCCTACTATCTTAAAGCTTTATCCCTATCATCAGCAATAAGGATAGGATATTGAGCAGGGTTTGCTCCATTTCCTTGATTCAAATTGTCAAGGTTCATCTCTCCGGTCCTTCTCTGGCTTGCTTGTCTTCTTCGCTGTCGAAAAGTTCGTTCAATATCAGGCTCTACAGGGAGTAAATCAATAATTCGGTCAATACTCATAAACACCTGAAATAATCACAAAAAAATTAATTAAGCTAAAATTAAACAGAAAAAATAAACCAAAATGCAAAACTAACAAATTCACAAATAATGACTTTTTAAAACAGTCCCAGGCAACGATGCCAAAAACTTGGAATGACGGAAATGTGCAAGTGTACACAATCGTAACAAGTAATAAAGTGACAAGTAAATGTCAAGTTATATTACCCACAGGGACTGTGAAAAGAATTATTTATGAATGCAATTTAAAACACTTTGATGAAAAAATATTTTGATTTGAGGAGGTGATTAAAAACTAGGATTTTAACTAAGTAAAACAAATAAAATAAAACAAAGTTCCAATGCATGATTTCAAAAGATGATTTTAATCAAGATGACATAATTATGTTAGATTAATTACATTTCTTCACTTAGAATTATTAAACTCATGTTTATGTTGTTACGAATAAATTCACGGCAACTCGGTAATTTGCTAACTTATGAACATACTCACCTACCAATATCCATTCATCTCTTGACTATATTTCTATGTCAATTCAACCGATTAAACAAATTTTAATAGGCAAATGTGTTAATGCACATACGTACTTATGAAATTAAAATAATCTCTTGTACACATCCCTATGCCAATTCAAACAATTAATTCAATCTCATAAGCACATAAAAGATTACGTGAGGTAACAATGTATTTCTACCTTGAAACAATTTAATCACAATAATCTTGCAAGTTATGCAAGGCAAATGTATCGTTAGATACCGTTGCTAATTTAACCCTCAGCTACCTTAGATGATTAAACATGAACTGATTAAGTATCATGTCAATTAATTACAATTTCAATCCATTTAAATAATTAATTCATTAGTTACCTTACAATTGTAATGCAAGAATAACTTAGTCATGGTTTTACTTAATCAAACATCTTACCGAAGCCTATAACAACACAAATACAATTTTAATAAATTAAGTAGACGAAATGCAATCAACCTAACAAGAATTAAATTTAAGCCATATAAATTAAATGAAACATTTCAGCATCACAAATATTCATAGACATGTTCATCATAACAACAACAAAAATTAAAAAGATAGGGAACAAGAATCAAATCCGGTGTTTCTCCGTGGCTTGACTGGTTTGCTCCACTCTTCCTTCTCCGCTTATTCTTGTCGAACCAAAGCTACTACGAACACTTTAATGCTGCTCCAAATGGTGGATGAATGACTCTTTTTCAAGAGGTGAAATCGACAAGAGAATAAAGAAAAATAGATGGGAAATAAAGAGAGAAAATTGAGAGAGAAGAGAAGAGATGAGAAAGTTGAGGTGTGTTTCAAATGAGAAGCCAAGGGGGTTTTTTATAGGTTGAGAGGGCTACTAAAAATAGCCAAAATCAGTAGCCAAAGAGCCCTCCCATGGCCGGCCACACATGTGGCAAGTTTGAAGTTTTCAAACTTGCTATATTAAGGTAGGGGCAAATCTAGAAAGGCACAAATAGTGGAGGGGTTTGTTTGCAATTTGAAAAAGTCTTCAAGGGCCATTTCGCAAGCTAATTAATCAGCCAAGTAAGCTGATTGGGTCAGCATGTGGGATGGTTTTGGGCTGCCCAGTACTCGATCGGTTCAGTTTTTCTCGGTTCAGCTCAATTGGGCCACTTTTCATAATTAATTAATAATATTTTATTTAACCCAAATTAAATTGGATATTAATTAAAATTAACTATATTATGAATTAATACACATAATTTGGACCGTCTTAGGCTGAAAAATTAATTTGCCTTGATGCTTCAAAATTGTTTCTTGGTTTTGCGCTTCTAGCAGTGTCTGCCGAGCCAATTTTTCGTCCTTTCTGCAAATCTGTCAAAAATAATAAAAATTAATTAAAAATAATTATAAAATTAATTAAAATTAATTATGTTAATAATTTAAGTACAAAATAATTATTTTATAATAATTATATATTTTTCGACAAGAATATTACCGAATTTGCATGTATTTGAGTTAAAAAGGGCATCAAAAAGTGTTTATATTTTCGTGTTTGCAGGAATAAAAGACTTAAAACTTCTCACTCTAATGAGTCATACCTTTGGCATTTAAGACTTAGTCATATTAAACAAAAAAGAATCACTAGACTTGTGAAAGATGTCACTTTAAGTTTGCTTAAAGAAGTTGTTCTTCCACAATATGAGCCTTGCTTAGAAGGTAAGATTTCTAAGTGATCTTTTACTGCAAAAAGAGCAAGTGCCATGAAACACTTAAAACTTGTGCACACTAACGTATGTGGCCCCATGAACGTTAGTGCAAGAGGTGGTTACGAGTATTATGTAACCTTTATTGATGATTATTCCAGATATGAGTACATGTACCTAATGCACCGAAAAACTAAAACATTTGATAAATTCAAAGAGTTTCATGTGGAAGTGGAGAACCAACTAAGTTTGCCCATAAAGGCACTTTACTCTGATCGAGGTTGGGAATATTTTTTAGATGACTTCTTATGGTATCCCAAAGATAATGAGATTCTATCCTAATTAACGGTGTCAGACACCCCACAATAAAATGGTGTGGCACAGAGTAGAAATCAAAATTTTTTAGACATAGTTCATTCGATGTTAAGTGATTTGAAGTTGCCAATCTCCTATTGGGGTATAATGCACATTACAAACGACTTTCTATATTCTGAATGATGTACCAACTAAGGAAACATCTAAAACTCCATATGAATTATGGCATGACAAGAAGCCAAATCTAATTCATTTAAGTGTTTGGGGATGTTGAACCCATGTAATGAATAAAGATTCAAGGAAGTTGGATTCACAGACGGAATTATGCATGTTTGTGGGGTATCCAAAAGGAAAAAAAGGTGGTTTGTTTTATAACCCAAAATAGAAAAAACTGGCAATGTCAACTTGACTTCAAACCTCAAAGTAAAGAAGTACTCGAAGAAATTTTGTGAAATACACAACCCTATAGAAAGGGTCCAAAACCAACTCCTAATAATAGGCCTCCAAACAATCAGCAACATAGAATGCTTCGTCATAGTGAGAGGGCCTCTCCCAGGCCTGAGTTCTTCCAATCTGGTAGAAGTATTTTAAAAAATGAGCCTACTGACCCACTCACATATGATGAAACGATGCAAAGTGTTGATTCCAAGATCTGGGAAATAGCTATGAAAGCTAAACCCCCAACTTTGTGTAGGAACTTGTGGACTTACCGAAAGTGTAACACCTAAACCCCCAACTGGAATACTGAGGCGTTACATAGAAAGCAAGCTTAAACTTGATTTATTATTTTTATAATTTTAGAAAACCTTAGGAAAACATTTGGCAATTTGCCGTAATAAAAGTTGTTGAAACTATTGAACCATAATCGACAAAGCAGCGTACTTTAAAACTATATACCAAACAGGCCTTTCAGAGTGCGTCATACAATTTGTAAAATATATTCATAATAAGAAACATATACATCATTTCAAAATAAAATACTGATATATCACACCACCCCAAAATAATCATATGCATGTTACAAAACAAACATAGGCAATGCTCATAATAAAGGTCATTTTATCTGGTTGAGTCCCTTCTACAAGCCCTTTAAATCGAGGTGCCACCTGGAAATTGGAAATAAAGGGAGTAAGCTCGAGAGAACTTAGTGAGCTCCAACAATAAAAATGCTCAACCCTTTCTAAAAAAATTCCATAAGCAGGAATAATTGGACATATATATATACATATATAAAAAATAATAAGTTAACAGACTTCTCGCAAAGACAATTAGGCTTCTACCTTCTTACATACGACAATGACGAAAACCTATCCCTGGCGGACTCTATCATCTCTCAAATATAGTACGCAACTACTTTCCTAGAGAACAATTTTCGTTAACATCAATAGAATAGATACTTCACAAAAAGCTACCTTCACTTACTCTATCACCCCAGACATACCTGTTGACTGGTATCTATATGCCTACTGAGTATGACTCTCCTTTTACGGATAGAATACACCAAGCACTACAATTAGCAGATATGTTTCACCCAAAACACATTAAATAAGATTAATACTTATCATGCAATACAACTACATAATCCACCTTTCTGTTTGGTGGTCTCATAACTTGCTTCGAATATACGTAACATGCATTACATGTAACAAATCCATATTCATAGTTACTTACCCTTTTCCACACCCTTCCTTGTGCTAACCTCGAATCCCATATTTACATATCATAAGGGATATCTTAGTCCATGCCATTTCGTACATATACGTGTTTTCCCACGAGATCAGGGCTCTTTGCCATGGTTAACAACTAACATGCCCTGCCAATGACATCACCCATAACGCCAGGCTACTTAGCAACTAACAGGCCCTACTAGTGGCCCATCTTATTCACCCATCTGGTTAGCAACTAACATGCCCTACCAGTGGTCTATCTCATCTGCCAATTTGGTTAGCAACTAACATGCCCTACTAGTGGCCAGCTTATCCGGATACCGAATTTGCACACCAAGGAAGTCGTGTTTGTTTCTTATCACTTATATGTACATGTAGATGATTACATGCAACAGCTTACCATGTTTAGAGAAAATGGTTTTACCTCTACTCATAACCTTTAACTATGATAAACCATAAACTATCAATATACAAGGATAAGAAGGATACTCATAGAAAACTCACACAAATTGGATACTCACATAAGATCTCGAACGATCTAGTTAGACCACAAGCCTTTCGCTACACTCCACGGCCTTTACTTGTTATTTAGACAGTCGCTGGTTTTTCTTCAACGAGGTTATTCCCTCTTATCGGGGTACAAGAAATAAAGAAAAGTAGAATAAAGAAATAAGAACCCCCACTACATCAGTCACATCATTATTTATAGCCCACACAGCTCTCATAATAACCCTACATGTGGCCAGCAATTAAACCTGATTCAGCACCCCTTGGTGGTCGATGTAACACCCCTAACCCGAATCCGTCATTGGATTAGGGTTACAGATCATTACCGTACAAACGGAACATTTAAACATAAATTTCATTCACTACAATAAACATATCATAAGCCAATTATACATACACATTCCATCCCTAAATCGAGCCCTCGAGGCCTTAGAAATACCTTAGAAACAATCCGAGACTAAATTGAAAACATTTGGAAAGTATAAGAAAAGCTCAAAAAAAGTTAGAAACAGGGGTCACACGGCCGTGTGCCTCACACGGCTGAGACACATGCTCGTGTCTTAGGTCTGTGACCTTTGAACTAGCGACACATGGTAGTGTCTCAGTCCGTGTCTGATGTGATTCGGCCCGGGTTAATCGAGTCATTTCACGTAGTTTGCCTGATTGTCGACGAGGAGAAGATTAACTTGTCGAAAGGAATAAATTAGGCTAAGGAAATGCGGAAGCTTTCAAAAATGGTTTTAAAAGTTGGCTAAGGTGATGGTAGGTTCGGCTAAGAAAGAAACAAAGAAGGAGGCTAATTGGATGGGCTCGGGTTAACAAGAATAATAAAGATAGATAATTTGGGATAAATGGTAGGGATGGAAAAATGATATTAAACTTCAAGAATGATTCAACACTAAAGAGTGTCACCCCGACTCCTATATCGTTTAAGGTGGATTTGCGAAATGGTAGAATGGTGAATGCCACACCGGGTTACGGTGATAAGTTCGGAAACAAATCGGAAGACGCCACTAGCACGCTAGATAAGTCAACGAGACTTGTACGAAATATGAGAGGAGATAAACTCACTCAAGAACACAAAGTTCATTAATCAAATTGGCAAAAGTCCTTTTACAAATGAAATAACAAAGTGTTTATAGTACTTAGCTAGGGTAGCCGAATGAACAAGTTCAGAAGCTTAATGCCTAAGCAATTTCGGCTAAAACATTCTAAATTATTCTAGAAATAATGCATTAAACATCTAAGCTAGATTCGGTTGAATGGGACTTCAAAAGGAAGCTTCATACTTAAGCAAATCAGATTGCATGTACTTGGAATGTTGAGAGATGCAAAGCACAAGTCTAGGTTCGGCCAAGGGATATTATGAGCTCATTTAAGTTGCAATCTTTGGCTGAATATGTACCAGCATTAAAGGTGGACTTGAGCAGCCATTGGGAGTGTGAATGGCCGGTCTTGAAGAGTTCCTTGTGTGTGAACATGACCAGCCGAATGGTCATTGGTGTGAACACCAAATGTGAATGGAATGGGGCTACTTTAGGGAAGCTAATCGGCCAAGCTTGGTCTTTAAGTTGCTGGACACCTTTTGGCCGAATAGGTGCCTTGGGAAGCCAAATGGATCAGCCTCCATGCATTGTACCAGTCGAACATGCATCTTCCCCATACATTGAACCTTCATGCATGAACCTTTTTTAATGGCACTCAAAATTCGGCTGCACCTATTAAACACATGAACCAAATTAAATTAAACTAATTTCAGCCGGACATAATTAAAATAGAATTTAGACATATTAAATAGACACTAGACAAATTAAATAAAGACTAAATAAGACACATTAATAATCGGCTATGACCTGGACATAATAAAAACATGTAGTAAACTAAGACAAATTTAATTAAGTTAGGACACCATAAATTCGGCTAGGACAAAGCACGTTAATAACATAAGACATATTTATAAGCTGTATAAATATTAACTAAGTTAATGAAATATTTAATTTATTCAAATATTAAAGTAAATGTGCTGAAAGTAATTAAATGAGCTCAACGAGCTAAAGTGAGCTCATGTGAGCTGGACCGAGCTGAATTCAGCTTGCACCAAGGTGCACGGATTGCTCAAAGTTCGGGCCCGAGCTTGTCCATCGTCTTCGGGCTGGACTTCACGCCAGAATTGACATGTTAAATTCGCAACAGCCTCTTACATTTGCTTAGTTTGAGCTCGAGTCATGGGGCCTTTAGGGAGCTCGAGAGGATCGGGAAATGTATTCGAGGGAGCCCCGGGTGTGCTCACATCAGTGTCCTCACTCGTGTAACTCTCTGAGTAGGGCCACACGGCCGTGTCACACACCCGTGTGCCAGGCCGTGTGCTGGGCCGTGTAACTCACTGACTTGCATACAAAGGAACCCTCAGATGACACATGGCAGTGTCACCAGGCTGAGTCACATGCTCGTGTTTCATGCCGTGTGGGCCCAAATTTACCTAAAATCAAGTCATTTCCAACACCAATTCATGCATAATCATTTGAACCAATTGTGCACACTTACAAGACATCAAACCCTACCTAAACATACATATGTATATGCCATTCCAAGGCCCTAATTCAACTAGCCAATATGCCATTCAAAGGCACCACAAATACACACAATAACACTTACCTAAACATATCAACTTTACCTAATTTCAAACATCAATATCTAGTTTAATACTTTCCAAAACATACCATAACTTGATCATTATCATATTAATTCAAAACATACCATTTGAGCCATTCAAAACATGCATCATAAGATAGCCAAAATTACACAATCTAGCAAGGTATCAAATCGTACCAACCAAGCTAACTTTCATAACTTATACATACCAAATCATCAACTCCTCATTCAACTAAATACCATTACAAGTTCACCTATACATGCCATTATAACCTTGGCCAAAACATTCAAAAACTATCGATATTTATGATGGATAGTGTGATGGATCTCCATTGAACTTCCAAACTGATCGAGCTTCCGATAGTTTATAAAAACATAGGAAAGAAACTACGTAAGCAATTAATTCTTAGTAAGTTCGTAAAGATCCAAACACAACTTACCATTTCAATTTGCATAATTTAAAGCATAAGTACATTAAAGTCCAAACCATAAGATTGTTATAAGCCTAAACATCACCATCAATACACAAGTTAGCACATTGTACATAACTGATTTGAACTAACCACATGATAAGTCATTGTCATATGAAATACATCATTTCATTCATGCATCCTTTCCATAAGCTTATGCATAATTCCATTTGAAACTTACCATCTCATTTCCTTTTCTTACCCGTTGAACCATCTAGAATTTCATCGGATACTCAAGAAAGCTCACACGAAGTGTGCCTTTACATAACCGTAACCTTTCTTTTACATTATTGCCCACACGAGCTATGAAATGGGCCTGCTCATATGAGCTGTAGGTCAGAATGTAAGCTACACGATGCTACTCACACGAGCTGTAGAGTATCCGCAACAAATGCAGGACCTTAGTCATCGGTAAGACATTCAAGACCAGCACCCGAAACATGAAATCCCTAGTAACATGTCATTTGTATCCTACGAATTCCTAAGGTTCAACCGAAATTTGATAATTGTCATAGCATTGACTTGGATATACATCATTCAATTACATTATGAATACATAACAACATACATTTGAATAACATGAATATAACAACCGTTCATACGAACTTACCTCGACAACTAGGGGTGTAGAAGTTAAAATGAGCTAATCCGAAGCTTTTGCTTTGCCTCGATCTAGGTCCGTACGTGGTCTATCTTGACCTAAATAGACAAATTTCAATCCATTAAATACCTCTATTATTCAATTTAGTCCACATTTCATATTTAAGCAAAATTACTATTTTGCCCCTAACATTTTAACTTTTCAAAATTTAGTCCTTAAGCTCATAAATTGAAATATAATCATTTTAATCCCCCATTCAAGCTAACTAAATTTATAGGGACTTATATCAACCCAAATCAACCATCATTTCATAAATTTAACATGAGCTTTTACTATTTTTACAAATCAATCCCTAATTGCAAATTTCATCAAAAATCACTTTACAAAACTTGTTTATCTCTCAACAAAAATTCATAATCTATCAATTAACATCAAAAAGCATTCAAGAATATTCATGACATAACCCTCAACCTTTAACAGTTTTACAAATTGACCCCCGGCCTAGCTAGATTAAGCTAAAACGACCTCAAAAACATAGAAATCATTAAAAACGGGGCTTGAAAACATTTAAATGCACTAAAGGAAGCTTGGTCGAACCTAGCCCTATCTTCAATGCTGAAATTCGGTTGAGGAAGAACAAATAAAGATGATACTTTCTTTCTTTTGTTTTTGGTTTTAATTACTTAATCACATTTTTAACCTTTTTAACCTTTATTAATTTAATCAAAACCATACCATAAACATCCACTAACCATAAAAATGGTCTAATTACCATTTAAGTCCACTCACTTTAAAGTTTCATAGCCATTTGACCCTTTTAGCTAATAGAACTTTTACGATTTAGTCCTTTTCACTTAATTAATCATGCAAACATTAAAATTTCTTAACGAAATTTTTAACACGACCTTACTAATATCCCATAGACATTAAAATAATAATAAAATAATAATTTACTCATCAAATTTATGGTCCCGAAACTACTATTTCGATATCTCTGAAAATGGGCTATTAAGTCGATGTATCAATCTATTCACTTTTCTTATACTCAGAAGCAACCAACTAAACAAGTCATTCAACTACCTAAACACATCAAGTTGTCATTTGCAATACTCTAGTTCAAATCCAACTAGGCCTTAACAAGGAACCCACTAAAACTGAACAGTATACTCACATCTTACAAGTAAGTATGGTAAACAATTCCACAGCTGCAACCTTACCCACCGGTCTCACAAAGAAAACTATCAGCTCAAACAATTCGCTGCTAACTAACTCTACATATCAAATCAAATAGACCACTTGGCGAATACTAACAGAAGGGTCGGCCAACACAAAACTGACCAAGAGAATCTGCTGATTGGCGAGTTCTCCGCATCAACCACTCTAAGACATATAAATTAGTAACCTACACTTTGCCAAAAGACAAACCTTCTACTACATCTTTACACACTTATTGGAATAGTAAAAAATGTGCCAACCATAGCACAATAATCAAGACTAACTTAACTTGACGGATAAGGCATAGACCAGCCTTCCTTGGCTTATACTTTAGCCAACAAGCCACCCACACAAACCACCAACTAGGACTACGTCGAGCGGGGTTCTTCAAGAAGGGATAAAACCCATAGGGTGTAAATGGATCTATAAGAAGAAAAGAAATGTGGATGGAAAAGTGGAAACTTACAAGGTCAGACTTATAGAAAAAGGTTATACTCAGAAAGAAGGTATAGATTATGAAGAATACATCCCTCCGATTGTCATGCTCAAGTAAATCCGCATATTATTATCCATTGCAGTGGCTTTGGATTACGAGATCTGAAAAATGGATGTCAAGACAACGTTCTTAAACGACTATCTTGAAGAGAGCATCTATATGATGCAACTCACCGAATATATAGCTAAAAAAAACAAGCATAAAGTTTGTAAATTGCTTAGATCCAAATATGGACTTAAGCAAGCATCTTAATCATGGAATCAATGATTTGATCAAGTGACCAAAACTTTTGAATTTGAGAAAAATGTAGATGAAACTTGTGTTTATAAACGTATTGGATATGGAAAGGTGGTCTTTTTCGTTCTATATATCGATGACATTCTACTAATTGGAAATGATATAAGGACATTGGTCGGTTGCGTGCGTGTGCATTAGAACAACAAGTAAGTCCAGTTTTACTGCAAGCGTATAAGTCAGATGTAATATTTATAGAGTTACAATGAAACACTGAAATATTCCAAGGATTAAACCCAAAAGAAGAGGCGATTGAGCAATAACTAGCATACACAATACAGTCTAAATGGCTACTAATACGATTTTATAGTTTGGCTGTTCTTAAAAAGATGAGTTTGCATGAAAATTAAATATTTTACTCTAAGGAATAAATTGCAAGAAATGTAAACTAGAGGGACTATATAGCAAATAACTAATGGGGGTTGGTTGACTTCGATGTGGTTCACCAAATCTCGGACTAGAGACATAAATCGCATAAATTACCAAGTAGCTCCATTTTATCTTCTGATCATAATTTTACTGACCTAGATGAATTAGGTCTGGTTTATCTTTTGATCTTGTTAGATAATCTGGGACTAACGAACGGGTGTGCGACAAGATGACCTTCTGGTTTCACTTTGTCTTGATATTCTCTTAGGGGCATCACTATCTAAGTTCTTAATTCTATTCAAATTAGTCCAATTTGTTACGATTTAGTCCTTTGTCCAAAGATTTTAGTTTATCCACATCTCCATTAACCAGCCCCCTTAAAGGTTTAGCTACATATGCTTAAAATAAAGAAAATAAACATAGCAATGGAAAACAAAGCAACCATAAAAGCAAAACTTGATAAAAATATAAAAGCTGAGATTTTTATGCAAGAAAACTTAAATAGAATGAAACCAAAAACATTTAACAGAGAAATCTAAAGCAAGAAACATAAAAGGAACAAGCTTTGACAGATTTAAAGTAAAATAAATTGAAATACATTAAACTAAAACTTAAAGATTCTTGAAAGCATAGTACAAGGGCTAGAAATGTAAATAAGCTTTAGCTACAGTGTTAATAAACTTAACTAACATAAAGAACAAGAAGAACAATAAGTAAATGCAAAAAAATAAACTATAATCTAAGGTAGAAGAAGAGAAAAATAAAAACCCTAGAAAAAGTGCAGAAAAAACTAAACAAAACCTAGAGAAAACTAAACCTAAAACTAAGCTAAAGTGTGTGTCTCTCCTCCTCAGCAATTTTTGGCTGTTTTGAAGTATCTGTTAATGAATTTTGATGCCACAAAATGCCCCATAACGGGCCTTGTGTGATTGGTGGGCCGGGTAGACAAAGGTTGCCCTTTTTGTCCAAATTTGTCCCCTTGACGATGGTGATATTGCGATACCCAGAAGGTGATATTGCGATATCTCAGGCAGTGTTGAAACTTGGGGTCTTCCTTAGGAGATGAATATCGCGATACCACTAAAAGGACTCATTGGTCTTCTACACTATTAGATGTATCGTGATTCCAGGGGTTGGATATTGCAAAATCCTTGCCCTAGATCTCGTTCTCACCTGTTTTTTACCTTCGGCATGTCCCTACAGCACTCAAACACACCTTAGACCTCCCAATGGCACTATTGGCCAATTTAGGTCAAAAAATAGACAAAGTTGAGACATTTTCACTTAATACTTGAAAATATTAAAATAACGAAAAACTATGGTAAAAACTCTATTTTGCTCGAGAAAAAGCTCCTCAAGTGCGTTGAAAAAGCCTAATTTGCCACGTCGATTTGTGGCAGATCAGACATTGTCATTGGTTAAATTGTGGCTAACCCAAAAGTTTAGCATGAAGGTTTCGAGAGAAGCTAATTTTGTTCTAGGCATTTGAATCATATAGGATCGAAAGAACAAAGTGATAGCACTATCACAAGCTTCATACATAGACAATATATGGACCATTCTGCAATGACCGATTCTAAGAAGGGAACTCAACATTCTTTATCGGGAAGAAAGAGAAAATATGAGAAATGTTCCTTATGCTTCTATAGTAGGAAGTCTCATGTATGCTATATTGTGCATGTTGGATATGGTGCCCTGAGTGTAGTATATTCATTTATAAGCTTGTAATTTTTTTATTCTATTGGTTAATAAAACAAATTCATTGATTATATTAATATACTTTTTATAATTGTCCTCATATAGTTTTTGCACGCGAAGCTAATGGAACAAAAAAAATGTTTTCGAACCAATTTTTTTCCAACAATTAGTATTAAAGAACCAGGTTGTACAATGTTTATAGTATAAATCGAGACTGAAATTCTCTCTCTTCTTCATGTATGATTATATTTGATACGATGTTGCATTCTTGTAATTGTATTCATGTTTAGGGAAATGTATGCGAATGAATGTATGATATTATTTTATTATTATATATGATAAAGTAATTTTGTTAAAGTAATGTATGCGATAAAGTAATTTATCGAGCATGTATATTTTAGATCATGGACTATCATCTCCACGCAGGGTTTTATCTTATTATTTATTTAGAATAAAATGTGTGAGTCGAAAACAGACGTAGGAATTTTGTAATATTTTCCTAGTAGAACCCGAAGAATCGAGATGCATCCAGATTGATCGAGACGATGGAAACCTGACCCAGCCAAACTGGTACGAAATCGACTGTGGTCCAATATCAGAAGGTTGGTCGTGGTCCAGTGGTAGCCTAGCGATGGTCAACAGCGACGACGTCATGGAAACAACGATGAAAAGACAACAATGACGGAAACGTGAACTAGTACGACAATAGAAGTCTGTGGTAGCAAAATTGAATACCCAAAGTATGCTTTGGGTGAATTTTGTAATTTTGCAATTTTTATTTTTCTAGAATAGAATAATGGAATGGAAACTCTGGCTAGTCGGAGTTATTTAAATTTTATGCTTTTGTTTATGAGATAAGCATGATGATATTTATATGACTGCAAATATATGTTCATGCATATCTCATGATAACCATTACATCTTCCTTCATGAAAAGTCATTTACTAAGAAATAGTAATTAAATCATTTATCTTTAAGACATGACCCATGGCCACATTATTTTCCATCTATCATGTAATCCCGATGAAAGGACATCATTTACCCTTTATTGGACTATCAATTCCACTATTGCAAGTGAAGTTATATCATGCAAAATTCCACTATTACCCAACATACCAGCTTTCAGCTCCATTATCAATTAAACATAGGCTATCAATACATCAAAGTATACGAGTCATGCATACACAGTCAGTCACTTAATTAAGATTGAGATAAGTCACACTATGAATGTCACAAGTTAATAATTCTATAAATGAATCTAGGATTTATTCTAATTAGGTCTTATCCGATTATAACACCCCTAACCCGTCTCCGTCATCGGATTAGGGTTACGGAACATTATCGTACAATCAGAAACATTTAAGCATTTTAACATTCAATAATTTAAATAATATCATAAATCATTCATACACATGCATATTGTCCCTAAATTGAGCCCTCGAGGCCTTAAAAATAGCTTAGAAGAAAATCAGGACCAATTTGAAACAATTTGGAAAGTTTAGGAAAAAGTTGCAAAAGTTGCAAAACAGGGGTCACACAGCCATGTGCCTCACATGGCTGAGACACACGCCCGTGTCTCAGGCTGTGTAACATTCGAACTAGGGATACACGACCGTGTCCCAGCCCGTGTCCTCACCCGTGTAACTCTCTGAGTTGCCCCACACACCCGTGTGCCAGGCCGTGTGTTAGGCTGTGTAACTCACTGACTTGCACCCTAATAAAATCGTCAGATGACACACGACCGCGTCACCAAGCCGTGTGCCTCACAGGGCTAACTCACACGTCCGTGTCTCAGGCCGTGTAGATCCAAATTTACCTAAAATCAAGCAATTTCAAAAGCTATTAGATCGTCTGTTTAACGTCACAGTAATAATGTGCAAGCATACACTATCGATGCAAGTATAGTAGACAGTTATGAGTGTGTCGGATATCGATCCCACGAGGATGGTTGTCTTTTGTCTATCAATGTCAGTGCAATAAATAGATAGAAACGAGATAAATTGTAAGAGTAGTTGTCAAAGCAATAAATTGAAAACAATAAGACAAAATATGATAATGATAAACTGGGATCCCCAACGTGAATACTCAACAGAATACTAAGTGCTCACAAGATATAAAAGGATAGATGATTGTCGATGCATTAAATTGCAATGAATATCTTACCAAGCTTAACTTCTATATTTCATCAAAGACTTAAACATGCATATTATGTAATAGCCTGGTTTAGACCCTAGTCAGAACAGTGGTTTTGGGACCATAAATTCGAGGTTAGAGAAATAATTTAATATTATTTTTTACATTTATGGTATATGATAAAGTATGTGTGAAAATTCTGTGTAAAAATTTTATCGTTTGTGTGTTGACTTGTGAAAAAGGACCTAATCGTGTAAAATGCAAAAGTTGTGTGCTAGTTGTTAAAAGTGCTTAATTGTCATAATTTATTTAAATCAAAGGTCCTTATGACCATATTAAACCATTTGATAGTTAATAGATGATAATGGCATGGCATTTAGTGTTATTATTAATATTCATTAAGGTTAAAATTGGTATTTAGTTATTAAATGATATATTATAATAAAATAAATAGGAAATCCATATTATCATCTTTCTTTTGGCCGAATATAGAAGAAGAAGAAAGCCATTGATGAACTTTTAGGGTTCGGCACTTGTGAGTTTAATTGGTAAGTGTTTTGAGCTCGGTTTTTGATGATTTCTATGTTTTTGTGATCGTTGCTTCGTGTTCTAGCTAGCCCGTGCCCTAATTTTTGATTTTTTTTGATGATTTTGAGATGTGCCATTGATGAATATGTGAGCTTTGTTTTGATAGTTGGTGAAATACGAAAGCTTGATGAATGATAAATATGTTTTGTATTGGGATTTTTGATGAAATTAATTATTATGGGCTAAATTATGAAAATGAGAAATTGAGGGGTTAAAATGTGAAATAAATGAAAGTTATGGGTTGCTAAGGACTAGTATGAAATTCGGCCAAGCTTGGGTGTGAGCAAATTATGTGTATTTTGTGTAATTGTGAAATAGGGATTAAAATGTCAAAATGTGGAATTATGAGGGCTAAAATGTAAAATGCCCTAACTATGTGTTTGTGGATTGTTTTCGATGAAGATGAGATTGAATGAGTTGAATTTGATATTATATAGATCAAGAAAAGAGAAATTCAGACCTAGATCGAGGCAAGAACAAAGTGCTCGATTGATCGACTAGTATCGTTGTTTCTACATCCGAGGTAAGTTCGCATATAATACGCATTATTTACATAATGTTTATATGTGATGAAATGAATTGAATTGTAATTATGGAGTTTAATAATAAGAAATGTGAGTTTGAAGATATGAGGCACTAAGTGTGCGTAAATGGAATTGTTACAGTGATGAATAGCACTAAATGTGCGAGATAAAGAAAACATCGGTTGTATTACTTGGCACTACGTGTGCGATACCGAGACAAATTTGGTTATATGTGATGGCACTAAGTGTGCGATATTATTATAGCTTCGGCTAATTATTTGGCACTAAGTGTGCGAGTTCATCGAACGCTTAAAGAGAATCGAGCGAATTATGGAATTGAGCATTAAAGTGGGTAATGTGATAGATAAATATATGATGGTATAGGTATGTACAGAACCTATGTGGTTGATGATATTGTGTATGAGATAGATGGAAGGTTATGTGAATGAATAAAGTAAAGAGTTTAATTGAGTAGCATTATAAATGCTTGTATATAAACCTATAGATATGGTATGAAAGTGAGTAATAGCTATGGATGAGATTGAGTAATGGTGTGAATTGAACTATGTGTTAGTTAATTTTGCATATTACATATGAATTATTGAGTTAATTGTGTTATATTACGAACTTACTAAGCTTTAAAGCTTACTCTGTGAAATCTTTCTCTGTTTTACAGTGTCATTAAAGCTAGCTCAGATCCGGGGATCGTCAGCGACTCAATCACACTATCGGACATCTATTTTGGTACCTTTTGGAAGTTGTATTTATGGTATATGGCATGTATAGGCTAGCAAGGTTGTAGAATGATTTTGGTACATGTTTTGTTATGTGAAAATGGTGTATATGATGTGCATATATGGTCTTGAGTGAATGGCCATTATGGTATGTTTAGGTGATACTGAAATGGTATATTTCATATTTGATTTGGTAGTTGAGAATGGAGAATGTATTGTAAGTTATTTGATGTTGGAATTGAACATGTTGAAATAACCCAAATTGGGTGGCAATTTGGCCTTGTAAATGGCCTATAATTGTCCACATGGGAGAGCACACGAGCGTGTGTCTCAATCGTGTCCTTCACTGTCCCTATTCGAAGTAGATCAGACTTGCACACGGGCCAGACACACAGGCGTGTGACAGGCCGTGTGACCCAAGTCAGTGTTGCACACAGGCCAGACACACGGGCGTGTGACAAGCCGTGTGACCCTAGTCAGTAGTGTACACGGGGTAAAGCATGGTCTAAGACATGGCCATATGAGGCACACGATCTAGCCACACGGGCGTGTGCCCTGTTTTAAAAGAAAAATTTTCTAAGTTTTGCAAGTTTCCGTATGAGATCGGTTTAGTCCCGAACCATCTTTAAAGCATGTTTGAGGTCTCGTAGACCTTCTAAAGGGACTATGTGTGATTGATTATCTATGATACGCTAATGTGTGAGATACGGTGGTTTAAATGTTATGCATTGACGGGTAATACCTATTAACCCAAATCCGGCGATGGATACGGGTTAAGGGTGTTACACATTAACCACACCTTCCGATGATGGCAATGGAACACTATTAAGAAAAGTTGATTAAATTCCTCTAATCCTCAAGCAACTTCTGTTGTCATGCTTATTAGCTTGAACTGTCACTGCACTTTCCAGTGTCAGTTACTGCAATAAGACTTCCATGCTAAAAAAATTCAAACCCAAAGATTAAACAGTAGAAGCAAGATTGAATAAAATAACATTTAACCTAGAAATCATGTGTACTTCCGTACAAACATGAAATAGAAAGTTATCACCATCATTTAGAAAAGAAATATAAAAGAAATATAAAAGAAACAAGTGGAGAATACTATTCCTAGACAATCTCAACTTGAATCTCTCCATTCCCTCTTGTGTCGCACTCAGGGCTCCTCGCTAGGAGCTAATCTGCGTCCTTTTCACGTCAGTTCACCTATAGGAGACTTAAGCCACAATAGCTGAAAAGCTTCAAAAGATAGGTTGAAGAAGATAATACCCCCAAAAAAGCCTCTCCTTTTTTTTCCTTTTCACATGAATATTTATATTCTTCCAAATAGCACAGGTGTCCTTTCATCAGAAACATGCTGCCGCTGTACGTTCAAGTTGGTTATACCAAACTGGACAGCTCACACATTTTTGTTCTTTTTTGGACTGTAACAGCCCGATTTAGGGCCTAATATGAATAGTGGTTGCGAGACCACAAATTTGAAGTAGAAATATGTGATTTATGGCTTTTATGTGGTCTATGGCATGTTTGCATGATTATGAGAAAATTTCATGAAGAAATTTTATAAATTAGTGATCAATTTATTTATTAGGACTAAATTGCAAAGATTGAAAAATATGAGATTCTAGAAGTTTCAAGTATGAGATAGTATTAGAAAAATTATTAGAGGTCCTTATTTAGCAATTAGACCATTATATCTCATGATGGAAAAAAAATGGACATGGGAAGGAAAAATCTCAAGGAAGAGCCTTAAGAGCATTTTGGTCATTTGGTTAACAAGTTAATAAAAAGGGAAAAATAAGTCAAAAATCTTGTCCATCTTCTTCCCTAAGTGCCGAAATTTACAATGAGCCATAGCTAGGGTTATGCTTCACTTTCAAGCTTGATTGTAAGTACCTCTTAGCCCCGTTTTTGATGTTCTTCGTATTTTTGAGATCCTCGTAGCTCAATTTAGTTATTTCTACCAATATTTTGAGCTAGGGTTCATGTCCAAAAATTTACCCATGTATGACATGCATGTATTTTGATGTTTAATGGAGGAATATGAAAGTTTGATGTATGATAAACATCTTTTTCTAAGTGATTTTCATGGAAAACTCATAAAAAGGACCTATTTGTAAATGTGATAAAATATGTAGTAAAAATCATTTTTGAAGGAAAATATGAGCTATTCTAAGTTTAAGATAGGTTCGGCTAGGCTTGGGTAACCAAGGAAACGAGTGCATTTCATTATACGAGACTAGGGACCATTTTGTAAATATGTGAAAGTTTAGGGGCAAAATTATAATTTTTGCTAAAGTATAATTCATGGGCTGTTTTAGTCAATGTGATGATTAAATAAGTGAAATTTGTCATTATAGAGCAAGAAACACGAAGTCTGGACCTAAACCGAGGAAAGAACAAGGTGGTGGACTAAATTGAACAACTATACATATTTTGGTACCGAGGTAAGTTTGTGTGTTATAGCTCAATATCAAGTTACTATGCTTTTATATACTTGACATTTCGTGTAGCGTATGTTAATTCTATGAAATTGGCTAATGAGGTCTCGATGAAAGTATGATGAAATTATATTACGTCGAAGTCCCGGTTGAACCTTAGGAATTAGAAGGATACCATCGTCACGACATGAGATTATTAAGGTCCCGTATAAGACCATGTCTGGGATATGGCTTCGGCACCGAATTGAGATTCCGTATAAGACCATATCTGGGATATGGCATCGGCATCGAGTAGTAATTCCGTGTAAGACCACGTCTAGGACTTGGCCTCGGTATGAAATCGTGTAAGACCATGTCTGGGACATGGCTTCGATATACGATCTCGTATAATACCATATTTGGGATATGGCATCAACATCGATGAGAGATCTCGTATAAGACCTGTAACACCCCTAACCCGTAACCATCACCAGTTTAGGGTTAAGAAGCATTACCAGACAATCGAAAACTTTTACGAACATTTCACAGCAGAATAAATATCATCATCAACTCATAGCAGAATACAACATATAGTCCCTTAATGAGGTCTACGAGACCTTGATCATGCATTAGAAAGGGGTCGGGACTAAACCGGGATCATACAAAATTTTTCCAAAAATCAAACATTTTTCAAAGTTACAGAGGTCACACGCCCGTGTGGGCAGGCTGTGTGCCTCACACGGCCTTAGACACGCCAATGTGTCTGAGCCGTGGCAAAACAAGGCATACATACTGACTTGTCCACACGGCCTGAGACACGCCCGTGTGTCTCACCCGTGGTCGACACTGACTTGCACCACATGGCCAGTCACACGCCCGTGTGTCCAGCCCATGGTCGAGTCTGACTTGTTTTGAATTACAACCACGAAGGACACGGTCGAGCCACACACCCGTGTGCTCAACCGTGTGGGCAATTATAGGCCATTTACAAGGCAAATTTGCCACCCACACATTGGGTTATACCTACAAGCATTATACCAATTCATAACATATCAAGATAACCATCTTTTCTAACCATTCAAGAACATATTCAACACACTAACTTATACAACATTTAGCTCAATCTAATCACAAGCATTTTCCAAGCACAACTCATCCACAACTTACCAATTCATTATGATACTCTATCATCAATATTATACTGGCTTTGCATCATAAAACTTACCATAAATTTGACTATCTCATTAGTCCAAACATTAGCCACCAAACATACCAATCTATGCATCATATAGCATAACTACTCATTCACATCATGTTCATTATCTAGCCATATCACATGGCTATTTATATACAACTCAAAACATAATCCAAACCAACTAGACTATACATGCCATACTTAAATATTTACACTTTCAAAAGGTACCAAAATAGATTTGATAGTGTGGTGATGATCCTCGACGATCCCCGAGCCTTCCGTAGCTTTAATGATCTATAAGACAATACAAACACACACAGAGAGTAAGCTTTCAAAAGCTTAGCAAGCCATATACAAATAAACTTATCGTATAACATTCATATTCATAACAAATAAAAATTCATTAACATACCTCAAATATAAATTCATAATTCTTCTTTGGCTCATTAGTGTAGCCATTGCTTACCACAAATCGTATCTCAAACTATCTATTTTATTCAAGCACATTCTTTCATATACCACATTTTGTTTCAACAACTTCATGCACATATCTCACTTGTGCACTTTCACATATACATACCTTTCATGCTTAAACATAGAATACACATCAACGTACCTGAAACGGTTACACATTTCATATAAACTTTCATTTCTCGTAATTGCCCGTTGAACCATTCGGAATCAAATAGGATACTCGGAATAATCGTACAATGCCAACGTCCCAGACGTGGTCTTACAAGATATCACATATCGGAAATCTATGTCATGACATATAAAATCCTATCTATTCCTAGGTTCGTACGGGACTTTTCGGATATTGACACTTGGTCGATACTTTCTCGGATTCCAGGTATATATCATCTCGAACATATTCATCACAATTAAATTTCTTAGGTACATAAATAAACCAATTCAAATACATTTATTTGTATATAGACTTACCTCGAATTCAGAATAAACAGACGGATTCGGCTACTCAATCACTTTCGACTTCCCTCGGTCTAAATCTGTTTTCTTTGGTTCTTGATCTATACATATTCAAATTTAATCAATTTATTCACCAAATCATTCAATTCAATCCAAAAACACACATTTAGGGTAATTTACAATTTAGCCCTCATATTTTCACATTTTGACATTTTAGTCCTTATTTCACAAAATCACAAAATACACATAATTCAATATAACCCATGCTTAGACAAATTCTCTATAGGTCCCTAGCAACCCATATTTTTCATTAGTTTCACATTTTAGTCCTTCAAAATATTATTTTCTCAATTTAATCCAATTTCCTCAAATCCACCAAAAGTTCAAAGACAAGCTATGTTAATCTATCACATATCTTTCATATTTCATCCTCAAACATCACAAAACTCATGAATTCATCAATGGAACATTTCAAAATCATCATCAATTTACAAAATTAAGACATGGGTTTTGAAGTATTTGAAGCAACAATTACAAAAACGTGGAAATTATCAAAAACTGATCAAAATCCATACCTTAATCAAGCTTATAGCTAGCCGAACCTTAAAGCTTTTCTTCTTTCTTTTTTTTTATTTGATATTTTCGGCTAACAAGATGAGAATGGCCATCTTTTATGTTTTATTTTATTAAACTTAACATAATTTCTAATTTACAAATTTAACCTTTAATAATAATATAATATAACACATAATGGTTGGCCATAAATGTCCATTAACCATGTAATTGGTCCATTTACATCATAAGGACCTCACATTTAGAAAGACACATCAATTAGGCACTCAATCAAATAGTAGGCTACTTTTACATTTCATGCGATTTAGTCCTTTTTTTTAAAATTAAGCATACAAACAGTAAAATTAATTCACGAGACTTTCACACATGCTTAATCACATACTGTAGACACAAAAAATAATATTAAAATATTTTTTTGACTCAGACTTGTGGTCCCAAAACCACTATTCCAACTAGGGTCTAAACCGGACTATTACAAGACCATATCTAGGATATGGCATCGGCATCAATATGTGATCCCATGTAAGACCATATCCCGGATATGGCATTGGCATCTTATTACGTGTATGACGAGTTCGAGTATCCTTCAATATTCCAAATGGTTCAACGGGTAAAGAGCTAAGTTTATGTTCAAGATGGTAAAAGTGCTAAAGATATGTGATGAAGTGATACAGGTACATACGAGAAACTCACGAGAAATGAGTCCGATATGTGTTATGTGATTGGTAAGAGTAAGCATGAGTAACCTATATCAATGTGCTTGAGAGCTTGTGTTATTACTTAAATAAAGTATGAATGTATTACAAGATTTTTATGTTGCTATCTATTACATGCAAACTTACTAAGCTTTATGCTTACTCCCTCTCTTTTCCCTTTCCTTGTAGTATCGCCAAGCTAGCTCAGGGATCGTAAGACGTCGGAGCTCGATTCACACTATCAAGCTATTCTTTTGGTATAGTAAAGTTTGACTATTTTGGGTATGGCATGTATAGGAACTTGATCATTTTGTTATATGTCGTATTGGTTAGCCAAGGTGTTGGCTATTAATGTTACTTAATTCATTTTGTAAATGGCCATTGGAAATGGGCTGATACTAGTTAAGTTATATCTATTCAATGATGATGAAATTCATGAAGTGCAAGTTTATGCAATTGAGTGAATAATATATGAAGTATATGCATAATGAAGTAGAGTGAGAATTTAGGGTGTGGATGTCTCGATAGTAGATATTCGAGGTACATTATTGTCTTGCTATGTGGTACTTGAAATGGAATAAGTGTGGTTGCTTTTCGAGGTGGCAAATGGCTTGGTAGATAGCCTTGCATTTGTCCACACGGGTAGACACATGGGCGTGTGTCTAGGCCGTGTGTGACACACGGTCTGCCCCATGGGCGTGTAGCCTGGTCGTGTATTCCCTACATCTAATTTGTGAAAATTTCAGTTCGTCACACAGGCTAGCACACAGGCGTGTGACCTGGCCCTGTGACCCTAAGTGTTTGCTGACGTCATAAACAGAATGTTAAGGTTTTCGTAAACGGGCTAATACACGGGCGTGTCATGACCGTGTGAGGGACATGGGCCATAGACACAGGCATGTGCCAGGCCGTGTGAAAACCCCTGAAGGTTCGAAATGAAAAATAAAATCTGCACGGGCTAGGGACATGGGCGTGTGTGACCACACGGCCTACCCACAAGGGCGTGTCCCAAGCCACACGGGCGTGTGACCCCCTGTTCTGATGAAAAATTTTCTAAGTCTTCTTAAAGTTTCCTAAGTTCTCGGTTTAGTCTAAAACCGTTCCCAATGATTATTTTTGGGCCTCGTGGGCCATATAAGGGATGATTTGCATGTGAATGAGTGATTTTAAATTGAATGAAATTTTATAGCCTGGTTTTGTATAAATGTTTATGTTTAAGTCCGGTAATGCCTCGTATCATGTCCCGGTGTCAGACACGGGTAAGGGGTGTTACATTTAGTTGTATCAGAGCTACGGTTTAGTCGATTCTTGGACTAACGTAGCTTATGTGCGAGTTTAGTTATACATGCCATACGTATGAGTATTTATATAATGATAGTGTGACGACTCCTGACGATTTAAATTATGTTTTCTTATAGTAAATGGATCCCGACAGAGCAGTGGCGGATGATGTAGAAAGTAATGCGCCGGCCCCTGCCCAAGGGACGGTGCCAACTGAAAATGGGAATAGACTAATGACTGTAAGTTAGAGAGGAGGAGAGGAGGCTAGGGAAGCCTTCCTCTATATGATGAACACTTGGTATACAGAGTTCATTTGAACGAACCCGAACACTCAACCCCCTCCACCCCCACCTATTCTTCAGCCTACCCCTGTAGCTGCCCAAGTTGTAGAAATGGTAAGAAGGGAAAAGCCCCCTGTTGACAGAATCTGGAAATAAGGAGCCAAGGAATTTCTAGCTAATAAAGATGATGATCCGAAAAGAGCAGAATTCTGGCTTGAAAATACCATCAGGGTATTTGATGAACTATCTTGCACACCCAAAGAGTGTATGAAGTGTGTGGTGTCTCTCTTAAGAGATTCGGCGTACTAGTGGTGGAACACCCTTGTGTCAGTCGTACCAAGGGAGAAAGTTAATTGGGAATTTTTCCAAGAAGAGTTTCGAAAGAAGTATATTAGCCAAAGGTTTATCGACCAGAAGAGAAAGGAATTCCTTGAGCTAAAACAAGGCCGAATGATGGTAACCGAATATGAACGTGAGTTTGTAAGGCTCAGTAAATACACTCGGGAGTGTGTATCCACAGAAGCCATCATGTGTAAAAGGTTTGAGGATGGATTAAATGAAGATATCCGATTGTTTGTTGGCATTCTGGAACTAAAGGAATTTGTTGTGCTAGTAGAGAGAGCTTGCAAGGCCGAGGAATTGGCCAAAGAGAAAAGAAAGGCTAAAATTGAGTCTCGTGACTCGAGGAAGAGACAATTGGGTAAGTCATTCCAATCCTCATCCAAGAAATCAAGAGAGTTCACTACTCGATCAGCTGCTTCAGTGGGATTTTCAAACTGAAGTAAAGGTAAACAGTACTCAGGTTCTAAAGCTCAGACCACTTCGATTGCTAGTGTCGGTAATGCTCGAGCAAGTAGACCGGAATGTTCACAGTGTGGCAGACATCACCCCAGTGAGTGCCGAGCAAATGAGAGAGCTTGTTTTAAGTGTGGTTCCCAAGATCACTTCATTAGAGATTGTCCCGAGATGGTTGAAAAAGAGAAGATTCAGAGTGCAAGATCGGGAAGTACTACTAGAGGGAGGCCACAGAGAAATCTGGGAAACGAAACGAGTAGTAAGAATACACCTAGAGAGCAGACTGCAAGACCTGAGGGTAGAGTGCCTGCGAGGACTTACGCCATTCGCGCTCGTGAAGAGGCGTCCTCCCCTGATGTAATTACGGGTACATTTTCTCTCTATGATACTCATGTTGTTGCTTTAATTGATCCGGGATCTACCCACTCGTATGTTTGTATGAAATTAGTGTCTAGTATGAACATGCCTGTAGAGTCTACAGAATTTGTGATAAAAGTGTCAAATCCCCTAGGCAAATATGTGTTAGTTGACAAAGTATGCAAAGATTGCCCTTTGATGATTAGAGGTCATTACTTTCCGGCTAATCTCATGTTATTTCCGTTTGATGAATTCGATGTAATTCTTGGTATGGATTGGCTAACTGCTCATGATGTAATAGTAAATTGTGGAAAGAAATATATTGAATTGAAATGTGAAAATGGGGACACTCTTTGTGTTGAATCAGATGAACAGGACAGATTGCCTGTAGTGATTTCTTTTATGTCTGCTCAGAAATACATAAGAAAGGGATATGAAGCTTATCTTGCCTTTGTGATGAATGCCAAAGAGACTGAGTTAAGAATTGAATCAGTACCGATAGTATGTGAGTATCCAGATGTAGTTCCAGAAGAATTACCACGGTTACCTCCGGTTAGAGAGATTGAATTTGGCATTGAATTAGCCCCTAGTACTGCCCCCATTTCGATTGCTCCGTACAGGATGGCTCCAACCAAGTTGAAAGAATTGAAGGCACAGTTACAAGAGTTGACGGATAAAGGTTTCACAAGACCAAGTTATTCTCCGTGGGGTGATCCTGTATTATTTGTGAAAAAGAAATATGGTTTTATGAGGTTATGTATAGATTACCGGCAACTTAATAAAGTAACCGTAAAGAACAAGTACCCATTGCCAAAGATCGATGATTTGTTTGACCAATTGAAGGGAGCCACTGTGTTTTCTAAGATAGACTTGAGGTCTGGTTATTACCAGTTAAGAGTCAAAGACTCAGATGTGCCAAAAACCGCATTTCGGACAAGGTATGGTCACTATGAATTTTTAGTGATGCCTTTTGGTTTAACAAACGCCCCTGCTGTGTTTATGGATTTGATGAACCGCATCTTTCGGCCATATTTGGATAAATTTGTTGTAGTTTTTATTGATGATATATTGATTTACTCTCGTGATGAGAACGAGCATGCTGAGCACTTGAGGACGGTTCTACAAATTTTACGGGATAAACAGTTATATGCCAAGTTTAGTAAAAGTGAATTTTGGCTTAAAGAAGTTAGATTTTTGGGCCACATTGTTTCGGGTGATGGCATTAGAGTTGACTCGGGAAAGATTTCGGCCATTGTTGAATGGAAACCGCTGAAGAACGTATCAGAGGTTAGAAGTTTTCTGGGCCTAGCTGGTTATTACAGACGGTTTGTCAAGGGATTTTCCATGATAGCTACTCCGATGACGAGGCTATTACAAAAAGATGTTAAGTTCGAATGGACAGAAAAGTGCCAACAGAGTTTTGAGAAACTAAAGGCATTGTTGACTGAGACTCCAGTTTTAGTGCAACCTGAACCGAGAAAAGAATTTGTGGTTTATAGTGATGCATCTTTGAATGGATTGGGTTGTGTACTCATGCAAGAGGGTAAAGTGATAGCTTATGCCTCTAGACAGTTAAAGCCACACGAGAAGAATTACCCGACACATGATTTGGAGTTAGTTGCCATTGTGTTTGTGTTGAAGATTTGGAGACACTATTTGTATGGCGAGAAATGTTGAATATTTACTAATCATAAAACTCTAAAGTACTTGATGACTCAAAAGGAATTGAACCTAAGGCAACGAAGATGGTTAGAGTTGATAAAGGATTACGAGCTAGTGATTGACTACCACCAGGGAAAGGCGAATGTAGTCGTCGATGCCCTGAGTAGGAAATCTTTGTTTGCATTGAGGGCTATGAATACACGATTGGCCTTATTGGATGATGGCTCTATTCTATCTGAGCTGAGAGCTAGACCGACGTTTCTCCAAGAGATTTATGAAGCTCAGAAAGGCGACAGTGATTTGCAAGCCAAAAGAGTTCAGCGTGAGTCAAACTTTCGTATTAGTTCTGATGGATGGTTGATGTTCTGAGATAGAGTCTGTGTGCCAAGAGACAATGAACTTATTCGAAAAATTTTGCATGAAGCACATAGTGGATGTTTATCTGCACATCCAGGCAGTACAAAGATATATAATGACTTGAAGAAATGGTATTGGTGGTCGAGTATGAAAAAAGATATTTCTAAATTTGTATCGAGATGTCTGATTTGCCAGTAAGTGAAAGCTGAACACCAAGTACCATCGGGTTTACTTCAGCCTATTATGGTTCCCGAGTGGAAATGGGACCGTATTGCTATGGATTTTGTGATGGGTTTGCCTTTGACACCGAAAAAGAAAGATGCCGTGTGGGTTGTGGTTGATAGGCTCATGAAATCGGCCCACTTTATAATGGTACGCATTGACTATTCACTTGATAAGTTTCCGGATCTATATGTTTCAGAAATCGTGAGACTGTACGGAGTACCGTTGTCAATTATTTCAGATAGAGATCCGAGATTCACATCGCGATTTTGGAAAAAATTACAGGAATCCATGGGTACAAAGTTGAATTTTAATACAGCTTTCCACCCGCAAACCGATGGACAGTCGAAGAGGGTAATACAGATACTTGAAGATATGCTCCGATGCTGTGTTTTGGATTTTCAAGGTAACTGGGAAAAATATTTACCGTTAGTGAAATTTGCCTACAATAACAGTTTTCAGTTGAGTTTGAAAATGGCGCAATATGAGGCATTATATGGGCGTAAGTGTCGAACGCTCTTGTATTGGACTGAACTCAGAGAAAATCAGATTCACGGGGTCAATCAGGTCAGAGAAATCGAAGAGAAGGTAAAAGTAATTCGTGATTATTTAAAAGCTGCTTTAGATAGAAAAAAGTCCTATGCGGATTTGAAACGGAAAGAGATTGAGTTTCAAGTTGGTGATAAGGTGTTCTTGAAAGTATCACCATGGAAAAAAGTTCTCAGATTTGGCCGGAAAGGCAAATTAAGTTCCCGTTTTATCGGACCGTATGAGATTACCGAGAGAATAGGTCCCGGTAGCCTATTGTTTGGCTTTGCCGTCTGAGTTGGAAAAGATCCATGATGTGTTCCACGTATCTATGTTACGTCGTTACCGGTCAGACCCTTCACATGTGATTGTACCGACAGAGGTTGAAATTCAACTCGATATGACTTATGACGAAGAGACGGTTAAGATTTTGGCACGGGAAGTTAAACAGTTAAGAAATAAAAGTATAGCTCTTGTAAAAGTACTATGGCAAAGACATGGGGTAGAGAGGCTACATGGGAGCCCGAGGAGACTATGAGAAACCAATATCCAAACCTTTTTACCGGTAAGATTTTTGGGGACGAAAATCCCTAAGGGGGAGAACCGTAACAGCCTGATTTAAGGCCTAGTCGGAATAGTGGTTGCAAGACCACAAATTTGAAATAGAAATATGTGATTTATGGCTTTTATGTGGTCTATGGCATGTTTGCATGATTATGTGAAAATTTCATGAAGAAATTTTATAAATTAGTGATCAATTTATTTATTAGGACTAAATTGCAAAGATTGAAAAATATGATATTCTACAAGTTTCAAGTATGAGATAGTATTAGAAAAATTATTAGAGGTCCTTATTTAGCAATTAGACCATTACATCTCATGATGGACAAAAATGAACATGGGAAGGAAAAATCTCAAGGAATGGCCTTAAGGGCATTTTGGCCATTTGGTTAACAAGTTAATAAAAAGGGAAAATTTGATCAAAAATCTTGTCCATCTTCTTCCCTAAGTGCCGAAATTTGCAAGGAGCCATAGCTAGGGTTTTGCTTCACTTTCAAGCTTGATTGTAAGTACCTCATAGCCCCATTTTTTATGTTCTTCGTATTTTTGAGATCCTCGTAGCTCGATTTAGCTATTTCTACCAATATTTTGAGCTAAGGTTCATGTCTAAAAATTTACCATGTATGACATGCATGTATTTTGATGTTTAATGGAGGAATATGAAAGTTTGATGTATGATAAACATCTTTTTCTAAGTGATTTTCATGGAAAACTCATAAAAAGGACCTATTTGTAAATGTGATAAAATGTGTAGTAAAAATCAATTTTGAAGGAAAATATGAGCTGTTCTAAGTTTAAGATAGGTTCGGCTAGGCTTGGGTAACCAAGGAAACGAGTACATTTCATTATATGAGCCTAGGGACCATTTTGTAAATATGTGAAAATTTAGGGGCAAAATTATAATTTTTGCCAAAGTATAATTCATGGGTTGTTTTAGTCAATGTGATGATTAAATAAGTGAAATTTGTCATTATAGAGCAAGAAACACGAAGTCCGGACCTAAACCGAGGAAAGAACAATGTGGTGGACTAAATTGAACAACTATACATATTTTGGTACCGAGGTAAGTTTGTGTGTAGTAGTTAAATATCAAGTTACTATGCTTTTATATACTTGACATTTCGTGTAGTGTATGTTAATTCTATGAAATTGGCTAATGAGGTCTCGATGAAAGTATGATGAAATTATATTACGTCGAAGTCCCGGTTGAACCTTAGGAATAGGAAGGATACCATCGTCACGACATGAGATTATTAAGGTCCCGTATAAGACCATGTCTAGGATATGGCTTCGGCACCGAATTGAGAACCCGTATAAGACCATATCTGGGATATGGCATCGGCATCGAGTAGTAATTCCGTGTAAGACCACGTCTGGGACTTGGCCTCGGTATGAAATCGTGTAAGACCATGTCTGGGATATGGCTTCGATATACGATCTCGTATAAGACCATATCTGGGATATAACATCGACATCGATGAGAGATCCCGTATAAGACCATATCTGGGATATGGCATCGGCATCAATATGTGATCCCATGTAAGACCATATTCGGGATATAGCATTCGCATCTTATTACGTGTATGACGAGTTCGAGTATTCTTCAATATTCCAAATGGTTCAACGGGTAAAGAGCTAAGTTTATGTTCACGATGGTAAAAGTGCTAAAGATATGTGATGAATTGATATAGGTACATATGAGAAACTCACGAGAAATGAGTCCAATATGTGTTATGTGATTGGTAAGAGTAAGCATGAGTAACCTATATCAATGTGCTTGAGAGCTTGTGTTATTACTTGAAGTATGAATGTATTACAAGATTTTTATGTTGCTATCTATTACATGCAAACTTACTAAGCTTTATGCTTACTCCCTCTCTTTTCCCTTTCCTTGTAGTATCGCCAAGCTAGCTCGGGGATCGTAGGACTTCGGAGCTCGGTTCACACTATCAAGCTATTCTTTTGGTATAGTAAAGTTTGATTATTTTGGGTAATGTATAGGAACTTGATCATTTTGTTATATGTCGTATTGGTTAGCCAAGGTGTTGGCTATTAATGTTACTCAATTCATTTTGTAAATGGCCATTGGAAATGGGCTGGTACTAGTTAAGTTATATCTATTCAATGATGATGAAATTCATGAAGTGCAAGTTTATTCAATTGAGTGAATAATATATGAAGTATGTGCATAATGAAGTAGAGTGAGAATTTAGGGTGTGGATGTCTCGATAATAGATATTCGAGGTACATTATTGTCTTGCTATGTGGTACTTGAAATGGAATAAGTGTGGTTGCTTTTCGGGGTGGCAAATGGCTGGGCAGATAGCCTTGCATTTGTCCACACGGGTAGACACACAGGTGTGTGTCTAGGCCGTTTGTGACACACGGTCTAACCATGGGCGTGTAGCCTGGCCGTGTGTCCCCTGCATCTAATTTGCGAAAAACTCAGTTTGTCACACGGGCTAGCACACAGGCGTGTGACCTAGCCGTGTGGCCCTAAGTGTTTGCTGACGTCATAAACAGAATGTCAAGGTTTTCATACACGAGCGTGTCATGGCCGTGTGAGGGACACGGGCCATAGACACGGGCGTGTACCAGGCCGTGTGAAAACTCCTGAAGGTTCAAAATGAAAAATAAAATCCGTACATGTTAGGGACATGGGCGTGTGTGACTACACGGCCTACCCACACGGGCGTGTCCCAAGCCACACGGGCGTGTGACCCCTATTTTGATGAAAAATTTTCTAAGTCTTCTTAAAGTTTCCTAAGTTCTCGGTTTAGTCCCGAGCCATTCCCAATGATTGTTTTTGGGCCTCGTGGGCCCATATAAGGGACGATTTGCATGTGAATGAGTGATTTTAAATTGAATGAAATTTTATAGCCCGATTTTGTATAAATGTTTATGTTTAAGTCTGGTAATGCCTCGTATCCTGTCCCGGCGTCGAACACGGGAAAGGGGTGTTACACGGACAGCTGTCACGTGCGACGATAATTCTGGGCACAATCTGGAAATACTCATGCGGCGACATCGGTACCAAAACATGGCAACATTAAGGATAAATAGGCTAAGATCCACTAAGTTATAAAATGCAATTTAGTGAACTAAAAATGCAAAAATATGTGCTAAAGATAACTAAATGGGGACAAATTAACCAATAAGTATGGATAAAACATATGTTCTTTCTAGTACTATCACCATTCAATGCATGAACATTTAGACCAATTATGCACACTTTCAAAGCACCAAAACCTCATCTAAACAGACATATATTTGCCACTTCCAAAACTTTAATTCAATAAACCAATATGTCGATCAAGGCACACTACAGCAAAACAGGTTTTTAGCGGCGTTTTTAGTGGCGTTTAGACAAATAACGCCGCTATAGATCGAGCATTAGCGGCGCTTTTCAAAAAACGCCGCTATAGGTCGAGCATTAGCGGCGCTTTTT
Organism: Gossypium sturtianum; assembly: GCA_025698515.1. NCBI lineage: Eukaryota > Viridiplantae > Streptophyta > Magnoliopsida > Malvales > Malvaceae > Gossypium > Gossypium sturtianum. The sequence continues at coordinate 68,619,047 of CM046947.1, read as the reverse complement.
GAAAAACACCGCTATAGATTGAGCAGTAGTAGCGCTTTTTGAAAAACGCTGCTAAAGATCGAGCATTAGCGGCGCTTTTTTAAAAACGCCGCTATAGGTCGACCATTAGCGGCGCTTTTTTAAAAACGTCGCAAAAAATTTAAGCACAACATTGTCATTAGTGGCGCTTTTTGAAAATCGCCGTTATAGATTGAGCTTTAGCGGCGCCTTTTCAAAATCACCGCAAAAAACATTTTATTGTCTATTTATTATTTAAATGGTTTATTTATATTAATTAAAATATAATTTATTTTTAATTGAATATTTAAATTCTTCAAAAAAAATAGTGACATATAGAAAAAATTTGAAAGTAAAAACATAGAAAAATATATGTTAAAAATGAAAAAAATAAAATACTATTATTTAAAATAATTTTAAAGTTTTTTTGGGTATATGACTGATTGTTTGTTAATTTATATATTAAATAAATTCTTATGTAATCGTAAAAGAAATAATATTAATTTTAAAATATTGAATTAATTATCATTATAGTTTAGGATATATAGTTTAGGATTTAAAATTTAGGAGTTACTATTTTAAGGTTTATGGATTATGAGTTTAGGAATTATGGTTTATGATTTATTGTTTAAGGGTTGAGGTTTAAGATTTAAGGTGTAAGGATTAATGGTTAAGGGTTTAGGGATTAAAAGTTATGCTTTATGGTTTAGGGGATACGAGATAGGGGTTTAAGGTTTAGATTAATTAGTGTGAAAAATATATGTTAAAAATTTGAAATACTATTATTTAAAATAATTTTAAAGTTTTTTGAGTATATGACTGATTGTTTTTTAATTTATATATTAAATAATTTCAAATTTTAAAAATTTTAAATTTTATCTAATTCTTTTAAATATTAATTAAATTTTCAAAAGTATTTATTTAAATAAAAAATTAAAATACTATTATTTAAAATAATTTTAAATTTTTTTATGTATATAACTAATTTTTTTTAATTTATATATATTAAATAATTTTCAAATTTTAAGGGCATTAGTGGCGTTTTTTCATAAACGTCGCAAAAAATTATTTTGTTCTACTCAAAACGGTACCGTTTGTTGACTTTTTTAAGTGGCGGTTTTTGTAAAACGCCGAAAATCGTAATATGAAAGCGGTGAAAATCAACGATGAAAATCGAACACAAAGCAGCTCGCGACTCCATCAGCATATCAGACAGCAAGCAGATTCCCAAAACAAATACTAGAAACCCTACTCCCAAATAGAAGTTTGATTGAGCTCTCTCATGGCGTTTTCTACCCGTCTCCTCTACAAATCTCGCCAGGTCTTTCGTCTTCACTCCAGATCTCCATTTATGATTTCTTTAAAATTTCCGCTTTAAATTCGAACCTTTATTTTACTCTTTTTTTTTCATTTCAATCTTTATGATTTAAAAGGTTCGTTTCTCGTTTTTCAGATTATTCAGGTTTCGTTTATTTCATTTGTGGATCTGTTATGCGAACTTGAAATTTGATGTTTAGGTTATACTTACAGATTTAGCTAAAAATTGGAAGTCATTTGTGTTAAATTGCCGTTTTATATTATGGGATTTCATCTAATATTTTATGAGAAAATGTTGGAATAAAAGTTCCTATAGTTTTTTTCTGAAAAAAAAAATTATTCAAGCAGGATTGGAGATCAAGGAGGACGATCCAAATATTTCAGTATGTTCTGCTTAAATGGGCATTTGCACTTATTATAGGCCTCGGCACTGAACTTTTTGGGATCTTTAATAATATAGCAGTTGAGAATATTTCTGGGTTCAAGCTGCTAATGACCACGAAACTCATGCTCGAGCACAAGTAAGCCAGCTTTACTATTGCTGCAACTTCTAAATTTTTCTAAGTTATAATCCTTGATTCCTTAGCCATTTTGTGAATTGCTTATGCTATCTTGTAATTTTGTTCTGCTTTCTCGCTTTCTGGGGAATACTGATCATTGATCCATTCACAGCCCGTAATGCTTTCTACTTGGACAATTAGAGTCTTTACATTTTTCTGTCAGGCAAATTCAGATCTGCAAATGACCAAAGTGATCCAAAACTACTCCTTAACTTCTAGTTTTGCATATTTTGGTTTTTCTTGCACATCACTACCTTGCATATGTATGATGACATCCTCATATGTTCTTAAATATCAGAAAATGCTACACTAACGTGAAAACTTGTTATTATTTGACCACTGGAACTGCCTTGAATATGTATGATGAAATCCTCTTATGGTCTTGAAACCTCTAATTAGATGTTAGTAGTTATTACTTTTTCCAGTTTATAGTTAAACCAGCGGATAAGTTTAGTTATTTATCAGTGTTCTAAAGTTCAACATATTTCGGTTTTTCATGTAAGTCAAATTTTGAAAATATTTGTGGCTTTATCATTGGAAGAGGATAATTGAACTTCATCTTTAAGATTGAAAAAGAAGAGGAAAAAGTGGGAAAAAGTTTCCTCCATATAACAAGACTAAGAAGAATTAATGGACTTCATGAATGCTTTTTCTTTCAAGGCAGGCATTTTATGTACATTGTTGATATATATAAGATACGAGAGAATCTAGCTAATATTGTGGCGCTATCAAAGTTATTTGGTTTTGAGATAATTGGCATCAGGAATGGTTGGTCATTAGCAGAGATTGGTGGTTAAAGGTAATTACAAATTGGTTTCATAATTTCATTGATGGTTCATGTTAAAGTGGTTATCAGCTGGAGCAAGAATGGGTTTAGCAGCCATTAAAGTAGATTGTCCTTAATAGAAAGCTCATCTGTGAAGTTGGTTTGCGTGACCTCCCTTATTTTTAACAGATAGTAAAAAATGCTTGCTTATCTTATTTGTTTCAGTGCACCATTGGCATCCACTCCTGTATGGGAACGGGATTTCAGTTCCTCCGAGGAGTTGATTACAGAATTTTGTCGAGAATGCAGGATAGTTCGTAAAGGTAGTTTCTAAAATATCCAGTTAGCTATGATGAAATTTTGTTCTTTCCTTATAAATGTAAAAGCAGGAATTGCCTAGAGACATATAAGACCCAAATAGCTTCTTATATGTTTTATTTGTATTTTTTTGTAAAGGTATATTCACTATTGATTTTGTTTTGTGCTGTTTATTTCCTAGGGTTGAATGGGGATCTAAAAAAGGCAATGAAAGATGGAAAACCAATTATAATCGAGGTGTGGCTTTTTTGATTGCTGATTACTTTCTTTTTGCCAACATCCTACTCATTCTCCATCCCTGTGACTTTGTGCATATGCTTCTTTCTTTCTTTTATCTTTTGTGGTCAATGCTGATGTCATTTCACCTTAATGTGCTCAAGAATTAACACTTTGATATGTTCATGCCTATAGAGTACACTATGTTTTGATTTTTTGTGGTTCATATTAATTATTTCTTTGCATTGATTCATCTACTTTAATTAGATACTTTGGTGCTATCTTGAAAATAAAACCAAAGAGTTCCATAAAAATACATTATCTGGAAGTATATCTTTGGTATTGTAGCAATTGGGCATGAAAGGGTGTCGCACAGCTTGCACATTCAAATAAGCGCAGAGTCTAGCTAGCCATGAGCTGCTTTCCATGAATGAATAGATTTTCTGCATCAAATTACATTATTTGTTGTTTCTATTGTATTTTCAGGGCTCAAATCTGAACTTCCATCCTTAGAATGATATGGATAGGTAACTATCTCTAATGAAATGGAGATTAGATCGGAAAAGAATAATATAAAATCATGATTAACGTCTCAATCTTTAATAGAAATTTGATATGTGAGAGATTGATTGCTTACATTTTAATATAAAGTTTTTTTTTTTTTAAATTTTCTTAAGATGATTTTCTAGTGTGGAAGTGAGAAGATGTTTTTTATGGGGAAGGAGGGAAATCCAAGAAAGAAGCTGAGATCAACGCTGCTAAAGTTGCTTACACCAATCTAACCAAGCGTAAACATTTTTATTAATTTAACTACTGATATTTATCAATGTTTTTTAATGTTGCCCTGATCTTAATATGTTTGTTTGGTCCCTGACAAGGGTTTAATTTTGTCCAAAGTCCTTTATGTCGTTGACAATTTGTTTATCATGTTTCAGGTTTACAGGTTAGCAGCTCTGAGTTATGCTCGCCTCAACACTTGACAAGTGAACATTTTAAAGTTATGTCTACCTCGGTCTTGGTTACTTCTATGGAAAATGAAGAAAGTAAATATGGCACCTTCCATTATTATTCATTTTGGAACATGTTTTTTTTCCTACTCTATTAGCTAGCTCGAGCTCAAATCTAATCAATCTTTGGCATTGTAGATGAAACTGGAGGAAAAGAGTTAGCCAAATCCACAACCAGTAATGAAAACTCTGCTTCCTGCTCTAGATTTGTGGCTATCTCACCCAAACAGGGCTCGTTATCTTCTTCAAATGTTACTATTAATGTCCTTAATCACTGATGTTATTTTGTGATACTTTTAGTGTGCTATGTTTACTTGTACTCATGTATCTGTGTGGATACGCATACTGTCCGATATAGGTATATATATATATTTCTTTTTTTTTTCTTTTTTTTTAAGTTTTTCATGTGTTTGGAGAGTTATTATATACTGTATAGGTATATATATACTGTCCTTAGTCTCTTTGATGTTTGGCATTTTATGTTTTAATTGTATTCATTTGGCTTTGCAATTGAATATTCTTATTGTGCTCCAAATTTTTTTATTATCGTGGTACTAGACTGCTATATTATATTAGCTTTGATCATATTCATTCTATCTGAATTTTAAGTTTTGAGAACTCATTTTGTCTTCTATATGTTGTTCTTTATTTTTGGATTGTTTGTTTCCCTCTGTTTAATATTATAGCTTTTGTGTTATTGTCTATTTCTTTTAAATCTTTGCTTAGCAGAATACTAATTGCCTAAACAAAAAGCATCCGTATGTCAATTGTTTACTGCATCTGTGTTGGCTTGATTTGAGTTCTAGGAACCCGGTGGGAGTTGTGACGCATGTAGAGTTTATTTGGTAGTTTTTCTGGATGGTAATAACATGTCTTTTTAATTCGTTGTGAGTTGTGACATTCTGTTTCTTAGTTTTCTCAAAAAATCTGTACTCTAGTTAAAAAAAAAAAAATCTAATTGGGATGCTTGTTAATATTGATAGTAATTGGAGAATTGGAGAATTTCAACCGATTTGCTAATTGCAAAGGTTTTTGTCGATTTGGGTTCCATTACAATTCACGGTCAATACTTCGGAGTCTCTTTCTAGTTCGTTCTCACTGTCAAAGCAAGCGGTGGTACCGGCACCGGCGCCTCATTCACCTCAGTTCTCACCGCTCAGATTCCTTCTAGTCCCCCCGTTCATTCTCATTTCGGTCTCACCGTTCTGCCTTCCTCTTTCAGATTCACTAAGGTATTCTTTGATTTAGGCTTCAACCTCCTTGGATTTTTTGGGTTTAGGGTTAATTTTTGTGGGTATTGATTTTTATTTATTGTCTTTATAATTACTACTTAATTTTTCTGTGTTTTTAAATATATATATATATATACTGATTGGAGACCACTTGTTTTACATTTGTTTCTCTTTACTGCATAATGCTTTAGTTTGCATGGTGCCTTTAGTTTTAGTGAATTTTAAAATGTTAAAGAAAGTCAACGGGATAATTAACCAAAGCTTCGTTACATCTATGCTTGTTTAATTTCACTTTTATGAATGTTGGGACTGGAAAATTTTAGCATATGGTAGGATTTATGGCTTTATGGACTTATGCTTTTAGGTACTGCACGTTCATTTTGATTGGTTTGTTTGATTTTGAGGCAAATCAAAGAATTAAAAACTCCAATGAGATGAATGTTTAGATTTAAAAAAAAAAAAAAGTTGTGAATTAAACTCCAATGAGATGAATGTTTAGATGAATGTTTGGATTGGGGGCATAATTAAACTTTATGGTTGAGGCTGACATGATTCTCTCTTTGTAACAGGTCAATGAGTTCAAGTCTAGAAAAGTTTAAAATTTTCAATACAAACAATTTGTAAGTCATATTGCCTTAACATGTTAGAACTGTCTATTTGGCTTAGTATTAACAGTCAATGTTACAGGTGGGTCAACCTGAATGCTATCAAGAGGCTTGTGGAAGCTGATGCACTCAAGATGGAGATCATTCCAAACCCGAAGGTTTGTGTCTCTTTCTTACTATGTCGTCTCTGGTGGATTTTTGATTTCTAAACTATAAAATTGGCTGCAGGAGGTCAATGGAATCAAGGTTCTTCAACTGGAAACTGCAGCTGGTGCAGCAATTAGGGTATAAAATTGTACCAATTATGGTTATGATGTATTAAAATGTAAAAAGATCTAACCATGTGTTTTCCTTATGTGATTAAGTTCATTGATCATGCTATTGGTATCAACGTACCTCGATCGCGATTCCTTATACGTCTTGTTCATGAATTTTCATTTTAATACGTCTTCAAATTAAATTATACATTTCTAAATTGGATTTGTGGCGTTTTTATAATATTTTAATTTTAATTTTATTTTTCATGACCTTTAGAGGCGTTTGTGGAGGAAGCGTCGTTAAAGGTCATGTTCTTTCGTCGCTAAAAGTCATGTTCTTTAGCGGCGTTTGTTGGAAAAGCGCCGCTAAAGATTTAGGGCGTTTTTGGGAAAAGCTCCGCTAAAGGTCATGTTCTTTAGCGGCGTTTTTCACATAAACGCCGCAAAATTTAGCGGCATCGCCTATAGCGGCATTTTTTGCGGCGCTTGTAAAAGCGTCGCAAGTAGTTCTAGCGGCGCTTAGGCCTAAAAAAATGCCACTAAAAGTCTGTTTTGCTGCTGTGACACCACCATTAATATCCAAATATCACATACGTAAACAAGTTCATATGACACATTTCATGCAAATAAATCTAGTCCATTTAGGTACTAAAACAAACCACATTTAACCATTTCCAAGCCATTCAAGACATACCATAATAGCCTCATACCATTATATAATTAAAAGCACATCACAATTGACCATTTTCAAGCTAACAATTTGTACCAACAAGCCATACACTTTCACTGTCAAAAAGTGACCAAAAGGACTTACCTAAACAAACATTATAAGTCCATAAACCATACATAAACATCAAGGCACAAACATGCTCAATTTACCATTTTGAAACTATCATCAACATGCCAAGAGAATCTTATAAACAAGCACTATAAAGTTACCAAAACATCATAACTTGGTAAGACATCAAAGTGTATCCAATCAACATGGCTATCCAAAGCTTAAACATACCAAGACATAATTAACACATACATCATAATACCATTACAAAGCACCCTATACATGCCATTATAAACCTTAGCCAAATTATTCAAAAACTACCGAATTGTCCACTGGATAGTGTGATAGATCTCCGACGAACTTCCAACTGATCGAGCTTCTAATAATATACCATTTCAATAAGGAAATAACTTCGTAAGCAATGAATGCTTAGTAAGCTCATATAAACTTTAAAAATAATATACCATTTCAATAATAAACTTTATAGAATAAGTATAAACCTTTACCAATGCCATAAGATTAATAAAGCCTATATAACACCATCAAACTCACAAGTTAGCATACTTGTTCATGATTCATATGAAATCAACCATATATGTATAAGCATAACATTTAATTCATCATCGTTACCATATGATCATGTTTCATTCCATTAGCTTTCTTATCGTTTTCAAATGCTTAGTATAAGCCTAAACAACATCATCAAATCACAAGTTAGTGCACTTGTCCATAATATAAATCAGTTCATCCATAGCATAAGTAGATTTCCCATATATAAGTACATCATTTAATTCATCAATCATTTTATAACATCATGTTACATCTCAATTGTGAACTTACCATTTCATTCCCTTTTCTTACCCATTGAACCATCTAGAATTACATTGAATACTTAGGAAAGCTCACACGAAGTGTGCCTTTACATATAATCGCAACCTTTCCTTTACATCAATACTCACACGAGCTGTGAAGTGGGCTTGCTATCACGAGCTGTGGGTCAGGTTGTAAACTAGAGATGTTGCTCACACGAGCTGTTGAGAATCTGCAACGAATGCAGGACCTTAGCTATCAGTAGGACATTCAAGACCTGCACCTGAAACATGAAATCCCTAATGACATATCATTCGTATCCTAAGAATTCCTAAGGTTCAACCAAGACTCGATATCCGCCAATTCAACATAGCTTTGATACATTTATATTTTCATTCATTTACATAAATAACATAAAAAACATTCAATTTAAACAACATTTAAGTGAGTACAGTACATACGAAATTACCTGACTAAATCACAGCAATGACTAAGTACGGGGGCTATTTGGTAATTTTCTCTTTTGCTCGATTTTCCACTCGTTCTTTATCTAAAATAATAACTCCATTCAATTCACTAATTCTAACAGAAAAATCAATTCATTTTATGCAATTAAGTCCTTTATCAATTCATTTTATGCAATTAAGTCCTTTTTAACATTTTTAAAAAATTTCCCCAACATTTTACTTTTATACAATTTAGTCTTTAAGCCCAAAACATGCAAATTAACCATTTTTATTCAATTTCATGTTTAGCCGAATTGTTTAGAACCTTATTACAGCCCATATTTACTGTTAATTTATAGCAGGTCCTTTTAATTTTACTAATTTCACATTTTAGTCCTTAAACATTAAAATCACCAAAAATTACTTAACAATAAAGCTTAATAATCTATCATAAAATTTCAAGAAAACTTCAATTTCATCCATGGTAAAATTCCAAACATTTAACAATTTAATAAATTGACCCCCGGGTTAGCTAGATTAAGCTAACATGAGTCTAAAAACATAAAAATGGCATTAAAAATGGCATTAAAATCCACTTACATGCATGAAATAGAAGCTTGGCCGATTCTCAAGCTTAAAACCATGGTAATTTTGGCTACTACTAAAAAAAAGGAAGATGATACTAATGTTTTCTTTTCTTTTTATATGTTTTTAGTTATTATTTAGTTTAATTGCAATTTTATCCATTAAAAATTAACTTTTAAAATCATATAATAATGTTCAAAACCGTTCATCATCAAGCCATAAGGTATAATTACTAATTAGTTCAAAAATTCACCTTTTCACAACCATTTGACCCATTTAATTAATAGAAATCAACTTTTGCAGCTTTTACAATTTAGTCCTTTTTAATTAATTAACTATCTAAACATTAAAATTTCTTAACGAAACTTTAATACAACCATAATAACATTTCGTAAATATAGCTCGATTTATAGAAACGAGGTCCTGATACCTCATTTTCTAAAACCACTTAACTTTAGGGTCATACCACTTGAACCTAATTATTCTTTCAAATAGCATAAATTACCAATTCAATATTTATTTTAATACCATAATTGACTCGTAAATATTATATAATAAAATTTACGAACTTACTTGTCAGATTTCTAGCCCCGAAACCACTATTTTTGACACCACTGAAAATGAGCTGTTACAACTCTCCCCCTAATGAAAATTTCGTCCCCGAAATTTCTCACCTGATAATTTCATCCTCGAAATTTCTCACCTGATAATAGCAATTCAGACCAAGTGTTTCTTTCTCAACCTTAAAGGTAGTCCATATATAAAATCTATCAACTAAATCCCAACGAGAACTCCTATCATATTGTAATATTACATCGGTACTTAATACCCTATCTTGAGTGGTAGACATAACAGATATCAAAGAATAACTCCGAAATTTCACGTTCAAATCCTGAGTGCTAGTATCCTTGTCTCAAGCCATTATACATTTTCGATGCTGTTTGATGTATACCAAGTAAACCATGCCATGAACTTCATATAAGATATCCCATGAAATCTCAAAATTGTTCAGTGTATCCATTCGAATATTTCTCTCTACATCTAAAAATTCTCTAAAGAATTTTACTCTAACCATTACAATTCAATATTATCTGAGTGAAACGTTGCTATAACCCATCTCCGTCGCCGAATTAGGGTTACGAAGCATTACCGTACAATAGAAAACATGTAAACATTTTAACATTCAATAATTTAAATCATATCATAAATCATTCATACCCATGCATGATGTCCCTAAATCGATCCCTCAAGGCCTTAAAAATAGCTTACAAAAAATTCGGGACCAATTTGAAACAAATCAGAAAGTTTAGGAAAGAGTTGCAAAATTTGCGAAACAGGGGTCACACGGGCGTGTGGCTAGGCCGTGTGCCTCACACGGCTGAGACACACACCCGCGTCTTAGGCCGCCTAACCTTCGAACTAGGGACACACGGCCGTGTCCCAGCCCGTGTAACTCTCTGAGTCGCCCCACACGCCCGTGTGTTAGGCCGTGTAACTTACTGACTTGCACCCTAATGAAATCATCAGATGACACACAGTCGTGTCACCAGGCTGTGTGCCTTACACGGCTGAGTCACACACCCTGATGTGATCCGGCCCGGGTGATTCGAGTCGTTTCACTAGTTTGCCTGATCGTCGACGAGGAGAATGTTCAGGGCGTTGAAATCGCAAGTTTGGTGATGATATGCGGAAGCTAACAAAGTGGTTTTGGGAATGAACGGAGGGTTTAGAAATATGTAGGTTCGGTTTAATGATAAAGAAATAAAGGATAGATAAGTCGGATAAGTGGTGGATGTGGAAAAATCGAACTTAAGCGGCAAGATCGATTCGATACTATATCGAGTATCGCCCCGGGATTTATATGGCTTAAGGTGGGAAAAAAAGAAATAGGGAGATGGGGATGGAAAGCGAACTCAACTCAAGAACGATTCAACACTATACGAAAGTGTCACCCCGATTCTTATGCAGTTAAGGTGGTCGGATGAAGATAGGTTGATGAACGCCACACCAAAAGGGGTTTGGTGATAAGTTCAAACAAGTCGGGAAGACGCCACTAGCAACGCTAGATAAGTCGAACAAGACTTGTACGAAAAAGGATAGGAGGTAAACTCACTCGTGAACAAAATGTTCATAAAATTTTATCCAAGTTCAAAAAGTTCCCTTCAAAAGGCTGATTACACACATATTTATAAGGCTAGAAAAAGGCTAGCTGAATGGTCACAAGTATTCATCTTAAAAGTGAAATAAAGCTCAAGTCTCTTGGAATTCTTGAACCAAATAACTCCATCATTTAATTCACTTCAATTCGGCTGCATAATTGACCTTGAATGCTTGAAAAGTGACTCTTGAAATGTCCTTTGGTTAGCTGAATAGTCACCAGCACCTTAATGGTGTTTTGAATGCTTGAATTAATTCTTTTGAAGCAACAAAAACGGTTGGTAATTGAAAAGCTTGCTGCCGAATTTAAAGAAGCAATAATCCACTCTTTAAACTCTTATAAATGATGTGTTAAACCTTCTTTGTAACAGGCCCTTGCTTGTAACCGAAAATGACTTGAACAACCACTTTATTTAATTTGTAATAGCCTTGAATTGTAACGGTTATGACTTGAAAAGACTCCTGCAATAAACACATTAAAATGAGCTTATTAAACACAATTAAACACTAATTAAACTTTAAACACTTAACTTCAATAAATGAACTAAAACTTATTCATCAATTATTCCAGCAACTAGTTTAATTAAATGAAGCATAATTAAATGAACTTAACTCATGCATCAATAAATAATCCTAGGAACTAGATTAATTAAGAGCAACACTTATTAAATAAAGTTCAACAAAAACACTTATTAATTAAACTAAGATGAGTTGAATAAATGTCCAGCAACTCATTTATTAAACTAAGATGCTTAAATGCATGGTTTGAAATGCAAACTAAATGAACAAATAAGTTACTTAATGCAAGACTTAATTTAATGATGCAGGCTTAAACTAACATGGAAGTTACATAATGCATAACTTTATTAAATGCAGAACACACAAAGTGAAAATCTAAAATTAAAAATATACAAACTTATTAATTTAAATAAAACTATATTAAATTAAAAAGTCCTTAAAACATTGGCCCAATAATCAATCAGGTCTATGAGATGTTTCATCTTGCACTTGGGCCCTTCAAGTTTAGGCCAATTCTCAGGTCGGCGAGTTGTGTCGAAACATGATGCGACCGGGTTCGCATCACACCCGTATCTCAGGACGTGTGGACCCAAATTTACCTAAAATCAAGTCATTTCAAAACCATCCCCTGCATGAACATTTAGACCAATTTTGCACACTTTCAAAGCACCAAAACCTCATCTAAACACACATACATTTTCCATTTCCAAAACCTTAATTCAGCTAACCAATATGCCAATCAAGGCACCACAATTAATATCCAAATATCGCATACATAAACAAGTTCATATGACACATTTCATGCATATAAATCTAGTCAATTTAGGTACTAAAACATACCACATTTAACCATTTCCAAACCATTCAAGACATACCATAATAGCCTCAAACTATTATGTACCTAAAACACATCACAATTGACCATTTTCACGCCAACAAATTGTACCAACAAGCCATACACTTTCATTGTCAAAAAGTGACCAAAAGGACTTACCTAAACAAATCTTATAATTCCAAAAACCATACATAAACATCAAGGCAAAAACATGCTCAATTACCATTTTCAAACTATCATCAACATGCTAAGAGATCCTTATAACAAGCACCATAACGTTACCAAAATAACATAACTTGGTAAGGCTTCAAAATTTTTCCAAACCAACATAGCTTTCCAAATCTTATACCTACCTAGACATCATTAGCACATACACCATAATACCATTACAAAGCACCCTATACATGTCATTATAAACCTTGTAATGTCCCAAATGTTAGGGGTTTGTAATTTTTGCTTAAATTCATGTTGTTCTTGATCGGCTAGCTATTTGAGCGTGTTTGGGGGTCCTAAGGAGGCCTGGGTTCGAGTCTAAGCCTAGGAAAAATTTTAGTTTTTGGCCCTTTAGTGGAGAGGGCTGTTGGCAGTAGGGCTTAAGTATCTAAGTGTCACAAGTGAGCTGGTGGCAAGGTATCTGTGGCGTCATTAGGAAGGCAATGAGGGAGGGGGTTCGAATCCCATGAATAGCAAAAGGGGGACTTTTATTTTATGTCTTTAGGGAGTAAGAAGTAGAGTTGGGATCAAACTCTGCAAGGAAGTTGAAGACTTGGTCAAAAATTTCAAATGGGAGGCTAGGAATGATCCAGGGAGGAAATAGTGGAGAAAATCAAGGAAGTGATGTGTGTGGGAGTGTTGGCCGAAAGTGGGAGTGTGGCTAAGTGAGAATTTCGGCTGGAGAGGGGTTATTGGTAGCATTTTTGGCAATTTTGAGTAAGAGTAGAAACTGAAATCTCTTTTTGTTTTTTAAGTGTTCTTTTAGTTCTTTTCACGTTTCTTTTTGTGGTGACATCTCGGGTTTGTTTTGGTTTGCTTCTTCTCATCTTTTGACCCCTGTCGAAATCATTTCTTTCACCAATCTTCTATTTTTTCTTCACTTTTTGACCATTGTTGAACGGATAAGCCTCTTCTCTCCCACCTTCTTTCCTCTTTTTCCATCTTTATCTCGCGGTTGCTGCCCCTTTTTCTACCAGTATCTTTTTCTTCTTTCGGTTCTTCTGTGGCCAAGCTCATAACTTTTCTTTCATCTCAATCTTCTCTTTACCTTGCGAAACTAGCCAACTTTAAGCCTTGATTCATTTAGGTAGGCCGAATCTTTGAGGGTCGAATATTCTCTTCTCTTCGTTCTAACAGTTTCTGAGTCTCTCTTACTCGTTGGTAAGTTGTGGCTATAACCGAATATAGGTTTTCTATTTCTTCTCTCATTCTCAATTTGGGTTCTCTGGGCCGAAAGGCTACTTCTCTAGTTGCCGTAGAGTAGCGTTTCTAATATGCTCTTTTTCATCGATTAATGCTAGGGACTCGTTTTCCTTAACCTCAAAATAGGGTCGATTACCTTTGTGCTGGGGGAGATCGTGTCTCGTGGTAAGTAAGCTAGTTTAGCAATGTATTTCAATATTTTGGGTTACCAAAGGTTGAGACTAACTATGGCCAATTGTTATCCTAGGTGCCTCGGAAAGTGTCTCAAGCCATAACTCATAACAGGTGTGTAATCTCACACCTCTGTCTATTCTGTTAATGCGATGTTCTGTGAATCGGCTAAAAGCTGAAATACCAAAAAGTCGAAATATTGGCATCTGAGATCACTCGAGCGTGCGAGCGCTCATAGAGATAAACCAAGCCACAAGGGTTGTCGATAGACTATTGGGAGTGTCACGAACTCTCTCGTGGGACTGAGGCTGTAATGGGCCTTGTTGAGTCGAAGTGGGCTAAGTGGGCCCAATGGGCTAACGGGCCCACAGGCGTGAAATCCATGGTAAGTGCCGGATAATAGATGTGGCTGCAAGGTTCGCAGAATCATAGCCAAAAATGGGCTGAATGGGCCACATGAGCGTGTGGGCCCGCTTGGGTCGAAATTGGGCTTTGCCCCAATTGAACCGTTTCGATCAAAAAGGGCATCCGTGTCGCTCGAGGCGACAGTGGGCCTTCGGAAAGGCCATTATAGGGGTAAAATTGCCAAATTACCCTTCACGGGTAAAGTTACCAAAATACCCTTCACGGGTAAAATTACCGAAATACCCTTGGTGGGTAAAATTACCGAAATACCCCCGAGGGGTGAAATTACCGTTTTACCCCTAAATGAAAAAATGACCGTTATACCGTTAGTGGTAGTTTAAATGATGTTTATGTGATATTTATATAACTGTATATGATTATTGTAAGAGCCCAAATTTGCCCGGGCCCGTCAAAAACCATTATAAACCAGAAATAAAATAATAAATAATAATACAAAAACAGTCCAGTCCATACAACCATTTATAAGCCCAAAACCTAAACCTTCAGCCCAAATATTTTAAACAGATCTAAACTAGGCAGAGGCCCACTAAACCAACCCCAACCCAAATCTTAGAACAAGACCCAGACGGCCCAAGCAGAGAAGGAAGGCCGAAACTGGAGCCTTCTCGCGACCACTCCTCACGCGCGACTCTTGGGCTACCGCACGCCCCCACGCGCGATTCTTGGACTACCGCGTGCCTTCACGTGCGCGACTGTTCGTGTCCCGTTCGCGCCACGCGCTCCACCCACGTGCAAGCCTTCACCAGCGCGCCTCCGTACTGCCTCCAGCGCATCAGCTCGTGTCTCTGCACGCACCTTCGTACACTACGTCCGCACCTTGTACCTGCAGAATAACAAACAACCAGCGCAGCAAAAACAAGAAAAACAATTGTATATTTGATTTTTTATTTTCGATTTCGGCCTTTAAAAGGACCGAAAGAAATCATTGTAAGGAGATCCATTTTTACGCACACTGTATTTACGCATGCAAATACAAGAAATACAAAAAAAATCAAAAAAGAGAGGTGATTATTTCCTCGCATTTTCTTTTTCTGTTTCTTTTTGTTTTCTTTCGTTAATATTGATTTGTAAAAAAAAGAGGGGAGGAGAAGAGGGGGTTACCTTCGAAAGATTCTACCCTCGTTCTCTCCGTTGTAATCGGGGTAGAACGATGAGGTAGCCGAATCGGGCCAGATATCGCCTCTCACCATTTGCGATGGTGTTTGAAAGAATAAAGAAAGAGTAAGAGAAATAGGATTACTGTGTAAGATCTCGCCTCTAGTTCTCTCCGTCGCAATCGGAGTTGAGCGAAGAGGTGGTTGAGGCAAGTCGATCGTTCGTGGGGCGCTCTTCGCTAGTTATGGTGGCGATTGGGTGGTAAACGAAAGAGGATTTGGGTTGCGGCTGAGGAAGAGAGCAGACGAAATTAGGGTTTCATTTAAGGGCAGAATGATTTTTTTTTAAATTCTGTTTTGTAAGTGTGTTAAAGGAACGGCACCGTTCTATTCTATTTTAATGATGTTGAAACGATGCCGTGTGGCTCAGCTCCGACCCGATCCGACCCAAAACCTCTTAAGATCCGCGCGTTCTCATGTTAAAGGGAAATTTGCACATTGGATCCCTTTTGTTTCTGTACTGTTCTAAATTAAATCTGTTATGCATGGTATTTATTGCTTAATTAGTCTCGATAGTTTATGTGTTGTTCTAATTTTATCCTATACATGTGCTGCAGTTTAGATATTAAAATATTTTCCAGTTTGATCCCTTATTTTCTATGCGAATGTGCAATGTAGTCCTTAATTTTGTTTAAATGATTAGGTTTATTTATGTAATAGCCTTTCTTAATCCAATGTTTTTATTTTGATTAAGTGTTAATTTCATTTACAATCCATATATTTTTGGTTTTAAATTTATTCATTATTCAAATTATGTTAATCAAATAGTTTCAAAATTTATTTTATAATGTTCAAATTTGCTTTATTGTCACTCACATGTATTTTCTTATAATTATTATAAAAGTATTTAATACTACACTATATACTATATATTACCTTGATAACTTATGAAGTATTAATTTTACAAAATATTAATTTGTTTTATGTGCAAATTATTTCATTTTAGATGGCCCCATAAAGTGTTGATTAAAAATTAACTTACTTCATTTATTTAAGATATATTTGTTAACATCCAAAATTTTATTTTATATGTATTTGCCATTGTCAATTTTGGTAGAATTATATCCGATTGTTAACATGATGTTTAATTTGTGTGTATTTCATGATTAATGTTTATGCATCTTATTATTGTATGATACTTAGAATTCTAATGTACCCAAGTCTCTACTAAATGTTCTATTTCATTTAAAATGCATTTTGAGTCGAGTTTAAGACTGTGTATTTTAAATTTTTTTTAAGACAAAGTAATATTCGTGCGTTTGGTTTTTTATTTGACCAAATAAATGAATATCCTTTCAAATTTTGTCCATATTTTCAAAATAAGGTGATATTTGTGCATTTGGAAATTCGAAGAAATCGTGCCCAATCGTGCTGGGTGTGGCTTTTTGTTTGTCCAAATAACCAAACACCCTTTCAAAGTTTCAATACATGTGCTTGGAGAATTTTGGGGATGATCTCGAATTCGAGCACTCAGATTGTCGTATCCAATCGTGCTGGATGTGATACTCTATTCCTTCGGAACAAGGGAATCTCAATATTTAATCAAGTTATTTAAAATTATAAAAAAAAAAGAACAGAATTTCAAAATCATTTCAAACTTTTTAACATTAAGACATCAATTAATCAATTTGGTACCAATTTTGGGCATTGCGAGGGTGCTAATCCTTCCTCGCACGTAACTGACTCCCGAACCTACTTTCTTCTGGAAATTCGTAGACCAAAATTTATTTTTTAGGTGACCCGATCACACCTAAACAAAAAGGATTGGTGGCGACTCCCTTATTTTTAATGTCGATTCCCATTTTTCAAACTTAAAATAAAAATGGTTTCGACAGCTTGGCGACTCCGCTGGGGACTGGTTGAGAGTCAGGCTATAGATTTATTAATTCTTGCCCTTTGATTGAAAATTTGGAAGATTATTTTGAAAAATCATGTTTCCTTTGATGCATTTATTATGATGTTTTCGGTAGAGTATTTGCATTGCATGACCGTTGTGGTCATACCTTTAAGTGGGAGCGAGAAACTAAGCTTACACCTCCACATGGGCTAGTGGACTGCTTTCGGGACACATCTGTACCTATGTGCTTCGTGAGGTTTTCACCTCCGCATGGCCATAGGGAAATGTGTTCCCATGAACTGAACTCGATCCATATGAGCCTAAAACGGGTGAGGATTGAGGAATCTGCTGGTTCAGGTACCCATTCTTTAGAACCAAACCACATATAGCGAATCCTAAGAGTTAACCATAGGTAAAGCCGTGTCAAACCCTAATGCTCACTCATTTAGGCAATCTATTTTGGGTTGTTTATTTTTCTTGTGTTAACGTGTTTTGTGTTTATGTTTGCATTACATTGCACTGCATTGCATTACATCATCATAAGAAAGGAGATGTTGATTAGTAATTCGATTGCTAAATAGAGGAGTTTGTCATAAGAAAACGAATTTCTTGATAAAGTGGATTATAATACGTTTGTCCGGACCTGGTCTGAGTAAACACAATGAAAGAAAGTTGACAGTCCATGGAGGAATGCAAAACCTTGCCCGAAAGATTCAAATTGATAAGAATCGTGAAAGAACCGTCATGCCTCAACTTTCTTAAAGAAGCTAATCAATATCGCAAGGGATAAGTGACCAGCGAACCACGACCCGGATCAAGCTGAGTGGAAATAAGAGAGGCATCTTTTGGGAGGATTTGAAAGATTTGACTGCAGCGTCCGGATATGAAGAAGATTGATGAGGACGAAGCCGCATATATAATCCATTTTATGTAAAGATATTTGTTTTCTAGAGAAGTTCGTTTAATGGAATTGAATTCAGAATCAACGTCTCTCTTTCTATTTGCATTCATTCCATGCATTGGCATTGCATTCCATACATTTGCATTGTATTACATCATATGCATGAGATTTCATGAGAAGACCCTGATTAATTAAAAATTATTTCAGTTAACCTGGAAAACATGGAACGAAAGATGGAGAGATTAGAGCAAAGGCAAATACAAATGCAGGAGCAATTGACCGAAATCCAGCAGGATATGCGAGATCAAATGAATATGATGCGCCAGTTAACCCAGTTACTAGCTGGAAGGCTTAGAAAAGGGAGTGACCCAATGGTCGACAGTGTGGATGATGATGAAGAGATCGTTTATTCTCCAATAAGTGTCTCGGCCCAACCAGACACGCATTCACAAGGGGTACCCATCATTATCAAGCCCCAATTTCAGGCTGATACCTCGGCATTGTTGAAGTTCCGAAAGGGTTTAGGTTTTAATACATGGGAGGATCGAGTCAATCTTTGTGGCACATGGCTCAGTAGAAACAAAGAAGAATGGACCTTAAAGGCCCTGAAGAAGAAAGAAAATGAGGTAAACAATGTGGGAGCATACAGTAAAGGTTATTCAAAGCAAGTTACTGTGGGATCACCAAGGATGACAACCAAAAACCTTCCGACTCCTTCTAAGAATGAATCTAGGCAAAGGATGAATACAGAAAAGCTTCAGTTCACTCATATTCCAACGACATATAAGGAGTTATACCAGAGCTTATTTGAAATGCATGCTGTAGCTCCTCATTACCTGAAACCAATGCAATCCCTATACCCCAAATGGTATGATTCGAACGCTCAATGTGAGTACCATGCCGGGATTACAGGATATTCAATAGAAGATTGCCTTGCTTTCAAGAAGCTGGTTGAAAGATTCATCAAAATAGGAGTTATAAGATTCAATGATCTCCCCGGTGCAGAAAATCTATTACTCAACCATACTGTTAAAGGGATAACTATTGTGAGTACCAAGATGAATGGGGGCATGAGATCAGGAGTACATCAAGTCCAGGGCTTTAGTGCAAAACCTGATACTGGCGAATTGGAACATTAATGACGTATTTGAAGGGTGAACCAGGGAGCAGACTTTTCCAAGCTTCTGTCTTTACGTACTTAAGATGTTTTGAAAAATGGAACTGTGAAAGAGATCCTTATATTTTTAGAGCTAATCTAGAGCAATATTCAAAACATGCTTGCTTCTTTAAGCATAGAAGCAACAAGAATCTTTTTGTGAAATGGGCCTGTGTTTAGAATTTTTATTTCAATAAAATGCATCCTTTTAAGCAAATATTTTTCTTTACATTCTATTCTGTACATTTTAAAATATTCTTTCATTCTTTATTCATGACCATACCATATAAATAATCATTCTTGGAATTTACCTTCGTACCCACAATGGGTCCCCAGATATCAATGACATGGGCGACGTTGTTACAGACTCCCTTTTTGAATGAGATATGAGTCTAGGGGATCTAAGGACTTTGAATATGACAGAGATTGTAGCCTATCTTTTGATTTGTTAAAGATGGTAGAGCAAGTGAAAATAGACTCTACTTTGCAAAGGGTCAGAGACGTCATGAGCTTAGAAAAAGCCTAACTCACCACAGAAATAAGATGAGACATCATTAAGCTATTTTCAAGAATTCTAAGATATTTTGCACAATCATGTCGAAGCACGCCAGGCCTGAAATATGGGTATGCTATTAATGGTGCCACAATGGTCAGGCTAATCAAGAGGATCGGGTTACTGGTTTACCAAGAAAAGGAAATTGCATCAGTTACGCCGTAAATGCCAAATTGGGGGAGACAAGACTTATGTGCCTTTTCCATGCAGACATGGATGTTATGGGACAGATCTCATCAAAAGCATCTAGTCGGTACCAATTCGACTTCGTGGTTATCAATTACTTCACTAAGAGAGTGAAGGTTGCTTCATATGCCAAAATTACAAAGTCAGCAGTCATCAAATTCAAAGCCAAATCCAAATCCAAATCCAAAAAAAAAAAAACTATTCCAAATTTTTGAAAAATGACTGAGACTTGTGAAGATTGGCATAGAGAAGTTACCATTTACCCTCTATGTTTCTTGAGCGTCGGCCAGGACCTTCATAGGGGCAATATCTTTTCCATTGGTTTATGATAGGGAACCAATCGCAGGAGGTTAAGATTCCTTTTTTCCAAGCTTCGTTTGAATTGGATAAAACAGAATGTTTCCAGTAAGTTTGATCAAGAGTACCAAAAACAGATGATACGGGCTTATGGCAAAAAGGTTCACCCAAGAGAATGGGGACCTAGCATTAAGAAGGATTCTTCTCATACAAAGGGACTTCAGAGGGAAGTAAATGCCAAATTTGGCAAAACCTTAGGTGGCAAAGAAGGCCTGTTCTGGGGAAGCATGAATATTGACCAAGATGGATAGTAAGGACCTTCCTAATCTGATGAATTCAGACTCAATAGAAAGTTTTCCAAAGAGAAAAACAAACAAAAAAAGAGGAAAATAAAAAGAAAAAGAAAAAGGAGAGGCCAATGTGAAAACCCGCAAAGGGCGCTTTGAGACCAAAGGGGATTTGAGTTGAAAACCTGAAAAGGGTGGCTCAAATTTTGATCAAAAGTGGGGCATACAGCAGTCTTGCTATGCCTGAATTAACAATGAAAAAGTATGCTAAGTCTCGGGGCATCGACAAAGTACTCTGGATCCCCTAAATACATGTTGAGCTTAAAATGGTCCTCAAGAAGTTTGAACGGAGAAGCTCAGGCTGCGATATCTGGGGCACCTAGTTTTCCTTCTTATCCATTTTGAATTTGCTATCTTTGATTACCTTATTCTTTTCAAGATACTTCTTTAATAAAGTTCCTTCTTGATTGTGATTGCTATCTTCGCTTAACTTATTTGTTTCGAGCTATACTCCTAATTAATTTCCTTCTTGTCCATGGTTACGATCTTTTTCAGGCATTTTGCATTGAAATAACGATTAGTGGACTAGTAACACTTTCACAAAAGATGTTTTGCATATTACTCTGAAAGTTTCTAAATAATACAAGAACCCGAAACATGATTATTGTTTAAAACTCACCAAGTTTAAGGAAGAGTCTAAACTGAGATTTTCTCTCCGAATTTTTGTCAAAGATGGTGGCTGAACAAACGACAAGATACTGTGTTAGTGATACAATCTTGACGAAAATTGGGCAATGTTAACCCAAGTGTAAAAGGGGAATCATTCGCAAAAAAAAAAAAAACAAAAAAATGATATTCTGCATCATGTATACATATCTGGTTGGGTCACCCGAAGAGTGATCAGTTGAATGAACAAGCTACGAACCTTATACCCCCGAGTTATAGTGGGATAGATGGAAGTTGATACAGATCCTATACCTTCGAATAGCAATGGGATGGATTGAAGAAGAAACAAATCCTACATTTTGAAATCGTGATGGGATGGATGGGAAAGGATTTGAGATCCTATACCCCTAAGTCATAATAAGATGAACCACAGAGAAGTTATAGTGGGGCAAGTCTATTGAGCAAGATATTGGTTTTCTCGGGTTTTCTGTCAAGAATACCAGCTGAACAAGAGGGCAGCATATTACTCTGATGAACAACAAACGATGACACCTTAAGCAGAGATCATTCTCATGAAATTCTGCATTCATGCAAAACACATTTAGTTAGGAATATTTGATTCATTCTGATCATTGCATCTTAATCTTTGTAAGAAATCATTCTCATGACATTCTGCATTCATACAAATGTCATCCATAAGACACATCTATTTAGGGGCATTTGATTCATTTCGATCATTGCATCCTAATCTTTGTAAAAAAGCCATTCTCATGACATTCTACATTCATACAAATGTCATCCATAAGACACATTTAGTTAGGAGCATTAGATTCATTCTGATCATTGCATCCTAACCATTTTGCATAAGCATAAACACAAAACTGACTTTTCAGCACAGGTCCCCAGAGGACGTTGCCGCAACATCGGTGAATTCAAAGATCTTGCCTTCTTGAGCAAAGCGGATCGAAGATAGCAGATCTGGCAATCCTGAAGTTACAGGAGCAGGTCAAAGCCATACAAATCTTATCACCTCGAAGTTCCAGCGGAGTAGGTTAAAATTACAAATCCCGTCTCCCTGAGTTTACAACGAGGATCCAACTTTATTTCCGAGAAGTTTCAGCAGAGAAGATTGAGGTTACGAATCTCTTCTCCCTGAATTTCTATCTCCTCGAAGTTCCAGTGGAGTAGGTTGAGGCTACAAATCCCTCATCCCTGAGTTTACAATGAGGATCAGTCCGTATTTCTTTGAAGTTTCAACAGAGAAGATTGAGGTTATGAATCTCTTCTCCCTGAATTTCTATCTCCTCGAAGTTCCAGTGGAGTAGGTTGAGGCTACAAATCCCTTCTCCCCGAGTTTACAATGAGGATCAGTCCGTATTTCTTTGAAGTTTCAGCAGAGAAGATTAAGGTTACGAATCTCTTCTCCCTGAATTTCTATCTCCTCGAAGTTCCAGTGGAGTAGGTTGAGGCTACAAATCCTTCCTCCCTGAGTTTACAATGAGGATCAGTCCGTATTTCTTTGAAGTTTCAGCAGAGAAGAATTAGGTTACAAATCTCTTCTCCCTGAATTTCTATTTCCTCGAAGTTCCAGTGGAGTAGGTTGAGGCTACAAATCCCTCCTCCCTGAGTTTACAATGAGGATCAGTTCGTATTTCTTTGAAGTTTCAGCAGAGAAGATTGAGGCTACAAATCTCTTCTCCCTGAATATCTACTGAAGCAAGTTGAGACATTATTCCCCATACCCTGAAAGACGCGGTGAGGCTACTTGAAGAAAATAAGTGCCAAGAGGTCAAGATCTTACAAGACCGGGCAAATTTGGGCCCTCTTTAAAGTCTTTGCTCTATTCTCGTTACACGACAATGAGCAAAGAGGGGCAGCTGTAAGAGCCCAAATTCGCCCGGGCCCGTCAAAAACCATTATAAACCAGAAATAAAATAATAAATAATAATACAAAAACAGTCCAGTCCATACAACCATTTATAAGCCCAAAACCTAAACCTTCAGCCCAAATATTTTAAACAGATCTAAACTGGGCAGAGGCCCACTAAACCAACCCCAACCCAAATCTTAGAACAAGACCCAGACGGCCCAAGCAGAGCTGAAGGCCAAAAACTTCTGGAGCCTTCTCAGCAGCCACTCCTCACGCACGACTCTTGGGCAACCGCACGCCCCCACGCGCGATTCTTGGACTACCGCATGCCTTCATGCGCGCTACTGTTCGTGTCCCGTTCGCGCCACGCGCTCCACCCACGCGCAAGCCTTCACCAGCGCGCCTCCGTACTGCCTCCAGCGCATCAGCTCGTGTCTCTGCACGCACCTTCGTACGCTACGTCCGCGCCTTGTACCTGCAGAATAACAAACAACCAGCGCAGCAAAAACAAGAAAAACAATTGTATATTTGATTTTTTATTTTTGATTTCGGCCTTTAAAAGGACCGAAAGAAATCATTGTAAGGAGATCCATTTTTACGCACACTGTATTTACGCATGCAAATACAAGAAATACAAAAAAAATCAAAAAAGAGAGGTGATTATTTCCTCGCATTTTCTTTTTCTGTTTCTTTTTGTTTTCTTTCGTTAATATTGATTTGTAAAAAAAAGAGGGGAGGAGAAGAGGGGGTTACCTTCGAAAGATTCTACCCTCGTTCTCTCCGTTGTAATCGGGGTAGAACGATGAGGTAGCCGAATCGGGCTTTCGTATATCGCCTCTCACCATTTGCGATGGTGTTTGAAAGAATAAAGAAAGAGTAAGAGAAATAGGATTACCTGTGTAAGATCCTGCCCTAGTTCTCTCCGTCGCAATCGGAGTTGAGCGAAGAGGTGGTTGAGGCAAGTCGGATCGTTCGTGGGCTGCTCTTCGCTAGTTATGGTGGCGATTGGGTGGTAAACGAAAGAGGATTTGGGTTGCGGCTGAGGAAGAGAGCAGACGAAATTAGGGTTTCATTTAAGGGCAGAATGATGTTTTTTTTTTAAAATTCTATTTTGTAAGTGTGTTAAAGGAACGTCACCATTCTATTCTATTTTAATGATGTTGAAACGATGCCGTGTGGCTCGGCTCCGACCCGATCCGACCCAAAACCTCTTAAGATCCGCGCGTTCTCATGTTAAAGGGAAATTTGCACATTGGATCCCTTTTGTTTATGTACTGTTCTAAATTAAATCTGTTATGCATGGTATTTATTGCTTAATTAGTCTCGATAGTTTATGTGTTGTTCTAATTTTATCCTATACATGTGCTGCAGTTTAGATATTAAAATATTTTCCAGTTTGATCCCTTATTTTCTATGCGAATGTGCAATGTAGTCCTTAATTTTGTTTAAATGATTAGGTTTATTTATGTAATAGCCTTTCTTAATCCAATGTTTTTATTTTGATTAAGTGTTAATTTTATTTATAATCCATATATTTTTGGTTTTAAATTTATTCATTATTCAAATTATGTTAATCAAATAGTTTCAAAATTTATTTTATAATGTTCAAATTTGCTTTATTGTCACTCACATGTATTTTCTTATAATTATTATAAAAGTATTTAATACTACACTATATACTATATATTACCTTGATAACTTATGAAGTATTAATTTTACAAAATATTAATTTGTTTTATGTGCAAATTATTTCATTTTAGATGGCCCCATAAAGTGTTGATTAAAAATTAACTTACTTCATTTATTTAAGATATATTTGTTAACATCCAAAATTTTATTTTATATGTATTTGCCATTGTCAATTTTGGTAGAATTATATCCTATTGTTAACATGATGTTAATTTGTGTGTATTTCATGATTAATGTTTATGCATCTTATTATTGTATGATACTTAGAATTCTAATGTACCCAAGTCTCTACTAAATGTTCTATTTCATTTAAAATGCATTTTGAGTCGAGTTTAAGACTGTGTATTTTTAATTTTTTAACACAAAGTAATATTCGTGCGTTTGGAAATTTGAAGAAATCATGCCCAATCGTGCTGGGTGTGGTTTTTTATTTGACCAAATAAACGGATATCCTTTCAAATTTTGTCCATATTTTCAAAATAAGGTGATATTTGTGCATTTGGAAATTCGAAGAAATCGTGCCCAATCGTGCTGGGTGTGGCTTTTTGTTTCTCCAAATAACCAAACACCCTTTCAAAGTTTCAATACATGTGCTTGGAGAATTTTGGGGATGATCTCGAATTCGAGGACTCAGATTGTCGTATCCAATCGTGCTGGATGTTATACTCTATTCCTTCGGAACAAGGGAATCTCAATATTCAATCAAGTTATTTAAAATTATAAAAAAAAAGAACAGAATTTTAAAATCATTTCAAACTTTTCAACATTAGGACATCAATTAATCAATTTGGTACCAATTTTGGGCGTTGAGAGGGTGCTAATCCTTCCTCGCACGTAACCGACTCCCGAACCTGCTTTCTTCTGGAAATTCGTAGACCAAAATTTATTTTTTAGGTGACCCGATCACACCTAAACAAAAAGGATTGGTGGTGACTCCCTTATTTTTAATGTCGATTCTCGTTTTTCAAACTTAAAATAAAAATGGTTTCGACAATTGTGATATACCGCATACATGACATATTGCATTGGGTTGGGTTTTTCTGATTTGGAGGAAGTATCGTTATAGTGTCGTTGCCATGTATTCTGATTCTAGTGGCTCAGCCACGTATACCGTTGTTAGCAGCTAGGCTGCACCATTGGAGAGTTTGGCTGGGTGGGTCGGCATGGTCCCCACATGGAGAGATTGGTTGGTACGGGTGGAGAGTTTGGTGGTTAAGGGTTGGGTTACATGTCCATTGCATTGTTATGATATAGGGCTTAGGCCCAGATTGTTACCGAATAGGGCTTAGGCCCAGACTAATACCGTATGGGCTCGGGCCTAGACTGTGACCGTAATAGGGGATTACACACTGAGTTCTTGTAACTCACTTTTTTTCTTTAACTGTGCAGGTAATCCCCAGTCGTAGAGGATTTGGAGTTGCGCGGGACTTAGAGGTGGCCACACAACCGACATGTTTTAAAGCTGAACTTAGCGACTCTATTTTTACTTTGTTTTAATTATGGGGTTAATAATTTTTGTAATAAGGCCATTGGGATTTTCATTTTAACTTTTATTTGGTACTTCTTTCAATTACAAACTGCTAGGCTATTTAACACGGGTTTTTTAAAACAATAACTACTGTTTTCAAAATATCACGTTTCCGCAACTGCTTAAGTCAGACTTCCGCTACAAACAAGGTTTTAAAAATAATAATATTTTTACAAGGGAATGACTTTGAGCAAATCTTGTTTTATTAAGCAACGAAAAACGAGATTTTTAAACGGTAGAAAGTTTTAAATTGAAGAAGGGTTTTCAATGAACGCGTAGTTTTCAAATAACATTTTGATGTGACACGCTAGATCCGGCCATAACGTCTAGGCTGGGTTTGGGGTGTTACAAACCTTAGCCAAATTACTCAAAAACTATCGAATTATCCACTGGATAGTGTGATAGATCTGCGACGAACTTCCAACCAATCGAGTTCCGATAATCTGTGAAGCAAAGGAAATTAACTACGTAAGCAATGAATGCCTAGTAAGCTCGTATAAACTTTAAAAATAATATACCGTTTCAATAATGAACTTAATAGAATAAGTATAAACCTTTACCGATGCCATAAGCTTAATAAAAGCCTATATAACACCATCAAACTCACAAGTTAGCAAACTTGTTCATGATACATATGAAATCAACCATATACATATAAACATAACATTTAATTCATCATCGTTACCATACGATCATGTTCCATTCCATTTGCTTACTTATCGTTTCCAATAACATGAGTTTAATACAAGCCTATTCAAGCATCATCAAGCTCACATGTTAGTAGATTCATCGACAATCATATAAACTCATTTATAACATAAATAGATTTCATATGATACATTACATACGCATCAACCTTTTCATATAGTTATGACCCTTTCCATTAAGTCACTTACCGTTTCATTCCTTTTCTTACCCATTGAACCATCCCGAATTTCATCAGATACTATAAAAACCTCACAAGAAGTGTGTCTTTACATATAACCATAACCTTACCTTTACATCAATACTCACACGAGCTACGAAATGGGCCTGCTCACACGAGCTGTGGGTTGGAATGCAAGCTACACGATGCTGTTCACACTAGTTGTGGAGAATCTGCAACAAATGGAGGACCTCAGCCATCAGTAGGACATTCAAGACTAGCACCCGAAACATGAAATCCCTGATGACATGTCATTTGTATCCTAAGAATTCTTAAGGTTCAACCGGGATTTGATATCCGTCAATATATCAGGGCATAAATTTATTTATACTTAATTTCATTTGTTTCATAACAATGTAATAACATTCAAATTTAACTAACATTAAAACAATTACAGTTCATACGAACTTACCTAACTAAATCGTAGTAATGACTAAGTATAAGGGCTATTTAGTAATTTTCTCTTCTCCTAGATTTTCCACTCGTTCTTGATCTAAAATAATAATTTCATTGAATTCACTATTTCTAAGAGAAAAATCAATTCAATTTATTCAATTAAGTTCTTTTGACATTTTTACAAAATTGCCCCTAACATTTTACTTTTATACAATTTAGTCCCTAAGTTCAAAACATGCAAATTAACCATTTTTATTCAATTAATCCATTCTAGCATTTAAAATTACTAATTTACTTTATAACCCATAATAATTAAAATTTACAAAATTACCCTCAAACGTTACCCTTTTTACAATTTAGTCCCTAAATCCAAAACTTGCAATTTCATGATTTCTAAATAAAATTCGTGCTAACCAATTTTTACTTATTTTTATAACAGCCCATATTTATCATTCATTTACAATATTTTCTGTTAATTTTACCATTTTCATAAATAAGTCTTTATACCTTAAAATTATCAAAATTTACTTAATAAAACATATCAAAATTTACTTAATAAAACATGTCTATTTAACAACTAAACTTAACAATCTATCATAAAACTTCAAAAAAATACCAAATCCATACATGGCATAATCTACAACACTTAGCAGTTTTACAAATTGAACCCCAGGTTAGTTGGACCTAGTTGCAACGATCTCAAAAACCTAAAAATCATGAAAAACGAAGTCTAAATGCACTTACATGCTAGACTTTGGTGTTGGCCGAACCTTGGAAGTTTTTAACAATGGCTTCCCAAACTATGTTTTCTAATTTTTGGTGGTGGAAGCAAAAATGGAAGATAATGGCCATTTGTTTTATTTTAACTAATAAAATTTCCAAGTTAAACACTCCACCAACCTTCCATACATTTAAAAAGGGTCTAAATACAATATAAGTCCTCCCATATTTATTAGTTAAGTCATTTAATCAATAAAATTCAATAGTTATTAAGTTTTAAGTCTTTTATTATTTAATCCTTTTTAATTAATTAACTATCTAAACATTAAAATTTCTTAACGAAACTTTAATACAACCTTAATAACACTCCATAAATATTTAATAAAATATTTACGGCTCAATTTATAGAAACGAGGTCCCAATACCTCATTTTCTAAAACCACTTGACTTTAGGGTCATACCACTTGAACCTAATTATTCATTCAAATAGCATATATTGCTAATTCAAAAATTATTTTAACACCATATTTAACTCGTAAATATTTAATAATAACATTTATGAACTTACTCGTCAGATTTGTGGCCCCAGAACTCCTATTTTCGACACCACTAAAAGACGAGTTGTTACAACTCTCCCCCCTTACGAAAATTTTGTCCTCAAAATTTCTCACCTAATAATATCTATTCAGATCAAGTCTTTCTTTCTCAACCTTAAAGGTAGTCCATATATGAAATCCATTAAACTCATCCCCAATCAGAACTCATACCATATCGTAATATTACAAAGAGTACTTGATACCCTACCTTCAATTATAGACATAAAAGATATCCCAAAATTAACTCTGAAATTTCACGTTCTAATCCTGAGTACCAGTAACTTTATCTCAAGTCATTATACATTTTCGTAGTAGTTTGATGTAGATCAAATAGATAATGCCATGAACCTCGTATAAGATGTCTTTTGAAATCTCAGAATTGTTCAGTGCACCAATTCAGATATTTCTCTCTGCATTTCAAAAATTCTCTAAAGAATTAATGGTTTAACCCCTGACTTCATAATGCTCAAACCACCATAATTCAAGATCATATGAGTGAAACGCTACTATAAACAATATATATTCTTCTCTAGTTGAGAATGAACTAGATACCTGACTTGATTGAACAAATTTGATGCATTCCTATAATAGCTTCACCATTAATAGTACAACTACCGAGAAATTCCTAATAAATCACCTGTTGGAACATAACCGGAAATCCACATCATCAGGTTCCAGATACATTAGATAACTCAAAGTGTTTAGCTAAAATTCGTAATTTTCATAATAGACTCTAACTGATGTTTCTGACACATCTGCATCTGTAACTTTAAACTGATAAACATTCCAATTATTCTGACCCAACTAACTTGTTGTCACTCTATCTGGCTAGTATATCAGGTTTCTACATCCCATTCATGAAAAGCTATTACTATCAAGACGATTTTAACCCATAATCACTGATCTGGTTGATATATCCCTATATCATGTCTTCTAACATATGAATTTCCCATTCTGATTG
The DNA here is from genome assembly GCA_025698515.1 of Gossypium sturtianum. NCBI lineage: Eukaryota > Viridiplantae > Streptophyta > Magnoliopsida > Malvales > Malvaceae > Gossypium > Gossypium sturtianum. Next base: position 68,588,907 of record CM046947.1, on the reverse strand, counting down.
CCCGTCTGTTTGCCCGTGAATTCACAAAATTTATTCCTGAATCTAGAGATGAAGTCAAATACATACAACTCATCTAACTTTTAAAGTGCATAATCCGTTCTGACTAAAACAAATGAGTTGATCTTATCAACCTGATAGTAACAATTCAAAATATTTTTTTTTCTTGTCGTCAAGATAATCCAAACATATAGTCTATCATAATTCCCACAGAATACCAATCAAAGATCATCCAAAACAGTATTAACTCATACGAATTATGACATCCAATTTTGACTTGTTGACATAATTCGAGATCAACTGAGTAATGAGAATTAAAATGCGATGCTATACTTGATCTTCCACCGCCTACACTTTTACTACAATTTATTCTTTCTTGAAAGCTAAGAGTTGAACATAATAAGACTATTCCCATAATTAACATCAAAACATTGAACTATACTGGAGCCATAACCATCAGATGAATTAGAAGTATTATTTTGCTCCTTCTTACGAAAACCTTCCCTCAGACGGACCACAGTGCTCTAATAAGATAGACGTTACAACTGTATAGATAGAACAATACCTCAAATATCAATAGTACACTCCGAAGCAAAAAAGAAAAACCTAATATAGTTCCAGTAACATACCAGTGTGTATCCTTTGCAGATGAACCATTTATGATAGAATAAACAATAAGAACAATAAGAAAGCCAATATAAAGAAGTCCAAGATGTAAAGATCTATTAAACTCCCGAGAATATAACCCATTTCTATACTATCATAATATAAAAATTATGAGCCTTCCGGACATACTCATCCACATCCAAACTATTTCTATTGAAGACCATGCGGCATAATAAGAACATATTAATTGCTAAAGAAATTGATGATACGCCAAAGAAAAATTCAGAAGGAGAATACCGCTAAGTCGCACTGGAACTAGCTGTGACATAAACAACATAAATTTCATATACATAAAGCAAAGCAATAACCAGTAGAAGTAGAAAAGTAACAACACTTGGATTTTGCCATAGAGTCCTCTACCAAAACATATTTGAATAAAAATGTCGATCATTATTCAACCAGACTAGCAATATCTCTGCCTATCATTATAATTAACCAACATCCCTCCATGATAAGAATCGCATCTAAATATGAAACAACCGCATATGCCTTTAAAGATGAAAAAATGCATAGAATACCCAAATAAGATAATTTTAAGATACTTGACTATAATGGCTGCATTCAGATCTATTTATATTTCAAACACTATGCCACTGTCTACTAAAGTCATCGGTGATCTCACATTATTCTGTTTCACTAAAATGATCTATTCAGAAGAAATCCCGGTTAACCCGTTCCTTAGATACCATACAAGTTTAAGTCGATTACAAGTGAATAAATTCTTTTAACAATGACGTTGTACATCTCGAACAGTCTTCAGAAAGATCTAATATCTCATCTAGAACTCATTCAACCATTGAATTCTTCGGCTTCTCTTTTGCAGACTTAATCAACACTAATCTTGTAAATATTCTACTATATAAGACTTTGAAGATAAGAGGCTGGAAGTCTTAAAGCCAAAAAATTAATTCTCATATAACACACATCAAACATAACATTCGTTATTAATATGAACATTATGAACCTCTACTCTAACCTTTATAAGTTTCTAATCATCATTGGCAACTTTTTAATCAGGGACTTGAGTATCGCTTTCAGTATCATCGAAATTAGCTCGGTTGGAAGACATCTTTATCTATATGTAAAACAAATACCATCAGAGTCAGGAGACATCACACCATCACAGGTTATAAAATGGCATGTATTTCTAGACTCCGTACATGCTACGTTCAGTTCGAGAACCAACTAAATCGAAGCTCTGATACCACTAAATGTAACACCTCTAACCCATCTCTGTCGCCAAATTAAAGTTACAGAGTATTACCGTACAATCAGAAACATGTAAACATTTTAACATTCAATAATTTAGATCGTACCATAAATCATTCATACACATGCATACTGTCCCTAAATCGAGCCCTTGGGGCCTTAAAATTAGCTTGGAAACAATTCGGGACCAGTTTGAAAAAATCAGGAAGTTTAGGGAAAAGTTGCGAAATTTGCAAAACAAGGGTCACACAGTCGTGTTCCTCACACGGCTGAGACACACGCTCACATCTCAGGCCGTTAAACTTTCAAACTAGGGACACACGGCCGTCTCCCAGCCCGTGTCCTCACCCGCGTAACTCTCTAAGTTGCCCCACACACACGTGTGTCAGGCCATGTGTTAGGCCGTGTAACTCACTTACTTGCACCCTAATGAAATCATCAGATGACACACGGTCATTTCACCAGGCCATGTGTCTCACACAGCTAAGTCACATGCCCGTGTCTCAGGCCGTGTGGACCCAAATTTACCTAAAATCAAGCCATTTCAAAACCATCCCCTACAGGAAAATTTGGTCCAATTTTGCACACTTTCAAAGCACCAAAACCTCATCTAAACACACATACATTTTCATTTCCAAAACCTTAGTTCAACTAACCAATATGCCAATCAAGGCACTACAATTAATATCCAAATATCACATACATAAACAAGTTCTTATGACACATTTAATATATATAAATATGGTCCATTTAGGTAGTAAAACATACCACATTTAACCATTTCCAAACCATTCAAGACATACCATAATAGCCTCATACTATTATGTACCTAAAACACATCACAATTGACCATTTTCAAGCCAACAAATTGTACCATCAAGCCATACACTTTCATTGACAAAAAGTGACCAAAAGAACTTTCCTAAACAAAAACATACATAAACATCAAGGCACAAACATGCTTAATTATCATTTTCAAACTATCATCAACATGCTAAGAGAACCTTATAAACAAGCACTATAAAGTTACCAAAACAACATAACTTGGTAAGGCATCAAGATGTACCAAACCAATATAGCTTTCCAAAGCTTATACCTGCCAAGACATCATTCACACATACACCATAATACCATTACAAAGCACCCTATACATGCCATTATAAACCTTAGCTAAATTACTCAAAAACTATCGAATTATACACCGGATAATGTGATAGATCTTCGACAAGTTTCTAACTGATCGAGCTTCAAATAATCTAAAAAAAGAGAGGAAATAACTCCGTAAGCAATGAATTCTTAATAAGCTCATATAAACTTTAAACATAATATACCATTTCAATAATGAACTTTATAGAATAAGTATAAACCTTTACCAAAGCCATAAGATTAATAAAGCCCCATATAACGCCATCAAACTCACAAGTTATCATACTTGTTCATGATTCATATGAAATCAACCATATATATAAACATAACATTTAATTCATCATTGTTACCATACGATCATGTTCCATTCCATTTGCTTACTTACCGTTTCCAATACCATGAGTTTAATATAAGCCTATTCAAGCATCATCAAGCTCACATGTTAGTAGATTCATTGACAATCATATAAACTCATTTATAACATAAATAGATTTCATAAGATACATTACATAAGCATCAACCTTTTCATATAGTTATGAACCTTTCCATTAAGTCACTTACCGTTCCATTCCTTTTCTTACATGTTGAACCATCCAAAATTTCATCAGATACTGTGGAAAAGCTCACACGAAGTGTGCCTTTACATATAACCATAACCTTTCCTTTACATCAATGCTCGAAACGAGCTATGAAATGGACCTGCTCATACGAGCTGCGGGTCGAAATGTAAGCTACACGATGTTGCTCACACGAGTTGTGGAGAATCTGCAACAAATGCAGGACCTCAGCCATCGATAGGGTATTCAAGACAAGCACCCAAAACATGAAATCCCCAATGACATGTCATTTGTATCCTGAGAATTCTTAAGGTTCAACTGGGATTTGATATCCATCAATACATCATGGCATAAATTTATTTATACTTAATTTCATTTGTTTCATAAAAATGTAATAACATTCAAATTTAACTAACATTACAACAATTACAGTTCATACGAACTTACCTGACTAAATCGCAGCAATGACTAAGTATAGGGGTTATTTGGTAATTTTTTGTTTTCCTCGGTTTTCCACTCGTTCTTAATCTAAAATAATAATTCCATTCAGTTCACTATTTCTAATAGAAAAATCAATTCAAATTCTACAATTAAGTTCTTTTGACATTTTTGCAAAATTGCCCCCAACATTTTACTTTTATACAATTTAGTCCCTAAGTTCAAAACATGGAAATTAACCATTTTTATTCAATTAATCTCATTCTAGCATTTAAAATATTTAATTTAGCTTATAACCCATAATAATGAAAATTTACAAAATTACCTTCAAAGTTTACCCTTTTGTAATTTAGTCCCTAAACCCAAAATTTGCAATTTCATCATCTCTAAATAAAATTCATGCAAACTAATTTTTACCTATTTTTATAACAGCCCAAATTTATCATTCATTTGCAATATTTTTCGTTAATTTTACCATTTTCATAAATAAGTCCTTCTACCTTAAAATCATCAAAATTTACTTAATAAAACATGTTTATTTAACAACTAAACTTAATAATCTATCATAAAATTTAAAAACGTATCAAATCCATTCATAACATAATCTACAACATTTAGAAGTTTTACAAATTGACCCCCGGGTTAGTTGGACCCAGTTGCAACGATCTCAAAAACATAAAAATCATGAAAAACAAAATAAAAATTCACTTACATGCTAGACTTTGGTGTTGGCCGATCCTTAGAAGTTTTTTAACAATGGCTTCCCAAACTATGTTTTCTAATTTTCGGTGGTGGAAGCAAAAATGGAAGATAATGGCCATTTGTTTTATTTTAACTTACCTTTTTTTTATTAATGTAATATCTTTAACTAATAAAATTTCCAAGTTAAACACTCCACCGACCATCCATACATATAAAAAGGATCTTAATACAATATAAATCCTCCCATATTTATTAATTAAGTCATTTAATTAATAAAATTTTATAGTTATTAAGTTTTACATCTTTTACGATTTAGTCCTTTTTAATTAATTAATTGTCTAAACATTAAAATTTCTTAACGAAACTTTAATACAGCCTTAATAACACTCCATAAATATTTAATAAAATATTTACAGCTCGATTTATAGAAATGAAGTCTCAATACCTCATTTTCTAAAACCACTTGACTTTAAGGTCATACCACTTGAACCTAATTATTCATTCAAATTGCATAAATTGCCAATTCAAAAATTATTTCAATACCATATTTAACTCGTAAAAATTTAATAATAACAATTACGAACTTACTCGTTGGACTTGTGGCCCCAAAACCACTATTTTTGACACCACTGAAAAACGAGCTATTATAATATATTCTTCTCTAATTGAAACTGAAATAGATACCTGAATTGACTGAACAAGTTTGATGCTTTCCTGTAGTAGCTTCAACATTAGTAGTACAACTACCGAGAAATTCCTACTAAATCACCTGTCGAAACATAATTGATAAACCCGGATCATCAATTTTCTGATACATTAGATAATTCATAGTGTTTAGCTAAAATTCATAATTTTCATAACAGACTCTCAGCTGATAAACATTCCAGTTATTCTAATCCAACTAACTTGTTGTCGCTCTATTTGCCTAGCATACCAGGGTTCTATATTCCATTTCATGAAAAGCTTCAGATTGAATCATTTATATACAAGTGTATAGTTGCTACTTTCAAGACGATTTTAACCCATAATGACATTTCCCGATTATCTCTGATCGGGTTGATATATCCCTGTATCATGTCTTCTAGAATATGAATTTATCATTTTGGTTGTCCTTCTGCGTACCCATGAATTTGCAAAATTTATTCCCGAATTTAGAGATGAACTCAAATGCATACAACTCAACTAACTTTTCAAGTGAATAATTCGTTCTGACTAAAAGAAATGAGTCTATCTTATCAACTTGGTAGCAACAATTCAAATTAATTCTTTCTTCTTGTCGTCAAGATAATCCAAACATATAGGCTATCATAATTCCCTAAAGATACCAATCAAATATCATTACAAACTGCATTAATTCAAACGAAATATAACATCCAGATTTGACTTGTTGACATAATTCGAGATCATCTGAGTAATGAGAATTAAAATGCGATGCCATACTTGATCTTTCACCGTCTACACTTTTACTAAAATTTATCCCTTCTTGATAGCTAAAAGCTGGATACATAATAAAACTATTCCCATTATTAACATCAAAGCATTGAACTATACTGGAGCCACAACCATCAGATGAATTAGAAGTATTATTTTGCTCTTTCCATGACTACCTTCCCTCAGTGCTCTAATAAGGCAGACTTTACAACCGTAGAGACAAAACAATACCTTAAATACCAATAGTGCACTCTGAAGCAAAAGAGAAAAATCCAATATAGTTCCAGTAACAACAAGTGCAACAACCCGACCTCCAAAAAGCTAAGATCTGTATCAACATGCTCCCGTGATTGTAATAACCTCAAGCCAATGTGTATCATTTGCAGATGGACTATATATGATAAAGTAGACAATAAGAATGATAAGAAAGCCAAGATAAAGAAGTCGAAGAGGTAAAGCGCTACTAAACTCCTGAGAATATAACCCATTTCTATTCTGTCAGAATAGGCAAATTTATGAGCCTTCTGGACATACTCGTCCACATCCAAGCTATTTCTATTGAAAACCATGCGACACAATAAGAACATAACGATTGATAAAGAAATTGATGATACCCCAAAGAATAATCTAGAAGGAGAATATCGATCAGACGCACCGGAACTAACTATGACATAAATAACATAAATTTCATATACATAAAGCAGAGCAACAACCAGTAGAAGAAGAAAAGTAATAACACTTGGATTTTTCCATAGAGTTCTCTATCAAAACATAATTGAATCGAATGCCAATAATATAGCAATGTCGATCTTGATTCAACCAGACTAACAATATCTCTGCCTAAAATTATGATTAGCCAGTATTCCCACATGATAAGAACCACATTTAGAGATAAAACATGTAACACCCTTTACCCGTGTTCAACGTCGGAACAAGGTACAAGGCGTTACCGAATAATAACATTTGTGACTGAACAATTTCAAGGCATAAATTTTTGTTTAAAAATTTAAAACTTTTATTTTATATCATCAAGTCCCTAAAATGGGCCTACGAGGCCCAAAACAGGCTTTGGGAGCGATTCGGGACTAAACTGAAAACTTTTAAAACTATTGAAACATTTAGAAAACTTCCTTGTTTTTGATAGTCACACGCCCGTATGGGCAGGCCGTGTGGTTACACCCGCCCGTGTGGCCCAGGACACATCCGTGTCCTCCACCCGTGTAACTCTCTGTTTATGACGTCATCATTTGTTTTGGATCACACGACCAAGTCACACACCCGTGTGCTACATCGTGTCCTCCACACGGTTGAGACACACGACCGTGTCTTTGTCTGTGTTGTAACACCCCTTACCCGTATTCTATGTCGGAATCGGGTACGAGGCGTTACCGTACTTAAATCACCTTATCGTATCACTTTGGGCTATCAAATTTCATTCCAAATTAAAACTTTCCCATTTACAAACAATACATTCTCATTAAGGGCCTACGAGGCCTTAATCAAGCGTACGGAGGGTCTCGGAACCCAACCGGAAACTTTTTAAAACTTATAAAAATTTTGCTAAATCAGGGCCACACGCCCGTGTAGAGAGAGGGGCACGCCTGTGTCACATCCCACACGCCCGTGTTCGACACCCGTGGTCGACACTGAGTTGCATCACACGGCCTATCACACGCCCGTGTGTCTGGCCCGTGGTCGCCTCTGACTTGAATCACACGGCCAGTCACACGCCCGTGTCCTTCGACCGTGTGGTGAATTAAATTCAAAACTCAGGTGCAGACTTCACACAGCCTGGGCACACGCCCATGTCCCAGGCCGTGCCTTCCACACGGCTGAGATACACGGCCGTGTCTCTGCCCGTGTGTTTACTACATAGCTTACTGATTTGTAAAACTAACATGCAGGGGACACACGGCCTAGCCACACACCCATGGGACTGACCGTGTGTCACACACGGCCTAGACACACGCCCGTGTGCCTACCCGTGTGGACAAGAACAAGGTTATTTGCCAAGCTCTTTATGCCACCCTAACTTACACATCAAAATTCATTCAACAAACCACTAAGCAACTCAATTAAGCAACATACACTTTCATAAATAACTACATACACTTTCATAAATAACTCATCATTTCATAAGTGAGTAATAAAGAGCCATTAACTATGGCCGTATACAAGAGAATTCACTTAAAAGGAACCAACACACTTGGCCAAAATAACAAAACATTTCCACTAAGCCTAGCCCCTATACATGCCATATTCAAAAATGCTAAGTCCAACTATATCGAGTTGAGCTAATAGTGTGGGTGAATCCTCCAGTTAACTTCGTATCCCTTATTGGCTCTTTGACACTATAAAACAAGGGAAAAGAAAGGGGAGTAAGCTTTAAGCTTAGTAAGTTTACATGTAAACAAATAACATCATAGTATGTGCTAAACAATAAATAGCATTACATGCTAAGCAAGAACAATCCATATTCATAACCATGCTTATTCATTTCTTCCCTTCCCATATTCCAACCATATCACAACTTAATGCTCGCATTTATTAACATACATCCCTGCACTTAACACCACAAAGCCACATGATACAATATATCATAATTTCTCAATAAACCATTCATAATACCAATCACTCGGTGGTTTCGCACTTAACCCACCATCTATCTTTAATCGGGTGGTATTGCACATAGCCCACCAAAAAGGATAGTTACAGTGGTATCGCACATAGCCCACCAAATGATAATACAAATGATGGTATCGCACACAGCCCATCGTAATTAAGTAATAAGGTAGTATCGCACTTAACCCACCAATTATTACTACGGGTGTTATTTCACATTTGCATCTCTATTTCGTCATTCATACGAAAATTATTCAAAATCTACCAAATTCAATCCACTTGAATCATATACGTTCTCAATCATACAACGCACCATTAAGAAACAACATGTGTATATAAGATGTATCGTTTATACATAAACTTACCTCGGTGCAAAACGCGTTAATCAACGGTTTAATTTGTAACCTTGCCTTTTCCCCGGTCAAGGTTAATTTCGCGCTCTTCTTGATCTATAACAATAAAATTCACGCATTTAAGACATTTATGATCATAATGCATCATAATCTCTACTTAGGCAAAAATGACCATTTTGCCCTTACACTTTGGCAAAATTACGATTTTGCCCCTAGGCTCGTAAATCATTTTTCAACACATTTTCTCATTAAACAAGCCTAGCTGAACATTTATTTCTCTTACAACTACTCACAAATCCAACTATTTCATGCACTTATGACACAATTTCAATCTTTGCATTCAAGTCCTATTTAGGTGTTTCCATGCTAACACCTTTCACAAAAGTTGTTTCTCATCTCCCTAACATTCATTTTCTTCCATAAAAACTCAGATAACAACATAAACTCTCTCATGGCAAGTCCCTAGACTTTCAACCATATTGCAAATTAGTCCCCTCACTAGCTAGCTTAAGCTTTGGGGACTCTAAAAATACAAAAATTATCAACTAAAACCATCAAAATCACTTACTAGCAAGGAGATAGCTTGGCTTAAAGTTTGAGCTTAAAAAACTCTATTTTCTCTTCAAATTTTTGGTGCAAGAAGGAGAGTGAATAGTGAAAGATGATATCTTTTCTTTTTAGCATTTTTTATTCATCTTTTATCACCTAATGTCACCAAATTTGACTAAAATTAATGCTCTTGTCCCCTAGCTTCCTATGGCCGGCCAACACACTCAATATGGCCTAATTGTTTTAAGGACCTCCAATTTAATATTCTATGGCTATTAAACACCTCTACCTTGAAAAATAGAACTTTCGCCCTTTATGCGATTTAGTCCTTTTTCAAAATTTAGCATGCTATCTCTAGAATTAAAGTACCAAAACTTTCATATAGCCATATATTAATACCATAACACATAAAATAACATCAAAATAATTTTCCTCAACCTCAAGTTAGTGGTTCCGAGACCACTATTCCGACTAGCCCCAAAATCGGGCTGTTACAACTCTCCCCTCCTTTAGAGATTTTCCTCCCCGAAAATCTTACCGGTAAAAAGGTTTGGATATTGTTCTCTCATGGCTTCTTCCGGTTCCCACGTAGCCTCTTCTACACCATGTTTTTACCATAACACCTTCACTAAAGTTATACTCTTATTCCTCAGCTGTTTAACTTCTCGAGCCATAATCTTAATTGGCTCCTCTTCATAAGTCATGTCCGATCGTATCTCGATTTCTGATAGAGGGATAACATGCGAAGGATCGGAATGATATCGCCTTAACATCGATACATGAAACACGTTGTGTATTTTCTCTAACTCTACCGGCAAAGCCAACTGATATGCCACTGCCCAATCCTTTCAATAACCTCATACGGCCTTATGAATCGTGGACTCAATTTGCCCTTCCGACCAAATCTCAATATTTTCTTCCATGGGGATACTTTCAGAAATACTTTGTCTCCCACTTGAAACTCGATTTCTTTCCTTTTCATATCTGCATACGACTTTTGTTGATCCGATGCGACTTTCAGACTATTACGGATCACCTTCACTCTCTCCTCGGTTTCCTTAACTAGATCAACCCCATGAATTTGTTTCTCACTAAGTTCGGTCCAATAAAAGGGGGTCCGACACTTGCGACCATACAAGGTTTCGTACGGCGCCATCCGTATACTCGACTGATAACTGTTGTTGTATGCAAACTCAACCAAAGGTAGGTATCTTTCCCAACTACCTTCGAACTCTAGCACACAGCATCGGAGCATATCTTCAAGAACTTGAATTACCCTTTCAGATTGACCATCGGTTTGGGGGATGAAACGCAGTACTAAAATTCAACCTTGTACCCAAGGCTTCCTGCAGCTTCTTCCAAAACCTCGAAGTAAATCTCGGATCTCTATCCGAGATAATAGATACGGGCACTTCGTGCAATCTCACCACCTCAGCAATATACAACTCGACCAACTTATCAAGTACAAAATAAACACGCATCGGTATAAAGTGAGCCGACTTCGTTAGTCTATCAACAATAACCCACACAAGATCTTTCTTTTTCGGAGTGATAGGAAACCCCGTCACAAAATCCATGGTGATCCGATCCCACTTCCACTCGGGAACCATCACTGGCTGAAGCAATCCCGATGGTACTTGCTGCTCAACTTTCACTTGCTGACAGATCAAACATCTTGTCACAAACTCAGAGATGTCTCTTTTCATACCCGGCCACCAATAAAGTTGCTTCAAATCATTGTACATTTTCGTGCTACCGGGATGTACTGATAAATGACCATTGTGTGCTTCATGCAAAATTTTCTGTAACACCCCGAATTTTGTAGTGTGTAGGTGTGTTGGAGAAGCTCTGGGTTTGAGTTTTGTGGTGGAGGATTCTTAATTTAATTAATTAAGGAATCAGGGTTGTGAGTAGTGGGCTTTTAAATAAAAATAAGTGAAAAATGGCACAAAGAAGCCTGTGGTGAAGTGGCTAAGTGACGCCACTAGGGTGTAGAGAGGTGGCGACATATGCATGCAGGGAGGTTTGAGGTTCGAGTGCTAGCTTAGTTTTATTTTGGAATTTAATTTTAGGCTTCTAGAAGGCTGGAAGTGGCGTGTAGAGGGACTCTAAGGAGAAGTGATCAGTAGAGAGAATTTAGGAGAAGGATAAGGGAGATATCATGGAGAAAAATTAGGAGATGAGCAGTGGATGAAGTGGTGCCAAATTGGACTTTAGGGGTGGCTAAGTTTCGGCTATAGGCTATATAAATGTGTGTGTGCCGAATCTGGGGTCCTACGTAATGCCGAATTTTCCATTCTTTTTCTTTCTTTTCTTCCCCTCAATCGGTTCCTCCCATAGCCAAACTCTCCCATTGCCAAAATCTCCTAAAGCCGAATTCCTTTATGCCAAATTCTCTCATAGCCAAACTCTTCTATAGCCGAATTACCACCATCTTTTCTCTTGCTGAAATTCCTAATAGTGCCGAATCTTGGTGGTTTTTCCTCCATCACAAATCGATTGTTACCTACTCTCAGTCAAGTGTTGAAAGCCGAATCTAGTTAATAACTATCTAGGCCGCAGGATCAAAAGGGGATTTGGTAAGTATTCGGTTAACCTGTTTTGTACATTTTGCTAAAAGCTGAAAGGCTATCTAGCTGTCCTATCGTTAACTCTGTGATAACAAGGATAAGGTTCAAAGATCGCAAGCGTGGTAGGATCGTTAGCAAGGGTAAGTGTACTCAACTCGATTGTGGTTTAAGTGAATGGTCGAATGTGAGTTTGATCTATAGGGGTGACTTGTGTGGATTATGAGTCACTCGAATCTTGATGGTGTGTGTGTGAGTGCAGATCTAGGAGATACTCCTGATTAGTAGCTAAGGAAGGGCTATTAGAACCCGGTGGCACACGGTAAGGTTACGGTAAGGTTTCAGCTTTTGGTAGATATTTTGTTTAAGTATGGGTGATTGATTGAAGGTTGGTTGGTTGTAGGTTCAATACCAAGGATAATACAAAGACGTCATAAAGTAACTGTGTGTGTACAAACACTACACACACATGATATCGGCAATGCCAGAAAGCCAAAAAGCCGAAAGTGGCTAAATGGGCCCGGTGGGCCCTGAGGCTAAGTTGGATGAAATTGATTGATTTGATTATATGAATTGAGTTAGGCATGCATGTTACATGATCTGGAATTGTTTTGGGCCTAACGGGCCATATGAATGAGATTTGGGTCTAATGGGCCATAAGGATGTGAATTGGGCTTAATGGGTTATATGAACGTGAAATGGGCTTGATGGGCTTTATGAAGACGTAGACAAGTATGCTAGGGTTTAATGGACTTTAGGCCTAGTTCTGAACAACTCTCAAACTGCATAAAACTTAATTCTAATAATTAAACATGTCCGTGGACAAGTCGCTGGGTTAGAGTGTGGCAATGGACATATGCATGTCTAGGAGTGGATCTAATGAGAGCTTGGTACTTAAGCGGTCCTAGTGGCCCACCTCCTCTTCTCTGGAATCCTACCTGGTGCATAGTGTCTGTTCACTTTAGCCGCAAGGACTTGTTAATGGGCCAAAGTTCATAACTAAAACCCGAGAGGGACCAAAATACCCTTAGATTTGTAAAATTACTAAAATACCCCAGATTTGAAATTTACCAAAATATCCTTAGATTTGAAAAATTACTAAAATACCCCTAATTGTAAAATTACCAAAATACCCTTGACTTGCGAAATCACCAAAATATCCCTGATTTACAAAATTAACTAAATACCCCTGTAGAGTAGATTTACGGAAATACCCTTGGGTAGTGAAATGACTAAAATGCCCCTAAGTGCCGAATGTGTGAGAATATGTATGTTGCATTCATGAAATATATGTTGCACTTGGGTGGGTTTTTATGATACGGAGGAAGATTTGAGGATCGCATAGTCGCTTGACGACCGTGGATCTACCGGTGGCTTTAAGCCCATTATAGCGACTTTCTTTGCAACGTTTGAGTAGTGCATTCTTTGGTGCCACCTTTGGTGTGTAGGGATGGGTGGGTTGATATTTATATCCCCACGGTGTGTAGGGTTGGAAGGGAAATGGTGTGAAGGGTTGGATTTGGGATGGGTGCATTGCATTCATGTGATACTGATGTGATATGAGGTCATTATGGGCTAAGGCCCAAGACCACCGTTTTGATAGGGCTTAGGCCCAATGTGATAATTGTATGATTGATTGGATTACCAAGGGTCGTACACACTGAGTTTCGAAACTCACCCCTTTTATTAAATGTTTCAAGCGATCCTTAGTAAACGGCTCGACGTGGGAGAGGACTCGGAGATGGCCACACTACAAGACATTTAGAAGTTTTATTTATTTGTTTCAAAAGACATTATTTTAATTGCTTTGTTTTCATTAGATGTAATAAGGCCTTGTACTCCGTTTTGACTTTGGATTTTGAGTTTTGTTGTTTCAACTGTTTACTTAATTATTAAACCTGAGTAATTTCTTATGTTTAAACATGATTTTCGAGATACTTAAAATAATTAAATGGGCTTTTATCGCTACTTAACAAGGTGTCAAGGATTTTGGGCTTTTAGGCCATAAATTTTAACTTAGCAAAATCGTTTTGAGTTATGCCTTTGATGTGACATTCCCAGATTCGGCCATAACGCCTGGGCCGGGGCTGGGGCTGTTACATTTTCCGAATCAACTCATCATCTTTAGGTACACAAATCCTGTCGCGAAACATCAAACAACCATCTGAACTCACCCGAAAGTCAGAATCTTTTCCTGATTCATACTTAGCTCTCATAACTTGCAACTCATTATCATTCTTTTGAGCTTCACAAATCTGTTGAATAAATAGCGGTCTAGCCCTCAACTCGACCAATATGGTACCATCCTCAAACAATGCTAAGCTAGTACTCATAGCCCTCAAAGCATACAAGGATTTCCTACTCAAGGCATCCGCAACCACATTCACCTTTCCAGGATGGTAATCAATTACTAGCTCATAGTCCTTCAATAATTCGAGCCACTGCCGTTGCCGCAAATTCAATTCCTTTTGATCCATTAAGTACTTCAAACTCTTATGATCGGTGAAGATTCGACACTTCTCACCATATAAATAATGACGCCAAATCTTTAATGCGAAAACAATCACTGCCAACTCCAAATCATGAGTCGAATAATTATTCTCATGCAATTTTAGTTGTCTCGAGGCATAAGCTACTACCTTACCCTCTTGCATCAACACACAACCGAGCCCATTAAATGACGCATCACTGTAGACCACAAATTCCTTCCCCGACTCGGGTTGTACCAAAACCGACGCCTCGATCAACAATGTTTTCAATCTCTTGAAACTCTGATGACATTTTTTAGTCCATTCAAACTTAACATCTTTATGCAACAATCTCGTCATCAGGGTAGCAATCATGGAAAAGCCCTTCACAAACCGCCTGTAGTACCCCGCTAAACCCAAAAAGCTTCTAACTTCTGACACATTTCTTGGCGGTTTCCACTCTAAAATAGCCGAGATCTTATTCGAATCAACTCTAATACCATCACCCGACACAATGTGTCCTAAGAATCCGACCTCTCAGAGCCAAAACTCACTCTTGCTAAATTTAGCGTATAACTCTTTGTTTCTTAATGTCTACAAAACAATCCTCAGATGCTCTGCATGATCACTCTCATCCCGAGAATAAATCAGTATATCATCGATGGAGACAACTACAAACTTGTCCAAATACGGTCGAAAGACTCGGTTCATTAAATCCATAAAAATCACAGGAGTGTTTGTTAAACCAAATGGCATGACAAGAAACTCATAATGACCATACCTCGTTCGAAATGCAGTTTTCGGTATATCTTGCTCCTTGACTCTTAACTGGTAATAACCAGACCTTAGGTCTATCTTGGAGAACACCGTAGCTCCTTTTAGTTGGTCAAACAAATCGTCTATCCTTGGCAAAGGATACTTATTCTTCACGGTCACTTTGTTGAGTTGTCTATAGTCTGTGCACAATCTCATCAACCCATCTTTCTTCTTCACAAAAAGTACAGGAGCACCCCACGGTGAGTAGCTCGGTCTTGCAAAACCCTTATCCATTAACTCTTGCAACTGAACCTTCAGTTCTTTCAACTCTAAAGGTGCCATCCTATACGGAGCAACCGAAATAGGTGCCGCTCCTGGAATTAACTCAATCCCAAACTCGACCTCTCTAACTGGAGGTAATCCGGGTAACTCTTCCGGAAACACATCTAAATATTTTCCTACCACCGGCACTGATTCAATCTTTACCCCTGACTCTTGAGTATTCAGCACAAAGGCGAGATAGGATTCGTATCCTTTCCTCAAATATCTCTCAGCTACCATAGATGAAATTATCATAGGCATACTATCTGACCTACCTGATTCAACCCGAATAACAAACCCATTTTCACATTTCAATTCAATAAATTTACTACCGCAGTTCACTAAAACACTATGAGTAGTCAACCAATCCATACCAAGAATCAAGTCAAATTCATCAAATGGCAACAACATAAGATTTGCCGGAAAACAATGACCTCTAATTGTCAAGGGACAATTCCTACACACTTTGTCAACTAGCACATACTTGCCTAACGGGTTTGACACCTTTACTACAAACTCCATAGACTCAACAATCATACTCATACTAGATGCCAATCTCATGCAAATGTATGAATGGGTAGACCCCGGATTAATCACAGCAATAATAGAGGTATCATGAAGAGAAAAAGTACCCGTTATCACGTCTGGTGATGATGCCTCTTCGCGAGCGCGAATGGCATAAGTCCTTGCAGGAGCTCAACCCTCCAGTCTCATAGTAGAATCTCGAGGTGCACCTCTACTACTAGTCCCTCCTCCTGGGTTCTTTTGTGATCTACTCCTTGAAGATTCATTGCTAGATCTTATCTCTTGCTTCCTTTCCTTGTCATCCCTCTCAGGACAATTCCGGATGAAATGATCGGCCGAACCACACTTGTAACAGTTTTAGTTATTCCCCCAACAATCCCCAATGTGTTGCCTTCCACAATTTGGACACTCCGGTTTGGACTTTGGATTGCCCACACTTGCCATCGAGGTAGTCTAGACTTTCGAGCCCGAGTAGGTGTTACCTCGATCTCGATGTGAATATCCAACTGGCGCAGTCGTCCGAGGGTAGTAAAACATATCACATTTAACCATTTCCAAACCATTCAAGACATACCATAATAGCCTCATACTATTATGTACCTAAAACACATCACAATTGACCATTTTCAAGCCAACAAATTGTACCATCAAGCCATATACTTTCATTATCAAAAAGTGACCAAAAGAACTTACCTAAACAAAACCATACATAAACATCAAGGCACAAACATGCTTAATTATCATTTTCAAACTATCATCAACATGCTAAGAGAACCTTATAAACAAGCACTATAAAGTTACCAAAACAACATGACTTGGTAAGGCATCAAGATGTACCAAACCAATATAGCTTTCCAAAGCTTATACCTGCCAAGACATCATTCGCACATACACCATAATACCATTAAAAAGCACCCTATACATGCCATTATAAACCTTAGCCAAATTACTCAAAAACTATCGAATTATCCACTGGATAGTGTGATAGATCTTCGACAAGTTTCCAACCGATCGAGCTTCAGATAATCTAAAAAAAAGGAAATAACTCCATAAGCAATGAATTCTTAGTAAGCTCATATAAACTTTAAACATAATATACCATTTCAATAATGAACTTTATAGAATAAGTATAAACCTTTACCAAAGCCATAAGATTAATAAAGCCTATATAACACCATCAAACTCACACGTTGTCATACTTGTTCATGATTCATATGAAATCAACCATATATATAAACATAACATTTAATTCACCATTGTTACCATACGATCATGTTCCATTCCATTTGCTTACTTACCGTTTCTAATACCATGAGTTTAATATAAGCCTATTCAAGCATCATCAAGCTCACATATTAGTAGATTCATTGACAATCATATAAACTCATTTATAACATAAATAGATTTCATAAGATACATTACATAAGCTTCAACCTTTTCATATAGTTATGAACCTTTCCATTAAGTCACTTACCGTTCCATTCCTATTCTTACATGTTGAACCATCCAAAATTTCATTGGATACTCTGGAAAGCTCACACGAAGTGTGCCTTTACATATAACCGTAACCTTTCCTTTACATCAATGCTCACATGAGCTATGAAATGGACCTGCTCATATGAGCTGCGGGTCAGAATGTCAGCTACACGATGTTGCTCACACGAGTTGTGGAGAATCTGCAACAAATGCAGGACCTTAGCCATCGATAGGACATTCAAGACAAGCACCCAAAACATGAAATCCCCAATGACATGTCATTTGTATCCTGAGAATTCTTAAGGTTCAACTGGGATTTGATAACCATCAATACATCATGGCATAAATTTATTTATACTTAATTTCATTTGTTTCATAACAATTTAATAGCATTCAAATTTAACTAACATTACAACAATTACAGTTCATACGAACTTACCTAACTAAATCGCAACAATGACTAAGTATAGGGGTTATTTGGTAATTTTCTCTTTTCCTCGATTTTCCACTCATTCTTAATCTAAAATAATAATTCCATTCAGTTCACTATTTCTAACAGAAAAATCAATTCAATTTCTGCAATTAAGTTCTTTTGACATTTTTATAAAATTGCCCCCAACATTTTACTTTTATACAATTTAGTCCCTAAGTTCAAAACATGCAAATTAACCATTTTTATTCAATTAATCTCATTATAGCATTTAAAATATTTAATTTAGCTTAAAACCCATTATAATGAAAATTTACAAAATTACCCTCAAAGTTTACCCTTTTGTAATTTAGTCCCTAAACCCGAAATTTGCAATTTCATCATCTCTAAATAAAATTCATGCAAACTAATTTTTACCTATTTTTATAACAGCCCATATTTATCATTCATTTGTAATATTTTTCGTTAATTTTACCGTTTTCATAAATAAGTCCTTCTACCTTAAAATCATCAAAATTTACTTAATAAAACATGTTTATTTAACAACTAAACTTAATAATCTATCATAAAATTTAAAAACATATCAAATCCATTCATAACATAATCTACAACATTAATCAATTTTACAAATTGACCCCCGGGTTAGTTGGACCCAGTTGCAACGATCTCAAAAACATAAAAATCATGAAAAACGAAATAAAAATTCACTTACATGCTAGACTTTGGTGTTGGCCGATCCTTGGAAGTTTTTTAACAATGGCTTCCCAAACTATGTTTTCTAATTTTCGGTGGTGGAAGCAAAAATGGAAGATAGTGGCCATTTGTTTTATTTTAACTTACCTTTTTTTATTAATGTAATATTTTTAACTAATAAAATTTCCAAGTTAAACACTCCACCGACCATCCATACATATAAAAAGGATCTTAATACAATATAAGTCCTCCCATATTTATTAATTAAGTCATTTAATTAATAAAATTTTATAGTTATTAAGTTTTACATCTTTTACGATTTAGTCCTTTTTAATTAATTAATTGTCTAAACATTAAAATTCCTTAACGAAACTTTAATACAACCTTAATAACACTCCATAAATATATAATAAAATATTTACAGCTCGATTTATAGAAATGAAGTCCCGATACCTCATTTTCTAAAACCACTTGACTTTAGGGTCATACCACTTGAACCTAATTATTCATTCAAATAGCATAAATTGCCGATTCAAAAATTATTTTAATACCATATTTAACTCGTAAAAATTTAATAATAAAAATTAAGAACTTACTCGTTGGATTTGTGGCCCCAAAACCATTATTTTCGACACCACTGAAAAACGAGTTGTTATAATATATTCTTCTCTAGTTGAAACTGAAATAGATACCTGACTTGACTGAACAAGTTTGATGCTTTCCTTTAGTAGCTTCAACATTAGTAGTACAACTACCGAGAAATTCTTACTAAATCACCTGTTGAAACATAATTGAAAAACCTGGATCATCAAGTTTCTGATACATTAGATAATTCATAGTGTTTAGCTAAAATTCATAATTTTCATAACAGACTCTCAGCTGATAAACATTCCAAATATTCTAATCCAACTAACTTGTTGTCGCTCTATTTACCTAGCATACCAGGGTTCTATATTCCATTTCATGAAAAGCTTCAGATAGTATCATTTATATACAAGTGTATAGTTGCTACTTTCAAGACGATTTTAACCCATAATGACATTTCCCGATTATCTCTGATCGGGTTGATATATCCCTGTATCATGTCTTCTAGAATATGAATTTATCATTTTGGTTGTCCTTCTGTTTACCCGTGAATTCGCAAAATTTATTCCCGAATTTAGAGATGAACTCAAATGCATACAACTCAACTAACTTTTCAAGTGAATAATCCGTTCTGACTAAAAGAAATGAGTCTATCTTATCAACTTGATAGCAACAATTCAAATTAATTCTTTCTTCTTGTCGCCAAGATAATCCAAACATATAGGCTATCATAATTCCCTAAAGATACCAATCAAATATCATTACAAACTGCATTAATTCATACGAAATATAACATCCAGATTTGACTTGTTGACATAATTCGAGATCATCTGAGTAATGAGAATTAAAATGCGATGCCATACTTGATCTTTCACCGTCTACACTTTTACTACAATTTATCCCTTCTTGATAGCTAAAAGCTGGATACATAATAAAACTATTCCCATTATTAACATCAAAGCATTGAACTATACTGGAGCCACAACCATCAGATGAATTAGAAGTATTATTTTGCTCTTTCCATGACTACCTTCCCTCAGTGCTCTAATAAGACAGACATTACAACCGTAGAGACAAAACAATACCTTAAATACCAATAGTGCACTCTGAAGCAAAAGAGAAAAATCCAATATAGTTCCAGTAACAACAAGTGCAACAACCCGACCTCCAAAAAGCTGAGATCTGTATCAACATGCTCCCGTGATTGTAATAACCTCAAGCCAATGTGTATCATTTGTAGATGGACTATATATGATAAAGTAGACAATAAGAATTATAAGAAAGCCAAGATAAAGAAGTCAAAGAGGTAAAGCGCTACTAAACTCCCGAGAATATAACCCATTTCTATTTTGTCAGAATAGGTAAATTTATGAGCCTTCTGGACATACTTATCCACATCCAAGCTATTTCTATTGAAAACCATGCGACACAATAAGAACATAACGATTGATAAAGAAATTGATGACACCCCAAAGAATAATCTAGAAGGAGAATATCGCTCAGACGCACCGGAACTAACTATGACATAAACAACATAAATTTCATATACATAAAGCAGAGCAACAACTAGTCGAAGAAGAAAAGTAACAACACTTGGATTTTGCCATAGAGTTCTCTATCAAAACATAATTGAATCGAATGCCAAAAATATAGCAATGTCGATCATGATTCAACCAGACTAACAGTATCTCTGCCTAACATTATGATTAGCCAGTATTCCCACATGATAAGAACTACATTTGGAGATAAAATATGTAACACCCTTTACCCGTGTTCAACGCCGGAACAGGGTACAAGGCGTTACCGGACAATAACATTTGTGACTGAACAATTTCAAGGCATAAATTTTTGTTTAAAAATTTAAAACATTTATCTTATATCATCAAGTCCCTAAAATGGGCCTACGAGGCCCAAAACAGGCTTTGGGAGCGATCCGGGAGTAAATCGAGAACTTTTAAAACTATTGAAACATTTAGAAAATTTCATTGTTTTGGATAGTCACACGCCCGTGTGGGCAGGCTGTGTGGTTACACCCGCCCGTGTGGCCCAGGACACGCCCGTGTCCTCCACCCTTGTAATCATTCTTTTTGGATCACACGACCAAGTCACACACCCGTGTGCTAGATCATGTCCTCCACACGGCTGAGACGCACGGCCGTGTCTCTTCCTGTGTTATAACACCCCTTACCCGCATTCTATGCTGGAATCGGGTACGAGGCATTACCGTACTTAACTCACCTAATCGTACCATTTTGGGCTATCAAATTTCATTCCAAATTAAAACTTTCCCATTTACAAACAATACATTCTCATTAAGGGCCTACGAGGCCTTAATCAAGCGTACGGAGGGTCTCGGAACCCAACCAAAAACTTTTTAAAACTTATAAAAATTTTGCTAAATCAGGGCCACACGCCCGTGTAGAGAGAGGGGCATGCCCGTGTCACATCACACACGCCCGTGTTCGACACCTGTGGTCGACACTAACTAACATCACACGGCGTATCACACGCCCTGTGTCTACCCGTGGTCGCCTCTGACTTGTATCACACGGCAAGTCACACGCCCGTGTCCTTCGACCGTGTGGTGAATTAAATTCCAAACTCAGGTGCAGACTTCACACGGCCTGGGCACACGCCCGTGTCCCTGGCCGTACCTTTTACACGGCTGAGACACACGACCATGTCTCTGCCTGTGTGTTTACTACAGAGCTTACTGATTTGTAAAACTAACATGTAGGGGACACACGGCCTAGCCACACACCCATGGGACTAACCGTGTGTCTCACACGGCCTAGACACACGCCCGTGTGCCTACCCGTGTGGACAAGAACAAGGCTATTTGCCAAGCTCTTTATGCCACACTGACTCACACATCAAAATTCATTCAACCAACCACTAGGCAACTCAATTAAGCAACATACACTTTCATAAATAACTCATAATTTCATAAGTGAGTAATAATGAGCCATTAACTATGGCCGTATACAAGAGAATTCACTTAAAAGGAACCAACACACTTTGCCAAAATAACAAAACATTTCCACTAAGCCTAGCTCCTATACATGCCATATTCAAAAATGCTAAGTCCAACTATACCGAGTTGAGCTGATAGTGTGGGTGAATCCTCCAGTTAACTTCGTATCCCTTATCGGCTCTTTGACACTATAAAACAAGGGAAAAGAAAGGGGAGTAAGCTTTAAGCTTAGTAAGTTTACATGTAAACAAATAACATCATAGTATGTGCTAAACAATAAATAGCATTACATGTTAAGCAAGAACAATCCATATTCATAACCATGCTTATTCATTTCTTCCCTTACCACATTCCAACCATATCACAACTTAATGCTCGCATTTATTAACATACATCCCTGCACTTAACACCACAAAGCCACATGATACAATACATCATAATTTCTCAATAAACCATTCATAATACCAATCACTCGGTGGTTTCGCACTTAGCCCACCATCAATCTTTAATCGGGTGGTATCGCACATAGCCCAACAAAAAGGATAGTTACGGTGGTATCGCACAGAGCCCACCAAATGATAAAACAAACGATGGTATCGCACACAGCCCATCGTAATTAAGTAATAAGGTAGTATCGTACTTAGCCCACTAATTATTACTACGGGTGTTATTTCACATTTGCATATCTATTTCGTCATTCATAAGAAAATTATTCAAAATCTACCAAATCCAATCCACTTGA
Organism: Gossypium sturtianum; assembly: GCA_025698515.1. NCBI lineage: Eukaryota > Viridiplantae > Streptophyta > Magnoliopsida > Malvales > Malvaceae > Gossypium > Gossypium sturtianum. Next base: position 68,565,700 of record CM046947.1, on the reverse strand, counting down.
ATCATACACGTTCTCAATCATACAACGCACCATTAAGCAACAACATGTGTATATAAGATGTATCGTTTATACATAAACTTACCTCGGTGCAAAACGCGTTAATCAACGGTTTAATCTGTAACCTTGCCTTTTTCTCGGTCAAGGTTAATTCCGCGCTCTTCTTGATCTATAACATTAAAATTCACGCATTTAAGACATTTATGATCGTAATGCATCATAATCTCTACTTAGGCAAAAATGACCATTTTGCCCTTACACTTTGGCAAAATTATGATTTTGCCCCTAGGCTCGTAAATCATTTTTCAACACATTTTCTCATTAAACAAGCCTAGCTGAACATTTATTTCTCTTACAACTACACACAAATCCAACTATTTCATGCACTTATGACACAATTTCAATCTTTACATTCAAGTCCTATTTAGGCGTTTCCATGCTAACACCTTTGACAAAAGTTGTTTCTCATCTCCCTAAAATTAATTTTATTCCATAAAAACTCAGCTAACAACATAAACTCTCTCAGCGAAAGTCCCTAGATTTTCAACCATATTGCAAATTAGTCCCCTCACTAGCTAGCTTAAGCTTTGGGGACTCCAAAAATACAAAAATTATCAACTAAAACCATCAAAATCACTTACTAGCAAGGAGATAGCTTGGCTGAAAGTTCAAGCTTCAAAAACTCTATTTTCTCTTCAAATTTTCGGTGGAAGAAGGAGAGTGAATAGTGAAAGATGATATCTTTCCTTTTTAGCATTTTTTTATTCATCTTTTATCACCTAATGTCACCAAATTTGACTAGAATTAATGCTCTTGTCCCCCTAGCTTCCTATGGCCGGCCAACACACTCAATATGGCCTAATTGCACTTTAAATACCTCCAATTTAATATTCTATGGCTATTAAACACCTCTACCTTGAAAAATAGAACTTCCGCACTTTATGCGATTTAGTCCTTTTTCACAATTTAGCATGCTATCGCTAGAATTAAAGCACCCAAATTTTCATATAGCCATATATTAATACCATAACACATAAAATAACATCAAAATAATTTTCCTCAACCTCGGATTAGTGGTCCCGAGACCACTATTCTGACTAGCCCCAAAATCAGGCTGTTACATGTGTGGTCAAAAAGTTGGCTATTTTCCAAGCCAATTTCTACCCTATCATGTCCCTACTTGAGTATAACTCTAATGAAACATTTCATGACATATTAAAGCTACCAAAACACACTCCACACACACCTAACGAGTCTTAGCATACAATTTACTGAGCCCTGGAATGCATCCCCATGGGTTTATAGCATAACCAATTTATTTGGTCACATTAAATGACCTTATACAACAATGAACTCCGAACATCAAGGTTAATTATTCTAGGACAACTCATAGTAACATACACACATGACCAAGTTCCCTATACATGCCATAACCCTAAGTATAACATCATCGATACCTAAATTGTAAGCTTGATAGTGTGATAGATTCTCCGGCGACTTCCAACCCGAGCTAACCTGAGTACATTATAAACACGGAAAACAACGGAGTAAGCTATAAAGCTTAGTAAGTACGTATTTAAATAATAAAAAATTGATTACAATGCTTTTAACAATCCTCATTGTAAGCTCTCAAGATAATACCATCATTATTACATAAAATTTCACAATTCATTTATGTTCATCTTGAGCTATTTACTTGAGTTACAGTCACTAAATTATTTTTATCCGGAGCTACGGAACTCTAAATTAAGATCATCTAATTTTCCCTGAAACTAGACTCACATATATTTTTACCATAATAGTTCCAGAATTTTTGGTTCATCCAATCAGTGCAGTTTATTCTTTAAAGTCTCCCATATTTCGCTGTCTGACAGTTCCGACCCCTCTTCACTAAAAATTAAGTATCTCATTGTAAAAAACTCGAATGATGTTACCATTTGTTTTTATTGAAAATAGACTCATCAAGAAATTCAAGAATATAAATTTTATCCCATTATTATTTTTGTACAATTTTTAATGAATTTCCCAAGTCAGAATAGGGGATTCTGAGATCATTCTAACCCTATCTCACTAAAGTCCAAATATCTCACCATATGAAATTGTTTTGCTTATCCTATTTCTTTTATGTAGAAATAGACTCAATAAGATTTAATTTCATATCTCATTCAACCTCTAATTCAATTTCCACCATTTTTGGTGAGTTTTCAAAGTGATACAACTGCTGCTGTCCAAACTGTTCTATTGCTAATTTAATCTTTCATGTTTCCTTTATATTAATTTTTCATTTACACACATATAACACCAAAGTATATCCATGGTTAGCCATTCCAATAACTAGTCATTATCAAATATTTACAAGCCAATCATTGGCCAATTTAACCTATTCATCAACAGCAAAGACTTAAACGTATCATTTCTCAATTTAATTTGGCCTAAAAGCCTCACACACGATCATCAATCACATTTACTATGTATTCATACCTCATAAGCATGGACTTATAATCACAAGGTCATTCTCATAGGTATAACTTACTCGTTTACATTCTTACCAAAATTCGATTACATACCGAGCACATTGCTCATGAGTGTATACATACATATACCTACACTTAATCGTCAGATAATCACATTCATTTACACTTTAGTCATTTTTCATCTTTAACATAAATTTTAATTCTTTACCCCGTTGAACCATTTGGAATATCGAAGGATACTTGGAAATTGTCATACACGTAGTAGGATGCCAATGCCATATCCCAGATATGGTCTTACACTGGCTCTCATAATGTGGCCAATGCCATTTCCCCGACATGGTCTTACACTAGCACACATATCACCCAAATGTAATGGCATTTGTATCCTATCTATTCCTAAGGTTCAACCGGGATTCTCATTCTTGATTCTTAGCCAAATCATCATCAATTGAATCTGTAGAAACATATATATACAATTCATGCAATATCAAAATATTAATTACATAATATAATGTTGTATTATTTACACACGAACTTACCTCGACTTAAAATGGCGAAAGGGACCGAGTCGTCCAATATTCGTCTTTCCCCCATTCTAAGTCCGAAACTCGTTTTTCTTTATCTAAAATATCACATTTGACTTATTTAGTTATTATACTATTCAATTCAGTCCAAAAATCATATTATGGCAAAATTACATTTTTGCCCCTAAACTTTGTCATATTTACACTTTTGCCCCTAGGCTCATAAAATGATTTTTATTCAATTTTCATGTATTTTAGGCCTTGCCAAACAATTTTCATATCTATAGCAGTCCACAATTTGCATTATTTCACACCTTTACCACCTATTTTACAACTTTTACAAAATGGTCCATTTTAGGTGTTTTCGTGAAAATCACTTAACAAAAGTTGTTTATTTAACAACCAAGATTCATTTTATTCCATGAAAATGCAGCAAACAACATGAATGATCTCATGGAAAAACCCTAGACTTTCAACCATTTTGCAAAATAGTCCCCTAATTAGCTAGATTAAGTTACAAGGGTTCCAAAAATACAAAAATCATCAAAAATGGCCATCAAAATCACTTACTTGTGAGAGTTAGAAGCTACTGAAATTTTCAAGCTTTCATTTCCATTTACTTGGGTAAGAATCGGTGGAGAAGAAAGAGAAATAAAAAAGATGGTAGCTTTTTGTTATTTTGTCCTATTACCCTATTAACTTATTTACCAAATTAAACCTTTTAATAACTTCACCAAATCCACCTACTACATCTCCATATTTGTCTCCTCACTTTTCTATTGGTATAATTACCATGCAAGTGCTCAAACTTTTCAATTCTATAGTTATTTAGTGCCTTTATCAATTAGACCTCAAGTTTTGCACCTCACGCGATTTAGTCCTTTTTATCAAATTGAGCACTCAAACGAGGAAAATTTCTTTATCAAAATTTCACACAACTTTAGTATCATACTATAGACACCAAAATAATAATAAAATAATTTTTTCAATGTCGGATTTGTGGTCCCGCAACCACTGTTCCGACTAGGCCCAAAATCAGGATGTTATAAAACAACTACATATACTATTAAGAACAAAACAGCACATAGAATACCCAGAAGAGATCATTGTAAGATACCCGGCCATAATGATTGCATTTAGATCTATTTATATTACAAACACGACTCCACTGTCTACTAAAGTCATCAATGATCTCACATTATTCTATTCCACTAAAGAAATCAATTCAGAAGAAATTCCAGTTAACCCGTTCTTTAGATACCATACCTGATAAAGTCGATTACCAGTGAATAACTTCTTCTTTTAACAGTGATGTTGTACATCCCGAATAGTCTTCAGAAAGATCTAATATCTCATCTAGAACTCATTCAACTGCTGAACTCTTTGGATCCTTTTTTAAAGACTTAATCAATATAAATCTTATGAATATTCTGTTATATTAGACTTTGAAGAAAATGGGTGGAAGTCGTGAACCCACAAAATTTGATTCTAATATACACATATCAGACATAACATTCATTATTAATATAATGTTATAAACCTCTACTCTAACCTTTATGACTTTCTGCTCATCATCAGCAACTTTTTAATCAGAGACTTGCATATCGCTTTCAGCATTATCGGAATTAGCTCGGTTGGAAGACATCTTTTATCTATAAATATAACAAATCTCATCAGATTTAGGAGACGTCACACTATCGTAGGTTATATATTGGCATGTATTTCTAGACTCCATACATGCTACGTTCGGTCTGAGAAACGACTAAATTGTAATTCTGATACCACTAAATATAACACCCTTAACATGTCTCTGTCATTGAATTAGGGTTACAAAGCATTACAGTACAATCGAAAACATTTTAACATTTTAACATTCAATAATTTAAATAATATCATAAATCATTCATACAGATGCATAATGTCCCTAAATCGAGCCCTCGAGCCCTTAAAAATAGCTTAGAAGCAAATTGAGACCAATTTGAAACAATTTGAAAGTTTCAAAAAAAGTTACAAAATTTGCAAAACAGGGGTCACACGGCCATGTGGCCAGGCCGTGTGCCTCACATGGCTGAGACACACACCCGTGTCTCAGGCCGTGAAACATTTGAACTAGAGACACACAACCGTGTTCCAGCTTGTGTCCTCACCCGTGAAACTCTCTGAGTTGCCCCACACGTCTGTGTGCCAGGTTGTGTGTTAGGCCGTGTAACTCACTAACTTGAACCCTAATGAAATTGTCAAATGACACACGACCGTGTTGCCAGGCCGTATGCCTCTCACGACTGAGTCACAGGCCCGTGTCTCAGGCCGTGTGGACCAAAATTTACCTAAAATCAAGCCATTTCAAAATCCATTCCGTGCATGAACATTTAGATCAATTATGCACACTTTCAAAGCACCAAAACCTCATATAACCACACATATATTTTCCACTTCCAAAACTTTAATTCAATTAACCAATATCCCAATCAAGGCACCACCATTAATATCCAAATATTACATACATAAACAAGTTCATCTGACACATTTCATGCAAATAAATCTAGTCCATTTAGGTACTAAAACATACCACATTCAACCATTTTTGAACCATTCAAGACATATCATAATAGCCTCATTCCATTATGTACCTAGAGCACATCAAAATTGACCATTTTCAAGCTAAAAATTTGTACCAACAAGCCATACACTTTCATTGTCAAAAAGTGACCAAAAGGATTTACCTAAACAAGCATTATAAGTCCATAAACCATACATAAACATCACGGAACAAACATGCTCAATTTACTATTTTCAAACTATCATCAACATGCCAAGAGTGTAACACCCCAAACCCGGCCTGTACGTTATGGTCGAATCTGGCGATGTCACATTGAAGTGTTTTTCGTAAAATATGTTGTCATTGAAATCCTCATTTCTATTTAATTACTTTGTGTTATTCAGTCATGAGTAAAAAAACGGGTAGTTTATTTTCAAAGCATGATTCATTGAAAAGTTATTTACTTTTAAAAACGTTATAAATTTTTAAAGCGTCATTTATTGCGGAAGCTTTTACATCGATTGCGTATTTTAGGAAATTTTGATAAAACATTTGTCTTTCTGAAAACTCGCGACTTTTCCTACTGCTAGTAGTTATAAACCAAAACAAAAATAAAATCCCATATTAAAAATATAAATCCAAAGGCCCTTCTTACAATAAAATACCCTAAAAATTAAGTTGAAATCATAAAATACTAAATCGAATTAGATGGGTTGTGTGGCCACCGCTGAGTCCTCCGTTGCACCGATCCGCTTATGACTGGAGATTACCTGGACAGTTAAAACAGATGGGTGAGTTTACGAAAGCCTAGTGTGTAATCCCTTAATATCAAACAGACAGAGAACAAACACAGTCTGGGCCTAAGCCCCTTTTCAGTATCAGTGACAATTTCAGTTTGGGCTTTGGCCCATCTCAGTACAAAACAGTCATGTGCTTGGGCCTTGGTCCATTACAGTAACATTAATCAGTGCAGTAACATATGAAACAGTATACAAGTCCTACCTGTCCAGCCTCTACACTCTATCTCTGTCCAACCCTACACTCCATGTGGGGATATAATCAACCCACCCATCCCTACACTCCAGAGAGTATCGAATGCGGTACTATACAGTGATATGCAGCTGGGCTGCCAGTAATTTAGGCTCGAAGCCTTTCAGTACACTTCTTCCGATCAATAACAACCCATCCCCATGCAATGCATCATGCAATCATGTCATGTCATATCATAGTATCGTGTATGTATTCAGTACAGTCTACATAGCATGCTAAAATATAGCCTTACTTGTACATATATAAATATATCACACAGGGGCATAACAGTCATTCAGTCAATTAGGGGTCTAAGTAAGCTTACCGACCCTACAGTAGGTCCACATTCGACTCAGGCGACCCGTGCAACCTTAGCATTCAAACAGTGAAAATGGGCCTACGAGCCCATGATGCTAGCCCAAGTGGGCCCAAACGCCCGTGTGGCCCACACGGCCCAAAATGGCCTTGGCCGTGTGGATCACACGGCCTGGCCCAATAATTTCCACACGCCCGTGTGGTTTGCTCGTGTAGGGCCCACACGCTTGTAGGCCCACACGACCCAGTTCGGCCCAGCTCATAAATCACTCACGGCCAGCCTCGTCGATCCCACGCCCACGTTTAGTCACACGGCCTACCCCACGGGTAGCCGTACGCCCATGTGGTGTCGACGTTTCACACTTTTCGGCATTTCACCGATAGCGTTTATAGAGTACTGTTACACACCTTGTTTGCAAAAAAACGTACCCAGTCCTTGAGCACTCCAATCACTGTTTGAACAACCGAGGCCTGTGTAACACCCCTTACCCATATTCGATGTCGAAACAGGGTACGAGGCATTACTAGGCTTATACACTAACAAGTATGCAATACCGAGACATGAATCTCTACTCCAATTTAAAACTTTTCATAACACCTCTTGAGCAAGCCTACGGGGCCCAAATCACACATTAGAAATGGTTCGGTGTAATAGCCCGATTTAGGGCCTAGTCAGAATAGTGGTTGTAAAACCACAAATTCAAAGTAGAAATATGTGTTTTATGATTTTTATGACGTTTATAATACGTTTGCATGATTATGTGAAAATTTCATGAGGAAATTTTATTTATTAGTGGTCAATTTGTCCATTAGGACTAAATTACAAAGATTAGAAAATATGAGAATCTAGAAAATTTAAGTATGAAATAGAATTATAAAAATTATTAGAGGTCCTTATTTAGAAATTAGACCATTATATGTTTAGATGGACAAAAATGGACATAAGAAGGAAAAATCTCAAGAAAGGGGCCTTAAGGGCAAAATGGTCATTTGGTTAATAAAAGAATTAAAAGGGAAAAAGAAGTCAAAAATGGTGTCCATCTACTTCTCCATAGCCGAAAATTTCAAGGACTCCATGGCTTGGGTTTCTTCAACTTCCAAGCTTGATATTAAGTGTCTCCTAGCCCCGTTTTTAATGTTCTTCGTATTTTTGAGATCCTCGTAGCTTGATTTAGCTATTTCTAGCTATATTTTGAGCTAGGGTTTATATTCAAAAATTTACCCATGTATGACATGCATGTATCTTGATTTTTTTTGGAAGAATATGAAAGTTTGATGCATGATAAACATCTTTTTCTAAGTGATTTTCATGAAAAATGCATAAAAGGACCAAATTGCAAAAGTTATGAAAGTGGTCATACGTGGGTGAAATAGTGGAAATTAGAGGTTGTTTTAGTAAAGAAAAAGATTCTTCTTGGCTTAAAATACAAGAAAGTTGAATAAAAATCATTTTACGAGCCTAGGGGCAAAAGTGTAATTATGTGAAAGTTTAGGGGCAAAATCGTAATTTTTCCAAAGCATGATTTATGAGTCAATTTAGTCAATGTGAGTATTAAATAAGTGAAATTGTTATTATAGATCAAGAAACACAAAGCCCAGACTGAAATTGAGGCAAGAACAAAGTGTTGGACTAAATCGAGCATCTACACACATTTTGAGTACCGAGGTAAGTTTGTATGAAATTAAAGTTTTATAGTATTTTAATAATTTAATCTGCTTGATTTTATGATAATGAATATCGTTTCATGAAAATTGACTAATGAAGCCTCGATGAGAAAAGGATGAGAATATATATTAAGTTGAAGTCCCGGTTGAAGATTCGGAATAACGAGGATACCTATGTCACGACATGAGATAAGGAAGGTCCCGTATAAGACCATGTATGGGACATGGCATCGGCACCGAATGTAGGTCCCGTATAAAACCATGTTTGGGACATGGCATCGGCACCGAATATAGGTCTCGTATAAAACCATGTCTGGGACATGGCATCGACACCGAATGTAGGTCCCGTATAAGACCATGTCTGGAACATGGCCTCGGCACCAAAGGAAAATCTCGTACAAGACCATGTCTGGGACATGGCATCGACATCTATATACGATCTCGTGTAAAACCATGTCTGGGACATGGCATCAACATCGAGCTAAGAGATCCCGTGTAAGACCATATCTGGGATATGGCATCGACATCAAGAGGTGATCCCATGTAAGACCATATCTAGGATATGGCATTGGCATCGTGATACATGTATGATGAGATTGAGTATCCTCCGATATTTCGAGTAATTCAACGGGCAAAAGAGTTAAGTATGCAAAGATGGCAAGAGCTAAGCTATACAAAAATGACAAAGAGTTACATTTAAGTGAAAGATGATTATGATTTAAGTTTATGTTCATGATAGCATAAGTGCTAAATTATGTGACGAAGTGATACAGGTACCATGAGTAATATACGAGTTATGAAACCGTAATGTGATATGTGATGGGTAAGCGTAAGTAAGAGTAAGTATGCCAAAGTACTTGAGAACTTGTGTTGTTATTGCTTTATGAGATGTATGGATTTTACCAAGAGTACTTATGTTGTTAATTTTAATTCATGCAAACTTACTAAGCTATATGCTTACCCCTCTCTTTTTCCCTTTCCTTGTAGTTTCGCCAAGCTAGCTCGGGGATCGTAGGACGTCGGAGCTCGGATCACACTATCAACTATTCTTTTGGTATAGTAAAGTTGATTCATTTTGAGTATGGCACGTATAGGAATTTGGTCATTTTGTGTTATGTCATATTGGAAAGCCAAAGTGTTGGCTCTTAATGTTATACACTCATTTTGTAAATGGCCATTAGGAATTGGCCAATATTTGTCAAGTTTTATATCTTAATGATGATGAGTTTTATGAAGTGTATGAATGATGATTTGTGAGTCTTCATAATGTATTATTGCCATGTTATGTGTTGCTTGTGTTGGCATATGTATGTTTATGTTTCAGGGTGGCAATAGGCTTGGAAAATAGCGTTCTAATTGTCCACAAGGGTAGACACACGGGCGTGTGTCTAGGCTGTGTGTGACACACGGTCAGCCCCATGGGTGTGCTGATAGGCTGTGTGTCCCCTGCACTAAATTTGCGAGAATTCGATTCGCCACACGGGCCAACACACGGGCGTGTGCCTAGGCCGTGTGCCCCTTAAAGGGTTGCTGACGTCATAAATAGAATACCCAGGTTTTCACACACATGTGAGGACACGGGCGTGTCTAGGCCGTGTGAGGGACATGGGCCACAGACACGGGCGTGTGTCCGGCCGTCTGAAAACCCCTGTAGGTTCGAAATGAAAAATAAATTCCACAAGGGCTGGGAACATGGGCGTGTGTGACCACACGGCCTGCCCACACGGGCGTGTTCCATTTCAAACGGACGTGTAACCCTGTTTTGAGCAAAAAATTTCTGAGTGCGTAAAAGATTCCGATTTGGTTCCGAACCATTCCGGTTGTATGTTTAGGGCCTCGTAGGCCCTTAATAAGGATGTTATGTTTATGAATGAGAAGTTTTAAGTTGAAACAAAATTTTACAGCCCAATGTTGTATGTTTAAGCAAGTAAAGTACGGTAATGCCTCGTATCCGGTTCCGGCGTGGAATACGGGTAAGGGGTGTTACATTTAATGATATCAGAGCTACGGTTTAGTCAATTCTCGGACTAACGTAGCGTAAGCATGAGTCTAGCTATACATGCCATACACATGGGTATTTACATTATGATAGTGTGACGACTCCTGACGATCTAAATTTTGTTTTTATATAGTAAATGGATCCCGATAGAGCTGTGGTGGATGATGTAGAAAGTAACGCGCCGGCTCCCACCAAAGGGACGGTACCAAATGAAAATGAGAATAGACCTACGACTGTAAGTCAGATAGGAGGAGAAGAGGCTAGGGAAGCCTTTCTCCACATGATGAATGCATGGTATACGGAGTTCATTCGTGCGAACCCGAATGCGCAACCCCCTCCACCCCCACCTATTCCTCAAACTACCCCAGTAGCTCCCCAAGTGGTAGAAGTGGTAAGGAGAGAAAATCCTCCGGTTGATAGAATCCGAAAACAAGGAGCCGAGGAATTTGGAGCTAGTAAAGATGATGGTCCAGAAAGAGTGGAATTCTGGCTTGAAAATACCATCAGGGTATTTGATGAGTTATCTTGCACACCTAAAGAGTGCATGAAGTGTGTGGTGTCTCTTCTGAGAGATTCCGCTTATCAGTGGTGGTGTAACACCCCTAACCCTAGACCGTCACCGGAATAGGGTTAAGAGGTATTACCGATCAATCAGAACATTTATCATCTAGAAGTTACGACACAAAGTCAATCATCTTCAATCTCATTCAATTACAATCATGGTGTCCCTTATCGAGGTCTACGAGACCTAATTCACATGCTAAAGAGGGGTTGGGACTAAATTGATCACACACAGAAATTCTCGAACCCTTAAAAAATTTTCTAAGATTCATGGGAGACACGCCCGTGGGAGGAGGCCGTGTGCCCTCCACGGCTACTAGACACCCCCGTGTGTCCATCTGTTTCTATATACTGTCTATTTCAACACGATCACTAGGCACGCCCGTGTGCCCATTCATGTCTATATACTGACTATCTTAACACGGTCACTAGGCACGCCCGTGTGCCATGGCCGTGTAATACTAAGCTACATTCTGCCAATTCACCCACGGTCTTAGGCACGCCCGTGTGCCTCGACCGTGTAACATTATAGGTCATTTTACAAGGTCAAAGTGCCACCCATTTGGGTCAATCCTACAAGCACATTTGAGCAACAGCACTTCATGCTTCTAATTGCATTCAAACATACCATTTCATACACCAATTAGTCATCCACAATATCATCTACTCTTATATGTATTGGCCTCACAAATGAGTCCATCCAAGTATCAATTATACATCTCAAAACATTTATAACTCAAACATCATATAATCCATACCAAAACTCATCTTCTAATCACCTCTTTCATCAACCATAAAGTCATGAAACATACCACATTCATAGCTCATTCACAAACTCAATATTATCACACTTCCAAGCTAACTCACATGGCAAGGATTAAACATCACAAATCATACCATAACCTCTAGCCTATACATGCCATATTTAATCTATATACATCTTTCCAGAAGTACCAAAATAAATTGCCGATAGTGTGATTGATATGCTGACGATTCCGGATCTCGAGCTAGTTTTAATCGACATCGCAGCGTAGAAAAACAAATCACACAGTAAGCTTTCCAAGGCTTAGTAAGTCCGTAATATATTACTTGTAATTCAATAATTCAAATTAATATACAAGAATAAGCCATCACTTGGGTTAATTTATCAATGCTACACCAACTCAACTATACTCAATGTTCACATAGTACTCCATCCATATACTTTCAAAATCCACCAACACATAGATATCATACGTACCTTAATCAACACATAGTTATCATACAACCTTAGCTAATACGTAGTTATCATACATACCTTTGTCAACACATAGTTACTCACCAACCAAGCTACTCAATTGCTCAACTTTACATTTCAATCAATATTTACTATATTTTTTATTTATTTGCACACTTAGTGCCAATTCGTAATCAAAATTTATTTATCATCGCACACTTAGTGCCAGTTCGTTAAACCGAACTTGTATCGGTATCGCACACACAGTGCCAATTCGGTAAGCTGAAATTTGATTAACATTGCACACACAGTGCATCTATATCAATTCGATCTTAAATTGATATCGCCCACGCAGTGCCAACCACAAAGTCTAAGCTTATATCAATTCGCACACACAGTGCCAATCGTCTCGATCATATTTCCGAATACGCACACTTAGTTCCACATGACTCAACTCTCACATAGCATCCACATTTCAATATCATTATAACATTCATTTCATAGCAATTAACATAATTAAGTATTTGTATTATGTCCGAAATTACATCAATATCGCACACACAGTGCTAATCATATCGGTCACATTTCTGAATACGCACATTTAGTACCACATAACTCAAGCTCTCACATATCATTTACAATTTGATATATCATACCATTCATTTCGTAACATTAAGCATAGTTAATTACGCACATTATGTTCGGAATTACCTCGGACGTCGAAATACCGAAACGGTCGATTAATCGAGTACTTTGTCTTTGCCTCGATCTCGATCTGAACCTCTCCTTTCTTGGTCTATACACATTTAAATTCAATCCATTCAATCATCATTTCATTCAATTTAGCCCACATACACACATTTAGGGCATTTTGCATAATAGCCCTCATATTTTCACATTTTGACACTTTAGTCCCTAGTTCACAAAATCATCAAATTCACCAAATTCCACCTAGCACAAGCTTAGCCGAATTTTTCTAATATCTATACAAACCCATACATTTCATTTATTTCACATTTTAACCCTTCAATTTGCTATTTTCACAATTTAGCCCTAATTAGCTAAATTCATCAAAACTTCAAGAACAAAACATGTTAATCCAACACCAAGTTCTCATATTTTATTATCAACTAGAACATAGCTCAAGCATTCATCAATGGCTCATCACAAAAACATCATCAATTCACAAAATTACAACATGGGTTAGCTAGAGCACGAAGCAACGATTACGAAAATGTAGAAATTATCAAAAACGGATCAAAAACTAACCTTGAATCAAGATGATTAATAGCCGAACCTAGCTTGATTTTATCCCTTTTTCTTTTCCTTCAAATTTTGCACAAAGATGAGCACTATCTCATCATTTTCATGTTTGTTTTATTATTATAAACATTTTACTATTCAATTACTAAAATCTCCATTCCATTAATAAATAAAACAAACATGTAATAAGGGCATATTTGACTTTCATTCACCCATTATCTCAAAGATGGCTTATTTGCCATATAAGGCCTCCACCTTTAAGAGCCAACAACAATTTAGCACTTATAAATCAGCACATAGCTTTTACTCTTTACGCGATTAAGTCATTTTTCTTAATTCAACACATAAACGATTAAATTATCACACAGAATTTTCACACAGTCTATATCACATACTATTCACACAGAAAATAATATTAAAATATTTTTACGACCTCAGATTTGTGGTCTCGAACCACTGTTTCGACTAGGGTCTAAACTGGGATGTTACAACTCTCCCCCCTTAGGGATTTTCGTCCCCGAAAATCTTACCAGTGAATAGGTGTGGATATTGCTCTCTCATAATGTTCTCAGACTCCCACGTAGCCTCTTCAACTCCGTGTTTGTGCCATAAAACTTTCACTAAGGAAATTCTTTTGTTTCTCAATTCTTTAGTCTCTCGTGCCATAATTCAGATCGGTTCCTCACTATACTACAAGTCTGACTGAATCTCAACCACAGTAAGAGCAATCATATGAGACGGGTCAGATCTGTACTATCGAAGCATAGACACATGAAACACGTTATGAATCTTTTCCAACTCAGATGGCAACATCAATCTATAAGTAACCGGCCCAACTCGTTAAACGATCTCATACGACTCGATCCGAAGTATTTCCTTCCATGGAGATAAAGGCAATCCCGACACAAAGTCTATCGTGATTCTTCTATTTCCACTCAAGATTCATAATTGGTTGTAACAAACCGGACGGAACCTGGGGTTAAGCCTTAACTTGCTGACAACTAAACACTTCGACACAAAGTCAGAGATGTCCCATTTCATGCCAGGTCACCAATTCAAAATCAACTGAATCAACTCTGAATTTTTCGGAACACAAATCTGATCTCTAAATCTCAAACAATCATCACTATCAACTCGAAGTTCTGAATCAGAATTCAAATCACATTGAGCTCGTTTTGCTATCATCTCATCATCCATTTTCTGGGCCTTACAAATCTAATGTACGAACATCGGTCTCATCTTCAACTCATCCAAAGCTGAACCATCATCACACAGATCTATCTGAGAATTCATAACTCACAAAGCACATAAAGACTTCTGACTTAAGGCATCAACAACAACACTATCTTTGCTTGAATGATATTCAATCAAAAATTCATAACATAATACGTTCAACTCACTGAATCAAATCAATATACAAAGTAAACCATCACATAGATAGTTTCACCAAAATGCTCAAACTTAACTATATCCGATACTCACATAACCATCCATTCATCTATTTTTAAATTCATCAACCACGTAGGTTCCATATATATCTTTTCCAACACTTAGATAATGATCTTACATGCTATTCCATGCTCGATACTACACATCAACTGCTCTTTTTTATTTATTCAAATTAATCGCACACTTAGTGCCATATTTCTCAATTCCACATACAGCATTTCTAGTCAATAATCAAATATTCATTCATAACTTTTAGATATAAATTTAACAACTCGTATTTCCCACAGCTGATACAATATGCCCAGAAATCCAACCTCACGCAACCAAAACTAACATTTGCTAAACTTAGCATGCAATTGTTTCTTGCGCAAAGTCTATAACACAACTCTCAAGCGCTCGTCAACTTGCATCTCATTACATAAATGAATCAGAATGTCATCAATAATCACCACAATAAAACGATCCACATATGGTCTGAATATACGATTCATCAAATCCATAAACACTGTAAGAGCATTCGTTAGTCCGAAAGGCATAACTAATAATTCATAAATCACAAGCATAGATTCAACTTTCTTATCAGTCACTTTTATATCAATCACATATGTCAAATAAGCTTCGCAACCCCTTTTCCTACATAGTTCAAAGCTTTTATCGCAGATACATCAACTGGTACCCCTTTCGTATTACTAGATTCAATTCAAACTATCTCACCGTTTTGACTTCTCAAATCTATACTCTTTCGTTTACAATTTACGATGGCATTATGCAGAGTAAGCCAATCCATACCCAGAATTCTGTCAAACTCATTGAATGGTAGTATCATCAAATTAGCCGGAAAGCATATATCCCGAAACATCAATGAACAATTATTGCACACTTTATCCACCAAGACACACTTATCTAAGGGTTCAATACTCTAATTACCAATGCAGTAGACTCAACAGGTAGAGTCTTACTTGATACTAAACTCACACACACATACGAATGAGTAGATCCTGGGTCTATCAATGCAATCACATCAGTATCAAATAGAGTAAAACTACCAGCGATGATGTCTGGAGATGAAGCCTCCTCTCTGCGCGTACTGCATAAGCTCGGGCAGATGCTCTCGCCTCCGATCTCACAGCGGTATCAGTAATACCTCTTTGACTTCCACTTACATTTCCGGCATTTCTGGATGATCTACCCCTAGCCGTCATATTACTCGGATTCACACTCTGAACATTTTCTTCCTCAGCTAACATTGGGCAATCTCGAATGAAATGTTCTCGTGATCCACATTTATAGCAAACTCTATTGTTGTATTTGTCCTAGCATTCTCCCAAATGTCTTCTTCCACACCGTCCACACTCAGGTTTGTTGCTTTTTGCAATTTCGACACTTGATTCATTTGGAGCTTGAATTTTCGGACCAACACTTAGTCTTGCATGGTCTTTATACGGATGTTCAAAGGAAGTATTTGATCGGTTGCTTGCATCTCTAAATCTCTTTGTCGAAGGTTGCGACAACTTACTCATCGATCTTTTTCTTTCATCTCGAGCTTCAGAACCAGCTTTCTTCTTTTCTTTACTTAGCTCCTCGGCTTTGCAAGCTCTTTCAACTAACACAACAAATTCGTTGATATCAAGTATCCCAACCAATAGCTTAATGTCCTCATTCAGCCCTTCTATAAAGCGTTTACACATTGTAACTTCGGTCGAAACACATTCTCGTGCATACTGGCTCAACCTCACAAATTCTCGTTCGTACTCGAGAATCGACAAACGACCTGTTTGACTCTAGAAACTCTTTACGATTTCGATCAATGAATCGTTGACTGATATACTTCTTTCTGAATTCAACTTGAAAGAAATCCCAGATGATTCTCTCTCTCAGAACCACGGACGTCAACGTCTTCAACCAGTTATAAGCCGTATCCCTCAACAACGAAACAACACATTTTATACATTCATCAGGTGTCAACGACATCTCATCGAATACTCAGATTGTATTCTCGAGCCAAAACTTGGCTCGCTCAGCATCGTCATTAGCTGTGGCCCTAAACGCTTTGGCCCCAAACTTACAAATCTTATCCACAGGAGGCTTATTCAATCGGATCAGATCTACAGCTTGTGGCACAACAGGTACTTGTGGGGGTGGAGGTTGTGGAGTAGTCAGATTCGTTCGAACGAACTCCAAAAACCACTCACTCAACATACGGAAGAAGGCTTGCTTAGCCTCTCCTCCCTCACTACTTTCATTTAGCCTAAATGTGGCCGGCGCTGCCCCTTGAGCGGGAGCAGGCGCTTTACTCTCTACATCATCAGTAACTGCTCGATCGGGATCCATTACTATGTAAAAACACATTTATATCTGTAAGAATTCATCACACTATCGCAATTTTATATATGGCATGTATAGCTAGACTCACACGCACTACGTTAGTCCGAGAATCGACTAAACCGTAGCTCTGATACCAATAAAATGTAACACCCCTAACCCGAGACCGTCGTCGAAATAGGGTTAAGAGGTATTACCGATCAATCAGAACATTTATCATCTAGAAGTTACGACACAAAGTCAATCATCTTCAATCTCATTCAATTACAATCATGGTGTCCCTTATCGAGGTCTACGAGACCTAATTCACATGCTAAAGAGGGGTCAGGACTAAATTGAACACACATAAAAATTCTCGAACACTTAAAAATTTTTCTAAGATTCACGAGAGACACGCCCGTGGGAGGAGGCCGTGTGCCCTCCACGGCTACTACACACCCCTGTGTGTCCATCCGTGTCTATATACAGTCTATTTCAACACGGTCACTAGGCACGCCCGTGTGCCCATTCGTGTCTATATACTGACTATTTTAACACGGTCACTAGGCATGCCCGTGTGCCATGGTCGTGTAATACTAAGCTACATTCTGCCAATTCACCCACAGTCTTAGGCATGCCCGTGTGCCTCGACCGTGTAACATTATAGGCCATTTTACAAGGTCAAAGTGCCACCCATTTGGGTCAATCCTACAAGCACATTTGAGCAACAACACTTCATCCTTCTAATTGCATTCAAACATACCATTTCATACACCAATTAGTCATCCACAATATCATCTACTTCTATACGTATTGGCCTCACAAATGAGTCCATCCAAGTATCAATTATACATCTCAAAACATTTATAACTCAAACATCATATAATCCATACCAAAACTCATCTTTTAATCACCTCTTTCATCAACCATAAAGTCATGAAACATACCACATTCATAGCTCATTCACAAACTCAATATTATCACACTTCCAAGCTAACTCACATGGCAAGGATTAAACATCACAAATCATACCATAACCTCTAGCCTATACATGCCATATTTAATCTATATACATCTTTCCGAAGTACCAAAATAAATTGCCGATAGTGTGATTGATATGTCGACGATTCGGATCCGAGCTAGTTTTTTTCGACATCGCAGCGTAAAAACAAATCACACAAGAAGCTTTCCAAGGCTTAGTAAGTCCGTAATATATTACTTGTAATTCAATAATTCAAATTAATATACAAGAATAAGCCATCACTTGGGTTAATTTATCAATGCTACACCAACTCAACTATACTCAATGTTCACATAGTACTCCATCCATATACTTTCAAAATCCACCAACACATAGATATCATACGTACCTTAATCAACACATAGTTATCATACAACCTTAGCTAATACGTAGTTATCATACATACCTTTGTCAACACATAGTTACTCACCAACCAAGCTACTCAATTGCTCAACTTTACATTTCAATCAATATTTACTATATTTTTTATTTATTCGCACACTTAGTGCCAATTCGTAATCAAAATTTATTTATCATCGCACACTTAGTGCCAGTTCGTTAAACCGAACTTGTATCGGTATCGCACACACAGTGCCAATTCGGTAAGCTAAAATTTGATTAACATTGCACACACAGTGCATCTATATCAATTCGATCTTAAATTGATATCGCCCACGCAGTGCCAACCACAAAGTCTAAGCTTATATCAATTCGCACACACAGTGCCAATCGTCTCGATCATATTTCTGAATACGCACACTTAGTGCCACATGACTCAACTCTCACATAGCATCCACATTTCAATATCATTATAACATTCATTTCATAGCAATTAACATAATTAAGTATTCATATTATGTCTGAACTTACATCAATATCGCACACACAGTGCTAATCACAAAGCCGAAGTTTATATTATTTTGCACACACAGTGCTAATCATATCGGTCACATTTCCGAATACGCACATTTAGTACCACATAACTCAAGCTCTCACATATCATTTACAATTTGATATATCATACCATTCATTTCGTAACATTAAGCATAGTTGATTACGCACATTATGTTCGGACTTACCTCGGACGTCGAAATACCGAAACGGTCGATTAATCGAGTACTTTGTCTTTGCCTCGATCTCGATCCGAACCTCTCCTTTCTTGGTTTATACACATTTAAATTCAATCCATTCAATCATCATTTAATTCAATTTAGCCCACATACACACATTTATGGCATGTTGCATAATAGCCCTCATATTTTCACATTTCGACACTTTAGTCCCTAGTTCTCAAAATCATCAAATTCACCAAATTCCACCTAGCACAAGCTTAGCCGAATTTTTCTAATATCTATACAAACCCATACATTTCATTTATTTCACATTTTAACCCTTCAATTTTCTATTTTCACAATTTAGCCCTAATTAGCTAAATTCATCAAAACTTCAAGAACAAAACATGTTAATCCAACACCAAGTTCTTATATTTTATTATCAACTAGCACATAGCTCAAGCATTCATCAATGGCTCATCACAAAAACATCATCAATTCACAAAATTACAACATGGGTTAGCTAGAGCACGAAGCAACGATTACGAAAACATAGAAATTATCAAAAACAGATCAAAAACTAACCTTGAATCAAGATGATTAATAGCCGAACCTAGCTTGATTTTATCCCTTTTCTTTTCCTTCAAATTCTGCACAAAGATGAGCACTATCTCATCATTTTCATGTTTGTTTTATTATTATAAACATTTTACTATTCAATTACTAAAATCTCCATTCCATTAATAAATAAAACAAACATGTAATAAGGTCATATTTGACTTTCATTCACCCATTATCTCAAAGATGGCTTATTTGCCATATAAGGCCTCCACCTTTAAGAGCCAACAACAACTTAGCACTTATAAATCAGCACATAGCTTTTACTCTTTACGCGATTAAGTTATTTTTCTTAATTCAACACATAAACGATTAAATTATCACACAAAATTTTCACACAGTCTATATCACACACTATTCACACAAAAAATAATATTAAAATATTTTTACGACCTCAGATTTGTGGTCTCGAACCACTGTTCCGACTAGGGTCTAAATTGGGATGTTACAGGTGGAGCACCCTTGTGTCGGTTGTACCAAGGGAAAAGATCACATGGGAGTTTTTCCAAGAAGAATTTTGGAAGAAGCACATTAGCCAAAGATTTATTGATCAGAAAATAAAGGAATTCCTTGAACTAAAACAAGGTAGAATGACAGTAACTGAATATGAGCGTGAATTTGTAAGGCTCAGCAAGTACGCTCGGTAGAGTGTGTCCTCTGAAGCCATCATGTGTAAGAGGTTTGAGGACGGATTAAATAAAGATATCAAATTATTTGTTGGTGTCCTTGAGTTGAAGGAATTTGTTGTGCTAGTGGGTCGGGCTTTTAAAGTCGAGGAATTGGTGAAAGAGAAAAGAAAAGTTGAGATGGAGTCTCGTGACTCGAGAAAAGAACAATTGAATAAGTCATTTCAGTCCTCGTCTAAGAAGTCAAGAGACTTCCCTACCTGATCAGCTACTTTGGCCTGGTTTTCAAACAGAAGTAAAGGTAAACAGTACTCAGGGATTAAAGCTCAGACTACTTCAGTCGCTAGTGTTGGGAACACACGACCAAATAGACCAGAATGTGCACAGTGTGGCAGACGACATCCCTGTGAGTGTCGAGCCCACGAGAGAACCTGTTTTAAGTGTGGTTCCCAAGATCATTTCATTAGAGAATGCCCTGAGATGGTTGAAAAAAAGAAAATTTAGAGTGCCAGATCGGGAAGCACTACTAGAGGGAGACAACAGAAAAACTCGGGAAGTGGAACGAGTAGTAAGAGTACACCCAGAGAGCAGGCTGTGAGATCTGAGGGTAGAGCACCTGCGAGGACTTACGTCATTCGCGCTCACGAAAAGGTGTCATCCCCTGATGTAATTACGGGTACATTTTCTCTCCATGATACTAATGCTGTTGCTTTAATTGACCCGGGATCTACCCACTCATATATTTGCATGAAATTAGTGTCTAGTATGAGCATGCCTATAGAGTCTATCGAGTTTATGATAAAAGTGTCCAATCCTTTAGGCAAAAGTGTATTAGTTGATAAGGTATGCAAAGATTGCCCATTGATGATTAGAGGTCATTATTTTAAGGCAAATCTCATGCTATTGCCATTTGATGAATTCGATATATGGATTGGTTAACCACTCATGATGTGACAGTAAATTGTGGAAAGAAATACATTGAATTGAGATGTGAAAACGGGGACACTCTTCGTGTTGAGTCAGATGAACAAGACAGACCGACTGTAGTGATGTCTCATATGTCTTCCCAGAAATATGTAAGAAAGGGATACGAAGCATATCTTGCCTTTATGATGAATGCCAAAGAAACTGAGTTAAGAATCGAATCAGTACCGATAGTATGTGAGTATCCAGATGTATTCCCAGAAGAGTTGCCAGGGTTGCCTCCGGTTAGAGAAATTGAATTTGGCATTGAGTTAGCCCCTGGTACTGCACCTATATCGATTGCTCTGTACCGAATGGATCCAACTGAGTTGAAAGAATTGAAGGCACAGTTGCAAGAGTTGACAGACAAAGGCTTTGCACGACCGAGCTATTCTCCGTGGGGTGCTCCAGTGCTATTTGTGAAAAAGAAAGATGGTTCCATGAGATTATGTATAGATTACCGGTAGCTTAATAAGGTTACTGTGAAGAATAAGTACCCATTGCCAAGGATCGACGATTTGTTTGATCAATTGAAGGGAGCCACTGTGTTTTCCAAGATAGACTTGAGGTCCGGTTATTACCAATTGAAGGTCAAAGACTCGGATGTGCCGAAAACTGCATTTCGAACAAGGTATGGGCACTATGAATTTTTAGTCATGCCTTTCGGTTTAACAAATGCCCCTGTCGTGTTTTTGGATTTAATGAACCGTATATTTCGGCCATACTTAGATAAGTTTGTTGTGGTTTTTATTGATGATATATTGATTTATTCTCGTGATGAAAATGAGCATGCCGAACACTTGAGGACAGTTTTATAGATTTTACGAGATAATCAGTTGTATGCCAAGTTTAGCAAAAGTGAATTTTGGCTCAAAGAGGTTAGATTTTTGGGGCACATTGTCTCGGGAGATGGAACCCGAGTAGACCCAAGCAAGATTTCAGCTATTATTTACTGGAAACCGCCAAGAAATGTATGAAAGGTTAGAAGCTTTTTGGGCCTAGCTGGCTATTACAAACGATTTGTCAAAGGATTTTCTATGATAGCCACTCCGATGACGAGGCTATTACAGAAAGATGTAAAGTTTGAATGGAGAGAGAAATGCCAACAGAGTTTTGAAAAACTAAAGGCATTGTTGACTGAGGCTCCAGTTCTAGTGCAACCTGAACCGGGAAAAGAATTTGTGATCTACAGCGATGCATCCTTGAATGGATTGGGCTATATGCTTATGCAAGAAGGTAAGGTGATAGCATATGCCTATAGACAGTTAAAGCCGCATGAGAAGAATTATCCGACACATGATTTAGAGTTGGCTGCCATTGTGTTTGCTTTGAAAATATGGAGACACCATTTGTATGGTGAAAGATGTCAGATATTCACCGATCATAAGAGCCTAAAGTACTTGATGACTCAGAAGGAATTGAATTTAAGGCAGCGGAGATGGTTAGAGTTGATAAAGGACTATGAGCTGGTCATTGACTACCACCCGGGAAAGGCGAATGTAGTCGCCGATGCTTTGAGTAGAAAATCTCTATTTCCATTGAGAGCTATGAAGACACGGGTGACTTTTTTAGATGATGGTTCCATTCTAGCTGAGTTGAAGGCTAGACCTATGTTTCTCCAAGAGATTTATGAAGCTTAGAAAGATGACAGTGACTTGTAGGCCAAAAGAGTTCAGTGCGAGTCGGGTGTTGAGTCTGACTTTTGGACTAATTCTGATGGATGTTTGATGTTCAGAGATAGAATCTGTGTACCGAGGAACGATGAGCTTATTCAGAAGATTTTACACGAGGCACATAGCGGATGTCTATCTGTACATCCAGACAGCACAAAAATGTATAATGACTTGAAGAAATGGTATTGGTGGCCAAGTATGACGAAAGATATCTCTGAGTTTGTATCGAGATGTTTGATTTGTCAACAAGTGAAGGCTGAACACCAAGTACCTTCGGGATTGCTTCAGCCTATCATGGTTCCCGAGTGGAAATGGGACTGTGTTACCATGGACTTTGTGACGGGTTTACCGTTAACCCCGAGCAAGAAAGATGTTGTATGGGTAGTGGTAGATAGACTTATGAAGTCGACCCACTTCATACCGGTCCGTGTTGACTATTCACTTGATAAGTTAGCAAACTTGTATGTTTCAGAGATTGTAAGACTTCATGGAGTGCCTTTGTTGATTATATCAGACAGAGATCCGAGATTTACATCCCAATTTTGGAAAAACGTTGCAAGAAGCTTTGGGCACAAAGTTGAGTTTTAGTACAGCTTTTCACCCACAAACTGACGGACAGTCGGAGAGGTTAATATAGATACTTGAGGATATGCTCTGGTGTTGTGTTCTTGAGTTTCAGGGCAGTTGGGAAAAGTATTTACCGTTGGTAGAGTTTGCATACAATAACAGTTTTTAGTCGAGCTTGAAAATGGCACCTTATGAGGCTTTGTATGGGCGTAAGTGCCAGACGCCTTTGTATTGGACTGAACTCAAGGAAAATTATATTTACGGGGTCGATCTGGTTAGAGAAACCGAAGAGAAGGTAACAATAATCTGTAATTGTTTAAAAACTGCTTCGGATAGACAAAAATCCTACTCGAACTTGAAATGAAAAGAGATCGAGTTTCAAGTTGGTGACAAAGTATTTTTGAAAGTATCGCCATGGAAGAAAGTTCTCATATTTGGCCGGAAAGGAAAATTGAGTCCGCGTTTTATCGGACCATATGAGATTACCGAGAGGATAGGGCCGGTAGCTTATCGATTGGCTTTGCCATCTGAGTTGGAAAAGATACATGATGTGTTCCACGTGTCTATGTTGCGACGTTACAGATCAGATCCTTCGCATGTGATTACACCAACAGAGGTTGAAATTCAACCTGACATGACATATGGCAAATAACAAGTTAAGATTCTAGCACGGAAAGTTAAACAGTTAAGGAATAAAAGTATAGCTCTCGTGAAAGTATTATGGCAAAGACACGGGTAGAACAGGCTACATGGGAGCCCGAGGAGGTTATGAGAAACCAGTACCCAAACCTTTTCACCAGTAAGATTTTCGGGGACGAAAATCCCTAAGGGGGAGAATTGTAACAGCCCGATTTAGGGCCTAGTCGAAATAGTGGTTGTGAAACTACAAATCTGAAGTAGAAATAAGTGTTTATGATTTTTATGAGGCTTATAATATGTTTGCATGATTATGTGAAAATTTCATTAGGAAATTTTATTTATTAGTGGTCAATTTGTCCATTAGGACTAAATTACAAAGATTAGAAAATATGAGATTCTAGAAAATTTAAGTATGAAATTGAATTATAAAAATTAGTAGAGGTCCTTATTTAGCAATTAGACCATTATA
The DNA here is from genome assembly GCA_025698515.1 of Gossypium sturtianum. Taxonomy (NCBI): domain Eukaryota; kingdom Viridiplantae; phylum Streptophyta; class Magnoliopsida; order Malvales; family Malvaceae; genus Gossypium; species Gossypium sturtianum. The sequence goes on along the minus strand of CM046947.1, from coordinate 68,540,740 downwards.
TGTTTAGATGGACAAAAATGGACATAGGAAGGAAAAATCTCGAGAAAGTAGCCTTAAGGGCAAAATGGTCATTTGGTTAATAAAAGAATTAAAAGGGAAAAAGAAGTCAAAAATGGTGTCCATCTTCTTCTCCATAGCCAAAAATTTTACGGACTCCATAGCTAGGGTTTCTTCAACTTCCAAGCTTGATAGTAAGTGTCTCCTAACCCCGTTTTTAATGTTCTTCGTATTTTCGATATCCTCGTAGCTTGATTTAGCTATTTCTAGCTATATTTTGAGCTAGGGTTTATATTTAAAAATTTAACCATGTATGACATGCATGTATTTTGATGTTTTCTGGAAGAATATGAAAGTTAGATGCATGATAAACACCTTTTTCTAAGTGATTTTCATGAAAAATGCATAAAAGGACCAAATTGCAAAAGTTATGAAAGTGGTCATACATGGGTGAAATAGAGGAAATTAGAGGTTGTTGTAGTTAAGAAAAAGATTCGACTAGGCTTAAAATACAAGAAAGTTGAATAAAAATCATTTTACGAGCCTAGGGGCAAAAGTGTAATTATGTGAAAGTTTAGGGGCAAAATTGTAATTTTGCCAAAGCATGATTTATGAGTCAATTTAGTCAATGTGAGTATTAAATAAGTGAAAATGTTATTATAGATCAAGAAACACGAAGCCCGGACTGAAACCGAGGTAAGAACAAAGTGTTGGACTAAATTGAGCATCTATACACATTTTGAGTACCGAGGTAAGTTTGTATGAAATTAAAGTTTTATAGTATTTTTATAATTTAATTTGCTTGATTTTATGATAATGAATATCATTTCATGAAAATTGACTAATGAAGCCTCGATGAGAAAAGGATGAGAATATATATTAAGTTGAAGTCCTGGTTAAAGATTCAGAATAACGAGGATACCTATGTCACGACATGAGATAAGGAAGGTCCCGTATAAGACCATGTCTGGGACATGACATCGGCACCGAATGTAGGTCCCGTATAAGACCATGTCTGGGACAGGGCATCGGCACCGAATGTAGGTCCCGTATAAGACCATGTCTGGGACATGGCATCGACATCGAGCTAAGAGATCCCGTGCAAGACCATATCTGGGATATGGCATCGGCATCAAGAGGTGATCCCATATAAGACCATATCTGGGATATGGCATTGCCATCGTGATACATGTATGATGAGATTGAGTATCCTCCGGTATTCCGAGTAATTCAACAGGCAGAAGAGTTAAGTATGCAAAGATGGCAAGAGCTAAGCTATACAAAGATAACAAAGTGTTACATTTAAGTGAAAGATGATTATGATTTAAGTTTATGTTCATGATAGCATAAGTGCTAAATTATGTGACGAAGTGATGCAGGTACCATGAGTAATATACGAGTTATGAAATCGTAATGTGATATGTGATGGGTAAGCGTAAGTAAGAGTAAGTATGCCAAAGTACTTGAGAACTTGTGTTGTTATTGCTTTATGAGATGTATGGATTTTACCAAGAGTACTTATGTTGTTAATTTTAATTCATGCAAACTTACTAAGCTATATGCTTACCCCTCTCTTTTTCTCTTTCCTTGTAGTTTCGCCAAGCTAGCTCAGGGATTGTAGGACGTCGGAGCTCGGATCACACTATCAACTATTCTTTTTGGTATAGTAAAGTTGATTCATTTTGAGTATGGCATGTATAGGAATTTGGTCATTTTGTGTTATGTCATATTGGAAAGCCAAAGTGTTGGCTATTAATGTTGTACACTCATTTTGTAAATGGCCATTAGGAATTGGCCAATATTTGTCAAGTTTTATATCTTAATGATGATGAGTTTTATGAAGTGTATGAATGATGATTTGTGAGTCTTCATAGTGTATTATTGCCATGTTATGTGTTGCTTGTGTTGGCATATGTATGTTTATGTTTCAGGGTGGCAATAGGCTTGGAAAATAGCCTTCTAATTGTCCACACGGGTAGACACACGGGCCTATGTCTAGGCCGTGTGTGTCACACGGTCAGCCCCATGGGTGTGCTAATAGGCCGTGTGTCCCCTGCATTAAATTTGCGAGAATTTGATTCGCCACACGGGCCAGCACACGGGCGTGTGCCTAGGCTGTGTGCCCCTTAAAGGGTTGCTGACGTCATAGACAGAATACCCAGGTTTTCACACACGGACGTGTGCCTAGGCCGTATGTCTACCCGTGTGGACAAGAACAAGGCTATTTGCCAAACTCTTTTTATCACCCTAAGTCATACAAACATAAATCACATTCAACCATCAATCCATTCATGCATACTTTAACCAAGCAACCCAATCATGTACCATACACATTAATGAATAACCTCATCTTTTCATAGATTAATAATAATGAGCCATCAACTATGGCATTATACAAAAGAATTCATCTTTAGAAGAGCCAATACACTTGGCCAAAACAACGTGACGTTTCACTAAGTCTAGTCCCTATACATGCCATACTCAAAATGTTAAGACTAAATATACCAAGATGTGCTGATAGTGTGGGTGATCTTCTGATTATCTTCATATCCCGAGCTGGCTCTTTGACACTATAAAACAAGGAAAAATAAAGGGAGTAAGATTTAAGCTTAGTAAGTCTACATGTAAACAATAAGCATCATACCATATGCTAATCAACCAAAAGCATTACATACTATGTAAGAACAGTTTACAATTTCATAATCATGCTTACTCATCTCATCTCTTACCACTTCCCAACCATATCATATACATTACTCACATTTATTTGTACTTATGCCCTGCATTTATCACCACAAAGCCACATGAAATATTTACTTAAGCAAGTTTCTCGATGAACCCTTCGGAATGATATAAAGTACTCGGTGGTTTTGCACACAGCCCACCATTAATCAATACTAGGGTGGTATCACACATAGCCCACCAACATTGATAATTACGGTGGTATCGCACATAGCCCACCAAATAATAATATAAACGATGGTATCACACACAGCCCATCGTGAATAGATAACAAGGTGGTATCGCACACAGCCCACCAAATGATAATATAAACGATGGTTTCGCACATAGCCCATCGACAATTACACATTTACGGATATTTACCCATGCCCACATTTCTTTTCCGAGGTTCATTCGAGAATTACTCATTTTCTATCATTTTCAATCAATCTCACCAATAAGTATTTACATTCATACAATGCATCAATAGGTAACAACATATGTATTAAGGATGTATCGTTTACACATAAACTTACCTCGGTGCAAAATATGTTAATTAGCGGCTTAGTTCGTAACCTTGCCTTTTCCCCGGTCAAGGTTGTTTCCGCGTTCTTCTTGATCTAAAATAATAAAATTTACTCATTTAACCACTACACAAATCATGATACTTCAAAATTTCTACTTAGGCAAAAATGACCGTTTTGCCCTTATACTTTGGTAAAATTACGATTTTGCCCCTAGGCTCGTAAAATGAAATATGTTCATTTTCCACACACTCAAGCCTAGCCGATTCATATTCCCTCTAATAGCAACTCAAAATTTCAATTATTTCATGCATTTACTACTCAATTTACAACCTTTACAAATAGGCCCTTTTAAGTGTTTTCATGGAAACACCTTTCACAAAAGTTGTTTATTTAACAACCACCATTCATTTTATTCCCTAAAAACTCAGAAAACAACATAATCACTCACATGGAAAATCCCTAAACTTTCAACCATTTTGTAAAATAGTCCCCTCATTAGCTAGCTTAAGCTTTAGGGGTTCCAAAAGTGCAAAAATTATCAAGAAAGACCTCTAAAATCACTTACTTCCAAGAGAATAGCTTGGCTGAAAGTTTGTGCTTCAAAACCCCTATTTCTTGCTAAAAATTTTGATGGAAGGAGAAGAGAAATGAAAAAGATGATAGCCTTTTCTTTATTTAATCTTATTTTATTCAATTAAGTCACCAACTCACCTAACCATTGACCAAGCCTCTAATTTGTCCCCTATGGCCGGCCATCACCTCCCCAATGGCCTAATTGCACTTTAAGGACCTTCAATTTGATATTCTATAGCTATTAGACACCTCTAACTTGTAAAATGAAACTTTTGCACTTTATGCGATTTAGTCCTTTTTCACAATTAAGCATGAAATCACCAAAATTAATGCACCAAAATTTTCATACATCCATATAATTATGCCATAACACATAAAATAATATCAAAATAATTTTCTTCAACCTCGGATTAGGGGTCCCAAAACCACTATTCTGACTAACTCCAAAATCGGGCTGTTACAGCCTACCCACTTAAACTGTCGAAACCGAATAACCACTAATTCTGAAACGCAAAATCGTAGAATAGAATTAGCGCCCAAATTCGGCAGAGCAAAATAGGAAAGAGTTGACACAGCGAGGGTAAAAAAAGGAGATAAAACCTGATAATAATGGATGGGAAGGTTTGCCTTGAGAAGGGTCAAAATTGAATTGAAAAGGAGATCCAAAAATCGAATAGCAATACCAGTACCAACGAGCGCGGGACAGTCGACTGAGATTTAAGAAAACTGATAGCCCAAAGCCGAAATTGAGAAAAGGTTCAGCTAGAGAACAAAAGCACAACAAACACACACATTCGGCACAAGAAAAGGGTTCGAGAAAGAAGAAGAGGACGAAAAAAAATAGCAAAGTGGAGAGGGGAGAACGAAATGCAATTCGGCAGAGAAGAACACAGTTACCGAAAATTCCAGAGAAAAGAAAAAAAAAACAAGCTAAAGCCGAATTCCCAAAAAGAGATTTCGGCTAAGGGGAAAAGCAAAATTAAAAAAAACGGCAGCCTTTCGGGAAAAGAAAAACTAGCGTCAAAAATAATTTTGGGAAGGTATGGAAACCAAAACTTTTTTTTTAAAAAAATAACAATAAACAAAATCTAATCCCTCATTTTCCTCCTCAAAATCAGCTACTATATCCCTATCCCTCAACCACTTAGTATTTCACTATACCTCAAACTCTTACACAGCACAAGCACAAAAATAAATCCCCTTGATCGCGCAGAGATTCGAACTCCAGACCCCTTGCAACATTAACACTCCACTTAACCACTAGACCAGCAGGCCCATTCTGACATGTTTTACCAACATTTATTTATAAGCCTACTGTCTAAAGATAGGGGTTTGTTCAATAAAAACAAATTTTTTTCCCAAGCTAAGGCTTGAACTTGGGACCTCTCAGACACTTCCCAGAACACTTAACCACTGAAGCAGACAGATATCTGTCACAAACATATGAAAATAAATATGTAAGAGATTTTTGGGGCGTTACAAAGAAAATCTTATAAACAAGCACTATAAAGTTACCAAAACATCATAACTTGGTAAGACATCAAAGTGATCCAATCAACATGGCTATCCAAAGCTTAAACTGTAACACCCTTTACCCGTATTCAACGCCGGAACAGGGCTTGAGGCATTACTGGACTTATAACACAAGCATTCATACAATTCCGAGTCATAAATTTCTGTCCAAATTAAAATTATTCATATTTAATCATAAAGTCCCTTATACGAGCCTACGAGCCCCAAAACATGCTTTGGAGGTGGTTCGGGACTAAACCGAGAACTTTAGAAATTTTTACAAAACTTAAAAAATTTTTGCTAGAAGCAGGGCTCACACGCCCGTGTGGTCCAAGGGACACGCCCGTGTGAACCCGGGGACACGCCCGTGTGACCCTAGGGACACGCCCGTGCTTCAGACCGTGTTCAAATTAGGGTGCTCTCTGACTTGTGCCACACGGCCATGCCACACGGCCATGTCACACGCCCGTGTGCTAGGCTGTGTAGCACACATGGCTGAGACACACGCCCATGTCTCTGCCCGTGTGCTCAATTCTAGACATTCTGTTTCTCAAAATTAAGGTGCAGGGGACACACGGCTGGAACACATGCCCGTGGGACAGACCGTGTGTCACATATGGCCTAGACAAACGCCCGAGTGTCTACTCGTATGGACAAAAACAACGCTATTTACCAAGCCATTTGCCACCCTTTTTCACACATACACTTACACCAATTCAAGGTACAAAACATAACGTACTTAGGCAACCAAAACATCCACAATTATGACCAACACATGCCAATACAATATCAACATCTATCATACTCACAACATTTATTAAGCCACAATTGACTACTTTCAAGATACCTAATTGTAGACCACTTTATCATCTCATCAATAGACCACATTGCTAAACATCTCACATTCATGTCATAATTCACATTTCTATCATTCACCAAGCATACCATGACCATATCACCAAAGATATTAGCACATATATATATACTTAGGCTTACAACCATGATAGCCCAAATAACCAATCTACATGGTCAAATATCAAAACAACCCCTTGACAATTACAAGCCAACACATTGGCTACAATCGCAATGACACATTTAACAAAATGAGTAAGTCCCTATACATGCCATAAACTCAAAATACTTGAATACATCAATACCCAAAGTGATAGCTTGATAGTGTGATAGGGTCTCTGGCGATCTCCAATCCGAGCTAGCTCAATGACACTATAAAACATGGGAAAGGAAGGGGGTAAGCTATATATATAGCTTAGTAAGTCCATACGAAAATAATAAGCAACTCTTACCAATCATTTACCAAGTCCAACAATATAAACATAAGATAGTACAAATTGCTATAAATCTCACAGTTATAATTTATTCAGTCACATTGTTTACTCTATCAACTTATAAGCATAATTTAACATATCCTGGCATTAGCCTAACAACCGTAATCTCTCCTTTGCAACATATTACAACAATTAACAACTCATTTCAAACCTCATAGTAGACATGTACATTAACCTTGTGTACTCATATCTTCCCGTACTTCCATAACCATTTTAAATAGGCAATTATGTTAATCTTCCCTTTTTCTCATATCCGATAAATCACAAATTAAGTGAATGAAACATGCTATGTCATAACTCAATTTGGCCCGAAAGCCAATCCCATGATCATCGACCGAATTTACCATGAATTTCATACATCACAAGTATAGACCAATAGTCACAAGGTTCTCACAAATCATTCTTGTTGAAATCATGAATTCACAATTTCATGAAGTCAATGCTTACAAAATTTACGTACATACCTGTATCAATTCGTAATACTTACATACTATTTCTCTTCTTTGACATACCCGTTGAATTTCTCGTTGAACCATTTGGAATACTAAAGGACACTCGGGAATCTCGTACACACAGTACCGTACCAATGCCATATCCCAGATATGGTCTTACATGTAATCTCGTATCGATGCCAATAGCTCAGCTATGGTCTTACATGAAGTCTCATATCGATGCCATATTTCAGATATGGTCTTACACGAAGTCTCACATCGATGCCATATCCCAGATATGGTCTTACACGTAATCTCAGTAACCCTAATGTCATGACATTTGTATCTTATCTATTCCTAATGTTCAACCGGGACTTTCGCTATATCGAATTTCTGTCGGACATTTCCATAGTATCGTACTCAATAGCATTCACATTTCATTTCAATATTATAGCATTTACCATAATCATATCAATTAAGCATTTATACACATATAATTTAATGCTTATTAAACATACGAACTTACCTAGGCATAAAAACGGCAAAAATGACTAAATCGTCAAATACTTGTTTTTCCCCCGTTCTAATCCCGAATCTTGTTTTTCTTGATCTATAACATCAAATTTAACTTATTTAATCATTATACTATTCAAATCAGCCCAAAATCACATTATGGAAAAAATTACATTTTTGCCCCTAAACTTTTAACAATGTACATTTTAGTCCCTAGGCTCGAAAATGATTTTCATTCAATTTTTTAAAAACCCAAGCCTAGCCGAACCATTTTCATACTTATAACAGCCCACAATTTTCATTTATTCACACTTTTACTATTCATTTTACAACTTTTACAAACAAGTCCGTTTAGGCTTTTTTACCGAAAATCACTTAGCAAAAGTCGTTTATCAAACAACAAACATGCATTTTATACCATCAAACATCAAAATACACACATGTCTAATATGGGTCAAACCCTACACCTTGATCATTTCTTAAATTAGTGGTAGAAATAGATAGATCATGTTACAAGGATTTCTAAAACATAAAAATCATTAAAAACGGGGCTAAAACAGACTTACAATCGAGCTTGGAAGCTTGAAAAACCCTAGCCATGGTTTCCCCTTGTAAAATTTGGCCATGGGAGGAACATGGACAAAAATTGGCTTTTAATTTGGCTTTTTAATTACCAAATTATTAAAATGCCCTTAATGAAAAACTTTAGAAACATACCAAACCATGTCCATTTTTGTCCACCAACTTAACCAATGGTATAATTACCATTTAAGGACCTCCAATTTAAAATTTCATAACAATTAGACACCTTTAACCTATAGAACTCACATTTTGCACTTATTACAATTTAGTCCTTTTGACTAAATTGAGTGCCCAAACGTCAAAATTTTCGAACAAAATTTTCACAAAATCATTCCATAAAACTGTAAACCATAAAAATATAATAGAAATGAATTTTTCTTCGTCGGGTTTGTGGTCCCGAAACCACTGTTCTGACTAGACCCAAAATCAGGCTGTTACATAAACATATGAAGACATAATTAACACATACACCATAATACCATTACAAAGCACCCTATACATGCTATTATAAACCTTATCCAAATTACTCAACAACTATCGAATCGCCCATTGGATAGTGTGATAGATTTTCGATGAACTTCCAACCAATCGAACTTCTGATAATCTCAAAAAAAAGGAAATAACTTCGTAAGCAATGAATTCTTAGTAAGCTCATATAAACTTTAAACATAATATACCATTTCAATAATGAACTTTATAGAATAAGTATAAACCTTTACCAAAGCCATAAGATTAATAAAGCCTATATAACACCATCAAACTCACAAGTTAGCATACTTGTTCATGATACATATGAAATCAACCATATATGTATAAACATAACATTTAATTCATCATCGTTACCATATGATCATGTTTCATTCCATTAGCTTACTTATCGTTTTCAAATGCTTAGTATAAGCCTAAACAACATCATCAAATCACAAGTTATTGCACTTGTCCATAATATAAATGAGTTCATCCATAGCATAAGTAGATTTCCCATATATAAGTACATTGTAACACCCCTAACCCGTAACCATCGCCGGTCTAGGGTTAAGAGGCATTACCGGATAATCGGAAACTTTTACAAACATTTCATATCATAAAGTATATCATTGTCAAATCATAGCAGAATACAAACATATAGTCCCTTAATGAGGTCTACAAGACCCTAAACATGCATTAGAAAAGGATTGGGACTAAACCGGGATCATACAAATTTTTTTTTTGAAAATCAAACATTTTTCAAAGTTACAGAGGTCACACGCCCGTGTGGGCAGGCCGTGTGCCTCACACGGCCTCGGACACGCCCGTGTGTCCAAGCCGTGGTAAAATAGGGCATACATATTGACTTGTCCACACGGCCTGAGACACGCCCTTGTGCCTCACCCGTGGTCGACACTGACTTGCACCACACGGCCAGTCACACGCCCGTGTGTCCAGCCCGTGGTCGAGTCTGACTTGTTTTGAATTACAACCACGAAGGACACGGTCGAGCCACACGCCCGTGTGCTCAACCGTGTGGGCAAGTATAGGTCATTTTTGTAACACCCCTTACCCGTATTCAACGTCGGAACCGGGCACGAGGCGTTACCGTATTAAATCCTCAAGATCGCCACTTAGGCACAACATGACTACTCTCTTAAGTCACCTTATTCTCGAGTTACGAGGCCTCACTCATACTCACGAGGGCTCTCGAGACCACATCAAAACTTCAAAAAAAAAAATTTAAACTTTTCCATCTATACAGGGCTCACACGCCCGTGTAAGATTTGGCACGCCCGTGGAGGTCACACACGCCCATGGTCACTACCCGTGCATGAAAACTCAAGCATTCTGCCAATGCCCAACGGTTAAGGCACACGCCCGTGCTCTCCACCCGTGGTGCACACTGACTACCTTAACACGGCCTAGAGTCTAGACACACTCTCGTGTGACTAACTCGTGGCCAACACTGATTAACCCACACGCCCTAGGCACACGCCCGTGTGGCTAGTCCGTGGTCTATTCTGATTTAAAATACTAACATGCAGGGAACACAAAGCCAAGTCACACGCCCATGGGCTGACCGTGTGTCACACGTGGCCTAGACACACGCCCGTGTGTCTACCCACATGGACAAGAACAAAGCTATTTGCCAAGTTCTTTTCACCCTTCTAGCATACGCAACATGCACTCATTCAACACATCCATAATCAACTCAAAATATTACAATCTCACATAGATAACTACATCTTTTCATATAATAAAGTGCCAACAACTATGGCATTATACAAAATAGATTATCCATCTAAAGGCCAACACATCATAGCCATTTACAACAAAATTCACTAACTTGTCTAGCCCCTATACATGCCATATACAAAACATTGAGTCTCATGTACCAGAGTGTGCTGATAGTGTGGGCGATCTTCCAATTGATCCTCGTATCTCGATTCAACACTTTTGCTCTATAAGACAAGGGAAAAGAAAGGGAGTAAGCTTTGAGCTTAGTAAGTTTACACATAAACAATTAAGCACCATAGTATAAGCTAAACAACAATTAGCATTATACTAACATATAATGTACAACTATGCTTACTCTTTCTATCCCTTACCACATTTCCAACACATCATGAGTCACTTACTCATAACCATTGACATGCACCCCTGCATTCAATATCACATTTACACAATATACAACACATCATTATTTCTCGATAATATATCCACACAGCTAATCCACACAGCTAATGTCTCGGTGGTTTCGCACTTAGCCCACCACAATTAATTAATAAGGTAGTATCACACTTAGCCTACCATAAAGGTAAGCGTAGTGGTTTCGTACATAGCCCACTAGACAATATACCCAACGATAGCATTGCACATAGCCAGCTCATCGTCATTATACATTAAGATGGTATCGCACTTAGCCCATCCTTTAGCATTATCACTACACATTCTCATATCTATTTACTCAATCATTCATCCATTCACAAAATCTATCACATTCATTCCACTTGAACCACATAGGTTCTCAATCATTCTCAACCATGCTATACACTAGCTAGCATTAACAAATTGTAAGTATGAATGCATTGTTTATACATAGACTTACCTCGATACTCAAAAGTATAGAAACGTGCAATTTAGTCCACCACTTTGCTCTTGCCTCGGTTTCGATCCGGGCTTTGTCTTTCTTGATCTATAATGATAATTCAACTCATCAATATACACATTGACTAAATTGACCCACATCTCATACTTTGGAAAAATTACCCTTTTGCCCCTAAACTTTCTCCTATTTACGCTATTGCCCTAAGGCTCGTAAAGTGATTTTTATTCAACTTTCTAGCCTTTCATGCTTAGCCGAATCACTTAATCAACTAAAGCAATCATCAATTCTCACTACATCACACATGTATGACCAAACTCAAGATTTTTTACAACTAATCCCTACATGCACTTTCTATGGAAACTCATTTAGCAAAAGATGTTTCTACTACATCAAGCTTTCATAATCTTCCATAAAACATCAAAATACATGCATGTCATACATGGCCACATTTTTGAACATCCATCATAGCTCATCAAATAGCTAAAAATAACTTACTTATGCTACAAGGACTTCAAAAATACAAAGAATATCAAAAACGGGGCTTAGATGCACTTTCTAGCAAGCTTGAAAATTTTGAAGAACCCTAACAATGGCTCTCTCAATTTTAAGTGACCTTGGAGAAGAAGATGAATGAATTTTGTCATCTTTTCTCCTATTTTAATCACTTAATTATTAAATGACCAAAATGCCCTTTTTGATAAACTTTCTATTTTAACTCATCCATGCCCAATTTTGTCCAAAAATTAGAAATTGGGAAAATTGCTATTTAAGGACCTCTAATTAATATTCTAAAGATATTTCGCACAAATAGCTTCTAGAATCTCACATTTTGCAACTTTTGCAATTTAGTCCTATTGGACAATTCAACCGCAATTTCACAAAATTACTTCATGAAACTTTCACACTAGCATGCATACATAGCATAAACCTCAAAAACTCATTCATAAACCTCGGATTTGTGGTCTCGCACCACTATTCTGACTAGGCGCTAAATTGGGATGTTACAACTCTCCCCTCTTTAGAGATTTTCGCCCCTGAAAATCTTACCAGTAAAGAGGTTTGGATGTTGCTCTCTCATAGCTTCTTCTGTTTCCCACGTAGCCTCTTCCACACCGTGTTTCTGCCATAACACTTTCACTAGTGCTATGCTCTTATTTCTCAACTGTTTCACTTCTCGAGCCAAGATCTTAATCGGCTCTTCATCATAAGACATATCCGGTCTTATCTCAATTTTCATCGAAGGAATCACATGTGAAGGATCGGAGCGATACCGTCGCAACATCGACACATGGAACACATTATGAATCTTTTCCAACTCTACCGGCAAAGCCAACCGGTATGCTACTGGCCCAACTCTATCTGTAATCTCATACGGCCCTATGAATCTTGGACTCAATTTTCTTTTTCGTCCAAATCTCATAATCTTCTTCCATGGGGACACTTTCAAAAACACTTTGTCGGCCACTTCAAACTCAATTTCTTTTCTTTTCAGATCCGCGTACGACTTCTATCGGTCCGAAGCAACTTTCAGACTATTACGGATTATTTTCACTTTCTCCTCGGTCTCTTTCACAAGATCGACTCCATGGATCCAATTCTCACTAAGCTCGGTCCAATACAAAGGAGTCTGACACTTACGACCATACCAGGCCTCATACGGAGCCATCCGTATACTTGACTGATAACTGTTGTTGTAAGCAAATTCGACTAAATGTAGATATCTCTCCCAACTACCCTCGAATTCTATCACACAGCATCGAAGCATGTCTTCGAGAACTTGAATCACTCTTTCAGACTGACCATCGGTTTGCGGATGGAACGCAGTACTGAAATTCAACTTTGTTCCCAAAGCCTCTTGCAACCTCTTCCAAAGCCTCGAAGTGAACCTCGGATCCCTATCTGATATTATAGACACAGGTACACCATGTAACCTCACTATCTCTGCAACATACAACTCAGCTAACTTATCTAGTGAATAATCAACACGTACTGGAATAAAGTGAGCCGACTTCGTTAGTCTATCCATAACAACCCACACAGCATCTCTCATTTTCGGAGTCATCGGCAACCCCGTCACAAAATCCATGGTAACCCGATCCCACTTCCATTCGGGTACCAACACTAGCTGAAGCAATCCCAAAGGCACTCGATGCTCAGCTTTCACTTGTTGACAAATCAGACACTTTGTCACGAACTCTGAAATATCTCTTTTCATACCCGGCCACCAATAATACTTTTTCAAGTCATTGTACATTTTCGTACTGCCCGGATGTACAGACAAACATCCACTGTGCGCCTCATGCAAAACCTTTCGGATTAACTCCTCATCTCTTGGTACACAATTTCGTCACGATGACAAACAAACAACCATTCGAGCCCACTCGAAAATCGGAATCACTTTCGATTCACACTTAGCTCTCTTAGCTAGCATCTCATCATCATTTCTCCGAGCCTCACATATCTCGTTGAACAAATAGTGGCTTAGCTCGCAACTCTGCCAAAATAGCACCATCATCAGACAATGCTAAACTCGTGCTCATAACTCTTAGAGCACACAAGGATTTCCTACTCAGGGCATCTGCAACCACATTCGCTTTTCCCGGGTGGTAGTCAATGACTAACTCATAATCTTTCAACAACTCAAGCCACCGTCTCTGTCGCAAATTTAGATCCTTCTGATCCATCAAATATCCCAAACTCTTGTGATCCGTAAAGATTCGGCACTTCTCACCATATAAGTAATGTCGCCAAATCTTTAACGCGAAAACAATCGCAGCCAACTCCAAATCATGAGTCGGATAATTCTTCTCGTGCGGTTTCAACTGTCTCGAGGAGTAAGCGACTACCTTACCCTCTTGTATCAACACGTAACCGAGACTATTAAACGACGTGTCACTGTAAACCACGAACTCTTTCCCCGATTCTGGTTGAACCAAAACCGGCGCCTCAATCAACATTGTTTTCAGTCTCTCGAAACACTGTTAACATGTCTCAGTCCATTCAAACTTGACATCTTTGTGCAATAGTTTCGTCATCGGGGTAGCAATCACAGAGAACACCTTTACGAAACGTCTGTAATATCCTGCTAATCCTAAGAAACTTCTGATTTTTGACACGTTCCTCGGTGGTTTCCAATCCACAACAGCCGATATCTTACTCAGGTCAACTCTAACACCATCACCCGACACAATGTGTCCTAGGAATCCGACCTCTCAGAGCCAAAACTCACTCTTGCTAAACTTAGCGTATAACTGCTTATCTCTTAAAGTTTGCAAGACAATTCTCAAATGATCTTCATGATCGTTCTCATCCCGAGAATAGATCAATATGTCGTCAATGAAGACAACTACAAACTTGTCCACATACGGTCCGAAAACACACGTTCATCGGATCCATAAAAATCGTTGGTGCATTCGTCAAACCAAACGGCATAACCAAAAACTCATAATGGTCATACCTTGTCCGAAATGCGAGTTTTCAACACATCCCGCTTCTTTCACTCTCAATCGATAATAACTGGACTCGTGTCTATCTTGGAGAACACTTGTAGCTCCTTCAGTTGATAAAAAGATCATCAATCCTTGGTAAAGGATACTTATTCTTAATTGTCACTTTGTTAAGTCGTCTATAGTCTATACACAACCTCATAGACCCATCTTTCTTCTTCACAAACAATACTGGGGCACCTTACGGTGGTGAGTAGCTCGATCTTGCAAAACCCTTATCTGTCAACTCTTGCAACTGAACCTTCAGCTTCTTTCAACTCTATAGGTGCCATCCTATACGGAGCAATCGAAATAGGTGTCGTTCGGAACTAACTCAATCCCAAACTCAACCTCTCTCTTTGGAGGTAATCCAGGGTAACTCTTAGGGAATACATCCAGGATACTCACATACCAGCGCATTGCTTTCAAACTTTACTCCAAGCTCTTGAGTATTCAACACAAAAGCAAGATAGGACTCACACCCTTTTCTCAAACATTTATCAGCCATTAAGGAAGAAATCATCACTGGTAGACTATCTAATCCACCTGATTCAACCCGAACCACATCTCTACTCTCACATTTCAATTCAATAAACTAACTACCACAGTTCACTAAGACACTATGGGTAGTCAACCAATCCATGCCTAGAATTAAATCAAACTCATCAAACGGCAACAACATTAGGTTTGCCAGAAAGCATTGATTCTCAATCATCAAAGGACAATTCTTACACACCTTGTCCACTAACACATGCTTACCTAACGGGTTTGACTCCTTAACCACAAAGTCCGTAGACTCAACAGTCATACTCAAACTAGATGCCAATCTCATGCAAATATAAGAATGAGTAGACCCTGGATCTATTAAAGCAATAACAAGGGTGTCAAAGAGAGAAAAAGTACCCGTTATCACATCAGGGGAGGATGTAACACCCCTTACCCGGGTTCTACGCCGGAACCGGGCCCGAGGCATTACCGAACTCAAACCACTTGATCGCCACTTAGGGTCATCGTAACTACTCTCTGAAGTCATCTCAACAAACTCATTCTCGACTTGCGAGGCCTCACTCATACACACGAGGGCTCTCGAGACTAAACCGAAACTTTTTCCAATCTTAAAATTTTCTCTTTTGAACAGGGCTCACACGCCCGTGCAAGGTACAACACGCCCGTGTGAAGTCACACACGCCCATGTTCCCAAATCGTGCTTAAAAACCCAGCATTCTGCCAATGCCCCACGGCCAATGCACACGCCCGTGCTTACCACCCGTGGTGCACACTGACTACCTTAACACGGCTTAGAGTCTAGACACACACCCGTGTAGCTAGCCCGTGGCCAACACTGATTAATCCCACACGCCCTAGGCACACGCCCGTGTGACTAGTCCGTGGTCTATTCAGACTTCAAATACTAACATGCAGGGGACACACGGCTAAGTTACACCCCCGTGGGCTGGCCGTGTGTCACACATGGCCTAGACACACGCTCGTGTGTCTATCCACATGGACAAGAACAAAGCTATGTGCCAAGTTCTTTTCACCCCTCTAGCATACACAACATATACTCATCTAACACAATCATAATCAACTCAAATTGAATTGCAATCTCACATAGACAACTATAACTATTCATATAACATAAAATTGCCAACAACTACGGCATTATACAAAATAAGCTATCCACCTAAAGGCTAACACATCTTAGCCATTTACAACAAAATTCGCTAACTTGTCTAGCCCCTATACATGCCATATACAAAACATTGAGTCTCATGTACCAGAGTGTGCTGATAATGTGGGCGATCTTCCAATTGATCCTTGTATCTCGGTTCAACACTTTTACTCTATAAGACAAGGGAAAAGAAAAGGAGTAAGCTTTGAGCTTAGTAAGTTTACACATAAACAATTAAGCATCATAGTATAAGCTAAACAATAATTAGCATTATACTACCAAAGGTAATGAACAACTATGCTTACTCTTTCTAACCCTTACCACATTTCCAACACATCATGAGTCACATACTCATAACCATCGAAATGCACCCCTGCATTCAATGTCACATTTACACAATATACAACACATCATTATTTCTCAATAATTCATCCACGCAGCTAATTAACTAAATAATGCATCCACACGCCTTCTTTACTCGAGAATGCAATCACATGGCTAATCCACACGCTTAACCCATACAAACAAATGTCTCGGTGGTTTCGCACTTAGCACACCACGATCGATTAATAAGGTGGTATCGCACTTAGCCTACCACAAAGGTAATCATAGGGGTTCCTCACTTAGCCCACTAAACGATATACCTAGCGATAGCATTGCACATAGCCAGTTCATCATCAATATGCATTAGGATGGTATCGCACTTAGCCTGCCATCTAGCATTATCACTACACATTCACATGTCTACTTACTCAATTAAACATCCATTCACAGTTCTACTACATTCATTCTACTTGAACCACATAGGTTCTCAATCAATCTCGAACAAGCTACACACTAGCTATCATCAACAAATTGTAAGTATGAATGCATTGTTTATGCATAGACTTACCTCGGTACTCAAAAGTATTGAGACTTGCAATTTAGTCCACCACCTTGCTTTTGCCTTGGTTTCGATCTGGGCTTTGTCTTTCTTGATCTATAATAAATAAATCAGCTTATTCAATACATACATTGACTAAATTGACCCACATCTCATACTTTAGAAAAATTACTATTTTGCCCCTAAACTTTCTCATATTTACACTTTAGCCCCAAAGGCTCGTAAAGTGATTTTTATTCAACTTTCTAGTCTTTCATGCTTAGTCGAACCACTTATTCAACTAAAGCTATCATCAATTCTCACTAAAACACACAAGTATGACCAAACTTAAGATTTTCACAATCAAGTCCCTACATGCATTTTCATGGAAAATCACTTAACAAAAGATGTTTCTACTACATCAAGCTTTCATAATCTTCCATAAAATATCAACATACATGCATGTCATACATGACCACATTTTTAAACATCCATTATAGCTCATCAAATAGCTAAAAATAGCTTACTCATGCTACCGGGACTTCAAAAATACAAAGAATATCAAAAACAGGACTTAAATGCACTTACTAGCAAGCTTGAAAAATTGAAGAACCCTAGCTATGGCTTCCTTCAAATTTTCAGCAATGAGGGGAAGAAGATGAGCATGATTTTGTCATATTTTCTCCTTTTTAATCACTTATTTGTTAAATAACCAAAATGCCCTTTTTGATAAACTTTAAATTTTAACTCATTCATGCCCAATTTTGTCCAAAAATTAGAATTTGGATAAATTGTTATTTAAGGACCTCTAATTAATAATCTAAAGCTATTTCACACATATAGCTTCTAGAAACACACATTTTGCAACTTTTGCAATTTAGTCCTTTTGGACAATTCAATCAGAATTTCACAAAATTGCTTCATGAAACTTTCACACTAGCATGCATACATAGCATAAACCTCAAAAACTCATTCATAAACCTCAGATTTGTGGTCTCGCACCACTATTCTGACTTGGCCCTAAATCAAGATGTTATAGAGGATGCCTCTTCACGAGCGCGAATGGCATACGTCCTCGCAGGTGCCCGACCTTCCGGTCTCACAGCAGAGTCTCTAGATGCACCTCTACCACTATTCCCGCCTCTCGGGTTCCTTGGTGGTCTACCCCTTGCAGACACATCACTGGATCCCATCTCTAGCTTCCCTTCCTTATCATCCCTCTCGGGGCAATTTCGGATAAAATGGTCTGGGAACCACACTTATATGAGCTTTCGATTGTTACCCCAACACTCTCCGGTGTGATATCTACCACAACTTGGACACTCCAGTTTGTTCTTTGGATTGCCCACACTTTCCATCGAAGTAGCTTGGACTCTCGAACCCGAACGAGCATTGCCCAAGTCTCGATGCGAATAACCCACTGGTGCTGTCGTCCTAGGACTCACTTCCTTGGACCTTTTCGACTGGGCTTGATACGACTTGCCCATCGGCCTCTTTCTAGCATCTTGGGCTTCACTCACAGCCCTTCTCTTTTCTGTACTCAACTCTTCGGCCTTACTTGCCCTTTCGACCAACACCACAAATTCTTTCAGCTCCAAAATACCCACTAGGAGTTTGATGTCCTCATTCAGTCCATCTTCGAACCTCTTACACAAAATGGTCTCTGTCGACACACATTCTTGAGTGTATTTTCTAAGCTTAACAAACTCACGCTCATATTCCGCTACTGACATTCTTCTTTGCTTCAACTCAAGGAATTCTTTCCTTTTCCGATCAGTAAATCGTTGGCTTATATACTTCTTTCGAAACTCTTCCAGAAAGAAGTCCCACGTCACCCGCTCTCTCGGGACTACAGACGTCAACATCTTCCACCAATGGTATGTCGAGTCCCTCAGTAAGGATACGACACACTTCAAGCTCTCTTCAGGTGTACAAGAGAGTTCCTCAAACACTCTCATCGAGTTCTCTAACTGAACTCGCCTCTCGTGGTCATCATCAACCTTAGCTCTAAACTCCCCAGCCCTGTGTTTTCTAATCTTATCTACCGGGGGTTTCGATATCCTCACTACATAAATACCTTGAGGAGCCATAGGAATTGGCTGAGGTATAGGAGGAGGTGGAGGAGGTTGAGCATTAGGGTTCGCTCGAACATAATCCGAGTACCAATTGCTCATCATCTGGAGAAAGGCTTCCCGTGCCCCTTCCCCTTGACCCCTAGCCTCGGGTCCACTTTGAATAGGCATGGTTCCTTGCGCAGGAGCCGGCGCATTACTAGCTGCTTCATCAGCAGTCAATGGATCGGAATCCATATTCTATATAAAACAAGATTTAAAATCATCAAAAGCCACCACACTATCATTGTACACTTATGGCATGTATAGCTAGACTCTTACACCCGCTACGGTAGTCCTAGAACTGACTAAACCATAGCTCTGATACCACTAAATGTAACACCCCTTACCCGTATTCAACGCCGGAACCGGGCACGAGGCGTTACCGTATTAAATCCTCAAGATCGCCACTTAGGCACAACATGACTACTCTCTTAAGTCACCTCATTCTCGACTTACGAGGCCTCACTCATACTCACGAGGGCTCTCGAGACCATATCGAAACTTTTACGATTTTTTTTTAAACTTTTCCATCTATACAGGGCTTACACGCCCGTGTAAGATTTTGCACACCCGTGGAGGTCACACACGCCCATGGTCACTACCCGTGCATGAAAACTCAAGCATTCTACCAATGCCCCATGGTTAGGGTACACGCCCGTGCTCTCCACCCGTGGTGCACACTGACTACCTTAACACGGCCTAGAGTCTAGATACACGCTCGTGTGACTAAATCGTGGCCAACACTAATTAACCCACACGCCCTAGGCACACGCCCGTGTGGCTAGTCCGTGGTCTATTCTGATTTAAAATACTAATATGCAGGGGACACACGGCCAAGTCACACGCCCATGGGCTGACCGTGTGTCACACATGGCCTAGACACACGCCCGTGTGTCTACCCACATGGACAAGAACAAAGCTATTTGCCAAGTTCTTTTCACCCTTCTAGCATACACAACATTCACTCATTCAACACATCCATAATCAACTCAAAATCTTACAATCTCACATATATAACTACATCTTTTCATATAATAAAGTGCCAACAACTATGGCATTATACAAAATAGATTATCCATCTAAATCCCAACACATCATAGCCATTTACAACAAAATTCACTAACTTGTCTAGCCCCTATACATGCCATATACAAAACATTAAGTCTCATGTACCAGATTGTGCTGATAGTGTGGGCGATCTTCCAATTGATCCTCGTATCTCGATTCAACACTTTTGCTCTATAAGACAAGGGAAAAGAAAGGGAGTAAGCTTTGAGCTTAGTAAGTTTACACATAAACAATTAAGCACCATAGTATAAGCTAAACAACAATTAGCATTATACTAACATATAATGTACAACTATGCTTACTCTTTCTATCCCTTACCACATTTCCAACACATCATGAGTCACTTACTCATAACCATTGACATGGACCCCTGCATTCAATATCACATTTACACAATATACAACACATCATTATTTCTCGATAATATATCTACACAGCTAATCCACACAGCTAATGTCTCGGTGGTTTCGCACTTAGCCCACCACAATCAATTAATAAGGTAGTATCGCACTTAGCCTACCATAAAGGTAAGCATAGTGGTTTCGCACATAGCCCACTAGACAATATACCCAACGATAGCATTGCACATAGCCAGCTCATCGTCATTATGCATTAAGATGGTATCGCACTTAGCCCATCCTTTAGCATTATCACTACACATTCTCATATCTATTTACTCAATCATTCATCCATTCACAAAATCTATCACATTCATTCCACTTGAACCACATAGGTTCTCAATCATTCTCAACCATGCTATACACTAGCTAGCATTAACAAATTGTAAGTATGAATGCATTGTTTATACATAGACTTACCTCGATACTCAAAAGTATAGAAACGTGCAATTTAGTCCACCACTTTGCTCTTGCCTCGGTTTCGATCCGGGCTTTGTCTTTCTTGATCTATAATGATAATTCAACTCATCAATATACACATTGACTAAATTGACCCACATCTCATACTTTGGCAAAATTACCCTTTTGCCCCTAAACTTTCTCCTATTTATGTTATTGCCCTAAGGCTCGTAAAGTGATTTTTATTCAACTTTCTAGCCTTTCATGCTTAGCCGAATCACTTAATCAACTAAAGCAATCATCAATTCTCACTACATCACACATGTATGACCAAACTCAAGATTTTTTACAACTAATCCCTACATGCATTTTCTATGGAAACTCATTTAGCAAAAGATGTTTCTACTACATCAAGCTTTCATAATCTTCCATAAAACATCAAAATACATGCATGTCATACATGGCCACATTTTTGAACATCCATCATAGCTCATCAAATAGCTAAAAATAGCTTACTCATGCTACAAGGACTTCAAAAATACAAAGAATATCAAAAACGGGGCTTAGATGCACTTTCTAGCAAGCTTGAAAATTTTGAAGAACCCTAACAATGGCTCTCTCAATTTTCGGCGGCCTTGGAGAAGAAGATGAATGAATTTTGTCATCTTTTCTCCTATTTTAATCACTTAATTGTTAAATGACCAAAATGCCCTTTTTGATAAACTTTCTATTTTAACTCATCCATGCCCAATTTTGTCCAAAAATTAGAAATTGGGAAAATTGCTATTTAAGAACCTCTAATTAATATTCTAAAGCTATTTCACACAAATAGCTTCTAGAATCTCACATTTTGCAACTTTTTCAATTTAGTCCTTTTGGACAATTCAATCGCAATTTCAAAAAATTGCTTCATGAAACTTTCACACTAGCATGCATACATAGCATAAACCTCAAAAACTCATTCATAAACCTCAGATTTGTGGTCTCGCACCACTATTCCGACTAGGCCCTAAATCGGGATGTTACAATTTGCAAGGCCAAATTGCCACCCACAATTTAAATTATACCTACAAGCATTATACCAATTCAAAGCATATCTCCAATGCAAACAAAACATACCAAAATGACCATATTTTCTAGCCATTCAAGAACATATTCAACACACCAACTTATATACCATTTAGCTCAATCTAATCACAAGCATTTTCCAAGCACAACTCATCCACAACTTACCAATTCATTATGATACTCTATCATCATTATTATACTAGCTTTGCATCATAAAACTTACCATAAATTTGACTATCTCATTAGTCCAACCATTAGCCACCAAACATACCAATCTATGTATCATATAGCATAACTACTCATTCACATCATGTTCATTATCTAGCCATATCACATGGCTATTTATATACCACTCAAAACATCAACCATTTCAACTAGACTATACATGCCATACTTAAATATTTACACTTTCAAAAGGTACCAAAATAGAGTTGATAGTGTGGTGATGATCCTCGATGATCCCCGAGCCTTCCGTAGCTTTAACGATCTATAAAACAATGCAAACACACACAGAGTAAGCTTTCAAAAGCTTAGTAAGCCATATACAAATAAACTTAACATATAAACATTTATAATCATAACAAATACAAAATCATTAACATATCTCAATTGCAAATTCATAATTCTTCTTTAGCTCATTTATTTAGCCATTGCTTACCAACAAAATATGTCTCCAACTATCTCTTTTATTCAAAGCTCATTCATTTATATATCATATTTTGTCTAAACAAGTCTATGCACATATCTCACTTGTGCACATACACATGTACTTACCTTTTATATTCAATCGTAGCATAAACTTCAAACGTACCTGAAATGGTCATACATTTCACATAGTCTTTCATTTATCGGAATTGCCCGTTGAACCATTCGGAATCAAATAGGATACTTGGATAACTCGGAATACTCGTACAATGCCAACGTCTCAGACGTGGTCTTACATCTAATCCATTATCGATGCCACTGTCCCAGACAGGGTCTTACACGAATCAAATACGATGCCAATGTCTCAGACATGGCCTTACTCGTAATCTCAAATCGACACCAACGTCCCAGACATGGTCTTACACGATATCACATATCAGAAACCTATGTCATGACATATTAATCCTATTTATTTCTAAGGTTCGTACGGGACTTTTCAGATATTGATGCATTGTCGATACTTTTTCGGATTTCTCACGTATTTCATCCAAAGTCATTCATCACAATTCAATATCAAATGAACATAAATAATTCAACTTAAATACGTTTATTCATATATGGACTTACCTCGTACGGATATAGACGGACGGATTCGACTATTCGATCACTTTCGACTTTCCTCGATCTAAATCCCTTTTCTTTGGTTATTGATCTATACATATTCAAATTTAACTCTTTTATTCACCAATTCATTCAATTCAATCCAAAAACACACATTTAGGGCAATTTACAAATTAGCCCTCATATTTTCACATTTTGACATTTAAGTCCCTATTTCACAAAATCACAAAATACACAAAATTTCATATTACCCATGCTTAGCCGAATTTTCATCATGCTCATTCAAGTCCATATATTTCATTTATTTCACATTTTAGCCCCTCAAAATATTATTTTCACAATTTAGTCCAAATTACTCAAATTCACTAAAAATCCAAAGACAAAACATGTTAATCTAACACATATATTTCATATTTCATCAACTAACATCACAAAGCTCAAACATTCATCAACGGCACTTTTCAAAATCATCATCAAATTCCAAAATTAAAGCATGGGTGTTGTAGTACTCGAAGCAACGATTACAAAAACGTAGAAATTATCAAAAACCGATCAAAAACCATACCTTAATCAAGCTTAGTGATGGTCGAACCCTATTTTGCTTCTTTTCTTTCTTTTTTTCTTTCAGAATTCGGCTAGAATGGATGAACACTCCACTAGCATTTTCATTTGTTTTATTTATTTCTTATTAATAGATTATTTACTAAATTAACCTTTTAGTTAACATATAAAACTTATATACATTAAGGTCATATTTGTCCATTATCATTCATAATGGTTTTATTACTACATAAGGCCACCACTTAATAAAGACATAACACATAGATACTTTTAACACATAGCATGCTAATTTTGCATTTTATGCAATTGGATCCTTATATCAAATTAAACACACAAACAGATAAATTAAAACATGAAACTTTCACACATGCCTATTCACACATTGCAAGCACAGAAAATAATATTAAAATATTTTTCTGACTCGAATTCGTGGTCCCAAAACCACTATTCTGACTAGGGTCTAAACCGGACTGTTACATACATCATTTAATTCATCAATCTTTTTATAACATCATGTTACATCTCAATTGTGAACTTACCGTTTCATTCCCTTTTCTTACCCATTGAACCATCTAGAATTACATCGGATACTCAGGAAAGCTCACACGAAGTGTGCCTTTACATATAATCGTAACCTTTCCTTTACATCAATGCTCACACGAGCTGTGAAGTGGGCCTACTCACACGATCTGTGGGTCGGGATGTAAACTACACGATGTTGCTCACACGAGTTGTGGAGAATCCGCAACAAATGCAGGACCTTATTCATCAGTAGGACATTCAAGACCTGCGCCCGAAACATGAAATCCCTAATGACATATTATTTGTATCATAAGAATTCCCAAGGTTCAATTGGGACTCGATATCCGTCAATTCATCATAGCTTTGATACATTTATATTTTGATTCATTTACATAAAAAAATATAATAAACATTCAATTTAAACAACATTTAAGTGATTACAGTTCATACGAACTTATCTGACTAAATCACAGCAATGACTAAGTATAAGGGCTATTTGGTAATTTTCTCTTCTGCTCGATTTTCCACTCGTTCTTGATCTAAAATAATAATTCCACCCAACTCACTAATTCTAACAGAAAAATTAATTCATTTTATGCAATTAAGTCCTTTTTGACATTTTTACAAAACTTCCCCCAATATTTTACTTTTATACAATTTAGTCCATAAGTTCAAAACAAGCAAATTAACCCTTTTTATTCAATTTCATGTTTAGCCGAATTGTTTAGAACCTTATTACAACTCATATTTAATGTTAATTTATAGCAAGTCCTTGTACTTTTACTAATTTCACATTTTAGTCCTTAAACATTAAAATCACCAAAAATTGCTTAACAATAAAGCTTAATAATCTATCATAAAATTTCAAGAACACTTCAATTTCATCCATGGTAAAATTCAAAACATTTAACAATTTAACAAATTGACCCCCGGTTTAGCTAGATTAAGCTAATACGAGTCTAAAAACATAAAAATCATTAAAAACAGAATTAAAATCCACTTACATGCATGAAATAGAAGCTTGGCCGATTCTCAAGCTTAAAACCATGGTGATTTCGGCTGCTACTAACAAAAGGAAGATGATACTAATGTTTTCTTTTCTTTATATTTGTTTTAGTTATTATTTAGTTTAATTACAATTTTATCCATTAAAAATTAACTTTTAAAATCATCTAATAATTTCCAAAACCGTCCATCATCAAGCCATAAGGTATAATTACTAATTTAATCCAGTAAATCACCTTTTCACAACCATTTGACCCATTTAATTAATAGAAATCAACTTTTGTGGCTTTTATAATTTAGTCCTTTTTAATTAATTAACTATCTAAACATTAAAATATCTTAATGAAACTTTAATACAACCTTAATAACATTCCGTAAATATTTAATAAAATATTTATAGCTTGGTTTATAGAAACGAGGTCTTGATACCTTATTTTCTAAAACCACTTGACTTTAGAGTCATGCCACTTGAACCTAATTATTCTTTCAAATAGCATAAATTACCAATTCAAAATTTATTTTAATATCATAATTGACTCGTAAATATTAAATAATAAAATTTAAGAACTTACTAATCGAATTTGTGGTCCCGAAACCACTATTTCCGACACCACTTAAAAATGGGTTGTTACACCGATGTACAATCAATCCAGTCACTCACATCTATATCTCTATCTTCTAAGAGTCATCTACTCTGATACCTAAGGCAATGTATCTCCCCATTTGGACTTAATAAATGACATATTAGTCTTTTAATCAATTTTCTCAACTCATATTAGACTAAGGATGTGTTTTGGTTATCTACTAATATAAGTTGTCTTTTCACACTACGATCCGACCACGTAATGTCGCTTAATATTAGTTAAAAGTTTAGATAATTAGTGAGCCAATATTTGTTTTCATTTTGTTTTGCGTGCAAAAACTGTTGAGGACAATATACAGAAAATATTAATAATAATAATGTATTTTTATTAAACCAAATTGATCTAAAAATTACAAATATATAGACGTAATCACTACACTAAGGGCACTAGATCCTAACAATTCTAATTGGTTTAACAAATCTATGATCTATTGTTAATTCTTCATCTGATGGGTTTTTTTTTCATTTTACTGATTTTCTAGATTCCTTAATTTTAGTTTTAGTCCCTTTGCCTTGAACTAATTACAGTGAGTCTCCTTCTATCTCGATCTTTTAGAGACCCATATCCTTAGCAAAGTGCAAAGCTTCAATCTGAAATAGGTTAGGAAAAGGGTGATTTCTTGATATTTGGATAATTAATTAAATCAGTGAAACCCATAAAAGAATTTGTGAAATAAAGTTTAAACCTCTAAAGAAAACAAAATTGTGTGATAAGTTTCTGGGAAGAGGAAAGCTTTGGTGTAGAGAAGAATTCAATGAACTCTCTCTTCAAACTTTTAGCTGTAAATGGACACTAAACGGAAATAGAATAACAAGAAGGCTCACTTACAATAAAAGAATGCACATGTTAAAAACTTATTGAATGGGCAACAAAGTGGACACCAAAAAGGGGCAGAAGAATTTTGTTCATAATAAGATAATATTTTATAATAATTAATATAATATATAAACTTTGTAATAAACAATACATAATTAAAACTTAATTTAAATTAAATATATGAAACTGTATATTGACACATTGGAATTGGGAGAAATAAATGAAGCTAAGCATGATTTTAAAAAATATTCAATTTTTATAATTAAAATATTCATATTTTATACTATAAAAAATTATTATTAAATAATTATAAAATCTAATATATTTATTATTAAAATTTTAGTATAAATATGTTTGATAATATATTAAGAATATTATTTAAATTTTGAGATTATTATTGCTAAAATTTATTATTAAATAAAATTGTAATATTACATAATTTATTAAAATAATACATTAAATTAATAATTTATTATATTGTTAAATATAAATAATTTAAAATGTGTGTTTAATAATATTCAACATTATAATATTTGATATTAATACTTTAATATGTCTAATTTTTTTTTAAAATTAAAATTTACTATTAATAATAATATTATACTTGATTCAAGTTAATTTTTATATAAAAATAAAATTATTTATAAATGACTTTTTTTCGGAAAATAACTACTTTTTAAAATTATAAGTCTATATGTAACGCCCCAAAAATCCTTTATAATTATTCTCGTATGTTTGTGACACAATTGCATGTCTGCTTCAGTGGTTGAGTATTTGGGGAAGTGTTTGAGAGGTCCCAAGTTCAAGCATTAGCTTGGGCAAATTTTTGTTTTAAATGAATAAACCCCTATCTTAAGTCAGTAGGCTTATAACCATATGTTGGTAAAATATGTTAGAATGGGCCTACTGGTCTAGTGGATAAGTAGAGTGTTGGTGTGTTGGAGATCCTATGTTCGAGTATTGGTGTGGGCATTATTTTTTGCTATTATGGACGGCTAGAGTTTGTAGTGGGAAGGTTGGAGAGTTTTTAGGAGAAGATTTGCGGATTTTGAAGTTATCCCATATTTGGTTGGCTGAAAATTTCGGCACTCTTCCTCTCACTCTCACAATTCTTTCAGTTTTGGCAATTTTCTCTCTTTTCATCTTGTTTGCTTTTCTGCCGACTTTACCTTTTGGTTTTTTTTTCTTTCTTTCTCTCATCCCTCCTTGTAGTCGAAACCTGCCTCTTCTCGCCTTTCTCTTTTTGTTCTTTGTCCAATCGATTTTTGGTGCACGACAGTTGTTCTG
Source organism: Gossypium sturtianum (assembly GCA_025698515.1). Lineage (NCBI taxonomy): Eukaryota > Viridiplantae > Streptophyta > Magnoliopsida > Malvales > Malvaceae > Gossypium > Gossypium sturtianum. The sequence goes on along the minus strand of CM046947.1, from coordinate 68,512,292 downwards.
CCGAGTGGTTGCTTCACCAAACACCTCCATTTTTGCTGCCGGTTTCACTACCTACAACTTCAATTTTCAGTTTCTTTCTTCTTATTTATTTATTTGGTGAAGTTGTCGATTACTGCTAGGGGTGCGGTTGTTCTAGCTTTTGTCTTTGTCGAGTCGTTGTGCTTTTGGCCTTCTTTTTGGTTGTAGGTCGATAGTTTCTTTCCCCTAGGCATGGATTTGCGTTTTCGGTAAGTTGATTTTTGTTTGTTTCAAGCTAGTCATGCGAATACTTATTAGTAGGGGCTCGGCTAGAATATAGGTACTAATCGTGGAGCTAGTGATCACTCCTTATCAACGGTTTAAGTGTGTAAGGCCTCAGTTGTTCAAACAAGGCAAGTGGCAATCGATCTTTTGGACAAGTGTTTTGAAGAGGGGTCGTTTTAATCCAATTGATATGTGATTAATTGTGTGTTATGGTCGAACATAGGTTTGGAGTGCTCAAGAACGGTGTGCGCATTTTTCGTAACCAGGTGTGTAAACACAACTCTGTAAACGGAAATCGGCTAAAAGCCAAAAAGTGAGACTGTCGACACCACACGGGCGTGTGGCCGCCTGTGTGGTAGGCCGTTTGATCAGACACGGGCGTGTGATCGATGAGGTAGGCCATGTGCGATTCATGGGCCGGGCCGAATTGGGTCGTATGGGCCCCACGGGCGTGTAGGCCTCACACGGACGTGTGGGATTATTGGGCCAGGCCGTGTGATCCACACGGCTAAGGCCATTTTGGGCCTTGTGGGCCACACGGGCGTGTGGGCCGACATGGGCAAAGTACATGGGCTTGTGGGCCCATTTTTACTGTTTTGACTGCTAAGGTTGCACGGGTTGCCCGAGTCGACTGTGGACCTACTGTAGGGTCGGTAAGATTACCTAGATCCCTAAATGATTGAATGACTATTATATCCATGTACTATATATATATATACATGTACGACTGTCTTTTGAGCATGTTGTTAAAACTGTATTGAATACACATATGATACCATGAGTTTGGCATGACATGATTGTATGATGCATTGCCTGGGGATGGGTTATATGGATCGTAGGAAGTGTCTTGAAAGGCTTGAGCCTAACTCATTGGCGGCTCACCGCAAACGCATTATTTAGTGCCGCATTCGGTACTTTTTGGAGTGTAGGGATGGGTGGGTTGATTATATCCTCACATGGAGTGTAGGGTTGGACGGAGATAGAGTGTAGAGGCTGGCTGGGTAGGACTTGTATACTGCATAATTTGATCTTTGCATCGATTACTAATATCAGAATGGGCCAAGGCCCAAATGCATGATTGCCCTCAGATTGAGATGGGCTAAAGCCCAAACCGATCATCACATCGATCTGAAAAGGGCTTAGGCCTGCATCGTGATTGCCTTATGTCTATCTGTTTGCTTTATATGGGATTACACACTGAGTTTTCGAAAACTCACCCTTTTGATTTGACTGTATAGGTAACCCCCAGACATAGGCGGATCGGTGCGGCGGAGGACTCCGAGGTGGCCACACGACCTAAATTATTCGATTAGTACTTAATAATGATTTTTAATTTTATTTTGGGGTATTTTACTGTAATAATGGCCTTTTTTTGGATTTTCATGGTTAATTTGGGATTTTTATTGCTTTGATTTACAACTACTAGTAGTAGGGTTAATCGGGTTTTCAAAAAGAATCAACCGTTTTAACAAAATACACTCAAATACGCAAACTGATTTACAAAGCTTCCGCAATAAGTGACGTTTTGAAAAATTAACAACGTTTTGAAAAAGAATAATTTTGTAATAATGAACTACGTTTGAAAATTAACGACGTATCCTAGAATTAACACAAGATTTTGTATAGAGGTTAAATAGAAAAGAGGTTTTTACGACAACTCATTTATTTCGAAAAACACTACCATGTGACATCGCCAGATTCGGCCATAACGTCTAGGCCGAGTTTGTGGTGTTACATTATAAGTCATTTTCCATAAAACAAACACGAAAATATTTTGTATAAATTGTTTTTGATGAAAGAAATGCAAAACCACAATAGTTGATGCTTTGGATTAGTTTATCACATATGTCTATTTTGGCATTTGCATGTTGGGTCATGAATTATATTTTGCTGAATGGTTTAGCCCAATGGACCAACTCCAACATCCAGGAGTTAAGTGTTTTGTGGACTTGGTGTTCAACATTTGATGTTTATCTTCTCAGCCACAAAATTTGCACAGCCATAATCTGATAAGAACAATAAAGCTCAAAGATTTAGCAGATATGGGATAATTAATTCATTTTAATAAGTTATCATCATTTACAATAAAGGTGAAACGTGGGTCAATGTTATACATATTTGCTTCAGCTTATCAACTTAAAATATTTACTTTAAATTTTGCTCAAATCAATGTAAATTATTAACCAAAACACATTCAATTTTTTATAATATTTTTGTGTTTTTTATTTATTTTTAAGGTTGGTCTAACTTAATATACCTTTTTTTATGATTAGATGATAATGTTCCATGTTAAACTTTAATGTGATATTAATTACATAATACATTATTAAATTGAAAAATAACTAAAAGCTCAACTTATATTTTAAATAAGCTTTGAAATTATAAATGAAGTCCAACTCATTTAGGTCTTTAAGTAGCTCATTTATGTCTATAAGTACTTTATTTTTTCTATTTTAGAAAATGTTTATTATTTAATGTTTAGTAGCATATTTTTAATATTTAGATTATGAATATTTAATATTTAATATCAATGTCATATTAATTACATAATGGATCTCATTTTTTGTTTTAACGTTTCTGTAAATAGTAGTGTTAGAAAATATCGTTCCTTACAGAATCACTCTTTGATAAGATTGTACGATTTGCTCCATTATTGGAATGCCTTGAAAAGCATGACTTGGAAGCTCAAACACAGAGACTATTAAGAAATTTACTTCTTAACTTTTCTCGGGTATATAACTACTTTCTCTCCCTCCACATTGAGTAAATTGTTAAAGCACTTGTACTTAAGTTTGCAAGTAGCACTCTCTTTATCAAAATGAATTACAAAAGTGTAACTTTCACGAAACTATCATTATATCCACTATCTTCATAATTGTTCTCTCAGTACTCACTATTAGTAACATGAACGTGATTTCCTTCACCTTGATTACCCATCATTCATAGCATGCTCTTGTGAGTTAACTGGCATCTTTTTCATATCTATAAAATATGCAACTTATTTCACAACCGTTTTTTTGATAACTATCTTGAAAAAACTAAATAATAGATCTAATTTTTTATTTAAGGATTTTTGATCTTTTGGCAAATCTAAATACTCAAAATTTACTTTGAACTTTCATTCAAAGATCAGGTCTCACCATTCCATAACCACCACTTGCCATCACCTCGATCTTTCTTTTCATTTTACTGGATTGTAACATTAAAAAATATATTATAAAATTAAAAACATATGAACACAAACTTGGATATAAGAGCGTATCTCATATTTGAGGTCAACTATATATATTTGCGCTTAATCCCAATCCTTTTAATTTAATAGTTTTTTATCCAAAACATATTAAACATCAAATTTCCCAAAACATAGCAATTGCAATTAAAACTTGAAAAAGAGTTGAAATTGTAAGAGGGAGATGAGAATGTGGTCCTGCGGAGGATTAGGGCATCACGAAGGAGCAGTCTTTATCGGACAGGCAATTTGAACAGGATGGATTAATATATTACTTAATCATACAAGTGGGCGAGAGGACCATTGGTGCCCCCACAATTCCCGGAACTTCCCATGCCCCTACCTGCTCAGCTTTCCATGTCTGAATTCCATGCTGCTATTTGTAATAATTAATAAGAATATTCATATTTTTCGGGTCACTTTCTGCTATTAATATTATATTATTCGTAAGTTTTAAATTTAATTTTTATATTTTAATTTTGAAAATTTAAGTTTGAACTCAAATGATAATTATTTAATCTGTTAATTAAAATTCTATTGTTTTTAAATCTTATATTATTACATATGTTATCTTATATTATTAAATTACAACGATCTCAAAAACATAGAAATCATTAAAAATGGGATAAAAACCATACCTAAATGAACAATGGAAGCTTGGCTGAATGAAAAACCCTAAAATGGCTTCTTATCTTGTTAATATTCGGCTAATGGAAGAAGATGGACAACAAAAATATGGTTTTGTTTTATTTATTTTAGTTTATTATGCTAATTACCCATTTACCCTTTGCTAATACATTAAAACATACATAAATAATGTCCATAAATGTCCACTCACATTATGGATGGTTTAATTACCACATAAGGACCTCTACTTTAAATTTCTATACCTATTAGACACCTTTAGCTATTAGAACTTAACTTTTACACTTTACGCGATTTAGTCCTTTTTATCGAATTGAGCACTCAAACGATAAAATTTCTTAACGAAATTTTTACACAATCACACTATCATGCTGTAAATATTAAAATAATAATAATAAAATAATTATTTCAAACTCATATTTGTGGTCCTAAAATTGCTATTCTGATTTGACTAAAAACGGGTTGTTACACTCACCGTGCCCACGGGTACTGCATCCACATGTTCCACAAGTACTCATCTTATATATTATCTACATTACGAATTTTTATATATTTGTTCCAGTATTTATTAACAGATATTTTATACTCAAAAAAGTTTATCAGAAAAGTTTTCATAGATGTTTCAGTCTCTAACTATCGCAGTACAGTTCTAATCATTTTAGAGTTTTTCTAAACTAAATTTTATCTAAGTCAGAAGTACTTACAGGATCAGTGCTGAAAACTCGATATTTCACAGAATTATTTTTCAGATTAATGCAAAAATAAACTTTACTCGGAAAATAGTTTTCACAAAAAAAATTAAATCCAAAATTTCACAGTCCGAGTTTTGCAACCTAGCTCTGATACCACTAAATGTAACACCCTAAACCTGATCTAAACGTTATGGCCAAATTCGGAGATGTTAAGTATAACGGTCGAAAACCCAGTTCTTGTAAATTTTGGAAATAGTCGTACAGTTTTATCGTTTAAAAACCTCGATTTAAAAGAAAACATATCTAATCTTACTTTTTAGTTGAAAATGACGTTTGCTTACATTTTTTAGAATTCATGCAAATAGGTGATCGGATTTCATATTTTACAGTCTATTTGAGCACATACCGTCCCTACAGAAGGCCCATTGTCGTTCAGAACGACGTGTACGGCCCTAGGAAAAAATTTAGAATTTTGGGCCCACACGCCCGTGTAGCCCACATGGCCCAATGGCTAGCCTGGGTGGCCCACACGACCTGACACACGCTCGTGTGGTCCACATGGCCTAAAAAGCCCAAACTGTGTGACTCACATGGTCCAGCACACGGCCGTGTGGCGTCAAAAGACTGCTTTTTCGGCTTTCGTTAATCACTATTATTTGTGTTTTGCGTTGCACACCTGATAATTCTTGAAACGAAATCGACCACGAGATGTCAATAACCTAAATTCAGTAATTAAACAATTAATTAATTAATTTTTAATATCGACATACCAACTTCCAAAAACTCATTCAACTCAACAAGAAACACTAAATTTATCACACCTAAATTAAATATTCTAACATTCAAACACTTATCGTTGAACAATCAGCAACCACTCGTTGCTTATGTTGTTGGAAGAACAACTCTCACCTCTTATTCTCCTTCTAACAAAATACAACACACACATTAATTTCTAAACACCTCCTTCACAAAAGGGATAATTAAACAAACCTGAATAACACAACAACCATATGAAACTTATTCTCTTGCCCAAAGCACGAATATACACGAGCCCAAAATCGTGAGAAAAGAATCGAAAATAACAAAATATGTATGCACCTTTATAGCAAGTAGAATAAAGAATTTGCTTGGGATGCAACAAAGGGCGACAAGAGCAAACAAGAAAGTAGGAAAGAAATTAGAGAAGAAAAACCTTAAACTTTTTTACTGGAAACTAATTGAAACACACAAATGGGGATTTGGGGAGAAAGAATAGGAGACGTAACTAGGGTAGCAAATTTTTAGGAACCCTTTTTTTTTTTTTTTTTAATTTCAAAAACCAAATGAGATAGGATAAAAACAAAATTAACCAAAAAATAATGAAGAAAATAAACCCATTATCTCAACTAACCCCAATACACATCTAACATATTTCTTTGATTTCAAATTGAACTCAATTTCCTCTAGCGGTGCAACCCACAAAATGTTAAAAAAAAAAAAAAAAAAACATCCTAATAGCCTCTTGCAAAGATTCAAACTTAGGACCTATAATTCACCTTCAAGGCCCTTAACCACTCAAATAGACACTCAATTATGACATAATTCGACAAAACGGAAATTAAGATTTTTGGGGCGTTACATTAAAAAACTCAATAATTCTAACCTCGATATTTACACAAAATTGTGAGATAAATTTATTAAATTAGGATCAAAATGATAAAATGTATAAACTTTGAAGGCTAAATTTATTATTATTCTAATAAAAATAATATATAATTAATGAAAAATATTAACGACGTGATTAAATATTTTTGGTTGCTCATTTTTAAAATTAATTATTGGACGAATTTTCATAATTCTAAAATTGAAAGAGATTTGGAAAATCGTTTCACTTGAAAAGTTTTATATCTTTGAATTCAAATCTTATTGATAACTCAAATCGGAAATCCGATATATTTATTAGATAACATAAAAATTTCAAACCAAAAGAAGATTAAAAAAGGTAGTCAAAGATGGATGTCGAAATGATAGAAAAGAAAAAAAGAAAAAAAAAGTAAAAGGCATTATAGGTTGAAAAGAATTGACAAGCAATGAAACCATTCCCTTTAAGAAATAAAATAAGGTCATAAAAATCTTTTTATATATATAGGTGTCTGAAGAAAGAGGGGCAAACCCCAATGTTTGATTTGATACAATTCAGAAGCAGAAGGTGACAAGCAGACCAGCATGTAGTTCTGACTGTTGATATGTCGTTGCCTATCAAATCAATAATCGGTATTAAATATGTCTATTACCTCTAATTTCACATGCATGCAAAAGGAACAATTGCAATCATGAGCCTTTCCAATCCTAAAGGAAATGAAAAAGTGATTTCATGCATGAATTTGGATGTAATCTTTTCTTGTGTGGTTTAAGGTAGAGTTGCATTAAGTATATAATCTCAGTATTTTTAAGAAGAAAAAGTTATTTATTAATGAATGTACCCCTTATCTATTCATTTTTTTGTAAAATAATATGGATGTATAATCTCTTATATTTTATCATATGATTTTTAAAAGTAAATAAAATAAGCCAATGATATATGTGGAATAATGATTTACAAATTTTGGTTATGGTGAGTAAACTGAAAAATTAAATAGTGAGAAAATAAGTATCGAATATAATTATATTTTTTTATTTAAATAAAATAAAAATCATTAAATTTATGTTCTATTAAGTGATAAGTAGGTTCCTATCTATTTATCATTTTCTACACTTAATGTAAAAAAAAAATTCTATCTAGTAGTTTTCATTTGGGTTAACAAATGTGCTTTAAAAAATAATTTGTTGAAAATATTAATTTTTAGTTGATTGAATATTTTCAACACTTTATCAAATAGAGTCTTATACTATAATAATAAATCTCAAAACTGGACATGTGAACTTTGTTTTATATATGAACTTTTATTTTGTACAACTTCCTACATGAAATTTTGATTTGGTCTCATTCTCGTAAACTATTAACCAATGCTGTTGCAGATTCATTAGCAAAATCCGATATATTTCCATCTCATATGTTTTTTACATCCTGATGTTAACGCTGCTTGTTGAAGACTCCATTTTCTCATTAATAAAAGCTTTCACAAAAAAAAAAAAAAAAAAAAGAGGAACAATTTTTACAACTCCAACTAACAAAGGTAGAGTATTGAGATATGTATGAGTTTAAATAAATGAAATGAAATAATATATGCGACCTTATAGATTAGTGAGGTGACAATGTAGGGTGATTTAGCAATCAAGGGTTATCTCATCACAATTCAAAAATCTTAGACACTTTTAGAAGAGTGAGTTGATGGAAAATATATGCTCAACAGTAACATAGACGATATGGAGGTGACCTCATGGATGGTACGTGGAAGTGGTATAACAATTTCTCCAAGACAATGGAGAAGTTATAAAGTGACGTCTGAGGAAAGAGTTAAAGAAATTGGTGATCTTCATTGAGGCTATGGGAGGAGTTGATGAATTTTAAGGTGTAGGGAGTTATATTTTCAATTCTGAAAATTCGACATTTATATTTTAAAATGTACATCAAATTTGTCGAGATGTGTGTTAAATGACGTTGTATCTTTTGATGAGTTGAAGTCAATAAGTATTAATGATAATGACGTAGCTATAACTTTTTATATCTAAATAAATCATTAACCTTAAATATATACTTGAAATTACCTTTAATAAATTAACATTCATTCAAAGAAAAGTTTAATCTATACTAAGGCATTCTTTGGCTCCTCAATTGCTTTTTTTCTTTCACATTCTTAATAGCAATGATTAATTTTTAATTTTGATGTCTCTACTTTTTAATTATATAAAAATAATCTAATTTCAATTTTGATCCCTATAATATATTAAAATTTGAGATTTCATCTTCATACTTGAATTTAGTTCATCAACATATATAATGTTTTTAATTAGTCTAAATATTTTATTCTAATTAAAATGATAACTTAAATTTAAAGAATCGTTAACATCGTTAAATTTTTTGTTAAATTCAAATCCATTATAATTCTATTTTTTGTGATATGATTATCGAGTGAGTACTTTTTTTTTTTTTAGAATATCACACCAATAAATTTAACAAAAGAATTTTAACGATTTTAACAATTAGACCTAAATTTTTATATTAAAAGAATAGAAGAAATAAATTATAAAAAATAAAAAATTGGGATTAAATTATTGTAACTATATAATCCAAAAATAATTAATGTGAGTAAGAAAAATAGTAGCTAGATATAAAATAATGTCAAAATAATTAAAAGGATGATAAATTAAGAAAAGTTGATTGATTATATTGGAGAAAAAGATGTAGACATAAATAAGAGTAAGGGGATGCTTATCTTGTCAATTCTTTGGTGCTTAAAAGTTTAAGTAACTCTTTATTCGGAAAATCCAATTTTCTTTTTTTCAACACTTTCTCACTTACAAGTTGACCGCATTGAATTCAATTGATTTTTATTTTTTATTTTTTATATACTTCATTAACATATAAAAATAAATTTTTATATTTAAAATAGTATAAAAAATTCACGAAACTGAACTTATTTTATAAAAATAAGTCTTAAAATTCATAACTTAATATGAAAAAATCAAAAAAACTAAATTATGATGAAAAAAATCAAAAATTTAAAAAACTTCGACCGAATGAAACTAATATAGCATCTCTTAGCAATGTTGCTAATTGATATTATTTTATTATCCTAACTTTTGACCATCATCATGTGTAAAACCAAAATAATATATATTTTAGATAGAATTCTTTAACAAATTATTGGTTTGGTTCGATAGATTCAAGAATAGAGATTAAATAGATTGAATTAATGGTCTCTAAATTGATTCTTACATTCTTATTATATTTTTAAATTATTAATGTTATATCAATCAAATCTTTTTATTATTAAAATTGTTAATTTAATCGTTATATAACACATCAAATCTTATGTGCCATAATTTACGAAGAAAAGAAAAACGTTATTGCATAACTTTTAAAAGTTAAAACTAAAAATTAAGTAAATTCGAAAAAGAGAGTGAACAATAAAACTTTTGTAAAAGTTCTGAAAAACTTTTACAATATTCAGTTTTTTTTTTTTTTTTATTTTAAACTCTACCATCTAAGATTTAATATATCATTTAACTATTAAATTAACGATTTTAGTGATAGAATATAACATCGATAATTTAAAGATGTCATTAGAATGTTTTAGAATTTGAGGACCAATTTAGAATGAATGTTAAAATTTGGAAATGTATGGTGCAATTAGCTTAAATAGATTTTATATACATTTATTGTTGGGTAAATTACCCAAATATACCAAAAAAATTAAAAATTTACGGAATTGGGCCGACTTTTAGAAAATTTACGGAAAAAGGGCCATTTCCCATCAAAACGCGTCCACGTCAGCGCATTTTGAGGGGAAATGCCAGCAAAGCGCGCCCCTGGGGAAGCGCTTTGTGCCACCTCAGCAAAAGCGCGCCTACGTGGACGCGCTTTGCTGAGATGGCACAAAGCGCGTCCCCAGGGGCGCGCTTTGCCTCCAACGGTCAAAAGGCCCAACAGTCAAAATTTTCCCTATAAAAAACCCCCAACCCTTTTATTTTTTTCACTCTTTAATCCTTCTCTCAATTTTCTCTCAATTTTCTCTCAAAGTCCTTGAAATTTACTCTCAAATTTTAAAATAGTCCTTTACTATTTACAAAAAAGCCCTTTTTAATTTTTTTTAATATATTTTTTTGGAAAATTTTAAAATTTTCGATCGTATTACAATGGCCGGGGAATTACTTCGTCTAGACAACAAGCACATCGCCGTCGAGCAAATGCAAATAGTAAGTTTTAATTTTAATTTTTCAATATTATTTAATATTTTTTAGGTCTATGCAATTTTAATTAATTTTTATTTTATAATTTTTTAAACAGTCTGTAGATCGGGTGTTACAATGTTATATTCGCAATATGCATGGTCCCCCATCGCCGTTGATCGAGAATTACCTGCAGGAAGCGGGTTTTTGGCACGTGGCCACGATAGGCCGGGGGTTCAAGTTGGAGCCGCCTTTGATCAGTGCTTTGATAGAGAGGTGGAGACCCGAGACGCACACTTTCCATCTTCCATGCGGAGAGTGTACCATCACTCTGGAAGATGTGCAGTTGTAGTTGGGATTGCCGGTGGACGGGTCGGTAGTCACCGGGTCCACAACTTCTGGTGATTGGATGGCCGTATGCTACGAGCTTCTGAGTGCCATTCCGGATAAAATTCAGGGAGGTCGGATCGAGATGGCCTGGTTACAAGACACATTCCCGGAGCCGAATGAGGGTTCGACCGAAATAGAGCGAATACAAGCAAAGAATGATTATTTACAAGGAAAAGGAAAATTTAATTTGACAAGGAAAAGCAAAGAATGATTATTTACAAGGAAAAGCAAAGAATGATTATTTACAAGCAAAGAAGTTTTATTTTTTTTATTTTTTTGTAATTTAGTTTTAATATATTAAATAAATAAGACGTTTTCTTTATTTTTAATTTTATTGTAATTTAATTTTAATATATGTAATAAAATAAGAAGTTATTTTTTATTTTTTATTTTTTGCAATTTAGTTTTAATATATTTAATAAAATAAGAAGTTTTTTATTTTTTATTTTTTTGTAATTTAGTTTTAATATATTTAATAAATAAGAATTTTTTTATTTTTTTAATAAAATAATAGTTGCTTATATGTTTTTGTAATTTAATTTTAATATCTTTTATAAAATAGAATTTGTTTATTTTTTTTAATTTAATTTTAAAAATAAATATTCAATATTTGAGGTGCCAGCAAAGTGCTCCCCTAGGGACGCGCTTTGCTGGCATTTTCCCTCAAAACGCGCTGACGTGGACGCGTTTTGAGGGGAAATGGCCCTTTTCCGTAAATTTTCTAGAAATCGGCACCATTCCGTAAATTTTTAATTTTTTTGGTATATTTGGGTATTTTACCCTGGGTTATGATTATGTGAGTGAAAATTGAGAACTTGTTTTTAAATATATATTTTTTGGTTAATATGTAGTTTATCTCTTAAATTTGTCTAAATGTACTTAGTTGGTATTTAAACTTTTTTTTTTTACCTAATTGGTACTTAAACTTGTATTCCATCACCTAGGTTAGTACCTTTGTACTAACACCGTTAGTTTGTGCTAATGTGACACTGATAGTCAATCCGTTGGTGACACATGATAGCCTCTTAGTATGCCATGTGACAGATATAAATTTTAATAATTAAAAAAAATTAAAAATATTCTCTTTTTATCTCTAAGGCAATAACTATTTTTTGTTACTTTTTATACAGGTTGTGTAGATAACATGAGGTATGATAAAAGTACCATGGAGGCCCTTGTATTAGGAGTTAGATTGCGTTTTGCCTCCTCTACTATAAAAAATAGGTAAATTAATCTTTGTACATTAGATTAAAGTGTAAACTAATCTTTCTGATAAAAAATTAATCTATTTTTACTGTTAAAAATTGGTCATTATATGTTAAAATGAAATACATATGGTACGCTACGTGTAATTATCTGGTTATTCTTTCAGCTACACTAATTTTTAGTAATAGAAAGAAATTAAAATTTTAACAAAAAAAATTAATTTAATCTTTAATTTAATATATAAAAACTAATTAACTCATTTTTAAATAAAAATAATATAATCTAACTCTTAATATAAAAACTCTATATTACTTTTACTAAGGACGTATGTTTTTAATATTCTTTTAACCTTCATATTAATAGTAACTCTGCTATGATACTACATAGCCCACATCTTTGACCTTGGCTTCTGTGTTTTGAACCAATTTTTTATTCTGAGCAAGCGTAAATCATTTTTCCACTTCTCTTTATTTTTTAAATTTATTAAATAATATATTTTTACAACATCAAAAGTATACTTTAATAATTAAATAAAGATTAGTCTAATTTGATTAATTTGAAAAATGATGGAAATAATTATACAAATATCCTAAAAGTAATTAAATAAAATAATTAAAAATTCTTAACATATAAAATAAAATAATTAATTTACTATGATTTCAAATAACAATTTTTTTTTTTTATGATACTTTCATTCTTGTTTTCATCGTTTTAAAATTAAAAGAAAAAGTATGATATTAAAACCCAAACTAATAATATCTAATAAAAGTAAAAAAAATTATATAATGCAAAAGATAAAATATAAATAATTGTATTAATATAAGAAATTATTAGCATAAATAATTAGACATAAGATTCAGAAATTTGTGATAAAAAAATTAACAGTAAGTATTATTAAATATAAAAAATTATAAAAATTAAGCATATGAAATAATAATGAAAGGCACACCATTTTTGCGACGAAAACAAAGCATATAATAAAATAATACTGGTTAGTACACCAAAAATGGAGCCCAAACATATTGATAATGGCAAGTTTGATTCTTTCTTTATAACCCCAAAATCTCATTCTCACACCTTTAACTGTTAATAGTCGTTAGAAGTTTAGCTCAACTAAGAGAGCACACAAGGATGCATTGTCCCCAGCACCTACCCCATCGTTTTAGTGCAAACATCAAGGACTTTTCAAAACCACCAGAAATGACTCCGCACTAATAAGCCTTTTACTCTACCCAAAAACCTCCATCACTTATGAAAGTCCCAATTCCGCTCCCTTCTAACTTTTAACTATAATTACCGGATTAGGCTTATATACACCCAAATTTTCCTATTATAATTTTAGTTTCATTTGCCTGTTTTGTGGGATTCACATTGTTAAAAAAAAATCAAAAATTAATTAAATTATTTTTTTTTTTTGAAAAAATTGATTGGACAATTAAAATTTTAATTGTAATGACATGATAATTTATACGACAGTCCGTGTGTACTTTATAAAAATTTAAAAAATAAAAAATTTAAAAACTTTCAACTAAATTCATAAAATGTCAAAGAAAAATGTCCACTTAGGTAATGAAGTACATAAAAATTGACATCCCAATTGTCACAACAATACTATTGAAAATTTAATAATTCAATCAATTAAAAAAAACAAATTAATTAAAACTTGAAAACTCAAGAGCTAAAGTTATAAAAAAAATTATAATCAAAATGGAAAAAAATAAAAATTAAATTTATCTAAGCTTAAAAAAAATGAACCATGGTTAAATAAAAAGGGTTACTAAATTTATCAAAATGTTATAAGATGGAAAGCATAGTTTTACCTAAATTTAAGTATTAATTAATAAAAAAAATAAAAATGAGATATGGATGAAAATTATGAAATAGAAATAGAGATAAAAATGGAGATGATATGAAATTAATGAGCCGGTCTTTGACATTAAATCTAGTTTGAGGACATGTTTTTTTTAAGGTTTGAAATTAGAGTAGATGAAGTTTCCATTGAATTAGTGGGACACCTTCAAATTCATCTTGTCTTTCACTTTGTTCCTTTTCCATGTTTGTCGACCTTTGCAATCATCTTTCACATACAGACATTCTTTTAAGCCACTCTGGTCTTAAATTGCTTTGTATTTATAAGGGTGGAAGAAGAATGTAGAGACAGCAACTTTAAAATTTAATCAAAATTAAATTATAAATGTTTTGGGATTCACCATTTCTCAACATAAATTTATCATTTCATCAATCATCATTTGAATTTTTTGAAATAACATTAAATAAAATCAAAAAATTCATTTCACTTTTCAAATTTTAAATAGAGTCTTAACTCGATCAATATTGATATGTTGCTTACAAGAGGATGTGAATTCAAGCATACTAAAATGCTTTTATCCTCCTATTTAAACATAATTAAATAAACTTTTAAATAAATCCTATTATATCTATTTTTTAAAAATCCTCAAAATAATATCTATTTTTCTATAAAATAAAAATAACTTTTACTAACTTTACAGATATATCAGATTTAGATAACTTTTAACCCTCCATCTCAAATCATGATGAAACATGCATGCAACTGACAACCCGAAGGTGAATTTGATGGACTTTGGCCCAAAACTAATTTTAAATTAATGCATAATAAATTTATATTTTTAATCTATAAAAAGTTATAATTAAATTCAACCCCTGCTAAGAGGAATAATTTAGTGAGAAAGAAAATAAAAACCTAACTCGAATAGCAAGTTCATAAAAATTAAAACCGAAGGAGGAGATGGAACTTGGCCTTTAATATAAAAATTAGAAAGCTTAAGAGGCAAGGGAACATACATTGAATACCTAAATTTGGTGGCCCCCACAATGTAGTGGCTAAATTCAATCCACTCATCAATTTTTTTATTCAATGTTGTCTTCTAACACTAACAAACTGCAATTTTCATTTTAAAAAAATTGGAAGTCCCCAAAGCCATAGCAACTAAAGGGGGTGGGTGGGTGTAGTGCCCTACAGGTACAGGAGTCATGTTTGAACCAAAAAAAAAAAAAAGTCCTTTTCATCATTTAATATGTGAACCATGGATACCCAACATCTCACATGCCATTCATCTACTCACATTAATCCTACATGTGAATATAATTACCAATTTTGGGATTCAAATAGTTTAAGCTGAATCACATCACAAGAGTCAAAGAAACTTCCTATGTAAAAAGCTAGTCTTTAGCTATAATAATTTCATTAAAAGCTCTATTTTCTATGGAGAATGTAAATGTTGAGTTTTTTTAAAGAGTGGTTATGTAAAATTAAAATTAAAGAGTTTGTATGTTTTATATGACATCATATCATATAAGTTTATATGTTACCAATACATAATAAATAAAATATTAAAATATGTCATAAGTCTTTATATTATATTGAAAAGTTTAGTCCTGACCTAAACAATAACAGTAAAATTTAAATCCAATTACTAGTCATGTACTCTTTGCATTGCTATAGGTTTAATCCATATTCTTCAACTGAATCATTTTAAGTCCTTATACTTTTTCAAAATTTGAAATTTCATTCCTGACGCAACATGATAGTCGCTAATTCATTAACTGAGTTTGTAGCAAGTAATATGTGAAAATAACAAACTAACATGGCATTACACATATGATAATATATTTTCCACATTCTGATTTTGAAAATAGCATAAATTAATGAATTTAATAGTTATCGTCTAGTGAGGATTGGAATTTTAAAATTTAAAAAATATAAAAACTAAAAATGATCAAATTAAAATACATGAATTAAGTCCACAACATTCGCAAAATATAAAAACTAATAACAGAAGTTAACCTAATTAAAAAAAAAAAAAGAAGTAAGACTCTAGTGGCTAAGGGTTATTCACCCATAAAACCCACTTGAATTTAAACCTCCAAGAAGAAGTAGTAAATTTTTATTTGAGCAGCTCGTGAGTATATCTGTATCATTAATTGCATGAGTAAAAACCCTTTAAATATATAGGTAAAAGTAATAGGATTGTTATGTTGTTTTACCTACTTTATTGCAGAGGAATTGGATTCTGTTTATTTGTTTCCTTCCCTTCACTATCCACTTGTCCTTTCACCTTAAAATAATCTCCAAAACCATTCATCTTTCTTTCAAGAAGTTTCCTTGGTAGTTTGCTGACAATATCTAGTAGTTATGATGTCAAAATGATAATTTCCCACAATATGAGATGGTTTAAATTTTATATAATACAAATTATTAAAATGTTAAATTTTACTTAATTATTTATTCACATTTAAACTTATTATAACCATCTTTTAATAACCATCTTTTACTGATTCATAGGATACAAGATGGGGAATATCCTCTATCTGTTCCTCTAAACCAATCGGCTTTTTGGGTACAAGTTCATGAACTCCCTCCAGGAGTGATGTCTGAGAATATGGCGAAATAGTTGGGGAATTTTATTGGTCAATATCTCGAATATGACACGGGGGTTTCTCTTTTGGGTTCACGCAACTTTATGAGAATTCAGTGCAGTATCAATATCTTTGAATCCTTTGAGAAGGAAAAAGAAATTGGTGATCGGTTCGAATCGAATCGTTTATGCAAAATTTCGTTACGAGAAATTAAGCTTGTTCTGTTTCATTTGTGGGAAACTCGGGCATGGGGAGAGTTTACGCCCCTTAAATCTTGTATTGGATCCCGCCATGATAACTTTTTGGTGGGATATTTCTCTTAGAGCGGAGGCGGCGCATTTGAGTTCTATGGCGAGTAAATGGTGAGGAAGTCGACGGTTCGGTGTGTGGAGGTCCGATTATGGCAAGAAATCAAACAAGAGAATTTTCGGGAATTAGTGGGGATTTCGTGAGTAATCGGGAGTGATGCGATCCCTAATAATTCTGCTATTAATTATCCTTTTTTAAAAATCAATTGGCGGAAATTAAGGATAATGAGCCAAGGCGATATATGGAGGTGGTTTGAATCTCTTGGGTTTGGTGATCGTATTGGGCCTTTGGTTTCGGATATAATAGAGGAAACCAATCCAATCCATTCTCTTGATGGGAAGAAACGACAACGTGTGGCACATACTGATGCAATTATTTCCGGTGTTAACCTTGTTAAGGAAAATAATGAATTATCGGCTGGCTCTGCTGGACAGAGCAGCCGGGGGCAATGAAAATTGTTAGTTGGAATGTCCGTGGTTTGGGGAGATCACGGACGGTAAAAGGCTCAAGAATAAATTACGGGCCATCAATCCCCATATTTTGTTTCTTATTGAAACAAAACTTTGTGTAAAAAGTATGGAGATGGTTAGGCAAAAATTGGGTTTTTCTTGTGGAATTGATGTTGGTGCTGACGGTTCAAAAGGTGGTTTATCTTTATGCTGGAAAGGAAATTCGCTGGTTAAACTTAGAAGCTTTTCTTCTTTTCATATAGACACTGACATTACTGATTGTGATAATGGCATCAATTGGAGACCGACGGGATTCTATGGTAATCTGTGGAGAGCTTAAGGTTGTTGTCTGGGATCTTCTTTACCACCTTCACCATAATAATATCTTTGGACCATGGCTTGTGGTTGGTGATTTTAATGAAATTACCAGCTCCTTTGAGAAAAAGGAGGTCGACTAAGATCGGGAGAGTCAAATGGCTCAATTTGAAATGCTCTAGATATATGTGATCTTGTGGATCTTGGGTACAGTGGAAGATGGTTCACGTGGGAAAGAGGAAGGTTTCAAGCCACAAATATTCGCGAACGCTTGGATAGGGGGGTTGCTAATAGTGATTGGATGGAATTGTTCTATTCGTACTCGGTCAAACATTTAAGCCACTCGTTTTCTGATCATTGCCCAATCCTCATCGATACGAACAGTGGAGAGCTGAGTACAAAGAATTTTGGTGGTTGTCGATTCAAATTTGAAGCTAGCTGGTGTTTAGAACAATCTTTTGGGGAGGTTGTTCGTCGTACATGGGCTGAACCATGTGATAATTTGGTTGCTAAATTAGCCAAAGCAGGCCAGTTTTTCAAACAATGGAATCACTCACGTTCGCGCGAGCTTAAAAAACAACGTACGAGACTTGAAGGAAGGCTGAACTTTCTTCAGATGCAGGACCCAAGTGATGATGTTTTGGAAGAAATAATAGAGGTGCAATTAGATCTTAATTGGGAGGCGGAGAAAGAAGAGATTTTTTGGGCGCAAAGAGCGAGGGTTAACTGGCTGCAGCATGGTGATAAGAATACTAGCTTTTTCCACCGAACAGCTATTTCACGTCATTACCGTAATCGCATTGTAGGCTTGGAGAATGATCAGGGAGATTGGGTTTCTAAAACGGATGATTTGTTGGGCATGGCTGCGAATTATTTTGGGGAACTTTTTACTGCTACAGATTCTGATAGTGACAATCGGATTCTTGAGCTTGTTGAGCAAACGGTCTCGCGCGAAATGAACGATGAGCTACTGAAACCCTTTACGGAAAATGAAATTTGGGAAGTTGTTAAATCGATGGCCTCTCTCAAGGCTCCGGGCATTGATGGCTTTCCAGCCTTGTTTTTCCAAAGATATTGGGACATTGTTGGGAGTGATATATCGTCTTATTGCTTGGCGGCACTTAGAGGGGAGATTGAAATGGATGAGATGAATAGAACCCATATAGTGCTAATTCCTAAAATCGATAAACCAAAAAAATTAACTCGATTGAGCCAATTAGTTTATGCAATGTGATCTATAAGATTCTTGCTAAAGTTTTAGTGAACCGTATGAGTAGTCTTGTTTTGTCATTTCTTTGTATCAATGAAGCACAAGGAGCTTTTATTGCGGGAAGGCAAATTTCGGATAATACTTTGATAGCCTATGAAATTTTGCATTCTCTCAAGATTAGGAAGCATTGCAAAAGGGAATTTCGCGCTTAAACTCGATATGAGCAAGGCCTATGATCGGGTTGAATGGGATTTTTGGCGTGGTATGATGTCGAGATTGGGGTTCATCGTGGATTGGATTATTCTAATCATGAGGTGTGTCCGCTTCGGTTACATATCGTGGGCATCAACGAGGGTATCGTGATGTGTTCACTCCAACGCGAGGCTTGCGTCGGGGTGATCCTCCGAGCCCTTATCTTTTCTTGATATGTCTTTGAGGTCTCTCAACTCGCTTTATGAAGCTAAATGAAGAGATTAATGTTAGGTGCTCCAATAGGCGAGAACGCTTTTCACGGTTAATCATCTACTTTTTGCATATGATTGCATCTTATTTGGAGACGCAACGGTGGAAGGTGCTTTTACTGTTCGGAATATTCTTAATGAATACGAGACGGCTTCGGGTCAAAAGGTTAATTTTGACAAATCCCTTATTTATTTTGGCGCAAGTGTAGATGGGCCAGTAAGGACCCAAATTACAAACATTTTGGGAGTTAGACTTGCGGCTAATCCAGAAAAATACTTGGGACTTCCTATGATGGTGGGTAAAAGGAAGCGGTGGGCTTTTGCGAATTTTGTGGACCGTTTTCGTAAGCAGGTGGAGCGGTGGGATTTTCGTTTGCTCTCAATGGGTGGGAAAGAAGTTTTTGTCAAAGCTGTTTTACAAGCTATCCCTATTTACGCTATGCAATGTTTTGAGTTTCCGAAAACATTGTGTACAAAGTTGGAAGGTATTATGAATAAATTTTGGTGGGCAAATGGTAAGTCGGGAAAAGGCATTCACTGGAGTTCTTGGAAGGATCTTTGTTATCCTAAATCTTCTGGTGGTATGGGGTTTCGTGATTTGTCATTTTTCAACAAGGCTTTGTTAGCAAAACAAGCCTGGAGGATTCTGTCTCACCCAAATTATCTTTTATCAAAGGTTTTAAAAGCCCGTTATTTTCCTCTTACTAATTTTTTATCTGCTAAAGTTGGGTCTTACCCTTCTTTTACCTGGAGAAGTATCTCGTGGTGCTCGTGATTTGCTTGAAAATGGCTTAATCTGGCGAATCGGTAATGGGAGGAAGTGAATATTTGGAATGATCCTTGGTTGCTCGGGCACGGGAGCGATCGATTATCGATCTGAGAAAATTTGCACTCAGTGGACTACTGTTAATCAACTAATGGACAAGAACTCGTTTACCTGGAAGGAAGATATTGTTCATCAGGTTGCTGATCGTGACCAAGCGAGACGTATTCTTAATATTCCATTGGCTCAGACTAATGTTGCTGATACTCTGGTTTGGCGACATGACAATACGGGGGAATACACGGTTAAAAGCGGCTATAGGGTGCTAATCTCTGGAAGCTCTCGGGCTATTAACTACAATTCGTCCATTGATGACAATTACAACAATTTTTACAAGAAACTTTGGGAACTTCAGGTACCTTCTAAAATCAAGATACATCTATGGAGGGTAATTAAAAACTTTGTTCCTCATCTTTGTAATCTTAATAAACGTGGACTTATTCGGGAAGTTGTCTGTCCGTTATGTAAAATGTCCCCGGAAGACTCGGATCATTTACTATGGTCCTGTGATGTGCTACGTCGGCTCTGGAACTTGTTGAATATTCAGGTGAGTGTGTCTAATGATACCTCGGATGGCAAAAATAATTTGATTAGTATGTTTATTACTACATCCACCGTAAATAGGAGTTTTTTAACAATTACTTACTGGGCTCTGTGGTTTGAGCGCAATAAGTTAATTCATGAAGGTCGGAAGTTTTCTTTTCAGAATCTCTTATGCTTTATACGTAAATATGCTTGGGAGTTAAAGTTGGGGATGCGATTGACTTCTATACTCACTCTGAGATAATCGTCTTATGGCGACCTCCACCCTTGGGAGTTATCAAATTAAATTTTGATGCATCGTTCAACAATGACTCTAATTCATCAAAAAAGCGAGAATTGCTCGTAACGACAAAGGATTAGTAATGGGTGCATGTGTTTACCAGTATGTGGATATTGTGGATGCATTTGTGGCGAAGAAGCAAGAGCTTGTGAAGCAGGCGATTCTCTTTGCGATTGATATGGGCTTCAAAAAATCATCCCGGAGGGGACTCTTTAACGGTCATCAAGAAACCGGGTTCCAATATGGAGGATAGATCGGTGATTCGTCCTATAAATGAGAAACATTCGTAAGAAGGAGAGATTTATAGAAGAGATAACTTACGTTTTATCCCGCGTAGAGGAATCGATGCGGCGCCATCGTTTGGCGACGGAGGGTCATCACCGAGTCTCCCATCTTCTTTGGGTTGAAGAGGTTCCTGACTGGGTTAATCGATTTGTAGTTGAGGATTGGGCAGATTGGATCAATGCTCGAGGCTAATTGCTTTGAGATTCTTCGATGCTTTGAGACGTGGAGAAGGTTCTCAGAATCTCCATGGGTTTTACCTTTTTCAAAGCAAACTCCTCCCTGTTCGTCGATCTGGGTTTCTTTATTGAGGTAGGGAGGATTTCACTTTGGTTTTGTTTGATTTCTTGGGAATTATCTCGCAAATGGTTTTGGAGTTTTTTCCTCGTTTGTTTTTCTGTGTGCTTAGTTTTTCTTCTAGTTTGGTTTTGTCTTTTCAGCTTTCCTTGATATTGACGTTTCTTTTCTATTTGTTTAGTCTTTATTTACTGTTTCGTCAGATGCTTGTTCCCTTGCAATTAATAAAAATTCAGTCTTTTATTTGACAAAAAAAAACTTATTATAAATAAATGCTATCAAATATAATTATTAAAAATCACATCAATACCTATATCATCTCAAATCTTAACACTGTAAAAGAAAAAAAAACATATTGACCAATAATATCTAACCACGTTAATACCTATATGTTATTTTTCTGATTTTATAATTTTATAGTAATATTTATATTAATATTAATTAAAAATAATTATATTAATATTAAATATTTTTTAATATTTGATTGCTTTTTATGAATTCAAATAATGAAAAATTAAATAATATTCAAAGTCAAATATTTTAATTACTATTCAGAGTAGATTCAAAGTGGATAGGAAGTTAGGAACTATCCTTTGAGTATTCATTATCTGAATGCAACTTTATATTTTATGAATAACAAAACGATATCATAATTTGTTTTATTTAAAAAATTATTTTTTAAAATACTTTTTTATTTACTAAATTCATTTTTAATAAATTTAATTATTTTTCAAATAATGTATTTAAAATAGATTTAATTTAAATTTAAAATAGATAATAAATACTAAAAATCCTATTACACATGTATGTTTCACGGGGTTAGAACTTTAGTCTGGCAAACCGCGTGACCTTAAGTAATTTCCTTTCGCAGAAATTCTTTAAGGAACTGAAGCAAAATGGAAGCAAACTCGAAAGAGAAATAAGCCATGAACGAACAAAAAAGTCACAAGAAAAATAACGTACACCAAGTGTTTGAGTAAACTCTCTAAAAAAATATTCTATTATTTTGAAGGTTTACAACTGAGTGATCACAAATGAAGGGGAAAACCTTTATTTATAGTTGAACTTTTTCAAATCCAATGGTACAAATTGAGTTACATCAACGATGAAATTAGAGCCTATCTACAAGATGAGAGTCTTAAGGGATTTAAACTCTATACATCTTTATCCCTTATGATTTACAATAGTAACTCTAGATTTACTAAAGTGTTTCACTGGTTACCAATACTTTAAGTAGATGGGTTTGTGTCAAGCCAATTCAAGCAGGTCAAATGAACCCCATTGAATTAGTTGACCTCCATGGGTTTCTCCATATGTACCATTACTAGAGTGTTTCGCATAAAATATATAATGAAACGTATGCTTTGAAACTAATTAATCATAATAATGCATGAAATATACATAATATTAAAATAAAAAATTAAATTAAATTGTAAGTAATACGAAATTTAAACACAAATACATCATATTAACAATATTAAATACACTATAATTCTGTTATCATGATGTTGTATAAAGCTGATGGAGATAACAAATTATGCATATTAACATACAAATGAATAAAACATATTAAAATGAAACTTTAGTTGAGTGATCCAATTAGTATGAGTTCAAAACCTATCATGTGCATGTTTTTAATATTTTTTAAAATAAAAAATTAAAATACTCTCGAATAATATAACTTATTTTAAATAAAAAAATTTAATTTTGTAATAGATATTTATATTTTAAAATGCATATTAAAATTTACCATTCCTAACAATACTCATAATTTAAAAATTAAAAGAAAAAGGAAATATAAAGGCAGGGTAATTCCTAAGGCGGAGGAGCATAAAAAAGTATAACATGGCGGATAAGGCGGTGGGTTGTCAAATCATTGTCCAGCCAAAGGAATCTCCCTCACTCACACGCATGCTCACTTGTATTATAATTACTGTATTTTTTTCACACACACAAATTATTTAGTCCTATCCCTCTAATTAAGACTTTCAACACTTTGACCCCAACTCCTCACATTTCTCCACGTGTAGCTCATGCCGGCTTTCCATAAAATAATTATAAAATCCTGATTGTAAATTATGTGTTGCCGTTTTGGATGTGAATAGTGAGAGGCAAGGCAAGGGTATATAATAAGTTAGTTGGGAAATGAGGAAAGGCCTGCTTGTGCTTGGTTGAGTTGAGTGAGACTTTTTGTGTAGGGTCGTATTAGAAAGAGACTGCTGCTTACTTAACCTCCTCTTCCCTTCCTTTCCTTATCTTCTTCTTCCTTTTTCAGAATTCATGGGGAATTGCCAAGCCATCGATGCGGCGGCCTTGGTCATTCAGCATCCCTCCGGGAGGCTTGAGAGGTTATATTGGCCCATTCCCGTCAGTGAAGTTATGAGAATGAATCCCGGTCATTACGTTTCTCTTATCATTCCCTTGCCTGTTTCCCAAGAGGAGGAAGCCAACCATCATCAAGATCGAGATACGGTGCGTTTCACCCGTGTTAAGCTCCTCCGCCCCACCGATACTCTTTCCCTCGGCCACGCTTATCGCCTTATCACTTCTCAAGGTCTTCTTCACTTTCTTTATTTGCAAGGTTGTCTTTCTTTTATATTGATTTCTCAACTTTCTCTTGTTTCCTGTCCCTGCAGAGGTCATGAAGTTCATGAGAGCCAAGAAATATGCAAAAACCAAAAGGGAATCCATGAAAAGATTGCAGCACCATGGACAAGACAACCTAACTTCAGGAGGAAAGTCTGACGCACACATCACCAACCAAGTATGGGTCTCACTTATCTTTCATATATGTTCTTCCCAGCTAAGCAATCTGTGAATATGGGTCCTCAAACACCAGTTACTCGCCATGGGAACTATAAGCAAAATATGATAATCGTATTGGAAGGATATCATAAATTGATTGTTAAAGTTTCCATCTGCATTAAGATTAGATATAAACTAAACCAGTTTGGAAAACTTTTCATGTTTCATTTGAATCTTTCTTTCTCATTCAATCCTAAAAACTTAATTCAATCCTAAAAACTTAGGCGCTTATGTTCTAAACTTTCCAGGAACTAAAGAATGAAAGACAAATCTCACGGACATCATCTGTGAACGCTGCTTCAATGAGGTCAAAATCATGGCGGCCATCATTACAGAGCATCTCTGAGGCTGTAGGATAATAGTTTTGTTTTCAAGTTTCTTAAGTGCAGATTGGTTTTAGGAATGGCAATGAACTGCCTCTTTTGTTCAATGAAACCCCAAATTAGGGAAAATGGAAATTCACCAATCGAATGAAGGTGATAACCAAAGATTTCAACTTGCAATCAAAGCTCCCAAATTGAAATCTGTTTCAAGAAAAATAAACATATGTATAGCTTCTCAGTTCAGAGGAACATTGGATCCTAAATTGTATTACAAGTAATATTCTTATATGAAATTAGGACTTTCAGTCTTTCACTCACTACTTTCATACAAATCCCAAACTTGATCACTTTCAAAAAGTACAACACAATGCTATGTTGATCAAACTCTTTATTTTATGGATACGAGAATATGACTTTCTAGATCCTCCAATTGTATAAAAAACTTTAGAAAAGTTTAATCATATCCGTGTCTGATACACATCTATATCTAACACTCCTGTCTGAGTTTGAGTAAATATTTGACTCCAAGTAACATAGGTACAATCTGATGATAATGGAAAATAATGTTATGAATGTGATGAAAATGGAAAAATATGTTATGAAACATGTGGAGGAAATCATTTGGGAGAGTTTGAGTTCCAAACCTCCCAATCATGATCAAGGTGGTTTTGGGCCCATAACAAGGATGCCCGAGCAGCAACAGGTGCTCCAGGTAATTTCTTCTCCTTCAAAGCTACAAACATATCTGTGAAAGGCTCCACTAACAGTGTTCCAGGTCCTCCATACTCATTGTGCAAGAAATCATTAAATATCTGTTTTCAACAATAGAAAAAACAGTAAGCTTCGCAAAAATTTTAAGTTCAATATCGAGACTTGTATTCTTCTGTAGGTAAGGCTTATACAGGTAGAAGTAATCTTCAACACTAACTATATCACATGTATGTAGAAGCCAAATTCAGAGAAATCCCTGCATTGGGCCAAACATTCACATAAGGAAGAACATGACTAGCTGTCAGGGAAGGAGTGATTTGTTATTTTCGTGCCAGATATTTCTTTTGGGGTCAATTATTGAACAATTTCCAGCTCAATCAAAAAGGAGGCCTCTTAAAGAGACAAAAATGTTTGATTTAGAAGAAATCATTGCTGATAAAAGCTATAAACAACCAAAAGTAGGCAATTAAAATTATGTTGTCTGGATTGAAAGATTTCAATAAAGGGCTGTGAACCACTATTCTCAAACTGTTATATGATTCTCTGATTACAGGGATTAACAGGCGAGGCTTAGTGAGCGAACATGATCACCAATCACCATTGATCACATCGTGTACAATAGAACGGTTTAAACCCATTTGGATGTGATGACAAGGAAGCCAGATGAAATCAGCTACTGTGAATGATAATATTGATGTTTGTTGTTTTTCGCAGTAAAGAGCATTGCATACTAATAATACCCAGTTCACAAAATAATGTCACTTATAGGACCATATGTTGCATCGGCTTTATCATCAACAGAATAATAACGTCTTTCAAGCATGATGAAGCCTCTCAGGTTATCAAGCATGATAAAGCCACTTGTGCTCCACTGATATCCTCTAATATAGAACTCTGAAGATTTACTTTAACATTAATGTGTCATATTTGTTTGATGTAAAATGTAAGATATACTAAGGAATGAGATTATCATCATCGATACAAAAGACCATGTAGGCCTATCTCATTCCAAGATCCTAAGATCATCTTAGGGTTTGTTGAAGTCTTCTAAGAATGAATTTTGACATCTGAAACCATCTTATTATGTATTAATACTAACCCACCATACTTGATACTAAGTCCATGAATCGTGGGTATTGACTCCTGAGAATGACACAAGGCTCCAATAAAATAAAAAATTCTGTTCAGTGGTACATTCTTTCAAGTAAGTCATGCAAGTATGGAGGATCTTCAATTAGCAATGATAACAGCATGGGCGATTTTGGAACTTGAGGAACGCAGAGCTACACGAGGGACGTCAATCCTATCTAACTACCAGCAGTTTTATCAGAAAATACAAAGAGGGATACCATAATACCAATCAGAATGCATCAGGGAGCAGAATTGCAATAACATGGGGCTGGAAGCCGCCAAGTGAGGGAAGAGTCAAAACTAAATTTGATGGAGCCGTTCAAACAAACAGTCGAACAGGTGGTGTTGAGTATCATTGTTCGAGACTATCAATGTCAAGTTTTGGCAGGTTCGGTGAAGAATATGCAACATGTGACAAAAACAGCGAAGGTGGAAGCAGCGGCTGGCTACAGGGCTTTCGTGTACGCAAAAGAGTCGGGCTTATAAAGGATAGAGCTGGAAGGTGATGCTTTAACTCTCATTGAATTCAACAAAAACCATTCATAATATATTAACAATTAATCGAAATTAGCCGTTGCTAGAAAAGAAAAAGGGAAAGTACCTTAACGCAAACGTCAATGACAGAATCAAGGTCATCACCAAATTTGTCTGTGTCTTTGGATAACTTGTTGAAAAGCTCAGCTTTAAACTTCTGGGTCTCCTATTATACGAAATACCCACAACAATAATCAAAAGAAAATCTATCATTGGAGCTTAAAACCATAATACGTTTTTCTAAACATACAAGTGTATAAACTTACGGCTTCAGCAAACTTAGGGATAGGGTCATGGTAAACGTATTTCTGGGAATGCGAGGCTCTGAGAGCGCTAAGGAACGGTTTTACGGAGATGGGTTTTGAAGAGAGGGTTGAAAAAGAGGGAGGAGGAGGAGGCCGGTTTAGGATAAGGCCGGCGTTTCGCAGGATAAGAATGGTGGAGGTTGGAATTTTGGCGGGAGTTAAGGGTGGGTGAATAGAGACCAACGAACACGAAGAAGACGCCATTTTCGGGTGATGGATTGTAATGGACGGAGTTGGACTTTTAATTTTGGATTTTATTGGGCCTGTGATTGATTGTTAATTTGGGGGGCTAGGGTTGGTATTGGGCCTTTTAGTTCATTTTTCTTTTTCTAGATGTATTACAAGTGTAATACTTGATTATTTCACATTATGTATTTTAAAATTTAAATCATTGGTTTTTTTCATGGTTAAATTTTATTATTAGTATCTGTATTATGCATAAGTTGTAGATTTAGTCCTTATACTTTAATTTAGTCATTTTCGATCCTCGTACTTTTAGAATTTTAGAATTTTAGTCTTGACCAAATGGTGACTAATAAATTCATTAAGTTATACTATTTTCAAAATTTGATGCCCCAAATATATTATCGTATGTGTAATGTCATATCAACTTACTATTTCCATATTACTCACAAAAAATCAACTAATAAATTACAATTGTCATTTGTATTAAGATTGAAATTTTGAAATTCGAAAAATATATCAACTAAGATTGATTCAACTGAAAAGAATACAGACTAAATCTATAACTTTACGCATAATATAATACTAATAATAAAATTTAACTAAACAAACTTAACTGCTACAGATTGATTAAGACTAAGATTAACTAATTCAAAAAAAAAAAAACTAAAATTAATCAAATTAAAATACAAATACTAAATCCACGTTACAAAATACAAATTCTAATTACAAAATTTGACCGTCAAATATTCACAATTAATAGCTTCCCAATTTAAAGGTAAACTTCCTTATTAATGAATTATTGAACAAAAAGAAAAACGTACTTGTTAATAAATTAAAAATTCACAATTTAATTAAACGGAATGTGTGTTAATTTTATTATTTCCTTTAATATGTATTTATATTATTATTTAAATTTTTGATTGATTTAGTATTACGAGTCAATTTGATATTAATTTAATTAAAAAAATTATAAAAATGTTCTTTTGTATTTAAAATAATTTATATTACTTTACGGCATTTTAGTTTTTTATTTTTAAAAAATTAATAAACAATTTGCATTAATAAAACTTTAATTTTATCACTCAACCAAATCTTTATCCTGAAATGTTTTGTATATTTTAATTATATTATGCACACTTTATTACCTCCATCAATTGTGTATCTAAATCTAATATAATTCTAATACTTATATTTAAACACTTTACTGAGTTAGTGTCACCCTTATCTGAGTCACCAACTCAGTTATGAAATTATAAAAATACTCTTTCTTTTCGATAATAATAATATGGCATTTAAATAAAAGAATTAAAAACTATAAAGCTAAGGATTGAACACATCTAAAACACAATTTTATTACCACTCCACCTATATTCAGAAAAATATTGTTAACATAAAATATTTTCTTTCACCCATATCGTGGCATGACAAAATCTAGTTAATTCTCTATAACAACCACTTTTCAAAAAAAATTAATAAAATAAAATTTATTCCTAAATAAAAGAAAAATAATAAATTTTAGATAAGATATTATTTCAATAAAATATTTAAATTTTACATAAAATATTAAATAATATTTTATTAATTAAAATAATCTTTAATAAATGACATTAAATTAATTAATTTTATTAAAAATATGAAGTAAATATAACTAATTAATATTTTTTATGAATATCTTATTAAGTGGATGTCCATCATGATCAAGATAAAGTTTTGATGTACTTTAAATTCTAATAGTTATCCGAATTAGATATCTTGTAACACCCCAAACCCGGCCTAGACGTTATGGCCGAATCTTGGCGATGTCACATGGTAGTGTTTTGGAAATAAATGAGTTGTCGTAAAAACCTCTTTTCGAATTAGTCTCATTACAAAATCTTATGTAAATTCTAGGATGCGTCGTTCATTTTCAACACGTAGTTCATTATCACATAAGTATTCTCTTTCAAAATGATATTAATTTTCAAAACGTCACTTATCGCGGAAGCTTTTTAAATCAGTTTGTGTATTTGAGTATATCTTGTTAAAACATTTGATTCGTTTTGAAAACTCGATTAACCCTACTACTAACAGTTGTAAATCAAAATAATAGAAATCCCAAATTAACCATGAAAATCCAAAAAGGTCATTATTACAGTAAAATACCCCAAAATAAAATCAGAAATCATTATTAGGTACTGAATCAAAAAATTTAGGTCGTGTGGCCACCGCTGAGTCCTCCGCCGCACCGATCCGCCTATGTTTGGGGATCACCTGTACAGTTAAAACAGATGGGTGAGTTTACGAAAACTCAGTGTGTAATCCCAAATAGCACAAACAGATGACAGAAGGCAATCACAGTCTGGGCCTAAGCCCTATTCAGAATCAGTGACAGTATCAGTTTGGGCTTTAGCCCATCTCAGTACAGAGGCAGTTATGCATTTGGGCCTTGGCCCATTCTGAGATCGATGTCGATCAAGACAGTATCACAATATGCAGTATACAAGTCCTACCCAGCCACCTCTACACTCCATCTCCATCCAACCCTACACTCCATGTGGGGATATAATCAACCCACCCATCCCTACACTGCAAGTAGTACCGGTTGCGGCACTAGACAGTAGTTTGCAGCTGAGCTGCCAGTAAGTTAGGCTCGAAGCCTTTCAGTACACTTCTTCCGATCCATATAAACCCATCCCCATGCAATGCATCATATAATTATGTCATGTCAAATCATGGTATCATATATGTATTCAGTACAATTTTAACAGCATGCTCACAATACAGTCGTACATGTATATATATAAAGTACATGGGTATAACAGTCACTCAGTCAATTAGGGATCTAGGTAATCTTACCGACCCTACAGTAGGCCCACAGTCGACTCGGGCGACCCGTGCAACCTTAGCAGTCAAAACAGTGAAATGGGCCCACAAACCCAAATAATTTGCCTATATGGGCCCACACGCCCATGTGGCCCACAAGGCCCAAAATGGCCTTAGCCGTGTGGATCACACTGCCTGGCCCAAAAATCCATACGCTCGTATGGGGCCCACATGTCCTTGGGGCCCACACGACCCAATTCGGCCTGGCTCATGAATCGCACATGGCTTGCCTCGTCGATCACACGTCCGTGTCCGATCACACGGCCTACCACACGGGTGGCCACACGCCCGTGTGGTGTCGACAGTCTCCTTTTTCGGCTTTTCACCGATTTCCTTTTGCAAAGTTGTGTTTACACAATTGGGTCGTTCTCGATGCTTAAGCACTTCCTAACCTTCTGGAACCTACAAACAGCGTACCCAATCTTGAATTTAACAACTAAAACACAATTTAATCAACACCAAAACGAGCCAAATGCACTCACTTACTGCAATCACCCCCGACTACTCGCACTAATCAATTCGTTGGGAAGAAAAACCGCTTCACGATCATCTTCTATGCACAAATAACAAAATTAACAACTTTCGAAACCAAAACTAAAAGAACACAACAACACTACTTACCGTTGTCGCACGGAAACAAAAGCCGAGGAGCAAGATAGACCGAAAACGAAAGATAAGGGGAAACCCTTGAAATTTTGGCAACAAAAAGAGAGAATTGGAGGGGGAAAACGGCAGTAATGGGGGATTTCGGCTGAAAATAAAAGAAAAAAAAGGTGGAGAGGGAAAAATTTGGCAAGTAGAGGAAAAGCACTCGAAATCTCGGCAGCAACACAAGGAGATTGAAGTCAAGAGAAAACGAAAAGGGGGTAGAGGAGAAAGGGACAGGATTCGGCTATGGAGGCAGAAAAAATAAAATAAAAATGAAAGATGGTAGAGCAGAATTCTACAAAGATTTTCGGAATCAAAGGGTAACTCCCCAAACTCCTTGATTTACTCCACTAAACCACATCCATTCCAACCACTCAGCATCCCAGTACATCTCAAACGCATCCACTCCTCACTTTTCTCCCCAAATCCCTTATTTCCCTCCCAAGCCGTCCAACACACTCCCATCGCCCTCAAACTCTCAGAATTTCGGTCAAACTAGAACACACACACACGAGACATGTAGCAAAATAAAACACTCCTCTGCGCATACTAGGACTCGAACTCAAGACCACCAGCGCTTTTCCACTCTACTTAACCACCAGACCAGCAGGCCCATTCTGACATGTTTTTCTAATATTTATTTATAAGCCTACTGGCTAAAGATAGGGGTTTACTCAAATAAAAACTAAAATTTTGCCCAAGTTAAGGTTTGAACCCAAGACTTCTCAGACACTCCCAGAACACTTAACCACTGAAGCAGATAGATATTGGTGTCACAAACATACGAGAATAATCATAAAGAATTTTTGGGGTGTTACAAATCTACCCACGTAAAGAAAATTTTGGCCTCAAAATTTTACCTGATCAGAATAGATGAGGGTACTGCTGTCGCATTGCATCCTCAAGCTCCCACTTGGCCTCCTCAGAATTATGATTATGCCAACGAACCTTAATCAGTGGGATGGACTTCCTTCTTAGAACCTTTACATTGCGATCCACTATCTGGACTTGCTCCTCCTCAAAGGTCAGATCTGGTCTAACCTCGATTTCCTCAACAGGAACAACATGCGTGGGATCAGAGCGGTAGCGCCTCAACATAGAAACGTGAAACACGTCGTGAATCCGCTCCAACTCTGGAGGTAATTCCAACTGATATGCTACTGGCCCACTCGTTTCAGAATGCGATAAGGCCCAATAAACCTAGGGCTCAGCTTACCCTTACGACAAAACCTCAGTACTTTCTTCCATGGTGAGACCTTGAGAAAAATGGAGTCTCCTACTGAATACTCTATCTCTCGACGCTTTAGGTCTGCATAAGACTTTTGTCTATCAGATGTCGCTTTTAGTCGGTCTCGAATCAATTTAACTTTGTGCTCAATATCAGAAACTAGTTTAGAGCCCAACACACGTCGCTCGCCCAGCTCAGTCCAACACGAAGGTGTGCGACACCTACGACCATATAGTGTCTCATAAGGTGCCATCTGAATGCTAGAATGATAACTGTTGTTATAAGCAAACTCTGCTAGTGGCAGGTAATCCTCCCAACTGCCTCGGAAGTCAATCACACAACTCCTCAACATGTCCTCCAGTATCTGAATCACCTTCCCAAACTGACCATCTGTTTGAGGATGGAACGCAGTACTGAAGTCCAACCTTGTACCCAGAGCTTCATGTAGCTTCTTCCAGAACCAAGACGTGAAGTGAGGATGCCTATCAGATATTATCGAAATAGGTACCCCATGGAGTCTCACTATTTCAGACACATACAGTTTAGCCAGCTTCTGCAGAGAGTAGTCAGTACGAACCGGTATGAAATGGGCGGACTTGGTCAATCGATCCACGATGACCCATACTGAATCCTTTTTAGTGGGTGTGAGGGGTAACCCACTAACGAAGTCCATAGTCACTCGTTCCCACTTCCAAAGTGGAATCTTAACTAGCTGAAGCAACCCCGAAGGTAACTGATACTCAGCCTTAACCTGCTGACATGTCAGACATTTACCCACAAAGTCTGTAACCTCTCGTTTAAGACCTGGCCACCAGTATAACTTACGAAGGTCTCGGTACATCTTGTTTTCGCCAGAATGCATAGCATAAGGGCTACTATGCGCCTCTCTCAGTATAAACTGCCTCAATTCAGTATCTTTTGGTACACAGATTCTCCCATTGAAATAGAGCACCCCTTCGCTATTCAGTCCAAAATCCTCAGTATTCCCACTCTCAACTTATCGAAAACGAAGACCCAACGACTCATCCTCCATCTGTTTACTCTTAATTTACTCTATCCACGTCGGTTTAACTTGAAGTTCGGCCAACAGGCTACCATCATCAAATAAACTGAGACAAGAAAACATCATCCTCAGATCAGTCACAGCCCTACGGCTCAGTGCATCGGCCACCATATTGGCCTTGCCAGGGTGGTATTCAATCGTACAGTCATAGTCCTTAAGTAGCTCAATCCATCTACGCTGCCTAAGATTTAGCTCCTTCTGAGTGAGGAGGTACTTGAGGCTCTTGTGATCAGTGTAAATGATACACTTCTCACCATACAGGTAATGCCTCCAGATTTTCAGTGCAAATACCACCGCGGCCAACTCCAAGTCATGCACCGGATAATTTGCCTCATGAGTCTTAAGCTGACGAGACGCATATGCTACCACCTTACCCTCTTGCATCAACACACACCCCAAACCGAAATATGATGTATTGCTGTAGATAGTAAACTCTTTTTTAGACTCTAGTTGTACCAGAACAGGGGCCTCCGTCAGTACAGTCTTGAGCTTCTTAAAGCTCTCTTGCTGCGTGTCAATCCAGTTAAACGGCACACCCTTACGTAGCAGCTTAGTCAAGGGTGCGGCGATCAGTGAAAACTCCTCTACAAATCATCGATAATATCCTGCCAGCCCCAGAAAACTACGGATCTCAGATACAGTCTTAGGCTGTTTCCATTCCAATACCGCCTCTATCTTTCGCGGATCGACCCTAATCTCCTCAGCAGAAACCACATGTCCTAGAAATGTTACTTAATGTAACCAAAACTCACATTTACTAAACTTGGCGTATAGTTGTTTCTCTCGTAGAATTTGCAGAACCACTCTTAGATGTTCATCGTGCTCATCCTCAGTTCTCGAATACACCAGTATGTCATCAATAAATACCACTATGAACTGATCCAGATAGGGCTAGAACACTCGGTTCATTAGATTCATGAAAGCTGCTGGTGCATTCGTCAGTCCAAATGGCATCACTAGGAACTCGTAATGGCCATAGCGAGTCCTAAATGTCGTCTTATGCACGTCAGCCTCTTTAACTCTCAACTGGTGATAACCTGATCGTAGATCAATCTTAGAGAAAATCGAAGCCCCTCGAAACTGGTCGAATAGATCATCTATCCTCGGTAGAGGGTACTTATTCTTGATGGTCAGCTTGTTCAGTTGACGGTAGTCGATACACATACGCATGGATCCATCCTTCTTTTTCACAAACAGAACCAGTGATCCCCCCTGAGACACACTAGGGCGGATGAACCCACGATCCAGTAGCTCTTGAATCTGAGCCTTAAGCTCTACAAGCTCCTTTGGTGCCATTCTGTAAGGGGCGATGGACATCGGAGCTGTACCAGGAAGGAGCTCAATCCCAAAATCTACTTCACGATTCGGAGGTAACCCAAGCAGCTGCTTAGGAAAAATGTCTGAAAAGTCCTTAACCATCCTTATATCTTTAACTAAAGAATCCCCAGAATTAAAAAAACTGATGTAGGCCAGATATGCCTCCTATCCCTTACGAACCAACTTTTCGACCCTCAAAGCAGAAATCACATTCGATAGGTAGTTCCAACGTTCCCCAATCACGACCACCTCGCTGTCTTCCTCAGTTCTCAGTATAACCCTTTTTGTGGCACAATCTAAGCTCACTTGGTGCTTGACCAACCAGTCTATTCCCAGTATTAAATCGAACTCCCCAAAAGGTAGTTTCATTAGATCAGCCAGAAAGATAACTTATTGAACCTCTAGAGGAACATCTCTAAATAGTTTGTTAACCCTTATTGACTGCCCTAACGGACTCAGTACAATGACCTCACTCGTAGTGCTCTCGACCAGTATACCCAAGTTTTCAGATACGGTACAAGCCATATAGGAGTGAGTGGATCCTATATCTATTAGTGCAGTATAAGGTACATTATAAATAAAGAACGTACCCGTAATGACGTCTGTAGCATTTTCATCCTCTCGGCGATGAGCAGTATAAACTAGAGCCGCCTGCCTCGCCTCAGTGTGACCAGCACCTCTGCCCGGTGCTCTCTGACCACATCCCAGACCGTTACCACCCCTGGCCTGACCACGGCCTCTCGGTGGCTGCTGAATTACTCTCGGTGGTGCAGTACCCATGCTAGAAGCTTGCATCTGATCGGACCTCCGCGGGCAATATTTAATACGGTGCTCTAATGAACTGCACCTTAAACAAGCCCTAAGTCTCTTCCAACACTCATACGATGGCGCTCTACCACGATCAAGACACGGCCGGTACCGCCCAAAGAGCAAAGCAATAGGAGTCCCAATTCTGTCCGGTCCATCAAATCTGGCCTTTTTCTTAGGCCTCTAAACGGAACTCGAGGGCTCCGAATCCCTCTTATTCCTACATCTCTCTCCGTTCTGGCGTTCAGTGCGCTTCACTTCCTCGGCGATCTTTACTTTTTCAACCAGTGCTGCAAAGTCTCGCTCCCTTTGTGGAGCTATCAGAACCCTCAGATTATCCTTGAGGCCATCCTCGAAGCGAAACATTACTCGTACTCAGTCGCCACCATTCCTCACGCGTAGCGGCTCAGTTGCAGAAATTCGGCCTCATACTCTGCCACTGATCTATCCCCCTGAGTCAGATTTAGGAACTCCCTCCTACGGGCATCCACATAACTGACACCCATATACTTCCCCTGGAAAGCGATCTTAAAGAGCTCCGAGGTCAGTCGATCGGACTGAGTGCCCTCCTTAATTGTAAGCCACCACTGGTAAGCCTCATCTCTCAGCAGTGACACTGCACCCTTTAGTTTCTGCTCGGGGGTGCAGTCTAAATCGTCCATGATCCTTTCTGTGGTCTCGATCCAGTACTCAGCCACGTTAGGGGAAACTCCAGCAATACCCCTAAAAATCTCAGCTCCATTGGACAGGAGTCGTTTCGTAACTGACCCTCAGCCTCCAGCTCCAGTATTGGGCCCAGTGACCCTCTCTAGAATCCTTAACATGGCTTGAGACAGTGCGTCATCCCCAGCTGCTCCATCATGAGACCCAGTCTCAGTCACTGGTGAAGCCGGAGTCTTACTTGTATCCAAATTAGGCAAGTTGCTAGAAGATGAAAATCTAGCTCGAGCACCTCTATGGCCTCTACCACAGCCTCTTGTACCCCGTTCGTGAGTACCTCTTGTGCTCATTGTCTATTTGTGTTTTATCTGTATTATCAATTTTATGCATCAGTTTATAGGTTCAGTATTTTATTAACAAATATTTTATGCAGAACAGTATCAATAATTTTGAAGTTCGTTTTCGTAAACCGCAATCTCACTACAGTTTTAAGTTCCTCTACAATTTCTCAGTATACACTAACTTAGAGTTTTTTCAGTGCAGTAGACTACCTATAGTAGTTTCAATTTCGTATCAGTTTCAGTTTAAAACACATAACAATTTTAGAGAACTTACATGATCGGCGCCGGAGACTCAGTGTACCACACGTTCAGTAAAAACAATCCAAATCATTAGAAAACATTTCTTAGAAAATCAAATCTTAAGACCTAAATCCACAGCCGAGTTTTGCAACTTGGCTCTGATACAACTAAATGTAACACCCCAAACCCGACCTAGACGTTATGGCCGAATCTTAGCGATGTCACACGGTAGTGTTTTGGAAATAAATGAGTTGTCGTAAAAACCTATTTTCGAATTAGCCTCATTACAAAATCTTATGTTAATTCTAGGATGCGTTGTTCATTTTCAACACGTAGTTCATTATCACATAAGTATTCTCTTTCAAAACGATATTAATTTTCAAAACGTCACTTACCGCAGAAGCTTTTTAAATCAATTTGCGTATTTGAGTATATTTTGTTAAAACATTTGATTCATTTTGAAAACTCGATTAACCCTACTACTAGCCGTTGTAAATCAAAATAATAGAAATCCAAAATTAACCATGAAAATCCAAAAAGGCCATTATTACAGTAAAATACCCTAAAATAAAATCAGAAATCATTATTAGGTACTGAATCAAACAATTTAGGTCGTGTGGCCACCGCTGAGTCCTCCGCCGCATCGATCTACCTATGTTTGGGGATCACCTGTACAGTTAAAACAAAAGGATGAGTTTATGAAAACTCAGTGTGTAATCCCAAATAGCACAAGCATGCATGCAGATGAAGGCAATCACGATGCGGGCCTAAGCCCTATTCGTAATCATCGATGTGATGTCGGTTTGGGCTTTAGCCCATCTCGATCTGAGGCGATCATGCATTTGGGCCTTGGCCCTTTACTGATATCGATGAATCGCACTGAGTATCACAATATGCGAAGATACAAGTCCTACCCAACCACCTCTACACTCTATCTCCATCCAACCCTACACTCCATGTGGGGATATAATCAACCCACCCATCCCTACACTGCAAGTAGTACCGGTTGCGGCACTAGATAGTAGTTTGCAGCTGAGCTACCAGTAAGTTAGGCTCGAAGCTTTTCAGTACACTTCTTCCGATCCATATAAACCCATCCCCATGCAATGCATCATACAATTATGTCATGCCAAATCATGGTATCATATATGTATTCAGTACAGTTTTAACAGCATGCTCACAATACAGTCGTACATGTATATATATAAAGTACATGGGTATAATAGTCACTAAGTCAATTAGGGATCTGGGTAATCTTATCGACCCTACAGTAGGTCCACAGTTAACTCGGGCGACCCGTGCAACCATAGCAGTCAAAACAGTGAAATGGGCCCATAAGCCCATGTAATTTGCCCATGTGGGCCCACACGCCCATGTGGCCCACAAGGCCCAAAATGGCCTTAGCCGTGTGGATCACACGGCCTGGCCTAATAATCCCACACGCCCGTGTGGGGCCCACACGCTCGTGGGCCTACACGGCCCAATTTGGCCCAGCCCATGAATTGTACATGGCCTGCCACGTCGATCACACGTCCGTGTCCAATCACACGGCCTATCACACGGGCCGCCACACGCCCGTGTGGTGTCGACAGTCTCTCTTTTTGGCTTTTCGCCGATTTTCGTTTGCAGAGTTGGGGGATTGGCCACTGGGGTGTGGGCCAGCAGTAAAGTAGAAAAATAGGCAGATAGTTGTAGTTTCGTTTAGCGATAGCATCGGGATCGAGAGCGTAGTGCTTCAAGTGATAAGGTGTGTAGTTAGCCTACCGTTTTTCGGGATTTATGTGATACTTGCATGTGTTGTATATGTGTTATATATGTGCTAATAAGTGCAGTGGCAATTATGAAATGGATGCCCTTAAAGGGGTATGTCAATAATCAGGTTAGTACCAAATCTGATGAAATGTGGATTATGAAGGTGAATACGATTGAATGCTTGGATAACATGTACATGCATTATTTATCATGACATTATTATATGTTGCATGTGCATGGGATGGGTTATGAATATGAAAGAAGGTACGGGTGTACTTCGAGTACGTGGTTTGATGTTAGCCATGAGCTACATCGTGGATTGGCGCTGACTGAGGTCGCGTTGTGGATTACTTGTGATTAAGTTCACGTAGATTGATGAGTGGGTCTGTGCCTCATCGTGGTTGATATCGGCTGTGTGCCATATCGTGGTTGATGAGTAGCTATGTGCCTCATCGTGGTTTGATGTTAGCTACGAGCTACATCGTGGACGGCATTAATTACCGAAATGGTGTGTAGCGGTTGGAGGGTGATTTAGTAATCCCCTGGTGTGTGGTGGCTGGATACGGGGGTGTGTAGAGGATGGACCCTAGGTTTGGGTTGGGTGCATTTGCATAATTACATCGGATATGTGTATCTAATGGGATTACGGGCCAAGCCCTATATGTGAATGTGGATCAGTGTGGAAATGGGCTAAGCCCATTATGTGGAAACAAGTGGTTAATTACTGTATTATCTGATAAGTGGTATGAATATGGGCCAAGCCCAAAATGTGATATTATAAGAATAAGCTGCCTTGTTAACTGTTATGCGGGTTGATATATGGTTTAATTTGTGGGTGGAATTCGGTGGTCTAATTGCTGCTTGAGTCGAGTCCGTAACTCACCCAAATATTTATCAACATCGCAGATGATCGTGATTCTTGGACAAGGCTGGAGTGGATACAAAAGGTGGCCATGCAGAAGTTAATTGTTTACGTACTTTTATATTTTCAGTACTTTGATCAATCATTTATTGTAATAAGGGCCGCTTTAAGTATTCGGGAAATTGTTATTATGTTTATGTTAGTTTGACGATTAAATTATTATTTGGGGAAATGTTTTTAATTTCGGCAATTTACACATTACAGACTTATGTTAAAGTTCTCAACTCGGATACTTTGTAACATCAAAGTTTTACTTAGAATTTTAAATACACAATGTTTTACAAATGACAATAGATTTTAACGATTTTACCTTTAAGTCAAATTCTTTACAACCGTTTTCCGTAGTAATATACCAGATCCGGTCAAGGCTCGTGGACCGGGTTTGGGGGTGTTACACTTTTCTACACCTACCATTTGGGCTTGTGTTCTTCATTGGTTTTCATTTAGTTTTAGCCTCCATAGCCGTACCTTGAGTTCTTTTGGGTTTGCTGCTAGTGCCGAATCTTGTCATTCCGTTCGGCTCATCCTTGGTATTAAGGTAATGGTTCTTCTTCTTTCACTTTCTTTCTTCCTTCTTCTTTTGGCTTTGTTCAAAACTGAAACTCTCATCTTGACTTTTGTGGTTAGGCCGAATCCATTCTCCCTTAATACTTCATCTGTCGTTCCCTATTTGATCAAGCTTATCTTCTTCTCTGTTAGTTCAACATACGAGTATCGGTAAGTGAGTATACCCTCTTCTTTTTAATCACTCTTATTCTCTTATTCTCTAAAAGTCGATTACTCCTTTTGTTCATGCTCTTTGATGGCCGTATGGTAACCCCTTGGTGTGGTGATTGTGGGTTTAGCTAATCGAGAGTTCTTTATGGAGGCAAGTGATAGCCAGGCTGCGAGGGAAGCAGGAAGAGTGCCTATTAGAAGTGGACTCGTAGCCCCTGCTCCCAAGTTTAAGCGGCGTAGGGTGTCGGCGGTTCGGGACTTTCCACCCGGTTGCGAAAGGGCGTCGGCATCTAGTATGGATAGACAAATCGCGGTTGCTCGCTCTAGTGAAGGTGATGACGATCGTGAGTGTATAGTACTCTTCGTAATCAGGTGTGTAATCTCACATCCTTCTGGATAAATGCTTGCAATGTTCTATGACTCGGCCGAAAGCCGAAAAGCCAGAAAACCGGCAAACATGACTGCTCGAGCGTACGAGCGCTCGTAATGGAAATTCGAGATACAAATGTTGGCGGTAAGTCATTGAGAGTGTCACGAGCGCTCTCGCGAAACTGAGGCTGTAGTGGGCCAAATCGGGCTGAAACAGGCCAAATGGGCCCAATGGGCTAACCGGCCCACATGGGTAAAATTGGTGTAAAACTGTCAATGGATAAGTGCAGTTGTAAAATCTAAAAATTTGAGACCAAAACTACGTGTAATGGGCCACACGAGCGTGTGGGCCCCTTTGGGCCTGAAACGGATTTTAGGCCCAATAGTTTTGTAGAGACCCAAAAAGGGTCCTGTGTCGCTCGGGGCGACAGTGGGCCTTCGGAAAGGCCGTTAGATGATAAAATTACCAAAATACCCATGGAGGGTAAATTACTGAAATACCCTAGGTGGGTAAATTACTGAAATACCCTTAGTGGGTAAAATTTCTGTTATACCCTCAAGGGTTGATTAATATGATTGTGTGTACTCTGTTTAACTGGTTATTATGGTAATTTATTTCATACATCATTTTTTATATGTGCTTTGCATACATGACATTCTGCATGGGATTGGGATATTGATGATCGGAGGAAGTGTATTCTAGTGGCTCTGCCACATTTAGATTCTGGTGGCTCTGCCACATTCTGTATAGTGGCTATGCCACGTATATTCTGTTATTCTGGTGGCTCCACCATAAATTCTGTGATTAGCAGCTTGTCTGCCATATTGGTGTGTTGGGCTGGGTGGGTTGACTTGGTCCCCACAGGTGTGTTGGGCTGGTACGGGGGTGTGTAGCGGATGGATTATTAGGTTGGGCTGCATGCATTATCTGCTTTATCATGTTTATAGAGCTTCGGCCCAGTTGCTTCTGTATGGGCTTAGGCCCAGTTAATGACCGATTAGGGGATTACACACTGAGTTCTCGTAACTCACCCGCTCTGCTTTAACCTTGCAGGTGATCCCCGGCATTAGGGGATTTGGAGCTGCGGAGGACTCTGTGGTGGCCATACGTCGGAGTATTTCTCACGAACTTTAGTAAATTTCATTTTTGCTTTATTTTAAGATTATTTTAATTTGGTTTTAATTTTATGTAATAAGGCCATTGGATTTTATTTTTCTTTTAACTTTCAACTCGGTTACTTTTAAATTGTTAAAATGATTGAATACTGAGTTTTCTTAAAACGACAATAACTGTTTTCAAAATATCACATCCTCGCAATTCACTGAATCTGATTTCTTTTTTAAACAAAGTTTTTGGAAATAATAATAATAAGAACGTTTTTACAAGAAAACCATAAAAACAAATCTGAGTTTCAGAATCAACAAAGCTCGAAGTTTTCAAAAAGAATACGAACTTTTATAAAAAAACCTTTCTATGTGACATGCTAGATCCGGTCGTAACGTCTAGGCCGGGTTTGGGGTGTTACGTTCCAGCACTCTCAAAAATGTCGTCTCCCACACTGTTGGCACTCGGGTTTATTATTTTTCACACTGCTAACGCTTGAGACGAACGTTGCTTGAGCTTTAGGACTCACATGTTGATTTCCACAATCTCTGATCTGGTATCCCACTGATGCATTTGATCGACTATACGAATCTTGGGATTTATTTGATGAAGAGTGATAAGGTTTATTCATTGGTCTTTTTCTAGAATCTCTAGCCTCTAAATCAGCTTTCCTCTTTTCTCGGCTAAAGTCTTCGGCTTTGCAAGCCTGGTAAACTAACACGAATTCTTTCAAATCTAAAATTCTGAGCAGAAGTTTAATGCTTCATTCAAACCATTAACAGACCACTTGCACATGATCTATTCGGTAGAAACATACTCTCAAGCATAATCACTCAACCGCACAAATTCTCTCTCGTACTCGGTTACGGTCATACAGCCTTGTTCCAGTTCCAAAAACTCTTTGTGCTTTTGATCCAGAAACCGTTGACTTATGTATTTCTTTCAAAACTCTGTCTGAAAGAACTCCCAGGTGACTCTCTCCCTCGGCACCACTGATACTAATTTATTCCACCACTAGTATGCGGTGTCCCTCAGAAGTGATACAAAACATTTTAAACACTCAGCCGGTGTGCAAGAAAGCTCATCAAACACTCAAATCGTATTTTCAAGCAAAAACTCGGCTCTCTCAGGATCATCATCAATAGTAGCTCCGAACTCTTCAGCCCCGTATTTTCTAATTCTATCACCAGGTGGCTTGTTCAATCGCAAAGGTTCCAAACCTTGTGAAACTACGGGAATTGGTTGGGGATTAGGAGGGGGTGGAGGTTGTTGAGCAACCGGATTGGTCCGAACATATTGAGTGAACCACTCGTTCATCATTTGGAAGAAGGATTCTTTAGCCTCTCCTCCCTGGCTACTCGACACAGGTCTAAAATCAGACGACGCTATCTCTTGAGCGGGAGCTAGCGCATTACTTTCAACCTCATCAGCTATAGCTCGATTGGGATCCATTTACTATATGAAAACACATTTTAAAATGTCAGGAGTCATCACACTATCACAGTTTATATATGCCATGTATAGCTAGACTCTCACATACGCTATGTTAGTCCTAGAATCGACTAAACCATAGCTCTGATACCAATAAATGTAACACCTCTTGCCCGTATTCAATGCCAGAATAGGGTTACAGAGTATTACCTAACTTAATAAACATTTAAACATTCAGTTCACATATAATTTCCCATTTCATGCAAACATTATTCAAACTCAAGCATAATGTCCCTATAACAAGCCTACGAGGCCCTAAACATGCTTTGGGAGTGGTTCGAGACTAAACTGATAGTTCCAGAAATTTTTACGAAACTTACAAAATTTTTCTCAAAACAGGGGACACACACCCGTGTGGTCCGGCCGTGTCTCTCACACAGCCAACAGACACGCCCGTGTCACAGGCCGTGTGGACATTCGTAGTGAGAGTGTAACGCCCCGAATTTGGGCCTAGTAGAATTGGGTCTAATGGGCCTTGAGAGTAGTAGCGTTTAAAATTTTTGAGATCAAGAGATCGACTCTTATACGGGTTAGACCTAGTAGGTGTGTGATTTTGGAAGGATATGGGGCTTCTACGAAGTCCCGGGTTCAAGTTAGGCCATAGGAAATATCTTGGGTTTTGGCTTTTAGTGGATAGGGTGGTTGGTGATAGGGCTTAAGTATAATTATGTGTGTTTTGCTAACACAAGGAAGCATATAATTATGTGTGTTTTGCTAACACAAGGAAGCATGTGGCATTATGGTGTGGCGTCACAAGGGGAACTTGGAGGAAGGGAGTTCGAGTCTCTCAGGCTACAAATTGTGGCTTTTATTTTGTGCTAAGTAGGTGGAGGAAGTAGAGTTCAGCTTGGACTCTGCAAGGAAGTTGGAGACTCAGTCAAATTAGTTTGAATGGGTGATGGAGAGTGAATGAGGGAGAAAATTGAGGAGGGAATCAAGGAATTTGAAGGTGAGAGGTAGTGGTTGGCCGAATGTGGGGTGTTGGGGGAGAGGAAATTCGACATTTTGGTGTAGGGAGCAAAAACCGAAGCTTGGGTGTGTGCCATTGTGGTGTTTCTTTTTCTTTTCTGGTGCATTTCGGGTCTTTTCCTCCAAAAGTCTTTTTTGCCGAATTGTCAGCTTTTCTCTCCCTCTTTTCTCATTTTGTATTCATGCATTTTCTTTGTTTGTTACCTAAACATTAGTGAGCCGAAACTCCTCTTTTCATTTCTCTTCATCTACTCTTTTCTACCTTCCTCTTATCTTTTCTCTCTTGAGTTTCACCATAGCCGAAACCCCTACGCTTCTAGTCTTGGATTGGCCTATTTCTTTTTTTCTCATCATTAGAATTTTTTTCATTCTTGTTTAACCCCATAGACGATTTTGAACCTTTTGCTTTGGTTGCTAAGTGCCGAATTGTTCCATGGTGATTCTCAGTTCTTCGTTTGGTTGCTAAATCTCTTCTTTCATTCGACTTATTTCTAGTCTAAGGTAACGGTTGTTTTCTTTTCTACTTTCTTTCTT
This sequence comes from Gossypium sturtianum, assembly GCA_025698515.1. Lineage (NCBI taxonomy): Eukaryota > Viridiplantae > Streptophyta > Magnoliopsida > Malvales > Malvaceae > Gossypium > Gossypium sturtianum. The sequence goes on along the minus strand of CM046947.1, from coordinate 68,467,689 downwards.
TTCTCTCTGTTCTCTCTGCTAGCTTAAGCCAAAATAGTTTCAATCTTGATCCTTTCTGGGTAGGACCGAATCTTATTTCTCCCCTAACACCTCATATTTTGTTCTCTATTTGGGTAAGTCGAAACCTTGAGCAACTGTCGATCTGGTGGTACTTTGCTAATCAAGAGTTCATCATGGAGGCAGACAATAGCCGATCTGAGGGGGGATATCAGGAAGGGCGCCTCTTGGAAGTGGACTCGTAGCCCATGCTCCCAAGTTTAAGAGGCGTAGGGTGTCAGCGGTTCGGGACTTTCCGCCGGGTTGTGGAAGGGCACCGACATCTGAGTTAGCTAGGCAAATCATAGTTAGTGAAGGTGATGATGGCCGTGATTGTATAGTACTTTACGTGATCAGGTGTGTAATCTCACACCCTTCTGAATGACTGCATGTGATGACTTTCGAATCGGCCAAAAGCTGAAAAGTCGGAAAATGGGCATCTGTGCCACTCGAGCGTGCGAGCGCTTGTAGTGGTAAAGCGAGATACGAGTAGTGACGGTAAGTCGTTGAGAGTGTCACGAGCGCTCTCACGACATTGGGGCTGTAATGGGCCCAACTGAGCCGATACGGGCTTAACAGGCCCAATGGGCTTTTCAGCCCACATGGGCGAAGTTGGTGGAAAATCGTCAAAAGGTAAGTGCGGTTGCGAAATCTAGAAATCTGAGACTGAAACCATGCTAAATGGGCCACACGAACGTGTGGGCCCATTTGGGCCTGAAATGGATTTCAGGCCCATTAGTCCCGTAGAGACCCAATAAGGGTCCCGTGTCATTCGAGGCGACAGTAATCTATTGAAAAAGCCTTAAATTGATAAATTACTGAAATACCCTCGGTGGGTAAATTACTGAAATACCCTCGTTGGGTAAATTACTGAAATACCCTCGGTGGGTAAATTACTAAGATACCCTCGTTGGGTAAAATTACTGTTATACCTTAGGGGCTGATTTGGTATGATTGTGTATAATTTGATTAATTGCCATGATGACACATTTTGCATACACTGAATTAATATGCCATGACATGTTGTATCGGGATGGGTTATAATGTTGGAGGAAATGTTGTACTGGTGGCCATGCCACAATATACTGATTTCAGTGGCTCAGCCACATATACTGATATTGGCAGCTTTGCTGCGCTTATACTGGCAGCTCAACTGCATTTTTGGAGTGTAGGGTTGGGTGGGTTGACTTGGTCCCCACATGGAGTGTAGGGCTGGTACGGGTGGAGTGTAGCCGATGGACTATTAGGTTGGGGGCTACATTTTCTGTTTGCATTACCATGATTTTGGGGCCGTGGGCCCAAATTGATACTGTATGGGGCTTAGGCCCAGACTGAGACCATGACTGTGACTGGAATCAGGATTACACACTGAGTTCTTGTAACTCACCCCGTTGTTTCAACCTTGCAGGTGATCCCCAGCATTAGCGGATTTGGAGCTGTGGAGGACTCTATGATGGCCATACACCGGGAATTATTCTCGTGAACTTAGTAAATTTACGTTTTGCTTTATTTTAGTTTAATTATTGATTTGGGTTAATATTTCTGTAAGAAGGCCATTGGTTTATTTTCTTTTAAGTTTTCCTTGATAACTGCTAAATTTATAAATACGTAGTTTTCCTAAAACGACACCTACTGCTTTCAAATACATCACATTTTCGTAATTCACTGAATCTGATTTCGGTTATAAACTAGTTTTGGAAACAATAACAATGAAAACAACAAAAATGATTTTGCAAGAGGACTAGATAAACAAATTTGATTTTTCTCAAACAAAAAAGCTCAAGTTTTCAAAAAGGAATACGAACTTTTTAACAAACGCGCAAGCTTTTAAACAACCCTTCTATGTGACATACCAGATCCGGTCATAACGTCTAGGCCGGGTTTGGGGTGTTACAGGGAGCACATGGCCGTGTCCCAGACCGTGTCTGACCCCTTTTAACTCTTTGACTTGGGTCACATGGCCAACACACACGTCCGTATGGCTAACTAGTGTGCCCTAAAAATGGCCATACATGCCCGTGTGCTAGACCGTGTGCTAGGCCGTGCCAAACCTGTAGGGTATACTGACTTATGCCACACGGCCAAGTCACACGCCCGTGTGTGAGGCCGTGTGGATCATACTTACTTGATTTTAATTTCAACACCAGGGGACACACAACCGTGAAACATAACTGTGTGTCACATACGGCTGAGACACATGCCCGTGTCTCTACCCCTGTAGACAAAAATAGGCTATTTACCAAGCCAATTTTCCACCCAAATTTGTGCATTCTTACATCAAACCAATTGGTACCAATACAAGGCATAAATAAGCATTCAATCTACTTCAACCAAACATCATTTATTCCATTTCAATATCAACAATTACAAGACTCATCATACCACAATATACAATTCAAATACATATCAAATTTTACCCTTTTCATTCATCAATATGGTCATTTTCAAACATTTATCAAATTACCTAAACTCATAAGCATACTAATTACCAATTCATCAACCATTTGATAATCACCATATCCATTTTCACCAAGCACCAATTACCATCATAACTAGCATTTATAAAGCAATTACTAAACTCATACAAAGGCTATTTGCACATTTATATACATCATCAAATTCACCATTATAAGCCAACTCACATGGCTAAATATATACATACCAGACCTAATATTTACAAGCCAACACAAATGGACAAAAGATATATACCAAAAAGACCAAGTCCCTATATATGCCATATACTTAAAATACCAAATTTCATAGGTACCAAGTGATAGATGGATAGTGTAAAGCGGACTCCGACGAATCTCCGAATCTGAGCTAGCTTTGAATTCACTATAAAACATAGAAAGAAATAAACAAAGTAAGCTTTATAGCTTAGTAAGCTCGTATTAAATAAACTCGATATAATCATAAATACATAATTCAACAATTGATTATAAGTACACAAATTCACATCAACTAACAAACCTTTCAATTACTCTTTCACAGAACTATATACTTTCTTCATCAATTCTTCGATTCTAAGCTAATATGGTTTACGCACATACCTGTACCATCTCGTACCAATACCATTCTCATCCACATCATTCATTAACCCGTTGAACCATTCGGAATAGAAGTCAGATACTCAAGAGTCTCACACAATAAGTACCTATACCATGGCCCGAAGCCAAATCAAGGTAGCTTATAACCGAAGTATTGATATCATGGCCCAAAGCCAAATCAGCCGATATTCATGGCCCAAAGCCAAATGGGTGTAACTCGCACCCGAAGTGCTAATATCATGGCCCGAAGCCAACTCAACGTATCCCCTAATGACATGTCACTAGTATCCTAAATTATTCCTAAGGTTCAACCGGGATTTTGTATGCTGAATTACTCTCGAGTCATTGACTAGTTTTTCCGAAGTCTCATATTCATAGTTTTTCACAATATCAAAACATTTAAAATACATTTATAATGAAATTTATCGCATACGAACTTACCTCGGATGTGAAAACGACGAAATAAGTCGATTAGTCGATAACTTTAGTTTTCCCCCGATCTAGATCCGAATTCTACTTTTCTTTATCTAAATATATCCAAAATTAACTTATTTAATAATCTCTCTATTCAATTTAATCCAAAACACACATTTAAGCACATTTACACATTTTCCCCTAATGTTTCACCACTATTACAATTTAGTCCTTGTTTTATAAAAACACAAATTAATAAAATTCAATGCTAACCCATGCTAGCCGATGTACACATTAGTCCCTAGCAGCTCATATTTTCCATTTATTTCACATTTTAACCACAAAGTTTCAACATTTCACAATTTAATCCCTAATTTGCATTTTCACTAAAAATAACTTTATAAAACTTGTATAACTCACAATCAACATTCATAATCTATCAAGAAAATTCAAAATACATGCTTATTCATCAATGGAAACATTTAAAATCTTTAACAGTTTTGCAAAATAGTCCTTGGGCTAGCTAGACCTAGTTGCAACAATATCAAAAACGTAGAAATCATTAAAAACGGGACAAAATTTACTCACCAATTAAGCTTCCAAAGTAGCCGAACCCTAGATCATTCCCATGGCTATTTCTTCTTCTCAAAATTGGTTGAAGACATTAAATATGACAACCTTTTAATTTTTTTTATTTATTTTTACTTAAATTAACCAAATTACTAAGTTAACCTTATTACTTAATCAAAATTTCAATAATACCAAGCCATTATCATCCACTATCAACATAAATCAAAATTTCAATAATACCAAGCCATTATCATCCACTATCAACATAAATGGTCTAATTATCATTTAAGGACCTTAAATTTAAGGTTCTATACCTATTATACACCTTTAGCTAATAGAACATTACTTTTGCACTTTACGCGATTTAGTCCTTTTTATCAAATTAAGCACTCAAATGACAAAATTTCTTAACGAAAATTTCACACAATCATATTTTTATGCTGTAGACATTAAAATAATAATAAAATAAATATTTTGACTTCATATTTGTTGTCCCAAAATAACTATTCTGATTTGACTAAAAACGGGCTGTTACAATTAATTAAGTTCAAGTGGTAAGACCCTAAAGTCAAGTGATTTTAGAAAATGAGGTATCAGGACCTCGTTTCTATAAACCGAGCTGCAAATATTTTTATAAATTTTTATGGATTGTTATTAAGGTTGTATTAAAGTTTCGTTAAGAAATTTTGATGTTTTAAGGGTTAATTAAGAAAAAGGACTAAATCGTAAAAGTTGAAAAAGTCAATCGCTATTAGTTTAAAGGTGTCTAATAGCTATGAAAAGGTAAATTGTTGAACTTAGTTTGTAATTATACCAATTTATTTTTGGTGGACGGTTTTGGGTAATTAAAAAGCTTGAATTTGGTTGATTTTTAAATGGACAAAATTGTAATTTCATAATTAAATTAAGTAAAAGAAATAAAATGGCCTAATTGCTATAATATTTTTGGTTTTCTAAAGCACAACCAAAAACACCATGGATTTAGGATGGAAGCTTTCGGCTTTGGTGGAATTTCATGCACGGTATGATGTTTTTGCCCCGTTTCTAATAATTTTTATTTTTTTGATATCGTTGTAACTAGGTCCAACTAGCCCATACCTTCAATTTTGAAACTGTTAAAGATTTTGAATGTTACCATTGACTAATATTTGTGATTTTAGATGTTAAATGATGAATTTGAAGAATTAGTTGTTATTTACAAGTATTTTGTTAAGTGATTTTTGATGAATTTAATGATTAGGGATTAAATTGTTGAAATAGTAAAAATGCATGGACTTGATGTGAAATTTTTATAAATTGGGCTGTATTGGAAGCTATGAACATTTGGCTGGCATGGGTTTGCAATAAAAATGGTTAATTTGCATGTTTTAGGCTCAGGGACTAAATTGAATAAAAGTAAGATGTTAGGGGCAATTTTGTAAAAATGTCAAAATGATTAAATTGCATAAAATTAATTATTTTTAATATCTAAATTAAAGAATTGAATGAAATTATTAATTTAGATCAAGAACGAGTGGAAAATTGATGAGAAGAGAAAATTACCGAATAGCCCCTGTACTTTGTCATTGTTGCAATTTAGCCAGGTAAGTTCGTATGAACTATAATCACTTAAATATTAATTAAATTGAATGTTTAATGTGTTGTTCTAATGTAAATGATTCAATATATATATGTTATTATGCAATTTATCATGTCATGAAATGATGGAATCCAATGACGTACGACGATTATCGAGCCCCGTTTGAACCTTAGGAATATAGAGGATACAAATGACATGTCATTAGGGTTACCATGTTTCGGGTGTTGGTCCTAAATGTCCTACCGATGGTTGAGTTCCGGCATTTGTTGCGGGTACTCGTCAGCTTGTGAGCGGCATCGTGTAGCTACATTCCGACCGTCAGCTTGTGTGAGCAGACCCATTTAGGGCTCAAGTGAGCAATGATGTAAAGGAAAAGGAAAAGGAATGGTTTCAACCATATGTTTAGCACATTTTGTGTGAGCTTTCTCGCGTATCCGATATTATTCTAAGTGGTTCAACGAGCATGTAAAGGGAAGGAATGGTAAGTGTTCCAGTCGACTATGTTATGAAATTATGGAAAGGTAATTATGGAAAGGTACGAAATGAATTGATCAAAGTATGTATAACTAAGTTTCATTGAAAGTATGATATGTTAAGGAAAAATGATGAACTCAAATGAATTACGTTTATGTGTAATGGCTTACTTATGTTAAATTCATGTGAATTATGTTTGAATATGCTAACATGTGTTGTGGATGGTGCTTAGGCTTGTGCCAAGCTTATGGTTGGATTATATCATGCTTAATCTTAATGATACACATTGAAATGGTAAGTGTTCAAATGGCAATATGCTTGTTTATGAAAAGGTAGTGTGAATCAAAAGAGGTATTCCCTAATGAAATGGTTTATCATGTGCTTGATCCCAAAAGATTTATGTATAAATGCATTTACTTGTGTATTGATGATGATGTTTAAGCTTTTTTCAAGCTTGTAGTTATGGTCGATATTTATGCTTATGTCTTGTATTATGCTAATGAAACAAGTAAGAAAAGGTAATGAAATGGTAAGTTCATATTGAGATGTAATTTGATGATATAAAAGAATTGATGAGTTAAATGACGTACTTATACGTGAGAAATCTACTTATGCTATGGATAAATACACTAATTCATGAATTGATGATGTTATTTAAGTTTATGCTAAGTAAATGAACTAGAAAGTAAATAAATGGAATGATAAGTAAGTAAATGGAGTGGTATATAGTCTTATGAAAAGGTTAAAGATTGTGTAATATGTCTTATAAATTCCTATTATGTTAGGAATGAAAAGTGCATGTGATGTTGATGAACTTACTCATTTGTGAGGTGATGGTCATATAGTTTGATAAATCATGTGGTATTGGTTTAGGTTTATATTTATCCTATAAATTTCATTATTGAAATGAAAGGTTATGTTTAAGTTTATACGGGCTTACTAAGCATTCATTGCTTACGTAATTAGTTTCCTTTACTTTATAAATTTTCAGAAGCTCGATCAGTTTGGAAGCTCATCATAGATCTATCACACTATCTAGCGATTACATCGATATATTTTGATATTTTGGTCAAGGCTATAATGGCATGTATAGGTGAACTTATGTATAAGGTTTAGTTGATGTATATGGCATGTAAAAGTTACCTTGAATTTGTGGTACTTTTGGTACTTTGATGCCTTGATGGTTGGTGTTATTATGGCTAAGTTGATGCATGATGGAATGACCAATTTGGTATATGATGATATGTTTATATTGTGGCCATGTTAGGTTATGCTTTAAGATGGATATGAGCTATGTGTTTTGGTATGAATATGGTCAACTATGCTTATAGTTAGGTATATTTGTTTGTTTGTGTTTGATGTGCCTATTAGGCTTATTGGTTGGATGGTTAAATAGCCGATTGAATTGGTATTATTATGAATGATGTGGGTATGTTTTAAGGTCTTGGTTAAATGTACAAGTTGTTTGTAGGTTCATGCTTGAATGGGTGAAAAAATGGCTTGATTTTGGTCACTTTCTTGTCCACATGGCCTTAGACACAGACGTGTGTCTCAACCGTGTGTGACACACAGCCATGCGACATGGCCGTGTGTCCCCTGTAGGTTTTAAAGGTTGCTTTTCAAAAGTTACACGGCCTAGCACATGGCCTGGCACACAGGCGTGTGGCTTGGCCGTGTGACCCAAGTCAGTAAGTTACACGGGCACGGACATGGGTTGGGACACGGTCGTGTGTCCCTGTTTCGAATGTTACACGGCCTGAGACACGAGTGTGTGTCTCAGCCGTGTGACCCCTGCAGTTTAAATTTTTCTAACTTTTTCCTCAATGTTTCTAATGTTCCTGATTTAGTCTTGAATTGTTTCTAATGCGTTTCTAGGGCCTCGAGAGCTCGAATAAGGGACAATTTGCATGTGTATGAATGGATTATACTGTGATTAATATAATATTTTGAAATTTATGTTTTTAAGTTACTTTTTTATAGTAATGCTCCGTAACCCTACTCCGGTGACGGATACGAGTTAGGGTATTACACTTAAATAACCCTAAATCACCCTATTATGGGTTCAAATAAAACAATATATTCATAACGATTTTTGGATCCAAATTAACTAGGTCTCTTACACTGGTTTGATGCGAAACGTATGCGCGAACGTCTAACGAGTTCACTGTTGTTTTGGGGCGTTTAAATTGGCACCTAATGTAACACCCCTAACTCGTATCCATCGCCGGAATAGGGTTACAGAGCATTACCGAACTTATCACTTAAACAATCATACATTTCATATTCATTTCTCATATTCAAAAAAAAGTCATTCAAATCCAATCATATAGTCCATAGCACAAGCCCTCGAGGCCCAAACAAGCATTAGAAGTGGTTCGGGACTAAACTGAGTACTTAAGATATTTTTGGGAAAACATGGAAAATTTTCAAAATACAGGGGACACACGCCCGTGTGGCCAGGCCGTGTGTCTCACACGGCCAAGAGACACGCCCGGCTGTAACACCCCTCACCCGTATTCAATGCCAGAATAGGGATACGGAGCTTTACCGGACTTATAAAACAATTAAACATTCATTTCCCATACAATTTCCAAATCCATACAAACGGCATTCACAAACAACCATATTGTCCCTATTATGAGCCTACGAGGCCCAAAACATGCATTCGGGAAGGTTCGAGACTAAACTGATAACTCTGGAATTTTTTACGAAACTTAGAAAATTTTCCAAAATACAAGGGACACACGCCTGTGTGGCCCGACCGTGTGTCTCACACGGCCAAAGACATGCCTATGTCACAGGCCGTGTGGACATTCGAAATGGGAGCACATGGCCGTGTTCCAGCCCGTGTCCTACCCCATGTAACTCTCTGACTTGGGTCACACAGCCAACACACACGCCCGTGTGGCTAGCCAGTGTGCCCTAAAATATGGCCACACACGCCCGTGTGCCAGGTCGTGTGCTAAGCCTTCCCAAACCTATAGGGTATACTAACTTAGGCTAAGACACATGCCCGTGTGCTGGGCCGTGTGCAGCATACTGACTTGATTTCAATTTCAACACCAGGGGATACACAGTCGTGCAACCAGACCGTGTGTCATACATGGCTGAGACACACGCCCGTGTCTCTACCCGTGTGGACAAAAATAGGCTATTTACCAAGTCAATTTGCCACCCAACTTTGCACATACCTAAAACAATCCATTTGGCATAAAAACATGGCATATATTGGCATTCATCTACTCTCAACCAAGCATAAATTATACCATTTCAAAGCCAACTGATAAACCATAATATATACATATTTTAATCCCACATTTGGCATACTTTTGGATGATTTATCCCTTGAATTGTGGAATTTGATGCTCCTAATCCTTTAGTTTCATGTTTTATACTTAGGAGAGCATAGGAGGGTGAAAACAACGAGAAACGGGCCAAAAACGGAGAAAATTGGCCAAAGTAAGAAATCAACACGGCCTGGAGTTCACCACACGGCCGTGTCACTTTAACAGATTCGAACACGGCCTTGGGCTCGATTCACACGGGCGTTTCACACATGCGTGTCCCTACCGTGACCGTTTTAATTCCACTCGGAATAGGATACTTGTGGGCCAAGTAAGGCATCCGAAAAGCCTATATTAACACCTTAGAGGGCAACCAAAAAGGGAGCTCGACAGGACATCGAATAGACGCCGAGTAGAAGGAGAAAATACTCCAAGACAGCCATCGGGAATAGCTTAGGAGAAGGATCTGCATGAAGACTGAGGATCTCCCATCAAGTTCTTTAGAAGTTTTTGGGTTTTCTTATGTTTTGTTGTTTTTCCTCTTTTATGATGTTTCCCTCTTTTAGTATGAACTAAACTCCCTAAATACCGAGGGAGGATGAAACCTAGATGAATCTTATTAATATTTGATTTATGAGATAAATACTTGTGCTTATTCTTAATTGTGAGTTCTTATTCTTGTTTTGATAATTCAGGTTATTGATTCAAGTCGAATGTGCTTATTCAGTGGAGCAAAAGTCCCTGTTTAAGAGTAGATCTGTAACACCCCTTACCTGGGTTCTACGCCGGAACCGGGCCCGAGGAGTTACCGAACTCAAACCACTTGATCGCCACTTAGGCTTGGCGTAACAACTCTCCGAAGTCATCTCAACAACCTCATTCTCGACTTACGAGGCCTCACTCATACACACGAGGGCTCTCGAGACTAAACCGAAACTTTTTCAAATATTAAAATTTTTCTCTTTTATATAGATATCACACGCCCGTGCAAGATTAGACACGCTCGTGCATGGACACACATGCCCATGTCCCCAAACCGTGCCTAAAAACCCCAGCATTCTGCAAATGTCCCACGGCCAAGGCACACGCCCGTGCTTACCACCCGTGGTGCACACTGACTACCTTAACACGGCCTAGAGTCTAGACACACGCCCGTGTGGCTAGCCCGTGGCCAACACTGATTAATCCCACACGCCCTAGGCACACGCCCGTGTGACTAGTCCATGGTCTATTCTGATTTACAATACTAACATGCAGGGGACGCACAGCCAAAGCACACGTCAGTGGGCTGACCGTGTGTCACACATGGCCTAGACACACGTCCGTGTGTCTATCCACATGGCCAAGAACAAAGCTATTTGCTAAGCTCTTCTTACCCTTATAGCTTACACAACATGCACTCATACAACACATCCATAATCAACTCAAATTGAAATGCAATCTCACATAGAAAGCTACATCTTTCTTTCATATAATGTAATAGCCAACAACCATGGCATTATACAAAGTACACTATCCATCTCAAGGCCAACACATCTTAGCCATTTAAAGCAAAAATTCACTAATTTGACTAGCCCCTATACATGCCATATACAAAACACTGAGTCTAATATGCCAGAGTGTGCTGATAGTGTGGGCAATCTTCGAAATGATCCTTGTGTCTCGATTCAACACTTTTACTCTATAAGACAAGGGAAAAGAAAGAGAGTAAGCTTTGAGCTTAGTAAGTTTACACATAAAAAATTAAGCAACATAGTATAAGCTAAGCAACAATTAGCATTATACTAACCTAAGTAATTCACAACTATGCTTACTCTTTCTATCCCTTACCACATTTCCAACACAACATGAGTCACATACTCATAACCATCAAAATGCACCCCTGCATTCAATGTCACATTTACACAATATACGACACATCATTCTTCTCAATAATACATCCACACAGCTAATCCACACAGCTAGTCCACACAGCTAATCCACACAGCTAATCCACACAGCTAATCTACTCACTATCACATCTACATAGCAAATCTCTCGGTGGTTCCGCATTAAGCCCACCCCATTCAATTAGTAAGGTAGTATCGCACTTAGCCTATAAACAAGGTATTCATAGCGGTTTCGCACATAGCCCACTAAATAACATACCTAATGATAGCATCGCACATAGCCAGCTCATCGTCAATATGCATTAGGATGGTATCGTACTTAGCCCACCTTTTTGCATTATCACAACACATTCACAAATCTACTTACTTAATCATTCATCCATCAATTTCACTTGAACCACATAGGTTCTCAATCATTCTCAACCATGCTATACACTATCTAGCATTAACAGTTTGTAAGTATGAATGCATTGTTTATGCATAGACTTACCTCAATACTCAAAAGTATTGATACTTGCAATTTAGTCCACCACCTTGCTTTTGCCTCGATTTCGATAGGGCTTCATCTTTCTTGATCTATAATGAATAAATCAACATATTCAATACATACATTGACTAAATTGACCCACATCTCATACTTTAGCAAAATTACTATTTTGCCCCTAAACTTTCTCATATTTACACTTTAGCCCCAAAGGCTCGTAAAGTGATTTTTATTCAAGTTTTTAGTCTTTCATGCTTAGTCGAACCACTTATTCAACTAAAGCTATCATCAATTCTCACTAAAACACACATGTATGACCAAACTTAAGATTTTCACAATCAAGTCCCTACATGCATTTTCATGGAAAATCACTTAACAAAAGATGTTTCTACTACATCAAGCTTTCATAATCTTCCATAAAACAACAAAATACATGCTTGTCATACATGACCACATTTTTGAACATCCTTCATAACTCATCAAATAGCTAAAAATAGCTTACTCATGCTACCGGGACTTCAAAAATACAAAGAATATCAAAAACGAGGCTAGATGCACTTACTAGCAAGCTTGAAAAATTGAAGAACCCTAGCTATGGCTTCCCTCAAATTTTCGGCAATGAGGGGAAGAAGATGAGCATGATGTTGTCATCGTTTCTCCTTTTTAATCACTTATTTGTTAAATGACCAAAATGCCCTTTTTGATAAACTTTCTATTTTAACTCATCCATGCCCAATTTTGTCCAAATATTAGAAATTAGAAAAATTGCTATTTAAGGACCTCTAATTAATAATCTAAAGCTATTTCACACATATAGCTTCTAGAGACACACATTTTGCAACTTTTGCAATTTAGTCCTTTTGGACAATTCAACCACAATTTCACAAAATTGCTTCATGAAACTTTTACACTAGCATGCATACAAGGCATAAATCTTACCAGTAAAGAGGTTTGGATGTTGCTCTCTCATAGCTTCCTCCGTTTCCCACGTAGCCTCTTCCACACCATGTTTTTGCCATAACACTTTCACTAGTGCTATGCTCTTTTTTCTCAACTGTTTCACTTCTCGAGCCAAGATCTTAATCGACTCCTCTTCTTAAGACATATCCAGTCTTATCTCAATTTCCGTCGAAGGAATCACATGTGAAGGATCGGAGCGATACCGTCGCAACATCGACACATGGAACACATTATGAATCTTTTCCAATCGGAGCGATACCGTCGCAACATCGACACATGGAACACATTATGAATCTTTTCCAACTCTACCGGCAAAGCCAACAGGTATGCTACAGGCCCAATTCTATCTGTAATCTCATATGGCCCTATGAACCTTGGACTCAATTTCCCTTTTTCTCTAAATCTCATAATCTTCTTCCACGGGGACACTTTCAAAAACACTTTGTCGCCCACTTTAAACTCAATTTCTTTTCTTTTCAAATCCGCATACGACTTCTGTCGGTCCGAAGCAGCTCTCAGACTATTACGGATTACTTTCAACTTCTCTTCGATTTTCTTCACTAAATCGACCCCATGGATCCGCTTCTCACTAAGCTCGGTCCAATACAAAGGAGTCTGACACTAACGACCATACAAAGCCTCATACAGTGCCATCTGTATACTCGACTGATAACTATTGTTGTAGGCAAATTCGACCAAAGGTAGATATCTCTCCCAACTACCTTCGAATTCTAGCACACAGCATCGAAGCATATCTCCAAGAACTTGAATCACTCTTTCAGACTGACCATCGGTTTGCGGATGGAACGCAGTACTGAAATTCAATCTCGTACCCATGGCCTCTTGCAACTTCTTCCAAAAGCTCAAAGTAAACCTCGGATCTCTATCCGATATAATAGACACAGGCACACCATGCAACCTCACTATCTCTGTCACATACAACTCAGCTAACTTGTCCAGTGAATAATCAACACATACTGGAATAAAGTGAGCCGACTTCGTCAATCTATCCACAACAACCCACACAGCATCTCTCTTTCTCGGAGTCATCGGCAACCCCGTTACAAAATCCATGGTAATCCAATCCCACTTCCATTCGGGTACCATTACTGGCTGAAGCAATCCCGAAGGCACTTGATGCTCAGCCTTCACCTATTGACAAATCAGACACTTTGTCACAAACTCTGAAATATCTCTTTTCATACCCGTCCACCAATACAACTTCCTCAAGTCGTTGTACATTTTCGTACTGCCCGGATGTACTGACAAACATCCACTGTGGGCCTCATGCAAAACCTTTCGAATCAACTCCTCATCTTTAGGAACACAAATTCTGTCACGATACATCAGACAACCATTCAAATCCACTCGAAATCAGAATCACTTTTACGATCCGCACTTAGCTATCTTAGCTTGCATCTTATTGTCATTTCTCACGAGCCTCACATATTTGTTGAACAAATAGCGGCTTTGCTCTCAATTCTGCCAAAATAGCACCATCGTCAGACAATGCTAAACTCGTGCTCATAACTCTTAGAGCATACAAGGATTTCCTACTCAGGGCATCCGCAACCACATTCGCTTTTCCCGGGTGGTAGTCAATGACTAACTCATAGTCTTTCAACAACTCAAGTCACCGTCTCTGTCGCAAATTCAGATCCTTCTGATCCATCAAATACTTCAAACTCTTGTGATCCATAAAGATTCGGCACTTCTCACCATACAAGTAATGTCGCCAAATCTTTAACGCAAAAACAATCGCCGCTAACTCCAAATCATGAGTCAGATAATTCTTCTCGTGCGGTTTTAGCTGCCTCGAGGCGTAGGCGACTACCTTACCCTCTTGCATCAACACGCAACCGAGACCATTAAACGACGCATCACTATAAACCACGAACTCCTTCCTCGATTCTGGTTGAACCAAAACCGGTGCCTCAGTCAACATTGTTTTCAGTCTCTCGAAGCTCTGTTGACATGTCTCAGTCCATTCAAACTTGACATCTTTATGCAACAACTTCGTCATCGGAGTAGCAATCACGGAGAACCCCTTTACGAAACATCTGTAATATCCTACTAATACCAAGAAACTTCTAATTTCAGACACGTTCCTCGGCGATTTCCAATCCACAACAGCCGATATCTTACTCAGGTCAACTCTGACACCATCACCTGACACCATGTGTCCTAGGAATCCGACCTCTCGGAGACAAAATTCACTCTTGCTAAACTTAGCATACAACTGCTTATCTCTCAAAGTTTGCAAGACAATTCTCAAATGCTCTTCATGATCGTTCTTATCCCGAGAATAGATCAATATGTCGTCAATAAAGAAAACTACAAACTTGTCCACATACGGTCTAAAAACACGGTTCATCAGATCCATAAAAATCGCAGGTGCATTCGTCAAACCAAACAAAGATAACCAAAAACTCATAATGGCCATACCTTGTCCGAAATGCGCTTTTCAACACATCTTGCTCTTTCACTGAAATGATAATAAACTGGACCTCAAGTCTATCTTGGAGAACACTGTAGCTCCCTTCAGTTTATCAAAAAGATCATCAATCCTTGGTAAAGGATACTTATTCTTCTCCGTCACCTTGTTCAGTTGTCTATAGTCTATACAAAACCTCATAGACCCATATTTCTTCTTCACGAATAATACCGGAGCACCCCACGGCAAGTAGCTCGGTCTTGCAAAACCCTTATCTGTCAACTCTTGCAACTGAACCTTCAGTTCTTTCAACTCTACAGGTGCCATTCTATATGGAGTAATTGAAATAGGTGCCGTTCCAGGAACCAACTCAATTCCAAACTCGACTTCTCTCACTAGAGGTAATCCGGGTAACTCTTCCGGAAATACATCTGGATACTCACATACCACTGGCACTGTTTCAAACTCTACTCCAACCTCTCGAGTATTCAACACAAAAGCAAGATAGGACTCACATCCTTTTCTCAAACATTTCTCAGCCACTAGGGAAGAAATCATCACTGGTAGACTGTCCGATCCACCTGATTCAACACGAACCACATCTCCACTCTCACATTTCAATTCAATAGACTTACTACCACAGTTCACTAAGACACTATGGGTAGTCAACCAATCCATGCCTAGGATTAAATCAAACTCATCAAACGGCAACAACATTAGGTTTTCTGAAAAACAATGATTCTCAATCAATAAAGGACAATTCTTACACAATTTGTCCACTAACACATGCTTTCCTAACAGGTTCGACACCTTAACCACTACATTCGTAGACTCAACGGTCATACTCAAACTAGATGCTAATCTCATGCAAATATAAGAATGAGTAGACCCTGGATCTATTAAAGCAATAACAAAGGTGTCAAAGAGAGAAAAAGTACCTGTTATCACATCAGGGGAGGATGCTTCTTCGCGAGCACGAATAGCATACGTCCTTGCAGGTGCCTGACCCTTCGGTCTCATAGCAGAGTCTCTGGACGCACCTCTACCACTATTCCCGCCTCTCGGGTTCCTTGGTGGTCTACCCCTTGCAGACACATCGCTAGGTCTCATCTCTTGCTTCTCTTCCTTATTATCCCTCTCGGGGCAGTTTCGGATAAAATGGTCGGGGGAACCACACTTATAACAGTTTTGACTGTTACCCCAACACTCTCCAGTGTGATATCTACCACAACTTGGACACTCCAGTTTACTCTTCGGATTGCCCACACTTTCCATCGAGGTAGCTTGGACTCTCGAACTTGAACGAGTATTGCCCAAGTCTCGATGCGAATAACCCACTGATGCTGTCGTCCGAGGATTCACTGCCTTGGATCTTTTCGATTGGGCTTGGTACGACTTGCCCATCGGCTTGTTTCTAGCATCTCGGGCTTCACTCACAGCCCTCCTCTTTTCTGAACTCAGCTCTTCGGCCTTACTTGCCCTTTCAACCAACACTACAAATTGTTTCAACTCCAAAATACCAACTAGGAGTTTGATGTCCTCATTCAGCCCATCTTTGAACCTCTTACACAAGATGGTCTCAGTCGATACACATTCTTGAGTGTATTTTCTAAGCCTAACAAACTCATTCTCATACTCTGCTACTGACATCCTTCCTTGCTTCAACTCAAGGAATTCCTTTCTTTTTCGATCAGTAAATCGCTAGCTTATATACTTCTTCCGAAACTCTTCCAGAAAGAAGTCCCATGTCACCTGCTCTCTCGGGACTACCAACGTTAGTGTTTTCCACCAATGGTATGCTGAATCTCTCAGCAAGGATACGGCACACTTCAAGCTCTCCTCAGGCGTACATGAGAGTTCATCGAACACCCTCATCGAGTTCTCCAACCAGAACTCTGCCCTTTCTGGGTCATCATCTACCTTAACTCTAAACTCCTCAGCCCCGTGTTTCCTAATCTTATCCACCGGGGGTTTCAATATCCTCACTACATCTATACCTTGAGGAGCCACTGGATTTGGCTGAGGTATAGGAGGCGGTGGAGGAGGTTGAGCAATAGGGTTTGCTCGAACATAGTCCAAGTACCAATTACTCATCATCTGAAGAAAGGCTTCCTGTGCCTCTTCCCCTCGACCCCTAACCTCGGGTCCACTCTCAACGGGTGCGGTTCCTTACGCAGGAGCCGGCGCATTACTAGCTGCTTCATCAGCAGTCAATGGATCAGAATCCATATACTATAAAAAACAAGATTTCAAATCATCAGAAACCACCACACTTTCATTGTACACTTATGGCATGTATAGTTAGACTCTTACACCCGCTACGGTAGTCCTAGAATCGACTAAACCATAACTCTGATACCATTAAATGTAACACCCCTTACCTGGGTTCTACGCCAGAACCGGGCCCGAGGAGTTACCAAACTCAAACCACTTGATCGCCAGTTAGGCTCATCGTAACAACTCTCTAAAGTCATCTCAACAACCTCATTCTCGACTTACGAGGCCTCACTCATTCACACGAGGGCTCTCGAGACTAAACCGGAACTTTTTCAAATCTTAAATTTTTTCTCTTTTATACAGATCTCACACACCCGTGCAAGATTAGACACGCCCGTGCATGGACACACATGCCCATGTCCCCAAACCGTGCCTAAAAACCCCAGCATTCTGCCAATGTCCCACGGCCAAGGCACACGCCCGTGCTTACCACCCATGGTGCACACTGACTACCTTAACACGGCCTAGAGTCTAGACACACGCCCATGTGGCTAGCCCGTGGCCAACACTGATTAATCCCACATGCCCTAGGCACACGCCCGTGTGACTAGTCCGTGGTCTATTTTGATTTACAATACTAACATGCAGGGGACGCACGGCCAAAGCACACGCCTGTGGGCTGACCGTGTGTCACACATGGCCTAGACACACGTCCGTGTGTCTATCCACATGGCCAAGAACAAAGCTATTTGCTAAGCTCTTCTCACCCTTATAGCTTACACAACATTCACTCATACAACACATCCATAATCAACTCAAATTGAAATGCAATCTCACATAAAAAACTACATCTTTCTTTCATATAATGTAATAGCCAACAACCATGGCATTATACAAAGTACACTATCGATCTAAAGGCCAACACATCTTAGCCATTTACACCAAAAATTCACTAATTTGACTAGCCCCTATACATGCCATATACAAAACATTGAGTCTAATGTACCAGAGTGTACTGATAGTGTGGGCGATCTTCCAAATGATCCTCGTGTCTCGATTCAACACTTTTACTCTATAAGACAAGGGAAAAGAAAGAGAGTAAGCTTTGAGCTTAGTAAGTTTACACATAAACAATTAAGCAACATAGTATAAGCTAAGCAACAATTAGCATTATACTAACATAAGTAATTCACAACTATGCTTACTCTTTCTATCCCTTACCACATTTCCAAGACATCATGAGTCACATACTCATAACCATCGAAATGCACCCCTGCATTCAATGTCACATTTACACAATATACAACACATCATTATTCTCAATAATACATCCACATAGCTAATCCACACAGCTAGTCCACACAGCTAATCCACACAGCTAATCCACACATCTAGTCCACACAGCTAATCCACACAGCTAATCTACTCACTATCACATCCACACAGCAAATCTCTCGGTGGTTCCGCACTAAGCCCACCCCATTCAATTAGTAAGGTAGTATCGCACTTAGCCTACCAACAAGGTATTCATAGCGGTTTCACACATAGCCCACTAAATAACATACCTAACGATAGCATCGCACATAGCCAGCTCATCGTCAATATGCATTAGGATGGTATCGCACTTAGCCCACCTTTTTGCATTATCACAACACATTCACAAATCTACTTACTTAATCATTCATCCATCCATTTCACTTGAACCACATAGGTTCTCAATCATTCTCAACCATGCTATACACTATCTAGCATTAACAATTTGTAAGTATGAATGCATTGTTTATGCATAAAATTACCTCGATACTCAAAAGTATTGAGACTTGCAATTTAGTCGACCACCTTACTTTTGCCTCGGTTTCGATTCGGGCTTCTTCTTTCTTGATCTATAATGAATAAATCAGCTTATTCAATACATACATTGACTAAATTGACCCACATCTCATACTTTAGCAAAATTACTATTTTGCCCATAAACTTTCTCATATTTACACTTTAGCCCCAAAGGCTTCTAAAGTGATTTTTATTCAACTTTCTAGTCTTTTATGCTTAGTCGAACCACTTATTCAACTAAACCTATCATCAATTATCACTAAAACACACATTTATGACCAAACTTAAGATTTTCACAATCAAGTCCCTACATACATTTTCATGGAAAATCACTTAACAAAAGATGTTTCTACTACATCAAGCTTTCATAATCTTCCATAAAACAACAAATTACATGCATGTCATACATGACCACATTTTTGAACATCCTTCATAGCTCATCATATAGCTAAAAATAGCTTACTTATGCTACCGGGACTTTAAAAATACAAAGAATATCAAAAACGAGGCTAGATGCACTTACTAGCAAGCTTGAAAAATTGAAGAACCCTAGCTATGGCTTCCTTCAAATTTTCGGCAATGAGGGGAAGAAGATAAGCATGATGTTGTCATCTTTTCTCCTTTTTAATCATTTATTTGTTAAATGACCAAAATGCCCTTTTTGATAAACTTTCTATTTTAACTCATCCATGCCCAATTTTGTCCAAATATTAGAAATAGGAAAAATTACTATTTAAGGACCTCTAATTAATAATCTAAAGCTATTTCACACATATAGCTCCTAGAAACACACATTTTGCAACTTTTACAATTTAGTCCTTTTGGACAATTCAACCACAATTTCACAAAATTGCTTCATGAAACTTTCACACTAGCATTCATACAAGGCATAAACCTCAAAAAATCATTTGTAACCCTCAGATTTGTGGTCTCGTACCACTATTCTGACTAGGCCCTAAACCGGGATGTTACAAGATCAACACAATTAAGCGGAGTTGATCGTAACCCTAGAGATAGGGCGATGAAAATCTACCGGATTAGGGTCAAACCTAATAAGGGAATCCATAGATTGAGTCAATGCGACAATAGGGGTTTTAATTAGAAAGAGATTTCAATTAATCAACCTAGAGTCAGTTGTTAGTAGCCTCGAGA
Organism: Gossypium sturtianum; assembly: GCA_025698515.1. Classification (NCBI taxonomy): domain Eukaryota; kingdom Viridiplantae; phylum Streptophyta; class Magnoliopsida; order Malvales; family Malvaceae; genus Gossypium; species Gossypium sturtianum. The sequence continues at coordinate 68,447,319 of CM046947.1, read as the reverse complement.
GAGGTATTAATATAATTTAGGGATTTCTACGGATTAAGCCAAGTGAATAAATCGTATGAATCAAAAGTAATGAGTGAAGTCTAGGTGGATTCTTCCTTAGGTATTGTCCATCTCATATAAGTTGTTTAAAAGTATTTTCCCCAATTTACTCTCTGTCGCGTTCATAGTTAGTTAAATTAGTTAATAGATTTTAGATTAAAAATAAATCCCCTTAATTATTAGGCTAGATAATAAAAAGATAGTTAATACTAGTACTCTTGGTCCTTGAGGATATGATATTCCGGACTCACCACAGCTATACTACTGTTCGATAGGTGGCTTGCCTTTGTCGAAATAATAGTTAGTTTCGAGATCCATCAAGTTTTTGGCGCCGTTGCCAGGGACTAAGATATTAGGAAAACTAAATTTTTATTACTTTAGCCATTTTATTTATTTCCAATTTATATTTATTTTATTTTTAACTTTGTTAATTTTTCTTTATTTGCTTCTGGCAGGTAATTCTAGTTTATGACTAGGAGGAACCCGTCAGGACCCTTGATTTTTGACAGTGATATAGATGGTATCGTTCGCAGAAATCGTAGGGAAATAAGGCAAAGCCTACAGTACATAAAAGAAGAGCAAGAGGACAATACCAACACTACCGAAGAGATGGCTGATAATAATCCGCTACCTATTGTGGTTGCCGCAAACCCGGTGAATCAAAATCTTGCTCCTCGTACTATGTATGATTATGCTAAACCTAATGTAACAGGAACCGAGTCGAGTATTGTTAGACCTGCTATTGTTGCAAATAATTTTGAACTGAAACCTAACACTATACAGATGATTCAACAGTTTGTTCAGTTTGATGGTTTGCAGGATGAGGATCCAAACAAGCACTTGGCAAATTTTCTTGAGTTTTGCGACACTTTCAAGATTAATGGCGTTTCTGATGATGCCATTCGCCTTCGGTTGTTTCCCTTGATGATGCCATTCGCCTTCGGTTGTTTCCCTTTTCACTGAGGAACAAAGCTAAACAGTGGTTAAACTCGTTACCACGAGGATCAATCACTACATGGGAACAAATGACCTAAAAATTTCTGTTAAAATATTTTCCGCCGGCTAAAACGACTAAGTTGAGGAATGATATTTCTTCTTTTGTGCAGATGGATCTAGAAACACTCTACAATGCATGGGAGAGATATAAGGATCTACTAAGGAGGTACCCTCACCATGGGTTACCTTTGTGGCTACAGGTTCAAACCTTTTACAACGGTGTGAACCCCTCAACTAGGCAGCTGATTGATTCAGCCGCCGGTGGAACCCTAAATAACAAAACCCCTGAAGTGGCCTATGAATTCATTGAAGAGATGTCACTGAATAATTATCAGTGGCAAGTTATGAGAACAAAGCCAACAAAAGCTGCCAGTGTTTTCAACCTCGACGCATTACCATGCTATCAAACCAGGTAGAACTGTTAAAAAAAAAGATTGATGGTTTGTGTGGTTCTTTGCAGGTACATTCAGTGATGCATTATGATACGAATAGAGGAGGAATGGGCAATACAAAATATCCATCCTACAACCCTGGCATAGAAAACGAACAGATAAACTATATGGGTAATAATTCTAGACCTCAGACTAATCTCTATAGTAACACTTATAATCCAGGTTGGAGGAACCATCTCAATTCTTCATGGGGTGGTCAAGGAAATCAAAGACAACAACCCCTTCCAGGCTTCCAACAACAAACCTACCAGCAGGAGAAAAAACCGAGCCTTAAAGATGTGCTAGCAAAGTTTATTTCAATGTCAGAGACTCATTTTCAGAATACCGAAACGGAGTTGAAAAATCAGCAAGCATCGATTCAAGGGTTTGAGAGTCAAATTGGACAACTGATTAAGTTAGTTTCCGAAAGGCAACTAGGTAGTTTACCTAGTAACACCAAACCTAAACCAAAAGAGCATGTGAAAGCAGTTACACTAAGGAGTGGGAAGGAGTTGGTTGAAGCTAAAAAGAAAATGCCACAAGAAACTAATAAGGAAAAGGGTGAGGAGGTAAACGAAAATGTCACACCGGTACTTAAAAAGTATAAACCACCAATCCCATATCCAGCAAAGTTGAAGAAATACCGCATGGAAGCACAATTCGGTAAATTTCTTGAACTTTTTAAACAATTACATATTAACTTACCTTTTGTTGAAGCTATTTCACAAATGCCGACATACGCAAAATTCTTAAAAGAGCTTCTAACAAATAAAAGGAAGTTTGAAGAGCTATCAACCGTGGAACTTAACGAGGAATGTTCAGCTATTCTCCAAAATAAACTTCCAACCAAATTGAAAGATCCAGGAAGTTTTACCATTCCCTGTTTATTTGGTAGTTTAAATATTGAGAAAGCATTAGTGATTTAGGTGCGAGATTAATTTAATGCCTTATAAAATGTTTAAGCAGCTTGGTCTTGGGGAACCAAATCCCACTAGGATGAGTATCCAATTAGCTGACAAATCTATTAAGTATCCTAGGGGAATTATTGAAGATGTTTTGGTAAAAGTTGATAAATTCATATTCCCTGTTGATTTTGTTGTGCTTGACATAGATGAGGACGTTGAGGTACCTTTAATTTTAGGACGCCCATTTTTAGCATTTGCTAGGAAATGTTATTGATGTAGGTGATGGTAAACTTGTGCTCAGGATAGGTGACGAGGAAATTATTTTTAAAATTTATGATGCTATGCGATACTCTAGAGAGCAAGATGATTCCTGTTATTATATCGATGCTATTGATCATTCTATTCAAGATTCTTTTCAGGAAATCATACATAAAGACACGTTGGAACTGTGTCTTGCCCAAGGAGGGGAGACCGATGGCGATACCAATGAGATGGGGGAAGTAAAAATTTCTTCCCCAAGACAAAATAAATATGAGGGCATGGAAATAAACAACGAACTAAAACAAAAACCCTCTATTGAATAACCCCCAAATTGGAATTGAAACAATTACCAAATCACTTAGAGTATGCATTCCCCGGAGATAATTCTACACTACCGATAATTATTTCTTCAGAATTGGAACACAATGAGAAAGACGAGTTAATACAGGTACTAAAGGAGCATAAAAGAGCCATAGCTTGGAAAATTTCTGACATTAAAGGGATAAGCCCATTGTTTTGCACCCACAAAATTCTAATGGAAGATGAATATAAACCATGTGTGCAACCTCCAAGACGATTAAATCCCAACATGAAGGAAGTTGTTAAAGCCGAGGTAATTAAACTTCTAGATGCTGGAATTATTTATCCTATTTTTGACAGTACTTGGGTAAGTCCTGTGCAAGTTGTTCCAAAGAAGGGAGGCATGACTGTTGTAGCCAACGAGAAGAATGAATTGATTCCAACAAGGACAGTCACAGGTTGGAGAGTTTGCATTGACTATAGGAAGTTAAACGATGCCACGAGAAAAGATCACTTCCCCTTGCCCTTCATTGATCAGATGTTAGAAAGATTATCTTGGCATATGTACTATTGCTTCTTAGACGGACTCTCTGGCTACTTCCAAATTCCAATAGCTCCTGAAGATCAAGAAAATACAACATTTACATGCCCATATGGTACGTTTGCTTATCGTAGAATGCCTTTTGGATTATGTAATGCTCCTGCTACTTTTCAGTGATGCATGCTAGCCATCTTTGATAAACTCGTGGAAGATATTATGGAGGTATTTATGGATGACTTTTCGGTATTTGGTAATTCTTTCCATATTTGCCTTAAAAATTTAAAACGAGTTCTAATGAGATGTGAGGAAACGAACCTTATGCTCAATTGGGAAAAGTGTCACTTTATGGTTCAAGAAGGGATTGTATTAGGTCACAAAATTTCTAGTAAAGGGATTGAGGTTGATAAAGCAAAAATTGAAACCATAGAAAAATTACCTCCCCCTAGTCCAGTTAAGGCTATTAGAAGCTTTTTAGGTCACACTGGATTTTATAGAAGATTTATTAAGGATTTTTCTAAAATAGCTAAGCCTTTAACTAAATTACTAGAAAAAGATGAGTCTTTCAATTTTGATAAGGAATGTTTAGATGCATTTAATACCCTCAAAAATAAATTAATAAATGCTCCGATTATAATTGCACCTGATTAGAATTTACCCTTTGAACTAATGTGTGATGCGAGTGATTTTGCAGTAGGTGCAGTTTTGGGACAGCGAAGAGACAAGCATTTTCAGCCAATTTATTACGCTAGCAAAACATTGACAGCAGCACAAGAAAATTACACCACCACAGAAAAAGTGTTGCTATTGTGGTTTTGCATTTGATAAATTTAGACAGTATTTGATATTATCTAAAGTTGTCGTTTACACTGACCATTCAGCTCTTCGTTATCTTTTAACTTAATCTGATGTAAAACCTAGACTCATAAGATGGATTTTACTCTTACAGAAGTTTAATTTGGAAATTCAGGATAAGAAAGGAGCTGAAAACCTCGCGGCAGACCACCTTTCTAGGCTGGAAAATCCACATATCAAAGAACTCAATGAAAGTGAGATAAACGACTCGTTTCCTGAAGAACAACTCTTTGCTATCTCCGCCTCTGAGGTACCTTAGTTTGCAGATATTGCGAATTATTTAGCTGCTAACATCCTACCAAAAGGGTTAACACATCATCAAAAGAAGCGCTTCTTTGCTGATGCGAAAAACTATTTTTTGGAGGACCCTTTTCTGTTTCGTATATACGCAGATCAAGTAATTCGGAGATGTGTTACAAAGGCAGAAGAAAGAAAAATACTAGAACATTGCCATTCAGTACCATCAGGAGGACATTATAGTGGGATTAGGACAGCACACAAAACGCTCGAATTAGGTTTTTATTGGCCCACTCTGTTCAAAGATGCTAACAGGTATGTTGCTTTGTGTGATAGATGTCAGAGAACAGGTAATATCTCTAAACGCGATGAAATGCCTCAAACATATATGTTATCATGTGAAATATTTGATGTATGGGGTATTGAATTTATGGGTCCATTCCCTAGCTCATTTGGGAATAAATACATCTTAGTAGCAGTTGATTATATGTCAAAATGGGTGGAAGCTCAAGCCTTACCTACTAATGATGCTAGAGTGGTAGTAAGATTTCTTAAGAAACTCTTCTCTCGATTTGGAACACCTAGAGCGATTATTAGTGATAGGGGTACTCATTTTTGTAATACTCAATTTGATAGAGTCTTAAAGAAATATGGAGTACACCACAGAATAGCTACCCCTTATCACCCTCAAACCAGTGGACAAGTGGAAGTAGCAAATCGAGAGCTTAAGCGTATTCTAGAGAAAACAGTAGAATCGAACAGGAAAGATTGGGCATTAAAAGTAGACGATGCTTTATGGGCCTATAGAACCGCTTTCAAAACCCCCATAGGAACATCCCCATACAGACTTGTCTACGGAAAGAGTTGTCATCTACCGTTTGAATTAGAGCACAAAGCATTTTGGGCTACAAAATTTTTAAATTATGATCTTAAACTTACAGCTGAGAAAAGATTGATGCAGTTGAACGAGCTAGATGAGTGGCGAGTGAATGCCTACGAGAACTCACGTTTATACAAAGAAGCCACAAAGCGACGCCATGATGCTCGTTTGAAGCAACCTAAGCAGTTTGAAGTTGGAGATCTTGTTCTACTATAAAATTCGAAGCTCAAGTTGTTCCCTGGAAAGTTGAAATCAAGATGGTCAGGTCCATTCGTAATCAAAACCATTTTTCCCTATGGCGCGATCGAGGTAACTCATCTGACTCATGGCACATTCAAGGTAAACGGTCAACGCCTTAAACTATATAATAGTGAGGATTTTAGAGATATTAGAGAGGATCTTCAGCTCCGTGAACCTCTATAAAGAGCAGATACAAGGTAAGTCTAGCTTAGGACTCTAAACAAGCGCTTTTCGGGAGGCAACCCGAACACTAACCCCATTAATATTCATATTTTTTATTTTTAGCAACTAACTAAAAATTAACTAGATTAATAAGCGCAGGTTTCCATACCACACGGCCTTACCCATGGCCGTGGCCGTGGCCGTGTGGACACCACGGGTAGGCACATCGGCGTGGCAGAGACCGTGCTAGGCAAGGATGTAAATCTTTCCCAAAACACGAGCTACGATAAAATGCCACGGCCGTGCGACATAGTCGTGGTCGAAACTGACTCAAAAACACGGGCTGTGATAAAAGCCCACGCCCGTGCCAAAAAACCATGGTCGACACTGAGTAAGTGACACAGGCAAGTGACACGCCCGTGCCTATAGACCGTGGTCGACACTGACTAAATTAACACGGGCGTGCTAAATCTACACGAGCATAGGAGAAACAAATGAAGCATTACACGGCCGTGCGATATGGCCGTGTGCCATAACACGCCCATAGAACACAGACGTGGGACTCAACTCAGACACGCCCAAATTTAAAATTCATGAAACACACGGGCCATTAAAAGGGAGCACAGGCGTGGCCCCTAACCGTGTGCCCTATCCCCTATTTAAACCCCCCACTATTCATCTTCTTCCTCTCCAAAACCCTAGTCGTTTGCACCCAAGCTTTCCCACCCTCCTCCCCATTCTGGCCACCGCCTCTTTCTCCTTTTCCTCTCACTTCCCTTCCCTCCTATTTTCCCTTCCCTTTCTTCTTCCTCCCCTCTTCTTCTCCATACAAGTTCACGTCCGTGCAACTCTATTCCCGTAGACCACGCCCGTGCACCACCACCACGACCGTGTGCCATCACCTTGACCGTGCCATTTCCTTCAACACCTCCATCGGTTCCCCTTCTTCACCATTTATTACTTATTTATCCCTTGTTCATGTTTTCATGATTTAAATTCCTATGTATTACTCATTCTCTTGTTTTACTTAGTTTGGGTTAGTTTGATAGTTCATTATTTTAGTGTTACTAATGCTATTAAACCCGCTTCGAATGAGGACTAGTATTTACATTCTACACCATTTGATGAAATATCATAGGATTCTACTAGAATAGAACAATTGTTTGGCTGGTAATGATATTGGATTTATGGAAACTCTTTGGCATTTTCAGGTACATAATGACTCCCCCACGTGGGAAGAAAACTGCTGTGCCTGTTTCCAAAAAACGGAAAGGTGTCGGTACCACTTCATCTAGCGCTTCTGCCGAAGTACGCCACCCATTCCTACAGTTTCCTTCGGAACCCCAGGAGGAGCTCTTTCGGTTACTTCGAGCACGACCCCTCGGCGTGGGGAGGTGTATCGACTGGGCCGTCCTGGAGCAAGTACAACTTGCTGATGCTATTTGGGCCCTACTGTCTACTGACCCTTGGGAGCGATTCTTCAGTATTGTCGAGCCCACATACCTCGAACTAACATTAGAGCTTTGCTCTACTTTGCATTTGCAGGTGGTGATGATGAACCACGACGACCCCGGCACCATACAATTCCGCCTAGGAGGTTTGGTTCGCAAAATGAGTGTCCTTAAATTTGGAATCGCTCTGGGACTCTACACAGAAGAGTTCATGGAGGAGAATGAACTCGACACTCTTCACCGCCACATCCACTATTCACCTTCCAAATGTTGGCAGGCCTTGGTTCCAGTTTCAGCAACATACGATCCTAGTCGCTCCAAGGCGACCGCTCTTCCCCCACCACACGAGGAGCCACCACCGAGCAATCGCCCAGTTCATGCGGCAGCTTCTATTTCGGACATATCTGAGCGCCTAACAGGATTTGAGCAGCAATGCTTCCAGCGCTTCGATCACATCGACGCCACCCTCCACCAGATGTGTCAGTACCTTCACATTTCATCACCGCCCCCACCTCGCGAGCCATCTGGCGATGAGGACTTCTGAGTCCTCTTTCTTTTTGTTATTTTCCTTTAAATTTTAAAATACTAATTTTCATTTTATTTTTAATTTTATTTTCATTTTATTTTTGACTCATGTTTATTTTAAGTTATTTTTAGGTTTCATAACCACTATTACCCAATCTACATCTTTTGGAAATATTTGAGTAATCCTTATAGGCTAAAGAACCCACTGATTTTATCGCAGTTAAAAAGCCTAAAATAGCACTCTGGAATACCAAACTCTAATGAGGAAAATCTACCACGCCTCCTTCAATTTTTTCTACACTTCCAACTTAAGGAATCCATCCAAAATTCAGGAAGTTTCACTTCTCTCTCTCTTATGATATCATGCTATTAATCTCTAGAAAAAATTTCTTTGTACATTGAGGGCAATGTACATCTTAAGTGTGGGGGGTGAATTTTAAAAGTTCCTAACTTTTTGCATTATTCTCAAAACCCTGAATTATGTCTTGTTCTTAAGTAATTTTGTCATATTACTAATTAGAATGAAACTTCTATTGATTTATGATTTCCATTGATATGTTTTGGATTAAGTCATGGTTAATTGTGCATTGATGATTTAAACTTTAAGATATTAGAGAATCAAGCATGATAAGTCTATTTTCCGTAATTAAAATTTCTAGGTTGTTTTCCTAAATTTAAATATTACTTTGAAGTTTGAAATTTGCAAGATTGACATTAAAAACCATAATTTTTGTGAGATTTTGAGCCTTTTAGAGCATATTCTTTTCTTGCTCACTTTATTAATTATGAGTGTGTCGACATTGAGTTGTTATTCTAGAACTTGCTTCGATCATACATGTCAATACCACACCTCTGATTTGATATACTGAGAAGATAAAGGCACCTAGGTTTTAACCCACTTACTCCATAAAAAGCCTACCTTCATAATTAACCCCTAGTGAACCCCTTTGAGACTAATAAACCATTTCTTGACTCACCCATTAATATTAACCCAAAACCAACTTTGTATTTGTTATTACCATTTCTCTTGACTACCCTTATATCGAGATTTGATTTGATCGATTGCTTAACTATTTTCTTTTAGTTGTTAAATTCTATCTTATTATTATTGTATATGCTTATTCTTAAAAAAAATGAAGTATATTTATTATTAGTTCTATGTTATTTGAGCTTACGTTTAATTTTACATTTTGAGAAGAAGCTCGTGTTATTAGTGATGAATTCTTAATTGATGTGATTATTCAAGTTTTAGTTTATTTTTCTAGTTAGGTAATTTGTTAATTCAATCTCGATTTTTAACCCTCTAATTCAGCCTTTATCCACACCTTAAACCCAAGCCCCGTTACAACCCATTTTAAAGACCTTTTGATTTGTGTATCATCTCATTTTATAGTGGTGGAGATTTGATTTTGATGCAAGCCTATGGGATTAACTTTTCATGTTTGACTTCTGAATGCTTAATTTGAACCTCAAACACTTTGAGTGGTTTGAGTGAATGTTTAGTGAGGATGTCAATTCTTGTCGGTTTTGGATCAAAGGTAACTATTTTGGTAAGGGGAAACACCTATGTTTTCATGCTACAAAAATTTGTGACTGAGATTATTTGAATCCTTAAGACTCTTTAAGTTAAGTTATCAATGTATGAATTATCTATGAATTACGATGAGACACTATTGATGAAAATTATGAATTGGGGGAAGTTAATTCCAATCGTGAGTTGAGAATTTTTGCTTGAGGACAAGCAAATGCTTAAGTGTGGGGGTATTTGATAAACAATAATATATACATATTTTAATCCCACATTTGGCATACTTTTATTGATTTATCCCTTGAATTGTGGAATTTGATGCTCCTAATCCTTTAGTTTCATGTTTTATACTTAGGAGAGCATAGGAGGGTGAAAACAACGAGAAACGAGCCAAAACCAGAGAAAATGGGCCAAAGTAAGAAATCAACACGGCCTGGAGTTCACCACACGGCCATGCCACTTTAGCAGACTTGAACACGGCCCTGGGCTCGATTCACACGGGCGTGTCCCTGCCGTGACCCGTTTTAATTCCAATCGGAATAGAATACTTGTGGGCCAAGTAAGGCATCCAAATAGCTATATAAACACCTTAGAGGGCTACCAAAAAGGGAGCTCGACAGGACATCGAATAGACACCGAATAGAAGGAGAAAATACTCCAAGACAGCTGTCGGGAATAGCTTAGGAGAAGGATCTCCATGAAGACTGAGGATCTCCCATCAAGTTCTTTAGAAGTTTTTAGGTTTTCTTATGTTTTGTTGTTTTTCCTCTTTTATGATGTTTCCCTCTTTTAGTATGAACTAAACTCCCTAAATACAGAGGGAGGATGAAACCTAGATGAATCTTATTATTATTTGATTTATGAGATAAATACTTGTGCTTATTCTTAATTGTGAGTACTTATTCTTGTTTTGATAATTCAAGTTATTGATTCAAGTCGAATGTGCTTATTCAGTGGAGCAAAAGTCCCTGTTTAAGAGTAGATCAAAACAATTAAGCAGAGTTGATCGCAACCCTAGAGATAGGGCGACGAAAATCTGTCGGATTAGGGTCAAACCTAATAAGGGAATCCATAGATCGAGTTAATATGACAATAGGGGTTTTAATTAGAAAGAGATTTCAATTAATCAACCTAGAGTCAGTTGTTAGTAGCCTCAAGAGAGGTATTAATATAATTTAGGGATTTCTATGGATTAAGCCAAGTGCATAAATCGCATGAATCAAAAGTAATGAGTGAAGTCTAGGTGGATTCTTCCTTAGGTATTGTCCATCTCATATAAGTTGTTTAAAAGTATTTTCCCCAATTTACTCTCTGTCGCGTTCATAGTTAGTTAAATTAGTTAATAGATTTTAGATTAAAAATAAATCCCCTTAATTATTAGGCTAGATAATAAAAAGATAGTTAATACTAGTACTCTTGGTCCTTGAGGATACGATATTCCAGACTCACCACAACTATACTACTATTTGATAGGTGCACTTTCCTTTGTCGAAATAATAGTTAGTTTCGAGAACCATCACCAACCAATACATATCACAACAATACCACAATATGCCATTCAATTTCATACCAAAACTCATAAACTCAAATCATTAATATGAACACTCCCAAATTTTGCATCATCATGCCTAATCTCACAAGCATAAAATTCACAATCATTTAATACCTATAGTTACCAAATATTAATAAGCATAACATAACCATATTTAAACCCCTAACCCAAGCCATATACACATATATATACATAACCAAAACAACCTAATTAAGCCAAATCTCATGGCTATATACAAAACCAAAACATTTACAAGCCAATTCAAATGGCTAAATTTATTATCAATCCATAACCAAAATGACCAAAGTTCCTATACATGCCATAAACTCAATATACTTAAGTTCAAAAGTACCAAGGTCTAACATCCTAAAAATAGGGGTTCTGCATTTTGTGCTATTCTATGTGTTTGGCTCTTTTAGCTTGTTATTTTGGTGTGTTTGGGGGTCTTGGGGAGGCTCGGGTTCGAGCCAAAACTTTGGTAAAATTTTTCTTTTTAGGGCACTTTAGGGGGAGAGCTAGTGGATGCTGGCCTTAAGTATGTTTGGTTGTAAATTGATGTCACAAGGAGCAAGGTGGCTTAGTGGTTAGCGTCACAAGGGAGCATGGAAGGGGTAGTGGGTTCGAATCCCACATGTTGTTTTTGGAAGTTCTTTTTGTGCTCAAGGAGGGGAAGAGGTGGCATTCGGCTGGGACTCTACCATGGTGGTTGTGGAATGAGTCAAAAAAATTCAAATGTATGGAGGAGAGGAACTTGGGGAGTTTGAATTGGTCAACAAATTTGAATTGGTGGTTGGAGAGTGAATGGAGGAGAAAATCGTGGGAGATGGGGAGAGAGGAGGAGTTTGGCCGAAAGTGGAGTGGTGCTAAGGGGGAGCATTTCAGTTTTAGCTAGTAGGAGTGTGTGCCGAAATTTCTTTTAGCTCTTAGGCATGTCCATCTTAGTATATTCGGTCATAGTGTGAAGGGAGAGTGCCGAAATTTCCATTAAGTGCTTTTAGCTATTCTTTTCCTTTTCTTTCAAATTTGAGCATTGTTGTTCTCTTGAGCATAGCCGAATCCTCTTCTAGTCTTTTCTCTTCTTTTAGCCGAACTTTCTCAATATTTCGTCTCCTCTATTTCTTTCTTCTCTTGACCGAATCACTTTCTACACCCTTTAATTTTCTTAACTTCCTTATACCTTGGCCGAATCACTCTTCTTCTACACTTCTTCTATTTCTTCTTCTTTTCTTTTTGTATCTCTATTTCTTGCTTCACTAGCTGAACCTCAGTTGGCCACTATCTTTTCTTTTCTTTTCATTTTTCTCTTGTTCTACTCCTGAGCCGAAACCCCTCCTGTGTCAAGCTAAACCTGTATCTTTCATCTTTTATTATTAGCCGAACATCAAGAAGCAAGGTGCTAGGATTCCTTTGGTTGCCGAAAGTCCCGTTCCAATGGGTTTTACTTGTTGTAAGGCCGAATATAGGTACCCTCTCCACTTTGAAGCGTGCTAGTCTTTCGTAGGAAGCCGGAACTCTTGTCAGCAGTGGCCGAATCTAAGGCATCTTGTCAAGAGGATAGAACCAATCTACATTATGTATTAAGGTAAGAAGATTTCTCTAGTTTCTATACGATTAGTCTCTCTTTGTTGTACTCTGCCATAACCCAACACCTTTGTTAGACAATCGCTGATTTCACTGCGGTACCTTACTGATCGAACTCTCTTCATGGATGTGAGTGCAAGCCATTCTAAGGAGGCATCGGCAAGGGAGCCTAAAGGGAGTGGACTCGCAGTCTCCACTCCTAAGTTCAAACGACGTGCAGTATCAGCAATCTGGGATTTTCCGTCGGGTTGTGGTAGAGAGCCGACATCTGTTTGGGATAGATAGATCGTAGTTGTTCGTGATAGTGAGAGTGATGACGATCAGTAGTGTTTAGTCCTTCACGTAATCAGGTGTGTAATCCACACGCCTTCTTTTGTTTGTTTAGCATTAATATGTGTATTGACTAAAAGCCGGAGTAGCCGTAATGGCGATTGAGATACCCAGTGGGTATGGTTGAAGATACCAGGTAAGAAACCATTATGATTATGCTATTCGGATAACTTGGTATGATTATATGGGTGTTCATATTATCCGACATACATTGTTATATGTTTGCATTCATCACATTATGATTATATGTTGCATGGGATTGGGATATGATATTGATGAAAAGGGGCAGTGTATATCGGTGACTCTGTCTCATTGTTTCGGTGGCTAGGCCACATATATATCAGTGACTCTGTTACATTATTTTGGTGGCTAGACCACTTATATCGGTGACTCTGTCACATTATATCGGCTTTGATCAGCATGACTGTCAGCATGACTTTCAGCATGACTGCCAATGAGGAGTGTAGCGGATGGAGGGTTGATTGTAGAAATCCCCATAGGTGTGTTGAGGTTGGACATATGGAGTGGTGTGTAGCGGATGGAATACTAGGTTGGGCTGGGTTGCATTACATTCACTATCTGATATGCCATGTTGCTGGGCCTACGGCCCAATTCGATACGTATGGGCTTCGGCCAAATTTATGACTGTGAGGGCTAAGGCCCAGTTTGTTTCCGTGGGCTTAGTCCAGATTTCGTTCGTAAGGGGAATTACACTCTGAGTTCTCGTAACTCACCCCCTCTGTTTAATTTTGCATGTAATCCCTAGTTCGAGGATTTGGAGTTGATGAGGACTCTGTGGTGGCCATGCGTTACTTCTTTCGTAAACTCTGTTTTTCTTTATTTTAAACTTATTTTAAATTTGGGAATTTGTTTTGTAATAAGGCCTCCGGGATTTAATCTGGTTTTTGATTTAATATGGTTATTTTATGTTATGAAATATTAAATACGGAGTTTTCTAAAATACTTTATAAACAATTTTTTCCAAAATATTAACAAACGAATCACAAGCAATAAATAATTAAACTCGGGATTTTCTTGAAACTTCAAAAACTATTTCAAATAACGCGTTTTTCGAAAACCACTGAATCTGATTTCTATATTATAAAACAACCTTCCGGGGTTTGTAATATTTGGCAAGAAGCATCAAATCAAGTCTGTTTTTTTAAATTGAAACAAAGCTCAAAATTTTTAAACGATCACGAAATTCTTTAACAACCTTTCCATATGACATGCCGGATCCGGTCGTAACGTCTAGGCCGGGTTTAGGGTGTTACATTTAGTGGTATCAAAGCTAAGTTGCAAAACTCGGCTTTGGATTGGGTTCGACAATGTCTTTCCAAAATTGGTTTGAAATCTGATTTAAGAAATGTATGCTTTTCTGGAAGTATGGCACCCGAGTCTCCGGTACCAAATTCGCAAGTCTTCTGGCTTTGTTTGATATTATGAAATGATGTTAGAAACAGTGTTTTATGACTGCTAGCTATAAGAGTTAAAACTTTAGAGACTGAGACATTAGGAAAATTTGATTCACGAAAACAACTATTATACTCATTCTGCATAAGACATTGTTAATAAACATTGAAGTGAAATGCTAATTCATAAAATTTTTAATCAGATTAATTCGATCTTTTAAACATGAGCGCTAGAGGACGTGGACGTGGTGTATGCGGTCGTGGTAGAGGCAGTCTTTGGTGGATCCTCGAGAATCTCGGGCGCATGTCTTGGGAAGGTGAAGTGCCAACATCGCCAGTAGCGGAAGCGGGGACTCAAGATCAAACTGGAGGGGACGATGCTTTGTCCCAAGCTATACTGCGTGTTCTGGAGCAGGTTGCGGGAGCAAGCACTGGATCGGTAGCCCGGAAATCTATTCCTGAGCGACTTTGAGCAAACGGGGCTGATATATTTAGAGGTATTTCTGGTGTGGCCCCAAACGTAGCGGAATATTGGCTGGATGCAGTTGAGTGGATTATGGATGATCTGGACTGCACGGAGGAGGAGAAGTTTAAAGGAGTAGTGTCCCTCCTTCGAGATGAGGCGTACTAGTGGTGGCTCACGGTAAGGGAGGGTACTCCAGTGGATCGTATTACCTGGGATTTCTTTAAGACAGCGTTCCAGGGAAAGTATGTTGGGGTGAGTTATGTGGACGCCCAGAGGAAAGCATTTCTGAACTTGGTCCAGGAAAATAAGTCCGTGGCTGAATATAAGGCAGAGTTTCTGCGCCTAAGCCATTACGTCCGGGGTATCATCGCAACTGATTATGAACGTTGTGTTCAGTTCGAGGATGGTCTACGGGATGAGTCATGAGTACTCGATAGCTCGCAAATGAGAAAGAGATTTTCTTTGCATTGGTTGAGAAGGCAAAAATAGCCGAAGAAGTGAAGCGTTCTGAGAGCCAGAACTGGGATAAAGATAGGGGTAAGAATAAGAGAAGGTTTGGGACATCAGGGTCTACTGGGGGTTTCCAGAAGAGGCCTAGGTTTGATGGGCCGGGATGAGTTGTGATGCCTGTTGCTATTGGTCTGTCTCGACTGTGTGCTCGGTGTGGGAAATTACATTCGGGGAAGTGTTGGGTAAGAAATAGAGGATGTTTCAAGTGTGGATCTATGGATCGTCTGATAAAGAACTGTCCACAAGAGTTAGCCAGAGCGCGGTCGGTAGGTCAGGGATATATGCACTGTCCGGAAGAGATGGGCAGCAGCCACTGAGAGGTCGTGGTCTGGTTAGAGGAGCAAATGGATTTGGTCGAGGGCGTGGAGCACCAGGCAGAGGTGGTGGTAGTACAGACGTAAGACAACCTGGATTGGTTTATGCGGCTAGACGTCGAGAGGAAGGCGATGCACCAGACGTCATAACCGGTACGTTTCTTGTATTTGATGCACCCTTTACAGCTTTGATAGATATTGGGTCTACACATTCATATGTTGCCTGTACTGTATCTGGGACTTTGAGCATTAAATCTGAGCTTGCTACTAGAGAAATATCTGTAGTTAGCGCTCTAGGGCAATCTGTGGTAGTGAACAAGTTGTTTAGGGATGCGCCTTTAGAAGTTTAAGGGGTAGTGTTTCTGGCAGACTTGATGGAACTGCCGTTCGGTGAGTTCGATCTAATTTTAGGCATGGACTTGTTAGTTAAGCATCATGCAAACTTGGATTGTGCTGCTAAGCGTATGGTGTTAAGAACTCCAGAGGATAAGGAAATAATTGTGATAGGGGACAAAAGAGATTATATGTCCCATGTAATCTCGACACTGAAGGCTGAGAGGATGGTGCAAAAAGGGTGTGAGGCATTCCAAGTTTTCATTAGTGCTTTGGATGTCAAGGAATTGTTCGTACGGGATGTCAGAACGGTGAAGGAATTCTCGGACGTCTTTCCTGAAGAGCTTCCGGGGTTACCTCCGGATCGCGAGGTGGAGTTTGGCATTGAGCTACTTCCAAAAATAGCTCCGGTGTCCATTGCCCCTTATAGGATGGCGCCAAAGGAGCTGGTGGAACTTAAGGCTCAGATCCAAGAGCTGTTGGATCGTGGATTTATCTGACCCAGCGTATCTCCGTGGGGAGCGCCGATGTTGGTTGTGAAGAAGAAGGACGGGTCGATGCGTATGTGCATTGACTATCGTCGGTTGAACAAGTTGACGATTAAGAACAAATACCCGTTGCCAAGGATTGACGATTTATTCGATCAGCTAAGAGGAGCTTCGGTGTTCTCGAAGATAGATTTAAGGTCGGGGTATCATCAGCTAAAGGTCAAGGAGGTGGATATTCATAAGACTGATTTTTGAACTCGTTATGGTCACTACGAGTTTTTAGTGATGCCGTTCAGGTTAACGAATGCACCAACTGCATTTATGGATATGATGAACCGGGTATTCCAACCCTACCTGGACCGGTTTGTCGTGGTGTTCATAGATGGTATCTTGGTATATTCAAGGACTGATGAGGAGCATGATTCGCATCTTCGGACAGTTCTGCAGATTTTGAGAGAGAAGCAACTGTATGCCAAATTCAGCAAGTGTGAATTTTGGTTGAAGGAAGTGACCTTTTTAGGGCATGTTGTTTCTGCTGAGGGGATTAAGGTTGATCCCCGATAGATCGAAGCTGTATTGGATTGGAAATCGCCGAAGTCAGTGTCGAAAGTTCGAAGTTTCCTGGGTTTGGCTGGGTATTACAGAAGGCTCGTGGAAGGGTTTTCGTTGATTGCTGCACCTCTAACCAAGCTATTATGAAAAGGAGTACCGTTTGTTTGGGCCGATAAGCAACAGGAAAGCTTTGAGAAGCTAAAGAGGATTTTGACTGAGGCACCAGTACTGATTCAGCCTGAGGCTGGGAAGGAATTTGTCGTCTATTGTGATGCATCGCACACAGGGTTGGGCTGTGTGTTAATGCAAGAAGGGAAGGTAGTAGCATATGCGTCTCGGCAATTAAGGGCACATGAAGTGAATTATCCTACTCATGACTTGGAACTGGCGGTAGTGGTGTTCGCTCTAAAGATTTGGAGGCACTATCTGTATGGAAAAAAGTCGATTATCTACACCGACCATAAGAGCCTGAAATATCTCTTTACCCAGAAGGAGTTGAATTTAAGGCAGCGGAGGTGGATTGAGTTATTGAAGGATTATGACTGCTCGATTGAGTATCACCCAGGTAAAGCTAACGTAGTGGCAGATGCATTGAGTCGTAGGGTGATATCAGATTTAAGGGCAATGTTTGCTCATCTCAGTCTGTATGAAGATGGTAGCTTGTTGGCCGAACTTCAAGTGAAGCTGACATGGGTAAGTTAGATTAAAGAGAAACAATTGTTGGACAAAGTGTTAAGTTCTCGACTTTAGCAAGTGCAAGGTGGTGAGACATGGGATTTTGGTGTGAACAGTGAAGGGGTATTATGTTTCCATGGAAAGGTTTGTATGCCGAAGAATTTTTAGTTGAGGCAGATGATTCTGCGGGAAGTGCATAGTAGCTCATACGCTATCCATCCTGGTGGAATTAAGATGTATCGAGATTTACGTGAACTATATTGGTGGCCTGGTTTGAAACTGGAAGTTACCGAGTTTGTGAGTAAGTGTTTGACATGTCAACAGGTGAAGGCAGAACATCAGTTACCGTCAGGATTACTGAAGCCAGTGAAGATTCCACCTTGGAAGTGGGAGAGGATAACGATGGATTTTGTTAGTGGGCTACCTCTGACGCTTACTAAGAAAGATTCAGTGTGGGTGATTGTCGATTGGTTGACGAAGTCTGCCCACTTCATACCGGTCTGTACTGACTACTCATTACAGAAGTTGGCCAAGCTGTATGTGGCAGAAATCGTGAGGTTGCATGGGGTACCCGTGTCTATCATATCAGACAGGGATCCTAGATTTACATCACAGTTTTGGAAGGCGTTGCATGAAGCTTTGGGTACAAGGCTGGATTTTAGCACAGCGTTCCATCCGCAGACCGATGGTCAGTCGGAAAGGGTAATTCAGATTCTGGAAGATATGTTAAGGGGTTGTGTAATCGATTTTAGAGGTAGTTGGGAGGATTATCTGCCATTGGCAGAATTTGCGTACAACAATAGCTATCAATCCAGCATTCAGATGGCACCGTACGAGGCGTTGTATGGCCGTAGGTGTCGTACCCCTACCTATTGGACAGAGTTGGGTGAGCGACAGTTGTTGGGACCGAAACTGATCTCAGAGACTGAGGAAAAGGTTAAGTTGATTCGGGCTCGGTTGAAAGAAGCTTCCGATAGGCAGAAATCGTATGCAGACCTGAAGCGTAGAGAAATAGAATTTTCAGTGGGGGATTATGTCTTCTTGAAAGTCTCACCTTGGAAGAAGGTTCTAAGGTTTGGACGGAAAGGCAAGTTGAGCCCCAGATTTATCGGGCCTTATCAAGTGTTGAAACGTGTGGGACCAATGGCTTATCAGCTTGAGTTACCCCCAGAGTTGAGTCAGATCCATAATGTATTCCATGTCTCGATGTTAAGGCGCTATCGTTCGGATCCATCTCACATAGTGCCGGTGGAAGAAATTGAAGTAAGACCCGACTTGTCTTTTGAAGAAGAACCAGTGCAAATCTTAGATCGAGATGTTAAGGTGTTGAGAAGGAAGTCAGTTCTGTTGGTCAAAGTGTTATGGCGTAATCATGGTTCAGAAGAAGCCACGTGAGAGCCCGAAGATGTGATGTGGCAGCAGTACCCTCACCTCTTTTAATCAGGTAAATTTCGAGGCCGAAATTTTTTTAAGGGGGTAGAACTTTAACATCCTAGAAATAGGGGTTCTGTATTTTGTGCTATTCTATGTGTTTGGCTCTTTTAGCTTGTTATTTTGGTGTGTTTGGGGGTCTTGGGGAGGCTCGGGTTCGAGCCAGAACTTTGGTAAAATTTTGCTTTTTAGGGTACTTTAGGGGGGGAGCTAGGGGATGCAGGCCTTAAGTATGTTTGGTTGTAAATTGATGTCACAAGGAGCAAGGTGGCTTAGTGGTTGGCGTCACAAGGGAGCATGGAAGGGGGAGTGGATTCGAATCCCACATGTTGTTTTTGGGAGTTCTTTTTGTGCTCAAGGAGGGGAAGAGGTGGCATTCGGCTGGGACTCTACCATGGTGGTTGTGGAATGAGTCAAACAAATTCAAATGGATGGAGGAGAGGAACTTGGGGAGTTTGAATTGGTCAACAAATTCGAATTGGTGGTTGGAGAGTGAATGGAGGAGAAAATCGTGAGAGATGGGGAGAGAGGAGGAGTTTGGGCGAAAGTGGAGTGGTGCTAAGGGGGACCATTTTGGTTTTAGCTAGTAGGGGTGCGTACCGAAATTTCTTTTAGCTCTTAGGCATGTCCATCTTAGTATATTCGGTCATAGTGTGTAGGGAGAGTACCGAAATTTCCATTAAGTGCTTTTAGCTATTCTTTTCCTTTTCTTTCAAATTTGAGCATTGTTGTTCTCTTGAGCATAGCCGAATCCTCTTCTAGTCTTTTCTCTTCTTTTAGCCGAACTTTCTCAATATTTCGTCTCCTCTATTTCTTTCTTCTCTTGACCGAATCACTTTCTACACCCTTTCATTTTCTTGACTTCCTTATACCTTAGTCGAATCACTCTTCTTCTACACTTCTTCTATTTCTTTTTCTTTTCTTTTTGTATCTCTATTTCTTGCTTCACTAGCCGAACCTCAGTTGTCCACTATCTTTTCTTTTCTTTTCGTTTTTCTCTTGTTCTACTACTCGAGCAAGAAACCCTGTTTGTGTCAAGCTAAACATGTATCTTTCATCTTTTGTTATTAGCCGAACATCAAGAAGCAAGGTGCTAGGATTCCTTTGGTTGCCGAAAGTCCCATTCCAATCGGTTTTACTTGTTGTAAGGCCGAATATAGGTACCCTCTCCACTTTGAAGCGTGCTCGTCTTTCGTAGGAAGCCGGAACTCTTATCAGCAGTGGCCGAATCTAAGGCATCTTGTCAAGAGGATAGAACCAATCTAAGTTAAGTATTAAGGTAAGAAGATTTCTCTAGTTTCTATATGATTAGTCTCTCTTTGTTGTACTCTGCCATAACCCAACACATTTGTTAGACAATCGCTGATTTCACTGCGGTACCTTACTGATCGAACTCTCTTCATGGATGCAAGTGCTAGCCATTCTAAGAAGGCATCGGCAAGGGAGCCTAAAGGGAGTGGACTCGCAGTCTCTGCTCCTAAGTTCAAACGACGTGCAGTATCAGCAATCCGGGATTTTCCGCCGGGTTGTGGTAGAGAGCCGACATCTGTTTGGGATAGACAGATTGTAGTTGTTCGTGATAGTGAGAGTGACGACGATCAGGAGTGTTTTGTCCTTCGCGTAATTAGGTGTGTAATCCACACGCCTTCATTTTTTTTTTAGCATTAATATGTGTATTGACTAAAAGCCAGAGTAACCGTAACGGCGATTGAGACACCCAGTGGGTATGGTTGGAGATACCAAGTAAGTAACCGTTATGATTATGCTATTCGGATAACTTGGTATGATTATATGGGTGTTCATATTATCCGACATACATTGATATATGTTTGCATTCATCACATTATGATTATATGTTGCATGGGATTGGGATATGATATTGATGAAAAGGGGCAGTGTATATCGGTGACTCTGTCACATTGTTTCGGTGGCTAGGCCACATATATATCGGTGACTCTGTTACATTGTTTCGGTGGCTAGACCACTTATATCGGTGACTCTGTCACATTATATCGGCTTTGAAGAGCATGATGTATCGACATGATTCGCCAATGAGGAGTGTAGCGGATGGAGGGTTGATTGTAGAAATCCCTACGGTGTGTTGAGGTTGGACATATGGAGTGGTGTGTAGCGGATGGAATACTAGGTTGGGCAGGGTTGCATTGCATTCACTATCTGATATGCCATGTTGCTGGGGCTACGGCCCAATTTGATACGTATAGGCTTCGGCCAAATTTATGACTGTGAGGGCTAAGGCCCAGTTTGTTTCCGTGGGCTTAGACCAGATTTTGTTCGTAAGGGGAATTACACACTGAGTTCTTGTAACTCACCTCTCTGCTTAATTTTGCTTGTAATCCCTAGTTCAAGGATTTGGAGTCGAGGAGGACTCTGTGGTGGCCATGCGTTACTTCTTTCGTAAACTCCGTTTTTATTTTATTTAAACTTATTTTAAATTTGGGAATTTGTTTTGTAATAAGGCCTCCGGGATTTAATTTGGTTTTTGATTTAATACGGTTATTTTATGTTATGAAATATTAAATACGGAGTTTTCTAAAATACTTTATAAACAATTTTTTTCCAAAATATTAACAAACGGATCACAAGCAATAAATAATTAAACTCGAGATTTTCTTGAAACTTCAAAAACTATTTCAAATAATGCATTTTTCGAAAACCATCGAATCCGATTTCTGTATTATAAAACAACCTTCCGGGGTTTGTAATATTTGGCAAGAAGCATCAAATCAAGTCTTTTTTTTTTAAATTGAACCAAAGCTCAAAATTTTTAAACGATCACGAAATTCTTTAACAACCTTTCCATGTGGCATGCCAGATCTGGTCGTAACGTCTAGGCTGGGTTTGGGGTGTTACACAAGGTGATAGTTGGATAGTATGATGAAGTCTCCGACAATCCCTAATCTGAGCTAGCTTTGATTTCACTATAAAACACGGAAAAATAAACGATGTAAGCTATAAAGCTTAGTAAGCTCGTATGAAAATAATAAGCAAAACTCACCATTTATTTACCATTTACAATATACATATAACATACTACAAACATTTAACCACAATGTTAACATGTATTCCATCATCTATTTAACCATGAACTCAATTCTTTCATATATTCGATGCATACTCAGTTTCCATACATACTTGTATTGATACGTATCTATTCTCACCATTTCATATCTTCGATATACCCATTGAACCATTCGGAATAATACAGGATACTCGGGAATCTCGCACCCTAAGCGCCAATATATATAGCCGAAGCTATCTCAATAAATCTTGCACCGAAGTGCCAATACATAGCCGAAGCTATCTCAATATCATATCTCAATAATGCTCACTCCCGAGCTATCAACCGGTCTGCTCACACAAGTTGACAATCATGACGTAACTACACGGTGCTGCTCACACAAGCTGACAAGAATCCGCAACACATGCTGGATAACTCAGCCACCGGTAGGACGTACGGACCAGCACCCAAAACAATAATAACCCCTAATGACATGTCATTCGTATCCTAATCTATTCCTAAGGTTCAACCGGGATTTCCAATGCCGAATCTTCGTTGAATAAGACCGCAATGTCGTGTTCACAATTTATGCAATATTAAAGCATTTAAAACGCAAATATAACAAAACTTATTACATACAAACTTACCTCGGATGCAAAAACGGCGAATTAAGTCGATTAATCTAAAACTTTATTCTTTCCCCGATCTAAATCTGTATTTCGCCTTTCGTGATCCAATTATAATCAAAATTAAATTATTTAATAATCTCTCTATTCAATTTAATCCAAAAACACACATTAAGGCACCTTTACATTTTTGTCCCTAACATTTCACATTTTTGCAATTTAGTTCTTATTTTTATAAAATGACAAATTCATGTAATTCAACCAAAACCCATGCTAGCTGAATTTCAATTGGGTCCCTAGCAGTCCATATTTTTTATTTATTTCACAATTTAACTACTAAATTTTGTCAAAAATCACTTTACAAATGTTGTTTATCTAACAACAAGCATGCATTTTCTATTATCAAACATCAAAATATTCATGTATTCATAAATGGAAAAACCCTAAACCTTTAACATTTTTGCAAATTAGTCCCTGGGCTAGCTAGATTAAGATGCAACGATCTCAAAAACATAGAAATCAATAAAAACGGAACCAAAATCACTTACCTAATAGCAAGATGAAGTAGCCGAACCAAGGAACCCTAAAATGGATTCTTTTTCCTTCAATTTTGGTAAATGAAGATGATAATGGACGAAATTTTTGTGTTATTTTACTTATTTTAACTTTAATTTCTAAATACCAAAATTAACCTTTAAAATTAATTCAATTTAAAACATTACCATGCCACTATCATCCACTATCTCTTAAATGGACTAATTTCTACATAAGGACCTCTACTTTAAGGTTCCATAGCTATTAGACACCTTTAGTTAATAAAACATCACTTTTGCACTTTACGCGGTTTAGTCCTTTTTATCAAATTAAGCACTCAAACGATAAAATTTGTTAACGAAAATTTCACACAATCATATTATCATGTTGTGGACACTAAAATAATAATAAAATAATTATTTTGGCCTCTGATTTGTGGTCCCAAAACCACTATTCTGATTTGACTAAAAACAGGCTGTTACAACTCTCCCCCTTAGGAATTTTCATCCCCGAAAATCTTACCAGAAAAGAGGTTAGGGTACCGTTTTCTCATAGCTTCCTCAGGTGCCCACGTAGCCTCTTCGATACCATTTCGTTGCCACAAAACCTTTACTAAAGCTATGCTTTTATTTCTCAATTCCTTAACCTCTCGAGCTAAAATCTTGATCGGTTCTTAGTTATACATCAGATCAGGTTGAGTTTCAATCTCTGTCGGAGAAATTACATGCGATGGATCTGATCTATAATGGTGCAACATCGACACATGAAACACATTGTGAATCTTTTCTGACTCTGGTGGCAAAGCGAGTCGATACGCTATTGGTTTTATTCTTGCAATGATCTCGTATGGCTCGATAAATTGCGGACTCAATTTGCCTTTACAACCAAAACGAGAGATTTTCTTCCACGGAGATACTTTCAGGAACACTCTATCGCCAATCTGAAATTCAATATCTTTGTGTTTCAAATTCGCATATGATTTCTGTCGATTTGAAGCTGCTTTCAAATTGTCATGAATTACCTTTACTTTCTCTTCAGTCTCTCTGATCAAATCAACCCTGTGAATCTTTTTCTCACTAAGCTCGGTCCAGTACAATGGAGTTCGGCATTTACGACCATATAATGCTTCATATGGTGCAATTTTTATGCTCGATTGAAAGCTGTTGTTATACGCGAATTCAACCAATGGTAAAAATTTCTCCCAATTGCCTTCAAACTCTAAAACACAACAACGAAGCATATCCTCGAGAATTTGTATTACTCTCTCAGGCTGACCATCGGTTTGCAGATGAAACGCGGTACTAAAATTCAACCTCGTACCTAGAGCTTCTTGTAATTTCTTCCAAAATCGTGATGTGAATCTCAAATCTCTATCCGAAATAATAGAAATTGGTACTCTATGCAATCTAACGATCTCTAAAATGTACAATTCAGCCAATTTATCAAGCGAATAATCAGTACGTAATGGAATGAAATGTGCAGATTTCGTCAGTGGATCAACGACAACCCAAATAAAATCTTTCTTCTTCAGAGACAGCGGTAATCCCGATACGAAATCCATCGTAATTCTATCCCATTTCCACTATGGTATCATCACAGGCTATAGCAATCCTAAAGGCACCTGATGCTCAGCTTTAACTTGCTGACAAACCAAACATCTCGACACAAAATCTGAAATGTCCTATTTCATACCTGACCACCAATACAACTGTTTCAAATCATTGTACATTTTAGTACTCCCCGGGTGAACAGATAAACAACTACTGTGTGTTTCATGTAGAATTTTCTTAATAAGCTCAGAATTCTATCTCGGAACATTAAACAATCATCAGATCCGATCTGATAGCTTGAATCACTAGTTGACTCACATTACACTCTTTTAGCTTGCAACTCGTTGTCGCACTTTTGAGCTTCACAAATCTATCTAGCTTTTAATTCTGCTAAAATCGAACCATCATCAGACAAAGTTAACCGTGTACTCATCGCTCGCAAAGCATATAAAGATTTTCTACTCAAAGCATCCGGGACTATGTTCGCTTTCCCCGAATGATAATCAATTACTAACTCATAATTTTTTAACAACTCTAACCATCTTCGTTGTCGCAAATTCAAATCTTTCTGAGTCATTATATACTTCAAGCTCTTGTGATTAGTAAAGATATGGCACTTTTCACCGTACAATTGGTGTCACCAAATTTTCAATGCAAAAACAATAGCTGCCAACTCTAAATCGTGCGTTGGATAATTCTTTTCATGCGGTTTCAATTGTCTCAAGGCATAAGCTATTACTTTACCTTCTTGCATCAAAACACAACCAAAACCGTTCAATGACCCGTCGCTGAAAATCACAAACTCTTTACCCGACTCAGGTTGAACCAACACTTGTGCTTCAGTTAACAATATTTTCAACTGTTCAAAACTCTGTTAACATTTTTCGGACCACTCGAACTTCACATCTTTTTGTAGCAATCTAGTCATCGGTGTAGCAATCATCGAAAATCCTTTGACAAAACGCCAATAGTTACCAGCTAATCCCAGAAAGCTTCAAACTTTGGATACATTTCTCGGTGGTTTCTAGTCAACAACAACTGAAATCTTGCTCGGATCAACTCGTATGCCTTTAGCTGAAACAATATGTCCCAAAAATCCAACTTCTCAGAGCCAAAATTCACATTTGCTGAATTTAGCGAATAGTTGCTTATCTCTCAAGGTTTGTAGCACAATCCTCAAATGCTCGGCATGCTCAGACTCATCTCGTGAATAAATCAGAATGTCGTCAATGAATACAACCACAAATTTGTCTAAATACAGTCTAAAAATTGGATTCATCAAATCCATAAAAAATTGCAGGAGCATTAGTTAATCCGAAAGGCATAACAAGAAATTCATAATGCCCGTACCTCGTTCTGAATGCAATTTTTGGCACATCCGAATCTTTTACTCTCAACTGATAATAATCAGACCGCAAGTCAATCTTCGAGGACACTGTTGCCCCTTTCAAATGATCGAACAAATCATCAATTCTCAGAAAAGGATACTTTTTCTTTATCGTAACCTTGTTGAGCTGACAATAATCAATACATAGTCTTATTGATCCATCTTTCTTCTTTACGAACAACACTTGTGCACCCCGGGGCGAAAAACTAGGTCGTGCAAAACCTCTATCTGTTAACTCTTACAATTGAGCTTTCAACTTTTTCAACTCTGTCGGAGCCATTCTATATGGAGCTATAGATATCGGTGATGTTCCTGGTATTAATTCAATAGCAAACTCGACTTCTCTGATCGGTGGTAACCCCGGTAATTCTTTTGGAAACACATCTGGATACTCACAGACTACTGGCACTGATTCAATCTTCAATTTAGACACTTTTGTATCCAGTACATAAGCAAGATAAGCTTCACAACCTTTTCTCACACATTTCTAAGTTGACATAGACAAAATCACAACAGGCAATGCACTCGACTCATCTGATTCAATCCGAATGATTTCACTATTCTAAAATTTCAATTCAATAACCTTTCGTCTACAATTCACAACAGCATCATGCAAAATAACTAATCCATACCCAGTACCACATCGAATTCATCAAATGTCAAAAGCATCAAATCAGCCAAAAAATAGTAACCCCGAGTCATCAAAGGACAACTCTTACAAACCTTATCTACTAGGACATACTTGCCTAAAGGGTTCGATACGTTAATCACAAACTCAGTAGAGTCAACAGGCAAACTGATACGATCATGCCCCGGAGTGCACCTAGCTCGACCAAGGATCCATTAGAGCTGTCCCAAGGCCCTATCACACGAGCTCGAGCTAAGCTATTTTAGGAGGCCATTTCGGCCTTAGTCAATCAAGTATGGGGTGAAACATTGGCCGAACATATTGAGAGAGCTTGGAACAGCTCAACAAGGACTCCTTGCAACCTCTTGCAAGTCGAACTCAGCTCACATTCAGCTCCACAAGCTTAGCTCAGCTCATTTCAACTCGTTTGAGCTCATCATTATTTCTTTCTAGCTCATTTGCTTATTTGCTGGAATAAACTAAGTGTCTACTATTAGATAGTTAAATTTGTTTCAGCTCATTAATACATTTCTTAGCTCATTACAGCTCATTATATGTGTTTAATATGTTTTGTGTTAGCCGAATTAATGTGTCATGTTTTATGTCAATATTTAATTTGTCTTAGCTTAATTATGTGTTATGAATGTGTCTAAGTAAAGCATGAATATATTTTGTCATAATTCAGCCGAATTAAACTTGTCATGAATCAATTTAATGTGTTCATCGGATTTATGTGCAACCAAATGCATGAAGGAGATTTAATGCAAGGTGCATGAATGGACGACTACAATGTAGGGAGAGATACATGCATGGACGGATTCAATGCATGTTGTGCTGATAATTTGGCTTCTCCAAGCACCTTTTTGGCCAAGGGTTAGCTACACATTTAAGCTCTCAAGTTGGCCAGTTAGCTCCCCAAAGCTTCTTGAATGCTTTCACACCAACCAAATTAATCCATTCACACAAGATAGCTGTTTGGTTTTGTGCATACACACATGGATGCCCCTTCAAGTTCGGTGTTCACATTTCTAATGCCTATTGCACTCACCTAGCTGCCAATTTAATTCATCCATCCATCCAGCTGATCAAGGCAAAGCAATTAAGCTCATTTAAGCTCATGGCCAAACTTAGACATGCCCAATTAATTTCCAAATTCTTCCAAGTTCATTCAGCTAAATATCCTTCATCTAGAAGCTGTCTAGTGGCATCCCAAAGGCTGAATATAGACATGGAATTCTTATGGTTTTGTTCTAGAACTTTTTAGCTCATTTAAAGCCGAAACACTTATTCATTAAGTCACTAATGTACCTATTCGGCTAGCCTTAGGTTTTTCCTATAAATACTTTGATATTTACTATTTGTAAGGACTTTTTTCCAATTAGAATAAACATTGAGTTGTTTGTGAGGTTTTCCTCTCTTAAATTTTGTCCGAGACTCAGTTTGACTTATCTGCTAGTCAATAGCGTCAACCTGATTCTTATTTCAAACTTATCACTCTTGTAGTGTGGTGTTCACCCAACCTTATACCTTTGGTTCTTACCTTGCTAGGTAACGGGTCAAGGTCCCCTATCTTCCATCACCGAACCACCTTAAGTCATATAAGCCTTGGGTCAGCACTCTTCTTAGTGTTGGTTTGTTCTTGACACTTAAGTTCAATTTCTATCCCATCCAACTATCAACTATCCATTTTATTTTTTCTTTGTTAGCCGAACCCAAATCCACAAACACTTAGCCAATTCAAGCCTATTCTTCATTCTTATTTTCTATACTTAGCCAATACAAACATATTTCAAATTTGGAATGATACTTCCTCGTTTGATGATCGAGCATCTAAATGACTCAACTCAACACACTGAGGCGAGATTATACATATGGTATCAGAGTTGCTTAAAATGAGAAGTACGGATGTTTGGAGCAATCCCAGAATAGGTTCGTAAAAGAAAAACATTTTGTATCAAAGTATTCTGCTTGTATTCATCTTTTTGTAATTGGAAAAAAGAGAGAGAAAGAAATTGAAAGTTAAAAAAAAAGTGTTGAAAAGATTATGTTCATCTTCTTGTAATCTCGATCAAGTAAGTTCCTTCCTACTATCATCAACTACCCTACACGCCACACTCAAAACCAACTTTGTTTTCTTTCAGCCTACCCTACACCTAAAAATCAAAACCTTTGCAAACCATTTGAAATCGACCCTTAGACTATGATTAAGTCTAAAAGAGTCTCCTATGAAGTCACAAGAGAAGAAAAGATTGGAAAAAGGTACGAGTGTGTGAGCACATTAGAGAGAAGAAAAAGCCTTTTAACGAGTGCAAACACGAGTGTGAGTGTCATCTATTCTTTCTTTTCGAGTGAACGTGCAGTTTTCTGGTGAGGTTTTTCTTTTTCTATGTCTAGAAGTCCTAAATGAAATATGGCAGAAAGACCCGAACAACAACCAATTCAAAATGTAGCGGCCGGAGAAGGAGTACTGAATTTAAATATCCAAGCCCTATTGCGCGAAATGGAGCGCCTGTTCGATTGAAAACTTGAGCCTATCCAAGAAAGGCTAGATCAAGTTGAGGAGAGAGCCCAATGGGAGAGGACGCCCCAAAGTCCCCAACGAAATTGAGGCCGACGACGAATCAACAAAGACGAGTTGTATGGCCCTAGTGATGTCGAGAGTGACCAAGGGTCCAACCTAAGTGATCGGCAGAGGAGACAAGAAATCGTGGCCAAAGAGAATGTGGGCGAATTGACAACGACCTTAAAAATATCAAACTTTCAATTCCACAATTTTAAGGCCGATTGGATCCGGAGGCTTATCTCGAGTGGGAGAAAAGATAGAATTGGTGTTTGAGTTCCACAATTACTCTGAAGCCAAAAATGTTAAGTTGGCTGCAATAGAGTTTTCAAATTATGCGATGATATGGTGGGATCAATTAACCATGAGCCATAGAAGGAATGGAGAATGACCAATAAGCACATGGGCTGAAATAAAATCGGTGATGCGTCGGAGGTTCATACCATCATGTTACCACCGTGAGCTCTATCAAAAGCTCCAAAGCCTTACCCAAGGATCAAGGAGCGTGGAGGATTACAACAAAGAAATGGAGATCGCAATGATACGAGAGGATGTGCAAGAAGATGGCGAGGCAACCATGGCGCGCTTTCTAGCTGGTCTCAATTGAGACATTGCCAATATTATAGAGTTGCAACATTACGTGGAAGTGGTGGACATGGTGCACATGGCCATCAAGGTGGAGAAGCAATTGAAGCGTAAAGGCACTGTCCGAGGCTATTCCACTGTGAATACTTTCAAATGGAGCCAAGGTGTTAGCAAAAACACTCCATCGAATCGAGCCAAAGAGCCAACGGAGCCAGCAAAGTCGAATAAACATGTGGCTGAATTAAGCAAAGGCAAGGGTGTTGAGAGTTTTCCCAACCGTTCGAGGGACATCAAGTGCTTCAAATGCCTCGGGAAGGGGCATATTGCAAGACAATGCCCAAACTGAAGCACTATAGTGGTGCGCACGAATGGTGAGATCGAGTCGGAGGAAGAGACTGAAAATGAGCCCGAAGCCAGATTTGACAAAGAGGAAGACTTGGAGCATGCTATTGACGGTGAATTAATCGTCGTCAAAAGAAGTTTTAAGTCTTTAAAGTGTGGAGAATGAGCAGCAACGGGAAAACATATTCCATACGTGGTGCCAAGTCCAAAGGAAAGTCTGTAGCGTAATCATCAGTGGTGGAAGTTGCACAAACGTGGAGAGCACTCTCATGGTGAAAAAACTAGGTTTGTCGACCACCAAGAACCCGAGCCCATACAAACTTCAATGGCTCAATGATGGTGGCGAAATAAAGGTAACAAAACAAGTGCTTGTATCCTTCTCTATTGGAAAATATGCGGAGAAAGTACTTTGTGATGTTGTGCCAATACATGCGGGCCATTTGCTTCCTGGACGCCCGTGGCAATTCGACCGAAGAGTCATCCACGACAGGTATACCAATAGGAATACGTTCAAACATTTAGGAAAGAACGTGACGTTAGTACCATTGACGCTGAAACAAGTCTACGAGAATCAAATGAAATTGAAAAATTCTGTAGATCAAATGAGAGAAAAAGAAAAGAATGAAAATGTAAAAGAAAAGAAAAATGAGAAAAAGAGAGGAAAAATAACAAAAGAAAGTGAAAAGAAAACAAGAAAAGAAAAAGATGAAAAAGAAAAAGAATGTGAGAAAATGAGTGTGTTGGCAAAAGCAAGTGATGTACGAAAGGCTTTGACGTTGAGACAATCCCTCATTGTGCTCATGTACAAGGAAAACTTGTTTACTACTAACGAATTACCTGAAAACCTGCCCTCTTCTATTGTGTCTCTTTTGCAGGATTTTCAAGATGTGTTCCCAGAAGAAACTCTGAGTGGGTTGCCACCCCTTCGCGAAATCGAGCATCAAATTAATTTCGTGCCCGGAGCTGTTATTCTGAACTGACCAGCCTATAGGATGAATCCCGAAGAGACTAAGGAACTACAACGGCAAGTAAACGAGTTGATGGAGAAAGGCTACATTCACGAAAGCCTTAGTCTGTAACAGCCTGATTTATGTAACAATCTGGTTTAGACCCTAGTCAGAATAGTGGTTTCGAGACCACAAATTTGAGTCTGAAAAATATTTTTAATATTATTTTCCGTGCCTACAGTATGTGTTCAAGCATGTGTGAAAGTTTCGTGAAATAATTTATCCGTTTGTGTGCTTAATTTGATAAAAGGACTAAATCGCATAAAATGTAAAAGTAGCCTTCTATTTGAATAATGGTCGAATTGATGTGTCTTTATAAATAGAAAGTCCTTAAGATGAAATTTAGCCACTTTATTAGTTAGTGGACGGTAAAGGTCATTGAAAATATATGTTTTATATGTTATATTAAAATGTTAGTATTGTAAATTGATTAATAATGATAATTAAATAAAACAAATCATTAGAAATGGCCATTTATCATCTTGTTGTGCCAAAATTAAAAGATAAAGAAAAGAGGAAACCCAAGTTAGGTATTCGGCCCTTGTTCAAACAAATTAAGGTATGTTTTGGTTTCAATTTTTGATAATTTCTACGTTTTCGTAATCGTTGCTTCGAGTACTTCAAAACCCATGTCTTAATTTTGTGAATTGGTGATGATTTTGAAAAGAGCCATTGATGAATTCATGAGCTTTGTGATGATTGTTGATGAAATATGAAAGATATGTGATAGATCAACATAGTTTGTCTTTAGACTTTTGATGAATTTGAGTAATTTGAACTAAATTGAGAAAATATTATTTTGAGGGACTAAAATGTGAAATAAATGAAATGTATGGACTTGTATGATTATGGTGAACATTCGGCTAAGAATGGGTACATAGAGATTTTGTGTATTTTGTGATTTTGTTAAATAAGGACTAAAATGCCAAAATGTGAAAATGTGAAGGCTAATTTGTAAATTGCCCTAAATATGTGTTTTTGAATTGAATTGAATGAATTGGTGAATAAATGGATTAAATTTGAATATGTATAGATCAAGAACCGAAGAAAACGAATTTAGATCGTGGAAAGTCGAAAGTAATTGAGTAGCCGAATTCGTCTGCTTATATCCGAATCCGAGGTAAGTCTATATACAAATAAATGTATTTGTATTGATCTATGTATGTTCATATGAAATTTCATTGTGATGAATGTGTACGAGATGATAACTATATGAAATTCGAAGAAGTATCGACAATGTATCAATGTCCGAGAAGTCTCGTACGAACCTAGGAATAAATAGGATTACATATGTCATGACGTAGGTTTCCGATTTGTAATATCGTGTAAGACCACGTCTGGGATGTTGGCAATGATTTTTGATTTACGTGTAAGACCATTTCTGGGACATTGGCATCGTATTTAATTCGTGTAAGACCCTGTCTGGGACAGTGGCATCGATATTTAGTTACATGTAAGACCACGTCTGGGACGTTGGCGTTGTATGATTAATCTGAGTATTCTGAGTATCCTATTTGATTCTGAATGGTTTAACGGGCAAGTTCTGAGAAAATGAAAGGCTATGTGAAATGTATAAACAAATCAGGTACGTTTGAATTGTACACTATGTATGTGTATGGAAGGTAAGTATATATATATGAACTTACCCTAGTGAGATATGTGCATAGACTTGTGGATATATAATGTGATATAGTATGAGTAATTTATGATCTAGTGATGTGTATGGAGATGGGTTGGTTAGTAAGAAATGGCTAAACAAATGAGCCAAAGGAAATGTTATGAAATTGCAAATGAGAAACATTAATGACATTGTATTAATATGATTATGTACAATTTATGTTAAGTTTATTTTTATATGGCTTACTTTGCTTTTGGAAGCTTACTCTGTGTGTGTTTGCATTGTTTTATAGATCGTTAAAGCTGCGAAAGGCTCGGGGATCATCGAGGATCATCATCACACTACTCAATCCTATTTTGGTACCTTTTGAAAGTGTATATACTAAAGTATGGCATGTATAGGCTAGTCACTTTGAATTATGTTTGAGATATGTATATAGCCATGTGATATGGCTAGATAAATGGTTGTGATATGAATGTGTAGTCATGTTATATGATGCTTTGTTTGGTATGGTTTAATGACTAATGTAATGGTCAAAGTAAGGGTATGCTTATTGATGCAAAGTTGGAATATCATTGATGAGAAGATGTCTTATTATTATGGTAAGTTGTGGATGAATCATGCTTGGATATACTTGTGATTTAGTTGGGCTAATTAGCATATAAGATGTTGTGATGAAATGTGCTTGAATGAGCAAAATAGATGGTCAATTGGGTATGTTTTTGGTTGCCATAACTGTTTGAAATGATGCTTGTATGTGCTTGTAGGGATGACCCAAAGTGTG
Organism: Gossypium sturtianum; assembly: GCA_025698515.1. Classification (NCBI taxonomy): domain Eukaryota; kingdom Viridiplantae; phylum Streptophyta; class Magnoliopsida; order Malvales; family Malvaceae; genus Gossypium; species Gossypium sturtianum. The sequence continues at coordinate 68,413,687 of CM046947.1, read as the reverse complement.
AATGGCATTTTGGCCTTGCAAATGGCCTATATTTGCCCACACGGTTGAGCACACGGGCGTGTGGCTTGACCGTGTCCTTCATGGTTGTTTTTCAAAACAAGTCAGACTCGACCACGGGCTGGACACACGGGCGTGTGACTGGCCGTGTGATACAAGTCAGGCTCGACCATGGGTGAGGCATACGGGCGTGTCTCAGGCCATGTGGTCAAGTCAGTATGTATGCCCTATTTTGACACGGCTTGGGCACATGGGCGTGTCTGAGGCCGTGGGAGGCACACGGCCTACCCACGCGGGCGTGTGACCTCTGTAACTTTCAAAAATGTTTGATTCTTTGAAAAATTTTGTATGATCCCGGTTTAGTCCCGACCCCTTTCTAGTGCATGATTAAGGTCTCGTAGACCTCTTTAAGGGACTATATGCTTGTATTCTGCTATGATTAGACGATGATTTATATTATGATGTGAAATGATCATAAAAGTTTCTGATTGTCCGGTAATGCCTCTTAACCCTAAACTGGCGATGGTCGCGGGTTAGGGGTGTTACAATTTAGGGCCTAGTCAAAATAGTGGTTATGAGACCACAAATCTGAGGTAGAAATATGTGTTTTATGATTTTTATGAGGCTTTTGATATGTTTGCATGATTGTGTGAAAATTTCATGAGAAAATCTTATTAATTCGTGATCAATTTATCCATTAGGAATAAATTGCAAAAATTAGAAAATATGAGATTCTAGAAGATTCAAGTATGAAATAGCATTAGAAAAATTATTAGAGGTCCTTATTTGGCAATTAGACCATTATATGTCAAGATGGACAAAAATAGACATGGGAAGGAAAAATCTCAAGGAAGGGCCTTAAGGACATTTTTGTCATTTGGTTAATAAAAGAATTAAAAGGGAAAAATAAGTCAAAAATGGTGTCCATCTTCTCTAAGCCTGGCTGAAAATCACAAGAGCACCATAGCTAGGGTTTCTTCAACTTCCAAGCTTGATAGTAAGTGCATCCTAGCCCCGTTTTTAATGTTCTTCGTATTTTTGAGATCCTCGTATCTCGATTTAGCTATTTCTAGCTATATTTTGAGCTAGGGTTTGAGTTCAAAAATTTACCCATGTATGAAATGCATGTATTTTGATGATTTATGGAAGAATATGGAAGTTTGAGGTATGATAAACATCTTTTTCTAAGTGATTTTCATGAAAAATACATAAAAAGGACCAAATTGTAAAAGTCATGAAAATGGTCATACATGAGTGAAATAGTGGAAATTGAGGGCTATTTTAGTTAAGAAAATGATTCGGCTAGGCTTAAAATACAAGGAAGTTGAATAAAAATCATTTTACGAGCCTAGGGGCAAAAGTGTAATTATGTAAAAGTTTAGGGGCAAAATCATAATTTTGCCAAAATATGAGTCATGGGTTAATTTAGTCAATGTGAATATTAAACGAATGAAAATTGTTATTATAGATCAAGAAACACGAAGCCTGGGCCGAAACCGAGGCAAGAACAAGGTGTTGGACTAAATCAAATACCTACACACATTTTGAGTACCGAGGTAAGTTTGTGTGAAATTAAAGCTACATAATGTTATAATATTTTTAATTACTTTATATTATGAGAAATATATATATATACATTATTTCCATGAAATTGACAAATGATGCCCAATGAGAATATGATGAGAATATGTTAAGTTGAAGTCCCGATTGAACATTTCGGAATAACAAGGATACCTATGTCACAACATGAGATAAGGAAGGTCCCGTAAAAGACCATGTCTGGGACATGTCATCGGCACCGAATGTAGGTCCCGTATAAGACCATGTCTGGGACATGGCATCGGCAGCGAATGTAGGTCCCATATAAGACCATGTCTGGGACATGGCATCGGCACCAAATGTAGGTCCCATATAAGACCATGTCTAGGACATGGCATCGGCACCGAATAAGGAAGGTCCCATGTAAGACCATGTCTAGGACATGGCCTCGGCACCAAAGTAAGATCTCATGTAAGACCATGTCTGTAACACCCCTTACCCGTGTTCAAAGCCGGAACCGGATACGAGGTATTACCGAAGTCAACTTGCTTAAACACATAACATTTGGCCATAAAATTTCGTTTCAACTTAAGACATTTCATTCATACTCATAATATCCCTATTATGGGCCTACGAGACCCAAAACTTACATACGGAATGGTTCGGGACTAAACCGAAAACTTTCGCACGCTTACAAAATTTCTGCTTAAAACAGGGCCACATGCCCGAGTGGAGGAAGGGACACGCCCGTGTGGCACATCACATACCCGTGTTCCACACTCGTGTGGAATTATTTCTCAATTCAAACCTACAGGGGTTTTCATGTAACACCCTTAACCCAAAACCGTCGTCGAAATAGGGTTAAGAGGCATTACCGAACAATCGAATCATTTCACATCCAATTCACGACACAAAGTCAATCATCATCAAAGCATATCAAAACATAATCAAATGGTCCCTTATTGAGGCCCACGAGACCTTTAACACATACTATAGAGGGGTCGGGACTAAACCGAACATTTACGAAAGTTTTCAAACTTTCAAATATTCACCAAATCTGTTGAGGTCACACGCTCGTGCAACCAAGCCGTGTGCCTCACACGGTCACCAGACACCCCCATATGTCTAGGCTGTACCAAAACAGAGCAAGTATATTGACTTCTTCACACGGCCACCAGGCACGCCCCTGTGCTAAGGCCGTGTGCTCTTAGGCCATATACTGACTTATCCCCACGACAACTAGACACGCCCGTTTGCCATGGCCGTGTGCAACTAAGCTAAATGCTGACTTTATCCCACGGTCACTAGGCACGCCCGTGTGCCATGACCGTGTAGACAAAACAGGCCATATGCAAGGCCAAATTTCCATCCTCAATAGGTTCATGCCTACAAGCATCAATGCAATACCAGATCAAGCTTACAAATGCCTTCAATCATACCATTTCATGCATTATTCATTCACATACTAATCCATTTACTTCCATGCTCATTATCATCACAACTAAAGCTATTCAAAATGACAATTATACAACTCAAACATGCATATACCAAATTCATGAACTATCTTCAACCACATCCTTTCATCAACCACACCATCATGAGATATACCATTTTCATAACTCATTAATAAGTTCAACAACATTCAACTTCCAAGCCAACCCACATGGCAAGGATTGAACATTTCAAGACATATCTTAGCTACTAGCCTATACATGCCATAATTCAACTATATACATCTTTCCAAAGTACCAAAATAGATTGCCGATAGTGTGATAAAGATGTTGACGATCCCCGGATCTAAGCTAGCTTTACTGACACTGCAAAACAGAGAACAAATCACACAGTAAGCTTTCAAAGCTTACTAAGTTCGAGATACAATACAATTAATTCATTGAATCAAATCAATGTACAAATTGAACTATGACATAGATAATTTACCAATGATACACAAATTCAACTAAATCCAATACTCACATAGCATTTCATTCGTTTACTTCCAAATTCACCAACCACATAGGTATCATACATACCATCATTCATAGCCAATAATCCTACTCAACCATTCACAAAATCATACACAATCTCATCACCCACAAAGGTTAAATACATACATTTTTGTCAACACATAGTTACTCACCAACCATTCTTCTCAACCACTCAGTTTTACATTCCGCTCAATCCTTGCTACTCTTTTGATTTATTCGCACACTTAGTGCTAATTTCGTAATCAAAGCCTAATTACCAATGCACACTTAGTGCCAATTCAATAAACCGAATTTATACCGGTATCGCACACATAGTTCCAATTCGGTAAACCAAACTTACATCGGTATCGCACACACAATGCCAATTCGGTAAGCCGAAGCTTCAATCTTTTGGCACACACAGTGCTATTCATTTCTGTCTCTTTTCTAATTTCGCACACTTAGTGCCTCAATACTTGATCTCATATGTAATACAGTATTAATACAACTCTATACATTCATTCATTTCTCATCACATAGATATAAATTTAATGACTAGTATTATATCCGAACTTACCTCGGACGTCGAAATACCAAAACGGTCGATTAATCGAGCACTTTGTCTTTGCCTCGATCTCGATCCAAACCTCTCTTTTCTTGGTCTATACACATTCAAATTCAATCCATTTAATCACCAATTCATTCAATTTAGTTCATACACACTTATTTAGGGCATTTTACAAAATAGCCCTCACATTTTCACATTTCGACACTTTAGTCTCTAATTTATCAAATCACCAAATACACACAATTTGTTTGTACACATGCCTAGCCGAATTCTTACTATACTCATACAAGACCACACATCTCATTTATTTTACATTTTAGTCCCTCAATTTACACTTTTCTCAAATTAGCCCAATTTACTCAATTTCACCAAAAATCCAAATACAAACTATGTTAACCCAACACTAAGCTTTCATATTTTACCAACTATCAACACAAAGCTCACATGTTCATCAATGGCACATCTCAAAATCTTCACCAATTCACAAAATTGAAGCATGGGTAAGCTAGAGCATGAAGCAACGATCACGAAAATGTAGAAATTATCAAAAACCGAGTTAAAAACACATACCAATTAAAGCCTTCAAATGCCGAACCTAGCTAGCCCTTTTTCTCTTCTTTTTCTTTCCAATTTTCGCCAATGATGCATGAACAATCCACTATCTTATTTTTATGCCTTTCTTTTATTATAATATAACATTATATTATATCTTTTATTATTTTAACATTTAACATTTATAATTTATATATTATAAACCATATAAATATCCATCATAAAAATGCCACCCACTATCATTGTTTTGGGGTTATTTACAACATGAATCCTCCAAAGTATAAAGACAACATCAATTAAGCATATGAAAATCAGCACACAGCATTTTACACTTTATGCGATTAAGTCCTTTTTCATAATTGAACACACAATCAATAAAATATTCACACAGAAATTTCACACAGGCTAAATCACATACGGTAAACTTAAAAAATAATATTAAAATATTATTCTAACCTTGGATTTGTGGTCTCGAAACCACTGTTCCGACTAGGGTCTAAACCAGGCTATTACATTTCACACGGTCGGACACACGCCCGTGTCCCTCACACGGCCTCGACACGCCCGTGTCTTAGCCCGTGTGCTAAGAACCATGGCATTATGGTTTATGATGTCATCGCCTCACTATGGTCACACGGCCAAGGCACATGCCCATGTCCTTAGTCCGTGTGACCAACTAAATTCCTAATTTTAGGTGCAGACTTCACACGGCCTGAGCACACGCCCATGTCCGTGGCCGTGCCTCCCACACAGCTGAGATACATGGCCGTGTCTTGCCCGTGTGTTTACTACTGAACATACTGACTTGCAAACCTAGCATGCAAGGGGACACACGGCCAATCAACACGCCCATGGGGCTGACCGTGTGTCACACACGGCCTAGACACACGTCCGTGTGTCTACTCGTGTGGACATTTGAAAGGCTATCTACCTAGCCAAATGCCACCCTACATAGCAACCAAACTTACACCAATTTAATCCAACATGTATCGGAACTATAAAGCACTTCTAAAGACTCAAAGTCAAGATATCCATACAAGCATATACTTAATGAATTCCATCATCAGTGAATATATATAAACTTGTCAAATATTGGCCCAATTCCAAATGACCACTTACAAAATGAATTTGATAACATAAATAGCCAACATTTTGGCTAACAAATATGACATAACAAAATGACCAAGTCCTATACATGCCATACTCAAAATGAATCTAACTTGGCTATACCAAAAAGTAGTTGATAGTGTGATTTCTGAACTCCGAAGTTCCGTAAATTCTCGAGCTAACTTGGCAATGCTACAAGGAAAAGGGAAATGAGAGGGGTAAGCATAAAGCTTAGTAAGTTTGCATGAAATAAATAGCAACATAAAGCTCGTAATGTCATCCATCCATTGCATTGAATAAAAACACAAGTCTTAAGCTCATTTCAATAACTTACTCATACTTACTCTTATCGATTACATATCATGCCACATATCATAAACGATTCTCGTGAATTTCTCACATATACCTGTATCACTTCATCACATAGTCTTAGCAATAATCTCATCTCTATCATAAGCTTAACTATTTACCCCATTGAATCACTTGGGATATTCAAGGGTACATGATCATCCTCATTCACATAATTACGACGCCAATGACACATCCCAGATGTGGTCTTACGTGGGGTCACTTCTAGATGCCGATGCCATATCCCATATATGGTCTTAAACGGGATCTCATATCTATTGTCGATGCCATATCCTAGATATGGTCTTATACATTTCTCATATTCAATGCCGATGCCATATCCCAGATATGGTCTTATACGGGTTTTCAATTTGGTGCCGAGGCCATGTCCCGGACATGGTCTTATACGGGACTTTACCCATCTCAAGTCTTGATGGTATTGTTCTCTCATTTTTTTAAGTCTAACCGGGACTTCAACATCACAAATCTCATCATTTTCTCACACAACACCATTATTCAAATTCATAGACATATCATACATCTTCACAAATATCAAATATATTAAGTCATACTAACATGGCGTTGAACTTATTACACGCAAACTTACCTCGATTACAAAATAGGCTAGATTGCCGATCTAGTCCGATACTTTGCCCTTTCCTCAGTCGAGGTTAATTCTTCGATCTTCTTGATCTATAATAACAATTTAGGTCATTTAATCGCCACATAATAAATACATTTCAATAATCATAATTTTGGAAAAATTACCATTTTGCCCTTAAGCTTTCACAAAATGACCATTTTACCCCTAGTCTCGAAAATCAATTCTAATCAAATTTCTTTCTTTAACGAGCCTAGGTGAACATTTATTACACTTATGGCAGCCCTCATTACTCATTAATTCACACATTTACCACATATTTTACAACCTTTACAAAAAGGTGTTTTTAGGTGTTTTCATGATAATACCTTTCACAAAAGTTGTTTTTTTCAAAAACTATGACTCATTTTCTTCCATAAAAATGCAGCAAACAACTTAAAAGCTCATATGGCAAAACTCTAAACCTTCAACCATTTTGCAAGATAGTCCCCTCTTTAGCTAGCTTACGCTTTAGGGGTTCCAAAAGACAAATATTATCAAGAAATGATCACTAAAACACTTACTTGTAAAGAGAAGAGTTTACTGAAATTTTTGAGCTTTCAAACCCCTATTTGCTGCTAATTTTCGGTGGAGGAGTGAAGGAGAAAAGATGATATCCTTTCTTTCTTTATTTTAATATATCTAGTCAATTAAGTCACCTAATTTCCACCCACTTGACCAAATTTCTAGTTCTTTGTCCCTATGGCCAGCCACCACCCTATACAAGGCCTAATTGCACAATAGGGACCTCCAATTAATATTCTATAGCTATTAGGCACCTTTAGCTTGTAAAATAGTATTAAAGCGCCAAAATTTTCATGCACCTATATAATCATGCTCTAACTCATAAAATAACACATAAATAATTTTCGTCATCTTCGAATTAGTGGCTCTGAAATCACTTTTCTGACTATCCCCTAAATCGGGCTGTTATAATTCTCCCTCTTAAGGATTTTTGTCCCCGAAAATCTTACCTGTGAAAAGGTTGGGATATTAGTTTCTCATAGTCTCCTCGGGCTCCCATGTAGCCTCTTCTACTCCATGTCTTTTCCATAAGACTTTAACAAGGGCTATACTTTTGTTTCTCAACTGTTTCACTTCTCGTGCTAAAATCCTGACTGGCTCTTCGCCATAAGTCATGTCCGGTTGAATTTCCACCTCTAATGGTACAATCACATGTGAAGGGTCCGAACGGTATCGACGTAACATAGACACGTAGAAAACATCATGAATCTTTCCAGCTCAGGTGGCAAGGCCAAATAATAACCTACTGGCCCTATCCTCTCGGTAATCTCATATGGGCCGATAAAACGCAGATCCAATTTGCCTTTCCGACCAAATCTGAGGACTTTTCTCCATGGTGATACTTTCAGAAACACTTTATCACCTACTTGGAACTCAATCTCTTTCCTTTTCAAATCCGAATAGGACTTTTGTCTATCTGAGGCAGCTTTTAGACATTCACGGATCACTTTTACCTTCTCTTCAGTTTCTCTAACTAAATCGACCCCGTGAATATGATTCTCTCTAAGTTCTATCCAATACAGGGGCGTTCGGCACTTACGCCCATACAGTGCCTCATAAGGCGCCATCTTCAAACTCGACTAAAAGCTGTTATTGTAGGCAAATTCCACCAACGGTAAGTATTTCTCCCAATTACCATGGAATTCCAAAATACAACATCGAAGCATGTCCTCAAGTATCTATATTACTCTCTCCGATTGCCCATCGGTTTGCGGATGGAAAGCTGTACTGAAGCTCAATTTTGAGCCTAAGGCCTCTTACAACTATTTCCAAAATCATGACGTAAATCTTGGATCTCTATATGAAATAATTGACAATGGTACTCTGTGAAGTCTTACTATTTCTGTCACGTACAAATCCGCCAACTTATCGAGCGAGTAGTCGACCCGTACTGGTATGAAATGGGCTGACTTCGTGAGTCTATCCACTATGACACATACGTCATCTTTCTTTTTCGGTGTCAATGGTAAACCCGTCACAAAGTCCATAGTAATACGGTCCTATTTCCACTCGGGAACCATAATAGGCTGAAGTAGACCGGAAGGTACTTGATGTTCAGCCTTCACTTGTTGACAAATTAGGCATCTCGAAACAAACTCAGAAATGTCTTTCTTCATACACGACCACCTATACCATTTCCTCAAATCATTATACATCTTCGTGCTGCCTGGATGTACAGTCAAACATCCACTGTGAGCTTCATGTTGAATCTTCTGAATAAGTTCATCATCTTTGGGTACACAGACCCTATCGCAAAACATCAAACATCCATCAGGACTTATCCAAAAGTCTGACTCAACGTTTGACTCACATTGAACTCTTTTAGCTTGTAGATCATTGTCGCCTTTCAGGGCTTCATAAATCTCTTGGAGAAACATTGGTCTAACCCTCAACTTGGCTAGAATATAACCATCATCTGACAAAGCTATCCATGTAATCATGATCTCAGCGCAAACAAGGATTTCCTACTCAAGGCGTCGGCGACTACATTTGTCTTTCCCGGATGGTAGTCAATTACTAACTCGTAATCTTTTATCAACTCTAACCATCTCCGCTGCCTAAGGTTCAACTCTTTTTGAGTCATCAAGTACTTTAGGCTCTTATGATCACTGAACACCCGACATCTCTCACCATACAAATGGTGTCTCCAAATCTTTAGTGCAAAAACAATTGCGGCTAACTCCAAATCGTGAGTCGGGTAATTCTTCTCGTGCGATTTTAATTGTCTAGAGGCATATGCTATCACCTTGCCCTCTTGTATGAGTACACAACGTAACCCATTCACTGTAAACCACGAATTCCTTTCCCAGCTCGGGTTGTACTAGGACTGGAGCCTCTGTCAACAATGCCTTCAATCTCTCGAAACTCTGTTGGCACTTTTTTGTCCATTCAAACTTTACATCCTTTTGTAGCAACCTCGTCATCGGAGTACCTATCATGGAAAATCCCTTGACAAAACGTCTATAGTAGCCGGCTAGGCCCAGAAAACTCCTAACCTTGGTTACATTCCTTGGTGGCTTCCATTCTACAATTACTGAGATCTTACTCGGGTCGACTCTGATTCCATCTCTCGAGATAATGTGCCCCAAAAATCGAACTTCCTTAAGCCAGAATTCACTTTTACTAAACTTAGCATATAATTGTTTATCCCTCAAAATTTGCAGAACCGTTCTCAAATGCATAACGTGCTCGTCCTCATCCCGAGAGTAGATCAATATATCATCGATAAAGACTACCACAAATTTATCCAAATACGGCCGAAAGATACAATTCATCAAATCCATGAAAACTGCAGGGGTATTTGTTAAACCAAAAGGCATGACCAAAAATTCATAGTGGCCATACCTTATCCGAAATGCAGTTTTCGATACATCCGAGTCCTTGACTCTCAACTGATAATATCCAGACCTTAAGTCTATCTTGGAAAACACCATGGCTCCCTTCAATTGCTTCAATAAATCATCAATTCTTGGCAACGGGTACTTGTTCTTCACAGTTACCTTACTGAGTTGCCGATAATCTATACATAACCTCATGGAACCATCTTTCTTCTTCATAAATAATACAAGAGCACCCCACAAAGAATAACTCGGTCTTGCGAAGCCTTTATCCGTTAACTCTTGCAATTGTACCTTCAGTTGTTTTAGCTCGGTAGGAGCCATTCTGTATGGAGCAATAGAAATAGGGGTAGCACCAGGAGCTAGCTCAATCCCAAATTCAATCTCTCTAACTGGAGGTAGCCCTGGCAATTCCTCTGGGAAAACATCTGGATGATCACATACTATGGGCACCGATTCAATTCTTAACTCAGCCTCTCTAGCATTCATCACAAAGGCAAGGTAAGCTTCGTACCCCTTTCTTAGATATTTTTGAGTCAACAAGGAAGATATCACAACTGGCAATCCGTCTCGCTTATCTGATTCAACACGAATAAGATCTCCACTTTCACATTTTAACTCAACAAACTTCCTTCTACAGTTCACTATCACATCATGAATAGTTAACCAATCCATCCCAAGGATGACATCAAATTCATCAAACGGCAATAGCATGAGATTAGCAGGAAAACAATGACCCCTAATCATCAAAGGGCAACTTTGCATACTCTATCGACCAACACACATTTGCCTAGGGGATTTGACACTCTTATCACAATTTCAGTAGACTCTACAGGCATACTTATGCTAGAGACTAATTTCATACAAATATACTAGTGGGTAGACCCCGGATCAATTAAAGCTACAACATGAGTATCATAGAGAGAAAATGTACCCGTGATCACGTCGGGGGAGGGCGCCTCTTCACGAGCACGAATGGCATATGTTCTCACCGATGCTCTACCCTCAACTCTTGTAGTCTGCTCTCTAAATGAATTCTTGCTACTCATCTCATTTCCTGAGTTTCTCTGTGGTCTTCCCCTAGCAGTACTTCCCGGTCTTGCATTCTGAGGCTTCTCTTTCTCACCCACCTTGGGGAAATCTCTGATAAAATGGTCTAAAGATCCACACTTGAAACAAGCGTTTGCTAGACACTCACTGGGATGACGTCTGCCACACTGCGGGCATTTCGGTCTACTCGGTCAAGCGTTGCCAACACTAGCGACCGAAGTAGTCTGAGCCTTAGACCCCGGGTACTATCTACCTTTACTTCTGTTTGAAAACCCAGCTGAAGTAGCTGACTGAACAGTAAACTCTCTTGACTTCTTGGACGAGGATTGGAATGACTTGCCTAACTGTCTCTTCTTCGAGTCGCGAGACTCAATTTCAGCTTTCTTTTTCTCTTTGACTAGTTCCTCAGCCTTACAGGCTCGATCTACCAGCACCATAAACTATTTTAGTTCGAGGACACCAACAAACAAACGAACATCCTAATTTAACCTATCCTTGAATCTTTTGCAAATGATGGCTTCTATCGATACGCACTCTCGAGTGTATTTACTAAGCCTTACGAACTCACGCTCATATTCAGCCACCGTCATTCACCTTGCTTTAGCTCCAAGAACTCCTTTGTTTTCTGGTCGATGAACCTTTGACTAATGTACTTCTTCCGAAATTCCTCTTGGAAGAATTCCCAGTTAACTCTCTCCCTTGGTACCACCGACACAAGGGTGTTCCACCACTGATAGGCTGAATCTCTCAAGAGAGATACCGCACATTTTATGCACTCTTCAGGCGTGCATGAAAACTCATCGAATACCCTGATGGTATTCTCAAGCCAGAATTCTGCCCTCTCCGGATCATCATCCTTACTAGCCCAAAATTCCTTGGCTCCTTATTTTCGGATCTTATCGATCGGAGGCCTTTCTCTTTTTACTACCTCTACCACCTGAGGAGCTACAAGAGTGGGCTGAGGAATAGGTGGGGGTGGAGGGGGTTGAGCATTAGGATTTGCTCGAATATACTCGGTGTACCAATTGCTTATCATATGGAGAAAGGCTTCTCGAGCCTCTTCTCCCTGACCCAAAGTCTCGAGTCTACTCTCTACTGGCACGGTCCCTTGCGCAGGAGCTGGCGCATTACTTGCAGCATCATCGGCTGCCGTTCAATCGGGATCCATTTACCATATAAAAACACAATTCAAATCGTCAGGAGTCATCACACTATCATTATATTAATACTCATGCATATGGCATGTATAGCTAGACTCATACTTACGTTACGTTAGTCTGAGAATTGACTAAATCGTAGCTCTGATACCATTAAATGTAACACCCCTTACCCGTGTTCAAAGTCGAAATCGGATACGAGGTATTACTGAACTCAACTTGCTTAAACATATAACATCGGGCCATAAAATTTTGTTTCAACTTAAGACTTTTCATTCATACTCATAATGTCACTATTATGGGCCTACGAGACCCAAAACTTACATACGGAATGGTTTGGGACTAAACTGAAAACTTTCGCACGCTTAGAAAATTTCAGGTTAAAACAGGGCTACACGCCCGTGTGGAGGAAGGGACATGCCCGTGTGGCACATCACAAGCCCGTGTTCCACACCCGTGTGGAATTATTTCTCAATTCAAACCTACAGGGGTTTTCACACGGCCGGACACACGCCCGTGTCCCTGGCCCGTGTCCCTCACACGGCCTCGACACGCCCGTGTCTTAGCCCATGTGCCAAGAACCATGGCATTCTGTTTATGACGTCATCGCCTCACTATAGTCACACGGCCAAGGCACACGCCCGTGTACTTAGTCTGTGTGTCCAACTAAATTCCTAATTTCAGGTGCAGACTTCACACGGCCTGAGCACACGCCCATGTCCGTGGCCATGCCTCCCACACGGCTAAGACACACGGCCGTATCTCTGCCCATCTGTTTACTACTGAACATACTGACTTGCAAACCTAGCATGGAAGGGGACACACGGCCAATCAACACGTCCATGGGGCTGACCGTGTGTCACACACGGCCTAGACACACGCCCGCGTGTCTACCTTTGTGGACATTTGAAAGGCTATCTACCTAGCCAAATGCCACCCTACACAGTAACCAAACTTACACCAATTTAATCCAACATGTATCGGAACTATAAAGCACTTCTAAAGACTAAAAATCAAGACATCCATACAAGCATACACTTAATGAATTCCATCATCAGTGAATATATATAAACTTGTCAAGTATTGGCCCAATTCCAAATGACCACTGACAAAATGAATTTGATAACATAAATAGCCAACATTTTGGCTAACAAATATGACATAACAAAATGACCAAGTCCTATACATGCCATGCTCAAAATGAATCTAACTTGGCTATACCAAAAAGTAGTCGATAGTGTGATTTCTGAACTCCAACGTTCCGCAAATTCTCGAGCTAACTTGGCAATGCTACAAGGAAAAGGGAAATGAGAGGGGTAAGCATAAAGCTTACTAAGTTTGCATGAAATAAATAGCAACATAAAGCTCGTAATGTCATCCATCCATTGCATTGAATAAAAACACAAGTCTTAAGATCATTTGCATAACTTACTCATACTTACTCTTACCGACTACATATCATGCCACATATCGTAAACCATTCTCCTGAATTTCTCACATATACCTGTATCACTTCATCACATAGTCTTAGCAATAATCTCATCTCTATCATAAGCTTAACTATTTACCCCATTGAATCACTTGGGATATTCAAGGATACATGATCATCCTCATTCACATAATTATGACGCCAATGCCACATCCCAGATGTGGTCTTACGTGGGGTCACTTCTAGATGCCGATGCCATATCCCAGATATGGTCTTACACGTTTCTCTTATTCAATGCCGATGCCATATCCCAGATATGGTCTTATACTGGTTTTCAATTTGGTGACAAGGCCATGTCCTGGACATGGTCTTATACGGGACTTTACCCATCTCAAGTCTTGATGGTATTATTCTCTCATTTTTTTAAGTCCAACCGGGACTTCAACATCACAATTCTCATCATTTTCTCACACAACACCATTATTCAAATTCATAGGCATATCATACATCTTCACAAATATCAAATATATTAAGTCATACTAACATGGCGTTGAACTTATTACACGCAAACTTACCTCGATTTCAAAATAGGCTAGATTGTCGATCTAGTCTGATACTTTGCCCTTTCCTCAGTCGAGGTTAATTCTTCACTCTTCTTGATATATAATAACAATTTAGCTCATTTAATTGCCACATTAGTAAATACATTTCAATAATCATAATTTTGGCAAAATTACCATTTTGCCCTTAAGCTTTCATAAAATGACCATTTTACCCCTAGGCTCGAAAATCAATTCTAATCAAATTTATTTCTTTAACGAGCCTAGGTGAACATTTATTACTCTTATGGCAGCCATGATTACTCATTATTTCACACATTTACCACATATTTTATAACCTTTACAAAAAGGTCCTTTTCGGTGTTTTCATGGTAACACCTTTCACAAAAGTTGTTTATTTAACATCTATGACTCATTTTCTTCCATAAAAATGCAGTAAACAACTTAAAAGCTCACATGGCAAAACTCTAAACCTTCAACCATTTTGCAAGATAGTCCCCTCTTTAGCTAGCTTAAGCTTTAGGGGTTCCAAAAGTACAAACATTATCAAAAAATGATCACTAAAACACTTACTTGTAAGGAGAAGAGTTTGCTGAAATTTTTGAGCTTTCAAACCCCTATTTGCTGCTAATTTTCGATGGAGGAGTGAAGGAGAAAAGATGATAAGATGATATCTTTTCTTTCTTTATTTTAATATATCTAGTCAATTAAGTCACCTAATCTCCACCAACTTGACCAAATTTCTAATTCTTTGTCCCTATGGCTGGCCAACACCCTATACAAGGCCTAATTGCACAATAAGGACCTCCAATTAATATTCTATAGCTATTAGGCACCTTTAGCTTGTAAAATAGAACTTTCGCATTTTATGCAATTTAGTCCTTTTCTGCAATTAAGCATGAAATCGCTAGAATTAAAGCGCCAAAATTTTCATGCACATATATAATCATGATCTAACTCATAAAATAACACAAAAAAAATTTCTTCATCTTCGGATTAGTGGTTTCAAAACCACTGTTCTGACTAGCCCCTAAATTGGGCTATTATAATGTCTGGGACATGGCATCGACATCTATATACGATCTCGTATAAGACTATATCTGGGATATGGCATCAACATTGAGATATGAGATCCCGTGTAAGACCATATTTGGGATATGGCATCGGCATCAAGAGGTGATCCCCTGTAAGACCATATCTGGGATATGGCATTGGCATCGTGATACATGTATGATGAGATTGAGTATCCTCCCATATTCTGAGTAGTTCAATGGGCAAAGAGCTAAGTTTATGTAAAGATGAAAAAGAGCTAAGCCTATGTTTAAAGAGTATAAAAGTGCTAAATTTATGTGATGAAGTGATACAGGTACCCATGAGCAATTTACGAGAAATGCATGCAATATGTGCTGTGTAATTTGGTAAGGGTATACATGAGTAAGTTATGTTGAAGTATTTGAGAATTTGTGTATCTTTTGATGAGATAAATGGATGTTACTATAAGTCTCAATGTTGCTATTTATTTCATGCAAACTTACTACGCTATATGCTTACCCCTTTCTTTTCCCTTTTCCTTGTAGTATCGCCAAGCTAGCTCGGGGATCGTAGGACGTCGTAATTCGGTTCACACTATCAACTATTCTTTTGGTATAGTAAAGTTGACTTATTTTGAGTATGGCATGTATAGGAACTTGGTCATTTTGATATGTCATAATTTTTAGCCAAAGCATTGTCTATATTTGCCACTTATTCATTTTGTAAATGGCCATTGGAAATTGGCCAATACCTGTTAAGTTTTATATATAACCAATGATGATGATATTCATGAAGTGCAAGTTCATGCTATTGATCGAGTAAAATGAGAAGTGTATGCATGATTAATTAGTGATTCTTTATAGTGTATTATAGCTATGTTATGTGCTTCTTGTGGTGGTATAAGTGTGCTTGTTTCAGGGTGGCAATAGGCTTAGTAAATAGCCTTCTAATTGTCTACACGGGTAGACACACGGGCGTGTGTCTAGGCCGTGTGTGACACACAGTCAGCCCCATGGGTGTGTTGATAGGTCGTGTGTCCCCTACATCAAATTTGCGAAAATTCAATTCGTCACACGGGCCAGCACACGGGCGTGTGACTAGGTCGTGTGCCCTTAAGTGTTTGCTGATGTCATAAACAGAATACCAAGGTTTTCACACACGGGTGAGGACACGGGCGTGTCTAGGCCGTGTGAGGGACACAGGCCATAGACATGGGCGTGTGCTAGGCCATGTGAAAACCTCTGTAGGTTTAAAATGAAAATAAATTCCACACGGGCTGAGAACACGGGCGTGTGTGACCACACGGCCCGCCCACACGGGCATGTTCCATTTCACACGGGCGTGTAGCCCAGTTTTAAGCAAAAAATTTCTAAGTGCGTAAAAGTTTTCGGTTTGGTTCCGAACCATTCCGTTTGTATGTTTAAGGTCTCATAGACCCATAATAAGGACGTTATGAGTATGAATGCAAAAGTTTTAAGTTGAAACAAAATTTTATGGCCCGATGTTATGTGTTTAAGCAAGTTAAGTTTGGTAATGCCTCGTATCCGGTTCCGACATTAAACACGGGTAAGAGGTGTTACAATTAATGGTATCAGAGCTACGGTTTATTCAATTCTCGGACTAACGTAGCATATGCATGAGTCTAGCTATACAAGCCATACGTATGAGTATTTACTTAATGATAGTGTGACGACTCTTGACGATTTAAATTATGTTTTCATATAGTAAATGGATCCCGATAGAGCTGTGGCGGATGATGTAGAAAGTAATGCGTCGGCTCCCGCTCAAGGGACGGTGCAGACTGAGAATGAGAATAGACCAACTACTGTAAGCCAGATAGGAGGAGTAGAGGCTAGGGAAGCCTTTCTCCTCATGATGAATGCATGGTATACAGAGTTCATTCATATAAACCCGAATACGCAACCCCCTCCACCCCTACCTATTCCACAGCCTACCACTGTAGCTCCCAAAGTGGTAGAAGTGGTAAGGAGAGAAAAACCTCCTGTTGATAGAATCCAGAAACAAGGAGCAGAGGAATTTTGAGCTAGTAAGGATGATGATCCGGAAAGAGCAGAATTTTAGCTTGAAAATACCATCAGGGTATTTGATGAATTCTCTTGCACATCTGAAGAGTGCATGAAATGTGTGGTGTCTGTCTTAAGAGATTTTGCTTATCAATGGTGGAACACCCTTGTGTCGATTGTACCAAGGGAAAGGATTACATGGGAGTTTTTCCAAGAAGAGTTTCGAAAGAAGTACATTAGCCAAAGGTTTATCGACCAGAAAAGAAAGGAATTTCTTAAATTGAAATAAGGTAGAATGACAGTAACCGAATATGAGCATGAGTTTGTAAGGCTCAGCAAATACGCTCAAGAGTGTTATCCTCTGAAGCCATTATGTGAAAAAGGTTTGAGGACGGATTAAATGAAGATATCTGATTATTTGTAGGTGTCCTGGAATTGAAGGAATTTGTTGTGCTAGTGGACAGGGCTTGCAAAGCCGATGAGTTGGTTAAAGAGAAAAGAAAAGCTGAAATGGAGTCTCATGACTCAAGAAAGAGACAACTGAACAAGTCATTTCAATCCTCATCCAAGAAGTCAAGAGATTTCACTACTCGATCAGCTACTTCAGCTGGGTTTTTCGAATAGAAGTAAGGGCAAACAGTACTCGAGGTGTAAAGCCCAGACCACTTAAGTTGCTAGGGTTGGGAATGCTCTACCAAATAGACTGGAATGTCCACGGTGTGGCAGACGTCACCCCGGTGAGTGCCAAGCACATGAGAGAGCCTGTTTTAAATGTGGATCCCAATATCATTTTATTAGAGAGTGCCCCGAGATGGTCGAAAAAGAGAAAATTCAGAGTGCAAGATCGGGAAGCACTACTAGAGGGAGACAACAGAGAAACCCCGGAAGTGGAATGAGTAGTAAGAGTACACCCAGAGAACAGGCTGCAAGATCTGAGGGTAGAGCACCTGCAAGGACTTATGCCATTCGCGCTCGCGAAGAGGCGTCATCCCCTGATGTAATTACAGGTACACTTTCTCTCTATGATACTAATGTTGTTGCTTTAATTGATCCGGGATCTACCCACTTATATATTTGCATGAAATTAGTATCTAGTATGAGCATGCCTGTAGAGTCTACAAAATTCATGATAAAAGTGTCCAATCCCTTAGGCAAATGTGTATTAGTTGATAAGGTACACAAACATTGCCCATTGATGATTAGAGGTCATTATTTTAAGGCGAATCTTATGCTATTGCCATTAGATGAATTCGATATAATTCTTGGTATGGACTGGTTAACCGCTCATGATGTGACAGTAAATTATGGAAAGAAATACATTGAATTGAGATGTGAAAATGGGGACACTCTTCGTGTTGAATCAGATGAACAGGACAGATCGCCTGTAGTGATTTCTCATATGTCTGCCCAGAAATATGTAAGAAAGGGATATGAAGCATATCTTGCCTTTGTGATGAATGCCAAAGAAACTGAGCTAAGAATTGAATCAGTGCCGATAGTATGTGAGTATCCAGATGTATTTCTAGAAGAATTGCCAGGGTTTCCCCCGGTTAGAGAGGTTGAATTTGGCATTGAGTTAGCCCCTGGTACTGCACCTATATCGATTGCTCCGTACAAAATGGCTCCAACTGAGTTGAAAGAATTGAAGGCACAGTTACAAGAGTTGACAGACAAAGGCTTTGCACGACCGAGTTATTCTCCGTGGGGTGCTCCGGTATTATTTGTGAAAAAGAAAGATGATTCCATGAGATTGTGTATAGATTATCGACAGCTTAATAAGGTGACCGTGAAGAACAAGTACCCATTACCAAGGATCGATGATTTGTTTGATCAATTGAGAGGAGCCACTATGTTTTCCAAGATAGACTTGAGATCCGGATATTACCAGTGAGGGTTAAAGACACAGATGTGTCAAAAACTGCATTTCAGACAAGGTATGGTCACTATGAGTTTTTAGTCATGCCTTTCGGTTTAACAAATGCCCCTACTGTGTTTATGGATTTAATGAACCGCATCTTTCGGCCATATTTGGATAATTTTTTTGTGGTTTTTATTGATGACATACTGATTTATTCTTGTGATGAGAATGAGGATGCTGAACACTTAAGGACGGTTTTGCAAATTTTGCGAGAAAATTAGTTGTATGCCAAGTTTAGTAAAAGCAAGTTTTGGCTCAAGGAAGTTGGATTTTTAGGGCACATTGTCTCTGGAGATGGAATCCGAGTTGACTCGGGCAAGATTTCAGCTATTGTCGATTGGAAATCACCGAGAAACGTATCAGAGGCTAGGAGTTTTCTGGGCCTAGCTGGCTATTACAGACGGTTCATCAAGGGATTTTCTATGATAGCCATTTTGATGATGAGGCTATTACAGATAGATGTAAAGTTTGAATGGACAGAGAAGTGCCAATAGAGTTTCGAGAAATTAAAGGCATTGTTGACTGAGGCTCCAGTTCAAGTGCAACCTAAACTAGGAAAAGAATTTGTGATTTATAGTGATGTATCCTTGAATGGATTGGGCTGTGTGCTTATGAAAGAGGGAAAAGTGATAGCATATGCCTCTAAACAGTTAAAGCCGCATGAAAAGAATTACTCGACACATGATTTAGAGTTGGCTGCCATTGTGTTTGCATTAAAAATATGGAGACACCATTTGTATGGTGAAAAATGTTGGATATTCACCGATCATAGGAGCCTAAAGTACTTGACGACTTAAAAGGAGTTGAATTTAAGGCAACGAAGATGGTTAGAGCTGATAAAGGACTATGAACTAGTGATTGATTACCATCCGAGAAAGGCAAATGTGGTCGTCGATGCCTTGAGCAGGAAATCTTTGTTTGCATTGAGGGCTATGAGTACACGGATGACTTTGTTAAGTGATAGTTCTATTCTAGCTGAATTGAGGGCTAGACTGATGTTCCTTCAAGAGATTTATGAGGATCAGAAAGATGATAGTGACTTGCAAGCCAAAAGAGTTTAGTGTGAGTCGGGTGTTGAGTCCGACTTTCGGATTAATTCTGATGGATGCTTGATGTTCCGGGATAGAGTCTGTGTACCAAAAGATGATGAGCTAATTCAGAAAATTTTACACGAGGCACATAGTAGATGTTTATCTGTACATCCAGGCAGCACAAAAATGTATAATGACTTTAAGAAATGGTATTGGTGGCCGAGTATGAAGAAATATATTTCTAAGTTTATAATGAAATGTTTGATTTGTTAGCAAGTGAAGGCTGAACACCAAGTACCTTCGGTTTTACTTCAACCTATTATGGTTCCCGAGTGGAAATGGGACCTTATTACCATGGACTTTGTAACCGGTTTGCCGTTAACACCGAGCAAGAAAGATGTTGTATGGGTAGTGGTAGATAGACTTACAAAGTCAGCCCATTTTATACTGGTACATGTTGATTATTCACTTGATAAGTTGGCAGACTTGTATGTTTCAAAGATTGTAAGACTTCATGGAGTGCCTTTGTCGATTATATCGGATAGAGATCCGAGATTTTACCTCCCGATTTTGGAAGAAGTTGCAAGAAACATTGGGCACAAAGCTGAGTTTTAGTACGGCTTTTCACCCACAAACTGACGGAAAGTCGGAGAGATTAATACAGATACTTGAGGATATGCTCCGGTGTTGTGTCCTTGAGTTTCAGGGTAGCTGGGAAAAGTACTTACCGTTGGTAGAGTTTGCCTATAATAATAGTTTTTAGTCGAGTTTGAGAATGGCGCCTTATGAGGCTTTGTATGGGCGTAAGTGCCGAACACCTTTGTATTGGACAGAACTCAAAGAAAATCAGATTCACGGGGTCGATCTGGTTAGAGAAATCGAAGAGAAGGTAAAGATAATTCGTGATTGTTTAAAAGCTGCTTCGGATAGACAAAAGTCCTACTCGAACTTAAAACGGAAAGAGATCGAATTTCAAGTGGGTGATAAGGTATTCTTGAAAGTGTCACCATGGAAGAAAGTTCTCAAATTTGGCCGGAAAGCCAAATTGAGTCTGCGTTTTAGCGGACCATATGAAATTACCGAGAGGATAGGACCTGTAGCTTATCGTTTGGCTTTGCCTTCCAAGTTGGAAAGGATTCATTATGTATTCCATGTGTCTATGTTGCGACGATACTGATCAGATCCTTCGCATGTGATTACATCGAAAGAGGTTGAATACCGATCAGAACCTTCGCATGTGATTACACCGACAGAGGTTGAAATTCAACCCGACATGACTTATGGCGAAGAACCGGTTAAAATTTTGGCACGAGAAGTCAAACAGTTAAGAAATAAAAGTATAGCCCTTGTGAAAGTGTTATGGCAAAGACATGGGGTAGAAGAGGCTACATGGGAACTCGAGGAGGCTATGAGAAACCATTACCCAAACCTTTTTACCGTTAATTTTTTTTGGGAACGAAAATCCCTAAGAGGGAGAATTGTAACAGCCCGATTTAGGGCCTAGTCGGAATAGTGGTTGCGAGACCAAAAATCCGAGGTAGAAATATGTGTTTTATGATTTTTGTAAGGCTTTTGATATGTTTGCATTATTGTGTGAAAATTTCATGAGAAAATCTTATTAATTAATGATCAATTTGTCCATTAGGACTAAATTGCAAAAATTAGAAAATATGAGATTCTAGAAGATTCAAGTATGAAATAGCATTAGAAAAATTATTAGAGGTCCTTATTTGGCAATTAAACCATTATATGTCAAGATGGACAAAAATAGACATGGGAAGGAAAAATCTCAAGGAAGGGCCTTAAGGGCATTTTTGTCATTTGGTTAATAAAAGAATTAAAAGGGAAAAATAAGTAAAAAATGGTGTCCATCTTCTCTAAGCTTGGCTGAAAATCACAAGAGCACCATAGCTAGGGTTTCTTCAACTTCCAAACTTGATAGTAAGTGCATCCTAGCCCCATTTTTAATGTTCTTCGTATTTTTGAGATCCTCGTATCTCGATTTAGCTATTTCTAGCTATATTTTGAGCTAGGGCTTGAGTTCAAAAATTTACCCATGTATGACATGCATGTATTTTGATGATTTATGGAAGAATATGAAAGTTTGAGGTATGATAAACATCTTTTTCTAAGTAATTTTCATGAAAAATGCATAAAAAGGACCAAATTGTAAAAGTCATGAAAATGGTCATACATGAGCAAAATAGTGGAAATTGGGGGCTGTTGTAGTTAATAAAATGATTCGGCTAGGCTTAAAATACAAGGAAGTTGAATAAAAATCATTTTACGAGCCTAGGGGCAAAAGTGTAATTATGTAAAAGTTTAGGGGCAAAATCGTAATTTTGCCAAAATATGATTCATGGGTTAATTTAGTCAATGTGAATATTAAACGAATGAAAATTGTTATTATAGATCAAGAAACACAAAGCCCAGACCGAAACCGAGGCAAGAACAAGGTGTTGGACTAAATCGAATACCTACACACATTTTGAGTACCGAGGTAAGTTTGTGTGAAATTAAAGCTACATAATGTTATAATGTTTTTAATTACTTTATATTATGAGAAATATATATATATTATTTCCATGAAATTGACTAATGATGCCCAATGAGAATATGATGAGAATATGTTAAGTTCAAGTCCCAGTTGAACATTTCGGAATAACAAGGATACCTATGTCACAACATGAGATAAGGAAGGTCCCGTATAAGACCATGTCTGGGACATGGTATCGGCACCGAATGTAGGTCCCATGTAAGACCATGTCTAGGACATGGCATCGGCACCGAATGTAGGTCCCATATAAGACCAAGTCTGGGACATGGCATCGGCACCGAATAAGGAAGGTCCCGTGTAAGACCATGTCTGGGACATGGCCTCGGCACCAAAGGAAGATCTCGTGTAAGACCATGCCTAGGACATGGCATCGACATCTATATACGATCTCGTATAAGACCATATCTGGGATATGGCATCGACATTGAGATATGAGATCCCGTGTAAGACCATATCTGGGATATGGCATCGACATCAAGAGGTGATCCCATGTAAGACCATATCTGGGATATGACATTGGCATCGTGATACATGTATGATGAGATTGAGTATCCTTCGATATTCCGAGTAGTTCAACGGGAAAAGAGCTAAGTTTATGTAAAGATGACAAAGAGCTAAGCCTATGTTTAAAGAGTATAAAAGTGCTAAAGTTATGTGATGAAGTGATACAGGTACCCATGAGTAATTTACGAGAAATGCATGCAATATGTGATATGTAATTTGGTAAGGGTATACATGAGTAAGTTATGTTGAAATATTTGAGAACTTGTGTATCTTTTGATGAGATAAATGGATGTTATTATAAGTCTCAATGTTGCTATTTATTTCATGCAAACTTACTAAGCTATATGCTTACCCCTTTCTTTTCCCTTTTCCTTGTAGTATCGTCAAGCTAGCTCGGGGGATCGTAGGACGTCGGAGTTCGAATCACAATATCAACTATTCTTTTGGTATAGTAAAGTTGACTTATTTTGAGTATGGCATGTATAGGAACTTGGTCATTTTGATATGTCATAATTGTTAGCCAAAGTGTTGTCTATATTTTCCACTTATTCAGTTTGTAAATGGCCATTGGAAATTGGCCAACACCTATTAAGTTTTATATATAACCAATGATGACGATATTCATGAAGTGCAAGTTCATGCTATTGATCGAGTAAAATGAGAAGTGTATG
The DNA here is from genome assembly GCA_025698515.1 of Gossypium sturtianum. Taxonomy (NCBI): domain Eukaryota; kingdom Viridiplantae; phylum Streptophyta; class Magnoliopsida; order Malvales; family Malvaceae; genus Gossypium; species Gossypium sturtianum. The sequence goes on along the minus strand of CM046947.1, from coordinate 68,389,677 downwards.
CATGATTAATTAGTGATTCTTTATAGTGTACTATAGCTATGTTATGTGTTGCTTGTGGTGGTATAAGTGTGTTTGTTTCAGGGTGGCAATAGGCTTGGTAAATAGCCTTCTAATTGTCCACTCGGGTAGACACATGGGCGTGTGTCTAGGCCGTGTGTGACACACGGTCAGCCCCATGGGTGTGTTGATAGGCTGTGTGTCCCCTGCATCAAATTTGTAAAAATTCAATTCATCACACGGGCGTGTGACTAGGCCGTGTGCCCTTAAGTGTTTGCTGACGTCATAAACAAAATACCAAGGTTTTCACACACGGGTGAGGACACGGGCGTGTCTAGGTCGTGTGAGGGACACGAGCCATAGACACGGGCGTGTGCCAGGCCGTGTGAAAACCCCTGTAGGTTTGAAATGAAAATAAATTCCACACGGGCTTAGAACATGGGCGTGTGTGACCACACGACCCACCCACACGGGCGTGTTCCATTTCACACGGGCGTGTAGCCCTGTTTTAAGCAAAAATTTTCTAAGTGCGTAAAAGTTTCTGGTTTGGTTCCGAACCATTCCATTTGTATGTTTAGGGCCTTGTAGACCCATAATAAGGACGTTATGAGTATGAATGTAAAAGTTTTAAGTTGAAACAAAATTTTATGGCCCGATGTTGTGTGTTTAAGCAAGTTAAGTTTGGTAATGCCTCGTATCTGGTTTCGACGTTGAACACGGGTAAGGGGTGTTACATAGTCCTTGTGCCGTGCCCATCTTGTTGGTGCCGAAGAAAGACGAAACGTGGCGAATGTGTATGGACTGTCGAGTCGTGAACAAGATTACCATTAAGTACCGGCATCCGATACCTCACTTAGACGACATGCTTGACGAACTAAGTGGTGGCAAATTATTTTTGAAGATCGATTTGAAGAGTGGTTACCATCAGATTTGCATGCGAGAAGGCTGACAAATGGAAGACGGCCTTCAAAACTAAGCACAGTTTGTATTAGTGGTTGGTCATGCCGTTTGGCCTAACCAATTCTCCTAGTACCTTTATAAGGTTAATGAACTATGTCTTAAGATCATTCATTGGTAATTTTTGTGTTGTGTATTTTGATGACATTCTCATATATAGCGAATCATTGGAAGAGCATATATTACACCTCAAGTCTGTTTTGGAGGTTCTTCGAAAGGAGACCCTTTATGCTAACCTTAAAAAGTGTACGTTTTGTTCTGACAAGGTTATTTTTCTAGGTTTCGTGGTCATCTCGGAAGGTTTAGAAGTGGACCAAGAGAAGATAAAAGCTATTCAAGAGTGGCCGTGACCTATGAGTATCAGCCAAGTTCGAAGCTTCCATGGTTTGGCTAGCTTCTATAGGCGTTTCATGCCCAACTTAAGCACTATAGCCGCGCCTTTGACGAGTGTAATCAAGAAGAACTCAACTTTCTATTGGGCTGATGAGCAAGAGAAGTCTTTCATTGAGATTAAGAATTGTCATACAAAATCTCCATTATTAGCATTACATGATTTTTCTAAAACTTTTGAGATTGAATGTGATGCATCACGTGTTGGAATCGGGGCTGTGCTTACTCAAGATAGAAGGCCTATTGCGTATTTCAGTGAGAAGCTCAATGGAGTCGTACTTAACTATCCTATCTACGATAAAGAAATGTACGCACTCATCCGAGCTCTCGAGTCGTGGCAACACTACTTATGGCCAAAGGAGTTCATGATTCATTCCGATCACGAAGCGTTGAAACACATCAAGGGCCAACATAAGTTGAATAAGTGTCATGCAAAATGGGTCGAGTACTTCGAATCCTTTCCTTACGTTATCAAGTAAAAGAAAGGTAAAGATAATATTGTGGCTAACGCACTCTCGAGAAGGTATGCTTTATTATCGTCTCTTGATTCTAAATTGCTTGGATTCTTTTTATTGAAAGATTTGTAAGCTAATGACGATGATTTTGGTGAGATATTTGCTGCTTGTGAGAATGCTTCTGTTGAGAAGTTTTATAGGTACGAAGGCTTCCTTTTCAAGGAAGCAAAATTGTGCCTTCTGCAAAGTTCCATTCGAGACTTACTTGTGCACGAGGCGTACAGCTGGGGCCTTATGGGACATTTTGGTATAGGTAAGACCTTATCAACACTCCAAGAACACTTTTATTGGCCTAGGATGAGAAGGGATGTGGAACGAGTTTGCGAGCATTGCATAACGTGTAAGAAGGCTAAGTCTAAGATTTAACCAGACGACCTATACACTCCACTACCCATACCCGAAGCTCCTTAGATGGATATATCCATGGACTTTGTCCTCGGATTGCCGCGAACAAAAATGGGGAATGACTCTATCTATGTTGTAGTTGATAGGTTTTCTAATATGTCACATTTTATAGCATGTACAAAGACTGATGATGCCGTCCATATTGCTAATCTTTTCTTTAGGGAAATCGTTCGACTACATGGAATTCTGAGAACGATCGTGTCCGACCGTGATGCAAAGGTTTTGAGTCACTTCTGGAGATCATTGTGGGGGAAGCTCGAAAGTAAGCTACTATTTTCAACCACTTGTCACCCCCAAACGGATGGACAAATGGAGGTGGTTAATCGAGTTTTGAATACATTGTTCCGAGCCATCATCCGCAAAAACTTAAAGTCGTGGGAAGAATGCCTACCTCATATCGAGTTTGCATATAATCGTTCAGTCCATTTGGCTACTAAGTTTTCTCATTTTGAAATTATTTATGGTTTTAATATGTTAACTCCTTTAAGCTTTAGTGCCTTTACCTAACGACCAATTCATTCATGTAGATGCAAAGAAGAAGGCCGAGTATGTTAAGGAATTCAATCAAAAGGTTCGAGCCAATATCGAAGCAAGAACCAAGAGCTATGTTCAAAAAGCGAACAAAGGTTGAAAGCGAGTTGTTTTTGAACCCGGTGATTGGGTTTGGGTTCATATGCGCAAAAAACGTTTTCTAGTCCAACGTAGGTCTAAATTGTTGCCTCGAGGAGACGGACCTTTCCACATCCTAGAACGAATCAATGAAAATTCCTACCGACTTGACTTACCGGGTGAGTATAATATAAGTGCGAGTTTCAATGTTTCTGATTTATCTCCCTTCGATACGGGTTTCCACTTGAGGACAAGTTGCTTTGAAGAGGGGGGATGATACGATCACGCCCCGGAGTGCACCTAGCTCGAGCAAGGATCCATTGAAGCTGCCCAAGGCCCTATCACACAAGCTCGAGCCAGGCTATTTAAGGAGGCCATTTCAACCTTAGTCAATCAAGTATGGGGTGAAACGTTGGCCGGACATATTGAGAGAGCTTGGACCAGCTCAACAAGGACTCCTTGCAACCTCTTGCAAGTCGACCTCAGCTCACATTCAGCTCCACGAGCTTAGCTCAGCTCATTTCAGCTCGTTTGAGCTCATCCTTATTTCTTTGTAGCTCATTTGCTTATTTGCTGGAATAAACTAAGTGTCTACTATTAGAGAGTTAAATTTGTTTCACTCCTTTAATACATTTCTTAGCCATTACCGGCTCATTATATGTGTTTAATATGTTTTGTGTTAGCCGAATTAATGTGTCATGTTTTATGTCAATATTTAATTTGTCTTAGCTTAATTATGTGTTATTAATGTGTCTAAGTAAAGCATGAATATATTTTGTCATAATCCAGCCGAATTAAACTTGTCATGAATCAATTTAATGTGTTCATTGGATTTATGTGCAGCCAAATGCATGAAGGAGATTTAATGCAAGGTGCATGAATGGCCGGCTACAATGTAGGGAGAGATACGTGCATGGACGGCTTCAATGCATGGTGTGCTGATTATTTGGCTTCTCAAGTACCTTTTCGGCCAAAGGTTAGTTACACATTTAAGCTCCCAAGTTGGCCGGTTAGCTCTCCAAAGCTACTTGAATGCTTTCACACCAACCGAATTAATCCATTCACACAAGAGAGCTATTCGATTTTGTGCATTCACACATGGGTGGCCCTTCAAGTTCGGTGTTCACATTTCTAATGCCTATTGCACTCACCTAGCTGCCAATTTAATTCATCCATCCATTCAGCTGATCAAGGCAAAGCAATTAAGCTCATTTAAGCTCATGGCCGAACTTAGACATGCCCAATCAATTTCCAAATTCTTCCAAGTTCATTCAGCTGAATATCCTTCATCTAGAAGTTGTCTAGTGGCGTCCCAAAGGTTGAATATAAACATGGAATTCTTATGGTTTTGTTCTAGAACTTTTTAGCTCATTTAAAGCCGAAATACTTATTCATTAAGTCACTAATGCACCTATTTGGCTAGCCTTAGGTTTTTCCTATAAATACTTTGTTATTTGCTGTTTGTAGGGACTTTTTGCCAATTTGAATGAACATTGAGTTGTTTTTTAGGTTTTCCTCTCTCAAATTTCATTCGAGACTCAGTTTGACTTATCTGCTAGTCAATGGCGTCAACCTGATTCCTCTTCCGAACTTATCACTCTCATAGTGTGGCGTTCATCCAACCTTATACCTTAGGTTCTTACCTTGCTAGGTAACGGGTCAGGGTCCCCTATCTTCCATCATCGAACCACCTTAAGTTATATAAGCCCCGGGTCAGCACTCTTCTTAGTGTTGGTTCGTTATTAACACTTAAGTTCAATTTCCATCCCATCCAACTATCAACTATCCATTTTATTTTTTCTTTGTTAGCCGAACCTAAATCTACAAACACTTAGCCAATTCAAGCCTATTCTTCATTCTTATTTTCCATACTTAGCCAATATAAACATATTTCAAGTTTGGAAGGATACTTCCTCGTTCAATGATCGAGCATCTAAATGACTCAACTCAAGACACCGAGGCGAGATCGCATCACAAACTCTTACCAAACACAAAATTCATACAAATATATGAATGAGTCGATCCAGGATCAATCAATGCAACTACATTAGTGTCATAGAGAGAAAATGTACCGGTGATAACATCGGGTGACGACGCACCTTTGCGAGCGCGAATAGCGTAAGCTCTAGCAGGTGCTCTAGCCTTGGATCTCACAGCAGAGTCCTTTGTTGTTCCTCTACTACTATTCACATTTCCAACACTTCTAGGTGGTCTACCCTTGGCAACTGTATTACTCGGCCATGAAGTTTACAAATGTTGTTTATCTAACAACAAGCATGCATTTTCTATTATCAAACATCAAAATATTCATGTATTCATAAATGGAAAAACCCTAAACCTTTAACATTTTTGCAAATTAGTCCCTGGGCTAGCTAGATTAAGATGCAATGATCTCAAAAACATAGAAATCAATAAAAACGGAACAGAAATCACTTACCTAATAGCAAGATGAAGTAGCCGAACCAAGGAACCCTAAAATGGTTTCTTCTTCCTTCAATTTTGGTTAATGAAGATGATAATGGATGAAAATTTTGTGTTATTTTACTTATTTTAACTTTAATTTCTAAATACCAAAATTAACCTTTAAAATTAATTCAATTTACAACATTACCATGCCACTATCATCCACTATCTCTTAATTGGACTAATTTCTACATAAGGACCTCTACTTTAAGGTTCCATAGCTATTAGACACCTTTAGTTAATAAAACATCACTTTTGCACTTTACGTGATTTAGTCCTTTTTATAAAATTAAGCACTCAAACGATAAAATTTATTAACGAAAATTTCACACAATCATATTATCATGTTGTGGACACTAAAATAATAATAAAATAATTATTTTGACCTCTGATTTGTGGTCCCTAAACTACTGTTTCGATTTGACTAAAAATGGACTGTTACACAGGCCGTGTGGACATTCGAAATGGGATCACATGGTCGTGTCCCAGCCCGTGTCCGACCCCGTGTAACTCACTAACTTGGGTCACACGGCCTACCACACGCCCGTGTGACTAGCCCGTGTACCCTTCAAAATGGCCTCGCACGCCCGTGTGCTAGGCCGTGTGAAAACTGTAGGGTATACTGACTTATGCCACACAGCCAAGCGACACACCCGTGTGCTAGGCCGTGTGAAGCTACTGACTTGATTTCTAAATAAGTATCAGGGGACACACGGCTGTGTCACCTAGCTGTGTATCACACATGGCTGAGACACACGCCCGTTTCTCTGCCCATGTGGACAAAAATAGGCTATGTTTCAAGCCACATTTCTCACCCAAATTTGTATCAACCTAAAACATCAAATAAATTATGACCCTAACACCAATAAGCATTCAAACCAATAACAACCAAGTCCAAATCATCTATTACCAATACCAACAACCATAATGCTCCTAAACATCACAATTGGGCATTCAAAATCATACCAATATCACTTCCAAAAATCATCTAAATGGTCAAATGCATACATGAGACATTGTGCCTAAAACTTAGCATGAAATTTCAACTCAATTCCAACCATTTGGTACCAAAACACAATTTCACAATAGAGGCATTTCTATAGCAACTATACACCACATTTCACAAGACCATTTGTACATATATACAATTCAAAATATATGGCTACTTTACAAGCCAATTCAAATGGCCAAAACTCATCAAGACATATAGGTTACATTAGCCAAAAGACCTATACACGCCATATAACCCAAATACATAAATTTCAAAAGTACCAAAACAACGGCTGGATAGTGTGATGAGATCTCCGACTACTTCCAATCCGAGCAAGCTTCGAAATCATTATAAAACACGAAAAAGTAAACAGAGTAAGCTATTAAGCTTAGTAAGCTCATATGTCTAATAAGTACAACTTACCATTCATTCTCAATGTATGAAGCATAAACAAACAAATGTAAGTTTCAATCAAATTCAAAGATTATCACATAATCATAACCATGTTAGTCATGTATGAATACATCAACTATAAATTACTTGTCATACTTCTCACAAATACATGAATTAGTTCGTATTATCTCTTATATCCTCGTACCATCATCTTTACCCGTTGAACCATTTGGAATACTATCGGATACTCGGGAATCTCGCACATTAAGTGCCAAAACATGATCGAAACCATCTCAATCTCATATCTCGTATAAATGCTCACTCTTGAGCTATCAATGGGTCTGCTCACACAAGCTGACGGTCAAGACATAGCTACACGGTGCTGCTCACACAAGCTGACGAGTAATCGCATCACATGCTGAAAAACTCAGCCACCGGTAGAACGTACAGACCAGCACCCAAAACACAGTAATCCCCTAATGACATGTCATTTGTATTCTATCTATTCCTAAGGTTCAACCATGATTTATACATTGTCTATAACTCGTCGAGAATTTTTGAAGTGTCGTATCATCACAACTATATCAATTAAGCATTCAAACACATATATAATTAAATGCTTATTAAACATATGAACTTACCTCTAATTAGTACGGAGAAAATTGACCGATCAATCCATTACTTTGTTTTTCCCCTGATCTAATTCCGAACGTAGCTTTTCTTGATCTATATATAATCTAATTTAACTTATTTAAATATCATTCTATTCAATTTAACCCAAAATTCATATTATGGAAAAATTACTATTTTGCCACTAAACATTTAACTTATTTACAATTTAGTCCCTAGCTCATAAAAATGCAAATTCATGCAATTTAATCCACACCCATGGTAGCCGAATTCTATATAGACCCATAGCAGCCCATAATTTTCATTATTTCACACATTTCACTACATAGTTTTCACATTTTACGAATAAATCCCTATTTGACAATTTCATTTAAAATCACTTAACAGATGTTGTTTATCTAACAACAACCATTTATTTTCTACCATCAAAAATCAAAACACATATATATTCATCAATGGTAAAATCCTAACTCTAACAGTTTTGCAAATTAGTCCCTGGGCTAGCTAGATTAAGCTACAACGACTCTAAAAACATATAAATCATTAAAAACGGGACAAAAATCACTTACATGCAATAGGGAGATATGATCGAATGCTTCAAAGCCCTAACATTCTTTCTTTTTATTCAATTTTTGGTGGTAATGCTCAAGGTTGAAGATGATACAACCTTTTGTTTTATTTTATTTTACTTTTATTTACTAATTTACCTTTATAACCTTGGTATATAACATTTAAAATCATTTAAATGATGTCCATAAAAGTCCACTCATATTATAAATGGTTAAATTACAACATAAACCCTCTAACCATTTAATAACATAGCTATTAGATCCCTTTAGCTTATAGAACTCAAGTTTTGTACCTTACGCGATTTAGTCCTTTTTACCGAATTAAGCATGCAAACGATAAAATTTCTTAACGAAATTTTTATACTAGACTACTAACATGTTGTAGACATTAAAATAATAATAAAATAAATATTTTGACCTCAATTTGTGGTTCCAAAACCACTGTTCTGATTTTATTAAAAACGGACTGTTACACCTAACACAATTGAATAATGAAAAATCAATAGCCAATCCATCATTAAAATCTTTAATCCAATCAATTATCCATTTCCCTAACAATTAAATAGAACCTATGCACTAACCCATAATCAACCACACCTATGCTTCTTGAATTGTTAGATCTGAGTCATCGACTGATCAAGATTGAATTTTTCCCAAATCACACATGATTAAGGCTCATTAGGAAGAGTTCAAGAACCCAAGATATTTCTGGAAATAGATGGGAAAAATGAAAGAAGCAATAACCCGCTTTTGTGCCTCTAGACGCGGCGCACCACCACCAACAGTGGTAAAATCGAGGCTGATTTAAAACCAAAATTGAAATCACTTTAAATGCTGGAAAAATACCCATTAAATCTTTAAAACTCACACCAATTCCAGATCTTAAAATTTATGTATTTTATTGAAAGATCAATTAAGAAAAATGAAAGAAAATGACACTTACTCAAGTAAGAAGATAGGGGCGGTAACGAAGTTCTTTTGGGGCATCAATGGAGGCCGATCTTGAGTGCTAAAATTTCAGATTTAAGGTTTGAAATTTTATGATAAAATGACAAAAAGAAGATGAAAATAATGGTGCAAGAGCCTATTGAAAAAAATAAGAAAAATTGATGGTGAATCTTAGTGGCTCGGGGCTGCACACAAGGGAAGAAAGAAAGAAAATTGAAGAGAAAAGAGGAGAGGAAGAGGGTGAATGGCTAGGGTAGGGAAAAATTGACTTGAAGGTTGAAAAATACTAGAAAAATTTGTATTTATACTTACGGTTCAAGGCTTGGGCAGCAGAAAATAAGGAGAAGGAGAAATTTTAGAAAAATTTGAGCTATTTTGCAAGGGAAGGGAATCGAACTTGGGACTTTAATCAAATTTCCATGATTTCTCATAGTTTTTTTTTTTTAACCACAGGGCTATTTCCTCATTCTTAAAATAATTTTTCAATATTTATTTAAAAAAAAGGCGTGTCACATACTAGGGTTTGATGCAGAATTTTTAAAATAATAAAAATGACGTGAGATGAGGGATTTGAACTTGGGTTTCAAGGAACGTTTCACTAACACTTAACCAACAAACAAATACCTCATTTCCTAAAAACGTATAGATAATCTAAAAAATTAGGGCATGACCAATTTCTCTCGATTCACAAACCCAATTCTACTAACCCCAGATTTTTGGGATGTGACAATTGCATCCTTTTTGGGGAGGCCACAATTAGGGGAGCTTTGGTGTTAAAGCATATCTTGGACGATTATTAGTTTTCCTCCGACCAATGCATTAATTTTGATAAGTAGTTGATTTATGTTAGCTCTAATGTGGAGGAGTCCTTAGTGACTAGGATCTCAACTTGTTTGGGAGTTCGGATTTCTACTGAGCTAGAGAGGTATTTGGGCTTGCCTAATATAGCTGGGAGAAATAAAAGGAGGGTGTTTCAGAACTTGAAAGACCATATGATTAGTTGGATTGAGAGTTGGTGTGTTAGGCCTTTGTCTTAGGGTGGTAAGGAGGTCTTTATTAAAAGCATTTTGCATACTATTCCTAAGTTTTCGATGTCATGTTTTTTATTACCCTATTCCTTTTGCTCGGATTTGGAGAGACTTATCAGTGAGTTTTGGTGGAAAACCATGGGGGTATGGGGGTATACATTGGTGTATAGGGTCTAAGGATTATGGGGGTTTGGGTTTTAGGAAGTTAGCTCAGTTTAATATAGCTCTTTCGGCTAAACAAGTTTGGTGCTTGTTAAAGAATCTAGACTCGTTGGTTGCACGTGTCATTAAAGCTAAGTACTATCCACAAAGTGATTTTAAGAATTCAAGGTTAGGATTTTACCCTTCTTACATTTGGAAGGGTATCTGGGCTGCGAAGGGTTTGCTGCAATCGGGGCTAAGCTGGCGTGTAGTTACGGGATCTCGTATCCAAATCTAGGATGATGCGTGGATACTGGGACTTCCTAAACACAGAATACAGGGTACAGGGATTAATTCACCTATCATGGTTGTTTCTGAATTGATCAATCAAAATACTAGACAGTGGAATCTGGTAATGCTTACTTGTATGTTAGGTAGCAATATCACGACAAAGGTGCTTTGTATTCCTCTTGCACGAGATTCTCATGAAGAAACTTTAGTTTGGGGGGAAAAAGCTGAGGGTGAGTTCTCAGTTCATAGTGGGTACAAACTACTTCTTACATCTAGTTCTTCTGGTGATCAAGACATTTACAAACCTTTCTACAACAGATTATAGAAACTACAACTACCAGCGAAAATAAAGATTACAGCACGACGAATTTTCAATAATTTTTATTCCTAGTTTCTATAATCTTTACAATAGGAGGCTGAGCTCTAATGCTTTATGCCCTCGGTGTTGGTTGCTGTTGAAACCTTCGAGCACATCTTCTGTAACACCCCTAACCTCTCTCTGTCGTCAAATTAGGGTTACAGAGCATTACCATAAAAATCAAAACAATTAACTTCAAAATAGATCAATAATGTCATTTATTATTAATTACCTAAAACTCATTACAAACCTAGAAAACATATACATTTGGGCCTTAAATCGAGCCTTCGAGGCCCTAAAAATAGTTCAGAATCAATTCGAAACTATTTTAAAATAATTTAGAAAATTTGGGAAAAACTTGAAAATTTTGAAAAACAGGGGTCATACAGCCGTGTGACATAGCCTAGACCTTGTAGTGTTCAAACAAAGAGACACACGGTCGTGTCCCAAGCCGTGTCTTAAATCGTGTAACTCACCGACTTAGATTACACGGCTGTGTCGCAGACCATGTGCCAATAGTGACCAAAGAACATAAACTTGCCAAAACACTATAAGTCCAACAAACAAAATGTATACTCCAAAGACATAATCATACCAAGTTGGTCATTTGCATATTCGAAAACTTCCATTATAAATATTCCTATACATGTCATTTATATCCTTGGCCAAAATAACTCAAGAACTACCGAAGTGATTGTTAGATAGTGTGATAAAACTCTGACACGCTTTCAATCGATCGAGCTTCCGATAATCTACGAAACAATTATCTATTTGTATTCAATTCATTTGCATTCATCAAATTCATCTTTCATAAGATTATGAACAATTATCCATTTGTATACATGCCTTTCCATTAACCTTTACTTACCTGTTGAACCATTTAGAATTACATTGGATACTCAGGAATGCTCACACATGGTGTGCCTTTCCATATAACCATAACATTTCCTTTCAATAGTGCTCACACGAGCTGTGAAATGGGCCTGCTCAATTGAGATGTGGGTCAGAATGTTAGCTACACGATGCTGCTCACACGAGCTATGAAGAATCCGCAAAAAATGCAGGACCTCAACCATCGATAGGATATTCAAGACTAGTATTCGAAACATGAAATCCCTAATGACATGTCATTCGTATCCTAAGACTTCTTAAGGTTCAAACAGGATTATTTATCCGTCAATTATTCAAAATGTCGATATATTTATATATTCAAGTTAGTTTATAGCTAATATAATATAACATGTAATCAATCAAACTATCATTAATAAGACTACAATTCATACGAACTTATCTCGATAACTATAGTCGCAAAAGTAGAGTTCGAGACTAATCCAAAGCTTTTGTCTTTCCTCAATTTAAGTCCGATTGTGGTTTATCTTAATCTAAATAGATAATTTCATTCAATTAAATACTTCAAATAACCTCAAATATTCAATTCAATCTATAATTCTTATTATCATGAAATTACAAAATTACCCCTCATATTTTAACTTTTTCACAACTTAGTCCTTATAACCATAACTTGCAAAGTCACTATTTTTCTTAGATGACATGTGCTAACCGATTCTTCTAGGGGACCTAATCAGCCCATATTTACCCAAAATTTCACATAAATTCCAAGGAATCTTACACTTTTAGTAAATTAATCCTTAAACCTAAATTCATCAAAAATCCCTTAACAAAACAAGTTTATTTAACAACCAAGCTTAATAATCTATCAATTAACATAAAAAATTCATCAATTTCATTCCTAACATATCCCTCAGTCTTTAACAGTTTTGTAATTTAACCCCCGGGCTAAGTAGTTTAAGCTAAAACGAGTTCAAAAACATAAAAATTACTGAAAACAAGACTTGAATACAGACCATGCAAGTGAATTAACAAAATCAAAACTTTTCTCTCCCCCTTCAATGGTGTTTTTGGTTAAACAATAAAAAGAGAAAGAAGATGATAGCTTTTGTTTATTTTATTTCATGTTTATTTGATTCTTTACTCTTTTACCCTTATAATATAACTTAAATACTAGCATAAACATGTCCATATTTGTCCACGATCAACATATATGGTATAATTACAATTTAATTTCATTAGTTTCCCTTTTCATACCAAATAACCCATTAAACTAACAGAATTCAACTTTTGCTTCTATTACGATTTAGTCTTTTTTACCTAATTAACTATTTAAACTTCAAAATTTCTTAACGAAACTTCAGTACGACTCTAATATAACCCAATAGACTTTAAATAAATAATAAAATATTTATTCCCTCATCAGAATCGTGGTCCCAAAGCCACTATTTTTGACACCATTAAAAATGGGTTGTTACATCTTCCGTGACTGCTCTTCAATGACTAGTATTTGGGTAGACCTGCACATAACTTAGCCCAGTGACCTATTAGATTCTTATTTCCAGGACTGGTTATTTTAAATTCTGCAAGTTGTCCCTCCTACTCTTTCTAGAATGGTAGTGTGTGCACTATGGTTTATTTGGTATGGACGAAATCGTCGTGATTATGATAGTGTTATTATTAAAATACATGGTATAATCTATAAGGTAGAGTCCTATCTTATGGATTTGGATGCGGTATAAAAGAAGTTACCTGGTCGACTGATTGGGGTTGAGAGATGGAGGCCTCCGGATGGATGCAGCCTGAAAATTAATTTTGATGCTACGTATTGAGCCCCTTCCAGGGCTTCCTGTGCGTGGATTGTTATTAGAAATGGTCAAGGATCTATAATTGGCTCGTACAGAGTGATTAATAGGAACATACCTTCGGCTTTTGTTGCGGAGGCCCTTTCATGCCTTCAAGCGGTTAGTTTGGGATTGGATCATGGCTTTCAAGATGTGGTTGTTGAAGGAGATGCCTTAATAGTGATTCTTGTAACATCCTGAAAATGGGCCTATGCATTTTTGATTTAATTATACGAAATGGCATGTCTTATGTGTTATGAATGTATTGTGAACATTTTTGGAAACTTGGAAATGTAAGGAAATGCTTTGGAAATGTTAAGTTTAAAAGAGGAAAGTGAACATTTTTGGGAACTTGGAAATGTAAGGAAATGTCTTAGAAAATGTTAAGTTTTAAAGTTTAAAAGAGGAAACTAAGGCAAGGTGGCCTTAAGAAAATTAATAGAGGAAATTTGACACAAGAACGGGTTTGGAAAAGTGGCAAGGAGACGCCACTTAAAGCCCAGTAAGTGACGCCACAAGCAAGGGGAGAGGGGCCCGAGTTCGAGTCGCATGGGAAGCAAATAAAGGATTTTATTTTTGCTACAAGGAGCAGAGGAGGTGGACGGCACTAAGGAACTCCAGGGAGGAGTTTTATTCTCTTTAAAATTTGGCTAAATAGATGGATACATGATGGATAATTATTGGTATTTTTTAAGAGATAATTAAAGGATTATTTCTATTAATTTTAAATAAGGTGATAAAGCTATCAAAATAGAAGTGATGGCCAAGTAAGGGATTCTAAGATAGTAATTTCGGCTACTAGAGGAAAAGAGGGCCATTCATTCTTTCTTTCAACCCTTCTCTCTCTGCCGAATTTCCTAGAGCATTTGTTCTTCTTCTTTTTGTTAGCTAAAGCCGAAAACTCAAGATACCATCATTAGCCGATTTCTTTATACCAATCAAAGAGCTGAAATCAAGATCTTTTTAGCCTACATAGCCGAATGTTGTTAAAGGCTCAAACAAGGATTGCCGATTCCTAAAGTAAGGGTAAGATCTCATTCGGTTTCATCCTTTTTCTTTTAAGATTTGCCGAAATCTAGGACTAACCCCATTAATATCTTGTTGCCGAAACTTTGAAGAGATCTTTCGGGATTTACTAAGCATCGACTACAAGGAAGGAGAAGTTCTTTTTTCGAAGGTACACCATAGGCCGCGTGTTCCCTAGTTATTCGGTGAATTTCGGGATTTAAAATCCATAAGGTAAGTGTCTATAGCATTCGGCCAAGGCCATGTTTGGTAAATATATGTGTTCATTAATTATTCAAAAGCCAAAACTAATCTATTCAAGTAATCTAGTGATTTTTGATTTCAAGAAAGAAGGATACAAAGTTTTCGGCATTTGATTAGACATCAATCGGCACTAAAGGGTCTTAAAAGATCTAAAGCGATAGATCGGTTTTTCGAGATTTCAAGGAATTCGTTAAGCATATCAGGTGTGTACCCCACACTATCTTTTAATAAGATTTATGGCAATATTTAATATTAGCATGTTTATAAGAATGTGAATATGGTTAAGGCACCATACAATGGTACAAAGTACCCAGGTACGTTTCCTACTCCTACTAGAATTATGAATATATGTTATGACTCATACGTGAACAGTGAGAAGAATGTGAAATTTTGCATGTTAATGCATAATACGTATGATATGGGGCATATGGGTTATTGAAAAAAGGGGAAGTGAATGTGGTGATCTAAGACCACGATATCTGAATGTGGTGACTTCGGTCACATTATCTGAATGTGGTGAATTAAGACCACGATATCTGAATGTGGTGACTTCGGTCACAATTATCTAATCTGGTGGCTATGCCATAAATAATTATAAGGGCGATGAGCACGTCGATCGCGATGGATCGCTTCGATGGTGTGTAGCGGATGGAGGGTTGACTTAGTAGTCCCCACGGTGTGCGAGGATGGTACGGGTGATGTGTAGCGGATGGCATCTAGGTTTGGGTTGGGTTGCATCACTTTTTTCATATCTGTTATATGAATATGCATGTGTTATGATAATGTATGCCTGAGCTATTAAATTTTAGTGTTGGTTACACATTGAGTCTGTTGACTCACCCCGTTGTGGGAACATGTTCAGGTGACGAACAGTGATGGATCGGGACGACAGAACTTGTGGTGGCCATGCTCAGCTTGAAGTTTATTTTATTTGGACATTTCATTTCATTTAAGTACTTTAAATTATTTGGGTTTGTTTGATGTAATAAGGCCACTGTTGAACTATTTCATTGTTTTATTATGGCTACAAATTTTTATTAAGTTAAAGATTAAGTAATTTATTCTAAATGTACTCTATACGTTCTATCACCTAAAATTGAAAAAGGGTTTTCATTATAAAACGATTTTGTTTTCTACTCGAGCCCAACTCGAAACAATCTTTCTTTCAAAACACACCATTTTCCAAAGTAACAAATGAATTTTGAATCGGTTTTCTTGGGGAGCATACCGAGATCCGGTCAAGGCTCGTAAATTTGGGTGTGGGGTGTTTCGATTTATATCGAGCCAGTTTTAAACTCTCTACTGGGGTTTAAGGGCCAAAAACGTTTTCAAATCGAGCCCAAGTAAGTTTTATGAAAATATTTTTGGAAATAAGTTGGTTTTTTCGGCATGGCACCTAAGTCTCCAACCATGATCCACGTGTAAGTACCCTATCTATAGTATGAATTGTAGAAGGGTAAGAATGGAACGTAGAATAGTATGGTAGGTACTTGAACCCTAGAACTAGTTTACCCCAACAATTACATAAGACTTAAGTGACTAATTAAACAACCACGTGACTTAGTCGCCGGAGTTAGAGTGTGGCAACCACACGCATGTCAGGATTGGATCGGAAGAGCACGGTACTTAGCAGATCCTAGTGACTCACCTCCTCTTCGCTGGAATCCTACCTGGTGCGTAGCTTCGGTTCACCTTAACCAAGAGGACTCAGTCACAGGCATATCTTGATTATGGAAAATTACGAAATTGCCCTTAACCTACAAATTACCAAAATGACCCTAATCTCCAAAATTTTTGCAATATCACCAAATTAGGAAACAAATTCTCAAAAAGAACCCTCAAAGTTTTGCAAATTTTGGAATACCCCTGAATAATTAAACTTTACAAATTTACCCTGGTTTATTACCAAAAATACCCCTGAGTTTCAAAATTACCGAAATACCTTCAGATTATAAAATTTCCAAAATACCCCCAGAAATGCAAAATTACCAAAATACCCTTACTGACAAAATCACCAAGGAATCTTATTTTGAAAAAATTAAGAAAATAACCCTGTAGGGCAAATGACGAAAATACCCCTGGGATAGGAACGGACAGAAATGTCCGAAGAGTGAATGTGTATGGGAGATACTATGGAATGGATGTCACTGAATGAATGAATGTTTGAATGAATGTACTTCTCTGAATTTGAACTTTGATTGATCGAAAGAACTACTATTAAACTTCTTTCATAAAATTTCTTCGCGAATAATAAGTGAAACAAGGACTAATTCATAAAACTTTTTAATCAGATCGCGACGATAGAAATGAGTTCTAGAGGACGTGGATGTAACATACGAGGACGCGGTAGAGGTAGAATGACCGTCTCGGAACCCGTTAGATCGGGTCAAGGATCTGAGAATGAGGTACCACCACCACCACCGGTGTTGGTCTTTGAGCAATGAGGATCGGACAGAGACGATCTTTGTATCGCAGTCGTGGCCGCGAGTTCTTGAGTTGGTGGCTGGTGCAGGAGGAAATTCGGGAGCTCGAAAGTCGGTACCTGAGCGACTTCGTGCCAACGGGGCTGAGGTGTTCCGAGGAGTATCGGATGTGGCACCCAGTACCGCTGAGTATTGGTTGGAGGCCACTGAACGAATTATGGGTGAGCTTGATTTGACCCCTGAGGAGAAACTGAAAGGAATGGTGGCATTGCTACGCGATGAAGCGTATCAATGGTGGCTCACAGTTCGTGGTGGTGCCACGACTGAGGATCTGACCTGGGAGTATGTTAAGGTCGCATATCAGAAGAAGTATGTCGGCACAAGGTATACTGATGAGCAGAGGAAGGCTTTTCTGGGGCTGGTTCAAGGGAATAAGTCTGTAGAGGAGTATGAAGCTGAATTTCTAAGGTTGAGCCGATATGCTCGAGGAGTAGTGGCTACGGAGCATGAGTGGTGTGTCCGGTTCGAAGACGATTTAAGGGATGATCTAAGGTTGTTGATAGCTCCACATCAGGAGCGGGAATTTTCTGCGTTAGTAGAAAAGGCAAAAGTAGCTGAGGGAATTAAGGATTCTACAAAGCGAATTTTGACCAAGCAGTGAGTAAAAGAGGCTTTGGATCGTCGTGGATCATCCGGGAATAAAAGGCCTAGAGTTGATGGGTGCAAGTCGTCGCAAGTCGCTACAAGAGGCGATATCACACTTGTGATCAGTGTGGGAAAAAGCACTTAGGGGAGTGTTGGAAAAGATAGGAGGATGCTTTAGGTGTGGGTCTAGGGACCATATGATCAAGGATTGTCTTATGAAACTAGATGGAAATCGCCGAGAGCTCGAATGTTAATCGTTTGGTAGAGGTGGGATGATAGCCTCGCCGAGGCCGTGGTCGAATGGGTGAGGTAATGGTGCGGGTAGAGGACGTGGAACACCGCGCGAGAGGTCTTTGCTAATACTAAGGCAAGGCAACCGGGTTTGGTTTATGCAATTCGCCGGAGGGAGGATGGAGACGCGCCGGACGTCATAACCGGTATGTTTCTTGTATTTGGAAAACCTTATCATGCTCTGATTGATGTGGGCTCGACCCATTCCTATGTTGCATGTAGTGTAGTGGAAACACTAGGCCTAGACTCTGAACTCTCTGGTAGGCAGATGACTATAGTAAGCCCATTAGGCCAAACTGTAGTGGTGGATAAGATCTTTCGGAGTGTACCTCTAGAGATTCAGGGAGTGAAATTTCGAGCCGACTTAATGGAACTTCCTTTTGGAGAATTCGACCTTATTCTTGGCATGGACTGGCTAGTGGAGCATCGAGCTGTGTTGGATTGTGTAGCTAAGCGAATGGAGTTGAGGACCCCAAAGGATGAGGTGGTCATTATGATAGGAGAAAGAAGAAACTACCTGTCTAATGTAGTTTCGGCGTTAAAGGTGGAGAAAATGGTTCGAAAAGGGTACAAGGCATTTCTGGCCTTCGTTAGTGCCGTGGACGAAAAAGAAGGGGGAATTAGTGGAGTTAGAACGGTAAGGGACTTCGTGGATGTTTTTCCAGAGGAGCTACCAGGAATACCCCCAGATAGGGAGGTGGAATTTGGTATAGACTTGCTACCGGGAACAGCTCCTGTGTCAATCGCTCCATACCGAATGGCACCAAAGGAGTTAGTTGAGCTCAAGGCTCAGATCCAAGAGTTGTTGGATCATGGGTTTATTCGACCCAGTGTGTCTCCATGGGGAGCACCGGTCATTTGTAAAGAAGAAGGGCGGAACTATGCGCATGTGCATAGATTATCGTCGATTGAATAAGTCGACCATCAAGAACAAGTATCCTTTGCCAAGGATAGACGACTTGTTCGATCGAGCTAAAGGGGCCGCCGTATTTTCAAAGATTGATCTAAAGGGGATATCATCGATTGAAGGTAAGGGAGGCGGATATCCATAAAACGACCTTTAGGACAAGATACGGCCATTTTGAGTTTGTAGTAATGCCGTTTAATGACGAACGCTTGACAGCAGCGTTCATGGATATGATGAACCGGGTTTTTCAACCTTGCTTGGATAGGTTTGTCGTTGTGTTCATCGATGACATTTTGGTATACTCGAAGTTAGAGGAAGAGCATGATGAGCACCTACGGATAGTGTTACAAGTATTAAGGGAGAAGAAGCTCTATGCCAAATTCAGCAAGTGTGAATTTTGGCTTAAGGAGGTGGCATTCTTAGGGCATGTGGTTTCCGCAGAGGAATAAGGGTGGATCCTAGGAAGATCGAAGCGATGTTGGATTGGAAACCACCTAGGTCCGTGGGTGAGATCCGTAGTTTCTTAGGTTTGGGCGAGCTATTACTGAAGGTTTGTAGAAGGGTTCTCGTCAATAGCCGCGCTTTGACGGTTGTTGAGGAAGGAAGTACCCTTTGTATGGACGGATAAGCAACAGGAGAGCTTTGAGAAGCTCAAGAGGGTTTTGACCAAGCTCCAGTGTTAATTCACCAAGGCAGGAAAGGAGTTTGTGGTGTACTGTGATGCTTCGCATACGGGATTAGGGTGTGTTCTAATGCAAGATGGAAAAGTAGTCGCTTATGCGTCTCGACAGTTAAGGCCGCATGAGGTTAACTACCCAACCTATGACTTGGAATTGGCAGTAGTGGTTTTCGCTCTTAAGGTTTGGAGGCACTATCTTTATGGAGAAAAGTCGATAATTTTAACGGATCACAAGAGTCTCAAGTATCTGTTGACTCAGAAGGAGTTAAACTTGAGACAGCGAAGGTGGGTGGAGTTATTGAAGGATTATGATTGTGCGATAGAGTACCACCCGGGCAAGGCGAATGTGGTGGCAGATGCCTTAAGTCGGAAAGTGGTATCGGACCTGAGGGCAATGTTCGCACACTTGAGTTTGTATGATGATGGGAGTCTGCTGGCGGAGTTGCAAGTCAAACCAACATGGTTGAACGAGGTAAAGGAAAGTCAGTTGGTGGATGAGTTGCAACAAGTACACAACGAAGAGTTAGAGGATTTTGGTGTTAATGATGAGGGAGTATTGTGCTTCAAGGGAAAGGTCTGTATGCCGAAGAACGAGGAGTTAAGACAGAGGATTCTTCGGGAAGCGCATGGTAGCCCTTATGCTATGCATCCTGGAGGCACTAAGCTGTACAGGGATCTAAGGGAACAATTTTGGTGTCCAGATCTTAAACGGGAAGTTACTGAATTCGTGGGAAAATGTCTGACGTGTCAGCAAGTTAAGGCTGAACACCAGGTTCAATCGGGACTACTTCAGCCAATCAAGATCCCGCAGTGGAAGTGGGAGAGAATCACCATGGACTTCGTTAGTGGGCTTCCCCTTACGCCTACTAAGAAGGACGCGGTATGGGTAATAGTGGACCGTTTAACCAAGTCCGCGCACTTCATTTCGGTAAGAGTTGATTATTCTCTTCAGAAGTTGGCCAAATTATATGTGGTAGAAATTGTGAGGTTACATGGAGTGCTGGTGTCAATCATTTCGGATAGAGACCCAAGATTTACGTCTCGGTTTTGGAAGGCACTTCATCAAGCTTTAGGCACTAAGTTGGATTTCACTACGGCCTTTCATCCAAAGTCGGACGGGCAGTCCGAACGGGTAATCCAAGTGTTAGAGGATATGTTGAGGGTGTGTGATGGACTTGAGAGGAAGTTGGGAGGAGTATTTGCCTTTAGCGAGTTTGCGTACAACAACGGACTATCAAGCCGAGATTCGGATGGCACCGTATGAAGCGTTGAGCGGTCGAAGTGTCAAACTCCTATGTGTTGGTGAATTAGGAGAACGTCGAGTTTTGGGTCGAGTTAGTGGCGAATCGAAGAGAAGGTTGAGATAATTCGCACGCGGTTGAAGGAGGCATCGATAGAAAAAGTCGACGCAGACCTCAAACGGAAGGAAATAGAGTTTGAAGTGGGGGATCAAGTGTTTCTGAAAGTCTCGCCTTGGAAGAAGGTGATGAGGTTTGGTCGTAAAGGGAAGTTAAGCCCAAGGTTTATAGGTCCCTATCGAGTGTTGAAGCGAGTTGGACCAGTGGTATATCAGTTAGAGTTGCCACCGGAGTTGAAACAGATGCACGACGTATTCCATGTTTCCATGCTACATCGATATCGATCGGATCCATCTCACGTAGTACCGGTTGAAGAGGTGGAGCTAAGGCCAGACTTATCCTACGAGGAAGAGCCGATTCAGATCTTGGAATGAGACGTGAAAGTATTACGGAGGAAGTTAGTTCCTCTAGTCAAAGTGTTATGGCGCAACCACGGATCGGAGGAAGCTTCGTGGGAGCCAGAAGAGGCAATGCGACAGCAATACCCTCATTTATTTTAGCCAGGCAATTTCGAGGATGAAATTATTTTAAGGGGGGTAGAACTGTAACATCCTGAAAATGGGCCTATGCATTTTTGATTTAACTATACGAAATGGCATGTCTTATGTGTTATGAATGTATTGTGAACATTTTTGGAAACTTGGAAATGTAAGGAAATGCTTTGGAAATGTTAAGTTTAAAAGAGGAATGTGAACATTTTTGGGAACTTGGAAATGTAAGGAAATGTCTTAGAAAATGTTAAGTTTTAAAGTTTAAAAGAGGAAACTAAGGCATGGTGGCCTTAAGAAAATTAATAGAGGAAATTTGACACAAGAACGGGTTTGGAAAAGTGGCAAGGAGACGCCACTTAAAGCCTAGTAAGTGACGCCACAAGCAAGGGGAGAGGGGCCCGAGTTCGAGTCGCATGGGAAGCAAATAAAGGATTTTATTTTTGCTACAAGGAGCAGAGGAGGTGGACGGCACTAAGGAACTC
The DNA here is from genome assembly GCA_025698515.1 of Gossypium sturtianum. Lineage (NCBI taxonomy): Eukaryota > Viridiplantae > Streptophyta > Magnoliopsida > Malvales > Malvaceae > Gossypium > Gossypium sturtianum. Next base: position 68,367,754 of record CM046947.1, on the reverse strand, counting down.
CAGGTAGGAGTTTTATTCTCTTTAAAATTTGGCTAAATAGATGGATACATGATGGATAATTATTGGTATTTTTTAAGAGATAATTAAAGGATTATTTCTATTAATTTTAAATAAGGTGATAAAGCTATCAAAATAGAAGTGATGGCCAAGTAAGGGATTCTAAGATAGTAATTTCGGCTACTAGAGGAAAAGAGGGCCATTCTTTCTTTCTTTCAACCCTTCTCTCTCTGCCGAATTTCCTAGAGCATTTGTTCTTCTTCTTTTTGTTAGCTAAAGCAGAAAACTCAAGATACCATCATTAGCTGATTTCTTTATACCAATCAAAGAGCCGAAATCAAGATCTTTTTAGCCTACATAGTCGAATGTTGTTAAAGGCTCAAGCAAGGATTGCCGATTCCTAAAGTAAGGGTAAGATCTCATTCGGTTTCATCCTTTTTCTTTTAAGATTTGCCGAAATCTAGGACTAACCCCATTAATATCTTGTTGCCGAAACTTTGAAGAGATCTTTCAGGATTTACTAAGCGTCAACTACAAGGAAGGAGAAGTTCTTTTTCCGAAGGTACTCCATAGGCCGCGTGTTCCCTAGTTATTCGGTGAATTTCGGGATTTAAAATCCATAAGGTAAGTGTCTATAGCATTCGGGCAAGGCCATGTTTGGTAAATATATGTGTTCATTAATTATTCAAAAGCCGAAACTAATCTATTCAAGTAATCTAGTGATTGCCGATTTCAAGAAAGAAGGATACAAAGTTTCCGGAATTTGATTAGACATCAATCGGCACTAAAGGGTCTTAAAAGATCTAAAGCGATAGATCGGTTTTTCGAGATTTCAAGGAATTCGTTAAGCATATCAGGTGTGTACCCCACACTATCTTTTAAGAAGATTTATGGCAATATTTAATATTAGCATGTTTATAAGAATGTGAATATGGTTAAGGCACCATACAATGGTACAAAGTACCCAGGTACGTTTCCTACTCCTACTAGGATTATGAATATATGTTATGACTCATACGTGAACAGTGAGAAGAATGTGAAATTTGGCATGTTAATGCATAATATGTATGATATGGGGCATATGGGTTATTGAAAAAAGGGGAAGTGAATGTGGTGATCTAAGACCACGATATCCGAATGTGGTGACTTGGTCACATTATCCGAATGTGGTGAATTAAGACCACGATATCTCGAATGTGGTGACTTGGTCACAATTATCTAATCTGGTGGCTATGCCACAAATAATTATAAGGACGATGAGCACGTCATCGCAAATGCGCCGCCGATGGTGTGTAGCGGATGGAGGGTTGACTTAGTAGTCCCCACGATGTGCGAGGATGGATGCGGGTGATATGTAGCGAGATGGCATCTAGGTTTGGGTTCGGGTTGCATCACTTTTTTCATATCTCATTATATGAATATGCATGTGTTATGATAATGTATGCGAGCTATTAAATTTTAGTGTTGGTTACACATTGAGTCTGTTGACTCACCCGTTGTGGGAACATGTTGGTGTGACAATGAGTGATGGACCGGGACGGTAGAACTTGTGGTGGCCATGCTCACTTGAAGTTTATTTTATTTGGACATTTCATTTCATTTAAGTACTTTAAATTATTTGGGTTTGTTTGATGTAATAAAGGCCTTTGTTGAACTATTTCATTGTTTTATTATGGCTACAAATTTTTATTAAGTTAAAGATTAAGTAATTTATTCTAAATGTACTCTATACGTTCTATCACCTAAAACTAAAAAAGGGTTTTCATTATAAAACAATTTTGTTTTCTACTCGAGCCCAACTCAAAACAATCTTTCTTTCAAAACACACCATTTTCCAAAGTAACAAATAAATTTTGAATCGGTTTTCTTCGGGGAGCATACCAGATCCGGTCAAGGCTCGTGGGCCGGGTGTGGGGTGTTTCAATTCTTAAGGTTCTTTTCCTTATGTCTGATAACTCGGTCCTTGGAGCTTACATTAGGGATAATAAACTGTGAGTTAGGTCTTTTCAACGGTGTGTTTTTAGGCATGTGCTTCGTGAAGGGAACATAGTGGCCCATTTGTTGGCTACAGAGGTTTGAAGGGTGGGAATAGTTATTACCTAAGTGGGCAGGTGCTTGAGTTTACGCTGTTGGCGGTGGAGAGTGATGATCAGTCTGTATTAAGAGGGGAGGAAAGGGGAATGGGGAGGACTTTGTGGGGAACGTTTAGATGAGGATTGATTTGGAAGGAAATGGAGAATTGAGGGGACTCGAATGGTTTCTGATAGGTTTTGGAAAGGGTGAGTTTCTTCTTTGGGGAGTCTTGGAAGTTGCTTGTGTGTTAGATTTCTTAGATATGGACGCTTGAAGGGTCTTGATGTTTGGGATCATCGTTGCTGGTTGCTTTGCTGGTGGCGTTTCAGCTGCTCTTTTGTTGACCAACCAGCTGGTTTTGGGGAACATCTCATCCTTGAAAATTATTGCTCTTTATCATCTATTCTTTAAGTTGTATTCCCAAAAACTGATATTTCACACTTTGAACTTCAATGGATACTGAATTTTTTTAATACGAATTTTTTTTGAATTTTTTTGATAAAATCACAATCTCGTAAGGCTTAAAACATCGATACTTTTGGAGTAAGTTATTTAGATTGCCCGATCGAGAAATTGAGTAAGTTGTGCTTCGTTTCAAGAAAGGCTAAAAAACGGGTAGAAGATAGGCTCAAACATAGGTTCAAAGAATGTTTAGGAAATGGATGGATAGGTTTGGCTAAGGCAAAGGCTGAACCAACAATATGGATGATTGTTGACCCCTGATAAACCGAAATAGTAACATATTTTAATCCCACATTTAGCATACTTTTGGATGATTTATCCCTTGATTTATGTAAAAAGGTGCTCTTAATCCTTTCTTTTCATGTCTTATACTCAGGAAAGCACCCAAGAATAAAAAGAACGAGAAACGGGCTCAAAACGGACCAAAAGGGGCCAAAGAAGAAATCGACACGGCCTGGACTAAAGCCCACACAGCCGTGCCTCCTCAATATACTAGAACATGGCCTGAAGTCGATCTACACGGCCGTGCCTCACTAACGGAGTCCAACACGGCCTGGCCACGATTCACACGGGCGTGTGCGATGGCCGTGCCCCTGCCGTGGAGGAGAGTAATTTCACTCGGAAAAGGATACTTTGGGGCAAAGAAACCTATTTCAAAAGCCTATATAAAGACCCTAGGTATAACCTAAAAGAGGGCAGTTAGCTAGGCCAAGGAGTCGAGCCGAAAAGGTCAGATTTGTGGGAAAGTCTCAAGGGATAGCAAGTTGATCCATCTCCAGAAGTCAGAATTCTACTCAAGACGGAGGATTTCTCCTTCAATTCCTTCAGGGAGTTTTAGGGATTTCTTATGTTTTGTTTTATCTTTTCTTCTGAGATGTTTTTCTTCATTATTATGAACTAAACCCTTCAGATACCTGAAGGGGGATGAAACCTAGATGAATCTTGTTATTGTTTTCTGAACTATATGATAAATACTTGATTTGTTCTTGATTATGTGTGCTTAATGCTTGTGTTGATATTTCACGGATATTAATTCAAGTTGAATGTGCTTAGGTGGTGGAGCAAAAGTCCCTGCTTAAGAGTAGATCTAGCATAATTAAGCGGAGTTGATCGCGCGCCTAGAGATAGGGTGACGAGATTTTGCCGGATTAGGGTGAAACCTATTATGGGAGTCCATAGATCGATTTACTGCTATTCTAGGGGTTTTAATTAGAAAGAGATTTCAATTAATCAACCTAGGGTTAGATGTTATTCGCCTCGAGAGAGGGTTTAATATAAATTAGGGAGTTCTACGGATCAAGTCAAGTGAATAAATAAATGCAGTTCGGTGTTAGATAACAAGTGAAGTCTAGGTGGATTCTTCCTAAGGGTATCGTCTTAATCAACTGAGTTTTTCCCAAGTATTTCCCCAATTCATTCTTTTTGTCTTTGCGTCTTTAGCTTAGTAATTAGTTAATTTTGATTAATAAACAACTTCACTTATTTTAGGCTAAATAATAGAAAGAAAGTTAGTATTAGTACTTTTAGTTCCTTTGGGTTCGACAATCTGGTCTTGCCTAAGCTATACTACTGTTCGATAGGTGCACTTGCCTCAATCGTTGTTATAGTTAGTTCCAGGATCGATCATTATAAATTTAAAACTCCGAAATACAACGATCAAGTTTTTGGCGCCGTTGCCGGGGAACTAAAATATTAAGAAAGCTCTATTTTTATTACTTTAGCCATTATTTTTTTTATTTTCTGCAATTTACTTTATTTTTAGTTTTAATTTTAACTTTGCTAAATTTTCTTTCTTTCTTTTCCTATCAGGTACCTCTAGTTTATGACTAGAAGGAACCTGAGAGGACCACTAGTATACGACAGTGATATTGACGTACCGTTAGCAGGAATCGCAGAGAAATTAGGCGAGCCCTAAATTACACAGAAGAAGGACGAGAAGACAGATCCAATCCTACTGAAGGGATGGACGAAAATAATCCTCCACCACAAGATGAGGCAGAAAATAATGCTCCGCGTACTATGTATGATTATGCTAAACCTCATTTAACAGGAGCAGAATCAAGTATTGTTAGGCCTGCTATAGCCGCTAATAATTTTTAATTAAAGCCTAACACTATACAAATGATTCAACAATTTGTTCAATTTGATGGTTTACAGGACGAAGATCCAAATACTCATATAGCTAACTTTTAGAGCTCTGCGATACCTTCAAAATAAATAGCGTTTCTGATGATGCCATACGTCTTCGGTTATTTCCCTTTTCATTAAGGAATAAAGCCAAACAGTGGTTAAACTCGTTACCACGAGGGTCAATCACTACACGGGATCAAATGACCGAAAAAATTTTATTAAAATATTTCCCAACGGCCAAAACGGCCAAATTACAGAATGATATCTCTTCTTTTGTGCAGATGGATTTAGAGACATTATATGATGCATGGGAGAGATATAAGGATCTCTTGAGAAGGTGTCCGCACCATGGTTTACCCTTGTGGCTCCAAGTCCAAACTTTCTATAATGGTGTAAACCCCTCAACGAGGCAACTAATTGATTCAGACGCCGGTGGAACCCTGAACAATAGAACTCTTGAAGCAGCTTACGATTTTATTGAAGAGATGTCACTGAATAACTATCAGTGGCAGGTTACAAGGACAAAACCAACAAAATTAGCCGGAGTTTTCAACATCAATGCAGTAACCATGCTATCAACACAAGTAGAGATGATGAAAAAAAAGCTTGATAGTTTGTGTTCTTCGCAGTACATCCGATGAATGATGGGGACGTAAGTGGAACCGTGGCGAATCCTGAGTACCCACACTACCAACCGGGCACAGAGAGCGAACAGATGAACTCTATAGGTAACAATTTCAAATCTAATAATCCTTATAGTAATAATTATAACCCAGGTTGGAGGAACCACCCAAATTTTTTGTGGGTAGGTCAAGGAAATCAAAGACAACAACCTCATCAAAATTTCCAAAATTAGCCCTATCCACAGGAGAAGAAGCCGAACCTTGAAGAGATGCTGACAAAATTCATGGCAGCCACAAAAAACCGTCTCCAAGACACTGAAACCACCCTTAAGACCCAACAAGAATCGATCAAAGGGATCGAGAGCCAAGTTAGGGAAGTCACTAAGTTAGTTGAGGAAGTTTCTAAGTCAGTTGGACAAATCGCGAAGCTGATGTCTGAACGATTGCAAGGGCGTCTACCAAGCAACACTGAGATTAATCTAAAGGAGCAAATCCAAGCCATAACAGCTCAAGAAAGTGAAGGATTAGACGAACCCATTCTAATACAAGGAAATAAGGTAGAAAAAGGTAAAGTTGAGGAAACACAAGACAAGCCAAAACCGGTAGTCAGGGAGTATCAACCTTGCATACCATATCCCGAAGCGTTAACGAGAGACGACACAGAGGAACAGTTCGGTAAGTTTCTTAAACTTTTAAAGAAATTACATATTAACTTACCACTACTTGAAGCTCTTTCATAGATGCCAAATTCGAGGAAATTTTTAAAACATCTCTTGACGAACAAACGCAAGTTAGACGAGGATCCACATGTGGAATTAAACGCAGTATGCTCAGCAATGTTACAGAATAGACTACCACAAAAGCTAAAAGATCCAGGGAGTTTTACAATTCCATGTTTAATTGGTAGACTAACTGTTGATAATGCGTTAGCTGATTTAGGGGCAAGCATAAATGTCATGCCTTATAAATTGTTTAAACAATTAGGTCTAGGGAAACCCAAACAAACTAGGATGAGCATTCAATTAGCTGATAAAACTGTTAGAATTCCTAGGGGTATTATCGAAGATGTTCTTGTAAAAATTGACAAATTCTTTTTCCCGATGAGATTTTGTTGTCTTAGACATGGATGAGGATAATTCGATTCCCTTAATTTTAGGAAGACCATTTTTAGCAGCTGCCAGGACTAAAATTGATATTGATGCAGGAGAACTCATACTTCGTGTAGGTAACGAGACAGTCACTCTCAAAGCTCTTGATTCGGCTAGAACATCGAGTAATCAAGGTGAGAAAAGAAACTCTATTGATAACCATTCGGTTAAACCTTCTTTTCAGGAAACACCGCAAAAGAATACAACTGAACCCGATCCTAGACCCAGTGTTAATAAAGAAATAACTCATGAGGAACGAGGGATTCAATTCGGTGATCTAGACGAGTGGAAGACGCATTTCAAGGAGAAATTAGGAATACACGAAGCAGAATCAGAACCACTCCACGAATCAAACAAGTTCAAAATCAGAGATCAGGTATTGATAGAAAAAACAGACCCTTGAACATCTCCCCATGACCCTAACACAAACAAAGAAATATCGTTTAGGGTAATTAGTGTTTTTCCATACGGAACAGTCGAGGTAAGTAACCTTCTATTTGGAACTTTTAATATAAATGCATCTCGACTAAAATTCTATCATGATAATACCGATAGCATGAGGAAGGACTTTCAACTCCTCAAACCACCATGAACATACAAATGAGAGGAGAGTCTAGCTTAAGACTATAAACGAGCGCTTCTCGGGAGGCAACTCGAATACTAACCCCATTAACTTTTACATTTTTATTTTGTCTATTTTATCCTTTCTTTATAGTATCTAGCTTTAAACTAACCAAAAGTGCAGATTTCCAAGCCACACGGCCTAGCACACGGTCGTGGCTGTGGCCGTGTGGATGCCCCAGATCACCGTACTGACATGGCAGGGGTGGTACGAGTCAGAGAGAATCAAATCTTCAAGTCATGGACTCCAACCACCGCCCCACGGGCACCGACGAAACGCCACGGCCGTGCGATGTGGCCGTGGACAACACTGACTTCTCACCAACGGGCGTGGCAATTAGTAAAACGGGCGTGGGTGAACCAACACGACTATACACACGGCCGTGCGAGGCGGCCGTGTGAATCGACACGCCTAAGGAGCACGGGCGTGGGGTTGTATCAGGTTTGAAAATCTATTTAACCCTCCCTCCCTTCTCTCTTCTCCTATTAACTTTCAACTTTTCATTTCTCCCTACTTCTCTTCTCCAATACATCCCCAAAACCCTTGAGCTATATCAAATGCTGAAGAAGCGGAAGAAGCCAAGCAAAGTCTCCTCAAGGGAGACCGATTTATATAAGTTTATGCCCGCTTCAATCACTCGCCAAGCCAAGGGTCTTTGAGACCAATTATATATTCTTTTATTTTTATCTTCTCCTTTATTTTCCTTCCCTTTGACTATCTTATGCTTAATTTAGTTTATTTTAATTTAGTTTCTTAGTGTCAGGTTCTTCAGGCTGCTTGGGAATCACACCACGACCACCACCATATCCACAGCCTTAGAAATCACACCCAACAATAAGGACATTACGGTCCATTTATCTTTTCTTTTAAGTTTATTTTATTTTTTATTTTTCTTCACTTTAGCTTGCTTTTCTTTAAGTATTTAATTAGTATAGTTTTAATTGTTATTAATAATTCTTGGCTAATTCTCCATGAGCTACCCAATTTCTTCATCTAGCGCAGGATCGTCATCCAGAACGACCCCTCCAACATATCGTTCATCCAACTCAAGGATTTCATCCATAATTTAGGGAGTTTCACTTATCCCCATATCTTACGATCTGAACATTATATTTATATTATCTATCTTTGTACATTGAGGGCAATGTACATCTTAAGTGTGGGGTGAATCTTAGACGTGCCTAACTTTTTGCATTATTCTCAAATCCCTGAATTTAGTCTTGTTTTTAAGTAATTTTCTCATACTACTAATTAAGAAGAAATTTCTGATGATTTATGATTTTTATTGATATATTTTAGATTAAGTCATTGATAATTGTGCATTGATAATTAAATTTTAAGATACTAAAGAATCAAGCATGATAAGTCCATTTTTTTTCAATTAAAATTTGCTAGGTTGTTGAACTGAATTTAAATATTACTTTGAAGTTTGAAATTTACGAGGTTGATGTCAAAAATACCCATAATTTTGTGAGTTTTTGAGCCTTATAGAGCATATATTCTTTTTCATGCTCACTTTATTGATTATGAGTATGTCAACATTGATTTGTTATTCTAGAACTTGCCTCGTTTATACATATCGAGACCACACTTATGATTTGATATACAGAGATGATTAAGGCACCTAGGTTTTAACCCACTAACTCTATTAAAAGCCTACCTTCACAATTAACCCCTAGTGAACCCCTTTTAATCCTAACAACCCTTTTTATTGACATAGCCACTAATATTAACCCAAAACCCTTTGTATTTGTTATCACCATTCTTTTCCAACTTCCCTTATATCGAGATTTGATTTGATTAAGCTACCTAATTATTTCATCTTAGTATATGAATAGATGTATTATATATAAAAAAGATATTCAGTATTAGTACGATGAAAGGCGAGCTTGTACAGTTAAAGTCTATTTATTGAAGAAGAAGCTCGTATTATTAGTTTAAAGTTTCAATCCATTATGTAATTATTCAGTTTATTGTTTCTAGTTAGGTAATTTATCAATTCAATCTTGATTCAAACCTTCTAATTCAGCCTCTATCCACACCTTAACCTTAGCCCCGTTACAACCCTGACAAAGACCTTTTGATTTGTGCATCATCTCATATTATAATGGTGGAGATTTGATTTTCAGGCAAGCCTATGGGATTAACTTTTCATGTTCGACTTTTGAGCGCTTTTTCCTGAACCTTAAACACTTTGAGTGTTTTGAGTGAATCTCTAGTGAGGATGTCAATCTTTCTCGATTTTGAATTAAAGGTAATTATTTAGATAAGGGGAGACGCCTATATTTTCGAGCTACAAATCTATGACTTAGATTGATTTGAATCCTTAGGACTCTTTGAATTGAATTATCCATGTATAAATTATCTATGAATTATGATGAAACATTGTTGATAGGAATTATGAATTATATAAAGTTCGTTTTAATTGTAAGTTGAGAATTTTGCTTGAGGACAAGCAAAACCTTAAGTGTGGGGGTATTTGATAAACCAAAATAGTAACATATTTTAATCCCACATTTAGCATACTTTTGGATAATTTATCCCTTGATTTATGTAAAAATGTGCTCTTAATCCTTTCTTTTCGTGTCTTATACTCAGGAAAGCACCCAAGAATAAAAAGAACGAGAAATGGGCTCAAAACAGACCAAAATGGGCCAAAGAAGAAATCGACACGGCCTGGACTAAAGCCCACACGGCCGTGCCACCTCAATATACTAGAACACGGCCTGAAGTCGATCTACACGGCCGTGCCTCACTAACAGAGTCTAACACGGCCTGGCCACGATTTACACGGGCGTGTGCCATGGCCGTGCCCCTACCGTGGAGGAGAGTAATTTCACTCGAAAAACGATACTTAGGGGCAAAGAAACCTATTTCAAAAGCCTATATAAAGACCCTAGGTATAACCTAAAAGAGGGCGATTAGCTAGGCCAAGGAGCCGAGCTGAAAAGGTCAGATTGTGGGAAACTCTCAAGGGATAGCCAGTTCATCCATCTCCAGAAGCCGGAATTCTACTCAAGACGGAGGATCTCTCCTTCAATTCCTTCAGGGAGTTTTAGGGATTTCTTATGTTTTGTTTTATATTTTCTTCTGAGATATTTTTCTTTATTATTATGAACTAAACCCTTCAGATACCTGAAGGGGGATGAAACCTAGATGAATCTTGTTATTGTTTTCTGAACTATATGATAAATACTTGATTTGTTCTTGATTATGTGTGCTTAATGCTTGTGTTGATATTTCGCGGATATTAATTCAAGTTGAATGTGCTTAGGTGGTAGAGCAAAAGTCCCTGCTTAAGAGTAGATCTAGCATAATTAAGCGGAGTTGATCACGCACCTAGAGATAGGGTGACGAGATTTTGTCGGATTAGGGTGAAACCTAATATGGGAGTCCATAGATCGATTTACTGTTATTCTAGGGGTTTTAATTAGAAAGAGATTTCAATTAATCAACCTAGGGTTAGATGTTATTCGCCTCGAGAGAGAGTTTAATATAAATTAGGGAGTCCTACAGATCAAGTCAAGTGAATAAATAAATGCGGTTCAGGTGTTAGATAACAAGTGAAGTCTAGGTGGATTCTTCCTAAGGGTATCGTCTTAATCAACTGAGTTTTTCCCAAGTATTTCCCCAATTCATTCTTTCTGTCTTTGCGTTTTTAGCTTAGTAATTAGTTAATTTAGATTAATAAACAACTTCACTTATTTTAGGCTAAATAATAGAAAGAAAGTTAGTATTAGTACTTTTAATTCCTTTGGGTTCGACAATCCGGTCTTGCCTAAGCTATACTACTGTTCGGTAGGTGCACTTGCCTCAATCGTTGTTATAGTTAGTTCCAGGATCGATCATTATAAATTTAAAACTCTGAAATACAACGATCAACCCCAGTCTTAAAATCACTTAGTTGGATAATTCAATTTAGGAAACAGCAAATAAACCTTGACCCACTATCTAACGAGATAGGAACTGAAGGTAAAATGAACGCCACACTTGAAGTGGTAAGTTCGATAGCAAAGGAAGGAAATGATGCCACAAGCCTAACTTGATAAGTAAGATCAGTCCCAAAGAGAACAAGGAGATTTGAATTCTCACAAGTTTCAATTGATTCATAAAATTGGCAAAAAGTTCTCTACAACCAGCTAAAAACAAAGTATTTATAGGCATGAGACAAACCCTAGCCGAATAGACACACACACTTAGCTTAGTTGAGCTATTAATGAACTTAATTGAGCTAATTAAAAACTACAAGACCTTTGATGAACTCTAACATAAGGAACGGCAATGGACAACATGTTTGGTCTTCCTATTCAGCTAATAATTAACTCTAATGAGCTGAATAGACCTGATTCAATGCTTGATCAGCTAAAGAGTTATAGCAGCCTTTTAATTTCTCCTTGGACAGCCAAATGAGCAGCAGCCAACAATTAATGTCATTTGGCAGACGAAAAGCCCCCTTTGTGTGAATGCTTGAATATAAATGGTCAAAAAGGTGTGAATGGACGAATTGGAACAGCCACCATAATGTGAAAACGTTTGGAAACTGAATGGGCTTGTGTGAACAGCTCATTGTCCATTGAACTCTTCGAACAGTTACTTGGAGAAGCTCATAACAGTTGTTGGCCTTTAATTCAGCTTCATAACAGCTGAATTTATTCCTCTCTTTAATGCCGATCTATGCAACAGCTGGTTCAGATGATTAGTTCACCTATAAGCACAATTAAACTTTAATGAGCTGTAGGAGCTAAGACTCATTTAATAAGCTAAAACAAATTAAATGGCTGTAGCAAATTAATTAAGCTAGAACATATTAATTGCCGAAATTATTTAAACAACTAAATAAAATTAAAACAACTTAATTACTTAAACTAAAATAACTAAACACATTATTTAAGTTTATTCCAACAACTAAATGCATAAACTAAAGAGAGCTATAATTGAGCTAAACCGAATTAGATATTCCAGCAAATTGATGCACAAGTTAAAAACAAATAATGTGGAGCTCAATGAGCTAGGATGAGCTATAAACGAGCTAAATGAGCTTCTTTCAAGTTGCATGGAACACTTGAGCCAGACATCCGTGATTGTTTGATTATTCCGGCAATGGTTTCCACCCCAATCTCGAACAATTAAAACATGCACACAAGTTAACAAACTGAAATTAAATTTCATTTTGCACTTGGGCCCATCGTGTTTAGGCCAATCTCGGTGACGTCGAGTTGTGTCGTAACATGATGCGGTCGGGATCGCATCATACCCTCCCTCTTGAAGATGATTTTTCCTTAAATCGGGCCATTTTCTCACGACAAACCTCTCAAGGTCACGAACCTCGTTGGTCATAAACCTGACAAAGTCGCTTTCAAGAATGTGAGAATCATATACGGCTCAACAAGAAAGAAGGTTATTTGCATACCCTCCCTCTTTAGAAGAGTACCACTTCAGATTGTCACCTACACAAAAACAAAACAAATTAGTGACACTAAGAATTTTAAGCACAAAAGAAATTACCGAAATTTCATTCAAAAGTTGACCACATATTCCAATGCCGGGATCAAACACAGAAGTTGGTTTTACCTTTCCATAATGAATCCATAAGTTCGTCAATGGAAACAAACCAAATCCCAAAAGCATTTGAAAGTTACAATTTTGGAAAATAAGATTCCATGGCTCAAATCCCTTGAACATTAATATAGAACAATAAGCACCGGGGTCAAAAACCAAGTTCTCCCTTACCACTTCAATCTGAATTGAAAATTTCGTGGCTGGCAACATGGGAGGAACACGAAGCAAACTAAAGCTATACGCATGCAAAACATGTTCGAGTCCTTTAAACCATACCATAGAGCAATTTCCAAGATCAAAGATCTGATTTTCATTTGCACATTATCACAGTATAACAACTTTGTTTTCAGATTTAGAGACAAATCTTCAAGCAAGCAAAAGTTGTTCACACATTTATTCAAAAAAAATTATGATGCTTGATTTCTCTCAACAATGTTCCCAAATAACAAACTCCAGGTTTGAACACACGATTTTGATTACTTGTTTCAAAGTGCAGCAAGAGTTTCTTTATCACCCATAAATCACACATGCTAGGCAAGAAGGATTTAATCATACTTACATTCAAACAATCAAACCCCTTGAAATTCATCCGAACAGACTTGCACAAACATGAGGTTTTCACGTAAAAAATCAGAGAATTCACATTACCATCGCAAACAAACAGATTAGGCTTTTTATGTGACAACTCTTTATCACACATGATCAAATTTTGCTCATGCCGATTTAAGCTAACTTCATCAATAAACTTGCAAACATAACATTTATCATAAGAAAATCTCTTCATGGCACTAGCTGAAACGAAATTATCAACAATATTCATAGAATGACAATTAACCAAATCAAAGGAGGAGATCTTTCAATAACTAAGTCATCGGCAATTATCTCAACAGCATTCAAATTTGATTGCCGGGATTCAATGGCTAAAGACTCCTTACCTTGCTTACCTTTAAGCACTCGGGAATTAATTTCACCTTCAAACTTACCTTTTTCGACCAAATAGAATCATCTTTCATCAGGAAGGTAATAAAGTTAAAACTTGTCACTCGAGTCTTTAGAAACCTGAAAAGAAGAAACAATACGAGGACAACTCGTTTGTAGGTTAGTAAAAACATTCCTCGCTTTTTCTTGGTCACGTTCTTCTTTTTCATTCGTTCCTTTTTCAATCTCTCGTTCTTTTTTCATGGTCTCTTTGATTATTGAAGACTTACTCTCACTTGTAATTTCACTTTCATTTTCAACAACACTCGTTTCTTGCACACTTTCTTTCGCAATCTCACTCTCTTTTTCCTTTTCAATTTCTTTTTCTTTTTCGATTTTTTTTCTCTCGTCTCTCTTTTTCTTCTCTCAACTTCATTACAAGATGGAGATAATACAAAAGAATCGGAACGATAGGCTTGTCGTTGGAAAGAAGTTGAAGAATCTTTATATAAGTCACGATCATCTCTTCGTGAATAAGCCTCCATGGATGAGTACTTATACGAAACATGTTCACTTCTTCGTAAGGACTTCTCCGTAGATGAATACTTTGAGGCACTTGAAGAGAAATTTCTACCTTCTCGTTGGTAGCCTCGAAAGGTTTCAAACTCGTGGTTTGCTTCATATCGACTCGACTTCCTTGATGAATAAGAATCTCGATATGAGTCTCTTCCCACATAGTCATTTGACGTTTGTCTCCGTGACGATCTTGTTTCCAACCCTCGGCTTGGTGAAATTCGTTTTCGTTGGGCTCGTTCTTCCAATTGCTTCAATTGTTCTTTTACGGGTTCTAATTTTCTTTGGAGCATTTGATCCACCTCGTTAAAGAATACTTGATATGTTGGATCGGACAAAACATCACCATCATCATCAATCCGTTCGAAACTTCGAGACATAGTCTTTTACAACAAACTTCCTAATTCACTCACAAAGAAAATTTCACACACTTTTGGCTTTTATTCACTCGAATGGTCTCGCCTCACTCTTGCCTTTTTCCGCTCACGTTCGCCTCTCTAAGTTCTCAATGGACTACTTAGGTAAATCAGCAATCGTTGGGGAATCGGCTCGCAAATTTTTTTTTTCGATTTTGGGTAGGAAATGATGTTAGGACAAAAAAGGTAGGCTAGAAAACAAAATGGAGTGAATTAAGTGTGGCCAAATGGTAGGAAATGAATGAATTGATTCGGGCAGCAATGAAATCCCAAGCTAGCTTATTCTTCTTTTTTTTTTTTAATTTCCAACGAATTTTGTATTTCCAAAAACTTATATTTCACACTTTGAACTTCAATGGATACTGAAATTTTTTTAATACGAATTTTTTTCAAATTTTTTTGATAAAATCACAATCCCGTAAGGCTTAAAACGTCGATACTTACTCCAATTTCACTAGCTCTGATACCAAATGATACGAACTCGATTCGGTGTTGATTCGAGTCGTTTAGATTGCCCGATCGAGAAATTGAGTAAGTTGTGCTTCATTTCAAGAAAGGCTAAAAAAGGGGTAAAAGATAGGCTCAAACAGAGGTACAAAGAATGTTTAGGAAATGGATGGATAGGTTTGGCTAAGGCAAAGGCTGAACCAACAATATGGATGATTGTTGACCCAAGTCTTAGAATCACTTAGTTGGATAATTCGATTTAGGAAACAGCAAATAAACCTTGACCCGCTATCTAACGAGATAGGAACCGAAGGTAAAACGAACGCCACACTTGAAGTGGTAAGTTCGGATAACAAAGGAAGGAAATGACGCCACAAGCCTAACTTGATAAGTCAGATTAGTCCCAAAGAGAACAAGGAGATTTGAATTCTCACAAGTTTCTATTGATTCATAAAATTGGTAAAACGTTCTCTACAACCAGCTAAAAACAAAGTATTTATAGGCATGAGACAAACCCCAGCCGAATAGACACACACACTCAGCTTAATTGAGCTATTAATGAACTTAATTGAGCTAATTAAAAACTACAAGACCTTTGATGAACTCTAACATAAGGAATGGCAACGGACATCATGTTTGGTCTTCCTATTCAGCTAATAATTAACTCTAATTGTAGCAGTCCTTACCCGTATCCGTCGCCGGAATAGGGTGTGAGGCATTACCGAACTTAATCACCTATAACCGATCATTTTCGAGTCACAAATTTCCATCCAAATTTAAAACTTTTCATATTCAATCATAGAGTCCCTAATATGGACCTACGAGGACCAAAACATGCTTTGGAAGCGGTTCGGGACTAAACCAAGAACTTTGGAAAATTTCAAAACACTTAGAAAATTTTTCTTCAAAACAGGGTCACACTCAATATGCATCCTCAACAACTCTTATACATGCATAATTATATCTAATTATCATACCATACCATTAAGCCAAACTTAGCCATTCGACATCAAGACTAGTAGCACATTCAACCATTAGGTATTTAGGCCATAACCCACAACTCATCATGTATCATGCAAACACAGCTCACATCACTAGACATTGGCATATAAATAATATATATAGGCTTACAATCAATTAGCCAATATAAGCCAATTAGCATGGCTACATACTACAATAACCTTTAACCATTACAAGCCAATACATTTGGCCAAAACATAATAACACATACACAAAATGACTAAGTCCCTATACATGCCATAGACTTAAATTACTTGAAGGCATTGATACCAGTCAAAAGCTTGATAGTGTGATAGAATCTCCGACGATCTTAAACCCGAGCTAGCCTATGTGACACTATAGGAAAAAGGAAAGGAAGGGGGTAAGCTATATAGCTTAGTAAGCCCGTATGAAAATAATAAGCAATTTATTAACATGTTTTCACCAATTCTCACAATATGTTCTCAAGGTAATACAATCATAATTGCACAAAATTTCACTATTTACTTATGTTCATCTCAAGCTGTCTACTCGAGTCACAGTCACTAAATTATTTATATCTTGAGCTACAGAACTCCAAATTAAGATCCGTTAATTTTTCCTGAAACTAGACTCACATATCTTATTACCATTAATTTTTTAGAATTTTTGGTTAATCCAATAAGTACAGTTTATTCATTAAAGTCACCCATGTTCCGCTGTCTGACAGTTCTGACCCCTCTTCACTAAAAAAATAATTATCTCCTCGTACGGGATTCAGATGATGTTCCCATTTGTTTCTTTTGAAAATAGACTCACTAAGTATTTTAATAACATAAATTATAACCCATAATTATTTTTTTACAATTTTTAACTATTTTCCCAAGTCAGAACAGGGGATTCCGAAATCATTCTGACCCTGTCTCACAAAAATTCAAATATCTCAGAATATGAAATTCTTTCTCTTACACCGTTTCTTTTATGCAAAAATATACTCAATAAGATTTAATTTAATATCTTATTCAACTTCTAATTCAATTTCCACCATTTTTGGTGATTTTTAAAAGACACATAACTGCTATTGTCCCAAAACTGTTTTATTGCGAATTTTACTCTTTCATAATTTCTTTGTATTAACTTTCATAGTAACACTTACCCCATATCAAACTTACCAAAGTTCGATCACCTATCGAGCACATTGCTCATAAATTGACACACACATACCTGCAGTTATTAATCACTTAGTCATATTGTACTTAGTCATTTCCCTGTTGAACACATCGGAATATTATTGGATACATCGGAAGTTTGCACATAAGTGCCACACTTGTAGCCAAAGCTACTTCACATCACTTTTCACATATAGGCTCGTTCTCGAACTATTCACTTTCACGGATCTGCTCACACAAGCTGTCAGTCATTCGTTACTACTCAGTGCTGCTCACACAAGCTGTCGGGTATCCGCAACACATGTCGGTATACCCAGCCACTGGTAGAACTTAAGACCAGCACCCAGATTCACTTAGTCACAATTTCACATATATTTCACATAGGTCCCTAGTGACATGTCACTTGTATCCTATTCTATTCCTAAGGTTCAACCGGGAAATTTCTCACATTTCGATACTTTTTTAATTTCGTTCAATATTCAGCCACATCTCATAAAATATATCAAAACATAAAAATATAAGTATAAACGATGCATTATTTACATACAAACTTACCTCGAAAGCAAAGTCGGTGAAAAGGACTTATTCGTCAATTACTTGTTTTTCCCCGATCTAGATCTGAACCTTATTTTTCTTGATCTAAAACATCACATTTAACTTATTTAATCATTATACTAATCAACACAGCTCAAAAATCATATTTGGAAAAATTATATTTCTGCCCCTAAACTTTGTCATATTTACACTTTTTCCCCTAGGCTCGTAAAATGATTTTCATTCAATTTCTTTGTACTTTAAGCCTAGCCGAACCATTTTCATAACTATAACACCCCACAATTTCCATTAAAAAACACTTTTATGACATATTTTATAACTTTTACAAATTAGTCCTTTTAGGCATTTTCATCGAAAATCACTTAGTAAAAGTCATTTCTCTAACCATAAACATGCATTTTCTACCATTAAACATCAAAATACTCACATACTCATCATGGATCAAAACCCCAGACTTTAACCATATCTCAAATTAGTGGTAGAAATAGATAGATCTTGTTACGATGATTTCAAAAACGTAAAAAATCATTAAAAACGGGGCTAGAACGGACTTACAATCGAGCTTGGAAGCTTGAAAAATCCTAGACATGGTTTCTCCATGCAAGTTTCAGCTAAGGGGTTGAAGATGGACAAAAATTGGCTTTTAATTTTGTTTTTAATTCATTTTAATAACTAAATAACCAAAATGCCCTTAATGAAAAACTTTGGAAACGTGCCTAACCATGTCCATTTTTGTCCACCAACTTAAACAATGGTCTAATTACCATATAAAGACCTCCAATTTAAAATTTCATAACAATTGTACACCTCTAGCATGTAGAACTCAACTTTTGCACTATTTACAATTTAGTCATTTTGACTAAATTGAGTGCCCAAACGTCAAAATTTTCGAACGAAATTTTTACGAAATCATTTCGTGAAATCGTAGACCATAAAAATATAATAAAAATAAATTTTCTTATGTCAAATTTGTGGTCCCAAAACCACTATTCCGACTAGGCCCAAAATCAGGCTGTTACAACTCTCCCCTTTTAGGGATTTTCGTCCCTGAAAATCTTACCAGACAAGATATTAGAGCGTCTTACTCATAGTTTCTTCTAACTCATCGAAGATTCTCCTTCAAGGTAGTATATTCCAGAAACACTCTGTCTTCGGATCTGATATCTAAAATCCTAAACTTTCCAATCTGCATATCTGTCATGTCGGTCTGAAGCTATTTTCAACTTTCACAAATTACTTTCACTTTTCTCAAAATCACCAATCAAATCAACTTCATAAATCTCTTTCTAATCATCTTTGAACTTTAACACATAGTGTCGGAGCATATTAACAAAGGTCTAGATTACTTTCTCAGAAACACATATACTCAACTGATCTGTCAAAATAAGGAATCCGTACATACCGAAATGATGATGCGGACTTTTAACAAACGATTTACCATAATCCAAATAACATTTTCCTTTTTCAGCTATAAAGATAATCCCGATATGAAATCTATAGTAACTCTATCTCATAACACACCAATATTATCACTAACTGTAATAGTCTTGAATACTCTTGTTATTCGACTTTAACCTGTTCACAAATCAACATCTGAACACAAAATCAGAAATATCAGTTTCCATACCCGTACACCAGAACATTTACTTCAAATAACTGTACATTTTGTTACTCTCTAATTGAACAGACGAGCTACTACTGAACCTCGTACAAAATTTTCTGCATAATCACTAGATTCTTCTATAAGCAATTTCTATTTTAGAACAATGATAATAATGACAGAAATCAGGACCCTCCTGAAATTTAAAATCGAAGTTGATTCACTCTAAAATCATTCAGATTACCATTCATTAACACATTTATAAGCTTCTCAAACTCGCAGAGAAAACATCGCTTTAGTTTTTAATTTAACTGAATCAGATCATTACCAAATAAGATCAATCACATGACCAATATTCACAAAATAATCAAGATTTTCCAATCAAGCATCCGTAACCGTACTTGTTTTTCCAAAGGTAAATCAATTATTACTCACAATCTTTTGAAATTTCCCAAACAAGCTAGTCAAATGTCCTTACAACCGTATTAGCTCAAGAAAACAAGTATCCTGACTGAACGCATTTGTAACATCCGAGATTTAGGGGCTTTGCATTTATTATGTTCTATGTGTGTTGGCATGCTCTGTCTATTAATTTGTTATGTTTGGGAGCCCCGGGAAGGCTCGGGGTTAAGCCAAAGCCTTGGCCAAAGTTTCAGTTTTGGGCACTTTGGGGGAAAGCTAGCTGAGGCAGGTTTTAAGAATTTTTGCTTGTGTTTGAAGACACAAGAGCTGCAGTGGTAAAGTGGCAGGGAGACGCCACCTAGCATGCAGGGAAGTGGCGTCACAAGGAGAAGCTGAGAGGGAGAGGGTTCAAATCTCTAAAGCAGCACAAGAGAGTATTATTTTTTGGCTCAGGCAAGGGAGGCAGCTGAATGGCAATCAAACTCTGGGGGACAGAGACAAGACCTTGTCAAGAAATTCAAACGGGTGGTGGAGAGTTATTTGGGGGGTTTGAATCATTCAAACTAATTTGAATAAGTGGAGGAGAGGGGATTTAGGAGTAAATCAAGGGAGAAGCATTGGGATTGAGGTGAGTGGGGTGTTAGCCGAATTTTTGAGGAGTGTTAGGGGGTAGGTTTTCGATTTTGGTAAAAGGGTTAGATGCCAAAACTTAGGTGTTTTTTTTAAGTAGTTTGTGTGTGTGTTAAGGTTCTTTTTTCGGCATTTGGGTGTGTTCCTCTTTCAGCACTTTTTCTTGCTCTAATTGTCGAAAGTTCCAAGGTTGCTTTTTGATCATCTCCTCTTTGGTAAGCCGTAACCTGTTGGGGCATTCTTTTCTTCTATTTCTTTCTTTTTTCTCAATTTCTTCTTCTCCCCAAGCTCCCAACTCTTGCCGAATCCTCTCAAGTCCTTTTGACATCTTTTTGCTTTAGTTCTTTTCTCTTCTACTCTAAAGCCGTAGGACCCTTTGTTCTTCTTCTCTTTTTGGGTTTTCTTGTTTCATTCTTGAAAGCCGAACCACATCCCTTATTTTCCTTCTTGATCGAATCATCATCTTCCATCACTCATCTCTCTCTAAATTATTTTGCTTTAGCCGAATTTCCCTAGCCCTTTCTTCTTATTTCTTTTCGACCGAAACATTTCCTGTTGATTTTTCTCATTCGTTTCTTTGCTGTTAACCGATTATCAGGGTGGTGACTTGAATCATATGTATCTTCTGCCATCTACTATCTCGTTTCTACCTGGTGGATCTGTACCCTCTCTGTTGACTTTTGGTTGATTGCCGAGCATAGACCTCTCTTTTGGCATTTTAGTTTCGGTAAGGGATCTTCCTCACTTTACTACTCGTTCTCTCTTTCTTTTCTCTTATGGTTGGTAAACCAAAGGTTTTGAGGTGGTGTTTTGGTGCTTTGGCCGAATGGTGGTAGGAGGGTTCATGTTACTCATTTGACCGAAAGGTCATCTCTCCTAATCTATGTTTCTTTCAATCGATTCTTACTTGGTATTTGCATAGGCACTCAATCGACTTCATAATCCAAGCCTTTTAGCCTCCGGGTTCTGTCGACCTAGTACCAACCGATCAAAGGAGGGGGTTGGACATGTAGTCCCTACCCCTAAATTCAAGAGACGTGCGGTGTCAGCAGTTCGAGACTGGCCACCGGGGTGTGGGCCGGCTTCTGAAAGGGATAAGCAGATCGTTATGATCCCTGCGAGTGAGGATGTTAGCGAGATCGATAGCTTAGTCTTGCGTGTCTACAGGTGTGTAATTACCACACTATTTCCTTTTTGTATAAATCGTGTATGTGTGATGCTTGAAAGCCGAAAATCTCGTTAAGGGTGATTAAGCTACCCATGGTGGGTAAAACCGAAACTCCAGGTTAGTATATTATGGTTTGACTTCATAATTATTGTTGATAGCATGACTATGTGTGTACACTAAATATTGTATGTATAACATCATATGACCTGTTTGCTATACTATGTTGCATGTGCATGGGATTTGGGATATCAATGATATAAAGGGGAAGTGTATATCGGTGACATTGTCACACTAAATGATGGCTGGGTTCCTCATTACCGTATCGGTGATTGGATCACATGTTGATCGGTGGCTAGACCACGTTATATTGACTTTGAGCAGTGTGTCTGTCAGCATGACTGCCAAAGAGGAGTGTAGAGGATGGAGGGTTGATTGTAGAAATCCCCACAGGTGTGTTGAGGATGGACATATGAAGCGGAGTGTAGAGGATGGAAATTAGGTTGGGTTGGGGTATCATATTGATTATCTGGTTATGTTGAATTGATTGGGCTTCGGCCACTGGTATTTTGGGGCTAGGGCCCATTTGTGGAATATGTGGACTAATTGCACACTGAGTCTGGTGACTCACTCTTTGTTTTAAACATTTGCAGGTGATTCTTAGCTTTATGGATCAATTTGGAGGGACTCGAGGTGGTACGCATGGGTTCTACTATTAAACTTTATCTTATTTAACATTTGCCACTTTTGGGGATTTTTTTCTTTAATTTGTAATAAGGCCACTTCAAAATTTGGTAATTATCTTTCGGGTTTAAATTTTGGACATATTAATTGCAAAACTGCTTGATGGGACGTTTTAAGAATAAAATTACAACATGAAGTTTTCTTTATAATCTGCAAAACAACGCTTCTTGTAAATGAAGGATTTTAATACTAACCTAATATTCGGATAATCGGTAAGTGTTTTCAAATGGCACCCAATTGCAGGGTTTGGCTAATTAAGTTTGTAACGTAAGTGAACGACCGGTTTTCAACTGAGCCACGAGACTTGAGATCTTATAATGACTTAGAATTCTTCTGAAATTGGTGAAACATTCTAAACTTTCTTTCTTCTTTTTCCAGTGACATGTCAGATCTGGTCGTAGTGTTTGGGCCGGGTTTCGGGTGTTACAATTTGGTATCAGAGCCAAGTTTCAAAAGCTTGGCCTTGGGTTTTGGGTTTAAAACGTTTTCCAAATTTTGTATTTAAGATGATTTCAAAATATATATATCTATATGAACCTATTTTCTGGAAGTATGGCACTTTTGAGTCTCGGCCCAAGTCCGCCAGGTAAGTTTTCTGATGGTTAAGTGATCTGTATAAAGTGGATGTATTATGTGAATATGTTGCTATGGATGATGAAATTAAGAAACTTTACAGTAGAAATGAGAAACTTTAGGAATACATGTGTTTGTGGAAAAACTACTTATAATCCTATCTTCATAAAACTACTCGGTAATAAACAGTGGAAGAAATGCTAATGCATAAAATTTGTAATCAGATAAGACGAAACCTTAGACATGAGTGCTAGACGTGGACGTGGTGCACGTGGCCGTGGTAGAGGCCGAGGTGTTGAAGCTGAGTTCTCAGAAGCAGGATATGAGCCTGAGGGTGAAGTGCCCGCATCACCTGTGGTGGAAATGGGACCACAAGACAGAACTGGTGGAAATGATGCCCTATCTCAGGCAATGTTGCGTGTGCTGGAATGAGTGGCTGGGGCAAGCAGTGGAATAGCAACTTGGAAGTCCATCCCTGAGCGACTCCGAGCTAATGGAGCTAAAATGTTTAGAGGTATTTCTGGAGTAGCTCCAAAATGTGGCTGAGTATTGGCTAGAGGCAGTCGAGAGAATTATGGATGATCTGGACTGCACGGCAGAGGAGAAGCTGAAGGGCGCGGTGTCTCTACTTCAGGATGAAGCATATCAGTGGTGGCTCACCGTGAGAAAGGGTACTTTGGCAGACCGAGTTGATTGGGATTTCTTTAAGGTGATGTTCCAAGGAAAGTACGTTGGGGCCAGTTACGTGGATGCTCAGAGGAAAGCATTCTTGAATTTAGTTCAAGGGGGTAAGTCGGTAGCTGAGTATGAGGCAGAATTCCTGCGATTGAGCCGGTATGCCCGAGGGATAGTCGCGACTGATTATGAGTGTTGTGTGCGGTTCAGAGATGGGCTGCGAGATAAGCTACGAGTGTTGATAGCTCCACAACGGGAGAGGGATTTCGCTATTCTAGTAGAAAAGGCCAAAATAGCCGATGAGGTAAAACGGACCTAGAAGCAAAATAAGGACAAGGATAGAGGTAGAAATAAGAGGAGTTATGGACCGTGAGGGTCATCTGGGGGTTTCCAAAAGAGGCCTAGGGTTGATGGACCGGGTCGTGTTGCAACGCCAGCTGCTGTTGGGCAATTTTGACAGTGTGCTCAGTGTAGGAGGCCTCATGCAGGAGAGTGCTAGGGAAAAGATAGGGTATGTTTCAAGTATGGGTCAAAGGATCATTTTATTAGGAACTGTCCGCTAGGAATGACCAGGGCTCGGATGGTAGGTCAGGGGTATGTGTAGCCAGGAAGGGGTGGACACTAGGTATCGAGAGGTCGTGGTCCGAACAGAGGAGGGAGTGGTTCTAGTCGGGGTCGCGTAGCACCGGGTAGAGGTGCTGGGAATGCAGAGGCAAGATAGCCCGGCTTAGTTTATGCAGCCAGACGTCGAGAAGAGGGTAATGCACCAGATGTTATTACGGGTACGTTCCTCATTTTTGGTTTGCCCTTTACTGCATTAATTGATATTGGGTCGACGCATTCCTATGTTGCTAGTGAGGTGTCTGGAACCTTAAACATGAACTCTGAAATTACTTCTAGGGAGATGACTGTACTTAGTCCCTTAGGACAAACTATAGCGGTAAACAAACTTTTTAGAAGTGTGCCTCTAGATGTGCAAGGATCGATTTTTCTAGCTGATTTGATGGAACTACCATTTGGGGAGTTCGATTTGATCTTAGGCATGGATTAGTTGGTAAGATATCGAGCAAACTTGGATTGCGCTGCTAAGCGCATGGTGTTAAGGACTCTCGAGGATGATGAAGTTTTAGTGATAGGCGAAAGGAGAGACTACTTGTCCAATGTTGTGTCTGCTCTTAAAGCAAAAAGAATGGTGAGAAAAGGGTGTGGGGCTTTCTTGACGTTTGTCAGTGCATTGGATGCAAAAGAAGTGACCACGAATGAGGTTAGAACAGTAAAGGAATTTGTGGATGTCTTTCCGGAAGAGCTTCCAAGGTTGCCTCCGGATCGCGAGGTGGAGTTTGGAATTGAGCTGCTCCCAGGTACGGCTCCAGTGTCCATCGCCCCTTATAGGATGGCGCCGAAGGAGCTGGTTGAACTTAAAGCTCAGATCCAAGAGTTGTTAGATCATGGTTTTATACGACCTAGTGTATCTCCGTGGGGAGCGCCGATACTATTTGTGAAAAAGAAAGACGGGACCATGCGATGTGCATTGACTACCGCCAGTTGAATAAATTGACGATTAAGAACAAGTACCCGCTACCGAGGATAGATGACCTGTTTGATCAGCTCAAAGGGGCTTCGGTCTTTTCAAAGATAGATTTGAGGTCGGGATATCATCAGCTTAAGGTCAGGGAAGCGGATATTCACAAGACGGCTTTTCGGACTCGCTATGGCCACTACGAGTTCTTGGTGATGCCTTTTGGGTTGACAAATGCACCAGCTGCATTCATGGATATGATGAACCGGGTTTTCCAACCCTATCTAGATCGGTTCGTTGTAGTGTTCATAGACGACATTCTGGTATATTCCAAGTCAGAAGAGGAGCATGATTCGCATCTTCGGGTGGTGCTGCAGATTTTAAGAGAGAAGCAGCTGTACGCCAAATTTAGCAAATGTGAATTTTGGTTAAAAGAAGTTACCTTTCTGGGTCATGTGGTATCTGCAGAGGGGATAAGGGTTGATCCCTGAAAGATTGAAGCGGTGTTGGATTGGAAACTACCTAAGTCTGTGGCAGAAGTTTAGAGTTTCCTTGGTCTGACTGGGTATTATCGAAGGTTCATTGAGGGGTTCTCCTTGATTGCGGCACCCTTAACCAAGCTGTTAAGAAAAGGGGTACCATTTGTGTGGACCGATGAGCAGCAGTAAAGCTTTGAGAGGTTGAAGGGGATTTTGACAGAGGCTCCAGTTCTGATTCAGCCTGAGGCCGGAAAAGAGTTCGTGGTTTATTATGATGCTTCACACACGGGGTTAAGATGTGTGTTAATGCAGAATGGGAAGGTTGTTGCGTATGCATCTCGGCAGTTAAGACCGTATGAGAGTAATTATCCCATGCATGATTTGGAGTTAGCTGCGGTGGTGTTCGCTTTAAAGATTTGGAGACATTATTTGTATGGAGAGAAGTCTATTATCTATACCGATCACAAGAGTTTGAAGTATCTTCTAACTCAGAAGGAGTTGAATTTAAGGCAGCGAATGTGGATTGAGTTGTTAAAAGATTATGACTGCTCGATCGAATATCATCCGGGTAAGGCTAACGTGGTGGCAGATGCGTTAAGTAGGAAGGTAATATCAGACTTGAGAGCGATGTTCACCCATCTCAGTTTGTATGATGACAGAAGTCTATTAGCTGAACTTCAAGTGAAGCCTTCTTGGGTCAGTCAGATTAAAGAGAGGCAGCTATCGGATGATGTCTTAAGTGTTCGACTTCTGCAAGTACAGAATGGTGGGGTTGAGGACTTTAATTTGAACAGTGATGGGGTTTTGTGTTTCCGTGGAAAGGTTTGCATGCCAAAGGATATGGAGTTGAGGTAGATGATTCATCAGGAGGCGCATAGTAGCCCTTACGCTATGCATTTCGGAGGGAGTAAGATGTACCGGGATCTGCGTGAACAGTTCTGGTGGCCTGGATTGAAACGGGAGGTTACGGAATTTGTGGGAAAGTGTTTAACTTGCCAGCAGGTTAAAGCGGAGCATTAGTTGCCTTCAGGGTTATTGCAGGAGATAAAGATTCCTCAGTGGAAATGGGAGAGGATCACTATGGACTTTATTAGTGGGCTACCTCTTACGCCTACTAAGAAAGATGCGGTATGGGTGATTGTGGATCGGTTGACGAAGTCCGCCCATTTCATACCTGTTCGTGTTGGCTATTCTCTGCAGAGGTTGGCTAAGCTGTATGTGGCGGATATTGTAAGGTTACATGGGGTACCAATATCGATCATATCAGATAGAGACCCTCGGTTTACGTCGCGGTTCTAGAGGGAACTGCATCAGGCATTGGGTACGAGATTGGATTTCAGCACAGCTTTTCATCCACAGACTAATGGTCAGTCTGAGAGGGTAATACAGATCTTGGAGGACATGTTGAGGGGTTGTGTCATTGACTTCAAGGGTAGCTGGGAGGAGTTTCTACCGTTGGCAGAATTCGCTTACAACAACAGCTACCAATCTAGTATTCAGATGGCGCCCTATGAAGCGTTATATGGGCGGAGGTGTTGTACTCCTACCTATTGGATAGAATTGGGTGAACGTCGGATTTTGTGTCCAAAATTGGTTGCAGAGACAGAGGAGAAGGTTAAGTTAATTAGGGCTCGATTGAGGGAAGCGTCTGATAGGCAGAAATCGTATGCAGATTTGAAGCGAAAGGAGATAGAGTTTTCAGTGGGTGATCAGGTTTTCTTAAAAGTTTCACCTTGGAAGAAGGTGATGAGGTTTGGAGGGAAGGGCAAGCTAAGTCCTAGGTTTATCGGGCCTTATCGGGTTTTGAAACGTGTGGGACCAGTGGCGTATCAACTGGAGTTACCTTCAGAATTGAAATAGATACACGATGTATTCCATGTTTCAATGTTAAGACGCTACCGTGCGGATCCGTCTCACGTCGTGCCAGTAGAAGAATTTGAGGTAAAGCCAGACTTGTCTTATGAGGAGGAACCAGTCCAGATCTTGGAGCGAGACGTTAAGGTGCTAAGAAGGAAATCAGTCCCTTTGGTCAAAGTATTATGGCGAAATCACGGTTCAGAGGAGGCTACGTGGGAGCCAGAGGATGTTATGCGGCAGCAATACCCACATCTCTTTTGACCAGGTAATTTCGAGGTCAAAATTTCTTTAAGGGGGTAGAACTGTAACATCCGGGATTTAGGGGCTTTGCATTTATTATGTTCTATGTGTGTTGGCATGCTCTGTCTATTAATTTGTTATGTTTAGGGGCCCCAGGAAGGCTCGGGGTTAAGCCGAAGCCTTGGCCAAAGTTTCAGTTTTGGGCACTTTGGGGGAAAGCTAGCTGAGGCAGGTTTTAAGAATTTTTGCTTGTGTTTGAAGACACAAGAGCTGCAGTGGTAAAGTGGCAGGGAGACGCCACCTAGCATGCAGGGAAGTGGCGTCACAAGTAGAAGCTGAGAGGGAGAGGGTTCAAATCTCTAAAGCAGCACAAGGGAGTATCATTTTTTGGCTCAGGCAAGGGAGGCAGCTGGATGGTAATCAAACTCTGTGGGAGAGAGACAAGACCTGGTCAAGAAATTCAAAAGGGTGGTGGAGAGTTATTTGGGGGGTTTGAATCATTCAAACTAATTTGAATAAGTGGGGGAGAGGGGATTTAGGAGTAAATCAAGGGAGAAGCATTGGGATTGAGGTGAGTGGGGTGTTAGCCAAATTTTTGAGGAGTGTTAGGGGGGTAGGTTTTTTATTTTGGTAAAAGGGTTAGATGTCGAAACTTAGGTATTTTTTTAAGTAGTTTGTGTTTGTTAAGGTTCTTTTTTCGGCATTTGGGTGTGTTCCTCTTTCAGCACTTTTTCTTGCTCTAATTGTCGAAAGTTCAAAGGTTACTTTTTGATCATCTCCTCTTTGGTAAGCCGTAACCTGTTGGGGCATTCTTTTCTTCTATTTCTTTCTTTTCTCTCAATTGCTTCTTCTCCCCAAGCTCCCAACCCTTGTCGAATCCTCTCAAGTCCTTATGTTATCTTTTTGCTTTAGTTCTTTTCTCTTCCACTCTAAAGTCGTAGGACCCTTTGTTCTTCTTCTCTTTTTGGGTTTTCTTGTTTCATTCTTGAAAGCCGAACCACATCCCTCATTTTCCTTCTTGACCGAATCATCATCTTCCATCACTCATCTCTCTCTAAATTATTTTGCTTTAGCCGAATTTCCCTAGCCCTTTTTTCTTATTTCTTTTCGACAGAAACATTTCCTGTTGATTTTTCTCATCCGTTTCTTTGGTGTTAACCGATTATCAGGGTGGTGACTTGAATCATCTGTATCTTCTGCCATCTACTATCTCGTTTCTGCCTGGTGGATCTGCACCCTCTCTGTTGACTTTTGGTTGATTGCCGAGCATAGACCTCTCTTTTGGCATTTTAGTTTCGGTAAGGGATCTTCCTCACTTTACTACTCGTTCTCTCTTTCTTTTCTCTTATGGTTGGTAAACCAAAGGTTTTGAGGTGGTGTTTTGGTGCTTTGGCCGAATGGTGGTAGGAGGGTTCATGTTACTCATTTGACCGAAAGGTCATCTCTCCTAATCTATGTTTCTTTTAACCGATTCTTACTTGGTATTTGCATAGGTACTCAATCGACTTCATAATCCAAGCCTTTTAGCCTCCGAGTTCTGTCGACCTAGTACCAGCCGATCAAAGGAGGGGGTTGGACACGTAGTCCCTACCCCTAAATTCAAGAGACGTGCGGTGTCAGCAGTTCGAGACTGGCCACCGGGGTGTGGGCTGGCTTCTGAAAGGGATAAGTAGATCGTTATGATCCCTGTGAGTGAGGACGTTAGCGAGATTGATAGCGTAGTCTTGCGTGTCTATAGGTGTGTAATTACCACACTATTTCCTTTTTGTATAAATCGTGTATGTGTGATGCTTGAAAGCTGAAAATCTCGGTAAGGGTGATTAAGCTACCCATGGTGGGTAAAACCGAAACTCCAGGTCAGTATATTATGGTTTGACTTCATAGTTATTGTTGATAGCATGACTATGTGTGTGCACTAAATATTGTATGTATAACATCATATGACCTGTTTGCTATACTATGTTGTATGTGCATGGGATTTGGGATATCAATGATATAAAGGGGAAGTGTATATCGGTGACATTGTCACACTAAATGATGGATGGGTGCCTCATTACCGTATCGGTGATTGGATCACATGTTGATCGGTGGCTAGACCACGTTATATTGACTTTGAGCAGTGTGTCTGTCAGCATGACTGCCAAAGAGGAGTGTAGAGGATGGAGGGTTGATTGTAGAAATCCCCACAGGTGTGTTGAGGATGGACATATGAAGCGGAGTGTAGAGGATGGAAATTAGGTTGGGTTGGGGTATCATATTGATTATCTGGTTATGTTGAATTGATTAGGCTTCGGCCACTGGTATTTTGGGGCTAGGGCCCATTTGTGGAATATGTGGACTAATTGCACACTGAGTCTGGTGACTCACTCTTTGTTTTAAACATTTGCAGGTGATTCTTAGCTTTATGGACTGGGCTGGAGGGGACTCGAGGTGGCCACGCATGGGTTCTACTATTAAACTTTATCTTATTTAACATTTTCCACTTTTAGGGTTTTTTTTATTTAATTTGTAATAAGGCCACTTCAAAATTTGGTAATTATCTTTCGGGTTTAAATTTTGGACATATTAATTGTAAAACTGTTTGATGGGACGTTTTAAGAATAAAATTACAACCTAAAGTTTTCTTTATAATCTGCAAAACAACGCTTCTTGTAAATGAAGGATTTTAATACTAACCTAATAATCGGATAATCGGTAAGTGTTTTCAAATGGCACCCAGTTGCAGGGTTTGGCTAATTAAGTTTGTAACGTAAGGGAACGACGGGTTTTCAACTGAGCCACGAGACTTGAGATCTTATAATGACTTAGAATTCTTCTGAAATTGGTGAAACTTTCTAAACTTTCTTTCTTCTTTTTCCAGTGACATGTCAGATCCGGTCGTAGTGTTTGGGCCGGGTTTGGGGTGTTACAGCATTGACTCTAATCAAACTTACCTGTGAAAAGAGAACCATCATACAATTTGGGCTTGAGCTTTCATCATTTATACATTTTCCAATGTTAATTCCTTACATGAAAATTAGAGAAATCCAGATACCAGAATCACCACGTCCCTAGAATCAAACCAGAAATATAATCATAATAGACATAATTATCACAAGCCGGAGAACACACTTTAAAGATAAACCATAGTTGATAGTTCACGAAATAAGAATAATAGGAAAAACTGAGATAAAGAAATCCAAGATATGATACCACACCAGAAATTTGAGAACATAACTCATAAGAAATAATAAAGATTTGATGATTCCTCAGAGAAAACCAGAAGAAAGCAATGCTTACCACCTCTGGAATTCCATTGTAACAGAGATAATATATTTTTCGAATATATAAAACAAAACCATAATCAGTAGAAACAGAAGAATAGTCTCATATATTTTTTTTTACCATCGACTTCATTCCGACGTATTAGAATAGAATCCCGAAGAGACAAAGAAATACTGGTCATAAACCAACCAGACCAACAGGGCTTTCATCTAACATTTTAGTTAACTAGCATTCTCATAGAATAAGAATTTCATCAGAAAACGAGCAATTACATATGCCTCTGAGAATGTATGAACACATAGAATGTCCGAAGAGATAGTCATAATTACTCAATCAGAATGTCACACATGACATCTTTACAACTCAAATATCATTTCTCTCGACTAATTTGTCATCATCATGATCCCTTTATTATTCCGTTCACTAACAAAAACCGATCTGGGAGAATTTCCAGCAAATACATACTTTAGACATCATACCTGATTGAGTCGATTAACCAAGACTAACTTTTTCTTTATACGTGACATTGCATAATCTGTATAATCTTTAAAGCATTCTGTATTCTTCCCAAAACTGTTTTCACTTTCCAAACAATTCTCATCTCTGTATGCATTACTAATTATTTCACCACTGAACTCTTTAGTTTCACACTTATGAGCTCATTCAATATAAATCTCATAACTCTTATGGCATATAGCTCTATTGGTAAGGGGGTGAGGTCATAAAGCCTCTAACTCGACTCTCATGATTACACACATATGACTTAGCGCCCATCATTAACATAATATCATCACAATCATATAATTCACTTCAGGCAAATTTACATACATATTTATGTCACACGAACTTACCGATTGCATTTATTCAAACAAGTGAACATAAACACACATTCCTTCAATTTTGAATAAAGATCACTTATCATATTCACTTAATCAAACAAGTTAGGCACAAAACATCATATGATTACCAAGCAAACATAGACAAGCTTATCACAATATAAACTTTCATTCAATTTCACCTTTTTTCATGTTTCTCAGCTTATTCCAATTTCATTTTGCACATCATCACATACAAATCATGAATTTTTATTCATACCTTGTCAAGTTTTGACTCATCATAAATACATTTTCGAATATCTTAGTACTCCTTTCAGCGTTGTCAAAATAGCTCGGTTGGAAGGCATCTCTGTTTCAACAAGACAATTTCGTTAGGATCGGGAGATATCACACTATCACAAGTTATATGGCATGTATAGCTAGACTCTCACACACGCTACATTAGTCCAAGAACCGACTAAACCTAGCTCTGATACCACTTAAATGTAACACCCCTTACCCGTATCCGTCGCCGAAATAGGGTACGAGGTATTACCGGACTTAATCACCTATAACCGATCATTTCCAAGTCACAATTTCCATCCAAATTTAAAACTTTTCATATTCAATCATAGAGTCCCTAATATGGACCTATAAGGCCCAAAACATGCTTTGGAAGTGTTCGGGACTAAACCGAGAACTTTGGAAAATTTCACAACACTTAGAAAATTTTTCTTCAAAACAGGGTCACACTCAACATGCATCCTCAACAACTCTTATACATGCATAATTATATCTAATTATCATACCATGCCATTGAGCCAACCTTAGCCATTCGACATCAAGACTACTAGCACATTCAACCATTAGGTATTTAGGCCATAACCCAAAACTCATCATGTATCATGCAAACACAGCTCACATCACAAGACATTGGCATATAAATAATATATATAGGCTTACAATCAATTAGCCAATATAAGCCAATTAGCATGGCTACATACTACAATAACCTTTAACCATTACAAGCCAATACATTTGGCCAAAACATAATAACACATACACAAAATGACTAAGTCCCTATACATGCCATAGACTTAAATTACTTGAAGGCATTGATACCAGTTAAAAGCTTGATAGTGTGATAGAATCTCCGACGATCTCCAACCCGAGCTAGCCTCTGTGACACAATAGGAAAAAGGAAAGGAAGGGGGTAAGTTATATAGCTTAGTATGCCCGTATGAAAATAATAAGCAATTTATTAACATGTTTTCACCAATTCTCACAATATGTTCTCAAGGTAATACAATCATAATTGTACAAAATTTCACTATTTACTTATGTTCATCTCAAGCTGTCTACTCGAGTCATAGTCACTAAATCATTTATATCTTGAGTTACGGAACTCCAAATTAAGATCCAAAAATTTTCCATGAAACTAGACTCATATATATTCTTACCATTAAATTCTCAGAATTTTTGGTTTAGCCAATAAGTACAGTTTATTAATTAAAGTCACCCATGTTCCGCTGTCTCACAGTTCCGACCCCTCTTCACTAAAAATTAATTATCTCCTTGTACGGGATTCGGATGATGTTCCCATTTGTCTATTTTGAAAATAGACTTGTTTGTTAGATTTGTAAAATAAATCTAAAATAAAACTTAATAAACCAGGATCTATCATGTCAAATCATCAAGAATAAATGAAGAATAAAACTAGATGCGGAAGCGTACCTGAATCCATGAATTCCTTGTAGTTTTACAAGATTTTGGGGATTTGATCTTCCAAATTAGCACACAAGAAATTTAGAGAATATTTGCTCTCTCTCTTTCCTAATGATGGGATATTAGAAAAGATATCTTGTGTATAATTTGGGGACCATAACCCTAATATTTATAACCTTGGCATATTAGTTCTAATCAAATTCTAATTAGCCCATCATTAATTAGAATTTGATTAGAAGAGTATCTCCACATATTTGACCCATACTTTTAATAATTAAAAGCCCAATAAAATTCTAACCAAATTAGATCACTTTTAATTTGGGCTAACCTATCATGATAGTAAATAATAACATGTAATTATCCTTATTATATATGTGATGTCCAAATTTTCCAACATTGTTAAGTATTTTAAGCATGTAAATTATAACCCATAATTATTTTTTACAATTTTTAACTATTTTTGAAACACCCCAAACCCGGCCTACCAGCCTCGACCGGATCTGACATGTTCCTTCAGAAAAACTTAACTTAATTTCGTTTCCTGTTCTAGTAAAATAAGTCGATTATTAAAACAAGTTTGAAATTTTAACGAGTTGGAAACCAAGTTGTCATTCAAGTTTGTATTTCATTAAAATGTTTCCTTCATATTTCGTAAATTAAAAGAAAATGCCGGATTTTAGGGCTTATTAAGTTGAAAACCGTAAGTTGATTAGGTGATAAAACATCTGAAGTTGTTTTAAGAAATATTTGATTACTCAATTGTTTACCGTCGCATAGACATGAAGTTTAAACGCTAAAAAAATAGTTAAATAGTGGCCTTATTACAAATTTAAAATACCAAATAAATCCCGAAAGAAAAGTATGCTAAAGAAAACGCAAAGTTCAACCATGCGAAACCCGAAACCGCTAAGCATGGCCACCCCGTAGTCCTTGCTGACCCGATCCAATATACAAGGCATCACCTGCAAAAAGTTAGCCCACGAAGGGTGAGTCAACAGACCCAATGTATAACGGCTACACCAAAAACCCAACCGATCATAACCTTAACCATAACATTTCAAAATCACATTTAAATAAGATGAAAAATGCAATCCCGAGCCCACCTAGATATCCATCCTCTACACACCACCCGCACACGCCAATCACACCGTGGGATTACTAAATTGACCCTCCAACCGCTACACACCCTCGAAGGCGATCAGCAGCACAACTACACATCGCCCTTAAAATGTGGCATAGCCACCAGATAGTGTGACAGAGTCACCGAATTCATAATATGTGACATAAGTCACCGGATACATAATATGTGACATAAGTCACCGGATAATGTGGTAAAAACCACCGGAACACTTCCCCTTAATCATTATCACCCATATGCCCATGCCACATACATATTATTCAGATACCATGCAACATACCTTACCCCATAGTCATAACGAAATCACATATATTTCATGTCAAATGTTTATACGTAGTGTTAAAGGATAACGTACCTGAATACACTGTACCACTGAATGGTACCCGTAGTCATAATCATTCATATTTCTTATTAACACATGCTTAACATTAAAACTATTAATCTATCGGGAATTTAGTGTAGGGCTACACACCTGATAACAGTGAGAATGACACTCTCAACACCGACACTCTCAACACCGACACTCTCGCTAGCAGGGATAACAATGATCTACTTATCCCTTTCCGATGCTGGCCCACACCCCGGTGGCCAATCACGTACGGCACAAACCGAGCGTTTCTTGAATTTAGGGGTAGAAACTACCCCTTTCTCTCCTCCACTGGTACTCGCATCCATCGAATATCACTTAATCGAAACCGGTTAATCGATATGTAATAATCTAAAAGAAAACACATCCATAACTTATCTAAATACCCTTACCGAAATAGATCTGAATCCCGAAGACTCCTCCTTTGCCTTTGTCGAACCCTTCCTATAACATCACCGTTAGAACCGGCTAACACTTAAAAGGTATGGCCTTTGGCCGAATACTCCAACCCCCTTACCTTGCTTGATTAAGTCCCGAAATCTATCACCTGCCCTTGAAGGTTGCCGAAATCCCTACATGACTTATGTTAGATTCGGCTTTATTGCATAAAACCTATAAAAGTGGCCCTTGGCCGAATGTTATATCTTGCTTACCTCGAATATCTAAATCACGAAAGATCTCCTCTAACGTCGGCTATAATAAATTCAAACCCACCTTCATGGTTTTGGCCAAAGAGATATAGGGATTAGAGCCCTTGATTTCGACTGCACCAAGAAGGAAAAGAAAAGGAAAACAATCTAAAAAGAAATCCTTACCACGCAACTAGCCCGATTCGGTTTTACAACCACCCTTGAGAGTCGATGCACCAAAAAAAAAAGACTACGAATGATAGATGAAGAATTCGGCTAGAGTACTATTTGATTTTGATGAATCCAAAAGAGAAAGGTATGATGGTGAAACTCAAATAAAGATTCAGCTTATAGGGGATTTTGGGAAGAAACTCAATTGAGAGAGATGAAAAGATGATGGAACAAGGTTAAGATGAAAAGATGAAAGCTTAAGGGTTTTTGGCTAGAGTATTAGGTGTATTCGGCTTTCAACAAAAGAATGGAGAGGAGAAGTTTGGGATTTTAAGAGTTGCGGCAATGGTGAGAATGAAAGAGAGGTTTCGGCTATCACAAGAGAAACAAAGAAGAAAGCTAGGGAGGGGAAACTAGATTCGGCTTAAAAGAAAACAAGTTGAGAGATGAAAGATGAGAGGCAAGTGACCTTAATGGTCTTTTGAAGTTTCGGCCAAGGTCTACCAAGTGAGAAAAGGGTCGATTTCAGTGTGGTTTTGATTATGAAAGAAAAGAGTGAGAACTAGGAGAGAAAGAAGCTGAGTTTCGGCTAAAAGAAAGTGACCGATTTGGCACCCTCTTAGAGTCCCACATTCGGCCACCTCTTCCCTTCTCTCCAACTCCCCCATTTTTCTCCTAATTCTTCTCTTCTCCTCTCATTCAAAAGAGTTTGAATGAGTCAACACTTATCTTCCTTCTTAGCCGAATTTTCAAATGCATTGACCAAGTCTATCACTCATCCATTCGAGTTCCCTGTGCCGTCCAACTCTTCACTCCCCTTGACGCAAAAAGAACCTCCAAAATGCTCCCCCTACCGCTCGAACCTAGGTCCCTTCTCAACCCCTGAGGCGTCACTCTCCTGTGCTCTAAGTGGCGCCTCCCTTGCCACTTTACCAGCTGGTTCCTTGTGTCATAACCCACACACAAAGTTTCTTAAGGCCTAGCTTCCTTAGCTCCCCTTTCAATGTTTAAAATCAAATATTTTCCTATGGCTCCAACCTACATCCCAAGGTTCCCGAAGCCCCCAAAACACATACAAATCACACCCAAGCATGCTACCACATACATTCAAGTTAAAACGCATAACCCCTAAGTCCCGAATATTATAGTTCTACCCCCCTTAAAAATAATTTCAGCCTCGAAATTACCTGGCTAGAACAGATGAGGGTATTGCTGCCGCATTGCTTCTTTCGGCTCCCAAGAAGCTTCTTCCGATCCATGGTTACGCCATAACACTTTGACTAGAGGAACTGATTTTCTCCGTAACACCTTCACATCTCGTTCCAGAATCTGAATTGGCTCTTCCTCGTAGGACAAATCTGGTCTCAGCTCCACCTCCTCAACTGGCACTACATGCGATGGATCCGATCGGTAACGATGTAGCATTGAAACATGAAACACATCGTGCATCCGCTTCAATTCAAGGCAACTCTCTATTTGGTATGCCATGGTCCAACTCGCCGAAACCCGATAAGGTCCTATAAACACGGGACTTAACTTACCCTTACGTCCAAATCTCATCACCTTCTTCCACGGCGAAACTTTTAGAAATACCGATCTCCCACAAAGAAACTCTATTTCTTTCCGCTTGAGATCTCGTGATACGACTTTTTTTCGTCGGATGCCTCCTTCAACCGTGCTCGAATTACCTTAACCTTTTCTTCCGATTCGCCACAATCTCCGGACCCAAAACATGATGTTCCCCAATTACGGCTCCAACACGTAGGAGTGCGACACCTCCGTCCATACGATTGCTTCGTGACGGTGCCATCCGAATACTTGCTTGATAGTCAAGTTATTATACGCAAATTCCGCTAAAGGCAAGAACTCCTCCCGGCTTCCTCTCAAGTCTATCACGCAACCCCTCAACATATCTTCTAACACTTGAATTACGCCGTCCGATCGCCGTCCGTCTGCGGATGAAATGCCGTCTTTGAAGTCTAACACGGTGCCTAATGCACGATGTAGTGCTTTCCAAAACCGAGATGTAAACCTCGGATCCCTATCCGAAATAATCGACATCGGCACTCCGTGCGACCTCACAATTTACGCCACATACAATTTTGCCAACCTGCAGAGAATAGTCAACCCAAGACCGGTATGAAATGTGTGGACTTTGTCAACCGATCCACTATCACCCATACCGAGTCCTTCTTAGTAGGCGTAAGAGGAAGCCCACTAACGAAGTCCATGGTAATTCTCTCCCACTTCCATCTGCGGAATCTTTATCAATTTGAAGCAACCTCTGACGGTACTTGGTGCTCGGCTTTAACTCTCACGACACGTTAAGCACTTCCCTACAAATTCTCTGTAACTTCCCGCTTAAGACCAGGCCACCAAAACCGATCCCGTAGATCCTCAGATAACTTACTTCCTCCGGGATGCATAGCATAAGGACTACTATACGATTCCCGAAGAATTCTCGCCTTAATTCCTCATCCTTCGGCATATAGACCTTGCCTCGAAAAACACAAAGACTCCATCATTTGTTTACACCATAGTCTTCCAATTCCCCATCTCGCACTGAGTAACTTAGCACTCGATCATCATCGCCAACCGTCTTTCTTTCACCGACTCATCCATGTCGATTTTACTTGTAACTCGCTAGCAAACTTCCGTCGTCATACAGGCTAAGACGTGCAAACATCGCCCTCAGATCCAACACTACTTTCTGACTTAGGGCATCCGCCACTACATTCGCCTTACCCGGGTGATACTCTATAGAACAATCATAGTCTTTCAATAACTCCACCCACCACATTGTCTCAAATTTAGCTCTTCGGGTCAACAAATACTTTAGACTCTTATGGTCCGTATAGATCACTGACTTTTTTCCATATAAATAATGCCTCCATACATTTAGCGCGAAGACCACAGCAGCTAATTCCAAGTCATGCGTCGGATAATTAACCTCATGTGGCCTTAATTGCCGAGACGCATAAGCGACCACCTTCTCGTCTTGCATAAGAACGCATCCCAATCTGTGTGAGAAGCATCACAATACACCACAAAATCTTTCCCGCCCTCAGTTGAATCAAACCGAGCTTCGTCAAAACCCTCTTAAGCCTCTCAAGCTCGCTCATCGCTTATCTGTCCATACGAAAGGTACCTCCTTTCTCAACAATTTAAATCAGAGGTCTTTGCTATTGACGAGAACCCTTCGACAAATCTTCAAGTAGCCTGCTAACCCCAAGAAACTACGAACCTCCGCCACAGACTTAGGTGGTTTCCAATCCAACACTGCCTCAATCTTCCGAGGATCCACCCTTATCCCTTCTGCAGACACCACATGCCCTAAAAACGCAACTTCCTTCAACCAGAATTCGCACTTGCTAAACTTGGCAAATAGCTTCTTTTCCCTTAACACTTGTAATACTACCCGGAGATGTTCATCATGTTCTTCCTCAGACTTGGAATACACTAGGATGTCGTCTATAAACACAACGACGAACTGATCAAAGTAGGGTTGGAAAACCCGATTCATCATATCCATGAATGCAGCTGGGGCATTCGTCAATCCGAACAGCATTACTAAGAACTCATAATGCCCGTATCTTGTCCAGAAAGCTGTCTTATGGATATCTGCTTCCTTCACCTTAAGCTGATGGTATCCCGACCTTAGATCTATCTTTGAGAATACTGCGGCCCCCTTAAGCTGATCGAACAAGTCGTCTATCCTTGGCAAAGGGTACTTGTTCTTGATGGTCAACTTATTCAACTGCTGGTAATCTATGCACATACGCATAGCCTCGTCCTTCTTCTTCACGAATAGGATCGGTGCTCCCCATGGAGACACACTGGGTCGGATAAACCCACGATCAAGCAACTCTTGGATCTGAGCCTTGAGCTCAACTAACTCCTTTGGTGCCATTCTCATGCGGAGTGATAGATCATCGCACCTGCACTGCAACAAGTCAATCCCAAATTCCACCTCACGATCCGGAGGCAACCCTGGAAGTTCTTCGGAAAAACATCCACAAACTCTTTTACCGTCCTGACCTCTTCTATAGCTGCTTCCTTAGCCTCCAAGGCACTGACAAACATCAGGAAAGCCATACATCCCTTTCTTACCATCTTCTCTGCCTTAAGGGTAGACACTACATTCGACAGATAATTCCTCCTTTCACCCATCATCACAATCTCATTGTCATCAGAAGTCCTCAACGACAAGCGCTTAGCAGCACAGTCCATATTCGCACGGTACTTCACTAGCCAGTCCATGCCTAAGATTAGGTCAAATTCCCCGAATGGCAACTCCATCAAGTTAGCCGGAAACTGCGCCTCCTGAACTTCTAAAGGCACTTCTCTAAAGAGCTTGTCTACTACTACTGTTTGCCCTAAAGGACTAAGTACAGTCATCTTCTTAGGTACAGTCTCAAAGTTCACATGCAGAGTTCCAGACACCTCACTAGCGATGTAAGAATGAGTTGACCCTATATCTATCAGAGCAATAAAGGGTAATCCAAAAATAAGGAACGTACCCGTTATGACGTCAGGTGCATCACCATCCTCCCTCCGACGAACCGCATATACCAGACCTGGCTGTCTCGTCTCCGTGTTACCACTACCGCTGTCTGGTGTTCCGTGACCTCTACCAGAACCATTACCTCTGCCAACCAGACCACAACCCCTCGGCGGTGCTGCCCACTTCGCCGGCTGATTAAAACCCCGACCTTTGGTCGGCCTCTATCTCGCATCCACTGGATGGAGTCTCTAATCATATGATCTTTGGACCCACACTTAAAATATCCCCTGTCTTTTTCCAACATTCTCTGTGTGCATCTTTCCACACCGAGCACAAGTGCAGTGATCGTCCTCCCGCAGAAGAACTGCCGACCTCACGGCCCATCAACTCTAGGTCTCTTTTGAAAATTCCCGGATGACCCTGAAGACCCATAGTTCCTCTTATTCCTACCCTGGCCTCTGTCGCGGTTCTGTCTCTCGGTCCGCTTAACTTCTTCAGCTATCCAAGCCTTATCCACTAAGATTGCAAAGTCTCTTTCCCTCTGTGGAGCAATCAACACTCGCAGCTCATCTCTCAATCCATCCTCAAATCTGACACACCGCTCATAATCAGTAGCTACAATCCCTCTGGCATATCGGCTTAACCGTAAAAACTCCGCTTCATACTCCGCTACCGACTTGCTTCCTTGTACTAAATTTAAAAACGCCTTTCTTTGCAAGTCTATGTAGCTAGCTCCGACGTATTTTCCCTCGAACTTAATCTTAAAATACCCCCAATCCACTCGATCTGCAGGGGTACCCTCTCTGACAGTGAGCCACCACTGATAGGCCTCATCCCGAAGCAGCGAAATAGCACCTTTAAGCTTCCCCTCGGCAGTGCAGTCCAAGTCGTCCATGATCCTCTCAACTGCCACTAACCAGTACTCTGCTATATTCGGAGCTACCCCAGATACTCCTCTGAAAACCTCGGCTCCATTCGCCCTAAGTCTCGGGATCATCGACTTTCGAGCCCTATTTCCCAAACTAGCTCCAGCTACTCGCTCTAAAACTCGCAGATAGCTCGCGATGCATGTTGTCATCTCCTCCCATGCGCTCCCGAAATTACGCCCCTACAGTAGGTGTGGCGCCTCATTTTCGGAACCCCGACTGGATTCGATGGTTTCGACACGATCATCTGCCTCGCCGCGCGCCCACGAGTATTGCGACCACATCCCTTAAAACTCATGTCTACCGTCGCGGTTTATCAGTTTTTACGAAATTTTTATGCATTAGGATCTTTTCACTTCTTGTTTAAAGAGAAGTTTTATGCAATAGAGTTTTAATCAGTGGTTTTTCCGAAGAAGTACACATATACCTAAAGTCCATAATATAGTTTCCCTATACCTATTATCTAAAGCATCATACATCAACATATTTAAACAAATTTACTAACTACAGTACTAACCTGGCGGACCTGGGCCGAGAACTCGGGTGCCATGCTTCCATAGAACCATTTTAACCAAAGATTTTCAAAAACCCATTTTGGCTCAAATTTTGAAAACGTTGTGGGCTTCAAAACCCAAGGCCGAGTGTTTAAAACTGGACTCTGATACCAAGTTGAAACACCCCAAACCCGGCCTACCAGCCTCGACCGGATCTGACATGTTCCTTCAGAAAAACTTAACTTAATTTTGTTTCATATTCTAGTAAAATAAGTCGATTATTAAAACAAGTTTTAAATTTTAACGAGTTGGAAACCAAGTTGCCATTCAAGTTTGTATTTCATTAAAACGTTTCCTTCATATTTCGTAAATTAAAAGAAAATGCCAGATTTTAGGGCTTATTAAGTTGAAAACTGTAAGTTGATTAGGTGATAAAACATCTGAAGTTGTTTTAAGAAAATATTTGATTACTCAATTGTTTACCGTCCCATAGACATGAAGTTTAATCGCTAAAAAATAGTTAAATAGTGGCCTTATTACAAATTTAAAATACCAAATAAATCTCGAAAGAAAAGTATGCTAAAGAAAACGCAAAGTTCAACCATGCAGAACCCGAAACCGCTGAGCATGGCCACCCCATAGTCCTCGCTGACCCGATCCAATATACTAGGCATCACCTGCAAAAAGTTAGCCCACGAAGGGTGAGTCAATAGACCCAATGTATAACGGCTACACCAAAAACCCAACCGATCATAACCTTAACCATAACATTTCAAAATCACATTTAAATAAGATGAAAAATGCAATCCCGAGCCCACCTAGATATCTATCCTCTACACACCACCCGTACCTGCCAATCACACTGGGGGGATTACTAAATCGACCCTCCAACCGCTACACACCCTCGAAGGCAGTCGCTGCAGACAACTACACATCGCCCTTATAATGTGGCATAGCCACCGAGATAGTGTGACAGAGTCACCGATTCATAATATGTGACATAAGTCACCGGATACATAATATGTAACATAAGTCACGTGATAATGTGGTAAAACCACCGGAACACTTCCCCTTAATCATTATCACCCATATGCCCATGCCACATACATATTATTCAGATACCATGCAACATACCTTACCCCATAGTCATAACGAAATCACATATATTTCATGTCAAATGTTTATACGTAGTGTTAAAGGATAACGTACCTGAATACACTGTACCACTGAATGGTACCCGTAGTCATAATCATTCATATTTCTTATTAACACATGCTTAACATTAAAAATATTAATCTATCGGGAATTTAGTGTAGGGCTACACACCTGATAACAGTGAGAATGACACTCTCAACACCGACACTCTCGCTAGCAGGGATAACAATGATCTGCCTATCCCTTTCCGATGCCGGCCCACACCCCGGTGGCCAATCACGTACGGTAGAAACGGAGCGTTTCTTGAATTTAGGGGTAGAAACTACCCCTTTCTCTCCTCTATTGGTACTCGCATCCATCGAATATCACTTAATCAGAAACCCGGTTAATCGATATGTAATAATCTAAACGAAAACACATCCATAACTTATCTAAATACCCTTACCGAAATAGATCTGAATCCTGAAGACTCCTCATTTGCCTTTGTCGAACCCTTCCTATAACATCACCGTTAGAATCGGCTAACACTTAAAAGGTATGGCCTTTGGCCGAATACTCCAACCCCCTTACCTTGCTTGATTAAGTCCCGGAATCTATCACCTGCCCTTGAAGGTTGCCGAAATCCCTACATGACTTATGTTAGATTCGGCTTTATTGCATAAAACCTATAAAAGTGGCCCTTGGTCGAATGTTATATCTTGCTTACCTCGAATATCCAAATACTGAAAGATCTCCTCTAACGTCGGCTACAATAAATTCCGAAACCCACCTTCATGGTTTCGGCCAAAGAGATATAGGGGATTAGAGCCCTTGATTTCGACAGACCAAGAAGGAAAAGAAAAGGAAAATAATCTAAAAAGAAATCTTTACCACGCAACTAGCCTGATTCGGTTTTACAACCACCCTTGAGAGTCGATGCACCAAAAAAAAAAGACTACGAACGATAGATGAAGAATTCGGCTAGAGTACTATTCGATTTTGATGAATCCAAAAGAGAAAGGTATGATGGTGAAACTCAAATAAAGATTCGGCTTATAGGGGATTTTGGGAAGAAACTCAATTGAGAGAGATGAAAAGATGATGGA
Organism: Gossypium sturtianum; assembly: GCA_025698515.1. Taxonomy (NCBI): domain Eukaryota; kingdom Viridiplantae; phylum Streptophyta; class Magnoliopsida; order Malvales; family Malvaceae; genus Gossypium; species Gossypium sturtianum. The sequence continues at coordinate 68,323,927 of CM046947.1, read as the reverse complement.
ACAAGGTTAAGATGAAAAGATGAAAGCTTAAGGATTTTTGGCTAGAGTATTAGGTGTATTCGGCTTTCAACAAAAGAATAGAGAGGAGAAGTTTGGGATTTTAAGAGTTGCGGCAATGGTGAGAATGAAAGAGAGGTTTCGGCTATCACAAGAGAAACAAAGAAGAATGTTAGGGAGGGGAAACTAGATTCGGCTTAAAAGAAAACAAGTTGAGAGATGAAAGATGAGAGGCAAGTGACCTTAATGGTCTTTTAAAGTTTCGGCCAAGGTCTACCAAGTGAGAAAAGGGTCGATTTCAGTGTGGTTTTGATTATGAAAGAAAAGAGTGAGAACTAGGAGAGAAAGAAGCTGAGTTTCGGCTAAAAGAAAGTGACCGATTTGGCACCCTCTTAGAGTCCCACATTCGCCACCTCTTCCCTTCTCTCCCACTCCCCATTTTTCTCCTAATTCTTCTCTTCTCCTCTCATTCAAAAGAGTTTGAATGAGTCAACACTTATCTTCCTTCTTAGCCGAATTTTCAAATGCATTGACCAAGTCTATCACTCATCCATTCAGAGTCCCTGTGCCGTCCAACTCTTCACTCCCCTTGACGCAAAAAGAACCTCCAAAATGCTCCCCCTACCGCTCGAACCTAGGTCCCTTCTCAACCCCTGAGGCGTCACTCTCCTGTACTCTAAGTGGCACCTCCCTTGCCACTTTACCAGCTGGTTCCTTATGTCATAACCCACACACAAAGTTTCTTAAGGCCTAGCTTCCTTAGCTCCCCTTTCAATGTTTAAAATAAAATATTTTCCTATGGCTCCAACCTACATCCCAAGGTTCCCGAAGCCCCCAAAACACATACAAATCACACCCAAGCATGCTGCCACATACATTCAAGTTAAAATGCATAACCCCTAAATCCCGGATATTACAATTTTCCCAAGTCAGAACAGGGGATTCCAAAATCATTCTGACCCTGTCTCACAAAAATTCAAATATCTCAGAATATGAAATTCTTTCGCTTACACCGTTTCTTTTATGCAAAAATATACTCAATAAGATTAATTTAATATCTTGTTCAACTTCTAATTCAATTTTCACCATTTTTGGTGATTTTTCAAAGACACATAACTGCTACTGTCCTAAAACTGTTTTATTGCAAATTTTACTCTTTCATAATTTCTTTGTATTAACTTTCATAGTAACACTTACCCCATATCAAACTTACCAAAGTTCGATCACCTATCGAGCACATTGCTCATAAATTAACACACACATACCTGCACTTATTCATCACTTAGTCATATTGTACTTAGTCATTTCCCTGTTGAACACATCGGAATATTATTGGATATATTTGAAGTTTGCACATAAGTGCCACACTTGTATCCAAAGCTACTTCACATCACTTTTCACATATAGGCTCGTTCTTGAACTATTCACTTTCACGGATCTGCTCACACAAGCTGTCAGTCATTCGTTACTACTCGTCTTTGCTCACAAGGTCGTCGGATATCCGCAACACATGTCGGTATACCCAGCCACTGATAGAACTTAAGACCAGCACCCGGATTCACTTAGTCACAATTTCACATATATTTCACATAGGTCCCTAGTGACATGTCACTTGTAACAGCCCGGTTTAGACCCTAGTCGGAACAGTGGTTTTGGGACCACAAATCAGGGGTTAGAAAAGTAATTTAATATTATTCTTGATGTTTATGGTGTGTGATAAAGTATGTGTGAAAGTTTTGTGTGAAAATATTATCGTTTGTGTGCTTAATTTGCGAAAAGGATTAAATCGCATAAAATGCAAAAGATGAGTTCTATTTGATGAAGTGTCGAATTGCTAAGACATATTAGGTGTGAGGTCCTTGGTAAGCAAATGGACCATTAACATGGTTAATGGACTTTTATGGACAACCATTAAGTGATGTTTTTTGTTTATTAATTAAGGTTAATTTGGTAATTCATGAAATAGGTTTAATTAAATTAAAAGAAAACAAATGTGCATCTTTTATTCATGTCTCCACTACCAAAAATTAGACAAGAAAGAATGTTTAAGAGCAAGCTAGGGTTCGGCTAGGAAATTGGGTGATTAAGGTATGTTCTTTGATCGGTTTTTGATGATTTTTATGTTTCTGTGATCGTTGCTTTGTGTTTTATAAAGCCCGTGCTTAAATTCATGAAATTAATGATGATTTTGAGTTATGCCATTGTTGAATTTGTAAGCTTTGTGATGTTTGATGATGAAAACTAAGTGTTTAATGAGTGATAAACATATTTTCTAAAGTGATTTTGAGTAAAAATACATTTTTGGGATTTAATTGAGAAATGTGAAAACTTTGTGTTGAAATGTGAAATAAATGTGAAATATGGGTTGTTAGGGGCACTATGGTAATTTGGCTAAGCATGGATTAAATTGGATTTTGTGAATTTTATGTATTTGTGAAATAAAAACTAAAATGTCAAAATGTGGAATTATGAGGGCTAAAGTGTAAAATGTCCTAACTATGTGTTTGTGGATTGTTTTGGATGAAGATAAGATTGAATGAGTTGAATTTGATATTATATAGATCAAGAAAAGAGAAATTCGGACCTAGATCGAGGTAAGAACAAAGTGCTCGATTGATCGACTAATATCGTTGTTTCTACGTCCGAGGTAAGTTCGTGTATAATACGTATTGTTTAAATAATATTCCTATGTGATGAAATGAATGGAAATGTGATTGTGGAGTTTGGTAATGTGAAATGTGAGTTCGAAGATATGTGGCACTAAGTGTGCGTTAATAGAATCGTTACAGTGATGAATGGCACTAAGTGTGCGAGATAAAGAAAGCATCGGTTGCATTATTTGGCACTGCGTGTGCGATACCGAGAGAAATTTGATTTAATGTGATGGCACTAAGTGTGCGATATTACTATAGCTTTGGTTAATATTTGGCACTAAGTGTGTGAGTTCATTGAACATTTAAAGAGGAGCGAATGAATTATGTCATCAAGCATTGAGGTGATAAATGTGATAGAAAAATATGTAATGTAACACCCCAAACCCGGCCTACACGTTACGACCGGATCTGGTATGTCACAAGGAAAGGTAGTAAAAAAAAATTCGCGATCGTTTAAAAATTTCAAGTTTTGATTATCAGTAGTTTGTGAACCGTCTATTAATATTCACATTGAATGAAGTTGAAAAGCTAAGCAAATGTTTAGAAAAGTTTTATCAGATTTTTGAACTCCGAGTTCGTTGTTTGTTTGAGAAAAACGCGATTTGCTAAACGACCGTTTAAAAGTTATTATTATTTTGAAAAACTGTTTTGTTATGAAAGTTGAACTTGCATCGTTGCGTAAACATGATATTTTAGAAAATGATTGCTAATGTTTTAAGAAAACCCCGTATTTATAAGTTTAACAGTTATAAATGAAAACCTAGAAAAAATAAACCAATGGCCTTATTACAAAATATTAACCCAAAATAAATAAGGTAAAAATCGAAATTACTAAATTTCACGAGTAGTATCTCCGATGTATAGCCACCCCCGAGTCCTCCACGGCTCCCAATCCTCTATCGCTGGGAATTACCTGAAACATTTAATAAAAAGAGGGAGTGAGTTTACGAAAACTCAGTGTGTAATTCCCCTTACGAACAAAATCTGTAAGAACATGCATCAAAACAATTCGGGCCCAAGCCCATTAAAGTAATGGTGGCAATTGGGCATTAGCCCAAAATAGCCTCGGTTGGGCCTTAACCCAAGTCAAATGTCACATGTCATACATATAAATCGGGGCCTAAGCCCATCTCAGTAATATAATCCAAATATGCAATGCGTCAATGCCCATACCAACCCTGCACTCCGTCTCCTGTCCAACCCTACACTCCTGTGGGGATTTAATCGACCCACCCATCCCTACACTCCTTATGTAGCACCGGGGCGCGGCACTAACTTATCGGTGTGCAAAGATAGCCGCTCGGTGGCTAAAAAGCCTTGAGAGCGGTATTACAATTGGCACAAAGCCATCGGTGATCAGTATTATATTTGGCACATAGCTATCAGCGACGGTAATATAATCGGCACACAGCCTTGGGTAAATATGATCGACACGAGTCATCAATATATAAGTTAGGCACATAGCCACGATAAATACGATTGGCACAAAGCCATAATATCGCACTGAGCCTTGGTATTGGCACAAAGCCCATAATTACGACGACGAAGCCATATTAATGGCACACGACCCTCAATAACATTATCGGTGCGGCATGGTCGCTCGGTGGCTAAAAAGCCCGAGGTGGCTATAAAGCCTTCGGTGGATCCACGATCGTCAGCGACCATGCGATCCTATTAGCACTTCCTCCGTATTAATAATCCCAACCCCATGCAATATGTCGTGTATGTCATGCTCAATCATTACACGTGTATGCAAAATGGCCATGCTCGGTAACAATTATTTAAACATGTAATAAAAGCATATCGGTCATACAACCACGACCAAATTAGTCCACTCATTGCACAAGTCGATCATTTACCGACAAGGGCAAATCAGTCATTTTACCCTATAAGGGTATTTCGATAATTCTACCCTACAGGGGTAGTTCGGTAATTCTACTCATAACCAATCCATGTATGCAACGCATCTCAAACATAATCAATCATACAATTAACACATACAACGCTAGTACTACCACGAGGGTACAACGGTCATTTTGTCGTTTAGGGGTAAAACGATAATTTCGCAAACTGAGGGTATTTCAGTAATTTCACAAATTGGGGGTATTTCACTAATTTCGCAAACCGAGGGTATTTCAGTAATTTTTCTAACCAGGGGTATTTTGGTAATTTTGTAAAACGAGGGTATTTTAGTAATTTTACAAACTGGGGGTATTTTAGTAATTTTGCAAACCGGGGGTATTCTGGTAATTTCGCAAATCGGGGGTATTTTGGTAATTTCACAAATCGGGGTTATTTCAGTAATTTTGCAAATTGGGGTATTTCAGTAATTTCACAAATCGAGGGTATTTCCGTAATTTTGCAAATCGGGGGTGTTTCGGTAATTTTACAAACTGAGGGTATTTCGGTAATTTCACAAATCGGGGATATTTTGGTAATTTTACAAACCGGGGGTATTTCGATAATTTTGTAAACTAAGGGTATTTCAGTAATTTTGTAAACCAAGGGTATTTTAGTAATTTTGTAAACCAAGGGTATTTTAGTAATTTTGTAAACCAAAGGTATTTTAGTAATTTTGTAAACCAAAGGTATTTGAGTAATTTCGCTTTGCAATGGCCTTTCAAAGGCCTAATGTTGCCTCGGCGACTCAACTACCATTTCCGGTCGTACCAGACTATTGGGCCTAAAACCCGATTTCAGCCCATTCGGCCCACACGGCTCGTGTGGCCCACCTAACACAAATCTAGCCATGTATATGAGATTCACCTAGTCTAGTTCACTATATACTACACCATCATACATTTTATTCAATTGGGCCCACGGGCCCATTGGGCCCACTTCGGCCCATCGTGGCCCAAGCAGCCTCAACCCACAAGAATACTATTGATGGCCTCAACTATCGCGTCGAAGCCCCACACGTGCGTTCGCACGCTCGTGTGGCTACTATTGTCGTGGCCGGCACCCGGCATTTGCCGCTCTACAACTAGAGTAGAGAGAGTACACACACCGATAGGAATCGGTGCTAATCCGCGGCCCGACCAACTGCTGTGTGCCCGAACGCCCTCCAAGGTATCCTTCCTCCTATCATAGAATGCTCTATATATAGCTAGCTTCTCACCTTCCTTCTTTGTATCTTTCCGATGTGGGATCCCTTCGTCAGTAGAGTTTAAATCCAACTCAAATTCTTGCCGTCCAATTCGCAAAATAAATACTCCCTTGCTTTTAATGAGATTCGAACCCAGGCTCCCTTCAATAGTTCAACACGCCACTTGCCACCAAGCCACAAGCTCCTCTTGTGTCTTAAAACATGCCCAACTAAAGATAAGTCTATGGCCAAGGTCTAAATCCATTTAATAAAATAATCTAAAAGAAATGCAAGTTCCACGCCTTGAACCTTGGACCTCCTTCCTTCCTTGTGGCGTCACCTCCTTGCTCCCTAAGTGGCGTCACTTTGCCACTACACCACACACTCCACTTGTGTCATTTTTTCCCACATTTTATTCTTAAAGCCTACCTACTAACTCTCAGTGTTTTATTCACCTAAAACCAAAATTTCCCTAAAGCCAAAGTTTGAACCTGGAACTTCATAGAAGCCCCCTAACCTTCCAAAATCCCTCACCTACTAGATCCAACTTGCACTAAAGCCGTTCTCTTATTCCCAAAAATTTTAAACGCTCCTACGCCTAAGGCCCATTGGGCCCAATCCTACTAGGCCTAACTTTAGGATGTTACACGTAATGGTATAGGTATGTACAGAACTTATGTGGATGATGATATTGTGTATGAGATAGATGAAAGATTATGTGAATGAATGATGAGAAAAGTTGGATTGAGTAGCATTATGAATGCTTGTATATGAGATTATAGATACAGTATGAAAGTGAGTAAGAGCCTTGGATGAGATTGAGTAGTGATGTGAATTGAACTAAGTGTTAGTTAATTTTGCATATTGAATTTGAATTGTTGAGTTAACTATGTTATATTACGAACTTACTAAGCTTTATAGCTTACTGTGTGAAGTCTTTCTCTGTTTCACAGTGGTATTTAAAGCTAGCTCGGATCTGGGGATCGTCAGCGACTCAATCACACTATCAGACATCTATTTTGGTACCTTTTGGAAGTTGTATTTATGGTATATGACATGTATAGGCTAGTGTGGTTGTGGAATGTTTTGAGATGTATAAATCTTGCCATGTGATATAGCTTGGTAATGGATGATACTTTGGATTGATTTTGGTGTATATTTTTGCTATGTGAAAATGGTGTATGTGATGTGTATATATGGTCTTGTATGAATAGCCATTATGATATGTTTTGATGAAATAGAAATGGTATGTTTCATACTTGATTTGGTATTTGAGATGGTGAATGATTTGTATGTTATTTGATATTGGAATTGAACATGTAGGGATGACTCAAATTGGGTGGTAATTTGGCCTTGTAAATGGCCTATAGTTGCCCACACGGGTGAGCACACGGGCGTGTGTCTCGACGGTGTCCTTCACTGTCCCTATTCGAAGCAGGTTAGACTTGCACATGGGCCAGACACATGGGCGTGTGACAGGCTGTGTGACCCAAGTCAGTGTTGTACACTGGGTAAGACATGGTCTAAGGCATGGCCGTGTGAGGCACACGGTCTAGCCACACGGGCGTGTGTCCTATTTTAAAAGAAAAATTTTCTAAGTTCCGCAAAGTTTCCGTATGAGATCGGTTTAATCCCAAACCTTCTTGAAAGCATGTTTAAGGTCTCGTAGACTTTCTAAAGGGACTTTATGTTATTGATTAACTATAATAAGTTGATATGTGAGCTATGGTGGTTTAAATGTTATGATTCGACCGATAATACCTCGTAACCCTAGTCCGGCGATGGATACGGGTTAAGGGTGTTACATCACTTGTATCCTATTCTATTCCTAAGGTTCAACCGGGAAATTTCTCACATTTCGATACTTTGTCAATTTCATTCAATATTCAGCCACATCTCATAAAATATATCAAAACATAAAAACATAAGTAAAAACGATGCATTATTTACATACAAACTTACCTCGAAAGCAAAATAGGTGAAAAGGACTTATTCGTCAATTACTTGTTTTTCCCCGATCTAGATCTGAACCTTATTTTTCTTCATCTAAAACATCACATTTAACTTATTTAATCACTATACTAATCAACTCAGCCCAAAAATCATATTTTGAAAATTTACATTTTTGCCCCTAAACTTTGTCATATTTACACTTTTTCCCCTAGGCTCGTAAAATGATTTTCATTCAATTTCTTTGTACTTTAAGCCTAGCCGAACCATTTTCATAACTATAAAAGCCCACAATTTCAATTAAAACACACTTTTATGACATATTTTATAACTTTTACAAATTAGTCCTTTTAGGCATTTTCACCGAAAATTACTTAGTAAAAGTCATTTCTCTAACCATAAACATGCATTTTCTACCATTAAATATCAAAATACACATATATTCATCATGGATCAAAACCCTAGACTTTAACCATATCTCAAATTAGTGGTAGAAATAGATAGATCTTGTTACGAGGATTTCAAAAATATAAAAATCATTAAAAACGGGGCTAGAACGGACTTACAATCGAGCTTGGAAGCTTGAAAAACCCTAGACATGGTTTCTCCATCCAAGTTTCAGCCAAGGGGTTGAAGATGGACAAAAATTGGCTTTTAATTTTGTTTTTAATTCATTTTAATAACTAGATGACCAAAATGCCCTTAATGAAAAACTTTGGAAACATGCCTAACCATGTCCATTTTTGTCCACCAACTTAAACAATGGCCTAATTTCCATATAAGGACCTCCAATTTAAAATTTCATAACAATTGGACACCTCTAGCATGTAGAACTCAACTTTTGCACTTTTTACAAGTTAGTCATTTTGACTAAATTGAGTGCCCAAACGTCAAAATTTTCGAACGAAATTTTCACGAAATCATTTTTTGAAATCGTAGACCATAAAATGTAATAAAAATAAATTTTCTTATGTCGAATTTGTGGTCCCAAAACCACTGTTCCGACTCGACCCAAAATCAGGCTGTTACACTAATGAGATGAATAAACTTAATTCAATGCTTGATCAGCTAAAGAGTTATAACAGCCTTTTAATTTCTCCTTGGACAGCCAAATGAGCAGCAGCCAAAAATTAATGTCATTTGGCACACGAACAACCCCTTTTGTGTGAATGCTTGAATATAAACGGTCAAAAAGGTGTGAATGGACGAATGGGAACAGCCACCATCATGTGAAAACGTTTGGAAACTGAATGGGCTTGTGTGAACAGCTCATTGTCCATTGAACTCTTCGAACAGTTACTTGGAGAAGCTCATAACAGCTGCTGGCCTTTAATTCAGCTTCATAATAGCTAAATTTATTCCTCTCTTTAATGCCAATCTATGCAACAGCTGGTTCAGATGATTAGTTCACCTATAAGCACAATTAAACTTTAATGAGCTGTAGGAGCTAAGACTCATTTAATAAGCTAAAACAAATTAAATGGATGTAGCAAATAAATTAAGCTAGAACATATTAATTGTCGAAATTATTTAAACAACTAAATAAAATTAAAACAACTTAATTACTTAAAACTAAAATAACTAAACACATTACTAAGACTCATTTAATACTTAAACTAAATATTATTTAAGTTTATTTCAGCAACTAAATGCATAAACTAAAGAAAGCTATAATTGAGCTAAACCGAATTAGATATTCCAGCAAATTGATGCACAAGTTAAAAACAAATAATGTGAAGCTCAATGAGCTAGGATGAGCTATAAACGAGCTAAATGAGCTTGTTTCAAGTTGCATGGAACACTTGAGCTGGACATCCGTGGTTGTTCGATTATTCCAGCAATGGTTTCCACCCCAATCTCGAACAATTAAAACCTGCACACAAGTTAACAAACTGAAATCAAATTTCATTTTGCACTTGGACCCTTCGTGTTTAGGTCAATCTCGGTGATGTTGAGTTGTGTCGTAACATGATGCGCCCGGGACCGCATCCTCCTCCTCCTGGTTTTCTTCCTTCAAAGCCCACTTCGTTTTCATGATCTGCTGTTACATAGTTTCCAACCCAGACGCTCATCTCCCACGCGAAAATTCTGTTGAAATTCTTTTCTTTGGATTTGAAATTCTTCATCTCCCACGCCCAAAAATCGATGTTCAATCGTTAATCATTTGAAAAACTTTGAAATTTTGCTGTTACACTGTCTCCAAACACTTGCATTTGCGTTGTCTTTTGGGTTCAATGTTTGAGAAACAAATTTGATTTATTTAGATGGAAAATGTAAACTAATTTTGTTATACATGTATAGACCCTTATGGAGGAACTTCTCTATAAAAGATTCCATCTGAGCTAACAGACATTCTTTACTCAATTTCTTCTCTTATCCTTTACTACGATTCTCTTCTCCCTACTCTCCCCGACTGATTCGAACCGGGTCATATGTTGCACGGCCCGAGTTTGACTCGATGCCCAGATGCACTCTGAAGGGAACAGTAGACTCTGAGTTGACAGCGATTTCGGTGAAAGGGTTCTGCTCTTGCTTGGTTTCGGTTCTTGATGGTGCGGCGCCCAAGGAAGTGCTGCAATTAAAAATAGGAGAAAATAAAATATTTAAATGCATGTGGTGGAGCCGGAAATAAACCAAAAAAATAGTGGGAATGTCGTGAAATTTTAACTGAAGTGACTAAAATAAATCAATTTTATAATGTAAGTGTTTATTTTGTAAATATTTTTTTTTGAATGCTTAAAATGAAAATTTTGAAAAATTGGGTGACTATATATGTACTTTACCCTTTATAATATCATATAAATTACTTATTTTTTATTTGAACTTATTAATATCATATAAATTATATTAATTTCAAATTATATAATTTTTACATGCATTTTGTAATTATGATTTTCTATGAAAATATTTTAAAATTATTACTGGTGTGAGTTATTTTCATTGAAATAATTTAAAATTTATTTACTTCAAAAATCTTTTTTACTCATCCTTTTCGGTTTTTCCTTTTAAAGGCAATAATTTCAATAACAGTTACTTTTTATTTCAATTTTTATGAATATTTAACTTAATAATTATGTCTATTAAAATTGTAAATTAAAACATAATTTTTTTTTAAAAAAAATTCAACTTTTCTCTTTTATTTATAACACATTAAACAAAATAATATATTATTAACTAAAAATCTGGGTTAGGTTGGGTGATATGAATCTGATCAAAATATGATGTCAAATCGAACCTAATACTTTGTAGAACATTTTATGAATTAAAAACAGCCATGCAAGTGTCATTCACATAAGAATTCCTTTTTTATGATTAATACGTCTTTCATATTCTATTCATCAAAATTTAAAATTGTTCAACTTAAATTTCTCTGTTCATAAGATTCTACAATATATATATATATATATATTATTTTTCGAGGAATTATACGTTTGCAATAACAATGATACAGGTCAACCTGCATAAACTAAGACTCAATTGGTAACAATAATCTAATTTCTAAAATACAATTATTTGTATTGAATCAGATTATAAACTCATGTATCCCCACATTAAAAAGCAAAAACTATAATCCTCATAAAAACACCCAACCAAAGGTATTCTCCGCAATCAAGTTGAAACATAAGTAGGCAGACAAATTGATTACCACCCATACCTAACAATAAAGCTGTCCCCAAATCTATACCAAACTTCAATGACAAATCTAATTACCTTGACTCTCTACAATATTTGGAATTCATCTTCCCTTCCCTAATGTTTCAGTACTTGCTTAAATATTCAAATTTTACAAAAATAATTTGAGTGAAAAGTTGTCGTTCCATAAACAATCCAAATTCCGAACAAATAAATAAAAAAACATTTTTGAAAATATCTTGTTTTGCTTCTCAATCCCTATAAATAAATAACATTATAAAAAAATAACTAAATTAACCCTATAATGTTGTTAAGCTTAATTTAAAGTTTTTTAGGGTTGTTGGGTTTCCTCTTCATCTTCCTATTTTTCTTCTTCTCCCACTTCAACTTCTTCTTTGCTTTTCTCTTTTTATTTTTTATTTAGCTTTCGCTTTGACTAAATAACCCTATTTACTAGTCTTAAGCTATTAGGAACTAGAAGTATATATATTATATATATTGATTATAACATCAAATAATAACCTTGAATTTCTTTACTTAAAAATAAATTTATTTCACTACAGTAAAACTGGTTTTTAGCTGCGTTTTTAGTGGCGTTTGGACCAAAAACGCCGCAAAAGTTATACATTAGTGGCGCTAATAGGTAAACGCCGCAAAAGGTTAGAGCTATAATGGCGTTTATGAGAAAAACGCTGCAAAAGGTCAAGCATTAGCGGCGTTTAGCATTAGCGGCATTTTTCTCATAAACGCCGCAAAAGGTCTAGCAGTAGCGGCGTTTTTTTCAGAAACGCTGCAAAAGTTCATTATATTTTAAACAAAACGGCGCCGTTTTGCTCCCTGTATTCTCACCCATGCATGCACTCTTTCATCCTTTTCTATTTATTATTTAACTAGTTTCTTTATATTAATTAAAATACAATTTATTTTTAATTTAATATTTAAAATCTTTAGAAAAATTAATGACACGTAGAAAAAATTTGAAAGTAAAAACATAGAAAAATATATGTTAAAAATGAAAAAAATTAAAATACTATTATTTAAAATAATTTTAAAGTTTTTTTTGGTATATGACTGATTGTTTTTTAATTTATATATTAAATAATTTCTTATATAATTGTAAAAGATAATATTAATTTTAATATATTAAAATTATCATTACAGTTTAAATTATTTAAGAGATAATAGATAAACTTTATATATATTAAAATTAGAAAATTTGCTAACCCATGCATCTCCAGAGAAAGTTATTTAAATTTCCTAAAATATTGAAAGAATATATAATTACAAAAGAGAAAAAAAAATTTAAAGCTTTTTTTTTTCAGGGTAATTTACCAAAATATACCGAAAATTTAAAAAATTTACGGAAATGGGCCGAATTCTGGAATATTTACGGAAAAGGGTCATTTCCCCCCAAAACGCGTCCACGTCAGCGCGTTTGGGGGGATGCAGCAGGCTTTGTGCCACATCAGCAAAGCGCGTCCTCGCCCTCCTCTCCCGGACTGCCTTTTCAGCTATTTTTAGAGTTAGGGTATGAGATTTTAGGGTTTTAGGGATAGGGTTTAGGATGTTTTAAGCTCGTTGGGTTTAGGATTTTTAGGGGGAAATTAATGGACTAGATTATAGGGTTAATTAGGGTTTAGTAAAAATATGTTTAGGGTTTTAGGGAAAATATATTTGATGTATGCTGAGGGCACGCACACTAACTCAGGAACGACGATCGGTTCCCGAATAGGTAGATAATCATACCGGTTCTCCCACATTTCGATGTATGCTGACCAAAATCTTGGCCAATCCGTGTGCAACTGCTGTAAGTCGACTTTGTGCTCATCATCGAGCACCTCAGGTGGCACGGGAATCGGTTGTCGGAATCCAAATTGTCGCAGAACCCGATCCGACTGGTGCATCTCCACGGTGGCATAGTTGATCAATGGGACCTTCACATGCCAAATGTTCGGATTTTGAAAGAACTCCTTCGAAATTACTGCCCGAATTGCCGGATCCTCGTATGGTGTCCATTGAAACTATATTAACATGATAAAAATATTAGTTATATACATAATACTAAATACTAAATATGAAATACTAAATTCTAAATACGAAATACGAAACGACTATTTTATTACGAAAATATATTTTATTTCATACTTGTGATTCCGACCGTTGCTCTAATAGAAGCCGTATATCTTCAAGCTCGGTAGGTATTCCAACATAACTCGCCGAATGGTTCCACCTAATTAAAAATTTTTTTAGCATACAATTATACTTTAAATCTACGTAATAATTGTAAAATATAATATTCAATTTACCTCGTTATGAGTGGGAATGTATATGGGTGGTCGACTCGAGGACGTAAAAATGGAAATCGAAACCGTGCCCATGACTGCAGTAGTGATAGGCAACCTCCGATTTTCGCTTTACTCGGCCGCGTCGCCCCGCACATCTCTTGATACAATTTTGATAGCACGGCAGACCCCCAACTCATTTCACCGGCTTCTCTAAAATCAACGAGTTTCAGCAGCCATCTCAGGTGTACGAGGTTTCGAGACAGGTTTGGCATCAGATAGCCTCCAATCATCTCAAGAATGTATGCCCGAGCATACCGTATTCTTTCTATTTCGGTCGAACCATTATTCGGTTCCGGGATTGTGTCTCGTAACCAACCCATCTCGATCCGACCTCCATGAATGTTATCCGGAATGGCACCCAGAAGCTCGTAGCATACGGCTGTCCAATCGCTAGAAGTTGCGGACCCGGTGACTACGGACCCATCCACCGGCAATCCCAACTGCAACTGCACGTCTTCCAGAGTGATAGTACACTCTTCGCATGGAAGATGGAAAGTGTGTGTCTCGTGTCTCCACCTCTCTATAACCATGACCGATTAACCGGCTCCAACTTGCACCTCGGCCTATCGTCGCTACGTGCAAAACCCGCTTCCGTAGATAATTCTCGATAAGCGGCGATGGCGGACCGGGTATATTGCGAATATAGCATTGCAACACCCGATCTACAAACTGTTCAAAAAATTATAAAATACAAATTAATTAAAATTGCATAAACCTAAAAAATATTAAATAGTATTGAAAAATTAAAATTAAAACTTACCATTTGCATTTGATTGACGGAGATGTGTTTATCGTCGAGACGAATTAATTCCCCGGCCATTGGAAATACGATCGAATATTTTAAAATTTATCAAAAAAATATATTTCAAAAAATTTTAAAAAGGGCTTTTTTGTAAATATTAAAGAACTATTGTGAAATTTGAGAGGAAGTTTCAAGGAATTTAAGAGAAATTTGAGAAAAATTTGAGAGAAAGTTGAGAGAAAAATGAATAAGGACTTTGTTGTGAAAAAAATAAAAGGGTGGGGGGTTTTATAGGTTTTTTTTTTTACCGTTGGAGGCCCAACGGTAAAAAAAAATTTGACCGTTGCAGCAGGAAATCGCGCCCTCAAGGGCGCGCTTTGTGCCACATCAGCAAAGCGTCCTCGTCGTCGTAGCGTTTTGTCTTTGATGTGGCACAAAGCACGCCCTTGAGGGCGCGCTTTCCTACTGCATCCCCCCAAAACGCGCTGACGTGGACGCGTTTTGGGGGGAAATGGCCCTTTTCCGTAAATATTCCAGAATTCGGCCCATTTCCGCAAATTGTTTAAATTTTCGGTATATTTTGGTAAATTACCCTTTTTTTTCATATTTTGAAATTTTTTGTTTTTGCTTTTGTTTTCTTACATAAAAAATTATATAAAAATTTCAAATTTTATCTAATTGTTTTAAATACTACTGAAATTTTTAAAAATGATTTATTTAAATTTGATATGAAAGATATAATAATTCAATATAAAAATTGCTCATATGTCATTAAAAAAGTCAAGCATTAGCGGCGTTTATGAGAAAAACACCACAAAAGGTAAGCAATAGCGGCCTTTTTTTTAAAAGCGCCGCAAAGATTTATTTTATTTTAGGGTTTAGGATATATTGTTTGGGGTTTGAGGTTTGGAGTTTAAAGTGTACGGCTTTTGTTTTTAGGGTTTTGTGGTTTAGGGTTTTAAGGTTTATGATTTAGGATTTATAGTTTAGGGTTTGGAGTTTGGAGTTTGGGGTTTGGAGTTTAGATTTTATGGTTTATGTTTAGGGGTTTGAGGTTTAGTGTTTAGATTTTAAACAAAACGTCGTCGTTTTGCTCCTTGTATTCTCACCCATCATCCAAGTGGCCATCATGTATTCTTTTCGACAACTCATGCACTCTTTCATCATTTTCTATTTATTTAAAATAATTTTAAAGTTTTTTTGGTATATGACTGATTATTTTTTAATTTATATTTTAAATAATTTCTTATATAATTGTAAAAGAGATAATATTAATTTTAATATATTAAAATTATCATTATAGTTTAAATTATTTAAGAGATAATAGATAAACTTTATATATATTAAAATTAAAAAAATTACTAACCCATGCATCTCTAGAGAAACAAAATTAATTAGTAAATTGAAATTTTTAATTTAATTTCCTAATATATTGAAAGAATATATAATTAATACAAAATATAAAAAAAAATTAATGCTTTTTTGTTTTTTTTTTTCATATTTTGGAATTTTTTGTTTTTGTTTTTGTTTTCTTACATAAAAAAATTATATAAAAAATTATAATTTTATCTAATTCTTTTAAATATTACTTAAATTTTAAAAAAATTATTTATTTAAAATTTATATGAAAGATACAATAATTCAATATAAAAATTGTAAAAAAAAGTCAAGCTTTAGCGGCATTTATGAGAAAAACGCCGCAAAAGGTAAGCAATAGCGGCATTTTTGTTCCAAACGCCGCAAAAAGTTGAGCAATAGCGGCGTTTTTGGTCCAAACGCCGCTATTGTGTATATTTTTCCAAAACTGCGTCGTTTTGTTACCCCAAAATGCCTTAGTATTTTTTCCCAAAATCGGTTCCTCCCCCCTCCCCCCAACGAAATCCCACCTGAAAACTCTTCTTTTTTCCCTCTTTTTTTTCCCAAAATCGGTTCCCCCCACCCCCTGAAATCTCTTCTTTTTTTTCCCCCATTTTATTTTTCCCAAACTGCTTCTCCCCTACCTCGATTCCCTTTATTTTTCCCCCAATTTCCCCAAATCGGCAGCCCTCTGCATCTCTGTCAATGACCCTCATCGCTTCTTCGTTGGTAGCCTGCTACTACATCTCCGTCGGATGACCAGCTCACGCATCTCCGTCAGCAGACCTCCTTTTTTTGTTTTGCATATTTCTTTTAAATATCGGAAGTGGAGTTAACTTCAAAATTGAAGGGACAAAATGGTACGCCGATGATCTCTCTCTCTTCTCTCGTTTTACTTCATGTTTGGTGCATTTTAATGTAAATTTTATTAAAAATAGTTTACTTAAAAATATTAAGTCAAGAACAAGATGCTATTTTGTTTTGGTGAATTACTAAAGTGATTATTGAACTAAGAATACTTTGTGGTTCCTCAATGAAGTAATCATACTGGTTTAACAAGTGTGCTTGTAAGAACCCAATTTGGCCCGGGCCCGTGTAAACCAGAATAAAACCCAAAAATAAAAAATAATAAATAAAAAAAAATAAAAAAAAACTAAATGTTTATTTGTACAGTCCATAGCCTAATCCACAGGCCCAAAACCATTACTCTATTACACCCCATTGACCCAGTACCTAAAACAGCCTACCCGAAATAGACTCAACAAACCCTGACCCCTCAGACCCAAAACAGAAACGGCCCAAAAGGGCCCGAATGTTAAACAGAAAAGAAACCCTAGGAGCCGCAAGCCTCGCACCCAGCCCCTTGCGCCGCAATCCGCGCGAGCCACGCCGTCATCAACGCATGGACAGCCCCCCACCATCGTCGAGATCCTCGTCGATTACCTGCACAAGAAAGGAAAACGCAGCAGCAAAAATGGCAGAATATATGTATTTCCTTTTTTATTTCTTTCTTTTGGGGTTATAAAAACCCCAAATGAATCTGTAAAACAGGAGAATATACACAGATATTCAAAAAAAAAAAAAACGAAAGAAAGAAATCCATAACAGAGGTGATTTCCGATTTTCCTATTCGCGTTATTTTTATTTTTTTTTATTTATGCATGTTATATACACAAAATAGTACAGAAAACAAAAATACGAGTTACCTCTTGATTACGCCGAAAAAACTGAAGCTTTAGCCTCCGACCACCATATACGGTGGCGCGTGAGGCGCGTGGGACGGTGGCCCGAAGGTCCGGCAATCAGAGCCTAGACGAGAGCATTGAGAGGGTTTTTCGGATTTTTTTTAACAGGGTGTAAAAATGAATTTTTGGTCTGAATTTGACTTATATAGCAGTTTAAAAACGACGTCGTTTTTGCTTAAGCCAATAAGCATTAAAATGACGTCGTTTAGAAGACCAGGATCCGCGCGTTGACCTGACCCGTGGAGGATCCGCGCGTTTTTACTAAAGGGTCTAATTGCTGAATAGACCCTTCCGCATTTTTGTAAATTTACAATAGCATTTTTCTATTTTTTCAATTTTGACCCAAAACTTATCTTCTGTTCCAATTAAGTCCTCGGGCTACTTAAAGGTCAAAATCAGAACGGCGCCGTTTTGGAAAGAAGGCATAATTGCCATATTAACCCCTGCAGTGTGACGCGCGTTTCAATTTAGCCCCTTTATATTTTTTTTATTGCTATATAATCCCTATTTCTTTGTTTATTTTTTAAAAACATTTTATTTTATTTTATTATTAAATTAATTTAACATTGTATTAAATTATTTTATCATATTAAAAATTATGTATTATTTTTTTATTATTTGTATATTAATTTATTTTTATGTATTGGTTTTCTTAAATACATATTATTTTTATATATATTAAATTATTACTATTTATTATTTTATTTAGTTTAATATTATTTATATATTACATATTTTTATATTGATTATTATATTATATTTCTAAAAATTTGTATATTATATAGTATTATATTATATCATATAAAATCTTATTTTGTATAAAATTTGTTTATATTGTATAACATATTTTAATTATATTGTTTATATTATATTTTTAGATATCTTTATTATTATATAATATTTACTTGTAATCGTTTTTATTATATATTATTATTTATATTTTTATGTACTAAATTATTAAATTATAAATATCCTTATATTTTTATACACTCTAAGTTTTATATTATTCATTTAAAATATATTATTTATTGTTTTAAAAATAATCATATTTTTTATTTTGTTTTGTTATGATATTTATTTAGTGTTTAAATACATTGTTAATTTATTTATTTCTCATTTTTGATCTTATTTGTAGAATTTAATATCCATTTCTTGAATTTTTATGTTTCTATAGATTTTAAATTGTTATTACATATTTTATAACTTGTAATTATTTATTTATGTTTTTTATTTGCTTAATATTGTTTTAGCATAATCCTTTTATTATGTGTATCATTTGCTATGTCATATTATTCTTTTGTTAATTGTCTATATTATTTGTTAATACGGCTCGTAATTATAGTGAATTGCTATTTGATGTTTATATTTCATAATGTATCAATGTAAAATCTTATTCAAACCCTTCTTTATAAAAACACATTTTAAATTAATTCATTTTATTCAAATATTAAAAATAGCGATATATGACATTTAGGGACTTCGAGAGAAATTATACCCTAACTTACTGGGTTTTAATTTTTTTCTCGTAGAACTTAAAGTATCAAATATCTTCTTTTTTTTAACTTTTTAAATCAAAACTTAATCTCGGGAATTCAAAATGTTATATCCTAACTTATTGGATATGATGTTTTGTGTCTCGAGATAAGAATTTTCTAAATAAAGGTGAACCTAGTTTCGAAGCCATGAGATGTTATGTCCTAACTTACTGGGTATAACATTTTATTTCTTTGAGATAGGTAAGTCTTGATTTTCTTTCTAATAAAAGGATCATATTTTAAAAAATTTCAAGTTTTCAACATTAGGACATGATTTTATCGATTAGGTACCAATTTTTGGGCGTTATGAGGGTGCTAACCCTTCCTCATACGTAACCGACTCCCGAACCCGTTTTCTTGTATTTTCGTAGACCAAAATCAATGTTTTGAAATGAAACGTTTTACAAGGTGATCCAATCATACCTAAGTAAAAAGGGATTGGTGGTGACTCCCATTTTCGTTTTTTTAAGGTCGACCCTCGTTTTTATAAAAGCTTTAAAAATGGTTTCGACAGTGCTTATTGATTGTCATTGCAATGTGATGATCTTGTTGATTATTGGCATTTCATGGAATTAAGATGTTTGCTTAAATTGTTTATTCATTAAAAACCACAGAATGTATGGTTCTAAAGTCTTATTGTCATATTTGGTCATAGGCTATGGTGTTAAAGGACTTTGATCAGTATGGTCCATAGAGTGGCTGCATATTGTTAAGTGTGCTTATTATCTATGCAATGTGATGATCCTGTTGATTATTGGCATTTTATGTGTTCTCTAAATGGATTTAAATGTTGGCTTACATAGTTTGTTCATTAAAAACCACAGTACATATAGTTTTGAAGTCTTATTGTTTGGTCTTGTTATGGTGTTAAAGGCATTTGATTAGTATGGCCCATGGAGTGACTGCATATTGTTAAGTGTGCTTATTGATTGTCCTTGCAAGGTGATGATCTTGTTGATGATTATTGGTATTTCATGTTGATTATTAGCATTTCATGTGTTCTCTAAATGGAATTAAGATGCTGGCTTAAATTGTTTATTCATTAAAACCCACAGAACGTATGGTTCTGCAGTCTTACTGTCACATTTGATATTCGAAAAACGATTAGCATTTAGCAGTTATTAGTTACTCATTGAAACAGTTGAAATTGTAGTCTTTTATGTAAAAGATGCTATTGCTTTGGGCCATTCAGTTTGAGTATGGATCATGTCATTTTCTCTTGGGTCATCCAAGGTCTCTCATTAGAGAACAGAGGGATAGTAAAATCCCAATTTAATCTAGAAGTTTACTTAACTTGTGGGCCTCTATAGCACATTCATAATAAGTTTGTAATATTGCTACCCTATTGCAGCATAACTTAGCTTTTAAGTTTATTTATGCATAATGATCCCTTTATTTCCTAAACAGTAGGCAATATGTCTTAAACATAGATTCTTTTGAAAGATGATCAATAATAATTATGCTGATAAAATTATGTATGGAATAATACTAATAAAAGAAAGCGACTCCTTTGAATTAATTTCAATAATTGTCGCTGAAGATGACTTAAATTTAATTAATTTAATATTATTTTTACATTTAATGCATTATTATTATTTTAATTACTTAAATATCATTTTAATTACTTAAATATTATTTTAATATTTTGGTTTGGGTGTTAATTACCTTATCTTCATTGCTTGCAGGTGTAATTTTATCCTTAACAATGTTATAGAAAAAAATTTGTTATTGACTCGTAGAAGGGAAAAATACTTAGTATTTGCTGCAGTTCGCTTTGTTCGCACCATTCTCACTCGTCATGTAAGTTAATTCACTCGTAATTTTGCTATTTATACCCTTTTGTTTTTAATTTATTTTATTATTTTCGCTATTATGGAGTTTCTTTTTTATTCTTCTTGTAGCATCTCAAAAGTTCTGAGCGTACTTTGCTCACCACAACACTAGTTGCTGGAATCGACTCTACCATCCAATTTACAATTTCTAAGAGGTATGTATATTTAATTTGCTAAATTTGAATTGCACATAATATTATCCAATTTACAATCATATATTCCTTCCATTTTAATGGCTGCTTTTTCATTTTTTTTTTCTATTGATTACAAGTAAATTTAATGGCTTCTTTTGAAAAAGAATCAATATTTAATTAATCAAGCTTATAATTGAAAAAAAAAGTATTATACAAACCCGTATAATACAATTATTAATGGTTAAGCTTCTTTTGGTACTAAATATATTTATTCAATATATGATACATTTATTATTCGAATTTTGAGGGTCGAATTTAAAGGGATTTTGACTCTTCAAAAATGAAAAATAGTCTATTTAAAAGATTTTTAATTTCACCCCTAATTGTTTATATGGTGGAGACACTATTTTCAATCAATACCATAATATATTTGGACCGATTTAAAATATAAATCATGAAAATCTTTTACACTAAGGAAAATAATGTTTTAGTATATATATTGTTGGAGTGCTTTAAACCTTTTTGGATCTTATGCGTTTAAGGGCAGAATCAAGTTGTTGCTCCAAATTTTGAAGCTCTCTAAGACTCAAATTCTGGATATCTTCTCCTTGGTAATGCCTAGAAATATAATTAATTATTTTAGTAAAAGAGAAGATGCATGCCTTGAATGTATCGCCATTGGGGTACCTCAGGTTTCTTTGTAAAATCTACATTCTAGCTTTAAGTTTTGCATGTTCCCAGGTCCAGTTTCCCTGTAAAAGAACATATTGAAATCATCCCAACGTCAACAAGTAGAACAGATTTGGTGTCTTCAAATTTTTCATGGTTTGATCCATGAACATCCCCTTTCAAAATGAAACCAGAAAAGCATGTTTTAAAAAAACTTAAAAAATTGTAAATTGAGTTTACATTTTGTTGAATTTCATCTGTCGCACATTGAATCTCAGTATACGAGTATCTTTCATATCGTTCAAGGATCTTTTCCATGCTGCACAAGAAATAAAACATCGTCATCAAAGATTTAAAAATATAAAAAAACCTTAAACGGGTTCAAAAAGAAATACTTTTTCCAAAAAATATCAATTCATCGTATTTTTTTGAAAAACTTGAATAAAATATCATATATTGAATAAATATATTTTGTATTATACATTTTTGTATAATACAATTATTAATGGTTAAGCTTCTTTTGATAGATATCATATATCATAACTTACATAACATACATAATTTACATAAATATATATCCTATCATAACTTACATAACTTACATAATACATAAATATATATCATATCATAACTTACATAACTTACAAAACTTACTTAACTTACGTAATACATAAATATATACTTGAAAATCCTGCAACTTACCTAAATATTAATGGTGAACTTCTCTCGATTAATTCACACTGGACAACAATTGATAGACAAGCCGTACGTATTTTCTTCTCAAGTGAAACAAGTTTTTTACTCGAAAGATCCAACTGATGAGGGTTGGTACGTTGTACTCCGTAACACCCCTAGAGACTTGTTTGACATGGACAATGGAAGTAGAGATGACATCGACAAAAGATCAGAAACTTTGCCTTTTCCAAAACAAAACTTAAATGAAAATATCCCTAGTACTAGTACACAATTTCAATAGGTTCGCAAGGATGTGGATGAAGATATTTACGAATTATGATGTAGTAAGATTTTACGATTTTTTAATTATATGTAATATTATAATTTAAATCTTGACCTTGTTAAATATTTCAACTATTTTATATGTACTATTATTGTTGTAATTAGTTACTAAAATTTCAACTATTTTATGTTTATTGCAGATAAAATGCCAAGAAGAAGATTGCGAGGTCTAAGTATTGTTCAAAATCCTCCAAATTCGGAAGAAACAAATAGTGAACAACAAACTGGTATTGGATCTTCGAATGTTCCAAATACAGATTACGAACCTGCAAAAATTCAAAGTAATGTTGAACCTTAATTTACATGCGTGTTGACTTTTATTATTGATTTCTGTTTCAAATTCTTATATTATAATATACCATTTTCCAGCTGAAAGCGGTGAGACGCACAGAACTCGAGGACGTACGCTACTAAAAGATTTATACGAGTTAAATTCTGCCGAGCGTGTCAAAGTAGCCAGAAACAGTCCTAGTCAGCCTGTTGGATTAGAAGCTCGACTTTTAGCAGGATACTTAGGCATTACAGCACGAAATGCCAATCTGTTGCCTATCAACTACGAGTCATGGCATCATATGCCTGATAGTAACAAAAATCAGGCTTTCCATAATATTAAGGTAATAACTTGAATGTAATTTATAATACTTTTGTTTAAGTTTCATTTATATTTACTTTCTAAACTTGTGTTTTTTGCAGGAGAGATTTGTTTTAGAGGTCTCGGATAATTATGTCAAGAAGGCATTAGGAAAAAAATGGAGAGACCATTAAAGTGCTTTAAAGAAGGAATATTTTAAGAAAAATATAAGCCTCGAAGAGAAATTGCAAAATGTCCCGCCGGGAATGCTGAGGTACCAATGGGAAGATGTAGTTAGATTTTGGAATTCAAAGAAAGGAGAGGTATTACGTACTTCCAAACTCGTATAATTATTTTGGTTTATAGTATTTACTATATACGTAATAATAATTTGATAATGTAGGATTGTGAGTGATACGATCACGCCCCGGAGTGCACCTAGCTCGAGCAAGAATCCATTGGAGCTGCCCCAAGGCCCTATCACACGAGCTCGAGCCAAGCTATTTAAGGAGGCCATTTCGGCCTTGGTCAATCAAGTATGGGGTGAAACGTTGGCCGGACATATCGAGAGAGCTTGGACCAGCTCAACAAGGACTCCTTGCAACTTCTTGCAAGTCGACCTCATCTCACATTCAGCCCTACGAGTTCGTTCAGCTCAATTCAGCTCGATTGAGCTCATTTCTACTTCTTTTAGTTCATGCGTTTACTAGCTGAAATAAACTTAAGTATTAAATTAAATTAGTAAATTTAGTTTCAGCTCATAATTATGTTTTAGCTTATTACATGATTTTAATTTGTTTTTTGTTCCAGCTGAATTTAATGTATCATATTTTATACAAGTCTTTAATATGTCTTAGCTTAAATACATGTAATTAATATGTCTTAAAATTAAAACATGTTTTTAATATGTCCTAGTGCAACCGAATTTACTATGTCTTAAATTAATTAAATGTGTTCATTTGTTTTATGCAGCATATGCATGGACGGCTTAAATGAAGGTGTGCTGATGCTTGAACTCTCCCAAGTACCTATTCGGCCAAAGAGCATGAATCTTGCAATATTCAAGCTGCTTATTATGTCTTCAAACCATTCATCTGAACAAAACACTTGCATTTAAGCCTATTTAAGCACTATGGTCGAACCTAGCCAAGGCTAATCAGCTCCCATTCATTCCAATTAATTCCAGCTGCATGAAGACACTCTAGAAGCTGCCCAATGACGTTCCCAAGGCTGGAGAAGCTTCATGGAACTTTCATGAATTATTCTAGAATTTTCAGCTCATTAAAAGCTGAAATCAAATTTCAATTTAGCTCTTCTTTTGTCTATTTGGCTAGCCTTGGGTTTTTCCTATAAATACTTTGTTATTTGCTCTTTGTAAGGACTTTTGCTTCTTGAATGAATTTTGTGTTATTTGTGAGGTTTTTCATCTCTCAAATTTCGTCCGAGACTCAGCTTGACTTATCTGCTAGTCAGTGGCGTCAACCTGATTCTTCTTTCGAACTTATCACTCTCGTAGTGTGGGGTTCACCCAATCTTATACCTTTGGTTCTTACCTTGCTAGGTAACGGGTCAAGGTCCCCTATCTTCCATCACCGAACCACCTTAAGTCATATAAGCTCGGTCAGCACTCTTCTTAGTGTTGGTTCGTTTTTGACACTTAAGTTCGATTTTCCATCCCATCCAACTATCAACTATCCATTTAAATTTTTCTTTGTTAGCCGAACCTAAATCCACAAACACTTAGTCAATTCAAGCCTATTCTTCATTCTTATTTTCCATACTTAGCCAATACAAACATATTTCAAGTTTGGAATGATACTTCCTCATTCGACGATCGGGCATCTAAAATGAATCAACTCAACACACCGAGGCAAGATCGTATCATTTGGTATCAGAGCTACTTAAAAAGAGAAGTACGGACGTTCGGAGCAATCCCAGAATAGGTTCGTGAAAAAAAATTTGAAAAAAAATTTGAACAAAAAAAATGTATTAAAGTATTCTGCTTGTATTCATCTTTTTATAATTGAAAAAAAAAAGAAAGAAAGAGAAAGAAATTCGAAGTAAAAAAAAAAAGTTGTTTAAAAGATTATATTCATCTTCTTGTAATCTCGATCAAGTAAGTTCCTTCCTACTATCATCAACTACCCTACTCGCCACACTCAAAACCAACTTTGTTTTCTTTCAACCTACCTTACACCTAAAAATAAATACCTTTGCAAACCGTTGAAACTGACCCATAGACTACGATTAAGTCTAAAAGAGTCTCCTAGGAAGTCATGAGAGAAGAAAAGAGTGGAAAAAGGCACGAGTGTGTGAGCATATTAGAGAGAAGAAAAAGCCTTTTAACGAGTACAAACACGAGTGTGAGTGTCATCTATTCTTTCTTTCCGAGTAAACGTGAGGTTTTGTGGTGAGGTTTTTCTTTTCTATGTCTAGAAGTCCCGAACGAAATATGGCGGAAAGACCCAAACGACAACCTGTTAGAAATGTAGCGCCCAGAGGAGGAGGAGTACCGGATTTAACTCTCCAAGCTCTATTGCGCAAAGTGGAGCACCTGTTCGATCGAAAACTCGAGCCTATCCAAGAAAGGCTAGATCAAGTCGAGGAGAGGACCCAACGGGAGAGGACGCCCCAAAGTCCCCAACGAAACTAGGGTCAGCAACGAATCAATGAAGACGAGTTGTATGGCCCTAGTGATGCCGAGAGTGACCAAGGGTCCAACCTAAGTGATCGGCAGAGGGGACCAAGAAATCGTGGCCAAAGAGAACGTGGGCGGATTGATGACGACCTTAAAAAAATCAAACTGTCCATTCCACCATTCTAAGGCAAGTCTGATCCGGAGGCGTACCTTGAGTGGGAGAAGAATATTGAGTTGGTTTTTGAATGCCATAATTATTCTGAAACCAAGAAGGTGAAGCTGGCAGCAATTAAATTTTCCGACTACGCCATGATTTGGTGGGACCAACTCACCACAAGTCGAAGAAGGAACGAAGAACGGCCAATATCTACTTGGGCCGAGATGAAGGCAGTGATGTGAAGGCGATTTATTCTATCTTACTACCACCAGGAACTCTATCAAAAACTCTAAAACCTTACCCAAGGTACGAGGAGTGTTGAAGACTACTTCAAAGAGATGGAAATCGCAATGATCCGTGCGGATGTCCAAGAGGACCGTGAGGTAACAATGGCGCGTTTCCTAGCCGGTCTCAACCGAGACATTGCCAACATCGTGAAGCTTCAACACTATGTTGAAGTCGTGGACATGGTGCACATGGCCATCAAGGTGGAAAAAAAACTCAAGCGAAAAAGCACTGTCCGAGGCTATTCCACCGCGAAGACTTCCAAATGGAGCCAAGGTGTTAGTAAAAACACTCCACCGAACTGAGCATAAGAGCCAACGGTGCCAGGAAAGTCGAATAAACCCGTAGCAGAATCAAGTAAAGGCAAGGCTGTCGAGAGTGTTCCCAACCGTTCAAGGGACATCAAGTGCTTCAAATGCCTCGGGAGGGGGCATATTGCAAGTCAATGCCCAAACTGAAGCACTATGGTGGTGCACGCGAATAATGAGATCGAGTCAGAGGAAGAAACTAAAAATGAGCCCGAAGCTACATCCGACGAAGAGGAGCACTTGGAGCATGCTGTTGACGGTGAATTACTCCAAAGTGTAGAGAACGAGCAGCAATGAGAAAACATATTCCATACGCGGTGCCAAGTCCAAGGGAAAGTCTGTAGCGTAATCATCGATGGTGGAAGTTGCACAAATGTGGCGAGCACTATCATGGTGGAGAAACTAGGTTTGCCGACCACCAAGCACCCGAGCCCGTATAAACTTCAATGGCTCAACGATGGTGGCGAGTTAAAGGTAACGAAGCAAGTACTTGTCTCTTTCACCATTGGAAAATATTCCGACGAAGTACTTTGTGACGTTGTGCCTATGCATGCGGCCCATTTACTACTTGGACGCCCGTGGCAATTCGACCGAAGAGTCATCCATGACGGGTATACCAATAGGTATACGTTCAAACATTTGGGACAGAACATTAATTTAGCACCATTGACACCGAAACAAGTCTACGAGGATCAAATGAAATTGAAAAATTCTGTAGATCAAATGAGAGAAAAAGAAAAGAATGAAAATTTAAAAGAAAATAAAAATGAGAAAAAGAGAGGAAAAACAACAAAAGAAAGCGAAAAGAAAGCGAGAAAAGAAAAAGATGAAAAATAAAAAGAATGTGAGAAAATGAGTGTGTTGGCAAAAGCAAGTGATGTACGAAAGGCTTTGATGTTGAGACAATCCCTCCTTGTGCTCATGTACAAGGAAAACTTGTTTACTACTAACGAATTACCTGAAGACCTACCCTCTTCTATTGTGTCTCTTTTGCAGGATTTTCAAGATGTGTTCCTGGAAGAAACTCCGAGTGGGTTGCCACCCCTCCGCGGAATCGAGCATCAAATTGATTTCGTGCCCGGAGCTGTTATTCCAAACTGACCAGCCTATAGGACGAATCTCGAAGAGACTAAGGAACTACAACGACAAGTAAACAAGTTGATGGAGAAGGGTTACATTCGCGAAAGCCTTAGTCCTTGTGCCGTGCCCGTATTGTTGGTGCCGAAGAAAGACGGAACGCGGCGAATGTGCGTGGACTATCGAGCCGTGAACAAGATTACCATTAAATATCGACATCTGATACCTCGCTTAGACAACATGCTAGACGAACTAAGTGGTGCCAAATAATTCTCGAAGATCGATTTGAAGAGTGGTTACCATCAGATTCACATGCGAGAAGGCGACGAATGGAAGATGGCCTTCAAAACTAAGCACGGTTTGTATGAGTGGTTGGTCATGGCGTTTGGCCTAACCAACACTCCTAGTACCTTTATAAGGTTAATGAACTTTGTCTTAAGGTCATTCATTGGTAAGTTTTGTGTTGTTTATTTTGATGACATTCTCATATGTAGCAAATCATTGGAAGAGCATATATTACAACTCAAGTCTGATTTGGAGGTTCTTCGAAAGGAGACCCTTTATGCTAACCTTAAAAAGTGTACGTTTTGTTCTGAAAAGGTTAATTTTCTAGGTTTCGTGGTCAGCTCGGAAGGTTTAGAAGTGGACCAAGAGAAGATAAAAGCTATTCAAGAGTGGCCGAGACCTACGAGTGTCAACCAAGTTCGAAGCTTCCATGGTTTGGCTAGCTTCTATAGGCGTTTCTTGCCCAACTTCAGCACTATAGCCGCACCCTGACGAGCGTAATCAAGAAGAACTCAACTTTCTATTGGGCCAATAAGCAAGAGAAGTCTTTCATTGAGATTAAGAATTGTCTTACAAAAGCTCATTTATTAGCATTACCTGATTTTTCTAAAACTTTTAAGATTGAATGTGATGCATCAGGTGTTGGAATCGGGGCTGTGCTTACTCAAGATGGAAGGCCTGTTGCGTATTTTAGCGAGAAGCTCAATAGAGCTGCACTTAACTATCCTATCTATGATAAAGAAATGTACGCACTCATCCGAGCTCTCGAGACGTGGCAACATTACCTATGGCCAAAGGAGTTCGTGATTCATTCCAATCACAAAGCGTTGAAACACATAAAGGGCCAGCATAAGTTGAATAAGTGACATGAAAAATGGGTCGAGTACCTCGAATCCTTTCCTTACGTTATCAAGTATAAGAAAGATAAAGATAATATTGTGGCTGAAGCTCTCTCAAGAAGGTATGCCTTATTATCGACTCTTGATTCTAAATTGCTTGGTTTCTCTTTATTGAAAGATTTGTATGCTAATGACGATGATTTTGGTGATATATTTGCTGCTTATGAGAATGCTTTTGTTGAGAAGTTTTATAGGTACGAAGGCTTCCTCTTCAAGGAAGGAAAATTGTGCATTCCGCAAAGTTCTATTTGGGACTTACTTGTGCACGAGGCGCACAGCGGGGACCTCACGGGACATTTTGGTATAGGTAAAACCTTATCAACGCTCCAAGAACACTTTTATTGGCCTAGGATGAGAAGGGATGTGGAACGAGTTTGCGAGCGTTGCGTAACGTATAAGAAGGCTAAGTCCAAGATTCAACCACACGGCCTATACACTCCACTACCCATTCCCGAAGCTCCTTGGATGGATATATCCATGGACTTTGTCCTCGGATTGCCACAAACAAAAACGGGGAAGGACTCTATCTATGTTGTAGTTGATAGGTTCTCTAAGATGTCACATTTTATAGCATATACAAAGACTGATGATGCCGTTCATATTGCTAATCTTTTCTTTAGGGAAATCGTTTGACTACACGAAATTCCGAGAACGATCGTGTCCAATCGCGATGCAAAGTTTTTGAGTCACTTTTGGAGATTATTGTGGGGGAAGCTTGGAACTAAGCTATTGTTTTCAACCACTTGTCACCCCCAAACGGATGGACAAACGGAGGTGGTTAATCGAGTTTTGTCTACATTGTTGCGAGCCATCATCCGTAAAAACTTAAAGTCGTGGGAAGAATGCCTACTTCATATCAAGTTTGCATATAATCGATCAGTCCATTCGGCTACTAAGTTTTCTCCTTTTGAAACTGTTTATGGTTTTAATCCGCTAACTTATTTAGACTTAGTGCCTTTACCTAACGACCAATTCATTCATGTAGATGCAAAGAAGAAGGCCGAGTATGTCAAGGAGTTGCATCAAAAGGTTCGAGCCAATATTGAATCAAGAACCAAGAGCTATGTTCAAAAAGCGAACAAAGGTCGAAAGCCAGTTGTTTTTGAACCTGGTGATTGGGTTTGGGTTCATATGCGCAAAGAACGTTTTCTAGCCCAACGTAGGTCTAAATTGTTGCCTCGAGGAGACGGACCTTTCCAAGTCCTAGAACGAATCAATGAAAATTCCTACCGACTTGACTTACCGGGTGAGTATAACATAAGTGCGAGTTTTAATATTTCTGATTTATCTCCTTTCGATGTAGGTTCTGACTTGAGGACAAGTCGCTTTGAAGAGGGGGATGATACGATCACGACCCGGAGTGCACCTAGCTCGAGCAAGGATCCATTGGAGCTGCCCCAAGGCCCTATCACATGAGCTCGAGCCAAGCTATTTAAGGAGGCCATTTCGGCCTTAGTCAATCAAGTATGGGGTGAAACATTGGCCGGACATATCGAGAGAGCTTGGACCAGCTCAACAAGGACTCCTTGCAACTTATTGCAAGTCGACCTCAGCTCACATTCAGGCCCACGAGCTTCGTTTAGCTCAATTCAGCTCGATTGAGCTCATTTCTACTTCTTTTAGTTCATGCGTTTACTAGCTGAAATAAACATAAGTATTAAATTAAATTAGTTCATTTAGTTTCATCTCATAATTATGTGTTAGCTTATTACATGATTTTTTTTTAAATTTGTTTTTTGTTCCAACCGAATTTAATGTGTCATATTTTATACAAGTCTTTAATATGTCTTAGCTTAAATACATGTAATTAATATGTCTTAAAATTAAAACATGTTTTTAATATGTCCTAGTGCAGCCGAATTTATTATGTCTTAAATTAATTAAATGTGTTCATTTGTTTTGTGCAGCATATGCATGGACGGCTTAAATAAAGGTGTGCTGATGCTTGAACTCTCCCAAGTACCTATTCGGCCAAAGAGCATGACTCTTGCAATATTCAAGTTGCTCATTAAGTTTTCAAACCATTCAGCTGAACAAGACACTTGCATTTAAGCCTATTTAAGCACTATGGCCAAACCTAGCCAAGGCTAATCAGCTCCCATTCATTCCAATAAATTCTAGCTGCATGAAGACACTCTAGAAGCTGCCCAATGACGTTCCCAAGGCTGGAGAAGCTTCATGGAACTATCATGAATTATTCTGGAATTTTCATCTCATTAAAAGCTGAAATCAAATGTCAATTTTGCTCTTCTTTTGTCTATTCGGCTAGCCTTAGGTTTTTCCTATAAATACTTTTTTATTTGCTCTTTGTAAGGACTTTTGCTTCTTGAATGAATTTTGTGTTATTTGTGAGGTTTTTCATCTCTCAAATTTTGTCCGAGACTCAGCTTGACTTATCTACTAGTCAGTGGCGTCAACCTGATTCTTCTTTCGAACTTACCACTCTCGTAGTGTGGCGTTCACCCAATCTTATACCTTTGGTTCTTACCTTGATAGGTAACGGGTCAAGGTCCTCTATCTTCCATCATCGAACCACCTTAAGTCATATAAGCCCAGGTCAGCACTCTTCTTAGTGTTGGTTCGCTCTTGACACTTAATTTCGATTTTCCATCCCATCCAACTATCAACTATCCATTTAAATTTTTATTTGTTAGCCGAACCTAAATCCACAAACACTTAGTCAATTCAAGCCTATTCTTCATTCTTATTTTCCATACTTAGCCAATACAAACATATTTCAAGTTTGGAACGATACTTCCTCGTTCGACGATCGGGCATCTAAAATGACTCAACTCAACACACCGAGGCCAGATCGTATCAGTGAGCGCATTGGCACTACAAGTAGGCAAAAACAAAAATTCACGCACACAGCTGGGTCGAAAAGTTTTGCTTGTATAGCTGAGGACGAGGTATTTTGAATTTATTAATTGTGTCAAATATTAATTAATTTATATTAAATAATATTTTTACTACTATATTGTAGGAACAATCGTCTGGTCAAAAAGTTGGACGCCTTCAACTTTTTGACATTACACATAGAAAGAAAGATGGATCTCTTGTGACTACTGAAGCTGCAGAAATTATGGTATATTTACTTAATAAAATTTAAATTATTTTAAATATTTATCATGTTTAATTATAATGGTTTAATTCGTCGTTTGTAATGCAAATAATGTTCAGTTATGTTGCATTTGTTTTGATTATATATTTCGTTTCTAACTCTTTGATTGATTTATTAGAGAAACTAAAGGATAAAAAGGCGGAGTATGAAGCGATCGCTTCGAGTGATAGATCTGTTAATCTTGACGACATATATAACTGAGTTATTACTGAAGTTTTGGGTCCAGAAAGGTATGGTCGTGTTCGATTTCAAGGATCTTTTGTAAACCCAACCCAATATTTTGGATCCAGCTTGCAGCAATACATGCCTTCGGGGAGTCAAACTCAAGCTGAAGTTTAGAGGTTAAAAGACCAGCTGGCTCAGATGTAAGCGAGCATAGTTGAGCAAATTGCTCAACTTAAAGAGGCAGCAGCGAGGGAAGCAAAACAAAGCAGAAAATACGACGAACTCCAGCAACAGCTTCAGAATATGATAAAGATGTTTCAGCAGTCGCAGAATCCGCCATATTAGATGTTTGTTTTCTTATTGTAAGAATATTTTAACATTATAACTTTTAACATTATTGTAAGAATATTTTGTTATTTCATTTATTAATTTAGATCATATATCTTTCGTTGGATTTGAAGTATAATTTAGATTGTTTTTTTTGGTTGGATTTGTATTTACTGTTTTTGGTTAGAGTTCTATTTTCTGTTTTTGGTTGTTACAGGAAGGGTTTTATATGAATCAAAATGGATGTAAGAAATCTACTAAAGTTAGTGGCATTTCTTTCACAAACGCCGCTAAAGAACAAGACTTTAGCGGCACTTTAACCAAAAATGTCGCTAAAGAACACAACATTTAGCGGTGTTTGTGGGAGAAGCGCCGCTAAAGGTCATGTTCTTTAGCGGCGTTTGTAGTAGAAGCGTCGCTAAAGGTCATGTTCTATAACGGCGTTTGCGATAGAAGCGCCACTAAAGGTCATGTTCTATAGCGGCGTTTGTGGTAAAATAGCCGCTAAAGATCATTTTCTATAGAGGCGTTTGCGGGAGAAGCGCCGCTAAAGTTCATGTTCTATAGCGGCATTTGCGGGAAAAGCGCCGCTAAAGGTCATGTTCTGTAGCGACGTTTTTTCAAATAAACGTCGTAAAATTTAGCGGCGTTGTATATAGCGGCGTTTTTTGCGGCGCTGTTAAAAACACCGCAAATATTTTTAGTGGCACTTATAAGCGCCGCTATAGGCCTAAAAAACGCCGCTAAAAACCTGTTTTGCTGTAGTGTTTATAAATATTAAATTTAATACACTGTCATTGTATAAATCTATGCATCACCGATGATTTAGATGATAACACATTATCACTTTACTTTATTTCTGATAATGTATCATCGTTAAATTCACTTATTTCATTAATGATTCAAAAAATTATGCATCAAGTTATGAAATATTAATTCTTCAAAAAATAATAAGTAATGAAGAACAATGCTTGGTGAAGGTAATGGGGCTGATCTGATGATGTCTACTAGTGAAGGTAATGGGGTTGAAACTCATACTTTAGATGATCAAATCACCAAGAAGGTGAGGTTCAAGGATACACATTCTGATTCAGACAAGTCGAGGGATATGGATTTCTCTATTGAGTAGACCTTATCTTGGAAGGATAGGCTAGTGGGCAAGGGACAATCGGATTCAAAGACGACGACTGAATTCTTAGTTTCAGAAGGTGATAATGATTTTGAATTCTGTGAAGGGGATATTAGGAAATTGACTATTAATGGTATTCTTGCGATTAAGTTTTCAGAATGGGTTCATCAATTTCTTATCCGAGATATGTCTACTACGCTAGTGCTAAAATTGTTGGGATGGAATATAGTATGCAACTATTTTTAATAAGATCCATAGTCTTTGGAGACCTTTTGTGCTGATCCAACTGATGGACATTGAAAATGGTTATTTTCTGGCAAAATTCCTAGACAAAAGGGACTTCGAAAAAGTGATATCTCAAGGGCTTTGCATCATTTTTGGACAATACCTGACGGTGCAACCTTGGACAATTGATTTTAATTCGGCTCAACCATAGCCTAGTGTTGTGATGACCTAGATTACATTACCAAGCTTTTCGGGGTATTTGTATAAGAAAAAGGTAAACTGGGAGATTGGGGAAATGATAGGGAGAGATGTTAAACTAGATTTCAACATGAATACTAAAAGTAAGGGGGCGTTTTGCTTGTATGGTAGTCTATATTAATTTGGAAAAACTGTTGGTGTCACAGGTGTTGATTAATGGCAGATCTCAGCGTATAGAATATGAATCATTACCAGTTGTTTATTTCTCCTGTGGATGCTACGGTCATTTGAAGGAGGCTTGTTCTCGGGTCAGGAGCGCGACACAATTGGAGCAACAAAACCCTCCACTTGAAACGCCTACGGTGGTGGTTACCATGACAAATAGGGAAGATGCCTACGGGTCGTGGATGGTTGTTGAGAGGAAATCACGAAGGATATCAAGCAAAAAAAGATTTGAAGAGGAAAATCCAGGGCAATTTTCTAGGGGATCTAGATTCTCTACGGTTGTTTCCTTAGATAAGGATGAATGAATTATTGTTGATGATGGTAAGAAATATAAGGGTTTCAAATATAAGGGAAAAGAATTTATTGTAAACTCTGATTTGGGGGTTTCAAATAAGGGTGGCAATGCTATTGTTAGGTTAACTAGGGAGTTGGGTAGTAAGTTTTCTCAAGTGGGCCACATGAAGGTGGATGGTTTGCCAGGCCCGATGGATAGTGACGACTTTGTGGATGGTAGTGAGATTTCTGGGTGGATTGGAGCATCTTCCTCCATGAGCCCAAGCAATTTGTCTATTTTAGAAAGTGGGCTGAACCAAAATACCCTTGTGAAACCAGCCAAAATTCTAATTGGGGCCAGCAGTGACTTTGAGATTTTGAGTTTTGACTCCTGTATTTTTAATTTGGTGGCCCAATCAGTGTTGAAACAAATGGAATCAGACTTTGGTAATCAGATTTCCCATGGTGCACATACTGTCGAAACTCTAACTATTGAAGTTTAGGTATTGAATTTAATTCCAAAACTATTTCTCATTTTAACCCGACATTTGAGGGTCCAATGGAGGTTGGTATTCCGTTGAGTGAAAGTGTTTTGGACCTTGTAAAGCATTCAATTGTCACATTCAAAAAAGAAAATTTGCAACCAAAAAGCACGTTTGAAATTGATGGAGAAAGTTTGAAAGGGGGTGATTTTGTAATTTTAGGTGTGCAAGGACAAAGAGTTGGTGAGAAAATCAGAGTTGGTAGGGGCGGGAAGAAACTCAACAAGTCTCTTCGTGGGTGTGGGAGTCAATTTAAAATGTCTGGAATTTCAAGATTCCTTTTGTCTAACTCAATGAACTCCACTGTTGATCTTATCAATTCTCATTTGAAGATTGAGGCCGATAAGGGGGACCTTAATGAAGCTGGTACAATGCCAGTAAATAAGTTAATTTTTGATTAATGGAGATCAATTTCCTTCCTAATTTATTTTTTTATCATGAATTTATCAATTTTTTCTTGGAATTTTTAGGGATGTGCTAGTGTTAAATTTCCCCGAATTTTTCTGTGAGTATAATATGGAGTATAAACCAGATATTATTGGTTTACTTGAGCCGAGAGTCAATAGTGCTAAGGTAGATAGAATTATCGCTAAGTTGGGGTTCCAGCGGTCTCATCATATGAAAGCAATTGGATATTCTAGGGTTATTTGGATTGGTTGGAAGGACCCAATTCGGGTTGAGGTTATTCGAAACCACACTCAGATTGTTCTATTAAAAGTCTCCAGTGGTTTTCCCTTGCAAGATATCTTTGTCTCATTTGTTTATGGAAGTCCCGAAAGATAGAAAAAAAAGTTGTTTTGTGAAGATTTAAATTTGGTTATCCCTTCGAATTTGTATCCATGTGTAGTTTTTGGGGACTTTAATGCTATTCTTTGTTCGAGTGAAAAGAAAGGTGGTCGATCCAGAGGGAAAGGTTGTTCTTTTTTCAGTGAATTTGTGGAAATGGCAGAACGTCATGATTTGAGATTCAGGGGTCCTTCTTTCACTTGGCATAGAAGTGGTGTTTTTGAGAGATTAAATTGTGCTCTTGGTAATGATGCTTGGTTGAGAGCATTCCTTAATAGTTTAGTTACTCATCTTTCGCGAATCAAATCAGATCATAGGCATTTTTTTCTGTCTGTTTCTCCGGAGATTGTTTTTACCTAAAAGAAGACCGTTCTGCTTTTTGGCAGGGTGGACTGAGCACCTAAATTTCACTTCCTTTGTTTAAAGTAAGTGGAATTTTAATAGGAGTATGTTAGAGTATTTATCTCAATTTACCTCTAGTGTAAAAGAATGGAATAAGTCTACCTATGGACATATTGGGACTTACAAAAGGCGTTTAATAAGAAAGTTTTAAAATTTTCAAAAGAGAATGGAACGTTCAACCTTGAGTCATTTATTTCAGAGGGAATTAAGGTTAAGGGAGGAGCTAGAAACCATCCATCATGAGGAGTTACTTTGGAAACAAAAATCAAGATATGATTTGTTTAAATTGGGTGATCGCAATACCAAGTTTTTTCACAAACGTATGCTTCAAAGAAGGAAATTTAATATAACCACAGCCTTGAGGAATGCTGATGGAGAGTGGATTTATGACCCAGATGTTCTACGGACAGATGCGTTGGATTTCTTCCAAAAATTACATGGCAATGTTGCAAAACTATTGAGGGGTTTACCCCCAATTTCTTTTCCTAATCTTGATTATCCTGATATTGAGTTTATGGGTAGACTGATATCTGATGAGGAAATCAAGAAGACATTATTTGACATGGCTCCTTTGAAAGCCCTAGGTAGTGACAGATTCCATGCTTTATTTTTTCAAAACCAACGGAAGGTTATTGGGAGAGATATTTGTAAGTGGGTTAAGAATGTTTTTAGTGGAGGGAGTATTGATTCTGAGTTAAACAATACACTGTTAGTTCTTATTCCAAAGGTTGCTAATCCGTAAAACTTTACTCAATTTCGCCCAATTAGTTTGTGTTTAGTACTATACAAACTAGTTATAAAGATTATAGTCAACCGGTTTAAACTTATTTTTTCCAAATTAATTGCTCAAGAACAAGCGGTGTTCATAGTAGGTAGAAGCATTGTGGATAATACCATTATAGCTCAGGAGATTATACACTCTATGAAAGGAAAGTGAAATAACAAGTAATGGATGGCAATTAATATTGATTTGGAGAAGACATATGTTAGGGTGCGATTGGAGTTTATCGATGCCTCGCTCCAGGCTGCAGGAATTCTAAATTTCCTCAGGAATGTTATTATGTCTGCGATCTCTAACTCTACTATGCAGGTTTTGTGGAACGGAGTACCTACGTAGAAATTCAGGCTAGTTAGGGGAATTCGACAGGGTTTTCCACTGGCTCCGTACCTCTTTGTGTTATGTATGGAATGGCTAGGACATAGTATTCACACTGCTGTCTCTTTAGGCACATAGTGTCCTATCCGATTATCCTGCTTTGGTATGACCTTATCCCACTTATTCTTTTCAAATGATTTGGTTATCTTTAGCAAAGAAGATGTCCAGAAAGCCTGATTACTTAAGGACATCTTAAAGAATTTTTGCGCTTTATTTGGTCACAAGATTAATGCTGGGAAGACAAATATTTTCTTTTCAAGTGCAATTGGGGAAAATCGGGTAAGGGTAATCAGCGGTGTGCTTGGTTTCCGAAAAGTGGAGGATTTGGGGTATTATTTGGGGGTTCCCCTATTCCATGAAAGAGTCACTAACAGTACCTTGAGGTTTGTGTTGGAAAAGGTTCGAAACAAATTGTAAAGTTGGGAGGTTAGACAACTCTCGCTTGCAGGTAGAGCTACCATGGCGCAAGCAGTACTGTTATCTATTCCTACATATTTTATGCAGTCCGTGATGATTCCCAATGGAATCAGTGAGGAGATTGAACATATGGTCAAACAATTCATTTGGGGTCTTCTAATGGTAGGAAGAAGATGTCACTCATTAAAAGGGATTCTGTGTGTCAACCACGGTGTTGTGAGGGTCTTGGACTTAGGCTATTGAGAGGTCAAAATACCTCTTTCTAACTAAACTTGGATTTAAATTAGTTGCAAAAGATAATACCTTATGGGTCCGTGTCTTTCGATCTAAATATAACATAAAGGAGAGACTTTCGGAAAATATTGAAAGGAGTAGATGCTTTTTCATTGAAAGGACTCTCTAAGGTTTGGTCTCCATTTCGGGATAATTTGGTTTGGTCAGTGGGAGATGGATATAGTATTCGCTATTGGGAAGATCCCTAGATTCTGGAAACATGCCTTTTAATTAACCATATTCCCTCACAGACTAATATTTCTTCGGGTTGTTTACTTAGTGACATGGTAACGAATGAAGGTACATGAAATTTAGACCTTTTTCGGGTTTGGCTATCGGATGATGTCATTAATAGTATTGTGAGCATTCCTCCTTCCTATCCTTCTGCAAGATTGGAGAAGGTTATTTGGACGCTTAACCAAACAGGGTCTTTTTTCGTGAAAAGCACATATTAGATGTTACTGGAATGATCTTAGTCCTCTAAAAACACGAAGTGGAATTTGGCGTGGAAGTTTTAGGGACCCCAGAGAGTAAGGTTTTTCCTGTGGTTAATGCTTAAGCAACATTTACTTACTAATACCAAGCGTGTGAGAAGTGGTGTTGGTCACGACAGCTAGTGCACACTTTGTGGGGATTCCATGGAAGATATTTTACATGTGCTCAAGGACTGTTCAGCTACGAAGGAAGTTTGGACGCAAGTCATTCCAGTTAATCACTATGGTACGTTTTTTTTGACCAACCTTCATGAATGGCTTGTTTCTATTTTACAAAATATTTTGAGATTAAATATAATGGGGGTTATGTAACACCCCTTACCTGGGTTCTACGCCGAAACCGGGCCCGAGGCGTTACCGAACTCAAACCACTTGATCGCCACTTAGGCTCGTCGTAACTATTCTCTGAAGTCATCTCAACAACCTCATTCTCGACTTACGAGGCCTCACTCATACACACGAGGACTCTCGAGACTAAACCGAAACTTTTTCCAATCTTAAAATTTTCTCTTTTGAACAGGCTCACACGCCCGTGCAAGGTACAACACGCCCGTGTGAAGTCACACACGCCCATGTTCCCAAACCGTGCTTAAAAACCCAGCATTCTGCCAATGCCCCACAGCCAAGGCACACGCCCGTGCTTACCACCCGTGGTGCACACTGACTACCTTAACACGGCCTAGAGTCTAGACACACGCCCGTGTAGCTAGCCCGTGGCCAAAACTTATTAATCCCACATGCCCTAGGCACACGCCCGTGTGACTAGTCCGTGGTCTATTCTGACTTCAAATACTAACATGCAGGGGACACACGACTGAGTCACACGCCCGTGGGCTGGCCGTGTGTCACACATGGCCTAGACACACGCCCGTGTGTCTATCCACATGGACAAGAACAAAGTTAAGTGCCAAGTTCTTTTCACCCCTCTAGCATACACAACATATACTCATCTAACACAATCATAATCAACTCAAATTGAATTGCAATCTCACATAGACAACTATAACTATTCATATAACATAAAATAGCCAACAACTATGGCATTATACAAAATAAGCTATCCATCTAAAGGCCAACACATCTTATCCATTTACAACAAAATTCACTAACTTGTCTAGCCCCTATACTTTCTCATATTTACACTTTAGCCTCAAAGGCTCGTAAAGTGATTTTTATTCAACTTTCTAGTCTTTCATGCTTAGTCGAATCACTTATTCAACTAAAGCTACCATTAATTCTCACTAAAACACACATGTATGACCAAACTTAAGATTTTCACAATCAAGTCCCTACATGCATTTTCATGGAAAATCACTTAACAAAAGATGTTTCTACTACATCAAGCTTTCATAATCTTCCATAAAATATCAACATACATGCATGTCATACATGACCACATTTTTTAACATCCATTATAGCTCATCAAATAGCTAAAAATAGCTTACTCATGCTACCGGGACTTCAAAAATACAAAGAATATCAAAAACGGGACTTAAATGCACTTACTAGCTAGCTTGAAAAATTGAAGAACCCTAGTTATGGCTTCCTTCAAATTTTCGGCAATGAGGGAAAGAAGATGAGCATGATTTTGAAATCTTTTCTCCTTTTTAATCACTTATTTGCTAAATGACCAAAATGCCCTTTTTGATAAACTTTCTATTTTAACTCATCCATGCCCAATTTTGTCCAAATATTAGAAATTGGAAAAATTGCTATTTAAGGACCTCTAATTAATAATCTAAAGCTATTTCACACATATAGCTTCTAGAAACACACATTTTGCAACTTTTACAATTTAGTCCTTTTGGACAATTCAACCACAATTTCACAAAATTGCTTCAAGAAACTTTTACACTAGCATGCATACATAGCATAAACCTCAAAAACTCATTCATATACCTCGTATTTGTGGTCTCGCACCACTATTCTGACTAGGCCCTAAACCGGGATGTTACAACTCTCCCCCCTTTAGAGATTTTCGCCCCCGAAAATCTAACCAGTAAAGAGGTTTGGATGTTGCTCTCTCATAGCTTCTTCCATTTCCCATGTAGCTTCTTCCACACCATGTTTCTTCCATAACACTTTCAGTAGTGCTATGCTCTTATTCCTCAACTGCTTCACTTCTCGAGCCAAGATCTTAATCGGCTCTTCATTATAAGACATATCCGGTCTTATCTCAATTTCCGTCGAAGGAATTACATGTGAAGGATCGGAGCGATACCGTCGCAACATCGATACATGGAACACATTATGAATCTTTTCCAACTCTACCGGCAAAGCCAACCGGTATGCTACAGGCCCAATTTTGTCTGTAATCTCATACGGCCCTATGAAACTTGGACTCAATTTCCCTTTTCGTCCAAATCTCATAATCTTCTTCCACGGGGATACTTTCAAAAACACTTTGTCGCCCACTTTAAACTCAATTTCTTTTCTTTTCAAATCCGCGTACGACTTCTGTCGGTCCGAAGCAGCTCTCAGACTATTACGGATTACTTTCACCTTCTCTTTGATTTCTTTCACTAGATCGACCCCATGGATCCGCTTCTCACTAAGCTCGGTCCAATACAAAGGAGTCTGACACTTACGACCATACAAAGCCTCATACGGTGCCATCTATATACTCGACTGATAACTGTTGTTATAGGCGAACTCGACCAAAGGTAGATATCTCTCCCAGCTACCTTCGAATTCTAACACACAGCATCGAAGCATATCTTCCAGAACTTGAATCACTCTTTCAGACTGACCATCGGTTTGCGGATGGAACGCGGTGCTGAAATTCAATCTCATACCCATGGCCTCTTGCAACTTCTTCAAAAATCTCGAAGTAAACCTCGGATCTCTATCCAATATAATAGACACAGGTACACCATGCAATCTCACTATCTCTGCCACATACAACTCAGCTAACTTATCTAGTGAATAATCAACACGTACTGGAATAAAGTGAGCCGACTTTGTCAATCTATCCACAACAACCCACACAGCATCTTTCTTTCTCGGAGTCATCGGCAACCCCGTCACAAAATCCGTGGTAATCTGATCCCACTTCCATTCGGGTACCACATCGGTCAAGCAATCCCGAAGGCACTTGATGCTCAGCTTTCACTTGTTGACAAATTAGACACTTTGTCACGAACTCTGAAATATCTCTTTTCATACCCGGCCACCAATAAAACTTCCTCAAGTCGTTGTATATTTTCGTACTGCCCGGATGTACTGAAAAACATCCACTATGGGCCTCATGCAAAACCTTTTGGATTAACTGCTCATCTCTAGGTACACAAATTCTGTCATGGTACAACAAACAACCATTCGAGTCCACTCGAAAATCAGAATCACTTTCTGATCCACACTTAGCTCTCTTAGCTTGCATCTCACTGTTATACTTCTGAGCCTTACATATCTGTTGAACAAATAGTGGCTTAGCTCTCAACTCTGCCAAAATAGCACCATCATCAGACAATGCTAAACTCGTCCTTATAACTCTTAGAGCATACAAGGATTTCCTGCTCAGGGCATCCGCAACCACATTCGCTTTTCCTGGGTGGTAGT
Source organism: Gossypium sturtianum (assembly GCA_025698515.1). Lineage (NCBI taxonomy): Eukaryota > Viridiplantae > Streptophyta > Magnoliopsida > Malvales > Malvaceae > Gossypium > Gossypium sturtianum. The sequence continues at coordinate 68,281,722 of CM046947.1, read as the reverse complement.
CAATGACTAACTCATAGTCTTTCAACAACTCGAGCCACCGTCTCTGTCTCAAATTCAGATCCTTCTGATCCATCAAATATTTTAAACTCTTGTGATCTATAAAGATTCGGCACTTCTCACCATATAAGTAATGTCACCAAATCTTTAACGCGAAAACAATCGCAGCCAACTCTAAATCTTGAGTCGGATAATTCTTACACACTCTGTCCACTAACACATGCTTTCCTAACGGGTTTGACACCTTAACAACTATGTCCGTAGACTCAACGGTCATACTCAAACTAGATGCTAATCTCATGCAAATATAAGAATGAGTAGATCCTGGATCTATTAAAGCAATAACAAAGGTGTCAAAGAGAGAAAAAGTACCCGTTATCACATCAGGGGAGGATGCTTCTTCGCGAGCGCGAATAGCATACGTCCTTGCAGGTGCCCGATCCTCCGGTCTCATAGCAGAGTCTCAGGACGCACCCCTACCACTATTCCCACCTCTAGGGTTTCTTGGTGGTCTACCCCTTGCAGACACATCACTAGGTCTCATCTCTTGCTTCTCTTCCTTATCATCCTCTCTGGGCGATTAGGATAAAGTGGTCGGGGAACCACACTTATAACATTTCCGACTATTTCCCCAACACTCTCCGGTGTGATATCTACCACAACTTGGACACTCTAGTTTGCTCTTCGTATTGCCCACACTTTCCATCGAGGGGGCTTGGACTCTCGAAGTCGAGCGAGTATTGCCCAAGTCTCGATGTGAATAACCCACTGGTGCTGTCGCCTGAGGATTTACTTCCTTGGATCTTTTCGACTGGGCTTGGTATGACTTGCCTATCGGCCTCTTTCTAGCATCTCGGGCTTCACTCACAGCCCTCCTCTTTTCTGAACTCAGCTCTTCGGCCTTACTTGCCCTCTCAACTAATACCACAAATTCTTTCAACTCCAAAATGCCCACTAGGAGTTTGATGTCCTCATTCAGCCCATCTTCGAACCTCTTACACAAGATGGTCTCAGTCGATACACATTCTTGAGCGTATTAGCTAAGCCTAAAAAACTCACGCTCATACTCTGCTACTGACATCCTTCCTTGCTTCAACTCAAGGAATTCCTTCCTTTTCCGATCAGTAAATCACTGGCTTATATACTTCTTCTGGAACTCTTCCAGAAAGAAGTCCCACATCACCCGCTCTTTTGGGACTACCAACGTTAGTGTTTTCCACCAATGGTATGCCGAATCTCTCAGCAAGGATACGTCACACTTCAAGCTCTCCTCAGGCGTACATGAGAGTTCATCAAACACTCTCATCGAGTTCTCCAACCAGAACTACGCCCTCTCTGGGTCATCATCTACCTTAGCTTTAAACTCCTCAGCCCCATGTTTCCTAATCTTATCCACCGGGGGTTTCGATATCCTCACTACATCCATACCTTGAGGAGACACTAGATTTGGCTGAGGTATAGGAGGAGGTGGAGGAGGTTGAGCATTAGGGTTCGCTCGAACATAATCCGATTACCAATTGCTCATCATCTGGAGAAAGGCTTCCCGTGCCTCTTCCCCTTGACCCCTAACCTCGGGTCCACTTTGAACAGGCACGGTTCCTTGCGCAGGAGCCGGCGCATTACTAGCTGCTTCATCAGCAGTCAATGGATCAGAATCCATATACTATATAAAACAAGATTTAAAATCATCAGAAACCACCACACTATCATTGTACACTTATGGCATGTATAGCTAGACTCTTACACCCGCTACGGTAGTCCTAGAACCGACTAAACCATAGCTCTGATACCACTAAATGTAACACCCCTTACCCGGGTTTTACGCTGAAACCGGGCTCGAGGCATTACCGAACTCAAACCACTTGATCACCACTTAGGCTCATCGTAACTATTCTCTGAAGTCATCTCAACAACCTCATTCTCGACTTACGAGGCCTCACTCATACACACGAGGGCTCTCGAGACTAAACCGAAACTTTTTCCAATCTTAAAATTTTCTCTTTTGAACAGGGCTCACACGCCCGTGCAAGGTACAACACGCCTGTGTGAAGTCACACACACCCATGTTCCCAAATTGTGCTTAAAAACCCAGCATTTTACCAATAACCCACGGCCAAGGCACACACCGGTACTTACCACCCGTGGTGCACACTGACTACCTTAACACGACCTAGAGTCTAGACACACGCCCGTGTAGCTAGCCCGTGGCCAACACTGATTAATCCCACATGCCCTAGGCACACGCCAGTGTGACTAGTCCGTGGTCTATTCTGACTTCAAATACTAACATACAGGGGACACACGGTTGAGTCACACGCCCGTGGGCTGGCCGTGTGTACATGGCCGAGACACACGCCCGTGTGTCTATCCACATGAACAAAGCTATGTGCCAAGTTCTTTTCACCCCTCTAGCATACACAACATATACTCATCTAACACAATCATAATCAACTCAAATTGAATTGCAATCTCACATAGACAACTATAACTATTCATATCACATAAAATAGCCAACAACTATGGAATTATACAAAATAAGCTATCCATCTAAAGGCCAACACATCTTAGCCATTTACAAAAAAATTCACTAACTTGTCTAGCCCCTATACTTTCTCATAATTACATTTTAGCCCCAAAGGCTCGTAAAGTGATTTTTATTCAACTTTCTAGTCTTTCATGCTTAGTCGAATCACTTATTCAACTAAAGCTACCATTAATTCTCACTAAAACACACATGTATGACCAAACTTAAGATTTTCACAATCAAGTCCCTACATGCATTTTCATGGAAAATCACTTAACAAAAGATGTTTCTACTACATCAAGCTTTCATAATCTTCCATAAAATATCAACATACATGCATGTCATACATGACAACATTTTTGAACATCCATTATAGCTCATCAAATAGCTAAAAATAGCTTACTCATGCTACCGGGACTTCAAAAATACAAAGAATATCAAAAACGGGACTTAAATGCACTTACTAGCAAGCTTGAAAAATTGAAGAACCCTAGCTATGGCTTCCTTCAAATTTTCGGCAATGAGGGGAAGAAGATGAGCATGATTTTGTCATCTTTTCTCCTTTTTAATCACTTATTTGCTAAATGACCAAAATGCCCTTTTTGATAAACTTTCTATTTTAACTCATCTATGCCCAATTTTGTCCAAATATTAGAAATTGGAAAAATTACTATTTAAGGACCTCTAATTAATAATCTAAAGCTATTTCACACATATAACTTCTAGAAACACACATTTATCAACTTTTGCAATTTAGTCCTTTTGGACAATTCAACCATAATTTCACAAAATTGCTTCATGAAACTTTCACACTAGCATACATACATAGCATAAACCTCAAAAACTCATTCATATACCTCATATTTGTGGTCTCGCACCACTATTCTGACTAGGCCCTAAACCGGGATGTTAAAGGTTAGCTGGCCTTTTCTTTTTAGCTTGATTGCTTAGCGCATTTGGAAAAATAAGAATCTTCTTATTTTTCAAGGTTCAGCTTGGAGTTCTTTTGAGATTGTTAAAGTCTCGTACAGTTGGGCTGTAACAGCCCGATTTAGGGCCTAGTCGAAATAGTGGTGCGAGACCACAAATTCGAAGTAGAAATATGTGTTTAAATGATTTCATAAGGCTTATGAGATATTTGCATGATTGTGTGAAAATTTCATGAAGGAATTTTATTAATTAGTGAATAAATTGTCCATTAGGACTAGATTGCAAGGATTGGAAAATATGAGATTCTAGAAGATTTAAGTATGAAATAGAATTATAAAGATTACTAGAGGTCCTTATTTAGAAATTAGACCATTATATGTTAGATGGACAAAAATAGACATGGGAAGGAAAAATATCAAGAAAGGGGCATTAAGGGCATTTTTGTCATTTGGTAAATAAAAGATTAAAAAGGGAAAAAGAAGTCAAAAATGGTGTCCATCTTCTTCTCCCTTAGCCGAAATTTTCAAGTAGTCATAGCTAGGGTTTCTTCAACTTTCAAGCTTGATAGTAAGTGCATCCTAGCCCCGTTTTTAATGTTCTTCGTATTTTTGAGACCCTCGTAGCTCGGTTTAGCTATTTCTAGCTATATTTTGAGCTAGGGTTCATGTTCAAAAATTTACCCATGTGTGACATGCATGTATTTTGATGTTTTATGGAAGAATATGAAAGTTTGATGTATGATAAACATCTTTTTCTAAGTGATTTTCATGAAAAATGCATAAAAGGACCAAATTGTAAAAGTTTTAAAAATGGTCATACATGAGTGAAATAGTGGAAATTGAAGGTTGCTATAGTTGAGAATATGATTCGTCTAGGCTTGAAATACAAGAAAGTTGAATGAAAATCATTTTACGAGCCTAGGGGAAAAAATGTAATTATGTAAAAGTTTAGGGGCAAAATTGTAATTTTTCAAAAATATGAATTATGAGTCGATTTAGTCAATTTGTGTATTTAACAAGTGAAATTGTCATTATAGATCAAGAAACACGAAGCCCGGATCGAATCGAGGTAAGAATAAAATCGAGGACTAAATCGAGCATCTATACACATTTTGAGAATCGAGGTAAGTTTGTATGAAGTTAGAGTTTCTTAATGTTCGATATTTGAAATTACTTAATATTATGACAATGTATGTTATTGCTATGAAAATCGAGTGATGAAGCCTCAATGAGAAAAGGGTGAAAATAAGTTATGTGAAATTCCGGTTAAAGATTCGAAATAATGAGGTTACTCATATATTAGCATTGAATAAAGAAGGTCCCATGTAAGACCATGTTTGGGATATAGCCTCAGCACCAAAGGAAGATTTCGTATAAGACCATGTCTGGGACATGGCATCGATATTCATGTACGATCTCGTATAAGACCATGTCTGGGACATGGCATCGACATCGAGTTATAAGATCTCGTATAAGACCATATTCGGGATATGGCATCGGCATCAATGGGTGATCCCATGTAAGACAATATCTGGGATATGGCGTTGGCATCAAATTTATGAACGATGAGTTCGAGTATCCTACGATAATTTGATAAATTCGTGGGCAAAAGAGCTAAGTATGTAAAATGGTATAGAGTCAAATTCGTTTATGGATGACCTTGAGTTTCACATATGATAAGAATGATGAAGATTTGAGTTCATGCTCATGATGGCATATGTGCTAAGTCATGTGATTAAGTGATACAGGTACCATGAATAAGTACAAGTTAAGAAATCATAATGTGACATGAGATGGGTAAGAATAAGTGTGAGTAAGTACGAATGAGATGCCTAAGTATTTGAGACTTATGTTGCTATTGTTTCATAATATGGATGAATTTAGTTTGAGCAATTATGTTGCTTTAGAATTTTATGCAAACTTACTAAGCTATATGCTTACCCCTCTCTTTTCCCTTTTCCTTGTAGTTTCGCTAAGTTAGCTCGGGGATCATGAGCGTCGAGCTCGGATCACACTATCAACTGTTCTTTTGGTATAGTAAAGTTAATTCATTTTGAGTATGGCATGTATAGGAACTTGATCGTTTTGTGTCATGTCATGTATGAAGGCCAAAGGGTTGGCTATTAATGTTTCACACTCATTTTGTAAAAGGGCCATGGTGAATTGGCCAATATTGTTAAGTTTATGTTATAAAGTGATAAGTTAAATGAAATGAATGTTCATGCAAGTAATTGAGTAAAATACGGGTGGAATGAATGATAATTTAAGGATTCTTAAGAGTTTGGTATTGCTATGTTATGTGCTTCTTGTGATGAAATGAATGAGTTTATGTTTCAGGGTGGCAAGAAGGCTTGGAAAATAGCCTTAAACTGTCCACACGGGTAGACACACGGGCATGTGTCTAGGTCGTGTGTGACACACGGCCAGCCCCATGGGTGTGTTAGTAGGTCGTGTGTCCCCTGCATTTAATTGCGAGAATTTGATTCGTCACACGGGCCAGCACACGGGCGTGTGCACCTTAAGGGGTTGCTGACGTCATAAACAGAATACCCCTAGTTTTCACACACGGGGGAGGACACGGGCGTGTCTAGGCCGTGTGAAGGACACAGGCCATTGACGCGGGTGTGTGTCCGGCCGTGTGAAAACCCCTGTTGGTTCGAAATAAAAATAAATTCTACACGAGCTAGGGACATGGGCGTGTGTGACCACACGGCCTGCCCACACGGGCATGTCCCAAGTCACACGGGCGTGTGACCTCTGTTTAGGCAAAAAAAAATTAAAGAGTGCAAAAGTTTCCAATTGAACTCCGAAACCTTCCGGATTAATGTTTAAGGCCTCGTAGGCCCAGGATATGTGTGTTATGGTTAAGAGAGAAAAGTTTTAAGTTGGAAATGAAATTTTATAGCCCGTAATCACATGTTCAAGCAAAGTCAAGCATGGTAATGCCTCGTATCCGGTTCTAGTGTCGAACACGGGTAAGGGGTGTTACATGGGCAAAGCAATACATGTCAGTTTGTAACACCTTGAATTCTAATAACCCAAAATTAAGAATAATTAAGAGACTAAATTAGAAGAGATCGCAAGTTGGCGGCCTTTATTGAAAGAAATGGAAAAGAAACCAAATTGGACATGGTCGAGATCCAATTCTAGTTCAGTTTGAATAGAACCCATTGGTTCCTTAGTGGGAGACATAATAATTAGCGATGCACAGTTCTCATAGAATTAGAATTGGCACGATAAGGTCTATATAACTGAGAGATGGCTTCCCAAGAATGATTTTCTTACCGACCTTGTCCAAAATTCTCTCATCTTCATCTTCTTTGGTAGTTCGAAGAATGAGTGGCTATGGAAGGTTCTGCATGGAGTAGACATCATGAGAAAGAAGCTGGAAAAGTAGGAAAACCAGTAAGCAGGTAAGGTTCTTAACCCTTTTATAGACGTAAGATTAAGTTATGGACATTAGAACCATTTTAAGGGTTCTGCATGCTATGAAAGCTTAAGTTTTTAAGATGTAGTATAAGTTTAACCAGTAGATTTTTGGTTGTAAGCTACTGCTTGGAGGATGGAAGCTTCAGTGCTCGAGAGAAATTAAATGATGAGAACGATAAAGTTTAAGGTGAGTTCTAGACTCCAAACCCACCATTATAGTTTACACTGTTTAAGCATGCTACGTTTGCATGAACATAAGATAGGATGATATGAACATGCATTGCATGATTGTGGATAAACCTTAAAGGGTTAGACGAAGTTTAAGAAAGGAAATATGGAGAAAACCCATTAGTTATCGCCTCGGGCGAAGCTCCGGACTAAGCGAGGGAACATTGCGATGTTCGAGCATAAAGGCTAGGTGGTGTTAAGAAGGTAATGGAAGGAGGATTTGGTAAATGAGATAATGGAATGATATTTAGTGTGATGACGATATCGACTGGTCCTTCAAGGCGACACCGTGACGATGGTATATGGTGTAAGACCATAGATGAAAGAGGCTATGGCAGTCTGGTATGTAGTTCATAGTGTAAAATCATGAATGAAAGATGTCATGATTGCATGGTACGAGGTAAATGGTAATGGCGTAAGACCATGGATGAAAGATGCCATGGTTGTGAGGTAAATGGTATAAGGTATGCAGTGCAAGACCATAGATGAAAGATGCTATGGCAACCAGATATGATGAGTGAGACCGTGGATAAAATAATCCATAGCATCATGAGGTAATACACCAGGATGACAAATCGGTGTAAGACCATAGATGAAAGACTCTATGGCCTCAGTAGAGTAAGTCTACCAAGAGAGTAAACACAAAATAGAGTAAGTCCATAGGGACAATAAACACATAATAGAGTAAGTCCATCGGGACAGTAAACACAAAATTATGTAAGTCCGCCAGGCTAGTAAACACGAAACAAAGATAGTACGTCGGGACAATAAACACGAGATAAAGTCCGCCGGGACAGTAAACACGAGGTAAGTCCAATAGGACGTAAACAGGAAGGTGAGAAGGGTATAAGACCATAGTTAGGCTACGACATCCCATATAGTCCACCAGGAAATAGATGCGGAAAGTACGCCAAAACCTCAAGTCAAGAGTATGGGCCTATGCGCCAAGTATGAAAATCCACGTAGGTGGAAGAAGAGTAAAAAAAGTGTAAACATGATAGCGGATCATGGAGAAATCACTAAAATTGGTGATAAAGATGGAAGCCAACAAGGCATGAGCGAGGACCCAACGAGAATTAGAGAAAGATAAGGTAGTGCACGAATTGACCTAAGTATAGAAAGGTAAGAAGGAAAATGTTCGAGGATCACAAGAAAGGATCCGAGAAGAAGAGCCACCAAGAAGTGCTCAAATAAGTTGTATGAGAGAAGAAAATCTCCTGGGAGGATGAAGAAGTGCCCTACCAAGATAAGGATACTGTCCAAGGGACAATATGTCAGTCAATACTATTCTTCTGCGAGGAATGTCTAGTGCGGGTATACGGCCACCAAGATATCCTTGTAGGGAGGAAACAAATAAGTAAGATGGCAGGCTCGTATAACCACATAGACATTACCCTGTAGGTCCAACAAATCCGATCGGCCTTCACGTATGAGATCAACGGGTTCCCAAGTAAGGGAAAAAATGCGAACGGGCTCGCTTGAGTGGCAAGTTATGCTAACGGATAACATGATACAAACATGTCAACAAGATCTTCAGGACTAGCATAAGGGTAAGAGGGAGTCCGCCAAGAAAGGTATGTCCTACAGACCCTTGGGCAGAAAGGTAAAAAGGGATACCACAGAGGTACAAGATGGGAATATAGGCGTATAGCCAAGTGAAGTGAGGGTTGGTGAACACCTTGCATGTGGGGTGTAAGAAAAGAAGAAGGAAAGACAAGAAATAAAGATAGGACTCGCAGATGTGGGTAGGTTCTAGATTTCGGTCGAATGGAGAGTTCAACCAAAATGAGGTCTCATGAAGAGCTGAGTAGCTCGAAGGTTCGAGTGGAATCTGCCACCTCGATGTAGAATGCCTGCGTTGATCAAACAGAGAGTATTTATATTTAATTTATTTATTATTCGTTACCCTCGTGCGATGGGGTTTAATTATGGTACAACTTAGGCACTCACTAAGTTCATTCGAACTTACGAATTTGATAGATGTTCGCAGGACTTGTGAGGATGGTCGAGGACTTCGAGGAGGGACCAAGCCAGATGGAGTGGAGATCGAAGATTGCTGATGTATCAAAGCATGCACATAGGGAGATGGTATCATTAGAGGCTTCACCTCAACTTAAAATATGGTGTAGCCAGACGATGTCTTTAGGGTCTGGATTTTGAATCAGTTAGCCCTAGCCAAATCTTAGGAAAATTATTTATAAACAAACAAATCTGAGTAGAGACAGAAATAATTTGAAGGATTAAGCATTCAATGGTTTAATGCTTTAGTTGTAAGAATTATTATTATTAATTTCTTTATTTAATAGATTTCATTTTAGATTGTTTATAACAATTAATTTAGTAAGTTCAAGCATAGGTCCTTTGTGACGCTCCATACTCGGATCCGACGAACGTGTCGGGCATGGGGTGTTACATAATTCATGAGGTTATTCAGAGTAGCTATTAGGAAAATAATCCTAGTTAGTCTTTTTCAGAAAATTGGGTTCATTTAAATTCTAATGGAACGATTAAACATGACTTGAGATTACACTACACCAAAACATACTTTTGCCGGCGTTTTTAGTGGCGTTTTAAAGCAAAACGCCGCTAATTTTATACATTCGCGGCGTTTGAGGTAAACCGCCGCTAAAAAATGAGTAATAGCGGCGTTTATTTTAAAAACACCGCTAAAAATGATATATAGCGGCGCTTACTACACAAACGCCGCTAAAAGCCAGACCTGTAGCGGCGCTTCTTAACAAACGCCGCTAAAAGTCAGACCTGTAGCGGCACTTCTTCACAAACGCCGCTAAAAGTCAGACCTGTAGCGGCGCTTCTTTAAAAACGCCGCTAAAAGTCAGACCTGTAGCGGCGCTTCTTTAAAAACGCCGCTAAAAGTCAGACTGTAGCGGCGCTTCTTAACAAACGCCGCTAAAAGTCAGACCTGTAGCGGCGCTTCTTTAAAAACGCCGCTAAAAGTCAGACCTGTAGCGGCGCTTCTTTAAAAACGCCGCTAAAAGTCGACACTGTAGCGGCGCTTTCTTACAAACGCCGCTAAAAGTCGGTTTATGTAGCGGCGCTTCTTTAGAAACGCCGCTATAAGTCAGACCTGTAGCGGCGCTTGTTTACAAACGCCGCAAGTTTGTATATACATTAATCTTGACGTCGTCGTTTTAGACAGAGTATAATGTTCATTAAGTAGGACGACGTCGTTTTGTGAACAGGTAGTGGCGCTTTTCAAAACGCGCGAACTTTATATTTAGTGGCGTTTTTACCAAAAGCGCGCGCAAGTTTGTCACGGACTTTATCTTCACGTCGTCGTTTTATCAACGAAGTGTAATGTTCATTAAGGTGGACGACGTCGTTTTCGAATGATTAGTGGCGCTTGTTACAAACGCGCGCAAAACATAAAGCGCCTTTCGGCAAAACGCCGTCGTTCGGCTCTGCTCGGTTTTATCCCCTTTTTCCCGAAATCCCTAAGTGTTGCTCCTAAAATTTTTCTTGGCTTTGTTTTCTCGCTTCGATTTTTCTACCGAAAGTCCATCTCCCCTCAATTCCTCGTCCCTAAAATTTTCTCGCTCAACCTTGGTGGATTTCGCAATATCCGTCGTTGCTCGTCGTCCTTTGTTTGCTCATATTTCGCAATATCCCTACATTCAACCAACAACGACGGTATGGAATTTGTAAATAGAAACTGATTACGATTTAGGGATTTTGTTTTTTTTTTTTGTTTAACTTCTTCATTTTTGTGATGTTGAGTATGATTTAGGAGCGGGTGATTAGGAGCGGATGAATCGATTAGGCTCGAGAAGCATTTGAGCAACATTTACGTGAAGAGAAGGAACGTCGTGAGCTCTTCGCCAAGTATACTAGTTTTCTTTATTTTTATTTTTGCAAATTATTCATTGGTTTTATTTTGGATGTTTTAAATTTTGTTTTCTTCTTACGGTGGTTTCATTATTAGTCCAGGAATTACCCGACATCTGCTTGAGGAGACGATCGAGTATTTTCTTGACACCGAGGCTCAAGAGATAGAGTTTGAGATTGAAAGATTGAGGCATAGGTTAGTACTTTAATCTTGCTGCGAAGAAGTTGTGAAATCCTTGTTTGTTGAATGTTGAATGTTGCATGTTAATTGTTTGTTGTTTTGCTTCTTTGGGTATTGAAATTTATTAGAACACTTGAGTTTTATTGAGAAGTAGTAATAATTATGTGGGGTGGTCCAATTTTGGGGGAATCGGGTTCGATGTGGATGCTACGGTGGAAGCTAGATTGTGTTTTGTTGTTCTAGTGAGATGTCACGATATAAGACTTTAATTATAGCATTAAAATTTTTGTTATGTTTGGAAAAGAAAGTGAAAACTTGTTTTACTTATGAGATTCTACTTGTTTTGTTTTCGTCCATTTCAAATTTTAAGCAAGAAATCTTTGAATTTTGAAACCCTAGTGCACCCTTTTCCTATAAGGGTTCTCGAAATGGAAGGGGTTGGTGTTTGAAGAGGCATTTTTGTGTTCAACATCGGCTCTGTTCAAAACCTTCACATGGACTATGGTTTTAAAACAATTTCTCCTTCATCTCCTTCAAGGTCTTTGACATGCTATGTTGAACGTATAAATTATTTGTTGTAAACTATCTTAGTTTGTACAATTTATGGTATTAATTTATTAACATAATTTCAAAGTGTCTAAAAATGAGTTTAACATATGGACTAAAATTGGAAAATGCATACATTTAAAACTTGTTAAGGCGTAAAATAGTTTCATTATGATTTTAGTTCTCTTTTTCTATGTTAAGATTTAATCTCTCTAATTTAATATAATCTGATTTTTTTAATTTTATAGTATTGTTGTTAGTAGGTTAGTTGTTGACATTAGAATAATGGTGTGAATTTTTGGTCATTTGTTTGCATAAGTTTTTAGTTATAGAATTAAAAATAATAATTTTATAGTTACTAATGTTATTGATTTATTATAATATTGTGACTAAGTTGTTCTCTCTCATGTCTAGTTCACCTGCGGGTTTTCATTTTAGATCAAATTGAATTATGATATGGTGAACTGAGTTAAGCAAACAAAAGAAATCAGATATGAAGCTTAAGCTTAATAATTATGATTAAAGTAGTAATAATAATAACAATAATGATTAAAGTATTAATAATAATAATAATAATAATAATAATAATAATAATAATAATAATAATGATTAAAGTAATAATAATAATAATAATAATAATAATTAAAGTAATAGTAATAATAATAATAATAATAATGATTAAAGTAATAGTAATAATAATAATAATGATTAAAGTAATAATAATAATAATAATTAAAGTAATAGTAATAATAATAATAATGATTAAAGTAATAGTAATAATAATAATAATAATGATTAAAGTAATAATAATAATAATAAATAAAGTAATAGTAATAATAATAATGATTAAAGTAATAGTAACAATAATAATAATGATTAAAGTTATAATAATAATAAAAATAATAATAATAATAATAATAATAATAATGATTAAAGTAGTAATAATAATAATAATGATTAAAGTAATAGTAATAATAATAATAATAATGATTAAAGTAGTAATAATAGTAATAATAATAATTAAAGTAATAGTAATAATAATAATAATAACGATTAAAGTAGTAATAATAGGAATAATAATAATAATAATGATTAAAGTAGTAATAATAGTAATAATAATAATTAAAGTAATAGTAATAATAATAATAATGATTAAAGTAATAATAATAATAATAATAATAATTAAAGTAATAGTAATAATAATAATGATTAAAGTAGTAATAATAATAATCTTGATTCTCGATTTGAAATTTTAATTTAACTTACATAATACGTAATACATACCTAACATAAAATTATTTAACTTACATAATACATAACTTACATAATAATAAGATTCAAAGTATATAGGTTGGAAACCTAACAGGTTGCCTTATATCTCACCGGAAGATATAACGGATCCTCCCCTGTGTAACAATGCCACGTATGAAGAATCTTGAATAATACATGCAATTTAAATAATACTTACAATGCCATGTATGATGAAGCTTAAATAAATCTTTGTTTTAAAAATCAAATTCTTGTCAATTAACAATTAACAATTTAGCTAGTGTAAATTATGTCAACTTTAGACTTCAACAACAACGAAATGGATAGGAGTTGGATGAAACTATCAAGGGTAAGCAACGGCTATCGAAATGGAGTAGAAACTTTTCGAATTTCGCATTTCAAAATGGAAGCCAAGAGAATATGATTCTTTGCCCGTGTAAGAAGTGTTGCAATGGTTTATGGCATTGTCGTGAAGTGGTCTACGAACATCTAGTTGTTGATGGCTTTGTCCGGGGTACAAAATATGGTTTTTCCATGGAGAGTGTACACCTAGTGTAGCATCTTCATCGATGAATCAGGGTATCATCATAGTGCTTTCAATCGAATGTTAGAGAGCGATAACATGGAAAACATGTTGCGGGATGCTTTTAATATGCGTAGTGATGGTTTTGGTCGTTTCCACGACTTGGGTGCAACCGATGATCATAATTTTGTTGGAAATACTTTCACGAAGGGGGAAGAAGTGTACCAGATGAACAACCAAATGAAGAAGCGGCAAGATTCTACACGTTACTTGGTGAAATGAGCGATGAAGCGTATGAGGGTTCAAGATTTTCCAAACTATCATTACGTATTCGTCTTTTTCACTTGAAATGTTTGGGGGTGGACCGGAAACTCGTTGACAATCTTTGTTAGAGTTTTACGCAAGAAATGTTCCCTTTGCAAAAATCCTCGATCTTCCAAAGATATGAAGAAATTGATAAAGGATTTAGGCCTTGGCTACAACAAAATTCTGATTGCCGAAATGATCGCATGTTGTATTGGGGCGACCGGATAAACCAACATCTTTGTCATGTATGCGGCCAATCCCGTTGGATTAATAGAAATACTGAGAGGACGGTAACGAGGATGAACACGATACACGATCAAAGAAGCAGCCATTTAAGATTTTGCGGTATTTTCCGCTAATACCAAGGCTTCAACGGCTTTTCATGTCCTCGAAGACACCAATCAATGACGTGGCACCGGATGGACGAGCAGATGATGGGTTGTTAAGGCATCCCGCAGATTCTTTAGCTTGGAAATCTTTTGACTCAAAATTTCCAAGCTTTGCAAGCGATCCTGAGTGTGAGGCTTGGGCTAGCATCCGATGGATTTAACCCTTACAAACTCATGAGCACAACGTCACGATGACTTGGCCGTGGTGCTTGTTCCCTACAATTTGCCTCCATGGGTTTGCATGAAACAATCTTCTTTTATCTTGTCTATGATTATACCCGGAGAGAAAGGGTAGGGAATGATATTGGCGTCTATTTGCAGCCACTTGTTGAGGAGTTAAAACAACTATGGGCTGGTGTTCGTTTTATACGATGCAATGAGAAAAGAGAACTTTAATTTACGTGCGGCTTTAATGTGGACTATTAACGACTTCCCGCTTATGCTAATTTATCCGGTTGGAGTACCGGGGACGTTATGCTTGTCCGTGTTGTCTTTGCATGCACATGTTCGCAATGGTTATATAATGGGAAGAAGTTCTCGTACATGGGGCATCGCCGGTGGTTACTAGGAAAATCATACATTTAGATTTGAGTGCTCGGTTTGATGGTACTCAAGAGTTCGCACCAGTTCCTCCGCAGACACTGTGGATCCGAAATATTCTTAATGTTGAAAGATATGAATTTCATTTATGGGAAGGTGAATCAACGGCTAACCCGCAAAGAAATAGAAGATCTAGGGATGAATCGATGATGAATCGATGAAGAGGATGATCCTCATGAGGCGGACTTATGGAAAAAAGAAGTATTCTTTTCGAGTTGCCTTATTGGAAGCATCGATTTTACGCCATAATCTTGATGTCATGCACATAGAGAAAAATGTCTGCGAGAACATCATTGGGACTATTTTGAATGTCGATGGAAAATCGAAAGATAATCTTTGAGTCGACTTGATTTAGTCCACATGGGAATTTGGCGTGAGCTTCATCCCCGAGAACTTCCGAATATGAAATATCGGGTTCGCCGCTGCTATTTTTCAATGTCAAAGACGGAGAAAGAAGTGTTCTGCACGGTGTTGAAGGATATAAGGTCCCGGATGCGTATGCATCAAATATTTCGCGATGTGTGAGTCTTAAGGATCAAGACTATATGGCTTAAAATCGCATGACTATCACATCTTGATGCAAGACCCTCCGCCGGTTGCTATGCGGTGTTGTATGTCGAAAAAGGTGACGGCTCCTATAATTGAATCATCAAATATAATGAAAGGTATTTGTGGTAAAGTTTTGAATGTTCAAGAACTTGAGAGACTACAAGATCGAGTCGCATTGACTTTATGCAATCTGGAGAAGATCTTCCCGCCTTCCTTCTTCACTATTATGGTGCACTTGTTAATTCATCTCCGCGTGAAGCACTTCTTGGTGGACCGTTTTCTATCGATGGATGTATCCCATTGAAAGGTCTTAATTTATTTGCAACATATTCCTTCATTCAGCTCAATGCCTTTAGTTGCAACTTTTGTTAATGTTGTATACCGTGTTTAGGTTCCTTTCCAAATTGAAGTCATATCGCCGCAATAAGCGTTATCCGGAAGGATCAATTGCCGAGGCTACTTGGCGAGAGGAATGTATGACTTTCATTCGAGGTATTTGGAAGATGTTGAAACAAGAATGAACAGACCAAGTAGAAATGCTGGGCTCATGGATCATAATTCGGTCGACACTTATTTATTTCAAAGTTTGGAGAACCGATCGGCAAAGTCAAAATTGTAGAATTAGACGATAGATCGTGGGTCCAAGCACATCGATACATTCTTTTTCATCACGATTCAATGGAACCATTTCTGACGTAAGTTCTAGAATTTGATAAATACTCATCAATTATAATTTATTTGTCTTCTAACAAGGTAAAACCTTTTTTACCGTACAGTGAGTACAAACAAATATTAAGAGCTCGTTCACGATCCCGAAGATTAAATCGACGAGAAATTAATAAGTTGTTCACAGAAACATTCCATGAATGGTTAAGCCAAATGGTATTTAATTTAAGTTTTCATTGACAAGTCATAATGTTCTCTCATAACATTCATAATTTCTCGATTTACTTTCCATCAATAGGTTTGGAGCCGGAATGAAGTAAATGACGACGTTAAATGGCTTTCACAAGGTCCAAACAGAATAGTTAAAAGATATAATGGCTTTCTCATCAACGGATCTGATTTCATACAAGGTATCGCGAGAGATTGAGAAGAACCCAAAATTGCGGAATTGTTGTTAATTCTTGATTACAAGTTATGCTAGTGCTAGGACGAGAATCCGGTCGAGGGAATCTGGAGTATTACGGACTTATTATCGACATCATTGAGTTGGATTATTATGGCAATTGCAAAGTTGTCTTATTTCGAGGTGATTGGGCTGATGTGAATACGGCTCGCGGAATTAAAAACGATCAATATGGCTTTACAATGGTGAATTTCTCTCGATTGATTCACACCGGAGAACAAGTGATGGACGAGCCGTATGTGTTTTCTTCTCAAGTTAAACAAGTTTTTACTCCGAAGATCCAATCGATGAGGGTTGGTACGTTGTACTTGAAACACCCCTAGAGACTTGTTCGACATTGGCGGTGGAAGTAGAGATGACATAGTCGAAAGATCGAAACTTTGCCTTTTCCGAACAAGACTTAATCGAAAATATCCCTAGTACTAGTCAACAATTTCAATGGGTTCATCGGGATGTGGGACGAAGATATTTACGAAATATGATGTAGTAAGATTTAATGATTTATTTTCTATATGTAATATTATAATTTTCATGTTGGTCATGTTATATAATTTAACTATTTTAAATGTCCTATTATTGTTGTTATTTGTTACTAAAATTTTGAACTCTTTTATGTGTTTTGCAGAGAAAATGCCTAGAAGACGATTACGAGGTTTAAATATTAGCAATTATAACTGAAAATTCAGCAGACGTAAATAGTAGTGGGCGGGATACGCTTGTTGGATCTTCTACTCTCTAGGACATAGATGACGAGCATGGAGAATTCCAAAGTAATGTTAAGTTTATTTTACATGCATGTTGAATTTTATTATTGATTCATTTTTCAATTTTAATATAATAATATATCATTTTTCAGTGAGGGTGGTGGGACGCGCAGAGCTCGGGGACGTACGTTGCTTACTGATTTATATGACTTAGAGCCTACCCAAATGTGTTATAGTAAGGAGAAACGATCATGGCCAGCCTATCGGATCTGAAGCTCGATTGTTGGCAGGCTATTTGGGCATTATAGCACGAAATTCGAATATGTTGCCCATTAACTATGAATCATGGCATCACATGCCTGATGCCAACAAAAATCAGGCTCTCGAAAATATTAAGGTAATAGAAGGTGAATGTAATTTATAATACTTTCATTTAACCTTCATTTATATTAACTTTTTTAAAAAAAAATTTCAGGGTAGATTTGATTTAGAGGTCTCCGATGACTATATTAAGAAGACGTTGGGCAAAAATGGAGAGACAATAAAAGCACCTAAAAAATAATATTTTAAAAAGACATCACCTCGACGGAAAAAATCATGAAATGTCCCACGGAATGTTGAGGTACCAATGGGAAGATCAAGTTAGATTCGGAATTCAAAGAAATGAGAGGTATTGCGTACTTTCAAAGTCTTAGAAATTTTTCGGTTTATCGTATTTACTATATAATTAATTCAAATCCCATTATGTAGGACCGTGAGCGAGTTGGAACAAGCAGCAGACAGAAACAACATTTCACGCACACGGCAGGTTCCAGAAGTTTTGCTCGTGTGGCTGAGGCTGAGGTATTATAATTTATTACTTCTTTCAAATATTAATGATTTATACTATTAACTTATATTTTTCTCGCTATAATGTAGGAAGTTTACGTCAGTCAAAAAGTTGGACGGCTTCAACTTTTTGACATTACGCATAGGAAGAAGGATGGATCTCCGATGACATCCGAGGCTGCAGAAATTTTGGTATATTTATTTAATAAATGCTTATTTTTTATAAATATTTATAATGCTTAATTATAATGGTTTAATTCATCGTTTGTAGTTTTAAATTTCTAATTTTAACTTATGTTCCATTCATTTTTATTATATATTTCGTTTCTAACTCTTTTATTGATTTATTAGGATAAACTAAAGGAGAAGAAGGCGAGTATGAAGCGGTTGCTTTGCCTCGACGATTCTGTTAATCTCGACGAGGTTGATAACATGATTATTATCGATGTTTTGGGTCCCGAAAGGTACGCATCGCTTCGATTGATAGTTTTGTTAATCTTGAGTATATTTATAATGTAATTATCACTAATGTTTTGGGTCTTACAAGGTATGGTCGGGTTCGATGTCAAGGATCAGTGTTACTCCGACCCAATATTTTGATCCGGCTCCGGCAATACATGCCTTCCGGAGTCAATCTCGTCTTGAAGTTCGAGAGACCGAAAGAACAGATATCCCCGATGGAAGCGAGCACGGTGAGCAAATTTCTCAGCTTAGAGCGAGGCAAGAATGAGAGAGGCGGAGCATGTTGCTCAACTTAGAGCGGAGGCAAGCAGGCGGAGGAGGCAGAGCGAGCAGAAAGTATGAAGAACTCCAGCTACATTTGCAAGTTATGATGAATATGTTCAAGCAAAGAATGCAGAGGCCGCCATCTTAGACATTTCTTTTCTTATTGTAAGATTTTTTTAACATTGTTACTGATTAAACATTATTCTAAGAATTGTTTGAATTATGATTCATTTTTAATCAATATCATCTTTTATTAAATTTGAAGTATTTGTTTAGATTTAATGCTTTTATCGAGAATTAAATGTTTTATTTGTCGCATTGGGTTGGAATTATATGCAATTGTTCTTTGTTATTTAATGGTTTTTACCTGCAGGAGGGTAGGATATTGGAAAAAAAAGTACAAACAAATCTGTGCAAATTAGTGGCGTTTTTTTAAAAAGCGCCGCTAAAAGCTCCCTACTGTTGCTGGCGTTTTCTTTAAAAGCACCGCTAAAAGCCCTACTGCATGGCGTTTTTTTAAAAAGCTACCGCGAAAGCCCCCACTGTTGCGGCATTTTTCTAAAAGCGCGCTAAAAGCACCTACCTTTTGCGGGCGTTTTTAAAAAGCGCGCTAAAAGCTCCCTACCTTTGCGGCGTTTTTTAAAAGCGCCGCTAAAAGCCCCTACCTATAGCGGAATTTTCTAAAAAGCGCCGCTAAAAGCCCCTACCTATAGCGGCGTTTTTGTTCAAAGCGCCGCTAAAAGCCCATACCTGTAGCGGCGCAAAAACGCCACTAATTTTTGCGGCGGTTTCAGAAGGGTTTTTTGCGCGCTTTTAAAGCGCGCCGCTAGTACTATTAGTGGCGCTAAAAACGCCGCTAAAGGCCCAAAAACGCCGCTAAAAGTCCTGTTTTGGTGTAGTGTTAGGGTGCCGGGGAATGATGCGTAATGGGGTGGGGGAGTGGATTTTCTGGTATAATAGACATGTGGGGAAATGCTCGACCTTTGATGCAGAATTATGAGGTATATTAGATGGTTTGGTCCTCCTCCAACGGCAAGGCTACAGTAAGATAGTGATTCATTCTGATAATCTGTAGTTGATTAAAAGCATCTAAGATAGTTCATTGGTAGATTCAAACTTTTGCTTTGATTAGACAGATTCATCAAATTTTGTCGAAAGATGGGCATAGAGTATAAGACATGTTTCGAGGGAGAAGAATCAAGTTGCTGATTGCCTAGCCAAAATGTCACTTAATAAGAAAAAAGATCTATAGGTTTTTGACAGTATGCCAAGGGAGGTTTGAGATCTCATGCAATTCGATATAGTAGATAGTATTTGTGATCAATTAATTTTAGTGTAATCCTTATTTCTTTTCACTAAAAAAAATAAGTAATTGTTATTTTTGTTGTGACATATTAATAATTATTAAATTAAATATCATTTATTCCATGGTGATATATTCAAATCGATATGCTAAAAAGTTGTTCAACTTAAAAAGGGAGCAAGTGAAAGAAATATAAGGACAACTTTGAATTAGACGCTACATGAGAATAATGCTAGAAACTTCTCAAATAAGAAAAAGAAAGAATAATACTAGAAACTAAGAAAGCTGAGTGCATACTATCACATATCATTACGTAAGGACTTATTATTATTATTATTATTATTATTATTATTATATGCAAACAAACAAAAGTACTCCATCAAATAATTTGACACACAGTCCAAACACAATTGAAAATAATAATAAAAAAAGCATAAAACAATACAACACAACAACATAGGTATGGTGTACATGATCCATGCATATCCTAAAACCTTGCTCAAAGTCCGTTCAAGTTTTGGTAAGAAGCCATCAAATGTTGCACAAACTCATCGATACACTTGTCCGAGCTCCCTCCTTCATTGATTGTTTTCATGGCTGAATCCCTCCATTTGTTGGCATTTCTCTTTATCTCTTTGCTTTTCTCCCCTTCCATTACTTCCTTCAAGCACCTCAACAGCTCATCTTTCCTCACTACACCCACCTCATCTTCCTTGGCTCTCACCCCTATCTCCCAAATCTCCTCCACGAACTTCGCATCGGTCAATTGATCGGTCCATTTTGGCACACCGATCATCGGCACACCGAGGCTCAGCCCTTCTAAGGTTGAGTTCCACCCACAGTGTGTCACGAAGCAGCCCACGGTTCTATGTGCCAGCATTTCTAGCTGGTTACACCATGTTACGACCTTGCCCTTCTCTTGAACCGAGTCTAGGAACCATTTGGGCAATTTTTGCTGTTCTGAGTCTCTTACGACCCATAGGAAATACATATTGCTTTCCTTTAAACCCCATGCGAGCTCTGCTATTTGTTCTTCGGATAATGAAACCATGCTTCCAAAGGAAACGTAGACCACTGAGTTAGATGGCTTTGTTTCAAGCCATTCTATGCACTCTTCGCTAAGTGGCTTCCATAGACTCGAACCATACCCTCTATCACCTTTGATCCTTTCATCTAAGTATGCGGATGGTACCATCGGGCCAATCAACTTGGCTGGCCAGATCTCTGACACCCCTCTTGCTTCCTATAGCAGCATGTAATTAAAACTATCACTACCAAATTAAGAAAAATATTTGCAGTTAGTGATACTAAGCATACCTTTCCTTCGAGTTCTTCGAAGGTGTTACTGAAAACCCAATCTGCTTGGTTCAAATTCGAATACTGACTCAACTTCATGGCCAAGTAGGCAGGGTAACTATCAGGAAACCTCAGAAAACTGGGCAAGTCCGGGAAGTTAAACGGAGGCAGTCCCGGTAAAAGCAACGGCGTCGTTTCAGGAGTGAGTGGTAGAGTGAGAAGACCATGGTGAATATGGGCAAAGATGCTACACACAGTTGCAGAGTTGGTGAAAAATGCAGCTCCATAAATCCCATGCTGCTTGGCTACATCAAGAGCCCACGGTAGAAATGAGTCATACACCACACAGTTAACTGGAGTGGCTGAGTTGCTGAACTTTTGGATGAGTTCAGCCAGGGTTCTGGAACCATGGTCCCTGAATGACTTGAGGTAAAAGTCTACATTTCCTGCCTGAGAAAAACCACCTTCATCGAACCCATCCGAGATGGGTTCCACCCCAATGTGAGCAGCGGATATGGAGTTGAGGGTGTAATGGGTGGTGGCTAGTGTTGCCTTCACACCTTTAGAGGCTAAACGTTTTGCAAATTGGAGAAGAGGGTTAATGTGGCCTTGACTTGGGTATGGGAGTACTAGTACATGCCCTTTCATTTGTTTGTCCTCCATTTCTTTGCTAACTGCTCCCCCTCTCTCTCTATCACTATCATGCATTGAGTGAGGGCTGCTTGGTTGGAGGGGTTTCATTTATAGACAATATCAAATTAGATGGAAGGATCTTAACAACGTACATGTTCCTGTTTTATTTATTATATTATATTATATCAGTTATGATATTTTAAGGTTTAAAAATTAAATTGAAATTTGTATAAACAAATTAAATTGAAATATTATTTTATGTTATATTTCTCTCTCCGTCTTTATCTTCTTTTTCGACCATCAATCCACCTCTTTAAAATTAGTAGCTAAAGTTATATTTTCAGTCTTCCTCAATTTCGAAATTATTTTTTTAAAAAAAAATTAAACTAATTTAATTTTTATCAATTTTAAAAGTGAGCAATGAATGATAATTAATCACGACTTAATGTTTTCCATCAAATATACATACTTTTTATTGTGATAATAATAAATTTAGCCCTCAAAATTTACACATATTATTAATTTGGCATTTATTTAAAAAATTTACCATGCAATATCTGCGTAAAAACTGAGGTTGAATATTTTAAAATTAAGGCCAAAATGACGAAATATATAAATATAAAATATTTTACCAATTAAAATTATGTATAATTGACAGAAATCAATTATGTCATGACTAATTGTCCTTAATTGTTCTTTTTCAAAATTGATAGGAATTAAATTGCTGAGAGTTGAGAAGGACTGGCTTTATATTTGCTTCATCTTTCACCTTCCCCATTTCTCTCGGCATTTCATCAACTGTTGCAAACTCGTCCTCCTTCACAATAATACTCTGCTCTAACCAGTTTGAATTTCAGGTCCCAAAAGTCCTCTAATCATCTTATTTACTGTAAATACTCCAGATTTTCCGCATAAAAAAAGACTGCCATGATTACTCCTTTTTTCTGTTTTCCTTACACTAACGTTTTGCATGAGTAATGAATTTAAAATTTGCTTAACCCCACCAAAGAAATAAAAAAATAATAATAATAATATTGAGATTGCTAAAATTATTGAAGATTCTGCAGGAGTTGAGGAAAAAAATTTCGTACGAAAGAATGAGCTGAGAATTGAAGGTGATACATGGGGAGAATAATAGTAATTTGAAGACTTGGATAACAAGATTTTTGAATTAGAATCATCTAAAGGCATTGGCTAATAACTGTCTAAACCAATCCTCTGAAAGACAAACAGAATGATTAAATATAATTGTACAATGCCTAACTCCCTAAACAACAATCGATGACCTAAAATGCATGCGCAACCACAACTACATTAATTAAATTATATATTAAATAAATTTTGAAAATTGACACAAGAAAATATGAGTGCATATATATACATTTTTAAAGAAATTTAATTTTAAAAATAGTGAAAGATAAACAATGCTTTATTTTATATATGTTTGCCTCAGCATACATAAATACGTACTTTTATTTTATATATTTTTATTATTTCTCACGCTCAATATGTATTTAATTAATTGGTGAGATTAAACTAAATATAATGTTTGTATCGTGCTTGGAATGGTGGTTAATGGGGAAGCCAAGTGGAGCATGTTTGGGCTGATAGAACCCAAAAAGGCAAAAATGCGTTGGGTTGGATGAGTATATATTATCATAACGATTTTATTTTGAAATACTGAGCATTTATGACCAACTTTTATTTCTTAAAGTATTATAATTCTTTTTTTTTTTAATTTGTTAGACTAAGTGATAAAGGATGTTTATATCCACTAACGAATAGTCGGGTGTAATGATAAATGATATTACACTTTTCAGAAAAGGATCCAAATTCAAATATTAAAAATGATATTATTAAAAGAAGTAGTCACAAACTATATATGTCAAATTATATCCTCCAATATGATTTGATAGCTTTAAAGAGAGAATTTAATTCTTAGATTGTGATTTCACATAAATATACATATTTGATAAAGAAGGTCATCCTCATATTTTGTATAATAATAAAAAAGCATCAATATTTTGGGAATATAAGGAATCATCACTTTTTCAATAATGTTATCTCTTTATAGTTGAAAAGTTAAAATAAAATTTCCTTTTTTTTTTCTTTTTATTATTATTTATATTTTATAATTTTTTGTATGATTATTTAAATAGGATTGAATTGATCAATCAGATTAGAAATTGATTGGGATATTGATTTTGAAAAAAGTTTTAGATCAATTGAGATATATTAAATTGATTTATAATAGTCTTTTATTTTTGTTACTTTTTAATAATTTATTTAATTAAATTTGTTGGGCTGGTTGAACCCGTAAATTAGTGGCTTAATCGGTTTGATTTTAAAAATTTTGATTTTTTGTAGTTATAAAATTGTAATGATTATTTAAACTGAAATCCATTTTAAGAAATATCAAATTAAAATTTAATTTATATTCTAACTTAAATACATATAAATATTTAAAACTTATATTCTCAAAAAATATTTTAAAAACTTATAATTTTTAGATAATTGTATTAATATATTTTATTTAATGTAAACTAATATTATTTTAAAGGTTTAAGAGTCTTGTAAGATATTTAATTTTTTTTAAAATAATTAATTAAGCTCTTAAAAAAATACATTTAATGTGTATTAATTAATCTTTTGAATTATAGATTTCATCTTTGATTGATATTGTATTGATGTGACTATTAACAATGACAGACTCAATCATTATTTGTTGATGTGGTAAACCAGGTCAATATAATTGCTAATGTGGATCATGAAATTAGTATAATTATATGACTAACGGTGTATTTGAAGAATAGTGTCTTAAATAGCTCTTTTCATATCTATTAATGAGTTAACAAAGGATGATTCAAATTATCAATTTTCAGTAATTGAATAATTAAATTGTAATTTTTATAATTAAGTGACCAAAGTTTAAAATTATTAATAATTAAGTTATCATGATGTAATATACCTATGTTTTATATCCTTTTACTTAGTTACTTAATGCTAATTTTGATTTTGTTTCCGTCGGTGTTATTTAATTATCAAGTTGCTTTGTTTCATCCAAAAGATATGAAAATTCTCTAATATTTTTAATAATTTTTTATAATTTATAGCTTTTATAATTAAAAATAATTTTTTAAAAGTGATCATATTCTGTAATGTTTTAAACTTTATAAGTTTTTGCTAACATGATGATCCACGCTAGCATGACATGTCAAAAAGTAACACCTAAGTTTATTAGTTAATAATCATGCCAATACATTAACGGTCAAAAACGGATACTAATAATTAAAAGATTTAATTGATGCAATTTTTGAATATAAGAACTATATTGAGTGTGTTCCTATTCAATAATTTAATTGATTTTTTTGAAAATGTTATGGCGCTTCTTAAACCATTAAACATATTTTTATTAATAATAAAAATCATTAAAATTTGAAAAATGATAAAATTAATAATTTTTTTTATTTAATAAAAATAATTTTAAAACCTATCATCATATTCCTAGTAAAATATCTAGTGAATCAAATGTATCAATGATTTTTTTAAAAAAAAAATAGTTAGTATTTTCCTATGTATATCAAACATTGCAATAATACTTTCTTGATAATCACATTCTCATCACTTATATCCCATTGAAATATGAACATTGAAAAATATCACAATATCAATTTTTCAGTTTTTAATGGAAAAAATAGATACTATAAAAGTTTTTCTCTTGTTTGAGGTCCAACTCCCAAAACCCAAAATAATTGCTAATTTATGGAAAATTTTAAATTAATTAATTAATTAATGAAATTGAATCCATTCAAAGATCAAGTGCGTTCTAGTGTCACAGGCCAAGGTGCAAAGCCCGTGACTATCGTACAAAATATATCCCATGGAGGTCTGTCGGTTAGATGGGGATCAGTTGACCCACGAGAATTGACCTGATTCAAAGAACTAATGAAAAAACCTGTCTATTTGAAGCCTGGGTGGCCCAATGAAGCAGATATGGAAAGTTAGACTACCTTTGTAAATAGGAAAACTAATCTTAGAAGATTGAATCGAATAATATCTAATAAGATTATATTTGATTTGATTATGTAATCTTGTAAATCCCTTAATTGTAGGGATAGGCTTCATCTCGTCCGTCAATGTAAATCGATCTATGTCGTCGATTTTGGGGGAGCTCAACTATAAATAGAGAGCCTCCCCTCAGTTGTAAATCATCCATTGTAATCCATTCTTTAGTTATGAATACTAAAGTGAGAGCATTTACTCAAACACCGCTCGTGCATTATTTTCTGTGGCTATTCTGTTCTTTCGAGCATTTTTTTACTTATGTTGCTTCCACTATATAAATTGGCGCCTTGGAGGAATTATGCGATAATCCTCACTTTGTTGGGAGTTAGGCTGACTTAGGTGTGCTTGAAACGAAGGAATACTCTAAGGCTGCACGGATTGCAAGACTAAAGTTCTAGCCCAGTGGCAGTTGGTATCCGAGCTTAGGTTGCGAAGGCACCATTCGAGATGTCGAAAGAAGTTACCGACAAGAATGAGTTAGTGGAGACCCATTGGTGGGCCAGAAAACCAATTCTATTGAATGACAAGTTGTCGGCTGTAGAGGAACGAGTGGTCAATCTCAAGAAGTTCATGGGGGACGTGAGAGAGACACTCGATATGGTCAAGAGATGCACAGAAGACTTGAAAGAGCAGCTCAAGGATTTTGTGATGAAGTCTTTTAGTTCCAATGTGGAAAAGCTGCAAAAGTTGCTAAATTTCATTAGGAATAAGTTGACAGAGAGGAATGATGCTTTTGAGGCCATGGTGATGGCTTTGAAGGAGGAAACAATGGCTTGCCTTGTGTCGAGTAACCATGGATAGAGGAGCTCAAGGGAGAGCTTGCCTTGTGCCTTGTGTCGAGGTAGATGTCCCAAAGCCGAAAGAGTTTGCGGGGACATGATCTGCATGCGATGTGGATAATTTCTTGTGGAGGATGGAGCAATACTTCTGTGCCAAAGGCATCATGGATGATGCTAGTAAGCTAAACACTACTACCATGTTTCTTGCTGATTTTGCTCTTTTATGGTGGAGGAGTAGGTCCACAAGTAAAAGGCATAGTGAGATCGGGACTTGGGAAGAGTTTCAGCATGAATTGAAATGCTAGTTTTACCCGGAATATGCCAAGGAGGAAGCTCAGGAAAAGTTGTGACAGCTTATGAAATGAGGCACAGTTGGAGAGTATGTTCGAGAATTTAGGGAACTCATGCTCCAAATTTTAGATGTGAACGATAATGAGGTGTTTGCTCGAAAGCCATGATGGTAGCGGAGTTCATGATCAAGCTAGGTCTAGGGAAAGACAAGCTTGAGTCTTTTGAGTTCAAGAAAAGTGGTGTATGTGGGGGGAACCACGAGGAAGATAGTGGCAATGGCAACGACAATGGTGGTAATAGGAAACCACGAGATGGGAAGAGGAAATCCTACAACCCGAAAAAAAAGAGGAGCAAGATGAGATGTAACAGCCCGGTTTAGGCCCTAGTTAGAACAGTGGTTTCGGGACCACAAATCTAAGGTCAGAGAAATATTTTAATATTATTTTTTATGTTTGTGGTATGTGATAAAGTATGCGTGAAAGTTCTGTATGAAACTTTTATCGTCTGTGTACCGATTGTGAAAAAGGATTAAATATCATAAAATGCAAATGTTGTGTGCTAGTAATTAAAAGTGCTTAATTGCCATGTCTTATTAAATGAGAGGTCCTTATGTTGTTATTAAACCATTAATAGATTGGATGAACAAAAATGGGTTTAAGTTGGTGGAATTTTATATGGAATCACAAAGGTTATAATGGTAATTGGTTAATAATATGTGCATTAAGTAAAAACAAAGCTAAAATTTCATTTAATTCATCCATCTTTTACCGAAAATAGAAAGAATAAATAGGGTTTAAAGCTTAAGAGGTTTCGGCTAGAATTTGGCTTGATTGAGGTATGTGTTTTGATCCGTTTTTGCTGATTTTTACGTTTTTGTGATCATTGCTTTGTGTACTATCAAGCACATACCTCAATTTCTAAATTTGATAATGATTTTGAGATGTGCCATTGATGAATATGTGAGCTTTGTGTGGATAGTTGGTGAGATATGAAAGTTTGATGAATGATAAATATGTTTTGTATTAGGAATTTTTGATGAAATTGATTATCAAGGGTTAATTTGTGAAAATGTAATTTTGAGGGATTAAAATGTGAAATAAGTGAAAGATATGGGCTGCTAGGGACTAGTATGAAATTCGGCCAAGCTTGGGTGTGAATAAATTATGTGTATTTTTGTGTAATTGTGAAATAGGGACTAAAATGTCAAAATGTGGAATTATGGTGGCTAAAGTGTAAAATGCTTTAACTATGTGTTGTGGATTGTTTTGGATGAAAATGTGATTGAATGAGTTGAATTTGATATTATATAGATCAAGAAAGGAGAAATTCAGACTTAGATCGAGGCAAGAACAAAGTGCTCGATTGATCGACTAGTGCCGTTGTTTTTATGTTCGAGGTAAGTTCGTATATAATACGTATTGTTTAAATAATGTTCATATGATATGAAATGAATGGAAATGTGATTGTCGAGTTAGTAATGAAAAATGTGAGTTCGAAGATATGTGGCACTAAGTGTGCGTAAATAGAATAGTTACAGTGATGAAGTGCACTAAGTGTGCGAAATAAAGAAATGCATCGACTATATTAGTTGACACTGTGTGTGCGGTACCGAGACATCTTCGGTTTAATGTGATGGCACTAAGTGTGCGATATTATTGTAGCTCCGGCTAATTAAATTGCACTGAGTGTGCAAATTCATCGATCGTTTAAAGAGGATCGAACGAATTATGGCATTGAGCATTGAGTGGTAAATGTGATATATAATTACGTGATGGTACAGGTATGTATAGAACCTATGTGGTTGATCATATTGAGTATGAGATAAATGGATGAGATTGAGTAATGATGTGAATTGAACTAAGTGTTAGTAACTTTGCATATTGAAATTGAATTGTTGAGTTAATTGTGTTATATTACGAACTTACTAAGCTTTAAAAGCTACATGTGTAAAGTCTTTCTCACATTTCTGTTGTCATTAAAGCTAGCCCGGATCCGGGGATTGTCAGCGACTCAATCACACTATTGGACATCTATTTTGGTACTCTTTTTGGAAGTTGAATATATGGTATATGGCATGTATAGGCTAGTGAGGTTGTGGAATGATTTTTGTACATATTTTGCTATGTGAAAAGGGTGTATGTGGTATGTATATATGGTCTTGAGTGGATGACCATTATGGTATGTTTTGGTGAAATAGAAATGGCATGTTTCATACCTGATTTTGGTAGTTGAGAATGGTGAATGGATTGTATGTTAATTGATGTTGGAATTGAGCATGTAGGGATGACCCAAATTGGGTGACAATTTGGCCTTGTAAATAGCCTATAATTGTTGTAACACCCCTTACCCATATTCAATGCCGGAACCGGATATGAGGCATTACCGAACTTATCTTGCTTAAACTTACAACTTTAGGCTATAAATGGCCTATAATTGTCTACACGGGTGAGCACACGGGCGTGTGTCTCGCCTGTGTCCATCACTATCCTTATTCAATGCAGGTCAGACTTGCACACGGGCCAGACACACGGGTGTGTGACAGGCCGTGTGACTTAAGTCAGTGTTGCACACGGGCCAGGCACACGGGCGTGTGACAGGCCGTGTGACATTAGTCAGAGTTGCACACGGGGTAAGACATGGTCTAAGACATGGCCGTGTGAGGCACACGGTCTATCCACACAGGCGTGTGCCCTATTTTTAGAAGAAAAATATTCTAAGTTTGTAAAGTTTTTTTGAATGAGATCAGTTTAGTCCTGAACCTTCTCTAAAGCATGTTTTGGGTCTCGTAGACCTTCTAAAGGGACTATGTGATTGACTTTCTATGATGTGATGATGTGTGAGTCATGATGGTAAAAATGTTATGATTTGACCGGTAATACCTCGTAACCCTAGTCCGGCGATGGATATGGGTTATGGGTGTTACATTTTATTGGTATCAGAGCTACGGTTTATTCGATTCTAGGACTAACGTAGCATGTGAGAGTCTAGCTATACATGCCATATATATACCTGCGATAGTGTGATGATTCTTGACAGTTAAAAATGTGTTTTCATATAGTAAATGGATCCTGATCGAGCTGTAGCTGATGATGTTGAGAGCAATGCTCCCGCTCCCGCTCAAGGGACAGCGCCGATCGAATCTAGGCTGATTGCTAGTAGTTACGAGGGAGAGGCAAAGCAAGCCTTCTTCCAAATGATGAGTGAGTGGTTTACGAAGTTCGTTCGAACGAATCCGACTGCTCAACAACCTCCACCCCCGCAAGTTCCTGTAGCTCCACAAGTTATAGACCCGATTCGATTGAGTAAACCTCCAGTTGATAAAATTCGTAAGTATGGGGCTGAAGAGTTCAGGGCCACAGTTGTTGATGATGCCGAGCGAGCTGAATTTTGGCTTGAGAATACCATTAGAGTGTTTGATGAATTGTCATGTACTCCTGAGGAATCTCTTAAGTATGCTGTTTCATTGTTGAGAGATACGGCGTATCATTGGTAGAAAATGTTGATATTTGTGGTCCGAGAGAACGAATCACCTGGGATTTCATCCAAACTGAATTTCGAAAGAAATATATCAGTCAACAGTTTATAGATCAGAAACGAAAAGAGTTCCTTGAGTTGAAACAGGGTCGTATGTCTGTTATGGAATACGATCGGGGATTTGTAATATTGAGCCAGTATGCACGAGAATGTGTTTCGATAGAAACTATTATGTGTAAACGATTCATTGAAGGGTTGAATGAAGATATTAAACTTTTGGTTGGAATTATTGAATGAATTTGTGGTATTGGTTGAAAGAGCTTGCAAAGCCGAGGAGCTTAGTAAAGAAAAGAAGAAAGCAGACTCAGAAGCTAGGGACGAGAGAAAAAGGTCGATGAGTAAGCCGTATCACTCTTTGTAAAAGAGATTCAGAGATACAGCTAGTCGCTCAAATGCTTCAACTGGACATTCGGGTAGAGATCGTGTGAAACAATATACGAGTTCTAAAACTCAAAATCCAAAAGAATCGAGTGTTGGCAGTGTTAAAAATAATAAGCCTGGATGTAGACAGTGTGGGAGACGTCATATTGGTGAATGCTATGGCAAGTATAATAATTGAGTTTGTTATAAATGTGGATCACGAGATCATTTCCTTCGGGATTGCCCGGAGTTGACTGAGAAAGATAATGTTCAGAGTGCAAGGCCAAGTAATACGGCAGCTAGGGGTAGACCACCCAAAAACACAGGAAATATAAGTGGTAGCCAGAGAGGAACAACGGATACAGCTGTGAGATCTGAGGCGAGAGCACCTACCAGAGCCTACGCTATTCGCGCTAGCGATGAAGCGTCATCTCCAGACGTCATTACTGGTACTTTTACTCTTTTTGATACTGATGTGATTGCATTAATAGATTCAGGATCTACTCATTCATATGTGTGTGAGAACTTAGTATCTAGTAAAACTCTGCCTATTGAGTCTACTGAGTTTATAATTAGAGTATCGAACCCCTTAGGCAAGTGTGTTCTGATTGACAAAGTGTGCAAGAATTGTCCGTTGATGTTTCGAGATATTTATTTCTGGCTAATCAGATGCTACTACCTTTTGATGAATTTGATATAATTCTGGGTATGGAATGGCTAACTTTGCATAATGCTATTGTGAATTGCAAACGAAAGACTATTGATTTGAGAAGTCAGAATAGCGAGATAGTTCGAATTGAATCCAGTGATTTGAATGGGCTACCGGCTATAATATCTTCGATGAAAGCTTTGAATTATGTGAAAAGGGGATGTGAAGCTTATCTTGCATATGTGATTGATACGAAAGTGACAGAAAAGAAAGTTGAATCTGTGCCTGTGGTATGTGAGTTCCCTGATGTGTTTCCTGAAGAATTACCAAGATTACCTCCGATACGAGAAGTTGAGTTTGGCATTGAGTTAGTGCCAGGAACGACTCCAATTTTAATAGCACCGTATAGAATTGCTCCAACAGAATTGAAAGAATTGAAGTCTTAGTTGCAAGAGTTGACAGACAGAGGTTTTGCACGACCAAGTTTCTCGCCCTCAGGTGCTCCTGTGTTGTTTGTGAAAAAGAAAGATAGACTATGAGGATGTGTATTGACTACCGACAGCTGAATAAAGTGACGATAAAGAATAAGTACCCTCTACCGCGAATTGATGATTTGTTTGATCAGTTAAAAGGGGCTACAGTGTTTTCAAAGATAGACTTGAGATCAGGTTATTATCAGTTGAGAGTCAAAGAATCAGATGTGCCGAAAATTGCTTTTAGAACGAGGTATGGACATTATGAATTTTTAGTTATGCCTTTCGGACTAACAAATGCTCCTGCAGTATTTATGGATTTGATGAACCAGATATTCAGACCGTATTTGGATCGATTTGTCGTTGTGTTTATTAACGATATTTTGATTTATTCTTGTGATGAGACAAAATATGCCGAGCATTTGAGAATCGTGTTACAGACTCTGCGTGAGAAGCAATTGTATGCAAAGTTTAGTAAATGTCAGTTCTGGTTACGCGTGGTTGGTTTTCTGGGACATATAGTGTCAGCTACGGGGATACGAGTTGATCCAAGTAAGATTTCAGCAATTTTAGATTGGAAACCTTCGAGAAATGTAACTGAAGCCCGTGGTTTTCTGGGACTAGCATGATACTATAGACGGTTTATGAAAGGCTTCTCGATGATTACAATTCCGTTGACGTAATTGCTACAGAAAGATGTTAAATTTGAGTGGACAAAAAAGTGTCAGTAGAGTTTTGAACAGTTGAAAGCGTTGTTGATAGAGGCACCAGTGTTAGTTCAACCTAAAGTGGGTAAAGAATTCATAGTTTACAGTGATGCATCGTTGAATGGTTTAGGCTGTGTGTTGATGCAAGAAGGAAAAGTTATAGCTTATGCTTCGAGACAGTTGAAATCGCATGAAAAGAACTACCCGACACACGATCTTGAATTAGTAGCTACTGTATTTGCATTGAAGATTTGGCGTCACTATTTATTTGGTGAGAAGTGTCACATATATACTGATCATAAGAGCTTGAAATATCTGATGACTCAGAAAGAATTGAATTTGCGACAGCGGAGATGGTTAGAATTGCTAAAAGATTATGAATTAGTAATTGACTATCATCCAGGAAAAGCTAATGTTGTTGCTGATGCTTTGAGTCGAAAGTCTTTATTCGCTTTACGGGCAATGAGTACTCAGATAGATTTGTGTGGTGATGGTTTGGTTTTAGCCGAATTGAAAGCAAGACCGTTGTTTTTACAGCAGATTTGTGATGCTCAAAAAGTTGACAATGAAATGCTAGCGAAACGAGCTTAGTGTGGTTTGAATTTTGATTCAGAATTTTTAGATGATACTAAAGATTGTCTGAGATTTAAAGATCGAATATGTGTACCGAGAAATCCAGAGTTAATTCAGATGATTTTGAGTGAAGCGCACAATAGTTGTTTATCGGTTCATCTGGAAATACGAAAATGTACAATGATCTGAAATAGTTTTATTGGTGGCTTGGTATGAAACGGGATATCTCAGAATTTGTTTCGAGATGTTTAGTCTGTCAGCAAGTCAAAGCAAAACATCAGTACCTTTGGGCTTATTATAGCTGGTATTGATTCCTGAGTGAAAATGGGAGAGAATCACGATGGACTTTGTGTCGGGATTGCCCTTATCTCCAAGACAGAAAGATGCAATCTGGGTGATAGTTGACAGATTAACGAAATCAGCTCATTTTCTTCCGGTGAGAACAGATTATTCGCTTGATAAGTTAACTGAATTGTATGTTTCTGAAGTTGTGCGATTGCACGGGGTACCATTTTCTATTGTGTCTGATAGAGATCCGAGATTTACTTCACGATTTTGGAAGAAACTGTAAGAAGCTTTAGGTACGAAGTTGCACTTCAGTACTACTTTTCATCCGCAAACGGATGGTCAATCCGATCGGACCATTCAGATTCTCGAGGATATGTTGAGATGTTGTATTCTTGAGTTTGAAGGTACGTGGGAAAAGTATCTGCCATATGAGGCTCTATACGGTCGAAAATGCAGAACTCTATTGTATTGGACTGAGCTTAGTGAGAATAAGATTCAAGGGGTTGACTTGATAAAATACACTGAGCAAAAAGTGAAAGTGATCCGTGATAATTTGAAAGCAGCATCTGATCGACAGAAATCATACGCAGACTTGAAACGAAAAGATGTTGAGTTTGAAATTGGGGATAAAGTGTTTTTGAAAGTGTCTCCGTGGAAGAAAGTACTCTGTTTCGGCAGAAAAGGCAAGTTGAGTCCGAGGTTCATCGGGCTGTATGAGATTATCGAACGTATTGGGTCAGTTGCTTATAGATTGTTGTTGCCACCTGAGCTAGAGAAGATTCATAATGTTTTTCATGTATCGATGCTTCGACGATACAGACCTGACCCATCGTACGTGATTGCCCCTACTAAAGTTGAGATTCAGTCTGATCTATCGTATAGTAAGGAACCAATTCGAATTCTAACTCGTAACATCAAAGAATTGAGAAACAAGAAAATTGCTTTAGTGAAAGTGTTGTGGCACAGACCCGCGGTTGAAGAGGCTACGTGGGGGCCTGAGGATTCTATGAGAGAGCAATATCCGAATCTATTCACTGGTAAGATGTTCGGGCACGAAAATCCCTAAGGGGGAGAGTTGTAACAGCCCGGTTTAGGCCCTATTCGGAACAGTGGTTTCGGGACCACAAATCTGGGGTCAAATAAATATTTTAATATTATTTTTTATGTTTGTGGTATGTGATAAAGTATGTGTGAATGTTCTGTGTGAAAATTTTATCGTCTGTGTACCGATTTGTGAAAAAGGATTAAATCGCATAAAATGCAAAAGTTGTGTGCTAGTAATTAAAAGTGCTTAATTGCCATGTCTTATTAAATGAGAGGTCTTTATGTTGTTATTAAACCATTAATAGATTGGATGCACAAAAATGGGTTTAAGTTAGTGGAATTTTATATGGAATCACAAAGGTTAATAATATGTGCATTAAGTAAAAACAAAGCTAAAATTTCATTTAATTCATCCATGTTTTATCGAAAATAGAAAGAATAAATAGGGTTTAAAGCTTAGGAGGTTTCGGCTAGAATTTGGCTTGATTGAGGTATGTGTTTTGATCCGTTTTGGATTATTTTTACGTTTTTGTGATCGTTGCTTTGTGTATTATCAAGCCCATACCTCAATTTCTAAATTTGATAATGATTTTGAGATGTGCCATTGATGAATATGTGAGCTTTGTGTTGATAGTTGGTGAGATATGAAAGTTTGATGAATGATAAATATGTTTTGTACTTGGAATTTTTGATGAAATTGATTATTAAGGGTTAATTTGTGAAAATGTAATTTTGAGGGATTAAAATGTGAAATAAATGAAAGATATGGGCTGCTAGGGACTAGTATGAAATTCGGCCAAGCTTGGGTGTGAATTAATTATGTGTATTTTGTGTAATTGGGAAATAGTGACTAAAATGTCAAAATGTGGAATTATGGTGGCTAAAGTGTAAAATGTTCTAACTATGTGTTGTGGATTGTTTTGGATGAAAATGTGATTGAATGAGTTGAATTTGATATTATATAGATCAAGAAAGGAGAAATTTGGACTTAGATCGAGGCAAGAACAAAGTGCTCGATTGGTCGACTAGTGTCGTTGTTTTTACGTTCGAGGTAAGTTCGTGTATAATACGTATTATTTAAATAATGTTCATATGATATGAAATGAATGGAAATGTGATTGTCGAGTTAGTAATGCAAAATGTGAGTTCGAAGATATGTGGCACTAAATGTGCATAAATAGAATAGTTACTGTGATGAATTGCACTAAGTGTGCGAAATAAAGAAATGCATCGGCTATATTAGTTGACACTGTATGTGCGATATCGAGACATCTTCGGTTTAATGTGATGGCACTAAGTGTGCGATATTATTGTAGCTTCGGCTAATTAAATGGCACTGAGTGTGCAAATTCATTGATCGTTTAAAGAGGATCGAACGAATTATGGCATTGAGCATTGAGTGGTAAATGTGATAGGTAATTACGTGATGGTACAAGTATGTACAGAACCTATATGGTTGATGATATTGAGTATGAGATAAATGGATGAGATTGAGTAATGATGTGAATTGAACTAAGTGTTAGTAACTTTGCATATTGAAATTGAATTGTTGAGTTAATTGTGTTATATTACGAACTTACTAAGCTTTAAAGCTTACTGTGTAAAGTCTTTCTCTATTTTACAGTGTCATTAAAGCTAGCTCGGATCCGGGGATTGTCAGCGGCTCAATCACACTATCGGACATCTATTTTGGTACTCTTTTTGGAAGTTGTATATATGGTATGTGGCATGTATAGGCTAGTGAGGTTGTGCAATGATTTTTGTACATATTTTGCTATATGGAAAGGGTGTATGTGATATGTATATATGGTCTTGAGTGAATGACCATTATGGTATGTTTTGGTGAAATAGAAATGGCATGTTTCATACCTGATTTTGGTAGTTGAGAATGGTGAATGGATTGTATGTTAATTGATGTTGGAATTGAGCATGTAGGGATGACCCAA
This sequence comes from Gossypium sturtianum, assembly GCA_025698515.1. Lineage (NCBI taxonomy): Eukaryota > Viridiplantae > Streptophyta > Magnoliopsida > Malvales > Malvaceae > Gossypium > Gossypium sturtianum. The sequence goes on along the minus strand of CM046947.1, from coordinate 68,245,078 downwards.
ATTGGGTGACAATTTGGCCTTGTAAATAGCCTATAATTGTTGTAACACCCCTTACCCGTATTCAACGCCGGAACCGGATATGAGGCATTACCGAACTTATCTTGCTTAAACTTACAACTTTGGTCTATAAAATTTCGTTCCAACTTAAAACTTTTTCAATTATAATCGTAACTTCCCTATTATGGGTCTACGAGACCCTATATGTATACTCGTGATGTTTCGGGACCAAACCGGAAACTTTCAAACACTTAGAAAATTTTGACATTAAACAGGGCCACACGCCCGTGTGAAGAATGGGACACGCCCGTGTGGCATTGCACATGCCCGTGTGTTTAGCCCGTGTCCCTCAAACGGCCTCGACACGCCCGTGTCTTAGCCCGTGTGCCAAAACCATGGCATTTTGTTTATGTCGTCATCACCTCACTATGGTCACACGACCAAGGCACACGCCCGTGTCCTTGGACCATGTGTCGAATTAAATTCCTAATTTTAGGTACAGACTTCACACGGCCTGGGCACACGCCCATGTCCATGGCCGTGCCTCCCACACGGTTGAGACACACGGCCGTGTCTCTGCCCGTGTGTTTACTACTGAGCATACTAACTTGTAAACCTAGCATGCAAGGGCACAAACGGCCTCTCCACACGCCTATGGGGCTGACCGTGTGTCCCACACGGCCTAGACACACGCCCGTGTGGACAATTATATGGCTATCTACCAAGCCATTTGCCACTCTACCAAGAAACCACACTTATGCCAAATCAATTCAACACATTCTATAACCATATGGCAATTCCAAGAACTCAATTCAAAGCATCCACACAAGCATAAACCTCATAATTTCATCACCATTGCATATAAACAAACTTGTCATGTATTGGCCCAATTCCAATGACCATTTACAAAATGACTTTGATAACATAAATAACCAACACATTGGCTATCAAAATGACATAACAAAGTGCCCAAGTCCTATACATGCCATACTCAAAATAAGTCTAACCTGTTATACCAAAGGGATGTCGATAGTGTGATGTTCGAACTCCGACGTCCCACGATTCTCAAATTATCTTGGCAATACTACAAGGAAAAAAGGGAAAAGAGAGGGGTAAGCATATAGCTTAGTAAGTTTGCATAGAAATAAATAGCAACAATAAGTTCATAATGACATCAATTCATGGCATTGGATAACCACACAAAGTCATAAGCACTTTGCCATAACTTACTCGTACTTGTTCTTATCTAGCAAATACCATGTCACATATCGTAACATTTCTCGTGAATTATTCACGGGTACCTGTATTCACTCAATCACATGACTTTAGTACTAATCTCATTTCTATTTCCAAGCTTATCTATTTATCCCACTAATTCACTAGGGATACTCAAAGATGCATATTCATCGTCATTAACATAAACACGAAACCAATGCCACATCCCAGATGTGGTCTTATATGGGGTCACCTCTGAGTGCCGATGCCATATCCCGGATATGGTCTTATACGGGATCTCACTTCAAATATCGATGCCATATCCCGGATATGGTCTTATACGATTCTCATATTCAATACCGAAGCCATATCCCAGATATAGTCTTATACGGAATCTCAATTCGGTGCCGAGGCCATGCCCCCAATATGGTCTTACACGGGACCTTATCCATCCCATGTCTCGATGTTAGTATTCTCACATTTATTATAGTCCAACCGAGACTTCAACATCTCAAATTTTATCATCTTTCTCATTCAATATCATGTATCATTATAATATCAAACATTCTCAAACATACTAGCATAAATGTTGAATTTATCACATACAAACTTACCTCGATTTCAAAATAAGCTAGATCGTCGATCTAGTCCGATACTTTGTTCTTTCCCCGGTCGAGGTAAATTCTTGGTTCTTCTTGATCTATAATACCAAATTAGCTCATTTATCAATCACATTAATAAAAGCATTTCAATAACCATGCTTTGGCAAAATTACTATTTTGCCCTTAGACTTTTGCAAAATGACCATTTTACCCCTAGGCTCGGAAATCAATTCTAATCAAATTTATACCTTTATCGAGCCTAAGTGAACATTTATTTCTCTTATGGCTATCATCAAAACTCAACATTTCACACATTTACTACATATTTTACAACCTTTACAAAAAGGTCCTTTTAGGTGTTTTCATGGTAACACCTTTCACAAAAGTTGTTCATCTAACAACTAAGACTCAATTTCTTCCATAAAAATGCAGTAAACAACATAAATGCTCACATGGCAAAACCCTAAGCTTTCAACCATTTTGCAAGATAGACCCCTCATTAGCAAGATCATGATACAAGGGTCCTAAAAGTACAAAAATCATTAAGAAAAGTCACTAAAATCACTTACTTGCAAGGAGAGAAGCTTGTTGAAATTTTGAGCTCTCAAACCCCTTAGTATGCTGTAAATTTTCGGTGGTGTAGGAGAAGAGAAAAGATGATATCTTTTCTTTCTTTATTTTTCTCTTATTTTATTCATTAACCACCTAACACCACCAAAACTTTGACTAAATAAATCCTCTTGTCCCCCCTATGGCCGGCTATGGCTTTAAGAAAGGCCTAATTTCACATTAAGGTCCTCCAATTAAAAATTCTACACCTATTTGGTACCTCTAGCTTGTAAAATAGAACTTTCGCACTTTATGCGATTTAGTCTTTTTTCGCGATTAAGCATGAAATCGCTAAAATTAAAGCACCAAAATTTTTATTCACTTCTATAATCATGCTCTAACTCATAAAATATCATGAAAATAATTTTCCCTAACCTTGGATTTGTGGTTCCGAAACCACTGTCCATCACTGTCCTTATTCAATGCAGGTCAGACTTGCACATGGGCCAGACACACGGGTGTGTGACAGGCCATGTAACTTAAGTCAGTGTTGCACAGGGCCAGGCAACGGGCGTGTGACAATAGTCAGAGTTGCACACGGGGTAAGACATGGTCTAAGATAGGGCCGTGTGAGGCACACGGTCTATCCACACGGGCGTGTGCCCTGTTTTTAGAAGAAAAAATATTCTAGGTTTGTAAAGTTTTTTTGAATGAGATCAGTTTAGTCCCGAACCTTCTCTAAAGCATGTTTTGGGTCTCGTAAACCTTCTAAAAGGACTGTGTGATTGATTTTCTATGATGTGATGATGTGTAATTCATGATGGTATAAATATTATGATTTGACCGGTAATACCTCGTAACCCTAGTCCGGCGATGGATATGGGTTATGGATGTTACATTTTATTGGTATCAGAGCTACGGTTTAGTCAATTCTAGGACTAACGTAGCGTGTGAGAGTCTAGCTATACATGCCATATATATACCTGCGATAGTGTGATGATTCCTGACAGTTAAAAATGTGTTTTCGTATAGTAAATGGATCCTGATCGAGCTGTAGCTGATGATGTTGAGAGCAATGCGCCCGCTCCCGCTCAAGGGACAGTGCCGGTCGAATCTAGGCCGATTGCTAGTAGTCACGAGGGAGAGGCAAAGCAAGCCTTCTTCCAAATGATGAGTGAGTGGTTTACAGAGTTCGTTCGAATGAATCCGGCTACTCAACAACCTCCACCCCCGCAAGTTCCTGTAGCTCCACAAGTTATAGACCCGATTCGATTGAGTAAACCTCCAATTGATAAAATTCGTAAGTATGGGGCCGAAGAGTTCAGGGCCACAGTTGATGATGATGCCAAGCGAGCTAAATTTTGGCTTGAGAATACCATTAGAGTGTTTGATAAATTATCATGCACTCCTGAGGAATGTCTTAAGTGTGCTGTTTCATTATTGAGAGATACGACGTATCATTGGTGGAAAACATTGATATCTGTGGTTCCGAGAGAATGAATCACCTGGGATTTCATCCAAATTGAATTCTGAAAGAAATATATGAGTCAACGATTTATAGATCAGAAACGCAAAGAGTTCTTTGAGTTGAAACAGGGTCGTATGTCTGTTATGGAATACGAGCGGGAATTTTAAGATTGAGCCAGTATGCACGAGAATGTGTTTCGACAGAAACTATTATGTGTAAACGATTCATTGAAGGGTTGAATGAAGATATTAAACATTTTGTTGGAATTCTTGACTTGAATGAATTTGTGGTATTGGTTGAAAGAGCTTGCAAAGCCGAGGAGCTTAGTAAAGAAAAGAAGAAAGCAGACTCAAAAGCTAGAGACGAGAGAAAAAGGTCGATGATTAAGCCGTATCACTCTTCGTAAAAAAGATTCAGAGATGCAGCTAGTCACTTAAATTCTTCAACTAGACATTCGAGTTGAGATCGTGTGAAACAATATACAAGTTCTAAAACTCAAAATCCAATAGAATCGAGTGTTGGCAATGTCAAAAATAATAAGCCTGAATTTAGACAGTGTGGGAGACATCATATTGGTGAATGTTGGGGCAAGTATAATAATCGAGTTTGTTATAAATTTGGATCTCGAGATCATTTCATTCGGGATTGCTCAGAGTTGGCTGAGAAACATAATGTTCCGAGTGCAAGGCCAAGTAATACGGCAGCTAGGGGTAGACCACCCAGAAACACAGGAAATGTGAGTGGTAGTCAGAGAGGAACAACCGATACAGCTATGAGATCTGAGGTGAGAGCACCTGTCAGAGCCTACGCTATTGGCGCTCGCGAAGAAGCGTCATCTCCAGACGTCATTACTGGTACTTTTACTCTTTTTGATACTGATGTGATTGTATTGATAGATCTAGGATCTACTCATTCATATGTGTGTGAGAACTTAGTATCTAGTAAGACTCTGCCTATTGAGTCTACTGAGTTTATAATTAGAGTATCGAACCCCTTAGGCAAGTGTGTTCTGGTTGACAAAGTGTGCAAGAATTATCCGTTGATGTTTTGAGATATTTGTTTCCCAGCTAATCAGATGCTACTACCTTTTGATGAATTTGATATAATTCTGGGTATGGATTGGCTAACTTTGCATAAAGCTATTATGAATTGCAAACGGAAGACTATTGATCCGAGTAAGATTTCAGCAATTTTAGATTAGAAACCTCCGAGAAATGTAACTGAAGCTCGTAGTTTTCTGGGACTAGCAGGATACTATAGACGGTTTGTGAAAGGCTTCTCGATGATTGCAATTCCGTTGACGCAATTGCTACAGAAAGATGTTAAATTTGAGTGGACAGAAAAGTGTTAGCAGAGTTTTGAACAGTTGAAAGCGTTGTTGACAGAGGCACCAGTGTTAGTTCAACCTGAAGTGGGTAAAGAATTCATAGTTTATAGTGATGCATCATTGAATGGTTTAGGCTATGTGTTGATGCAAGAAGGCAAAGTTTTAGCTTATGCTTCGAGACAGTTAAAATCGCATGAAAAGAACTACCCGACAAACGATCTTGAATTAGTAGCTATTGTATTTGCATTGAAGATTTGGCGTCACTATTTATTTGGTGAGAAGTGTCACATATATACTGATCATAAGAGCTTGAAATATCTGATGACTCAGAAAGAATTGAATTTGTGACAGCGGAGATGGTTAGAATTGCTAAAAGATTATGAATTAGTAATTGACTATCATCCGGGAAAAGCTAATGTTGTTGCTGATGCTTTGAGTCGAAAGTCTTTATTCGCTTTACGGGCAATGAGTACTCAGATAGATTTGTGTGGTGATGGTTCATTTTTAGCCGAATTGAAAGCAAGACCGTTGTTTTTACAATAGATTTGTGATGCTCAAAAAGTTGACAATGAAATGCTAGCGAAACGAGCTCAGTGTGGTTTGAATTTTGATTCAAAATTTCGAGATGATACTAAAGATTGTTTGAGATTTAAAGATCGAATATGTGTACTGAGAAATCCAGAGTTAATTCAGATGATTTTGAGTGAAGCGCATAATAGTTGTTTATCGGTTCATCCGGGAAATACGAAAATGTATAATGATCTAAAACAGTTTTATTGGTGGCCTGGTATGAACGGGATATCTCAAAATTTTTTTCGAGATGTTTAGTCTGTCAGCAAGTCAAAGCTGAACATCAGGTACCTTCGGGCTTATTACAGCCGGTCTTGATTCCTGAGTGAAAATGGGAGAGAATCACGATGGACTTTGTGATGGGATTGCTCCTATCTCCGAGAAAGAAAGATGCAATCTGGGTGATAGTTGACAGATTAACGAAACCAACTCATTTTATTTCGGTGAGAACAGATTATTCGCTTGATAAGTTAGCTGAATTGTATATTTCTGAAATTGTGCTCTTGCATGGGGTACCATTTTCTATTGTGTCTGATAGAGATCCAAGATTTACTTCACGATTTTGGAAGAAACTGCAAGAAGCTTTAGGTACGAAGTTGCACTTCAGTACTGCTTTTCATCCGCAAACGGATGGTCAATCCGAGCAGACCATTCAGATTCTCGAGGATATGTTGAGATGTTATATTCTTGAGTTTGAAGGTACGTGGGAAAAGTATCTGCCGTTGATTGAATTTGCGTATAATAATAGTTTTCAGTCAAGCATTAAAATGGCACCATATGAGGCTCTATACGGTTGGAAATGCAGAACTCTATTGTATTGGACTGAGCTTAGTGAGAATAAGATTCACGGGGTTGACTTGATAAAAGACACTGAGCAAAAAGTGAAAGTGATCCGTGATAATTTGAAAGCAGCATCTGATCGACAGAAATCATACGCAGACTTGAAACGAAAAGATGTTGAGTTTGAAATTGGGGATAAAGTGTTTTTGAAAGTGTCTCCGTAGAAGAAAGTACTCCGTTTCGGCAGAAAAGGCAAGTTGAGTCCGAGGTTCATCGGGCCGTATGAGATTATCGAACGTATTGGGTCGGTTGCTTATAGATTTTTGTTGCCACCTGAGCTAGAGAAGATTCATAATGTGTTTCATGTATCGATGCTTCGACGATACAGATCCGACCCATCGCACGTGATTGCCCCTACTAAAGTTGAGATTCAGTCTGATCTATCGTATAGTGAGGAACCAATTTGAATTCTAACTCGTGAGATCAAAGAATTGAGAAACAAGAAAATTGCTTTAGTGAAAGTGTTGTGGAAAAGACACGGGGTTGAAGAGGCTACGTGGGAGCCTGAGGATGCTATGAGAGAGCAATATCCGAATCTATTTACTGGTAAGATTTTCGGGGACGAAAGGGGGGAGAGTTGTAACAGCCCGGTTTAGGCCCTAGTCAGAACAGTTATTTCGGGACCACAAATCCGGGGTCAAATAAATGTTTTAATATTATTTTTGATGTTTGTGGTATTTGATAAAGTATGTGTGAAAGTTATGTGTGAAAATTTTATCGTCTGTGTACCGATTTGTGAAAAAGGATTAAATCGCATAAAATGCAAAAGCTGTGTACTAGTAATTAAAAGTTCTTAATTGCCATGTCTTATTAAATGAGAGGTCCTTATGTTTTTATTAAACCATTAATAGATTGGATGGACAAAAATGGGTTTAAGTTAGTGGAATTTTATATGGAACCACAAAGGTTAATAATATGTGCATTAAGTAAAACCAAAGCTAAAATTTCATTTAATTCATCCATGTTTTACCGAAAATAGAAAGAATAAATAGGGTTTAAAGCTTAGGAGGTTCCGGCTAGAATTTGGCTTGATTGAGGTATGTGTTTTGATCCGTTTTTGATGATTTTTACGTTTTTGTGATCGTTGCTTTGTGTACTATCAAGCCCATACCTCAATTTCTAAATTTGATAATAATTTTGAGATGTGCCATTGATGAATATGTGAGCTTTGTGTTGATAGTTGGTGAGATATGAATGTTTGATGAATGATAAATATGTTTTGTATTTGGAATTTTTGATGAAATTGATTATTAAGGGTTAATTTGTGAAAATGTAATTTTGAGGGATTAAAATGTGAAATAAATGAAAGATATGGGCTGCTAGGGACTAGTATGAAATTCGGCAAGCTTGGGTGTGAATAAATTATGTGTATTTTGTGTAATTGTGAAATAGGGACTAAAATGTCAAAATATGGAATTATGGTGGCTAAAGTGTAAAATGCTTTAACTATGTGTTGTGGATTGTTTTGGATGAAAATGTGATTGAATGAGTTGAATTTGATATTATATAGATCAAGAAAGGAGAAATTCAGACTTAGATCGAGGCAAGAACAAAGTGCTCGATTGATCGACTAGTGTCGTTGTTTTTACGTTCGAGGTAAGTTCGTGTATAATACATATTGTTTAAATAATGTTCATATGATATGAAATGAATGGAAATGTGATTGTTGAGTTAGTAATGCAAAATGTGAGTTCGAAGATATGTGGCACTAAGTGTGCGTAAATAGAATAGTTACTGTAATGAAGTGCACTAAGTGTGCGAAATAAAGAAATGCATCGGCTATATTAGTTGACACTGTGTGTGCGGTACCGAGACATCTTCGGTTTAATGTGATGGCACTAAGTGTGCGATATTATTGTAGCTTCGGCTAATTAAATGGCACCGAGTGTGCAAATTCATCGATCGTTTAAAGAGGATCGAACGAATTATGGCATTGAGCATTGAGTGGTAAATGTGATAGATAATTACGTGATGGTACAAGTATGTACAGAACCTATGTGGTTGATGATATTGAGTATGAGATAAATGGATGAGATTGAGTAATGATGTGAATTGAACTAAGTGTTAGTAACTTTGCATATTGAAATTGAATTGTTGAGTTAATTGTGTTATATTACGAACTTACTAAGCTTTAAAGCTTACTGTGTAAAGTCTTTCTCTGTTTTACAGTGTCATTAAAGCTAGCCAGGATCCGGGGATTGTCAGCGACTCAATCACACTATTGGACATCTATTTTGGTACTTTTTTTGGAAGTTGAATATATGGTATATGGCATGTATAGGCTAGTGAGGTTGTGGAATGATTTTTGTACATATTTTGCTATGTGAAAATGGTGTATGTGATATGTATATATGGTCTTGAGTGAATGACCATTATGGTATGTTTTGGTGAAATAGAAATGGTGTAACACCCCAAACCCGGCCCAGAAGTTAGGCCCGAATCCGGTGTGCCACCTTGAAGTGTTTTCTGAAAACCATGTTTTCATTGAAAACCCTTCTTAATTAAAAGCTTGAGTAAAATCCCAGTTACGTCAGTTTATAATTAATTATTTATTTATTTATTTTAAACGTGGTATATAGAAAAATTATTAAGTTTATTCCCAAAATTTCTTTTCAGTTGCGGAAGCGAAGTTTAAAAGTAACCGATTTACGAAAACGTGATGTTTAAAGATTAAATTGTGAAAGCGTAGTGTTTTAAAAACAGTTATTGTTTTGGAAAATCGCGATCTACTTTTAACAGATAGGAAACGTAATAACTAAAAATCCCAAATTAAAACCAGAAGTTAAAAAAGGCCTTATTACAACCCAATAAGGAAGCGGTCTAAGTAAGGTATAATAAAATACTAAAATTTACAGCTGTTCGTAGTGTGGCCACCTCCGAATCCTCCAGTACGTCGAACCGCTTTCTGAGGATTACCTAAAAAATTAAAAAGAGGGGGTGAGTTTACGAAAACTCAGTGTGTACAACCCTCATCGATCATAAAGCTTGCATCACATCAATCCGGGCCTAATCCCATTACAGTAACGATGGCATTTGGGCCTTAGCCCATATTAGCCTCAGCTGGGCCTTAGCCCATAACAAATGTCACATATCACATCTATCTGGGCCTAAGCCCATCTCATCATCAGAATCAGAACATGCAATGCATAAATGCCCAAAACCAACCTTGCACTCTGTCTCCTGTCCAACCCTACACTCCTGTGGAGATTTAATCGACCCACCCATCCCTACACTCCTTATGTAGCACCGGTTGCGGCACTAACCAAAATTACAGCAGAGCTGCCAATCACGTAATCGGCTTAAGGCCATCGGTGGATCCACAGTCGTTAAGCGACCATGCGACCCTAACAAATCATATACTTCCTCCAAATCAATGATCCCATCCCCCATGCAACATAATATCACATGAATGCAACATACCATAAATAGCATACAATAACAATCATATAACATGTAGGGGCATTTTAGTCATTTTGCCCTTCAGGGGCATTTTAGTCATTTTGCCCATTTTACCCTATGGGGGTATTTCGATCATTTACCCAATGGGGGTATTTCGGTCATTTACTCCCTAGGGGTATTTCAGTCATTTAACAACTTCCTGAAGGTCTACAGTTGCCTCGAGCGACACACGTTCGATATTCGGTGTAATTGGGCCCAAAGCCCAATATCCGGCATAAGTGGGCCCACACACTCATGTGGCCCACTAAGCCCAAAAATGCCTTTGGCCATGTGATCGTCATGGCCGGCTCATGATTTCCTATCCATCCAAAGATTTACACGCGTAGGGCCCACGGGCCCATTGGGCCCACACGACCCATTTCGGCCCATTAGACCCAAAAACGGTCCAAGACCATGAGACCGCTCATGGTGGCCTCCGTCACTGTATAAACTTCCCCACACGAGCGTTCGTGCACTCGTATGGTAACCGTTGTCGTATTTTCGGCATTTCGGCATTTGCCGATCTACAGCTGGAATGGTGTGTGTACACACCTTGTTGGAGAAAAACGCAGTAGCCCACGAGCGTAGAACCTATATTCGATTAAGGTATTCAGTTAGCCATTCCATTAATAAGATTTAACAAGCCTACAGAAGCCGAACCCAAGACTAATACTTACCTTAACTGAATCGGCTTATACTTCCTAAGCTGTTTGATTATGAATCGATCTCACCTCCTTGTGGTTTATCTGTACCACAACCATTATTAAGCATCAATATCCAATAACCAAGGTTAATCAAATACTAACCTTAGGAAAACACACGGCCAACAAGAGAACTAACATTCAGTTAATGGTTGAAAGCACAAACCACTTACCCCTAACATCCGGCCAATAAATAAATTGCACTCGGACAACCTTCAAGAGAAGAACAGATTCGGCTCTTCAAAGACTTTGATGATGTGGATTAAAGCAGATGGGAAGGAAGAGAATCGGTCAAGTACACCAATCAAATGCCACCCAAAACAGAAAAGAAGAAGAAGAAAAATAACTAATGTTCGGCCAAACTCCAGATTAAGAAAGAATATTCAAGGTTGACAGAGAAAAGTTGCAGAAAAAGAAGTAAAGAAAAGGGGAATTCGGTTTTAGGTAAGTGAAAAGAAGAACTTTGAAAAAGTAAGAAAGGAGGGAGAGAAGGAATTGATTCGGTCACATTAAGAAACAAGAAGAGCAGAAAAGTGCCAAGAGGAGGAGAATAAAGGGAGATTCGGGACAAGCAGCAATTGTTGCAAAGGAAAAATAGCAGAGAAAATGAGTATTGCTCGATTTTGGCAAAAGGCAGAAAGATGAACAAAAAGAGCCAAAAGCCGAAATGGCTAAAAGAAAAACGGTATTCCTACCATACTCTAGTCGAATTTCCCATACCAGAGACCCCATTTCGGCACCAACTTCTCAAGCCTTCAAACTCCTTGAAAATCTCCACCTCCCTCTCATTGATTTCCTCCATGATCCACTCCTTAAATCACACAATTGACTCATTCAAACTCTCCAATCACAGAGTTCAAATCCAACACAAACTCTTGCCCACACATGAGCAAAATAAATAATCCCATTTGTATGCAGTAAGACTTGAACCTCTGACCTCATTGCCATTCCTGTGACACCACCTTGCCACTACACCACAGGCTCCTTTGTGCCTTTTTTTAATCACAATTACATAAAAGGCTTAAAACCAGGAGTCAGGGTTCCCCTAATGCTAAAAACAAAAATTTTCCATATGACATGGCTTGAACCCAGGACTTCATAGAAGCCCCCTAACCTTCCAAAATCACTCACCCAACAGACCAAACATGCAATTGGGTCATTCTCTTATTCTCAAAAATTTTAAACGCTTCCATGCCCAAGGCCCAATTCTTCTAGGCCCAAAATTTGGGGCGTTACAAATGGCATGCTTCATACCTGATTTTGGTAGTTGAGAATGGTGAATGGATTGTATGTTAATTGATGTTGGAATTGAGCATGTAGGGATGACCCAAATTGGGTGACAATTTGGCCTTGTAAATGGCCTATAATTGTCCATACGGGTGAGCACAAGGGCGTGTGTCTCGCCTGTGTCCATCACTGTCCTTATTCAATACAGGTCAAACTTACACACGGGCCAGACACACGGGTGTGTGACAGGCCGTGTGACTTAAGTCAGTGTTGCACACGGGCCAGGCACACGGGCGTGTGACAGGCCGTGTGACAATAGTCAGAGTTGCACACGGGGTAAGACATGGTCTAAGACATGGCCGTGTGAGGCACACGGTCTATCCATACGAGCGTGTGCCCTATTTTTAGAAGAAAAATATTCTAAGTTTGTAAAGTTTATTTGAATAAGATCAGTTTAGTCTCGAACCTTCTCTAAAGTATGTTTTGGGTCTCGTAGACCTTCTAAAGGGACTATGTGTGATTGATTTTCTATGATGTGATGATGTGTGAGTCATGATGGTATAAATGTTATGATTTGACCGGTAATACCTCGTAACCCTAGTCCGGCGATGGATATGGGTTATGGGTGTTACATGAGATGTTTCCTTTGTGATGGTTCACATGTGTTAAAGAGATGTTTGAAGAGATCCGTGCTTTCAAGAAATGACAAGCTGGAAAGAGGGGCCGAGAGACTTGGGTCGAGCGCAACTGGTGTCAAAGCCAAGGAGGACAAATAAAACAAGATGTCAGTGGAGTGCTTATTATGTGGTAGTCCGCATAGGTTGTGAAGCTATCCAAAGAAGTCTTCCTTCAAAGGGACGATGGGTCAGACAAAGTTCCTAAGAAACTTGGTTCGAGTGCAAGAGGTGTTCAAGCCAAGAAGGTAAAGAGGAACAAGAATAAGCAAGTGAAATGCTTCTAGTGTTGTGGTCCGCATGAGTTACAGAACTATCTAGAACAATCCAAGCTAGCCATGGTCAAGAGAAAGGTAACGGCGGAGCTTGTTGAGTTATCAGAGGGTCTTTCGCCCAAGGAAGAGGTGAGTTATGCATCAAACTTAGAGGAAATAGTAGTGATGCAAACATTGAAGCTAGGACCAATGAGGCTTAATTCGGGGAAAACGACGAAGCTTGCTGAGTCGTCGAAGAGGCTTTCACCCAAGGAAGAGGTGAGTTATGCATCAGGCTTTGAGGAAAAAGTAGGGATGCAAATATTGAAGTTAGGATCAATGAGGCTAATTTCTGTTGAATCATCGGACGAGCTACCACCTAAGGGAGAGGTGAGTTATGCATCAGACTTTGGGAAAGTGGTGATGCAAATTGGATAGTTAAGCTGAGTAAATGCACCGAGTGAGGTAAATCTTGAACACTATGGTAGTGTTTTACATTTGGACTTACCATTACCTTAGCAAGAACATAGAGGTCCTTTCAAAGTTCTAAAGTAAGGAAGCTGAGGGGCTATGGGCAAGCCAAAGCCTAGTTGTGTGGATTAAGAGGATCTGAATCGAGGCAAGTCATAATTAGGGCAAGTGAAAGCGATGGCTTCTTGCCAACGAGATGTGCCAACGAGTGGAATAGATCGAGTTAAGAGGCAACGAAAGATAAGGCAAAATTTTCGAGGGGTGAGACGACTCGATAGTGAGACTAGTTGGGAAAGAGCTAAGGCATCAGGAAAGTTTCCAGATAAATCAAGTTAGTGCCATTCCAAGGGCGCAACGAGGGCGTTGCGAGAATAGGTGGGGGAGAATGTCATAGGCCAAGGTGCAAAGCCCGTGACCATCACACAAAATGCATCCTATTGAGGTCTATCAATTAGATGGGAATCATTTGACCCACGAGAATTGGCCTGATTCAAAGAATTGATGAAGAAGCTTGTCTATTTGAAGCTTGGGTGGCCCAATGAAGCATATATGGAAAGTTAGGCTACCTTGGTAAATAAGGAAAGTAATCTTAGAAGATTTAAGAGAATAATATCTGATAAGATTATATTTGATTTAATTATGTAATCTTGTAAATCCCTTAATTATAGAGACATGCTTCATCTTGTCTGTCAATGTAACTCGATCTATACAGTCGAATTTGGGGGAGCTCAACTATAAATAGAGCCTCCCCTCAGTTCTAAATCATCCATTGTATTCCATTCTTTAGTTGTGAATACTAAAGTTACATAACTAAAATAAATTCATATAGCGTGACCATTTAGATAATTGTATTTTAATAATGACCACATTAAGTCATAATGGTGGAATTTACATTAAAAAATGTGTTAGTAAATTTTCGGTTATGAAGTCTAACAACTTGTAATCTGGATTTGACGATCTGGTCGGGTATGGGGTGTTATAAGAATCGCCTTAGTTGGTGACCTTGCTAATAAATTCGAGAAGGGGTTAGCTATTGCTGCTAAGTTGTAAGAAGAGGCTAGACTTAGAGAGGTAACATCATTGGGGAAACATGTATGTTTGAAGAAGCTTAGAGATGCGCTGGAATCTTTAAAAGGATGCGTGGCTGGAAGAAACAAGGATGATTTAGAGGAAGCTATAGCCATGGTAGAAGCTCTGGCAATTCAACTTACTAAAAGAGGAGAGTTTATTCAAGAAAAGGCAAAAGTGAAGAAACTAACAACTTTCCTAAAGCAAACTTCAGAAGATGCTAAAAAACTTGTCGATGAGGAAAGAACTTTTGCTCGTGCTGAAATTAGGAATGCTAGAGCAACAACTTAAAGAGCGAAAGAGGCTCTCCAGGAGAAAGAAGAAATGTAACACCCCAAGACTCGGCCAAGTAGGTTTAACCCGAATCCAGTGTGCCACATTAGCCACCAAAGTGACTCCCCGTTAACTCCCAACCTAACCTCCAACACACCACTTATAAACAAAAAATAATGTGTTAAATTAAAACACAACAGCGAAAATAATTCACACACAGTGGAAAACATGCGAGTTTACAAAACCACAAAGAAAGGTTCGCATGTCTTAACAACAACAAGACTTACGAGTTCGCAAACATTAAATAACAATAATTTGCGTAATAATATCTAACACGATTTAATTTCACACAAAGTACTAGTTTGCACCAAAAACATAGGTTCGCTAAATACCAATTGTTCATGTATTACTTAAGTTTGCAATATGAACATACATAAAAGGTTCGTATATAAACAGACTTAGCATACAAAGGAAACATGCATGCAAAGGCTACCATACTTTAGAGGAGTACTTAAAAATACATGGGTTCGCACACATATATGGGTTTGCTAAGTGAGGGGTACTATGTAATTATTGAGGTTGCAGAAAAACTGTACTTTTAACAAATCAGATTTACATATTATAGCCAAAGGAATATACATAACACCCATGCATGAATAAACATCTATCTTTATTCATAATACTTAATGATAGTAGGATATTTCATATATGGTTTGCAACAACAAGTAGACTTAACATAAAAGAGATTATTTCAAATAGAGTCAACTTATGAAAATTCTAAACCCACATGATAATATAAACCCTATCACCGAATTTCCTAAGTTTGCCAATATCAATACAGGAGTGAGCCTCGCCAAGTCATCAACCTCGTCATTGCTATCCGTGACCTACTTACTTGCGAAGTAAGATAGGAGTGAGTGAGTTCATTGCGAACTCAGTGAATAACTAGAAATCCACATGGTATGCTTAAAAACAAAGCTTAAAAAAGGAAAAAAGACTTAATCTTAAAATTGTTTCGCGTGTTGGGTTTGCGGGTGAGGTTGCGAGACCCAGTTCTTAGATCCTATCAGAAAACATAAGTTTTGTAAAAGCAGTTTCAAAAACTTAGTAGCCAAATATCAAAGTTTGCTAACAGGGCATGCCTTAAGTCGCGAGGCCTGTTTCACTTAAAAGAAACATTTAAAAACTCATGTTTGGGTTCGCCTTAGGTCATGAAGCCAACTTACACATACTTTTCACAAAACTTGAACAAGGTCCGCCTTAGGTCGCAAAATTGATTCGCACATACTTATTAGAAAACACAAACAGGGTCTGCCTTAGGTTGCAAGACTAGTTCGCTTATCAAAATATTATCTCGTTGGATATGTGAATCTCTTTATAACACCTCAGAATGACTCAAAGAGTCTAGAAACATGTCCCATATGTGCAACACGAGGCAATACACTCTCTTTTACACCAACATGTCCCGGTGAATGGAGCGTAGCTTGACATTCCCTTATCCCTCCACATGTCCTAATGCCTCAACACATCAAATTAATGACAAGCTTTACTGAGAATCTTATAGGTGAGTACTCACAATCCTTTGGTATACCAATATACCCAACATGACTCACAAAGGAGTATGTATAGAGACATAAAGAGATAGCTCGCATAGGGAGCTAGCATAAAACTTAGCTTAAAATCATATTTTCAAGTTCATATTTTGAAACAGAGTCTTGTAGCTTAAAACTAGGGTTTTGTAGAAAACTTACCTTGGAAACTTGGTTTCGAAAACAAAGTTCTTTAGAAGGCATATCAGTTAATATGCTTACCACAAAACCCATATTACCCTTTTGAAAATATAGATTCAAACATTCATATGATTATCCAAATCACTCATACTGAAAACATGGCAGTTAGCATATTTCTGATAAATCCTAGATCACTCACCGAAATACTGAGAAACTTAAATAAGAATGGATTTGCCTTTATCCTTGTTGGTAGATGGTCTAGCTGGTTTGTGACATACATAAACACACAGAGAGTACTTAAACAAAACAAAACATACAGATTTCACACATGTGTAAAGGGGTTTGTGCAAGTGTACAAAGTTGTTCAAGTAATACGTAAGTAAAATGAGTTATTGTCTTCACAGGGACTGTATAAGCTTAACCGATTAATTTTAAAAATTACGATTAACAATTTGATGTAAAAACTCAATAATTTGGATGGTGATGATTAAACTAAGTAAAATTAACTAGATGCAAAGATTGATCTCTATGCAATTCTAATCTAGATGCAATTTACGTAAATGTATGAATGAATGGCTTTAGCAACAAAAACAATCAACATTAAATGGGCTAGGATAATGATATTAATCAATTCAATGTACTTTATCATGCTTAACAATGTTCGGAAATACTTCCACGGTAACTCGATCTTTCATGAGTTTGGAAACCAAATTAAGTCCTTTTGGAGTCTTTTACTTAGTTAAATATGCAGTTTACTAATCATATTAACTAAGAGTTTCTTAGCATTTATGTAAGGTCACAGGGACATTTATTTTTGCAACAGTTTAATTACATAAACCTAAAAATTATACAAGGTAATAGAGCTAACTAAAGATATTACGAACCTCAACTTAGTCGGGTTTAAGAATCTAAATTGAGCATTGCACTTTTCAATTATGTGTCTACTACCCGTTGACTGGTTAAGATCACTCAACTAATCCGAGTGCACCCAATCACGTATGAATGAAATGCATAATGATATTAATTGAAAACATGACTGACTGAGGCCTAAACATGAATAAAATAGATCTTATTGAATTAACATAATCATCCTAGCAAGTAGGATTTAAAATATCATTGTTGATGTCAAAAACAATAAACTCAAAGCAAATATAAATAAAATAGATAACAAGAGGAAAGAGTAAACTCTATTTAGTTCAACAGCCTTTCGGATCTATTCTGACTGATTCAGTTTAGCAACCTTTCGGATCTATTCTGACTAATTCAGTTCAGTAGCCTTTTCGATCTATTCTGATTGATGTGCTCCTCCGTTCTACTTGGTGCTTCTTTTGCTAATGAGTTCCTAAGGTGGCCAGCCAAAGAATGCCTTTGACAAAGCTTTTGTGGCTAAAGGATAGGAAGGAGATGGGCGACTATGCAAGGGGAAGGAAAAAGGGAAATGGAATGTGGAGAAAATGTTAATGAGAGAAGATAAATGAGATTTGAGGGATGAGAGATGAGGGATTAAGGGATCGGTGCATGGTATTTATAGGTGAAGTTAAAGGGTAGAGTTAGCTAAAAATAGATTCAAAATTCCTTCTTTTTCTACCACACATGGCCGACCATATTTCAAGGAGAAGGGGATGACTAAGTCTCCTCATTTTGAATTCGAACCAAGGCTATTAATAGCCATAGGGTGGACGGTTTCAACAGCAAAGTAGTTGGGTTGATTTCTGATTATTTTCCAATTGTAAGAACCTTCAATTAAATACCCCAAAGCTTGCTTTTGGGCTGCCATCTACTTGTGCCGAAATTGGGCTTTAGTTCCCCCTTGTTGGATAGTTTCTTAGTTCAATAATTTAGCAGACATGTCCATCTTTTAGCACCTATTTTACTGGGTCAAATTATCAACCTCATAACCTAAATTGCATGGTCTTGCCATCCACATGAATTAATTTGTGCATGTCCATGTTTCATTCACATTAATCACATTTTCAATGGTCCTCCTACATAGTGAAAAATTACATATTAATAAATTAACATGAAATAATATAAAATATGTACAAAAATCATGTAATTAAGCACAATTTCACATACTTTATAAATTCATGTCCAATATTACTAAATAAGTAAAATTAACTTATTTTAATAAAATTAATCAAGATAAACATAATTATTAAGTAAAAAGGTGATAAAAGTAACTAGAAAAACCCTATATAATTTCGAGTTTACAACATGCAAACGAACCTAGCTATCAGAACAATCATACCTAATAAGACATAGACTTTGACGGTAGAATATTCAGTAAAGAATTTCATAGAATTAAGGATCATATTTATAGACCTAAGAGTCTTGGAAATCTTAGGAAACCCTACTTGACTTAAGGAAGACGTTACGTTCACGTAAAGTATTCCTAGATACACTATATATTTATTTTCTAATTTGAGTATGACTGTATCTTTGACTGATGAACCCTGGTTCGCAACTTACCTAGCGAACCCTAGCTCGCCAAATAGACTGGCGAACTCTTACTAGAAAAAAGTCTAGTGAACCCCCCCTTACCACATCTTTTGGCATACACTGCCACCGGCGAACTTCTTGCTGGCGCTCTTTTTATGGCGAACCCCTAGCTCGCCTAATCTTGGCGAACACTCACTTGCAAGACCAAAACTTCCAAGCCAGATCTCGAGATGTTACAACAAATGTCTCAAGCTCCAGGAAAATAGGACCTGGAAGAACTAATGAAGGAGGTTCAAGAAGCTAAACAAATCAAAATGCTGCCCTAACCAAGCAAGGTCACGGATATGGAACATGAGCTTCATGTGCATTAAGGGTTCAACTTGCAGAAAATTCTAAGCATTCTCTATTGCTTCAGAAAGAGCTAGTAAGAAGCAAGTTTGAGTTTCTTAGAAAGAAACTTGGAGTTTGCAACAACGGGAGCAATGAGGAGTGTTGAAGATTTGCTTAAGCTACTATAACAAAATATCTAGCTAATTTTAGCAATTTCTGATTTGTTGCTGATTGTTAGAGATTTTTTAAGGATTATGAATTTTTTAGTAGCCTATTTTTAGTCAATGGTTGTTAAATTTTTTTTTTCCCTATAGTTTTCAGTTCAATAAAATATACACTTTCCATAGAAATTATTTCTACTTTTCTCTTATCTTTGTTGTTTTCTTTTCACAACAAGTTTTTCTTAAAAACTCCAACAAAAAGGGGAAAAGGAAAAAAAATCCGGTTTTGGTTTCTCGAGTTAGAGAGCTTGGGACATCGGATTGTCAATTTGAAAGGTCAGCCAGTGTCGTTTGAGGTGAAAAAGAACATAGCCTGGGCTCAAGGCGATAGGATGGTCGACGAGGAAGATCGGGGCCTATTTAGTCTAATGGTTTTGTGCCCTTTTTTGTAGATCTCGGGAAAAGTTTTCAACCAACTAATCCGAGAAAATGAAGAGGGAGGAGAGCACTACATGCCAGTGCCATTGTTTGGACTGGAAGAGGACGCTGAGGACGAAGCAATCACGGCCATGAATCTCTTGCTGGCTAAGGTTTCAAAAAACCAAAAAGGAACCTTGTTTTGCTTCGGATGAAGGCACATTAAAATAAAGTTAAAAATGATGCGTCAGCCCCATCAATGAGAATCGGTAAAAGGCGAAATTTGAAACCCAAACTTAGACAAGAAACCGGTCCAAGATTTTACAAAGAAGAATCCAAGCAAACCAGCGCCGACATTCAAGGAAGGGATAATCCCGATCATTAGATTGAGCTCGGGTGTGATAATGCAAAAGAGAGTCCTTAACAAGGCGCTCACCGTATGCTCTTTCCATTCGAGAACTCATTCCGACTCGGCGCCTTCGTCACTATTGAGAATCAGTAACTCTGATATGTCAGTACCCGTTTCTTTCAAAAAGACAATATTAAATTCCAAGATCAAATCCAAGAAGTACATAAAATTTCACAGTTGAAGTAATTATTTTTTTTGTATATAATATTACAGAAATTCAATTTTCGACAAGAAAATCGTAGGGTTAGAAACTCACTTGCTTTGTCCCTTTTGGTTGAAGATCAGTTGATCTTGATCTTATGCTACAACGAGAGAAACAGAGCAGAAGAATACCACCTCTAATAAAATTTTATGTTAAGAGAGAATTGGAATAGATAAATTTTACGACTCACTTGACCTGGTTTCTCTGACAGGTGATGTCCAGTTATCAAGGAAATTGCAAATTTTCTGCAATTGTGTTGTTAGTAAAATTTATTTATGAAAATTGTTTTTCAACCATTGACTATCATTATTATTAACAGTGTTTTCTATATTTTGAGTTGTTGATGAAACACTACTTTTATTTTTATTTTTATTTTACGTTAATGTAATATAAATATAACTGTATTGATTTACGGTATAATGAAATAAAGTCTAAAATATGTATGGACATGCATGTTTAAATAATTTTTTAATTATCTAATAGGTTTAAATATTTCTAATACTCTTTTGAAATTTGAAAATTACTTTTGAGATATTTAGCTCTTTTTAAAAACTCTGTTCAAAAATAAAAATATTCTAAAAATATGAAAAATTAATGTTATCTAAATAAGATAGGATTGGTTGGACCTAGATTCGATTGGGGTATGTGCCTAGTGAAAGGCAAAAACCGGGTTGACCAATGAACTGGTATGGACTAATCAAACCGCACTAAAAAAAATTAGTTGAACTGGCAATTAAAATGATTTTTAGTAATTTTTTTATTTTTAATTTTAATAAATTATTTGCTTTAAGCTGATCGGTTCGACCGTTCAGGGAACCAATTGTTCAAATTAACTCGAAATTAGTTTAACTGCCAATTCAACCAATCTTTTAGCTTGATTCCACTAATCTGTATCGGTTCTTGGGTCAACCAGTTTTTTACCTCTTATGGGACTAATACCCCAACTGGTACCCAGTTCAACCGATTCGACTAGTTGATTTCTGTTCGATTTAGATAATATTAAATTTTAATTTTTTTTTTATATATTTAAAACCATTTTTACCATAATGAGATGTAATTAAGTTATTTTTCATAAAACAATCATTGGGAATTCGTCACTAAACTCTTTTTAATACTGACACAAACAAAATGTCACTAAAACATTTCCCACAAAATTTTCTTGTGGTAATTCTTGGCCCAAAACATTAAATGACATAATCTTATGTTATCAAAATTGTCATATAAATTAAAAGATAAATAATAAAGAGTGGCAAAAACTATATTTGTCACGTTCAAACTATTTTTTGTGACAAAAATAATGTCACTTTTTTATATATTATAAACATGACAAATCAAACTGTCACAAATAAATATTATTAATAATAGTGGCACAAAGATAAAAAATTTCTTGAAAGCAAAAAAAGATTAATAATTCGTTACTAATAAAAAATCATGTTTGTGACGATAAATAATCATCACCAATTCAGTGGTAAATTTTGGTGCTAGACATTTAGTGACATAAACTTATGATGTTTCTTGAAATTGTCATATAAGATATACTATCAATTATTAAACGTGGTGACTATTTATATTCGTCATAGTTTTAGGATATTTTGTGACGTTATTTTAAGCATCACATTGAAATTTTATCACTAATTGATTGATTTGTTTTAGTGGTTGTTGGAAATAAGTGTGATAGTGTGAAAGTGCATGCCTAAAAATGTTTCTATCTAGGTAAGACTAGAGGTGTGCATGGGCCGGGCCGGGCCGGGTTAGGGCCAGGCCCAACTAAAAATTTAGGCCCGTTCATTGGGCTCGGGCCGGGCCGGGCCAAAAAATGGGCCTAAAATTTTACCCAAGCCCGGCCCATATAAAAATGCTAAAACCCGTGCCCAGCCCGACCCGTCCGTATTAATTTTTTATATTATTTATATAATTTTTAAATATATATAATACATCAAAAATATTAAAAAAAAATCAAAATAAATATTTTTCAACAAATTGAAAATAAATTTTAAAAAATATGTAGACTTAAATAACACTAAAATAGATGCAACTTAACAAGCAGATGCCTCTAAAATAATAACAAAATTAACAAATGTCTTTAAAATAATAACAAAATTAACAATAAAATAAGTTTTATATAATATCTAAACAATAACAACAAAATAATAGAAACATAATAGTAAAATGGTAGTAAAATAAGGAGAAAAATAATAAGAAAATAATATTAAAAAAACATTTTTTTTTCCTTTAATGAATTGGGCGGGCGGGCCCGCTAAAAATGCTTATTTCAGAGCTCGGCCCATTTTTAAACGGGCCTTATTTTTTTGTCCAAGCCCATTTTTGGGCCTATATTTTTGCTCAAACCCTCCCACATTTGGGCGGGCCTTGGTCGTAGGCGGGCCGCCCTACCATGCACACCTCTAGGTAAGACTTGGTACTTAAGTGTATCATGTACACTACCTCTCTTTCTTGGGAACCTACTTGGTGCTTTATTCATCAGCTATGATTACTATTCTAGTATCCAATTGTGACGACAAACTAAGCCATTATAACTCTACAGAAATCAAGAAAGGAGAAATGATAATCCTGTTAAGCCAAATGTCAATATTTTTGAATCAGATGATATAATTTTTATAGTCATTTCTCAAGTCAATATTATGACTAATATGAAAAATAGGTGATGGACAGTGGTGCCACTCGACACATTTATGGTAATTAAAATTACCTTTTGTGTCCTACTTCCAAGTGGAAGAAGGAGAAGAGGCTATCTATCTTAGAAACTCTTAAAACTGCACATGTGCTTTGAAAAGGCAAGGTTCTGTTCAAACTTACATCTAAAAAGACATTAGCCTAAGTGAGGTGTTCATATTCCTAATGTTTAAACTAGTTTGGCTTCCGTTGGATTAATAGGAAAAGTTGAAGTGAAAGTTTCCTTCGAATATGACAAGGTCATAATGACTAAAAATATACTTTGATGAGAAAAGACTTTTGTAACCATATATTATTTGTTGTTTTATTTAGAAATTATTAATGGTAATAGTAGTCTATTTGCCTGCCTGATTGAAATATCATGATCTATGTGGCATGTTAGTAGTGAAATTTGTGAATATATGTTGTCCTTTAACTTAAACAAAATTAGACATTGAAATACTTACTAAAATGTGTGATTGTTAATTCAAGTATACTTGAAAATTATTTGCATTTCATTTGTGTATGTTAGATTCCTTATATGAAAATTATAATACACCTTATGTTTTGAATATTATTGTTTCTAACTTAAAATGTATGAAAATGTGGGGGTGTCTAAAGATTATGTCTTTTAATCTTGAGAAAAGGAATATGAATTTTGATTGCATGTCGTTGACCATGCTAAACATAGTGTTGCATATATATATATATATATAATATTTCATGTTGCAAATAGTGACGTGTTTGATCGTAATATTATACTTGAGATAAAAATGTTGATTTTTTATGCATATTTTTCCTTTAAAAATTGATAATGTTTCTCATGCACCTATTTTACAAAATGATTGTGGACATGAGAATTTTAGAAAGTCTAAAACTGTAACACCCCAATCCTCGACGGTCGACTGAGGTGTTTCACATAAAGTAGACTTATACACAATTTCGATGAACAACAATTTCATTGGGGCATTATCTTAAGAAAGTTTTTAAAACACAAGTAACCAATTGGTATACACCATAATATAAACGCAATTGAATTTAAAATTTCAGCTGAAATATTTCCTTTGAAATACAATACTGGCAGTGACAATAACATATAAAACAATTTGGCGTATACAAGTAGAAATCACTTCACAAAATATAACTCATAAAAACTTTAACTAATCCCTCAAGGGATAACATTCTTTTAAAACTGTAATTAAATAAAAAAAAGTACTTAATTACATTCTCAACTCCCAAATAGAAGTACATGCCACCCCCAAAAGAACATATGCATGTTATAAAACTAACATAGGCGAAGCTTACTACAGAGGTCGCTTTTTCTGGCTGAGCCCTTTCAACAAGCCTACGATGAATTACCACCTGGAATGGGGAATGAAAGAGATGAGTAAGTTTAAAATAACATAGTGAGCTTTAGCAAGGAAAATTCAACCCTTATAGATGAAATACAAAAGCAAGAATGATACTACAACTGCAAACTCATGCACAAAGACTAATACATCGACATTACACGTCGAGACATTCAGGCGAACACTCTCATATGATTGGCGAATACCTAACCATGGTGGATAACATCTCCTGGTGAATTCAAAAATCGGGCGTATACTTTCTTTGTAACAGCCCGTTTTCAGTAAAATCGAAATAGTGGTTTCGGGACCACAAATCCGATTCTGGAAAGAAAATTTATTTTAATATTACTTTATGATCTATAGTATGATAATAATGTCATATAAAAATTGCGTAAAGAAATTTTACCGATTACATTTTTAATTTGATAAAGGACCAAATTGCACAAAGTACAAAAGTTGAGTTCTAATAGCTAAAGGGATTAAATAGCTATGGAATTCAAAATTTGAGGTCCTTATATGGAAAATAGACCATTAAAAAAATACTTAGTTGATAAGGATGATGAATCATCCATGGAAAATAAAATAAAGAAAATGACAAAATTGAAAAGATGAAAAATAAAGATGATAAATAATAAAATAAAGAAAATATCATCATTTTATCATCATCTTTCCCAAATAAATATGGAAACCCTAGCCATGGAGAATGGAAGAAAGAGAAAACTTATTTGGCCAAATTAGGTAAGTATTCAGGTCCCGTTTTTAGTAATTTTTATATTTTTGAGATCGGGATAACCTAATCTAGCTATTTTGGGGATTAATTTGAAAAGTTATCAAAGTATAGAAATTTTTCCATGGATGAATATGCTGAAATTTTGAAATTTATGGTAGAAAATGAAAGGTTGTTAGTAGATAAACAACTTTTGTAAAGTGAATTTTGATGAAAATGTGAATTAGGGACTGAATTGTAAAGTTGTAAAATTTATGAAAAAATTATGAATTTTGTGAAATACAAGGACTATAAATGTTACTTGTAAAATTTGGCTAGGCTTGGAATAAGGATTAAATTGCATGAATTTCATTTTCCGAGCCTAGGAACGAAATCGTCATTAATTATAAGTTTAGGGGCAAAACGATAATTTTGTCTAAATTGTGAATTGGACTGAATTGAGTATGAATTGTATTAAATTGATGTTAAATTTACTCGTATAGATCCGGATAGACCAAATTTGGAGTTAGAACGAGGAAAAGAGAAAAAAACGTCAGATTAGTAGATTTTACATACACGAACATTTGTCGAGGTAAGTTTGTGTAACTAAATTATGTATAATTGTATACTTGAATTGAATTTTATGCATGTGAATTGTATAAATATTATATATATATGAAATTGAAAACATATCCGACAAAACCCGATAAATGATAATGCCCGAAAAATGTCAAGTCCCGTTTGAATAAATGAAATTCGATGGATTACTGGATTTCCTGTAATGGTTGTAATCTTGCATATGTTGCAGACATACTATAGCTCGGACGAGCATTCTGTTATTAGCACTCTCGAGTTTCCTGTTATATAATTCAATGAGCATCCTGATCGGTAGTAATCTTGCATGTGTTGCGACTACGGCAGCTCTTTGTGAGCGTTCTGTTATGCGATCGGTTGTGATCCTGCATATGTTGCGGACACAAACGCAGCTCTTTATGAGCGTCCTGATATGGCTCGCCTGAACTCCCTGATATATGGCTATCCGGAGCTCCTATCACATGGCTCTTTGTGAGCATTCCTGATAGGCTCTTCGTGAGCTTCCTGATCAAAAGTTCTTTGTGGACTTCCCATTTTAAACTCTTATGAGTTTCCTGATTTAGCCCGGATAAGCTTCCTGTTACATGGATCATATGAGCATTCCTGATATAATGCTCGAGAGAGTACTTCCTGATTATGTACTCTAATGAGTACCCCTGATTATGAATTGACGAATTTTTTATTTGTACACTTCGAGTGTACTACCTGCGTATCCGTTGATATTTCAAATAAATTCAACGGGAAAAATTTTGACATGAGAAAATATGAAAACGAGATGAATTATTATGAAAATGTACTTGAAATACAGGGATATGAATTGTATATGTTATTTGAATTCATGATGTGAAAAAAAATATATGCATATGGGAATTTGGTTATTATTGAGCCCATACATGTTTCTTGATGTTTATATGGGATAGTATGACTTAGAAACGAATTATTACCTGTATGTACGTGATGTACATGGAAAAGACATTACTTGATATAATGATGTATGAATTGGTTATTACATGAATGTGGATCATGCTTGGTGACTTTGTTCATCCATGATTAAAGACTATTACATGTGATTACTTGGCTAACATGATGAGGATATGCGTTTAGGGCTTGTAACTAAATTGGTTGATAGTGCCTTGCATGTTTATTTTGAATATAAATATATGGTAAGTTGTTTACCATGTTATACGAACTTACTAGGCATTTCATGCTTACTCTGTTTTACTTTCCCGCGTCTTATAGTAATTCGGAAGCTCGTTGGATTGGAAGTGATACGCACTCGGCTCGTTGAAGATATGAGTCGTAATATGTGCCCGATCGTAAATTGGAGTAAGCTAGGCTTTCAAGAAAAATGGTTTAAGAAGGAAAGGGAATTAGGCTCAAAATGGTTCGTTGGTGTAGGGATGGGTAGGAAAAGATGAATTAGAATAATGAACTAAGGGTTCAAGCCAAACTAACACAATAGGATGTGTTAACCCGAGTCTTAAGTGAACACTTAGGTTGGAATGGGGTTCGGTGGAAGGCTAAGGTAGATAGATGAAGACCTCGACCCGCTATCAATAAGTGATAGGAACCTTGGTATAGTTGAACGCCACACTTTGGGGTTACAAAGTGATAAGTTCAGGTAGACAAAGACAAGGATGACGCCACAAGGGATACTTGATAAGTCAACAAATCTTTGGAGAAAATTTAGAGTTGAAAACAACCTCACAAAATAACAAAGTTATAAAAATGTTCATTTGCCTCAAAATATGAATTACGTAGCCTATTTATAGGCTGAACAAGGTTAGCCGAATGGCCATTACTTAACACACAAGTTCAGCTTTTAATTTCATATTTTAATGTGTTGATTGTTCTTGAATTTTTCTAGAAATTCTTCATGTGCTTGGGAATGCCGAAAGCCCTTTTAGATACCTTGAAATTCGGCTGAATTGAATGGAGGAGTTTGAAGGCTGATGGTGCATGAAGATTTCGGCCTTGGAGCTTGGAAAAGCTTTTATCGATACTCCTTGGATAGCTGAACAGCTGCTTTGAAAAGTGAAACGTCAGTTCTTAAACAACTTGTTGTTTGGCCGAATGCAAGCAACCAGCTGGTAGTGCTTCGTTGAGCTGAACGGTCATGGGGGAGTATTGGAAAACTCCAAACGTCAGCCCTCCTTTTCAGCTGATTGCTTAATGAAGAAAAGATGCCCTTTACTTTGCTCAAGGCGTCACCTAGAATAGAGGAAAAGGGCTTGTCCATTTATATCCACGAAAAGTCATGTGGAAAAAGAGAAACTAGCAGCACATTAAATGGCGTCCCATGCATGCTAAACAACTCTTTAAATCCATTCCATGCTTGCCCCAACATCTCATTAATTCGGCCAGCAAACATGCAGCAAAATTCGGCTGGATAAAGAGTAGCAACATGAATTAAATTCGGCACATTAAACCTGCAGCAATGTTGAGACAAACACATTAATAACATGTCTACACTAAGACAACCATTAAATTTGGCCTAGACAAATAAATAGCAGCAGCTAATTAATTTGTCCTAAAATTGACATATTAAATTCATGTAATTAAACTAGACACAATTAATTTATGTCCTAACTTAAGACATATTAATAACATGCATTGATATAGAACATATTTAATACTTTAAAAATTAAAATGTCCAGATTTATTTAATTAAATGACTTGAGCTGATTTTAACTAACAAAACTAAATTAAACTTATTCAAAGTAAATGCAATCAGCTCATTGAGCTAGCAAGGTGCCGATTTGAGCTGAACTAAGCTAACAGGAGCTCAAGTAGTCCTCCCGATGGCAGCTCCATAGGTTCGGCATCTAGTTTCTTGGGCGGGCTCACATCAGGAAGCATTGGCGGAGATTATTCACACTATCCATTGGCCCATCTTGGTATATATAGTAAATTAATTATATTTATAATGGCATGTATAGGTTAACTAGCCAATGCTAGCATGTAAATGTTTGGGTTATGACTAGCCATTGGAATGACTTGTGATAAACATGTTTTGATATGAATAGATAAGGCTATAACATTTTTAATGTGTATTTAAATAGTTTATTGATAGGAATCATATTTGTAACACCCCAAACCCGACCTAGACGTTATGGCCGAATCTTGCGGTGTCACATTGAAGTGTTTAGCGTAAAAACATGTTGTCGTTGAAATCCTCAAAATCAATTAATCATTTTGTTATTCAACGGTGATTCCAAAATGGGTTGTTCATTTCCAAAGCATGCATCATTAAAAACTAATCACTTTTAAAACGTTACTAATTTTCAAAATCTCATTTATTGCGGAAGTTTTTTTAGGAAATGTTGCGTAAAGCGTGGTGTCTTTGAAAATGATTACCTTTTGAAAACCCGTCTTTTCTACAACTAGCAGTTTATATCAAACTAAATAAATAAAAAACCCCAATTTAAAGTTTATAACTTTAAAGAGGCCTTATTACATAAAAATACCCAAATTCAATTACTTATAAATCGAAAGCTAAAAATGAAAGCTGATGCGGTTGTGTGGCCATCATCGAATCCCTCGTAGCACCGACCCACCTACGACTGGGGATTTCCTTTACAGTTAAACAGAGGGGTGAGTTTACGAAAACTCAGTGTGTAATCCCCTAACAAGCAAACAGTCAATTAAACAGTAGATAAATGCAGTTTGGGCCTGAGCCCGTTACAATAATAGTCCAGTTCAGTATGGGCCTAAGCTCTTTCCGGTAACAGTAAATGATTGGGCTTGAGCCCAGCACAATGCCAGTAATCAGTAGGGCCTTTGCCCAATTTCAATATTAGTATCAGTGGGGCCTTGGCCCATAACAGTAACAGATATCAGTCATGCAGTGAACAGTATGTAATATCATTAATGGATGCAGTAATAGTACGGTATCATTAATCAGTGCAGATATACAGTTAGAAGTCCTACCCAATCCAGCCTCCACAGACCACTCCGTCCCTCCAAACACACCATGTGGGGATAAAATTGACCCACCCAGCCAGACACACCAAGATTAGCACCGGTTGCGGCACTAAGCAGTATCGCAGTAAAGCTGCCAGTGAAATAAATGGCATATAGCCATCAGTAGGTCCACAGTCGTCTTGGGCGACCCGTGCGACCTTATCAGCGTAGTACACTTCCTCCAAATATAACAACCCATCCCCACGCAATATGTCGTGACATAATATCATACGTGTATGCAAAATGTCATGCTCAATCATAGTCATACATATCATGGAGCAAATCAGTCATACTTAACATAAGGCCATAACAATCATTTCATCTCGTAGGGGTATAACAGTCATTTTACCCTATGGGGGTATTTCAGTCATTTTATCCTATGGGGGTATTTCGGTCATTTTACCCTATGGGGGTATTTTGGTCATTTTACCCTATGGGGGTATTTCGGTCATTTTACCCTATGGGTGTATTTCGATCATTTTACCATATGGGGGTATTTCGGTCATTTTATCCTATGAGGGTATTTCGGTGCAGATATCGACCTCTCGGAAGGTCCGCAGTCGGCTCGAGCGACTCCGGTAACCTAAATGGTCTTAACAGTGTAAATGGGCCCAAGGCCCATTACTCGGCCCAAGTGGGCCCACACACTTGTGCGGCCCGTTCAGCCCAGATTTCGCCACGGCTATGAGACCTACATAGCCCAGTCCAGTATTTACCACAAATCGTGGATTTCATTTGTGTGAGGCCCACGAGCCCATTAGGCCTACACGGCCCATTTCGGCCCAAGTGGCCCAATACGGCCTAAGCCCATGAAAATGCTCATAGAGGCCTCTACAGTCTATTGCCCACGATTTGTGGGTTTGGCTTACCACACGAGCGATCGCACGCTCGTGTGGTCTCAAACGCCGTATTTTCAGCTTTTCGACTTTTCGGCTTTTATCGTTCTACAGTCTAAACAGTGTGAATACACACCTGTTTGCGCAACGAACAGATTACCCCACACGCGATCAACCTACAATCATCCCAAAATATTCAATCTTTCATCCTTTCATGATCATTAACACTAAAACCCCAAACCGATATCACCACCTACCTTGACCAAAAGTTATGCGACTAATACACTTAGATCGCTGGTTGAAAACGATCGCACCCTTCTTCTCGATTTACTGCGCATATAACGGATTTCATTAGCAATAATCGTTTAATACAAGGCTTAAATTGATACCCATAGTCCAAAGAATTGGAGTTAGAGCAGATTGGGTATTCGGCCAATACTACAAAACAAACCTACTTACCCCACAAGATTGACCAAAGAAGTATTCGAAGAAGAAAGCAGAGATGTGCAGAGAAGCAAGGCAGTCGATGCTCCACCGATTGTCAGAGACTATCATCCAAATGGTTTCGAAATAACAAGACAAGATTTATGATGTTCAGTCAATATTGAAAAAGCAGAGAAACAAAAGAGAGGGGAAAAGAGAAGATGTAGTGTTTGGCTTACCAAAGTGTTATGAACAGAAGAAGAAATCGCCACCCACTACCAAAATCGATTAGCACAGCAGGGAAAGAAAAAGAGAGAGTTGGCCACTCAGTCAAAGAGGACAAGAGAAATGTTGAGAAGAAAAATAAGAAAGGTTCGGCTATTTCTTTAAGAAAAGAAAAAGAGAGGCGAAAGCAGCAATGATCCAAAGATAGTATATTCGGCCAAAGTGATTTACGATGCCAAGACACAAAAACCAATTTGGCCAGGGAGAAACAAAAAAAAAAAGAAAAATGCCAAAAGAAAGAAAACCGAACAAGGACTATACCAAAAGAAGTCTCTACTGAATTTCTAAGTAGCTAGACACCAAATTCGGCACTACTTTCCCCACAAGCAAACTCCTTGATTTTCTCCTCGTATCTCTCCCCTTATCCCTCCTTGAATTACTCGACCGATTTCTCCTCAATTCCCTCAACAACTCCATTCAACTTCTATTCAAACTCCCCTTAGCTGTGTTTTAGTCCAACTCCACTACCTACACAGCTCAGGCAGCAAAATAAATACTCCATTGTGCAACCCAGGACTTGAACCTCAGACCTCACAGTTACACAACACGCCACCTTGCCACTAGACCACAAGCTCTTTTTGTGTCATAAAACCAGCACTATTATTGATAAGGCCTATATGCCAGTGTCCAGATTCATTTAAGAGCAAAATTAAAAATTCTGCAAAAGCCAAGACTTGAACCCAGGCTTCTCAAACACTCCCATACACACCTAAATCACTTAGCCATTAAAGCGATTTGTGTCACTTTCTTGCACAACTAAATATTTATGTGCAGTCTCCTAACTGTTCCCTTGTTCAAAACCTATTTCTTCTAGGCCCAAAATTCGGGGCGTTACAATATTGACATAATGATGATTAAATTTTAGCATATTTGATAAAATGTCATTTGAGGTGCTTAAGAGCACATTGATTGTATGTGAAATTATGTCATGTATAAGACATGATTTGGACTTGTTTTAAATGTTTGGATATGATTTATGAATGTGTTTAAGTGTTGGTGTAGGTGGAAGACAAGTTGGGTGAGAAATATGGCTTGGAAAATAGCCTATTTTCGTCCACACGGGCAGAGACACGGGCGTGTGTCTTAACCGTGTGTGACACACGGCCTAGAACATGGGAAAATGATCTAGCCGTGTGTCCCCTGCATCTTTAAAATGTCAAAACAAAATGCTCAGAATTGATCACACGACTTGACACACGGGCGTGTGGAATGCCCGTGTGACCCCTACACCTACACACGGTCTAGCACACGGGCATGTGACCTGACCGTGTGACCCAAGTCAGAGAGTTACACGGCCTGAGACACAGGCGTGTCCCTGGCCGTATGAACCACACGGCTTGACCACACGGGTGTGTGACCTTTACACCTAGGAAAAATTTTGAGATTTTGCGAAAAATTCTCTGAGCACCCGGTTTAGTCTCGATATGATTCTAATGCATGATTTGGGCTTCGAGGGCATATATAAGGGACTATATGATGTAATTTAATTGAAATTAAATATGAATACCAAAGAATTATGAAATGTCTATTATTTGTTCTGTAAACTCTGGTAATGCTCCGTAACCCTATTTCAATGACGAATTTAGGTTCGGGGTGTTACATTTATTGGTATCAGAGCTATGGTTTAGTCAGTTCTCGGACCGAACGTAGCATATGTGAAGTTTAGAAATACATGTCATTATATAACCTGTGATAGTATGATTTCTCTCGACTCTAATGAGAATTGTTTTACTAATAGACAAAGATGCTTTCCGACCGAGCTAATTCCGATAATGTTGAAGGTGATACTCAAGAATCTAAGTAAAAATGTTGCTTATGATGAGTACAGATTCATAAAGGTATGAAATAAATGTTTTATAATGAACATGTTGATGATAAATGTTATGTTATACGTGTGTATGTATGAAAGTTAAATTTTGAGGCTTTACGACCTCCACACCCTCACCAGTACAGTTTTAAATAATGAAATTCACAAGTTTTATATTGATTCAGTTCACAAGTGTGAAATTGAAAAGTTCAGTGGCTGAATGGTTAATAATGCGGTCAGAGCTGAGAATGAGTTAGTAAGTAAAGATGGTTTTTAAAAGAGACATCAGATGATTCTGAAGATTTATTTAGGATACGCAATGTCACTGTTAAGGAAGAATTCATTCATGAATAATTAACTTATTCAGGTATGGTATTTACAGAATGAATTAACCAGAAATTTATCCTGAATTGGTTCCTTTAGTGAACTGAATAATGTGAGATTATTAATGACTTTAGTAGTCAGTGGCATAGTGATGAAGTTGCAAAAATATCTGAATACAACTGTTATAATTGGGTATATTACAGCGATCTCTTCTGGGTATTTCGTATGTTCTGTTATTCTCAGAGAATACATATGTAACTGTTCATGTTTAGATGAAATATTTATCATATAAAAAGGCTGGCCAATTATAATACTAGATGGAAATTATTGTAAGTTCGATTGATTCATGAGCGGTATTGCTCTATCTTTCTTTAGTTTTCTAATCAATTATGTTTGAGAGAAGACTTAATGATAAGATTTATATGATACTATTTTCCACTTCTACTGGTTAAAGCTCTGAATTGCAAATATGTAATTTACACTATCTCTATCACGATTGTTTTTAGTGCGTATGAGCAATATTCTTCTTCTGGATTTTCTCTGGGAAATTATCTATCTCTT
The DNA here is from genome assembly GCA_025698515.1 of Gossypium sturtianum. Classification (NCBI taxonomy): domain Eukaryota; kingdom Viridiplantae; phylum Streptophyta; class Magnoliopsida; order Malvales; family Malvaceae; genus Gossypium; species Gossypium sturtianum. Next base: position 68,211,195 of record CM046947.1, on the reverse strand, counting down.
TATCATTCAATATAGGTTGTATTTTCAGAAATTCCGTATAACTTCACATTATGGGAATTCAGTGATATGGATATCAGATTATTGAAATTATATTATGACACTGGTTATTATTGTGATTACTTTTGGTTTTCCCTTTTCAATTTTGGAGTATTCTATTGATGTTGAGGTATTGTTCCACCTATACTGTTGAAATGTTGGTCCTATTATAGCACTATGATTTTTAATCTATCTGACGATTATGGCATCAGAATAATTCAAAGCTTCGATGTTAATAATTGAAATAGCTACAGCAATGACATGATTACTACAGAAAGATGAAAGATTTGAGTGGACCGATAAATGTCATTAAAGTTTGGATTAGTTGAAAGCCCTGTTGATCGAAACATCAGTTCTAGATCAGCCTGAATCGGGTAAGGAAATTGTGATTTATAGTGATGCATCATTGAATGAGTTAGATTGTGTTTTGATGTAGTGAAGCAAAGTAATAGCTTATGTTTCCAGACAGTTAAGACCACATGAAAAGAATTACCCGATATATGAACTAGAATTTGCAACTATTGTATTTGTACTGAATACTGGTGACATTATCTGCTTGGTGAAAAATACCATATATTTACTGATCATAAAAGTTTAAATTATCTGAAGTTGTAAAAAGATTTGAAACTGAGACAGTGTAGATGGCTTGAACTGTTGAAAGATTATGATTTAGTAATTGACTATCATCTGGGAAAAGCAAAGGTAGTTGTGGATACTTTAAACAGAAAGTCTTTGTTTGCCTTATGAATAGTGAATATCCAATTATCATTGTCTGATAAAAGTTCAATTTTAGCTGAGCTTAAAGCTAAATCTATGTTTCTACAATAAATCTGTGAAGCTCAGAAAAGTGATAACGAGTTGCAAGTTAAACGGATACAAAGTGAGTCAATTTCTAATTTAGAATTTTAGAATGGATCTGGTAATTGTCTGTTATTCAGAGGAAGAGCCTGTGTATTAAAGGATTCAGAGCTTGTACAGAAAATTTTATACAAGTGCTCATAGTGGTATTATGTCTGTTCATCCGGGAAATAATAAAATGCATAATGATTTGAAAAAGATGTACTGATGGTCCGGAATGAAATGTGATATTTCTGAATTTGTATTTAAATGTTTGATATGTCAGCAAGTTAAAGCTGAACATTAGGTACTGATACCTTCAGGACTATTACAGCCAGTGATGATACTGGAATAGAAATAGGATAAAAATTTCTATGGATTTTGTATTGGAATTACCCCTGTCCCTGAAAAAGGAAAGATGCTATTTGAGTGATCGTCGATCGTTTGACGAAGTCTGCATATTTTATCCTGGTATGAATGAATTTCTTTCTTAATAGATTGTCTAAATTATATGTTTCTGAGATTGTCAGATTACATGGTATGCAAATTTCTATTATTACTGATTGAGATCCACGATTCACATTCCGATTCTGGAACAAGTTACAAGAAGTTCTGGGTACGCGGTTACATTTTGGTACCGCATTTCATTCTTAGAAGGATGGTCAATCTGAATGTGTGATTTGGATTCTTAAAGATATGTTTCGATGCTGTATTTTAAAATTTGAAGGCAATTGGAAAAGAAATAATTGTCGTCAGCCGAATTTGCATATAATAACAATTTCCAGTTAAATATTAAAATGACACTGTACGAAGTTCTATATGGTCATAAATGTAAAACTCCATACTAATGGACTGATTTTAGTAAGAGAAAGAATACATGGAGTTGATTTGATCCAGGAAACTAAAGAAAAAGTGAAGGTGATCTGAGATAGTTTTAAGCCAGTTTTTGATTGTCAGAAATCCTATGTGGATTTTAAATGGGAAGAAATAAAATTTCAATTTGGCGGCAAGGTATTCTTGAAAGTTTCGCCTGAGAAGAAAATTCTCCGGTTTGGCTGTAAAGGCAAATTAAGTCCGCGGCTTATCAGGACATATGAGATCATTGAGAAGAATCGTATTTCCTATGTATTGATTGGCATTGTTGCCAGAGCTGGACAGAATTCACAATGTTATTCATGTGTATATACTACGATGGTATCGATTATAACCGTCACATTATATTTCTCTGATAGATATTGAAATTCAGCTTGACAATTATAGTGAGAGACTGATTGAAATTCTGGCATGTGAAGTGAAGAAATATCCAGACTTCTTTACTGGTACAATTTTCTAGGACGAAAAATTTTAAGGGGGGAGAGTTGTAACAACCCGTTTTCAGTAAAATCGAAACAGTGGTTTTGGGATCATAAATCCAATTCCGGAAAGGAAATTTATTTTAATATTATTTTATGATCTACAGTATGATAATAATGTCATATAAAAATTTTGTAAAGAAATTTTACCAATTACATGTTTAATTTGATAAAGGACCAAATTGCATAAAGTGCAAAAGTTGAGTTCTAATAGCTAAAGGGATTAAATAGCTATGGAATTCAAAATTTTAGGTCCTTATATGGCAAATAGACCATTAAAAAAAATACTTAGTTGATAAGGATGATGAATCATCCATGGAAAATAAAATAAAGGAAAGGACAAAATTCGAAAGATGAAAAATAAAGATGATAAATAATAAAATAAAGAAAATATTTTCATTTTATCATCATCTTTCCCAAATAAATATGGAAACCCTAGCCATGGAGAATGGAAGAAATAGAAAACTTATTTGGCCAAATTAGGTAAGTATTCAAGTCTCGGTTTTAGTAATTTTTATATTTTTGAGATCGCTATAACCTAATCTAGCTATTTTGGGGATTAATTTGAAAAGTTATCAAAGTATAGAAATTTTTCCATGGATGAATATGCTGAAATTTTGAAATTTATGGTAGAAAATGAAAGGTTGTTGATAGATAAACAACTTTTGTTAAGTGAATTTTGATGAAAATATGAATTAGGGACTAAATTGTAAAGTTGTAAAATTTATGAAAAAATTCCGAATTTTGTGAAATACATGGACTGTAAATGTTACTTGAAAAATTTGGCTGGGCTTGGAATAAGGATTAAATTGCATGAATTTCATTTTCCGAGCCTAGGGACAAAATCGCCATTAATTAAAAGTTTAGGGGCAAAACGGTAATTTTACCTAAAATGTGAATTGGACTGAATTGAGTATGAATTGTATTAAATTGATGTTAAATTTACTCGTATAGATCCAGATAGACCAAATTTGGAGTTAGAACGAGGAAAAGAGAAAAAAAGTCAGATTAGTAGATTTTACATACACGAACATTTGTCGAGGTAAGTTTGTGTAACTAAATTATGTATAATTGTATACTTAAATTGAATGTTGTGCATGTGAATTGTATAAATATTATATATATATGAAATTGAAAACATATCCGACAAAACCCGATAAATGATAATGCCTGAAAAATGTCAAGTCCCGTTTGAATAAATGAAATTCGAAGGATTACTGGATTTCCTGTAATGGTTGTAGACATACTATAGCTCGAACGAGCATTCTGTTATTAGCACTCTTGAGTTTCCTGTTATGTAGTTCAGCGAGCATCCTGATCGGTAGTAATCTTGCATGTGTTGCGACTATGGCAGCTCTTTGTGAGCGTCCTGTTATGCGATCGATTGTGATCCTGCATTTGTTGCGGACAAAAACGCAGCTCATTATGAGTGTCCTGATTTGGCTCACCTGAACTCCCTGATATATGGCTATCCGGAGCTCCTATTACATGGCTCTTTGTGAGCATTCCTGATTGATTCTTCGTGAGCTTCCTGATCAAAAGTTCTTTGTGGACTTCCCATTTTAAACTCTTATGAGTTTCTTGATTTAGCCCGGATAAGCTTCCTGTTACATGGATCATATGAGCATTTCTGATATAAGGCTCGAGAGAGTACTTCCTGATTATGTACTCTAATGAGTACCCCTGATTATGAATTGACGAATTTTTTATTTGTACACTTCGAGTGTACTACTTGCGTATCCGTCAATATTTCAAATAAATTTAACGGGCAAAATTCTGACATGAGAAAATATGAACACGAGATGAATTATTATGAAAACGTACTTGAAATACAGGGATATGAATTTATATGTTATTTGAATTCATGATGTGAAAAAAAAATGCATATGGGAATTTGGTTATTATTGAGCCCATACATGTTTCTTGATGTTTATATGGGATAGTATGACTTAGAAACGAATTATTACCTGTATGTACGTGATGTACATGGAAATTACATTACTTGATATAATGATGTATGAATTGGTTATTACATGAATGTGGATCATGCTTGATGACTTTGTTCATCCATGATTAAAGACTATTACATGTGATTACTTGGCTAACATGATGAGGATATGCGTTTAGGTCTTGTAACCAAATTGGTTGATAGTGCCTTGCATGTTTATTTTGAATATAAATATATGGTAGGTTGTTTACCATGTTATATGAACTTACTAAGAATTTCATGCTTACTCCGTTTTACTTTCCCGTGTCTTACAGTAATTCAGAAGCTCGTTGGATTGGAAGCATTCATGGAGATTATTCACACTATCCATTGGCTCATCTTGGTATATATGGTAAATTAATTATAGTTATAATGGCATGTATAGGTTAACTAGCCAATGTTGGCATGTAAATGTTTGGGTTATGACTAGCCATTGGAATAGCTTGTGATAAACATGTTTTGATATGAATAAATAAGGCTATAACATTTTAATGTGTATTTAAATGGTTGATTGATAGGAATCATATTGACATAATGATGATTAAATTTTAGCATATTTGATAAAATGTCATTTGAGGTGCTTAAGAGCACATTGATTGTATGTGAAATTATGTCATGTATAAGACATGATTTGGACTTGTTTTAAATGTTTGGATATGATTTGTGAATGTGTTTAAGTGTTGGTGAGGTGGAAGACAAGTTGGGTGAGAAATGTGGCTTGGAAAATAGCCTATTTTCGTCCACACGGGCAGAGACACAGGCGTGTGTCTTAACCGTGTGTGACACACGGCCTAGAACATGGGCGTGTGATCTGGTAGTGTGTCCCTTACATCTAAAAAATGTCAAAACAAAATGCTCAGAATTGATCACACGGCTTGACATATGGGCGTGTGGATTGGCCGTGTGACCCCTGCACCTACACACGGTCTAGCACACGGGCGTGTGACCTGATTGTGTGATCCAAGTTAGAGAGTTACACGGCTTGAGACACGGGCGTGTCCCTGGCCGTGTCACACGGCCTGACAACACGGGCCTGTGACCTTTGCACCTAAGAAAAATTTTGAGATTTTGCGAAAACTTCTCTGAGCACTCGGTTTAGTCCCGATATGATTCTAATGCATGATTTGGGCCTCGAGGGCAAATATAAGGGACTATATGATGTAATTTTATTGAAATTAAATATGAATACCAAAGAATTATGAAATGTCTGTTATTTGTTCTGTAAACTCTGGTAATGCTCCGTAACCCTGTTCCAGTGACGGATTCGGGTTAGGGGTGTTACATTCTTCCTTACAGCCTTACCTTAACAGAGCTGACACTTTTCCCTCGGAATACAAATTCTATCAACACTACCCTTACATCTCAAGCACATCATCAGATTTACTCTTACCTTAGTTCTAAGCTCACATTCACTATGGCAGATATTAATGCGCCAACTACAACATTTAACCATTATGCTACAAGCTCAACACAACAAAAAGGAACAAAAAAATGATTTACCACTTAGAATTCAATCTTATCAAATGTTCGTATTAACCAAATATGCGTATCATGCCACAAATCCATAATCATATTTTCTTATTCTTGTGTTGTCCTTCCTTGGGTAAAACCTCGAATCCCAATTACATATCAGAACAGATATCACATTTCTTATCATTTTGAACACATGTGTGTTTCCATGAGTTCAGGGCTCTTTTCCAAGTTTAACAACTAACATGTCCTACCTATGACAACACCCCTACCAGAATCCCAACACTCACGCCAACTGGTTAGTAACTAACATACCCTACCAATAGCCCACCATGTAACACCCCTAACTCGTATCCGTCGCTGGACTAGGGTTAAAGGTGTTACCGGACAGATCAGAAACATTTACAGAAATGTCATACAATTGCATATCAACCTCAAACATAATGTCCCCTTAGTAGGTCATCGGGACCTAAAACATGCTTATAAACCGGGTCGGGACTAAACCAGAACACATACAAAATTTCACGGAAATTTAAAACTTTTCTAAGTTTCAGGGGTTACACGCATGTGTAGGCAGGCCGTGTGCCTCCCACGGCTGCTGGACACACCCGTGTGTCCTCCTCGTGGTCAAATCTGACTTTACATCCACGGCCACCAAGCACGCCCGTGTACCTTGGCCGTGGTCGAATCTGTTTTGGCTCCACGGTTACCAAGCACCCCCGTGTGCTAAGGCTGTGCACTCATAGGCCATATACTAACTTTTTCACACAGCTACTAGACACACCCGTGTATCTTGGCCGTGTGCTCTTAGGCTAGCTACTGACTTAGCCCCACGGTCACTAGGCACACCCGTGTGCCACAACTGTGTGGCAAAATAGGCCATTTGCAAGGCCAAAATGCCACCCACATAGGTCTTACCTACAAGAAAAATCATCAAGACATCTCATGCCTATTTGGCAACCAATAACATACCAAAATAACCATCCAAATTACAAGACTAAAACTCATCTCATCACAAGCATAATTCATTCATTTGCTTAATCAAAACGTGACCATTTCATGTATCAAGTAACCATGCCAAAAACATACTTCACATATCACATTCATTCAAGCAAATTCTCATCTCATAACTAGCCAAATCACATGGCTAAGTTCATATAACAAACTTATATCAAATACTAGCCTATACATGCCATATCTAGCTATATACATTTCCAAAGTGTACCAAAATGAGTTTAGTAGTGTGATGACAATCCTTGACGGTCCTTGTAACATCCCGAAATTGGGCCTAGGAGAATTGGGCCCAATGGGCCTTAGGCGTAGGAGCGTTTAAAATTTTTGGGAATAAGAGAACGACTTTAGTGCAAGTTGGATCTAGTAGGTGAGGGATTTTGGAAGGTTAGGGGGCTTCTATGAAGTCCCGGGTTCAAACTTTGGCTTTAGGGAAATTTTGGTTTTAGGTGAATAAAACCCTGGGAGTTAGTAGGTAGGTTCTAAGAATAAAATGTGGAAAAAATGACACAAGTGGAGTGTGTGGTGTAGTGGCAAAGTGACGCCACATAAGAGACAAGGGGGTGACACCACAAGGAAGGAAGGAGGTCCAAGGTTCAAGGTGTGGAACTTGCATTTCTTTTAGATTATTTTATTAAATGGATTTAGACCTTGGCCATAGACTTATTTTTAGTTGGGCATGTTTTAAGACACAAGAGGAGCTTGTGGCCTAGTGGCACAGGTGGCGTTACAGCTGGCAAGAGGTCTGAGGTTCAAGTCTCGGGATCAGTAAGGGAGTATTTATTTTGCGAATTGGACGGCAAGAGTTTGAGTTGGATTTAAACTCTACTGACGAAGGAATCCCACATCGAAAAGATACAAAGAAGGAAGGTGAGAAGCTAGCTATATATAGAGCATTTTATGATAGGAGGAAGGATACCTTGGAGGGCGTTTGGGCACAGGAGTGGTCGGAGCGCGGATTAGCACCAGATTCCTATCAGGTGTGTAACTCTCTCTACTCTAGTTGTAGAGCGACAAATGTCGAAGTGCCGATCACGGCAATAGTAGCCACACGAGCGTGCGAACGCACGTGTGGGGCTTCGACGCGATAGTTGAGGCCATCAGTAGTATTCTTGTGGGTTGAGGCTGCTTGGGCCACGATGGGCCGAAGTGGGCCCAATGGGCCCGTGGGCCCAATTGAATAAAATGTATGATGGTGTAGTATATAGTGAACTAGACTAGGTGAATCTCATATACGTGGCTAGATTTGTGTTAGGTGGGCCACACGAGCGTGTGGGCCCGAATGGGTCGAAATTGGGTTTTAGGCCCAATAGTTCGGTACGACCGGAAATGGTAGTTGAGTCACTCGAGGTGACATTAGGCCTTTGGAAAGGCCATTGCAGGTGCAAAATTACTGAAATACCCTCGATGGGTAAAATGACCGATATGCCCCTGAAGGGCAAAATGACGAAAACGCCCCTACATGTTATATGGTTATTCTTGTATGCGATTTATGATTGTTATTGTATGATTATTATTTTATGTTGCATTCATGTGTTATTATGTTGCATGGGGATGGGATTATTAATACGGAGGAAGTGCTAATAGGATCGCATGGTCGCTTGACGACTGTGGATCCACCGAAGGCTTTTTAGCCACCGAGCAGCTATGCTGCACCGATAAGTTAGTGATGCAACAGGTGCTACAGAAGGATTGTAGGGATGGGTGGGTTGATTAAATCCCCACAGGAGTGTAGGGTTGGACAGGAGACGGAGTGCAGGGTTGGTATGGGCATTAACGCATTGCATATCTGGATTATATTACTGAGATGGGCTTAGGCCCCGATTTATATGTATGACATGTGACATTTGACTTGGGTTAAGGCCCAACCGAGGCTATTTTGGGCTAATGCCCAATTGCCACCGTTACTTTGATGGGCTTGGGCCCAAATGGTTTTGATGCATGTTCTTACTGATGAGGGTGTACACACTTGAGTTTTCAGTAAACTCACCCCTCTTTTAATTTTTCTTAGGTAATCCTCGATGTAGGCGGTTCGACGTACTGGAGGACTCGGAGGTGGCCACACTACGAGCAGTTTTGGACTTTAGTATTTTACTTTTTTTTAACTTGGGTTAATATTTTGTAATAAGGCCGCTTTAACTTTAAATTTGGTATTTTATTTGGTTTAGCTTTTAATATGATACTGCCTATTATTCTTAAATGTTTAATACGGGATTTTCCTGAACCCTTAATAATCGTTTTCCAAAATGTTAACAAAAGGATAACAAGCGAATACATAATTAAACTCGAAATTTTTAACAAACGCGCAATTTTTAAACAACCCTTTTATGTGACATGCCGGATCTGGTCGTAACGTTTTGACCGGGTTTGAGGTGTTACAGTCTCGAGCCTTCAGTAGCTTTGACGACCTATAAAACAGAGAAAATAGATACACAGAGTAAGCTTTCCAAAAGCTTAGTAAGTCATAATACAAACAGACTTAGCATGAAAGACATATATGCACATAGGTACATTGACACATCTTAATGACTTAGCAAACTATCACATATATGCTTTGGTCCATGTACTTGGCCATATTTGTCACATTCATCAATTCAAAAGTCTTATATAAACATAGCTCATTCATGCTTACTTTCACATATCATATTGTTATTCCAATATACATAATCATCATAGTGAGATCACATAGGTACTTACCTTATATACACACTTAGTGTATAAATCAACGTACCTGAAACGGATATACAATTCACTTAACCATTCGTATCACAGACTTGCCCGTTGAACTGTTAGGAACCTAATAGGATACTCAGAAACTCAAAATGATCGTACAATACCAACGTCCCAGAAGAGGTCTTACATGTACTCAAATATCGATGCCACTGTCCCAGACAGGGTCTTATACGAATCGATACGATGCCGATGTCCCAGACATGGTCTTACACGTAAAGCTCATATCGACGCCAACGTCCCAGACGTGGTCTTACACATAAAGCTCATATCGATGCCAACGTCCCAGACATGGTCTTACACATAAAGATAATATCGATGCCAACGTCCCAGACGTTGTCTTACACGAAGTCTCAAATCAATGCCAACGCCCCAGACGTGGTCTTACATGATAAAACAGAACATATACCTATGTATTCCTAGGTTCGTATGGGACTTCTCGGACATTGTCGCTAAGTCGATCTTATCTCAAAATTCATTTGCATAACACTTCATAAGCATTCATTATCAACGATAGGCATATGAATATGCTCAACTCAATACAATTACATTTATTTGCAATATGACTTACCTCAGATTCGATTTATCGGAAATAAAAACGGCTACTCGGTTACTTTCGCTTTCCCACGATCTAAGTCTGTTTTCCTCTGTTGTTGATCTATACATATTCAGAATTAACTCTTTTATTCACTAACTCATTCAATTCAATTCAATTCAAGGACACACATTTAGGGCTATTTGCAAATTAACCCTCACATTTGCACAATTTATCAATTTAGTCCATTTTTCTCAAAACATCAAATTCACAAAATCATTACATACACATGCTTAGCCAAATATTCATACATCTCATAAAATCCCATATTTTCCATCAATTTGCAATTTAGTCCTTCAAGTTGCTATTTTCTCAATTTAGCCCTAATTAGCTAAATTCATCAAAAATTCAAGAACAAAGTATGTTTATCTAGCTCAAATATTTCATTTAACACCATAAATTATCACAAAGCTCAACATAACATCAATGGTATATCACACAACCATCATCAATACAAAAAATTGAGACATGGGCTTTGTAGTAGACAAAGTAACGACTGCAAAAACATAGAAATTATCAAAAACCGAAGTCAAAACTCACCTTAATTTGAGCTTGAAATGGCCGAACCTAACTTAAGGTTTTCTTCTTTTTCTTTCTTTGATTTTCAGTGGTAAGACATGAAGATGAACATCCACTCTCATTTGTTTGTTTTATTACAAAACATATTATTAATCTAATTACAAAATTATCCTTAAAATAAAACATATATTACAAATGAATTAAGGCCATTTTAGTACTTGTGCCGTCCACTAACTTAGGTAATAGGCAAATTTGCCATATAAATCCTCCATACTTTTAAAGACATGGCAAATAGGCACCTTTTCATGTAGCATGCTAATTTACAAATCAATGCAATTCAATCCTTTGCTCAAATTAAACATACAGACAAACAAATTAGCTCACGGAAATTTACCACATACTTAGTCACATATCAACGGCACAGAATATAATATTAAAATATTATACGGACTCGGATTTATGGTCCCAAAACCACTGTTCCAACTAGGGTATAAACCGGACTGTTACACACCAACTTGGTTAGCAACTATTATGCCCTACTAGTGGCCCATCATATAATCTCACCTAGTTAGAAACTAACATGCCCTACCAATGGTCCATAATATACGCCAATCTTGTTAGCAACTATCATGCCCTAACAGTGGCCCATCAGAACCGGATACCAAGCTTTCACCCCAAGGAAGTCGTATCTGTTTCATATTACATACAAGCACATGTAGATGATTACATGTAACAGTCTGGTTTTAGCTAAATCGGAACAGTGGTTTCGAAACCACAAATTCAATGTCAAAAAATTATTTTAATATTATTTTTGGTGTTTATAGCATGTGATTATATATGTGTGAAAGTTTTGTGAAATAATTTTAGCGTTTGAATGCTTAATTTGAGAAAAAAGACTTAATCGCGTAAAATGCAAAAGTGGCATTCTATATGTTAAATGTGTTTAATTACTATGATTTATTAAATGAGAGGTCCTTATGATGTTATTAGACCATTGATAGTGGAATTTGACATAAATGGGCATTAATATGATGATTTTAAATGGTTTAGTAAAGGTTAATTTAGTAAAAATGATAATATACATGAAATAAATAAAACAAAGTTTAAAATAGGCCTAAATATCATCATCTTCACCGAAAATTTAAAAGAGAAAGAAGCCATGGGAGAACATTAGGGTTCAGCACACATTTGGCTTGATTAAGGTACGATTTGAGCGCAGTTTTTAATTATTTCTATGTTTTTGTAATCGTTGCTTCGTGTTCTAGCTAGCTCGTGCCTTAATTTTTGAATTTGTTCATGATTTTGTGAAGTGCCATTGATGATTATTTAAGATTTTAAATGTTTGATGATGAAAAATGGATATTTGTTGATAGATTATCCTATTTTGTTAAGTGATTTTTGGTAAAAATACTATTTAGGGATTAAATTGTGAAAAGTACAAATTATGTGGTTGAAATGTGAAATAAATGTGAAATATGGGCTGCTAGGGGTATTATGGTAATTCGGCTAAGCATGTGTTTTGTTAAATTTTCTGTAAATTGTGTTTTTATGAAATAGGGACTAAATTGTAAAAATGTGGAACTTTAGGGCCTAAAGTGTAAAAATGCCCAAATATGTGTTTATGGACTGAATTGAATGATTTGATGAATAAATGAGTTAATTTTTAATGTATATAGATCAAAAACAAAAGAAATCGGATTTAGATCGGGGAAAATCAAAGGTTATTAAATAGTCGACCCAGTCCGTTTATCCCGAATACAAGGTAAGTTCATATGCAAATAAATGTCTTTAAATTGAATTATATATGTTTAATTGTCATTGAACTACTATGAATATTGAATGATCAAATACGAGCAAGAATCGACAGGGTTACAATATCCAAAAGTCTCGTACGAACCTTAGGAATAGTATAGGATACGAATGTCATGACATTAGGATTATCGAGATGTGATTATGTGTAAGACCATGTCTGGGACATTGGCATCATTATGTGATTACGTGTAAGACCATGTCTAGGACATTGCCATCGTTATTTGATTTCGTGTAAGACCCTGTATGGGACAGTGGCATCGATATGTGATAACATGTAAGACCATATCCGGGATATGGCATTGTACGAGCTATATGTGATTTCCGAGTATCCTTAACGATTTCAAATGGTTCAACAGACAAAGTCAAGTCAAGAAAGAATGTGTGAATGAGTTAAGTGGCTCAGGTACGTACGAGATTCATATAAGTATTGAAACGGGAAGTATTTGATGAATTCACTAATGATATTGAATATGTATACATTGGGAAAGGTTTGTGAACTTATATGTGTTTATTCACAGTTTACCTATTGATGGAAATAATGTTGATTCATGTGGTAATTTTATTTGTATATAGCTTACTAAGCTTTTAAAGCTTACTTTGTGTGTTCTTTTCCTGTTTTATAGATAATCGAAGCTAGCTCAGACTCGGGGATCATCAGGAACATCGTCACACTATTGATCAACTTGTTGGTACTTATGATGTTATGTATATATGGTATATGACATGTATAGGCTAGTGTTAAGATAATATGTTTTGAGTTGTGATTTTAGCCATGAGAGTTGGCTTGTAAATGATGTACATGTTGGTGTGTATTTGGCCATCTAAGTTGGCTTAATTTATGAATTTGGTAAGTGATATATGATGTATATATATGGCCTTGTGTTTTGGCATGTTTTTGTATGATATAAGGGTGATGAATTAGTATATTTTGTGGCATGAATTATTTGATAAAATGATGAGAAAAATGCATAGGGAAAACAGGTGAAATTGTTGGTAATGACATATTGTTTTGGTATGTTTATGGTTATGATTTGAGTAGTGAAATGGTTGAAGATGAAATGGCATGATTTGTATATGAATTGGCATGTTTTGGTTGCCTATAAATGTGTTGAAATGGTATTATTTTGGTTGTTTAGGTGAGCATGAGAAAGGGTGGCAAATTGGTCTTGCAAATGGCCTACTCTTGTCCACACTGGCAGAGACACGGGTGTGTGTCTCAGCCGTGTACGACACACGGTCGTGATACACGACCGTGTGTCCCATGGTGTTGGAATTAAATTGAACTCAGTATGCTCCATACGGCCTCACACACGGGCGTATGACCGGCCGTGTGGCACAAGTCAGTATACCCCCTAAATGGCACACGGCCTAACACACGAGCATGTGACTTGGCCGTGTTGCATAAGTCAGTATACCCTACAGGATTGGCACGGCCTAGCACATGGCCTGGCACACGGGCATGTGTGGCCATTTCGAAGGGCACACGGGCGTGTGGTCAGCCATGTGACCCAAGTCAGTATGTATGCCCTTTTTTCACACCGCCTGAGACACGGGCGTTATTAGAGTCGTGTGAGGCACACGGCCTGTTCACACGGGCGTGTGACTCTTGTATGTTTGAAAAGTTTCTAAGTTTCCAAAATTTTTATAAGTTATCGGTTTCGTCCTGAACCACTTCTAAAGCATGTTTAAGGCCTCGTAGGCCCTTATAAGGGACAATGTTTTTATGATTGAATGGTGTTTGAGAATGGATGCATAAATGTATGTTGTATGTTTTGATTTGATAGGTAATGCCTCGTAACCCTATTCCGGCAACAGATAAGGGTTAGGGGTGTTACATTACATGAAGAAACTTACCACACCTCATGAAGACATCTCATCTGAATTCTAAACTACAACAACCAAAATTTTGTAACATACCCAAACTAGAAGGAAACTCAGAGAAGAGTAGCAAAGATTGGATACTCACCGAATAACTTCAATGAAGTTGGTTTCACCAAGACCTTCACTACACTCACAAACTTAGTCTAATGTTCAAACCTTTGCTGGTTCCTCTCCGACAAAAAACCCTTCTTTAAGAAGATTACCAGAGAAACACCAAGCACAATCAAAAAGGAAGAAGAATCCCCCCTCAACAAAAGTCTCACAAATATTTATATATAGCTCACAGCTCTCACAAAACTAACACATGGCTAACATGCAAAGCTAACTCACCACCTTAATGTGGCCAACATAATCATTCTAGGCAAAACTCACCTTAAGTATTAATTGCACCATAGTTAATTTCTAACTAGATCTTAACATGTAATACCCCGAATTTGGGCCTAGTAGAATTGGGCCCATTGGACCTTGGGAATGTGAGCGTTTAAAATTTTTGGGAATAAGAGAACGGCACTAGTGCAAGTTGGACCTATTAGGTGAGTGATTTTGGAAGGTTAGGGGGCTTCCATGAAGTCCCGGGTTCAAACTTGGGCTTTAGGAAAAATTTTGGTTTTAGATGAATAAAGCCCTGGGGGTAAGTAAGTAGGCTTTAAGAATAAATTGTGGGAAAAAAAGACACAAAAAGGAGTTGTGGTCTAGTGGCAAATGGTGCCACATGGGAGGCAAGGAAGTGACGCCATAGGGGAAGCAAGGGTCCAAGGTTCAAGTCTTGGCACTTGCAATTCATTTTGTTTTTTCTTTTAAATGAACTTAGACTTTGGCCCATAGGCTTATATTTAGTTGCGCATGTTCTAAGTCACACAAGGAGCTTGTGTTGTGGTGGCATGTAGCGTCTAGAGCATAGGAGAGGGCAAGGGTTCGAATCTCATGTCAAGCAAGGGAGTGTTTATTTTGCGGATTGGACAACCAGAGTTTGTGTTGGATTTAAACTCTGCTGAAGGAGGGATCCCACATCGGGAAGCTAGTAGGAGGATAGGCAAGAAGCTGGCTTTAAATAGAGCAAACCATGAGGAGAGTAAGGGGACCTCTCTTGGCTTATCCCTTTCGCTTTGTGGCGTGCTCGTTTGGGTTAGGCGTTGGATCATTCGTTCATTTGTATGCCGTTGGGTCGCGGTGGTGGTGACCGAAGTTGATCGACACACCCCTTGGGGGTCAAGGATGCGATCATTGTTGGGCCTGCGCAAAGCAAATGTTCGAGAGCGCGGATTAACTTGATTCCTATCGGTGTGTATTTCGCACTAGTCTAGTGTAGAGCGGCAAATGCCGAAATGCCGGTCACTGCTGGCGATGGTAGCCACCTGAGCGCCGCGAAGCGTGCGTGTGGGAGCTTTGACGCGATAGTTGAGGCCATCATGAGTGTTCTTGTGGGTTTAGGCTGTTTGGGCCGAAAGGGGCCATGTGGGCCCGTGGGCCCATAAGAATAAATTGTATGATTATGTAGTAGATATTGGACTGGACTATGTGAATCTCATATCTGTGGCTAGATTTGGGCTAATTGGGCCACACAAGCGTGTGGGCCCATTTAGGCGAGAATGGGCCCTAGGCCCATTCGCATCGTTATCTCTGTTTAGAATACCCTTGGTTTACAAAATTCATTGAAATACCATTGGTTTACAAAATTACTGAAATACCCTTGGTTTCTGAGTACTTGAAATACCATTGGTTTACAAAATTCTTGAAATACCCTTGGATTACAGAATTCATGAAATACCATTGGTTTCTGAATCTTGAAATACCATTGGTTTACAAAATTCTTGAAATACCCTTGGTTTCTGAAATTCATGAAATACCATTGGTTTCTGATCATCTTGAAATACCCTTGGTTTCAGAATTACTAAAATACCCTCGACTTGTAAAATTACCGAAGTACCCCCGATTTGTACAATTACTGAAATACCCTCGGTTTGTGAAATTACCAAAGTACCCCTAATTTGCAAAATTACCAAAATACCCTCGATTTGTAAAATTACTGAAATACCCCCGATTTGCAAAATTACCGAAATACCTCCAATTTACAAAATCAACAAAATACCCTTAGTTTGCAAAATTACCAAAGTACCCCTAATTTGCAAAATTACTGGAACACCCCCGATTTGTAAAATTACCAAAATACCCTTGATTTGTGAAATACCCCTGTAGGGTAAAATTATCGAAATACCCCTGTAGGGTAGAATTACCGAAATACCATTGTAGGGTAGAATTACTGTAATACCCTGTAGGGTAGGATTAACGAAATACCCTTTATAGGGTAAAATGACTATTTTGCCTCATGGGTAAATCGATCGATTAGAACTATGATTGATCTAGCTGTGAATGTATGATCGTGTTTTAACCGATTTGGTGGGATTATCATTGATATGTTTTCAATATGTGTGTAAATGACTGTTTCTGAGCTTGGCCATTTTGCATACACGTGTAATGATTGAGCATGACATACACGACATATTGCATGGGATTGGGTTTTATGATTTGGAGGAAGTACCGTTATAGTGGCATCGCCACATTTACCATTACAGTGGCATCGCCACATTTACCATTACAGTGGCATCGCCACATTTATCGTTATAGTGGCATTGCCGCGTAATCCGATTATGGCTCTGTGCCAACCTAAACATGGCTCTGTGCCATCTTGATTATGGCTTTGTGCCAATCGTATTTACCCGTGGCTATGTGCCTAACATATATATTGACGACTCTGTATCGATCATATTTACCTAAGGCTATGTGCTGATTATATTACCGTCCCTAATGGCTATGTGCCAAACATAATACAGTTATCGATGGCTATGTGCCAATTATGAGACCGTTACTGAAGGCTTAAAGCTGCATAAATACTAGCAGCTAGGCTGCATTACTGGAGAGTTTTGGCTGGGTGGGTTGACATGGTCCCCACATGGTGTGTTGGTTGGTACGGGTGGAGAGTTAGTTGGCTGGATAGGATTGGGGTGGGCACATATCCATTTGCATTGGGATGATTTGGGGCTTAGGCCCAGCTTGTTACCGAATAGGGCTTAGGCCCAGATTGTTACCGAATAGGGCTTAGGCCCAGCTTATTACCGAGTAGGGCTTAGGCCCAGATTGTTACCGAATAGGGCTTAGGCCCAGATTGTTACCGAATAGGGCTTAGGCCCAGCTTGTTACCGAATAGGGCTTACCGTAATAAGGAATTACACACTGAGTTCTCGTAACTCACCCTGTCTTTTAGCTGTGCAGGTAATCCCCAGCCTTAGTGGACTTAGAGCTGCAAGGGACTCGGAGGTGGCCACACGTCCAATATGTTTCTGGGTTAAATTTAGCGACTTTATTTTTGTTTAATTTATTTTAAGTACCGGGTTAATGATTTTTGTAATAAGGCCATTGGGTTTTCTTTTTAGCTTTTATTTGGTATTCCTTTTAATCGCAAACTGCTTGTCTACTCAACACGATTTTTTTTTAAAATAATAACTACTGTTTTCAAAATAACACATTTCTGCAACTGTTTTAAATAGACTTCCGCAACAAACATGGTTTTAAAAATAATAACATTTTTGCAAGGGAACGACTTTGAACAAATCTTGTTTTGGTTAATAAGCAATGAAAATCGGGATTTTTATACGGTAGAAGCTTTTAAATTGAAGAAGGGTTTTCAATGAAAACCACCTTAATGTGACACGCCAGATTCGGGCCTAACTTTTAGGCCGGGTTTGGGGTGTTACATTTATTGGTATCAGAGCCCAGTTGCAAAACTCGGCTGTGGGTTGGGTTTTAAAATTGAATTTCTAAAAGAACTGTTTCAAAGGATTTGAAGTATGTGAAATGTTTTACTGAATATTTTTCTGGAAGTGTGGTTCACCAAGTCTCCAAGCCGAATCCTGTAAGTTTTAAAAAACCTTTATCTCTTTGTATATGCAATAGGAAACACTTGTGATTACCTAGATATTAGAATGTATCGAGATTGTAACACCCCAAACCCGGCCCAAACACCACGACCGGATCTAGCATGTTACTAGGGAAAAGGTGTAAAAATGAATTTTTATTTTTGATGCCAAAAAAAATACCGTAAGTTTGAAAACCTCTCGCTTTAGGTAATGTTTTGAAAACAGTGGTTTGCAAATGAGGAGAATTTACGAATTGGGTTAAGTTACATTTGTTATTCTTGCTATTGAGAGAAAAACGATTGTTTTTATGTTACCCAAGTTTTGAAAGCTCCATTTTAAGTCCCATGTTAATTTATAGTAAAGTCATATCTTAAATAAAGATTAAATGATAAAACCAACATAAAAATCCAAAATTTACCAAAATCCAAAGTGGCCTTATTACATATTAAATAAAATATCCCAAAAGAAAATAGCAACTAGTAGTTTAAAGTAACGTTTACTAAAATAACTCCTGCATGGCCACCTCGAGTCCACTCCAACCCGGTCCAATGAGTCATGAGCTACCTGCGTTGTGTTAAGAAAATAGGGTGAGTCACCAGACTCAGTGTGCAATTATACTACAAGATTCCACAAGTGGGCTTAGGCCCCATATCATCATCGAAACATCATATCATGCACAATAACCAGTATGATAGCCCAACCCAACCTAATATCCATCCTCTACACACCGCTCCGTACATCCATCCTCATACACACCTGGGGATTTCTACAATCAACCCTCCATCCGCTACACACCTCTTTGGCAGTCATGCTGACAGACACACTGCTCAAAGTCCACATAAGTGGTCTAGCCACTGAATCCACACGCGATTAAATCACCATATCCACAATAAGGCTCGAGGCCATCATCAACCGTGACAAAGTCACCCATATATATACACTTCCCCTTTCACATAATTTATAACCCAATACCCCATGCACATGCAACGTAATATGACAGGTAGGCAACATGATAAGACATATATATATATAAAACATACTCATATGCATCCACCACAAGTTATCCACGATTGTTAATGAAGGTAGTATACTAACTTGGTTTCTGGGATTTACCCAACATAGGTAATTCACCCACCATCGCCGCGCTATTCTCGGCTTACAAGCATAACACATACATATATAAAATTAAGGGAATAGTGTGATAATTACACACGATAACACGTAATACGACGCTTTCTATGCCGACACTATCACTAATGGAAACCATCGCTATCATGCGCTACTCGCTCAAAGCCGCCCACAACCCGGTGGCGGTCTCGAAGCTAGCGACACGTTGCTCGCTTCTTAAACTTAGAGATTGAGTTCAAGGGTCCAATCCCTCCTTTGCCTGATCGGTGTACTTGATTCCATCAAAAGGCCTTCGGGTCGCTACCATCATGACATATGGTTGTTAAACCATAACATTGGGTTAAGGTAATAATACGATAACGGGTCTAATAAGTCTAAGGAGAACACCCTTCCTTGAAATCCCAAAAGAGATAGGGTTCAGAAGCTCACGATTTTCGGCTTAGGGATCTAGACAATTTGATCTACTTCGATTCCCGACGTGACGCCCCAAAAAGAGAACACAAGAACGGTCAAACATTAATCAAAAGATAACCTTACCAAGCCAATTAGCCTTTCGGCTTTGGCTTCCAAAAATCGAAAGAGAAAGGTGAATTATAGAAGAAAACGTCACCTACCTTAATACAGAAGATTCGGCTAATCCTAATAGATTTCGGCACTTATCACCCTAGAAGAAGAATTTAGGTAAAGGTTAGGGAAGAAGATCAAAGAGTCGCAAATTAAACAAAGAGGTATATAGGTGAGATATGGGAGTTTCGGCTTTAAGAAGATCAAAAGAAAAGATGGTGTGAGAGAAATCTCTGAGGGATTCGACTTATAGGAAAGAATGGAGGAGAGAATGAAGATCATAGGTTATTCGGCCATGGCATAGATATGGAGATGAAAATGGAGTTAAGGGTTTCGACTTTTGAGAACGAGATGATTAAGAGAAGAAGAGTAAAATGGAATGAAAAGAAGCAATAGAACCGATAAAGAAAAAGAATGATTTCGGCAAGACTTGGGGTAGATTCGGCTATGGCAGAAAAATGTAAAGAGAAGAAATGCTTAAGAGGGTTTCGGCTCACACTTGGAAAAGAAGAAAAAGAGAATGGATGAATACCCTAAATGTCGAAAATGAACAAAAAGAATTTCGGCACACCTAAGCCACTCTAAAACCGATTTCCCCCTCACCTTAGTATTTAAAATTCGGCCAACACAATGCTCAGATGTCCATCCCTTCTTTTCCTCCACAAATTTCTCCTGGTCACTCGTTTGAAATATTTTAAATATTTCAAACTCCACTTTTTCCTCCTTGCCATCCATTCAAACTATTTGACTCAGTCCACCCTCCATCCTGAAGTGTCCCAGTCAACCTCTGCCTCTGCTCTCCCTGACGCCAAAAAGAATCCCAAAATGAGCTCTTCGCGACTTGAACTTGCTCCCTCTCCTACTCTTGTGGCGTCACCTTCCAACCCTTATGAGGCGTCACCTTGCCACCTTGCCAGCACCTTACTTGTGTCAACCACACATCAGCATAATCCCTTAAGTCCCATTTCAACAAGCTCCTCCCCTAAAGTGCTTAAAAAGAAAATTCCCACCAAGACTCCGGTTTTTCCCTAAGTCACTCTTGGACCCTAAAATACCCTAAACTAGCATGATAAACATAACACTCACACAAAACACATAAAATGCAAAGGCCCCAATTCAGGATGTTACAGTTCTACCCCCTTAAAATAATTTCGGCCTCGAAATTACCTGGTCAAAAGAGATGAAGGTATTGCTGTCGCATCGACTCTTCGGGTTCCCATGTTGCATCCTCGGAACCGTGATTACGCCACAGAACCTTAACCAATAGGATTGTCTTTCTACGCAACACTCTGACATCACGATCCAAAATCCGAACTGGTTCCTCTTCAAAAGATAGGTCAGGCCTTACTTCAATCTCTTCTATCGACACAACATGAGTTGGATCTGAACGATAGCGTCTTAACATAGAAACATGAAATACATTGTGGATTTGACTCAACTCTGAAGGTAGCTCGAGCTGATAGGCTACTGGTCCCACACGCTTCAGCACTTGATAGGGCCCGATGAACCTGGGGCTTAACTTACCCTTCCGTCCAAACCTTAACACCTTCTTCCACGGTGAAACGTTTAAGAAGACCCGGTCACCCACCGCAAATTCTACCTCCCTCCGTTTCAGGTCTGCATAAGACTTCTGCCTATCGGATGCTTCTTTCAACCGAGTTCTAACTAGCTTAACCTTCTCTTCCATCTCAAAAACCAATTCTGGGCCCAACATCTGACGCTCACCCAACTCAGTCTAACAAGTTGGAGTATGACACTTCCGACCATACAATGCTTCATACGGCGCCATCTGAATACTAGCTTGGTAACTGTTGTTGTACGCGAACTCTGCCAATGGTAAGAATTCTTCCCAACTGCCTCTGAAATCAATGACACAACCCCTCAACATATCCTCCAAAACCTGAATTACCCTTTCGATGGCCATCATGCGTGGATGAAACGTCGTGCTAAAGTCTAGCCTTGTGCCCAAAGCCTGATGCAACGCCCTCCAAAACCGCTGACGTAAATCTAGGGTCCCTATCTCGATATGATTGACTTTGGTACCCCATGCGACCTCACAATTTTACGCCACATACAGCTTAGCCAACCTTTGAAGAGAATAGTCAACACTAGCAGGTATGAAATGAGCGGATTTTGTCAACCGATCCACGATCACCCATACTAAGTCTTTCTTAGTAGGCGTAAGAGGTAGCCCACTAACAAAGTCCATAGTGATTCTCTCCCACTTCCACTGTGGAATCTTCACTGGCTGTAACAACCCCATAGGCAACTGGTGTTCGGCTTTGACCTGCTGACACGTTAAACACTTTCCCACAAATTTCGTAACTTCTCGCTTCAATCCAGGCCACCAAAACTGTTCCCGTAGATCCCGATACATCTTACTTCCTCCAGGATGCAGAGCGTAAGGGCTACTATGCGCTTCCTGTAGAATCATCTACCTTAACTCCACATCCTTCGGCATGCAAACCTTCCTACGAAAACACAAAACCCCGTCATTGTTCAAACTGTAATCCTCTATTCCACCATCCTGCACTTGCAGAAGTCGAGTACTCAAAACATCATCCGATAACTGTTTCTCTTTAACTTGATTTACCCATGTCGGCTTCACTTGCAGCTCAGCTAATAAACTCCCATCGTCATATAGACTAAGATGAGCGAACATTGCCCTCAAATCTGATATTACCTTTCGGCTTAACGCATCTGCCACCACATTCACCTTACCCGGGTGATATTCAATCGAGCAGTCATAATCCTTCAACAGCTCTACCCACCTTCGCTGCCTCAAGTTCAGCTCCTTCTGAGTCAACAGATACTTTAAACTCTTGTGGTCGGTGTAGATAATAGACTTCTCTCCATACAAATAATGTCTCCACACTTTTAAAGCGAAAACCACCGCCGCCAATTCCAGATCATGCGTGGGATAGTTAATCTCATGCGGTCTTAATTACCGGGATGCATAAGCAACAACTTTCCCCTCCTGCATCAGCACACAACCTAATACCATGTGTGAAGTATCACAATACACTACAAAATCCTTCCCAGCCTCAGGCTGAATTAAAATCGGAGCCTCCGTCAAAATCTTTTTTAGCTTCTCGAAACTCTCTTGCTGCTTGCCTGTCCATACAAAAGGTACCTCCTTTCTCAACAACTTAGTCAGGGGTGCTGCAATAGAGGAAAAACCCTTGACAAACCTTCTGTAATATCCTTCTAATCCCAAGAAACTTCGAATCTCCGCCACAGACTTAGGTGGTTTCCAATCCAGCACCGCCTCGATCTTCCGAGGATCAACTCTTATTCCTTCAGCAGATACCACATGACCCAGAAAAGTAACTTCTCTTAACCAAAATTCACACTTGCTAAATTTGGCGTACAATTTCTTCTCGCTTAAAATCTGTAAAACTACCCGAAGATGTGATTCATGCTCCTCCTCTATCTTAGAGTATACTAAAATATCGTCTATGAACACTACTACGAACTGATCCAAATAGGGTTGAAATACCCAATTTATCATATCCATGAACACGGCTGGTGCGTTTGTCAACCCAGACGGCATTACCAAAAATTCATAGTGCCCGTAGCGAGTCCGGAAAGCCGTCTTATGAATATCTGCTTCCTTTACCTTAAGCTGGTGATACCCGGACCTCAAATCTATCTTCGAAAAGACCGAAGCCCCTTTGAGTTGATCAAACAGATCGTCTATTCTCGGAAGTGGGTACTTGTTCTTGATCGTCAGCTTATTCAACTGGCGATAATCAATGCACATACGCATAGATCCGTCTTTCTTCTTAACGAATAACACTGGTGCTCCCCATGGAGACACACTTGGTCGAATAAAACCGTGATCTAACAACTCCTGAATTTGAGCTTTAAGTTCAACCAGCTCCTTCGGTGCCATCCTATAAGGGCCTATGGACACCGGAGCCGTACCTGGTAGAAGCTCGATCCCAAACTCCACCTCGCGATCCGGAGGCAACCCTGGAAGCTCTTCCGAGAAAACATCTACAAATTCCTTTACTGTTCTAACCTCCTCCACAGTCGCTTCCTTTGCATCCAAGGCACTGACAAAAGTTAAGAAGGCCATGCACCCTTTCTTCACCATTCTTTACGCCTTTAAGAGCGGACACTACATTAGACAGGTAGTCTCTCCTCTCACCTATCACCAAGACTTCATCATCCTCGGGAGTCTTTAACGTCATGCACTTAGCGCAAAGACACAGTCCAAGTTTGCACGATATCGTACTCAACCAATCCATGCCCAAGATCAAGTCAAATTCTCCAAATGGTAGCTTTATCAAGTCAGTAAGGCCCGACCCTTGAACCTCTAAAGGCACACTTCTAAAGAGTTTATTCTCGCTACCGATTTCCCTAAAGGACTAAATACAGTCATCTCCTAGAAGCGGTTTCGAGATTCATATTCAAAGTTCGGACACCATACTAGCAACATAGGAGTGAGTCGACCCAACATCAATTAGTGCGGTAAAGGGTAACCCAAAAATGAGAAAGCGTTACCGTTATAACGTCGGTGCATCCCCTCTTCACGACGTCGGCGCGTAAACCAACCCAGCCGTCTAGCCTCGGTACACCTGTTCCCTCGCCGGTGCTCCACGACCCGACCAAAACCATTCCCTCCTCGGTTCGGACCACGACCCCTCGGCATCTGTTGACCACCCCTTCCTGGCTGCACATACCCCTGACCTACCATCCGAGCCCTGGTTATGTCTTGCGGACAATTCTTAATCAAATGATCCTTTAACCCACACCTGAAGCACTGCCTATTTCTTCCCCAGCACTCCCCCGCATGTGATCTCCCACAATGAGCACACTGTCGAAATTGCCCTACAGCAGTCGGAGTAGTAACGCGAACAGGTCCCTCAACCCTAGGCCTTTTCTGAAAACCTCCCGATGATCCTGACGGTCCATAACTCCTCTTATTCCTGCCTCTATCCTTATCCCTATTTTGCTTCTCAATTTACTTTACTTCCTCAGCTATCTTAGCTTTCTCCACCAAAATAGCAAAGTCCCTCTCCCGCTGAGGAGCTATCAACACTCGCAACTCATCTCGCAGCCCATCTTCGAATCTCACACAGCGCTCGTAATCGGTTGTAACAATCCCTCGGGCGTACCGACTTAACCGCAAAAATTCTACCTCATACTCAGTTACCGTCTTACCCTCTTGAACTAAATTCAGGAATGCCTTCCTCTGAGCATCCACATAACTGGCCCCAACGTACTTTCCTTGAAACTTCATCTTGAAGAAATCCCAATCTACTTGGTCTGCCAGAGTACCCTCTCTGACGGTGAGCCACCACTGGTAGGCCTCATCCCGAAGTAGGGAAACCGCGCCCTTCAGCTTCTCTTCACCTGTGCAGTCCAAGTCATCCATAATTCTCTCGACCGCCTCTAGCCAATACTCAGCCCCGTTTGGAGCTACCCTAGAGACACCCCTAAATATTTCGGCTCCATTCGCTCAGAGTCGTTCAGACACAGATTTCCGGGCCCCAGTACCCATACCTGCCCCTGCAACTCTCTCCAAAACTCGTAGCATTGCCTGAGACACCGCATCATCTCCAGCCATTTGATCCTGAAACTCTGCTTTCGCGGCTGGCGGTAGCGGCATCTCGTTCCCTGACCCATGACCAGACCCTACTGGTTCCGACACAGCAATCTTGCCTCTACCATGTCCATGTGCATTACGTCCACGTCCCCTAGTACTCATAGCTAACGCTCCGCCCTTACTCTAGTTATAAATTTTAAGAGTCAGCATATCTTTCCACTTGTTTATTAACGAATAGTTTTATGACACAGAATTTTAAGTTGTTCCTTCGTAAAACACATACATCCCTAAAGGTTTCTGCCTCTATAGTAAATATTCTAAATTTTAACATCCACAACAATGCATCATATAAACACCTCATACAATTTATTTAACAGTCAGAAGACTTACCTGGTGGACCTGGGCCGGGAACTCGAGTGCCATTCCTTCACAAGACCATTTCATGAAAAATTTCTTTTAGACTAACTTTAATATATAATTTGAAAATGTTGTGACCCTCAAAACCCAAGGCCGAGTTTAAAACCTGGCTCTGATACCAAATTGTAACACCCCAAACTCGGCCCAAACACCACGACCGGATCTAGCATGTTACTAGGGAAAAGGTGTAAAAATGAATTTTTATTTTTGATACAAAAAAAAAATACCGTAAGTTTGAAAACCTATCGCTTTAGGTAATGTTTTGAAAACAGTGGTTTGCAAATGAGGGAGAATTTCTGAATTGGGTTAAGTTCTATTTGTTATTCTTGCTATTGAGAGAACAACGGTTCTTTTTATGTTACCCAAGTTTTGAAAGCTCC
Source organism: Gossypium sturtianum (assembly GCA_025698515.1). Lineage (NCBI taxonomy): Eukaryota > Viridiplantae > Streptophyta > Magnoliopsida > Malvales > Malvaceae > Gossypium > Gossypium sturtianum. Next base: position 68,185,008 of record CM046947.1, on the reverse strand, counting down.
ATTTTAAGTCCCATGTTAATTTATAGTAAAGTCATATATTAAATAAAGATTAAATGATAAAACCAACTTAAAAATCCAAAATTTACCAAAATCCAAAGTGGCCTTATTACATATTAAATAAAATTTCCCAAAAGAAAATAGCAACTAGTAGTTTAAAGTAACGTTTACTAAAATAACTCCTGCATGGCCACCTCGAGTCCACTCCAACCCGGTCCAATGAGTCATGAGCTACTGCGTTGTGTTAAGAAAATAGGGTGAGTCACCGGACTACGTGTGCAATTATACTACAAGATTCCACAAGTGGGCTTAGGCCCCATATCATCATCGAAACATCATATCATGCACAATAACCGATTATGATAGCCCAACCCAACCTAATATCCATCCTCTACACACCGCTCCGTACATCCATCCTCATACACACACGGGATTTCTACAATCAACCCTCCATCCGCTACACACCTCTTTGGCGGTCATTTTGCACACACCGCTCAAAGTCCACATAAGTGGTCTAGCCACTAAATCCACACGCGATTAAATCACCATATCCTCAATGAGGCTCGAGGCCATCATCAATCGTGACGAAGTCACCCATATATATATACACTTCCCCTTTCACATCATTTATAACCCAATACCCCATGCACATGCAACATAATATGACAGGTAGGCAACATGATAAGACATATATATATATCATACTCATATGCATCCACCACAAGTTATCCACGATTGTTAATAAAGGTAGTATACTAACACTGGTTTACCTAAGTTACCCAACATAGGTAATTCACCCACCACCGCCGCTATTCTCGGCACAAGCATAACACATACATATATAAAATTAAGGGAATAGTGTGATAATTACACACACGATAACACGCATGTCTGATGCTTTCTATGCCAACACTATCACTAATGGAAACCATCGCTATCATGTCTGCTCTCTCGCCGGCTCGCCGGCCACAACCCGGTGGCGGTCTCGGATCTGCGACACCGCTTCGCTTCTTAAACTTAGAGATTGAGTTCATGGGTCCATCCCTCCTTTGCTGATCGGTACTTGATTCCATCAAAAGACCTTGTCGATCGCTACCATCATGACATATGGTTGTTAAACCATAACATTGGGTTAAGGTAATAATACGATAACTGGGTCTAATAAGTCTAAGGAGAACACCCTTACCTTGAAATCCCAAAGAGATAGGGTTCGAAACTCACGATTTACGGCTTAGGGATCTAGACGATTTGATCTACGCCGATTCCCGACGTGGCGCCCCAAAAAGAGAACACAAGAACGGTCAAACATTAATCAAAAGATAACCTTACCAAGCCAATTAGCCTTTGGGTTTGGCTTCCAAAACCGAAAGAGAAAGGTGAATTATAGAAGAAAACGTCACTTACCTTAATACAAAAGATTCGGCTAATCCTAATAGATTTCGGCACTTAGCACCCTAGAAGAAGAATTTCGGCAAAGGTTAGGGAAGAAGATGAAAGAGTCGCAAATTAAACAAAGAGGTATATAGGTGAGATGTGGGAGTTTTAGGCTTTAAGAAGATCAAAAGAAAAGATGGTGAGAGAAATCTACGGGGATTAAGACATAGGGAAAGAATGGAGGAGAGAATGAAGATCATATGATATTCGGCCATGGCATAGATATGGAGATGAAAATGGAGTTAAGGGTTTCGACTTTTGAGAATGAGATAATTGAGAGAAGAAGAGTAAAATGGAATGAAAAGAAGCAATAGAACCGATAAAGAAAAAGAATGATTTCGGCAAGACTTGGGGTAGATTCAGCTATGGTAGAAAAATGTAAAGAGAAGAAATGCTTAAGAGGGTTTCGGCTCACACTTGGAAAAGAAGAAAAAGAGAATGGATGAAGACACTAAATGTCAAAAATGAACAAAAAGAATTTTGGCACACCTAAGCCACTCTAAAACCGATTCCCCCCTCACCTTAGTGTTTGAAATTCGGCCAACACAATGCTCAGATGTCCATCCCTTCTTTTCCTCCATAAATTTCTCCTGGTCACTCGTTTGAAATATTTTAAATATTTCAAACTCCACTTTTTCCTCCTTGCCATCCATTCAAACTATTTGACTCAGTCCACCCTCCATCCTGAAGTGTCCCAGTCAACCTCTGCCTCTACTCTCCCTGACGCCAAAAAGAATCCCAAAATGAGCTCTTCATGACTTGAACTTGCTCCCTCTCCTACTCTTGTGGCGACACATTCCAACCCTTATGTGGCGTCACCTTGCCACCTTGCCAGCACCTTACTTGTGTCAACCACACATCAACATAATCCCATAAGTCCCATTTCAACAAGCTCCTCCCCTAAAGTGCTTAAAAAGAAAATTCCCACCAAGACTCCGGCTTTTCCCTAAGTCACTCTTGGACCCTAAAATACCCTAAACTAGCATGATAAACATAACATTCACACACAACACATAAAATGCAAAGGCCCCAATTCAGGATGTTACAGAGATGCTTAAATTTAGATTTTGTATTTATTCTGTGTGATGTTATGGATATGAAAATTGTATTTGTATGATATCTATCTGCTCTAGTGACTAGGTATTTTGGTTGTGCATAAGAGGTAATGTTTTGGGATTAGAGTGCACAACGGAAGCGTGGTTGTGTAGTTGGGTTGTACGACTGTTCTAAGAGTTGGAAATTTTGAGGACGAAATTTGTTTAAGAGGGGTAGAATTGTAATGCCCCAAATTTGGGCCTAGTAGAATTGGGCCCATTGGGCCTTGGGAATGTAAGCGTTTAAAATTTTTGAGAATAAGAGGACGGCACTAGTGCAAGTTGGACCTATTAGGTGAGTGATTTTGGAAGGTTAGGGGGCTTCCATGAAGTCCCGGGTTCAAACCTGGGCTTTAGGAAAAAAATTGGTTTTAGGTGAATAAAGCCCTGGGGGTAAGTAAGTAGGCTTTAAGAATAAATTGTGGGGAAAAAAAAGACACAAAAAGGAGTTGTGGTCTAGTGGCAAATGGCGCCAAATGGGAGGCAAGGAAGTGACGCCATAAGGGAAGTAAGGGGTCCAAGGTTCAAGTCTTGGCGCTTGCAATTCATTTTATTTTTCTTTTAAATGAACTTAGACTTTGGTCCATAGGCTTATATTTAGTTGCGTATGTTCTAAGTCACACAAGGAGCTTGTGTTGTGTTGGCATGTAGCGTCTGGAGCATAGGAGAGGGCAAGGGTTCGAATCTCATGTCAAGCAAGGGAGTGTTTATTTTGTGGATTGGACAACTAGAGTTTGTGTTGGATTTAAACTCTGCTGAAGGAGGGATCCCACATCGGGAAGCTAGCAGGAGGATAGGCAAGAAGCTGGCTTTAAATAGAGCAAACCATGAGGAGAGTAAGGGGACCTCTCTTGGCTTATCCCTTTCGCTTTGTGGCGTGCTCGTTTGGGTTAGGCGTTGGATCATTCGTTCATTTGTATGCCGTTGGGTCGCGGTGGTGGTGACTGAAGTTGATCGACACACCCCTTGGGGGTCAAGGGTGCGATCATTGTTGGCTTCTGCACAGAACAGTGTTCAGAGCGCGGATTAACTTTAGATTCCTATCCGGTGTGTATTTCGCACTACTCTAGCTGTAGAGCGGCAAATACCAAAATGTCGGTCACACGGCGATGGTAGCCACACGAGCGCGCGAGCGCACGTGTGGGAGCTTCGACGCGATAGTTGAGGCCATCATGAGTGTTCTTGTGGGTTTAGGTTGTTTGGGCTGAAAGGGGCCATATGGGCCCAATGGGCTCGTGGGCCCATAGGAATAAATTGTATGATTGTGTAGTAGATATTAGACTGGACTATGTGAATCTCATATCTGTGGCTAGATTTGGGCTAAATGGGCCACACGAGCGTGTGGGGCCTATTTGGGCCGAGAATGGGCCCTAGGCCCATTCGCATCGTTATCTCTGTTTAGAATACCCTTGGTTTACTGAATTATCTTGAAAGACCCTTGGTTTGAGACTATCATGAAATACCATTGGTTTTCTGAAATCTTGAAAGACCCTTGGTTTCTGAATTCTTGAAATACCATTGGTTTACAAAATTACTTAAATACCCTTGGTTTCTGAAATTCATGAAATACCATTGGTTTACAAAATTCTTGAAATACACTTGGTTTCTGAGTAATCATGAAATACCCTTGGTTTCTGAATTCATGAAATACCCTTGGTTTATAGAATTACTGAAATACCCTTGGTTTACAAAATTACTGAAACACCCTCGACTTGTAAAATTACCGAAGTACCCCCAGTTTATACAATTATCGAAATACCCTCGGTTTACAAATTTACCAAAGTACCCCTAATTTGCAAAATTACCGAAATACCCTCAATTTGTAAAATTATCGAAATACCCCCGATTTGCAAAATTACCGAAATACCCCTGATTTGCAAAATCACCAAAATACCCTCAGTTTGTAAAATTACCAAAGTACCCCTGATTTGCAAAATTACCGGAACACCCCCGATTTGTAAAATTACCGAAATACCCCTGTAGGGTAGGATTACCGAAATACCCTTATAGGGTAAAATGACTATTTTGCCCTTGCGGGTAACTGACTGATTAGAACTATGATTGATCTAACTGTGGATGTATGACTGTGTTTTAATTGATTTTGACCGAGATTATATGGCTGATATGTTTTCAATATGTTTGTAAATGACTGTTTCTGAGCATGGCCATTTTACATACACGTGTAATGATTGAGCATGACATACACGACATAAGTACCGTTATAGTGGCATCGCCACATTTACCGTTACAGTGGCATCGCCACATTTACCGTTACAGTGGCATCGCCACATTTATCGTTACAGTGGCATCGCCACATTTACCGTTATAGTGGCATCGGCACATTTACCATTATAGTGGCATCGCCACATTTACCGTTATAGTGGCATTACCGCGTAATCCGATTATGGCTCTGTGCCAACCTAAGCATGGCTCTGTGCCATCTTGATTATGGCTTTGTGCCAATCGTATTTACCAGTGGCTATGTGCCTAACATATATATTGACGACTCTTTGTCGATCATATTTACCTAAGGCTGTGTGCCGATTATATTACCGTCCCTGATGGCTATGTGCCAAACATAATACAATTACCGATGGTTATGTGCCAATTATGAGACCGTTACTGAAGGCTTAAATCCGCATAAATACTAGCAGCTAGGCTGCATTACTGGAGAGTTTTGGCTGGGTGGGTTGACATGGTCCCCACATGGTGTGTTGGTTGGCACGGGTGGAGAGTTAGTTGGCTGGATAGGATTGGGGTGGGCACATATCCATTTGCATTGGGATGATTTGGGGCTTAGACCCAGCTTGTTACCGAATAGGGCTTAGGCCCAGATTATTACCGAATTGGGCTTAGGCCCAGCTTGTTACCGAATAGGGCTTAGGCCCAGATTGTTACCGAATAAGGCTTAGGCCCAGATTGTTACCGAATAGGGCTTAGGCCCAGCTTGTTACCGAATAGGGCTTACCGTAATAGGGAATTACACACTGAGTTCTCGTAACTCACCCTGTCTTTTAATTGTGCAGGTAATCCCCAGCCTTAGTGGATTTGGAGCTGCGAGGGACTCGGAGGTGGCCACACGTCCAATATGTTTCTGGGTTAAATTTAGCGACTTTATTTTTATTTAATTTATTTTAAGTACTAGGTTAATGATTTTTGTAATAAGGCCATTGGGTTTTTCTTTTTAGCTTTTATTTGGTATTCCTTTTAATTGCAAACTGCTTGTCTACTCAACACGGTTTTTTTTAAACAGTAACTACTGTTTTCAAAATAACACGTTTCTACAACTGTTTTAAACAGACTTCCGCAACAAACAAGGTTTTAAAAATAATAACATTTTTGCAAGGGAACGACTTTGAGCAAATCTTGTTTTGGTTAATAAGCAACAAAAATCGGGATTTTTATACGGTAGAAGGTTTTAAATTGAAGAAGGGTTTTCAATGAAAACCACCTTAATGTGACACGCCAGATTCGGGCCTAACTTCTAGGCCGGGTTTAGGGTGTTACATAACAAGAAACAAACCAAAACATAAGTAACATACGTGTTTGAATAGAAACAATTTGGTCTATAGTCACACAATCCACTACTGGCAGATACTAACAAAAAGATCTATCACACATATCTTACCAAGAGAAACACTGATTGGCAGGTTCCAACAATAATCACGCCAACACATAACAACCAGAACTTATACTTCGCCAAAAGGCGAATTCTTCAACCAAAATCATCACAAACTTATCAGAATAACCAAACAGTCCCCCAATCAGGGTGCGACAAACAATAATAATATAGAATTGGCAGATAGGGCACAATTCAGCCTTACCCAGGCTTAAACTTAGCCAACTATTTGCCTAAACAATTCACCAATCAGGACAACATAGGGAAGAGTATTAAAAAACACTTGGAATTGAAATGATTCATTAACTTATTTTGAAGCAATTTCTTCTTATAATGCTCCTTTTTGGAAAAATGCTATTAAAGAAAAACTTAATTCCATTTTACAAAAAAAAAAACTTGGAAATTAGTTTATTTACCTTCTAGAGCAGAGCTCATTGGTTGGAAATGGCTTTTTAAAAGAAACTTAAATCTAGTGGTTTTATTACAAAGCTAGTGTAACCTCCCTAACCCAGCCCAGATGCTATGGTCAAATTATGGAAGTCAGACTAGCCATCGAAATGGCCCAGTACAATATTCTGTTTGCAAAAAATAGTTTGGAAGCCGATTTCATAAAGGATTCAGATTATTCAATTCTTAATTTAGTTCAATTTATCTAAAATGGTCATTTAGGGAACAACTTTTGTGACTAAAGACATGAAATAGGTTTACATTGTTGAGTTTCAAATCTCCATGAAGGGTATCAATACAAAATAGAAAAGTATCGATATGAGTTGGGCAGTTCGGCAATTTTGAAGTTTATAAAACGCGATCAATCGGTATCAATACTTTTATAAGTATCAATACTATTTGGAAATCTGTTTTCTTTGAAAATCGATTTATATGATCAAGAATCAATACTAGATGCCAAGGTATCAATACTTTTCGTCAGGTCTAAAAAAATGCTTTTTAAAAAATAGTTTCGTTTCAGTTTCAAAAACACAAATTAATTTAACCCATTTTATGAAAACATCATTTTATTTTTAGTTATTTTCCCCTTAATTTTAGTTTCAAAGTTAACGGAAAAATCATATTCGAACCATTTAAAAATAATTTAACAATTTTTGAAATTCTTAATAAGTTCTAGTTTATTGACAAACTGAATAATGCAAAATCCCCAAAAGTTAAAAAAATAGAGTCTATGCCATAGTCCATTAAACATAACGAAATCAATCAATCTTTATGAAATAGTTTAAAATGTACGTTTTAAGGAAAACTTGACGATAGTGCTCTGAGTGCCGAGTCTGAGTCCTAACCTCACGAGTTATCTAAAGAGTTGGGAAAACTAAAGAGTGAGCTATGAAGCTCAGTGTGGTCTCAACATATAAGTTGTAAGTATAGAAAACAATAATTAATAGCATACATGTTTGCACTATACAATACATATCAGATTATAAATCTCACAATGATCTTAGTAAATATATAGTATGCATTAATGAAGTGCAGTTTTCCTACCCAACCATCTGCTACACTCCACAGTAAGAGTTCCCCAAAACTCATCCAACCCTACACACCGAACAATATTTTGTGGATGAACCGCAAGTAAATTTGCGGATGAATTGCTAGTATATCAATAGGCTGTAGATAAACTGCCAGTAAAACAGTAATTTGATCGATAAACCGATCCAACATTAAATGCATGCACTTCCTCCTTCAAAAACCAAATCTCATGCAACAGTATGGCATGCTGATGATTACAAAAAACAATAACAGTTGTAACATGCAATTATCATGCGAGCGGTAATAGTTTGCAGATTTAGTATTAACAGTGAGCATACACTAACTGTATGAGTAGTAATATCACTAGAGCAACACCAAACATAACCAACAACACCAATTCATGAAAATGACAACATAATACATAGTGGGTTTACATCCAAACAGTACTTACAGTTTATCAGTGATTTAATAAATGACATACCCCTTTTCAGATATGACATTTCTAAGCGTATTCAGATTCATAGATCAAACTTGTTTGGTAATCATAAATGAAAATATCAGAGAAACATACTCTAACACACCACACATATGGCCAAAGCCCACTTATGCACACGACACAACATAGTTAGGACACAAGCCTTTACCTACAAGCTAGTGCGACACTCATTTCGTTTAGATCTAATCTGATTCACCTAGATCTGGCCCTTTATATATCATACATACACAAAACACACTTGTATTAGAATTGAAAATAAGGATTATGCTAAGATCTAATGGAAATCGATTGAATAAGTCAGTAAGGATTGAATGACCACTCATTTGCAGATACGAAAATAGAGTATAGCCATTAAAAAGGGATTATGCTTACCAACCTAAAATAGTAGAAAACAAAAGCAATCAATGAAATTTTTAAGCTCAACTAAAATTCGAACGAATATGGGGTGATTCGAAAAGGGAAGGGATTCGACAGTTGAAACGGTGGTGGATGGTACGGTGGCAATAATTGGGTGTGATGCTTACAATGAAGGGAGAAAGAAAGAAAAGAAAGAAAAGAGAGGAGAAGGGAATTACATTTAATGCCCTTCTCGATCTATCAGAAACTCAGATTGGGGATCTTCAAAACACCTCGATAACGCTACAGCGAGCCGATAGATCCTTGGTACACCCGAAAGGTGTGCTCAAGGATTTTTGGTTAAGGTACAGGGATTTATAATCCCCATCGATTTTGTGGTCCTCGACTTTGTGGAAGATCGGAACATCCCCATTCTGTTGGGTAGGCCATTTGTGGCCACTTCTAAATTGACAATTGATCTCGAGCGAAACAAGCTTATTATAAAAATCGATGACGAGATAGAATTATTCGAATGTGGCAGAGATTCCCAAAGTGAGGAATTGCTTAGGGAGGAATGTTACATTTTATTCATTTTAATCCCTAACGGTCTTGATTAAAGGCATTTTTTGAGTTGTTCAAGTGTGGGTACACATATGACGAGAGAATGGGATAAATGGCGAGAATCCAGTGGAAGAAGGAAAAATTGGGAGACTCAAGACGGGCGAGAGTGATGGATGAAGTCGATGGTGAAGTTCAAGGAATTGTCGGAAAAGTCTAGTAACACAACTTAGATCTTAAACCATCGAACTTAATTAATTTGTAAATATTGTATATTATTTTGTTTTTAATTTGTAGATTTAGGAATTAGAATTGTCATTTTTTGTTTGAATTAGAAGGACATAGGTTTCCGAGAACAACAGAGGAGTTTTACGTTAGTAGGGTGCATATATAGGCAACCAAGGGCCTTCTACAAGTCCCAAAGAGGCAAAATCGAAGCCATGTCGCCACATAAAAATCCTATGGAGTGAAACAACCCCTGCGAGCCTAAAAATGTAGAATTTTGTCATCATGTCATGCCACATCCTACTTATGGTGTGACACACCCTCGAATTAAACAAAAATAGGAGAACAACTAGTGTCGTGTCGCCATGCACCATCTATGGTGCGACATGCAAGCCATTTTTGGAAACTTTTTGTTATTGACTTGACGTGATCTTCAGAGATATTGACCAAGTGTGGACGGCAAGTAAAGCCCTAGATAGATTCTATATATTGCCTTTACCAGCTACTACACCCTTTAAGTCGTCATAGCCAACCAAATCTCCACTCGCAACGCTTTTTTTCAGGAATCCACAAATTTCCCGTCTTTTCTTTTTTTCTTAACCCTAAAACCATGCATGGAAAACTTTTCGGTAGAGAATCCATAGTAGATAGCAATGCCCTCATCTGAGAAAGGGAGGTCGAAAGTAACCTCTTAGTGTTCCAAAGAAAAATCATGTTGCAAGAACGAGGTTTCGAATCCATAGGCACATTGAAGAGTGAAATGCGAGAGTTGATCCAATACAATCTGGTGTACATTTCGATTGCACACGACTTATATACCGCATTAAAAGTGGCAGATATGAATAGGTCGATTAACGTACCATGGATGCGGATGCGAGTGCGAGGGAAGGAAATTTCTATCTCACCTCCCGAGATAGCAAGGTATTATGAAGTTCCATTATATCTCTGTAATTTTGTAAAACAAACTGAACTAATGTATTTTCCGATAGAAAATATGAATGACATAGTCAAACCCCTAACAGACTGAAAGGGTGAGTGGAAACGCCACTTAGGAACAAACTATGCTATATCCTTCTCTCAAATGAAGTTAACTTCAATGGCACAAATGTGGTTGAAATTCATCAATACTCAAATTTGCCAAGTGATAGATATGTCCAATATCGATACGTTCCAAGTGAATTTGTTTATGCGATTTTAACAAAGAAACCAATATGTGTGAGAAAATGGATATATCAGAGCATGTTCTAATGCACAAGGAAAAATGAGGTGAAACTACTTTCCACGCATTTAGTGGCAGCCTTATGCTGACAAGCGAAGGTACCGATGGGACGATCGGTTTGTGTCTTACAACCAAGCAAGTTTTCCATATTGGAAACAAGTGTGGAGTATTTTATAGGGAATAAGAAACAAAAGCAAGCAATAAAGACAAAACCACATTTAAGCGATAATGAGCTACCTAATTCGGAATGGATCATTCGATGGATGTAAGAAGTTGGACCAATCTTTGAAGATTATGCAAGGAAAAGTGGGTTGAGGCTACCACAATTCCCAGCAGCTAAGTACGAGGTAAAGATCAAACCAATAAAGATGAGGAAGGAGAAGGAATTGGAGGAAGAGGAAGACCTTGAAAAAGATCCGAAAATGGAATCGGAAGGTGAAACCAACAAAGCGGATGAAGCTTCAGATTCTGATTCCAACAATTTTAAACATTTTCATTAATATTGGACTCAATTTTTTTATTCAAGATGTTTTTAATTTTTAATTTAGTTTTTAATTATTTAAGACTTTAATATTTTATATATATGTAGTGGTGTTTAGTTTTTCTTAGTAGGAGCCCTAGATTTTGAAGGTACAACAATATAGAATTAAAATAGAAAAGGGGGAGTAGTCCCACTAATTGAGTTGCACAAACCACGCCAAGTGGGTAACCTCTCTCCTTTATATTTTTATTACACTTTAGGGACAATGTGTCAAGTAAAGTGTGGGGGTGACTTAGGAAAATTTTAAAAATTTTCTTTTGATGTTATTTTCTTTTCTTTGTTTTTAAATTTTTATTTTTGCATGTTTTCTATGTGATTGAACTTGTAGAAATAAAAGTGATTGGTTGAGCATATTAATAGGATTTTGTGAATAAACTGTAAATTTGGTTTGATATTAGTTGATTCTAAATTTTCTAATTTTAGACTAATTAGTTCAATTTATTACACTGTGAATAGATTTAAGATGTTAAGTATACACATAGCATGCATGTTTAATTGAATTATAGGTTGTAAAAATCGATAGAATTGACTAATTTAATCCATGTACAAAATTACCTAGGGATGACCTAAGGCATTGTTTGGTAGACAATTTTTTGAGCCAAAAAGTTATCCTGTAAATATTTTCCCTAGTACCTATTTTAAGCCTGAATCCATTTTCTTGATGAACTGTAATTGAAACCCTAAACCCATTATATATTTTATTTGACCCTTTATTTCTTGGTCCTTGCACGGATTTAGATGTCCGACCATTGATATTTAGGGATTGGGTAGATACATTTCGGTGGTTTCAAAAGACAAAAAAATGAGTGAACTAAGGAATTGTATGGTATAGTGAGTACAAGATTTTTGAGCTTGTAGAAAAATAAGGAAAAATGCCAATCGAGAAAATCTTGATGAGAAAAAATAAAAAAAAATAAAGACAAAGTGAGTTGGAAAAAAAGTACGCTCACATTTGTTCGAAAAAAAAAATTGCCTTAGTAAATGGAGAAATAAAGAAGGTGAGGGGAATGGATATAAGGTGGAGAGCATATGTATACTTGGGGGAGTATTAGGGACAATATCATGTGCCAAACTGATAGCACTAGAAAGAACATAGGTTTTCCCCCTTACTTATTGGTTAAATTGTTCCTATATAGTTATCCTTAGCATACATTTTAGCATTTTCAGTTTAATAAATTGCATTTTATAACTCAGTGAATCCTAGCCTATTTTATCCTTAATTTTGCTATCTTTTTTGCATTAATGTCGCTGCATAAGTGAATTCCAAATTGCGTCTAGAATTTTCACCGCACCTGATAGTTGTCCGAATAAGAACTAAAATTGAGTAAGCTGTCCAGTCCGGTATAACCAACCTGTACGTACAAGGACAGAATAATTTTGAGGAAATGACACCTGTACTGTTGGAGGAGGACATAAAAGGTGGACGTGAGAAGAAAAAGAGAGTTTTCTTTTTTCTGGGTCATCATCTACATCATTCGATCTTGAAGCTTGGGGCCATGGCAGCTTAAGCCTCTCACGGATGAGCCAACATGAAAACCAGATGTAGACTAGCTTCTGACGAGAAGACCTAAGTGCGAGATAAAAGGGAATAGAGAGATTCAGTCGAGTTGTCTAGGAATAGTATTCTTGTAATAGCCCGATTTAGGGCCTAGTCGGAATAGTGGTTGCGAGACAACAAATCTGAAGTAAAAATATATGTTTTATGATTTTTATGAGGCTTATGATGTGGTTGCATGATTGTGTGAAAATTTCATGAGGAAATTTTATTTATTAGTGATCAATTTGTCCATTAGGACTAAATTGCAAAGATTAGGAAATATGAGATTCTAGAATATTTAAGTATGAAATAGAATTATAAAAATTACTAGAGGTCCTTATTTAGCAATTACACCATTATATGTCAAGATGGACAAAAATGGACATGGGAAGGAAATATATCAAGAAAGGGCCTTAAGGGTATTTTAGTCATTTGGTTAATTAATGAATTAAAAAGGGAAAAATAAGTCAAAATCTTGTCCATCTTCTTCCCCTAAGTGCCAAAATTTGCAAGGAGACATATCTAGGGTTTCTTCAACTTCCAAGCTTGATAGTAAGTGCAACCTAGCCCCGTTTTTAATGTTCTTCGTATTTTTGAGATCCTCGTAGCTCGATTTAGCTATTTCTAGCTATATTTTGAGCTAGGGTTTATGTTCAAAAATTTACCCATGTATGACATGCACGTATTTTGATGTTTTAAGGAAGAATATGAAAGTTTGATGTGTGATAAACATCTTTTTCTAACTGATTTTCATGAAAAATGCATAAAAGGACCAAATTGTAAAAGTTATAAAAATGGTCATAAATGAGTGAAATAGTGGAAATTGCGGGCTGTTGTAGTTAATAAAATAGTTCGGCTAGGCTTTAATACAAGAAAGTTGAATAAAAATCATTTTACGAGCCTAGGGGAAAATGTGTAATTATATGAAAGTTTAGGGGCAAAATCATAATTTTGCAAAAGTATGATTCATGAGTCAATTTAGTCAATGTGAGTATTAAACAAGTGAAATTGTTATTATAGATCAAGAAACACGAAGCTCAGGCCGAAACTGAGGCATGAACAAAGTGTTGGACTAAATCAAACATCTACACACATTTTGAGTACCGAGGTAAGTTTGTGTGAAATTAAAGTTTCATAGTGTTTGTGAAATTTTAAATTGCTTGATCTTATGATAATGAATATCATTTCATGAAAATCGACTAATGAAGCCTCGATGAGAAAATGATGAGAATATATTAAGTTGAGGACCCGGTTGAAGATTCGGAATAACGAGGATACCTATGTCACAACATGAGATAAGGAAGGTCCCGTATAAGACCATGTCTGGGACATGGCATCGGCACCGAATGTAGGTCCTGTATAAGACCATGTCTGGGACATGGCATCGGCACCAAATGTAGGTCCTGTATAAGACCATGTCCGGGACATGGCATCGGCACCGAATGTAGGTCCCGTATAAGACCATGTCTGGGACATGGCATCGACACCGAATAAGGAAGGTCCCGTGTAAGACCATGTCTGGGACATGGCCTCGGCACCAAAGGAAGATCTCGTATAAGACCATGTCTGGGACATGGCATCGACATCTATGTACGATCTTGTATAAGACCATGTCTGGAACATGGCATCGACATCGAGTTAAGAGATCCCGTGTAAGACCATATCTGGGATATGGCATCGGCATCAAGAGGTGATCCCATGTAAGACCATATCTGGGATATGACATTAGCATCGTGATACATGTATGATGAGATTGAGTATCCTCCGATATTCCGAGTGGTTCAACGGGCAAAAGAGCTAAGTATGCAAAGATGACAAAGAGCTAAGCTATACAAAGATGACAAAGAGTTACATTTAAGTTAAGGATGATAATGATTTAAGTTTATGTTCAAGATTACCATGAGTAAAATACGAGTTATGAAACCGTAATGTGATATGCGATGGGTAAGCGTAAGTATGAGTAAGTATGTCAAAGTACTTGAGAACTTGTGTTGTTATTGTCCAATGAGATGAATGGATTTTACCATGAGTACTTATGTTGCTATTTTAATTCATTCAAACTTACTAAGCTATATGCTTACCCCTTTCTTTTCCCTTTTCCTTGTAGTATCGCCAAGCTAGCTCGGGGATCGTAGAACGTCGGAGCTCGGATCACACTATCAATCATTCTTTTGGTCTAGTAAATTTGATTTATTTTGGGTATGGCATGTATAGGAACTTGGTCATCTTGTGTTATGTCATATTTGAAAGCCAAAGTGTTGGCTATTAATGTTATACACTCATTTTGTAAATGGCCATTAGGAATTGGCCGATATTTGTCAAGTTTTATATCTTAATGATGATGAGTTTTATGAAGTGAAAGTTCATGCAATTGATGGAGTAAAATGTGAAGTGTATGAATGATGATTAGTGATTCTTCATAGGGTATTATTGCCAAGTTATGTGTTGCTTGTGTTGGCATATGTGTGTTTATGTCCCAGGGTGGCAATTGGCTTGGGAAATAGCCTTTTAATTGTCCACACAGGTAGATACACGGGCATGTGTCTAGGCCGTGTGTGACACACGGTCAGCCCCATGGGTGTCCTGATAGGCCGTGTGTCCCCTGCATCAAATTTGTGAGAATTCGATTCGCCACACGGGCCAGCACACGGGCGTGTGCCTAGGCCATGTGCCCTAAGAGCTTGCTGACATCATAAACAAAATACCCAGGTTTTTCACACACGGGTGAGGACACGGGCATGTCTAGGCCGTATGAGGGACACGGGCCACAGACACGGGCGTGTGTCCGACCGTGTGAAAACACCTGTAGGTTTGAAATGAAAAATAAATTCCACACGGGCTAGGAACATGGGCGTGTTACATTCCACACGGGCGTGTGGCCCTGTTTAGGTAAAAAATTTCTAAGTGCGCAAAAGTTTCTGGTTTAATTCCGAAACCTTCCGTATATATGTTTAGGGCCTTGTAGGCCCATAATAAGGATGTTATGAATATGAATGAGAAGCTTTAAGTTGAAATGAAATTTTATAGCCCGATGTTGTATGTTTAAGCAAGTTAAGTCTGGTAATGCCTCGTATCCTGTCCCGGCGTCAGACACGAGTAAAGGGTGTTACAATTCTCCACTCGATTCTTTCTTATTTCATTATGATTGCTGGTGACTATTCTCTGTTTTCTGTTTGTATGGAAGTACACATGAATACTTGATTTAATGTTATCTTATTCAATCTTGCTTTTATTATTTAATCTTGGGGTTTGAATGTTTTTTAACACGGAAGTGTTATTGCAGTCATTGACAACTGAAAGTGCAATGACAGTTTAAGCCAATAAGCATTACAACGAAAGTTGAGTGAAGATTAGAGGAATTTAGTTCACTTGTTCTTAATAGTGCCATATTGCTATCATCTGAAGGTGAGGTTAGTATGCATGTTTAAGTCTCAGATTAAATAGAGGAGTGACGCTGAGTAAGATATACATTGAACTTTATTGCTTTGACAATCACCTATCTTTTTATACCTTGTGAGTACTTAGTATTCTGTTGAAGATTCATGTTGGGGATCCAAATTTATCATTATCATATTTTATTTTATTGTTCTCAAGTTATTGCATCGACAAGTATTCTCACAATTTATCTCGTTTCCATCTAGTTGTTGCACCGACATTAATGGACAAAAGACTACCATCCTTGTGGGATCGATATCTGATAGACTCACATCTGTCAACTATACTTGCATCGACAGTGTACGCTTGCACATTATTACTGTGACATTAAACAGCCGATCAAGTTTTTGGTGCCGTTACCGGGGATGGCGTTTGTTTGATGTTTATTTTTGTTTTTGTGTGTTTTTGCACTTTATTTTCCTTATATAATATTTAGTTTTCACTAACTGGTTTTTATTTGTTCCCTTAGCCTAACTCTCGTGACTACATACATATGATTTACTACTCATTGTCAATGAAATATCATCATAGTCACACAACTCGCCTCAGGCAAGTTTTCATACTTACTCATGTTACAATGGTTTCTATCACCCATAATTTCGAACAGTGACTTCACTTACTCAAGTTCCACCTTAATGTCTACTCAAGTACTCAAAATTAAGCTCTAATTCCTCTTACTATTTCTTATTAATCTAGAGAATGTCTTACGGGTTTTGAGTACGTCGTTTACTTGATTGCCATAGTCCAACTATGGTCTTACTCGTATCACAACATAATAGCCCAGCTATTGCTTTACATGTCGTCACGATGCCATAGCCTTGCTATGGTCTTACACGAAATCTCATATCAACACCAATGCCATATCCCAGATACGGTCTTACATGGAAACTCATATCAATGTTGATGCCATATCCCAGATATGGTCTTACACAAAATCTTATACCGAAGCCAGGTCCCAGACGTGGTCTCACACGGGATTACTATTTGATGCCGATGCCATATCCCAGATATGGTCTTATATGGGATCATGTATCGATGCCAATGCCATGCCCCAGACATGGTCTTATATGGGATCACATATACCGCCATGGTCCAACCATGGTCTTATTCATCATTTTATCATTGAACGACCGTACTCATCTCCTGCATTCTACTTAGTCAAACTTTTCAGTTTTAACTTCCACACCATAATATGTGTGGCTTCATAATAGATTCATAACTGAGTCATAAAACAAAACATCATGCATTCTATACTTTAACAGTCACATGTGAGATTTAACCATGTGGACATATTTATCATAAACAATGGCATCACAAATCTCAAATGCTTACTTACTCATCGCTTCTCACATACATCATGGTACTTACTAGTCTCATGTTTGTAAGGTAAACAAGGTACCTGTAACACTTGATCACATAGATCAGTATACTTTATTATAACAAGCATAATCTCTGATTCATCATTCATAACAAGAATAATACTCATTTTCAACTTGCTAATAACTTTGCTTACTCAACTTTCTTGCTATCTCACTTTAACTTTACTCATTTGCCCGATGAATTTCTGCGGATAACCGAGGATACTAAATCTCTTCACATGAACTTGATGCCAAACCCATATCCTAGATACAGCCTTACATGGAATATCTCATCTTGGTTTCGAGGCCATGTCTTGACATGGACTTATACGAAGTCTTTCTTGTTCTCACCAATGCCATGCCTTGGCTTGGACTTACATGGGATCTCTTTCTCTTGATAGCTTTTCAATGCCAAGCTTGCCTTGGACTTACATGATATTTGTTCAATGCCAAGCTTGCTTTGGACTTACATGATAACTTGTTCAATGCCAAGCTTGCCTTGGACTTACATGATATCTGTTCAATGCCAAGCTTGCCTTGGACTTACATGATAACTTGTTCAAAGCCAAGTTTACCATGGACTTACATGATAACTTGTTCAATGCCAAGCTTGCCTTGGACTTACATGATATCTCTGCTTGATTGCCGATGCCATGCCTTGGCTTGGTCTTATACGGACTTTCTAATCTCATGTGGTAGATCGAGTATCCTGGGAAATTCCATCTTCAATCGGGACATGCTCGTATTTAATCTCATTTATTTCTTTGTTTAGCAAAACATTAAGCATTCAATGATAGGAATCATAAAGCTTAGAAATCACACAAACTTACTGAAATTAGCTCGGTTGGGAATCATCTCTGTCTTAACAAAACAATTTTGTTAGAGCCGGGAGACATCACACTATCATTATCCACATATGGCATGTATAGCTAGACTCTTACTCGTGCTAGGTTAGTCCGAGAACTGACTAAACCATGCTCTGATACCACTAAATGTAACACCCCTTACCCGGGTTCTACGTCGGAACCGGGCTCGAGACGTTACCGTACTAAAACCTCACGGTCGCCACTTAGGCTAATCGTGACTACTCTCTTTAGTCACCACAATCACCTCATTCTCGACTTACGAGGCCTCACTCATACACACGAGGGCTCTCGAGACTAATCCAAAACTTTTACGATTCTTAAAATTTTTTCTTCAAATACAGGGCTTACACGCCCGTGTAGAACGAGACACGCCCGTGTGTAGACACACACGCCCATGTTCAACAACCGTGCTTAAAAACCCAAGAATTCTGCCAAATGCCCCACGGTTAAGGCACACGCCCATGCGGTTTGGGAACACGCCCGTGTACTCTATCACATGTCCGTGCCTTCAACCCGTGGTCGACACTGACTAATCATACATGGTCTTGACACGCCCGTGGGCCTAAACCGTGTGCTATACCTTGATATACTGACTTATTCAACACGGCCTAGGCACACGCCCATGTGCTAGCCGTGCGTATCACACGACTTGAACAAACGGCCGTGTGATCAGCCTGTGGTCTATTCTGACTTAAGGTACTAAGGTGCAGGGTGCACATGGCCTAGACACACGCCCACGTGTCTATCCGTGTGGGCACTTAGAAGTTATCTTACCAAGCTTTTTACTACTCTTGTTTGCATACATTCATATACTACTTCAAAACATTCTCAATCATCCATTAGAACACATGAATTAATACATTTAATCCTTAAAGAGTTAAGGTTTTCATCCCATACACTAGGGAGAACTTTATCAAATACATTACAACCAACTCTAGGTTCTCTTAGGCCAATACAATTTGGCTACATCAATTAGGACTTAATCAACCTTAAAATAATCCCTATACATGCCATGACTCATAAGGACTTGATACCTCATACCAAGTGTCTGTTCGATAGTGTGAAAGCATCTCCGGGGGTCTCCAACCTGAGCTAGTTAATATAACCTATAAGAGATGAGAAATGTAAAGGAGTAAGCAATAATGCTTAGTAAGCTCATCTGCAATAAGTGTCAACATTGATATTCATTGTATACTTAGTTACATAGTATCATGACGAGTTTCTCTCATAAACTCATGGTTACTTAATCAACTATTCTTGAAACTTACTTATTCAACCTCTTACCACATTCTTACCATGTCACAAGCCAATTGCTCGTTTAATTAGCATACATTCCTGAATTGATCACCACATGATCATATAAAACAACACATCAAGCATTTTCAATAAGTCGCTCGTACTACTAATATCTCGGTGGTTACGCACTTAGCCCACCATTGAATCTCTTACAGGGTGGTATCGCACACAGCCCACCAATCATTTATACCTGAGGTGATTTCGCACTTAGCTCACCAATCATTTATACCTTAGGTGATTTCGCACTTAGCTCACCAATCATTTATAAGCGATGGTATCGCACATAGCCCATCAATTAATAATCAATCAGGTGGTAACGTACACATCCCACCAATAAATAATACAGTTGATGGTATCGCACACAGCCCATCACCACCATCAATAAGGTGATATCGCACATAGCTCACCATTATTTACATTCATGGATAATAATCCACAAGTATATCTCTATTTCAAATGTTCATTCGAGAACATTCTCACATGTTTCTATTCTTACTTAACTTTCTACGATACTCATTCTCATTCACACGGTGCATCAAATACACAAACACCACTAGGGGTTCATCATATAATGAATTCATCTCAATTCAGTTCTACACATACTTGTGTTACTCATGGTACAACCACATACATTGAATCATGCGAATTGTTAAATAACTCTCTTGAGTCTCATGCACATAGTTCTCATCGTCATCATACCCCAATTGGGTCTTACATACATTAACATATCGATGCCATGTCCCTGACATGGTCTTTTACTAATTCTTACCGCGAGGCCATATTCCAATATGGTCTTACTCGAGGCTTTAACCATCGTCCTATCATGCTATACACCTTTCCCATTACTCTAAATTCAATTCCATTCACATCTCATCAAGAGACATTTCATACATTCATATAATAATATACATTCCATACAACATTGGAATGCTAAATAAGCTCGTACGTAATTGCAACATTCGCACATGAACTTACCTCGATGTCGAAAGAACCGAAAAGGACTTTTTGCCCACATTTCTCTTTTCATCCGTTCTAGGTCTGAAACTCATTTTCTTTGATCTAGAATAATGAAATTTACTGATTTAATCTCTTATAAATCATGATATACCATAATCTAAACTTTAGGCAAAAATGACTATTTTGCCCCTACACTTTGGCAAAATTACCATTTTGCCCCTAGGCTCGTAAATAAATTTTCATCACATTTTCTTGTTAAACAAGTCTAGATGAACATTTTATCCTCTTACAACTATCCACAATTCCATCTATTTCATGCCTTTATGAACAATTTACAACTTTTGCATTTTAGTCTCAAATATGTGTTTTCATGAAAACATCTTTCACAAAAGTTGTTTCTCATCATTCTATCATTCATTTTCTTCCATAAAACTCATCAAAAAACATGAACTCTATCATGGCAAGTTCCTAGACTTTCAACCATTTTGCAAACTAGTCCCCTCTTTAGAAAGCTTAAGCTTTGGGGACTCCAAAAGTACAATTTTTATCAAGAAAGATCATCAAAATCACTTACTTGTGAGGAGAATTTCTTGATGAAATTTTAAGCTTCAAAAACCCCTCCCATGGCTGCTATTTTCGATGGAAGAAGATAAGAAATAAAAAAGATGATAGCTTTTGCTTATTTCATCTTTTTTTTTATTCATTTGTCAACTAATATCACCAACTTTTGACCAAAATTTAATGCTCTTGTCCCCTTAACTTTCTATGGCCGACCAACACATTTAACAAGGGCCAAATTGCACATTTGGGACCTCCAATTAATATTCTATGACTATTTGGCACCTCTAGCAATTAAAATAGAACTTTCACACTTTATGCGATTTAGTCCTTTTTCACAATTTAGCTAGAATTCGCTAAAATTAAGGCACCAAAATTTCCATGCATCCTTATAAACATGTTATATCACATAACATATCATGAAAATAATTTTCTCTAACCTCGAATTAGTGATTCTGAGATCACTGTTCCGACTAGCCCCTAAATCGGGCTGTTACAATGACCGCACTAAGTGCTCAAGTTTCTTCTCTCGCAAACATGATTAAAAATATGCTAAGGACTAGTGGAGTGGCACCTATACAAGTCACTTAGCAAGTTGACGTTCCTACTTTTTGTTGTGAGATTCGTAGTGACAACCATAGCTTTAAAGATTGCCCACAACATGCAGAGAATGCCTGTTATATTAGTAACATCTGCAACAATTCTTATTGTAATTCTTACAACAACTATGCACGCAACCAACAGTTTTAGGGAACTCAAAATGGTGGACAAAATGCTATGACATTCAGATATGGGAATACATCTACTTAGGGAAATTATAATCCCAGACAAGGGAATTACATTCAACAACAGCAGAACTACAATCAGCACACTCAAATGCATCCACAACAAGGCCAAACACATCCACACCAAAATCTGATGCAGCCACAACACTCTTCAATACCAAATCAACATGTTCAAGGACATTGACAGCAACCGTACACACAAGCTTCTACTTCTAAATCGTTAGCAACTCTTGAGGAATTAATGCGGAAGCATATTACTCGCACGGAAGCCATCATACAAGGGAATTCATCTTCCATTCGAGCATTGGAGGCACAATTAGGACAACTTGCTTCAAATCTGAATACTCGACCACCAGGCTCATTGCCTAGTGACACAGAAAATCCTAGTTCGCGGGGGAAAGAACATTGTAAGGCTATCACTCTTAGGAGTGGCAAACAAACTGGCAAATCATTTACCGACTCTACTGTAGCACCTTACGATACGAATGGAGTGATCACTAATGAGAAGGTTGAATCTGAAGAGTTTTTCAATGCAACAGACAAAGAAGTTCCACGAATTGTCACTCATATGCCTAATGTTCGACCTTCGAAACTGTCGTCGCAATCAAAGATGTCGGCACAAGCAGATATATCTCTACCTTTACGCTTCCCACAAAGATTCAGGAAGAATGAGCATGACAAGCAGTATCAGCAGTTCTTAGACATACTGAAGCAACTACAAATCAACATTTTTTTATTAGATGCTCTGGTACAAATTTCGAGTTATGGGAAACTTATGAAAGACCTCTTGTCCAAAAAGAAGAAGCTCACTGATATTGAAACTATTGCACTCACAGAAGGCTGTAGTGCTATTTTGATAAATAAGTTGCCCCCTAAATTGAAAGATCCTGGTAGCTTTACCATCACATGTTCAATTGGCAATCATTATTTGGGTAAGGATTTATGCGACTTGGGAGCTAGCATTAACCTAATGTCACTATCTACTTTTAGAAAGTTGGGAATGGGTCACATGAAATCTACTGCAGTGACATTACAACTAGCCGGTCGATCATTGGCTCAACCTGAAGGGCAAATAAAAGACGTCTTAGTTCATGTGGATAATGTAACAGCCCATTTTTGGTCAAATCAAAACAGTGGTGTAACGCCCTGAATTTGGGCCTAGAAGTATTGAGCCTATTGGGCTTTAGATCTTAGAAAATTTTTAAGTGAGCAAGAAAAAGACAATTGGCATGTGGGCTTTGAGGGTAATGAATTTGGAGTGTCTAGGGGTGTTGGAGATGTCCTAGGATCAAGTAAAGGCATAGGAAAAAAATTGGTTTTAGCCCAGGGGAACTGTGACTTCAGTTAGTAGGCCTTTTAAGCAGATTAAGAGAAAATGGGACACAAAGGGGCTTGTGCCGGTGGCAAGTGGCGTCACTTGGGAGCTATGAGGTGGCTTTGTTGTCACCGAGGAGGTCCAAGGTTCGAGTAGTGGTAAGGTGTTTTTGGAGTGTTTATTTTACAGTATGGACGGCCGAGTTGTATTGGTTTTGAACTCTTGCCGTGGAGAGTTTGAAGAAGTAAGCGGTATGTGGATGTGGAGGAAATTTCGGATAAGATTAAGGTGTTATGAGGAGAAAAGTCGGGGAGATGAGGAGAGGAGGAGTTGGTGCCGAATGGGACCTGTGGGGAAAGGGGTGTTCGGTGGCGTCTATATAAAGGTGCGAATTCATTGAAAGGTTCCTTGGGTTCTATTATTTCTTCCTTTTCTCCCCTCGACCAAATTCTTTCATTTTCCAAAAATAAAACCCATCATTCTTTTTGTCGAAATTCCTATTAGAGTTGTGTTCTTCTTCTTTCTCTGAAAGCCGAAATCTCCTAAAGCCGAATTTTTTTTTGCCAAATTTTTGCTAAGCCAATTCCCTTCATTGTCGAAATTACTATCATCCTTCCTAGCCGAATCTCTACTCTTGCCGAACCCTTTTTTCTTGCTCCCTCGCCTCAATCGACTGTTATCTACTTTTAGTCACGATTGGAAGCTGAATCTTATTCAGTAGATATTTAAGCCGCAGGATCAAAGGAGAATTTTTGTAAGTGCTTAGTTGAACTTTTTAGTGTGTTTTATTAAAAGCCAAAGGGCTATCTAACCCCTCCTTATCGTTAACTTGTATTAACAAGGGTAAGGCTCAACAATCACAAGCGTGGTAGGTAAGGATCGTTAGCAAGAGGTAAGTGCACTCGTCCCGGTGGTGGTTTAGTAAATGGCCGAATGTAATATGACTCATAGGGGTGATTTATGATAAATATGGGTCACTTGGTTTTGACGATATAGGTTTTTGGGTGCAGATCTAGAGGATAATCGCCAATAGTAGCAAAGGAAGGGCTACTAGAACGTGAGGCACACGGTAAGGGTACGGTGAGGTTTCAGTTTTTGATAAGTATGTGTTAAAGCTTTGGTTAATCGCTAGTAATGTCAATTGTAGGTTCGTGACTAAGGGGTTTGCAGCACGCGATGTTACCAGGTGTGTACAAACACTACACACACGATATCGACAATGGCGAAAAGTCGAAAAGCCGAAAGTGGCTAAACGGGCCCGGTGGGCCCTGAGGCTAAGTTTGATGAAATTAGTTGGTTTGGTCATACGTATTAAGTTAGTCACGTATGTTACCTGATTTGGAATTGTTTTGGGCCTAGTAGGCCATATGAATGAGATTTAGGCCTAATGGGCCGTAAGGATGTAATATGGGCTTTATGGGGGACGTAGACAAGTATGCTAGGGTTTAATGGACTTTAGGCCTATTTCTGAACAACTCTTAAATCACATAAGACTTAATCTAATAATCAAACATTTCTGTGGACAAGTCGATTAGTTAGAGTGTGGTAACCGACATATGCATGTCTAGGATTGGATCTAGCGAGAGCTTGGTACTTAAGCGGTCCTAGTGACCCACCTCCACTTTTCTGAGATCCTACCTGGTGCATAGTGTTTGTTCACTTTAATAGTGAGGACTTGTTTATGGGCCAAAGTTCATAACTAAAACCCGAGAGGGACCAAATACCCTTTATATTTGTAAAATTACTAAAATACCCTTATATTTGTAAAATTACTAAAATACCCTTATATTTGTAAAATTACTAAAATACCCCTAGATTTGTAAATTACCAAAATACCCTTATTTTGCAAAAGTACCAAAATACCCCTGTTTTGTAAAAGTACTAAAATACCCCTATCTTGTAAAATTACCAAGATACCCCTATTTTGCCAAATTACCAAAATACCCCTGTAGGGTAGAATTACGAAAATACCATTGGGTAGTGAAATGACGAAAATACCCCTATGTGACAAATATGAGTTTATGGATGTTACTCGTGTGTTTGATGCATTCATATGATATTCTGCTTAGGATGCATATGGGTGGGAATTATGGTACGGAGGAAGATTTGCGGATCGCATAGTCGTATGGCCATGGATCCACCGGAGGCTTTAAGCCATTATATGATTAGCAGCTTTGCTGCAACGTTTGGTAGTACCGCAACCGGGCTACCTTTGGTGTGTAGAGGATGGGTGGGTTGATTTAGAAATCCCCACAGGTGTGTAATGGTTGGAAGGGAAATGGTGTGTGTAGCGGATGGATTATTAGGATGGGTTTTGCATTATCTTGTTTGTATATGATACGATATGATATGATATGAGGTCATTGTGGGCTAAGGCCTAAGACCACCGATTTTGATAGGGCTTAGGCCCAATGTGAATATTTTTATGTGATTTGATTGCCAAGGGTTGTACACACTGAGTTTCAAAACTCACACCCTTTAATTTAATGTTTTAGGTAATCCTGAATAGACGGCTCGACGTGGGAGAGGACTCGGAGATGGCCACACTACAAGCGGATCAAATGTTTTAATTTGTTCAAATGAATCTGTTTTTAATACTTTGTTTTTTTTCATTGGATTGTAATAAGGTCATGTAACTCCTAATTGACTTTAGATTTTGGGTTTATTATTATTATTATTGTTTCAACTATCCGCTTAATAAATTTTATAAAATTATTAAAGTTAACATGGTTTTCAAAATAACTTAACATATGAATGTTTTTCGAAAATGTGGGCTTTTCCTCTTAACTTAACAAGATACAAGGGTTTTGGGCTTTTGGGCCTTAAATTGTTAAATTATAAAATCATTTTGGAGTATGCCTTTAATGTGACATTTCGGACTCGGGCCTAACTTCTAGGCCGGGTTTGGGGTGTTACAAGTGGTTTCGAGACCACAAATTTGAGGTCAAAATATTTATTTTATTATTAGTTTAATGTTTACAGTATGATTGAGTGATTGTGTGAAAATTTTGTTACGAAATTTTATCGTTTGAATGGTCAATTTTATAAAAAGGACTAAATTGCGTAAAGCGTAGAACTTGAGTTCTAATAGCTACAGGTGTCTAATAGCTATAGAACCTTAAAGTCAAGGTCCTTATGTGGTAATTAACCCATTTATGAGATAGTGGATGATAGTGGAGTGTTATTTGGTGTAATTACTAATGTTTTTAAAGGTTAATTTTGGTAATTGATAATTAAAGATAAAATCAATAAAACAAAAATCACATTTTATTAGTTATCATCTTCCCTAGCTGAATTTGACAAGAAGAAAACATCCATGGAAAGCTTTTAGGGTTCGGTCACTTAGTATCTCAATTGGTAAGTGATATGTTTTTGAGATCGCTGCAACTAGGTCTAGCTAGCCCAGGGACTATTTTGCAAAACTGTTAAAGATTTTAAATGTTTCCATTGATGAATATGTATGATTTTTGATGATTGATGATAGGTTTTAAATGGTTGCTGATAGTTAAACAAGTTTTGTAAAGTGATTTTGAGTAAAAATGCAAAATAGGGATTTATTTGTGAAAATGTGAAAATATGTGGTTAAATGTGTGAATAAATAAAAAATATGGGCTACTAGGGACCTAATTGAAATTCGGCTAGCATGTGTTGTGATTGAATTGTGTGAATTTGTGATTTTATGAAATAAGGATTAAATTGTAAAAATGTGAAACTTTAGGGGCAAAAGTGTAAATGTGCTTAAATGTGTGTTTTGGACTTAATTGAATAAAGTAGTGATTGAATAAGCTAAATGTGATATTATATAGATCAAGAAAAGCAGAATACAGACTTAGATCGAGGAAAGAACAAGATATTGAATTAGTTGATCTTGTCATCGTTTTCACATCCGAGGTAAGTTCGTATGTAATAAGCACTGTTATAATTATGCTTTAAATGCTTTGATACTGCATAAATTGTGTATACGAGGTTACAGTCATGTTTGACGACGATTCGACTATGTATGGCACTTAGTGTGCGGTTCGAGATAGCTTCGGCTATGTATGGCACTTAGTGTGTGAGATCGAGATAGCTTCGGCCATGTATGGCACTTAGTGTGCGAGATTAAATAGCTTCGGCTATGTATTGGAATTTAGTGTGTGAGATATCGAGTATTCAACAGTATTCTGAATAGGTATGAGCTCGTTACGAATTTGTACAGGTATGTACATGGAAAGTATGAGATTCAAATAGAAGAAGTTATGAATTTGCATATAAGCATATGATTAAGCATATGGAAGGTTTGTTTGTTATCATGAATTATATGTTAAATAGTTCAAATTGCTGATTTGTATATTATGATTTGTTGAGTTTATTTCATACGAGCTTACTAAGCTTTATAGCTTACTTTGTTTATTTTTCCCGTGTTTTATAGTGTTATCAAGCTAGCTCGGATTCAGGGATTGTCGGAGGTCACTTCACACTATCCACCTATCACTTGGTATCTATGAACTTTGGTATTTTAAGTATATGGCATGTATAGGGACTTTGAGTCATTTTGGTATTGTAGCATGATTTTGGCCATTTGTGTTGGCTTGTTTATATTACATATTTGGTTGTATGTTAGCCATGTAAGTTGGCTTATTTTTGCTATTATGTGATGTATATATATATATAAGTGTTAATGCTTCTTAGTGATGTGGTCCATGTTTGATTGGAAATGGTTGGTTTAATTTAATTCTAAAGGTAGCTAATGGTTGATGAATTGAAAATGGTTATGCTTGTGAATTGGTGCAAAGTGATGTATTTTGGGTAAAGGTTTAATTAGATGATTTGTATATGAGAAGTTGGTATGATTTGAATGAGTAAAACATGAGATAATAAGCATGTTAGTTCTTGGAATTGAAATAGTATGAATGACGTAAGATTGAGGTTATTTAAATGCTTTTAAGTGTTATGTTTTGGTGCCATTGAATTTGGTCTAGGTGTGCATAATTTGGGTGGCAAATTGGCTTGGTAAATAGCCTATTTTTGTCCACACGGGCGTTTGTGACACACAGTCATGTTACATAGCTGTGTGTCCCCTGGTGTTGAAATTGAAATGAAATCAGTAAGCCCCACACGGTCTTACACACGGGCATGTGATTGGCCGTGTGGCATAAGTCAGTATACCCCATAATCTAGACACGGCCTAGCACACGGGCATGTGACTTGGCCGTGTTGGTTAAGTCAGTATACCCTACAGGTTTGGCACGGCCTAGTACACGGCCTGGCACACAGGCGTGTGTGGCCACTTCGAAGGGCACACGGGCTAGATACACGGGTCTGTGGTTGGCCGTGTGACCCAAGTCAGTAAGCTCACAGGGTTGGACACGGGGTTGGACACGGGCTGGGACACGGCCATGTACTTCCATTTCGAATGTTCACACGGCCTGTGGCACGGGCGCGTCTTTTGCTCGTGTGAGACACACGGCCTGGCCACACAGACATGTGTCCCCTGTTTTGAGAAAATTTTTCTAAGTGTTCCAAATGTTTTAAAAGTTATCAGTTTAGTCCTGAACCACTCTCAATGCATGATTAGGGCCTCGTAGGCTCGTACTAGGGACATATTGATTGAGATTGATTGATGAATGTTTGAATTGATAAAATGTATGCTAAAAGTATGTATAATTGTGTTGTAAGTCCGGTAATGCTCCTTAACCTTATTCCGGCGTTGAATACGGGTGAGGGGTGTTACAGATAAATTCGTTTTTCTGGCTGATTTTATAATACTTGATTACGAGGCAGACAAAGAGGTTCCCATAATCTTTGGACGACCATTTTTAGCCACTGGCCAAACTCTTATTAATGTTTACATAAGTGAACTAACCATGCGACTTAATGATGAGCAAGTCACCTTTAGTGTTTTTGAATCTATTCAATGTAAGGACAAAGAAGAATGTCATACTGTTGATGTGCTAGATGATCTAATTGAGGGAGAGTACAATGACCAAAGCACAGTACTTTCTGAAGAGTTTATAGTGACATCTGATGCCAAATCGTTAGACGATTGTCACAACATGGTTGAAGCTAATAATCTTGAACTCAAGCATTGATGGCAGATTGAATCCTTAGACCTAACCAACAGAACAACCCCAATTTTCAAACCATCTATTGAAGAAGCTCCTTCTTTAGATTTGAAACCACTACCTCCTCATCTTAAATATGTCTTTCTAGATGACCACAATACTCTCCCAGTTATTGTCTCCACAACATTGGATGTAACTCAAGAAGAGAAATTTGTCCATATTCTCAAGCAACATAAACGAGCTATTGCTTTGAGTATTGTTGATATTCAAGGTATTAGTCCTTCTTTTTGCATGCACAAGATCAAGTTGGAAGATGAAGGCAAGCAATCGATTGAACAACAAAGAAGATTAAACGAGAAGATGAAAGAAGTTGTCAAGAAGGAAATCATAAAATGGCTTCATGCTGGAATTATTTACCCGATTTTTTATAGTATTTGGGTAAGTCCAGTGCAATGCGTGCCTAAAAAGAGTGGCATCACTGTGGTTCATAACGATAAGGACGAATTAATTCCTACATGCATTCCCACGGGATGGCGAGTTTGTATGGATTATCACAAATTGAATGCAGCCACAAAGAAGGATCACTTCTCGCTTCCTTTCATCAACCAAATGCTGGATCGGCTTGCTGGAAAGGCCTATTATTTCTTTTTAGATGGCTATTCTGGGTACAATCAAATTGCTATTGCACCGGAGGACTAGGAGAAAACAACTTTCACCTGTCCCTTTGGTACTTTCGCTTTTCGCCAAATGCCTTTCGGTCTTTGCAATGCACCAGCCACATTTCAAAGGTGCATGATGGCAATATTCGCAGATATGATCGAAGACTCTTTAGAGGTGTTTATGGATGATTTCTCAGTCTATAGGAATGATTTTGATCATTGTGCTGACAATTTGGATAAAGTACTGAAGTGATGTGAGGACACATATCTTGTCTTGAATTGGGAAAAATGTCATTTCATGGCAACTGAAGGCATTGTGTTAGGACATCGCATCTCTTGTCAATGCATTCAAGTAGATAAAGCTAAGGTGGAAATCATTGAGAAATTACCTCCACCAACAAACGTGAAAGGTATTCGCAGTTTTCCTGGACATGTGGGGTTTTATCGAAGGTTTATTAGAGATTTTTCGAAAATTGCAAAGCCCTTATGCTCATTGCTGGAACAGAATCAAAAATTCTTCTTTGATGATGCATGTCTGGATGCCTTCATTTAGTTAAAAAATAAGCTAGTGAATGCACCCATTGTCGTTGCACCAGATTGGTATAACCCTTTTGAAGTTATGTGCGATACAAGCAACTTTGCTCTGGGTGCGGTTCTAGGACAACGAAAGGGAAAAATATTTCACGCCATCTATTATGCTAGCAAAACTCTTACAGAGGCTCAACTCAATTATACAACTACAGAGAAAGAACTGTTGGTTGTAGTCTTTGCTTTCGACAAGTTTCATTCCTATCTTGTTGGCTTAAAGGTTACTATAGTCACTGATCATTCGGTGTTGAGATATCTCTTTGCAAAAAAGGATGACAAACCAAGACTGATACGCTGGATATTACTGTTGCAAGAATTTGACATCGAGATAAAAGACTGTAAGGGTTCAGTGAATCAAGTTGCAGAGCATCTATCTCGATTGGAAGTTGGTAGCAAAGATGGAAACATACTTCAAATTGTCGACGCATTCCCAGATGAGAAGTTATTTGCTGTAGATGCAACTCCTTGGTATGTAGGTTTTGTTAGTTATCTTGTTTGTAGAAAACTCCCATTGGGTGTCACATGCCATAAAAAAGAAAGATTTCTCGTGAAGTAGTGAAGTATCATTGGAACGAGCTGTATTTATTCAATGTATACAATGACAACATCATTCGACGTTGTGTTCTGGAAGAGGAGATGTAACAGCCCATTTTTCAATGAAATCGGAACAGTGGTTTCGGGACCACAAATCCGACCCAAAAATAAATTTTATTTTTATTTTATTATATGGTCCGTATTATGATAGACATGTCGTTCGAAAATTTTGATACAAAAATTTTATCAATTAAGTGCTTAATTACGAGAAGGACTAAATCGCATAAAATGCGAAAGTTGAATTATAGTAGCTATAAGGATTAAATAGCTATGGAATTCAAAACTAGAGGTCCTTATATGGTAATTAGACCATTAAGAAAAGTATGTAGATTTTCTTGGTGGCTCATCCATGGAAATATTGAAAAAGGGCAAGGACTAAATTGGAAATAGCATAATACTTAATTAATTAAAAGATGAAAAGAAAATATCATCTTATTTTCTCATCATATTCAACCTAAAAACACATGGAAACCCTAGGAGAGAGAGAAGAAACTTTCAAGGCCTAATTGGGTAAGTTTTCTTGTCCTGTTTTTAGTAATTTTGATATTTTTTAAACCGGGATAGTCTAATCTATCTATTTGGGGGATTAATTTGAAAAGTTATCAAAGTATGGAAAGTGGGTCATGGATGTATACGCTGAAAATTAGAAATTTATGGTAGAAAACGAAAGGTTGTTGATAGATAAACAACTTTTACAAAGTGATTTTTGATGAAAACATGATTTAGGGACTAAAATGTAAAGTTGTAAAATTTGATGAAAAATTCTGAATTTTTATGAATACATGTGTTGTAAATTTTGTAATGGGGCTTTGGTTAGGCTTGGAATAGGGAGTAATTTGCACAAGTTTCATTTTCCGAGCCTAGGGACGAAAATGGAATTTAGGGAAAAGTTAGGGGCAAAATGGTAATTTTGCCTAGGACATAAATTGAGTCCTAATGAGTATAAAGTGTATGGAATTGACGATTAAAGTTATTTATATAGATTCGAAAAACTCAAATTCTAGGTTAGATCGAGGAAAGGAAAATGTTTCGGATTAGTAGATTTAATACGCGAACAAGTGTCGAGGTAAGTTCGTGTAACTTAATCGAGCATGTCATTATGTTTAATGAATGTTGTATTTGTATGGAATGTGATTTATATTGATGTGCATTATTTGATTTCTATAATGAAAATTTGAATACATGCTTGAAAATGGTGTAAAAGGGTTAAGCCCCGATTGAATATTGAATTCCGATGAATATATGTGGTTTCCCAAAATGGATGAGGTCCGACATTTGTTGCAGACGGGATTTAGCTCGGACGAGTAATCCTATTGACCTCATTATAGAAAGGATTTAGCCCAGACAGGTAATCCTAATATAATACCTCTCGAGTATACGTCATGATTAGGGTTTAGCCTGGACTGGTAATCCTAATCGAGCTCTTCTGAGCATACGTTATATAAAGGATTTAGCCTGGACTGGTAATCCTGTTATACGATATGTGGCTCGAGAGTGTGCTCCTTGGTTAAGTACCCTAATGGGTACCCCTGAATAAGAATTGACGGATTATCGAATTGTACACCTCGAGTGTACTACTTGAGCATCCATCGGAATTTCAATGATTCAACGGACACAACTCTTGACACGGCATGAGCATTATAAGATGAAATGATAATGACTTGAAAGAATATTGCTTGATGAGCTCATCTATGTTTGCTTGATTGATATGAAGATTTTGGTGACTAACATGTTTGATTGAGTGCATGTGTTTAGGCAATATTGCTAATGGATGGAAAACATGTTACTGTATGCTTAGTCTTAATAAACGGGATTGGTAAGTTTAGTTTCTGTTATACGAACTTACTAAGCATGTAATGCTTGCTCTGTTTTATTTCCCCTATTTTATAGTGCTCAGAAGCTCGCGAAGGTTGGAGATCATTGGAGCATCGTCACACTATCAACTAGTCATTTTGGGTATACTTAGTAAAAGCATTTTGGTATAATGGCATGTATAGGAGAACTTGGCCATAGGTGGCTTGAGAATGATGTTTTGTAATCTAGCCATTGGAAAGGCTAGTAATGGCTCATTTTGGTATGACTAAGTAGGTTAATATGATACATATATACACATGTGTGTGTTAAGTATATATGATCAAATGATGTTAATGTCTAAGTTTAAACCAAGGTAAGTTTATAAGCACTTGTGCTTGAAATGATATGCCATGTTGAATGATGGAATTGCTTATTTTGAATGCTTGAATTGGTTGGTATTGGATGTGTGTTTCAAGTGCAGGTCTTGGGTGTGATTTTGGGTGAAAAATGAAGTTAGAAATGGCTTTATTTTGTCCACACAGGTAGACACATGGGCGTGTGTGACACACGGCTGAGTACATGGGCGTGTAATCAGGCCGTGTGTCCCCTGCACCTTAATTTTGAGAAATAGAATGCTCAGAATTGAGCACAATGGCAGAGACACGGGAGTGTGTCTCTGTAATATCCCGGGTTAGGGGCTATTTTTATTATGGCATGTTTTGCATGTGTTGGCTTGCTATGTTGCTATTTTGGTGTCTTAGGGGCTTAATTGTAGACTAGGGGTATGTCTGAGTAGGTGGGAAACTTTTTGTTTTTAGGCTTAAGTAAGAGGAGTTGATGAAGCTGGGATATATGAATATTATTTGGTGTTCTTGAGCACAAAAGAAAAGCTAGTGGAGTGGCAAGGCATGCGTCACTTGGGGGCTTGAGTGTGGCGTCATCTGCGGGGAGAGGTCTTGTGTTCAAGGCTGCGGAGTGGCCACTTTTGCACTCTTTTTGTGGCATGGAAGGAAGAGGTTGTATGTAGTTCAAATTCTACCTTGGACTTAGTCTACCCATTCAAATGGAGAGTGGAGAGTGAGTTTAGGAGGAAGACTTGGTCAAGGTGGTTTAAGTGTGTGGTTGTGAGTGAATGGGGATTATGGCCGAATTTTTAGGGTGTTGGAGGTGTTGGCGGAAACTTGGGGAGCTTGGGGAGTGTTTGGCGGTTGTGGTAAGTGAGTAGGAAGGGTGTGCGAATTTCATTTTTGGCATTTTGGTGTTTCTGGTCAAAAGTTTATGAGCAAACTTCTTCTTTTTGTCTTTAGCCTAAGTAGAAAATTCTAAAGAGTCTTGCCTCAGTTTCTTTGTTTTTTGGAACCGAAAGTCCAAGTAGTCTTATTGCCGAATTTGACTATTGTTTTCTCTCAATATCCTTTGACAAGCCGAACCTAGCATCCCATCTCCATTTTCTTCTCTTTTTGAAACCTTGTGGCCGAAACTCCATCTCTCCAAACCATTCTTTTCCATTTCTTCTCTTGCTAGTGAAACTCAATTCACTAAAAGCACATCTTCATCTTCTTTCGTTGACAAACCGAAACTACCTTCATTCCATCCACTTCTCTTCTTCTCAATTACCTTTGCCGAAATTTCAAGTGAGAGTTCTTCCATTTTTCATCTTGAAACCGAAAGACCAAACCTCTCAAGAACTTGTCGAAATTTGCTTGTTTTTCTCCTAACTTTCTTTGCTAGCCGAATGCTCCTTCCCATTCTTTCTTCTTTCTTTTCATGTGTGTTGAGCCGAAACCCTTACCCTAGTGTTCTCATATCTTCTTTCTCCTATTAGCACCTTGTTAGCCGAAAGTTAGTTCCTAAAACATTTTCTTCACTTCTTCCTTTTCTAAGAACCGTAAGTACTCTCTGTTCTCCTTTTTCCCATTGCTATTGTTGGCCGGATCTTTTGTTCTTCTTTTGGTGCAAGGCTTGGCCGAATCTCTTTTTGTTCTCTCCTAGTGTGGTTGACCGATTGGTGGTTGGTGTTGGGGGTAAGTTCTTGGCCGAATGGCCATTTCCCACTTCTCTAAGTGCTATGTTGTTTTCGGTTTGACTAAGAGCCTATGTTGAATTCGGTTGGAAGGAAATAATCATTTGTTGAACATTTCGATATAGGGCATTCGGGATTCGGAGCAGTCGACAAAACTTTTATCTGGATTTGATTGATCGGTAAGTGTTGGTAAGATGTTATTCATGGTTTATTCATTTAGTCTTGATTGAGTCTAAGGTTTCAAGAGATTAACTGTTCTTGTAATAGGGTGTGCCGTTTGTCAAAGAGGGCTGTTGGTTCGAGATTTGGTAGGAAACCAAATCAAGTTTTAGGTGCAAGATAATCAAGGGGGAGGCTTTAACTCGATTCGTTGGATTAAGGTTTTTCGTTTTAATGTGTGTGTAACTAACACACACATACTTAGTGATATTATTATTAAACGGTTTGCCTATTAAAAATCATGGCGATTTGATGGATTGATATGATACCCTTTTGGGTATGATCTTGGACTCGGGTAAGTCGCAGTATTGTTACAAGTTTATCGATGATCTATATGGTATCATGACTATGTATGTATGTGATATGGGGTATGAGTCAAACATATTAGCATGATAGGCATGACCTGTATGATATGCATGATCACATGAGTATGGTATGTTGATGGGTGATATGAGTGGAGGAGCAAAGTGACATTTTGTCTTGTGAGCACGGTGTTTTGGTAACACACTTTGTGACTTTGGGTCACCGGTGCTTTGGTAGCACATTTGTGTCTTTGGGACACGGAGGTTGGGCACCTCATTGCGACTTGTCCCTCGTGGTTAACACCACCGTGGGTTGGCCCCACTTTGAGATATGGGATCGTGCGCTAGTGATTGGGTATCACACGATGGGTTGGCCCCATCATTCGATTATTGTGACTACGGTCACCGGTGCTTTGGTAGCACATTTGTGTCTTTGGGACACCCGGAGGTTGGGCACCTCATTGCGACTTGTCCACGTGGTTAACACCACCGTGGGTTGGCCCCACTTTGAGATATGGGATCGTGCGCTAGTGATTGGGTATCACACGATGGGTTGGCCCCATCAATTGATTTGTGACTACGGTCACGGTGCTTTGGTAGCACATTTGTGTCTTTAGGACACAGTGTTTTAGTAACACATTGTGACTATGTGTCACGGTGGTTTGGCACCACCAAAGTGGTTTGGTACCACACGGGGTAGAAAAGGAGATACGGATGGTTAGGATCGGGTTGCATTAATTATGTTGCTATGTATGATGTGTGTTAGCATGTTGTTTCATCGGGAGCGGGATTTATGCACTCACCATTCGACTCACCCTCTCCTTTGACATTTCAGGTGACTCGTAGAGCGCGGACATGGGAGCGGGGTGGACTCGAGGTGCACATGCCATGCTTTAATAAAAGTTTTGCTCCGACTATTCACTTTGGGTACTTTAGCTTACTTTTTTTTGATTTGAGATTTAATTTGGATTTGTAAAAGGCCTTTAAATTATGTGTTATGATGGGTATGTTTTAATTAGATTCTCAACCTGCTTAACAAATAACTTGGCATGAAATTTTACTAAAACTTGGAAAGACAACGTTTTCAAAATTATATCGCAATGTGTTTTAAACTATACCATCGGGTATCTCGCTATGTTTTGCTATACAATAAACTCAAATGATCTACAAATCAAACTCGATTTTCTACTAAGTCTAAAATGTTTCGAAATGGCACTAAGAGACTATTGGAGACGCTAAATGGAATCAACTCGTTTTTTTTTTACTATATACTTTAGATAAGTCTTCAAAATCTAATCAAACAGGCCTACTCAAATTTTCTTCAAGTTCACTATGTTTTCGCCCGCTTTTAAATGAAAAATCTTATCTCTCAAAAACGTTTTCCCCGTAGCATACCAGTTGACGTGGTGTCTGTCAGGGTTTGGGGTGTTACAATTGTGGTATCGAGCCAAGTTCAAAGGCTCACTGTGTGGGCTGAGGCCCAAAATGTTTTCAAAAGATTGTTTTGTTAGTCTTTATTCTTAAAGTATGGTTTGAAAGGCATGGCACCGAGTCTCCGGCACCAGTTCGCCCAGGTAAGTACCCCGTACTATTGCTTATGAATTGATTGGATGTGATATGATTTGATGAATAGCAATAGTATACTACTTTAGAGATTGAAATCGATAGGATTCTCGTGAACCCGCGAGAACAAATCCTCTTAAAATATTCATAAGACTTGCTTTTAAACAAGTGGAATAAATCTTGATGCATAAAAATTCTTAATCGATCACGTAGAAAGATTAGTCATGAGCGCTAGAGGTGGGCGTGGTCGTGGACGCAGGTCGTGGTAGGATGACGGTTTACGAGCCCGTAGGATGCAGTCGGGGTTGAGAAAATGAGATACCGATTCGCCGCCATTGGAGGTGGTGAGTTCCAAGATCGGACCGGGGCGACGCAGCGTGTCACGAAGCGATCTTTGCGAGTGTTAGAAAGGGTATACGAGTTGGTGGTGGCGCGGGAGTTAGAAATCATTCTGGCGACCGGGCAAATGGGGCGAATTCTTCCGAGGTGTTTCGGTGTTGCTCCAGCCTTCTGCTTGAATATGGCTGGAGGCAACTGAGCGGATCATGGATGATCCGGACTTGATAGCCAAGAGAAGTTGAAAGGCATAGTATCATTTGCTCGGGATGAGTCATATCGGTGGTGGCTCACGGTTCGGGGGCGGTGTGGCGCAGAGGATCGACATGGGATTATTTCGTGGTCGCATAGCAAAGGAAATACATCGGAGCTAGTTATATCGACTCCTCAAACAAAGGCTTTTTCGAGGCTTGTTCGGGGAGTAAATCGATTCTTGAGTCTGGTGAGTTCTGAAGGCCGAGTAGGTATGCCGGGGGCATTGTGGCCATCGAGCATGAGAGGTGTGTTCGTTTCGAGGATGGTCTGCGAGACGACTTGAGGCTCGCTGATTGCTCCTCGGCGGGGGCGCGAGTTATTTGTCTTAGTTGAGAAGGCTAAGGTAGCCAGGGGTGTTAAGGAGTCGGTGAGGCGGGGCATGGATAGAAATAGGCATAAGAGGAGCTTTGGGTCTTACGGATCGTCGGGTAATCCATCGAGAAGAGGGCTAGACCGAGTGGGCGAACCCACTGCTAGGTTTGTTCTTTGCTAGGCGTGGACCGCCGCATGATGTGATCGATCTTGGAAAATCTCATTGGGGTGGTTCTGGACTGGAGGAAAAGGTTGCCAGTGTGGTTCTGGAGCACGGGTGAGGGACCGTGTCGCGTAGGTTGGCGAGATTCGATCGAGAGTCGGGCCGTGTCGATTCAGAGGTAATGGACCGCCACCGCAGAGGGCCGTGGTAATGGCAGAGGTGGTAATGGTTCAGTGGGGCCGTGGAGCAGGCGCAGGTGCGGTAGTTTCGATGCTAGGCGACTGTATTAGTGTATCTTTGCGGCGCGGGAGGAGAGGCGACGCACGGACGTCATAACACATGACGTTTTTATTTTTGGTTCTCCTTATACCGCTTTGATTGATGTGGGTTCAACGCACTCTTATGTTGCCAGTAGTATAGTAGAGACCATGGACTTAGACTCTGAGATATCTTCTAGGCAGATGACTGTGATTAGCCCTCTAGGTCACTCTGTAGTAGTAGATAAGCTGTTTAGAGAGGTACCCCTAGAACTCCAAGGGTAGTGTTTCTTCTGTCGATCGATGGAGCTGCCGCCGTTTGGGAGTTCGATCGATTCTTGGGATGGATTGGTTGGTCAAGTACCGAGCGAGGTTGGATTGCGCGGCCAAGTGCATGGTTCTTAAGACGATTGAGGGTGATGAGGTGGCTATGATAGGTAATAGGAGAGATTACTTATCTAATGTGGTATCTGCTCTCAAAGCGGAGAAGATGGTCGAGGAAGAAATTTGTGAAGCATATGTAGTTCATGTGTATGCCTTGGAGGCTAAAGAGTCTGTGGAGAAGGTTAAATCTTTGTTAAGGATTTTCTTTGATGTGTTTCTGAGGAGCTTCCAGGTTTGCCGCTTGATCGCGAGGTAGAGTTCGAAATAGATCTATTACCGGAGGCTGCGCAAAGTGTCTATCGCTCCGTATAGGATGGCGCCAAAGGAGTTGGTGGAGCTTAAGGCTCGAGATCCGGGAGTTATTGGATAGAGGTTTCATCGGGCCAAGTGTTTCGCCATGGGGCGCCCGGTACTCTTTGTCAAGAAGAAAGATGGCACGATGCGGATGTGTATAGACTCGCTTGATTGAATAAGCCGGCGATTAAAAACAAGTATCCGTTGCCACGGATAGGCGATTTGTTTGATCACCGAGAAGTCTTTGCGGTATTCTCGAAGATCGACTTGAGGTCCAGGTATCACCGATTAAGAGTTAAGAAGGTGATATCCATAAAAGCAGCGTTTGGACTCGGTATGGGCACTACGAATTCTGGTAATGCCATTCGGGTTGACTAACGCACTTGCCAGCGGCGTTTATGGATATGATGAATAGGGTGTTTCAACGAGATGGATCGATTAAATGCGTGGTTTTCATAGACGACATCTTGGTGTACTCAGGACAGAGGAAGAGCATGTTAAGCATTTGCAGTGGTGTTGCGATTTTGAGGAAAAGCGACTCATGCTAAGTTCGATGGAAGTGCGAGTTACGCTTAGAGAAGTGACTTTCTTGGGTCATGTAGTGTGGTGAGGGGATTCGAGTAGATCCTCGTAAGATTGAGGCGATTTTGGATTGGAAGCCGCCTAGGTCGCTGGTGAGATTCGGAGTTTTAGGTTTGGCGGATACTCACTGAAGGTTTGTTGAGGGTTTCGTTGATAGCGTAGCGCAGATGACCAAGTTCTTTGAGGAAAGAAGTTCCGTTTGTATGGGTCGAGAAAGCAGCAGGAAAGCTTCGATAAGTTAGAGAAGATTTTGACTGAGGCTCTCGGTTCTAATTCAACCGAAATGGTAAGGAATTCACGAGTCTATTGCGATGCATCACATACGGGCTTGGGTTGTGTCTTTGATGCAAGAAGGTAAGGTTGTGGCTTACGCTTCTCGATACCGAGGCCACATGAGGTCAACTATCCGACGCACGATTTGGAGCTAGCGGTGTGGTCTTCGCCTTAAAGATTTGGAGGCACTACTTATACGGGGAGAGATCGATAGTCTACACGCAGATCATAAGAGTGCCAAGTATCTCACCGACTCGGAAGGATTTGAATTTGAGGCGCGCAGATGGGTTGAGTTCTTTGAAAGATTATGACTATTCGATTGAGTATCATCGAGGCAAGGCTAACGTGGTGGCGACGCGTTGAGCCGTAAGGTTGTTTCGGACTTAAGAGCATTGTTTGCCCATTTGAGTTTGTATGACGACGGGAGTATTCTCGCAGCGAGTTGCGAGTTAAGCCTACTTAGGTTGAGCGGATCGAGAGAAACAGATTAGAGGATGTGATTCTAAGTGCGCGAAGGTTGCAAGTGCGAGAATGGTGGTGTGGATGGTTACACCTTTGTCTAGTGACGAGGTTACGTGTTTTGAGGGTAAGGCTTGTATGCCTAAAGATGTTGGTCGAGGCGAGAAGATTCTTCAGACGCACATAGCGATCCTTATGCTATGCATCACGGAGGTAGTAAGATGTATAGGGATCTTAGAGAGCGATTTTGGTGGCACGGCTTGAAGAGAGAGGTGATGCGAGTTTGTTGGGAAGTGTCGACTTGTCACAGTCAAGGTCGAACATCGATTGCCGTCGGGTTTGCTTCACTGTGAAGATTCCTCGATGGAAGTGGGAAAGGATAACCATGGATTTCGTCGGTGGGTTACCGCTTACGCCAAGCAAGAAGGATTCGGTTTGGGTAGTGGTGGATCGACCGACTAAATCGGCTCACTTTATTCGGTGAGGTTGACTACTCACTTGAAGCTAAGCGAAAGCTTATATGTGTCGAGATAGTGAGGTTGCACGGCGTACGATGTCGATAATCTCGGATAGGGATCCCGATTTACGTCAAGGTTCGGAAAGCGTTGCATCAAGCTCGGGTACTCGTTTGGATTTCAAAGACGGCTTTTCACCCGCATGATCGGACGGTCAATCGAAAGGGTTATTCGAGGTCTTAGAGGATATCTTTGAGAGGTTGTATCCGGATTTGAGGTAGTTGGGAGGAGTTTTTGCCATTAGGTGAGTTTGCCTACAACAACGATTTACCAAGCGAGCATCAAGATGGCACCATATGAGGCGTTGTATGGTAGGAAGTGTCGCTCACCTACGTGTTGGACGGAGTTAGGTGAACGCCGTCGGTTGTTGGGACCCGAGTTGGTTCTTTGAGACCAGAAGACAAGGTTAAGTTGATTGATCTAGATTGAAGGAAGCTGGACCGCAGAAGTCTTATGCCGATCTTAAGCGAAGAGATATAGAGTTATTTGTGGGGATCGAGTGTTCACGAAGGTCT
The DNA here is from genome assembly GCA_025698515.1 of Gossypium sturtianum. Taxonomy (NCBI): domain Eukaryota; kingdom Viridiplantae; phylum Streptophyta; class Magnoliopsida; order Malvales; family Malvaceae; genus Gossypium; species Gossypium sturtianum. Next base: position 68,143,775 of record CM046947.1, on the reverse strand, counting down.
CGCCTTGGAAGAAGGTGTTGAGGTTCGGGAAGAAAGGCAAGCTAAGTCCGAGGTTTATTGGACCGTATAAGAATGCGAGACGAGTTGGACCGATGGCGTATCAGCTTGAGTTGCCAAGCAGAGCTTAGTCGATTCACGACGTATTCCACGTTTGATGCTTGGCGTTATCGTTCAGATCCATCGCATGTAGTAGCGATGGAAGAGATCGAGGTAAATCGATTTGACCATGGAGGAAGAACGCGTGCGATTCTTGATCGAGATGTGAAGGTTCTGCGTAAGAAGTCCGTGCCTTTGGTTAAGGTTCTTTGGCGGAATCATGGCATAGAAGAAGCTACGTGGGAACCCGAGGATATGATGAGACGGCAATACGCAACTCTTTTGATCGAAGTAATTTCGAGGTCGAAATTATTTTAAAGGGGTAGAAGTGTAATATCCGGGTTAGGGGCTATTTTTATTATGGCATGTTTTGCATGTGTTGGCTTGCTATGTTGCTATTTTGGTGTCTTAGGGGCTTAATTGTAGACTAGGGGTATGTCCGAGTAGGTGGGAAACTTTTTGTTTTTAGGCTTAAGTAAGAGGAGTTGATGAAAGTGGGATATATGAATATTATTTGGTGTTCTTGAGCACAAAAGAAAAGCTAGTGGAGTGGCAAGGCATGCGTCACTTGGGGGCTTGAGTGTGGCGTCATCTGCAGGGGAGAGGTCTTGTGTTCAAGGCATGAGTGGCCACTTTTTGCACTCTTTTTGGCGGCATGGAAGGAAGAGGTTGTATGTAGTTCAAATTCTACCTTGGACTTAGTCTACCCATTCAAATGGAGAGTGGAGAGTGAGTTTAGGAGGAAGACTTGGTCAAGGTGGTTTAAGTGTGTGGTTGTGAGTGAATGGGGATTATGGCCGAATTTTTAGGGTGTGTTGGAGGTGTTGGCGAAACTTGGGGAGCTTGGGGAGTGTTTGGCCGGTTGTGGTAAGTGAGTAGGAAGGGTGTGCGAATTTCATTTTTGGCATTTTGGTGTTTTGGTCAAAAGTTTATGAGCAAACTTCTTCTTTTTGTCTTTAGCCTAAGTAGAAAATTCTAAAGAGTCTTGCCTCGTTTCTTTATTTTTTTGGAACCGAAAGTCCAAGTAGTCTTATTGCCGAATTTGACTATTGTTTTCTCTCAATATCCTTTGACAAGCCAGAACCTAGCATCCCATCTCCATTTTCTTCTCTTTTGAAACCTTGTGTCGAAACTCCATCTCTCCAAACCATTCTTTTCCATTTCTTCTCTTGCTAGCCGAAACTCAATTCACTAAAAGCACATCTTCATCTTCTTTCGTTGACAAACCGAAACTACCTTCATTCCATCCACTTCTCTTCTTCTCAATTACCTTTGCCGAAATTTCAAGAGAGAGTTCTTCCATTTTCATCTTGAAACCAAAAGACCAAACCTCTCAAGAACTTGCCGAAATTTGCTTGTTTTTCTCCTAACTTTCTTTGCTAGCCGAATGCTCCTTCCCATTCTTTCTTCTTTCTTTTCATGTGTGTTGAGCCGAAACCATTACCCTAGTGTTCTCATATCTTCTTTCTCCTATTAGCACCTTGTTAGCCAGAAAGTTAGTTCCTAAAACATTTTCTTCACTTCTTCCTTTTCTAAGAACCGTAAGTACTCTCCTGTTCTCCTTTTTCCCATTGCTATTGTTGGCCGGATCTTTTGTTCTTCTTTTGGTGCAAGGCTTGGCCGAATCTCTTTTGTTCTCTCCTAGTGTGGTTGACCGATTGGTGGTTGGTGTTGGGGTAAGTTCTTGGCCGAATGGCCATTTCCCACTTCTCTAAGTGCTATGTTGTTTTCGGTTTGACTAAGAGCCTATGTTGAATTCGGTTGGAAGGAAATAATCATTTGTTGAACATTTCGATATAGGGCATTCGGGATTTGAGCGATCGACAAAACTTTTATCTGGATTTGATTGATCGGTAAGTGTTGGTAAGATGTTATTCATGGTTTATTCATTTAGTCTTGATTGAGTCTAAGGTTTCAAGAGATTAACTGTTCTTGTAATAGGGTGTGCCGTTTGTCAAAAGGAGGCTAGCTGGTTCGAGATTTGGTAGGAAACCAAATCAAGTTTTAGGTGCAAGATAATCAAGGGGGGCTTTAACTCAGTTCGTTGGATTAAGGTTTTTCGTTTAACAGGTGTGTAACTAACACACCCATACTTAGTGATATTATTATTAAACCGGTTTGCCTATTAAAAATCATGGCAGTTTGATGGATTGATATGATACCCTTTTGGGTATGATCTTGGACTCGGGTAAGTCAGTATTGTTACAAGTTTACTGATGATCTATATGGTATCATGACTATGTATGTATGTGATATGGGGTATGAGTCAAACATATTAGCATGATAGGCATGACCTGTATGATATGCATGATCACATGAGTATGGTATGTTGATGGGTGATATGAGTGGAGGAGCGGTGACATTTTGTCTTGTGACGAGCACCAGTGTTTTGGTAACACACTTTGTGACTTTGGGTCACCGGTGCTTTGGTAGCACATTTGTGTCTTTAGGACACGGAGGTTGGGCACCTCATTGCGACTTGTCCCTGTGGTTAACACCACCGTGGGTTGGCCCCACTTTGAGATATGGGATCGTCTGCGCTAGTGATTGGGTATCACACGATGGGTTGGCCCCATCATTCGATTATTGTGACTACGGTCACCGTGCTTTGGTAGCACATTTGTGTCTTTGGGACACGGAGGTTGGGCACCTCATTGCGACTTGTCCCTGTGGTTAACACCACCGTGGGTTGGCCCCACTTTGAGATATGGGATAAATCGCTAGTGATTGGGTATCACACGATGGGTTGGCCCCATCAATTGATTTGTGACTACGGTCACGGTGCTTTAGTAGCACATTTGTGTCTTTGGGACACCGGTGTTTTGGTAACACATTGTGACTATGTGTCACCAAAGTGGTTTGGTACCACACGGGGTAGAAAAGGAGATACGGATGGTTAGGATCGGGTTGCATTAATTATGTTGCTATGTATGATGTGTGTTAGCATGTTGTTTCATCGGGAGGCGGGATTTATGCCTTTGAGTCATTCGACTCACCCTCTCCTTTGACATTTCGGGTGACTCGTGAGAGCGGACATGGAGCGGGGTGGACTCGAGGTGCACATGCCATGCTTTAATAAAAGTTTTGCTCGACTATTCACTTTGGGTACTTTAGCTTACTTTTTTTGATTTGAGATTTAATTTGGATTTGTAAAAGGCCTTTAAATTATGTGTTATGATGGGTATGTTTTAATTAGATTCTCAACCTGCTTAACAAATAACTTGGCATGAAATTTTACTAAAACTTGGAAAGACAACGTTTTCAAAATTATATCGCAATGTGTTTTAAACTATACCATCGGGTATCTCGCTATGTTTTGCTATACAATAAACTCAAATGATCTACAAATCAAACTCGATTTTCTACTAAGTCTAAAATGTTTCGAAATGGCACTAAGAGACTATTGGAGACGCTAAATGGAATCAACTCGTTTTTTTTTTACTATATACTTTAGATAAGTCTTCAAAATCTAATCAAACAGGCCTACTCAAATTTTCTTCAAGTTCACTATGTTTTCGCCCGCTTTTAAACGAAAAATCTTATCTCTCAAAAACGTTTTCCCCGTAGCATACCAGATTCGGACGTGGTGTCCTGTCCGGGTTTGGGGTGTTACAGTCTCAGTCGTGTATGCTACACAGCCTAGAACACGGGCGTGTGTCTTGGCCGTGTGAAACCTGCACCTAATTTTAATTGAATTAATTAACCACACGGCCTAGCGCACGGGCGTGTGACATGGCCGTGTGGCGCAAGCCAGAGAGCAACCTAATTCGAACACGGTTTGTAGCACGGGCGTGTCCCAAGATCACACGGGCGTGTCCCTTGGACCACACGGGCGTGTGAGCTCTGCACCTTAGAAAAAATTTGAAATTTTGCGAAAAATTCTTAGAGGTCCCGGTTAAGTCCCGACTTGTTTCTAATGCTCATATTGGGCCTCGGGGGTCCATTTAAGGGACATTATGAATAATCTCGGTTAATGAATAGTAACTTGCATGAATTATCTGTAAATGTTTCTGAATGTTCCAGTACTGCTCCGTATCCCTGTTCCGAAGACGGATACGGGTTAGGGGTGTTACAGGAGATGCTTTCAATCCTGAAGCATTATCATGAAGCTCCTTATAGAGGTCATTTCGGTGGTATGAAAACTACGGCTAAAATTCTCCAATCTGGATTCTACTGGCCGACATTATTCAAATACGCCTACAATTTTGTGAATCAATGCGATATGTGTCAGTGCACAGGTTCTATATCCCGACACAATGAAATGTTGCAGTAGCCAATTACGGAGGTTGAATTATTCGATGTTTAGGGTATGGATTTCATGGGGCCGTTACCGAGCTCATTTGGAAATCTTTATATATTAGTAGCTGTTGATTACGTCTCGAAGTGGGTGGAAGCTGTTGCAGTCCCAAAGGATGATGCAAACACAGTGCTAAAATTTTTTTACAAGCATATACTCACCCGCTTTGGCACACCAAATGAATTTATTAGTGATCAGGGTAGACACTTTAATTGCAACCAAGTGGCAACCACACTGAAGAGATAAGGAGTTAATCATAGAATGGCTACAACTTATCATCCGCAAACCAATGGACAAGCTGAAGTATCGAGTCGACAAATTAAAAACATTCTTGAGAAGGTTGTAAACCCGTCGAGGAAAGATTGGTCTTTCCGATTGGATGAAACTTTATGGGTATTGCGGACAGCATACAAAACTCCATTAGGGATGTCGCCGTATCAATTGGATTTTGGGAAAGCATGTCACTTGCCAATTGAACTGGAACACAAAGCAATGTGGGCAATTAAACAAGTGAACATGGACTATCAAGCGGCTGGAAAGAAAAGAATGTTGGATATCACTGAACTAGAAAAGATTAGGAGAAATGCTTATGAAAACACTGTAATTTACAAGGAAAATACCAAACGATGGCATGACAAGATTATTTTTCAGCGACAATTTATCGCAGGTCAACAGGTTTTATTATTCAATTCTTGACTCAAATTGCTGCGTTCACGTGGTCTAGACCTTTTGAAATTGTCAACGTATTTCCTCATGGTGCAGCCACAATTTGAGATTTACAGGATGGACACCAATTCAAAGTAAATGAACAGAGGCTGAAACCCTATTTTACCAAAAGTGATCAAAAGCAGGCAGAGAGCATTAAATTGGTCGAAAAGTTTTAATTTTTAATTAGTACTCTGTGATTTCAGTTTCTTTTGTTTATGTTTTGTTAAAGTTTATTTTCCTTCCTTTTTGAAGAATAAATTAGGTACCTTTGTTGAAGCTTTAAAAATTTGCTGTCGGTGCATTCCATAAGTCTGTACTACCATTTATATCTCATCAGAATTCAGGGAATTTCAGATTCCACCATTGGATCAAAAATCACTTAGCCGTTTGATCCTTCTGAGCGGGCACAATTTCTATTGGACACAACTCTTCCCACCAGCCTTATATCTCTCCACAAAACAGCACGCCTCTCCATCTTCCTCTTTCAGTCACTATAAATCCTCTCCCACTGTACCGACTGTCATGCATTCAAGCAACCATTTTTATTTATTTTCTTTCCTCAAGATCATATCTTTTTAACTTTAAATTGTTTTCCCTCAACAAAAGATGGCAAAAACAAGAGGTTCAGTCAAGAAAGCCACCAAATCTGCTGGAGAACATGCGTCCTCTGCAACCACAGTCCGTGAATCAAAATCCCCCAGGCCAGTACAGACAAAGGAGCCAGTAATCTTTTTGAATAAAGCGGTAAAGGAATGGTTTCACGACAACATGTTGAAGCGAAACTTCAATCCGGAACAGGGCATTTCCCTTTCGCCACAACAAGACTAGGGTAAACAAGTCTACTAAACCATCTCGAAGTTAAAGTGGGAAACTTTTTGCACCCATCGTGGAAGCTACTCGCCTTCACTGATACATGAGTTCTATGGTAATCTCTACAATCATGAGTTAGAGTTCATTTTCATTCGAGAATGTTTAATACCATGGGACGCTGAAAAAATCAACGAGCTGTACAACACCAAGGTCGATGTCGATGAACACTCCGAGTTCATTGATGACATAACAGATGAAAAACTAGACCTGTTGGTGAGAGACTTGTATGTCTAGCGAGCAGTGTGGACGGGTCCCCATCAAAAGAATTATACGATGCACAGTCGCTTCCTGATGCTACAAGGCAAAATTTGGTTTCATTTTGTCAACTGCAGACTAAAGCTCTCTACTCACAGCACCACAGTCACCCTCGACAAAATGTGTCAAATACTGTAAAACCCTTACCCGTATTCAACGTCGGAACAGGGCTCGAGGCATTACCAGACTTATAACACAGGCATTCACAAAATCTCGAGTCATAAATTTGCGTCCAAATTAAAACTTTTCACACACATTCATATCGTCCCTAAAACGAGCCTATGAGGCCCAAAACATGCTTTGGAGGTGGCTCGGGACTAAAGCGAGAACTCAAGGAATTTTTATAAAACTTAGAAAATTTTTGCTAGAAGCAGGGCTTACACGCCCGTGTGGTCCAAGGGACACGCTCGTGTGACCCCGAGACACGCTCGTGCTTTAGGCCGTGTTCAATTTAGTCTGCTCTCTGACTTGTGCCACACGGCCGTGCCACACGCCCGTGTGTTAGGCCGTGTAGCACACACGGCTGAGACACACGCCCGTGTGCTCAATTCTGGACATTCTGTTTTACAACAATTAAGGTGCAGGGGACACACGGCCGGAACACATGCCCGTGGGGCAGACCGTGTGTCACACACGGCCTAGACACACACCTGTGTGTCTACCCGTGTGGACAAAAATAAGGCTATTTACCAAGCCAATTTTCCACCCTCACTTGCACACATCAACACAACATCACATGGCACAATTTCAAGCATTTAAAAGCAACTAAACAACCACAACCAAGACAATAACATGTCATCCTCATGCCATTATTTATCAAACTTAGAACTTCAACCTCTCCACACCAATTCAACTTTATATCTTTGCCTAACATATTCACTACATTTATTATGCCCTAAATCAAACATACAAATTCCACATTCATTAGGCATACCATAATCATATCACCATAGATATTGACACATATATGAATATACTTAGGCTTACAATCATGTTAGCCAATAAAAGCCAACTTACATGGCCAAACAGCGAAACAAACCTTTGACAATCACAAGCCAACACATTGGCTACAATCACAATGACACATTAACAAAATGACTAAGTCCATATACATGCCATAGACTTAAAATACTTGAATTCATCAATACCCAAAATGATAGCTTGATAGTGTGATAGTATCTCCGGCGAACTCCAACCCCAGCTAGCTTAATAACCCTATAAGACATAGGAAAGGAAGGGGGGTAAGCTATGTATATAGCTTAGTAAGTTCATATGTAAATAATAAGCAACCTCAACCATACATATATCATACTATCAACATAATGTAAATCCATACGAATGTCATTTAAGTCTCATAAGTATAACCTACTCAATCACATCTTACCAAGTGTTTATCATGTTCAACAATATGAACACAAATATTTATAATCTACCATAATCTCATGGTTATAATTTTATTCAGTCACAATGTTTGCTTTATCAACTTATAAGCATAATTTGACATATTCTGGCATTAGCCCAACAACCGTAATCTTTCTGTTGTAACATATTACAACAATTAACAAATCATTTCAAACCACATAATAAACATGCATATTAATTATGAGTATTTACATTTCAAGCATATACTTTAACATCACTCAATTGCCTAAACTCTTATCTTCACATACTTTCATAACCATTTTAATTGGCAATTATGCCAATCTTTCCTTTTTCACATATCCAGACAAATCAAAATTTGCATGAATATAACATGCTATATCTTAACTCAATTTGGCCCGAAAGCCAATCACATAATCATCAATAGAATTGATCATGTATTTCATACTTCACAAGTATAGACCAATAATCACAATGTTTTCATAAAATCATTCTCGTGGAAATCATGAACTCACAATTTCATGAAGTCAATGTATATAAACTTTACGTACATACCTGTACCAATTCATAATATTTACATACTCTTTCTCTTCTTTGACATACCCGTTGAATTTCCGTTGAACCACTTGGAATACTAAAGGATACTCAAGAATCTCGTACACATAGTATCGTACCGATTCCATATCCGAGATATGGTCTTACATGTAATCTCGTATCGATGCCAATAGCCCAGCTATGGTCTTACACGAAGTCTCATATCGATGTCATACCCCAGATATGGTCTTAGACGAATGTTTCATATTGATGCCATATCCCAGATATGGCCTTACACATAATCTCAGTAACCCTAATGTCATGACATTTATATCCTATCTATTCTTAAGGTTCAACCGGGACTTTTGCTTTATCGAATCTCTGTCAGTCATTTCCGTAGTATCATACTCAATAACATTCACATTTTGTTTCAATAATATAAAATTTACCATAATTATATCAATTAAGCATTTATACACATATAATTTAATGCTTATTAAACTTACGAACTTACCTCGACATAAAAATGGAGAAAAGGACTAAATCGTCAAATACTCGTTTTTCCCCCTGTTCTAACTCCGAACCTCATTTTTCTTGATCTATAATATCACATTTAACTCATTTATTATTCACATTATTCAATCAGTCCAAAAATCTTATTATGGAAAAATTACATTTTTGCCCTTAAACTTTTGGCATTTTATAATTTAGTCCCTAGGCTCGTAAAATGAATTTCATTCAATTTCTTCAAAGACCAAGCTTAGTCGAACCTATTTCATGCTCATAATAGCCCACATTTTTCATTTAATCACACTTTTACTACTCATTTTATAACTTTTACAAATTAGTCCTTTTAGGCATTTTCACCGAAAATCACTTAGCAAAAGTCATTTAACAAATCATAAACATGCATTTTCTACCATCCAACATCAAAATACACAAATATTCATCATGGGTAAAATTTTAGACTTTGATCATGTCTTAAATTAGTGGTAGAAATAGATAGATCATGTTACAAGGATTTCAAAAACATAAAAATCATTAAAAACGGGGCTAGAACGGACTTACAATCGAGCTTGGAAGCTTGAAAAACCCTAACCATGGTTTCTCCATGTAGGTTTCGGCCATGGGGTAGAATATGGACAAATTTTGGCTTGATTTTTGCTTTTTAATTCATTTTAATTACCAAATTACTAAAATACCCTTAATGGTAAACTTTGGAAACATGCCTAACCATGTCCATTTTTGTCCACCAACTTAACCAATGGTCTAATTACCATTTAAGGACCTCCAATTTAAAATTCCATAGCAATTAGACACCTCTAGCATGTAGAACTTAACTTTTGCACTTTTTACAATTTAGTCCTTTTGGCTAAATTGAGTGCCCAAACGTCAAAATTTTCGAACAAAATTTTCACGAAATCATTCCGTAAAACTGTAGACCATAAAAATATAATAAAAACAAACTTCACTACGTCGGATTTGTGGTCCCGAAACCACTGTTCCGACTAGACCCAAAATCGAGCTATTACGGATACATTCTAACATCAAAGGCAGAAAAATTGATATAGGTGCAATACTTCACCAAGAAATTGCTGACTGCACTGCAAAACAGACTGGGATCTTGGTTTTCCCATCACTAGTGATGTTATTGTGCCAGAAAAGAGGAATCGTGCCCCGTGCTGGTGAAGAAGTCTTGGAAAATAAGGACCCAATTAATGAAGCTTTTGTAGAAAGAATGACTCGTGGCAAGGACACGCCGATACTGAAGGAGGCAGAAATCAGTAAGACAAGAAAGGGAAAAGTCAAAGCCGACAGAAAAGGAACAAACCTAAATGCGGAGACATCATTTTGGCGCAAACTGAAGAATGTCAAAAAAATGGTAAGTTCTATCAATAATAGGAAGATCAGACTTGTCGCTACAGTAGAAGATATGGAGAAATCCCAGAAATTTTTTATACTTATACCAGTGCCTGGAACAGCTTTATTGTTGCCACATTTGAAACACCCCTAACCTGTAACCATCGTCGGTTTAGGGTTAAGAGGCATTACCGGACAATCAGAAACTTTTACGAACATTTCACATCATAATATATATATATCTTCGTCAATCAATACAGAATACAAACATATAGTCCCTTGATGAGGTCTACGAGACCTTAATCATGCATTAGAAAAGGGTCGGGACTAAATCAGAATCACACAAATTTTTTTCCGAAAATAAAACATTTTTCAAAGTTATAGAGGTCACACGCCCGTGTGGGTAGGCCGTGTGCCTCACACTGCCTCAGACACGCCCGTGTGTTTAAGTCGTGGCAAAACAGGGCATACATACTGACTTGTTCACACGGCCTAAGACATGCCCGTGTGCCTCACCCGTGGTCGACATTGACTTGCACCACACGGCCAGTCACACGCCCGTGTGTCCAGCCCGTGGTCGAGTCTGACTTGTTTTGAATTATAACCACGAAGGACACGGTTGAGCCACACGCCCGTGTACTCAACCGTGTGGGCAATTATAGGCCATTTACAAGGACAATTTGCCACCCACACATTGGGTTAAACCTACAAGCATTATACCAATTCAAATCATATCCAAATGACCAACTTTTCTAACCATTCAAGAACATATCAAGCATACCAACTTATGCAACATTTATCTCATTCTCATCACAAGAATTTCTAAGTATAAACCATTCAAAAACTTACCAATTCAATGATACAACCCATCATCAATATTATGCCAACTTTGCATCATAATACTTATCATAAATATGACCATTTACCACTAAACATATCAAACTATGCATCATATAGCATAATTACTCATTCACATCATGTTCATTATCTAGCCAAATCACATGGCTATTTATATACAACTCAAACATCAACCAAACCAACTAGCCTATACATGCCATATTTAACTATGTACACATTCAAAAGTACCAACGTAGAGTTTGATAGTGTGGTGATGATCCTCGACGATCCCCGAGCCTTCCGTAGCTTTAACGATCTATAAAACAATGCAAACACACAGAGTAAGCTTTCAAAAGCTTAGTAAGCCATATACAAATCAACTTAACATATAAACATTCATATTCATATCAATTGTAAGATCATTTATATAACTCAAATGTAATTTCATAATTCTTTTTTGGCTCATTTGTTTAGCCATTGCTTACCAACAATTCATATCTCTAAATACCTTTTTTGATCATAGTAACTTCATACGTATATCACATTATATCTCATCAGGTCTATGCACATATCTCACTTGTGCACATAGACATATATATACTTACCAATTATGCTCAATCATAGCATACACTTCAAATGTACCTGAAACGATCGTACATTTCACATTGTCTTTCATTTCTCGGAGAGTGCCCGTTGAACCATTCGGAATCAAATAGGATACTCGGAATACACAGAATAATCATACAATGCCAACGTCCCAGACGTGGTCTTACATGTAATCAAATATCGATGCCACTGTCCCAGACAGAGTCTTATACGAATCAAATATGATGCCAATGTCCCAGACATGGTCTTACACGTAAATCTCAAATCAATGCCAATGTCCTAGACGTGGTCTTACATGATATCACATATCAGAATCCCTATGTCATGACATATTAATCCTATCTATTCCTAAGGTTCATACGGGACTTTTTGGATATTGATGCATTGTCGATACTTTCTCGGATTTCTCACGTATTTCATACAAAGTCATTCATCACAATTCAATATCAAATGATCATAAATTATTGATCATAAATACGTTTATTCATATATGGACTTACCTCGTACGGATATAGACGGACGGATTCGACTATTCGATCACTTTCGACTTTCCTTGGTCTAAGTCCGTTTTCATTGGTTCTTGATCTATACATATTCAAATTTAACTCATTTATTCACCAAATCATTCAATTCAATCCAAAAACACATATTTAGGGCACTTTACAAATTAGCCCTCACATTTTCACATTTTGACATTTAAGTCCCTATTTCAACAAATCACAAAATACACATAATTTCATATTACCCATGCTTGGCCGAATATTCACATACTTCATACAAGTCCATATATTTCATTTATTTCACATTTTAGTCCCTCAAAATATTATTTTCACAATTTAGTCCAAATTACTCAAATTCATCAAAAATCCAAAGACAAAACATGTTAATCTAACACATATATTTCATATTTCATCAATTAACATCACAAAGCTCAAGCATTCATCAATGGAACTTTTCAAAATCATCATCAAAATCCAAAATTAAGGCATGGGTTTTGTAGTACTCGAAGCAACGATTACAAAAACGTAGAAATTATCAAAAATCGAACAAATTACATACCTTAATCAAGACTTGTAATGGCCGAACCCTATTTTGTTTTCTTTCTTTTCCTTTTCTTCAAATTCGGCACAAAGATGAGCATTATCTCATCATTTTAATGTTTGTTTTATTATAATATAACTTATTGATCAATTTACTTAATTAACCTTTTAATATCCACATTAAAATTCCACTAACTATGTACATTAATGTCCATCCATAATTCAAATGATCCAATTGCATTATAAGGACCTCATACTTATAAAGCCATGTCGATATAGCCCTTTAGCAAATAGCAAGTCACTTTTGCATTTTACGCGATTTAGTCATTTTATCAAATTAAGCACACAAACGGATAAATTATTTCACGAAACTTTCACACATGCTTAATCACATACTGCAAACACATAAAATAATATTAAAATATTTTTTTGACTCAAATTTCTGGTCCCGAAACCACTATTTCGACTAGGGTTTAAACCGGACTGTTACAATTCTCCCCCCTTAGGGATTTTCGTCCCCGAAAGTCTTACCGTTGAATAGATTCGGATATTGTTGTCTCATTGCATCTTCAGGCTCCCACGTAGCCTCTTCTACTCCGTGTCGATGCCACAATACTTTTACTAGCGAAATTTTCTTATTTCGCAATTCTTTAATCTCGTGAGCTAAGATACGAATCGGCTTTTCTTCATAAGTCATATCGGATCGGATCTCAATCTCAGACGGAGGAATCACATGCGAGGGACCGGATCTGTATCGTCGAAGCATTGACACGTGAAACATATTATGAATCTTTTCTAGCTCAGATGGTAACAACAATCTGTATGCAATAGGCCCAACACGCTTAATAATTTCATACGGCTCGATGAACCTCGGGCTCAATTTTCCTTTTCTGCCAAAACAAAGTATTTTCTTCCACGGAGACACTTTCAAGAACACTTTATCACCGATCTCAAACTCGATATCTTTTCGTTTCAAGTCTGCATAAGATTTCTGACGATCAGAGGCAGCTTTTAGATTATCACGAATCACTTTCACTTTTTGTTCGGTTTCTTTGATCAAATCGACCTCGTGTATCTTATTTTCACTGAGCTCAGTCCAATACAAAGGTGTACGACATTTGCGTCCGTACAAAGCCTCGTAAGGTGCCATTTTGATGCTCGACTAAAAACTATTATTGTACGCAAACTCAATCAATGGAAAATATTGTTCCCACGTACTATCAAACTCAAGGATGCAACATCTCAACATATCCTCGAGAATCTGAATAATCCGCTCGGATTGACCATCTGTCTGTGGGTGAAAAGCTGTACTAAAATGCAATTTAGTACCTAAAGCCTCTTGCAGTTTCTTTCAGAACCGTGAAGTGAACCTCGGATCTCTGTCAGACACAATAGATAATGGCACCCCGTGCAATCTCACAACATCAGAAACATATAGCTCAGCTAATTTATCAAGTGAGTAATCAGATCGTACCGGAATAAAATGGGCTGATTTCGTCAACCTGTCAACCACGACCCAAATTGCATCTTTCTTTCTCGGAGTCAAAGGCAACCCTGAAATAAAATCCATTGTCACTCTATCCCATTTCCATTCTGGAATCATTATCGGTTGTAACAAACCAGATGGCACTTGATGTTAATCTTTAACTTGCTGACAGACTAAACATTTCGAAACAAAGTCAGAGATGTCTCGTTTCATACCAGGCCACCAATAATGTTGCTTCAAATCATGGTACATCTTTGTACTTCCCGGATGAACAGATAGGCGACTGTTATGTGCTTCTTTCAATATCGTTTGAATCAACTCTGGATTCCTCGGAACACAAATCCGATCTCGAAATCTCAAACAATCATCAATATCAACTCAAAATTTTGAATCAGAATTCAAATCACATTGAGCTCGTTTCGCTAACATTTCATTATCAACTTTCTGAGTGTCACATATTTGTTGTAAGAACAACGGTTTTGCTTTCAACTCAACTAAAACTGAACCATCATCAGACAAGTCCAAATGGGCATTCATCACACGTAATGCAAACAGTGATTTCTGACTCAATGCATCAGCAACAACATTTGCTTTTCCCAGATGATAATCTATCACAAGCTCATAGTCTTTCAATAGCTCTAACCATCGTTTTTGTCGCAAATTCAAATCTTTCTGAGTCATCAAATATTTCAGAATTTTATGATCCGAAAACACATGGCATTTTTCACGAAAAAGATAGTGACGCCAAATCTTTAAAGCATACACAATTGCGGCTAGTTCAAGGTCGTGTGTCAGATAATTCTTTTCATGCTGTTTCAATTGTCTCGAGGCATAAGCTATAACTTTGCCTTCCTGCATCAAAACATATCCCAGTGCATTCAATGAAGCATCACTATAAATCACGAACTCTTTACCCGATTCTGGCTGTACCAAAACTAGAGCTTCAATCAAAAGGGCTTTCAACTGATCAAAGCTTTTCTGACATTATCGGACCATTCAAACTTTACATCTTTCTGAAGCAATCTAGTCAACGGAGTAGCAATCATCGAAAAGCCTTTTACGAACCTTCGATAATAACCAGCAAGTCCTAGAAAACTACGAACTTCAGACACATTTTTGGGAGGCTTCCATTCCAAAATAGTTGAAATCTTGCTCGGATCCACTCATATTCCAGATACTGACACAATATGCCCCAGAAAACCAACTTCTCACAACCAAAACTCACATTAACTGAACTTCGCATACAATTTCTTATCTCACAGAGTTTGTAACACAATTCTCAGATGTTTAGCATGCTCATTTTCATCACACGAATAAATCAAAATGTCATCAATGAATACAAAAACAAATCGATCTAAATACAGTCTGAAAATTCTATTCATCAGATCCATAAAAACAGTAGGAGCATTTGTTAGTCGGAAAGGCATAACTAAAAATTCATAATGCCCGTACCTCGTTCTAAAAGCAATTTTCGGAATGTCTGAATCTTTTACTCGCAGTTGATAATACCCCGATCTCAGATCTATCTTTGAAAACACAGATGCTCCCTTCAACTGATCAAACAAATCATCAATTCTGGGCAGAGGATATTTGTTCTTTATAGCCATTTTGTTCAACTGACGGTAATCAATGCACATTCTCATCGTGCCATCTTTCTTTTTCACTAATAGAACTGAAGCACCCCAAGGTGAGAAACTCGGTCGTGCAAACCCTCTGTCGGTCAACTCTTGCAATTGAGACTTCAACTCTTTCAATTCTATTGGTGCCATTCTATACGGAGCTATCAAAACAGGAGTTGTACCTGGCACTAAATCAATACCAAACTCCACTTCTCGTACCGGAGGTAATCCCGATAATTCTTCAGGGAATACATCAGAAAATTCACAATCAACTCGCACAGATTCAACTTTCTTTTCAGTCGCTCTCGAATCAATCACATAGGCAAAATAGGCTTCGCAACCCTTTTTCACATAACTTTAAGCTTTTATCACTGATATCACAGCCGGTAATCCATTCAAATCATTAGATTAAATCCGAACTATTTAATCATTCTGACATCTCAAATCAATGGTCTTTCGTTTGCAGTTCACAACAGCATCATGCAATGTTAACCAATCCATACCCAGATTTATATCAAACTCGTCAAAAGGTAATAGCATCAGATTAGCCGGAAAACAGATATCTTGAAACATCAACGGACAGTTCTTGCATACTTTGTCAACCAGGACACTTTTACCTAAGGGGTTCGATACTCTATTAACAAGTTCAGTAGACTCTACAGGCAAAGTCTTACTGGATACTAAGTTCATGCATACATATGAATGAGTAGACCCTGGATCTATCAATGCAATCATAGAAGTATCATAAAGAGTAAATGTACCCGTAATAACATCTGGAGACGAAGCTTCCTCACGAGCTCGAATGGCGTACGCTCTAGCAGGTGCCCTAGCTTCAGACCTTGCCACTGTATCTCTCGTAGTTCTCTGACTACCACTGACATTTATTGTGTTTCTTGAAGGTCTACCTCTAGCTGAAGCATTATCTGACTTCGGATTCTGTACAATCTCTTGTTCAATAGACTCAGGACAATCTCAGATGAAATGATCTAGTGGTCCACATCTGAAACAGGCTCGATCATTCAATCTACAACTACCCAGATGTCTTTTTCCACAGTGCTTACATTCAGGTCGCTCAGATCGAACATTTCCCACACTAGTCATCGAAGTAGATGGAGCTTTGAAGTTCGGTTGCGTCTAGCTTGATCTCTGTTCGAATGTCCCAAATTAGCCTTTGAACGGCCATGCTCATCTCTGAATTTCTTTGAAGCAGGCTGAAATAATTTATTTAAGAATATCTTTCTCACATCTCTAGCTTCTGTCTCAGCACAACAAATTCTTTTATTTCTAAGATCCCAACTAGCAAACGGATGTCTTCATTCAAGCCGTCTTCAAATCTTTTACACATTATTGCTTCGGTTGAAACACATTCCCGAGCATATTGACTTAATCTCACAAATTCTCGCTCATATTCAGTGATAGACATGCGACCCTATTTCAGTTCAAGAAACTCTTTCTGTTTCTGATCTATAAATCTCTGACTGATATATTTCTTCCGGAACTCAGACTGAAAGAAATCCCATGTAACCCGTTCTTTTGGAACAACAGAAATCAAAGTCTTCCACCACTGATAAGCTGCATCTCGTAACAGGGAAACAACACATTTTATGCATTCATCAGGAGTCAATGACATTTAATCAAATACTCGAATTGTGTTCTCGAGCCAAAACTCAGCTCTCTCAGCGTCATCATCACTAGTGGCCCTGAACTCTTCAGTCCCATACTTACGGATTTTATCAACTGGAGGCTTGTTCAACAAATTCGGATTCACAGCTGGAGGTATAACAGAAGTCTGAGAAGGATTAGGCGGGGGCGGAGGTTGTGAAATAACCAAATTTGTTATAACGTATTGAGTGAACCACTCATTCATCATTTGGAAGAAGGCTTGTTTAGCCTCTCCTTCCTGACCACTAGTAGCCGATCTCGAATTAGATGGCGCTATCCCTTGAGCGGGAGCAGGCGCATTACTTTTAACATCGTCTACCTGACTCTTTTCGGGATCCATTTACTATACGAAAAACACATTTTATATGTCAGGATTCATCACACTATCACAGTTCGTATATATGGCATGTATAGCTAGACTCTCACAAGCTACGTTAGTCCTAGAATCGACTAAATCGTAGCTCTGATACCAATCAAATGTAACACCCCTAACCTCTAACCATCGCTGGTTTAGGGTTAAGAGGCATTACCGGACAATAAAAAACTTTTACGAACATTTCACATCATAATATATATATCATCGTCAATCAATACAAAATACAAACATATAGTCCCTTGATAAGGTCTACGAGACCTTAATCATGCATTAGAAAGGGGTCGGGGCTAAACTGGAATCATACAAAATTTTTCCTGAAAGTCAAACATTTTTCAAAATTACAGAGGTCACACGCCCGTGTGGGTAGGCCGTGTGCCTCACACGGCCTCAGACACGCCCGTGTGCCTCACACGGCCTCAGACACGCCCGTGTGCCTCACACGGCCTCAGACACGCCCGTGTGTCTAAGCCGTGGAAAAACAGGGCATACATACTGACTTATTCACACGGCCTGAGACACGCCCGTGTGCTTCACCCATGGTCGACACTAACTTACACCACACGGCCAGTCACACGCCCGTGTGTCCAGCCCGTGGTCGAGTCTGACTTTTTTTGAATTATAACCACGAAGGACACAGTCGAGCCACATGCCCGTGTGATCAACCGTGTGGGCAATTATAGGCCATTTACAAGGCCAATTTGCCACCCACACATTGGGTTAAACCTACAAGCATTATACCAATTCAAATCATATCCAAATGACCAACTTTTCTAACCATTCAAGAACATATCAAGCATACCAACTTATGCAACATTTATCTCATTCTCATCACAAGCATTTCTAAGTATAAACCATTCAAAAACTTACCAATTCAATGATACAACCCATCATCAATATTATGCCAACTTTGCATCTTAATACTTATTATAAATATGACCATTTACCACTAAACATATCAAACTATGCATCATATAGCATAATTAATCATTCACATCATGTTCATTATCTAGCCAAATCACATGGCTATTTATATACAACTCAAACATCAACCAAACCAACTAGCCTATACATGCCATATTTAACTATGTACACATTCAAAAGTACCAACGTAGAGTTTGATAGTGTGGTGATGATCTTCGACGATCCCCGAGCCTTCCGTAGCTTTAACGATCTATAAAACAATGCAAACACACAGAGTAAGCTTTCAAAAGCTTAGTAAGCCATATACAAATCAACTTAACATATAAACATTCATATTCATATCAATTGTAAGATCATTTATATAACTCAAATGTAATTTCATAATTCTTCTTTGGCTCATTTGTTTAGCCATTGCTTACCAACAATTCATATCTCTAAATACCTTTTTTGATCATAGTAACTTCATACGTATATCACATTATATCTCATCAGGTCTATGCACATATCTCACTTGTGCACATAGACATATATATACTTACCAATTATGCTCAATCATAGCAAACACTTCAAACGTACCTGAAACGATCGTACATTTCACATTATCTTTCATTTCTCGGAGAGTGCCCGTTGAACCATTCGGAATCAAATAGGATACTCAGAATACACAGAATAATCGTACAATGCCAACGTCCCAGACGTGGTCTTACATGTAATCAAATATCGATGCCACTGCCCCAGACAGGGTCTTATACGAATCAAATACAATGCCAATGTCCCAGACATGGTCTTACACGTAAATATCAAATCAATGCCAACGTCCCAGACATGGTCTTACATGATATCACGTATCAGAATCCCTATGTCATGACATATTAATCCTATCTATTCCTAAAGTTCGTACGGGACTTTTTGGATATTGATGCATTGTCGATACTTTCTCAGATTTCTCACGTATTTCATCCAAAGTCACTCATAACAATTCATTTTCAAATGAACATAAATAATTGAACTTAAATACGTTTATTCATATATGGACTTACCTCGTACGGATATAGACGGACGGATTCGACTATTCGATCACTTTCGACTTTCCTCGGTCTAAGTCTGTTTTCTTTGGTTCTTGATCTATACATATTCAAATTTAACTAATTTATTCACCAAATCATTCAATTCAATCCAAAAACACATATTTAGGGCACTTTACAAATTAGCTCTCAAATTTTCACATTTTGACATTTAAGTCCCTATTTCACAAAATCACAAAATACACATAATTTCATATTACCCATGCTTGGCCGAATATTCACATGCTTCATACAAGTCCATGTATTTCATTTATTTCACATTTTAGTCCCTCAAAATATTATTTTCACAGTTTAGTCCAAATTACTCAAATTCATCAAAAATCCAAAGACAAAACATGTTAATTTAACACATATATTTCATATTTCATCAATTAACATCACAAAGCTCAAGCATTCATTAATGGAACTTTTCAAAATCATCATCAAAATCCAAAATTAAGGCATGGGTTTTGTAGAACTCGAAGTAACGATTACAAAAACATAGAAATTATCAAAAACCGAACAAATTACATACCTTAATCAAGACTTGTAATGGCCGAACCCTATTTTGTTTTCTTTCTTTTCCTTTTCTTCAAATTCGACACAAAGATGAGCATTATCTCATCATTTTAATGTTTGTTTTATTATAATATAACTTCTTAATCAATTTACTTAATTAACCTTTTAATATCCACATTAAAATTCCACTAACTATGTACATTAATGTCCATCCATAATTCAAATGATCCAATTACATTATAAGGACCTCATACTTATAAAGCCATGTCGATATAGCCCTTTAACAAATAGCAAGTCACTTTTGCATTTTACGCGATTTAGTCCTTTTATCAAATTAAGCACACAAACAGATAAATTATTTCACGAAACTTTCACACATGCTTAATCACATACTGCAAACACATAAAATAATATTAAAATATTTTTTGACTAGGATTTGTTGTCCCAAAACCACTATTCCGACTAGGGTCTAAACCGGACTGTTACAACATTAGGCCAACTAAGCCCATCCCCACTATCAGAATTCCCACTGTTTCCACCAATCATTCGAAATTATGACCTCTCTTCCTCGGATGACGACTTAGAAGATCGAGACAGATCGGTGGTATCCCTACCCATTGTGTAGGTCTCTGATAATAAGAAAGAAGAGGAATCCAGGGACATTGAAGAATGCATGCGAAAGATTGATAGCTTATTCGAGTATGGTATTTTTGCTTATCAAGAGGATACTATTGTTGAGAAGGAAGTTTGATCGCTGTAAATCAGAGTTTTAAAATTTATAAAAGAATGATCGAACCTGGAAACCAACTCTGACAATGATTAAAGGCAAGTGCACCTATCGAACAGTAGTATAGCTTAGGCAAGACCGGATTATCGAACCCAAAGGAACTAAAAGTACTAATACTCACCGTCTTTTTATTATTTAGCTTTAATATAAAGTGATGATGGTTTAAACTAAAACTAATCTACTTACTAAGCTAAGACGCAAAGATAAAAAGAATGAATTCGGGAAATAACTTTTGGGAAAACTCAGTTGACTCAAGCGATACCCTTAGGAAAAATCCACCTAGACTTCACTTGTTATTTAACCTTGAACCATATGATTTATTTACTTAGTTTGATCCGTGAGACTCCCTAACGTATATTAAACCCTCTCTCGAGGCGAATAACGTCTAACCCTAGGTTAATTAGTGGAACTCTCGTTCGCTTATAATAACCCCTAGAATAGCGAAAGAAATCGATCGTGGACTCCCATATTAGGTTTCACCCTAATCCGCAAAATCTCGTCACCCTATCTCTAGGCGTGCGATCAACTCCGCTTAATTATGTTGGATCTACTCTTAGGCAGGGTCTATTCCTCCTCCACCTAAGCACATTAGATTTGGATTAAGTTCACACAATTAAGAACAAACTAAGTTATTATCATATAATTAAAAAATCAAATAACAAGATTCATCATAGGTTTCATCCCCTTCGGGTATCCGAAGGTTTAGTTCATAATAATAAAGGAAAACATCTCAAGAGAAAAGATAAAACAAAACATAAGAAATCCCTAAAACCCCCTGAAGGAATTGAAGAAGAGATCCTCCATCTTGAGTAGAATTCCGACTTCTTGAGATGGATCAACTGGCTATCTTCGAGTGATTCCCACAAATCTAACCTTTTCGGCTTGGCTTCTTAGCCTAGCTCGCCGCCCCCTTTCAGCTGGTACCTAGGGTGTATTTATAGGCTTTTGAAACACGTTTCTTTCTCCCTAAGTATCCTTTCCCGAATGAAATTGCTCTTCTCCACGGTAGAGGCACGGCCATGGAACACGCCCGTGTAAATCGTGGTCAGGCCGTGTTTGACACTATTGAATGAGGCACGACCGTGTAAGTCGTGGTAAGGCCGTGTTCTAGTAGGAATGGTGGCACGACCGTGTGGCTTGAAGTCCAGGCCGTGTTGATTTCATGGCTTGGCCCAACTTGGTCCGTTTTAAGCCCGTTTCTCGTTCTTTCCATCATCGGGTGCTTTCCTGAGTATAAGACATGAAAAGAAAGGATTAAGAGCACCTTTTCACATAAATTGGGGCTTAAATCATCCAAAAGCATACTAAATGTGGGCTTAGAATATGTTACTTTTACGGTTTATCAAATACCCCCACACTTAAGCTTTTGATTGTCCTCAAGCAAAATTCTCAACTTTCAATTAAAATGAACTTTCCTCAATTCATAATAGTCATTGATAGTGTCTCATCATAATTCATAGATAATTTATACATGGATAATTCAACTCAAAGAGTCCTAAAAATTCAAACATTATAAGTCATAGATTCTGTAGCACAAAACATAGGTGTTTCCCGTCATCTAAATAATTACCTCTGATTTGAAATCGACAAGGATTGACATCCTCACAAAAGATTCACTCAAATCACTCAAAGTGTTTAAGATTCAAAATTTAGGCACTCAAAAGTCAAACATGAAGAGTTAATCCCATAAGCTTGCATGGAAATCAAATATCCACCACTGAAATATGAGATGAAACACAAATCAAAAGGTCTTTGTCAGGGTTATAACGGGGCTAGGGTTAAGGTGTGGAGTACGGCTAAATTAGAGGGTTAGAATCGAGATTGAGTTGACAAATTACCTAACTAAGAACTAATGAACTAATAATAATAACATCAATTGGAAACTACTAGTACTTAATAATACGAGCTTCTTCTTCGATATTTGGAATTTATGTATAAGCTCATTTAATCACCTAACTAATAATGAATAATGGGTATACTTCGTTTTTTTTAAGAACAAACTATAAATACATAACTGAAATAGAAATCATAGTTAGGCTATTAATCAAATCAAATATTGATATAAGGGTAGCCAAACGAAATGGTGATAACAAAAACAAAGGGGGTTCTGGGTTAATATTAGCAGTTATGTCAATAAATAGGGTTGTTAGGATTAAAAGGGTTTCACTAGGGGTTAATTATGAAGGTAGGCTTTTTATGGAGTAAGTGGGTTAGATCCTAGGTGCCTTTATCATCTCTATGTTTCAAATCAAAAAAAATGTGGTCTCGACATGTATAATCGATGCAAGTTCTAGAATAACAAATCAGTGTTGACATACTCATAATTAATAAAGTGAGCAAGAAAAAGAATATATGCTCTATAAGGCTCAAAAACTCACAAAAATTATGGGTATTTTGATATCAACCTCGTAAATTTTAAACTTCAAGATAATATTTAAACTCGCTTTTGTGACCAAGCAAATTTTTAATTTTAGAAAAATAGACTTATCATGCTTGATTCTCTAGTATTCTTAGAATTTAATTATCAATGCACAATTATCAATGACTTAATCTAAAACATATCAATAAAAATCATAAATCATCAGAAATTTCATCCTAATTAGTAATATGAGTAATTTACTTTCAAACAAGACTAAATTCAGGGATTTAACTTAGGTATCTTTTAGGTTGTTCACCCCCACACTTGAGATGTACATTGCCCTCAATGTACAAAAATATATAATAACCTTGTAATAAAATCATCGATATGGGGATAAGTGAAAACTTCCTAAATTTTCCGGATGATTCCTTGAGAGGAGATTGTGCCTTTGGTGGTGGTGATGGGCCGTCTGGATGACGAACCTACGCTAGATGAAGAAATTGGGAGTCTCATGCAGGATTAGCCAAGAAATCTAAAGAAACCTTAATAATATACTAATAATATAATTAAAGACAATAAAGATAAAGAGAAGAAGACTAAGAAGGAAAATAAACTAAGTTTAAAAGATAGAGGGCCTGAGAATCCTTATGGTAGATGGTCGAGAGGTTGGTGTGACTTTGAAGGTGTGAGTTGTTGGTGATGGTGGAAGTGGCGTGATTCCCAAGCGACCTTAAGAACCTAAGAACAAGAAACTAAAACAAAATAAACTAAATTAAGTAGAGGAGAAGTAAAGATAAAGAAAATAAAGGAGAAGATAAAAATAAAAGAACAGATAATTAGTCTCAAAGACCCTTGGCTTTGTTGTTTGGATGAAGTCACAAGCATGAACTCATGTGAATCGGTCTCCTTTGAGGAGACTGTGATTGGCCTTTACGTTTCCTTACCATGGATATGATATTGTTGTGGCTCAAGAGTCTAAGGATTTATTAGGAAAAAGGAAAAGAAAGAGGGAGAAAAGAAAGAAAGAAAGAAAAAGAAAGGAGAAGAAAGAAAGAAAGTGGGTTAAAAAGAGAAAGGAGAAGGGTATGGTGTTTAAATAAACTTTCAGATCTGGCAGTTTCCCACGCCCGTGGGTTGAGGGTGTGTCAATTCACACGGCCGCCTCGCACGGCCGTGCTCTAGGGCGTGTTGGTTCCCCACGCCGTGTTCAGCCTTTGTGTTCGACAAGTCGAGTATATTGGCACGGTTATCCCAAGACGCGGGCGTGTTCAGCCCATGGTTGGCAAGTCAGTAGCCTCACACAGTCGTAAAGCACGGCCGTGCTACTTTGTCGGTGCCCGTGGGGTAGTAGTTGGGTCCGTGATTTTGAAAATCTGTTTTGCCCTGACATGTACCTTCTCTGCTCTGTTAGTTCAAAGATTCGAAGTACCCACACGGCCACGGTCACGGCCGTGTGTAAGGCCGTGTGGCCTGGAATTTTGCACTTAGTTAGTTGGTTGTTAGTTACTAAAAAGGAAGATAAAAAGGAAAATTAAGATAAACTGAATATAAAAAATATATAATGGTATTAGTGCTCGGGTTGCCTTCCGAGAAGCAGTCGTTTATAGTCTTAAGCTAGACTCTCCTCTCGTTTACTTCTTTAGGGTGGTTTGAGGAGTTGGAAGTCCTTCCTCATGCTATCATTTGTATCTTCGTGAAAAAATTTAAGTCGAGATGTGTTTATAGTAAGAGTACCAAAAATAGGATTACTTACCTCGACTGTTTTGTATGGGAAAACTCTGGTTACCCTAAAAGGTATTTCTTTGTTTGTGTTAGGGTCTGGAGGAGATATTCGAGGATCTGCTTCGTCAAACAGTACCTTGTCCCCTATTTTGAAGTGGTTTGTTGTTCCTATAAGCTCTTCTGGGGGCTCTTTCGATTTTTCCTCGTGTGGTTCTGGTTCTTCATCGTGTATCCCTAATTTCTCCTTGAAGTGTGTCTTCCACTCGTCTAGATCATCGAGCTGAATCCCTCGATCTTCATGAGTTATTTCTTTGTTGGCATGGGGTTTGGGATCGGGTTCAATTGTATTCTTTGGTTGTACTTCCTGAAAATAAGAGTTAACCGAATGGTTATTAGTAGAATTTACGTTCTCACCTTGATTACTCGATGTTCTAGCCGAGTCGAGAGCCTTGATGGTGACTGTCTCATTACCTACACAAAGTATGAGTTCTCTGCACCAACATCAATTTTAGTCCTGTGATCGCTAAAAGGGTCTTCCTAAAATTAGGGGATCGAATTATCCTCATCCATGTCTAAGACAACAAAATCTCTGGGAAAACGAATTTGTCAATTTTTACAAGAACATCTTCGATAATACCCCTAGGAATTCTAACGAGTTTTATCGACTAATTGAATGCTCATCCTAGTTTGTTTGGGTTTCCCTAGACCTAATTGTTTAAACAATTTATAAGGCATGACATTTATGCTTGCCCCTAAATCGCCTAACGCATTATCAATAGTAAGTCTACCAATTAAACATGGAATTGTAAAACTCCTGGATCTTTTAGTTTCGTGGTAGCTTATTTTGCAAGATTGCTTTGAGCACTTTGCGTTGAGTTCCACATGCGAATCTTCATCTAGTTTCTCGCTTGTTTGTCGAAACTTCTTAAGAATTTCTGGAATCGGGCATCTGCGAAAGAGCTTCGAGGAGTGGTAAGTTAATGTGTAATTTCTTTAAAAGTTTAAGAAACTTACCGAATTGTTCCTCTGTGTCGTCTCTCTTCAATGCTTCGGGATAAGGTATGCGAGGTTGGTACTCCTTGATTACCGGTTTTGGCTTGTCTTGTGTTATCTCAACTTTACCTTTTTCTACCTCGTTTCCTTGTGTTGGACTGGGTACGTCTACTTCTTCGCTTTCTTGAGCTGTTATGGCTTGGATTTGCTCCTTTGGATTGATCTCTGTGTTGCTTGGTAGACGCCCTTGTGGTCATTCGGATAATAGCTTCGCAATTTGTCTGACTAACTCAGTAATTTCCCCGATTGCCCTTGTAAGTCCTTCAACTTGGTTCTCGATTGTTTTGATCGATGTTTGTTGCGTGTCGAGCGTTACCTCAGTCTTTTGGAGACGGGCTTCTGTGGATGCTATGAATTTGTTTAACGTCTCTTAAAGATTCGACTTCTTTTCCTGTGGATAGGGCTGATTTTGGAAATTTTGAGGAGGTTGTTGTCTTTGATTTCCTTGATTTCCTTGTCCTCCCCATGAAAAATTTGGGTGGTTCCTCCAACCTGATTATAATTATTACTATATGGGTTATTATTAGATCTAACATTGTTACCTATATAGTTCATCTGTTCGCTCTCTATGCTCGGTTGGTAGGGTGGGTACTCAGGATTCGCCACAGTTTCACTTGCATCGCACTGCATGACTGGATGTACCTGCGAAGAACACAAACTATCAATCTTCTTATTCATCAACTCTACCTGATTTGATAGCATGGTTACTGCGTCGAGGTTGTAAACTCCGGCTGTTTTTGTTGGCCTTGTTCTTGTAACTTGCCACTGATAGTTATTCAGTGACATCTCTTCGATAAACTCGTAGGCTACCTCAGGAGTTCTATTATTCAGGGTTCCACCGGCGGCTGAATCAATTAATTGCCTCGTTGAAGGATTCACACTCTTGTAAAAAGTTTGGACTTGGAGCCACAATGGTAATCCGTGGTGTGGGCATCTCCTCAAGAGATCTTTGTATCTCTCCCATGCATCGTATAATGTCTCTAAATCCATCAGCACAAAAGAAGATATATCATTACGTAATTTGGCCGTTTTGGCCGGTGGAAAATATTTTAATAAAAACTTTTCGGTCATTTGTTCCCATGTAGTGATCGACCCTCTTGGTAACGAGTTTAACCACTGTTTAGCTTTATTTCTTAGTGAAAAGGGAAATAACCGAAGACGTATGGCATCGTCAGAAACGCCTTTTATTTTGAAGGTATCACAGAATTCTAAAAAGTTAGCTATATGAGTATTTGGATCTTCATCCTGCAAACCATCAAATTGCACAAATTGTTGAATCATTTGAATAGTGTTAGGCTTTAATTCAAAATTATTAGCAGCCATAGCAGGCCTAACAATACTAGATTCGGCTCCTGTTAAATGCGGTTTAGCATAATCAAACATAGTATGAGGAGCATTATTTTCTCCCAGATCTTGTGGTGGAGGATTATTTTCGTCCATCCTTTCAGTAGGATTGGATCTGTCTTCTCGCTCTCCTTGGTAATTTAGGGCTCGCCTAATTTCTCTGCGATTTCTTCGAACGGTAGCTTCAATATCACTATCATATTCTAAAGGTCCTCTCGGGTTCCTTCTAGTCATAAAATAGAGGTACCTGTTGGGAAAAGAAAGAAAGAAAATTTAGTAAATTTAAAATTAAAACTAAAAATAAAAAATAAATTGCGAAAAATAAAAATAATGGCTAAAGTAATAAAAATAGAGTTTTCTTAATATTGTAGTTCCCCGGCAACGGTGCCAAAAACTTGATCGCTGTAAATCAGAGTTTTAAAATTTATAAAAGAATGATCGAACCTGGAAACCAACTCTGACAACGATTAAAGGCAAGTGCACCTATCGAACAGTAGTATAGCTTAGGCAAGACCGGATTATCGAACCTAAAGGAACTAAAAGTACTAATACTCACCGTCTTTTTATTATTTAGCCTTAATATAAAGTGATGATTGTTTAAATTAAAACTAATCTACTTACTAAGCTAAGACGCAAAGACAAAAAGAATGAATTCGGGAAATAACTTTTGGGAAAACTCAGTTGACTCAAGCGATACCCTTAGGAAAAATCCACCTAGACTTCACTTGTTATTTAACCTTGAACCATATGATTTATTTACTTAGTTTGATCCGTGAGACTCCCTAACGTATATTAAACCCTCTCTCGAGGCGAATAACGTCTAACCCTAGGTTAATTAGTGGAACTCTCGTTCGCTTATAATAACCCCTTAGAATAGCGAAGAAATCGATCTGTGGACTCCCATATTAGGTTTCACCCTAATCCGGCAAAATCTCGTCACCCTATCTCTAGGCGTGCGATCAACTCCGCTTAATCATGTTGGATCTACTCTTAGGCAGGGTCTATTCCTCCTCCACCTAAGCACATTAGATTTGGATTAAGTTCACACAATTAAGAACAAACTAAGTTATTATCATATAATTCAAAAATCAAATAACAAGATTCATCATAGGTTTCATCTCTTCGGGTATCCAAAGGTTTAGTTCATAACAATAAAGGAAAACATCTCAAGAGAAAAGATAAAACAAAACATAAAAATCCCTAAAACCCCTGAAGGAATTGAAGAGGAGATCCTCCGTCTTGAGTAGAATTCCGACTTCTTGAGATGGATCAACTGGCTATCTTCGAGTGATTCCCACAAATCTAACCTTTCGGCTTGGCTTGGCCTAGCTAGCGCCGCCCCTTTCATTTGGTACCTAGGGTGTATTTATAGGCTTTTGAAACACGTTTATTTCTCCTAAGTATCCTTTCCCGAATGAAATTGCTCTTCTCCATGGTAGAGGCACGGCCATGGAACACGCCCGTGTAAATCGTGGTCAGGCCGTGTTCGACACTGTTGAATGAGGCACGACCATGTAAGTCGTGGTAAGGCCGTGTTCTAGTAGGAATGGTGGCACGGCCGTGTGGCTTGAAGTCCAGGCCGTGTTGATTTTGTGGCTTGGCCCAACTTGGTCTGTTTGAAGCTCGTTTCTCGTTCTTTCTATCATCGGGTGCTTTCCTGAGTATAAGACATGAAAAGAAAGGATTAAGAGCACCTTTTTACATAAATTGGGGCTTAAATCATCCAAAAGCATACTAAATGTGGGCTTAGAATATGTTACTTTTACGGTTTATCAAAGCTGCTACTGCAGAAGAGGGAGTTGTTGCTAAAGAAGAAGAAGTTTCTAAAAATGAGAAAGAAAAAGAAGAAGAAGATTCTGTTGAGAAGACTGTCACCGCACCCAAGTCTGTGGGTGCAAATATGGCGAAAGTTGCTGAGATAACCAGTGAGGAGCAATGCAATTCATTGTCAATAGTGGTCTACACTAGACCCCTCCAGGTGGCCTCTCCTACACAGGAAGTAGCCGATGATGCTGGGGTAGAGCCAGGAACTGAGGAGCAATCCAAAGACCGTGCAAAGCCCAAAGAAAAGAAAAGGAAGCGCTCCAAGGATAAAAAATGAAAGAAGGAGGAGGAGAAAATAAGGAGAAAGAAACATCATGCAGCTACATCGACGGCTGTAGATAACTGAGTTATTTTGTTTAAGCTTTAGTTGTAGTATTCATGCATTGCATGTAGCTTTAAGTTTTATTTTGATAAGTATACATTGTCATTGCATTTTTTTTATTGTCATTACATTTTTCATGTTAGTGCATTGGGGACAATGCAAACTTTAAGTTTGGGGGAATACACATGGGGCTTGGAAATGCACCCACATTTCAATTTTTTTTCTTTCGGTAATGAAACATGCAAGGTTTAATTATAGTTAATGAAAATTTTTAAAAACTTTCTGTTACATTCGATGCTTAATTCTTAAATCATGTGAATTATCAATGAATGAGTTGGATAAATTTGACAGAAGGTTGTAGCTTCAATTCTTTGATGAATGGATTAGGTTGCATTAATAGTGGATGACTGCTATCATTCCTTAAATCTTGAATGAATATGCTTTTTACAGCTACTTATATATGTATATATAGTTATAAATTAGGGACACTCCAAAGTGGGTGTAGTATAGAATGTTAAAAAGGGAACACTCCAATACAAGCATTAGAAAAATCAATTTGGCCAAAGGTTGTCGTCGTTAGAAAAATCAATCTGGCCAAAGGCTGTCACTGCATGAGTGTGTGTTGGCGCAATTACGTACTCCCTGGGGTTTATTGCACCCCATCGGTACTTCTCAGGAACAAGGGTACAATAATGCAACGATATCCCTTATTTCGGAAAAAAATGTATATATATAATATATAAATACTTAGTATTGTAGAATAAATGTTGTAATGGTAGATATAACTTAGGGTTTGAAGCATGATGCTAGCATTGATGAAGTTTCAACCTTATTCACTCATGCTTATGAATTTTCGATGCAATATTCTTTCATCTGAATGTGATTCATCCATTGGGAATTTAGAGGGTTCAAGTTGCTAGAATGATCATTTGCCTTAGTAAACTTTTTGTAGCTTTGCTAGTTTCTGTTTTACTTGAGGACAAGTAAAAACTAAAGTTTGAGGTTGTGATAGCACTAGAAAGAACATAGGTTTTCCCCCTTACTTATTGGTTAAATTTTTCCCATTTAGTTATCCTTAGCATAAATTTTAGTATTTTCAGTTTAGTAAATTGCATTTTATAACTCAGTGAATCCTAACTTATTTTATCCTTAATTTTGCTATCTTTTTGCATTAATGTCGCTACATAAATGAATTCCAGAGAGTCCAAAATTGTCGCCACACTTGACAGCTGTCTGGATAAGAATTAAAATTGCATGAGCTGTCCAGTCTGGTATAACCAACCTGTACATACAAGGATAGAATAATTTTGAGGAAAGGACACTTGTACTGTTAGAGGAGGACATAAAAGGTGGACGTGAGAAGAAAAAGAGAGTTTTCTTTTTTCTGATCATCATTTTCTTCATCCGATCTTGAAGCTTGCGGCCATGGCAGCTTAAGCCTCTCATGGGTGAGCCAACGTGAAAACCAGATGCAAACTAGCTTTTGACGAGAAGACCTAAGTGCGAGACAAGAGGGAATAGAGAGATTCAGTCAAGTTGTCTAGGAATAGTATTCTCCACTTGATTCTTTCTTATTTCTTTATGAATGCTGGTGATTATTCTCTGTTTTCTATTTGTATGGAAGTGCACATGAATTCTTGATTAAATGTTATCTTATTCAATCTTGCTTTTATTGTTTAATCTTGGGGTTTGAATTTTTTTAACACGAAAGTGTTATTGTAGTCACTGACACTGGAAAGTACAGTGACAGTTTGAGCCAACAAGCATTACAACGTAAGTTGAGTGAGGATTAGAGGAATTTAGTCCAATTGTTCTTAATAGTCTCGTATTGCCATCATCGGAAGGTGAGGTTAGTATACATGTTTAAGTCTCAGATTAAATAGAGGAGTGACGCTAAGTAAGATATACATTGAACTTTATTGCTTCGATAATCACTTATCTTTTTATACCTTGTGAGCACTTAGTATTCTACTGAAAATTCATGTTGGGGATCCCAGTTTATCATTTTCATATTTTATTTTATTGTTTTCAAGTTATTGCATTGACAACTATTCTCACAATTTATCTCGTTTCCATCTAGTTGTTTCACTGACATTAATAGACAAAAGACTACCATCGTTGTGGGATCGATATCCGACAGACTCACATCTGTCTACTATACTTGCATCGACAGTGTACGCTTGTACATTATTGCTGTGACGTTAAATAGCCGATCACAAACTACTATCGTACTTAACCATTTTGTTGAGCTTATTCTTTGAATTCCAAACCAACCTAAGGGGCAGAATGTTACAAGCCGAGAAATCCTATGTGACTTAGGTAGTACCCTATGTGGATAAAATTGTTGTAACAGCCCAATTTAGGGGCTAGTCGGAACAATGATCTCGGAATCACTAATTCAAGGTTAGAGAAAATTATTTGCATGATATGTTGTGTGTTATAACATGTTTATAAGGATGCATGAAAATTTTGGTGCCTTAATTTTAGCGAATTCTAGCTAAATTGTGAAAAAAGGACTAAATCGCATAAAGTGCGAAAGTTCTATTTTATTTGCTAGAGGAGCCAAATAGCTATGGATTATTAATTGGAGGTCCCAATTGTGAAATTTGGCCTTATTTAAGTGAGTTGGCCGGCCATAATAATACATAGGGGACAAGAGCATTTATTATGATAGAAAATTGGTGATATTAGTTGGAAAATTGAATAAAATAAGATGATATAAGCTAAAGTTATCATCTTTTTATTTAGTCTTCTTCTCCAATCGAAAATATAAAACATGGGAGGGCTTTGAAAGCTTGAAATTTCAGCAGCTCATTTTCTCTTCAAGTAAGTCACTTTGATGGTTATTTTTGATGATTTTTGTATTTTTGGAGTCCTCAAAGCTTAAGCTAGCTATTGGGAGGACTAGTTTGCAATATGGATGAAAGTCTAGGGACTTACCATGCTAGAGTTCATGTTGTTTAATTAGTTTTTAAGGGAGAAAATGAATGATAGGATGATGAGAAACAACTTTTGTGAAAGGTGTTGCCATGAAAACACCTAATTGGGACTAAAATGCAAAAGTTGTAATTTGTTCATTAAGGCATGAAATAGATGGAATTGTGGATAGTTGTAAGACGATTAAATTCTCAGCTAGGCTTGCTTAATAAGAAATTCAGATGAAAATTTATTTACGAGCCTAGGGGCAAAATTGTAATTTTGCCAAAGTGTAAGGGCAAAATAGTCATTTTTGCCTAAAGTGTAGATTATGGTGCCTTATGATTCATAAGTGATTAAATCAGTAAATTACATTGTTCTAGATCAAAGAAAATGAGTTTCGGACCTAGAACGGGTGAAAAGAGAAATATGGGCAAAAAGGTCCCTTTCGGCCCTTTCGACATCGAGGTAAGTTCATGTGCGAATGTTGCAATTATGTATGAGTTAATTTAATGTTCCAATGTTGTATGGAATGTATATTTACTCTATGAATGTATGAAATATCTTTGATAAGAGGTCAAAAGAATTGAATCTAAGAGTAATGGGAAATATATGTAGAATGATATGATGATAGTTAAAGTCTCGTGTAAGACCATATTGGAATATGGCCTCGATGTAAGAATTCGTATAAGACCATGTCAGGGAAATGGCATTGATATTTTAATGCAAGTAAGACCCTATTGGGGTATAAATTCTATGTGACATTATGAGTATGAGACTCAAGAGAGTTATTTAATAACTTGAGTGATTCAACGTATATGTGGAAAGGAAGAAAGTATGTGGTTGTACCATGAAAAGCACAAGTGTGTGTTAGAATTGAATTGATATGGATTTAGTGTATGATGAACCCTTAGTGGGTTATGTGTATTTAATACACTTTAGTTGCATGAGATATATTTATTAATGTATTGTGTGAATGCAAAAGAGTATCATAGAAAGTTAAGTAAGAATAGAAGTGTGTGAGAATGTTCTCGAATGAATATTTGAAATAGAGATATACATGTGGATTACTATCCATGATTGTAAAATGAAATGTGGGCTAAGTGCGGAACCACCATAAGTATAAATGATTGGTGACCTATGTGCGATACCACCCTATTAGAGATTCAATGGTGGGCTAAGTGCAAAACCACCGAGATATTAGTAGCATGAGCGGCTTATTGAAAATGCTTGATGTGTTATTTTATATGATCATGTGGTGATCGGTCTGCAGAATGTATGCTAATTGAACGAGCAATTGGCTTGTGACATGGTAAGAATGTGGTAAGAGATTTAATGAGTAAGTTTCAAGAATATTTGAGCAAGTAACCATGAGTTTATGAGAGACACTCTTCATGATACTTTGTAATTATGTATATTCAATGAATATCAATATTTGACACATTATGCAGATGAGCTTACTAAGCATTATTTCTTACTCCTTTACTTTTCTCATCCCTTATAGGTTACTTTAACTAGCTCGGGTTGGAGACCGCCGGAGATGTTTTCACACTATCGAGCAGACACTTGGCATGAGGTATCAACTCCTTATAAGTCATGGCATGTATAGGGATTCTTTTAAAGTTGATTAAGTTCTAACCGATGTAGCCAAATTGTATTGGCCTAAGAGAATCTAGAGTTGGTTGTGTATGACCATAGATGATGGCTTAAGTTGGCTGTATTTGTATTGGGAGTAGTTCTCCCTAGTGTATGGGATAAAGACTTTATCTCTTTAATGATTAAATATGTTAATTCATGTGTTTTAATTGATGATTTCAGAATGTTTTGAAGTAGTATATGAATGTATGCAAACGGGAGTGGTAAAAGACTTGGTAAGATAGCCTCTAAGTGCCCACACGGATAGACACACGGGCGTGTGTCTAGGCCGTGTGTCTCCGCACCTTAGTATCTTAAGTTAGATTAGACCACGGCCTGGTCACACGATCGCTTTTTCAGTGTGTGATACACACACGGTTTGCACATGTGCGTGTGCCAAGGCCGTGTGAAGTCTCAGACTTGACACTTAGAAATTCAATTGTCACACGGCGGACGCTTTGCGCGCGTGTGTGCGGACCCGTGAATAAGTCGAATGCCAAGGTTTGGCACACGGGCTAGGGCCACGGGCGTGTCCAGGCCGTGTGTAATTTGCCAGTATCCTCCACGAGTGAAAGACACGGGCATGTTTTATGGGTGCATGGACATGTCCCAAGTCACATAGACGTGTGACCCCTGTTTCGAGAGAAAGTTTCCAGATGAGTTCCGAAAGTTTCAGGACGTAAGTCTGAGGCCTCGTAGGCCCATGAAATGTCTGATTTGACTAAGAAAGAGAAGTTTTTAATTCGAAAAAAAATTTTATAGCCCGTAAGTACATGTTTAAGAAAGTTCAAGCATAGTAATGTCTCGTATCCGGTCTTAGCCTCAGACTCGGGTATGCGGTGTTACATTTAGTGGTATCAGAGCATGGTTTAGCCGATTCTCGGACTAACCTAGCACGAGTAAGAGTCTAGCTATACATGCCATATGTGGACAGTGATAGTGTGATGTCTCACGGCTCTAACGAAATTATTTTGTTAAGACAGAGATGATTCCCAACCGAGCTAATTTCAGTAAGTTTGTATGATTTTCAAGCTTCATGGATATTTTCATTGAATTGCTTATGATGTTGTTATATGCACATTATTTCAATGAAAATGTTTAATGATTTATTAAACAAAGAAGTTACTAAGAGCATGTATATGAAAGTCTGATTGAAAATGAATTACTTAGGATACTCAATCTGCCACATGAGACAAGAAAGCCTGTATAAGACCATGTCAAGACATGGCATCGGCAATCAAGCAAGTTGTCATATAAGACCAAGACAAGTCTTGGCATTGAAGAGTTATTATGAGATGAAGACCCATATAAGCCCAAGCCAAGGCATGGCATTGGTGAGTCTCCAAGCAAAGTTATCATGTAAGTCCAAGACAAGTCTTGGCATTGAAAAGCTATAAAGAGATAGAGATCCCATGTAAGTCCAAGCCAAGGCATGGCATTGGTGAGTAACAAGAAAGATTTCATGTAAGTCCAAGCCAAGGCTCGGCATTGACAAGTAAAGATACCAAGTAAGACCATGTCGAGACATGGCAATGGTAAGTTCCCAAGGAACCCACAAGCAAGACCGTGTAAGTCCATGTCAAGACATGGCATCGGTACCAAGTAAGAGATCTCATGTAAGACTATATCAAGGATATAGAATTGGCATCAAGATACATGTGAAATGAGATTCAAAGATCCTCAGTCATTCATAGTAATTCATCGGGCAAAAGAGTAAAGCTTAAATGAGATAGCAAGAAAGTTAGTAGTAAAGTTGATATCATGTCATGCTAGTGAAGGTGACTAACAAGTATAATTCATGTTATGAATGATGATGTTGAGATTATGCTTGTTATAGTAAACTATACTTATCTATGTGATCAAGTGTTACAGTACCTTGTTTACCTTACAAACATGAGACTAGTAAGTACCATGATGTATGTGAGAAGCGATGAAGAGTAAGTAAGCATTTTGATTTGTGATGCCATTGTTTATGATAAATATGTCCACATGGTTAAATCTCTCACGTGTATTTCAATTAAAGCGAGAGAAGGTATAATGTTTCATCTTATGACCTGTTACAAAGTAACACATATTATAGTGTGAGAGTAAAACTGAAAAGTCTGATTAAGTAGAATGCAGGAGATGAGTACAGTCGTTCAATGATAAAATGATGAATAAGACCATGGTTGGACCATGGCGGTATATGTGATCCCATATAAGACCATGTCTGGGGCATGGCATTGGCATCGATACATGATCCCGTATAAGACCATGTCAAGGATATGGCTTCGGTATGGAATAAGTTAATCGGATAAGACCATATCTGGGATATGGCATCGATATTTGTTGTGAGATCCCGTATAAGACCATATCTGGGATATGGCATCGGCATCAAATAGTAATCCCGTGTGAGACCACGTCTGGGACCTGGCTTCGGTATGAGATCGTGTAAGACCATATCTGGGATATGGCGTCGATATTGATATAAGATTTCGTGTAAGACCATATCTAGGATATGGCATCAGCATCAATATGAGTTTCCATGTAAGACCGTATCTGGGATATGGCATTGGTATTGATATGAGATTTCATGTAAGACTATAGCGAGGCTATGGCATCATGATGACATGTAAAGTAATATCTGGGCTATGACGTTGTGATACGAGTAAGACCGTAGTTGGACTATGGCAATCAAGTAAACGATGTACTCAAACCCGTAAGACATTCTCTAGATTAATAAGCAATAGTAAGAGAAAGTAGATATTAATGTGAAACTTGAGTAAGTGAAATCACCGTTCGAAAGTATGGGTGATAGAAACCATTGTAACGTGAGTAAGTATGAAAACTTGCTTGGAGCGAGTTGTGTGACTACGATGATATTTCGTTAATTAGGGATGCTAAATCACATGTCTGTAGTCACGAGAATCAAGTTAGGGGCTTTACGACTTCACCCCCTTACCACTGTTAAATCATGATGAGATGTTATGAGAGTCAAATTTAATAAGTTTGCATGTGATTAATGCAAGAATTTATGTTAGCATAGTTGAGAATGCTTTGTATCGCGTTGATACATGATACTCTATTAAATAAAGTAATTGTTGTGGAACGTGAGGTTGAAGTCCTAGGGGACTATAATGAACATGATAATGCTATCATCAAAATATGAGATAGATAAGGTCCCGTATAAGACCACGTCCAAGACATGGCCTCGGCACCAAATTGAAATCCTGTATAAGACCATATCCGGGGTATGGCTTCGGTAATGAATATAAGAATCGTGTAAGACCATATTCAGAATACGGCATCGATGCTTGATGTTGAAGTCCATATAAGACCTTATCCGAGATATGGCATTGGCATTTAGAGGTGACTCCATATAAGACCACCTCGGGAATGTGGCATTGGTTTCGTACCTACATGAATGACGATGAACATACGTCTTTGATTATCCCTAGTGATCAATGGGACAGATAGATGAGTCTAGAGGTAGAAATGAGAATGGTACTAAAGTCATGTGAAAGAGTGAAAACATGTACTCGTGAATGAATCACGAAGAGATGATTATGATATATGACACGGAACGTGTTATATAAGGGCAAGTATGAGTAAGTTGGCTAGAAGCCTATGGTTTATGCATGGTTAGTTAATGCCATGGATGGGATTATAATGATCTCCTTTAGTATTATGTACTAATACATGTTTCCCTTCAGGGATGATGTGGTCGTTCTTTTCATGAAATTGTGATTGTGTGAGAACGTTAACTGACGGAAAAAGTAGACTAAACGGTTGTCGATTTAGTTAATTGAAATCGGCATTCCTCTATCTCCTCGTAACCTTAATTGGGTACCTTGAGGAGGAAGTTGGTGATGATTCTAGTATAAGAAATGAAATCACAAGTTTCACGTCATATGATGAGTTTTCGAATAAGATGGATAGAGTTAATGAATTCGATCGAGATGTCCCTGTTATCGTGAGATATAACGATAGTAAAGGTTTTAGATTAGCATAACAATAGAAACACAGATGAGAGTGTGCTTAAAATATGTTCTTAGTATGGAGAAAAGAGTAGATTATTGTATTGAGATATGATTCAAGTTCTGTGTATATTCACGCATGAATCAGTAAAGAGAATAAAATTCTGTGTGTACGTGAGTAGGGAGCATGATACAAAGATATGCTCATCGAAATTTTCAAACCGTGATGGTTGAGTTGAAAGCTATATAAAGAACTGTTTATTTGAAAGTTCTAGTACTGAGATCAGTCTGAATCGAGAGAAAGAGTTGACAGGTTAGTGATCCAGAGACGGTCACTTTTGTGTCTGTGTTGTGAGTTAGATATTATGTATTGATCCATGGGAAGATCGATGTGTATTTTCTGAATTTTAATTAGTGAGGGTATCTTATGCTACAGAAGATTTTGAAGATGAAATAGTGGAAACAGCTTCAGCTATTACAATGGTGGGTATAGTTATTGTGATACTACTCAGATAGTAGACATAGTACAGATGTCTGAATGAAAGAACCATGTTTAGTAATGTGAGTTAGTTACTCGGTTGAATCTAGTTGGTAATATCCTAGTTTCAGCGAGGTTAATGACTAGAGCGAGTTTCCTTTTCAGAGCAAAAAGGGTTCAGAAGTGAGATAGTAAATGGTATTTTAAATAAGCTCTGAATGAGTTTATTTAAGGTGATAAAATTCAAGTTGGATAAGATTTTCGTTGTTGAAGTTTCCTTGAGATAGAATTTGAATGATGATGAATCCAGAACTTATGCAGAAGTTTTAGTATGAGATTTAGTAGTAGCATGTCTATTAATGCAAGAATAAGGAAGTACGGTTATGAGCATAAATGTTTTGACAATAGAGTACATTTCACAATATGATCGAGTTATGGTCAGAAGTAGTTGACCACTAAAAGCTGAGTTTCCAAAGCAAACAAGACAAGACTACTACATTTGGTGAATGCTTTAACGAGAAAGTGAGATAAAACCTTATAGATTTCAAATTTGGTTAGACAAATTTCCAAGAAAGGGAAATGTCGTTCGAATTGTAGTAAATCAACCAGTAAAGATTCAAATGATCATTTGGACATGTACAGAGTTCCAAATTGGTAAATTACAGAGTATATGCCCCAGAGGAAGAATAACCTATCTACCACAGCTTAAAAGTTATTGGCAAGAGAAACTTGAGGATAAGTGGATTCGCGATTTTGAAGAGTAGATGGAAACGTTTTAAGAAAGTTAGTAGCAAATCCTCCTGATAAGATTTTCGGGGACGAAAATCCCTAAGGGGGGAAGAATTGTAACAGCCCGATTTAGGGGCTAGTCGGAACAGTGATCTCAAAATCACTAATTCGAGGTTAGAGAAAATTATTTGCATGATATGTTGTGTGTTATAACATGTTTATAAGGATGCATGAAAATTTTGGTGCCTTAATTTTAGCGAATTCTAGCTAAATTGTGAAAAAGGACTAAATCGCATAAAGTGTGAAAGTTTTATTTTATTTGCTAGAGGTGCCAAATAGCTATGGATTATTAATTGGAGGTCCCAATTGTGCAATTTGGCCTTATTTAAGTGAGTTGGCCGGCCATAATAATACATAGGGGACAAGAGCATTTATTATGATAGAAAATTGGTGATATTAGTTGGAAAATTGAATAAAATAAGATGATATAAGCTAAAGTTATCATCTTTTTATTTAGTCTTCTTCTCCAACCGAAAATATCAACCATGGGAGGACTTTGAAAGCTTGAAATTTCAGCAGCTCATTTTCTCTTCAAGTAAGTCACTTTGATGGTTATTTTTGATGATTTTTGTATTTTTGGAGTCCTCAAAGCTTAAGCTAGCTATTAGGAGGACTAGTTTGCAATATGGGTGAAAGTCTAGGGACTTACCATGCTAGATTTCATGTTGTTTAATGATTTTTTATAGGATAAAATGAATGATAGGATGATGAGAAACAACTTTTGTGAAAGGTGTTGCCATGAAAACACCTAATTGGGACTAAAATGCAAAAGTTGTAATTTGTTCATTAAGGCATGAAATAGATGGAATTGTGGATAGTTGTAAGAGGATTAAATGTTTACCTAGGCTTTCTTAATAAGAAATTGAGATGAAAATTTATTTACGAGCCTAGGGGTAAAATCGTAATTTTGCCAAAGTGTAGGGGCAAAATAGTCATTTTTGCCTAAAGTGTAGATTATGGTGCATTATGATTCATAAGTGATTAAATCAGTAAATTGCATTGTTCTAGATCAAAGAAAATGAGTTTCAGACCTAGAACGGGTGAAAAGAGAAATGTGGGCAAAAAGGTCCCTTTCGGCCCTTTCGACATCGAGGTAAGTTCATGTGTGAATGTTGCAATTACGTATGAGTTAATTTAATGTTCCAATGTTGTATGGAATGTATATTTACTCTATGAATGTATGAAATATCTTTGATGAGAGGTCAAAAGAATTGAATCTAAGAGTAATGGGAAATGTATGTAGAATGATATGATGATAGTTAAAGTATCGTGTAAGACCATATTGGAATATGGCCTCGATGTAAGAATTCGTATAAGACCATGTCAGGGACATGGCATCGATATGTTAATGCAAGTAAGACCCTATTGGGGTATAAATTCTATGTGACATTATAAGTATGAGACTCAAGAGAGTTATTTAATAACTTGAGTGATTCAACGTATATGTGGAAAGGAAGAAAGTATGTGGTTGTACCACGAAAAGCACAAGTGCGTGTTAGAATTGAATTGATATGGATTCAGTGTATGATGAACCCTTAGTGGGTTATGTGTGTTCAATACACTTTAGTTGCATGAGATAGATTTATTAATGTATTGTGTGAATGCAAACGAGTATCATAGAAAGTTAAGTAAGAATAGAAGTGTGTGAGAATGTTCTCGGATGAATATTTGAAATAGAGATATACATGTGGATTACTATCCATGATTGTAAAATGAAATGTGTGCTAAGTGCGGAACCACCATAAGTATAAATGATTGGTGACCTATGTGCGATACCACCCTATTAGAGATTCAATGGTGGGCTAAGTGCAAAACCACCGAGATATTAGTAGCATGAGCGGCTTATTGAAAATGCTTGATGTGTTATTTTATATGATCATGTGGTGATCAGTGCAGGAATGTATGCTAATTGAACGAGCAATTGGCTTGTGACATGGTAAGAATGTGGTAAGAGATTTAATGAGTAAGTTTCAAGAATATTTGAGCAAGTAACCATGAGTTTATGAGAGACACTCTTCATGATACTTTGTAATTATGTATATTCAATGAATATCAATATTTGACACATTATGCAGATGAGCTTACTAAGCATTATTGCTTACTCCTTTACTTTTCTCATCCCTTATAGGTTATTTTAACTAGCTCGGGTTGGAGATCGCCGGAGATGTTTTCACACTATCGAGCAGACACTTGGCATGAGGTATCAACTCCTTATAAGTCATGGCATGTATAGGGATTCTTTTAAAGTTGATTAAGTTCTAACCGATGTAGCCAAATTGTATTGGCCTAAGAGAATCTAGAGTTGGTTGTGTCTGACCATAGATGATGGCTTAAGTTGGTTGTATTTGTATTGGGAGTAGTTCTCCTTAGTGTATGGGATAAAGACTTTATCTCTTTAATGATTAAATGTGTTAATTCATGTGTTTTAATTGATGATTTGAGAATGTTTTGAAGTAGTATATGAATGTATGCAAACGGGAGTGGTAAAAGGCTTGGTAAGATAGCCTCTAAGTGCCCACACGGATAGACACACGGGCGTGTGTCTAGGGCGTGTGTCTCCGCACCTTAGTATCTTAAGTCGATTATACCACGGGCTTGTCACATGGCCGTTTGTTCAAAGTTGCAGTGATACACACGGTTGGCACATGGGCGTGTGCCAAGGCCGTGTGAAGTATGCACTTGACACTTAGAAATTCAATTGTCACACGGTGGACGACACGCACGTGTGTACTGCACTCGTGAATAAGTCGAATGCCAGGTTTGGGCACGGGCCGAGCCACGGGCGTGTCCGGCCGTGTGTAATTTGCCAGATCCTCCACGGGTGAAAGACACGGGCATGTTTTATGGGTGGGCGTGTCCCAAGTCACACGGACGTGTGACCTGTTCGAGAGAAAGTTTCCGGATGAGTTCGAAAGTTTGGGACGTAAGTCTGCGCATGGCCTCGTGAGGCCCATGAAATGTCCGATTTGACTAAGAAAGAGAAGTTTTTAATTCGAAACAAAATTTTATAGCCCGTAAGTACATGTTTAAGAAAGTTCAAGCATAGTAATGTCTCGTATCCGGTCTTAGCCTCAGACTCAGGTATGGGGTGTTACAATTGTGCTGAGTTTTGATGTTTTTACAACATTTATTCATTTGAGCATACGTGTATTTTTGTATATCTATTTTCATGGAGACCTATATTTAACATTCTTTTATTTGTTTCCTTTGTAATTTATTGAACTAATCTGTCTAACTTTAGAAATTGTGAGTCAATTGTATATCACTCTAGAGTTATATATTTATCTACGTTATCTTGTTAATATATTTCTATCCAATTTCCTATATCAAGCTAGCTCAAGTACATATTCTTTTCTTTGCATGTTAATTTCCTATTTTTAGTGTAGTTTATTTTTAGTTTTTATTTTGTTCTCGTTTAGTTTGCTTGAGGACAAGCAAAGACTTAAGTGTGGGGGTATTTGACTTGTCATCAAATGTAGTAGTCAATTGGGGTTATTTCCGCAATTGAGGAGCTTGTTTTGTAGCCAATTTAGTATTTAATATTATGTTTTTTGTATTTAGTACTTATGATTAAATATTAGTAAAAATAAGTGTTTTTAACACATTTTTTGAGTGTTGTGACCTATTAGGCCGACATAGGCCTTAGGTAGTTCTAATATGTGTAATTGAGTGTGTAGGATGAAGATTTATAGGCCCAATTGACGTGGAAGCAAGGTACGAGTGATGCACATTCTTCTCGAGATATCAAAGCATGAAAAGAATGAAAAAAGGCATAAAACACATGTTGTGTCGCACCATGCAAGGGCTATGGCATGACATAGGTCGACTTGCTACCCAAGTATTCCAAGGTTATTTTTGTCTACACAATAAACTTTATATAAAGACGTACGACATGCCGAAGACCTAATTCAAGTTGACAACACTCCTATAAATAAGACCTTAGGGGTTTTATGTAACTAAGTCATCCTTGACGCATTAAAAAACCTTAGTAGTTTAGGAGTAAGATTAGATTAGTTTTCTTTCAGATTTACTGAACTCTTTGTTTTTCCTCTTGGAAACGGTTTTGATCCAAGAGTTCTTTTATTTTATTAAATTATTTAGCTTATTTCTTCTTTGCAAATGACATGATTATTTAGTTTGCCAACACTCCTATCAATCGATTTACTACTTCGTTCTCAATTCGATATCAATCCACGATTATTCTAATCTCTTTTCCCTTACGATTTTCATCTTCTTTACATGTCTATTTCAATTGAGATTAAGATTATGAATAACATGAGTGGCTAAATCCCTTAGGGGAGATTAACGAGTGGATGAGGGTGTGACCAACTGAGGATTTTGGGTTTCCTGAGAGGATTAGTTGGTATAGATTTCTGTTCTTAAACCCTAGACTTGACAACCCTTGGAAGTTATGATAAGTTAGATGAGATCGAGAGATAAGTTGAATCGAGTAAATTGTAGTTGATCCTAATTAAGAAAGTGAGGTCGAGAGATAAGCGAGTATCAACCAATTGATTAATTAGTTAGAGACTAGGAGGTAATAATTGGTTAATCAATAGCTAATCCACCCTAAAACCCTAATTTGAAGTTAATTTCAAACCTTAAAATGAGTTAATATTCCTGATTGGTTTTATTAATTTAAGTCGTTTGTTATTTTTCTTGTTTATTTATTTATTTTATTTTTTTCTTATTATTTCTCTTCTATGATTTGTCGTAATATAGGTTTTTACAGATTTGTTTCATCCTCCCTTGGGTATGATCCTTAGAATACTTCCAATTGTTTCATTATAAACTATACTATATTACAATTTAACACGTGCACTTGCAGACACTGCTG
This sequence comes from Gossypium sturtianum, assembly GCA_025698515.1. NCBI lineage: Eukaryota > Viridiplantae > Streptophyta > Magnoliopsida > Malvales > Malvaceae > Gossypium > Gossypium sturtianum. The sequence continues at coordinate 68,099,623 of CM046947.1, read as the reverse complement.
TTCAAATCTTATATATTTTTGTTGTGTTATTTTTACTATAAACGATAACTTGTTAATAGGCAGTCACCTACCTTGGGTCCTCATAATGAATGCCTGAATGTATATAATCTAGCGTATATCAACAGTTTTTGTAACATCCCGAAATTGGGCCTAGTAGGATTGGGCCCAATGGGCCTTGATTTAAAATTTTTGAGAACGGCATTAATGCAAGTTAGACTTATTAGGTAAGTTATTTTGGAAGGTTAGAGGGCTTCTATGAAGTCCCGGGATCAAATATTAGCTTTGGGGAAATTTTGGTTTTAGGTGAAAAAAAACCCTAGAAGTTGGCAGGTAGGCCTTAAGAATAAAATGTGGGGAAAAATGACACAAGTGGAGTGTGTGGTGTAGTGGCAAAGTGACGCCACTTAGAGGCAAGAGAGTGACGCCACAAGGAAGGAAGGAGGTCCAAGGTTCAAGTCTTGGCTTTTGCATTTTGGTTTTCTTTTTACTTGGACCTCTCGAATTTGGCTATAGATTTATATTTAGTTGCGCATGGTTTAAGACACAAGAGGAGCTTGTGGCCAAGTGGCTAGCGGCGTGGATTATGTTGCAAGGGAGCACAGGTTCGAATCTCATGAGAAGCAAGGAGTATTTATTTTATGGTCCGGACGGCAAGAGTTTGATTGAATTTAAACTCTCATCGAAGGGATCCCACATCGGAAAGATACAAAGAAGGAAGGTGAAGTGCTAGCTATATAAAGAGCATTCCGGGAGGAGGGTTGACACACCTTGGAAGGCGTTTGGGCACGAGGAGTGGTCGGAGCGCGGATTACACCAGAGTCCTATCGGTGTGTAACTCTCTACTCTAGTCAGAGAGCGGCAAATCTTAGAAGTGCCGATCACGGCAATAGTAGTTACACGAGCGTGCGAGCGCACGTGTGGGGCTTCGACGACGCGATAGTTGAGGCCATCGATGTAGTATTCTTGTGGGTTGGGTTCGCTTGGGCGCGATGGGCCGAAGGGGGCCCAATGGGCCTGTGGGCCCAATATAGTAAAATGTATGATGGTGTAGTATATAGTGAACTAGATTAGGTGGAACTTATATACATGGCTAGATTTGTGCTAGGTGGGCCACACGAGCGTGTGGGCCCGAATGGGCCGAAATTGGGCTTTAGGCCCAATAGTCCATTTCGACCAAAAATGGTAGTTGGGTCGCTCGGGGCGACACTGGGCCTTTGGAAAGGCCATTCCAGGTACGAAATTACTGAAATACCCTTAGTGGGTAAATTACGAAAATGCCCTTGCTGGGTAAATTACCGATATACCCTTGGTGGGTAAATTACGAAAGTGCCCTTGGTGGGTAAATTACCGATATACCCTTGGTGGGTAAATTACGAAAATGCCCTTGGTGGGTAAATTACGAAAATGCCCTTGGTGGGTAAATTACCGATATACCCTTGGTGGGTAAATTACAAAAATGCCCTTGGTAGGTAAAATTACGGTTATACCCTTAGAGGTTGATTAGGGTGATTATGTTGTTTTATGTCTATCTGATTATGATGGTAATTCATGTTATACTTATATTTGATATATGTCTAGCATACATGACATACTGCATACACGAATTATTATGTCATATTGCATGGGTTATATGAGTGGAGGGGGCAGTGATATTCGTGTCGACGGGCACCGAGTGGTTTGGTACCACATTGTGACTATGGTCACAGAGGTTTGGCACCTCTAGAGGTTTGGCACCTCATAGCGACTCGCCCCCTCGTGGTTAATACCACCGTGGGTTGGCCCCACTTTTGAGATATGGGATCGCCTTTGCGGTGATTTGGTATCACACTTGGGTTGGCCCACAACTTGATGATTCGTGTCTTGGACACCGGTGGTTTGGCACCACCCGGTGATTTGGAATCACATTCGTGTCTTTGGACACCGGAGGTTTGGCACCTCATAGCGACTCGTCCCCGTGGTTAATACCACCGTGGGTTGGCCCCACTTTGAGATATGGGATCGTCGCGGTGATTTGGTATCACACGATGGGTTGGCCCCATCATTTGCTTTGTGACTTCAGGTCACCGGTGGTTTAGCACCACCGGTGGTTTGGCACCACATGTATTGACGGATATTGTGACTTTAAGTCACCGGTGGTTTGGCACCACCGGTGGTTTGGTACCACACGGGGTAGAAAAAGGAGTTGCGGATGGCTAGGTTTGGGTGCATGATATGCATATTTTCATATGAAATTGTGTAAGGGCACATTGGATGGGGATTTACACTTTGAGTCTCGATGACTCACCCCTTAGTTAAATTTTGCAGGTAATCATTAGATCGCGGATTTGAAATTTGAGGTGGACTCGTGGAGGCCATACATATGTTTACTCGTAAATTCGTTTCTTTTATTTGGACTTATTTTTATTTGAGTTTTTGTTATGTAATAAGGCCTTGGGTATTTTATTTGGTTTCAGCTTTCAATTTGTTTATTTCTTATTATTAAATGATCAATATGGGATTTTCTTAAAATGATAATAAACCATTTCTTATTCAAAATTTCTTAAACTCGATTTCTCACCACAACTATAAAGAATATGAGCTTTTTAACGAATGCACAGTTTTTAGACATTCCTTTCATGTGACATGCTAGATTCAGTCGTAACGTTTAGGCCGGGTTTGGGGTGTTACAGTTTTGAAGAATACAATAGTTAGTTAGGGACGACATCAGAGTCTCAAAATTATTTTAAAACATTGTAAAAATATTTGTGGTATGGTACCCGAAAAAACCTTTTTTTTTAAAATATGCATGCAGACCTCAATAATCCAACATTTCGAGTTTTAAAACCTTGAGATCTGATATCACCAAATGTAAACTCCCCAACCTAGCCTACACGCTATGGTCGAACTATGGAAGTCACACTAGCCATCAAAATGGCCTAGTACAACATTCTGTTTGCAGAAAATAGTTAGGAAGCCCATTTCATAACAATTTTTAATTTAGTTCAATTTATCTAAAACGACCATTTATGGAACAAATTTAGTAACTAAAGCATGAAATAGGTTTAAATTGTTGAGTTTCAAATCTCCACGAAGGGTATCGATACAAGATAAAAAAGTATCATTACTTATTTAAGTATCGATACGATTTGGGCATTCTACCAATTTTGAAGTTTATAAAACGTGATCAATCGGTATCGATATCAATTTGGCAATCTGTTTACTTTGAAAATCGATTTATATGATCAAGATTCGATACCAGATGCCAGGGTATCGATACTTTTCTTCAGGGTTGAAAAAAATGCTTTTTAGAAAACAGTTTCGTTTCAGTTTAAAAAACGCGAATTAATTTAACCTGTTTTATGAAAAACATCATTCTATTTTTAGCTATTTTGTTCCTTAATTTTAGTTTCAAATTTAATGGAAAAAATCATATTTGAACCATTTAATAATAATTTAACAATTTTTGAAATTCTTAATTAATTCCAGGTTTACTGACAAACAATATAATGTAAAATCCCTAAAACTTAAAAAATATAATAGAGTCCATACAACAATCCATTAAACAGATCAAAATTAATAAGTGTTTATGAAATAGTTTAAAATGTACATTGCTAAGGAAAATTTGACGACACTGCTCTAAATGCCGAGTCCGAGCCCTAACCTCACGAGTTAACTGAGAGTTGGGAAAAACTAAAGAGTGAGGTATGAAGCTCAGTGTGGTTTTAACATTTAAGTAGTAAGTATAAAAAACAATAATTAATAACATACAAGTTTGCAATATAGTACATATCAGATTATCAATCTCACAATGATCTTAGTAAATATACAGTATGCATAAATAACAATGCAATTTTCCTACCCATCCATCCGCTACACTCCACAGTAAGAGTTCCCTAGAACTCGTCCAACCCTATACACCAAACAATATGTTGCAGATGAACCGCCAGTAACATCCGGGATTTAGGGGCATTGCTTCTATCTTGTTTGTGTGTGTTTGGTATGCTCTGTATGTTGTGTGAGTGTGTTTGGGGTCTCTGGGAAGGCCCGGGGTTAAGTCGGAACCTTGGGCAAATTCTAATTTTGGGCATTTTAGGAGGGAAGTTGTTTGGGGGCAAGACTTAAGGGTTATTGTTGGTACTTGTTAACATAAAAATTGAAGTGGAAGAGTGGTAAGTGACGCCACATAAGGTACAAGTGAATGACGCCACAAGGAGCAGTAAGGGAGCAAGTTCGAGTCGCGTGGATTATTTTTTTTTAGATATTTTGGCGTCAGGTTGAGAGGTAGTGGAGTTCGGCTGGAACACTTCTAGGAGGGGTGTTGAAGGGGTCAAATAATTTGAATGGGTAGTCAGGAGAGAAGGGGGAAGTTTGAACTTTTCAAACCATTTCAAATGAGGGGACAAGAGTAATTGTAGGAGGAAAATAAGGCATTTGGAGTGGGAGAAGAGAGTTGGCCAGTTGTGAGACTGCTTGGATTGGTATTTTTGACTTTAGGGAGAGTTTAGTAGTGTATTTCGGTATTTGGGGAAAGGGGGGAGTAACCGAACCATATTGAGTTTTGGAGCACCTTCTTTTGGTACATTTCGGTTTCCATTTGTGATTCTTTTCTTCTTTTCGGCATTTTGCCCATTCTCTATACCTAGACCACTCCCTTTTCCTCTTCTTTAATCTTGATGTGAATGTTAGCCGAATCACCATTTAGCCTCTTCACTTCTTTTCTAGCTGAATCTTGCTCAAACATTCTGACTCCTCTATTCCTTCCTTGTTCTTGATTAAAACATCTCCTACATTATTTACTTCTTTAACTTATTTTACTCTAGCCGAATCTCCTTAGCCATTTTTCCTTGTTTCTTCTTAACCGAAACTCATTCTTGCTTTTATTTGGTTCTTTTCTTTCTTTATGTCATAATTCTAAGGAAACCGAAACCCCTTTTTGCGTTTGGTGTAGGCGACTTTCTCTATCGGGTTACTAGAAGCTGACTATTGTTTCTCCATTCGCCAATATGTTAGTTCGGTAAGGAGTTTTCTCTCTTCTCTTTTCATAAATCATCAGTTTTCTTCTAGTCTGATTAAATCAGAATTTCGACTCACACTTTGGGTTTATGGCCGATTGTAGAAGGTAGAGATTCTAACATCTCGAGGTCGTGCAGTTGTCTTCAAGGGGTTTTTGGTAAGGAATGGTGATCTGTTTATTTGGTCGAAAGATCATTTTCTTATTCTTGTGGGAAAAACTATTTTAACATAGTAACATTCTAGGGACCCAAGCGATTTCTGAGGTCAATCAGCAGTGTTCGGCTTCTGTTAATCTAGGTAAGTGGTTTCTTTGTATGAGTGCCTATTCCTTCATTTTCTCCCATTCATTGCTTTAATCTAGGTCTCTGATCAAGATCGTTTTTATGGAATCGAGTACCAGTCAAGAAAAGAAAGGGGTTGGACACGTAGTCCCAGCCTCTAAATTTAAGAAGCGTGCGGTGTCGGTAGTTCGAGACTGGCCACCAGGTTGTGGGCCGGCTTCTGAAAGGGATAAACAAATTGTTGTGATCCCCGCGAGTGAGGATGCTAGTGAGATCGATAGCTTAGTTCTTCAGGTTTACAGGGGTGTAATTATCACACTATCTCCCTTTTATTTTCAAATCATATATGTGTTATGGTTGAAAGCCGAAATATCGGCAATGGTGACTGAATTGCCTAGGATGGGTAAAAACCAAAGCATCAGGTTAGTGTACCTCGATTCAATTTTATAAGTTTGATAGATTGATTGTGGGTATGACATCATAAACCTGTTCATTATATTTTATGTTACGTGTGCATGGGATTTGGGTTATTAACGTTATACAGGGGAAGTGTACATCAGTGACATAGTCACACGGAATGATGTTGGGGTGCCTCATTTTGGCATCGGTTATTTGGTCACCTAGTGATCGGTTATTTGGTCACCTAGTGATCGGTTATTTGGTCACATAGTGATCGGTTGCTAGGCCATGTTTTATTATCTTTGTGCGGCATGACTGTCAGCATGACTGCCAAAGTGGAGTGTAGCGGATGGAGGGTCGATTGTAGAAATCCCCAGGTGTGTTGAGGATGGACAGATGAAGTGGAGTGTAGAGGATGGAAAATTAGGCTTGGTTGGGTTATCATGTTAATCATTGTTGCATCATCGCATGAATTGGGCTTCGGCCGGTGGTGTTTTGAGGGCTTTGGCCCATATGTGGATTTACGTGGAATAATTGCACACTGAGTCTTGTGACTCACTCTTTCGTTTAACAATTGCATGTGACTCTTAGCTTATCGGACTGGGCTGGAGGGACCTCGAGGTGGCCAAGCATGGGTTTTATTAGTAAACACTATTTCTATTTATTATTTTACAAATTTGATATTTTGAGTTGTAATAAGGCCATTATAAAATTTGGTAACTTCCTTTTGGGTTTTAAACTTTGGTTATAATAACAGACTGTTCAATGGATGTTTTAAAAATTAAATTACAAAGTAAAGTTTTTCTTATAACCTGCCAAATAACATTTCTTATGATAAAAAAAAGGCATTTTTTTAAAAACCTGATAAATGAATAATTGGTAAGTGTTTACAATGTCACCTAATCAAAATGCCCAACTGATTAAATGTCAAAGTTAACTAAACGACAGGTTTTCAACTGAACCACGAAATTTGAAATTTTGAAACGACTTAATTTTTTTCCAAAATCAGTCAAATTTCTTAAACCTTTTCCTAGTGACATGCCAGATCCGATCGTAGTGTTTAGGCCGGGTTTGGGGTATTACAATTTGGTATCAGAGCCAAGTTTTAAAAACTCGGCCTTGGGTTTTGGGGCCACAAACATTTTCAAAATATGTATTTAAAATGGCTAAAAAGAAAATTCTTATGAACTTGTGTTTTGGAGGATTGGCACTCGAGTTTCCGGCCCAGGTCCACCAGGTAAGTTTTCTGGTTGTTAAGTGAATTGCATGAGGTGGTTATATGGTGCATTGCTGTGAATGTGGAAATTTAGAAACTTTACTGTAGAGATGGAGACCCTTAGGAATGTATGTACTTTGCGAAGGAACTACTTATAATTCTATCTCATAAAATACTCGTTAATAAATAGTGGAAAGAAATATTGACTCATAAAATTTGTAATCAGAGTAAAGAAGAGCGATAGATATGAGTGGTAGGGGACGTGGACGTGTTACTTGTGGCCGTGGGAGAGGTCAAAGTCATGTGGTTGAACTTTCGGAAGCGAGGAATGAGCCTGAGGCTGAGGCGCCAGCATCACCTGTGGCAGGAGCGGGTTCGCAAGACAGAACTGGTGGAGGTGATGCCTATCCCAAGCTATGTTGCGTGTGCTAGAGCGAGTGGGTCAGCAGGCGAGCGATGGGCGGCAACTCGGGAAGTCCATCCCCCGGCGACTCCGAGAGCTAATGGAGCCAAAATGTTTCGAGGTATCTCCGGAGTAGCTCCAAATGTGGCGGAGTATTGGTGGAGAGGCCATCGAAAGAATCATGGATGACTTGGATCGCAGCGCAGAGGAGAAGTGAAGGGCGCGATGTCTTTACTTAGGGATGAGGCCTATCGGTGGTGGCTCACCGTGAGAGAAGGTACTCCGTGAACGAGTTGATCGGGATTTCTTTAAGGTGACATTCTAAGGAAGTATGTTGGGGCCGATTACGTGGATGCTCGGAGGAAAGCCTTTACGAATTTAGTTCAAAGGGTAAGTCAGAGTCGAGTATGAGGCGAAATTTCGTGGTTGAGCCAGATGCCCGAGGGATAGTTGCAACCGAGTATGAGCATTGTGTGCGGTTCAAAGATGGGTTGCGTGGCGAGTCATGAGTGCAGTCTTGATAGCCCTCGGCGCGGAGAGAGATTTTGCTACTACGGTGAAGAAGGCCAAAATAGCCGAGGAGGTGACGTGGGTGAGAAGCAAAATAAGGGCAGGATAGAGGCAAAAATAAGAGGAGTTTTGGACCGTCAGGGTCACCTGGAGGTTTTCAGAAGAGGCCTAGGGTTGATGGGCCGAGTCGCGTTGTAACTCCAGCTGTTGTTTCTCGACCGTGTGCTCAGTGTGGGAGGTCACATACAGGAGAATGCTGGGGTAGAGATAGGGTATGTTTCAGGTGTGGGTCGAAGGATCATTTGATCAGGGATTGTCCGTTAGAGAGGAACAGAGCTCGGATGGTAGGTCAAGGGTATGTGCAGCCAGGTAGGGGTGGACAGCAGATGCCGAGAGGTCGTGGACCGAACAGAAGGGGAAATGGTTCTGGTCGGGGTCGTGGAGCACCAGGCAGAGGTGCTGGGAATACAAAGGCGAGACAGCACGGGTTAGTTTATGTAGTCAAATGCCGATAAGAGGGAGATGCGCCAGACGTGATAACGGGTACGTTCCTTATTTTTGGTTTACCCTTTACTGCATTAATTGATATTGGGTCGACGCACTCCTATGTTGCTAGTGTGGTGTCTGGAACCTTGAGCATGAACTCTGAAACTACTTCTAGGGAAATGACTGTACTTAGTCCCTTAGGACTGACTGTAGTGATTAACAAACTTTTTAGAGAGGTGCCTCTAGAAGTACAAGGGTTGATTTTTCCGGCTGAGTTGATGGAACTACCATTCGGGGAATTTGATTTGATCTTAGGCATGGATTGGTTGGTAAGATACCGTGCAAACTTGGATTGTGCTGCTAAGCACATGATGTTAAGGACTCCCGAGGATGATGAAGTTTTGGTAATAGGCGAGAGGAGAGACTACTTGTCCAACGTGGTGTCTGCTCTTAAGGCGGAAAGAGTGGTGCGAAAAGGGTGCAGGGCTTTCTTAACATTTTTCAATGCTTTGGATGCAAGGGAGGTGACCGTGAGTGAGGTTAGAACAGTAAAAGAATTTGTGGATGTCTTTCCGGAAGAGCTTCTAGGGTTGCCTCCGGATCGTGAGGTGGAGTTCGGAATTGAGCTACTTCCAGGTACGGCTCCGGTGTCCATCGCTCCTTACAGGATGGCGCCAAAGGAGTTGGTTGAACTCAAAGCTCAGATCCAAGAGTTGTTAGACCGAGGTTTCATCCGTCCCAGTGTATCTCCGTAGGGAGCGCCGGTATTGTTTGTGAAGAAGAAAGACGGGTCCATGCGAATGTGCATTGACTACCGTCAGCTGAACAAGTTGACTATCAAAAACAAGTACCCGTTGCCGAGGATAGATGACCTGTTTGATCATCTCAAAGGGGCCTCGGTCTTTTCAAAGATAGATTTGAGGTCGGGATATCATCAGCTTAAGGTCAAGGAAGCGGATATTTGCAAAACGGCATTTCAGACTCGCGATGGCCATTACGAGTTCCTGGTGATGCCGTTTGGGTTGATGAATGTACCAGCGGCGTTCATGGATATGATGAACTGGGTTTTTCAACCCTATCTAGATCGGTTCATCGTTGTATTCATAGATGACATTTTGGTATATTCCAAGTCTGAGGAGGAGCACGATTCGCATCTTCGGGTGGTTCTGCAGATTTTAAGGGAGAAGCAGCTATACGCCAAGTTTAGTAAGTGTGAGTTTTGGTTGGAAGAGGTTACATTTCTGGGTCATGTGGTATCGGCAGAAGGGATTAGGGTAGATCCTCGAAAAATTGAAGCGGTGTTAGAGTGGAAATCACCTAAGTCAGTGGCTGAGATTCAGAGTTTCCTTGGTCTGGCTGGGTATTACCGAAGGTTCGTTGAAGGATTCTCATTAATTGCGGCACCTTTAACTATGTTATTGAGGAAAGGGGTACCATTTGTTTGGACTGACAAGCAGCAGGAGAGTTTTGAGAAGCTGAAGAGGACTTTGACAAAAGCTCCGGTGTTGATTCAGCCTGAAGCCGGAAAGGAGTTCGTGGTTTATTGTGATGCTTCACACACGGGATCAGGATGTGTGTTAATGTAGGATGGGAAGGTTGTTGCGTATGCGTCTCGGCAGTTAAGACCGCATGAGAGTAACTATCCTACGCATGATCTGGAGTTGGCTGCAGTAGTATTCGCTCTGAAGATCTGGAGACATTATTTGTATGGAGAGAAGTCTGTTATCTACACCGACCACAAGAGTTTAAAGTATCTTTTAACTCAGAAGGAGTTAAATTTAAGGCAGCGAAGGTGGATTGAGCTATTGAAAGATTACGACTGCTCGATCGAATATCATCCGGGTAAGGCTAACGTAGTAGCAGATGCGTTAAGTCGGAAGGTAATATCAGACTTGAGAGCGATGTTCGCCCATCTCAGTTTGTATGAGGATGGGAGTCTGTTAGCTGAACTTCAAGTGAAGCCGACGTGGGTAGATCAGATTAAAGAGAAACAGTTATTGGATGAAGTCCTGAGTGCTCGACGTATGCAAGTAATGAATGGTGGGGTAGAAGATTACAGTTTGAACGGTGATGAGGTTTTGTGTTTCCGTGGAAAGGTTTGTATGCCGAAGGATGGGGAGTTGAGGTAGAAGATTCTTCGGGAAGCGCATAGTAGCCCTTACGCTATGCATCCTGGAGGGAGTAAGATGTATCGGGATCTGCATGAACAGTTCTGGTGGCCTGGATTGAAGCGAGAGGTTACGGAATTTGTGGGAAAATGTTTAACTTGTCAGCAGGTTAAAGCCGAGCATCAGTTGCCTTCGGGGTTGTTGCAGCCGGTGAAGATTCCTCAGTGGAAATGGGAAAGGATCACTATGGATTTTGTTAGTGGGCTACCTCTTACGCCTACTAAGAAAGATTCGGTATGGGTGATTGTGGATCGGTTGACGAAGTCCGCCTATTTCATACCTGTTCGTGTCGACTACTCTCTTTAGAGGTTAGCTAAGCTGTATGTGGCAGAAATTGTGAGGCTACATGGGGTCCCAGTATCGATCATATCAGATAGAGATCCTAGGTTTACATCGCGATTCTGGAGGGCACTGCATCAGGCATTGGGTACAAGGATGGACTTTAGCACAGCTTTTGATCCACAGACTGATGGTCAGTCTGAGAGAGTAATTCAGATCTTGGAGGATATGTTGAGGGGCTGTGTCATCGATTTCAAGGGTAGTTGGGAAGAATTCTTACCGTTGGCGGAATTCGCATACAACAACAGTTACCAATCTAGTATTCGGATGGCACCATATGAAGCGTTGTATGGGCGGAGGTGTCGTACTCCTACCTATTGGACAGAATTAGGTGAACGCCAGATTTTGGGTCTAGAATTGGTTGCAGAGACAGAGGAGAAGGTTAAGTTAATTAGGGTTCGGTTGAAAGAAGCATCCGATAGGTAGAAATCATATGCAGATCTGAAGCGGAAGGAGATAGAGTTTGCAGTGGGTGATCAGGTTTTCTTAAAAGTTTCACCTTGGAAGAAGGTAATGAGGTTTGGACGAAAGGGTAAGCTAAGTTCTAGGTTCATCGGGCCTTATCGGGTTTTGAAACGAGTGGGACCGGTGGCGTATCAATTGGAGTTACCTTCAGAATTGAAACAGATGCACGATGTGTTCCATGTTTCAATGTTAAGACGCTATCGTTCAGATCCGTCTCACGTTGTGTCAGTGGAGCAAATTGAGGTAAGGCCAGACTTGTCTTATGAGGAGGAACCAATCCAGATCTTGGATCGAGACGTAAAGGTGCTAAGAAGGAAATCGGTTCCGTTAGTTAAAGTCTTATGGCGTAACCATGGAATGGAAGAGGCGACATGGGAGCCAGAGGATACGATGCGTCAGCAGCACCCGCATCTCTTTTAACCAGGTAATTTTGAGGTCGAAATTTCTTTAAGGGGGTAGAACTGTAACATCCGGGATTTAGGGGCATTGCTTCTATCTTGTTTGTGTGTGTTTGGTATGCTTTGTATGTTGTGTGAGTGTGTTTGGGGTCTCTAGGAAGGCCCGGGGTTAAGTCGGAACCTTGGCCAAATTCTAATTTTGGGCATTTTAGAAGGGAAGCTGTTTGGGGGCAAGACTTAAAGGTTATTTTTGGTTCTTGATGACATAAAAATTGAAGTGGAAGAGTGGCAAGTGACGCCACATAAGGTACAAGTGAATGACGCCACAAGGAGCAGTAAGGGAGCAAGTTTGAGTCGCGTGGATTGTTTTTTTTTTAGATATTTTGGCGTCAGGTTGAGAGGTAGTGGAGTTCGGCTAGAACACTTCTAGGAGGGGTGTTGAAGGGGTCAAATAATTTGAATGGGTGGTCAGGAGAGAATGGGGGAGTTTAAACTTTTCAAACCATTTCAAAGGAGGGGACAAGAGTAATTGTAGGAGGAAAATAAGGGATTTGGAGTGGGGAGAAGAGAGTTGGTAGGTTGTGGGAGTGCTTGGATGGGTATTTTTGGCTTTAGGGAGAGTTTAGTAGTGCATTTTGGCATTTGGGGAAAGGGGAATGTAGAACCATTTTGAGTTTTGGAGCACCTTCTTTTGGTACATTCGGTTTCCATTTGTGATTCTTTTCTTCTTTTTGGCATTTTGTCCATTCTCTATACCTAGACCACTCCCTTTTCCTCTTCTTTAATCTTGATGTTAATGTTAGCCAAATCACCATTTAGCCTCTTCACTTCTTTTCTAGCCGAATCTTGCTCAAACATTCTGACTCCTCTATTTCTTCCTTGTTCTTGATTAAAACATCTCCTACATCATTTACTTCTTTAACTTATTTTACTCTAGCCAAATCTCCTTAGCCATTTTTCCTTGTTTCTTATTAACTGAAACTCATTCTTGCTTTTATTTGGTTCTTTTCTTTCTTTATGTCATAATTCTGAGGAAATCGAAACCCCTCTTTGCGTTTGGTGTAGGCGACTTTCTCTATCGGGTTGTTAGAAGCTGACTATTGTTTCTCCATTCGCCAATCTGTTAGTTCGGTAAGGAGTTTTCTCTCTTCTCTTTTCATAAATCATCTATTTTCTTCTAGTCTGATTAAATCAGAATTTTGACTCACACTTTGGGTTTATGGCCGATTGTAGAAGGTAGAGATTCTAACATCTCGAGGTCGTGCGGTTGTCTTCAAGGGGTTTTTGGTAAGGGATGGTGATCTGTTTATTTGGCCAAAAGATCATTTTTTTATTCTTGTGGGAAAAACAATTTTAACATAGTAACATTCTAGGGACCCAAGCGATTTCTGAGGTCAACCAGCGGTGTTCGGCTTCTGTTAATCTAGGTAAGTGGTTTCTTTGTATGAGTGCCTATTCCTTCATTTTCTCCCATTCATTTCTTTAATCTAGGTCTCTGATCAAGATCGTTTTTATGGAATCGAGTACTAGTCAAGAAAAGAAAGGGGTTGGACACGTAGTCCCAGCCCCTAAATTCAAGAAGCGTGCGGTGTCGGCAGTTCGAGACTGGCCACCAGGTTGTGGGCCGGCTTCTGAAAGGGATAAACAAATTGTTGTGATCCCCGCGAGTGAGGATGCTAGTGAGATCGATAGCTTAGTTCTTCAGGTTTACAGGTGTGTAATTATCACACTATCTCCCTTTTATTTTCAAATCATATATGTGTTATCGCTGAAAGCCGAAATATCGGCAATGGTGACTGAATTGCCCAGGATGGGTAAAAACCAAAGCATCAGGTTAGTGTACCTCGATTCAATTTTATAAGTTTGATAGCATGATTGTGGGTATGACATCATAAACCTGTTCATTATAATTTATGTTGCATGTGCATGGGATTTGGGTTATTAACGTTATACAGGGGAAGTGTACATCAGTGACATAGTCACACGGAATGATGTTGGGGTGCCTCATTTTGGCATCGGTTATTTGGTCACCTAGTGATCGGTTATTTGGTCACCTAGTGATTGGTTATTTGGTCACATAGTGATCGATTGCTAGGCCACGTTTTATTATCTTTGTGCGGCATGACTGTCAGCATGACTGCCAAAGTGGAGTGTAGCGGATGGAGGGTCGATTGTAGAAATCCCCAGGTGTGTTGAGGATGGACAGATGAAGTGGAGTGTAGAGGATGGAAAATTAGGCTTGGTTGGGTTATCATGTTAATCATTGTTGCATCATCGTTTGAATTGGGCTTCGGCCGGTTGTGTTTTGAGGGCTTTGGCCCATATGTGGATTTACGTGGAATAATTGCACACTGAGTCTTGTGACTTACTCTTTCGTTTAACAATTGCAGGTGACTCTTAGCTTATCGGACTGGGCTGGTGGGATCTCGAGGTGGCCAAGCATGGGTTTTATTAGTAAACACTATTTCTATTTATTATTTTACAAATTTGATATTTTGAGTTGTAATAAGGCCATTATAAAATTCGGTAACTTCCTTTTGGGTTTTAAACTTTGGTTATAATAACAATTTATTCAATGGATGTTTTAAAATTAAATTACAAAGTAGAGTTTTCTTATAACTCGCCAAATAACGTTTCTTATGATAAAAAAGGCATTTTTAAAACACGATAAATGAATAATTGGTAAGTGTTTACAATGTCACCTAATCAAAACGCCCAACTGATTAAATGTCAAAGTTAACTAAACGGCAGGTTTTCAACTGAACCACGAAATTTGAAATTTTGAAATGACTTAAAATTTTTCCGAAATCAGTCAAACTTCTTAAACCTTTTCCTAGTGACATGCCAGATCCGGTCGTAGTGTTTGGGCCGGGTTTGGGGTGTTACACCGCCAATATATCAGACGGTTGCAGATAAATCGCCAGTAAAACAGTAATTTGATTGATAAATTGATCCGACATTAAATGCCTGCACTTCTTCCTTCAAAACCCAAATCTCATGCAACAGTATGGCATGCTAATGATGATAGAAAATAGTAACAGTAACAGTTGTAATATGAAATTATCATGTGAGTGGTAACAATTTGCAGATTTAGTATTAACAGCGAGTATGCACTAACGGTATGAGAAGTAATATCACTAGAGCAACACCAAACATTCCCTGCAACACCAATTCATAAAAATGATAGCATAGTACATCTATACCTATGGTACACAGTGTGTTTCCATGTAACACCCCTAACCCGTATCCATCACCGGACTAGGGTTATGAGATATTACCAGTCAAATCTTAACATCTAACAATTATTGCTCACACATCAGCATATCATAGTTAATCAATAACACAAAGTCCCTTTAGAAGGTCTACGAGACCTTAAACATTACTTTGGAGAAGGTTCGGGACTAAGCCGATTTCATACGGAAACTTTGCGGAACTTAGAAAATTTTTCTTTTAAACAGGGCACACGCCCATGTGGCTAGGCCGTGTGTCTCACACGGCCATGCCTTAGACCATGTCTTACCCCGTGTGCAACACTGACTTGGGTCACACGGCCTGTCACACGCCCGTGTGTCTGGCCCGTGTGCAACACTGACTTGATTCACACGGCCTGTCACACGCCCATGTGTTTGGCCCGTGTGCAAGTCTGACTTGCTTCAAATTGGGACATAGAAGGACACAGTCGAAACACACACCCATGTGCTCACCCGTGTGGGCAATTATAGGCCATTAAGGCCAAATTGCCACCCATTTTAGGTCATTCCTACAAGCATCAATTCCAACATCAAATAACCTACAATTCATTTACCATCTCAACTACCAAATCAAGTATGAAACATATTATTTCTATTTCACTAAGCATACCATAATGGCCATTCACACAAGACCATATATATATACACATTGCATACACCATTTTCAATAGCAAAACATATACCAAAATCAATCCAAAGTCTTATCCATTATCAAGCCATATCACATGGAAAGATTTATACATCTCAAAACATTCCACAACCTCACTAGCCTATACATGCCATATACCATAAATACAACTTCCAAAAGGTACCAAAATAGATGTCCGATAGTGAGATTGAGCCGCTGACGATCCTCGGATCCAAGCTAGCTTTAAATACCACTGTAAAACAGAGAAAAACTTCACACTGTAAGCTTTAAAGCTTAGTAAGTTCGTAATATAACACAATTATCTCAATAATTCAAATTCAATATGCAAAATTAATTAACACTTAGTTCAATTCACATTACTACTCAATCTCATCCAAGGCTATTACTCACTTTCATACTATATCTATAATTTCATATAAAAGCATTAATAATGCTGCTCAATCCAACTCTTTACATTATTCATTCACATAATCTTCCATTATCTCATACACAATATCATCAACCACATAGGTTCTGTACATACCTATACCATTACGTATTTTTCTATCATATTTATCACCTCAATGCTTGATGACATAATTCATTCGCTCCTCTTTAAAAGCTTGATGAACTCGCACACTTAGTGCCAAATAATTAACCAAAGCTATAGTAATATCGCACACTTAGTGCCATCACATTAAACAAAATTAGTCTCAGTATCGCACACGCAGTGCTAAATAATGCAACCGATACTTTCTTTATCTCGCACACTAAGTGCCATTCATCACTGTAACGATTCTATTTACGCACACTTAGTGCCACATATCTTCGAACTCACATTTCACATTACAAACTTCACAATCACATTTCCATTCATTTCATCACATATGAACATTGTTTAATCAATACGTATTATACACGAACTTACATTGGACGTAGAAACAATGATACTAGTCGATCAATCGAGCACTTTGTTCTTGCCTCGATCTAGGTCCGAATTTCTCTTTTCTTGATCTATATAATATCAAATTCAACTCATTCAATTTCATCTTCATCCAAAACAATCCACAAACACATAGTTAGGACATTTTACACTTTAGCCCTCATAATTCCGCATTTTGACATTTTAATCCCTATTTCACAATTACACAAAATACACATAATTTACTCACACCCAAGCTTGGCTGAATTTCATACTAGTCTCTAGCAGCCCATATCTTTCATTTATTTCACATTATAACCCTTCAAAGTTTCATTTTCACAAATTAGCCCATAATAATCAATTTCATCAAAAATCCCAATACAAAACATATTTATCATTCATCAAGCTTTCATATTTCACCAAATATCAACACAAAGCTCACATATTCGTCAATGGCACATCTCAAAATCATTATAAAATTTAGAAATTTTGGCATGGGCTTGCTAGAGTACTTAACAACAATCACAAAAACATAAAAATCATCAAAAATGGATCAAAACACATACCTTAATCAAGAAAAATTCTACCTGAACCCTAGCTAGCTTTCTTTTCTTTCCTTTCTTTGTATTTTCGGTAAGATGAACACAAAATGGCCACTATTTCATGTTTTGTTTTAATTAATAAACATTAATAACCATTTTACAATTTTAACCTTAATTAAAACATTATAAAATCATTCATTTAATGGCCATTTATGTCAAATTCCACTATCAATGGTCTAATAACAACATAAGGACCTTTCATTTAATAAACCATGGCAATTAAGCACTTTTAACAACTAGCACACAGCTTTTGCATTTTACGCAATTAGGTCCTTTTTCACTAATCGGCACACAAACGATAAAATTTTCACACAGAACTTTCACACATACTTTATCACATGCCATAAATGTCAAAAATAATATTAAAATATTTTTTTGACTCGGATTTGTGGTCCCAAAACCACTATTCTGACTAGGGTCTAAACCGGGCTATTACATTCCATCCAAACAGTACTAATAGTTTATCAGTGATTTAACAGAGGACACAGACATACTCCTTTTTAGATTTGAAATTTCTAAGTGTATTTGGATTAACAGATTAAACTTGTTTAGTAATCATAAAGGAAAATAACAAATAAACATACTCTAACACACCACACATACGACCAAAGCCCACTTATGCACACGGAACAACAAAGTTAGGACACACACCTTTACCTGCACGCCCATATGACACTCCTTTCATTCAGATCTAATTGGATTCACCTAGATCTGGCCCTTTATATATATCATACATACACAAAACACACTTGTATTAGAATCGACAGTAAGGATTATGGTAAGATATAATGGAAATCGATTGAACAAATCAATAACAATTGAACCACCACTCGGTTGCAAATCTAAAAATGGAGTATAGCCATTAAAAAGGGATTATGCTTACCAACCTACAGCAATAGAAAACAAAAGCAACCACCAAAAGTTTCAAGCTCTACTGAAATTTGAATGAATATAAGGTTATTCAACAAGGGAAGGGATTTGACTGTTCAAACGATGGTGAATGGTACAACAACAACAACTGGCTGCGACGGCCAGAGTGGAGGGAGGAAGAAAGAAAATAAAGAAAATAGAGAAAGTAACAGCCAGTTTTTAGTAAAATCAAAATAGTGGTTTTGGGACCACAAATTTGATGTAGAAATATTAATTTTATTAATATTTTATTGTCTACACAATGTTAGTATTACCATATAAAAATTTCGTTAAGAAATTTTATCGTTTGCATGCTTAATTATATAAAAAGGACTAAATTGCAAGACGTGCATAATTTGAGTTCTATAAACTAAAGGGATTTAATAACTATGAAATTAAATGGTTAGAGGGTTTATGTTGTAAATAAACCATTTTTATTAAGTGGACTCTTATGGACATCTCTTTAATGACTTTTAAAGTAAATGGTAAAGGTTACTTTAGTGATTTTATAAATAAATAAATAAAAAATAAGAAAAGATGGTATCATCTTCTCTAATGCATCATCCACCAAAATTTTAAGTGGAAAAAGCCATTAGAGAATGTAACGCCCTGGTTTTTCTTAAATTTTAGTTTTGTAATTTTGAGACACAGCTATGTATCTGCTTCAGTGGTTATGTGTTCTGGGTATGTGTGGGAAGTCCCAAGTTCAAGCTTTGACTTGGGAAAAATTTGGTATTTTTAGGAATAAAGCCCAAACTCTGGTTGGTAGGCTTATAAGTAAAAGGGTGTAAGTAATTAGCAGAATAGGCCTGCTGGTCTAGTGTCTAAGTGGAGTGTAAAGGTTGTGGGAAGTCTGGAGTTCGAATCCCTGTACGAGCAAGGGAATTATTTTTTTGCTAAGGTTGTGTAAGAGTTTGAGTTTTAGTTAAACACTGAGGGTGGAGTGTTTGAAGGAGAAAATTAAGCAGTTGAGAGGGGGGAGAGTTATCAGAATCTGAGCAGAGGTTCAATTAGGCAAATTCGGCTCTCTCTCTTCTCTTTTCATGTCGTTTTCTTTCTTTTCCCCAACTTATTGCTACCGTTTTCTTCCCTTGTTCCTTCCCTTTCTTTTCGATTTTTAGTTTGTTCTTGCTTGCACAACGCTCTCTTCGCGTATTCGGTAAGTGATGGTTTCAATCGTTCTTAACTGTTCCTCATGATTAATTAGTAAAGAAGGGTTTTATGTGATGTTTAGGAGGTCCTTAAGAGGCTGTGGATTTCCATTCGGTGCCGACGAGGTGCAGATTCGTCACTGCTTGCTAAGGTAGGGGTCAGCGGTAAGATTTAGGAATTGTCTGTTCATACTGATTCGGTTTAGTATCAATTTAAGTGACTGAAATTGGGCCTTGGATTGTTAATTTTAGGTTTCGCTGTGCTCAGGAGTGATTACGTGTCAAAATCGAACCAGGTGTGTACCCGGAAATGTAGAAAACGAGGTTTCGGCAAAAGTCAAAAACCTTTCTGTCGATGGCACACGGGTGTGTGGTTGCCCATGTGGTAGCCCGTGTGTAAGACTGTAACTCACCACATGGCCGTGAGATCGACGAGCCCGGCCATGTGCTTAACGAGCGAGGCCGTGTGCGACACATGGGCTCGACCAATTGGGCCGTGTGGGCCACACGGGCGTGTGGACCTACACGGGTGAACCATACGGGTGTGTGGGATTCTGGGCTAGGCTGTGTGATCCACACGGCCAAGGCCAATTTGGGCCGTGTGGGCCACATGGGCGTGTGAGCCCATTTTTCTGAAAAACTCTGTAAGGTTGCACGGGTCGCCCAAGTCGACTGTGGACCTATCGTAGGGTCGGTAAGCAATACTTAAACCCCTAAATGAATGTTCTGTCTGTCTGATTGCTGTAAATAAGCATGTATACTGATCTGAATATATGAGTTAATTGCATAATAGCATGTCATTCTTGTATGTTCCATTTCCTCGGGGTGGGTTGATTATGATTGGAGGAAGTATCCGAAAGGCTCTTAAGCCTGTTATCTGGTAGCTCAGCTACAAATTTCTGATTATGTGCCGCATTTGGTACAATCTGGTGTGTAGGGCTGGGTGGGTTGATTTTATCCCCAGATGGTGTGTAGGGTTGGACGGAGCTGGTGTGTAGAGGCTGGTGGGTAGGACTCTATTTTTTGAATATTCTGTCTAGAATGGGCCAAGGCCCTGTAATATATCTAATGTTGTATCTAAGTGGGCTAAAGTCCACACCGTTTCTATAATGGGCTCAGACCCGAACTATGAATTTATGTCTGTTTTCTGATATGACTGTGTGTATGTTTTCTGTGGGGATTACACACTGAGTTGCGAAAACTCACCTTTTTCTGTTTAATCTGTTCAGGTAATCCCCAATAGTAGACGGATCGGTGCGGCGGAGGACTTGGTGTTGACCACAGTTCTAGACCTTTAACTGTTTTTCATTTATAGTTCTGATTATATTTTGGCAAGTTTTATGTAACATGGCCTTTATGGATTTTTTTAATATTTGGGATTATTATTTTATAAACTGCTAGTAGTAGGATAAGACGAGGATTTTCAAAATAAATAAATGTTTTCTAAAAAATATACGAACCCGCAAATTATGTTCAAAGCTTCTGCACCATAAAATGTTTTGAAAATGGATAATAAATAATTAAACGACACGTTTTGACGAAAGCCTAAGATATCTACAAATGGTTTTAACATAGTTATGTTTTTCCAAAGCACTATCATGTGACGTCGCCAGATTCGGCCATAACGTCTAGGCCGGGTTTGGGGTGTTACAAAGAAGCTTGCCTATTCTTCCAACCTTCCAAAGCTTGCATGGTATGATTTTTTGTCTCGTTTTTAATGATTTCTATGTTTTTGGAGTTGTTATAGCTTAATCTAGCTAACCTTGGGATTAATTTGCAAAACTGTTAAAGGATTAAAGTTTTTCCATGAGTAAATTCATGTTGTTTGTGAAGTTTGATGGTAGAAAATAAATCCTTATTGTTAGATAAACAACTTTTGTTAAGTGATTTTTGATGAATTTGTCAATTAGGGATTAAATTGAAAAATGTGAAATATTCATGGTATAATTTGTGAAATAATGAAATGTGTGAACTCCTATGAGCTTGTATGAAATTCGGCTAGGCTTGGGTAGGGGTGAAATTGCATGAATTTTATTTTACGAGCCTAAAGACTAATTTATAAAGAAATCAGAACATTAGGGGCAAAAGTGTAATTTTACAAAAATGTGAATTTGGATTCAATTGAATAGAATAGTTATTAAATTGATTAAATTTATTCATTTAGATCAAGATAGACCACGTACGGCTCTAGATAGAGCCAAAGAAAAAGCTTCGGATTAATCGACTACATTTCTACGTTTATCGTCGAGGTAAGTTTGTACGTATAAATAGCGTTTTAAATTATGTATTAAATGATATTATTTTATATAATGTCAAATTGTGTTTCGATGGAAAAATCCAATGGCGTGTCAACGATCATCGAACAATGAAAAGGGATAGCTTCTGCTATCGAATTGTGAAAAAGGATAGCTCCAGCTATCAAATTATGAAAAGGGATGGTAACGACCATCAACAATGAAAAGGGATGGTTATGACCATCAAGTAATGAAAAGGGATAGCTTCGGCTATTGAGCTATAAAAAGGGTTGGGACAACCATCGTGATTTTATTCGTGTGAGCTTCGGTAAGAATTATCGATGCAATTTACCTTATTACTATGGAAGGTAGTAAGTATGTGATATCCATGGCAATGAGAAGTATAAATTCACTTGAATTAAGTTTATGAATCATTTATTCTTATGTTGAATTGATACATATGCAATTTAAGATTATGCAACATATTGATAAGCATAGATTATATACTACGAACTTACTAAGCATAACATGCTTACCTTGTGTTTATTTCTCTATGTTTTGTAGTTAATCAGAAGCTTGTTTGGGTTGGAAAGTCGTCAAAGACCTATCACACTATCCATCGGCTATATCAGTAGATTTTGACGTTTTTAAGTCTTGGTTATAATGGCGTGTATAAGTGTTTTAGTTGATGTTATAGCCATTATGGTTTGGCTTGTAAATTTGGTATTTTGAATGATGAAATGGTGTTATGTTGGCATGTATATATTTGGCCTTGTAATAGTTGTTGTTTTAGTGTTTATGGTAACTATATGATGGAAGTTAAAATGGTAGTTAAACATGTTTGTTATAAATTGTCTCTTGATATGTTTGAATGTGGTGATTCGGTATATTGGTTATAAATGACATATGTGGCTAATGGTGCTAGCTGTAAAATAGCATATTAGGTACATTTGGTGTGAATTTGATTCATAAATAGAGTGGTAAGTTTTGGTATAAATTTAGTTATAAGTTAGTTGATTATTTGGCCAAATTGTGCATATGGTTATTCTTGTTTAATTGTTATAATTGAGGTGCCTTTTAGGCATATTAGTTGTATGCTTAGGTACCTTAATTGGATAGCTTGTTGGGGCATGGTTTGGTGTACTTTGGAGTGACTGATTATGGGTGGAAAAATGGTTGTAGGTATGTGCATGTTTGGGTAAGAAAAATGGCTTGAAAATGGCCTATTTTTCGTCCACACGGCCAAGCAACACGGTCGTATGTCCCCTGTAGCTTTCAAAGGGTTGCAAGTCAGGCTGTTACATGGCCTAGCATACGAACTGGCACACGGGCGTATGAGGCCATTTTGAAGGGTACACAGCCTGGCACACGAGCGTGTGGCTTGGCCGTGTGACCCAAGTCAGAGAGTTACACGGGCTGGGACACAGCCGTGTGACCCTTGCAGTTTGAAGATTTTCATCTTTTTTTGAAAAATCCTATATGTTTCCAATTTAGTCCCGACTTGTTTCTAACGTGTTTTTAGGGCCTCGAGGGCTCGAATAAGGGACAATATGTATGTCTTTGTTTGGCTTTGCTATGATTTATGATGTGATTTTAAATGTTTAAAATATTTGATTATTTTGAATCGTAAGCTCCGGTAATAATCTGTAACCCTATTTCGGTGACGGATACGGGTTAGAAGTGTTACAGAGAAGGGAACGACGCAATGGGCAAGAAAAGAGAGAAAGAGGAGGCATCTAGCGAAAAAAACAAATGAGAGAAACAAAGACTTTTAGGGTTTGGGCGGCAACAAAAAAATAAGGGAAAAGAAAAAATGGGCCAACCTTAGGAAAAATGTGCATAAATACTTAGGGTTTTGGCACACTAGGGTTTTCTACACTAGAAAATAAGAAGGTATTGATACTTATTAGAAAATTATTGATACTCGCATAAGTATCGATACAATTTTTAGCATTTAAATAGTTCAAGCCCAAACAGAAGTCCAATTGCACATTTAGACAAAAAATTAAAACTAATTCAATTGTTACAATTTAACTTGAAATTTTTAACCCACATTTTGGGGCGTGACAACTAAACTGGTTGCACAAGGTTTTATACAAACTTTGGATGTTAAAACAATTTTGATTTTGGACATTTATAAGAAGAAATTTTTATGAAGCAACACTGATTTAAAAACTTGTGAAAACATTAATTTAAAAGCAACATCGATACTTTTTGCCAGGGCTGGTAAAAACTACTTTTTAAAAATGGTCTCGAATTATTTTTAAAAAAACTTGTATCCGTTTGACTGGTTTAAGGAAAAACACTGATTTATTTTAGTCCAAAAGTTTATAGAAAATCTCATTTATAATTACTTTAAAAATAGCTTAACGGTCTTTAATTTATAACAAGATTTAGTGTCAATTGAATAATGCAAAGATTCCCAGACTTAAAAATATAAGAGTCCATGCCACAGTCTATAAAACAAAATAAAACCCAATAGAACTCATAAAAAAATTTGGAAATACGTTTTCAAAGAAAAACCATCAACGATGCTCTGAATGTCGAGTCCGAGTCCTAACCTCAAGATTTATCTGGAAAGTTGGGAAAAACTAAAAGAGTGAGCTATGAAACTCAGTGTTGTCTTAACATGAAAATAGATAAGCATATAAACAATAAATATAGCATACAACCTTACAGTAAATAGTCCATACCAGTTTATCAATTTCACAGTAATTATCAACAACATACGATATGCATGAATAACAATGCAAGTTTTTCCTACACACCCATTCGCTACACTCCACAGTAAGAGTTCCCTAGAACTCGTCCAGCCTTACACACCAAACAGTAATTTGCGTGCGAACCGCTAGTAGATATGTGGATGAAATCGCCAGTATAACAGTAGGTTACAGTTATACCACCAATAAAATAGTAATTTGATCAAAAATCGATCTAACATTAAATGTCTATGTAACAGTCCAGATTAGACCCTAGTCGGAATAGTAGTTCTGGGACCACGAATCTGAGTCAGTGAAATATTTTAATATTATTTTCTGTTCTATTGATAAGTGATTAAGCATGTGTTAAATTTCCGTAAGTTAATTTGTCTGTCTGTATGCTTAATTCGATAAAACGATTAAATTGCATTAAATGCAACACTAGCATGCTATTTGTTCAAGTACTTATGTGTTGTGGCTTTTAAAAGAGGAGGCCTTATGAAGCAATTAGACCACTATTAAGTTAGTGGATGGATAAAGGACATAAATGCCCATAATGTTTATATGTATATATGTTTAGTAAAAGGTTAAATATGTCATTTATGTATTAGAATGTCTTTTGATAAAAACAAAACATGAAAATGGGCATTAATTCATTCATCCTTCCACCGAAAACACAAAAGAAAGAAATATTTTGAAGATTTCTAACATTCGACTCTTTGTCTTCTTGATTAAGATCAAGAACCGAAGAAAACAGACTTAGATCGGGGGAAAATGAAGGTAGTTGAGTAACCGAGTCCGAACGAATATCTGAATCCGAGGTAAGTCGATATACAAATAAATGTATTTGTATTGAATTATTTGAGTGTATATGATATGTGAAATACTATGATTATCCATTGAGATGGAATGTATGTGAAATCCGAGTTGGCTAATAAGTTAATAAGCTGATAAAGTTCGAGAAGTCCCGTGTGAACCTAGGAATATATAGGAATTACGTATGTCATGACATAGGTGTCTGTTATTTGAGTTGAGGAATATGGTAAGATATGGCTAAGCAAATGAGACAAAGAATATATGTGATGAATTTTTTATGAGAATCAATGATGTTATTATTTCAATTTGGTTATATGCATTTTTTATGCTAAGTTTATTTGTATATGGCTTACTAAGCTTTTGAAAGCTTACTTTGTGTGTGTTTGCTCTGTTTTATAGATCGTCAAAGCTACTGAAGGCTCGGGACCGTCGAGGATCGTCATCACACTACTTAAGCTCATTTTGGTATCTTTTGAAAATCTATATAGCAAAATATGGCATGTATAGGCTAGACATTTTTGTATATGTTTGGGTTGTTTATAGCCACATGATATGGCTAGATAATTGTTGGTTATATGCATGAGTAATATGGTCTATGATGATGGTTTTGGTATGTTTATATGTCCATGATATGGTAAAATTTGTGGTAAGTAAATTGATGCTATAAGGGCATATATTTGTGATCAATGAAATGATTATATTTTGGTAAGATGTGAATGTACCATGCATGGTTATACATGTGAATTGGCTATGCAAATTAGCATATGAGTTGGCATGATTAGAAATGAGATTGAATGAGATGCTATGTTGTTTATTTGATATGTTTTTTGGTTGCCAAATGTGTATGGAAATAGGTTTGTTTGAGCTTGTAAGGTAGACCTAAGTGTGGGTGGCATTATGGCCTTGCAAATGGCCTGTTCTACTTACACGTCGGGCGTGCCTAGTGGCCGTGGGATTCAATCAGTAGCTAGCCCAAGTATGCAAGGCCATGGTACACGGACGTGCCTGGTAGCCGTGTGAAATAGTCAGTTTCTAGCCTAAGAGTACACGGCCATGGCACACAGGCGTGCCTGGTGGCCGTGGCGATGAGTCAGTATACATGCTCTGCTTTGGCACGGCTAGGACACATGGGTGTGTCTAGTAGCTGTGGGAGGCACACGGCCTGCCCACACGGGCGTGTGACCTCTGTAACTTTGAAAAGTTTTAAATTTTTGAGAATTTTCGTATGTGTTCGGTTTAGTCCCGACCCTTCTCTAAAGCATGCTTAAGGTCTCGGTGACCTATCTAAGGGACATATTGACTGCAATTGATGACTTGCATTATGAAATGTCTGCAAATGTTTTTGATCTGTCTGGTAACGCCTTTAACCCTAATTCGGCGATGGTTACGGGTTATGGGTGTTTCATTTGGTTGGTATCAGAGCTACGATTTAGTCGATTCTCGGACTAATGTAGCATGTCAGAGTCTAGCTATACATGCCATATATCTGAACTATGATAGTGTGATGAATCCTGACGTGAAAAATGTGAATTTCGTATAGTAATGGATCCCGAAAGAGCCGTAGCTGACGATGTAGAAGGCAATGCGCCTACTCCTGCTGAAGGTACAGCGCCCTCTGATCCGAGACTGGCTATGAGCGGTCATGAGGGTGAAGCTAAACAAGCTTTGTTCCAAATGATGAGTGAGTGGTTCACTCAGTTTGTGAGAAATAACCCGACTGTTTCACAACCTCCGCCCCCTTCTAATCACCCTCAGACATCTACTATGCCTCCGACTATGAATCTGAATCTGTTGAACAAGCCTCCGGTTGACAAAATCTGTAAATATGGGGCTGAAGAGTTCAGGGCTACCAGTGATGACGATGCCGAGAAAGCCGAATTCTAGTTAGAAAAAACTATCCGGGTATTTGATGAAATGTTTTTTGACTCCGGAAGAAAGTATTAAATGTGTTGTATCATTGTTACGAGACGCGGCCTATCAGTGGTGGAAAACTCTGATTTCTGTTGTTCCAAAAGAACGGGTCACATGGGACTTCTTTCAGATTGAGTTTCGGAAGAAATACATTAGTGAGAGATTCATTTATCAGAAACGAAAGGAATTTCTGGAATTGAAGCAAGGTCGCATGTCTGTCACTGAATATAAAAGAACCAAGCCAGTATGCTCGAGAATGTGTATCATCGAAAGCGATAATGTGTAAAAGATTTGAAGATGGCCTCAATGAAAATATTCGTTTGCTAGTTGGGATTCTATAGATAAAAGAGTTTGTTGTGCTTATTAATCGAGCGTGCAAAGCTGAGGCACTTGAGAAAGATAAAAGAAAAGTTGAATCTGGAGTTAAAGATGTGAGAAAAAGATTTTCGAGCAAATCATTTCAGTCTGCTTCGAAGAAATTCAGAGATGAACATAGCCGTTCAAAGACTAATGTGGGACGTTCTAGTAGAGATTGAGTTAGATCGCATTTAAGTTCCAAAGCTCTGGTAACATCAATGTCAAGTGTTGGAAATGTTCGATCTGAACGACCTGAGTGTAAGCATTGTGGTAAAAGACATTCGGGAAGTTGTAGATTGAATGATCGGGCTTGCTTGGATGTGGATCGTTAGATCATTTTTCGTGATTGCCCGTAGTCCGCTGAGCAAGAGACGCGAGAATCGAGATCCGATAATGCTCCAGTGGGAGGTAGACCTTCCCGAAATGTAAGAAATGTCAGTGGTAGTCAGAGAACTACAAGAGATACTGTTGCGAGATCTGAAGCTAGAGCACCTGCCAGAGCGTATGCCATCCGAGCTCGTGAGGAAGCTTCATCTCCGGATGTTATAACGGGTACATTTACTCTGTATGATACTTCTGTGATTGCTTTGATAGACCCTGATTCTACTCATTCATATATATGCATGAATTTGGTATCCAGTAAGACTTTTCCTGTAGACTTTTCCAGTAGACTTTGATAGACCCTGATTCTACTCATTCATATATATGCTGTAGATTCTACTCATTCATATAAAAGTATCGAACCCTTTAGGTAAAAGTGTCCTGGTTGACAAATTATGCAAGAACTGTCCGTTAATGTTTCAAGATATCTGTTTCCCTGCTGATCTGATGCTATTACCGTTTGATGAGTTTGATATAATTCTGGGTATGGACTGGTTGACATTGCATGATGCTATTGTAAATTGCAAAAGAAAGATTATTGATTTGAAAGGTCAGAATGGTGAAATAGTTCGTATTGAGTCGGATGATTTAAATGGATTGCCTGCTATGATATCTGTGTTGAAAGCTCAGAGTTATGTGAAAAAGGGTTACAAAGCTTATTTTGCTTATGTGATTGATTCGAAAGTGTCTGAAAAGAAAGTTGAATCGTTGCCAGTTGTTTGTGAGTTTTCTGATGTATTCCCTGAAGAATTTCCAGGATTGCCTCCGATACGTGAAGTTGAATTTGGTATTGATCTGTTGCCTGGTACAACACCTATTTCGATAGCTCCTGTAACATCCTTAAATAGGGGCTATTGTGTTTGAACTGTTTGCATGTGTATGGCTTGGTTGTGATGTTAATTGGGATGTTTTAGGGTCTAGGTATGAGCCAAGGGTAGGCCCGAACTATAGGAAAAATTTTGTTTTAAGCTTTGGTTAAAGGGAGCTGAAGGAGCTAGGGGTTAAGTATATTCCGTGGTAAAGTTAAGCACAAGAATTGCCTTGGTAAAGTGGCAAGGAGGCGCCACTTAGGGCCTTGAGGAGTGACGCCACATGCAGGGAAGGGGGAGCTTAGGTTCGAGCAGCGGAGATCCCATTTTCTGCTTAGTATTTTGATGCCAAGCTGAGGAAGAGTTGTGCTCAGCTCAAACTCTGTCAGATAACTATTGAACAAGTCAAATTGATTTGAACGGGTGGCAAAGAGAGAATTTAGGAGTTTGAATATTTCAAATCGTTTGAACGAGTGGCCAGGAGAGGTTTGAGAGTTTGCGAAATTTGAATTCTGTGAGGAGGTGTATTCTATTTTGGAAGACTTAGGAGGAGTGCCAAAATCCTTAGTGAACATTTTCGGCTAGCAAAGCTCTGGTGCATTCGGTTGAGAAGCAAAATGAAACCTCATTTTGGGCACTGTCGATTTTCCCCTCTAGCAGAACAAGCCGAATCCTTTAGAACCATTTGAGATTTCTTTCTTTTTCTCCTTTGAAACCGAAAGCCGAAAGCACCCTAGACTCTTGCCGATTTCTTCCTTAGGCATTGAGCCGAATTTTCACTTGCATTCCTCTCTTATTTCATTTGAAGCCAAAACACTGCTCTCCCTAAACCTCATCTCTTTTTGCTCTCCATTCTTATTGGTTGGCCGAACCATCTTCTTCCTCAAGCCATTCTTTCAATTGTTTCTTTCCTCTTCTTTTCACCATCACTCAAACCGAATACCCCTTCCATTCTCTCCTTCCATTTTGGCCGAATCTCATCTGCTTCTTCTTTTCTTAAGCCATAGCCGAATCTCCCTTGATCACTCAACCCCATTGCCGAAATCACTCTCAACTCTCCCCTTTGTTGTTTTAATTTTTGGCCGAATATCAATCAAGGGTAGATCTCTTTGGTCTTCTTCTCTAATCGATTTTGGAGTGGGTAAGTGTTCTTGGCCGAATCTCTTCTATTTTCTTCTTCTTTTCTCTGTCGACTTACATAGAACCAAAAGCCTAATTTCGGCATTTGTTTTGGTTCTCATTCATCTGTGAAATCGGATTCCCCTAGGTTCTTCGGGATTTGGAAGCAGTGGATCGTGGTCATCTACTCTCTCTGCCAATCGGTTTCGTTAGGACTGTGGTAAGGTCTCATGCCGATTCATTCTTTCCCTTATTCTTTTGAAAAGCCGAAGGCTATTGCTTAATGTGGTTGAATGTTGGCCGATTGTAGGGGAAGGCTGAGATCTCGCATATCTCGGGTTGTGGCTAGTATTCGAAAAATGTTAAGGTAGGGAGGGTTGCTAGATACGTTAACTTTTTGGGATTTACAAGTGAAGCCGAATCGCTTTTGCTAATGATCTTGGTTTGGCCGAATGTAGGTAAAGGGGATCTAGTGCGTTAGATCGGGATCTTCGGGATTCAGTGATCGCGTTAGTAACCAGGTGTGTAACTTAGACACTTCATAATCGTTGTAAACTTGTTAATAACCTAAACTATGTTAAAAGCCAAAGCGTGTAGATTTCGATATGATACCTTTATGGGTATGAGCAAGGATTTCGGTAAGTCCGTTTTGTTGAGATTACGGTACATGATTTCTGATGATATTATCTATGTATGTTCGATATATGTCTAATGATTAAGCATGATGGCATGAATTGTATGTGCATTGCATTATTGTGGGTGATATGAGAGGAGGGGGAAGATTGATATCGTGACTTTGGGTCACGGTGGTTTGGCACCACCGGTGGCTTGGTACCACGATTGATTTCGTGACTTTGGGTCACCGGAGGTTTGGCACCTCATAGCGACTCGTCCCAGTGGCTTTGCACCACACAAAGGTTAGCCCCACATTTGATAAAACAGATTGTCGCGGTGATTTGGTATCACAATGTGGGTTGGCCCCATAATTGGATTATTCGTGACTTTGGGTCACCAAAGTGGTTTGGCACCACATTATTATTGATATCGGTGACTTTGGGTCACCGGTGGTTTGGCACCACCCGGTGGTTTGGTACCACACGGGGTAGAAAGCGGAGTTGTGGATGGCTAGGTTTGGGTGCATGATGTGTTTGCTTGATTATGATTTCTGTAAGGATGTTGCAATAATCGGGAGGGGGATTATGCACTGAGTCTTGGTGACTCACCTTCTCTCTTATCTTTTCAGGTGATTCGTAGATCGCGGATGAGGAGGTGGGTGGACTCGAGGTAACTATGCGATAATTGCTTCGGTTTTACATGGACATTTGATTTGGGTATTTTACCTTAAATTCTGGTTTTTATTTGGGTTTGTAACAAGGCCTTTAAATTATGTTTTGGATTATTTTATCTGCTTTGGATTTGGTTTTAAATATGACTAAGTAATTACTTGATTTGCTTTAATAACCTGATAATCAAAGTTTTCAAACTAAGCTACGCAACGAGTTTTCTAAACTCTACCATCGGGTAATACAATTCACATGATTTTAAAGCAACTTAACATTTTTCCACTATACATACATCGGTTTTCCCCAAACACAAGCAATCGAAGAGTTTTCACCAAAAATAAACCGGTAACTTGTTTTCTTCGAATCATTTTCACTCTGTGACATGCCAGATTCGGTCGTGGTGTGTTGACCGGGTTTGGGGTGTTACAATTATGGTATCAGAGCCAAGTTCAAAAGCTCGGCTGTGGGCCCGAGGCCCAAAATGTTTTAAGATAAGGTTTCAAAGAGTTTTCTTTGGAAAAGGTATGGTGCAAACGCATGGCACCGAGTCTCCGGCACCAATCCGCCCAGGTAAGTACCCCTACTGATGTTTGCATATGGTTATGATTTTTGATGATATATGCTATGAACGGCTAGTGATAGTGGACTATCCTAGAGACTGGAACCTATATGACTCTGTGACTCGCGAAAACAAAACTCTGTAATAGAAACTGTTCATAAGACTGTGCCATAATAATAGTGGAATAAAGACTGACGCATAAAACTTTTAAATTAGATAAGTCGAGACGTTAGACATGAGCACTCGAGGTTAGGGTCGTAATACGCATGGACGCGGTCGGGGTAGGATGACTGTGTCTGAACCAGTGGGATCTGGTCAGGGGTCAGAGAATGAGATGCCACCACCACCAGCTGCTGATGTTGAGTACCAGGATCAGACAGGGGATGATGCAGTATCGCGAGCGATGCTGCGAGTTCTTGAGAGGTTAGCCGAGCGGTGGAGGCACGGGAGCTCGTAAGTGCAGATCCGGCGACTCGAGCCAATGGAGCCGAGGTTTTCCGAGGTGTTTCTGGTGTGGCGCCCAATACGGCTGAGTATTGGTTGGAGGCGACGGAGCGTATCATGGATGACTTGGATCCGATCGCGAGGAGAAAGGGATAGTGTCGCTTCTTCGGGATGAGTCATACGGTGGTGGCTCACATTTCGGGATGGTGTTGCAACGGATGATCTCACGTGGGACTATTTTAAGGCAAAGGTACCGGAAGAAGTATATTGGGTCGATTACATTGATGCGCTTGTAAAGGCGTTTCGAGGATCGGTTCGAGGGGAGTAAGTCCGTATCGGATACGAGGCGAGAATTCTTAAGGTTGAGCCAAGTATGCTCGAGGTATCGTGGCTACGAGCACGAGCGATGTGTCGTTCGAGGACGGATTGAGGATGAGTGAGATCGCTGATTGCTCCACACAGCAGAGCGAGTTTGTCGTGTTAGTAGAAAAGGCTAAGATAGCCGAAGGGGTAAAGGAATCGTGAGGCGAATCGGGACAGGAATAGACATAAGAGAGGTTTTGGATCATCCGGTCGATCGGTAATTCTCGAGAAAAGGGCTAGGCATTGTGGGCCAAATCAATCCGGGAGGCCTGTTATCGCTAATCGTGGTCCAGTAGCAGTTGTAATCGGTGTGGAAATCTCATTGGGGAGAATGTTGGATTGGTGGAAAAGGATGCTTTGAATGTGGCTCGTTGGATCATCGTGTGAGGGATTGTCCATGGAAGTTAGCCAGATTCGATCGAGAGGCCAGTGGTCGTGCTCGGTTTAGGAATGAGGACCGCAACCGCAGAGGGTCGTGGTTCGGTAGAGGAGGTAATGGTTCTCGGTCGGGGCCGCGGAGCACCGGGCAGAGGTGCAGGCAACACCGAGGTGAGACAGCCTGGATTGGTATATGCAGCGAGACGTCGAGAGGAAGGTGACGCACCGGACGTCATAACCGGTACGTTCTTAATCTTTGGACTACCATATACTACTTTGATAGATGTAGGTTCGACGCGATTCGTATGTTGCTAGTAGCATAGTGGAAACCATGAACCTAGACTTTGAGACTACTTCTAGGAGATGACGTGTAATTAGCCCTCTAGGTCACTCTGTAGAAGTAAATAAGTTTGTATAGGGATGTACCTCTAGAACTCCAAGGGGTAGTGTTTGTGGTCGATCCGATGGAACCGCCGTTTGGGGAGTTCGACCGATTCTTGGGATGGGTGGTTGGTAAAGTACCAAGCAAGTGCGGATTGCGTGACTAAGCGCATGGTTTTGAAAATGGTTGAGGGTGAAGAAGTGGTGATGATAGGTAATAGAAGAGATTACCTGTCCAACGTGGTGTCTGCTTTGAAAGCTGAGAAAATGGTCAGAAAGGGTTGTGAGGCGTTTATGGTTCATGTGTGTGCCTTGGAGGCCAAGGAGTCAGCTGTAGAGAATGTCCGAACGGTGAAAGAATTTGTTGACGTATTTCCAGAAAAACTTCCGGGTCTGCCTCCGGATCGGGAAGTTTAATTTGGTATAGATCTGTTACCCGGAACTGCGCCAGTGTCTATCGCCCCGTATAGGATGGCACCGAAGGAATTGGTAGAGCTGAAGGCTCAGATTCAGGAACTGTTGGACCGGGGTTTTATCCAGCCAAGTGTTTCGCCTTAGGGAGCGCCAGTGCTCTTTGTTAAGAAGAAGGATGGTACAATGCGGATGTGTATAGACTACCGCCAATTGAATAAGCTGACGATCAAAAACAAGTATCCGTTGCCCAGGATAGATGACTTGTTTGATCAGCTTAAAGGTGCATCGGTTTTCTCGAAGATTGATTTAAGGTCAGGGTATCATCAGCTAAAAGTGAAAGAGGCTGATATCCACAAGACGGCGTTTTGCACTCGGTATGGCCACTACGAGTTTCTGGTAATGCCGTTTGGGTTGACTAACGCGCCGGCAGCATTCATGGACATGATGAATCGGGTGTTCCAGCATTTTTTGGACCAGTTTGTCGTGGTGTTTATAGACGACATTTTGGTGTACTCAAGGTCTGAGGAGGATCATGATGTGCATTTGCGGATAGTTTTGCAGATTCTGAGGGAGAAGCAGTTATTTGCCAAGTTCAGTAAGTGCGAATTCTGGCTTAAGGAGGTGACTTTCTTGGGTCACGTGGTGTCAGCTGAAGGGATTAGAGTGGATCCTCGCAAGATTGAGGCAGTGTTGGACTGGAAACCACCTAAGCCGGTTACAGAGATTCGGAGTTTTCTAGGTCTGGCAGGGTATTACCGAAGGTTTGTAGAGGGATTTTCTTTGATCGCAGCACCGTTGACCAAGTTACTTAGGAAAGGAGTTCCATTTGTGTGGTCTGAGAAGCAACAGGAAAGTTTCGACAAGTTGAAGAAGATTCTGACCGAAGCTCTGGTTTTGATTCAGCCTGAGACAGGAAAGGAATTCACGGTATACTGTGATGCATCACATACTGGCTTGGGATGTATGCTGATGCAGGAGGGGAAGGTAGTAGCATATGCGTCTCGACAGCTGAGACCGCATGAGGTTAACTATCCGACGCATGACTTGGAATTAGCTGCAGTGGTTTTCGCTCTGAAAATATGGAGGCACTATTTGTACGGAGAGAAGTCGATAGTCTACACGGATCACAAGAGTCTGAAGTACCTTTTGACTCAGAAGGATTTGAACTTGAGACAGCGCAGATGGGTTGAGCTATTGAAGGACTACGACTGTTCAATTGAGTATCATCCGGGCAAGGCTAACATGGTGGCAGACGCGTTGAGCCGTAAGGTAGTATCGGACTTGAGAGTGATGTTTGCTCATCTTAGCTTGTATGACGACGGGAGTCTATTGGCAGAATTGCAGGTAAAGCCAACTTGGGTAGAGCAGATTAAGGAGAAACAGTTAGTGGATGAGGGTTTGAATGCTCGGAGGTTGCAAGTTCAGAATGGTGGGTTGGAAGGTTACAGACTTGTCCGATGTGAGAATCTTGTGTTTTCAAGGGAAAGCTTGTATGCCGAAGGACGTCGAGTTAAGGCAGAGGATTCTTCAGGACGCACATAGCAGTCCATACGCTATGCATCCTGGAGGTAGCAAGATGTATCGGGATGTGAAGGTTTTACGCAAGAAGTCAGTTCATTTGGTAAAGGTGTTGTGGCGAAACCATGGCGTGGAAGAAGCTACGTGGGAACCAGAGGATGTGATGAGACAGCAATACCCTCAACTCTTTTGACCAGGTAATTTCGAGGCCGAAATTATTTTTAAGGGGGTAGAACTGTAACATCCTTAAATAGGGGCTATTGTTTTTGAACTATTTGCATGTATATGGCTTGGTTTTGATGTTAATTGGGATGTTTTAGGGTCTAGGTATGAGCCAAGGGTAGGCCCGAACTATAGGAAAAATTTTGTTTTAAGCTTTGGTTAAGGGGAGCTGAAGGAGCTAGGGGTTAAGTATATTCCGTGGTAAAGTTAAGCACAAGAATTGCCTTGGTAAAGTGGCAAGGAGGCGCCACTTAGGTCCTTGAGGAGTGACGCCACATGCAGGGAAGGGGGAGCCCAGGTTCGAGCAGCGGAGATCCTATTTTCTGCTTAGTATTTTGACGCCAAGCTGAGGAAGAGTTGTGCTCAGCTCAAACTCTGTCAGATAACTATTGAACAAGTCAAATTGATTTGAACGGGTGGCAAAGAGAGAATTTAGGAGTTTGAATATTTCAAACTCGTTTGAACGAGTGGCCAGGAGAGGTTTGAGAGTTTGCCGAAATTTGAATTGTGTGAGGAGGTGTATTAATTTGGAAGACTTAGGAGGAGTGCCGAAAATCCTTAGTAAACATTTTCGGCTAGCAAAGCTCTGGTGCATTCGGTTGAGAAGCAAAATCGAAACCTCATTTGGGCACTTGTCGATTTTCCCTCTAGCAGAACAAGCCGAATCCTTTAGAACCATTTGAGATTTCTTTCTTTTTCTCCTTTGAAACCGAAAGCCGAAAGCACCCTAAACTCTTGCCGATTTCTTCCTTAGGCATTTAGCCGAATTTTCACTTGCATTCCTCTCTTATTTCATTTGAAGCCGAAACACTACTCTCCCTAAACCTCATCTCTTTTTGCTCTCCATTCTTATTGGTTGGCCGAACCTTCTTCTTCCTCAAGCCATTCTTTCAATTGTTTCTTTCATCTTCTTTTCACCATCACTCAAACTGAATACCCCTTCCATTCTCTCCTTCCATTTTGGCCGAATCTCATCTGCTTTTTCTTTTCTTAAGCCATAGTCGAATCTCCCTTGATCACTCAACCCCATTGCCGAAATCGCTCTCAACTCTCCCCTTCTTGTTTTAACTTTTGGCCGAATATCAATCAAGGGTAGATCTCTTTGGTCTTCTTCTCTAATCGGTTTTGGAGTGGGTAAGTGTTCTTGGCCGAATCTCTTCTATTTTCTTCTTCTTTTCTCTGTCGACTTACATAGAACCAAAAGCCGAATTTCGGCATTTATTTTGGTTCTCATTCATCTGTGAAATCGGATTCCCCTAGGTTCTTCGGGATTTGGAAGCAGTGGATCGTGGTCATCTACTCTCTCTGCCAATCGGTTTCGTTAGGACTGTGGTAAGGTCTCATGCCGATTCATTCTTTCCTTTATTCTTTTGAAAAGCCGAAGGCTATTGCTTTATGTGGTTGAATGTTGGCCGATTGTAGGGGAAGGCTGAGATCTCGCATATCTCGGGTTGTGGCTAGTATTCAAAAAACGTTAAGGTAGGGAGGGTTGCTAGATGCGTTAACTTTTTGGGATTTACAAGTGAAGCCGAATGGCTTTTGCTAATGATCTTGGTTTGGCCGAATGTAGGTAAAGGGGATCTAGTGCGTTAGATCGGGATCTTCGGGATTCAGTGATCGCGTTAGTAACCAGGTGTGTAACTTACACACTTCATAATCGTTGTAAACTTGTTAATAACCTAAACTATGTTAAAAGCCGAAACTGTGTAGATTTCGATATGATACCTTTATGGGTATGAGCAAGGATTTCGGGTAAGTCCGCGTTTTGTTGAGATTACGGTACATGATTTACGATGATATTATCTATGTATGTTCGATATATGTCTAATGATTAAGCATGATGGCATGAATTGTATGTGCATTGCATTATTGTGGGTGATATGAGAGGAGGGGGAAGATTGATATCTGTGACTTTGGGTCACCAGTGGTTTGGCACCACCAGTGGCTTGGTACCACAGTTGATTTCGTGACTTTGGGTCACCAGAGGTTTGGCACCTCATAGCGACTCGTCCCAGTGGCTTTGCACCACAGTGGGTTGGCCCCACATTTGATAAAACGGGATTGTCGCCAGTGATTTGGTATCACAATGTGGGTTGGCCCCACAATTGGATTATTCGTGACTTTGGGTCACCAGTGGTTTGGCACCACATTATTATTGATATCAGTGACTTTGGGTCACCAGTGGTTTGGCACCACCAGTGGTTTGGTACCACACAGGGTAGAAAGCGGAGTTGTGGATGGCTAGGTTTGGGTGCATGATGTGTTTGCTTGATTATGATTTCTGTAAGGATGTTGCAATAATCGGGAGGGGGATTATGCATTGAGTCTTGGTGACTCACCTTCTCTCTTATCTTTTTAGGTGATTCGTAGATCGCGGATGAGGAGCTGGGTGGACTCGAGGTGACTATGCGATAATTGCTTCGGTTTTACATGGACATTTGATTTGGGTATTTTACCTTAAATCCTGGTTTTTATTTGGGTTTGTAACAAGGCCTTTAAATTATGTTTTGGATTATTTTATCTGCTTTGGATTTGGTTTTAAATATGACTAAGTAATTACTTGATTTGCTTTAATAACCTGATAATCAAAGTTTTCAAACTAAGCTACGCAACGAGTTTTCTAAACTCTACCATCGGGTAATACAATTCACATGATTTCAAAGCAACTTAACATTTTTCCACTATACATACATCGGTTTTCCCCAAACACAAGCAATCGAAGAGTTTTCACCGAAAATAAACCGGTAACCTGTTTTCTTCGAATCGTTTTCACTCTGTGACATGCCAGATTCGGTCGTGGTGTGTTGACCGGGTTTGGGGTGTTACAGCTCCGTATAGAATGGCACCAACAGATTTGAAAGAGTTAAAGTCACAGCAGCAAGAATTGACTGACAGAGGGTTCGCCAGACTGATTTTTTCGCCGTGGGGGCTCCCGTTCTGTTTGTGAAGAAGAAAGATGGCACGGTGAGAATGTGTATAGATTATCGTCAGTTGAACAAGGTAACTATAAAGAAAAAATATCTGTTGCCCAGAATTGACGATTTGTTTGATCAGCTAAAAGGAGCTACTGTGTTTTCGAAGATATATCTGAGATTTGGTTACTACCAGTTGAGAGTAAAAGATTCAGACATTCCGAAAACTACTTTTAGAACGAGGTACGGGCATTATGAGTTTTAGTTATGCCTTTTGGACTAACGAATGCTCCTGCTATTTTTATGGATTTGATGAACAGAATTTTTAGACCGTACCTAGATCGATTTGTTGTTGTATTCATAGACGACATTCTGATTTATTCATGGGATGAAACTGAACATGCTGAACATCTGAGAATTGTGTTGCAAACTCTGAAAGAAAAACAATTGTATGAAAAATTCAGCAAATGTGAATTTTGGTTGTGTGAAGTTAGTTTTTTGGGACATATTGTATCAGCCTCTGGAATACAAGTTGATCCGAGCAAGATTTCTGCTATTCTGGTTTGGAAACCTCCGAAGAATGTGTCTGAAGTTCGTAGTTTTCTGGGACTTGTTGGTTATTACCGCAAATTCATAAAAGGATTCTTGATGATAGCTACTCCGTTGACTAAATTGCTTCAGAAAGATGTGAGATTCGAATGGTCCAATAAATGTCAGAGAAGCTTTGATCA
Organism: Gossypium sturtianum; assembly: GCA_025698515.1. Classification (NCBI taxonomy): domain Eukaryota; kingdom Viridiplantae; phylum Streptophyta; class Magnoliopsida; order Malvales; family Malvaceae; genus Gossypium; species Gossypium sturtianum. The sequence goes on along the minus strand of CM046947.1, from coordinate 68,060,972 downwards.
GTTGAAAACTTTTTTAATTGAAGCTCCAGTGTTAGAACATCAAGAATCGGGCAAAGAATTTGTAATATACAGTGATGCATTGTTGAATGGTTTGGGATGCGTATTGATGCAGGAAGGCAAAGTAATAGCTTATGCCTCGAGACAACTTAAACCTCATGAGAAGAACTATCCAACACACGACCTTGAGTTAGCTGCGATTGTGTTTGCACTAAAGATTTGGTGTTATTATCTTTTTGGTGAAAAATGCCACGTGTTTTCAGATCATAAAAGTCTGAAATATTTGATGACCCAGAAATATTTGAATTTGCGTCAGAGAAGATGGTTAGAGTTGTTGAAAGACTACGAGCTTGTGATAGATTATCACCCGGGTAAAGCAAATGTTGTTGCTGATGCACTGAGTAGGAAATCATTGTTTGCACTACGTGCTTTGAATGCTCATTTAGATCTATCTGATGATAGTTCAGTAACAGCTGAGTTGAAAGAAAAACCATTATTTTTACAGCAGATTTGTGATGCTCAGAAAGTTGATAATGAAATAATAGTGAGACGAGCTCAATGTGATTTGAATTCTGATTCTGAATTTTGAGTTGTTGATGATTGTTTGAGATTTCGAGATCGTATATGTGTTCCAAGAAATTCTGAGTTATTACAGTTAATTTTGAGTGAGGCTCATAATAGTCGTCTATCCGTTCATCCGGGAAGTACAAAGATGTACCATGATCTAAAGCAACATTATTGGCGGTCTGGTATGAAACGAGACATTTTTGACTTTGTGTCGAAGTGTTTAGTTTGTCAGCAAGTTAAGGCTGAACATCAAGTTTCGTCTGGGTTGTTACAACCGATTCTGATTCCTGAATGGAAATGGGATAGAGTGACGATGGATTTTGTTTCTGGATTGCCTTTGACTCCGAGAAAGAAAGATGCAATTTGGGTCGTAGTTGATCGATTAACGAAATATGCCCATTTTTTTCCGGTACGATCTGATTTCTCGCTTGATAAGTTAGTTGAGCTTTATATTTCTGAGATTGTGAGATTGCACGGGGTGCCACTATCCATTGTGTCTGATAGAGATCCGAGGTTTACATCTCGATTCTGGAAGAAATTGTAAGAAGCTTTAGGCACAAAACTGCATTTCAGTACATCTTTTCATTCGCAAACGGATGGTCAATCCGAGCGGATCATTCAGATTCTCGAGGATATGTTGAGATGCTACATTCTTGAGTTTAATGGTACGTGGGAACAATACTTATCACTGATTGAATTTGCATATAATAAAAGTTTTCAGTCGAGCATCAAAATGGCACCTTATGAAGCTTTGTACGGACGCAAATGTCGTACACCTCTCAGATTGGACCGAGCTCGGTGAAAATAAGATACACGGGTTGATCGATAAAAGACATCGAACAGTAAAGTGAAAGTAATCGTGATAGTGAAAGTAGCGCTCGATCGTCAGAAATCCTATGCGGATTTGAAACGTAAAGATATTGAATTCAAGATCGGTGACGAAGTGTTTTTGAAAGTATCTCCGTGGAAGAAAGTACTCCAATTCGGACGTAAAGGCAAGTTGAGTTCGAGATTCATCGGACCGTATGAGATTATCGAGCGAGTTGGGCCAGTTGTGTATAGATTTTTGTTGCCATCTGAGCTTGAAAAGATACACAATGTATTTCATGTTTCGGTGCTCCATAAATACCGATCCGATCCGTCACATGTGATTACTCCGTCTGAAGTTGAAATCTGATCAGATATGACCTACGAGGAAGAATCGATCCGTATTTTAGCTCGTGAAGTAAAATAATTAAGAAACAAGAAAATTCCGTTAGTGAAAGTGTTATGGTATCGACACGGAATATAAGAGGCTATGTGGGAGCTTGAAGATTCAATGAGACAGCAATATCCGAATCTGTTTAATGGTAAGATTTTCGGGGACGAAAATCCTTAAGGGGGGAGAATTGTAACAGTTCGGATTAGACCCTAGTCGAAATAGTGGTTTCGGGACCACGAATCCGAGTCAGTGAAATATTTTAATATTATTTTATATGCTATTGATAAGTGACTAAGCATGTGCTAAATTTTCGTAAGTTAATTTGTCCGTCTGCGTAACACCCCAAACTCGGCCCAGAAGTTAGGCCCGAATCCGGCGTGCCACATTGAAGTGTTTTAGCGAAAACCTTGTTTTCATTGAAACCCTTCTAAAGAAAAGTTAAAAAGGACAATTCCAGAACAACTTTGCTTAATTTTAAGATTTTAAAAAATTATTTAAGTTTAATGATTAATTAGTTGAACAATAATTAAAACCCAAATGCAATATCAAATTGGAGGTACACGGCCTTATTACATCCCAATGAAAATAAAGTAATTAAAATAGAGTTGTTCGAAACAAATAAAGAAAAACTTCTAAGTAGCTTGTAGTGTGGCCACCTCCGAGTCCTCCTCCACATCTAGCCGTTTACTGAGGGTCACCTAAAACATTAAAAAAAAAAGGTGTGAGTTTTGAAACTCAGTGTGTACGACCCTTGGTAATCAAATCAACATGCAATTATCACGTTGGGCCTAAGCCCTATCAAAATCGGTGGTCTTGGGCCTTAGCCCACAATGACCTCATATCATATTAATATCACATGAATGCAATGCACCCATGCCAAATCCAACCCTGCACTCCACCCGTACCAACCCTACACTCCTATGGGGATATAAATATCAACCCACCCAGCCCTACACTCCAAAGGTAGCACCAATAGCGGCACTACTCAAACGTTGCAGCAAGGCTGCTAAGCATATAATGGGCTTAAAGCCACCGGTGGATCTACGGTCGTCAAGCGACTATGCGATCCTCACATATCTTCCTCTGTATCATCAAACCCACCCAAGTGAAACATATATCTCATGAATGCAACATACACATTTTCACACATTAAGAACCTAGGGGTATTTTAGTCATTTCACTACCCAGGTGTATTTAAGTAAATCTACCCTACAGGGGTATTTTCGTAATTCTACCTTACAGGGGCATTTCCATAATTTCTACCCTATAGGGGTATTTCCATAATTTCTTTCACCTCGGGTTTTATTTATGAACTTTGGCCCATCAATAAGTCCTCGCGGTTAAAGTAAACAAACACTATGCACCAGGTAGGATCTCAGAGAAGAGGAGGTGGGTCACTAAGACCGATTAAGTACCAAGCTCTCCCTAGACCCAATCCTAGACATGCATACGTCGGTTACGACACTCTAACTAATTGACTTGTCCACAGACATGTTTGATTAATAAATTAAGTATTATGCAATTTTAATAATTTATCAAAACTAGGCCTATAGTCCATTAAACCCTAGCATACATTTCTAAAATCCCATAATGCCCACTAAGCCCAATCATGTTTATATAGCCCATTAGGCCCAATCATGTTTACATAGCCCATTAGGCCCAATCATAATTAAACCATACAACCCTTCCATGTCAATTCATTATTCAAATACACATATCAATCCTTGCCGATTTGGGCCCACGAGCTCGGCAGGCCCATTTAGCCACTTTCGGCTTTTCGGCTTTTCGGCGTTGCCGCCATCGTGTGTGTGTAGTGTTTGTACACACCTGGTAATAACGCATGCGGCAATCCCCTTAAACACGAACCTACAATAGACATCACTTAACGATTAATCATGACTTAATACACACTTTATCAAAACCCGAAACCTCACCGTTACCTTACCGTGTGCCACCAGTTCTAGTAGCCCTTCCTTAGGTACTATTCACGAGTATCCCCTAGATCTGCACCCACACATATATTATCAAAAATCGAGTGACTCATATTCCACACAAGTCACCTCTATAAGCCATACTTACAGTCGGCCATCCACTAACCATAACTGAGACGAGAACACTTACCACTTTGCTAACGAACCTTACCATGCTTGCGATCTTTGAACCCTACCCCTGTTAATACAAGGTTAACGACAAGGAGTAGTTAGATAGCCCTTCGGCTTTTAACAAAACACACTAAAGGAAAATCGACTAAGCACTTACCCAAGAAGCAATCGGCCCAAGAAGTATTCGGCTTTTGAGATTAGTATGGTGAAAGGGACTATTCGGCACCAATAGGAAGAAGAAGAGAAAAAGTGATCGGCTAGAACCAAAGGTGAACAAGAAAAGGAATTGAGAAGAGAAGGTATGGAGGATTTGACTTCTGAGCACTTGGAGAGAAAAGAGGTGTTTAGGCAACTATCAAGTGAGGAAATTCGGCTAGAGAGAAAAACAAAATTTCGGCATTACCTTAGGAACCTTTCAAAGGAATTCGGCATCCTCCTTTTATAGCCAAAAGCCGAAACTCCCTTCTCCCAGAGTCCCATTCGGCACCAACACATCTATACCTCAATCCCCTATCTTTTCTCTCTTATCTTTACCTTAATTTTCTCTCCTGAACACTCCCTTCCAGAGTCCATTCTAGCACCACTACTTCCCTTCCATGTGAAAAAATAAAACCTCCAAATTTACCACTCTCAAGCCTCGAACCTTGGACCTCTCCACCTTACAGTAATGCCACCTCATAGCTCCCCAAGTGGCGCCATCTTGCCACTGAACCATAGGCTCAATTGTGTCCTATTTCCCCCTTAATCTGCTTAAGAGGCCTGATACCTGAGACTAAGGTCCCACTAAGGCAAACATACAAATTTTCCAAATGACATGGCTTAACCCCAGGACTTCCTAAAAGCCCCCTAACCTTCCAAAATCACTCACCTAATAGATCCAACTTGCATTAGTGCCATTCTCTTATTCTCAAAAATTTTAAACGCTCCCATTCTCAAGGCCCAATGGGCCCAATTCTACTAGGCCCAAATTCGGGGCGTTACAATTCTACCCCCTTAAAAAATTTCGTCCTCAAAATTTCCAACTAACTATTAATCGCACCGCTCAAGTCACACCACTATGCTTTCGCTGCACACTCTGATTTTAATAACACTAACACACTTTAACTCTAATTGAACCCTCTACACTTACCCGGAAAAACCTACCCACTGGAGCAGATAAACATTGCACGCATACAGTTTCTATACCCAAAATATCGCATCCACACAAAACATACCCATTATCACATTTGGGCATCCCCGTCTTCCCGGCGAATTAGGAATTTCATGAAATTTTAGTTCATAGTTCCACTGTTTAAAACACATGTCTTATGCAAGTAACAATTTAAAAGTTGTTTCGCGGTCGTAAATCCACTACAGGCTTAAGTTTCCTAAGGCTTTAGTCTCCAAAAGCCTATTGTTTAAAGTAGCCCAATATCTAAATATAGTTCAGTAATTTAAACAAGTAAAATAACATAAAAACTTACTTGGCTCGACGTCAAGGGCTCGGTGAACCACATACAAGATCCTGAAAACACTTTTTAATCTACTTATTTTAAAAAAAACCAAAATCTAAGGCCCATTTCACAGCCCGAGCTTTGCAACTGGGCTCTGATACCACTAAATGTAACACCGCAAACTCGGCCCAGAAGTTAGGCCCGAATCTGGCGTGCCACATTGAAGTGTTTTAGCGAATACCTTATTTTCATTGAAACCCTTCTAAAGAAAAGTTAAAAAGGACAATTCCAGAATGAATTTGTTTAAGTTTAAGATTTTAAAAATTTATTTAAGTTTAATGAGTAATTAGTTGAACAATAATTAAAACCCAAATGCAATATCAAATTGGAGGTACACGGCCTTATTACATCCCAATGAAAATAAAGTAATTAAAATAGAGTTGTTCGAAACAAATAAAGAAAAACTTCTAAGGAGCTTGTAGTGTGGCCACCTCCGAGTCCTCCTCCACATCGAGCTGTTTACTGAGGGTCACCTGAAACATTAAAAAAAAGGGTGTGAGTTTTGAAACTCAGTGTGTACGACCCTTGGTAATCAAATCAACATGCAATTATCACGTTGGGCCTAAGCCCTATCAAAATCAGTGGTCTTGGGCCTTAGCCCACAATGATCTCATATCATATCAATATCACATGAATGCAACGCACCCATCCCAAATCCAACCCTGCACTCCACCCGTACCAACCCTACACTCCTGTGGGGATATAAATATCAACCCACCCAGCCCTACACTCCAAAGGTAGCACCAACAGCGGCACTACTCAAACGTTATAAAGAAGGTCGCTAAACATATAATGGGCTTAAAGCCACCGGTGGATCCACGGTCGATCTGCGACTATGCGATCCTCACATATCTTCCTTCGTATCATCAAACCCACCCAAGTGCAACATATATCTCATGAATGCAACATACATATTTTCACACATTAAGCACCTAGGGTATTTTAGTCATTTCACTACCCAGGGGTATTTTAGTAAATCTACCCTACAGGGGTATTTTCGTAATTCTACCTTACAGGGGTATTTCCGTAATTTCTACCCTACAGGGGTATTTCTGTAATTTCTTTCTCCTCGGGTTTTAGTTATGAACTTTGGCCCATCAACAAGTCCTCGCAGTTAAAGTAAACAAACACTATGCACCAGGTAGGATCTCAGAGAAGAGGAGGTGGGTCACTAGGACCGCTTAAGTACCAAGCTCTCCCTAGACCCAATCCTAGACATGCATACATCGGTTACCACACTCTAACTAATCGACTTGTCCAGAGACATGTTTGATTAATAAATTAAGTCTTATGCAATTTTAGAAATTTATCAGAACTAGGCCTAGAGTCCATTAAACCCTAGCATACATTTCTAAAATCCCATAGAGCCCACTAAGCCCAATCATGTTTATATAGCCCATTAGGCCCAATCATGTTTACATAGCCCATTAGGCCCAATCATAATTAAACCATACAACCCTTCCATGTCAATTCATTATTCAAATACACATATCAATCCTTGCCGATTTGGGCCCACGAGCTCGGCAGGCCCATTTAGCCACTTTCGGCTTTTCGGCTTTTCGGCGTTGCCGCCATCGTGTGTGTGTAGTGTTTGTACACACCTGATAATAACACGTGCGGCAATCCCCTTAATCACGAACCTACAATAGACATCACTTAACGATTAATCATGGCTTAATACACACTTTATCAAAACCCGAAACCTCACCGTAACCTTACCGTGTGCCACCAGTTCTAGTAGCCCTTCCTTAGCTACTATTCACGAGTATCCCCTAGATCTGCACCCACACATATATTATCAAAAATCGAGTGACTCATATTCCACACAAGTCACCTCTATAAGCCATACTTACATTCGGCCATCCACTAATCCATAACTAAGACGAGAACACTTACCACTTTGCTAACGATCCTTACCATGCTTGCGATCTTTGAACCCTACCCTTGTTAATACAAGGTTAATGACAAGGAGTAGTTAGATAGCCCTTCGGCTTTTAACAAAACACACTAAAGGAAAATCGACTAAGCACTTACCCAAGAAGCAATCGGCCCAAAAAGTATTCGGCTTTTGAGATTAGTATGGTGAAAGGGACTATTCGGCACCAATAGAAAGAAGAAGAGAAAAAGTGATCGGCTAGAACCAAAGGTGACCAAGAAAAGGAATTGAGAAGAGAAAGTATGGAGGATTCGGCTTCTGAGCACTCAGAGAGAAAAGGGGTGTTTAGGCAACTATCAAGTGAGGAAATTTGGCTAGAGAGAAAAACAAAATTTTGGCATTACCCTAGGAACCTTTCAAAGGAATTCGGAACCCTCCTTTTATAGGCAAAAGCCGAAACTCCCTTCCCCCAGAGTCTCATTCGGCACCAACACATCCATACCTCAATCCCCTATCTTTTCTTTCTTATCTTTACCTTAATTTTCTCTCCTGAACACTCCCTTCCAGAGTCCACTCTAGCGCCACTACTTCCCTTCCATGTGCAAAAATAAAACCACCAAATTTACCACTCTCAAGCCTCGAACCTTAGACCTCTCCACCTTACAGTAACGCCACCTCATAGCTCCCCAAGTGGCGCCATCTTGCCACTAAACCATAGGCCCAATTGTGTCCTATTTCCCCCTTAATCTGCTTAAGAGGCCTAATACCTGAGACTAAGGTCCCACTAAGGCAAACATAGAAATTTTCCAAATGACATGGCTTACCCCCAAGACTTCCTAAAAGCCCCCTAACCTTCCAAAATCACTCACCTAATAGATCCAACTTGCATTAGTGTCGTTCTCTTATTCTCAAAAATTTTAAACGCTCCCATTCTCAAGGCCCAATGGGCCCAATTCTACTAGGCCCAATTTCGGGGCGTTACAGTCTGTATGCTTAATTCGATAAAAGGATTAAATTGCATTAAATGCAAAACTAGCATGCTATTTGTTAAAGTACCTATGTGTTGTGGCTTTTAAAGGAGGAGGCCTTATGAAGCAATTAGACCACCACTAAGTTAGTGGATAGATAAAGGACATAAATGCCCTTAATGTTTATATGTATATATGTTTAGTAAAAGGTTAAATATGTCATTTATGTATTAAAATGTCTTTTGATAAAAACAAAACATGAAAATGGGCATTAATTCATTCATCCTTCCACTGAAAACACAAAAGAAAGAAAGAGTTTGAAGCTTTCTAACATTCGACTCTTTGTCTTCTTGATTAAGATCAAGAACCGAAGAAAACAGACTTAGATCGAGGGAAAACAAAGGTAGTCGAGTAACCGAGTCCAAACGAATATCCGAATCCGAGGTAAGTCGATATACAAATAAATGTGAAACACCCCAAACTCGGCCCACAAGCCCTGACCGGATCTGGCATGCTCCTGGTGTAAAACTCGTTTTGTTATCTTGAAAAAAAATAGGTTGATTTTGAAGAAAAATAGATTTGAAGTGTGTTCATGTTGAAAACCGTGTGGTGATTTAAGTTAGTGTCTCATTAAAACATTATTTTTATGAGTTTAGAAAATTTTATAAGTCAAAAGAAAAAAAAAAAACCCAATTTGGAACTTATTATTAAGTTGGAAACCTTAGGTGTTTAGGTGTTAAAAGCAATTTTAAGTTGTTTATCGAAATAATTTGAAACATTTAGTTGAAGTCTTTTGTAGCAGAAATAAAAATTTAAAACGTATAAAAACATAGCTAATGGTGGCCTTATTACAAAAACATCACCCAAAAATAAATCCCGAATAATAAAAGAAAATGTTGTAAATTCTATTAAAAGGAAAACCGAAATCTTGAGTTGAGCATGGCCACCACCTAGTCCTCACGACCCGGTCCATCACTAAGTATCACCGCAAAAGACATCCCACGAAGGGTGAGTCAATGCAGACTCAATGTGTAACAAGACACTAAAACCCAATCGATCATAGTCTTAACGATAACATTTTTGGCAAAGCCCATTTGGATCACATTTAGCCATCACCCCATAACATAGCAAATCAAATAACGACAGATTAAATCACATGTTCATATAAAATGAAATGCAATCCCGAGCCCACCTAGATATCCATCCGCTACACACCACCCGCATTCGCCAATCACATCGTGAGATTACTAAATCGACCCTCCATCCGCTACACACCATCGGCGATCATTGTGTAGTCAACCGCACATCGCCTTATAATCGTGGCATAGCCACGGATAATGTGATGAGTCACCGGATTCATAATATGTGACAAAAGTCACCGGATATATAATATTGTGACATAAGTCACCGGATAATGTGGTAAAACCACCAGGAACACTTCCCTTTATCAAAATCACCCATATGCCCATGCAATAAACATATTATTCGGATATCATGCCATATACCCCAAAGTCATAATGAGAATCATACTTATCTCATATCCATACTTATAACATCATTAATCGAGTATATTAAGGGGTTTACGTGCACTGAACGTATCGTCCCACAGTATGGTACCCATAGCCACATTCACACAGATTTCTTATTAACACATGCTATCACTAATACTATCAATCTATCGGAATTTTAGTGTAGGCTACACACCTGATAACCGTAAGTACGACACTATCGATCGACGACACTCGCTTAGCGAGGATAACAGTGAATTGCTTATCCCTTTCCGACGCTGGCCCACACCCCGGTGGCCAATCACGAACAGCAGAAACCGAACGTTTCTTGAACTTAGGGGTAGGCACTACCCCTTTCTCCCCTTTACTGGTACTCGCATCCATTGAATCAACACTTAATCAGAAAACCCGGTTAACTAACATATGAGATCTTAATTGATTAACTACAACTTAAACACCCTTACCAGAATGGATCAGAATCCCGAGACTTCTCCTAATCCCCTGCCGACCGCCCTAAAAGATCATAGTCAGAATCGGCCAACCTTAATAAACAATATGGCCTTTGGCCGAATATCAAGACCCCCTTACCTTGATTGTCTCGATCCCGAAAATGTCACTTGTCCTTGGAGATGTTGAAATCCCTACATGGTCTATGTTAGATTCGATTCTAACATTTAATGAACCAAAGTAAATGGCCTTCGGCCTAATACCACACTTCACTTACCTTGAATATTCAAATCCGAACTCACCTTCAAGGTTTGGCCAAAGAGAGTAAAAGGGATTAGATTCCAAACTTTCGGCTAATCCAAAAGAAAAGAAAGAACAACGAATGGCGGTTAACCCTTACCCCTATCGTTGAGGTCGATTGCACCCCTTGCTTGAACCCACAGAGATTCAAAGAATGGTGGTATTTTGTTGAAGAGGTTGCGGCAATGGTGAACTTTGGGAGAGAGAGATTCGGCCTAAGCAAAATAAAAAGAAAAGAAGAGAAGAGAAGATGGTAGATTCGACTTACCCTTAAACAAGTAAGAAGAGAAAGAAAAGGCAAATGACCCTAATGGTCTATGGATAGTTCGGCCAAAGTCTAACAAGAGAGGAAAAAGAGTGAATTTTGGTGCGGTTTGCTTATGAAAGAAAAATGGTTGAAAGCTCAGGAGAGAATGAAGTTGAATTTAGGCAGAAGAAGATGGCAAAAATGGCACTTTGATGGCCTTAAACCTTCGGCACACTAGCCTATCCCCCCAACTGATTGCACTTTGCCTCACTCCCCTCTCCTGAATTCGGCTGACACTCAAACACTAGCTTCCCTTGCTTTTCTCCTATTTTTCCTCTTCTTTACTCATTCAAAATAATTTGAATGAGTCAACACATATCTCCTCCCTTTAGCCAAATTTTTAAAAGAATATGACCAAGTCTCATCCTCATCCACTTAAAGTCCTTGTGCCGTCCATCACTACTCCTCTTTGCTGCAAAATGCAAGCCCAAAATGTTGCTTGTGCTGCTCGAACCTAAGCCCCCTTCCTCTGCTTGTGGCGTCATTCTCCTGACACCTTAGTGGCGCCTCTTTTGCCACTTTACCAAGGTAATTCTTGTGTCTAAATCCTCATACAAATTTTCTTAAGGCCTATCTTGCTTAGCTCCATTTTAAAACTCAAAATCTAATATTTTTTTCTAAGGCATTCTCCTACATTCTAAAGTTCCCGGAAGCCCTAGAACATATTCAAACCACACCTAGGCATGCTACCACATACATTTGAGTTAAAAAGCATAACCCCTAAATCCCGGATATTACAGTTCTACCCCCCTTAAAAATAATTTCGACCTCGAAATTACCTGGCTAGAATAAGTGAGGGTATTGCTGTCGCATTGCTTCCTCCGGCTCCCATAAAGCTTCTTCCGATCCATGATTACGCCATAATACTTTGACTAGAGGAACTGATTTCCTCCGTAACACCTTCACATCCCGTTCCAAAATCTGAATCGGCTCTTCCTCGTAGGACAAATCTGGTCTTAGCTCTACCTCCTCAACTGGCACTACATGAGATGGATCCGATCGGTAACGATGTAACATTGAAACATGGAACACATCGTGCATCTGCTTCAATTCCGAAGGCAACTCTAACTGATATGCCACTGGTCCAACCCTCTTCAAAACCCGATAAGGTCCTATAAACCTGGGACTTGACTTCCCTTTGCGACTAAATCTCATCACCTTCTTCCACGGCAAAACTTTTAGAAACACCTGATCTCCCACAGCAAACTCTATTTTCTTCTGCTTAAGATCTGCGTACAACTTTTGCCTATCAGAAGCCTCCCTCAACCGTGCCCGAATTACCTTAACCTTTTCTTCGGATTCCGCCACAATCTCTGGACCCAAAACCTGATGTTCCCTCAATTCTGTCCAACACGTGGGAGTGCGACACTTCCGTCTATACAGCGCTTCGTACGGTGCCATCTTAATACTTGCTTGATAGCTGTTATTATACGCAAATTCCGCTAAAGGCAAAAATTCTTCCCAGCTTCCTCTGAAGTCTATCACACAGCCTCTCAACATATCCTCTAACACTTGGATTACCCGCTCCGACTGGTCGTCCGATTGCGGATGAAATGCCGTACTGAAGTCTAATCTAGTGCCCAAAGCTTGATGCAATACTTTCCAAAATCGAGACGTAAACCTCAGATCCCTATCTGAGATAATCGACACTGGCACTCCATGCAACCTCACAATCTACGCCACATACAACTTCGCCAACTTCGCAAGGAGTAATCAACCCGCCTTTGGTATGAAATGTGCGGACTTCATCAATCGATCCACTATCACCCATACCGAGTCTTTCTTAGTAGGCGTAAGGGGAAGCCCACTAACAAAGTCCATGGTGATTCTTTCCCACTTCTATTGCGGGATATTTATCGGTGAAGCAATCTGACGGAACTTGGTGTTCAAACCTTGACTTGGCGCGACACGTTAAGCACTTCCTACAAATTCTGTAACTTCCGTTTAAGACCAGGCCACCAAAACCGATCCGTAGATCTCAGATAACTTACTTCCTCCGGGATGCATAGCATAAGGGCTACTATGCGATTCTGAAGAATTCTCTGCCTTAATTCCTTATCCTTCGGCATACAGACCTTGCCCTGAAAACACAACACTCTGTCACTGCTTATACCATAGTTTTCCAATTCCCCATTCCGCACCTGTCGTATCTTAGCACTTAGATAATCATCTGCCAGCTGTCTTTCTTTCACCTCATTCAACCATGTCGGCTTGACCTGCAACTCCGCTAGCAAACTTCCATCGTCATACAAGCTAAGATGTCCAAACATCGCCCTCAGATCCGACACTACTTTTCGACTTAGGGCATCTGCGACCACATTTGCCTTGCCCGGGTGATACTCTATAGAACAATTGTAGTCTTTCAGTAATTCCACCCACCTTCGTTGCCTCAGGTTCAACTCCTTCTGAGTCAACAGATACTTAAAACTCTTGTGGTCTGTGTAAATCACTGACTTTTCTCCATATAAATAATGCCTCCATACCTTAAGAGCAAAGACCACCGCTGCCAACTCCAAGTCATGCGTCGGATAGTTAACCTCATGTGGCCTCAATTGCCGCGATGCATAAGCGACCACCTTCCCATCTTGCATCAGAACACATCCTAATCCTGTGTGAGAAGCATCACAATACACCATAAAATCTCTCCCTGCCTCAGGCTGAATCAAGACCGGAGCTTCAGTCAAAACCCTCTTAAGCTTCTCAAAGCTTTCTGCTTATCTCTGTCCATACGAAAGGTACCTCCTTTCTCAACAACTTCATCAGAGGTGCCGCTATTGATGAGAACCCTTCTACAAACCTTCAGTAGTAGCTTTGCTAACCCCAAGAAATGCGAATCTCAATACACGGACTTAGGTGGTTTCCAATTTAGCATCGCCTCAATCTTCCGAGGATCCACCCTTATCCCTTCTGTAGACACCACATGCCCTAAGAACGCAACCTCTTTCGGCTAAAATTCACACTTCTTTGAATTTGGCATACGACTTCTTTTTCCTCAACACTTGCAACACTATCAGGAGATGCTCATTATGCTCTACCTCGGACTTGGAATACACTAGGATGTCGTCTATGAACACAACGATTTAATCGATCCAAGTAGGGTTGGAAAACCCGATTCATCATATCCATGAATGCGGTGGGGCGTTCGTCGTCAACTGAACGGCATTACTAAGAACTCATAATGCCCGTATCTTGTCCGGAAAGCTGTCTTATGGATATCTGCTTCCTTCACCTTAAGCTGATGATATCCCGACCTCTACTAGAGCCATTACCTCTGCCGTTCAGACCACGACCCCTCGGCAATTTCTTTGTCACCCCCGCCACTGACCATAACCACGACTGTTGGGCAGTTCCTATCTGTATCCATCGGACAATCCTTAATCATATGATCATTGGACCCGCACTTAAAACATCCCCCTGTCTTTTTCCAACATTCTCCCGGATGCATTTTTCCATACTGAGAACAAGCACGGTATTGTCCTCCCACAACAGCCTGCTGACCTCGTGGCTCATCAACTCTAGGTCTCTTCTAAAAGTTCCCGGATGACCCTGAAGACCCATAATTCCTCTTATTCTTATTCTGACCTCGGTCCCGATTCTGTCTCTCAGTCCGCTTAACTTCTTCAACTATCCGTGCCTTATCCACTAAGACTGCAAAGTCTCTCTCTCGATGCGGAGCAATCAGCACTCGCAGCTCATCCCTCAAGCCATCCTCAAATCTGACACACCACTCATAATCAGTAGCTACTATCCCTTTGGCATACCGGCTTAACCGCAAAAACTCCGCTTCATACTCAGCTATCGACTTATTTCCTTGCACTAAATTGAAACGCCTTCCTCTCTGCGAGTCTATGTAACTAGCTCCGACGTATTTTCCTCAAACTTAACCTTAAAATACCCCCAATCCACTCGATCTGCAGGGGTACCCTCTTTGTGATGAGCCACCACTGGTAAGCCTCATCACGCTAAATAAACAAACACCTTTCGGCTTTTCCTCGGCCGGTGCAGGTCCAAATCATCCATGATCCTTTCGATCGCCTCTAACCAATACTCGCTACACATTGAGCTACGCCCGATACTCCCCTAAAAACCTCGGCTCCATTTGACCTAAGTCTCTCACCATCGACTTTCAAGCCCCATTACCCATACTAGCTCCGCTACTCGCTCAAAGCTTCGCGCAAAGATAGCTGCGACATGCGTCATCTCCTCCTGTTTGCTCCCGAAATTTCGCCCCTACAACCGGTGGCGGTGCCTCATTTCGGAACCCCGACCGGACTAAGCTGGTTTCGACACGATCATCCCGCTTCTCACTGGCGCCCACGGCGACCACGTCCCCTAGAACTCATGTCTACGCCAAGCGTCTTATCTCGATTTTACGAAAATTTTATGCATTAGAGTCTTTTCACTTCTTGTTTAAAGAAAATTTTATACAATGAGTTTTAATCGGTGGTTTTTCCGTAAGAGTACACATATACCTAGGGTCTGTGTCTCTAAAGTATAGTTTCCTTAGGCCTATCAACTAAAGTTTCATACATTAACATACTCATATCAATTTATCAACAAAAGAACTTTACAGCGGACTGGGCCGAGAACTCGGGTGTCATGCTTCCATAAAACCATTCTAACCAAAATCTTTTCAAAAATTCATTTTGGGCTCAATTTTGAAAACGTTGTGGGCTTCAGAACCCAAGGCCGAGTGTTTAAAACTGGGCTCTGATACCAAGTTGAAACACCCCAAACCCAGCCCACAAGCCCTGACCAGATCTGGCATGCTCCTGGTGTAAAACTCATTTTGTTATCTTGAAAAAAAAATAGGTTGATTTCGAAGAAAAATAGATTTGAAGTGTGTTCATGTTGAAAACCGTGTGGTGATTTAAGTTCGTGTCTCATTAAAACGTTATTTTTATGAGTTTAGAAAATTTTATAAGTCAAAAGGAAAAAAAAACCCAATTTGGAACTTATTATTAAGTTGGAAACCTTAGGTGTTTAGGTGTTAAAACAGTTTAAGTTGTTTATCAAAATAATTTGAAACATTTAGTTGAAGTCTTTCGTAGCAGAAATAAAAATTTAAAACGTATAAAAACATAGCTAATGGTGGCCTTATTACAAAAACATCACCCAAAAATAAATCCGAGAATAATAAAAGAAAATGTTGTAAATTCTATTAAAGGAAAAGCTGAAATCTTGAGTTGAGCATGGCCACCACCTAGTCCTCGTGACCAGGTCCATCACTAAGTATCACTGCAAAAGACATCCCACGAAGGGTGAGTCAACAGACTCAATGTGTAATAAAGACACTAAAACCCAATCGATCATAGTCTTAACGATAACATTTTTGGCAAAGCCCATTTGGATCACATTTAGCCATCAGCCCATAACATAGGAAATCAAATAACGGCAGATTAAATCACATGTTCATATAAAATGAAATGCAATCCCGAGCCCACCTAGATATCCATCCGCTACACACCACCCGTATTCGCCAATCACACCGTGGGGATTACTAAATCGACCCTCCATCCGCTACACACCATCGAAGCGATCATTGCGATCAACCGTACATCGCCCTTATAATCGTGGCATAGCCACGGAATAATGTGATGAGTCACTTTGGATTCATAATATGTGACAAAGTCACCGAATATATAATATTGTGACATAAGTCACCGGATAATGTGGTAAAAACCACCGGAACACTTCCCCTTTATCAAAATCACCCATATGCCCATGCAATAAACATATTATTCAGATATCATGCCATATACCCCAAAGTCATAACAGAATCATACTTATCTCATATCCATACTTATAACATCATTAATCGAGTATATTAAGGGGTTTACGTACTGAACGCATCGTACCACCAGTATGGTACCCATAGCCACATTCACACAGATTTCTTATTAACACATGCTATCACTAATACTATCAATCTATCGGAATTTTAGTGTAGGCTACACACACGATAACCGTGGGCACGACACTATCGATCTGAGACACTCTCGCTAGCGAGGATAATGATGAATTGCTTATCCCTTTTACGTGGCCCACACACCCGGTGGCCAATCACGAGCAGCAGAAACCGAATGTTTCTTGAACTTAGGGGTAGGCACTACCCCTTTCTCCCTTTACATCGGTACTCGCATCCATTGAATCAACACTTAATCGAAAACCCGGTTAACTAACATATGAGATCTTAATTGATTAACTACAACTTAAACACCCTTACCGAATGGATCGAATCCCGAGACTTTTCCTAATCCCCGCCGATCTACCCCTAAAAGATCATAGTCGAGAATCGCCAACCTTAATAAACAATATGGCCTTTGGCCGAATATCAAGACCCCTTACCTTGATTGTCTCGATCCCGAAAATGTCACTTGTCCTTGGAGATGTCGAAATCCCTACATGGTCTATGTTAGATTCGATTCTAACATTTAATGAACAAAGTAAATGGCCTTCGCCTAATACCACACTTCACTTACCTTGAATATTCAAATCCCGAACTCACCTTCAAGGTTTCGGCCAAAGAGGGTAAAAGGGATTAGATTCCAAACTTTCGGCTAATCCAAAAGAAAAGAAAGAACAACGAATGGCAGTTAACCCTTACCCCTATCATTGAGGTCGATTGCACCCCTTGCTTGAACCCACAGAGATTCGGCAATGGTGGTATTTTGGTTGAAGAGGTTGAGGCAATGGTGAACTTTGGGAGAGAGAGATTCGGCCTAAGCAAAATTAAAAGAAAAGAAGAGAAGAGAAGATGGTAGATTTGGCTTACCCTTAAACAAGTAAGAAGAGAAAGAAAAGGCAAATGACCCTAATGGTCTATGGATAGATAGGCCAAAGTCTAACAAGAGAGGAAAAAGAGTGAATTTTGGTGCGGTTTGCTTATGAAAGAAAAATGGTTGAAAGCTCGGGAGAGAATGAAGTTGAATTTCGGCAGAAGAAGATGGCAAAAATGGCACTTTGATGGCCTTAAACTTTCGGCACACTAGCCTATCCCCCCAACCGATTGCACTTCACCTCACTCCCCTCTCCTGAATTCGGCTGACACTCAAACACTAGCTTCCCTTACTTTTCTCCTATTTTTCCTCTTCTTTACTCATTCAAAATAATTTGAATGAATCAACACATATCTCCTCCCTTTAGCCAAATTTTTAAAAGAATATGACCAAGTCTCATCCTCATCCACTTAAAGTCCTTGTGCCGTCCATCACTACTCCTCTTTGCCGCAAAATGCAAGCCCAAAATGCTGCTTGTGCTGCTCGAACCTAAGCCCCCTTCCTCTGCTTGTGGCGTCACTCTCCTGACACCTTAGTGGCGCCTCTTTTGCCACTTTACCAAGGTAATTCTTGTGTCTAAATCCTCATACAAATTTTCTTAAGGCCTATCTTGCTTAGCTCCATTTTAAAACTCAAAATCTAATATTTTTTTCTAAGGCATTCTCCTACATTCTAAAGTTCCCGGAACCTCTAGAACATATTCAAACCACACCTAGGCATGCTACCACATACATTTGAGTTAAAAAGCATTACCCCTAAATCTCGGATATTACAAAATGTATTTGTATTGAATTATTTGAGTGTACATGATATGTGAAATACTATGATTATCCATTGAGATGGAATGTATGTGAAATCCGAGTTGGCTAATAAGTCGATAAGCTGATAAAGTATGAGAAGTCTCGTGTGAACCTAGGAATATATAGGAATTGCGTATGTCATGACATAGGTGTCTGTTATGTGATATCATGTAAGACCACGTCTTGGACGTTGGCGTTGATTCGAGATTTCGTGTAAGACCACGTCAGGGACGTTGGCATCGATAAGAGATTTTATGTAAGACCACGTCTGGTACATTGGCATCGATATGAGATTTACGTGTAAGACCATGTCTGGGACATCGGCATCGTATTTGATTCGTGTAAGACCCTGTCTGGGACAGTGGCACCGATATCTTATTACATGTAAGACCACGTCTGGGACGTTGGCATTGTACGACTATTTCGAGCACTCTGACTATCCTATTAGATTCTGAATGGTTCAACGGGCAAATCCGAGATACGAATGACTATGTGAATTGTATATACGTTTCAGGTACGTTTGGTATGTACACTAAGTATGTATGAAAGGTAAGTATCTATATGAACTTACTAAGATGATTATGTATCAAAATGATGAGATTATATGAGAAGTTATGCTTGAAGGAACTATGTGTATATGTGATATTTGAGTTGAGGAATATTGTAAGATATGGCTAAGCAAATGAGACAAAGAATATATGTGATGAATTTGTTATGAGAATCAATGATGTTATTGTTTCAATTTGATTATATGCATTTTTATGCTAAGTTTATTTGTATATGGCTTACTAAGCTTTTAAAAGCTTACATTGTGTGTGTTTGCTCTGTTTTATAGATCGTCAAAGCTACTGAAGGCTCGGGACCGTCGAGGATCGTCATCACACTACTTAAGCTCATTTTGGTATCTTTTGAAAATGTATATAGCAAAATATGGCATGTATAGGCTAGACATTTTGGTATATGTTTGGGTTGTTTATAGCCACATGATATGGCTAGATAATTGTTGGTTATATGCATGAGTAATATGGTCTATGATGATGATTTTGGTATGTTGATATGTCCATGATATGGTAAAATTTGTGTTAAGTAAATTGATGCTATAAGGGCATATATTTGTGATCAATGAAATGATTATATTTTGGTAAGATGTGAATGTACCATGCATGGTTATATATGTGAATTGACTATGCAAATTAGCATATGAGTTGGCATAATTAGAAATGAGATTGAATGAGATGCTATGTTGTTTATTTGATATGATTTTTGGTTGCCAAATGTGTATGGAAATAGGTTTGTTTGAGCTTATAAGGTAGACCCAAGTGTGGGTGGCATTATGGCCTTGCAAATGGCCTGATTTGTTTACACGATCGTGGCACATGGGCGTGCCTAGTGGCCGTGGGATTTAATCAGTAGCTAGCCCAAGTATGCACGGCCGTGGTACACGGACGTGCCTGGTAGTCCTGTGAAATAGTCAGTATCTAGCCTAAGAGTACACGGGCATGGCACACGGGCGTGCCTGGTGGCCGTGGGGATGAGTCAGTATACATGCTCTGTTTTGGCACGGCTTGGACACATGGGTGTGTCTAGTAGCCGTGGGAGGCACACGGCCTGCCCACATGGGTGTGTGACCTCTGTAACTTTGAAAAGTTTTAAATTTTTGAGAATTTTCGTATGTGTTCGGTTTAGTCCCGACCCTTCTCTAAAGCATGCTTAAGGTCTCGGTGACCTATTTAAGGGACATAGTGATTGCAATTGATGACTTGCATTATGAAATGTCTATAAATGTTTCCGATCTGTCCGGTAATGCCTTTAACCCTAATTCGGCGACGGTTATGGGTTAGGGGTGTTACAGTTCTACACTTCCTCCTTCAAAAACCTAGTCCCTATGCAACAGCATGGCATGCTGATGATGTTAGAAAATAGTAATAGTAACAATAGTAACAATATTAGCATGCTATTTTCATCCAAATAGTAATAGTTTGTTGATAAAATAGTAACAATAAGCATGCATCGGTAAAACATATAGATATAACACCAAATCGATCATACACATATCCAACACCAACGTATCAACAAATGGCAACACTGTAATCACGCTTACAATTTTTCGTGAACCTACCTGCAGAAGTAACCCTTTCGAATCTGATCATTCTCATCACAACTAGATTCATAGATCAAGTTTATCTAATATACATGAGAAATTGATGGCAAATAAACATGGAATTTTATACTTACATAATCGACCAAAGCGTACAGACACACAGACGACATAATCACGATAAGACACACACCTCTACTTCCTATGTCGTGTGACATCTCTTCAACTCCAATCAGATTTGTTCACGTCTAGATCCGATCCTTTAAATGAAAAACACTCTAAAACCATACACGTTAGCAATTTGTACTAAAGAATACAATTAGATCTAATGAAAATCAATTTAACAAATTAGTAAGGGGTGAACCACCACTCGGTTGTTGATCCAAAAATAGAGTATAACAAATATAAAGGGATTAAGTTTAACAACTTACAGCAACAGGGAACAAAAGTAATCACCGAAAATCTTACGTTCCACCAATATTTGAACGAATATGAGGTGATTCTGCAACAAAAAAGAAACAGCGCAAAGGGTATGGTGGATGAGGGGCGACGACTATAAGGAAGAAATAAAAGAAAAGAGAGAAGGGAAAAGGAAAAAGAGAGGAAAGGTAGGGGATGGCACAACAAGGGAGGAAAAGAGGAGAAAGAAAAAAACTAGGGTACGACGGCAGTAAAACCAAATGAAAAAGCAGAAGAGGGGGCCGACCAAGTCAAAAATATGTTTATATTCCTATGATAAAATTACAAAGGTATTGATACTCGTGGGAAAGGTATCGATACTTGTCAATAAAATTTTTGACAGTTGATATACCATGCCCAATAGAAGCCCAAATAGAAAATTAAAATAATCCGACAGTTATAGATTTAATCCCAAAAATTTTAACCCACATTTCGAGGCATGACAAGAAGTCTCAAGATAATTTTTTTATTTTCTTGAGGCAATGGCCATTATGTCTCGAGACAAGGCCACGTTTCTCGAAATCCTAAACCTATTTTTCCTAGTTAGGTTTGATGTTCGTATGTCTCGTGAAAAAGGCACAATGTCTCAAGACGAAATGCTTAATGTCTTAAGCAAAACTAGTCTTGCTATAACACGCCTAGTCCGTATCTATCGCCGGATTAGGGCTACGGAGTATTACCGAAAGATAACATCATACAACGAATATTTATTCACCTTATACAAAACATAACATAAAACATAGCAATGTTATTCAAACTCATGCATATAGTCCCTTTTACAAGCCTTCGAGGCCCTAAAAACACATTCGGAATGAGTCGGGACTAAATCACAAGCATATAGAATTTTTCAGAAAAAGATACAAAATTTTAAACTGAAGGGGTCACACGGTCGTGTGGCTAGGCGTGTGGACATGTAACACCTCTGATTTTTGGGTTAGAAGTTTTGAGCTTTGTGGTTAGGGTCAGTGAGTAGGTTGAGCTATTGTGTTTAGTTACGCGTTTTGATGTCAGAATGGGCCTGCTGGTGTGGTGGTTTGTTGTCTGTTGATGTGTCTCTAGGTCACATGCTCGAATCTTTGTAGGTATGTTTTGGAGAAATATTTATATTTTGTTTAATAAGTAGACTTTTTTTAAGTTTAAAATAAATATTAGTTTTATTTATTATTATTATTTATTGTTACTGCTTTCTTTTCTTTTCACGTTCTCCCTCTCCCTCTCCTTGGTTTTGTTTTTCTTTTTCTTCTGCTGGGGAAATGGTTTCGCTTGCAGATTTCGGAGAGCTTCGTTCATTTGTCGTCGAGTAAGTGTCTGGACGTCATTGATCACGAATCAGGTGTGGGTTTCAAACCTTTCAAATTTTCATTAACGAATTATGGTTTGTTTCTATGAAATTGGAAATCATTGTGTGGTTATGGAATCAACCATTCGAAAGGGGCAATTGTCATGGAATAGCTTTGAATTGGGTGTGATTTTGATATATTTCTTAGTAATTAAGGATTGGGGAACGTTTCGGTAGCAAAGGCACGTTCGGTAACCTTTTTCAGTGTGGTTTTGTGACCACATGGGTGGCCACACGGGCGTCTGCCCCCACACAGGCGGTTCACACGGCTGTGTGTAGTTGGGATTTAGGGTTTTCGGCTGATTTGGGTGCCACACGGCCGTGTGGTTGATTTGGGGAAATTAGTTGATTTTCACACGGCCATGTCTCCTAGGCACACGGGCGTGTGTATTTGGGAATTAGGGATTTAGTGATTTTGTGCCACATGACCGTGTGGCTAATTTGGAGATTTAGGGATCCCACACGGGCGTGTGTTTCGAACACACGGCCATGCCTGGTGGGCACACGGGCGTGTGAGACCCCTACACGGTCGTGTCTACCCTGTACTATATTTTAACACAAATGGATAGAGAGTTACACGGCCTATTCACACGGCTATGTCCTTGGCTCACACGGGCGTGTGCCTCCTCCCACACGGCCTAGGCTTTTCCACACGGCCAGAGCACACGGCCATGTGGCCCTTGGCTACCAATTTTAGTTTTGTGTATGTTTTTTATCTTAAAATGTGTCTATGTGTTCCGACCCTTGACTAGGCTTTAGTGAGAGAAGTTAAGACTCTGATCTGGCTTTGGTTTATGTGTTATTTGTGACTGTTGTGCGAGATATCTGATTCTGAATCTGGTTAGCCGGGTGTGTGCATGTTTGTTTTTTTCTGACTGTCTGTCGATGTGTTCATTGTTTCTGTGAGTTTGTAAGCATACATGCACTTGCATAAAGTAATTTTTGGGTTGGTTGTGAAGATAAGGAAGACTGATTCTAATCTGATCTTGCAGTTTAACTGTAACTTATCGATACAGCGATTTACCGCACTGTACCGCATGTACGTCAGCTTTGCTGCGTACTATTATCTGATCTAGTAGTTTAAACTGCAACATGACCGTACAGCGATTTACCGCAATGTACTATACTGCATATACGTCAGCCTTGCTGCGTATTATTATCTGAGTGGCTTAGTCCACATACATGGTGTGTAGGGTTGGATGGGCCTTTCGAGGTCCTATGTGGTGTGTTTTGTTGGATGAGCTTAAACAGCTCTTTTTGAGGTGTGATCGGGGGACGGAGAGGTGTTGTAACAGCCTGACTTAGGGCCTAGTCAGAATAGTGGTGCGAGACCACAAATTCGAAGTAGAAATATGTGTTTAAATGACTTTATAAGGCTTATGAGGTATTTGCATGATTGTGTGAAAATTAAATGAATGAAATTTTATTAATTAGTGAATAAATTGTCCATTAGGACTAAATTGCAAGGATTAGAAAATATGAGATTCTAGAAGATTTAAGTATGAAATAGAATTATAAAGATTAATAGAGGTCCTTATTTAGCAATTAGACCATTATATGTTAAGATGGACAAAAATGGACATGGGAAGGAAAAATCTCAAGAAAGGGTCATTAAGGGCATTTTTGTCATTTGGTAAATAAAAGATTAAAAAGGGAAAAAGAAGTAAAAAATGGTGTCCATCTTCTTCCCTAGGTGCCGAAATTTCAAGGAGCCATAGCTAGGGTTTTGTTCAACCTCCAAGCTTGATAGTAGGTGCATCCTAGCCCCGTTTTTAATGTTCTTTGTATTTTTTAGATCATCATAGCTCGGTTTAGCTATTTCTAGCTATATTTTGAGCTAGGGTTTATGTTCAAAAATTTACCAATGTATTACATGCATGTATTTTGATGTTTTATGGAAGATTATGAAAGTTTGATGTAGGATAAACATCTTTTTCTAAGTGATTTTCATGAAAAATGCATGTAAGGACCAAATTGTAAAAGTTATGAAAATGATCATACATGAGTGAAATAGTAGAAATTAAAGGTTGCTATAGTTTAGAATATGATTCGGCTAGACTTGAAATACAAGAAAGTTGAATGAAAATCATTTTATGAGCCTAGGGGCAAAAGTGTAATTATGAGAAAGATTAGGGGCAAAATTGTAATTTTGCCAAAGTATGAGTTATGAGTCAATTTAGTCTATGTGAGTATTAAACAAGTTAAATTCTTATTATAGATCAAGAAATGCGAAGCCCGGATCGAAACCGAGGCAAGAACAAGGTTGGGGACTAAATTGCACAACTATACACATTTTGAGTACCGAGGTAAGTTTGTATGAATTTAAGGCTTTATATGTATTTTTCATTAAATTACTTATTCTGTTATTAAATGTACATTATTTCCTTGAAGATGAGTAATAATACCTTAATAAGGAAATCAATGAGAACAAGTAAATGAAAGTCCCGATTGAAGATCCGGAATAGCGAGAATATCTTTGTCACAACATGAGATAAGGAAAGTCCGTGTAAGACCATGTCTGGGACATGGCATCGGCACTCAAGGAATGTTGGTCTTGTGTAAGACCATGTCTAGGACATGGCATCGACACCATTTAAGGAAGGTCTCGTGTAAGACCATGTCTAGGACATGGCATCGACACCATTTAAGGAAGGTCTCGTGTAAGACCATGTCTAGGACATGGCATCGACACCATTTAAGGAAGATATCGTGTAAGACCATGTCTAGGACATGGCATCGACACCATTTAAAGAAGGTCTCGTGTAAGACCATGTTTGGGACATGGCTTCGGCACCAAAGGAAGATTTCGTGTAAGACCATGTCTGGGACATGGCATCGACATCAAGCTAAGGAATCCCGTGTAAGACTATATCTGGGATATGGTGCCGGTATCATGAGGTGAACCCATGTAAGACCATATCTGGGATATGGCATTGGTATCAAGTTACATGTTTGATGAGATTGAGTATCCTCTGTTATTCCGGGTAATTCAACGGGTAAAAGAGCCAAGTGTGAAAGAGGTAACAAAAGAGATAAGTGAGTAAAGATAGTAACAAGTTAAGTTACTTAAGGATGATAAAGAATTGTATTTAATTTAAAGAAGTTAATGATTTGAGCTTACGATTACTTTAGCGAAAGTGCTAAATTACGTGACTAAGTGATACAGGTACCATGAGTAAATTCCAAAGTATGAAATCATATTGTGATTTGAGATGGGTAAGAGTAAGTATGAATAAGTATGCTTGAGCACTAGATGCTTATGTTGTTCATGTATCATGAGATGGATAAGTTTATTTTGAGTATCTATGTTGTTACATAAATTTCATGCAAACTTACTAAGCTATATGCTTACTCCTCTCTTTTCCTCTTTCCTTGTAGTTTCGCCAAGCTAATTCGGGGATCGAAGAACGTCGGAGCTCGGATCACACTATCAATCACTATTTTGGTATTGCAAAGTTAATTTAGATTGAGTATGGCATGTATAGGAGATTGTTCATTGGAGTTATGTCATATTGGGGGAAATGGTTAGTTATCAAGAGTATGCATTCTTTTTGTATATGGCCATTAGAAATTGGTCAATATTTGTTAAGTATCATACTTTTCATGATGATAAGTTCATGCATTTAAGTTTATACAATGGATGGAATAATTGAGTTGCTTGAGATGGTATAAGTGTGTTTATGTTTCAGGGTGGCAATTGGCTTGGAAAATAGCCTTATAATTGTCCACACGGGTAGACAAACGGGCATGTGTCTAGGCCGTGTGTGACACACGGTCAGCCCCATAGGTGTGTTAATAGGCCGTTGTCCCCTGCATCAACCTACGAGAATATGATTCATCACACGGGCCATCACATGGGCGTGTGCTCTGGCCGTGTACTATTAAGGGTTTGATGACATCATAAACAGAGAGCTCCATGGGTAGGAGACACGAGCGTGTCTAGGCCGTGTGAGGGACACAGGCTACTAACACGGGCGTGTGTCCGGCCGTGTGAAAACCCCTGCAGGTTTGAAATAAAAATAAATTCTACACGGGCTAGGGACATGGGCATGTGTGACCACACGGCCTGCCTACACGGGCGTGTCCCAAGTCACACGGGCGTGTGACCCCTGTTCCAGATGTATGTTTAAGGCCTCGTAGGCCCAAGATATGTGTGTTATGATTAAGAAAGAAAAGTTTTAAGTTGGAATGAAATTTTATAGCCCGTAATTACATGTTCAAGCAAGGTCAAGCATGGTAATACCTCATATCCGGTTCTGGTGACGGACACGGGTAAGGGGTGTTACAGGTGTTTTGGCTGGATGGGTGGGTTTTTAATACTTGACTGCATTCATATGCATCTAGATCTGAGCTACTTGTCTGTAATCAGTCTGTTCGTCAAAACATTGTGATGATAAGTATTATTGTATTGACCTGTTGATGGGTTTATCTGTTGAGTATTCTGTGTGTGATTTGGTGTGTTTTGACTGTTGCGTATTTTTGGGACGTTGGTTTCGAGTTTGTTTTATGTTTCTGTGTATCTCTGCAAGTACTTTTCGTTATTAAACTACTGTTTGGTTTCTAATCTATAATTCTGTTGTTAGATATGTTTTGAACTCACACTAAGCTCGTGTAGCTCACCCCCTTAGTGTTTCCCCTTGCAGGTACATTTTCGAATTCTAATACTGGACTCGGTATATGGAGGTCTCAGACAGTCACGGTTAAAAACAAGTTAATAGTTTTTCTTTTCAGTTCCCATTTTGATATACTGTTATGAACTGTAAGGTTTTACAAAAACTGTGGTACAAGTCCTGTTTTGGATTTTTCTCGTAAATCTTACTTTGTTCATAAATTAAACTTAACTGTAATTTTTTTTTCTGATTGAAATCTAAATGATTAAATGTTTAGGTTCGTAAAGAGAAAAAGGTGTTTGTAATGGATTTGAGATAATTTGTTTTGTAAAATTTTCCTATGATCACTTCAGTGATCAATGTAACCTCCGGGATTCGGTCTAAACTTCTAGGCTGGGTTTCTGGGTGTTTCAGGACATTCAAAGTAGGGACACATGGCTGTGTCCCAGTCCGTGTCCGTGCCCATGTAACTTATTAACTTGGGTCACACGGCCAAGCCACACGCCCGTGTGCTAGGCCGTGTATCCTTTGAGATGGCCTCACATGCCAGTGTGCCAGGCCGTGTAACAGCCTGACTTGCAACTCGTTGTAAGCTATAGGGGACACATTTTTGCCCCTATAATTTTGATTTCATTTCAATTTAGTCCCTAGCTCATAAAATGAAAATTCATGAAATTTTCCATTAACCCACCATAGCCGAATTTCATATAGGTCCTTAGCAAGCCCTACATTTCATTTATTTTACAATTTCACCATGAATAATTTTCTATTTATTAATTTAATCCCTAATTGAAAATTTCATCAAAAATCTCTTAGAACATTAGCGTTCGAAAGTTGAAATCAAAAGCACTCATAGAATGTCGTACCGAGGTGTCGAAGTTTGAGTTACAAACTAACCTCTACTATTGGTTCAACTATACGCCAAAGTTGAAATTGAGGGCTAAAACTAACGAATGCCTTCCCATTGATGATTTTGACATTTCTTGATAGGAGCTTTGTAACAATGTTGTGAACCCACCTCACAACCGTGTGGTTGGACTTTCTGCTTCTTCTTTTCGATGGGTATTAACTAGAACTATTGTCAAACTTGGAGCACCTTCCTCAACATCGACAAAGTGGCAATATAACTTTAGTATAACATTTCCACTAAAGCAATGCGAATTGAGCATTGCCTCGACCTCCATGTTGCCTTTGAGCTCAAATATTTCACATCTAGCGGGGTTTAGTGACGTTAGATATCTATATTTCAAGCTTGAAATTCTTCTTGGCTTGAAGTCAACACTTTCCTTTCCAATTCTTGACCAAAGCTCGTGCAATTTTATGCTTGGGTTGAAAGCCAATCTGTAGATTGGGCTGATACAAAAACGGACCCAATTTTAATGTCACAAATTTGATCGTCGTAATAAATAATAGCTCTAATTTGTCTACTCATCTTCAACCAAATAACCTGATCCACATGTTTAAAACCAAAAATTTATATAGAAAAATGAGTACACATTATCCAAATTCAAGCAACGACACTTACTTGACCTAATTTACTTTGTTGGGTCGATTTTTGAAATTTGAAATTTGAACATAAACAATCTTCTCTTTATGCAAATATCCTTATGAAAACAACCTACTCGAAATTTCAGTGTGGAACCTCTACACAAAATGTATCCATTTTATAGGAAATACTACCCCCGAATATGAAACATAACTTCAAAATTTTGGAAAAGATTGGACATGACAAGTCTAAAAAACACTTCTAGCAAGAAGAGTTTTCCTGAAAAGTCTGAATAGTTTTTAAAAAATGCTTCTTGCTAGAAGTATTTTTCTAAAATATTTGGGATGTGATGTTTGAATTTTATTCTGGATTCTTGAATTCGATAATTTAAAATTTAGGGTTAGGGTTCAAGAGGGTTGAATTTTATAGTGATACCCTTGGCATAAACTTGCTCACAACCATTGTTGGAATAGCTGAAAAAGCTTCCCACCCTCTTATTTTAATAAAAATTATAATGGGCTTAATACCTCTTTTGGCCTCTATACTTATGCCAATTCATCAGTAATAACTCATTCTTTTCTATTTTTATTAAATTTTCGCTTTAGTCTTTGAACTTTTCAAAATTTATGATTTGGCCATTTCATCACATTTCCACTTCTAAAGTTGTTTCATTAATTCTCATATCCAAAATCACTTTATTTTCATGAGAATTCCTTTATTTGACAATTTTTCAATTTTCTTCGTAATTCGCTATACCCTTTAACACATAGTGTCATGTGTCTATTAATATTATTATTTTTTTTTTGGATGTTACAATTTGATACCTATGGTGTAGGTATCAATTTTCAACTTAAAGTAAGGCCAAAAATCCAACCTAAATGCCCAGAGTCTGGTACTGCTGCCAAGGGTATCGCACTCAAGCTTGGTAGAATGCCATACTAAATATTACAGGGGCTAGGTACCAGTACCTAGGGCCATAAGTATTGATACACAGACCCTTGATAGTGCTATTGCATTATTTTGTTGAAATTGAGCCCTCCAAGCTTTGTATTTGGCCTTAAACACCTTCAAACACCTAAATTGATTCAAGATGATTTTAACAATATTTAAAAATTCTAAAATTGATTTTATCCCTTTTCTATGAATTTATAAAATTGGTTTAATATTTAATTTCTTAAAAAAATACAAGATTTTTTCATGAAAGTGTTGTGACGATATCACCCATTTGTATCGGTAGTCGAGATGAGTGATGGGTTTTACATAAAGCCTCTAAACTTCCTTAAATTTGATTCATTGATTTTATAGTAATTTTTTACAATGGGAACGATAAAAAAAACTAAAGTATATTTCCTTGATTTATGGTTTGTGCATATTCTAGTGATATCTCTCATCCGTGCCGAACATATAGACAAGTGAGGGGTGCTACAAGCTTCATTACTTGAAGGGTAAAATCAACTCCCTTTACAAGTAGAAGAGTCGAGCATTATGCTATAAAGTTGATCTTCTTACTTTTAACTCCTAACTAGGCCTTTGTATTTTCGAACCAAAAAAAAGGGAGAAATGAAGTCAAAGAGGTTGTTGTGCTATGGAAGAATGATGTTGATGGTTGTTTAAGTTAGGGATGGAATTTTTTGCCAATGTAATTTGATGTTTTTGGTTTATGGTTTCTTGGTGGATATGTACTTAAGCTAGTGATTGTTATGTTAATATGCTTTTTTTATTAATGCTAAGTTCCTTATTGCATTAATGATTGATTTCATAGTTGGTGGATTGGATTAATGGGATCATTGTTTTGAATATCGACTTTTATGCTTGAGATTTCTATGGGGTTGTCGGTCAAAATGCCAATTGAGGAAAATGTTAGTGTCAGTTGCATGTATCAAATGCAATGCTAGTTACAACTCTCTTTACAATTAAGTCATTGAGCAACTTGTCATTTTTGTTGGCAATAGTTTGACCAAAAAATCTTGGTATAATTATTACAACACTTTGAAGATTTTCAATAACAATTTAATAGATTAGATGATGTTGAATATATGTTAAGCAAGGAACGCTTTGAAAACCTTTTATTTTATTGTATTTTCATAAATAAAAAGATTCAGTTTCAAAACAAGACTACTAAAAGATATCTTTATATTTGATTCCTTATTGAAGACTAATTCAAGCACATTTGAAAGAGGTTACATGATTACAATGGAAAAACATGTTTGAAAAAGGCTTGTTTATTTTATATGTATGATTAAGAGAGAGTAGTTATTTTTTCATCATTAGGAATTTATTCTTAATGCAAATACTTTGTATGCAAATTGATTTTATGCTCACTTTGAAGCTAAATTTTTAAAGGAAAAGTCTTAGTAGGGGAGAGTGATTCAGTTGATGTATAGAAAGTGAGGTTGCAATTTTGTGACTGAATTGAACTTAAATCACATTTTATATCAAACATTGATAGTGAATTACTCTCTAAAAAATGTCCTCATATGTAGAAAAGTCTTCTAAACTAAAAGTCTTCTAAACTATGTAACCAATTTCTATGTCCATCTCTATTTTACTCTTTAGTTGTTCATCCAATTGCAACTTAATATGCAATTGATAAACAAGCTCAACGTTTTCTTAGATCTATTGCAATTCGATAGTACCTTATCTGAGACTCTAGATATGTTTGCATCTATAATATATTTAAAACCACAAGTTTGAAAAAAATTTTAAACTTACGAGAATATCCTTTATTGTTAATTATATTACTAAATTGTCAATAAAATAATAATTTATTTGTATTATTATGTGATAATAATAAAATTAATATTAATTAAATATTAGTTAATATGATAGTGTATTAATCTGAAATTAATTAATTTGGTCTTATATTTTAAAATTTCTACTTAAAAATTATTATATTATTAATTAATAAAATTATAAATATATAAAATCATTGAATATTGGATAAATTAAAAATAATAAGAAAATCAAGTTTTTTAATTAAATAAATATAACTTTTATATATAAGTATGATTCTATTTTAAATATTATAATTATTAATAATGTTAAAATAATTTTTTTATAATTAATAAAAATTAAATGTGTGAGATTAACATTATATATATAAAGATAATATGAATATATTGGTAATATAATCAATAATGTATAAATTTATTTATTCTAAATTTATATGTTACGATAATACTCTAAAATGACATACTTTTATGAGTTAATTATATATATATTATGTACGATCCTACTAATTTGAGTTGTTTATGATTTTTTTTTTATCTTGTAGGAACTAAATTGAAGGCAAAAGGAAATTTGGGGGCAAAAAGCGTGAATTTAAAGACAAAACAGGTCAGCATGCGAAATAGAGAAGAAGTGGTGCCGAAAATATGAAGTGTGGAAGACTTGGGGCAAAATTTCAAAGAAGAGATTTATAGACATAAAACTTTGTTTAGATTTGAATTATATTTTTAGGATTATTGTTAGGATTATTATGATATTGTTTAGATTTAATTTTAATTATATCTCTTAAACATTATCATCTAGAGTTTAAATAGAAACCAACTAGGGTTTTTCATGTATTATAAATAGAGGGGGGAGTGACATGAATACTCACTCATCACTTCTGTAAAAAAAACTCCCTCCCCATAGTCGAAATTTCCTAAAGCTCTCAGCATTTTGTTTCTTTTCCTTTTCAATAAAATCTGTTTCATTAAACTTATGTTTTTATTCCCAAAAAACATGAGTAACTAAACTCATCTAGCCAAAAGTTATCAAGATTCCTCAAAAAGATTTCATGAGGCTTAGAACCCGCACTTAACCCTTCTCAATGAGTATTTATCATTTCTCCGCATTACAGGACTGACACTTTGTAACAGCCCGATTTTGGGCCTAGTCGGAACAGTGGGTTCGAGACCACAAATCCGACGTAAGAAAATTTATTTTTATTATATTTTTATGGTCTACAATTTCACGGAACGATTTTTTGAAAATTTCGTTCAAAAATTTCGACGTTTTGGCACTCAATTTAGTCAAAAGGACTAAATTATAAAAAGTGCAAAAGTTGAGATCTAGAAGCTAGAGGTGTCAAATTGCTATGAAATTTTAAATTGGAGGCCCTTAAATGGTAATTAGACCATTGGTTAATTTTTTGGACAAAAATGGACATGAAATAGGTGAAATAGAATATTTTTAAGTTAGGAGCATTTTGGTCATTTAGTAATTAAAATGAATTAAAAACAAAATTAAAAGCCAATTTTTTTCCATCGTCAACCCCATGGCCGAATTTCACAAGGGGAAACCATGGCTAGGGTTTTCAAGCTTCCAAGCTCGATTATCAAGGAAAACGAGGTTTGGAACTAGAACGAGGGAAAAACAAGTAATTGACGGATAAGTCTTTTTCACCGATTTTGCTTTCGAGGTAAGTTTTTATGCAAATAATACATCGTTTTTTTATTTATGTTTTAATATTTTTTTATATTATGTGAGATATGGTTGAATATGGAGTAATTATTTGATGTAAATTATGAATAATGATTGATTATGGATGAATTGGTAAAATGTTGAAAAGTGAGAATTCCCGGTTGAACCTTCGAAATAGAAAAGATACGAATGAGGTAGCTAGGTCACATGTGTGGTACTAAGTGTAGGCCACTATGTGTACAAGAGAGCTACGAGATGGTTTTAGGTCACGTGTGTAGTACTAAGTGCAGGCTACTAAGTGTACCAGACGAATAGGTCGCATGTGTAGTACTAAGTGCAGGCTACCATGCGTACCCGATAGCTTCGATCACATGTGTGGTACTAAGTGCAGGCCACTATGTGTAAGTGATGGTTTTGGTCACATGTGTAGTACTAAGTGCAGGCTACTATGTGCACCAGATAGCTTCGGCTACAAGGGTGGTACTATGTGCAGGCCACCGTGTATCTGTTATTATTCCGATGAGTTCAACGGGAAATTGACTAATTGAAAATACATGTGATCATGTAACGACTAAGTGTATATGATAAATAAGTGCCAGTATAAGTGTAAAAATTTATGAACAATGTGCTCGATATTTGATTGAACCTTCGGTAAGATGAAATGGAGTAAGTGAAATTATGAAAGAGTAAATTTAGCAACAAAGCAGTTTTGGACAGCAGCAGTTGTGTGACTTTGAAAAATCACCAAAAATGGTGTAAATTGGATTATAGGTTGAATAAGATATGAAATTAAAGATGAATGAGTCTATTTTCACATAAAAGAAACAGTGTAAACAAAAGAATTTCATATTCTATGATATTCAAATTTTTGTGAGATAGGGCCAAATTATTTTGGAATCCCCTGTTCCGACTTTGGAAAATCACTAAAAATTGTATAAAAATAATTATGGTTTATAATTTATATGCTTAAATTTATTAATGAGACTACCTTCAATAGAAACAAACTAGAACATCATCCAAATCTTGTACAAAGAGATAATTAATTTTTAGTGAATAAGGGTCGAAATTGTCAGACAGTAGAACAGGGGAGACATTAAAGAATAAACTATACTTATTGGCTAAACCAAAAATTCTGAAAAATTTTATGGTAATAATATATGTGAGTCTAGTTTCAGGGAAAATTAATAGATCTTAATTTGGAGTTCTTTAGCTCGAAATATAAATAATTTAGTGACTATGACTCGAGTAGACAGCTTGAGATGAACATGAATAAATAGTGGAACTATGTGCAATTATGATTTTATTATCTTGAGAACATATTGTGAAGATTTATAAAAGCCTATTAATAAATCACTTATTATTTACATACCTACTTACTAAGCTATAATGCTTACCCCCCTTCCTTTCCTTTTTCCTATAGTGTCACAGAGACTAGCTCGGGTTGGAGATCGTCGGAGATTTTATCGCACTATCAAGCTTTTGACTGGTATAAATGCCTTCAAGTAATTTAAGTCTATGGAATTTATAGGGACTTAGTCATTTTGTGTATGTGTTATTATATTTTGGCTAAATGTATTGGCTTGTAATGGTTAAAGGTTATTGTAGTATGTAGCCATACTAATTGGCTTATATTGGCTAATTGATTGTAAGCCTATATATATTATTTATATGCCAATGTCTTGTGATGTGAGTTGTGTTTATATGATACATGATGAGTTGTGGGTTATGGCCTAAATACCTAATGGTTGAATGTGCTAGTAGTCTTGATGTCGAATGGCTAAGTTTGGCTCAATGGTATGGTATGATAATTAGATATAATTATGCATGTATAAGAGTTGTTGAGGATGCATATTGAGTGTGACCCTGTTTTGAAGAAAAATTTTCTAAGTGTTGTGAAATTTTTTAAAGTTCTCGGTTTAGTCCCGAACCGCTTCCAAAGCATGTTTTGGGCCTCTTAGGTCCATATTAGGGACTCTATGATTGAATATGAAAAGTTTTAAATTTGGATGGAAATTTGTGACTCGGAAATGATCGGTTATATGTGATTAAGTCCAGTAATGCCTCGTACCCCGTTCCGGTGACGGATACGGGTAAGGGGTGTTACATTTAGTGGTATCAGAGTTATGGTTTAGTCGATTCTCGGACTAACATAGCGTATGTGAGTCTAGCTATACATGCCATATTACTACTCGTGATAGTGTGATATCTCCCAACTCTGACGAAATTGTTTTGTTAAGACAGAGATGACTTCCAACCTAGCTATTTTTCGATAATGCTGATAATGATATTGAAATGATTGAAACGTGCTTATGATGTGTCGAAATTTGGAAAGGCATGAATAGAAGTTCACGATATGTATGTGTTAATGTACGAAATGAGATAACCACAAGTTGATAAATGTGAAAAGTGAAATGAAATGGAAGTTTATATGGTGATAAGCCCATCCATGTTTGTTTGGCATGCATATGTTGTTATGTGCCCAACATATTTGATTAAGTGAATACGATAAGCAAATTTACTCAAATTGACGGAATGTGTGTTTATGTACACTTGTTTAAATAAGATAATCGAAAAAGTTCGTGTAACATGACTATGTATGTTAATTAGCTTGAAGTGAATTATGTAATTGTGATGATATGATGTTGGTGATGAATGCTAAGTCATATGTGTGTACTTATAAGAGTCAAATTAGAGGCTTATGACCTCACCCCCTTACCAGTGTTGCTTTATAACGAAAATTCACGAGAACCATGTGGAATAAGTCCATAAATGTGAAACTAAAGAGTTTAGTGGTGAAATAATTAGTAATGCATACAGAGATAAGAATAGTTTGGAAAGTGGAAATAATTTTGGAACGATATCAGAATGTTTTAAAGATTATACAGATTATGCAATGTCACGGATAAAGGAGAAGTTAGTCTCGGCTAATTGACTTATTTAGATATGATGTCTAAAGTATGTGTTTGCTGAAATTCTTCCCGAATTGATTTTCATTAGTGAGTGGAATAATACGGGGTTCATGATGACAGAATTAGTCAAAGAAATGATATTTGAGTAGTAAAGATGTCTGTGTGTGTGACAGTTACAGTTGAAATGAATATGATGATCTTTTCTAGGTATTCTATATATTCTTTTATCCTCAGAGATATGTGTGTGATTGTTCAGTTTCTGATGGAGTTCTTATGTTGTGAGAAGCTAACTATGATGTTAGACGAAAGCCCTGTTGGTCTGGTCGGTTTATGATCGGTATTTCTTTAACTCTTCGGAATTCTATTCAAATATGTTGGAATGAAGTCGATGGTAAAAATTTATGTGAGACTATTCTTATGTTTCTACTGATTATGGTTTTGTTTTATATATACGAAAAATATATTATCTCTGTTATGATGGAAGTCCAGAGCCGGTAAGCATTGTTTTTCTGCTGGGTTTCTCCGAGGAATCATCAGGATCTCTGTTATTTTCTTATGAGTTATGTTCTCAGACTTTCGGTATGGTATCGTATCTTAGATTTCTTTATCTCGATTTTTCTATCATTCTTATTTCGTGAATTATCGACCATGGCTCATCTTGAAATAGTGTTCTTCAACTTGTGATAACTATATCTATTATGGTTGTATTTCTGGTTTGATCATATGAACATGGTGACCCAGGTATCTGGATTTCTCTAATTTTCGTGTAAGGAATTGACTTTGGCAACGGTATAAGTGATGGAAGCACAAACTCAAATCGTATGATGGATTTCTTTCTCAGGTAAGTTGATTAAAGTCAATGCATTCAATCGAGATGTCTTTGTTTCTTTGAGCTAATGTGATTGTAAAGGCCTTTGATTAGCATGATAAGAGAATTTTGAAAGATTGTATGCTTGAGATGTTTTAATAGCACGAAGAAAGAAGTATTTTGAGATGTGTTATTCTATAGTTGAGATCGACTCAGCCGTTTTTATTAGAATGAGCTGATTTGTTGGGATGTGATTTGAGTTATATGTATTTAAGTATGTCCTCAGCTAAGAGAATGAATTTTGTGTATTCACGAGTGTATAGACGGGCAGTCTAAATGAAGAATTGATATTCTTAAAAGCATGATATAGAAAAATACCTATTAGATTTGTTTTAAATGGTTGATGTTATTCTGAATTAAAGTTGTTCTGTTAATAAAATATCCCAATTTTGAAAGTCTGAATGGTCTGGGCATGCTAGCAAAGTTAAAGCAATTGAAGGTATTATTAACCGAAGCTCTGGTTTTGAGTTCAGTTGGAATTGAGTAATGAATTTATGATTTTTCAGTGATGCACTAGTGAATGGATTAGAATGAGTTTTATTGATAGAATATAAAGTGATGGTTCATGTTTTCAAACGGTTAATTTCACATTAAAAAAAACTATTCGACTAGTGATTTAGAGACGGTCACTATTATGTCTGTAATGAGAATTTGATGACATTGTTCGACGAAGATTGCCATATGTTGTCTGATCTCAAGAGTTTAATGTATCTAATGGCACAGAAAGATCTGAGTTTAAGACAGTGTTGATGACTTGAGCTATTGAAAGGTTGTGAGTAATTATTGATTGACCTGTGGGGAGGCAAGTGTAGTTACAGATGCTTGTATGGAAAATCCTCATTTATTTTGTGCGAGTTGGTTACTCGATTGATCTTATTGATGATGGTCTGATTTTAGCTAAATAAAAAGCTAAAGTGATGTTTTCTTTGCAAGTTTGAGAAACTCATAAATGTGTTAGTGAGTGATAAGCTAAATGAGTACAGTGAGGATCGACTTTTGATTCTGAACTTCAGGTTGGACCTGATTCATTTTATTATTATTCCGAAATGGAATTTATGAACCGAAAAATCTGGGGCTTATGCAGAAATTTTTATACGAAGTTCACAGTAGTGGCTTGTCTGTTCATCCAGAGAGTAATAAAATGTGCAGTCATATGAAGTTGATGTTCTGGTAATTGCGTATGTTACATGCTATTTTTGAGCTTGTGTTCAAATGTCGATTTGTCAACAAGTAAAAGTCAAATTTCAAGAGTATTCGGGACTATTACAGTCAGTGATGATTCTAGAAAGAAAATGAAATGGAAACACTATAGATTTCGTATCTGAATTATCTTGATCTCCGAAAAGGAAGATGTTATCGGATTATGAATGATCGTTCATGTACAGATTTCTTGTTTAACAAACCAGTCGAGTAAGATGTTTCTGGGATTATTCGATTATGCAAAGTATCAGTCTCCATTATTTCAGAATGAGATCCGAGGGTTATATCCCAATTATGGAAAAAGCTACAGAAAACTCTGACCACGAAACTAAATTAAATTGTGATTATGATAAAAAGTTGAAAGCAACTTCTTCTGATAAGATTTTCGAGGATGAAAATCCCTAAGGGGGGAGAGTTGTAACAGCCCGATTTTGGGCCTAGTCAGAACAGTGGTTTTGAGACCACAAATCCGACATAATAAAATTTATTTTTATTATATTTTTATGGTCTACAATTTCACGGAACGATTTCATGAAAATTCCGATCGAAAATTTCGACGTTTGGGCACTCAATTTAGTCAAAAGGACTAAATTGTAAAAAGTGCAAAACTTGAGTTCTAGAAGCTAGAGGTGTCAAATTGCTATGAAGTTTTAAATTGGAGGCCCTTAAATGGTAATTAGACCATTGGTTATTTTTTTGGACAAAAATGGACATGAAATAGGTGAAATAGAATATTTTTAAGTTGGGGGCATTTTGGTCATTTAGTAATTAAAATGAATTAAAAACAAAATTAAAAGTCAATTTTTGTCCATCTTCAACCCCATGGCCTAATTTCACTAGGGGAAACCATGGATAGGGTTTTTCAAGCTTCCAAGCTCGATTATCAAGGAAAACGAGGTTTGGAACTAGAACGAGGGAAAAATGAGTAATTGACGAATAAGTCCTTTTCACTGATTTTGCTTTCAAGGTAAGTTTGTATGTAAATAATACATTGTTTTTTATTTATGTTTTAATATTTTGTTATATTATATGAGATATGGTTGAATATGGAGTAATTATTTTATGTAAATTATGAATTGTGAGTGATTATGGATGAATTGGTAAAATGTTGAAAAGTGAGAATTCTCGGTTGAACCTTCATAATAGAAAAGGTACGAATGAGGTAGCTAGGTCACATGTGTGGTACAAGTGTAGGCCACTATGTGTACAAGAGAGCTACGAGATGGTTTTAGGTCACGTGTGTAGTACTAAGTGCAGGCTACTACGTGTACCAGACGGATAGGTCGCACGTGTAGTACTAAGTGCAGGCTACTATGCGTACTCGATAGCTTCGATCACATGTGTGGTACTAAGTGCAGGCCACTATGTGTAAGTGATGGTTTTAGTCACATGTGTAGTACTAAGTGCAGGCTACTATGTGCACCAGATAGCTTCGGCTACAAGGGTGGTACTATGTGCAGGCCACCGTGTATCTGTTATTATTCAGATGAGTTCAACGGAAAATTGACTAAGTGAAAATACATGTGATCATGTAACGACTAAGTGTAATTGAATATGACTATGTGATAAATAATTGCAGGTATAAGTGTGAAAAGTTATGAACAATGTACTCGATATTTGATCGAACCTTCGGTAAGATGAAATGGAGTAAGTGAAATTATGAAAGAGTAAATTTAGCAACAAAACAATTTTGGACAGCAGCAGTTGTGTGACTTTGAAAAATCACCAAAAATGGTGGAAATTGAATTAGAGGTTGAATAAGATATGAAATTAAATCTGAATGATTCTATTTTCACATAAAATAAACGGTGTAAACAAAAGAATTTTATATTCTGTGATATTCAAATTTTTGTGAGATAGGGTCAGAATAATTTCGGAATCCCCTATTCCGAATTTGGAAAATCACTAAAAATTGTATAAAAATAATTATGGTTTATAATTTATATGCTTAAATTTATTAATGAGTCTAACTTCAAAGAAACAAACGGGAACATCATCTAAATCTCCTATGAAGAGATAATTAATTT
The DNA here is from genome assembly GCA_025698515.1 of Gossypium sturtianum. Taxonomy (NCBI): domain Eukaryota; kingdom Viridiplantae; phylum Streptophyta; class Magnoliopsida; order Malvales; family Malvaceae; genus Gossypium; species Gossypium sturtianum. The sequence goes on along the minus strand of CM046947.1, from coordinate 68,021,224 downwards.
TTAGTTAAGAATGGTGAAACTGTCAGACAACAGAACAGGGGAAACTTTAAAGAATAAAATGTACTTACTGGCTATACCAAAAATTCTGAAAACTTTATGGTAATAAGATATGTCAGTCTAGTTTCAGGAAAAATTAACGGATATTAATTTGGAGTTCTGTAGCTTAATATATAAATAATTTAGTGACTATGACTCGAGTAGACAGCTTGAGATGAACATGAATAAATAGTGGAACTATGTGCGATTATGATTGTATTATCTTGAGAACATATTGTGAAGATTTATAAAAGCCTGTTAATAAATCACTTATTATTTACATACCTACTTACTAAGCTATAATGCTTACCCCCCCTTCCTTTCCTTTTTCCTATAATGTCACAGAGGCTAGCTCGGGTTGGAGATCGTCGGAGATTTTATCACACTATCAAGCTTTTGACTGGTATAAATGCCTTCAAGTAATTTAAGTCTATGGCATGTATGGGGACTTAGTCATTTTGTGTATGTGTCATTATGTTTTGGCCAAATGTATTGGCTTGTAATGGTTAAAGGTTATTGTAGTATGTAGCCATGCTAATTGGCTTATATTGGCTAATTGATTGTAAGCCTATATATATTATTTATATGCCAATGTCTTGTGATGTGAGTTGTGTTTGCATGATACATGAGAAGTTGTGGGTTATGGCCTAAATTGTAACACCCCGAACTCATATCCATTGTTGGATTAGGGTTAAAGGCATTACCAGACAGATCGAAAACTTTTATAAACATTTCATAATACAAATCATCAATCACAGTCACTATGTCCCTTAAATAGGTCACCGAGACCTTAAGCATGCTTTAGAGGAGGGTCGGGAATAAACCGAACACATACGGAAATTCTCAGAAATTTAAAACTTTTTGATCACTGCAAAGGTCACACGCCCGTGCAGTTAGGCCGTGAGCCTCCCACGGCAACTAGACATACCCATGTGTCCTGGCCGTGCCAAAACAGGGCATGTATACTGACTTATCCCCACGGCCACCAGGCACGCCCGTGTACCATGGCCGTGTACTCTTATGCTATATTCTGACTTAATCCCACGGTCACTAGGCACGCCCGTGTGCCACAACCGTGTGTGCATAACAGGCCCTTTGCAAGGCCAATATGCCACCCACACTTGGGTTTACCCTACTAGCAACATACTAATTCATTTCAAACACATTTAGCAACCAAGAATCATATTAAACAACAACATTTCATCTCATTCAATCTCACTTCTAATCATGCCAACTCATATACAACTTTGCATAGCCAATTCACATGTATAACAATGCATGGTACATTCACTTTTTACCAAATATATAATCATTTCGTTGATCACAATTGCATGCCTATATAGAATCAATTTACTTACCACAAATTTTACCATATTATGGACATATAAACATGCCAAAACCATCATCATGACTCATAATACTCATGCACATTACTAACTTTTAGCTAGCCAAATCACATGGCTATTTACATCTCAAACATATGCCAAATCAATAGCTTATACATTCCATACTTAATATATACATTTCCAAAAGGGTACCAAAATGAGCAAAGGTAGTGTGATGACGATCCTCAACGGTCCCGAGCCTTCAGTAGCTTTGACGATCTATAAAACAGAGTAAACACACACAGAGTAAGCTTTCAAAAGCTTAGTAAGTCATATACAAATAAATTAAGCATAAAATGCATATAACCATATTGGCACAATGACATTATTGATTCTCATAGCAAATTCATCACATATAGTCTTTGGCTCATTTGCTTAGCCATATCTTACCATATTTCTCAACTCAAATATCACATATACATATAGCTCTTTCAAGCATAACTTCTCATATAATCTCATCATTTCTTATACATAATCATCTTAGTAAGTTCATATAGACACTTACCTTCCACACATACACTTAGTGTACATATCGAACGTACCTGAAACGGATATACTAATCACATAATCGTTTGTTTCCCAGAATTGCCCGTTGAACCGTTTAGAATCTATTAGGATACTTAGAGTGTTCAGAATAGTCGTACATTGCCAACGTCCCAGACATGGTCTTACATGTAATCAGATATCGATGCCACTATCCCAGACAGGGTCTTACACGTAAATCTCATATCGATGCCAACGTCCCAAACGTGGTCTTACACGAAATCTCTTATCGATGCCAATGTCCCAGACGTGGTCTTACACGAAATCTCGAATCAACGCCAACGTCCCAGACGTGGTCTTACATGATATCACATAATGAGACACCTATGTCATGACATAGTTAATCCTATCTATTCCTAGGTTCGTTGAGCAGGGCTTCGGACTTAAACAACATCGACTTATTCGTAATTCTCGGATAGCACATACATTCCATCTCAATGGATAATCATAATAATTCAATTATCATATATACTCAAATAATTCAATACAAATACATTTATTTGTATATTGACTTACCTTGGATTCGGATATTCGTTCGGACTCGGTTATTCGACTACTTTCGCTTTCCCGCGATCTAAGTCCGATTTCTTCAATTCTTGATCTATACATATTCAAATGTAATCCATTTGTTCACTAATTCACTCAATTCAATCAAAAAACATACATTTAGGGTAATTTGCAATTTAGCCCTCACATTGGTACATTTTATCAATTTAGTCCATTTTTCTCAAGACATCAAATATAAAAAATCACCACATACCCATGCTTAGCCGAATGCTCATGTATCTCATACAAGTCCAATCATTTCATTTATTTCACAATTTAGTCCCTCAAAATGCTATTTTCATAATTTAGCCCTAATTAGCTAAATTCACCAAAAACTCAAATATAAACTATGATATTCATATACATAACTTTCATATTTCACTATTAAACATCACAAATCACATGAGTTCATCAAAGTCTCAATTCACAAACATCATCAATTCTAAAAAATTAAAGCATGGGTTTTAGAGTATACAGAGCAACGATTGCAAAAACGTAGAAATTATCATAAATCGAAACCGAAACATACCTTAATTCAAGCTTGCAAGTGCCGAATATGTGAAAACTCTCTAAACCTTTATTTTCTTTTGATTTTCGGCAAGAAGATGGATAAAATGGCTTATTATTTTAGCCTTTTGTTTTATTATCATCCTATTATTAATTTAGTTACTAAATTAGCCTTATACTTAACATATATACATGAAAACATTAAGGACATTTAAGAATTTTATCCATCCACTATCTAAATATTGGCATAATTGCCTCATAAAGCCTCTACACTTAAAAGCCATCTCAAAAAGGTACTTTAACAAATAGCTTGCTAGTTTTGCATTTAATGCAATTTAATTCTTTTATCAAATTAAGCACACAGACGGACAAATTAACTTACGAAACTTTAACACATGCTTAATCACATATCAAAGACACATAAAATAATATTAAAATATTATTCAGACCCGAATTTGTGGTCCCGAAACCACTGTTCCGACTAGGGTCTAAACCGGACTGTTACAATTCTCCCCCTTTAGGGATTTTCGCCCCCGAAAATCATACTGTTAAACAGATTCGGATATTGTTGTTTCATTGAATCTTCAGGCTCTCACGTAGCCTCTTCAATTCCGTGACGATGCCACAATACTTTTACTAACGGAATTTTCTTATTTCTCAACTCTTTCACTTCACAAGTTAAGATACGAATCGGCTCTTCTTCGTAAGTCATATCAAATCGGATTTCAATTTCAGACGGAGCAATCACATGTGACGGATCGGATCGGTATCTACGGAGCATCGAAACATGAAATACATTATGTATCTTTTCTAGCTCAGGTGGCAACAATAATCTATACGCAACAGGTCCAATACGCTCAATGATCTCATACGGTCCAATGAACCTCGGACTCAACTTGCCTTTACGTCCGAATCGGAGTACTTTCTTCCACAGGGACACTTTCAGATGCACTTTGTCACCGATCTCAAATTCAATATCTTTTCGTTTCAAATCTGCATAGGACTTCTGACGATCCGATGCTGCCTTCAGATAATCACGGATTACTTCCACTTTCTGTTTAGTGTCTTTTATCAGATCAATCCCGTGTAGCTTATTTTTATTGAGTTCGGTCCAATACAGAGGTGTACGACATTTGCATCCGTACAAAGCTTCATAAGGTGCCATTTTGATACTCGACTGAAAACTATTATTATAAGCAAATTCAATCAGGGATAAGTACTGTTCCCACTTACCGTTAAATTCAAGAATGCAACATCTCAGCATATCCTCAAGAATCTGAATGATCCGCTCTGATTGACCATCAGTTTGCGGGTGAAAAGCTGTACTGAAATGCAATTTCGTGCCTAAAGGTTCTTGTAATTTCTTCCAGAATCGTGATGTAAACCTCGGATTTCTATCTGACACAATAGATAGTGGCACCCCGTGCAGTTTCACAATCTCAGAGATATAAAGTTCAGCTAATCTATCAAGTGAGTAATCAGATCGTACCGAAATAAAATGGGCAGATTTCATCAAACGATCAACTACGACCCAAATCGCATCTTTCTTTCTCGGAGTCAGAGGCAATCCCGAAATAAAATCCACCGTCTCTCTATCCCATTTCCACTCGGGAATTAGAATCAGTTGTAACAAACCAGATGGAACCTGATGTTCAGCCTTAACTTGCTGACAGATTAAACATTTCGACACAAAATCAGAAATATCTCGTTTCATACTAGACCACCAATAATGTTGCTTCATATCATGGTACATCTTTGTACTACCCAGATGAACAAATAGACGACTATTATGTGCTTCGTTCAAAATCAATTGAATCAACTCTGAGTTTCTTGGAACACAAATTCGATCTCAAAATTTCAAGCAATCATTAACAACTCGAAACTCTGAATCAAAATTCGAATCGCACTGAGCTCGTTTCGCTAACAATTCGTTATCAAATTTCTGAGCGTCACATATCTGCTGTAAAAACAACGGTTTTGCTTTCAATTCAGCTAACACTGAACTATCATTAGACAGATCTAATTGAGCATTCATTGCACGTAATGCACACAGTGACTTTCAACTCAATGCATCGGCAACTACATTAGCTTTACCCGGATGATATTCTATTACAAGTTCGTAGTCTTTTAACAGTTCTAGCCATCTTTTCTGTCACAGATTCAAATCTTTCTGAGTCATCAGATATTTCAAACTTTTATGATCTGAAAACACGTGACATTTCTCGCCGAGCGGATAATGTCGCCAAATCTTTTAATGCGAACACAATCGCAAATTTAACTCGAGGTCGTGTGTTGGATAGTTCTTCTCATGAGGCTTAAGTTGTCTCTAGGCATAAGCTATTACTTTGCCTTCCTGCATCAATACACATCCCAGACCATTCAACGAAGCATCACTGTATATTATAAACTCTTTGCCCGATTAGGTTGTACTAACACTGGAGCTTGATTATGAGTTTTCAATTGATCAAAACTTTTCTGACATTTATCGGACCATTCAAATCTCACATCTTTCTGAAGCAATTTAGTTAATGGAGTAGCTATCATCGAAAAGCCTTTTATGAATCTGCGGTAATAACCAGCAAGTCCCATAAAACTGCGAACTTTAGACACATTCTTCGGAGGTTTCCAATCCAGAATAGCAGAAATCTTGCTCGGATCAAATCGTATCCCAGAGGCCGATACAATATGTCCCAGAAAACTGACTTCACGCAACCAGAATTCACATTTACTGAATTTCGCATACAATTGCTTTTCTCTCTGAGTTTGCAACACGATTCTCAGATGTTCAGCATGTTCAGTTTCATTCCGTGAATAAATCAAAATGTCATCAATGAATACAAGAACAATTTGATCTAAGTACGGTCTGAAGATTTTGTTCATCAGATCCATAAAAACAGCAGGAGCATTAGTTAATCCAAAAGGCATAACTAAAAACTCATAATGCTCGTACCTTGTTCTGAAAGAAGATTTCAGAATGTCTGAGTCTTTTACTCGCAACTAGTAGTAACCCGATCTCAGATCTATCTTTAAAAACACAGTAGCTCCTTTTAATTGATCAAACAAATCGTCAATCCTGGGCAACGGATATTTATTCTTTATAGTCACTTTGTTCAACTGACGATAATCAATGCACATTCTCATCGTGCCATCTTTCTTTTTCACAAACAGAACGGGAGCAACCCTAGGCGAGAAACTCGGTCTAGCGAATCCTCTGTCAGTCAATTCTTGCAACTGTGACTTTAACTCTTTCAACTCTATTGGTGTCATTCTATACGGTGCTATCGAAATAGGTGTCGTACCAGGCAACAGAGCAATACCAAATTCAACTTCACGTATCGGGGGAAATCCTGGCAATTCTTCAGGGAATACATCAGAAAACTCACAAACAACTGGCACTAATTCAACTTTCTTTTCAGACACTTTCGAATCAATCACATAAGCAAAATAAGCTTCATAACCCTTTTTCATATAACTCTGAGCTTTCAACACAGATATCACAGCAGGCAATCCATTTAAATCATTCGACTCAATACGAACTATTTCACCATTACGACGACTCAAATCAATATTCTTTCTTTTACGATTCACAACAAAGATCATGCAATGTCAACGATCCATACCCGAATTATATCGGACTCATCAAACGGTAATAGCATCGGATCGCGAGGAAGCAGATATCTCAAAACATTAACGGGACGGTTCTTGCATATTTTGTCAACCGAACACTTTTACCTAAGGGGTTCGATACTTTTATAACAAACTCGTGAGACTCTATAGGTAAAGTCTTCTTTGGATACCAAATTCATGCATATATACGAATGAGTAGAACCAGGGTCTATCAATGCAATCACAGAAGTATCATAAAGTGTAAATGTACTAATTATAACATCGGGAGATGAGGCTTCCTCACGAGCTCGGATGGCATACGCTCTGGCAGGCACTCTAGCTTCAGATCTCGCAACAGTATCTCTCGTAGTTCTCTGACTACCACTGACATTTCTTACATTTCGGGAAGGTCTACCTCTCACTGGAGTAATATCAGATCTCGGATTCTATGCAGTCTCTGGCTCAACAGACTCTGGGCAATCACGGATGGAATGATCTAATGATCCACATCTAAAGAAAGCTCGATCATTCAATCTACAACTTCCCGGATGCCCTTTCCATAATGTTTACATTCAGGTCGTTCGGATCGAACATTTCCAACACTTGCTACTGAAGTTGCCGGAGTTTTGGAGCTAATTTCTGATCTAGCTTGATCTCTATTCAAATGTGCCACATTAACTCTTGAACGGATTTGTTCATCTCTGAATTTCTTTGATGCAGACTGAATTGATCTACTCTGAAATCTCTTTCTCACATTTTTAACTTCAAACTCAACTTTCCTTTTATCTTTCCCGAGTGCTTCGGCTTTGCACGCATGATCAACAAGTATCACAAACTCTTTTATTTCCAGAATCCCAACAAGTAAACAGATGTCTTCGTTAAGACCATCTTCGAATCTTTTGCACATTATTGCCTCAGTAGATACACATTCACGAGCATATTGACTCAATCTCACAAATTTTCGTTCGTATTCAGTAACAGACATACGGCCCTGTTTCAAGTCCAGAAATTCCTTCCGTTTCTGATTGATGAACCTCTCACTGATATCTTTCTTCCGAAACTCAATCTGAAAGAAGTCTCATGTCACCCGTTCTTTCAGAACAACAAAAATCAGAGTCTTCCACCACTGATAAGCCGAGTCTCGTAGTAAAGAAACCACACACTTTATGCATTCCTCGGGACTCAGTGACATTTCATCAAATACCCGGATTGTATTTTCTAACCAGAATTCTACTTTCTCGGCATCGTCTTCATTGGTAGCCCTGAACTCTTCAGCCCCATACTTACGGATTTTTTCAATCGGAGGCTTGTTCAAAAAATTCAGATTCATAGTCGAATGCATAGCAGATGTCTGAGGGGGATTAACCGGGGGCGGAGGTTGCGAAACAGTCGGGTTATTTCTAACAAATTGAGTGAACCACTCACTCATCATCTGGAAGAAAGCTTGTTTAGCTTCTCGTCATGACCGCCGTAGCGGTCTCGGATCGAGATCGCGATTTGTCCCTTCCAATGAGAAGCGAGCACATTTCTTTCTACATCGTCAGCTACGGCTCTTTCGGGATCCATTACTAAACGAAAATTACATTTTACACGTCAGGATTCATCACACTATCACAATTCAGATATATGGCATGTATAGCTAGACTCTTATACGCTACGTTAGCCCAAGAATTGACTACACCGTAACTCTGATACCAACCAAATGTAACACCCCGAACCCGTATTCGTTACCAGATTAGGGTTAAAGGCATTACCAGACAGATCAAAATCTTTTATAAACATTTCATAGTACAAATTATCAATCGCAATCACTATGTCCCTTAAATAGGTCACCGAGACCTTAAGCATGCTTTAGAGGAGGGTCGGGACTAAACCAAAAACATACGGAAATTCTCAGAAATTTAAAACTTTTTTATCACTGCAGAGGTCACACGCCTGTGCAGTCAGGCCGTGTGCCTCCCACGGCAACTAGACACACCCATGTGTCCTGGCCGTGCCAAAAAAGGGCATGTGTACTAACTTATCCCCACGGCCACCAGGCACGCCCGTGTACCATGGTCGTGTACTCTTATGCTATATACTGACTTAATCCCACGGTCACTAGGCACGCCCATGTGCCACAACCGTTTGTGCATAATAGGCCCTTTGCAAGGCTAATATGCCACCCACACTTGGGTTTACCCTACTAGCAACATACTAATTCATTTCAAACACATTTAGCAACCAAGAATCATATCAAAAAACAACATTTCATCTCATTCAATCTCACTTCTAATCATGCCAACTCATATACAACTTTGCATAGCCAATTCACATGTATAACAATGCATGGTACATTCACTTTTTACCAAATATATAATCATTTCATTGATCACAATTGCATGCCTATATAGCATCAATTTACTTACCACAAATTTTACCATATTATGGACATATAAACATACCAAAACCATCATCATGACTCATAATACTCATGCACATTACTAACTTTTAGCTAGCCAAATCACATGGCTATTTACATCTCAAACATATGCCAAATCAATAGCCTATACATTCCATACTTAATATATAAATTTCCAAAAGGGTACCAAAATGAGCAAAGGTAGTCTGATGACGATCCTCGACAGTCCCGAGCCTTCAGTAGCTTTGACGATCTATAAAACAGAGCAAACACACACAGAGTAAGCTTTCAAAAGCTTAGTAAGTCATATACCAATAAATTTAGCATAAAATGCATATAACCATATTGGCACAATGACATTATTGATTCTCATAGCAAATTCATCACATATAGTCTTTGGCTCATTTGCTTAGCCATATCTTACCATATTTCTCAACTAAAATATCACATATACATATAGCTCTTTCAAGCATAACTTCTCATATAATCTCATCATTTCTTATACATAATCATCTTAGTAAGTTCATATAGACACTTACCTTCCACACACACACTTAGTGTACATATCGAACGTACCTGAAACAGATATACTGATCACATAATCGTTTGTTTCTCAGAATTGCCCGTTGAACCGTTTGGAATCTATTAGGATACTTAGAGTGTTCAGAATAGTCGTACATTGCCAACGTCCCAGACGTGGTCTTACACGAAATCTCGAATCAACGCCAACGTCCCAGACGTGGTCTTACATGATATCACATAACAGACACCTATGTCATGACATAGTTAATCCTATCTATTCCTAGGTTCAGACGGGGCTTCTCGGACTTAAACAACTTGTCGACTTATTCGTAATTCTCGGATAGCACATACATTCCATCTCAATGGATAATCATAATAATTCAATTATCATATATACTCAAATAATTCAATACAAATACATTTATTTGTATATTGACTTACCTCGGATTCGGATATTCGTTCGGACTCGGTTATTCGACTACTTTCGCTTTCCCGCGATCTAAGTCTGATTTCTTCAATTCTTGATCTATACATATTCAAATGTAATCCATTTATTCACTAATTCACTCAATTCAATCCAAAAACATACATTTAGGGCAATTTGCAATTTAGCCCTCACATTAGTACATTTTATCAATTTAGTCTATTTTTCTCAAGACATCAAATATACAAAATCACCACATACCCATGCTTAGCCGAATGCTCATGTATCTCATACAAGTCCAAGCATTTCATTTATTTCACAATTTAGTCCCTCAAAATGTTATTTTCATAATTTAGCCCTAATTAGCTAAATTCACCAAAAACTCAAATATAAACTATGATATTCATATACATATCTTTCATATTTCACTATTAAACATCACAAATCACATGAGTTCATCAAAGTCTCAATTCACAAACATCATCAATTCTAAAAATTGAAGCATGGGTTTTAGAGTATACAGAGCAACGATTGCAAAAACGTAGAAATTATCAAAAACTGAAACCGAAACATACCTTAATTCAAGCTTGCAAGTGCCGAATATGTGAAAACTCTCTAAACCTTTATTTTCTTTTGATTTTCGGCAAGAAGATGGATAAAATGGCTTATTATTTTAACCTTTTGTTTTATTATCATCCTATTATTAATTTAGTTACTAAATTAGCCTTATACTTAACATATATACATGAAAACATTAAGGACATTTAAGACTTTTATCCATCCACTATCTAAATATTGGCATAATTTCCTCATAAAGCCTCTACACTTAAAATCCATCTCAAAAAGGTACTTTAACAAATAGCATGCTAGTTTTGCATTTAATGCATTTTAATCCTTTTATCAAATTAAGCACACAGACGGACAAATTAACTTACGGAACTTTAACACATGCTTAATCACATATCAAAGACACAGAAAATAATATTAAAATATTATTTAGACTCGGATTTGTGGTCCCGAAACCACTGTTCCGACTAGGGTCTAAACCAGACTGTTACATAAATACCTAATGGTTGAATGTGCTAGTAGTCTTGATGTCGAATGGCTAAGTTTGGCTCAATGGTATGGTATGATAATTAGATATAACTATTCATGTATAAGAGTTGTTGAGGATGCATATTGAGTGTGACCCTGTTTTGAAGAAAAAATTTCTAAGTGTTGTGAAATTTTCTAAAGTTCTCGGTTTAGTCCCGAACCGCTTCCAAAGCATGTTTTGGGCCTCGTAAGTCCATATTCGGGACTCTATGATTGAATATGAAAAGTTTTAAATTTGGATGGAAATTTGTGACTCGAAAATGATCGGTTATATGTGATTAAGTCCGGTAATGCCTCGTACCCTATTTCGGCGACGGATACGGGTAAGGGGTGTTACACACTTTCGTCCATGTCCTTCCAAAAGTAATCTTTTCATCTTGTGCAAAGATCGTCACTTTGTATGTTTTGGGAATGTTGCACAGTCGGTTCGCTAACTTATTGCATCAGAGGTTGTCAAGCCCAAGAGACGAAATGGCGTGGCATTCGCCATTGAGAAATGATGTTCTACTGTAAGACGGTCCCATAGGAGTGACGGTTGGCTAGAGTCAAGTTCCTCTAGATCGCAAGGCTATAACCTAAAGTGGAGCTGCTGATCGTAGGCGTTCTCTTCCACTATAACTAGCTTATTCGATCATGAGAAGAACCACCTAAAAGTCTATGATTGAACCAATAGAGGATTGAGATAATCGGAGGCTGGAATCCCTCAAATCAAAAAACCCCTTTTCTCAACTATGTTTCTTTTCATAATTGCGATTTCAATTTATTTAATCTCATCTCGTCCATATTCTTAATTCTTTTTTTTTTTAAATTTTTCCAGGTCAGATGTTTTTCTTGGGCACGACTGCACCCAGGATTTTGAGGAACAAGAAGTTGTAGCGATCCAGCCCCTGAGGATTTGACCCTACTTCCCTTATACTATTCTTTTCGTTATTTCTTAGAGATAGGTTATATTTGGTGCCTTCAACAACGCACCATGTTAAAACTCAAAAAGCACATAAATATATAATTAAATTAAATATTATTTTTTATAAAATACTAATTTCATCTAATCAAATTGGTTCAGTTCAACACAAATTCCAACTTGACAAATAGCATAACTCATATCCATGTGAGAAATTAAGATAAAGAAAATTGACCAGTTAAAAATTAGTATTTTGTATTATATATATAAATAGATTAATTGTCATCTAATTAGTGTAACAAAATATACCAATTAAAACTAATATTTAGTACTATAAATACATGCACTAGCTTCACTCAAAATTAAATTTAAAGAATTACTTAAAATAATCACATTTCAGTATTATTTAATAGTTTTTGTTTTGATCATAAAAAATGTATGATTTTCATTATAATTTGAGATGTTTAGTTATTATGATTTGATAATTGATAGTTTTATTATTATTTTATTTTGATAATCTTTACATAATTGTGAATGTTGTTTACGATTATGTTGTGAAATATTATGTCGAAGACAATTAGGTATTAAAGTAAGTTTCTCACTTTTTACTTTCATTACTTTTAATATATTATTTTATTTTCTTAATTAACTTTTTTAAAATTAACAGATTATAAATTAGAAAACTTTTCATTTAATTAGATAATATATATTTTTAAAAAATTATAAAAATATATTATTTGATAAATTTAAAAATTCCAACACACAACGTGACATCATAACTAGTACTAATAAAAACAAATTCCTAGCTTTTGTTTAAGGCGCTATAATTGAGGAGAAAAAGGGCTATTTTACCTAAATAATCTGAAAATTTTAATTATTTATAAGAATGACACAGATTAAAAAATAATCACCCAAATGACTTGAAATAAACAACAAAATTGGGTTTTGGGCACCAGATGGCCTGCACCCTCTTAAAATACATTAAAAAACAAATTTTTGGGTTATGATCACCAGATAGCTAACACCCATATATTTTTTTTTACAAATCGTATGATACTGATACTTATTTTATACATGTATATTTCTTTTAGAAAAATCTTGGGTTATGGACATCAAATAGCCGGCACCACTTTTGGAGAATAAAGAGATTATTTTTTGGGTTTTGGCCACTGTATGGCCAGCACCAACTTTTTTATCTGATTAAAAATAAATTTTGGGTGTTGGCCACTGCATGGCCCGCACCACTTTTGAAGATTCAACTGTTTACTTCCTTTCTATCTTTATGGTTTCGGTAATGTAGTGGCCAACACTCAAAATTTTTTTAATCAGATAAAAAAGCTGATGCCGGCCAAAACCTAAAAAAATATTTTTTTATTCCCCAAAACTATTGTTAGTCATTTGATGTCCATAACCCAAGATTTTTTTTAAAAAAAAATTATACTAGTATAAAATAAGTATCAGTATCATACGATTTGTAAAAAAAAATATATGGGTGTCGGTCATCTAGTGCCCATAACTTAAAAAATCAGTATCATACGATTTGTAAAAAAAATATATGGGTGTCGGTCATCTAGTGCCCATAACTTAAAAAATTATTTTTTAATGTATGGGTGCAGGCCATCTGATATCTATAACTTAATTTTACTGTTTATTTCAAGTCAATTGGATGATTATTTTTAAAGTTTGAATAATTCTTATAAATAATTAATTTTTTCAAATTATTTAGATAAAATAGCCTAGAAAAAAAACCATCTTGACTGAGAAAAGATCAAACTGTGGTTACGTGTATAAATAATGTGTTTACTTCCAGAGCACATTGTTTTTATAGTGACCATGTTAGACTATAATGTATAAAGAATACAGAACCAATGCTAAATATAGCATTATGGGACCATTGTCCATTATTAGAAGCAAAAGGAAAGGTTTGGTATTCGGGAATCAATGCTCTTCCGATTCCCTGCCCCTGCCCCTGCTCGTCTCTCTTTTCACTTTTTCTTTCTTCCTTATGCTTGATGATCCCATTGGAGCCTTGGAGCACTCTCGTCCTGTCATCAATATTGGAATATGTTATATTTCGAAAATTAATCGATTAAATTGTAGGATAAAAATGTTCTGTTAATAACATTTACATTATACACTCTAATTATATATTTATTACATACTTGCATGGCGAGAATTACTGATGTGAACACTGATATAAACATCTTTTTCAATTCACATGTAAGCATGATATTATTATGCAAACAGATGGGTAAAAAGAATAAAATGGTTATATGTCTATTCTATCTAAACGGTAGTACTAGAAAATTTTAAAATAAAAATACCCATGAAATCTTAAATTTTTTTTTAAAAACATAACTAATATAAACCTCATTTTATCTAATAATAAAGTTAAACAAAATATAAAAGAATGCATGAAATTCTAAATTATATATAAGAGTTTTTTTTTTTTTTTATAAGAAAACGTCAACTATATTAAGATTTAATCCTAACAACTTTTATCCATTTCGTTATCCAGAACATGTCAGGTAGGAACCGACATGTCAATAAGGAAAAAAAAATAAAACAAATGCTGGCCAGTTGTTGCACACTCTGCTAACCTAGAACCTTCCTTGTTAGAACAACTATCTCTCCAAGTTTCGTTTTCATTCTTTATAATTGGGGGCTATTTTATCAAAATCATTCAAAAAAAAAATTTAAATATTTACAAGAATAATTTAGATTCAAAAATATTAATCAAAATGACCTGAAAGGGATAGTATACGGTGTGCCGACCACCCCGTGACCAGTACTCATGTCAGAAAGGGTTAAAAAAATATTTTTTTGGTATCAACAGTGCAATAACTGATATTCATGTGTATTTTTTTCACCCATATTTTGTACAATACATCTTGTACCTGATTTTAAAAAAATTTAATTTTTTGGGTGCTGTATTGTTGGTGGCCGACACCCGTTTTCAAATTTTTTAAATATTTTTGGTTCCGGTCTTGATCTCGTGAACCCATTGGCCAACAACAATACATATGGATATTCTATGATAAAAAATAAAAAGAAAAAAAATATGTAAACTCATCTGCAACTGGTTCTCCTTCACTATTTCTTCCCAAACTCTTTTATTCATTTTCATCATCTCTTGTTTTAGAAAATTAAAAAGCAAAAAGATATTTGTAATAGTTTATCTGAAGCCAAAAACATTTTAGGAAATGGAGAAGGAAGAAAGAAAAAAAAGAAAAAATTGAGATATGGAAAATGAAAGTGAATGGAACGGTTGGGGAAATGAAAAAATCCTTCTTAATATGTTGTTAATATAAGTCACACAATCTTAACAATAATCAAAATCTTAAAATAATTATCAAGTTTGCTATCAAATAATTAAATGATTAAGAATATCCACTATAATCATTTTTCTAAACTATCCTTGTATGAATGAAACAAAATAAGTGATTCTAATTACATTAATTTTAATATGTTTTATTACTGAACATTTTTAATAAGTGATTCTAATAACCATTCTTTTCAAAATTATGGGTTTTGTTTTCAGATGTAAACTTGGATTTCTTGTATCAATCTTATTAGTTTTTCATCAAATATTACGATTTGTTCAAATTGATTCTCGTTAGAGTTATGTGACTCAAATTTTTATTAAATAAAAAATTATTTACAAGTTAAATTAAACAAAATATATTTTCTTTACAAAAGATTTATTATTTATTAATATAATATATTTAATATTTATTAGTATCCATTTGTAAGCTTGAAACTTACATGACATGTTATCGATATAAATTTAATTAGTTTGGACAATGAACTATAAAGAGAAGTTTTAATAACATGTTTGGGTCACTTCCTTTTTATTTACTTATTTTCCCTTACTTGAAAATTAATAAAAAAATAAAATTTGTATATGTATAATTTTTATTATTTTTAAAAGTTTTAGTATTTAAAGTTATCTTTGAAAATCTCTTAGCTCTAGTGGTCTTTTGGTAAAGGTCACCCTCAATCTTCATTCAAAATTTTAAGGAGTTTAACCCGTTGGGAGCCAACAAAAGTTGGGTTTTTAATGTTGTTTTTTTTTATTATATTTTAATTATAAAATTATTTTCTATGAAATTAAAGATGGAATAGTTTTTTTATTCAAATGAATTTATATTCTTGTCTTAATTAGTTTGATTTTTCAGTATCAATAAATTAAGCTTTCATGTCACCTAAGACCTATGACCATATAATATAATATATATAATTGTATGCAATTTTCATTTTTATTATTTAGTTCTATTTTAAAATTTTTGTTTAATTTTTTAAACTAACCAGTTGGATTTATTAAATGAGTCAACAAAACCAAAGAAGCAAACATAATAAAGTCCTGACTACACAATAACCAAAAAAGAAGATAAAAAAAAGTCAACTAAAATAAAACCATCTGCTTTGAAATCCACTAAAACCGATGGTATTCTAGGGGCCCCAAAATTAATCCCTAATTACCCAGTTGATTTGACCCCAAGAAGCCTCCTCTCTTCATATCTATCATTTCCAATTTAGCTTCCCGAAGAATTGACCGGCATTTTCCCTAAGGTACCCTTTAAGCCGTATTTTTGCCCCAATGCTTCATCGGTCAATTAAGATTCCCTCATCCTCTATTTTCCTCCTTACAAACGATGACACTTCTCCTAATAGATAGATTTGCTCTTTCCTCTTCAAACCCTCTGTTGCTAGGATGTGAGCCAACCCATTTCTTTCTCTTGCAGCTGTCGAAATTATTATTTTTTTATTTTAAAAAAATAAAAATCGACTTTAAAAACGAAAATGGAGTCGCCACCAATCTTTTTCGAGGTGTGATCGAGTCACTTTGAAATTGATCATTTTAATAAAAAACATTTTGATTTATTAAAATAATGATTTTAGTCTACGAAATTCGAGAAAACGGGTTCGAGAGTCGATTATGCACGAGGAAGGATTAGCACCCTCGTAACGCCCAAAATTGGTACATAATTAATTAATTAATGACTTAATATCGAAAATTAGAAAAGATTTTAGAATACGATCCTTTTTGTTAAAAGAAATGAATAATTAGATGCTGAGACCTGCTTATCTTGAAGGAATAAAACATCATACCCAATGAGTCAAGATACGACATTTCGAAACCTCAAAACTAAGCTTATCTTTCGCCATTTAAAACTCGTACATTTAAATCTAAGAAGGATATTAGGCTATTTGGTTTAAATGAGAAATCGAAACCCAGTAAGTTAGGAAACCATTTCTCAAAATTCCCAAATAAAGAATATTGCCTTTATTTTTGAAAATCCTTATCTCGAGACAACGAAAAATCATATCCAGTAAGTTAGGACACAACATTTTTGAGTTCCCGAGAGTAAGTTTTTATTTAACTCATATGCTTTGATTTTAAAAGGAAAATAATAGGTTCTTTAGATTCGATGAGCAAAATCAATACCCAGTAAGTTAGGGTACGACTTCTTTCGAATCTTGAAACGCGGAGTATTTGCGTATTTTGAAAATTGAGTAAAAGGTGATATGATTTTATAAAAAAATGTAAAGTAAATTACGATACTAGTTTGTATGACAAAATAATGGTGATGAAAATACAAATAACAATACCAAAGGTATAAATAAAATACGAATAAGATAAAAGCGAAATAAACGAATAAAATAAGAGAAAAAAACATAAAACAATAGCAAAAATGGAAGCTAATGGTGAACTAATAAATAAATACTATATAGCATAATAAGAAAAATAATAATAAAATAATGATAATAGTAACACAAACACAACAATAATAATAAAAGATATTAATAAACAAATAGTAAAGATAAAATAATATTAGTAATAATAGAAATAATAGAAATGTTAATAGTAATGAAAATGATAATAAAAGTAATAGTAAAATGAAAATAGTATTAATAATAACATAATAGTAATAATATTTAAAATTAATGGTAATAATAAGAAATAATAGCAGTTAAAATAGAAATAATAATACTAGTAATATCAAAAGTAATAATAAGAATAATATTAACAATAATAGTGGTAATAACAAGACAATTTAAAAAAATATTGTAAATTTTAAAATAAAAACATATACACTTATATAGTAGTATAAAATAAATAATATACAATAAAATAGAATGACTTAACAAAAAAACTAAACTAAAATGAATTTTAAATTAAAATAAAGTTAAAATTACGTAAAATATAAAAGATAACACACAATAAGTAGAAAATACATAAAATAAAATAACCTAATGAAATAAAACAAGATACTTTGAGTAAAATAATTAATAAAAAAATAAAAAAAGTTAAACGAGGACTGAATTAAAACACACGTCGTATCCTAGGGGTTGATTGGGCAATTATACCCTATCACCAAAATGGCGTCGTTCTGATATCCACCATTAAATGGCCTAAGGACCAGATCGAAACAGAAGGAAAATTTTAGGCCAAAATCAAAAGCGAAAGAGGAGCGCATCGAGACAGGTCGCAAAAGCGGAAGGGTCTATTGTGCAAATTGCCCATTTAACAGAAAACACGCGGATCCTATGATAGTGGGTCGGGTCGCGCGGGTCAGAACCAAAAAAACGCCGTTTTGGCGTCCAGACCCAAGGCACTAAACAGTGTCGTTTTACCCTTCTATAAAAGCCAACTTTTTTTGTTCTGAAACTCATTTAAACCTTCTCCTAAAAAAAAACTCTCTGCAGCCTCTCCTCCTGGGCGATTTACGCGAGCTTAGTAAGCTCCGGCGTGGATCGGCCGCCGTCGTCATTGTCGTCATCGGCCACCGCGCACGATGGCCAGAACTCCAAAAGGTGAGTTTTTTCCTCCTCTTTTTTTTTTACTATATTATAAACTTTAATATATGTAAGAAAGAAAAAAAAGAAACTTAAAAAAGGCACAGATCCGAAAGAGAAGAAAAATAACGAAGAAAAAAAACCTTTGCTCGTTTGTTTTTTGATTTTTTTTTTTTGTGTATGGTATTGTATATATGTCTTTTTCTTTTTACAGATTGTATTAGGGTTTTTATAGCCCCAAAAATAAATCAAAAAAAATAAATACAAAGATACTTACTGTTTCTGCCGTTTTTTCTTTCCTTTTACAGGTGAACGGCGAAGATGGGGCGGTGAGGAGCGCTATCTGCGCGCTGATTGCGGCGCGACCGAGGGGCCTGTGTTGGGAGCTGCGGCGCCTAGGGTTTCAGAAACCCTAGGCTTCTGATTCTATTTGGGTATTGGGCCCTTTTGGGCCCCGTAGGTTTGGGTCTTTGTTGGGTGTGGGTGTAATGGGGTTTTGGGTAATATCGGTTTGGGCTTTGTAAAACAATTGGGGCCTCATTTAAAATCTGGACTGTAAAGGGACATTATTTGGTTTATTATTTTTTTGGTTTTTGTATGGGCCCGGGCAAAAATGGGCTATTACAACTGCCCCTCTTTGCTCATTGTCGTGTAACGGGAATAGAGCAAAGACTATAAAAGGACCAATTTTGCCCGGTCTTGTCGAGTCTTGACTTCTTGGTCCTCATCTTCTCCAAATGGCTTCCAATCCAACTGCAACTTCAGGGGTATTGAAATTTCAAATTAACTGCAACTTCAGAAGTATTGAACTATCTGTTCTACTGCTCTTTCAGGGAAATAAGTCTGACGGCTTCAATTTGCTTCACTGCAACTTCAGGAAAATAAGATTTGCCATAAGATTTGCTTTCTTTGATCTGCTACACTACCACTTCAGAGAGGCAAGGCTAGTGTCTTCGATCCGCTTCACTGCAATCTCAGGAAGACAAGATCTGCTATCTTCAATCTGCTCCACTGCAAACTCAGGGATGCCAGGCTGATGTTTTCGATCCGCTTCACTGCAAACTCAAGAAGACAAGATCTGCTATCTTGGGTCTGTTCCACTGCAAACTCAGGGATTCCAGACTAGTATCTTCGATCCACTTCACTGCAATCTCAGGAAGATAAGATCTGCTATCTTCAATCTGCTCCACTGCAAACTCAGGGATGCCAGGCTGATGTTTTCGATCCGCTTCATCGCAAACTCGGGAAGACAAGATCTGCTATCTTGGCCCGCTCCATCGCAAACTCAGGGATGCCAGGCTGATGTTTTCGATCCGCTTCACTGCAAACTCAAGAAGACAAGATCTGCTATCTTGGGTCTACTCCACTGCAAACTCAAGGATGCCAGACTAGTATCTTCGATCCGCTTCACTGCAATCTCAGGAAGACAATATCTGCTATCTTCAATCTGCTCCACTGCAAACTCAGGGATGCCAGGCTGATGTTTTCGATCCGCTTCACTGCAAACTCAGGAAGACAAGATCTGCTATCTTCAATCTGCTCCACTGCAAACTCAGGGATGCCAGGCTGATGTTTTCGATCCGCTTCACTGCAACTCAGAAAGACAAGATCTGTGAATTCACCGGTGTTGCGACACCGTCCTCTGGGGGACCTATCCTGTAAAATCGGTTTTATGTGTTTATGCTTATGCAAAATGGTTAGGATGCTATGATCTGAACGAATCAAATGCTCCTAACAGAATGACATGAAGACGATCCTTTTTAATAATTAGGATGTCACCACTTGTTGCTCATCAAGGCTCTATCATTAACGTAGTACACTGTCTTCCTACTCGGCTGGCATTTGACAGAAAACCCGAAAACATTTTTGCTCAACTGATTTGCCCCACTAACTTCAGGGTCATTTCCACTGTACCTCAGGGACATAAGGTTTGTACCATTTTCAAACCATCTCACTGCGGTTCAGGATTATAGGATTTGAAACTTTTCCGATCCGTTCCCACTGCAATTCAAGGGTATAAGACTTGTATCTTTTTCAATTCATCCCACTGCAACTTTGGGGTATAAGATCTGTAACTTGTTCCATCCACCGATCACTCCCCAATGACCCGACAAGATGTGTATGCATGATACTCGCATGGATGTAGAATGTCATTTTTTCTTTTCAAGAATGATTCCTTCTACGCTTGGGTTGTCATTGCTTATTTTCTGTCGGATTTGTATCACCGACGCAATATCTAGTCTTTTGATCAACCAATGTCCTTGACAGAAAATCTGAAGAGATAAACTCACTTTGGGCTCAAATATTTCCAACCCTTAAGCTTGGTGAGTTATAAACAATAGTCCTATTTCAGGTTCTTATACTATTTAAAAGCCCTTATGGGCCGAATTACGAAAATGCCCTTATGGGCCGAATTACAAAAATGCCCCTATGGGCCGATTTGATAGAATGCCTTAATGGGCCGAATTGCAAAGTGTTATAATGGGCCGATTTATCGTAACAAATCTCTGGATTAATAATTGTTGTTTATATTTGTAAATATTATGCCTTACTATGAATGTTGCATTTACATAATTTTGCATGGGATAGGAAAAATGCTAAAGAGAAGTGTAGCCTGGTGGCTCTGCCACATTCTGATTCTGGTGGCTCTGCCACAAATTCTGATAATGGCTATGTGCCTAGCATATGGATTAACGACTCTGTGTCGATCATATTTACCCAAGGCTGTGTGTCGGTTATATTACCATATATGATATTCTGGTGGCTCTGCCACAATCTGTATAGTGGCTATGCCACGCATAATTATCACTCTGGTGGCTTTGCCACAAAAATTATGAAAAGCAGTTTGACTGCAGCGGTGGCTTGGCCACAATATATATATATTAAATGGCATCTTGCCTACGATTGGTGTGTTTGGAGGGGTGGGTTGACTTGATCCCCACAGGTGTGATGGGATGGTACGGGTGGTGTGTAGCGGATGGATTACTAGGATGGGTTGGGTTGCATACATTGCACATATATATATTCTGTTATGAAAATGGGCTCCGGCCCAAGATTATGCTTTATGGGCTTAGGCCCAAATTTTTGCTATATGGGTTCAGGCCCAGTGGATGACGGTAAGGGGTTTCACACTGAGTTCTTGTAACTCACTTCCCCTTTTCTTAACCCTTGTAGGTAATGCTCAGTGATGTGGACTTGGGCCATGGATGACTCGGTGGAAGCCATACTTTAGAAATGGTGTTTTATTTTGAACTTTAAATTTCTATTTCCGTTCACTTTACTATTTTGGGTTTTTTTTTATGTTGTAATAAGGCCTCTGGAGTATTTTATTATTTGCTTTATGGTTGTTATACTTATTATTTTGCTTAAATTGTTTAAAATGAGAATTTTCAAAAAAAACTTAAATAAAGTTTTTTTCAAAATCGATTAACAAATGGATTTCAAAATAAACTTTTATAAATATTTTAACACGGAAGTTTTCACTCGAACTTTCAAACGATATTTTTAAAAGACACGGTTTTATAAGATCATTAGTTTAAATTTTCAATTTCTCAATTAACTTTCGAGGATTAGTAGTATTTTATCAAATATTTCTAATTAAACATGTTTTCTTGATTATAACAAAATAATATCTATTTTAGTACAAATCAAAAGGGATTTAACACGTTTTTCTCATGTGACATGTCAGATCCGGTCATAACGCATGGGCCGGGTTTGGGGTGTTACACTACCTATGATTCAATTATTAAATTTTTTTTATAACTATATTTTTAATATTGAAATTTTTTCACTCACATAATAACATTTTGATAACATATCAAATAATACATCCTAAGATGAAAACATTTTGATGTGCTATAGAAAATAAAAATAAAAATATTTTTACTTAGATTATTTACCCATTTAGATTCCATTTTACTGATAATTTAAATTATTTTATTTTATTTTATTTTATTTTATTTTCATATGTTATTATTATTATTTTTAAACCATGCATTTCATTATTTATTGGATGTTAGTTTTTAATACATATATACATTCTAATGTGAATTGCTAGTCTATAAAAATATTATTTATTGTATAAAAATTGTTAATGAAAGTCTGTTAGCTCAATTAATCAAACCAAAATTGCCAAGAGGAGTGTGAATTAACTTTTAAAAAATTTGTGGAAGCTATAAAGAAAAGATAGAACAAATGAACACAATGATTTAGAGTTGTTCAGCCCCAATTGCCTACTCCACTATCTTAGCTTTCCACTACTAAGGATTTTTCTCAAATTCACTAATTTGACTTGCCTTTGAGGACAAGATTTAACCCAGCTCCCTTAAGGTTTCTATCCAAACATTAAGATAAAAACTCTCTCAAAGAGTGATACAAATAAGCAAACTAAGAATGAATCCTTACAAGATAGTATTGTTAGCCAATTTAGCACAAATGAAACAATAAAACACTTGAGTTGAATAAACAACAATGAAAGCTCACAAATGTGTACAAGAAAAGTATGAAAACTTTAAGCTCAAAATTGATTGATTGAAATTTTTGCTTGGATACTCTCTCTAGTTGTTGTAGACCCTTTGGAGGTTGGTATTTATAACCTTTAATTGATTTCTAATTGTTGTGGTTGTTGGAATATTGAATAGAGTCGTTGGGATGAAAAAACTAGTGCATTAATGTCACCTGCAACAACAGGTATCGATACTTTTTCTATGAGTATCGATACCATAAGCATTTAATGCCTAATTTAGTGGTCATTGGAACCATTAATATCGATACGAAGGAAATTCTATTGATACCAAATATAAGGATATCGATACTTGATAAATCCTTTGGAAATCAGAATACCAAGTATATCATTATTGATACTTGAAGAAATTTATCGATACCCAACAAAAGGTACCGATACTGTATCGATACTTGATAAATACTTTGAAAAACATAATGTCATTTTGGTATCAATACTGAAAAATGTATCGATAAAATTTTGAATCTATCAATACTCAACAAAATCTATTAATACTTGACAAAAAGTATTGATACTGGATCGATACTTTTTGACTTGGAGCAGTTTTAACTTATTTGAAAAATGTTTGAAAGTTTGTTTAACTAACTTTTCCTACAAATATTTCTGTGAATGTGATAAATTTTAGTAAAGTATGAACAATTTGGAGTGTTTGACCTTTCTGGTCATTGAAAATTCTAAAAGGTATCCAACCTTAACCATCAATATTCAACCTTCACTCCCTCAAGCATAGGCTTCAATTATATATTTATTTGTAAAACATATAACTAGAAAGTTACTAATTATTCTTTCTATATTAACCATCATTTTGGTGGAATTAGGTTCTCATCCGTTAATTATTTTAGCATTCAGAATAAATTAAATGGTGATTCCAATACCCACTCTCTCAAATGAAGGACAACCAGTTGCAAGTTGCTTAATTATTTGACAAGCATTGTGGTAAAGTGAAATGATAAAAGAAAGGCAAGAAAATATACTAATGTTGGAGTGAAGGAATAACGAATACTTTACTAGTGTTATGGTTTTTCTCAGTTGCTGGATGCTTTTCATTCTACTCCTTTCAATAAAATTTTAATTTTTTATTCATAAAATATGACTTGTTAAGTCAAGTATCAAATATATTTTTGTATTGTGTTAGCATTTGCATTTTGTGTGGTTTTAATCTTCATTTTTAGTGTGTTACATTAGTATACTAATCTTACTTCACTATGTTTTAGTGTATGAGTTAATAATAAATTACTTTTAATTTGTAATTTTTAGTCATTCATTTCACTTGTTTTGGAAAAAAAAAAAATTTTACTTATTTTTAAGAGGTCTTTTATTACCATGTCTTTTACTCATTTTTCTATTTTTAATTTTAAATTTGTATTAACTATTCTTTATTTTATGTCTAACTATTATAATACACGTGTACTAAATTTTCTTTTTTTTCATGTTATTACTCTAATAACCAGACAATACATAAGTCTTTTACATGAATAATGACATGATTTGGAAAAAAAAATAAGAAATTCAAAAATAAAGAATAAATATTCAAAATAATAACTAAATAAAGAAAATATATATTAAAACAAAGTGGAAGATGGAACGAGTAAACCGATGGATATGATGGATAAAAGATAAGTGTCCAATTAAACCCTTTGAGATATAAATCCCAACAAACTCAATTAATAACTCTAATTTCTCCTCCAAGAAAAAAAATTTGGCAAGAAAAAGCTTAAAGATGATTCCCACAATCTGAAAAGATTATTAAAACTCTTCTAAAAGAAAACTTAAGAGAAATTCTTGAAAAAAAAAACTCAAAGAAAATTTTATTAACTCAAAAGAGAAGTTGTTGAATAATAATGAATTAATTTGTGTACAATGAAGAGGTCTTTATATAGGCTAGCTAAGTACATCTAAATAAAACTCTTAAATATGTTGAAACTCTAATTACCCTAAACAAGAAGTAGTTTTAAACTAAACTTTCTTATTGACATAAAACTCCTAAATAACTTAAAATACTTACAAATTATTCAAAATTCGGAATAAATAAATAATAAAATATAATAAATATAATATTGGGCTCATATATAATAAATAATTAAGCCTAAAAATTGAACCCATTATGATTTAAACTCGAATAAAAAACCCGAAACTCGTAATTTTCGTAATAATCCCGTCCAAAAATTTTACTCACGCAGTATTCACTAAAACGGTCATTAATTGAGTTCCCGAACTTGAAATTGAATGATTCAAAGTGCGTTTCGAAGCTAACAGATATCTCTTCAAACGCTATGCAGACATCTAAACCCATAAATTTCTAGATCTCATCCAAAACTCCATCGCAAGTTGACTAATCTTTTTAACTTGAAAATTGGCAGCTTGGTTGAATTAACTTTAATAAATTTTACCCATTCCGTGCATGTATCATTCCCCCTTTCCTCGAAAGGATTCATCCTCACATATTGTCTTTGATCGAATCTTGGTTTGATTTGCTTGGCCTTTGACCTTGTTATTGGGCCTTGAGGTAGCGTAAGTCCATCACATCCATGGGCCTGAAATTGGGCCTTGAGACTCGCATCATTCCCCTATTCCTCAAGAAGATTCGTCCTCGAATATTTAGCTATAGAAAAAGAAAAGGGATTAGAATTAATAACAATAAAAGCAAACAAATACTTACCTAAGCTTTCCTATGCACGAAAAGCATCCCAAAATCAAAGACATTATTTTGATCCCCCAACTCAGCATGGATCAAGTATCTCTCCTTCAAAAACAAACCATCAACACTAAACAAAGAAATGCCAGGCACATAAGTGTTCAAGTAAAAAAAAACCTGTAACTTTCTTTGGATATGCATAATCATCCATAAGAATTTCCAATGATGAGTTAAGAATTTCACATTGTAACACCCTACTCCCAGTCCGATCACCAGATCATTAAACTAAAAAGAGAAACAAATATACCTATCAGATCATTAAACTACTAAAATTTAACATGCATGCATGAATCGATAGCATGCAACCCAAAATCAGGGAGTTTCCTTCCTTACAAGTAGTTCTAAAACCTATGCATGCTTTACTGTAAAAATGTGAATTCATTCAATAATAACCTAAGGGTTTACCAAAAATTACCAGTAAACTGGTACTAAAAATGGAGTCAGCTAGATATTGGAAACTCTTCGTTGACGATTCCAACTTAAGAAATTTCTAAAGATTTAGTGAAGAATGCAAGGAAGAAGAAGAAGCAGAAGTAAAACGTAAAAACATGCTAGCTAGCTATCCTTATATAGTAGAGACAACCAGGAACAGAACTTAGTGGAAAGTCAGAGGATTCCACGATCGCTCTAGAACTTCGAGAAGAAAATAATCAAGAATCTAATCATCTACAGTACCCTAGTTCAGTTCTAACTAGGTCTCAACTAAATCCCAACATTACTAACTGGAACATCATAATATATTCTAAACACATAAACAAATCTATCAAACTGTAAACTAACGAGTTCGGCTAAAACATCTGGGGTTGGTAGATAGTTTAACAAAATAGTTCGCCAAAATCTAGAGTTCGCCAAATGGCGGATCCAACAGAATACGCCACACAATTAAACACAAATACTTCACTAACCTACTCATTTTCTACCCTTGACTTAATCGACTTACACGCCAAACAATAACTTGACATAGTCTCCATCGGGCGGGTTGTTACAAGAACTCTCCAATTTTACATCATATGGATTTTCACTCAAGGCCACTTTTCTCTCAGTCTTTTCACATGATTTTTCCTCACTTCCCATATCCCCCTCACAAGTATTATGAATATTCAATTCAATACAATATATCTCAGTATGAGAACATGACATTTCTATTTCATCTAACTCTATATTTTAAAGGAAAAAAATTCTCATTATCATTTTTTTTCCGGTTCACAAAATTTGTCATCACAAATCTCTTTTCCACTAGAGTAAGAGTCAATATAAGGCACGAAGTCAAACTTACTTTCTTCTTTAGTTGGATATTTAATTGGACATCGGAAACCATCATGATCTTTTGAACTACACCAATAACATTTCACAACAGGAAAGAGATCAGTTGTACTCCTTTCATTTGGTCATCTCTTCTTGAGGTACTCATCAACTGATCGGTTGCCTTGAACATGGCATCGAAGTTTCGTTTTGACCTTTTTGTAGTAATGAGAATGAATGAAATGATTTCGCATCACTTGCTTCAACTCACTCCATGTTTCAATTTCCATTTCATGATGACTAATTCCAAGTTGAGTCCACCAACTCAACGCATAATCTGAAAATTTAATAGTCACCAATGGGACTATCTGCTCTTTCGGGAATATATAGTAACAAAACATAAGTTCATTTTTTATTCCCACTCACAATATGTCTCGAATCATTCTTTCCACAAAATTATGGAATTGAGAACTTTTGATTAGCTAAAGAAGGTTGTCCATGGTCATTATTAATAAAAGTTTCATCATTTGCACGAGGGGCACGCCTAGCATTATTTCCACAAGCATGAGGTTATTCAACCTCAATACCATCATCATTTCCCAAATTATGAGTCGAACATTCATTTTGAGCATTAAAGCGCTCCAATATTGTCTGAAGTAGAGCATCACATTGTTTATCTTGAACATCCCATTATTTGTCTTTAGCTTCTCGAGCATCTAAATCTTGTTGTATCTTGCTAATCAAGTGTTTGAACTTATCACTGACCTTGTATAGGTCGTTTTGTAATTTCGTCGTGAAACCAACAAGGTTATCCATTGTAACTGGTGGATTTTCACTCGGATTATCACTCCCTTTTCTACTACAAGTATCACAAGTCATTGTGAAACCCTAAAAAGAACACAACATTCAAAAGGAAAAACAATTAAGCAAACCTCACTGTTATGTGCTTACAAATAAAATTAAATTCTCAATGAGGTAAGAATTAATCTTTTGAGTCTTTTAAATTTATTTATATCAACTTATTATAATGTATTAGAATCAACTAGCAATGCAAACCTAGTGGCACTAGGAGCCCAAAATCGGCTAGACACCAAAGAATTTTATGGCACGGAGGAAGGGATGTGCAACATGCTTTAACCTACTAACACAAGAAATAATAAAGTGTTAGAATTCTTAAAATAACAATAAAAAACTCAAATGAAAACCTAAGGCTAAGAGTCAATGAAAATCATTGAAACCCGAATACTTCAAAAATTGCGAATCAACTTGACAAACTTCGTTCAAGGTATTCTCAGGTTCCAAAAATCAAAAAAATTAAACTGGAGTCTTCTAAAATAATGTACATATGATCTAGAAATTTTGTCACAAAATTTGACACATATAATTTTTTTTTATTTCTTCTTTATTTTTCATATTTTTCTAATTTTTCAACTTTTTTGATCACTTTTTTTTGGGAAATATTTTTTTAATATGCTAAGAGAGTGCCAAGTATTCATGTTGTTCGACTCGAGAAATAAAGATTTGGATATGACCTGAAAGGAATAAACCAAATAGATTTTGAAAAAAAAAACAAAGAAAATTAAAAATAAAGAATAAATATTCAAACTAATAACTAAATAAAGAAAATATAGGTTAAAACAAACTGGAAGATAAATAAGTAAATCGATGGATATGATGGATAGAAAGATAAGTGTCCAATTGAACCCTTTGAGATTTAAATCCCAACAAACTCAATTAATGGCTCTAATTTTCCCTCCAAAAAAGAAAACTTGGTAAGAAAATGCTTGAACATGATCACTACAATCTGAAAATATTGTTAAAACTCTTCTAAAAGAAAACTCAATAGAAATTCTTAAAAAGAAAACTCAAAGAGAATTTTCTTTATGTAAGGCCCCAAGTTTCATATCTCTGTTTTTGTGAAAATCTGACATAATTGAGTATCTGCTTCAGTGGTTAAGTGTTCTGGGTGTGTGTGTGAGGTCCCAAGTTCAAGTCCTACCTTTGGCGAATTTTGATATTTTTCTGATCTAAGCCTTGTGTTTGGGGAGTGGGCTTGTATTTAATTATATGTAAACCATATCAGAATGAGCCTGCTGGTTCAGGTGGTAAGAGAATTGGTGTGCTGGAGGTCCTGAGTTCGAATCCCTACGTAAGTGTGGGTGCTATTTTGCTCGGTTTTGCGTCAGAGTTTCGATGGAATTTAAATTTTAAGGAGTTGGGTGTTAGCGGGTTAGTGGAGAGATAATTAAGGGATTTGGGAAGTTATTAGATTTTATTTTTTTATCTTAATCTTTTTCGAAATTTTGGTTTTCTTTCCCAATTCTGACGTTCTTCAAAAATTCTCTCTTCTCTTCTGTCGTTTCCTTCCTAACTGTGGTACATCGACGTTTTGTTTTCCTCCGTGCGGTTGAGTAGGTAAGGTTTCGATTTGTTCTAGAGATAATTTTGTTTTGCATTAGTTTCTATTAGTAAAATTGTGGGGTTGATTTTTCTGCGGTTGTTGGGTGTAGGAGAAGGCTGGGAACAGTGAGTCTTCGCACCAGTTGCTCGAACATTTTAAGTGGGTGTTTTTGTCGCCGGTAAGTTTTGAGCGTTACTTCGGGTTTTGTAGCGATTCGTAAAATTGATTGCTAAAACGGCTGTTAGGTGCTCTTTTCTTAGGTTTCAAGGCCTCGGGTGTGATTTTGCATCAAATCGATACCAGATGTGTACCCGAAATGTAGAAAATCAATTTTTAGTGAAA
This sequence comes from Gossypium sturtianum, assembly GCA_025698515.1. Classification (NCBI taxonomy): domain Eukaryota; kingdom Viridiplantae; phylum Streptophyta; class Magnoliopsida; order Malvales; family Malvaceae; genus Gossypium; species Gossypium sturtianum. Next base: position 67,991,255 of record CM046947.1, on the reverse strand, counting down.
GCTGAAAAACACCACTGTCGATGCCACACGGCCGTGTGGTAGGTCGTGTGGTAGGCTGTGTTCGACAACATGACCGTGTGGTCGATGAAGGCTAGATCATGCGCAAGACACGACCGTGTGATGGCCGGAGTGTGGCCGTGTGGGCCACATGGGCTAAACCAGACTGGGCGTGTGGGCCCACACGGGTGTGTCACACGGGCGTGTGAACTTCAGGCCAGGCCGTGCGATCCACACGGGCAAGGCCAATCTGGGCGTGTGGGCCACATGGGCCAATGGGCCCACACGGGTATGTGGGCCCATTTATTTGATATTTTCCCTAGGGTTGCACACACGGTCACCCTAAACGACCGTGGGCCTACTGTAGGGTCGGTAAGGGCCAAATAAATCCTATACTGTATGACATGATAATTTGATGGGCTGATCTGAGTAGGATGCTAAATGATTGCCTGATAGTTCTGTATGTAATATCTGTATGTTAATACGCATGTTGAGCATGTTATGTTTGGTATATCTGCATCTGATTTCTGTTTCTGATATTGGGGTGAGATGTGATGTATATTGGAGGAAGTGTTCTAAAAGGCAGTTTTGCCTATTATCTGGCAGCATGGCTGCGTTATATCTTAAATGTGTCGCATCGGTACAACATGGTGTGTAGGCCTGGGTGGGTGTTTTAAACCCCACATGGTGTGTAAGGATGGTCGAAGATGGTGTGTAGAGGATGGGGGTAGGATATCTAATTTCTGATTCTAATTTGCATCTCTGTATCTGTATCTGGAATGGGTTTAGGCCCGAATCTGCATTTGTATCCGTAATGGGCTTAGGCCCGACTCTGAATATGACTGTTTCTGATTTTCTGGATGTGTACTTGCTTAATTATGTAGGGTTACACACTGAGTTTACGAAAACCCACCCTTTTCTGTTATTTTGTACAAGTAATCCTCAGAGTTAGGCGGATCGGTGCTGCAAAGCCCCTCGGTGACCACACATTCGAACTGGACTTAGCTGCAATTTAATTTCTATAATCTGGTTCATTCTGGTTTTTGTGTAATTCAGACTTTACGGACTGTTTTCATTTTTATTTTGGATTTGACTGCCATTTAAATGATTTTATAATTGCCAAACATGAAATAACTCGATTTTCGCCAAAACAAAGGTTTTCTAAAATCTTGAACGGTTTCCTAAAAACAACAATTTTCCTAAGCTTTCGCTAAAATGATACGTTTTAAAGTAAGTCGACTAATGGGATATATGATTTGAAAAAAATGAAAGCAATCAAAGGTTTATAAGCTTAAGGATTTTATCGAGTTAGCTCCGTTTTCAAAATCCCTTTTATATGAAATTGCCAGATTCGGCCATGACGTCTAAGCCGGGTTTGGGGTGTTACATTTAGTGGTATCAGAGCCAGATTACAAAACTCGACTGTGAATTTTGGGTTCCAAAATTTGGTTTTAAAGAATTGGCTTTCAAATTATTTTAAACACTTTGATTAAGAATGTGGTTCACCGAGTTTTCGGCGCCGATCCTGTAAGTATTTTTGTACTTAGTTAAACTATTCTGAAACACTATAGTTAGTACTCTCTGAAACTGTAGTGAAATGAATAAAGACTGAAACTTTTGAAAACATTACTGAACATCTGATACTTATTACATAAAATATCTGTTAATAAATACTGAAACTGATGCATAAAATTCTTAATATAGATAAAACTTCGAAAACACAATGAGTGCACGAGGTATCCATGGACGTGGTACTCGAGGCCGAGGTAGAGGCCGTAGGGGGCTCAAGCTGAGTCCTCATCTCTGGGCAGCATGCCAAATCTGGACACTAGTGAGACACCTGTGTCACCTGCTACTGAGACTGGGTCTCGGAGTCGTTCGGTTGGGGACGACGCACTATCGCAGGCCATACTGAGGATATTGGAGAGGGTTGCTGGACCCAATTCTGAATCTGAGGGCCAAGGGTCGGTAACTGAGCGACTACGGTCGAATGGAGCTGAGTTATTTAGGGGTGTCACAGGAGTCGTACCTAATGTGGCTGGGTATTGGTTGGAGTCCACTAAGAGGATTATGGATGATCTAGACTGTACCCCCGAGTAGAAATTGAAGGGTACAGTCTCCTTGCTTTACGATGAGGCTTACCAGTGGTGGTTGACGGTTAAGGAGGGCACTCAGCCTAATCGTCTGACCTGGGACTTCTTTAAGACTACTTTCTAGAGCAAGTATGTGGGAGCGAGCTATGTGGATGCACGTAGACGTGAGTTCCTGAACCTCATGCAAGGTGACCGATCTGTGGCTAAGTATGAGGCTAAATTTATGAGGCTAAGCCGCTATGCTCGAGGTATGGTGGCATCAGAATATGAGAGGTGTGTTCGTTTTGAGGATAGGTTGAGAGATAATTTGAGGGTTTTGATTGCTCCATAGAGGGAGCGCGAGTTTTCTATTCTGGTGGAAAAGGCGAAGATCGCCAAAGATGTTAAGCGCGCAGAGTGCCAGAATAGAGATTTGGAGAGAGGTAAGAACAAGAGGGATTCGGAGCCCCCGAGTTCTGTGATGAGGCCTAAGAAAAATGCCAGATCTGATGGGCCAGTTAGAGCGGGGGCCCCTGTTTCTTCTGTTGCTCCTATTAGGTTGCAGCCGTGCAGTGATTATGGTAGACGCCATCCGGGCAAGTGTTGGATGAGGATTGGGGCCTGTTTGAGATGTGGGTCTCGAGAGTGTCCACTGAGGGCTGATCAGGTGCAAGCTCCGGCATCAGGTCCCGTGCAGCCGCAGAGAGTAGTTCAGCAACCACCTAGGGGCCGTGGTCAGGCTAGGGGTGGTAATGGTATGGGCCGAGGACAGAGAGCACTGGGTAGAGGTACTGGTCAGACTGAGGCGAGACAGCTTGCGTTGGTATATGTTGCACGTTGCCAAGAGGACAGAGATGCTCCTGACGTCATCACCGGTACGTTCTTTATATTTGATGTACCTTACTTGTCTTTGACAGACATAGGGTCTACCCACTCGTACATAGCTAGTTCAATATCTGGAACTTTGGGGATTTCTGTGGAGAGCACTTCTAGTGAGGTTATCGTATTGAGTCCTTTGGGGCAGTCTGTACGGGTTAGTAAACTTTATAGAGGGGTTCCGTTACAGGTACAAGGGATTATTTTTTTGGCTAATTTGATGGAGCTTTCATTTGGGGAGTTCGATTTAATTCTGGGTATGGACTGGTTGGTGGAGCACCGAGTCAGTTTGGACTACGCATCTAAGAGGGTTGTTCTGAGGACTAAGGATGATGTTGAGGTGGTTGTGATTGGTTAGCGTCGAGACTACCTGTCACATGTGATCTCCGCGCTAGTAGCCGAGAAATTGGTTCGGAAAGGGTGTGAGGCGTACTTGGCCTACGTAAGTTTTTCAGATTCTGGAGACTCTTCTGTTAGGAATATCAGGATAGTAAAGGATTTTCTGGATGTCTTTCTTGAGGAGTTACCGGGATTACCTCCTAATTGGGAAGTGGAGTTTGGGATTGAGCTTCTTCTAAGTACAGCTCTGGTGTCCATCACTCCCTACCGTATGGCACCGAAAGAGCTTACTAAGCTTAAGGATCAACTGCAAGAGCTTCTGGACCGTGGTTTCATTCGTCCTAGTGTGTCTCCATAGGGAGCACCAGTTCTGTTTGTTAAAAAGAAGGATGGGACCATGAGGATGTGCATCGATTATCGGCAATTGAATAAGTTGACTGTGTAGAATAAGTATCCGCTTCCGAGGATCGTGACCTGTTTGATCAGTTCAGAGGGGCTTCCGTGTTTTCGAAGATTGATCTTCATTTTGGGTATCATCAGTTGTGGGTTAAAGAGGTTGATGTACATAAGACTGCATTTAGGACTCGTTATGGACACTATGAGTTCCTAGTTATGCCTTTTGGTCTGACGAATGCTTCGGCCGCATTCATGGATTTGATAAACCGAGTGTTTCAGCCCTACCTGGATCAGTTCGTCGTAGTTTTCATCGACAATATTCTGGTATATTCTAAGACGGAGGATGAGCATGACGAGCATCTTAGGGTAGTACTTCAGATTCTCCGAGAAAAGTAGCTTTTCGCTAAGTTGAGCAAATGTGAATTTCGGTTGCGAGAGGTAACTTTTCTGGGGTATGTAGTTTCTGCTGAGGGGATCCGAGTCGATCCTAGGAAGATTGAGGCTGTGTTGGATTGGAAACAGCCTAAGAATGTATCTGAGATCCGTAGCTTTCTAGGTTTGGCGGGATACTATCGGCGTTTCATTGAGGGGTTCTCTTTGATTTCTGCGCTGTTGACTAAGCTTCTGCATAAAGGTGTTCCATTTGTTTGGACTGATGCGCAGTAATCGAGCTTCGGGAAGCTCAAAACTGTTCTGACTCAGGTCCTATTCTGATACAGCCTAAATCTAGTAAGGAGTTTGTAGTATACAATTATGCGTCGCATGTAGGCTTGGGTTGCGTTCATATGCAGGATGGTAAGGTTGTGGCTTATGCTTCCCGGCAGCTTAAGACACATGAGGGAAACTATCCAACGCATGATCTCAAGTTGGCTGCAGTGATCTTTGCATTGAAAATCTAGAGACATTATCTGTATGGTGAGAGGTGTATCATCTACACCGATCACAAGAGTCTCAAGTACCTCCTTACTCTGAAGAAGTTGAATCTTAGGCAGCATTGTTGGATTGAGCTGCTTAAGGACTATGACTGCACCATCGAGTATCATCCTGGTAAGCTAATGAGCGATGTCTTATTTGAGGGCGATGTTTGCTCGCCTTAGTCCATTTAATGATGGGAGTCTGTTAGCCGAGTTACAGGTTAAGCCGACTTGGATTGAACAGATTCGAGATAAACAGTTAGTGGATGAGACACTGGATTTACGGTCTCGTCATATTGAGAGTGGTGCTACCGCCGATTTTGGGTTAAACAGTGACGGTGTGTTATGTTTTTGAGGACAGATCTGTGTGCCGAACGATTCTGATCTGAGGCAGTCTATTTTGAGGGAGGCGCATAGTAGCCCTTACGCTATGCATCCTGGCGGTAATAAGATGTACCGCGACCTTCGTGAATTATATTGGTGGCCAGTGTTGAAGCGTGAGGTTATCGATTATGTTGCTCGTTGTTTGACTTGTCAGTAGGTTAAGGCTGAGCATCAGTTGCCTTCGGGTTTGTTGCAGCCAGTTAAGATTCCTCTGTGGAAATAGAAGCGAGTGACGATGGACTTCGTTAATGAGTTGCCTTTAACACCCACTAAGAAGGATTCTGTTTGGGTCATCGTTGATCGATTGACCAAGTCTACTCACTTCATTCCGATTCAGACGGACTTTTCTCTTCAGAAACTGGCGAAGCTGTATATCTCCGAGATAGTTAAACTGCATGGGGTTCCAGTGTCAATTACTTCTTACAGAGATCCTTGTTTCACATCTCAGTTCTGGAAAAAGTTACATGAAGCTCTGGGGTCGAGATTGGACTTCAGTACTGCATTCCATCCTCAAACCGATGGTCAATCTGAGAGGGTGATTCAGATACTGGAGGATATGCTTTAGAATTGTGTGATAGATTTATGAGGTAGTTGGGAGGATTATCTGCCGCTAGCTGAGTTCGCCTACAATAACAGTTTCCAAGCTAGTATTCAGATGGCACCTTACGAGGCTCTATATGGTCGTAAGTGTCAAACTCTTTTGTGTTGGACTGAGTTGGGCGAATGTCGAGTTTTGGGTCCTGAGTTGGTTTCTGAGACTGAGGATAAGGTTCGACTGATTCGGGATCGTCTGAAGGTGGCTTCTGATAGACAGAAGTCTTATGCGGATCTGAAGAGGCAAGTGATTGAGTACTCGGTGGGGGACTTCGGCTTTTTTAAGGTCTCTCCAAGGAAGAAGGTTCTGAGGTTCGGTCGTAAGGGCAAGCTGAGCCCTAGGTTTATTGGACCGTATCGAATTCTGAAATGTGTAGGACTTGTTGCTTATCAATTGGAGCTACCTCCAGAGCTAGACCGGATCCACGATGTGTTTCACATCTCAATGCTGAGGCGATACTGGTCTGATCTGTCCCATGTTGTTTCGGTTGAGGAGATCAAGGTTAGGCCAGATTTGACCTTTGAGGAGGAGCCGATTCAGATTCTGGAGCGGGACGTTAAGTTTCTAAGAAGGAAGTCCATTCAATTAGTGAAGGTTCTGTGGCGGAATCACAGCACTGAGGAGGCCACATGGGAACCTGAAGATTCGATGCGACAGCAGTATCCTCATCTGTTCTGATCAGGTAAATTTCGAGGTCGAAATTTCTTTTAGGGGGTAAAGTTGTAACGCCCCAAGTTTTATATCTCTGTTTTCATGAAAATCTGACATAATTGTGTATATGCTTCAGTGGTTAAGTGTACTGGGTGTGTGTAAGAGGTCCCAAGTTTAAGCCCTACCTTTGGCGAATTTTGATATTTTTCTGATCTAAGCCATGCGTTTGGGGAGTGGGCTTATATTTAATTATATGTAAACCATATCAGAATGAGCCTGCTGGTTCAGGTGGTAAGGGAATTGGTGTGCTGGAGGTCCTGAGTTCGAATCCCTGCGTGAGTGTGGGTGATATTTTGCTTAGTTTTGCGTCAGAGTTTCGGTGGAATTTAAATTCTGAGGAGTTGGGTGTTAGTGGGTTAGTGGAGAGATAATTAAGGGATTGGGAAGTTATCAGATTTTATTTTTTTTATTTTAATCTTTTTCAAAATTTTGGTTTTCTTTCCCAATTCTGACGTTCTTCAAAAATTCTCTCTTCTCTTCTGTCGTTTCCTTCGTAACTGTGGTACATCGACATTTTGTTTTCCTCTATGTTGTTGAGTAGGTAAGGTTTCAATTTGTTCTCGAGATAATTTTGTTTTACGTTAGTTTCTATTAGTAAAATCGTGGGGTTGATTTTTCTGCGGTTGTTGGGTGTAGGAGAAGGCTGTGAACTGTGAGTCTTCGCACCAGTTGCTCAAACGTTTTAAGTGGGTGTTTTTTTTGCCAGTAAGTTTTGAGCGTTACTTCATGTTTTATAGCGATTCGTAAAATTGACTGCTAAAACAGCTGTTGGGTGCTCTTTTCTTAGGTTTCAAGGCCTCGGGTGTGATTTGGCATCAAATCGATACCAGGTGTGTACCCGAAATGCAGAAAACTGATTTTCGGTGGAAGCCAAAAAACACCACTGTCGATGCCACACGGCCGTGTGGTAGGCTGTGTGGTAGGCCGTGTGCAAAGACACGGCCGTGTGGTCGATGAAGGCCAGGCCGTGCGCAAGACACGGCCGTGTGATGGCCAGAGTGTGGCCGTGTGGGCCACACAGGCTAAACCAGACTAGGCGTGTGGGCCACACGGGCTAAACCAGACTCGGCGTGTGGGCCCACACGGGTGTGTCACACGGGCGTGTGAATTTTGGGCTAGGCTGTGTGATCCACACGGGAAAGGCCAATCTGGGCGTGTGGGCCACACGGGCGTGTGGGCCCACACAGGCATGTGGGCCCATTTATCTTATATTTTCCCTAGGGTTGCACAGGTCGCCCCAAACGACCATGAGCCTACTGGAGGGTCAGTAAGGGCTAAATAAATCCTATACTGTATGACATGATAATTTGATGGACTGATCTGAGTAGGATGCTAAATGATTGCCTGATAGTTCTGTATGTAATATCTGTATATTAATACGTATGTTGAGCATGTTATGTTTGGTATATCTGCATCTGATTTCTATTTCTGATATTGGGGTGGGATCTGATGTATATTGGAGGAAGTGTTCTAAAAGGCAGTTTTGCCTATTATTTGGCAGCATGGCTGCGTTATATCTTATATGTGTCGCATCGGTACAATATGGTGTGTAGGGATGGGTGGGTGTTTTAAACCCCACATGGTGTATAGGGATGGTCGGAGATGGTGTGTAGAGGATGGGGGTAGGATATCTGATTTCTGATTCTGATTTGCATCTATGTATCTGTATCTCGAATGGGTTTAGGCCCAAATCTGCATCTGTATATGTAATGGGCTTAGGCTCGACTCTGAATATGACTGTTTCTGATTTTCTGAATGTGTACTTGCTTAATTCTATAGGGTTACACACTGAGTTTACGAAAACTCACCCTTTTCTATTATTCTGTACAAGTAATCCATAAATTTAGGCGGATCGGTGTTGCGGAGCCCCTCGATGACCACATGTTCGACTGGACTTAGCTACGATTTAATTTCTATTATCTGGTTTATTCTGGTTTTTGTGTAATTCGGACTTTACGGACTGTTTTCATTTTTATTTCGGATTTGAATGCCATTTAAATGATTTTATAACTGCCAAACAAGAAATAACTCAGTTTTCACCAAAACAAAGGTTTTCTAAAATCCTGAACAGTTTCCTAAAAACAACGATTTTCCTAAGCTTCCGCTAAAATGATACATTTTAAGGCAATTCGACTAATGGGGTATATGATTTGAAAAAATGAAAGCAATCAAAGGTTTATAAGCTTAAGGATTTTATCGAGTTAGCTCCATTTTCAAAATCCCTTCTATGTGACATCGCCAGATTCGGCCATAAGTCTAGGCCGGGTTTGGGGTGTTACACTTTAACTCAAAAGAGAAGTTGTTTAATAATAATGAATTGGTTTGTGTACAACGAGGAGTCCTTTATATAGTCTAGCTAAGCACATCTAAATAATACTCTTAAGCATATCAAAACTCTAATTACCTTAAATAAGAAGTAGTTTTAAACTTGTCACACATGAATTTCCTTTAGGAATCAGATTTAAGGGAGTTTTGGGAGTTAATTGAGCAAGTAGAGGGTTGGCGGACTCTATTGGGAAATTTTGGAAAGTTTTGTATATGTTGGGCAAGTAGTTATTGGTTAGGATGAAAATGGCTAGTTTCAAAGTGGGAGACATAATAATTACCTATGATTGGTTAAAAGAGATTGGGAGACCATGTATAGGAGATATATAAATATAAGCGTAAAGAAGACATTCTTGGAAGCAAAAATCCTCCCCAATTCTATTTATAAACTTTCTTCTTACTTGTATTATCTTCTCCAGTAGTTTCAAAGAAGAGGAGAACTTAGGAGAGCTTTGTATGGAGCCGATGTTGTGAGAAGTGAAATCTAGATGTAGAGAAATCGAGGAACTGGTAAGCTTTTTAACCTTTTTGTGCTCAAGATTTTGAGAAAAGAATGAGGGCTAGAACTCCTAATAAGTTTTTGTAAACTAGGTTCTGGGTTTAAAGTTGAATACCTTTAAATTAATTAATGAATAGTTGTCATTCTTAGCTGCCGGGATGAAGAAGGCTCTGGTGGTTGGACAGGCGAAGATGGCTAGGATTAAGGAAGCAAGGTGAGTTTCCATGCTCCATCTCTGGGTGTTCGATGATATTGAACTGCTAATTGATATGTGTCTATGCTTGTTTTGTGTTGTCAGAACCCGTAGTTGTGTATGAACATGGTGACTAGTACGCTTGAGTGCACGTATAGTGGATGTTTTTTTAGTTATGAATTGAAGTATTAATGGGTGGTGAACTACTTATTACTGAAATAAATATAATTATTTATATGAAATGCTCGTAAAGTGTACGATAAGCGACGTACGGAGAGAAGTACCATGATAGGGTAGTAAAAGATAGGAATAGTTGGTGAAAAGGAGGAATGGGTAGACTAAAATGGGGATTCAAGGGAGTTTGGGTGGCACCACGAAATATTATCGAATAGCTCGCTAGAGTGACATCGTGACAATGGTCTATTGACTCTATGGAGCGACACTGCGACAACGGTAAAGGCCTTCGGGGCGACACCTCGAAAGAGGTTACAGGTGTAAGACCACAACTCGGCTATGGCAACCATAGAGTTCGCCAAGACATTATGTAACAGTCCGGTTTAGACCCTAGTAGGAACAGTGGTTTTGGGACCACAAATCCGAGTCAGTAAAATATTTTAATATTATTTTTCGTGCTTCTGATATGTGAATTAGTATGTGTGAAATTTCTGTGAGTTGATTTGTCCGTTTATATGTTCAATTTGAAGAAAGGATTAAATTGCATTGAATGCAAATTTGCATGCTTTATGAAAAGACACCTATTTGAGATGGCTTTTAAATGAGGAGTCCTTAAAAGGCAATAGGCCATTATTTGAGTAAGTGGATGAACATGGTCAAAAATGACCTTAAATGATATGTTTTCTGCATTTAGAATTAAAGGTTAGTTTTGTACATTGATAATTATGTTTAATTAATTATACTAAAAGCATGAAATGGCCATCATCTTCTTCTTTTCTTCACCAAAATTAGAAAGAAAGAATAGGGATAAAACCTTTGAAGCATTCGGCCATGGTCTAAGCATAATCGGATATGTGTTTTTGATCTGTTTTCGATAATTTCTACGTTTTTGTAATTGTCGCTTAGTCTACTATCAAGCCCATGTTGTAAATTGAAGAATTGATGATGTTTATAAGATGTGTCATTGATGAAATGGTGAGCTTTGTGATGAGTTTTGGTGTTAAATGAAATATATGTGTTTAATGAACATGTTTTGTTCTTGAATTTTTGGTGAATTTAGCTAATTAGGGCTAAATTGTGAAAATAATATTTTGAAGGATTAATTTGTGAAATAAATGAAATTTATGGATTGATATGAGCATAGTGTGTATTCGGCTAAGCATGGGTATATGATAATTTTGTGTATTTTGTGATTTTGTGAAATAGGGACTAAATTGTCCAAATGTAAAGTGCCCTAAATATGTGTTTTTTGATTGAATTGAATGTTTTGACAAATAAAAAGGTTAATTTTGAATATGTATAGATCAAGAACTGAAAAAAACGGACTTAGATTGCAGGAAATCGAAAGTAATTGAGTAGCCGAGTACGTTTCCGTTAAACCGAACTCGAGGTAAGTCGATATACAAATAAATGTATTCGAATTGAATTATTTGTGTATATATGAGTTTTGAATTGTTATGAATATCCATTGAGATGGAATGTATGGGAAATCCGAGCTTACGTATATATCGACAAGTTGTTAAAGTCTGAGAAGTCCCGTATGAACGTAGGAATAGATAGGATAGCATATGTCATGATATAGGTGTCTGATATTTGATATCATGTAAGACCACGTCTGGGATGTTGGCATTGATTCGAGATTTCATGTAAGACCACGTCTGGGACGTTGGCATCGATTTGAGATTTACGTGTAAGACCATGTCTGGGACATTGGCATCGTATTGATGTCGTGTAAGACCCTGTCTGGGACAGTGGCATCGATATTTGATTTCATGTAAGACCACGTCTGGGACGCTGGCATTGTACGACTATTCTGAGCATTCTGAGTATCCTATTAGATTTCGAACGGTTCAACGGGCAAGTCCGAAAAATGAACGACTATGTGAGTTGTATATCCGTTTCAGGTACGTTTGAAAAGTACACTATGTGTCTATGAAAGGTAAGTGTTTATATGAACTTACCAAAATGAATATGTGTATGGAAATGATGAGATAATATGTGAATATATGCTTGAATGAGCTATGTGTATATGTGATAATTGAATTGAGAATTGTGGCAAGCTATGGCTAAGTAAATGGGCGAAAGAATATGTGATGAATTTGCATTGAGAAAACATTAATGTCATTGTATTAATATGGTTATGAGCATTTTATGCTAAGTTTATTTGTATATGGCTTACTAAGCTTTTGAAAGCTTACTTTGTGTGTGTTTGTTCTGTTTTATAGATCGTTAAACTACTGAAGGCTCGGGGACCATCGAGGATCGTCATCACACTACTCAAACTTGTTTTGGTACTTTGAAAATGTGTATATAGTTAAATATGGCATGTATAGGCTAGTCATTTTGGAGTATGTTTGAAATGTGTATAAATAGCCATGAGATGTGGCTAGATAAATGTTGGTAATATGCATGAGTGAATATGGCATATGATGCATGTTTTGATATAGCTTGATGGCACATGAAATGGTCAAGGCTACGGTAAGCATATGAATGCATTATGAGTATGTATGTTTGATCAATGAAATGGTATTATGAAAGGTAAAATGTGGATGTATCATGCTTGGATATATATATGTGTTTTGGTTGTACAAATTGGAATGATTGGAAATGGGATTGAATGTGGAGATTTGTTGATTATTTGACATGTTTTTTTATGTCAATTGTGCATGAAATAAATTGATATGTTGCTTGTAGAGATGACCTTAGTGTGGGTGGCAATTTTGGCCTTGCAAGTGGCCTGTTTTGCCTACACAGCCATGGCACACGGGCGTGTCTGGTGGCCATGTGAATAAGTCAGTAGCTAGCTTAATTTTACACGGCCATGGCACACGGGCATGTCGAGTGGACGTGTGGATAAGTCAGTATACATGCTCTGTTTTGGCATGGCCAGGACACATGGGTGTGTCTAGCAGCCGTGGGAGGCACACGGCCTGCCCGCACGGGCGTGTGACCTCTGTAACTTAGGAAAGTTTTAAATTTTTGAGAAATTTCATATGTGTTCGGTTTAGTCCTGACCCTATTCTAAAGCATGATTAAGGTCTCGTTGACCTATAAAAGGGACACTTTGATTGTGATTGATGACTTATATTATGGAATGTCTGTAAAAGTTTCTGATCTGTCCGGTAACGCCTTTAACCCTAATTCGGCGACGGATACGGGATAGGGGTGTTACACATTAAACATATGGTTACATGTGTAAGTCTACATCTCGGCTATGGCAACATACGGAGTTCGCCAGGACATTAAACATGGGAATTACATGTGTAAGACCATTGCTTGGCTATTATAGCATGTGGGGTCTATAGATTGGTAAAGCAGGAGACCCACCAAGGTATAAAGTAGAAGTCGCGGTGTGACTTGCGCGAAAAGTCACAAGACATAATGGACTTAGCGCGTTTGGGAACACAGGCTAACGGGATAACAAGGGGATTCACCAAAGGCAATGATGAGTGGAGCCTAGGAAGCATCTTAATCAGTTATTCATGAAAGGAGGGAGAGATTCCTTAGAAAATATGGTAAACGTGATGTCTGCCAATAAGAATCCTCTAGAGAAGTCGAGGATCCCATATTGTTTAAGCAGATACAGAATCGGGTATAATAGGATAAAATCTCAATTTGGAAATAGACAAAGAGACAGCTGAAAGAATGAGTAGACAAATAGGGTATTCATGGGAGGAAATGTCAGCTCAAGGTTGAATGATCAATAAAGTCCGCCAAAAAATAGTAAGCAGCGGAAGTCCATCAAGGTCATAAAGCACTAGAAAAACCTTATAGGTCTACCAAGAGTGAAAACTGTCAAGCAATACCTGAGTAGGAAATGGTACGCTGGGAACTGCCTGTTCATTAGAGTACCTTAAAAGAAAGGATTAAGAGAATAAGTATTGTGGAGTTACATCTTGGGCACTAGTCCACGAAGGAAAAGAGATTATTAGGAAGAGATTTTATTCAGGTAAGGATCTGCAATTATGGCAAGCTCCAGTACCCCAATTGAGCCTTACCCAGATCCGGAGCAATTATTTAGACACAATCTCCCCGTCTAAAAGGAACATGGTTGAAGATGTAACATCTTGATTTAGGGCCTAGTCAGAACAGTGGTGCGAGACCACAAATTCGAAGTAGTAAAATGATTTTTGAGGTTTAAGATATGTTTGCATGATAGTATGAAAGTTTCATGTAAAAATTTTATAAAATTGTCATTGATTGGTCCATTAGGACTAAATTGCAAAAGTTGCAAAATTTGAGATTCTAGAAGCTTTTAGTATGAAATAGCTTTGGAATATTAATTAGAAGTCCTTAAATAGCAATTTGCCTAAATTATAATTTTTGGAAAAAAATGGAGATGAGTTAGAAATTTTGAAAGTTTAGTGAGAAGGGCATTTTGGTCATTTATCAATTAAATGATTAAAAAGGGAAAAAGATGAAAAAAATCTTATTCATCTTCTTCCCCTTGTGCCGAAAATTTGAGAGACTCCATAGCTAGGGTTCTTCAATTTTTGAAGCTTGCTAGAAAGTGCATCCTAGCCCCGTTTTTAATATTCTTCGTATTTTTGGAGTCCTCGTATTATGAATTAGCTATTTATAGCTATAAGTTGAGCTAGAATTCATGTTCATAAATCTACCCATGTATGACATGCTTGTAAAATGATGTTTTATGAAAGATTATGAGAGTTTGATGTTAGATAAACATCTTTTCCTAAATGAATTTCATGAAAAATGCTAGTAAGGACTAGTTTGTAAAAGTTGTGAAATTTGTCATACATGATAGAAATAGTGAGAATTAATTGTTGCTATAGTTAAGAGAATGAATCAGCTAAGCATGAAGTTCACGAAAGTTGAATAAAAATCACTTTACGAGCCTTGGGGCAAAAGTGTAATTATGAGGAAGTTTAGGGGCAAAATGGTAATTTTGCCGAAGTATGAGTTAAGAGTCAATTTAGTCAATGTGTGTATTAAATAACCTAAATTATTACTATAGATCAAGAAAAACGAAGTCCGGATCGAAACCGAGGCAAGAACAAAGTCGAGGACTAAATTGCATTTCTACATACATTTTGTACATTGAGGTAAGTTTGTATGATTTCTAAGCGTTATGATTAATATCATTGAATTGCTTAGTATGATGTAGAATATATCTTAATTCCATGATATTTTTGATGCTATGTTAAACAAAGAAATCAATGAGATTAAGTATGAGAAAGTCCCGATTGAAGTTGAATTACTTAGGATACTCGATCTATCACATGAGACAAGGAAGTCCGTATAAGACCAAGCCAAGGCATGGCATCGGCAATCAAGCAAGTTATCATGTAAGACCAAGACAAGTCTTGGCATTGAAGAGTTATTATGAGATGAAGACCCATATAAGCCCAAGCCAAGGCATGGCATTGGTGAGTCTCCATGTAAAGATGTCATGTAAGTCCAAGACAAGTCTTGGCATTGAAAAGCTATCATAAGATAGAGATCCCATGTAAGTCCAAGCCAAGGCATGGAATTTTTGAGTAACAAGGAAGATTTCATGTAAGTCCAAGCCAAGGCTCGGCATTAACCCGTTCATGAGTAAAGATACCAAGTAAGACCATGTCAAGACATGGCAATGGTAAGTTCCCAATGGAACACACAAGGAAGACTTCGTGTAAGTCCATGTCAAGACATGGCATCGATACCAAGTTGAGAGATCCCATGTAAGACCATATCTAGGGTATGGCTTGGGCATCGAGATATTTGTGAGATGAGATTCAGTATTCTCGATTATTCATAGTAATTCGTCGGGCAAACGAGTAAAGAATAAATGAGAAAGCAAGAAAGTTAAGCAAGTAAAGCTATCATCAAAGTATGCTAGTCATAGTGAACTAAGAGTATTATTCATGTTATGAATGATGAAGTTAACATTATGCTTACCTTAACAAAGTATGCTAATCTATATGATTAAGTGATACAGGTACCTTGTTTACCTTACAAGCACGAGACTAGTAAGTATCATGATAAGTGTAGGAATAATTAAGAGTAAGTAAGCTCAAGCATGTGAACTTAGCAATGCCTTTGCTTATGATGAATGAGTATGTTAAGTATATATATTTATATACGTTGTTATATGAATTACATGCAAACTTATTGAGCGAAATGCTTACGTCTTTAATTCTTTCTTTCCATGTAGTCCCGCCAAGCTAATCTCGTAGATCATCGTCATCGGAGCTCGGAGCACACTATCAATCGCTATTTTGGTATAGCCAAGTTGTTTATATTAAGTATGGCATGTATAGGAAGCATTTCATTTTGAGTTATGTTTTAGAATTAGCCAAAGTGTTGGCTATAAAGCTTAGTATTCTTTTTGTATATGGCCAAAGAGATGGGTCATGAATGATTAAGTATGTATGTTTTTATCTATCAATGAAGTATGCATCCTTGTCATTTTAGATGTAATACTTGAGTTATTGAATTGAGTATTGGATTGATCTTGATATCAGGGTGGCAATTGGCTTGGAAGATAGCCTCTAGATGCCCACACGGATAGACACATGGGTGTGTGTCTAAGCCGTGTGTCCCCTGCACATTAGTGTTTTAAGTCAGAATAGACCACGGGCTAATCACACGGCCGTATGTTTAGGCAGTGTGTGACACACGGTTAGCACATGGGCGTGTGCCCTGGCCGTGTGAAGTCTGCACCTTGCACTTGTAAATTGAATTACCACACGGCTGAAGTACACGGGCGTGTGTATGGACCGTGTGGATAAGTCAGAATGCCAAAGTTTAGCACACGGGCCAAAGCCATGGGCGTGTCAAGGCCGTGTGAAATTAGTCAGTTTCGACCACGGGTGGAAGACACAGGCATGTCTTAGGGGTACACGGGCGTGTCCCAAGTCACATGGGCGTGTGACCCCTGTTTCAAGGAAAAGTTCCTGATTAAGTTTCGAAAGTTTTCGAATAGGTGTTTAAGGCCTCGTAGGCCCATGAAACGTATGTTTTGATTAAGAAAGAGAAGTTTCTGTTCGAAACAAAATTTTACAGTTCGTAAGTACATGTTTCCTTAAGTTCAAGTATGGTAATGTCTCGTATCTAGTCTAAGTCTCGGACTTGGGTATGGGGTGTTACAGAAGACCCCAAAAATTAATGGCAATAATTTCAAGCTAAAAGTTACCACGATACAGATGATCCAAAACACACTATAGTTTAAAGGGAACATGGTTGAAGACCTGAACCAACACTTGAAGTGGTTCCTTCATCTATGCTTCAAGTATAACGGGGTATCTGATGATGTAATACGTCTACAGTTTTTCACGTTTTCATTATGTGACAACACAGTCGATAGGTTAGACTCATTAGAATTGGGTTCCATTACAACATGGAATGATCTAGCAGAAAATTTTCTTCATAATTTTTTCTCGATTAGTTGAACCATTCAACTTCAGCGAGAAATAACGAATTTTAAAAAATATAAAGGTGAAATCCATTATGAGGCCTAGGAGTGTTTTAAGATGTTAAGGAAGTGTCTGCACCACGAACTGCAAGCATGCCTCCAAATCCAAATATTCTACAATGGTGTTGACAGACATATTAGATCTAACCTAGACGGAGCATCCGGCGGATCTCTTGTAACATCCCACCCGACGTAGTTCTTGTTGGTGTTATGTGTGGGGGAATTCTTGGCTAAGTATAAGCCAGAGAAGGCAAATTTACGCCCTATTCGTCAGTGTGGTGTTAAGTGGTTGTTATCGCGCCATGATTTGTGGACTGTGTAACATCCCAAAATTGGGCCTAGTAGGATTGGGCCCAATGGGCCTTGAGCGTAGAAGCGTTTCAAAATTTTGAGAACAAGAGAACGGCATTATTTCAAGTTGGACTTATTAAGAAGGTAATTTTGGAAAGTTACGAGGTTTCTATGAAGTTCCGGGTTCAAGTTGGGCCTTAGTAAAATTTTGTGTTTAAGCCTATTAAGGAGAGTTAGTAAGTGGCATCAAGGCTTATGGAAATAAAAGAGTAAATTGCTAGCATAAATGAGCAATTGGTAAAAGGGTTATGGCGCCACATGTAGTACCTTGAGGGAAGAGGTTTGAATCACTTTGTGTGCAAATTTTGACTTATATTTTTGCACCCTTTCCTTAAGTGTCGGCCAAGAGGCATTCATGGCAAGGTTGACTTCATTTTTTGGTAAGGTGGCTATATGAATAAGGCAAGGTTGAAGTTGGGGAAAGGAATCAAGGGAAATAGGAAAGAAAGGGGGACATGAGGCTTATTTCGTGGGTGATGTTTTAGAAAGCTTGGGTGGCCAAACTCTTATCCTAGGGGGGATGCATGTGGACGGTTTTGGGGAGAATAGGTAGCTGAATTTTTAGTTGGCATTTGGTAAAGACTTAGTAGTGTTTTGTCAAAAATTCCCTTTGGCAACTTTGTGTCATTTCTCCCAATTTGCAACCCTCCTTGCCGAAACATATTAGCACAATAGTGCATTGTTTCTCTCTTTTTTTTGGTCACATACTCATTTTCTTTCCACCTTCCTTGATAGCCAAATTCTCCTTTGCCTTTTGATTGAATTTTTGGTGCTTGTTAGGCCAAAACCTTTCTCTTTGCACTATTTGGTATTCTCCAAATTTCTTTCTACCTTGTGCCGAAATTACAAGCCACTAAAGAACATATTCTCTTCTTTTCTTTCTTCTTGTTGCCAAATGTACCCAAACCATTGAGACCAAAATTTGTTCATTCATCTCTTCTTTATCAGTTTCTCAAGTGGGTTGACACTCTTTTCTTCGATTGAATCAGTAAGTGAATTCTTTTCTATGTTCATATTCTTTTCTTTCTAGCCGAATAGGTATTTATCACTATTCGGTTGTAAATCGTGATCGTAACCGAAAATGGTGTTATCCTCCACTTCTTCATGTATTAATCACTCTCTTTTCATAGTGCTTTAAGTGGGAGACCGTGTATTGTTCTAGCCAAAGTCAAACGGTGGAAATTGGATCCAATATCGATAAGGTAAGGAGTTCTTCATGGATTATTGGAAATCGTTCTTTATTCGTTTAAAGGATAATAGTGGTTGTGACTAATCGATTATGTTTTAGGGACGAAATCACTCGATATATTCTACCTTCGGACATAGTGGTAAGTGATTCAAGTGTAAGTGATACGAAATCTTTTGGAAATCCGAGGCTAACTTTTGGTTGGTATTGTTCTAGGTCATCGACGAGTGGTTCGTTAGGAAATCAAAATCAGGTGTGTAATCCCGTACCTTCCGAATACATGTTTGATATGGTGTGTAATCTCACATCTCTCATAAATTTATATGATATGTTCTATGATTTGGTCAAAATACCGAAGAAAACCGAAAACCGGCATCCGTGATCACTCGGGCGTGCGTATAATCGTAATGGTAATCGTATTTCATAATAAAACAGTTTCAGTTAGAAGCAGTGGCGTGTTTTTGAAAAATCACTAAAAATAAGAGAAAATGAATTACAAAGTGAATAAGATATCAGATTAAAGCTTACTATGTCTATTTTGATATGGAAGAAACGGAGAAGGAAAAGAAATTTTATATTTTGAGATAACTTAATTTTAGTGAGACTGGTTCTGAATGACTTCGTGGTTCCCTGATCTGTCTTAGAAAATTCTTATAAAATTGTACAAAGTGAATTATGAGTTATAGTTTATATTTACAGATTCCTTAGTGAGTCTATTTTCAATAGAAACAAGTGGGAGCAACATATGAAAACTGTACAGTGAGATATTTGAATTTTGGGTAAGAGAGATCAGAATTGTTGGTCAGTGAAACAAGGGAATCTTTAAGGAATAAACTGTACTAAATGGCTTAGTCAAAAATTCTGGAAAAATTGTAGTAAGAAGATATATGAGTCTAGTCTCAAGGAAAATTTACGGGGTTAGATTTCGAGATTCCTAACTCAAGTTATAGTCAATTTAGTTAGTACGACGCAGATGGACAGTTTCAATTTTTATGCTCCACATTAGTAGTTAAGTCTAGGTTGCGAAATTTCTAAAATACCCTTAGGTTGCGAAACTACCGAATTACCCTTAGTGGGTAAATTATCAAAATTACGAAAATGCCCCTATGGGTCGAAATTACGAAAATACTCCTAAAGGGCCGAATTACGAAATTGTTTAATGGGTCGATCTGATATTTTACTAGATGGGCCGATCTGGTATTTTGCTATATGGGTCAATCTGATATTTTGATAAATGGGCCAATCTGATATTTTAATAAGTGGGCCGATCTGATATTTTGATAAATGGGCCAATCTGATATTTTGATAAATAGGCCAATCTGATATTTTGCTAAATGGGCCAATCTGATATTTTGCTATATGGGCCAATATGATATTTTGATGGGCCAAATCTGATATTTTGCTTAATGGGCCTTTTTGATTAATTGAGATCATGGGCCATAATTTTGTAATAAATATCCGAATAAATTATTGTTGATATATTGTGATTTTGTTATGCATTATATACATGATTTGCATGAGATGGGATAATGATGAAGAGAAGTTCGTAGCTCTGCTACATAAATCAGTGGCTCGCCACAAATCTGAAAAATGGCAATGCCATGTAAATTCTCGTTAATCTGGTGGCTTGTCCACAAATCTCGATATAAATGGCTTAATGCCTACGTTTGGTGTGTTGGCGGGGTGGGTGACTAAAGCTCCCCACGGGTGTCTTTGGTTAGTGCGGGTGGTGTGTAGCGGATGGAAAACTAGGTTTGGTTTGGGAATTGCATACCATATGCATATTATATTTGATACATTATTGTTGTTGTAAATGGGCTTAGGCCCAAAATATTGCTAATTGGGTTCCGGCCCAATGAATAACGGTAAGGGGATTTCACACTGAGTTCTTGTAACTCACCCCCCTTTCTCTTAACCGTTGTAGGTAATGCTTGATGATATGGACTTGGGATATGGATGACTCGAGGAGGCCATACTTGGAAATGGTTTATTTGGACTTTAGACTTCTTTTCGTTTATTTTATTACTTTACTATTTTGGGTTAAATGTTGTAATAAGGCCTCTGGACTATTTTTATTTTTGCTTTTTGGTTAGGATGTTTTTATTATTTTTCTTAAATTGTTTAAAAAGGGGAATTTTCTAAAAACTTAAACAATGGTTTCCAAAACCGATTAACAAATGGATTTCAAAATAAACTTTTACAAATATTTTTAACACGGATATTTTCTCTCGAACTATTAACGATATTTTCAAAAGACTTGGATTCTCTTTCGAATTTTCAACGTCGTTTTCAAAAGTCGCGATTTTGTAAGATCATTAGTTCAAATTTATCGATTTATCAATCAAATCTTTGAGGTTAGTAGTATTTTATCAAATCAAACTTGTTTTCTTGATTTTTAACAAAGCAATATTTTAGTACGAACAAAAAGGGTTTAACATGTTTTGCTCGTGTGACATACCAAATCCGCTCATAACGTATGGGCCGGGTTTGGGGTGTTACAGAATGTTTGGCTAATTAGGTAGGTCTATAATGACTTGGATGAGGGATTTTTCTTTTGGCAAATAATAGGTTCATATGTCTTGGCGTGGTCATTGGGGAAACCCACCAATCGGCGGATTCTCTTGGTAAGTTTTGCGTGACGGATCCTTATAGTTGTATCCTCCAGTGGTGGACTATAGGCTTGTGGACCTGATTGTTTTTTGTTTGATTACGTGTGTTTATTGTACAATTTTAGTTGGTTTCTTGTTAAGGTCTAGTTAGAAATTGACTAGAGTGCATTAGATGTTTAAGGTGGGTTTTGCTTAGAAATTATTATGTTGGCCACAATAGAGTAATGAGTCAACTTTGCATGATAGCCACGTGTAAGTTGTGCGAGTTGTATGAGCCATAAATATCAGTGAGGCTTTGATAGTAGGGGGTTCTTCTTTTCCTTTCTTTGACCTTATTCTTACTCTTGGTTTTTATCATCTAATAAGAAGTCCGTCGTTGGAGAAGAACCACCTAGTGTTCGAATAATAAGAAAAAGGTATGGATTGTAGTGAAAGTTTTGGTGTAACCAACTCCATTGAAGTCTTTTTGTGAGTATTCCAATTTGTGCTAGTTGTCTATGAGTTTTCTCTGAGTCTTTGCATATTGTTAAGTTTTGGTTATCATAGTTACAAGTTAAGAACTCAGGTAAAACCATCTCTTGGAATGTGGTAAGCTTCTACATGTAATCATCTGCATGTGCATGTATGTGACTGGAAACAGACACTACTTCCTTGATGTGCAAACTCGATATCCAGATGTGAAAGGCCACTGGTAGGGCATGTTAGTTGCTAACTAGAATGGCGGATATGATAGACCATTAGTAGGGCATATTAGTAGCTAACTAGTTGGGAAAATAAGATGGGCCACTAGTAGGGCATGTTTGTTGCTAACCAGATTGGCGTGAGTGTTAGGTTTCTGGTAGGGCAAGTTAGTTGCTAACCAACTTGGCGATATGGGCGCTGCCTTCGGTAGGACATGTTAGTTGTAAACTATGGCAAAGAGCCCTGAACTCATGGGAACACGTATGTTTTCAAAACAACAATGATTGAGATATTTGTTCCATTAAGTGAATAAGGCATCCGATGTTAGCACATGGAAGATCGGTAAAAAGGTAAGAAAATTTGAATTCGGGATTTGTTGCATGTTGTATATGTCTGCAGTTGAGAAAGAAACGCTGATTAAGAATTTTTGATAATTTTGTATGTTAAGTGGTAAATCTGCATCTAGAGATTGTGTGGAGTACGTAACATATCTGCTAAGTTAATGTGTTTTGGCATGTAGAATCCACCCTAGTGAAATTAAGTTTGGTAGGTATGTAAGCACCAGCCAATCAATATGTCTGGGGTATGAACAGTAAGTGTGGTAGAGATCATGTTTTCGAAGGAAAGTGTCTGTTCTGATAAGTCAAGAGTTATTTGTGAAAAAAGAGAAGTAAGGTATTTTCCAGGTATTAGAATTTCGCCTACAGATACTATCCACCAAGGATAGGTATCCGCCACAGATCTATGTTGAATAGTATGCCCATATGTACCTGCGTATAGAGCGTCTATAACAACCCATTTTTCAGTGGTGTCAAAAATAGTGATTTTGATACTACAATTCTGACGAGTGAGTTTGTAAATATTAACTATTTAATATTTACGAGATCATTAGTGTTGTATTAAAATTTGGTTAAGAAGTTGTAATGCTTAGATAGTTAATTAAGTAAAAAGGACTAAATAGTAAAAGCTTAAAAAGTTAGTTCTAATAGTTAAATGTGCTAAATGGTTATTGAAATGTGAGTTGATGGACTTGTATGGTAATTAAACCATATAGAAAGTTAGTGGGAAAATATGGACTAAGTTTGGTTAGTTATTAAGTTATATTTGTAAGGGTAAAATAGTAAAATAATAATTATGTTAACATAAACTAAAAATAATGTAAAAAAAAATATCATCATATTCATGCTACCACTGAAAATTAAAGGGGAAAACACCTTTGTTGAAGAAAAAGATTCGGCCAAGCTAGGTTGGGTGCATGTAAGTGATTTTTGGTTCCGTTTTTAGTAATTTTTATGTTTTTGTAATCGTTTTAGCTAAATCTAGCTAACTCGGGGGTTAATTTGTAAAATTGTTAAATGTTTTGGAATATGTCATTGATGAGTTTGGTGTATTTTTGAAGTTTAATGGTAGAATATTAAGCTTGATTTTTAAATAGAATTATTTTGTAAAGTAATTTTGTATACTTTTTAAGTTTAGGGATTTAATTGAAAACAATGAAAATAGGACATTTTTTTCTTGTGAAATTTTAGCTTATAAGGACTGATTTGAAGCATTAGTAAATTTAGCACAAGGGGTTTAAGGTTTAATTGTGAAATGAGTTTGTTTTGGTCTTAAGGACCAAATGGAATAAAATGTTAAAGTTTGGGGCAGATGTGAAAATTTTGTAAATATGAAATCATATGCATTAAATTGAATATTCTATGAATTTGAATCTAATAAGTTGAAATAAATTATTTTATAGATCAAGAATAAGTGTATAATCGGGGGGAAAGAAAAGTTGTTAACTAGTCCCTGAACTTTTACTATCTCTACAATCTAACCCTGGTAAGTTTGTTCAGTTTAGTTTATTATAATTTGAAATGATATATTGATTGTGAAATTGGTTGTTGAATATTTTTTGTATAATTGATTTGTTATAAACTGTTGTGAATTGAGAAAGTAATTGTTCTGAGCATTGTTAAGTGATGATGTGTTTTGAGCCGGATAAACATAGGATAGAGTACAATTGGCATGCCAATAAGTTATATTGCGCACTGTACGAGATTGACTTGTGATGAGATGATTATTCCTGATTTGTTATTATCCACTAAATATACCGAAGTTCAGCATTTTTTGCTGACTATCGTGTATATTTACAGTGATTCTAGCGTGTTACCAGGGGCGGATGTAAAGCCTTTGAGTTTGGCACTTGGTGTCTACGCGTGTTTTCGGTTGGATTGGCTCGTTTGAGTTTTCTGGCATGTTTCAGATGGATAATTGCGTACTCGTATCTGTTAAATTGTTCATCGGGCGAATTTCTCGTGATAGTTGACTTATTACTGAAGTGTATAATGGATTGCATGATTTTTCGATATTATCGTGACTTGATACTAATGATCTCATGTGATTGACTAATGATCTCATGTGATTGAACATATTATTCAACTCATATATGTATATGTATAAACTCACTTGTTGAATGACTATGGTTGACAGGATTTATTGTTGTTAATCTTGTTAATGTAATTGCTATGTTTATACGGTAAATTTTATCATTTTAACCGTTGAACTTACTAAGTTCTATAGAAGCTTACTCGTGTCATTTTCCTATTTCTTTGTAGATATTGCTTTGTGGAATCTTACGATCAGATCAATCTGAAGATCACACTATTCAGATACCTATCGGTAGATTTTGACATGTTTGTCTTAGGGGTATATGGCATGTAATAGGTGTGTTTTGTATATGTTTTGGATACTTATCTCATGTGTTGCATCATAGGTTGGTTTAAAGTTTTTTGAGCTTGTTTGTGTATCTGTCTTTGGCTTTGGGTATATAAATGCCCATGTAAATTTATTTTTGGCTACTTGATACAGACTTTATGAAAGTGTTTGAAATATGTTAAGATTGAATGTGAATGGATTGGATGAAATGATAAGTTTGGCATGTGTTTAATGTATGGACTTATGAACTTTGAATGCAAATTAGTTTGGTATGAAATGTGGATTTGATTTGATAATTGAATTGTGGTGTCAATGAGGGCACATTGGTTAGGCACTCAAGTTGATTGATTTGATATGTTTTAAGCATGTTTCAATGTGTTTTGAACGTATGGAAATGGTTGGATTTTGTTTGGCTTGGTACCTAAGTTTGGATGAAGTTTACCTTGTTTTAAAAGCTATTTAAAGTGCACATGGCCTAGGACACAAGCTGTCACACGGCCATGTGCCACACACGGTCTCCTCACACGGTCGTGTGTCTTTTAGATTTCAAGTATAGGTTTCTCCACACAGCATCAGGCTGTTACACGGTCATGTGACCTTATTTCGAATAATCACACGGTCTGGAACACGGCCTGCGACACGGCCATGTGACTCTTATTTTGAATTGTACAAAGTTTGGCCTCACGACTTGGGTTCTATCACATGGCCGTGTGACCCCTATTTCCAGAATTTTCAAATTTTTCTATAATTTTCTGTTTTGTTTCAAGTTAGTCCCTAATTGTTCCCAAAATATTTTTAAGGCCCTATAAGCTCAATTTAAGGCATGTAAATGTAATTTTTCCATGAATGAAATTTAGATTTGAATGTTGTTATTTAAATTAATAAATGAGTGGTTTAATTATGTTAATTGTTTTTTAAATGTGACATAATACTCTGTAACCCTAATTCGATCACAAAGACGAGTTAGGGGTGTTACATTTAGTGGTATCAAATCTACAGTTTAGTCGATCCTCAAACTAAACGTAACGTGTTAAAGTGTAGAAATAACATACCATATAAACCTGTGATAGTGTGATAAAAATTGATTCGATCTAACCCCTATTTTTTTATAGATTTAAAATATGTCGGCAGAATCTAATCGTGCTGGCAGTGGTAAAGTAAATAGAAATGTCTTGACTTTTGAACAGGAAGTAAGTTGTAGTTTACCGATTCCGCAAATGTCAGAAAATGAAGTTAAAAATGTCTTCTTCGATTTAATGGGTCAATAGTTCACGAAATTTATGTGAACCAAACCTATTGCTCAACAACCTCCGCTCCCTGTTGTACCTCCTGTGGCACCCCCGCCTCCTCAAACAATAGAAACGAGTTGATGGATTCCTATTGATAAAATCAGAAATTGTGGTGCTAAAGAGTTTCAGGGAAGAACGGGATGATCCAACTAAAGCTAAGTATTGGCTTAAAAATTTCCAGTGAGTTTTCGAGGAAATGGCCTGCTCTCCTAGTGACTATCTTAGATGTGATGTGTTGTTACTGATGCGGTCGTTGATAGCACCAAAAATATCCTATCCCTATAAAATAATGAAAATAATAAAAATAATAGTATAAAGGAAGTAGGGTCAAACCCTCAGGGACTGGATTTGCACAATTGCTTGTTCCTCGAAATCCTGGACAGAATCAAGCCCAAGAAAACATGCGTACCTGGAAAATAAATAAAAAACAGAATTAAAAGTTTTGATCTGGAAAAAATAAAATAAGAACGGAATTAAAAGTTTTGAAATTACGAAAATTAAAATTAAAATAGTAGAGATAAATAGAGTTGATAAAAAGTTTCTTATAGAGAGATTTCAGCCGCCGGTTGTCTGGGTTCAATCCTCGGCTTTTAGGTGATCCTTCTCAAACAGAATAAGCCAATTATAGTGGAAGAGGACGCCTACGACCACCAGCTCCAAGATTTTAGACTTATGATTTAGAGGAACCTGACTCTAGCCAACAATCGCTTTTGTGGGACCTTCTTATGCTAGATCATCACTTCTCAATGGTGAATGCCACGCCATTTTGTCTCTTGGGCTCGCCAACCTCTGACGTAGTAGGCTAACGAACCAACTGTGCAACCTTCTCAAAACATACAAAGCGGTCGTTCCTTACACAAGTTGAAAAGATCACTTTTTAAGGGACATGGACGGAAGCGTCAGCCCCGTAATGCGGAGAAACGATGAATACTCATTTGAGAAATCTAAGCGCGGATTCTAAGCCTCATGAACCCTTTTGGGGATTTTTGACAACCTTTGGCTAGATAAGTTTAGTGGCTCATGATTTTTGGGGAAAAGCAAATAAATGTAATGGAAATAGAATTTTTATTGAAAAATATGGGAAGAACAAAAGGCTTTTATGGGAGAGGGAGTGTTTACAGAAAAGATGAGTTAAATTTGTGTCACTCCATCCCCTATTTATAGTACTAAGAAACCTAGTCTATTCCTAATTAAATTCTAAAAGATGAATACAAATAAATAAAGATAAATGCTAAAATTAAATCTAAATAATAATCCTTAATAATTATCCTAATATAATTAAAAATTAAATAGAGTCTTGTGCTATAAAATCTCTTCTTTTGCATTTTTGCTCCCAAAATCTTCAACACTTTGCATTTTCGGCACCACTTCTCTCCCACTTAGCATGCTGGCCCAATTTAACTTTAAATTCATGCTTTTAGCCCCCAAATTTCCTTTTGCCTTCAATTTAGTCCCTGTAAGATAAAAAAACCATAAATAGCTCAAATTAGTAGGATCATACTCAAAATAGACATATAATTAATACATAAAAATATGTCATTCTAGAGTATTATCAAATTCCCCCTACTTAGCCCATGCCTTCCCTCAAGTATGGTTCCTATCCACTGTGAAAATTAGAACTTTTGCCATGATTGAAATACCACTCCAAAGTTTTATAAAAAGTAGGCATAATGCATATGAAAAATAAAGAGAACCTTTAGCTTGCTTTAAGTAGAATAGAAAAAGTATTCCAATTTATACACACAAAAATTAAAATTGACTTGGATTATTTCATGAAAATTAGGTAATTTACTAAACTTACCAAGACACCTTATTTGTATCCACCTTTAGTCTCCAAATGCAATTTTATCGATACATCATTTCTTCTTCTTCTTTTTTTTATTTTTCTTTTATTATTATTATTATTGCTTAGGAATACATCGAGCCTTTTGAGGCGAAGAGAGATGACAGCCAAGCACCCCACCCCGGTTACTCAACCCAACATACTCTTAACTTATTATATTTTTCTTAAGAACACATCGAACCTTTTAACGCGAAGAGAGATGACAGCCAAGCACCCCACCCCGGTTACTCAGCCCAACATATTCCTAAAAAAAATTATTTAATCCCAGTTAGCGGAGTTACCTAACACGTCACACAAACTTTTGACACAAAATAGGATGACAACCCAAACACCCTACCCGGGTTACTCAGTCAGTCACGTTTTAAGTTGTACTCATAACCATGGAAGCATCACAATTTATTATAACGAAACAGAATTTTAATTTGGAGGACTAGGAAAAACAATCAAGTGTCAAAAATAAGTTCAAGCAACTACCCTATGATCATGAATGTAATTTCAAAGACATGCAATTTTCATTAAGTGTTCTCTTTACATTTAGACTTAATCAATTTTACTATAGGCAAGTTAGGGTTAACTCTATTAATCATAATTATTCAGCCAAAAAGAAATAAAATAGTGGAGATGAAATTAAACAGGAAAAATCATAACTAACCCAGTAGGCAAGAATCATGCATATAGGTGAAACAGTGGGCAAGTCGTGGTCAAATTCTTGGGTATGAAAAGAGGCAGAATATTCTAAAATATATATATATGGGCAGCAACAAGCACAAAGCAGTAGCAATAACAAAAACAACATATAAAATTACAGAAATAATGAGGAACGCCTCCCCCTACTTAAAACACATTATCCTCGATGTAGAATAAAATAAATAAGTAGGTGGAAGAAGAAAAGTTCAGAAGAACTCCCCATGTAGTTACTACCATTCATGCAAAGCAGCATTAAGATCAGCCATCTTCTGGCCGAGTGTGTCGAGTCGTGCCTCGATGCGCTCCAAGCGTCGCTCGATGGTCATGGGAGGTCGTTCTTGATTGGGTACATCGTGTTGATTTTGCTGCCAAAAGATTCGTTCAGCCGGCAAAGAGCAGACACCTGGGGGGACAAAACAAAAGGAAGAAGGGGTACCAAGAAGCAATCCCATCGAGTCGAGGCAGCGAGCATCTAATGGACCGGCCTGGCAAGCAACATGTAAGCCTAAAATAGTAGCATTAGATCCATGTAAAGAAAATAACAGTTGTGTAATAAAAGAACCTAAAATTAGAGGACGCTTTGCATTTATAACATGTTCAAATTGAAGCGCATACCAATAGCCCAAATTTATCGGACGACCAGTGTACATACACCATAATAAGAATAATTTCATCTTCAAGACGGTAGCCGGAGCATCTCGTCGGCCTGAGAAATTATAAGCTAAATAACGATGTATGTAACACAAAGCAGGGTTACGAAACCATAAATCTTTTGATGTTTTAGGGCTATACATGGTTTCGACATTATCTATTAATAAAGCAAAGGCCTCGACAGCCTTGAAGTTTGTTGGAAAAGTACACAAACTGTTCTCATAAACGGTAGACATAGTATACTCTTCTGACATAAAAGCTAATGCAATATTAAAATCAGTAATGGATAAACTATGCATGGTACCAAGCAACCGAAATTTTATAACGCTCGGTGTGTCCAAGGAAATTTGTCTATGCCTCTGAAGATGAAAAGTGGAATAAAATTCCAAAACCAGTTCGTAATAAGCGCAGTGAGTAATATCAAAATTTTCAACCCAACCAATATTGTGAAAATAATCTGTAACAGCAATTTCAATATTCAAAGCAGCCAAAACAGAGATTGATAAACATTTTTAAGGCACTATATGTTTATGTCTTAGACGATCATACCTATCCCGATCGGTAGCAGAAGTAAACATGAGATTACCGTGTAAATGGCACTCTAGCGGCAGGATATTGATGCGAGATCGGTAGGTTCAGCCACGGGTAAGTGTTGGGCATGGGTCGTCGTGACTATCAGGGGCGCCGGCATGTGTGGGCTATTCGGGAGTGTCAGCGTCGGAGTTGGAGGAAAAACTCGTGAACGCCTCTGTTGGTCGAGCCGAATGGTTAGGTGGCCGACAACGAGACCAGCGTCGCAATAGGTCGAGTGTCGAACATGGTGGCGGCGACGGTGGTAGAACGTAAAGAACAAGGCCGCATGAAGGGGAAGAGGGAGCGGTGCACGAGTGGCATGGAGGAGAAGAGGGTGAGGGGTCGGCTTCGGCGCGGGTGGAGAGGAGGATCGCGCTGTTTTGGCATGTGGTGGAGATAAGGGAGACGCGGTGCGTAAGTCACACGGTGGAGAGGAAGAGCGCTCGGTTGTCGTACGTGGTAGAGAAGAGGGGGAGGACACCAAGGAGGGAGAATCGCGCGGTGAAGATGGAGAGGCGTGCGACGAAGAGGAGTGGGAAGAATCGTCGGCTAAGTTAATGTGTTGGAGGGTTCGGCAGTGCCACGGCTTCTAGTCCTAACCATGGTGGTGGGAAAATCAGTTGTGGGGGTGAGGGAGAAGAGGAACGGCGGCTGAAGGGTTATTTGGGTGAAAAATGGGAAAAGTTTAAGGTTTGAAGTTGTAGAAGAAAGGGTGTTTGGCTGTATGGTGGGTGTTTGGATGTAGGTTTTGCTTAAGTATAAAGCAGGGATGCGCTATTCCTACTTGAAATAGGGATAGAATAAGGGATGTTTGTGAAAGCATGCCAATTCCTGAGTTTTTTCCTCGTCGGTTTACCTAGAACAGAAGAAGAGAAATTTATTAATATCCAAATAAAATAAAGTAATAAATAATAAAATAAAATAAAGTAATAACTAATAAATATAAAATATAAAATAAAATAAAATAAAGATTGGGTTGCCTCCCAACAAGCGCTTGTTTAACGTCGTTAGCTTGACGCCCCAACTAGTATTGGGGCTGGTCCAGCTGAATTCTTTCATTCGTATGGGCTTGAAAATTTTCCCTTTTTATCACATCCACCATATTTGGGTTGAATCGTCCTTCCGCCTCTTTCTTAGGTTTCGTATTTTCCTCCAAGAAAATCTTATGTGTGCCTGTCAGGGGGTTAATCCCTTTTAAGTAGGCAATGGTCTCATCATTCTCCAAAAATGCGCGCTTGAGATGCTCGGGAAGTGGTTTTAATTTTAGATCTGGTGCCTGCACAACAGAAGGTAGAAGTTTAGTATCCATAGGAGCCAATAATTCATTAACAGATTCAAAATCATCAAACATCATTTTAAATTTATCTCCATAAGATGACTCAAAAGTTTCTTCTACTAATGAGTCAATTATGTCGACACGGTTTACGTCCAAGATTTCACTTGGGTGACTAATAGCGTCGTAAACGTTAAACTTCACGATCTCCCCGTCAATTTCCATCGTGAGAATTCCACTACGCACGTCAATCTTAGTGCTACCGGTACGAAGGAAAGGTCAGCCCAACAAGATGTCTAAAGATCCAGGAGTGCTATCCTCCTCCATTTTTATCACATAAAAATTTGCAGGGAAGATAAGATCGTTGACTTTGACTAATACGTCTTCAAGGACTCATTCGGGATGCACAATAGACCTGTCTGCCAACTGAATGATAACACATGTTTTCGTCAAAAAACTCGCGCTAAGTGATTCATAAATAGAGAAAGGCATTACATTTATGGAGGCCCCTAAATCACACATAGCTTTTTTAATTCCTAAGTGGCCTATTTTGCATGGTATTGCGAACATGCCCCTATCTTTGCATTTCGCTGGCATCTTTCGCTGTAACACTGCGGATACATTCTCACCAATGCTTACCCTTTCGTTACCAGTTAATTTTCGCTTGTTGGTGCAGAGCTCTTAAAGGAAATTGGCATAACGCAAAATTTGTTTGATTGCGTCCAACAGTGGTATGTTGATCTCGACATTTCTGAATGTTTCGAGGATCTCCTTGTCTTTTTTACCTTTTCGACATTGATTCAATCGTCCTAGAAATGGAGGTTGAATTTTAGGTAATGGAGGTTTCGCTCGGACTTGTTCATCGTTTTCAGGCTTTTCCTGGGCGATTTCTTGGCCAAGATTTCTGCCAGGAATTGGTTCTAGTACCTTTCCACTTCGCAGCGTCACTGCATTTGCATTTTGTCTCGGGTTCGGTTCTGTTTGTGACGGCAGCTTCTCTTGAGAACTCAATTTCTCAATTGATGTGGTTAATTCTCTTATAGATGCCTCGGTTTTCTGTTGAAAATCAAGCATATTAGCTGCTAACTTATTGACCAAAGTTTCTAGAGAATTACCTGAATCTCGTGGCTGTTGTGGAACCCAATTTTGGTATGGCTGGTTATACCGTGGATTGGTCCCATAACTCAAGTTAGGATGATCCCTCCATCCTGGGTTATAGGTATTAGTGTAGGGGTCATATCGCCTCTGTGGTGGCCCAGGGAAATTTCCCACAACATCCAAATGAGCCATAGTATCATCATACAAACTAGGACATGCATCAGTTGTATGTTCAAGGGTAGCACATATTCCGCATAATCGGGATGGTTTTGCTTTTTCTGCAACAAGAGAATTCACAATATTAGTAAGTCTATCAACTTTGTCTTCTAAGGTTGAATTACTTAGCTGGTGAACCCTTCTATGGGGTTCAAGATTGGCTCGGAATTGCTGAGTATTTGCAGCCATCGTGGATATCAAGTCCCTTGCTTGTTGGGGGGTCATGTTGACCAATGCTCCTCCACTGGCGGCGTCCACCATGTTCATCTCTATGGGTTTCAAGCCTTCATAAAAATATTAGAGAAGAGATTGTTCTGTTATACCATGTTGTGAGCAGCTCGCACGCAACTTCTTAAATCGCTCCCAATAGTCGTAAAGAGACTTTGATTCTTTTTTCCTTATCCCAACTATCCCCCTTCTTAACTCAACTACACGAGATGATGGAAAAAAACTGTTGAGAAACAAACGAGAAAGATCAGCCCAAGTTGTAATAGATCTAGGGGGAAGATAAAATAACCATTCCCTAGCAGAATCTGCTAGGGAAAAAGGGAAAGCACGCAATTTGATTTGATCCTCAATTACCCCCTGAGCTTTCATGATAAGACAAACTATAAGAAACTCTTTCAGATGTTTGTGGGGATTTTCGTTTTGCAACCCACGAAAAGTTGGCAGTAACTTGATTAAACCTGACTTCAGTTCAAAATCAGTATCCATAGTAGGATACGCGATGCATAATGGCGGTTGTTCTGCCGGAGCTTCAGCCAGTTGCCGAATCGTTTGAGCCATTGGTTGATGTGCTAGATTCGGGATTTCGTTACCCTAGCGTTAAGCACTTCTTCTTGTGAATCGACTTCTACTTTTTTTTCTTTCAAATGTTTGAGTAGGGTTTTCGTTAACCCTAGACTCTACTTCATCGTCGATTTCGATTTCTGGTGGTGGGTTACTCTGAGTCCCAACTACTTCTGACTGCTTTTTCCGTAACTTTGTTTCCTTGCGATTAGCTCTCGCAGTCTTCTCTATTTCTGAATCAAACACAAGAATACCTAGAGCAGATCTGGTCATAAGAAACAAAGAAATAAGATTAGTACGTTACCAGTCCCCGGCAACGGCGCCAAAATTTGATACGTCGTTAAGAGCACCAAAAATATCCTATCCCTATAAAAGAATGAAAATAATAAAAATAATAGTATAAGGGAATTAGGGTCAAATCCTTAAGGATCGGATTTGCACAATTGCTTATTCCTCGAAAGCCTGGACAGAATCGTGCCCAAGAAAACCTGCGTACCTGGAAAATAAATAAAAAACAGAATTAAAAGTTTTGATCTAGAAAAAATAAAATAAGAATGGAATTAAAAGTTTTGAAATTGCGAAAATTAAATTAAAATAGTAGAGATAAATAGAATTGAGAAAAAGTTTCTTATAGAGAGATTCCACCCTCCGGTTGTCTC
The DNA here is from genome assembly GCA_025698515.1 of Gossypium sturtianum. NCBI lineage: Eukaryota > Viridiplantae > Streptophyta > Magnoliopsida > Malvales > Malvaceae > Gossypium > Gossypium sturtianum. Next base: position 67,957,761 of record CM046947.1, on the reverse strand, counting down.
GATCCGCCTTGGGTTCAATCATCGGCTTTTAGGTGATCCTTCTCAAACAGAATAAGCCAGTTATACTAGAAGAGGACGCCTACGACCACCAGCTCCAAGATTTTAGACTTATGATTTAGAGGAACCTGACTCTAGCCAACAATCGCTTTTGTGGGACCATCTTATGCTAGATCATCACTTCTCAATGGCGAATGCCACGCCATTTTGTCTCTTGGGCTCGCCAACCTCTGACGCAGTAGGCTAACGAACCGACTGTGCAACCTTCCCAAAACATACAAAGCGGTCGTTCCTTGCACAAGTTGAAAAGATCACTTTTTAGGGATATGGACGGAAGCGTCAGCCCCGTAATGCGGAGAAACGATGAATACTCGTTTGAGAAAGCTAAGCACGGATTCTAAGCCTCATGAACCCTTTTGGCGATTTTTGACAACCTTTGGCTAGATAAGTTTAGTGACTCATGATTTTTGAGGAAAAGGAAATAAATGTAATGGAAATAGAATTTTTATTAAAAAATATGGGAAGAACAAAAGGCTAAACTTTATGGGGGAGAGAGTGTTTACAGAAAAGATGAGTTAAATTTGTGTCACTCCATCCCCTATTTAATAGTACTAAGAAACCTAGTCTATTCCTAATTAAATTCTAAAAAATGAATACAAATAAATAAAAATAATTAAAGATAAATAAAGATAAATGCTAAAATTAAATCTAAATAATAATCCTTAATAATTATCCTAATATAATTAAAAATTAAATAGAGTTTTGTACTATAAAATCTCTTCTTTTGCATTTTTGCTCCCAAAATCTTCCACACTTTGCATTTTCGGCACCGGTTCTCTCCCACTTCGCATGTTGGCCCAATTTAACTTTAAATTCACACTTTTAGCCCCCAAATTTCCTTTTGCCTTCAATTTAGTCCCTGTAAGATAAAAAACCATAAATAGTTCAAATTAGTAGGATCATACTCAAAATAAACATATAATTAATACATAAAAATATGTCATTCTAGAGTATTATCAGTTACTTAGAGATGAATCTTACAATTGGTGGTCGACGTTAACAGTAGTGATACCGAGAAATAATGTTAATTGGGACTTCTTCAAATTTGAGTCTAAAAAGAAGTATATCAGCAAACGATACCTAGATTGGAAAAAGAAAGAATTTCTTAAATTAAAGTAGGGAAACAAATCAGTAAACGAATATAACAGAGTGTGCATCTCAGCAAGTATGCTTGTGAAATTGTGCCGAATGAGAAAGAAATACACATCTGTTTTGAAGATGAACTAAATGATGAAATTAAAATGCTAATTGGAGGGATGAAAATCTGAGAGTTCGTTGTTTTATCTGATCGAGCACAAAAGTTGGAGGAAGTTTATAACCATAAGAAACAGAGAGAAAGAAAGGCTCGAGAATTTAGTAAAAGAAATTTCTCTAAGTCGTTTTCTGCACCGCCATCAAAAAAATCAAAAGAAGATTTTAATCGCATCACTTCACCATCTGGGTTTCAGGTAAAAATAAATCGAGAGAACATGATTCGAAATCTCACAACTCAATTCAAAAAAACTTTAATTTTGCCGCATCTGGAAAAACTTCAATTGCTCATAATGGTCATTCTCTTTTTCCTTTTTTTTTTTTCCATGCCACCAATGCTCGTTCTCTTTTTTATTGAAAATGGGCAATATCTACTTTTGTCTGCAATTGCGACCAAGATATAGCACTAGAACTACCAACTTATGTTTAATGTATTTGTATTTTCAACCAGTTATAAGCTAGTACAAAGTTTTATTTAAAGACCAACAATTTCCGCCTCAGAAGAGAATCAAACACTCCATATCATCCATAGGTTCAATCTGTACAACATGAACTATTAGCATGTCAAAAATATATATAAATATGCAAGTTAAACAAGAAGACTATGACACAGAAAAATAATACCAACATTTAATGGGGTACATGAATTAACAAATGCCACATGGCTTTGGTCAGATATTTTTCACTTCATGCATTTTTAAATTGTTCAACAAGGGAAAAGGCTGGATTAAAAGCAAACAAAATTTTATGATATTAAAATCCACAAATTACAGACTTTTCTTCACCAATTACAATACAGAACATATTTTGGGCAAATGGAGTGAAAGCTTGTAACTACAATGTTCGGGAACAAAATGCTATTAGTGAAGCTAAATAGTATTATCTTTGTCAAAATTTTTCCGTATGTACCTCTGTTTGATGGTTAGAGCTAAAGAATTTTAACACAAAAGTTGGGAGTTCTCACTGATACATACCAAATGAAGAATTATACCAAAAATCCGATTGTCGACATAACTCTCTCTCCATAAAGAGAAATCCTAGAAGAAAATATTGACTTCCCTTTCACTCATCTCGTAAACATGATCTCTTGCATCTGTCAATGCACTCTGCATGATATCGAGAAAAACAACCAACTTAGAGACAAACCAGAAATGAATAAGGAACCTAAACATGAAAATAGCATTTGCCAAAAGAGAAGGTGAAAAAAGCCAGAATTTTGTCAGATTAGATATGACGCAGGAGATACAATGGATTTTAGGTCAGAAATAACAATTACCTGCCCAAATTTTGTAAGAAAGTTACTCGCAAGGTTGAGCGATGTTACTGTGACATCTTCATTGGCCTTGAGTGCTTGAGCAATGGCAAAAGCACCATCATCCTACATAAAACCTCAAGTCAAATGATGCAGCATGCGGAAAATCATGAAATATATAAATATTAATAAGGAAAAACAAAATTTACCCTAATCTCGTTGAATCCCAAGTCAAGTGAAGTTAAGGTTTCATTAACCACTTTCAAGCTGCGAGCCAGACAGGCTGCACCCTGCAAAATACATGTATAACAAAGCAAATACTAAGATTCATTGTACATGGTGGTTTAATGAAAAAATATGGTGTATCAGCAGGTACAAACTTCATCTCTAAGTCCATTTGCTCGCAAGTCCAGAATTGATACGGTATTATTATATCTCAACATATCTGCAACAAACTCTGCACCCTTTGGTCCTATCTACAAGAGATCCCATTTTGCATTGTTATACATAAAAGATAAGATAATTGAAATTAGTTTTTATAGAGGTTTATGGATGTAAGTTTACCTGACACCAACCAAGCTTTAGCGTTTTTACATTTCCATGGAATTTAAGAACTTCAGACAAAGCCTTTGCTCCATCTGCTCCAATGGGATTATAACCAAGTTCCAACTGAACAGATGAGGGAGAGTCAATCAGGCCATCGTCCCGATTGGGGTATAAAAAGGGAGGCATGATAAAAAGATGATAATAATGATGAAAAGACTCACATTTGTAATGACAGTGTTATCTTTTAAGGCTTCAGCTATCGCACCAACCCCCTTGGCTCGAATATTATTTCCACCCTAAGACAGTAGAAACCAATTATTGACTTCATATAGTTGCATCATACATGCTCCAAATATTACCTCAAAAAAGAGACATGCTCCAAAAATAATTAAATATCAAAATATATTACATGAGAAATTAACGAAGCATTCTCTTCTCACCAGGTCTATGGTTGTTACTGTCTGGTTTTCTTTCAAAGCATCAGCAAATTTTTCTGCACCCTGATAAATTTTCAAAATTTTGTATCAGTGAAGTTTAACTCCAAGTATACAAGTGTAATTCTAAACAAGGTCGAACAAAGAACATATCCAATTAAAATATATATATATTCCATAACTGGGTTGCCACTGTTTAGCTCTTATAAATGAAAAACCTACTAGTGAAAACTTGGTATATTAACTGTTAATTTATTGAATACCTCATCACCAATGTCATTCATGTAAAGATTCACCCATAGCAAGTTCTTGCTCCTTTTGATATATTCCGCAACATGAAAAGCACCTTTTGCCGTTATTGAGTTGTTCCCAAAGTCCAGTAGGGTAATTTTTCCTAGAAAGAACATGTTTGTTAGATGAACTGCTGCAATAGGCAGGGAAAGATAAAAGCCAATGACTACACACATGCGTGCACCAAAAAAAAAGTCAATATAACAAATGTAAACCTTTATGTGAAGATAAGCTTGAAATCAAGGAGCGAATTCCTTCATCACCAATTGAATTTCCATGTAAATGAAGTTCCTGAAAAAACAAACTCAAGGAATTACAAATTACAATCACTGTATAATAGATCCACAAACAAATAAAATATAACCATTTGTCCAATTTTCTTTGTCCTCTTTCCTTCTTTGGAATTCACAAAATTGTTGTCAGATTACAGTTTCCTAATAAGGAATCTTGAGTGTATCAGATAGGATTCTGTAAATATTTTATTGATTGCTATCCCTAACTTTGAGGCTGTGTTTTAAGGGACAGCATCCCTAGAATTAGTTTGTTTCCTAGTATAGAGTTTCCTAAAGTTAGGCTCACTATGTATATAAATATTAGTGTAATTCCTTGTGAGAAAATATAATAGAAAAAGCCTATTTCTAACATGGTATCAGATTAAGCCGATTTCTGGGAATTTTTTTCTTTTGTCTGGTATATTTTTTACTCCCACTCAACCCTCAAGCCTGTCTATTTTGTTCAAAAGAAATATGTCTGAAATTGTCCAAACCAATACCAATGGGGATAGTTCAGAAGTCTCTATGAACAACTCCAACCCAACAAGTGAGTTGCAGAACATTCAAGTGGCCTACAGGTTAAATGGGAAGAATTACCTGAAGTGGTCTCAGCTGGTTCGCACGTTCTTGAAGGGAAGAGGAAAGCTGAGTCACTTACTCGGAACGGGACCTAAAGAAGGAGATCCTAAGTTTGATGCTTGGGATGAACAAGACTCTATGGTTATGTCTTGGTTATGGAATTCTATGATGCCAGAAATCAGTGACACATGCATGTTTCTTAACTCATCCAAAGAAATATGGGAGGCTGTGAAGCAGACTTATTCTAAAGTTCGAGATGCTGCTCAAATCTATGAAATCAAGACTAAGATTTCATCTACCAAGCAAGGAAGTCGTTCAATCACGGAGTATTCTAATCTGTTGCAAAGCTTATGGCAAGAGATGGATCATTACGGTGCATTCGGATGAAGTGCGGTCTGCAGATGCAAGACACTCAAAAAGGTTCGTTGAAAAGGATTGAATTTATGATTTTCTTCTTTGGGCTAAATGTTGAGTTTGATGCGAAGAGTCCAAATACTTGGAAAAGAGGAGCTACCATCACTAAATGAGACATTCGCGATTGTTCATGTGAAGAAGGAAGAAGAGGAGTTATGATTGAGAATAGTCAAATGGATAGTTCCGCCTTAGCTACAAAGGCTGTACATGAGAGGAGATTTGGCCTGAGCGACCAACTAGCGACGATAATGTGACAGAACTTACAAGGCCTATTAAAAGGGAGTCTGTATGGTGCACCCTCTTTGTAAAAATCTTGTCACACTAAAGAAAAATGGAAGCTCTATGGGAAGCCACAAACAATTAAAAGAATTTTTGAAACAGGTGGACAACCAAAGGAGCAAGAGGCGAGCAAATATAGCAAGGCAATTTGGAAGGAGAAAAGAATTCTCAAGAATCCTGGTGCATTTAATAAAGACGAAATTGAGAAGTTGAAGACTTTCTTTGGGATCATCGAAAAAGTTTCTTCAATGTGTACTTGTAGTTTGGCTTTTTCAGATATATCCTCTTCTCAAAATTTTAATGTCTCGGATCATGATCACCAATGAGTCTTGGGTCATTGACTCGGGAGCTACTGAGACCATATGACCCACTCTCACAAAAATTTGTTTCATATACACCTTGTCATAGTAATAGAAAGATAACTTGATGGCCGATGGTTTACGTGATCACGAGTGGTCGAGTCGAGGGTGATATTGTTATAAACAAGACTCTTACTCTTAAAAATGTCCTTCACGTTCCTAAACTGTTTACCAATCTTCTCTCCATCAAAAAAATTACCAAAGACTCTAATTGTAGTGTGGTTTTTTATCCCAATCGATGTTTTTTTCAGGAACAGAATACGAAGAGGATGATTGGACATGCTAAGGAAGTAAATGGCCTATACTATCTTGAAGAATCTAGTGGAGAAGTTAGTGCTCTGAATTCCTCACCATTATCTTTCATATCCAAGTCTGTTAAAACCAATAAAGACCAAATTTGGCTCCATCACTTCCGCCTTGGTCATCCATCATTTAGAGTCCTTAAAATTATGTTTCCTTCATTGTTCAAAGGGATAACTGTTAAAAAATTCCATTGTGATATTTGTGAACTTGCCAAACATAAACGTACCTCTTTTCCGGTAAGCAATAAAAGAACATCCGCTCCTTTTACTCTTATTCATAGTGATATTTGGGGACCATCCACTATTTCAAATGTCTCTGGGGCTCGGTGGTTTGTACCCTTTATTGATGATTGTACCCGTGTGTCTTGGATATTTCTTTTTAAAAAGAAATCTGATGTAAGGTCTGTCTTTTCAACCTTTTACAACATGATCAAAACACAATTTGGAGTGAAATAAAAGCGGTTTAGGTCAGACAATGCCAAGAACTATTTCAATCAATTTCTCTCCCCATATTTTCAAGAAAAAGGCATTATACATGAGTCATCTTGTGTTAGCACACCCCAACAAAATGGTGTTGCCGAAAGAAAGAATGGACACATTTTAGCTATTATCGAGCTCTCTTGTTTCAAAAAATGTCTCTAAACAATACTTTGGGGGAAATTTGTTTTAAGCTGCTACTCATATAATAAATAAATTGCTGCAAAGGTCCTTGAATCTCAAAATCCTCACGCAAGTTCTAGCAAAATTCTTTCCCGATTTCAATACCTCAAACCTTACTCCCAAAATATTTGGATGTGTTGCCTTTGTACATGTACATTCTCAAAATAGGGAAAACTTGATCCACAAGTTTGTCAAATGTGTCTTTCTCTGTTATTCCTCCACACAAAAAGGGTACAAATGCTATCATCCACCACAAAAAAATTTTATGTTTCAATGGATGTTACTTTTGCGAGAAGAAGAGAATTTCTTTACTCGTCCTTATCTCCGTGGGGAGAACTTATTCCACGAAGATAAGGACGAGAGAATTCTTTCTTCTTGATTTTCCAGCTCGATCCAAAGAGGCAAACACTCGGTCATTGCCTACCAACCAATCGCCCAACTTGATTTTCCGGCTCTTGTCCAGCAGACCAAACACTCGGGTCCTTGCCTACCAACCAGCCTACCCAACTTGAACCTATGCAACCCGAAATAGAGCCTAATACACCCAAATCACAAAAAGGGATTCAGGACACTACTCGTCCTTTGCTAGTTTACTCAAGGAAGAAGGCATCGGTGCAAGTTCAATCATCTTCGGATATACAACCTACTACTCCACAACTCGAGGTAATTCATCGAACCTACTTTGAATACTACTGAAAATTCGGATCGGAGAGACTATGATTTTCCCATTGCTATTAGAAAAGGAACTAGAGCACTGTACAAAACATCCCTTGTACTTATTCATGTCTTACAAAAATTTGTCCCATAACCACAAAGCCTTTCTTACTAGCCTAAATTCTATCTCCATTACCAAAATCGTATCCGAGGCATTAGATGATGAGAATTGGAAAAATGCCATGAAGATTGAAATGGAAGCCCTTGAAAAAAATAAGACATGGGATTTGGTAAAATTACAGAAAGGAAAGAAACCAGATTGGATGTCGTTAGGTGTACACAAAGTGAAATATAAGTCGATGGTTCTTTGGAGAGGTACAAAGCAAGATTGGTTGCTAAAGGGTACACTCAAATGTATGGAATAGACTACCTTGAGACATTTGCCCTGTTGCAAAGATAAACATCTGTGAGAGTGTTGTTGTCACTCGCTGCCAACCGAGGCTGGAAATTACAGCAATTTGACATCAAAAATACCTTTTACATGGTGATCTTGAGGAGGAAGTCTATATGGATGTTCCACTGTGGTTCGGTCCAAATACGGGGATGTAGTTTGCAAACTAAAAAAGGCTTTGTACGGACTAAAACAGTCCCCGAGAGCTTGGTTTGGAAGATTTACCAAAGTAATGCTCAAGTTGGGGTATAAACAGAGTCAAGGAGATCACACTCTGTTTGTAAAGCACTCATCCTCAGGAGGAATGACGGCTTTATTAGTCTATGTAGATGACATTATAGTGACTGGTGATGATCTGGAAGGAATGGAAAATTTAAAGAAATGCCTAGTAAAAGAATTTGAGGTCAAAGAGCTTGGTAAGTTAAAATATTTCCTTGGTATTGAAGTAGCACACTCTCGGGAAGAAATCTTCATATCTCAACAAAAATACATAATTGATTTGTTTGAGAGACAGGCAAGTTGGGATGTAAACCAACAGAGACACCCTAGAGGTGAACCACAAACTTGGAGATGCACTAGAAGATGCAAGCAGGTTGATAAAGGTTCATATCAAAGACTTGTGGGGAAGCTCATTTACTTGTCACATACTAGACCTGGAGGATATTGCCTATGCAGTTGGTGTTGTAAGTCGGTTCATGCACAATCCCAAAGAATCACATCTTCGAGTGTATATCGATTCTACAGCACTTAAAAGGCACTCCGAGGCAAAGGAATCCTATTTAAGAAGGGGAGAATTTAACCCTTGAAGCCTATCTCGATAGTGATTATGCAGGATCTATGGTTGATATAAGATCAACCTCGGGTATTGCACTTTTCTAGGAGGCAACCTTGTAACTTGGAGGAGTAAAAAGCAGAATGTTGTGGCTAGATCTAGTGCGTGTTTGAATTTAGAGCGATGGCCCTTGGAATTTGTGAATTATTATGGCTGAAAATTATTTTGGAAGATTTGAAGATCAAGTGGGAATGTCCAATGAAGTTGTATTGTGATAATAAGTCTGCTATCAATATTGCACATAATCCAAATTGCAACATGATCGTCTGAAGCACATTGAGGTTTACAGACATTTTATAAAGGAGAAACTTGACAGTGGCTTAGTTTGCACTCCATATGTGTCCACCGACGGTCCAATCGCGAGATATCCTTACCAAAGGATTATCCGGGAAGACCTTTCGAAACTAGTAAGCAAGCGAGAGAATGGATGATATCCACTTCCGTCTTGAGGGGAGTGTCGATTCTGATTTCCTAATAAGGAATCTTGAGTGTATCGAGATAGGATTACGTAAATATTTTATTGATTGCTATCCCTAACTTTGAGGTGTGTTTTAAGGGATAGCATCCCTAGAATTAGTTTGTTTCCTAGTATAGAGTTTCCTAAAGTTAGGCTCACTATGTATATAAATATTAGTGTAATTCCTTGTGAGAAAATATAATAGAAAAAGCCTATTTCTAACAATTGTCCTCTCTTTTTTTTTCCTTGAATGCCTAGCCTTTACTTGGTAGAGTGAATAAAATTGAAAAATAAAAAATTAGATAAAAAATAGAAAGATTTTTTTTTTCTTTCCATTAGTGTGTTTGGTAGGATAAACAGAAGAATGAAAAGAAAAAATTTAACATTTTGTTCCATGAATTGCTTTGTGAAGTTGAAAAATAAGAATAAAGAAAATGAAAATCCTTAAAAATGCATTATCTTGTAAATATGCACACTTAACTTGTATCTCTCTCTCTCATTTTCTTTCTTATTAGCATTTCAAATAATATTCCAGATATAAATGGCCCAAGACATCGTACTTTTGCCTTTTGGATCAGACTGAAACATATCAATTTAAACCCAATTTATAGATGCCAAAATTGAAAAGGATTGAGGCCCAACATTTAACTCCATTTTGAAACCCTATTATGAATTTAAGAGAAAGCCCTAGTCTCTCCTTTTATTGTTCTTCATCAACATTCTCCTCTTATTCTCAGTATGACAACACAGTCACAAAATTACTCTCCCTCCATTTGTCTTCAGTTCTTCCTTCTTTCATTTGCAACAGCAACTAAGCAAAGGGCAAAAAGATACATCCAAAAGTTTAGAGCCGTGTCGGGCACGTAAATCATACTCTTACCAGCCTTGTGTCATGTTGACACTAATACACTGACCCTAAATGCCCGAAACCATGTAACAGAGCTTATCAACTGCCAATATGACTACTTAGTGAAAATGACCACTCTAATCACAAAAGCATGTCATCCAATATATGCAAAGGTCTCTAATGCTCCAAACCATTACTTAAGTACCAGAAGTAATGTTAAAATGGAAGTATTATATCAAACGAATAACGTGTCAGAACCAGTAGCCTTTCATCATGTAGTTTAGAACAAACAGTAGCTGAAGTGAATAGGAAATGTACCCGTAAAGACTTGTTCCCCTCGAGTCCTTTGGCCAATGCATTAGCCCCCAGAGCACCACCATAATTACCACTTGAACAGTAACATTATGTCAGTTTTTCATATGCTGGTTAAAAAAAAAAAACCCAGATGTACAAAGAAACTTAAGCAGATATTTGCTTTTAATCAAAACACAGTTCAAGAATGGAAGGTGCATATGCCATCCAGCCTACTGAGACATAAACTATTACGTAAAAAACTCAAGATGGTTTTAGAATACAAAAACTGGAAGACTTTAACTTACTTTAGGTGAAAATTGCGAATAGTCTTATTCTCAAGAAGTGCTCCTGCTAAACTTGTAAATCCCTATCTCCATCCCATAAAAACAGAGAAAAAGAATAAATGCCACTTGCTTAATTAAATTTGAAGCAATGATCTAAAGAAATTGGCAAGGTAATTTCTTACAGAATAGTCTATCATATTGTTATTGAGTTCAAGGACACGTAAGGTTGAATTTTTCTTCAACAACTCAGCAATTGCCTTTGCACCCTGCATAGGGTAGTGATTCACCATTAAAGTAAATCTCCACTGCAAAGGCCTTTACTTCTTCACAAAGCAATTCCATGGAAAACAGAGTGGATATTAACAGAAAGCTAACCTCATCCCCTAAGTCAACACTGTTTAGCTGGAGCTTTTGAATGCCAGTGTTATTCACCAAAATATCACATAGGCACTGCAGGCGAAGGTAGATTATTTATAATAGACACTGAAGCATTAACAAAATTCTCAGCAAAAATGTGAATCCACAGAACGTTGGCACAAACAATATTTATATATATTGCACTTTAGTGATGACATTTGAAACATTAGGTGCCCTTGTTTGGGAAAGCATATGCTAGAAACTAGAAAGTACAGTACACAGCTTCTATGCTTAGCCATGCTCCCAACTAAATCACAACATCCAGTGGGATTCAAACATTCATGCAATTAATGCAGTACTTCTATCTACAAAATTACAGAAGTTCATAATCTTCATATAGCAAACAAATACTTCTTGATATTCTAAGAACAAATAAATAAATAAAATCACCACAGATTAGATTTCTAAAGTATCTATATTATGAAGACGTGCAGAAAAGAATTCCACATCACCATATGCATGTAACTTATATTAGTATTAGACTGCTTGACAATTTAAAAGAATTCATGAACTATCCTTCAACGGTTAAAAGTACACCTTAAATTAAAGATTACCTCATTATATGGTGATTTAGAAGTAGGAAAAAAATGTTTTTACTATTTCCATTATAAACAATATAGAACTTGCTCATAGGCAATTTTTTTATCAAGGATCCAAGTATGAACTTCCATCCCATTATAGTTCATTATGACATTATCAAATGGAAAACAAATACAAGCTGCAGAGATGATCTTATAGGAAACTTATAAGAATGAAAATTAGTAACCATACAATAGCGGCAAGGGATATGAAAGAACAAGGAGTCTCTAAATAAACAGATGTATCCCTATACACATTAGGTACCAAAAGGAAAATTTACGTTGATTGAGCAACTTCTTTCATCTTACTATTATTACATATAAAATAACTGAGCCCTCAATGTTGGAGGACAGGGAAATTTAACTATTTGTAAAGTTGTCAGTTATATAATGGCAAATTTAGGCTGACCTTTATTCCTTCATCTCCAATGGGATTGCCTGAAAGATCAAGGGTTTTCAATACCATATTTGCTTCAAGAACACCATCAAAGGCTTTCATTCCTCTGGCTGTTATTCCATTAGCAGCAAAGCTTACTTCCTCAACAATCTGAAAAGGAGAAGTACTCATTCAGAGAATGCATAGCAAGGAGCACCAATGCTTCAAACTTTCAATAATGAAATAGAAAAGTTCATACAGAACACAGTCAACATGAGGATCTTACAGGATAAGATACAACCCCTCAATCATAATAATGGACACAAAGAAAATAATAAAACAACATAGTCAAATAAAGACTAGGAAAGCATAACCTGATTGTAACCTAAGCTCTCGGCAAGAAAAAACAGTCCTTCATCTCCAAAGTTGCGTCCTAATAAAAATGTATAGCAAGGTTTATCATGTTTCGTTCACATGAAATGAATCCACATGCAGTAAAAAATATATTGCATCTTAAATCCAACTGGATAACTTGCTAACAATGCTAAGGAAAGAAAGTAATTACATCACAATGAAAACTTTTAAAAGACTAGTAGACCATTTCTACTGTCCATTAACTGCATCTTGGATTTTCGTGGCTGCGTCATTAAACTCAGACATGAAAAGTGAATAGGATTAAAATAGGTGCTTCACTTTATCTATGGAAATAGTCTATAATCAGTCAGCATACCTGACATATCAACACTGCTGAATGCCCTAAGTTCCTTGGCAAACTCATTGAGTGTCAGCTTTGACTGTCTATTAATCTTAGCAGTAACCCCTGACAATAGATTTGTTCCTGAGGTAAAAGACCACTTCACTCCTTGTGAAGGAGATTTATTTTCAACAGATGAAGACCTAGATGGCTTCGGCATGAGGAGTTTCTCCACCAATTTCCATAAAACTGTCAGCTGAAGACATCAATTAGGGTACATATAGGATAAACATAACAAAGAATATGTGCTGCACCAGTGTAAACATTCCGTACAAAGCCTAACGCAGTCCCAATAAAAGGAAAAGAAAGATTCCAAAATGCCATTCATATGTCTAGCGCAACAGAAAGAAATAGTCTTGTATAAGAACTGACAACACGTTGGCTTAAAGACTAAAATAAATGCTAAAGTCGGATTAAAAATCAAATGCCATTAACAAATGTAATGCTTATAGCTATGGCCTGAGTAAGCAATCAAGAAAAACCAGAGCGCTAGTAAATTTTCATTGTGCTCAACCAAATTGGGGAATTTCAACAACCTCATCCAAATTATTGACAAAACTCATGAATTTATACATAGGAATGCAATCAGTTACATTCTTCCAAATTCACCATCCACTAGAAAAGAAGAGAAACGGAAATCCATACCAAAAGTAGCGGCGATAAAAACGCCAGCGGGCGCCACAAAGGTTGCAATCTGCTTCACCGGAGCACTACTGAGAGGCTGCTGCGCCTGCGACTGTCTGTAAACACGCCGCCTCGCGCCTCCCTCCGCACCGTACGCGGCCGTTACCACCAATCTCTTGGACCTGGAGTAACGTCTCCTAGTAATAAACCAAGCGGAATCATGACCAAGACAGCGGCCGTGGTCCGAAGCCAACGCTTGAAGGCCAAGCCTCTGCTTCTTCGGAAGAACCTGAGAATAACGAAACATATAAACAAATAGAGTGAGCTTCACCTTTCGAGAGACCGAAGAGATTACGAAAAAGAGTGAGCGCGTGTAATTACCTTGGGATGAGAGTATAGAGGGAGAGTGGAAGTGAGGGCCATGGAAGTGGAGGTTAAATGCGCATAAGGGTAGAGAGGCTGCTATCTTGCACCTACCGGTTGGACTTTACAGTTTACAGAGAAGAAGAAGAAGAAGAAGGGATAGGAGCGGCGAACAGAGCGACAGTATCTCCAGATGTTGTCTAATTATAAAACCAAAAAACTAAAAATAAAAAGCATATGGACTTTGCAAAGTTTGCATTAAACAAACAAGACTTTTCGGGTTGGGTTTATCTTGATCCCTATAAGAATTTGATGATTATCTGTCCGGGTCAGGCCGGCTTAAGCAATTTTAATAATTCTCTCAATAATTTTTATTTTATTTTATATAATAATTGGGTGTCATTAATATATATATATTTTTATATTTTCTAAAAATTGATAAATTTATATATCTATTTTTTAATTAAATAATAAAATCATACATATTTTATGATCATTTTTAAATTTTATCGAATAATTAAAAATAAAATTTAATTTAATTTTAATTTATAATAATAATCACAATTCTTTTTTTTAAATATAATGATAAGAAATTCAAATATTAAGATAATATTATTTATATTTAAGATGAATTTTAAATTTAAATTTAATATTAAGATAAATACTATTTAAATATGAAGATATTTTAATTAAATTTATTTATATTTAAGATTGTAACACCCCTTACCCGTGTCCAACACCGGGACAAGGTACGAGGCATTACTGGACTTAACATACTTTAACATGCAACATCGGGCTATAAAATCTTGTTTCAACTTTAAAACTTTTCATTCATATTCATAACATCCTCATTATGGGCCTACGAGGCCCTAAACATACATTCGGGAGGTTTCGGGATTAAACCGGAAACTTTTGAGCACTTAGAAAATTTTTACCTAAAACAGGGCCACACGCCCGTGTGGGCAGGCCGTGTGGTCACACACGCCCATGTTCCTAGTCCGTGCGGAATTTATTTTGCATTTCGAACCTCTGAGGGGTTTTCACGGTGGACACACGCCGTGTGTCGCGTGGCGTGTCCCTCACACGGCCTAGACACGCCCGTGTCCTCACCCGTGTGTGAAAACCTGGGTATTTTGTTTATGACGTCAGCAAATCCTTAATAGCACACGGCCAAAGCACACGCCCGTGTGCTGGCCCGTGTGGCGAATTAAATTCTCGCAAATTTGATGCAGGGGACACACGGCCTATCAATATACCTATGGGGTTGGCCGTGTGTCACACAAGGCCTAGACACACGCCCGTGTGTCTACCCGTATGGATAATTAGAAGGTTATTTTCCAATCCTATTGCCACCCTGAAACATAAACACATATATGCCAACACAAGCAACACATATTATGGCGATAATACACTATGAAGACTCACCAATCATCATTCATACTCTTCATAGAACTCATCATCATTAAGATATAAAACTTAACAAATATTGGCCAATTTCTAATGGCCATTTACAAAATGTGTGTATAACATTAATAGCCAACACTTTGGCTTTCAAATATGACATAACACAAAATGACCAAGTTCCTATACATGCCATACTCAAAATGAATCAACTTTACTATACCAAAAGAATAGTTGATAGTGTGATCTGAGCTCCGACGTCCTACGATCCCCGAGCTAGCTTGGCGATACTACAAGGAAAAGGGAAAAGAAAGGGGTAAGCATATAGCTTAGTAACTTTGCATGAATTAAAATAGCAACATAATTACTCATGATAAAATCTATTCATCTCATAGAACAATAACTACACAAGTTTTCAAGTGCTTCGACATACTTACTCAAACTTACGCTTACCCATCACATTACGGTTTCATAACTCGTATTTTACTCATGGTACCTGTGTCACTTCATCACATAATTTAGCACTTATGCTATCATGAACATAAACTTAAATCATAATCATCTTTCTCTTAAATGTAACCCTTTATCAACTTTATATAACTTAACTCTTGGTCACATTTGCATACTTAGCTCTTTTGCCCGTTGAACAACTCGGAATACCGGAGGATACTCAATCTCATCATTCTTGTATCGCGATGCCAATGCCATATCCTAGATATGGTCTTACATGGGATCACCTCTTGATGCCGATGCCATATCCCATATATGGTCTTACACGGGATCTCTTAACTCAATGTCGATGCCATGTCCCAGACATGGTCTTATACGAGATCGTACATAGATGTCAATGCCATGTCCCAGACATGGTCTTACACGAGATCTTCCTTTGGTGTCAAAGCCATGTCCCAGAAATGGTCTTATACGGGACCTTCCTTATTCGGTGCCGATGCCATGTCCTAGACATGGTCTTATAGGGACCTACATTCGGTGCCGATGCCATGTCCCAGACATGGTCTTATACGGGACATACATTCGGTGCCGATGCCATGTCCTAGACATGGTCTTATGCGGGACCATCCTTATCTCATGTAGTGGCATAGGTATCCTCGTTATTCCGAATCTCCAACCGGGACTTCAACTTAGCATAATCTCATTGAAGCATCATAAATCAACTTCATGTAATTTTATATTCATTTCTCATAAAATAAAGTAATTAAAAAGCATAATGATATCACGTAGTTATAAATCCACACAAACTTACCTCGGTACTCAAAATGTGTGTAGATATTCGATTTAGTCCACGACCTTGTTCTTACCTCGGTTTCGATCCGGGCTTCGTGTTTCTTGATCTATAATAACAATTTCACTTGTTTAATACTCACATTGACTAAATTGACTCATGAATCATACTTTGACAAAATTACGATTTTGCCCCTAAACTTTCACATAATTACACTTTTGCCCCTAGGCTCGTAAAATAATTTTTATTCAACTTTCTTGTATTTTAAGCCTAGACGAATCACTTTCATAACTACAACAGCCTTCAATTTCTACTAATTCACTCATGTATGACCATTTTCATAACTTTACAATTTAGTCCTTTTTATGAATTTCTCTTGAAAGTCACTTAGGAAAAGATGTTTATCATACATCAAACTTTCATATTCTTCCATAAATCATCAAAATACATGCATGTCATACATGGGTAAATTTTTTAACATAAACCCTATCTCAAAATATAGCTAGAAATAGCTAAATCGAGCTACGGGGATATTAAAAATACGAAGAACATTAAAAACGGGGGTAGGATGCACTTACTATCAAACTTGAAAGTTCAAGAAACCCTAGCTATGGAGAGCTTGAAAATTTCAGCCAAGGAAGAAGAAGATGGACAAGATTTTGACTTTATTTTCCCTTTTAATTCTTTTATTAACCAAATGACCAAATTGCCCTTAATGCCTTTTCTTAAGATTTTTCCTTCCCATGCCCATTTTTGTCCATCTAAACATATAATGGTCTAATTGCTAAATAAGGACCTCTAGTAGTTTTTATAATTCTATTTCATACTTAAATCTTCTAGAATCTCATATTTTCTAATCTTTGAAATTTAGTCCTAATGGACAAATTGATCACTAATTAATAAAATTTCCTCATGAAATTTTCACAAAGTCATGCAAACATATCATAAGCCTCATAAAAATCATAAAACACTTATTTCTACCTCGAATTTATGGTCTCGCAACCACTATTCCGACTAGGCCCTAAATCGGGTTGTTACAAAGATAAATTTTAATTTTAATTTTAATTTTAATTAAATAATGCAAATATTAAGATTATTTATCTTTATGATCATTTTTATATTATATTATATTTTTAAAATTTTGAATGTTAAACTATATTGTTTAAGAATAAATGAAATTATGCCAATTGAATTTTAGCTCAATTGGTATGGGTTGGGGAGGAACTATGCCTAGTTCTAAGCATTGTATCAAAAAGAAAAAAAAAATAAATGAAATTATATTATTTAATTAAATTTTCTATTAATATTTTAATTAAATTTTCTATAAAAAATTTTGGGTTAATGTCGATGCTTGTACTTTGATAAAATGTTGAACATGGTATTTGTACTTTGAAAATGTCCAATGCTACTTGATTTATTAATATATGTTTTATTAAAGTACTTGGTGTTAACACTATTAGTAAATTGCTAAACCAACTAATGAAAATTAGATACGTACATTTTTTTTTTTCAAAATTATCAAGTCGACATGGATAATATAAAATCATGTGAAAAGCTAAATAAAACCCAAAAAAAATGTATAAAAACAAAAAATTAAATTAAATTAAAAAATAACTAAATGTATGGTTAATAAAAATTAAATATTAAACTTACATGAAAGTGCATTTTCATGGATAATTAAAAAAAATATTCAAATCAGGAAATGGCACAGAGCAGAGGATACGATAAGGTTATTCTTGAAACAGATTGTATGACGGCAGTGGAGATGATTAAGGAAGGTTTAAGGAGTACGACTACAACGACGATAGTCAGGAAAATAAATATGACGCAACGGCAGTTTGCTGATGTTAAATTCCAATTTGTGAGTAGGGAGGGGAACATGGTTGCAGACTGGTTAGCAAAGAATTGCTCCTCTAATGCAGAGAGTTTAGTTAAGATAGAATTTCCTCCATTTTATGTTAAGAAATTACTTCTAGAAGATAAGCTAGGAGATGATATTGTAAGAACAAATTGAAATAAGGCATTATGATGCTTTCTTTTCTTCTATCAAAAAAAAAATTAAAAATTAAATAATTTTTTTTTTTTGTGAATTACAATAACAGAGTAAAACCCGAATAACAAGCGCAACTAGCACGACTCAAACCGAGGCCACACTTGGGACGGTGAACACCCTTAACCATCAGGCCATCACATGGGATTCACAAAATAATTATTTTAAATTGAAAACTCTTTGATGAATATGGTCATTTATTTAAATGAAAATGATGATGATGTTGTTGTTTATGTAAATTTAGTATTTATTTCTTTTTTATTAACAATATGTTTAGTTATTTGCGTTTTAATTTAATTTTTTTTTTGTTTTATTTAGGTTTTCACATAATTATATTATCCGTGTGGACTTGATTGTTTGGAAAAAAAATTGTATGTGTCGAATTTTTATTGACTGGTTTAGCAATTCAGTGTTAAGATCAAGTACCATAATAAAAACACATATTGATAGTTCAAGGAGGTACCACATTAGACATTTTATGAAAATACAGGTACTATAAAGAAAATACATATTGATAATTCAAGTACCACATTGAATGTATGCAAAGTACATGTACCACATTGAATATTCTATGAAACTGCAGGTATCAAATATGATATTATCTCAAAGTTTTATAACTATTATCTATTGAATAATTAAATTATAATTTTT
Organism: Gossypium sturtianum; assembly: GCA_025698515.1. NCBI lineage: Eukaryota > Viridiplantae > Streptophyta > Magnoliopsida > Malvales > Malvaceae > Gossypium > Gossypium sturtianum. The sequence continues at coordinate 67,938,792 of CM046947.1, read as the reverse complement.
TAAAAATCTAATGATAAGATTTTTAAATTAAGTGGGATGTATAAAAATTTTAATCAATTGTTTTGTATAATTAAAAAAAAAGAAGAAAGAAAACCATTAAAAACGTTAGTGGAAGATCATTTATAAGATGTATAAATAAAAATTTGATATTAGCCAACTGAGTCTTATTTCGACTGGCTTGGCCAATATTACCAATGAAGGAGGATGTGGGTTTGAGTATACTGAAACACATTATCCTCCTATTTATGGATTGGGGAGGAGCTATGGATAGTTCTGGGTAGGGGTGTTCATAGTTCGATTAAAATCGAATTAATTGACCAAACCGATCTAATTCGGCTAATCAGTTGATGGCCAAATATAGTTCGATCGGAGGTCGGTTAATGATTTTTTGAAATTTTAATTATCAGTTAATCTTGTTCGAAATCAGGGAATTAACCAAGTTAACCAAATTAACCAAAATAAATATTATGTATTATGTATTATATATAATATATTTTTATATTAGCAATGTATTTTTTGAACTATTATTTTTTATATTAATCAAAATAAATAATATATATTATGTATATATTTTTTATTTAATCATACACATTTAAAGAAACAAATACATTAATTTATTTTTATATTGGATAAATATAATTATTTAAGTATGCAATATATAAACAAAAAATGATGTTATATCAATAATTGTGTTAATAATTTACAATGATTGAATCAAATTAAAATTTCATGTATAAAATTACACAAAATCAAAGTTCATTTATACAATTGCATATTAAACTATAGTTCATGTATAGTTTTGGAATTTATCCCTTCCATCTTTCTCATAACTAAGGGTCTGTTTGTTTGCGGTATTTCATTTTCTGGAAAATATTTTCCGTCTTTTACTATGTTTGTTTGACCAAAGGAATTGATTTTCTGGAAAATCAATTACGTAAAACACAGGAAAATTTCCCTTCTTTGTGTAAAATGTCTTCTGATTTTTTCTGTAAGACATTTTTCTGAAACACACACCTCACCGCTCGGTTCCTTCTCATTTCATTTCCTTCTTATTTCCTCTCCGTCCATCAATGTCAGCCTCCTCCTCATCGGTGTGCTTCTTCTTTTGGGTTATCAACGAGTTCTTTTCTCCTTTTCTCTATCTATTGTTTTTGTTCATCGAAGGTAGATTTCTTCTCATATTTGTTAGCATTTTGTAGCCTCTGGTGTTTGGCTTGTCTTGGGCTTTTGGAATTACGGTTCGGTGTTGGTTTTCGGAGGCTTGTTGCGGGCTTCTCATCGGTTCCATTTTCTCGCTCCAATTCGGGAGGTTGGTGGGTCTCATTTTTGTTGGTTGGTCCGAGGCACCGATATTTGTGTCGTGACCTCATGGGTAGCGCTTTTTCGATTCGATCTCGCTCGTGCACTCGAAGCTTTATGGGGAATCTGTTTTGGCCTTTGGTTTTCGAGGGCTCGACCGAGTTTGTTTGTCTGACAAGCGGAGTCGAGTTTGCGCTTTGTTCTCGGTGTTGTTGGTTGTATTGACTTATCCGCTTTAGATTGATAAAGCTTTGACTTCTTTTTCGCATATTGCCTCTGTTTGATTGTTTGTGTAGACATGTTTTTCTTCAAAGCAACAATTGTATCCGGTTTCTTTTATGCTCCATGTCGATCCATCTGATTCAAACTCGCGTCGGCATCACAAGCGATTATGGATTGAACATGCGGACAATATTTCTTGTTTAGCGATTGCATAATGGGTTAGTTTATTCAGTTCATGGGATAAAACACTTAAAGTATGGAGTATATCTCGATTTGAAATGTTTAGAATCCATTAAAGCACATGATGATGCTATCAATAGCTTAGTAGCTTGTAAAGGAATTGTGTATTCAAACATCTGCAGATGGGAAAATAAAAGCTTGGGGAAAACATGGGAACACCTCTCATTCATTGCAAGGGATTTTAGAGGGTCATAAAGATGTTTCATTGAATTGATCCATTGTTTAAGAGGATGGAAAATGGGTCTCTACTGAGGTGGTTGGATGGGTATATTATGGGGTGGGAAGGGAATGCCAATTTTAGTGCTCGATGGGAGAGGTTTTGTGCAAGTGGTTCAATTGATAAAACCATAGGTATTTGGAAGCGAGAGGCTTATGGTAAACTTTGTAAAATTGGGGTCATTAATGGTCATCAAGGACCAATCAAATGTTTGCAGCATCACCTGTAATGTTGGCAATGGTTTCTCGCTCTATAGTGGAGGCCTTGACAAAGCAAAGAAGAGTCCAGTGGGTGCCCAAGAGGGTTGCTATATAAGTTAGTCATCAATTTTTTTTGTTTGTAATAAAGTACTGCTTCCTCTTTTAATCGTTTGCAGTATGGTTTAGAGGTTCATGTTTTAATGTGCAGTTTCTTAGGGTATATTTGTCAGTGATCGATTTTTTGTCTTATTGTTTTCATACAGATTTTTTGAATTCTTGTGAATTGTAATTAGTAATTTGGGAAAAGAAAAAATAAAGAATGTAATAGTTTACTTTATTTGTTCAATGATTGAGAATAATAGCAGCTTTGTTTTGTTTAATGAAGAATTAACATTTGTTGTATGAATCATGTGTTTGCTAATTAAGGACAAAGAAATCAGGTATTAAGCAATAATTCGCTGTCATTACATGATTGATGATTGAGTTAGGCAGAAATTAGTTAATTGAATCAGGGGACAAACTTTATGAAGAAGTTAAGTAATTATAAATTTGGAGACTCCATAATATCTAGCAATTTTATGTTTGAAATTTTAATATATATATATATATATATATATCAAAAAAAAGTTTTATGCAATGTTTTGGATTACTAATGGGTAGGTTAAATTGGAATGCGTTACATGTCCTCGTGGCAATAGTATATGCTACTAAATAGAATATTTCAACAAATATGAAAAGAGTTCTATTTACGTGCTTAAGATGATTTTGTATGATATTTTTGTCTTTTTCTAATTTTATGTTTTTATTTTTCATAAAAGAAACATTTCCCACATATGCCAAATATAAGCGATATATATAGTTACTTAATTATTCCAAAACTTTTAATTAATAACTAATTATATCATATCATTACCTAACTAATATAATTGTGGATCGATTATAAGTGCATGTTTGGAGAAATAATAGATTTGTTTTATTATAATAACTAATTATATCATACTACTAATTATGTATTTGGATAATATTATGGTGTCTTGCTAATTATGTATTTGGATAATATTATTAATTTCTAGTATTAATTATGGTTTGGAAGCTAATTTATAATTATTCAATCCTTGTTTTTATTTTTTATAACACAATTACAAATAATTTATTTGACTTTAGATGTTTTCAATTTATGACAGTTAATATTCTAGCTTAATAATTGAGTATTATTATATATTTAATTTGATTTATTTATTTATCCATAAATCATTGCAATATATGTAAAAATAATTTAAAATATAAATTTATTAATATATATAGATTTATTAATATATATGTAAAAACAATTTTTTCGAGAAAATATTTTTGAAATCACAAGCAATGATAAAAATATTTTACACAGATTCATCCAAACACCAGAAAAGTAAAATCATTTCCAGAAAAGTAAATCATTTTCCAGAAATCATTTTCCGGAAAACATTCTACTGGCAAACAAACAGAGCCTAAATATAATGTAATAAATATTTATATTTATTGATAAGTATTTTATATTTGAAATTGATTTATTTTCATGTATTTAATACATAAATATATTTTGTATACATATATTAAATATTTTTTTTTAAATAGTGATTAGTCTAAAATAAAACATCAAAATAGACTGATACCAATATGTATCTATATCGATAAAAAAATTATATATGTATTGATACGGTATTGAGTAACTTAATATAAACCCTAATCTTTAATTTGTGTGCGGCGCAAGAACAAAAACTTAACACAACTATTTTTCCAACATTTCTTTTTCTTTAAAGTTTTTTTTTTTTGGATTTTTTTGAAAGATAATAAATAGGTATAATAAGATGAATATAATATATATCAAAAAGTAATATCTATATTAGAGTTATCCATTCCGGCCCGGCACAAAGGCTCGCCCGAAAATTGGAAGGGTTTGGGCAAAAATATAGGCTCGAAAAATGGGCTTAAGCAAAAAATAAAGCCTGTTTAGAAAGTGGATCGGACCTCGTGTATGGTTTTTTGGCCTGAGCCTAGCCTGGCCCGAATTTGCAATAAAAAAAACTCTTTTGTTTTGTTGTTTTTTCATGTTTTGCTACTATAATCCCACTTTTTCCCACTGTTTTGCTACCATATCACTACTATGTTGCTACTATTTTGTTGTTAATATTTAGATATTATATAACACTTGTTTTATTGTTAATTTTGCTACTATTTTAGAGTTATTTGCTTGTTAAGTTGTACTTATTTTAATGTTATTTAAGTATAAAGACTTTTTTAAATTTATTTTCAATTTGTTGGGAAATATTTATTTTAATATTTTTAGTATATTTGGTATACTATATATATTTTTTAAAAATTTATATAAAAAATAAATATTTAAAAAAATTAATACGGGCAAGTCGGGCCGGGCCTGGGTTTTAGCATTTTTATCTGGGTAGGGCTTGGGCAAAAATTTAAGCTCATTTTTTGGGTTGGGTCGGGCCGAGCTCGGACATATCAATCGGGCTTAAAATTTTATTAGGGTCTGCCCCACCCAACTCATGGATAACTCTAATCTATATACCTATATATGAAAGGAAGGAGTTTTGACCTTCCTTGGTTGACACGCAAATCAACCTCCTATTTTAGTAAATTACACAAATAGTCATTTAACTATTAAAAAATTGCATTTTAGGCACTTAAAATAAAAAAATTTGTAATTTAAGCACCCATGTTATATAGTTCAATCATTTTAGTTACTTCTGTTAAAATCGCTTGTAACAGTCCGGTTTATACCCTAGTCGGAACAGTGGTTTCGAGACCACAAATCCGAGTCTGAATATTATTTTAATATTATTTTCTGTGCCTATGATATGTGATTAAACATGTGATAAAGTTTCGTAAGTTAATTTGTCTGTCTGTGTGCTTAATTTGATAAAGAGGATTAAATTGCATTGAATGCAAAATTTGTATGCTTTTTGTTAAAGCACCTATTTGAAATGGCTTTTAAATGGGGAGGATTTATGTGGCAATTTAGCCAATTGTAAGATTAGTGGACGGTGGTGGACCTTGATTTTAAGGTTAATAAAATAGAAATTGTTATAATAATATATATGTTATAATATACAAATATTAGAAAGCCATTATATTGGTATTCATCTTTCTATTAGAACCGAAACAAAGAAAAGAAAAAGAAAATAAGAAGGCTAGGGTATTTGGCCATTTCTAAGTTCAATTCAAGGTATGATTTTAATCGGTTTTTGATAATTTCTACGTTTCTGTAATCGTTGCTTAATCTACTATCAAACCCATGTTTCAATTTTATGAATTGATGATGTTTATGAGTTGTGCCATTGATGAAATGGTGAGCTTTGTGATGATTATTGGTGTTAAATGAAAGATATGTGTTTAATGAACATGTTTTGTTCTTGAATTTTTGATGAATTTAGCTAATTAGGGCTAAATTGTGAAAATAGCATTTTGAGAGACTAATTTGTGAAATAGCTGAAATGTATGGACTTGTATGTGATACATGAGTATTCGGCTAAGCATGGGTATATGATGATTTTGTGTATTTGATGATTTTGTGAAATAGGGACTAAAATGTCCAAATGTGAAAATATGGGGACTAGAGTGTAAATTGCCCTAAATATGTGTTCTTTGATTGAAATGAATGAATTAGTGAATAAATGGATTACATTTGAATATGTATAGATCAAGAACCAAAGAAAACAGACTTAGATCGCGGGAAAGCGAAAGTAACAGAGTAGCCGTTTCCATTTCCGTTAAACTGAACTCGAGGTAAGTCGATATACAAATAAATGCGTTGTTGTAAATTATGAATGTTCATATGATTATTAATGATGATAAATGCATATGAGATGTTTAATATATGAATTCCGAGATAAGATCGACCTAGTGTTAGCATCCAAGAAGTCCCGTTTAAATCTAGGAATAGATAGGATTAACTATGTCATGACATAGGTGTCTGTTATGTGATATCATGTAAGACCACATCTGGGACGTTGACGTTGATTAGAGATTTCATGTAAGACCACATCTGGGACGTTGGCATCGATATGAGATTTACGTGTAAGACCATGTCTGGGACATTGGCATCGTATTGATTTGTGTAAGACCCTGTCTGGGACAGTGGCATCGATATCTGGTTACATGTAAGACCACGTTTGGGACGTTGGCATTGTACGACTATTCCGATCACTCTGAGTATCCTATTAGATTCTGAAAGGTTCAACGGGCAAGTCTGAGAAACAAACGATTATGTGATCAGTATATCCATTTCAGGCACGTTCGATATGTACACTAAGTGTGTATGAAAGGTAAGTGTCTAAACGAACTTACTTTGATGAATATGTGTTTTGAAATGATGAGATAATTGGTGAAGATATGTTTGAATGAGCCATAAGTATATATGATATTGAGTTATATTTGGGTTGAAAATTATGACAAGATATGGCTAAGCAAATGAGCCAAGAATGTAGGTGATGAATTGATATGGGAACCATTATTGTAATTGAATCAATATGGTTATGTGCATTTTATGATATGTTTATCTGTATATGGCTTACTAAGCTTTTGAAAGCTTACTCTGTGTGTGTGTCTGCTCTGTTTTACAGGTCGTTAAAGCTACTGAAGGCTCGGGGACCGTCGAGGATCGTCATCACACTACTCAAACTCATTTTGGTATCTTTTGAAAATGTATATACTAAGTATGGCATGTATAGGCTAGCTAATTTGTATAAGTTGAGAGATGAACTTAGCCATGTGATTTGGCTAGTTATGTGTTGATAATATGCATTAATGAATATGTTACATGATAAATGGTGCATGTTTTGGTATGGTTTGATAGCATATGAAATGGTTAAGTTTATGGTAAGTGTATGGATGAATTATGCTTGTGTATACATGAGTTTTAGTCTTGTAAATTGGTATGAATGGAATTGGATTGGAATGTAGAGATTGAATGATTATTTTGATATGTTCTTGATTGTCAAATGTGCATGGGATGTATTGGTATTTTGCTTGTAGGTTTGACCCTAATGTGGGTGGCATTTTGGCCTTGCAAATGGCCTATTTTGCCACACACTGATTTGTAGGCACACTGGGCGTGCTCGATGACCGTGGGTGTAAGTCAATATTTAGCTAAGAGTGCACGCCATGGCACTGCAGGCGTGCTTGGTAGCCATGTGGTTTAGTCAGGATCGGCCACGGCCAAGGTACACGGGCATGCTTGGTGGCTGTGGAGTTAAGTCAGGTTCGACCACGGGGGAGACACATGGGCGTGTCTAGCAGTAGTGGGAGGCACACGGCCTGCCCACATGGGCGTGTAACCCTTAGAAAGTTTTAAATTTCCGAGAATTTCCGTAAGAGTTCGGTATAGTCCCGGCCCTACTCTAAAGTATGTTTAAGGTCTCATTGACTTATAGAAGGGACTCTTTGATGTGAAATGATGTTCTGTTATATGAATTATCTATAAAAGTTTTTGATCTGTCTGGTAATACCTTTAACCCTAATCCGGCGACGGATACGGGTTAGGGGTGTTACATCGCTAACAAAAAGCTGATGTGGCAGTTAAAAAATCGATATAATGACAAATTTAGTCATCAACTTTTACATATATCAATTTAGTCAAAATTTTAAAAAATTAACACTCAAATTTTACAAAGGTCTCAATTTGATCCTAATACCAAATAATTCAAAGAAATATATAAAAATGCACAAATATTTTCAAAAAAAATTAAATTTTAAATTAATATTAAATAAAATAAAAATCCCCCACCCCTGTCCCTACCCCTATCCCCCTTCCCCATTGAACCTCCCCCCATATCCGTCCTTGAGTTTTGCAATTACCTCTTTGCTAAATTTTTTGTTTTCTTCTCCCATTGGTTGCTTTGCATTCAACTTGTCGTTTGTGATTTTAACAGAAGTTATCAAAATGATCGAACTATGTAACGTGAGTGCTTAAATTACAAACTTTTTTTTATTTATTCTGGATGCCTAAAATGAAAACTTTTGATAGTTGGGTGACTATTTGTGTAACACCCTCTACCTGACCCGATTCGTCGAGTTCAGATATCGGATATTGCCACCCAAAAACACTTAACAAAAATTTAAAACAATTGACATATAACTCTTTTTAAACATATTTTTCATTAACTTATTTAGTGTATTCAAAATAAGAGGAAATGAAGAAAATCTCTAAAAATACATCAGGCCTTTAAAAAAATAATATAAGATATTACAACTTAAAAGTTTGTTACAGGCAGACTCTAAGTGGCATAGAGAACTATACACCATATTCCTAAGATGTCTTCTGTATGCATAACATCCCAACTTGCTACTACCCTGGCGCATTCCTGGCTTAGTCCCTCCTAGCGTACCCACTCTTATAGCGGAACCTGAAACATAAACAAACACCTGTAAGTTCAAACGAATTTAGTGAGTTTTAATTCTAGATTACCTCGAAGCTTTTCTAGTTGAAGTCATCATCTTGAAGGCTTTGGGTTTCATCTCTGTCTTTGGTGGGTACTTTCCCGTAACGGCGTATACATATTCATCAATTTCCATGCTTTATCAATCTATTCATAAGTCACTCCTTGAATTTATTCCAGACTTTAACACTCAATTACAGGTGTGCATGGGCAGGGTTCGGGCCGAGCTCAACTAAAAATTTAGGCACGTTTGCTAGGCCCGGGCCCGAGTCGAAAAATGGGCCTAAAATTTTGCCCAAGCCCGACCCGGATAAAAATGTTAAAACCTGGGCCCGACCCGTCCTGCCTATATTAATTTTTATATTATTTTAAAATATATATAATACATCAAAAATACTAAAAACATCAAAATAAATATTTCTCAACAAATTGAAAATAAATTTTAAAAAATATGTATACTTAAATAACACTAAGATAGATGTAACTTAACAAGAAAATGCCTCTAAAAAAAATAACAAAATTAACAAATGTCTTTAAAATAATAACAAAATTAACAATAAAATAAGTTTTATACAATATCCAAACAATAACAACAAAATAGTAGCAACATAATAGTAAAATGGTAGCAAAATAGGGAGAAAACAATAAGAAAATAATATTAAAAAACAAAAAAAATAGTTTTTTTGTCCTTTAGTGAATTCGGGCCGGGCCCTGGCCAAAAATGCCTTACCCGAGGCCCGACCCATTTTTTAAATGGAACTTATTTTTTTGTCTAAGCCCATTTTTTGGGCCTATATTTTTGCCCAAACCCTCCCACATTTCGGGCAGGCCTTCAGGCCGGGCTGGGTGGCCTGACCCATGAACAGGTCTACACTGAAACACCCCTAACCCATCTCCGTTGCCGGAACAGGGTTACAGAGCATAACAAAATTTACAAAATGTATAACAGACATTTCATATAATTTATCATTATATCAGAATATATTCATAATCAATCATATAGTCCCTTTTATTAGCCCTTGAAGCCTAAAGTAAACATTAGAAACAAGTCGGGACTAAACCGGGTACTTAGAGAATTTTTCGCAAAATCCCAAAATTTTTCAAAGGTGCAGGGGGCACACGCCCGTGTGGTCAGGCCGGGTGGCTCACACGGTTGAGAAACACGCCCGTCTTTCAGGCCGTGTAGACATTCGAAATAGGGACAAACGGCCGTGTCCCAGCCTGTGTCCAAATTTGGTGGTTACTGACTTGGGTCACACGGCCAAGCCACACGCACATATGCTAGGCCGTGTGAACATTTTAATTTACATTAATTAGGTGCAGGGGCTACACGGCCAAGTTACACGCATGTGTGCCAGGCCGTGTGCCACACATGGTTGAGACACACGCCCATGTCTATGCCCGTGTGAAATTACATGATCATTCTGTTTTACAATTTTAAAGATGCAGGGGACACATGACCGATCCACATGCCCGTGTGCATGGCCGTGTGTCACACACAGTTGAGACACACGCCCGTGTCTCTACCCGTGTGGACAAAATAAGGCCATTTTCAAGCCTTATTTCTCACCCAAACTTGTTTTTCATCTACAATAACATTTAAAAACATTCCCAATCCAATATAAATCATTTAAATCAAGCCAAAATAATTTTTATGTAAGACATATCAACACATATGTTCAAGTATCTATACTTACCAAAATATCATATGTACATATAGGCATGTTCTAGCAATTTTACTATCATAATCAATATGCCTATATGATTTTCATTAATCATCCATTTCAAACACACATTAAGTATATTAAGACCATTTTATTTATCAAAACATACCATTTACAAGCTATACCAATGGCTACTCCCAACCAAACACACATATGCCATCCTTGACCACTTTAACCTACACATGCCATTATATTCAAAAGAATTTTTTTGCTATTTATACCGAAACGAGCTGTAGGATAGTTTGATGTAACTCCGACCAACTTTCAACCTTTACGAGCCTTCGAGTACTATAAAACAGAGGAAATAAAACAAAGTAAGCAATTAATGCTTAGTAAGTTCGCATAACAGGAAATAAACTTATCATTCATTTACATTTAAGGTAAGCATACAAAATGCATCCAAGCAATTTGACTAATAGCCTAAACATACAACTTCATCAACATGTTAGTCAAGTATTTCGTGTGAATATCAAGAATCAGGGATGAGCTCATCAAATATCAAATTTCCATGTATTTTTAGGTGTATACAGGTAATATCTCATTCAAAATTTGTCTTAACTTATATCAGAACTTTGTTCGTTGAACCATTTGAAATATCGATGGATACACGGGTAGTACACACGAAGTGTACGAATCTATAATCTATTAATTCATATTCGGGAGTGCTCGTTAAAGTACATAAACGGGAAGCCCTCTCTCGAGCCATATAACGGGAAGCTCATGTGAGCCATGTAACGGGAAGCTTATTCGAGCTGTATAACAAGAAGCTCATAAGAGCCATAATTGGGAAGCTCATACGAGCCAATAACGGGTAGCTCCGAAGAGCCATTAATAGGAAGCTCCGGATAGCTTATTATTAGGAAGTTCAAGCGAGCCATATCGAGAAGCTCCGGAGAGCCATTAATCGGGAAGCTCACAAAGAGCCTTTAATCGGGAAGCTCACGAAGAGCCATATAACGGGACGCTCATAAGAGCTGTGGTGTGTCTACAACACATGTAACATCTTGATTTTGGGCCTAGTCAGAATAGTGGTTTCGAGACCACAAATTCAAAGTAGAAATATTTATTTTATGATTGTTTTGAGGTCCATGATATTTGTGCATGATTGTGTGAAAGTTTCGTTAAGAAATTTTGTTGATAGAGTGTCCAATTTGACTTTTAGGACTAAATTGCAAAAGTTACAAAATATGAGATTTTAGAAGCTTTAAGTATGAAATAGCTTTGAATTATTAATTAAAGGTCCTTAAATAGCAATTTGACCCCATATTTTTGGACAAAAATGGGCATGAATAGGAAAAATGTGAAAGAAAGGCCTTAAGAGCCTTTTTGTCATTTGGATAATAAAAGAATAAAAAGAGAAAATAAGTCAAAAATTGTGCCCATCTTCCTCCCCCATTGCCGAAATTTCTAAGGAGCCATAGCTAAGGTTTTGTTCATCCTTTCAAGCTCAATAATCAAGAAAAACAGAGTCCGGACCTAGACCGGGGAAATAACAAGATTTTAGACTAAATCGAATTAGTTGTCCATATTTTGTACCGAGGTAAGTTCATGTGTAAATAATGCAATGTTACAATTGTATTTTAAATTTTTTATTAATATATGAATTGTATAAATCACAATGTGGATACAATCGACGATGATATGACAAATGAGAAAATCCCGTTTGAACCTTAGGAATAAATAGGATACAAATGTCATGACATTAGGGTCACTGAGATTACGTATAAGACCATATTTGGGATATGGCATCATTATGAGATTTCGTATAAGACCATATCTGGGATATGGCATCGATATGTGATTTCGTGTAAGACCATGTTTGGGACATGGCATCGATATGAGACATCGTGTAAGACCATAGCTGGGCTATCGGCATCGATATGTGATCCCATGTAAGACGATATTTGGGATATGGCATTAGCATCTTACTATGTGCATGAGGTTTTCGGGTATCCTTTAGTATTCCAAGTGGTTCAACGGGTAATTTAAAGATTTCGTCGATGATATGAAAGGCTATGATTATGTTATGAAGTGGTATAGGTACGTACGCAAAACTCATGAGAAATGAGCTCGGTTTATGATGCATTATTGGTAAGAATGCGAATGAGTAAGTTATGCCTATGATCATTTGATGATTATGTGCAAATTTATAATATGCTATGTGTATGTTACTACATGTTTAATGTTGCTTATTATTTACATGCAAACTTACTAAGCTTTAAGCTTACCCCCTTCCTTTCCATTTCTTATAGTGTCGCCAAGCTAAATCAGGGATCGAAGGATGTCGGAGCTCGATTCACACTATCAAACTAATCTTTTGGGTATAGTGAATTCAACTATTTTTTAGTATGGCATGTATGGGGGACTTGGTCATTTTGTTATGTGTCATATTGGTTAGCAAAAAGTGTTGGCTTATGATAATATTATAATTCATTTTGTATATGGCCATGAGATATGGCTTATATTGATTATTGGGAGGTATGCCTATTTATTCATGCATGCATGTGCCTATGCGATTGTGATGTGGTTGGTGGTTGGGTGTATGTGATGAGTTATGTTGTGGCTATGAATGATTGATGTTTTAATTGGGATTTGTGTAGTATGATGATAACCATGGCTTAAATGAGAATTGGTAAGTTGGGCTTGACAAAGTATGGTGTCTTGTGCATGTATAAGTCGATTGGTGATGCCATGAGCAAGACTTGTTTGATGGTGTCTAAGTACTTAATTATGCCATGTTAAGTGCCTTTGAAGTCATGTATGTGTTGGTGCTAATAAGGGTGGCAAATGGGATTGGAAAATAGCCTCAAAGTAGTCCACACGGGTAGACACACGGGCATGTGTCTAGGCCGTGTGTGACACACGGTCTGCCCAACGGGCGTGTGATCTGGCTGTGTGTCCCCTGCACCCTAATTAGGCAAAACAGAATGCTCTGTAGTAAATACACGTGTAACAGCTCGGTTTGGACCCTAGTCGGAATAGTGGTTTTGGAACCATAAATCCGAGTCAGAAAAATATTTTAATATTATTTTTGGTGCTCACAGCATGTTAATTAATAGGTGTGAAAGTTTCGTGATTAAATTTTATCGATTGATTAGTTAATTTGATAAAAGGACTAAATCGCATAAAATGTAAAAGTGGCATTTTATTTGTTAAAGTACTTATTTGCTATGGATTGTTAATTGTAAAGTCGTTAAAATGAAATTAGGCCATTATAAATGCAAGTGGACGGTAATGGACAACCCATTATGTGTTTTGTAATTTAAATATTAAGGTTAATATGGTAATTATGTTAATAAGCTTAATATAATAAAACAAAACATGAAAATTAGTAATCCATTCATCTTTATTGCTGAAAATAACAAAGGAAAAGAAAGTTTATGAGCAAAATAGGGTTCGGCACTTTTGGTTGTTGATTAAGGTATGTTCTTTGCTCGGTTTTTGATAATTTTTACGTTTTTGTGATCGTTGTTAAGTGTTCTATCAAGCCCATGCCTCAATTTTAGAATTTGATGATAATTTTGAGTTATTCCATTGATGATTTTGTGAGTTTAATGATGTTAATTGATGAATTATGAAAGCTTGGTGTGAGATTAAAATGTTTTGTATTTAGATTTTTGATGAATTTGAGTATATTGGGCTAAATTGTGAAAATTAGAAATTGAGGGGCTAAAATGTGAAATAAATGAAATAAATGGGCTTATATGAAGTGTAGGAATATTCGGCCAAGCATTGATTGAATTGAATTATGCATATTTTGTGATTTTGTGAAATAAGGACTAAAGTGTCAAAATGTGAAAATATGAGGGCTAATTTGTAAAATGCCCTAAATATGTGTATATGGATTGAATTGAATGATTTGGTGAATAAAAGAGTTAAATTTGTATTGAATTAGATCAAGAAAAGTGGAAATCGGATTTGGATCGGGAAAATCGAAAGTTATCGATTAGTCGTTCCGGTTCGTTCGCGTCCGTACGAGGTAAGTTCATAAGTAAATAAATGTTGTTAAATTTGAATGTATATATGTTATATGTGCTGAATTGATTTATAATAAATATATGTGTATATGCCAAATTGAATTTAGAGTTGGAGAACTAGTTATGAGCTTGAATCGATAGAATTACGACGTCCGAAAGCCCTGTACGAGCCATAGGAATAGTAGAGGATACATATGTCATGACATAGGATTCTGTGGTATGATTTCGTGTAAGACCACGTCTGGGACGTTGGCATCGACTTCAGATATCGTGTAAGACTGTGTCTGGGACACTGCAATCGATTAGAGATTACGTGTAAGTCCATGTCTGGGACATTGGCATCGTATATGGTTTCGTGTAAGACCCTATCTGGGATAGTGGCATCGATATTTGATTACATGTAAGACCACGTCTGGGACGTTGGCATTGTACGAGCTTCCAGAACTATCCGAGTATCCTTATTGATTCCGAACGGTTCAACGGGCATTCTAAGAAATAAATGAGTATATGAATGTACATCCGAATCAGGTATGTTGCGATTGAGCAATGAAAATGAGTATGATTATGATCAGTTGATATATGATCTATGTGAAAATGAGATGTGGATATTAGCAAGTGAACTATGATCAAATAAATTATATGAGAAATGTGGAATTGTAATTGTGTTTTGCCATATATGATTTAGGTACATGTGATTTGTATATGAAATTCTGATATGAAATGTGAGTATGATTCAAATGACGATATGTGGAATATATGATAATGAATTATGTGTTATATATGCTCGTTATATGAAATTGTGGTCCTATGTTTCGGACATGAGAATTATGAAACACGGAACATGGTTTTGATGTGTGATTTGTTATGGTTATTCGGGTTTGGAAGTGCATAAAAAGAAATTGATATATTTTTATGCATGAAATGTAATAAATGACCATGTTTCGGTTGGTTATGTAATGAAATTGTGCAAGCTTAATTTATATGAATGAGCTAATGGTTGTTATTTGAATTTGAAAGCATGGTTTATATGTTCATCGATAAATAAGTCTATTGAAGTTACTTAAAGTGGTCATAAGAATTTACGAATATGATGAATGTATATGTGATTGAGATTTGCTAAATTCGGCCTAGTTAATTTGAATTATAAATATCATTGAGATGATTTATTTGCTTATGCCTTACTAAGCTTTCAAAGCTTACTCTGTGTGTTTTTCCTATGTTTATAGAGTTTCGAAGGTTTGCTCGGGTTGGAAGTCGTCGGAGATTTCATCACACTATCCAGCTATGGTTTAGTACTTATGAGCTTTGTGATATTGGTTATATGGCATGTATAGGCTTGAGTCTTTTTAATAAAGATTTTGGTGATGTAATTGGCCATTTTATATGGCTTATTAATGACTTATGTTTGATGTGTAATTTGCCTTGTGTAGTGACATAATTTGGTATGGTTGGTGATGATTCAAGTTGATCATTTGGTCATATGGTATATGACGACTATTTACTTATGAAAAGCATGATTTTAGACTTGATAAGTGAATGGCTAATAGATGATTTATGAGTCAAGTTTTGAGTGTACTTTGGTATATGATTGAATAGGTGAGTAATGAGGGATGAATCATGCTAGTTTGGTATGTGTTTGAATGTACAAGTAGTATTGATTTGAATGATGAAATGGATAGAATTGGTATTGTAAGTTTGGTGCATGAAATAGCATGGTTTGGCTACTTAATGTATTGAAATGACTATTTTCACTCCATACGGCCGAGCACACGGACGTGTGGCTTGACCATGTGTGACACATGGATTTGGTACACGGCCGTGTGTCCCCTGGGGTAGCCCTTCGAATTAAGTCAGTATACCCTACAGGTTTGGCACGGCATAGACACACGGGCGAGTCTACTGGCCGTGTGTGGCACACGGTGTAACACCCCTTACCCGTGTTCAACGCCAGAACAGGGTACGAGGCGTTACCGGACAATAACACTTGCAACTGAACAAATTCAAGGCATAAATTTTCGTTCAAAATTTAAAACTTTTATCTTATATTATCAAGTCCCTAAAATGGGCCTACGAGGCCCAAAACATGCTTTGGAAGCGATTCGGGACTAAATCGAGAACTTTTAAAACTATTGGAACATTTAGAAAATTTCCTTGTTTTGGAGAGTCACACGCCGCCGTGTGGGGCGAGGCGCGTGGTTACACTCCGCCAGTGTGGCCCAGACACGCCCGTGTCCTCCACCCGTGTAACTCTCTGTTTATGACATCATCATTCATTTTGGATCACACGACCAAGTCACACACCCGTGTGCTAGACCGTGTCCTCCACACGGCTGAGACACACAGCCGTGTCTCTGCCTGTGTGGTCAAGAAGTTAGCTATTTTTCCAAGCTAATTTCTACCCTATCCTGCCCATACTTGAGTATAACTTGAATGACACATTTCATGACATATTAAAGCTACCAAAACATCCACCACACACACGTAATAAGTCATAGCATACAATTTACTCAACCATTGAATGCATCATCATGAGTTTATAGCATAACCAATTTATTGGCCACATTAAATGGCCTTATACAACAATGAACTCCGAATATCATGGGTCTTTATTCTAGGACAACGCATAGTAACATATACACATGACCAAGTTCCCTATACATGCCATAACCTTAAGTATAAAAGCATCGATACCTAAATTGTAAGCTTAATAGTGTGATAGGTTCTCCGGCGACTTCCAACCCGAGCTAATCTGAGTACATTATAAACACGAAAAACAACGGAGTAAGCTATAAAGCTTAGTAAGTACGTATGTAAATAATAAAAAATTGATTACCATGCTTTTAACAATCCTCATTATAAGCTCTCAAGATAATACCATCATTATTGCGTAAAATTTCACAATTCATTTATGTTCATCTTGAGCTGTTTACTCGAGTTAAAGTCACTAAATTATTTTTATCCAAAACTACATAACTCCAAATTAAGATCCGCTAATTTTCCCTGAAACTAGACTCACATATATTTTTACCATAAAATTTCTAGAATTTTTTATTCAGCCAATCAGTACATTTTATTCTTTGAAGTCTCCCCTGTTTCGTTGTCCGACAGTTTCGACCCCTCTTCACTAAAAATTAATTATCTCGTTGTACAGAACTTGAATGACATTCCAATTTATTTATCTTGAAAATAGACTCATTAATAATTTAAATAATATAAATTTTATCCCATGATTATTTTTGTGCAATTTTTAATGAATTTCCCAAGTCAAAACAGGGGATTCCGAAATTATTTTGACCTTGTCTCACTAAAATCCAATTATCTCACCATATGAAATTATTTTGCTTATTCTGTTTCTTTTATGTAGAAATAGACTCAATAAGCTTTAATTTAATATCTCATTAAACCTCAAATTGGATTTCCAACATTTTTGGTGATTTTTCAAAGTTACACAATTGCTAGTGTCCAAAACTGTTTTATTTCAAATTTCACTCTTTCATGAAACATCATAACAATATGCTCACATTCTATAACATAATTTGATTAGCATGAATAATACAAAACTTTATCACTTCACTTACTCATTTTAATCCTCACCAAAATTTATCACATATCGAATTCATTGCTCACATGAAATTCCACTTAGTCGAATTTTCCCAATGAACACTTCAGAGTAATTACGGATACACAGTGGTTTCGCACACATCCCACCAATAATAACAGATTCATGGTGGTATCGCACATAGCCCACCAATAGTAATAGATTCATGGTGGTATCGCACACAGCCCACCAATAATAATAGATGCTATCCGGTGCACATAGTAGCCTGCACTTAGTACTACACATGTGACCATAGCTATTTTATTCCAAAATCTCACATAGAATCATATCTCGATGCCATAGTCTAACTATGGTCTTACACGATTTCACTTAGTCACACTTTGCCATGACTCATTCATGGTCTTTTCCGTCAATTCATCTTTTAGTACCGAACGAAAGTGTTCAACTTTGCGTTCGCTAGTCTCGAACATCGGATTTTCATTGTACAACAAATAATATAATTAAATTCACAAATTATTCATCAATTTATCAAATAAACATTTATGATTAACATACGAACTTACCTCGGTATGAAACGACGAAATAAGTCAATTACTCAATTATCTTGCTTTTCCCCCTGTAACACCCCAAACCCGGCCTAGACGTTATGGTCGAATCTGGTGGTGTCACATTGGAGTGCTTTTAGAAAACTTGCTCTTGTTGATAAAAAACCGTAAGAATAAAGCCTCTTTGTTAAAACTCAACTCATTCTAGCCATTTCTTATCCATTTTAAAAGGTCATTACTTTTAAAACACGGTTTGTTGCGGAAGCATTTCAACAGTATTGCGGAAACATGATGTTTAGAAAATAGTTATCGTTTTAGAAAACCGCGTTCTACTTCTAACAGATATAAATCACAATAAATCAAATCCCAAATTAAAAGCTAGAAAATTATAGAGAGGCCTTATTACATAATTCAAAACCCAGAACAAAATTTAATTGGAATTTAAAGGCAAATTAAAAGAAAACAGGAGCGATGAGTGTGGCCATCTCAAGAGTCCTCGCAAAGACCGATCCCTTCTAACGCTGGGGATTACATGCGATTAAAAGAAAGGGTGAGTTTATGAAAACTCAGTGTGTAATCCCTTAATATGCGGTCCGTCGTCGGTATGCGAGAATCGCGATAACGATGCGGGCTCGAGCCCATTCAAAGCCAACAATTGGGCTTAGCCTATAATGATGCTCGAGTTGGGCCTTAGCCTATATCAGTACCAAATCCCATATGAACAATGCATGTTATCCCATCCAACCCTGCACTTGCCTCCGTCTAACCCTGCACTTACTGTGGGGAATAAATCAACCACCCATCCCTACACTTACAATGCTAGCATCGATTGTGGCACTAACCAAAATTCGCGACCAAGTGCGCGATGATCGATATATGTGGCACACGACCACCAGATCTGAGTATTCTTCCTTCACACATGATGTCCCAATTCCCATTCAATATGTCGTGTATGCAGAATCTCATGCACAAAATCAGTCATACAAATCACAGACAAATCAGTCATTTACCCTCAAGGGGTAAAATAGTCATTTTACCCTTTAGGGGTATATCGATCAATTTCATCGGATTAAGGTATAGGCACGCTTACCGACCCAACAGAAGGTCCATAGCCATCTCGGACGACTCATGTAACCTCAACATACATAACAGTGTAAATGGGCCAAAGTCCATTATGCGGCCCATGTGGGCCCACACGCCCGTGTGGCCCACTAAGCCTGAAAACGACCACGGCCACGTGAACTACACAGCCCAGTCCAGCATTATCCATATTTTGTAGAATTTATCCGTGTGGGGCCCACGAGCCCATTGGGCCCACACGACCCATTCTGGCCCAACGTGGCCCAGAACAGCCTATGTCCACAAGAACGCTCATGGTGGCCTCTACAGTCAATCGTCATGTTTCGTGGACCCGAGTTATCACATGAGTGATCGCATGCTCATGTGGCATCGTGTGCCATATTTTCGGTTTTTCAACTTTTCGGCTCTTCGGCTTTTGCCGTTTTACAGTCTAATCAGTGTGTGTGTACACACCTGTTTACGAGAAGAGCGCAAATCTCCACGTACACCAACCTAGATTCAAACATGACCCAATGTCAGCCCTTTAATTGTTAGGGTAAAACACCCTCTTATTAACTCTTAATCCCCAATATGGTACATGCTACTTACCTTGACCGAATGATAAGCGATTTATTTCACCAAGATCGCTGGTTGAAAACGATCGCACACTTCTTACCGATTCACTGCATTAATAACAGATCCCATTGAGATGGATCGATTATAAATGTGGCTTTAATCCATAAATATCAATCTTACATAATCAAAGAGATAATCGACTTTTATTCAGAAAGTAAGGTAATACTTTTACCTTGATTGAATAACGAGGGAAAAGGTTTCGATCACTTCCCAAACAACTTGTACTCCCTAGAATCCCATGAACACCACATCGCAAAGAAGGAACGAGACCATGATCGGAGCATATATGGAAAAGAACATTCGCTTTTTAGAAAAAGATTAGAGAGAAGCAGATTTGAATGAAAAGAGGAAATATGAACACTTACCGACTTGTCAGAAACACTTGCAGAACTGAAACAGAGAGGGACAGTACTGAGTTTCGGCCAAAGTAAGAAATACCCATAGAAAAGAAGAAACCAAATCGAGAAGGGAAGGGAAGAACTTTCGGTCACAACCTACCAAAATACTGAAAAAGAGAAAGAATCACAAGGGAGAGGCAAAGGTGATGGGTTCGGCCAAAACAACAGTCAATAAGTAAAAGAGATGAAAAAAGGCGATTGGCCTGACTTGCAAGAAACAGAGAAGAAGGGGGTTTCGGCAGAGGTTGGTGCAAAAGAAATGAAAGGAATGGACTTGAAAAGAGTAGCTTAACACTTCGCCAGAACAGCAGGAGCCGAACAACAAAAATGCACGAATGGACAATTGCAATTTTGGCACTTGAGAGAAAAGGAAGAAACAGGAAATTAGAAGTTCCAAAAACCGGTGACAAAACTGACCAAAGTGAGAGAAAAACCCCTCAGCCGAATTTCCTAGACTTCCCTATACCATTCGGCACAACCATCCCCACACACTTCAACCTCCTTGTTTCTCTCCACAAATCTCTCCATAATCCTCTCCATGATTTGCTCCTAATATCCCTCCATGACCAGTTCAAACTCCTTTCAACAGTGTTTTAGTCAAACACCACCACCTCACCACACAGGTGACAAAAAAATAACACTCCCTGTCCAGCTCAAGATTCGAACCTCAGACCCCAAGGTTACTCTACATGCCACCTTGCCACTAAACCACAAGCTCTTTTTGTGTCACATTTCCACCACAATTATTCTTAAAGCCTACTCTCCAGAACCAAGGGCCTTATTCACTTAAAAATTAAAAATTTTGCTAAAGCCTAGGTTTGAACCCAGGACTTTTCAAACATTCCCAAACACTCCAAACTCACTTAACCATTAAGGCAAGCAATCAATTGTGCCATTTTCTTGCACAACTAAATCCTTATGTGCAGTCTCATAACTGTTCCCTTGTTTCAAAACCTATTTCTCCTAGGCCCAAAATTCGGGGCGTTACACCCCCGATCTAATTCTACATCTCATCTTCTTTAATCTATAACAACACATTTAATTTATTTATTCATCATGCTACTCAAATTAGCCCAATTTCACATTTTTGGTAAAATTACATTTTTACCCTTAAACTTTGTCATATTTACACTTTTGCCCCTAGGCTCGTTAAATGAAATGTGTTCAATTTCTTTAGTACCCATGTATATCCGAACATTTTTCATGCTTATAGCAGCCCACACTTTCCATTATTTCACACCTTTACTACCTATTTTACAACTTTTACAAAATGGTCCATTTTAGGTGTTTCCATGAAAATCACTTAACAGAAGTTGTTTATTTAACAACCAAGATTCATTTTCTTCCATAAAAATGCAGCAAAAAAATGAATATTCTCATGGAAAAACCCTATACTTTCAACCATTTTGCAAAATAGTCCCTTCATTAGCTAGATTAAGCTACAAGGGTTCCAAAAATACAAAAATCATCAAAAATGACCATCAAAATCACTTACTTGTGAGAGTTATAAGTTGCTGAAATTTTCAAGCTTCCATGGCCATTTCCTTGGGTAAGAATCGGTGGAGAAGAAAGAGAAATAAAAAAGATGGTAGCTTTTGTTATTTTGTCTTATTACACCTATTAATTTATTTACCAATTTAACCTTTTAATAACTTCACCAAATTCACCTACTACATGTCCATTTTTGTCTCCTCACTTTTCTATTGGTATAATTACCATGCAAGTGCTCATACTTTTCAATTCTATAGCTATTTAGTGCCTTTATCAATTAGACCTCAAGTTTTGCACCTTACGCGATTTAGTCCTTTTTATCAAATTGAGCACTCAAACGAGAAAATTTCTTTATGAAAATTCCACACAACTTTAGTATCATACTGTAGACATCAAAATAATAATAAAATAAATTTTTTGATGTCAGATTTGTGGTCCCGCAACCACTATTTCGACTAGGCCTAAAATCAGGATGTTACATACGGGCTAGCACATGGGCGTGTGGCTGGCCGTGTGACCCAAGTTAGTAACCCCTCTAGATTTCACACGGCCTGGCACACGGGCGTGTCCTCGGCCGTGTGGTGCAAGTCAGAATGTATGCCCTATTTTCACACGGCCTGTAACATGGGCGTCTCTGGTGGCCATGTGAGGCACACGGCCTGTTCACACGGGCGTGTGATCCCTGAATGCTTGAAAATTTTAAGTGATTCCTAAAGTTTTCTAATGTGATTGGTTTAGTCTCGAACCACTTCTAAGCATGTTTTAAGGCCTCGATGAGCCTCGTAAGGGACGATATGACTGCGTTTGATGTTGATTATGTGATATTGAATTATGAATAAGAATTATGTGTTATAAACTGAGTTTTGATCACTAATACCTCATAGCCCTATTCCGACGACGGACACGGGTTTAGGGGTGTTACAACACGGGCACGAGACACGACCGTGTGTCTCGGCCGTGTAAGAGACACGGCCTTAAGACATGGGCGTGTGCCCTGGTAGTGTGAAGTTTGCACCTTATTTATGAAAATTTATAAAAATTAAATTCGCCACACGGCCTAGCACACGGGCGTGTGACTTGGCCGTGTGACCCTATTTTGTTGATGACGTCATAAACAGAATGTCCCTTATTTTGGACACAGCCTGAAGCATGGGCGTGTGATATGTCACACGGGCGTGTCCCATCCCCCAAACGGGCGTGTGGACCTTTTTGCATGAAAAATTTTCTAAGTTTTCCTAGAAGTTTCTAAAGTTCTCGGTTTAGTCCCGAACCACCCCTAATGTATGTTTTGGGCCTCGCAGGCTTGTTTAAGGAACGATATGAATGTTTATGAAAATTTTTAAATTTCAGTAGAAATTCATGTCTCGGTTTTGTATGATTGCTTGCGTATAAGTCCAGTAACGCCTCGTACCCTGTTCCAGCGTCGAATACGGGTAAGGGGTGTTACAACACATGCAGAGTCACAACCAATCGGGATGCTCCAAAGAGCTATTAACGGGTAGCTCGCAAGAACCATATAACGGAAAGCTCGAGAGGACTAATAACGAGACGCTCTTTCGAGCTATGGTGTGTCCGAAACATATGCAGGACTACAACCAATACAGGAAATCCTGTATCCATCGAATTTCATTTATTCAATCGGGACTTGATGTTTGTCAGGCATTGTCGGATATAATATTAATTTCATATTCATAGCAACAATACAATCACATACACAACATTCAATTCAAGCATATAAATATACACAATTTGGTTACACGAACTTACATCGACAATGTTCGTGAACTTGTATGCTACTAATCCCTTACTTTTTCTTTACCTCGATCTAGCTCCGTATTTGATCTATCCGGATCTATACAAGTAAATTTAGCTCAATTTAATATAATTCATATTCAATTCAATTCAATCTACATTTTATGCAAAATTACCATTTTTCCCTATACTTTTAATTAATGACGATTTTCGTCCTAGGATCGAGAAAATAAAATTCATGCAATTTAATCCTTATTCCGAGCCTAACCAATTTTTACATGTAACATTTAAAACCCAAGTAATTCATAAAATTTAGAAATTTTCCATAAATTTCACATCTTTATAATTTAGTCCCTAAATCACAATTTCATCAAAATTCACTTTACAAAAGTTGTTTATCTATCAACAACCTTTCATTTTCTACCATAAATTTCATAATTCATACATATTCATCCATGGAAAAACCCTAATACTTTGATAACTTTGCAAACTAATCCTCAAGATAGCTAAATTAAGCTATTACTATCTCGGAAACATAAAAATCATTAAAAACGGGACAAGAATGCTTACCCAATGAAGCAAATAAGCTTGCTTGAGTTCTCTTCTCTTTGCTAGGGTTTCCATAAAAAAATTGGGAAAGATGATGAAAAATGATGATATTTTATTATTTAATTAACTTATCATCTTTTATTATTTCAACTTTCTAATTTAGTCATTTTCTTTATCAAATTTTCCATGGATGAATCATCATACTTATCTACTAACTCCTCTTAATGGTCTATTTTCCATATAAGGACCTCAAATTTTAAATCCCATAGCTATTTGATCCTTTTAGCTACTAGAATTCAACTTTTGTATTTTATGCAATTTGGTCCTTTTATCAATTAATCATGTAATCGATAAAATTTTCTTAACGAAATTTTTATACGACATTCCTATCATAATGTAGACCATAAAATAATATTAAAATAAATTTTCTTTCGGACTCGAATTTGTGGTCCCGAAACCACTGTTCCAATTTCACTGAAAACGGGCTGTTACAACTCTTCTCCCCTTAAAGAATTTTCGTCCTCGAAAATCTTACCAGTAAAGAGGTTTGGATATTGCTTCCTCATTGTTTCCTCCGGTTCCCAGGTAGCTTCTTCTAATCTGTGTCGTTGCCAAAGAACTTTTACTAGAGCTACCTTTTTATTTCTCAATTCTTTCGTCTCATGTGCCAAAATTCTGATCGGTTCCTCACTGTAAGTCATGTCAGGTTGAATTTCAACTTCTATCGGGGAGATAATATGTGAAGGATCCAACCTATACCATCATAACATAGACATGTGAAAGACATTGTGAATCTTGTCAAGTTCTGGTGGTAGTGCCAATCGGTATGCAACAGGTCCGATTCTTTCAATAACCTCATACGGCCTAATAAATCGCGGACTCAATTTGCCTTTACGGCCAAATCGAAGAACTTTATTCCAAGGCGATACTTTCAAGAATACCTTATCGCCAACTTGAAATTCTATTTCTTTCTGTTTAAGATCCGCATAGATTTCGCGACGAAAATTTCGCTTTCAAACTATCTCTGATCACTTTCACTTTTTCTTCGGTTTCACGAATCAAATCAACTTCGTGTATCTTTTTCTCACTAAACTCAGTCCAATACAACAGAGTTCTACATTTACGACCATACAGAGCTTCATACAGTGCCATCTTTATACTTGACTGATAACTGTTATTATATGCGAATTCGACTAATGGCAGATATTTTTCCCAATTACCTTCGAATTCTAATACACAGCACCGAAGCATATCTTCTAGAACCTGTATTACCTGTTCGGTTTGTCCATCAGTTTGAGGATGAAATGCGAGACTAAAATGTAATTGTGTACCCAGGGCCTCTTGTAACTTGTTCCAGAATTGGGATGTGAACCGCGGGTCTCTATCGGAAATAATAGAAATTGGCACACCATGTAATCTGATAATCTCATAAATATATAATTCTGCCAATCTGTCCAGAGAGTAATCCATACGTACCAGAATAAAGTATGCAGACTTCGTCAAACAGTCGACGATTACCCAAATGACATCTTTCTTTTTCGGAGATAAGGGTAACCCTGACACAAAATCCATGGTAACTCTTTTTCATTTCCATTCTGGTATCGTGACTGGCTGTAATAATCCCGAAGGTAACTGATGTTCAGCTTTAACTTACTGACATATCAAACATCTAGATACAAATTCAGAAATGTCGCGTTTCATTCCCGGCCATCAGTACATATTTTTCAAATCATTATACATTTTATTACTCCCCAAATGAACAAACATAGTACCATTATGAGCTTCATACAAAATCTTCTGTACAATTTCTGAATTCTTCGGTACACATATTCTGCCTCTGAATAATAGACAATCATCAGACCCAATCTGAAATTCTGAATCAAAAATTGACTCACATTGTACCCGTTTAGCTTGTAACTCACTATCACTTTTCTGAGCTTCACAGATTTGCTGTAGAAATGTCAGCTTAGCTTTTAACTCAGCTATGGTTGAGCCATCATCAGACAATGATAATCGAGTATTCATCACTCGCAAGGTAAACAAAGACTTTCTACTCAGAGCATCTGCAACCACATTTGCTTTTCCCAGATGATAGTCGATAACCAGATTATAATCTTTTAACAGTTCAAGCCACCTGCGCTGTCTTAGATTCAAATCCTTTTGCGACATCAAATACTTTAAACTCTTATGATCAGTGAATATATAATGTTTTTCACCGAACAAGTAATGTCGCCAAAATTTCAGTGCAAAAACAATGGCTGCCAATTCTAAATCATGTATCGGGTAATTCTTTTCATGTGGTTTTAGTTGTCTAGAAGCATAGGCTATTACTTTACCTTCTTGCATCAAGACATTGCCCAAAC
Organism: Gossypium sturtianum; assembly: GCA_025698515.1. Classification (NCBI taxonomy): domain Eukaryota; kingdom Viridiplantae; phylum Streptophyta; class Magnoliopsida; order Malvales; family Malvaceae; genus Gossypium; species Gossypium sturtianum. The sequence goes on along the minus strand of CM046947.1, from coordinate 67,912,127 downwards.
CATTCAATGATGCATCACTGTAAATTACAAATTCTTTACCCAGTTCAGGCTGAACTAGTACTGGTGCTTCGGTCAACAAGGCTTTCAATCTGTCAAAACTCTGCTGACATTTATCAGTCTATTCAAACTTCACATCTTTCTGTAACAACCGTGCCATCAGAGATGCTATCATCGAAAACCCTTGTACAAATCTCCGATAATAACTGGTTAATCCCAGAAAACTTCTGACTCCAGACACATTTTTCAGTGGTTTCCAGTTAATAATTGCTAAAATTTTATTCGGATCAACTCTGATACCTTCAGCAGATACTATATGTCCAAAAAAACCAACTTCTCGAAGCCAGAATTCACATTTACTGAATTTAGCATACAACTGTTTCTCACGCAGTATTTGCAGAACAATTCTCAAATGGTCAGCATGCTCGGTTTCATCTCGGGAATATACCAGAATATCATCAATAAATACCGCCACAAATCTATCTAGATACAGTCTGAAAATTCTATTTATTAAATCCATAAATACTGCTAATAAACCATAAAAGTAACATGTTTTAATCCTATGCTTGGTATGTTTTTGGATGATTTATTATGTGAATTAGTGAATTTGATGCTCCTAATCCTTTAAATTTATGTTTCTATACTTAGGTGAGTATAGGGAAGTGAAAGGAGCGAAAAATGGGCCAAAATCAGACAAAAAGAGCTGTTTTCAGGAACTACAGGCCCATGTGCTAGCCCGTGTCGATTTTGAACCATGCTTCTCTTTTACGCGAAAAAACCCAATATTTAGGGTTTCTAAGCATTCTAAAGTTTATAAATACATATTAGAAGAGGACTAAAGGGAGGACGCAGAGAAGAACGACGAATTTACTTAAAGAACGCCAACGGATTCAACTCAGAAGCAGGATCTCCTTCAAGATTGAAGATCTCCATTCAATTTCTCTAGAAGTTTTTGGGTTTCTTTATGTCTTGTTGTTTTCCTAATTTTGAGATGTTTTCCTTCCAAATTATGAACTAAATTCCCTAGATACCTAGGGAAGATGAAACCTAAGATGGATCTTATTATTTGATTTTTTGAATTACATGATAAATACTTGTTTCTTGTTCTTAATTATGTATACTTATTTCTTGCTTTAATATTTTCAGGATATTGATTCAAGTGTGATGTGCTTATTTCAGTGGAGCAAAAGTCCCTGTTTAAGAGTAGATCTAGCATAATTAAGTGGAGTTGCATGCAATCCTAGAAATAGGACGACATAAATCTACCGGATTAGAGTCAAATCTAATAGGGGAATCTATAGATCGAGTTAATGCGACAATAGGGTTTTTAATTAGAAAGATATTTCAATTAATCAACCTAGAGTCAGCTGTTCTTATTCTCGAAAAAGATATTAACATAAATTAGAGATTTCTAAGGATCAAGGCACAAGTGAATAAATTGTTTAATTCAGATTAAGAAAAATAAGTGAAGTCTAGGTGGATTCTTTCTTGGGTATTGTCTCTCTCATTGGTTTATTCTATTATTTTCCTAATTTATTCTCTATCGAGTTCTTAATAATTAGTTAATTAATTTTAGATTAAAAACAACCCTTTCAATTTATAGGCTAGATAATAAAAAGATAGTAATTACTAGTACTTTTAGTCCTCGTGGATACGATATTCCCGACTCACCATAGCTATACTACTATTCGATAGGTGCGCTTGCCTTTGTCGTAATTTTAGTTAGTTTAGTGACTCATCAACAGCAGGTGCATTATTTAAGCCAAACGGCATTACCAGAAATTCATAATGCCCGTACCTGGTTCTGAAGGCTGTTTTTGGCACATTCGAGTCTTTCATCCGTAACTAATAGTAACCAAAGCGGAGATCAATCTTTGAAAATATAGTAGCACCTTTCAACTGATCAAACAAGTCATCACTACAAGGTAGTGGATACTTGTTCTTGATTGTAACTTTATTGAGTTGCCGATAATTAGTACACAATTTCAGAGATCCATCTTTCTTCTTAACAAACAGAACCGGCACACCCAAGGTGAAGAACTAGGTTGAGCAAAACCTCTGCCAGTCAGTTCTTGCAACTGTGCTTTCAATTTTTTTTTAATTCTGCAGGGGCCATTCTATATGGTGCTATAGATATCGGTGTTGTTCCCGGAATAAGATCTATAGAAAATTCCACTTCTCTGATCGGTGGTAATCCGGGTAATTCTTCCGGAAACACATCAGGATACTCACAGACTATTGGCACTGATTTAATCTTTGATTCAGATACTTTAGTATCCAACACATAGGCAAGGTAAGCATCATACCCTTTTCTGACATATTTTTGTGTTGACATGGCTGATATCACATTGACAACCCATTCAAATTATCAGATTCAATATAGAGCATTTCACCATTCTGGCATTTCAACACAATATACTTTTGTTTGCAATTTACTACTGCATCATGCTAAGTTAACCAGTCCATACCCAGAATTATATCAAACTCATCAAACGGTAATAACATCAAATCGGCCAGAAAATAGAAACCCTGTATCATTAACGGACAGTTCTTACAAATTTTATCCACCATCACATACTGGCCTAGTGGGTTTGATAATTTAACCACGAATTCAGTGGACTTGACAGGTAAATTTTTAATAGACACTAAATTCGTGCAAATGTATGAATGAGTTGAACCAGGATCAATTAAAGCAGTTATATTAGTATCAAGAAGAGAAAAAGTACCAGTAATAACATCAGGTGTAGAGGCATCCTCATGTGCATTAATAGCATATGTCCTTGTTGGTGCTCGTGCTTCAGATTTGACGGTTGTATCTTTTCTTGTACCTCGACTATCACTCATATTACCGGGGTTACGAGGTGGTCTACCTCTCGTAGCGGAGTTACTTGGCTTTGAAGTCTGTACAGTATCTTTCTCAGGATTTTCTGGGCAGTCTCTGAGATAGTGGTCAAAAGAACCACATCTAAAACATGCTCCGCTTCTCATGCGGCATTCACCAAAATGGAATTTTTACAGTGTTTGCACCTAAGTTTGGTGTTTCTGACACTGCCTGCACTCGTTACAGATGTAGCCTGAGATCTCAGATTAGAGCGTTGAATACTTCTATCTTTCTCAGAATACCCCGTAGAAGTGGTAAAACAGTCATGATATTTCTTTGATTTCTTTGAAGCTGACTGTTGTAACTTTCCCATAAATCTTTTACTCGAAGTTCGAGCTTCCATCTCAGCTTGTCTATTTTCTTTACTGAATTCTTCAGCTTTATGTGCTCGATCAACCAATACAACAAATTCTTTTAATTACAGAATCCCAACTAACAACTTTATGTCTTTATTTAAACCTTCTTCAAACCGTTTGCACATGGTAATTTCAGTCGGAATACATTCTCTGGCATACTTACTCAGTCAAACAAATTCTCTTTCATATTCAGATACCGTCATACGGTCCTGTTTAAGCTCCAAAAATTCTTTCCATTTCTAATCAAGGAATCTCTAAATGATATATTTCTTTTTTAATTCAATTTGGAAAAATTCCCAAGTGACCATCTCCTTTGGTACAACAATAATTAAAATGTTCCACCACTGGTAAGCTGAGTCTTTTAGCAGTGATACATCACATTTTAAACATTCAGCTGGTGTACAAGATAATTCATCAAGAACCCTGATAGTATTTTCTAGCCAGAATTCGGCCCTTTCAGGATCATCTTCAGTTGTTGCTCTGAATGCTTCTGCCCCATATTTACAGATTTTATCTACAGGAGGCTTACCAGTTCTAACAAGTTCTGTACCTTGAGGCATATCAGGAACCGGTTGAGAAACATGAGGGGATGGAGGTTGTTGTACAGCTGGATTTGTTCTTACGAATTTTGTAAATCATTCACTCATCATTTGGAAGAAGGCTTCTTTTGCTTCTCCTCCTCGGCCCTCAGATACGGGCATTCTACTACTAGATGCTGCTCTTTGTACTGAAGCTTGAGCATTGCTCTCAGCTTCTTCGAATTCAGCTCGGTTGGATGACATTACTATATGAAAAACATATTTAAAATGGTCAGGAGATATCACACTATCACAGGTTATATAATGACATGTATAGTTAGACTCGTACATGCTACGTTAGTCCGAGAACCGACTAAGCCGTAGCTCTGATACCAATAAATGTAACACCCCTAACCCATACCTGTTGCCGGAACAGGGTTACAGAGCATTACCAAAATTTACAGAATGTATAACAGACATTTCATATAACTTATCATTATATCAGAATCTATTCATAATCAATCATATAGTCCCTTTTATGAGCCCTTGAAGCCTAAAATAAACATTAGAAACAAGTCGGGACTAAACCTGGTACTCAGAGAATTTTTCGCAAAATCCCAAAATTTTTCCAAGGTACAGGGGACGCACGCCCGTGTGGTCAGGCCGGGTGGCTCACACGGTTGAGAGACACGCCCGTGTCTCAAGCCGTGTGGACATTCGAAATAGGGACACACGGCCGTATCCCAGCCCGTGTCCAAATTATGGTGGTTATTGACTTGGGTCACACAGCCAAGCCACATGCCCGTGTGCTAGGCCGTGTGAACATTTTAATTTACATTAATTAGGTGCAAGGGCTACACGGCCAAGTCACACGCCCGTGTGCCAGGCCATGTGCCACACACGGCTGAGACACACGCCCATGTCTCTGCCCGTGTGAAATTACCTGAGCATTCTATTTTGCAATTTTAAAGATGCAGGGAACACATGGCCGATCCACACGCCCATGCGTATGGCCGTGTGTCACACACGGTTGAGACACACGCTCGTGTCCCTACCCGTGAGGACAAAATAAGGCCATTTCCAAGCCTTATTTCTCACCCAAACTTGTCTTTCACCTACAATAACATTTAGACACATTCCCAATCCAATATAAATCATTCAACTCAAGCTAAAATAATTTTTATGTAAGACATATCAACACATATGTTCAAGTATCTATACTTACCAGAATATCATACGTACATATAGGCATGTTCTATCAATTTTACTATCATAATCAATATGCCTATATGATTTTCATTAATCATCCATTTCAAACACACATTAAGTATATTAAGACCATTTTATTTATCAAAACATATCATTTACAAGCTATACCAATGGCTACTCCCAACCAAACACACATATGCCATCCTTGACCATTTTAACCTATACATGCCATTATACTCAAAAGAATTTTTTTGCTATTTATACCGAAACGAGCTGTAAGATAGTGTGATGTAGCTCCGACCAACTTCCAACCTTTACGAGCCTCCGAGTATTATAAAACAGAGGAAATAAAACAAAGTAAGCAATTAATGCTTAGTAAGTTCGCATAACAGGAAATAAACTTACCTTTCATTTACATTTAAGGTAAGCATACAAAATGCATCCAAGCAATTTGACTAATAGCCTAAACACACAACTTCATCAACATGTTAGTCAAGTATTTCGTGTGAATATCAAGAATCAGGGATGAGCTCATCAAATATCAAATTTCCATGTATTTTTAGGTGTATACAGGTAATATCTCATTCAAAATTCGTCTTAACTTATATCAGAACTTTGTTCATTGAACCATTTGAAATATCGATGGATACACGGGTAGTACACACGAAGTGTACGAATCTATAATCCGTCAATGCATATTCGGGAGTGCTTGTTAAAGCACATAAACGAGAAGCCCTCTCTTGAGCCATATAAGGGGAAGCTCATGTGAGCCATGTAACGGGAAGCTTATCCGGACTGTATAACAAGAAGCTCATAAGAGCCATAATCGAGAAGCTCATACGAGCTAATAGCGGGTAGCTCCGAAGAGCCATTAACGGGAAGCTCTGGATAGCTTATTATCAGGAAGTTCAAGCGAGCCATATCGGGAAGCTCCGGAGAGCCATTAATCGGGAAGCTCACAAAGAGCCTTTAATCGGAAAGCTCACGAAGAGCCATATAATGGGACGCTCATAAGAGCTGTGGTGTGTCTACAACACTTGTAGAATCACAACCAATTAGGATGCTCCGAAAAGCTATTAACGGGTAGCTCGCAAAAACCATATAACGGGAAGCTCGAGAGGGCTAATAATGAGACGCTCTTTCGAGCTATGGTGTGTCCGCAACATATGCAGGACTACAACTAATACGGGAAATCATGTATCCATCGAATTTCATTTATTCAATCGGGACTTGATGTTTGTCAGGCATTGTCGGATATAATATTAATTTCATATTCATAGCAACAATACAATCACATACACAACATTCAATTCAAGCATATAAATATACACAATTTGGTTACACGAACTTACCTCGACAATGTTCGTGAACTTGTATGCTACTAATCTGTTACTTTTTCTTTACCTCGATCTAGCTCCGTATTTGATCTATCCGGATCTATACAAGTAAATTTAGCTCAATTTAATATAATTCATATTCAATTCAATTCAATCTACATTTTATGCAAAATTACCATTTTGCCCCTATACTTTTAATTAATGACGATTTCGTCCCTAGGATCAGAAAATAAAATTCATGCAATTTAATCCTTATTCCGAGCCTAACCAATTTTTACATGTAACATTTAAAACCCAAGTAATTCATAAAATTTAGAAATTTTCCATAAATTTCACATCTTTACAATTTAGTCCCTAAATCACAATTTCATCAAAATTCACTTTACAAAAGTTGTTTATCTATTAACAACCTTTCATTTTCTACCATAAATTTCATAATTCATACATATTCATCCATGGAAAAACCCTAGTACTTTGATAAATTTGTAAATTAATCCCCGAGATAGCTAAATTAAGCTATTACTATCTCGAAAACATAAAAATCATTAAAAGCGGGACAAGAATGCTTACGCAATTAAGCCAAATAAGCTTGCTCTAGTTCTCTTCTCTTAGCTAGGGTTTCTATAAAAAAAATTTGGGAAAGATGATGAAAAATGATGATATTTTATTATTTAATTAACTTATCATATTTTATTATTTCAACTTTCCAATTTAGTCATTTTCTTTATCAAATTTTCCATGGATGAATCATCATACTTATCTACTAACTCCTATTAATGGTATATTTGCCATATAAGGACCTCAAATTTTGAATTCCATATATATTTGATCCTTTTAGCTACTAGAATTCAACTTTTGTATTTTATACAATTTGGTCCTTTTATTAATTAATCGTGTAATCGATAAAATTTTCTTAACAAATTTTTTATATGATATTCCTATCATAATGCAGACCATAAAATAATATTAAAATAAATTTTCTTTCGAACTCAGATTTGTGGTCCCGAAACCACTGTTCCGATTTCACTGAAAACAGGCTGTTATATACACTCAATACAAACCTCTTTTCATTACTTGGAAAACGAAATACTCCTCAGAAGAATGTCTAAATAGAAACTCCTTCGGTGGATTCTCACTCAAATGGATACTGAATACTTTACCCAGGATGGTGTTCTTACAGATATTATTTTTGGCGAATATTTTTACTAACTGATCTTTCATTTGGCGGATTCTCATACTGATTCTGGTAACAATCAGAATACTAATCAAATTGAATTTCAGATCGACCCAAAAATCATGACTTATACTGATAATGAAACGTTCTAAATTATTTAAGAGAATTCCAAACAACTGTGCTACAAAACACGAGAATGCCCAACTTGACAAAACAGTTTAGATCCCAGATGGCCTCTATACATGACGTGAAAATCATTCAGATTTGGCAATTACCAGATAACTCAGATTACTTCCTTGAATAGTGTAGACAAACTCAGGATTGTCGAACACTTACTTGTTCACAGTTATGAATATGCCAGTTGTAACAGTCCGTTTTTCAATGGTGTCGGGAACAGTGGTTTTGGATCACAAATTCGACAAGTAAGTTCGTATAATTAGTATTTAAATTATGTGAGCCAATAATAATTTTTATATTGAATTTTATTTGATGAATTTTAATTAATTGAATTAAGGGTTAGTATAAGTGGTTGTCTTGGAAGTCAAGTGGTTTCAAGAAATGAGGTATCGGGACCCCGTTTCTGTAAACCGAGCTCCTGGATATTTTTATTAAATATTTACAGAGTCGTATTATATGTGAACGGAAGTTTGGTCCGGTAATTTTGATTATTTATTGCTTAATTAAGGTAAAATTATTAAATTGTAAAAGAAATAAAAGTTATCGCTATAGATTTAAATAGTAAAGGGGCCAAATTGGTTATTAAACCATGGTAAAAAAGGCCAAGCTGTGGTGGATGACAATCATCCCACTAACTTTTGGGGTATTTATTCATTTAGTCCTAATTAGTTTAAGGCTAAATTGTAAACAAGTTTGTTTAATTGGAATTTAATAGAATTGAAGGACTAATTGTATAATTAGACCCTCCTTAATTGGCCTAATAATCGAAATGATGTGGAATTCTTTAGATTGTGGTAAATTGCAATTAAATCCTAATTAAATAAGGATTTACTAATTAATATGTTTCTAGTATGATTGGAAATGGTGGTTCCAGGGCCACAACTAGGATGTGTCAGGTCGTAAATATTAATTATTTAATATTTACGAGGTCATTAGTGTCGTATTAAAATTTAGTTAGAAAATTTTAACGTTTGGATGGTTAACTAAGTAAAAAGAACTAAATTGTAAATATGGAAAAAGATGGATTTATTAGTTAAAAGGTAAATTAAAGGGGTTTGGATGGTAAATAAACCACCATTACCCATAGTGGACGGTAATTGGTTTATGATTGGTGATACTTGAATGGAAATAAAAAGGGTATAATAGTAATTAAATTATAAAATGAATTAAAATAAAATGAAATAGAAATTTCTAGTTCATCTTCTTCATTTTTACACTTTCAAACCAAAACACCATGGCAAGGAGAGAGCTCATTCGACCAAGCTAGGGTTCACTAATTTGGTAGGTAAATCTTGCACGTTTTTAGTAATTTTTATGTTTTTAAATTCGTATTAGCTTAATTTAGCTAACCCGATGACTAATTCATAAAACTATTGTAGACACCCATTTTGTCCGAGTCCAATTGGAGACCCATTTAAATTTTTGTTCTCTCTTGAGCCGTTCGAAGCCCACCCGAATTTGGTCAATTTAAGAATTTTGTTTTTCTTTTATTTTTCTTTCCTTTTTGGGTCTGTCAAGGGCCCAAATTATCATTATTATTATTATCATCACTACTACTATTATTATTAAATATTATTATTATTATCATTTTTTACAAATAAACAAGATTAAAAAATAATATATATACATGAAATGAAATGAAAAAAAAAAGGAGGCTTTTCATATTTTGTTCTTAAAAAAAAGGTAAAAACAACAACAACAAGAAGAAGCATTCTAGTTTCTTTTTTTTTTTATTTTCTTGTTTTTTTTTTGTCATATACATATCTCGAGGGATCGGGTTTGGGTTCCGATGAAGGGGACGTCATGGGAATGTCAGTCCTCATCCCCTAGGAGCCCCAAAAATTCCATTTTTTCCCTTCCCCTTTCTAAAATAAATGTTTTTTTTTAAAAAGGCTTGATCTTGGGAAAAATTTTGATTTTTTTTTTTGAAAAAAGAGAGTTTAGATTTTTAAAATAAAAATCTATTTTTTAGCCATATTAAAGGAAAAGTTTAAATTTTTAAAACAAAGTTTTGATCTTTTTCAACTATTTCGAAATAAAGTTTTGATTTTTAAGAAAAATAGTGATTTTTTTTTTTAAAAAAGAGAAAGGTTAGATTTTTAAAATAAAAATATTTTTTAGTCATTGTCAAGGAAAAGTTTAAATTTTTTAAAACAAAGTTTTAATCTTGTCCAACTATTTCGAAATAAAGCTTTGATTTTTAAGAAAAGTAGTGATTTTTTAAAGAAAACTTTGATTTTACAAAAAAAAAATTCCAGCCACCGTATGTGGCGGCTCCACCACCGAAGGCCATGGCATGTGTTATAAGTTGGTTTATGTACCTAAGCATTTGGATGTAAATTAAGCATGTTTTGGGTCATTTTTGGGCACACACGGCCTGGGACATGGGATGTCACACGGTCATATGTCACACATGGGGAACCCACACGAGCATGTGCCCTGAATATGTTAGATACAGGTTTCACACGGGCTGACACACGACCTGCGACACGGTCGTGTGTTTAAAAACAGTTTCGAACATGGTCTAACGCACAGCCTATGACACAGCCATGTGAGGGTAATTCGAATGCTACACGGGCTAGCACACGGCCTATGACACGGCCATGTAAAATTATTTCAAAGGGTACACGGTTTGTCACACGGTTGGCCACACGACCATGTCTGGAACCACATGGTCTAGGCTCTGTCACACGGCCGTGTGACTCTTTTTTTGAAATTTTTAGTTTTTCCCTGAACTTTCTGATTTGCTTCGAATTAGTCCCTAATTGTTCATAAATTATTTTTTAAGGCCACGTAAGCTCAATTTAAAGCCTATAAATGAATGTATTACTTTGATCTGAATTATTATGAAATTCTATTAATTAAATTAGCAACTTGATGCTATCTATTATTGATTGTTCTAGATTGTATGATAATATGCTGTAAGCTTAATCCGACGACGAGTACGGGTTATGGGTGTTACACCAGTCTCCTGTATTGATAGACTAATATGGCAGATACACCCTTCAGATTATACTACTAGAGACTCTTTCAGAAGTTTCATTAGATCATATTCAAAATTTTCCATAAGACTAACCAAGTAGATCTATCATTAAACTTACTAATTCTCTATCATCACATTAGTTAGCAAATAAGTCTCAAAATTTACCCAGATCATGACACGGAAGCGTTTGACCAGATTTTGCCACAAGGGCGTTATAGAATACGTAACATAAAAATCATAAAATAAGCCACACAAGCTTAATCGAAATATGCCATAAAGGCCTTACAAAACATGCCAATAAGGCGCCATACGTGTTTATTGTCCCGTTAGACTATCTTAGAGGTTGCCATGGAGTTTCTCCCACATGGTCTTATACATAACTTCATGTCGTGATCTACCAGTCTAGTCCATATTTCACTGGAGGCATCACCATTAGTGTTTTCGTTATCATACAATGCCATGGGTCTCAGCCACATGGTCTTATACATCCTCATGTCGTGTTCTGCCAGTCCAGTTTACATCTAACCGGAGGCTACACCATGAGGCTCTTCATGGTCAACGTGATCTTCCTGTCCGGTTAGTAGTGTACCTGCCCTACCAGAGGCATCACAAATAGAAGATTTACTTACTTAACACCACATGTACTTACCCAAATTCATGCACCCATCTTACTGATTCACACTCTTCTTATTCATGCAGTAACAAATATATTTCATTCATAACATGCAACAACTTGATGATACTTCTCACATACTTACTAGACATTTGAGATGACATCAACATAAGTATTTCCCTTGTAAATTTAACATGCATGAGTCAGGATAATGAATCACTTGAAATTCACCTACTGTAGCTTGAAAATCCCAAACTCGAACGTTCTTCTCAAACCAACAGCAACAACTGCTTAAAGAACATGGAACTACCATTAAAATGCATTTACAGACAGATTGCTAACATCTCAATTACAAACGACTACCATGCAGGGTCTCTTATTCATATATTGCTGTTTATGCTTCATAACTTCTTTACTCATTCAAAAACTCAACATGCAAAGTTATCAAACTTACCATGAGGTGGAACATCCACTGATTAACTCAAATCCTTAGCTTTCAACTTAATAAAGAAGAAGAGAACATTTAAGTTTAAGAAGAAGAACCAGAGAGTAACATTGGAGGAAGAAAAAAAAGCCATCCAGACGTTCCATTCTCAACATATATGTATCCCCTAGTACCTCTTAATGGATCATAACAAGTGTCAAATGCATACAGAAGTTGTCACTTTAGTGTCCTACAAAACCTGAAAAAAAAAATAAAAGAAAATTTGGTATCAATGCTATTTGACCAGTTAAACCATTTAGTTGACTCTCAACCAATCACGTTACAGAACCCATTTTGTACATCGTTTGAGTAAACTTGGCGTACTATACCTATTAGCAATAACTCATATATGGTGTGTTGTACTCAACAAGAACTTCCGAGGCATACTCTTAGCTTGTTATACTCCTTCAATTAAAGAATATTACAAGAATTAAATCTTGAAAAGCTTCTATGGGCAGGTACTCTATGTGCCAAACATTAGTTCACCAGAAGCTTATAAATTAGCAGACTAACTACCAAAGTGTGCCAAAATAGATAACCTTCACATCTATTCGCCTTTCTCTTAGATCCACAAAATTTGGGATGTGACAATTTGTGTAGTTTACCCTTTTTTTTGCATCATATAGTAAAATAGTCCAATTTCAATTTTAGTCCCTAAGCTACACTCAAATTTAAAATTATATTTAACACGTGGATCAACCTCCCTTTTCTTTTTCATCATATAGTAAAATGGTTCAATTTTAGTTTTAGTCCCTGGGTTACACTCAAATTTAAAATCATATAAAAATGGTAAAATTTCAGTTTTGATCCCTATGCTACACTTCAGTGTAAGATTCAATCTTTATAATTCAACTTTTTTATATAATTTGGTACCTCAATTTTTTACAATGTCATTGATTAGCCCAAATATTTTATTTTGATTAAAATGTTGATGTAACTTTTAAAAGTTGTTAACATTATTAATATTGTTAGTAAAATTCATGTCCATTGTAATGCCATTTTTTTCCATGGCTACTAAGTAATTATTTTTTTAATTTTAAAATATCACACCAAGGAATTTAAGAAAAAGAATTTAATGGTGTTAAATTCAAAAAAGAGAGTCACTAAATTGCTAAAACTAAAAGTACGAGATTAAAATTTAAATATACAAATAGTGGAGAGACTTGAATTATATTGTAACATTAAAAAATTTGCTCTATAATTTGATCTAAAAATAATTAATGATTAATCCAATACGAAGTGTTTTAGAATCCATACTAATAATAAAATATATTTGTACTTGTTCCACGTGGCGACAAAGGATAAAATTAGGCTTAAAATGAACCAAAACCAATCTAAAATTCAGGCCCTAAATTGGGCCTTCGGCCTATTGTAACTTAACTTTGAACTCAAGATTTGGACTTAGACGGGCTCTAGTATTAGACCTAAATAATTAAATTCTTCCCTTTTATTTTCACAATGAATCAAACTTATGGCCCTTAGATTAAATTAAATTCAAATAAAATAAATTTTAATGTAGTCCCAAAAATTTAAATGAAAAACAAAGCAAATGGCACAAAAAGTTGATCAAAATATGTGATGAAAATTTAGCGCAAAACCGTAAATAACTACAACAAATCAGTAGGTATATGTATAAAGCAAATGAAAATGTACATGGAGCGGCATAGTAATAAATCTCACATAAAAAAGACTAAATACTAAAATTTATAAAAAAATAAAATAAGAAATATGTCTATAAATTATTCATAATCAACAGAGCACGTAATAAAGAATCTACAAAAGTAAAGACCCAAATCCAACGGCCAAGAATAGAGCAAGGCCCCACCGTGGACCCAGATAACGGGGAACGCCGCCGCTACTCTCTCTCTCCTGCGTATTCGAAGTGGTGGAACCGTTATAGTTAGGATTAGTGCCGTACAACAATTGAATCCCTTGGATATCATCGTCCGCCAGTTCCACTTTCCTCGTCCGCGAAGTGATCGATGGGTACATAATCGCATCCTCTACCGACGAATGCCCCAAACCCAACAGATGCCCGATCTCATGAACGGCCACCGACTCCAAGTCCACCGCCGTCGACACCGATGCCTTCGTCACATCACCAGAAACTACCCAGTTCTCATCCCCGTCCAAATGGAGCCTTCCGCTTGTTGGAGAAAAAGCGTGGGCCAACGTCCCTAAAACCCCATCGAATGGCTCGCCGTCTCCGTGGTCTCCAGTGTAAAACCCGATCGTTATGTCCGCCGAGGAGTAGGAATCCACTTGCGTGAACGTCAGCGGCGTAACGGTTGACCATTTCTGGAAGGCGCTCGTGAAGACGGCTTTTACTTCGTCGGTCAACCCATTCGCCGGCAAGAAACTGTACGTTAAGTCCTGCCGGTTCGAAGGCCAACGCGGTGTTCCCGGGAAGAAAGAGAAATGCGCCGTCGTGTGCAAGTGTCCGGTAGTGTGAAAAGACGACGATCTACCTGAGTTCATGGAACTCGTCCCGTTGATTACATCGGCGTTACCGCATCTGGGCCGTACGATCTGTTGAAGAGTCTGATCATCCAGTTGACCAGTGACGTTAAGGTTGAAGTTCTGCTGGTATGTTTTCAATGCCTTTTCTAACTCATCGTCGAAGTCCTCGCTGAAATTAGAGGGCGAGTTGGGTATATAACCGAAATGGTTAAAGTACTGTTTAAGCTGCGACAAACCTTCCCGTTTTTCTCCAGGCCGGCAGCCGGCAAATTTGTTGAAGGCGTCCCATGGGGCCTTTGACGTGGCGTTGTTCTTAATCCATGACGGAATATCTGTGATATTGGGAAAGAATCTAGCTGAAACCGAACCAAAACATGCCAAAACCCAAATCGCAATCACCAAAACTTGAAACTTCATCTTCTTTAATCTTTGAGCTTCCCTTGTTTGTGTTTGAAAAAGAAATGATAATGGGGATATATAATAGATAAAAGAGAGAAAAACCCAAAGTATAACAACCTTTGTAATTGTCCCCGGGAGTTGAAAGCCGGTTGCTTTGAATGTATAAGTGGAGTTTTTATTTATTTATTTGAAAAGTCGTGGGGAAGAAGACAATGATGGGGGTTGAGAGTAAATAGAGAAAATGAGGAATGGTTTAATTTCTGGGAATGTTCTAAATGCTGATGTTTTTAGTGTTTGAATTCGCAACTTTGGGGGGGGGGGGGGGATTGGGGGCAAAAGAAAAGTCGTTCAGGGTTTCATTGTAGAATAGTATGTTAGGCAGGTTGGTGGAAACTCAACATCATTTTTGACGCGGTAATGAAGGGAAAGGAAGAAGCCATGAAGGCCGAATGCACCACTAAATTACATAGTATAAAACAAAATTACATGGGGTGTTTTGATTCACCAAAATTCAACGCGATGATGGTAGGGTTGTTTTTGTATTCTTATTTTTTTTTTATTAATAGTATTTTAATTGACAAAATTATATTCCTAAATGAAATAAAAAATAATGTATTTTAGTTAAGATATTATTTAAATAAAATATTTAAAACTCACATAAAAAAAATCAGCCTTTATTAATGAAAAAATATTATCTAAATTTCAAACGTTGACATTGATCTTTTACAATTTTTTTTTATTACTAAAATATTCGTAATGTTTTTAAATTTGAGATAATTATTTGAACAGTAGTTACACCCTTAGAAATTTTATTTTTTAAAAATATGATTGGTTGGCAAAACGTAATTATAACTTTAATAATAAATAAATAAGTTAATTTTCATTTATAATTAAAATATTCTAATTATAATCTATAAATTAACACTCAAATTTATTTTTTGAGTTTCTTTCTAAACACAAGCGAAAATACTTATTCATGGATTAAGTCTTCGATGAGATTTATTAGAAATTTTACTCGCACGATTCAAAGTACTAATTAATGATAAAAATATAATTATAAAATAGTTTTTATTACTTTTAATAGTAAGACAAATCAAACTCAAGCTTGAGTAAGAAATTTTAAAAAATTTCAAGATTAACCCTTGAGCACCTCAAGCTGCAACGCCACCAAACCTAAGTAGGTGGTGTTATGTTTAATTTGTAATATTTTGTCACAATTTAAAGAAAAGTTATTTGTTTGTATTGTATTTTTATTATTGTTTTATCATGTAAAATATAATATAAACTATTATAATATTTTATTCTTATATAAATTATACTTTTTTTTTATAGATTTTATTAGGGTGAGCAAAACTCGATTCGAAAAAATTGAAAAATATATATTTGAATTTCGAGTTAATAAAATCGAGTTATTCGATTTTTTGAGTCAACTCAAATAAGTAATTCGAGTTTCGAGTTCAAGTCAAGTTGAATTTTACAATTTAAATAAGTCGAATAATTCGAATAACAGATTAATGTATATACCCCTGTGGTTCCTGTCAATTTTGAAAATGAATAAATTAGTCTCTCTTTCAACAAAAAATATAAAAAAAAATTAAATTATTTATAAAAATTCCAAAATTTATATATTTTTTAAAAAATTATAAAAGTTTAAAAAAATTTCTAAAGAATATCAAAAGAAAGTTAAAAATTTTCTAAAACAATGGTGACTTAAATAAGTTAATTAATGATTCAAATTTATCATACTAAAATATCTTTCTTTTTTTTCTTATTTTGCTTTGAAATTTTTTTTTCAAATACATATAATTTTAAATTATATGCTCTAACATGAAATTAGTTATACTGTAACAAGATTTTAATTTGACATGTTTAATTTTTTAATTTAACTCGAATAATTTCACTCGATTCGACTCAACTTGAATTTCATTTCACTCGACTCGATTCGAAAAAAAATTCATATCGAATTAAAATGATAACATAGGACTAATCAATTTAATTAATTCAAAATTTTTTAACTCGATTCAATCCAACGATACCTCCTAAATTTTATTTTTAATAAAACATGTTTGGATTTCTGCATGCTATGTTTCCATTCATTATATAATTTAAGAATTGAATCATTGAACCAATCAGATATTTCATGGTAAAAAAAAAAGAAATACAAACATTATATTCAATTAGAGATTTAATCGGATTTTGTGAAAGTAACATATTCTAATTTTATGGTTAAATAAATAATTCATCTCGACCCCACGTCATAATATTAAAGGAGCACCATCCTGACCTATCACTCTATCTTTGAGAAATACGGGCTATTTTATTAAATTGACTTAAAATAATTAAATATTTATAAGAATGATTTAAGTTTAAAAACATTTACGAGAGTGACCTGAAAGGAATAGTGCCCGTGGGTTATGGCACCCTCTTGACTGGCACTCATGTCTGCAATCCCCTAAAAATTACTTAATGATTGGAAAAATGATTAAAAATTCTCTTTTTGATGCCGACAATGCAATGGTTGGCACCCATGTGTATTTTTCATCTGTATTTGTTATATCGGGCATAAAAAAATATTTTTTTAGGGTACCAGCCACCTAATACATGACACCCTAAAAAATATTATTTTTATACCTGGTATAATATGTATTTTTTTAAAATACGAATGAAAAAAAATACACATGGGTGCCGGCTATTGCACCGCCGACACCAAAAAACATATTTTTTAATCACTTCCAATCATCGGGTAATTTTTTGGGGATTGCAAACATAGGTGTTGGCCATGCAGGCACCATAACCTATGGGCACTGCTCTTTTCAGGTCATTCCTGTAAATGATTTTGAATCTAGGTCATTCTCATTTGTCAGTTAGAGAATAGACTATTTTTAACAACAAAATCATGAATAAATTAGGTAAAACTATCGTAGAAGTCCCTGTATTATATAGTTAATTATATTTTGGTCTCCTTACTAAAAATATTGATAAATTTAACTCTATATATTAGATAAAATAGTAAAACGATGCCTCCTCTAAAATTGCACGGTTAAATGCTTATGTGACATTTGATGTGTAATAATGACTTTAGAAAATCTTGTAAATAATAAAATGTTGGTATATATAAAAAAATCTACTTCAACACTTGTTCTAAGTTTGGATCAAAGTAGAACAACGAATCTCTCTTTTATAATCCATGTAAATATTTTAAAGGCTAATTTCCAAAAAAATAATGAAAGTGTTTTTAGAATTGATATTAGAGTTTGATTTAATTTTTGCATATAAACCAATAATATATAAAATTAATTATAATTTTAATGTATTAAAATTACCAAATTGATTATAAGTTTTTAAATTTAATGTCAAAATATTATTTCTTTTTTTAGTTTTAATATTAAAAAATGTAAAATTTTATATTTTAAATATATTTTCTAATTTAAATGAAATATAAAAAATTATTAATTAAAAAGTAAATCAAATTGAAACAAATACTATAAGGTCCACAATCGATATTTTCAAGCAAAAACTAAGCAATGCTATGACTAGTGTCAACTGCTTTAGGAATTGGGAATGAACAAGGCAAAAAAACGATGAACACTTGATATGTTTACGCAGTTTGGTTTCCTTACGACTATAGGGCCTTGCCTAGAGAGATAATTCATTATCTTAAACATTGTTGAGTATGTTATCCTATTATGGTTTTCTTCAAAAAATTGCCAACTTAAACATGTCAAGTTTTCAAAGTAAGCAATGCAACAACCAATTGGCACTGGTCCAAGCACTTATCAAAAATTGCCTCAGCAATCTCCCTATTTGGCAAAATTTTGAACAAAACCCTAACAGGAGAATATACTAAACAATATAAACAAATGCTAACACTAAGTAACCCCCCTTAATCAATCAAACTTAACAATCAAATAAACAGATGCATTACCAATCAAAGTACAACATCTACATCAACCTTTTTCATTTTACTCCCCTTTTTTGTTCAATACATATATGTCAACACACTCCCCCTTAGTAGTAGCACCAACACACTCCTCTCAATAAGATGTTTCAGTAGGGTTGCAATAGATGCTAACTCATCAACAACTTTATTTGTGGGAGATGTAACTTGTGGAACAAAAAGGATTTTTACCACGAGATCTTGAGTGAGTAGAAATATCTTCATGTTGATTTTCAAAAGTTGTTGCATTAGTCGTCACTTCACGTTTCACTCGTGCATCAATAAACCATTGATATTTTCTTACCCATACACGTTTCTGATTGTATTTTGGTTGAGTTGCAACTTGTCTTCTAACATTTCCCCATCTTAGGTCATTCAACATCTTATAACAATGTGGCTGGATATGACCAACCATACTACAATAATGACATATAATCTTTCTCTTTTTATGCTCATATATTCCATGAGATGGTCTCTTATTCTTCCTCTATATAGATTTTTGCCTCTGACCTCGAGCAGTGCTAGGAACAGTGGACACTGGTTCTGCCACGGCTTGTTTCCACCTTTGATCTCTTACATATTAAAGCACCTAGGTCTGATATGACCAGAAACTCTACAATAATGACAAATAACTTGATGATTAGAGATTACCTTCTTTTCAACATGGATCTTGAAGCATTCACATTGATTGTCATTATTGGTAGCTTTGACAAACACTATTGAACTTTTCATCACATATTTTTCCTTTTTCTCAACATAGCCAATGCCACTTTTTGTTGCACTCTTTTTTCCTGCAGCAAGGATTTCTTCAAGTTTACCACTACTATTATTAAACTTTCTAGCATGGATTGTGTATTCATAAAATCTTTTTGAGTAGTCATGAAGCCATTCCATTATATTATTATGACTGAGCTTTCTCTAACGACATACCATTACAAAAGTAACTCGATCAGTGCTTGTCCAATGACCTTGTCATAAGTGTGTTACCTTCATAGGACATCCTTAATCTATTTGGGATAAATTCATTCTCCCAATATGATTCTATTTTATCTCATGGTAACCATTACATCTTATTTCAGGAAAAGTCAATTACTATCAAATACTAATCAAGACATTCATCATAGAGACGAATGACCCATTGTCATGTTTACTTTCCATCAACCATGTAACACCAATGAGAGGATATCATTTACCCATATCTCGGGCTGTGAATTCTACTATTGTGAATGGCGCTACATACTGCAGAAGTCCTATACCCAACGTACTAGCTTTCGATTCCCTATTAATTTGAACTCAGGCTTTTACTTACATCAAAGTATACGAGTCACACATACATAATTCGTCATCCACTCAGGATTAAAGTATGACACACTTTGAACGTCACAAGTGAATAAATCCGTAAATGGATTCAAAATCTATTCTTCTTGGGTCCAATCCAATGTACTATCAGTCTAGTCAGTCACATTTATGTCTTTATCTTTTGGGAGTCATCCGCTCCGATGCCCAAGACAAGACATCTCTCCAATTGGACTTTATAGATGACATATTAGTCTTTCAATCGGTTTACTCATTTCTAATTAGACTAAGAACATGTTTAGGTATACTAATATAAGTTTTCTTTCCGTATTACGATCCGACCACATAATACCACTTAGTATTAGTTTAAACATTAGACAACCAGTGAGCCAATATTTGCTTTTATTTTGCTTTGCATGCAAAAATCACATGAGAACATTATACAAAGTATATTAATGTAATCTATGCAATATTTTATTAACTAATCTGTTCGAAAAAAAATACAAGTTCACAAACGAATATACTACACTTAGGGCACCAGATCCAACATTGCAACCCAATTGTTTTCAGGTTTCATGGCTCGAACTTTATTTATTTCTTTTGTAAGTGGTTTCTAACTTTATAAAAAACCTTCTAAGCCTTCTAATGAATAGACTTATAAAGGCTCTTAACCTACTTTCCAGTAGGTATAATGTGATCCATCAAACATAGGGGGCATGAAACTGAAGAACCTTCCATTACAAGAAATAATTGACACAAGGAAACACAATTGGATATGTTAAGTGGGAGGCTCTGTGTAACAGTCCGGTTTATACCCTAGTCGGAACAGTGGTTTCGGGACCACGAATCCGAGTTCGTATAATATTTTAATATTATTTTCGGTACATTTGATATGTGATTAAGCATGTGGTAAGGTTTCGTAAGTTAATTTGTCCGTATGTGTTTTTAATTTGATGAAAAGGATTGGATTGCATTGAAATGCAAATTTGCATGTTTTATGAAAAGATGCCTATTTGTTATGTCTTTATAAGTGTGAGGGTTTCATGTGGCAGTTATGCCAATAATAAGGATAATGGAAGATTATGGATGGTTATGCCATTGAGTTTATAATATATATGTTTTATATTAAGGTTAATTTTGTAAATGAGTTAATATCTTAATATTAATTAAACAAAAGATTAAAGGATGGTGGAAATTCATATATTCTTCCACCGAAAATCAAATAAAAGAAAAAGAAAGAAGAAGCTAGGGCATTCGGCACTCATTAAGCAAAATTAAGGTATGTGTTGAGTATGATTTTTGATGATTTTTATGTTTTTGAGATTGTTGTTTAGTTTACTATCAAGCCCATGTTGTAATTTGAAGAATTGATGATATTTTTGAAATTTGCCATTGATGAAATGGTGAGATTTGTGATGTTTTATGGTGTTAAATGAAAGATATATGTTTAATGAACATGTGTTGTTCTTGAATTTTTGATGAATTTAGCTAATTAGGGCTAAATCATAAAAATAGTATTTTGAAGGACTAAATTGTGAAAAAAATGAAATGTGAGGACTTATATGAGCATGGGTGACATTCGGCTAAGCATGAGTAAAATGAAATTTGGTATATTTCATGATTTTGTGTAATAAGGACTAAAAGGTCCAAATGTGAAAATATGAGGGCTAATTTGTAAATTGCCCTAAATATGTGATTTTGGATTGAATTGAATGTGTTGGTAAATTAAAGGGTTAAATTTGAATATGTATAGATCAAGAACCGAAGAAAACGGACTTAGATCGTGGGAAAGCGAAAGTAGTCGAATAGCCGTCCATTTCAGCTAAACCGAACTCGAGGTAAGTCGATATACAAATAAATGCATTTGTATTGAATTATATATGTTCATATGATTATGGATAAGGATGAATGCTCATGAGATGATGTATACATGAATTCTGAGATAGAACTGATTTAGAGACAATATCCGAGAAATCCCGTTTGAATCTAGGAATAAATAGGATTAACTATGTCATGACATAGGTGTCTGTTCTGAGATATCATGTAAGACCACGTCTGGGACGTCAGAGTTGATTTGAGATTTCATGTAAGACCACGTCTGGGACGTTGGCATCGATACGAGATTTACGTGTAAGACTATGTCTGGGACATTGGAATCGTATTGGTTCGTGTAAGACCCTGTCTGTGACAGTGGCATCGATATCTGAGTACATGTAAGACCTCGTTTGGGACGTTGGCATTGTATGACTATTTCGAGCTTTCTGAATATCCTATTTAGTTCCGAACGGTTCAATGGGCAAGTCTAAGAAACAAACGATTATGTGATCAGTATATCCGTTTCAGGTACGTTCGATATGTACACTAAGTGTGTATGAAAGGTAAGTGTCAATATGAACTTACTATGATGAATATGTGTTTTGAAATGATGAGATAATATGTGAAGATGTGCTTGAATGAGCCATATGTATATGTGATATTTGAGTTATAATTGAGTTGAAGATTATGGTAAGATATGGCCTAGTAATTGAGCCAAAGAATATATGAGATGAATTTGCTATGAGAACCATTAATGTTATTGTATCATTTTGGTTATATACATTTTATGATAAGTTTATTTTTATATGGCTTACTGAGCTTTTGAAAGCTTACTCTGTGTGTGTGTTTGCTCTGTTTTATAGATCGTCAAAACTACTGAAGGCTCGGGACCGTCAAGGATCGTCATCACACTACCTAAGCTCATTTTGGTACCTTTTTGGATATGTATATACTAAGTATGGCATGTATAGGCTAGTTATTTGGTACAAGTTTGAGATATGAACTTAGCCATGTGATGTGGCTAGTTATATGTATTGGAAATATGCATGAGTGTTTTGGTATATGATGATGGTTTTGGTTTGATTTTATGATCTTGTTATGGTAAAATTTGTGAAAGGTAAATTGATGCTAAATGGGCATATAATTGTGACCTATGAAATGAATATATGTTTGGTAAGATGTGAATGTACCATGCATGGTTAGACATGTGAATTTGTTAAGCAAACTTGTATATGAGTTGGCATGAATGGAAATGAGATTGAAAGAGATATTATGTTGTTTGTTTGACATGTATTTGGTTGTCAAATGTACATGAAATGAATTGGTTCTTTTCTTGTAGAGATGACCCTTGTGTGGGTGGTATTATGGCCTTACAAATGGCCTATTTTGTTTACATGGTCGTGGCACACGGGCGTGCCTAGTGGCCGTGGGATTTAGTCAGTAGTTAGCTCAAGTGTACACGGCCATGGTACACGGACGTGCCTAGTAGCTGTGCTAAATAGTCAGTATCTAGCCTAAGAGCACACGGCCATGGCACACGGGCGTGTCTAATGGCCGTGGAGATAAGTCAGTATGCCTGCCCTGTTTTGGCACGGCCAGGACACATGGGGGTGTCTTGTAGCCGTGGGAGGCACACGGTCTGACTGCACGGGCGTGTGACCTCTGCAGTGTTCAAAAAGTTTTAAATTTTTGAGAATTTCCGTATTCGTTCGGTTTAGTCCCGACCCTTCTCTAAAGCATGCTTAAGGTCTCAGTGACCTATTTAAGGGACATGATGATTGTGATTGATGATTTATATTACGAATTGTCTGAATAAGTTTCCAATCTGTCCAGTAACGCCTTTAACCCTAATCTGGCAATGGATACGGGTTAGGGGTGTTACACTCTGCTACCAATTGTAAGGTTTAAAACTGAAAATTGTAAGTAGAAACCAATCAGTGCCAGAAGTAGTGATATGATCAGTGCCAACTGCTTTAAGCATTGGGAATGAACAAGGTAAAAATATGAAGAACACTCGGTATGTTTATGTTGTTCAGTTTCCCTACATCTACGAGGCCTTGCTCAAAGAGATAATCCATTATCTTAACACCTCATACAACAAGTGATTACAAGTATTAATACTCACTAGATTAGCAACCAAAATTTTGCACTTAAGATCTAGATCACTCTCCTCTAAGTTTCCCCCCTAAAAACTTAGGATAAAAAACCAAATGACTCTCTTGATTAGTTACAAAATGCGCTTTGAAAAACAAGTTCTAAATAACAAAATAAGTGCTAAAATTCTCCACACTTTTTACCTACACAAACCTTTCAATATAAGAGTTTAAGGCTTGTTAAGATAAAGATCAATTACAATCAATCATCCCATGAAAATAGCAAGATAATCAACATGAATAATATCTTCAATATGACCATGATAAGTCTTCAAATCTTCAAGATATTTTATCAAGTTACCTGACTTAATCCAATCTCTTCAAAAAATAGAAAGTCAATTTCCTTGATCCAATTCAAACCAGTCTTCAAGATATGTTCCTATAACAAGTTTAGATATCATATATGAGCTTGTACACATCCAAAATAACAGGAAATATCATAGCCCAACAATTTTTGTTGCCAAAATTTGTCAACTTAAACATGATAAGTTTTCTGAATAGGCAGTACCACAACTAGTTGACATTGGCCCAGGCATTACTGATCCAGGCACTACTCCAAACCTGATTCAACAAATACAATCATACCAACTTTATTAGTCTTATACAAAATTTACTTATTTAAATGGAATGAGATTACAATAATATTTTTTTTTCAATTTTATAATTTTTTCATTAATGAAACGACTATGGAAAATAGAGCATCCAATATAAAAAATAATAAATAATTAATTAAAGACTAAAGATAAATTAAGAAAAACCTTCAATTATCTAAAAGGAAGTAAACTAAAATTATATTTAGACCAAGGTAAAAAATCCAACTTTCTAAAACCAATTAATAAAATCTAATTAAAAATAAACCTTAAAAATATTTAGAATATATATTTAAATATTTTCAGTCTTGATCTTTTTCTTCAATTTATCATTCTCGTTCATCTTCAATCTTGATCCGACCTTCAAAAAAATATATATTTTTTTCTTTAGCATCCTATTAAAATATTGTTTTATATAAGTTATATAGAAAATAAGTGATGCGATTTCCTGATACTTGGAATGTTCGGAAAATTACTTGAAGGGAAGGATCGTCTTGAATGGTTCAAACAAGGGTCGAAACCTTGACCCAACGCACTTGAATGCTTTAAGGAACCGAAGTTATAGTAGAATTTGACTCGCTTAAAATTGACAAATACTCGAACCTTGGTATAGTAGAAGTCGCCACACTCCGGGATGGGTTATGAGATGATAAGACAATGGACGCCACAAACTTGGAGAAGTTTGATAAGTTCCAATTAAGTTCGGTTAAGAGCCTTGGAGAGAAGAAACTCACAAAATAAAGTTTAATATATAAAATGATCTAACTTTACAAATGAAAACTTACAAACTATTTATAGACTCCAAAATGACTAAACAAATTCAACATAAAAAATGTTCACACTAAGAATTAAAATGTTCACACTAAGCATTAAATCAAATTCATGTTCTTGATAGGTTCATGTATGGCCGAATTTAATGTTGAACACCCCCTTGGACGTGTATGAATGCTTAACCATGAAGAAATCTTTAAGTCCATGAATAAGCAGCCTTTATTTCACCTTCAAGCCCCCTTGATCGAATATTTAGAATTCATCTCCCATTTCGGTTCATGCATGAGCTGATACATTTCCTGAATGCTTTAATGTATCTTAGAAGGATGAATAGACAACAATAATAATTGGTTCATGCATGAGTTGATACATTGTCCGAATTAATTGTGGCTTGATTCCCTTGAATGCTGTTCATGAATTCCCCCATGCATGGAGTAAACAATCAGCCACATTCTACCCTCCTTTGCCACCGTCCATGCACCATCTTTAATATCATGAATCCTTCATCTTTAAGCAAAGCTTGTTACATGAATTTAGGCACCAAACAATCGGTCACAATGAATCAAAATTGAAAGCTAATTCTTGAATGTTCTAGATACTTCCTTTGCGCATGCAGTCAGCTATATGAAGGGTCATTCTTGGTCCTCCAACGGTCACCTACACTAAGTCTAAATAGACATCACTTGAGCACAATACCGTCACACAAAATTTGGCTAAGTCACCATCCTAACTCTAGGCTCATATTAGAGGTGTTCATGGGCCGGGCGGCCCGGCCCAGCCCGAAGGCTCGACCGAAATTTGGGAGGGTTTGGGCAAAAATATAAGCCCAAAAAATGGGCTTAGACAAAAAATAAGGCCCGTTTAAAAAATGGGCCGGGCCTCGGGTAAGGTATTTTTGGCCCGGGCCCGGCCCGAATTCACTAAATGACAAAAAAAACTGCTATTTTTATTTTTATTTTTGAATGTTATTTTCTTGTTGTTTTCTCCCTATTTTACTACCATATTACTATTATGTTGATACTATTTTGTTGTTATTGATTGAGTATTGTATAAAACTTATTTTATTATTAGTTTTGTTATTATTTTAAAGGCATTTGTTAATTTTATTATTATTTTAGAGGTATTTGCTTGTTAAGTTACATCTATCTTAGTGTTATTTAAGTCTACATATTTTTTTAAAATTTATTTTCAATTTGTTGGGAAATATTTATTTTGATTTTTTTAGTATTTTTGATGTATTATATATATTTAAAAATTATATAAAATAATATAAAAATTTAATACAGTAATTTGGGCGGGCACTGGTTTTAGCATTTTTATATGGGTCGGGCTTGGGAAAAAATTTAGGCCCGTTTTTTGGGCCCGGCCCGGCCCGAGCCCGATGAATGGGCCTAATTTTTTAGTTAAGCCCGACCCAAACCCGACCCGGCCCGGCCCATGAACACCTCTAGCTCATATGGATAAAGGAATTAAAATATGTTATGCTCACACAAGCACACTTATATGCACATATGCAACTTAAACATAAGAGACATATGAACACTTGTATAACAAAAATCTGTTGAATAAATAACAATTAACTTGACACTTAACACGTTAAAACAACAAAACATAAAAATAACAAACAAAACACTCGTTTGAAGAATTTCATTTTACCTTTGAGCCCCTCACACTTGGGCCAATCTCGAGTCCCTTTAGTGCAGTCACATGATGTGACCGGAATCACATCAATGAGTTATATTGAAATAAATATAAAAATGAATAATTAAATATTTTACCAATTATAGATTGTCATATTTTGATTTGATGTTGAATGAATTTGTTTTGAACAATCTCATTATAAGTTCTAATCATATTTGCTCTTTTTAACACAATGTTTAGAACTACCTATAGCCCCTCCCAACCCATAAATAAGAGGATAATGAGCTTCAGCGCACTTGAATCCACATACTTCTGGATTGGCAACAATTCCCATGCCAATCGAGGTAAGACTCAATTGGTGAATGTTTACTGAATTAATTATACACCAAATGTAAAATGAAAACATGAGTAAAAATACAAAGTATATAGTTAAGGAGCTTGGTTATTTAGTATTGGATTTGATAAGATTTTAAATAATAAATATAAAGATATTAAAAAGGGGTAAGAAGTATGAATGGTGTTTGTGCTTAAATATAAGATTAAAGTGTAAAAGTGTAACTTTTAAGGATATAAGAAAATGATTAATGTAAAGATAAACATTGAATTAAGGGTGAGCAAAATTCGGTTCGGCTCAAAAAAGTTGAAAAAAAGTTTGAGTTTCAAATTATTTGAATCGTGTTAATTGAATCAACTCAACTTCTTATTTTTTTTCGAATTTTGAATTTGAGTAAAGTTAAATTTTCGAATTCGAATAACTCAAATAATTAGAATAAACCGAATACAAATTATATTATTTTAAAATTTAAATTTATATTCCCCAAGCCTAAATCCTTTTATAGTTTTACTTTACCCCATTTCCCCCGAAGCCCAAAACCATTTACTTTACTCTATTTCCCCTCAAAGCCCATCTGCCCCACCAATCCATTTTCTCGATTCCCCTAAATCAAACCCTCCAACTCTATCGTCCATCCATTCAATTCAAACCCCCAAATATATTCTTCTTCTTCAAAAAAAAACCCTAAATTAAACCCAAAATCCATTCTTCTTCTTCTTCTTCAAAAATCCCTAAATTAAACCCTCCATTCTTCTTCATCAGTTCATTCAGCCCCCAAAATCAAAATCCCAACCTCCATTCTTTCTCTTCATTAGTTCATCGAACTTTCTTAGGTTAGGAAAATTCCTCACCATCTCCGGTCGCTTTGAAACTGGTGTTCCTTCTGGCGGCGTTGATTCGTTCTCTTCAGTCTTAACCTCGACTTTTCTACATCTATCAGGTTTGTCCTGAAACACTGAACAATATATATAAAGATAACTACTGCTTGAGGTGAGCAATATATATATTCTTGTCTCGAAATTTCATATAACTTACTTGTAACACCCCTGACCCGTCTCCATCACCGGATTAAGGTTATGGAGTATTATTGTACAAATCAAAACAATTAACATCACATGGAAACAATTTACCAATTTAAAACATTAACATTCCATTCCAACATTTATTCAAAGCATAAAAACCATCACAGTCCTTAAACCGAGCCTATGGGGCCTTAAAAATAGTTTGGGAACAGTCAGAGACTAATTTGAATCAAAACAGAAGAACATGAAAAACTTTGAAAATTTTGGAAACAAGGGTCACACGGCCGTGTGGCCAAGCTGTGTGACAAAACCCAGGCTGTGTTACTCAAAACATGGCCGCGTGGCCAATTGTGTAACATTTGAACTATAGGACACATAGCCATGTCCCAGCCCGTATGTTCGCCTGTGTGGATATTTGAAAAAGCATCACACGACCCTGTGTCAGACCGTGTGTGCATTCGAAGTAAGGTCACACGGTCGTGTCGCCAAGTCGTGTAACTCTCTG
Organism: Gossypium sturtianum; assembly: GCA_025698515.1. Taxonomy (NCBI): domain Eukaryota; kingdom Viridiplantae; phylum Streptophyta; class Magnoliopsida; order Malvales; family Malvaceae; genus Gossypium; species Gossypium sturtianum. Next base: position 67,883,475 of record CM046947.1, on the reverse strand, counting down.
TGAGCGTGTGGACCATCCTGCACTTGAAAATCAATAAGACACACGATCGTATGTGGCACACGACCGTGTGATTAGGCCGTGTGTGGCACACGACTGTGTGACAGTCTGTGTCCCAGGCCGTGTGCACCAAATATGCCTTCCAAAACAAGCCAAAATAATGCCATTTCTTAGGTACCAAGCCACAACAAAAAAACAACCATTTTCATGCCTTCAAAACTCATTCAAGCAAATTTATAACATACAAAAAATCCAACTTAGGTGCCTAACCAATGTGCCCTCATTGACACCACAATTCAATTTCCAAATCAAACTCATATACCAAGCTACTTTTCATTCAAACCACAATATCCAACCATAAACACATACCAGACTTATCATTCATTCTTACCATTCATGTCTACCACAAACATATTATAACCATTTATAAGTAGATGAAATTAAGATACCAAAACACCATCTTGTATAGAACTTCAAACCAAAACTAAGCCATATATGTACAAGTAGCTAAAAGAAGGTTAAAACATCATCACATTGACGAAAACAACTTAAAAGTTCCTAGTACATGCCATTTATAACCGACATCAAAAGATCAAAACATCTACTGAGATGATGAACGGATAGTGTGTGTGCTCCGACTCGATCTTCCAATTGTCAAAGCTTTTCAAGATTTACAAGAGAAAAATATAGACAATGTAAGCAAATTATGCTTAGTAAGCTCGTATAGAATATAACATAATTTACTAAATCAAGATTATTTAACTTAATTATGCACTGAGTCATAAAGCATCTATATGTTCATTTGATTCATTTTCGTACAGCAAACCTCGATAGTTCAATGAAGTATTCACTCCAATGGTGTACCTTTCCGAATAATTCATTGTTCCAAAGGATGCCATGGTATCTTCCAACCATGGTCTAATGCATTCCCGATGTAGTGCCATAGTATCTTTCAACTATGGTCTTGATCGTTAAGTATCTTTCAACTATGGTCTTACACATTTCCGGTTTAGTGCCATGGTATCTTTCAACTATGGTCTTATTCATTCCTGTTTAATGCCATAATATCTTTCAACTATGGTCTGTCTCATTTCGGGTAAAATGCCATGATATCTTTCAATCATGGTCTTTCTCGTTTCTCAATCCAAGGAATTTGATGAACCAATCATATATAGATAAATATTAAATTACAAAACATCAATCGGTTAACTACTAAATTAACTAATAAACTTACCTTGACTAAAAACAGTTGCAACAACAAAACAGACGAATAGTCCAAAACTTTAGCTTTTCCGCTATTTAAATCTGATTGGTTCGTTTCTTGATCTAGATAATACATTTCATTCAATTAAACCATTCAAATAACTTAAAATAATTAACTCAAACTTATAACCCTTATCAATATGAATTTACAAAATTATCCCCACATTTTAACCTAGATAATAAATTTCATTCAATTAAACCATTCAAATAACTTAAAATAATTAACTCAAACTTATAACCCTTATCAATATAAATTTACAAAATTACCCCCCATTTTAACCATTATGCAATTTAGTCCCTAAACTTGAAACTTGCAATTTAACCACTTTTACTCTCCATTCATGCTAGCTGAATTTCCTAGGGACCCATTACAATCCATATTTTTCATCATTTCACAATAATTCCATGAAATTTTACTATTTAAATAATTTAATCCCTAAACATTAAAATTACCTAAAATCACTTAACAAAATAAACTTATTTATCAACCAAGTTTAATATTCTGTCGATTAAGTTCACAAACACACCCAATTAATTCATGGGGAGTCCCAAAAATTTTAACAGTTTTACGAATTGACCCTCGGGTTAACTAGATTAAGCTAAAACGATAACAAAAATGTAAAAAAATCATTAAAAATGGACCTAAAAAACACATGCATGCAAGGAAGGAGCTTGGCCGAACCTCAAATGCCCTCCAATGGTGATTTCGGCTATGAATTTTCTCAAAGAAGAAGATGAAAACATTTGTTTTGGTTTTGTTTATGTTATTAATTTATTTAATTACCATTTTGTCCTTTAAAATCTAATCAAATTTCATGCAATTAGCCACCAAAGCTGTCCACTATAATACTAAACGGTAAATTTACCGTTTAAGTCCACTTATTTATCATTCCCTAGCCATTTGACAGCTTTAACTAATAGTAACTTATTTTTGAAACTTTTACGATTTAGTCCTTTTCACTTAATTAACTATTTAAACGTTAAAATTTATTAACCAAATTTTAATATGCCTCTAATAAATAGTCATAAACAGTAAATAAATAATAAATATTGACTCTTTTTTTAAAATTATAGTTCTAAAACTACTATTTCCGACACCACTAAAACGGGCTGTTACATTGCTAATAAAATTCTTCTAAATTCATACTATTTAAGTTTTGATAATAAATTTAATTTAAAAATCAGCCGAATGTGAAAGATAATAAGCTAACAACTCATAATTTTATTATATATATAAAAAAAAGTGAATGAAGAATACAAAAAACATGAAAACCAGAGGTTTTGGCTATTCAATTTGGATTATATCACCTTTATTTTTTATTATTCTTTCTTCTTTCATCAATAAATAAAAAATGACAGTTTAATATGATTATGATTAAGATTAATTGCCATAACAGAGTATTTGATCAGATTTTCACAGGCTTTTTAAAATTATTATTAATGTTATTTTATGATTATGATTATTATATGTTATATGTTGTATACATACAATTATCAGAGAACTTTTTATCTTATTCTACTTTTGCCGTTTAATATGTACAGTATAGTATTTGGTTTGCCATTTGTCAAGACAATTGTTGCCATCATTTTTGTAAATTAACATGTACAGTATGGTATTTGGTTTAATATCTACAATATTTACCTTAAAAAATGAAAAGATTTTTTTTTTTAAATCATTTCAAAAGTGATTAAAATGTAATTTAAAATATAATATAAGGATTTTTATGGTAATTTTACCGCAATCACTAGTGGACCTCGTCAATATTTGGCGGCCTTCAGCAGTTCCAATTAGATTGTTATTTAATTGTTGATATGATTATAATAAAATAAAATCATGTTTTGGAGGTAAATTCAATGTTAAACAAACAAATTTATATAAGGATTCAGATCTGCCATAAAAGGAACCATGTGCAGTTAAGCTGCAAAGAATAAAAAATTATGCCATCCAAGAAATTCACATCATGGAGAAAACGTTTTGGCATCACAAAACGCCATGTGCTGCTAATTGGCCGCCAAAAAGGCAAAAACTATTTCAAAGACAAAGTTCAATGCAAATTAAAACATAGTATGACTGATATTTTTAAGAAGAATAAAATCTATTATTAAAAATCAAGTACTTAGAACATAAATGTTAATTTTAAGAAAATATACAATAAACAATGAAACATATAATTAAAAATAACATATAAAATATGTATAATATTAAAATAAAACAAAAAGATTAAATTGTGAGCAAAATAAAATTTAAACACGTAAATACATCATATTAAGAATACTAAATGCACTACAATTGTTTATCATGGTGTTATAATCAATCTTGAGTTAGTATCGAGTTGACTTATGACACCAACTCAATTAACAACATTATCGATACTAGAATTCTATAGCAAGCGTGATTGACATAATAAAGTATGCATAATACAATTAGAATGTAAATATTATATTAAAATAAAATTTTGGTTCAATGATAAAGTTAATAGTATATTGATGTAAATAGCATGCGTTTAAAACCAACCACATGCAATTTTTATTATTATTAAAAGACTGAAATACTCATGAATAATATAACTTATTTTAATTATGGAAGGATATTTTCATAATTTCTCAAATAGAGTTGGTGCCCAGTTGACTTATAACACCAACTCAGCCAAGTGCTTAAATAATAGCATAGATTATAATATATTTAATTGAGTTGGTGTCACCTATTAATCGAGTTCCAACTTAGTTGTAAAATTACCAAAAACCCACTTCTTTTACAAAGTAACAATATTATTTTAGGGGTATTTATGTGTAACACCCCAAACCCGACCGGATTCACTAGGTTTGGATCTCGGGTGTTACTAAACAATATAGAACGTTTAAAAGAAAACAATTTACACTTTTTTTCATTTATTTTAGAACCTGTTATTTGAAGTTTCGAAAGAAAACTTAACATTTAAAAATTTATGAATGAAACATATGATGAATGACTTATTACATCAAATTTGTTACAAATCCTTACAAGATAGTGAATTATTCAAAGGCAGACTCAAAAGCGTATTCAAGACTGCGCCACCAATCCATTGTATGCATAACAGCCCGATTCGCCACTCCCTTGGTGAACTCCTAGTATCGTCCTTCTCGGCACAAAATCTCAATAAACCTGAAACAATAAGTATAACTCATGTAAGTTTGCAAGAACTCAGTGAGAATTAATCACTTATACCTTAGTCGTGGTTTCCTTTAAAGTGCCAAATAGTTTATTACTTCTAGCTTCTCTTCTTCCAACATCAACTGTCTACCACAAAAAGCTTCACACAAATCGTACACCATATTCATTCCTTCTTTCTGCTATATCGTAGTCTGAATCCATTACCGTCATGTATCACTATCATCGTTCTCTCAGGAATCTCTTTAAATTCATCTTGATCATGGTTCCTTGCTCGTATTCTTGCAAACCATGGAATTGCTTCTCATGCCTAATCTTAACTTTCACTGTCTACAGGCATATGCCCTTCTTCAAGTTATCAGACACTGCCTTGTTCAGAATTTTTCATTCGATGAGAGTTCATCCATCCTATTATCTCTTCAATTGTTCCTTAATTTATTAGGTCCTTTATCAGTGTCCTTTGCATACTAAAGTATTTAGAACTTCATTTGTATACTTAGGATCAACCCAGGCTAATTTTCACAGTTACGACTTATTGACAAACCCTCTTCGAATGTTTAGAGTATTTTCTCAGTGATATTCCCATTATGTCTCTTCAATTCATTACCTACAGTCCTATCTTAACTTGGTCCTGCACTTACCATATAATCAATGGATATCTTAAATAATTCAAATTTCAGTGCCCACATTTAAGAGCCAAATTGAACACGCCATATAGCTAAATATAGAACCCGCCACACGGGTAATCTATTAGAATATGAATCGAGGGCCTATCAATTATTTGCCACCCGGGTGATTAGACACAGACCTACAACTAGTGCCTAATACACTGACATGATTCATACTAGACATTCCTAATCACCAATTATACAACCCTTATAACCCATGCTTCACATACTAAACACATTCATGTAGATGTACTTCAACATAATATATACCTTTACGAAATTCAACTTGCAATTCGAAATCATATGATCTCTTATATAACATACATAATCTCTTCTTCAATCTTTTATATATACTCTCAACAATTTCTAGAATATAAATCATAAGAATACCTTGATGGATGCTTAGCAACCCTGTACGAACTATTGTATGCCAACCATTATCCTGCATCATTAATTTCAGCGGATACCACCACAGTCTCGTCATTCACTTATATGCCAGTTATCATACTTTTATCTTACTAAATTTTCCTTATCTAGTTAATTGAGAAATCCCTTCAAACCTTTCATAATTTTCTGGCCACAATAGTAATTTCTCAACAGCACATGTCGTAGGCCATACTCTTGTTCCAAATAATTATTCGCTGACATTTACCTTGGGTGGATACATATATATTTGGTGAATACTAATGTTTAATTGAATGCCTTCCAAATGACTCTCAAACATACCCTGATTCTATACCACACGTATTAATACTGACAAGATACTACTTGGGCCATTCAGATGAATTTCACATTCATTAAACCCTAGTCAACCGTGATTTGACATATTCCAAATAATTTTGATTCAATCATTCATCATCATATAGATAACTCTTAATGACAGATCCTTAAATCTTACATAGTTACAAATATATATATCTAACCGTTTTAGATAATTTTGGCAAATACCTTTACCATCTTGCAACTACACGGTTCTTTTTGATAACTTATTCGATTAACTCATAGATCTTACTCAACCTTTGACCTTGAGCATAGTAGTAGTATACCTCAGCTATACTTATCACAAAACTATCTGACTTATTCATATCTTACCGAAAATACAAGTATGTAAATCTTACCAGACATTCATTACATATTACACATTCATGCCAAACAGAACATACCATTATTTCATATACTGCCATGGGTCATGACCTTATGGTTTTACATATACATTCGTGTATTGCGATCTACCATTTCGATTCTCATGTCAAAGGCTAGGCCATGAATCATTCCTATCATATCATTTCATTTTCTTTGCTGCCATGGGTGTAACACCCCTCACCCGTATTCAACGCTGGAATAGGGTTACGGAGCATTACCGAATTTACAACACTTATAATCATACATTTCATATACAATTTGTCATATCAAATACAATTCAATCACAACCAATGATAGTGTCCCTTAAACGAGCCTACATGGCTTTAAACATGCATTAGAAATGGTTCGGGACTAAACCGATACCTTGGGAAATTTTTGTGAAACTTAGAAAATTTTTCTTCAAACAGGGGACACACGCCCGTGTGTCTCACACGGCCACCAGACACGCTCGTGTCACAGGCCGTGTGAAAACAGGGGTACATGCTGACTTGGGTCACACGGCCAACCACACGCCCGTGTGTCCTTCGAAGTGGCCACACAAGCCCATGTGCCGGACCGTGTGTTAGGCCGTGCCAAACCTGTAGGGTATACTGACTCATGAAACATGGCCAAGTCACACGCTCGTGTGCTAGGCCGTGTGCCAATTAAGGGAGTATACTAACTTGTACCACACGGCCGATCACATGCCCGTGTGTGAGACCGTGTGGAGCATACTGACTTTTTTATAATCTCAACACCAGGGGACACACGACCGTGTAACTTGACCGTGTGTCACACACGACTGAGACACACACCCATGTCTCTGCCCGTGTGGACAAAAATAGGCTATTTACCAAGCCATTTTGCCACCCATTTTGCACATATTCAAACCAACTCAAATGGTACCAATTCAAGATACAATAAGTAGCCAAATATCATCAACCAATATTCAATTCATACCATTTCATTACTAACCATACAAGTCACAATTTGTGATCTAACTATGTACCAATTCATAAGAATAAAACTTCTCAAATATCAATCTTTTACCATTCAAATTACCTAATATCATTAAGCATCATAAACCCAACTTTAAACATACAATATAAGTCATATACCATAATCAAAACAATACCATTGACTCATCTATATACATTATCAAATTCATTATTATAAGCCAACTTAAAAGGGCCAAAATACATATTTATCAAACATACCAAAATGACTCAAGCCTAGACATGCCATATACCATATATACACACTTCAAAAGTACCAAAATAGATGTCTGATAGTGCGATGAAGTCTTTGACGATCCCCGATTCCGAGCTAGCTTCGATATACTAAAAAACATAGAGTAAAATAAACAAAGTAAGCTATAAAGCTTAGTAAGTTCGTATATATATATGAAATAATCAACATCATTCATTAACAATTCCAAATAGATACATAATTTGCAATTAAAACCTCAATCAATGAGATAACATAAAGTTTAACTACAAAGCAACTCATAAGTTCTCATCTTCTTTCAATTCATCATTCGAACAGTTTTCTATACATACCTGTATTGATTCATATCTATTCTCACCAATTCGCTTATCGAATCACTTCGAGTTTATAAATACTTACGATATAAGTACGTCGATTTTCCGATGCCATAGTTCAACTATGGTCTTACACATACATTGCTAAGGCCCTGCCGTGGTCTTACATTCACATGCTAGAACCCGGTTATGGTCTTATTATCCGATTGCCATAGCCCAGGTATGGTCTTATTGAGCATCTCGTCGACTTAAACCGTACATTTAAATCAAATTCAACACATTTAGCCATAGAATAAATAAAATCTCAATACCGTCCATCAATTGAATAAATAAACATTCAAGTTCAATTATACGAACTTACCTCATATACGGAAATGACGAAACGGATCGACTATTCAATTACTTTGCTTTTTCCCTGGTCTAAGCCCGAATCCCTCTTTTCTTGATCTATAAGTAATTGAAATCAGCTTCTTTAATAAACTATTCATTCAATTTAGTCTAAAACACACATTAGGGCTATTTTACACACTTGCCTCTGAACTTTCACATTTTTACAATTTAGTTCTTATTTCATAAATTCACAATTTAAATAAATTCACAATAGACCCATGCTATCCGAATTACCATAATGCCCCTAGAAGCCAATAATTTCCATTTATTTCACATTTCAACCACACATTTTCAACATTTCTCAATTTAATCCCTATTTTGTATTTTCACTAAAAATCACTTAACAAAACTTGTTCAACTAGTATCAAATATTCATAATCTAGCATTAAACATCAAAATACTAATATATTCATCAATGGAAACACTCAAAATCTTTAAAAGTTTTGCAAATTAGTCCCTGGGCTAGCAAGTACTTGTTGCAACGATCACAAAAACATAGAAATCCTTAAAAACGGAGTCAAAATCACTTACCAATTGAGCTATGTCATGACCAAAAGTTTAAAGCCCTTATTTTCTTTTATTTTCTTCAATTTTCGGTGGGCTACTCAAGGTTGAAGATGATACAGCCTTTGTTTTAATTTTATTTTACTTTAAAATACTAATTTACTAAACTAACCTTATTAATTTAGCTTAAAAGCACTTCATTTAATGTCCATTGTTATCCACTAGCAATATTATTGGTCTAATTACCAATTAAAGTCACTCATTTCCAACTTTCATGAAAAATTGATGCCTTTTACTTATAGAGCACTAATTTTCCACTTTACGCGATTTAGTCCTTTTTACCGAATTGACCATCGAAACGATAAAATTTCTAAACGAAATTTTCACACCAACATAATATCATACTGTAAACACTTAAAATAATATTAAACTAATTTTTCAACCTTAGAGTTGTGGTCCCAAAACCACTATTCTAATTTGACTAAAAACGAGTTGTTACAACTCTCCCCCCTTTAGAGATTATCGTCCCCAAAAATCTTACTAGTGAATAGGTTAGGGTACTATTTTCTCATAGCTTCCTCGGGCTCCCACGTAGCTTTCTCGATCCTGTGTTTATGCCAAAGAACCTTTACTAGGGCTATGCGTTTATTTCTCAATTCTTTGATTTCTCGAGCCAAAATTCTGATCGGTTCTTCGTTGTACGTCATATCAGGTTAAATTTCAGTCTCTGCTGGAAAAATCACATGCGATGGATCAGATCTATATTGACGTAGCATCGATACATGAAACACGTTGTGGATATTTTCTAACTCTGATGGTAGAGATAACCGATATGCTACTGGCCCTATTCTTTCAATGATTTCATACGGCCCGATGAATCTCGGACTCAATTTGCCTTTACGACCAAATCGAGGTATTTTTTTCCACGGGGACACTTTCAGAAACACTTTATCACCGATCTGAAATTCAATATCTTTCCGTTTTAAATCAGTATACAATTTCTGACGATCTGAAGCTGCTTTCAAACAGTCACAAATTATTTTCACTTTCTCTTCAGTTTCTCTAACCAAATCAACTCCGTGAATCTGTTTCTCACTAAGCTCAGTCCAGTACAATGGAGTTCGGCATTTGCGACCATACAAAGCTTCGTACGGTGCCATCTTTATACTCGACTGGAAGCTGTTATTATACGCAAATTCAACTAGCAAAAAATATTTCTCCCAATTGCCTTCGAATTCCAAAACACTACAACGGAGCATATCTCCGAGAATCTGAATTACTCGTTCAGACTGTCCATCAGTTTACGAATGAAAAGCTGTACTAAAATTCAGCTTTGTACCCAGAGCTTCTTGTAATTTCTTTCAAAATCGTGACGTAAATCTTGGATCTCTATCCGAAATAATAGAAATAGGCACCCCGTGCAATCTCACAATCTCAGAGATATACAACTCAGCTAGTCGATCAAGCGAAAAGTCTGTACGTACCAGTATGAAATGAGCAGATTTTTTTAGTCGATCAACGATAACCCAGATAGCATCTTTCTTTTTCGAAGTTAGGGGCAATCCCGGCACAAAATCCATTGTAATTCTATCCCATTTCCACTCGGGAATCATCACAGGTTGCAGTAAACCTGATGGTACTTGATGTTCAGCTTTGACTTGCTGACAAATCAAACATTTAGAAACAAATTCTGAGATATCTCGTTTCATGCCAGACCACCAATATAATTGTTTCAAATCGTTATACATTTTAGTACTCCCCGTATGTACGGATAAACAACCACTATGTGCTTCATTTAAAATTTTCTGAATAAGCTCGAAATTTCGCGGTACACAAATTCTTCCTTGGAACATCAAACAATCATCAGGTCCAATTTTAAATTCTGAATCAGAAGTCGACTCACATTGAACTCGTTTATCTTGCAATTCTTTATCACTTTTCTAGGCTTCACCGATTTGCTAAAGGAATAATGGTCTCGCTTTCAACTCAGCTACAATCGAACTGTCATCTGACAAAGCTAACTGTGTGTTCATTGCACGCAAAACAAATAATAACTTTCTGCTTAGAGCATCAGCAAGTATGTTCGCTTTCCCGGGATGATAATCAATTACTAGCTCATAGTCTTTCAATAATTCAGGCCATCTCCGTTGTCGCAAATTCAAGTATTTTTGAGTCATTAAATACTTTAAACTCTTGTGATCTATATAAATGTGACATTTCTCACCAAACAAGTGATGTCGCTAAATCTTTAATGCAAACACAATAGCAGCTAACTCTAAATCGTGCGTCGGGTAATTCTTTTCATGCGGTTTTAACTGTCTAGAAGCATAAGCTATTACTTTGCCTTCCTGCATCAATACACAACCTAGAGCATTCTACGACGCATCACTAAAAATTACAAATTATTTACCCGACTCAGGCTGTACTAACACGGGTGCCTCTGCCAATAATGCTTTCAACTGTTCGAAACTTTGTTGACACTTCTCAGACCATTCAAACTTTACATGTAACATCCTGAAAAGGGCCTATGCATTTTCGGTTTAATTGTACGAAATGACATGTCTTATGTGTTATGAATGTATTCTGAATATTTTTGGAAACTAGGAAATGTAAGGAAATGATTTAGAAATGATTCAAAAGAGGAAAGCGAACATTTTTGGAAACTAGGAAATGTAAGGAAATGATTTAGAAATGATTCAAAAGAGGAAAGCGAACATTTTTGGAAACTTGGAAATGTAAGGAAATGTCATAGAAATGTTAAGTTTTAAAGTCTAAAAGAGGAAACTAAGGCAATGAGGCCTTAAGAGAAAATGTATGTGAAATATGACACACAAATGGGCTTGGAAAAGTGGCCTGAAGATGTCACTTAGGGCCTCTGGAAATGGCACCACATACAAAGGAATTGGGCCTGAGTTCGAGTCACATGGGAAGCAAATAAAAGAAATTTTATTTTTGCTTCCAGAAGCAGAGAGGTGGACGGCACAAGGCATTTAAAAAGAGGAGTTTTATCCTCTGTAAATTTCGGCTAATGAGGATAAATAATGGATTTTATTTTAGATTATTTCAAGAGATAAATAAGGATTATTCTTTAATTATTTTAAATTGAGGAGATAAAGTTATCAAGATAAAGGAGAGTGGTGGCCAAGTAAGGGACTCTAGCTAGTAATTTCGGCTACTAGAGGAAAAGAGGCCATCCATCCCTTCACTTTTCCTTTGCCGAAATTCCCTAAGCAATTCTCTCTCTCTCTTGCCGAATTTTCCTAGCAAATTCTCTCTTCTCTGCTATTTTTCCAAAACCGAAAACTCTAGCAAAGCAAGCCAATTTCTTCACCTTTCTTTTCTTCCTATTTCTTTCTTTCCAATCCATTCAAAAGCCGAATCTTGAGAGGGCATCAAGCATAGGTGTTGCCGATTTCCATATAAAAGGGTAAGAATCTATTGCTATTATCTTCTTTTCTTTAACCGAAAGTCAAGAATCTAATGACATATTCATGTTGACCGAAACTTTGAAGGAAAGCTTTGGGATTTTGTGACTGTCGACTACAAGGAGGAAGGTTTCGGGATTTCTAAGATTAAGGTAAGACACATGTATATTCAGCCAAAGGCCATGTTTTATGTCCTGATGATTAGAATAAATCTAACGTAAGGTTATAGGAATTTCGACATTCCTAGGAAAACAAGGATCAACTTCGGGTTTTGTTGGTGTTCCAATCGGCAACAAGGTAAGTTTAAGTATACTAATCCTACTAGGATTTGGATTTATGGCCGAATGGCTTTTTATTAAATTAGTAAGTGATTAATCAAATGTAGGGATTAAGGATCTAAGCGGTAGATCGATTTGGGATTTCAAGGAAATTGTTAAGCGGATCAGTGTGTACCCCACACTACTTCATAATATGTTTTGTGGCTATGTATAATTAATATATGTGATATTAAGAATATGAAAGTGGCTAAGGTACCATGTTATATGTATGAAGTACTCAGTGCACGTTTCCTACTCCTACTAGGATTATGACCTATGTTAATTGTAACATAAGAGTAAGAATAAGAATGTGAACTCGGCATATTTATGCATATTATTATATGGGGCATATGGGTTATTGAAAAGGGGAAGTGAATGTGGTGACCTAAGACCACGAACGCGGTGACCTAAGACCGCGATATTCGAATGTGGTGACCTAAGACCACGAATGCGGTGACCTAAGACCGTGATATGGAGTGTAGCGGAAGGAGGGTCGACTTAGTAGTCCCCACGGTGTGCAAGTTGTTGAGTACGGGGAGTGTAGCGGATGGCTAATTAGGTTTGGGTTTGGGAATGCATCATAATTTGTATGCTATGATATGAATGTGTAACATTTGTATGCCCGATTCTATTTTGATTTAGTGTTTGTGTACACATTGAGTCTGTTTGACTCACCCCGTTGTGGGAACATGTTTGGTGATGAGCAAAGTGATGGACCGAGAGGCAGCGAGAACTTGTGGTGGCCATGCTCACTTGAAGTTTTATTTAATTTGGACATTTTAATTTATTTAAGCACTTTATAAATTTTATTTTGGGTTTTATTTGATGTAATAAGGCCATAGTGAACTATGTTAATTTCTATTCTATTTGCTATGTGACGAAATTTTATTAAAGCTTAAGTCAATTTAGTTTAAGAATAAACTTTAAATATTTTGTCACTCGAGGTAAATGGGTTTTTAACATAAAACAAACTTGTTTTCAACTCATGCCCAACCCACAAACAAACTTTCTTCAAAACCCACAGTTTTTCAAAGGTAATAAAGGAAATGTGAACTGGTTTTCTTCAAGGAACATACCAGATCCGGTCAAGGCTCGTGGGCCGGGTTTGGGATGTTTTGATTTAATATCGAGCCGTTTCAAACTCTCAGCCTGAGGTTTAAGGCCCAAAACATTTTTGAATCGATCCCAAATAAGTTTTATAAAAATATTTTATGAAATCAGCAGGTTTTCTGGCATGGCACCCAAGTCTCCGACCCGAGGTCCACCAGGTGAGTACCCCTATCCCTTGTGTGATTTTTAATATGATCTGTAGAAGGGTAGAAATGTAATGGAACGTAGAATAGTATGATAGGTACTTGAACAGTAGGTCTAGTCTACTCAAACACAAATACATAAGACTTAAATGCCTAAACAAACCTATGGCTAAGTTGCCGAGTTAGGGTGTGGTAACCCCTGTGCGCATGTCTAGGATTGGATCCGGAAGAGCCTGGTATTTAAGCAGTCCTAGTGACTCACCTCCTCTTCGCTGGAATCCTACCTGGTGCGTAGCTTCGGTTCACCCTAACCAAGAAGACTCAGTGGGTGTGGCAACCTCTCGTGCGCATGTCTAGGACCGGTTTCGGTGGGAGCTTGGTACTTAGCGCGTCCACGTGACTCACCTCCTCTCCACTCGAATCCTACAGTGCGTAGCTTTGGTTCACCACGACCAAGAGGACTCGGTCATAGGCTAAACACAATAACTAAAACCCGAAAGGGAACTAGCCGTGTTTTTTTTTTAAAAAAAAACCTAGTTCTAAAACTCTTAAAATTACCCTTTTTAATTTGTGAGAACTATTTTTACAAAATTTTTCGAAAAATTTCCGAATTGCAAAATTACTAAAATACCCCTAGCGGTAAAATTACAGAAATGCCCTTGGTTTATGAAATTTCCAAAATACCCCTGGATTTTAAAATTTTCCAAAGTACCCCGGGAATTCAAAATTACCAACACATTCTTATTGACAAAATCAACAAGGAACCTTATCTTGAAAAACTACGAAAAAATACCTGTAGGACAAATTACGAAAATACCTTTGGGTAGTGGAAAAACAACAACAATGGAAACTACAACATTTCTCTGAATGAACGGAAGTTCATAATTGATTGATGGATGTATGAATGCAAAGGCGTGTGTGCATGTATGAATACGAAAGAACCACTCCTAAAATTTCTTTTCATAAAACTTCTTCGGGTAATAAGTGAAACAAGCACTAATTCATAAAACTTTTTGATCGGATCGCGACGGTAGAAATGAGCTCTAGGGGCGTGGTCGTAACGCACGAGGACGCGGTAGAGGTAGAATGACCGTGTCGAAACCCGTTAGATTAGGTCGAAGTGCGATAACGAGATGCCACCCCACCCCGGTATTTGTTGGTGTTGAGCGGCAAGCACGGGCGGGGATGATCTTTGTGTCGCGGTGTGCTGCGAGTTCTAGAGTTGGTGGGTCAGTGCGGGGAGGAAATTCGGGAGCCCGGAAGTCGGTGCACTGGCGACTTCGTTCCAACGAGGTGAGGTGTTCCGTGGAGTGTCGGGAGTGGCACCCGAAGATCGCCGAGTATTGGTTGGAATCAAGCGAAGCGGATCATGGATGAACTAGATCTAACCCCGAAGAGAAGGTGAAAGGAATGGTGGCGTTCCTCACGCGATGAAGCGTACCAATGGTGGCTCGCGATTCGTGATGGTGCCACGGTGAGGATCGACGTGGGACTATGTTAAGGCGGCTTATCGGAAGAAGTATGTCGGTGCCGGTATCTTGATGAGCAAAGGAAGGCATTTATGGGGTTGGTTCAAGGGAACAAGTCCGTGGCGAGTATGAAGTGAGTTTACGAGTCGAAAGTTATTATGCTCGAGGAGTGGTGGCTACGGAGCATGAGCGGTGTGTCCGATTTGAGGACGGTTTGAGGATGATTTAAGGTCGTTGATAGCTCCGCATCGAGGAGAGAGTTTTCGCTTTAGTAGAGAAAGCTAAGGTAGTATGAGGGGATTAAGGATTCTACAAAGCGGAACCGACCGAGCAGCGCGAGAAAAGAGGCTTTGGTTGTCGAGGATCATCTCGGGAATAAAAGGCCTAGAGTTGATAGGCGCGAGGTCGACAAGTCACACGGGAGGCGATGATCGTACTTGTGACCAGTGTGGGAAGAAACACTTAGGAGAGTGTTGGAAAAAGACGGGAGGATGTTTTAGGTGTGGGTCCAAGGACCATATGATTAAGGATTGTCCTACGAAACCGGATGGGAATCAACCAGTAGCTCAGAATGTTAGTCAGGCTGGTAGAGGTGTACAACAGCCTCAACGTGGTCGTGGTTCGAATAACAGAGGTAATGGTGCTGGCAGAGGACGTGAAACGCAGGGCAAAGGTGCTGCTAATACTGAGGCAAGGTAACCGGGTTTGGTTTATGCGGTTCACCGGAGGGAGGATGGAGACGCGCCGGATGTCATAACCGGTACGTTCCTTATATTTGGGAAACCTTATTATGCTCTAATTGATGTGGGCTCGACCCATTCCTATGTTGCATATAGTGTAGTGGAAACACTAGGCCTAGACTCTGAACTCTCTGATAGGCAGATGATCGTAGTAAGCCCATTAGGCCAAAGCGTAGTGGTGGATAAGATCTTTGAGTGTACCCCTAGAAATTGAGGAGTGAACTTTTGGGTGACTTAATGGAGTTACCCTTCAGAGAATTTGACCTCATACTTGGGATGGGTGGCTAGTAGAGCATCGAGCCGTGTTGGATTGTGCGGCTAAGCGAATGGAACTAAGAACAGGAGGGTGAGGTGATTATCACGATAGGAGAAAGAAGAAACTACTTGTCTAATGTAGTTTCGCACTAAAGGGCTGAAAGGATGGTTCGGAAAGGGTGCAAGGCGTTTTTAGCCTTCGTAAGTGCGTTAGATGGAAAGGAGGAAGGAGTCAATGGAGTTAGAGCGGTAAGGGACTTCGTGGATGTGTTTCGGAGGAATTACTGTGAATACCCCGGATAGGGAGGTGGAATTTGGAATAGACTTGCTACAGGAGCGACTCGTGTCAATCGCCCCATACCGAATGGCGCCAAAGGAGTTAGTTGAGCTCAAGGCTCAGATTCAAGAATTCTTTGGATCGTGGGTTCATCCAGACCCAGTGTGTCTCCATGGGGAGCACCGGTCTTGTTTGTGAAGAAGAAAGATGGGACTATGCGAATGTGCATAGACTATCGTCAGTTGAATAAACTGACCATTAAGAACAAGTATCCTTTGCCAAGGATAGACGACTTGTTCGATCAGCTAAAGGGGGCAGCTGTGTTTTCAAAGATAGATCTACGGTCGGGATATCATCAGTTGAAGGTAAAGGAGGCAGATATCCATAAGACCGCCTTTAGGACAAGATACGACCATTATGAGTTTGTAGTAATGCCGTTTGGGTTGACGAACGCCCTAGCCGCGTTCATGGATATGATGAACCGGGTTTTTCAACCCTACTTGGATCGGTTCGTTGTTGTGTTCATCGACGATATCCTAGTATACTCCAAGTCTGAGGAAGAACATGACGAGCATCTACGGATAGTGCTACAAGTATTAAGGGAAAAGAAGCTCTATGCCAAATTCAGCAAGTGTGAATTTTGGCTTAAGGAGGTGGCATTCTTAGGACATGTGGTATCCGCAGAGGGAATAAGGGTGGATCCTAGGAAGATCGAGGCAGTGTTGGATTGGAAACCACCTAGGTCTGTGGCTAAAATCCGAAGTTTCTTAGGTTTGGCAGGCTATTACAGGAGGTTTGTAGAAGGGTTCTCGTCAATAGCCGCGCCTTTGACAAAGTTATTGAGGAAGGAAGTACCCTTTGTATGGACGGATAGGCAACAGCAGAGCTTTGAGAAGCTCAAGAAGGTCTTGACTGAAGCTCCAGTGTTAATTCAGCTGGAGGCAGGAAAAGAGTTTGTGGTATACTGTGACGCTTCGCATACGGGATTAGGGTGTGTTCTAATGTAAGATGGAAAAGTGGTCGCTTATGCGTCTCGACAGTTAAGGCCTCATGAGGTTAACTACCCAACCCACGACTTGGAATTGGCGGCAGTGGTCTTCGCTCTTAAGGTGTGGAGGCACTATCTTTATGGAGAAAAGTCGATAATTTACACGGATCACAAGAGTCTCAAGTACTTGTTGACTCAGAAGGAGTTGAACCTAAGACAGTGAAGGTGGGTGGAGCTATTAAAGGATTATGATTGTTCGATCGAGTATCACCCAGGCAAGGCGAATGTGGTAGCAGATGCCTTAAGTCAGAAAGTGGTGTCGAATCTAAGGGCGATGTTCGCACACTTAAGTTTGTATGATGATGGAAGTCTGCTGGCAGAATTGCAAGTCAAACCCACGTGGTTGAATGAAGTAAAAGAAAGTCAATTGTTGGATGAGGACTTAAGTGCTAAGCTACAGCAAGTACAGAACGGAGAGTTAGAAGATTATGGTGTTAACAATGAGGGAGTATTGTGCTTCAAGGGAAAGGTCTGTATGCCAAAAGACGAGGAGTTAAGACAAAGGATTCTTCGGGAGGCGCATAGTAGCCCATATGTTATGCATCCCGGAGGCACTAAGTTGTACACGGATTTAAGGGAACAGTTCTGGTGGCCTGATCTTAAGCGGGAAGTTACTGAATTTGTGGGGAAATGTCTGACGTGTCAGCAAGTTAAGGCTGAAAACCAAGTTCCATCGGGATTACTTCAGCCAATCGAGATTCCGCAGTGGAAGTGGGAGAGAATCACCATGGACTTCGTTAGTGGGCTTCCCCTTACGCCTACTAAGAAGGACTCGGTATGGGTAATAGTGGACCGTTTGACCAAGTCCGCGCATTTCATTCCAGTAAGAATGGATTATTCTCTTCAGAAGTTGGCCAAATTATATGTAGCAAAAATTGTGAGGTTGCACGGAGTACCGGTATCGGTCATCTCCGATAGGGACCTAAGGTTTACGTCTCGGTTTTGGAGGGCACTTCATCAAGCTTTAGGCACTAAGTTGGATTTCACTACGGCCTTTCATCCACAGTCGGACGAGCAGTCCGAACGAGTAATCCAAGTGTTAGAGGATATCTTTGAGAAATTTGTGTGATGGATTTTCGAGGAAGTTGGGAAGACTATTTGCCTTTAGCTGAGTTCGCTACAACAACAACTATCCAGGCTAGCATTCGGATGGCACCATATGAAGCGTTGTATGGTCGGAAATGTCGAACACCTACTTGTTGGACTGAGTTAGGAGAACGTCGAGTTTTGGGCCTAGAGTTAGTGGCAGAAACTGAAGAGAAGGTTGAGATAATCAGGGCACGATTAAAAGAAGCCTCTGATAGGCAGAAGTCGTACGCAGACCTTAAATGGAAGGAAATAGAGTTTGAAGTGGGAGATCAAGTGTTTCTAAAAGTCTCACCTTGGAAGAAGGTGATAAGATTTGGGCGCAAAGGGAAGTTAAGCCCAAGGTTTATAGGGCCCTATCGAGTACTGAAGCAAGTTGGACCAGTGGCATACCAATTGAAGTTGCCACCAGAGTTGCAGCAGATGCACGACGTATTCCATGTATCCATGTTATGTCGTTACCGATCGGATCCGTTTCATGTGGTACCAGTTGAAGAAGTGGAGCTAAGGCCAGACTTATCCTACGAAGAGGAACCGATTCAGATATTGGAACGTGATTTGAAAGTGCTACGGAGGAAGTCAGTTCCTCTAGTAAAAGTGTTATGGCACAATCATGGATCGGAAGAAGCTTCGTGGGAACCAGAAGAGGCAATGCGACAGCAATACCCTCAATTATTTTAGTTAAGAAATTTCGAGGACGAAATTATTTTAAGGGGGTAGAATTGTAACATCCTGAAAAGGGCCTATGCATTTTTGGTTTAATTGTACGAAATGGCATGTCTTATGTGTTATGAATGTATTCTGAATATTTTTGGAAACTAGGAAATGTAAGGAAATGATTTAGAAATGATTCAAAAGAGGAAAGTGAACATTTTTGGAAACTAGGAAATGTAAGGAAATGATTTAGAAATGATTCAAAAGAGGAAAGCGAACATTTTTGGAAACTTGGAAATGTAAGGAAATGTCATAGAAATGTTAAGTTTTAAAGTCTAAAAGAGGAAACTAAGGCAAGGAGGCCTTAAGAGAAAATGTATGTGAAATATGACACACAAATGGGCTTGGAAAAGTGGCTCGAAGATGTCACTTAGGGCCTCTGGAAATGGCACCACATACAAAGGAATTGGGCCTGAGTTCGAGTCACATGGGAAGCAAATAAAAGAAATTTTATTTTTGCTTCCAGAAGCAGAGAGGTGGACGGCACAAGGCATTTAAAAAGAGGAGTTTTATCCTCTATAAATTTTCGCTAATGAGGATAAATAATGGATTTTATTTTAGATTATTTCCAAGAGATAAATAAGGATTATTCTTTAATTATTTTAAATTGAGGAGATAAAGTTATCAAGATAAAGGAGAGTGGTGGCCAAGTAAGGGACTCTAGCTAGTAATTTTGGCTACTAGAGGAAAAGAGGCCATCCATCCCTTCACTTTTCCTTTGCTGAAATTCCCTAAGCAATTATCCTCTCTCTTTGCCGAATTTTCCCTAGCAAATTCTCTCTTCTCTGCTATTTTGCCAAAACCGAAAACTCTAGCAAGGCAAGCCAATTTCTTCACCTTTCTTTTCTTCCTATTTCTTTCTTTCCAATCCATTCAAAAGCCGAATCTTGGAGGGGCATCAAGCATAGGTGTTGCCGATTTCCATATAAAAGGGTAAGGATCTATTGCTATTATCTTCTTTTCTTTAACCGAAAGTCAAGATTCTAATGACATATTCATGTTGACCGAAACTTTGAAGGAAAGCTTTGGGATTTTGTGTATTTATCGACTACAAGGAGGAAGGTTTGGGATTTCTAAGATTAAGGTAAGAGACATGTATATTCGGCCAAAGGCCATGTTTTATGTCCGATGATTAGAATAAATCTAACGTAAGGTTATAGGAATTTCGACATTCCTAGGAAAACAAGGATCAACTTCGGGATTTGTTGGTGTTCCAATCGGCAACAAGGTAAGTTTAAGAATACTAATCCTACTAGGATTTGGATTTATGGCCGAATGGCTTTTTATTAAATTAGTAAGTGATTAATCAAATGTAGGGATTAAGGATCTAAGCGGTAGATCAGATTTTGGGATTTCAAGGAAATTGTTAAGCAGATCAGGTGTGTACCCCACACTACTTCATAATATGTTTTGTGGCTATGTATAATTAATATATGTGATATTAAGAATATGAAAGTGGCTAAGGTACCATGTTATGGTACAAAGTACTGTGCACGTTTCCTACTCCTACTAGGATTATGACCTATGTTAATTGTAACATAAGAGTAAGAATAAGAATGTGAACTCTGGCATATTTATGCATATTATTATATGGGGCATATGGGTTATTGAAAAGGGGAAGTGAATGTGGTGACCTAAGACCACAAACGCGGTGACCTAAGACCGCGATATCTGAATGTGGTGACCTAAGACCACGAATGCGGTGACCTAAGACCGCGATATGGAGTGTAGGGAAGGAGGGTCGACTTAGTAGTCCCCACGGTGTGCAGGTTGGTACGGGGGAGTGTAGCGGATGGCTAATTAGGTTTGGGTTTGGGAATGCATCATAATTTGTATGCTATGATATGAATGTGTAACATTTGTATGCCTGATTCTATTTTGATTTAGTGTTTGTGTACACATTGAGTCTGTTTGACTCACCCCGTTGTGGGAATATGTTTCAGGTGATGAACAGTGATGGACCGAGACGGCAAAACTTGTGGTGGCCATGCTCAGCTTGAAGTTTTATTTAATTTGGACATTTTAATTTATTTAAGCACTTTATAAATTTTATTTTGGGTTTTATTTGATGTAATAAGGCCATAGTGAACTATGTTAATTTCTGTTCTATTTGCTATGTGACGAAATTTTATTAGAGCTTAAGTCAATTTTGTTTAAAAATAAACTTTAAATATTTTGTCACTCGAGGTAAATGGGTTTCTAACATAAAACAAACTTGTTTTCAACTCATGCCCAACCCACAAACAAACTTTCTTCAAAACCCACAGTTTTTCAAAGGTAATAAAGGAAATGTGAACTGGTTTTCTTCAAGGAACATACCAGATCCGGTCAAGGCTCGTGGGCCGGGTTTGGGATGCTTCATTACATCTTTCTGAAGTAATCGAGTCATCGGTGTTGCAATCATAGAAAATCCTTTCACAAAACGTCGATAATAACTTGCTAGTCCCAGAAAACTTCAGACTTCAGAGACATTTCTCGGCAGTTTCCAATCTATAATTGCAGTAATCTTGCTCGGGTCAACTCTAATACCTTCGACTGAAACGATATGTCCCAGAAATCCAACCTCTCGGAGTCAAAACTCACATTTACTGAACTTTGCAAACAACTGCTTATCTCTCAAGATCTGTAACACTACCCTCAAATGCTCGGCATGCTCAGACTCATATTGAGAGTAAATCAAAATGTCGTCAATAAATACAACCACGAATCTGTCTAAATACGGTTTGAATATCCGATTCATTAAATCCATAAAAATGGCAGGAGCATTAGTCAATCCAAAAGGCATAACAAGGAATTCATAATGTCTGTACCTCGTTCTGAATGCTGTCTTCGGCACATCTGAGTCTTTAACTCGCAACTGATAATAACCAGATCTCAAATCAATCTTTGAAAACACTGTTGCACCTTTCAACTATCAAATAAATCGTCTATTCTCAGCAAAGGATATTTATTCTTGATTGTCACTTTATTGAGCTGTCGATAGTCTATACACATTCTCAATGAACCATCCTTTTTCTTTACAAACAACACTGGTGCACCCCAGGGCGAGAAACTCGATCTTGCGAATCCTTTATCAGTTAATTCCTACAACTGAGCTTTCAACTCTTTTAAATCTGTCAGAGCCATTCTATACGGAGCTATCGATATTGGTGAAGTTCCCGGTACTAAATCAATAGCAAATTCCACTTCTCTGATTGGTGGTAAACCCGTAACTCTTCTGGAAACACATCTGGATACTCGCAAACAACTGGTACTGATTCAATCTTTGTTTTTGACACTTTTGTATCAAGTATATATGCAAGATATGCATTGCATCCCTTTTTCACATATTTCTGAGCTAACATCGATGAAATTACAACTGGTAGACCCTTCAAATCATTTGATTCGATTCGGAGAGTTTCATTATTCTGACATTTCAACTCAATGGTCTTTCGTCTACAATTTACTACTGCATCATGCAACGTTAACTAGTCCATACCCAGAATAACATCAAACTCATCAAACGGCAACACCATCAAATCAGCCATAAAACAGTAACACTGAGTCATTAACGGACAATTCTTGCAAACTTTGTCAACCAGGACATATTTGCCTAAGGGGTTCGACACTTTTATAACAAACTCAATAAAATCAACAAGTAAATTCTTACTAGACACTAAGTTCACACATATATATGAATGAGTTGATTCGGGATCTATCAATGCAACTACATCAGTGTCATAAAGAGAGAATGTACCGGTAATAACATCTGGAGATGACGCTTCTTCGCGAGCACGAATAGCATAAGTTTTGGCAGGTGCTCTAGCCTCGGATCTCACAGCAGTATTTTGTGGCGCACATCTACCACCACTCACATTTCCAACAATACGGAATGGTCTTCCTCTCGTATTTGTGTTGCTTTGTCTTGCACTCTGAGATTTATCTTTCTCATCTAACTCAGGACAATCTCGAATGAAGTGTTCGTGCGAACCACATCTAAAACAGGCTTTATCATTCAGTCTACACTCTCCAAAATGTCGTTTTCCACATCGTCCACATTCAGGTTTATTCGATCTAACATTACCCACACTTGCTACTGATATAGTTGGAGTTTTTGAACCCGTAAATTGTTTCCCACGATCTCTATTAGAGTACTCCACTGGTGCATTTGATCGACTATACGAATCTTGAGATTTCTTTGATGAAGAGTGATAGGGTTTATTCATCAATCTCTTTCTCGAATATCTAGCTTCAGAATCAGCCTTTCTCTTTTCTTTGCCCAGTTCTTCAGCTTTGCAAGCACACTCAACTAACACAATGAATTCTTTTAAATCTAATATCTCGACCAGAAGTTTAATATCTTCGTTCAACACGTCAACAAACCGCTTGCACATTATCTCTTTAGTTGAAACGTACTCTCGAGCATATTTACTTAACCGTACAAATTCTCTCTCGTACTCGGTTACAGTAATGCGGCCTTGTTTTAGTTCTAAAAACTCTTTATGCTTTTGATCCAGAAATCGTTGACTTATGTACTTTTTTTCGAAACTCAGTATGAAAGAACTCCCAAGTGACTCTCTCTCTTAGAACCACAGATATTAATGTATTCTACCACTGGTAAGCAGTGTCTCTCAAAAGGGATATAGCACACTTTAAAGATTCAGCCGGTGTGCAGGAAAGTTCATTAAACACTCGGATCATATTTTCAAGCCAAAACTTGGCTCTCTCAGGATCATCTTCAACATTAGCCTTGAACTCTTCAGCTCTATGCTTATGAATTTTATCGACTGGCGGCTTGTTCAATCGTATTGGATCAATAACATGAGGAACTATGGGGATTGGTTGAAGATTTGGCGGGGGTAGAGGTTGTTGAACAGTCGAATTTGTCCGGACATATTGAGTGAACCACTCGTTCATCATTTGAAAAAAGGCTTCTTTAGCCTCACCTCCGTGACTACTCGACACAGGTCTAGATTCGAAAGGTGCTGTCCCTTGAGCGGGAGCTGGCGCATTACTCTCAACATCATCTGCTACAGCTCGTTCGGGAACCATTACTATACGAAAACATAGTTTATAATGCCAGGATTAATCACACTATCACAGGTTATATATGGCATGTATAGCTAGACTCTCACACATGCTACGTTAGTCCTAGAATCGACTAAACCGTAGCTCTGATACCAATAAATGTAACACCCCTCACCCGTATTCAACACCGGAATAGGGTTACGGAGCATTACCAGATTTACAACACTTATAATCATACATTTCATATACAATTTGTCATATCAAATACTATTCAATCACAACCAATGATAGTGTCCCTTAAACGAGCCTACATGGCTTTAAACATGCATTAGAAATGGTTCGGGACTAAATCGATAACTCGGGAAATTTTTGTGAAACTTAGAAAATTTTACTTCAAATAGGGGACACACGCCCGTGTGGCTAGGCCGTGTGTCTCACACGGCCACCAGACACGTCCGTGTCACAGGCCGTGTGAAAACAGGGGGTACATACTGACTTGGGTCACACGGCCAACCACACGCTCGTGTGGACAAAAATATGCTATTTACCAAGCCATTTTGCCACCCATTTTACACATATTCAAACCAACTCAAATGGTACCAATCCAAGATACAATAAGCAGCCAAATATCATCAACCAATATTCAATTCATACAATTTCATTACTAACCATACAAGTCACAATTTGTCATCTAATTGTAAAGCCCCGAATTTTGGGCCTAGAAGTTTTGAGCTTTGAGCATAAGGACAGTGGGGAGATTGCACATATGTGTTTAGTTGTGCAATTTAGTGACAAGAATAGGCGTGCTGGTCTGGTGGTTAAGTGGAGTGTTAGTTTGCGATAGGGACCTGAGTTCGAGTCCTCGTGGGTACTTTTGAAGAAATATTTTTAAGGTTTTGTTTGTTTTTGTTGAATGTTTTAAAGATTTTATTAAATTATTCAGTTATTTATTTATTTATTTTTCTTATTTTTCTTATTATGATTTTCTTTTTCTTTTTGGCACGTTTTGTCCTTTTCTTTTTCTCTGGGTTTCATTTTTTTTCTTTTGAAATGGTGGGGGTGGTGCTCGAAGAATTTTGATTTTTGGGTCGTCGATTCGGTATTGGGACATTCTCATTCATGAAACAGGTGTGGGGTTCTAATCTAGTTACTACCTTCTACTCTTAAATCGATTACTAACTTGTGTTGCGAATCCCTTTTCTTTGGCTTTTCGTAATTATGCAATAACTCCGTCGTTTTTTTGAGTTTATAGATGTTAAAAGTGAATGGAAAACATTGATTTCTGATATATGTTGATAGGGCAAGGGTTAGGGACTGTTACTATGGCTTAAACAGGGTTTTGGGGTTGTTTCGGTGAGGTTTCATGGTTGCCCCGACGGTCTGGTCACACGACCGTGTGGCCGATTTGGGGATTTTTGTCGACTTTCACACGGCCGTGTCCCTCGGGCACACGGGCGTGTGAGATTGGGAATTAGAGTATTAGAGTTTTGGGGTCACATGGCCTAGCCACATGGCCGTGTGTTATGGGACACACGGTCGTCTCTGATGGCCACACGGGTGTGTGATACCTTCACACGGCCATGTCTGCCTTGCACTTGATTTTATCGAAATTAGACAGTGAGTTACACGGCCTGTTCACACGACCGTGTCCCTGTACCACACGGGCGTGTGCCTCTGTCACACGGCTTTGTACTGCCCCTTACACGGGCGTTTGGATCCCCACACGGCCTGGATTGCTCCACACGGCCGGAGCACACGGGCGTGTGGCCCTAACGTGCCAAATCTTGATTATAAGGCAATTTAAGTGCAATCGCCATTCTATGTGTTCCAACCCTCGACTAAGCTTACTGAGGGTTGACATGACTCTGCCCTGACTACGTTTTAAGTGTTATTCGTACTTGGTTGTATGAAATGGTAGATATTGAATCTGAGTGCACAAGTGTGGACGTTTCTGTAACTGAACGACTGATTGTAAGTGACTGCTTCTGGATGATTGTCTGAAATTGAATTCTGAATTGGTGCATCCGCATTCATACATCTGCATACATACATTTGTATACATACATCTGCATATAAAGTATTTTGGGTTGGGATTTTGAAGAGAAGGGAGATTTATGATCTGATCTGGCAGTTTTACTGCAACTCATCGGTATAGCGGATTACCGCATTATCTATCGCATCGCATGTATGTTAGCTACGCCACGCACCACTATCCGATCCGCGGCATCAGACGTAACTCATCGGTATAGCGGATTACCGCATTGCACTGTACCGCATGTACTTTAGCTATGCTACGTACCATTATCTAATCTGGCAGTTCATACTGCACGTCTGTACCACGGTTTACCATATTGCATAGTACAGCTTATACGCTAGCTTTGCTGCGCAATTTACGATTTGGCAGTTTATCTGCATTCTGATAGCCCAATTCCCAGAGGGTTGAGGGTGGTCCCAATTCCCTGAGGGTCGAGGACAATGCTGACGATCATCGTTGCCGGGCAACCCGGGATGGCATCATGTGGAGTATAAGGTTGGATGTGCTTTTCGAGGTCCTGCTCGGAGTGTAGGGATGGGTGGGTTGATTAAATTCCCAACATTAAGTGTAGGGTTGGACGGAGATGGTGTGTTGGCTGGATGGGTGGGTTATTTTGTAACTCATGTGCACTCATATGGATCTGATTGACACTGTGACTGAACGTGAAGATTGAGTTTGATTGAATGTTTGACTGAAATATTTGAATGTCTGATTGATTGAAATGTATGATTGTATTATTCGACCGAAAGGCACTCGTGCCTAAGAGAACCTGGTGTGATGGGCTAAGGCCCAATCTAATTCTGATTCTGGAAAGGGCTTAGGCCTAGGTTGTAACTACTGAGAATTACTGCTACTGTGTCCGATTAGGCCATATGACTGTAGAGTTATATATGGTGTACGTTTGGTTTGGGGTGAATTCGCTTAATCGTTATCATGCCCGTAAGTTTGTTCAGTTCAATCGCTCTAGTTTTTCATTTTCGCTTCGTAGTTTAGCTAGTTTGATCTCACACTGAGCTCGTGTAGCTCACCCCCTCTTCTGTTTCCCCTTTTCAGGTGCAGATTTTGGATTCGGATTTGGACTCGATGACGCGGAGGACTCGGATAGTCTTGGTGGAAATGAGCTATAAGCTTTTATGTTCTGGTTTAATCGTTATTCTTTTAAGTTGAACTGTAAAGATTTATAATACTGTGGCACAACATTTGTTCTAAGTTTTCATTCGTAAGTGTGATACTGTTAGACTTACTGGGTAATTTAAATGATTAAACGTTTTTGAATTGATTCGGGATAAACATTTTTGGAATTAAATTTTTAAACGACTTGATTCGTAAAATTTTCTCACGATCACTTCGGTGATCAATGTAGCATTCCGAATTCGGTCTAGACTTCTAGGCTGGGTTTGGGGTGTTACACTAACTATGTACCAATTCACAAGAATAAAACTTCTCAAATATCAATCTTTTACCATTCAAATTACCTAATATCATTAAGCATCATAACCCCAACTTTAAACATACAACATAAGTCATATACCATAATCAAAACAATACCATTGGCTCATCTATATACATTATCAAATTCATTATCATAAGCCAACTCAAAAGGGCCAAAATACATATTTATCAAACATACCAAAATGACTCAAGCCTATACATGCCATATACCATATATACACACTTCAAAAGTACCAAAATAGATGTCTGATAGTGCGATGAAGTCTTTGACGATCCCCGGTTCCAAGCTAGCTTCGATATACTATAAAACATAGAATAAAATAAACAAAGTAAGCTATAAAGCTTAGTAAGTTCGTAGTATATATATATATATATATATATATATATGAAATAATCAACATCATTCATTAACAATTCCAAATAGATACATAATTTGCAATTAAAACCTCAATCAATGAGATAACATAAAGTTTAACTACAAAGCAACTCATAAGTTCTCATCTTCTTTCAATTCATCATTAGAACAGTTTTCTGTACATACCTGTACTGATTCATATCTATTCTCACCAATTCGCTTATCGAATCACTTCGAGTTTATAAATACTTACAATATAAGTACGTCAATTTTTCGATGCCATAGTTCAACTATGGTCTTACACATACATTGCCAAGGCCCTGCCGTGGTTTTACATTCACATGCCATAACCCGGTTATGGTCTTATTATCCGATTGCCATAGCCCAGCTATGGTCTTCTTCAGCATCTCGTCGACTTAAATCATACATTTAAATAAAATTCAACACATTTAGCCATAGAATAAATAAAATCTCAATACCATCCATCAATTGAATAAATACACATTCAAGTTCAATTATACGAACTTACCTCGTATACGGAAATGACGAAACGTATCGACTATTCAATTACTTTGCTTTTTCCCCGGTCTAAGTCCGAATTCCTCTTTTCTTGATCTATAAGTAATCGAAATCAGCTTATTTAATCAACTATTCATTCAATTTAGTCTAAAACACACATTAGGGCTATTTTACACACTTGCCCCTAAACTTTTACATTTTTACAATTTAGTCCTTATTTCATAAATTCACAATTTAATGAAATTCACAATATACCCATGCTAGCCTAATTACCATAATGCCCCTAGAAGCCCATAATTTCCATTTATTTCACATTTCAACCACACATTTTCAACATTTCTCAATTTAATCCCTATTTTGTATTTTCACTAAAAATCACTTAACAAAACTTGTTCAACTAGTATCAAATATTCATAATCTAGCATTAAATATCAAAATACTCATATATTCATCAATATAAACACTCAAAATCTGTAACAATTTTGCAAATTAGTCCCTGGGCTAGCTAGTACTAGTTGCAACGATCACAAAAACATAGAAATCATTAAAAATGGAGTCAAAATCACTTACCAATTGAGCTATGTCATGACCGAAAGTTTAAAGCCCTTATTTTCTTTTCTTTTCTTCAATTTTTGGTGGACTACTCAAGGTTGAAGATGATACAACCTTTTTTTTAAATTTTATTTTACTTTAAATTACTAATTTACTAAACTAACCTTATTAATTTAGCTTAAAAACACTTCATTTAATGTCCATTGTTGTCCACTAGCAATATTATTGGTCTAATTACCAATTAAAGTCACTCATTTCCAACTTTCATGAAAAATTTATACCTTTTACTTATAGAACACTAATTTTCTACTTTACGCGATTTAGTCCTTTTTACCGAATTGACCTTCCAAACGATAAAATTTCTAAATGAACTTTTCACACCAACATAATATCATACTGTAAACACTTAAAATAACATTAAACTAATTTTTCAACCTCAAATTTGTGGTCCTAAAACCACTATTCTGATTTGACTAAAAACGAGCTGTTACAATGGGACTCAGCCTCATGGACCTAGACACACATCATGTATCGCGATCGGCCAATTCAGTCATTAATTTACTGAAGGTTATGCCATGAGTGTTTTGCTGTCATAGAATGCCATGGGTCAAAACCACATATTCTTTTGTTTCGTTCATGTTGTGACTTACCAGTCTGGTTAGCAATAACTTCCTTACCGGAGGCTCCACAGGAAGAACTTAACCAGGGTGTTCACTTACCCAAACTCATTCATATGCCAGATAATTTCTTACCTTTAGTTCTCGACTTATACTTAGATAATTATATTAATATCAATCATTCATGACCTAACTTTATTCTTACAATCTTATACTTGTTACCTTCTTTTTGTACTTTTCATGATTTTCGATTTGCATTTTGATCATGTTCATAGATATATTTTAATATGAACAATATGCGTGCAAGAGTTATAGTATGCCAGATCCGAACACCTGACTTGCAGTCAGTAGCAATCACTGCTCAAAAAACATAGAAACATCATCAAAACCCATTCACATGCATTTTACCATCTTCTTTTCAAACATTGACAACCCTATACAAAGCCCATTTTTTCTTTTAATCTTACTATTCAACAAAGTTAACATACTTACTCTTCGAGATTCCTCAAGCATAACTAAAATACTCACCCAGGATATGATAAAATCTCCTACTCTAGATATGATCTTCAGTTCCAGCTCAAAGGATAAAGAAATATTATTGGTTCCTTAAGATTCGGTTAGCAGTACTTTTGAAGAAGGAAGAAGAAAAATCCCCTTTTATTTAGCCTGAATACCCATAACTATAACTTAAGTCTCCATTGGGACTTGACATGTGTCACGCTCTTTCAAAGATATCTTCATTAATGGTCTATAGTTGTAAATGCAAATAAAAATAAGAATCCAATATAGACAATATCCGGTTACCCTAACCAGAGGGTCCCTAATTACTACACTTACAATACAACTAGCACAGTCACCTTAATAACATGGCGCACTACGCCTTTTTCGAGTACTCTTTTCGTAGTCATCTTTACACTTGGCTATTATCTCAATCCAACCAATATAATTATTTGTCATTAAACCAACCTCGACTTAAAAACTGTTAGGAATACGCCCATCCTGTACGCCAAAGAAAACTATTGGGCAGAGACTACTTTGCCAAACAGACTAATTTAGGGTCACGCCCAAAACCTTGCACATGCCAGAACTGGGGTGTTACATTATGTTTTTTTTAATACTTTGATTAATCTAGAAAAATACATATCTATACTATTATTTAAGCCTTTTTCTGAATTGGTGTCATGAGTCAATCGAACACCAACTCAATTAGGAAAATTACGATAATGTCAAATTGTAATTAAAATAAGTTATATTATTTGAGGCTACTTTAGAATTTTTATTTTAACAAAAACCAATAAAAATATGCATATGGTGGGATTTTAACCTATGCCAATTGAAATGGTAAAACCTTAAATTTACCACTCAACCAAGGCTTTATTTTGTTGTATAGACTATATTAAAGGCAACCACACTGACAAGTCAAAGAAAGGTTCCAAGAGGAGTTCGAGAATATTGGAAATCATCTATTCTGATATATGTTGCCCATATATGGATGTGCAAGGTTAGAGATACTTTATCACTTTCATAGATGATTCCTTATGATACATGTATCTCTACATGCTTCATCGCAAGAGCGAAACATTAGAAGCCTTTAAAGTTTTCAAGGCTGAAGTAGAGAAACAATGCAGTAAGCAAATCAAGATTGTGAGAATCAATAAATGTGGTGAGTATTTTGGTAGATATACTAAGGATGGACAAGCTCCTTGTCCATTTGCGAACTTTCTTCAAGATAATGGTATAGTTGGCTAATACATCATGCTAGGCTTACCTAATCAGAATGGTGTTGTGGAAAGAAGAAACCAAACTTTAATGGACATGGTGCGAAGTATGCTTAGTAGCTCTAAGCTGCCTAAGTCCTTATGTTATAAAGCATTTGGTTTCATAGAAACCTTTGTTGTTGGCAACATCAGGACAAGTTGGCCTCATAAATCCTAGGTATCGTTGCTTCATTTATGCAGAATTGGGAACAATGTGAATGTTGTTTTAAACTACTTCGATAAGAAGTAACCTAACACTAGGACTTCTCCGGGTAGGACGTTACATCCTTCTCATCTTTTCTTGATTTTACTCTAAGATGTTTTGACTATCATTCCAATTATTGTTGAGGATGATAGGACCAGGTGCATAGGGTAAGACTATCTGCTTGAGATTCGGTTTATCCTCCTAGTTATCGTGTTTTTTTTCCTTTACTTAATTAATGAAAGTTTGTTTTCCTTAAGAAAAAGTCTAAACTATTTTAATATGAATTATTATTTAATATACAAGAAACATATTTTCTTAATTATACAAGTTAAAAAATTGTCATGTGCTTCATTTGTTTAATTTTTATTTTTTAAAAAATCAACTAAGGACACATAACAATTTATTAACCTTACTTTTAAAATTAAGAAACTCCACAGTTAATATATCAAATAATTATCTAAATAATATATATAAATAAAATCATTATTTAATATTGATTAAGCCTTTATTAAGTTGGCATAATTATTATAATAACAAGAAAAACATGAATTCTAGCACCCTTATGCATATCTTTTTGGGTAAACTACAAAAATAGTCACTTTTGTTTTCCTCAGATTACATTTTAGTCACTTATGTTTGAAATGTTTAATTTTAGCCACTTACGTTAGGGTTTTGTTACGAAGTGGTCACTCTGCCGTTAAGCTCTGTTACCTCCCTAACAACAGTCCTACGTGGCAGTCCAAATGGGTTTTAAATGCCAACTTGGATGTTTAGCTGGGATGAGAATAGGTCTTTAATTTTTTTATGAAAATAGAATACAAAATTTTGCCTTTTCGTTATAACTCGCTCACCTTACTTTCCCCCTTCGCTCTGTCTCCTGATTCTCAAACACCATAATTTCACGTGATATAACCATGTTCAGGATTGGATCAATGTTTGTTTCTTCATGTTTTGTTCATTCGAGTATTTGGGTATTTTTCTTCTTCTTTTGTGAAATTAAAGTCATTTTTTAAGTTACAGGTTTATATAAAAACGCAATCCCAATTTATATAGCTCATTCATTTTTTTTTCATTCGAGTATTTGGGATTCTTCTTCATTTGTTGGACTTTCTGTTTGAAGAAAGAAAAAATTGGATCTCGAAAGATTTGGGAAAAGAAAGTAAACAGAGTTTTGGAGATAAAACACTAAAGATTGGATCTTTTGGGGATCTTTTTAAGGGTTTCTTCTTTTGTGAAGAAAATATCACAAAAGGAAGATATAATAGGACGGATGGATGAAAATGAAGAAAATATCAAGGTTTATAATTTAGGTTTGTCATTAAACAATATGATATTTTAGAGTAAAACTACTTATTTAGTAAAAGAGACAAACAAATGCAAAGAAGTTATACCTGGACCCTCCATTGAATCCATCCTTTGTTTTTCCATGTTGAATAAAAATCCAATCGATTGATGAAACACTCGATTTGATTTCTATTGTTTTGATTCAACAAAGATGACAATAGTTTTTTCAGTAAAATGGGAAAAAAAAAACTAAAAGAAGAAAGGAGATTGAAAGGTTTTTCTTTTCCAGTTCAATGTGTAATTAATTTAAAATTTTCAATTAATTAAATTTATTTAATTAAAAACCTATTCTCATCCCAGTTGGACATCTAAGTTGGCATTTAAAACTCATTTGGACTGCCATGTAGGACTGCTGTTAAGGAGGTAACGGAGCTTAACGACAGAGTGCCCACTTCGTAACAAAACCCTAACGTAAGTGACTAAAACATAACATTTCAAACATAAGTGACTAAAATGTAATCCAAGGCAAATAAAAGTGACTATTTTTATATATTACCCTATTTTTTTTATTTAAGGGTAGAAAAAGAATATGTATAAAAATAAGCTTTGTATAAAATTTTATTATTTAATACACTTATAATTAAAACTTTTACTTCCACAAACAAATTTAAAAAATGACACAATGCCAAAAATAGCCCCTAATGTTTGATTGTTTGGGCACTTTGGCCCTTTATGTTTTTTTTGGAGCACTTTAATGCCTAGCGTTTTTTTTTTGTCAAATTGGTCTATTTTTAACAAACATGCTGACTTGACCGTTAGTTGACTAACGATCAACACTAACGGTTGACGTAGCAGTCCAAATGTAATTAAATGCTGACGTGACACTATTTTATCTTATATGCCACATCAACAAATGATTTTAAAATTATTAAAATTATTTTAAAATCATCATCATCCCCGTTTCTTCTTCTCTATTATTTCTCTCCACCATTCATCATCATCATCATCACCGTCTCCATTGTGAAGCTTCTGCAATATCTGTTTCCCAAATCTGGTGGCTTTAAATCCTGCAACATTGAAGTTTGTTTCCCAATAGAATACCTACAACAAAAATAAGTTACAACCCCAAAATTCAAAGATCCAAAACATATATTTTCACAAACAAAAGCTTGAAATTTTTTTTCACCTAATACCCAATTACAAATTAAGCATTAAATCATAAGGCTTATGGCCTTTGGAAATCATTTGTCCTGGTTTCTTTATTTCCTTAATAAAACAACAAGGGTTTCTTCTAAAGTCCCTAAAACCATCTCTGTAAATCAATGAAGCATTATAAACTATATCACAGGTAATATCTCCTTCTTCACCATCACTTTTCCTGTAACACCCTTTACCGGTATTCGACGCCGGAACAGGGTACGAGGCATTATCAGACTTAAACTCAAACAAACATTCAAAACTGAGACACGAATTTTCACCCAAATTTAAAACCTTTCACATACATTCATATCGTCCCTTAAACAAGCCTATGAGGCCTAAAACATACATTGGGAACGGTTCGGGACTAAATCGAGAACTCAGGAAAAAATTACAAAACTTAGAAAATTTTCATCATGAAACAGGTCCACATGCCCGTGTGGGTGAAGGGACACGCCCATGTGGCATATCAAACGCCCGTGCTTCAGGCCGTGTCCATTTTAGGGTGCATTCTGTTTATGACGTCATCATCAATTTGAAGTCACACGGCTAAGTCACGCCCGTGTGTTTAGGCCGTGTCATCCACACGGCTGAGACACACACTCGTGTCTCTGCCCGTGTGCTGAATTCTGGAAATTTTATTTTTCCAGAATTAAGGTGCAGGGGACACACGACCGGAACACATGCCCATGGGGCAGACCGTGTGTCACACACGGCCTAGACACACGCCCGTGTGTCTACCCGTGTGGACAAATACATGGCTATTTTCCAAGCCATTTTGTCACCCTTACTTGCACACACTCACACAACATCACATGGCACAAATTATGGCATATAAATGCCTTCAAAAACAACTACAATCAAGCAATAACGTATCATTTTTATACCATCATCTATCATGCATTATAACATTAGGCCTAAATCATTTCATGCTAAATTCACACTCAAAGGGCATAAACATATGAATAAACTCATAACCATCATATATCAAGCAAATATAAACCACATCACCAAACATTGACATATACACATACATACTTATATGGGCTTACAACCATTTAGCCAATATAAGCCAACTTGCATGGCTACAAATTTCATCCAACCTTTAGCCATCACAAGCTAATACATTTAGCCAAATCATAATGACTCATACACCAAATGACTAAGTCCCTATACATGCCATAAACTCAAAGGGGTTTGCATTCACTTATACCCAACATGATAGCTTGATAGTGTGATAGCATCTCCGGCGATCTCCAACTCGAGCTAGCATAAAATCCTATAAGACATGGGAAAGGAAAGGGGGGTAAGCTATATAGCTTAGTAAGTTCATATGTAAACAATAAGCAACCTCAACCATTCATATTTCCTACAATTAACATAATGTAAAACCATACGAATGTCGTTTAAGTCTCATAATATAACTTAATCAATCACATCTTATCAAGTGTTTGTCATGTTTAACAATATTGACACAAATTATTGTAATCCACCATAATCCCATGGTTATAATTTTATTCAGTCACAAAGTTTGCTCTATCAACTCATAAGCATAATTTAACATTTCTTGGCATTAGCCTAACAATCATCATCTCTCCTTGGTAACATATTACAACAAATAACAAATCATTTCAAACCTCATAGTAAACATGCACATTAATTATGAGTATTTACACTTCGAGCATATACTTTGACATCTTTCAATTATTCAAAGCTCATATCATCCCATGGTCATTTTAATAGGCAATTATGCCAATCTTTCCTCTTTCTCATATCCGATGAATCACAATTCGCATGAACATAACATGCTATATCTTAACTCAATTTTGCCCGAAAGCCAATCTCATAATCAACAATAGCATTTATCATGTAATACATACATCATAAGGCTTTCACAAAATCAATCTCGTGGAAATCATGAACTCATAATTTCATGAAGTCAATGCTTATAAACTTTACGTACATACCTATATTATCTTGCAGTTTATCATAATCTTTCATAACATACCATAGTCTTTTCTAACTTTCACATTGTCGTTAAGTTTCCCGTTGAACCACTTTGAATACTAAAGGATACTCGGGAATCACATACACATAGAATCATACCAATGCTATATCCCAGATATGGTCTTACATGGGATCACATATCGATACACATAGCCCAGCTATGGTCTTACACGATTCTCATATCGATGCCACGTCCCAGACATGGTCTTACACGAAATCTCATAACGATTCCATATCCCAGATATGGTCTTACACGTAAACTCATAACCCTAATGTCATGACATTTGTATCCTAACTATTCCTAAGGTTCAACCGGGACTTTGTCGCTTATCGAACTTTGTCGAATTCAGTCAAAGAGTAAATTACAATTCATAAAATAATAACACAAGTAAAACATAAATAATAATGCATCATTTACATACGAACTTACCTCGAATGCGTCAACGGCGAAAAGGACCTATTTGTCCAATATTTGTTTTTCCTCCGATCTAGACTCAAACTTCATTTTTCTTGATCTAAAACATCACATTTAACTTATTTAATCATTATACTAATAAATTCAGTCCAAAAATCATGTTTGAAAAAATTACATTTTTACCCCTAAACTTTGTCATATTTACACTTTTGCCCCTAGGCTCGTAAAATGATTTTCATTCGATTTCTTCATTCTTTAAGCCTAGAAAAACCATTTTCATGCTTATAGAAGCCCACAATTTCCATTAAAACACACTTTTACTACATATTTTATAACTTTTACAAATTAGTCCTTTTAGGCATTTTCACCGAAAATCACTTAGTAAAAGTCGTTTCTCTAACCATAAACATGCATTTTTTACCATTAAACATCAAAAAACACACATATTCATCATGGTTAAAAATCCTACACTTTAACCATATCTCAAATTAGTGGTAGAAATAGATTGATCTTGTTACGAGGATTTCAAAAACGTAAAAATCATTAAAAATGGGGCTAGAACGGACTTACAATCGAGCTTGGAAGCTTGGAAAACCCTAGCCATGGTTTCTTCATGTAAAATTCGGCCAAGGAAGAAGATGGACAAGAAATTTTGGCTTTTATTTTGTTTATTAAGTCATTTAATTACTAAATGACCAAAATGCCCCTAACTTAAAAACATTCAATTTCACCTAATTCATGTCCATTTTTGTCCACCAACTTAATCAATGGTCTAATTACCATTTAAGGACCTCCAATTTAAAATTTCATAGCTATTAGACACCTCTAACATGTAGAACTTAACTTTTGCACTTTTTACAATTTAGTCCTTTTGACTAAATTGAGTGCCCAAATGTCAAAATTTTTGAATGAAATTTTCATAAAACAATTCCATAAAATTTTAGACCATGAACATATAATAAAAATGAATTTTACTGTGTCAAATTTGTGGTCCCGAAACCACTGTTCCGACTAGGCCCAAAATCGGGCTGTTACATTTCCAAAGCAAATCCTCGGGAAATTTATGTTTCTTTCCCCTAAACTTCCCCTTACATCGTAATGCTCTTTCCCATCATTCATGTTAGAAAATGTTTCGTTTAACTGTTGAACTTTCTTCATGGTATCATCGTTCCAAGCTCTAATATAACGACTATCGATATAATTGTGGAAAAATAGAATGCCGGTAATGACAATATATCGCAAAGAAAAGAGAAATAAAAATAAAGAACACACAGATTTTTACGTGGAAACCCTTTCGAGAAAAAACCACGGGCAGAGGAGAAGAAAATTCCCTATGTCGAATTCGAATGATTACAAGAGGAATAGACTATGTCTATTTATAGGCTTGTAAAACCATATTCTAATAGGAGTGTAGTAAGATTGAAATACCTTATTCTAATCAATATCAAATAGATGGAGTTTAATAAGGTTTAAAAAACCTTATTCTAGAATAAAATAAAAGAGGTGTAGTTCTATATAGATTTTACTTTTATTTTATTTTACCATTGTACTTTATTTAAATAAGGATTCGGATCACTCAATTCTAACAATCTCCGCCCTAACACGAATTCTCAA
This sequence comes from Gossypium sturtianum, assembly GCA_025698515.1. Classification (NCBI taxonomy): domain Eukaryota; kingdom Viridiplantae; phylum Streptophyta; class Magnoliopsida; order Malvales; family Malvaceae; genus Gossypium; species Gossypium sturtianum. Next base: position 67,845,242 of record CM046947.1, on the reverse strand, counting down.
TGAAAAAGTTCTTCATCACGAACTCTCAACGAACAAGTTCTCCACCTCTTCCATAAAACCCCTTAAGGGTTTAACTTCAACAATGAACACCAACCAAGTCTAAGCAATGCTCAAACTTGGTTATAGGAAGTGACTTAGTCATCATATCTACCGGATTTTCATGAGTACTAATTTTTCTCACAACAATATCACCACGAGCAATAATATCACAAACAAAATGATACCAAACATCAATGTGTTTTGTTCTGTAACAGCCCAATTTGGGGCCTAGTCAGATTTTGAGACCACAAATTTGACATAGTAAAGTTCATTTTTATTATATTTTTATGGTTTACAATTTTACAGAATGATTTCGTGAAAATTTCGTTCAAAAATTTTGACGTTTGGGCACTTAATTTAGTCAAAAGGACTAAATTGTAAAAAGTGAAAAAGTTGAGTTCTACATGCTAGAGGTGTCTAATTGCTATGAAATTTTAAATTTAAGGTCCTTAGATGGTAATTAGACCATTTGTTAAGTTAGTGGACAAAAATGGACATGGAGTAAGAGAATTTTCATGTTTTAAGTTAGGGGTATTTTGGTCATTTGGCTAATTAAATGAATTAATAATCAAATTAAAAGCCAATTTTTTCTCATCTTCAACCCCTTGGCCAAAATTTACAAGAGGGAGACATAGCTAGGATTTTTCAAGCTTCCAAGCTCGATTGTAAGTCTGTTCTAGCCCCGTTTTCAATGATTTTCATGTTTTTGAGATCCTTGTAACTTGATCTATCTATTTCTACCATTAATTTAAGGAATAATCAAGGTTTAGGGTTTGACCCATGTTGGATTTGTGTATTTTAATGTCTAATGGTGGATTAGGCATGTTTGATGTGTGATAAATAACTTTTGCTAGGTGGTTTTTGATGAAAATGTCAAAAGGACCTATTTGTAAAAAGATTATAAAATGTGTGTAAAAGTGTGATTAAATGAAAATTGTGGATTGCTATAAGTATAAAAGAGGATCAGCTAGGCTTGGGAATTGAAGAAATTAAATAGATTTCATTTTTCGAGCCTAGGGAAAAAAATGTAAATATGTCAAAGTTTAGGGGCAAAAATGTAATTTTTCCATAATGTGATTTTTGAACTGAATTTAATAATGTGAATAATAAATGAGTTAAATTTTCTATTATAGATCAAGAGAAACGAGGTTCGGACCTAGATCGGGGAAAAAACAAAGTATTTGACGATTAGGTCCCATTCCTACTATTTTTGTACCGAGGTAAGTTCGTATGTAAATAATGCATTGCTATTTATGCTTTAATTTCTTTCATATTTTATGAATTGTGATTTACTCTTTAAACATAATCGAAAAAGTTCGACAAGCGAGAAAATCCCGGTTGAACCTTAGGGATAGTTAGGATACAAATGTCATGACATTAGGGTTATTGAGATTTTGTGTAAGACCATATCTGGGATATGGCATCGATATGAGACTTCGTCTAAGACCATAGCTGGGCTATTGGCATCGATATGAGATCCCATTTAATACCATATCTGGGATATGTCATTGGTATGGTACTGTGAGTATGAGATGTCCCGAGTATTCTTTAGTATTCCAAATGGTTCAACGGGTAGTTCAACAGGAACGTTAAAGTTGTGAAAGACTGTGGTATCTTGCAATTGGGTACAGGTATGTACATTAGACTCATGCTTAATGAGCTTGATATGTGATGAACCCTCGGTAAGGTGGTGATTGAGTAAGTTTGACTATGAGATTTATAATGACAGTTATGTTAATTTACATCATGTTAATTATGTGTTAAATGTGCGTTATAATGCCTATTATTTGCATAGGAACTTACTAAGCTATAAATCTTACTCCCCTTTCTTTTCCCTTGTCTTATAGTGTCACCAAGCTAGCTCGGGGATCGGAGACTGTCGGAGATTCACTCACACTATCAACATATCATTTTGGGTACCGATGAATTTAACATTTTGAGTTATGGCATGTATACGGACTTGGTTATTTTGTTATGTGTCATAATTGATTTGGGCCAAATGTGTTGGCTAATGTTGGTTGATAATTTATTTTGTAAATGGCAATTGAAATTGGCTAATATTGGTTTAGGTATATATATACAATTGATGATGCCTTTCATGAATGTGGAAGCTTGTATGGTATGAGTTGTTAAGCATATGATGTTTGTATGTGATAAATGGTGGCATGTGATGGAAGTGTTGATGTCTTGGTTGTGGTTGATTTGGTTGTATGTATATGCTTGGATTAGTGTTATGTTTTATGGTTTAGGTATGTGCATAAAAGGGTGGCAAAAGGGCTTGGTAAATAGCCTTATTTTTGTCCACACGGGTAGGCACACGGGCGTGTGTCTAGGCCGTGTGTGATACACGGCTTGCCCCGTGGTCATGTGTTCTGGCCGTGTGTCCCCTGCACCTTAATTATTGCAAAACAAAATGCTTAGTAATAAGCACACGGGCAGAGACACGGGCGTGTGTCTCAGCCGTGTGGACGGCACGGCCTCGAACGCGGGCGTGTGCCCTGGCCGTGTGAAGTCTGCACCTATTTTATGCAAAATTATGAAAATTTAATCGATCATACGGTCTAAGCACACGGGCGTGTGACTTGGCCGTGTGGCCTCATGTAACATCCTGAATTTTTGGGCCTATGCGTTTAATGGGTGGATATGTTTAATGTGTTAATTTAAGTGTTAGGGGTCCAAATTGGGCTCAGGCTTAGGTAGAGGCCTTGATTAAAATTATCTGTTCGGGCATTATAGGGTTTAAAAGGTAGTATCTATGTTTAAAATACCAAAGTGGGCTTGTGGCCCAATCTTAGGAGGTGACGCCACACAAGGGAGTAAGGGGCCCAAATTTAAGTTTCATGGAGCCCAATTCTTTTAATTTAAATTAGCTAAATTTTGGGCATTAGGATTAGGTGGAGTGGATGGCAACAAGGCTAAAATTTAGGATTTTAATATTTAAAATATGTGGATAATAAGCAGATAAAGGCTAAAATTTAAGATTTTAATGATTAAAATATGTGGATAATATGCTGATAAAGGAGGGAGGAGTTAGAGATAATTAAGTCTCTTTTAGATGAGCTAGTAGATTAAGATAAAGGAGAAAAGATAGGATTTATCTGCAAGGTTAGGTAAGTGCCGAAATTTCTATAAATAGGGGGAATATCTCTTCAATTTCATCATTTGGGTTTTTCTCTCATTATTTTCTCTTCTTCTCTGAGTAAAAGTCGAAAACTCCTAAAGTTCCATCTTCTTCTTCATTCTCTGCAAAAGCCGAAATCTCTAAGCCTATTCCCTCATCTTCACTTTGATTCAAAAGCCAAACTCTTTCCATTCTTTTTCTTCCTAGCCGAAATCTTCAAGTCTCTTCCTTGTTTTTTCTTTTCTTCTTCTCTTTCTCTGTCGTAAACCGAAACTCCTCACTCAAGTATTTTAAAAGCCAAAGACACATCAGCCTTCTCTTGTTCATACTTTTCCAGGATTTTCCTAAAAGCCTAAATCCCTAGATCTTATCTCCTGTGATTGCCGAATTACTTCGTGGTGCCTACTTGTGCCGAAATCAAGGGAACTTTAGTGGAGTCAATCGCATAGATCTCTAAGTTATAGAATCGTGTTACTTTCGGGATTTCAAGTAAGGGATCTATTAGTTTTAACGTATAATTTGGGATTTATTAACCTTGGCCGATTGTTGAAGGGGCTAAATCTTTGTGTGTTTTAGGCTTTTGAGCAAGGCTTTACATTGAGGATAATAGATCCAGGATAGTAAGGACATCGACTAAGAATATTGGATTTCGCGATATCGGTGTGTAATACTTCCCCACCATCTAGATCGATTATTAATGTATGCTCATAAGTTTATATGTTGTGATAAATACCGATATCTCGGTTTAATGTTGGAAACCCGAAAAGGGTGAAGCAAATCACTGTGTCGTTGAATGTTTGACTTTATATGATAAAAGCATATTGATTTTATGGTGCATGGGTTGGGTTGATGAAAGGAGGAAGTTATACGTTATATGTGTAGCGGTTTTATACCGTGATCTCATTATATGTTCTAGCGGCTAATGCCGTGATCTCATTATAAGGGCTTGGCCATAATATGTTGATGAGCAAGCATGACCGCCATCTTGGCGTGTAGCGGTGTGGGTCGATTGTAGAAATCCCCAATGGTGTGAATGGGTGGTACGGGGCGTAGGTCAGAACACCCAAACCCGGTCCAAACATTACGACCGAATTTGGTATGCCACGGAGAAAAGTTTTTGAAAATCCCTTTAAGCCGATTAAAATTTTTGATAAAAGATATTGCCTTGTTTTTTAAACGGTTGAGGTGTATAAAGAAAACATCACTTAGTGTTGTTTAGAAATATATTAAATCAGTTGTTACAGATTCAAGTGTACCCGATGGCACAATAAAACATTTTACGTATTAATTTTTATAAAACATGTGTACCCATTTTAATATCTTGAAGTAGTTTAAGCAAATTATCAAAACATGTAAAATATTCCAAGTGCAATATTAGGAGGCCTTATTACAACTTAAATAAAATAAACCCATAATAAAATAAAATAGTTCAAAATCAACCTAGTCCATATTTTCATTTCATGGCCACCTTGAGTCCATCAGGCTCCTTATCCGCAGCCTACGAATCACTGAAAAATGTTAAAGGAAAAAGGTGAGTCATCAAGACCCAATGTGTAACCCTTTTCCCGGTTTAATGCAACGTCATACACAAATCATAATTAATTTAATATGCACAAGTTTAATATGCACCCAACCTAACCATCCAAACACCTTTCTACCCCAGTGTGGTACCAAACCACCGGTGGTGCCAAACCACTGGTGACATATAGTCACAAAATCCGTCATATTGTGGTGCCAAACCACTGGTGACCCAAGTCACAAATCAAATGATGGGGCCAACCCATCGTGTGATACCAAATCACCGGCGTCAATCCCCGTATCTCAAAGTGGGGCCAACCCACGGTGGTGCTAAAGCCACGTGGACGAGACGCTATGAGGTGCCAAACCTCTGGAGGTACCAAACCCTGGTGACCGTAGTCACAATGTGTTACCAAAACACGGTGTCCGTCGACATGAATATCACTTTGCCCCTCCACTCATAAAACCCACATTCAATCAATGATATTTAACAACAATCCCGCCAACATGCTCATTTATAAACATACATAGGATGTATCAATAATCATTTATAAGCCACATATATCAAATGTGTCATGCTTCCCAAAAGCATCAAATAACAAATCATATTGTCAAGAACTTACCCAAGCCTTGCTAAACCTTTATGGTATTAAACTCAAATCTACACAAATCCGATTAGCATACACATAATACTTTGCACGTTAATTAATTATAAGTGTGTATGTACACACGAAATTAATGAAAGCCTTAAATCCTCAAGAACCAAATCGGCTACCCACAAAATCCTTGCCCTATATTCGGCCAAACACAAGATTAGTGCCATGGCCATTCGGCTAAACCAAAAATTAATTGAAAAGGGTTCCTTGTGAACCCGAAACCTTACCCAAATGCCTTTGAATACTAGCCACCACACTCCAAGCGTTTTGCTTCCTAAATCGGCAATCACATGTTAATAGCCTTGGCTTTTGAATACTTAAAAGAGTGATCTATTAAAAATAGATTCTTACCACCTTACCTATAACCGATCGACAGAGAATGGAGAGTCAAATCTTTTGCTTGAAAATCCCGTAGTTCCTAGATGATATCGATTCAAAGAGGGGTTAGCCTTCTTGTTTGCAAATACCGAAATTTTGGCTTTCTCCAACCTATAAATCGACAGAGAGAAAGGGTAGGGAAAAGAAAGATTCGGCTATCACTTACCTTCACCAACGATTGCCACAAGAAATCTCGAAGAGATCTTTTCCCTTCCTAATATTAGGCCAAAGTGAAATAGAATAGAGAGGAAATTTTCTACACACACCAAGGAGTGGATTCGGCTAAAGGAAAGGAAATAATGATGAGAAAAGAAGATGGGGTTTCGGCAAGGAGTAGAGAGAGTTTTGGTTTTGAGAGAATGAGAAAGGAGAGAAAAAAAAAAATAATTGGAGAGGAGGGAATAGAGAAGAAATTCGGCTACTTGCAAAAATGGGGAAAAAGAAAAACAAGATGCTAGGTAGGTGCTTTTAAAGGGATTCGGCAAAACCCCCCCTTCTTAAGCTTGCCGTCCACTCTTCCCATGAAGAGTTCCAAATTCGGCAACTTCCTTGAATTGCTCTTGACCAACCCTTGATTTAATTCAAAATTATTTGAATTAATCACATGCCTAATTTTCCTCTAACAATTATTATAAATCAATCCTAATAATAATCCAATTAAAATCCTTGATAAAATCCTTGATTATAACCTTATTATCCTTACATTAAAAATTGGTCATCTCTTTCTCTTTCTAGCTAACTTTTCAAGATTAATCAAATAAAATCCATTTAAAGCTAAATAATATTCTCATACTTTCCTTATTATCCCAAAGTTTAAAATTGAGAATTTCCCTCCCCTTAATGCCGTCCAAAATAAAGATCAAAAAGGGAAAATTCGTGACTCGAACATAGGTTCTCCCTTGCTCCTTGTGGCGTCAACTCTAGCACCTAAGTGGCCTCTTTGCCACTTTTCCAAGTCATTTTTAATGATAATAATTCCTTCATTTAACCTTGTAACTCCTACTTACTAAGGCTTCCTTCCTCTAAAGCTTCACAAATAAATTTTCTCCTAATCCGAGCCTACCCAAGACCCCTAATTAAGTCTTTATTCCACCATGAATAATGTCACCGCAATTCAAACACAAGCAAAATAATTCAATCACAAATGCCCCTATTTTAGGATGTTCTGATTCTACCTCTTAAAAATAATTTCGGCCTCGAAATTACCCGATCGTAAGAGGTGGGGTATTGCTGCCGCATCACATCCTCGGGTTCCCACGTCGCTTCCTCCGTACCATGGTTTCGCCATAGCACTTTCACCAAGGGTACTGACTTCCTACGCAAAACCTTGACATCACGATCTAAGATCTGAACTGGCTCCTCCTCGAAAGATAAGTCGAATTAACCTCAATCTACGCCACAGCACAACGCGTGCGATGGATCGGACCGATACCGCCTAAGCATTAACACATGGAAGACGTCATGAATTTGTCTTAACTCTGCCGGCAACTCGAGCTGATAAGCTACCGGCCCCACTCGCTTCAACACTGAATATGGCCCAATAAACCTAGGGCTTAGCTTTCCTTTTCTTCCAAATCGCAACACCTTCTTCCAAGGCGACACCTTCGTAAAGACTTTATCTCCTACCTCGAATTCCATTTCTTGCGCTTGAGATCGGCATAAGACTTTTGCCTATCTCGATGCCTCCTTGAGACGCAGTCCGGATTAACTTAACTTTATCTTTTTACGCTACAAATCCGGACCCAAGACATGTCGCTCCTTTAATTCCGCCCAACACGTAGGAGTACGGCACTTCCGTCCATACGAAGGCCTCGAATGGTGCCATCCAATGCTCGCTGATAACTATTGTTATGTTTAACTCGCCAACGGTAGATACTCTTCCCAACTACCACCGAAATCCGTAACGCAACCTCTCAACATATCTTCTAAGATCTCAATCACTCTCTCCGATTGTCCGTCGGTTTGCGGGTGAAAAGTCGTCTTTGAAGTCCAATCTTGTCCCCAAAGCTTGATGCAAGGCTCTCCAAAACCTTGACGTAAACCTCGGATCCCTATCCGAGATAATCGATCATGGCACACCATGCAATCTTACTATCTCCGCCACATACAACTTTGCTAGCCTGCAGGCGAATAATCTACCTCATTGGTATGAAATGCGCTGACTTAGTTAGTCGATCCACAATTACCCAAACCGAGTTCTTCTTACTAGGCGTGAGGGTAATCCACCGACAAAATCCATAGTGATCCTCTCCCATTTCCACCGAGGAATCTTCACCGGTTGGAGTAACCCCGATGGCAACCGATGTTCGGCTTTAACTTGGCGACACGTCGACACTTACCCACGAATTCGATTACCTCACGCTTCAACCTGTGCCACCAAAACTGTTCCGCAAATCTCCATACATCTTGCTACCTCCCGGATGCATAGCGTATGGATCGCTATGTGCATCTTGGAGAATTCTTTGCCTCAACTCCACATCTTTCGGCATACAAGCTCGCCCTTGAAAACATAACACTCCTCGCTGGACAAATCTGCACCTTCCAAACCACCGTCTTGAACTTGCAACCTCCTCGCATTCAAACTGTCATCCTCCAATGCTTTTCCTTAATCTCTCTCGATCCAAGTCGGCTTAACTTGCAGTTCTGCCAAAAGACTTCCATCATCGTATAGACTGAGGTGAGCAAACATCGCTCTTAAGTCTGTCACGACTTTTCGGCTCAAGGCGTCAGCCACTACGTTAGCCTTACCCGGATGGTATTCAATTGAACAGTCGTAGTCCTTTAACAGTTCAATCCAATGACGCTGCCTCAAATTCAAATCCTTCTGAGTCAAAAGATACCTCAAACTTTTATGATCCGTGTAGACTATCGACTTCTCCCCATACAAGTAATGCCGCCATATTTTCAAAGCGAAGACTACTGCCGCTAACTCTAAGTCGTGCGTTGGATAGTTAACCTCATGCGGTCTTAGCTGACGGGACGCATAGGCCACTACCTTCCCTTCTTGCATCAATACGCATCCCAAACCAGTATGGGACGTGTCACAGTAAACCGCAAACAACTTTCCTGCCTCAGGCTGTACCAAAACCGGAGCTTCCGTCAAAATTTTCCTTAGCTTGTCAAAACTTTCTTGTTGCTTCTCCGACCATACAAATGGAACTCCCTTTCTTAACAACTTAGTCAACGGTGCTGCGATTAAAGAGAATCCTTCCATAAACCTCCGATAATATCCCGCGCACTCCAAGAAGCTTCGAATTTCGCCACCGACCTAGGGGTTTCCAATTCAACACCGCTTCCACCTTGCGAGGATCTACTCTAATCCCTTCCGCTGACACCACATGACCTAAGAAAGCCACCTCTCTAAGCCAAAATTCACACTTACTGAATTTGGCATATAACTGCTTCTCTCTCAATACTTATAGAACTATACGCAAATGCATGTCATGCTCCTTCTCCGTCTTTGAGTAAACCAATATGTCGTCTATAAACACTACGACAAATTGATCCAAGTCTTCTTTGAAACACTCTATTCATTAAGTCCATGAATGCTGCTGGTGCATTAGTCAACCTAAAAGGCATCACCAAAAACTTGTAATGCCCATACCTTGTTCGGAATGCCGTCTTGTGCACATCAACCTCTTTCACCTTGAGTTGATGATATCCCGACCTAAGATCTATCTTCGAAAATACCGATGCACCCTTCAGTTGGTCAAACAAGTCATCAATCCGAGGCAACGGATACCTGTTCTTGATCGTTAACTTGTTCAATTGGCGGTAGTCGATACACATCCGCATTGAACCATCCTTCTTCCTAACAAACAACACAGGTGCTCCCCACGGAGATATACTTGGTCGGATAAATCCTTGGTCCAAAAGCTCCCCGAATTTGAGCCTTCACTCCACCAATTCCTTTGGTGCCATTCGGTAAGGTGCTATTGACACAGTGCCGTTCTGTAGCAAGTCTATACCAAATTCAACTTCCCGATCGGGAGGCGGACCGGAAGTTCTTCCGGGAACACATCATCGAATTCCCTTACTTGTTCGGACCTTCTCAACCGCGACTCCTTAGCTTCCAAAGCACAAATTCGAACCAAAAACGCCTCGCAACCTTTCCCGACCATCTTTTCAAACGGCCTTCAACGCAGACACTACATTAGATAGGTAATCTCTTCTATTACCTATCATGACCACTTCATCACCCTCACCATCTTAAGAACCATGCGCTTAGCGGTACAGATCAACCTTGCACGATACTTAACCAACCGGTCCATACCAAGGATCAAATCGAACTCCCCAAACGGGCAGTTCCATCGGATCGACCACAAACACGACCCTTAGAGTTCTAGAGGTACATCTCTATATAGCTTATTAACAACTACAGAGTGACCTAAAGGACTAATTACAGTCATCTCCCTAGAAGCAGTAACGAAGTCTAAGTTCATAGTCTCTACCACACTACTAGCAACGTATGAATGCGTCGAACCCACATCAATCAAAGCAGTATATAGAACACCAAAGATTAAGAATGTACCGGTTATAACGTCCGGTGCGTCACCTTCCTCTCGACACCTCGCCGCATAGACTAGACCAGGCTGCCTTGCTTCTGTGCTGCCTGTACCTCTACCCGAAATTCCGCGACCTCGATTAGATCCATTTCCTCCTCTACCATTACCACGACCCCTCTGTGGTGGTCCTACATTCCTAGCCTAAGCACGGTTCTGACCCTCTGACTGATTCTTGGCTAACTTCCGAGGATAATCCCTTACACGGTGGTCCAAAGACCCACATTCAAAGCAACCCTTCTCACCGGTCCAACAACCTCCCCAATGCGATTTGCCACAGCGATTACAGTGAGCTGGTCTCTGGTTAGCAGCCATAGGCCTTCCGCTCGATTCAAGCCCACTCTGCCTCGCCCTTTTCTGAACATTACCACCCGATCCAGATGACCCAAATCCTCTTTTCTGCTTGTTCCTATCATAATTCTGTCTCACGGACTCCTTGACCCCTTCGACTACCTTAGCCTTTTCCACCAAGACAGCAAACTCACGCTCCTGCTGCGGAGCAATCAGCAACCTTAACTCATCCCTAAGTCTGTCTTCAAAGCGGACACAACGATCATGCTCCGTTGACACTATACCCGAGCATAGTCGCTCAACCTCAAGAATTTCGCTTCATACTCCGACCACGGACTTATTTCCTTGTACCAACCCCGGAAAAGCTTTCCTCTGTGCATCAATGTAGCTTGTGCCCACGTACTTCTTCTGATAAGCAGCTTTGAAGTATTCCCAAGTCAGATAATCTGTCGTAGCACCATCTCGAACCGTGAGCCACCATCGATATGACTCATCCTTGAGAAGCGACACCGCTCCCTTCAGTTTCTCCTCATTCGTTAGATCTATCTCATCCATGATTCTTTCGGTCGATTCCGCCAATACTCGGTCGTATTGGGCGCTACACCGGACACACCTCGGAAAAAATCAGCTCCGTTAGCTCAAGTCTCTCGTGTACCGACTTCCGAGCTCCTCCACCTCCACCCATTCCGGCTACTCTCTCTAGAACCCGCGCAGCATCGCTTGTGACATCTGCGTCATCACCCGTCCGATCCCCGCTCCTCGGCTCCAAAGGTTGGGGGTGGTGGTGGCGGTGGTACCTCATTCTCGAGATCCACGACCCGATCGGCAGGTTCGACACGGTCATCCTACCCCTTCCGCGGCCCACGACGGCCACGTCCTCCAAGCTCATTCTAACTATCGCGCTTTAATCGATCAGAAATTTTTATGAATTAGTACATGTTTTCACTTGGTTATCCGCGAAGAAATTTTATGAAAAGAATTTAATAGAGATTCTTTCGATCAATCAAAGTTTTAAGTCTTCTGTCCTAATTTACACGGAAAAGTACATCCATTCCCTATACCTTTCATACCTATGCACTCTTGGGCATTATCGTCCGCGTTTCTATCCTGTGGGTATTTTTCGTAATTTTGCCACTAGGGAAATTTCGATAATTTTGGTAAGTTGAAGAATATTTTGAAAATTTTCCGAAAGTAAATTTTTTCTTTGCTATTGAAATGAGTATCATAACGATTTTTAAAACTTAGAGCTTTCACAAAATAGGGTTAATCCCTTTTGGGTTTTATTTAACGTGTTTAGCCTATGACCGAGTCCTCTTGGTTAGGGTGAACCGAAGCTACGCGCCAGGTAGGAATCCCGCGAAGAGGAGGTGAGTCACGAGGACTGCTTAAATACAAAGCTCTTCTGGATCTAATCCTAGACATGCGCACTAAGGTTACCACACCCTAACTCGGCGACTTGGTCACGGGTTGGTTTTAATTAGGCCATTAAAATCTTATGAGTTTTGTTGGGGTAACTAGTCCTAGGGTTCATCACCTATCACACTAACTACGTTCCCTACTTACCCTTCTATAATAATAATCCATACAAAAAGTTAGAGGTACTTACCTGGGCGGATCGGTGCCGGAGACTCGGTGCCATGCTTATTCAAAACCAAAATATTTCAAATAGACCTACCAAAACATTTTTTTGGGCCTTGGGCCCCACAAATGAGCTTTGAACTGGCTCGATACCAATTTGTAACACCCCCAAACCGGTCCAAACATTACGACCGAATTTGGTATGCCACGGAGAAAAGTTTTTGAAAATCCCTTTAAGCCGATTAAAATTTTTGATAAAAGATATTGCCTTGTTTTTAAAGCGGTTGAGGTGTATAAAGAAAACATCACTTAGTTTTGTTTAGAAATATATTAAATCAGGTTATTCTGATTCAAGTGTACCCGATGGCACAATAAAACATTTTACGTATTAATTTTTATAAAACATGTGTACCCATTTTAATATCATGAAGTAGTTTAAGCAAATTATCAAAACATGTAAAATATTCCAAGTGCAATATTAGGAGGCCTTATTACAACTTAAATAAAATAAACCCATAATAAAATAAAATAGTTCAAAATCCACCTAGTCCATATTTTCATTTCATGGCCACCTTGAGTCCATCCGGCTTTTATCCGCATGACTACGAATCACACGAAAAATGTTAAAGGAAAAAGGTGAGTCATCAAGACCCAATGTGTAACCCTTTTTCCCTGGTTTAATGCAACGTCATACACAAATCATAATTAATTTAATATGCACAAGTTTAATATGCACCCAACCTAACCATCCAAACACCTTTCTCTACCCCGTGTGGTACCAAACCCTTTGGTGGTGCCAAACCACTTTGGCGACATATAGTCACAAAATCCGTCATATTGTGGTGCCAAACCTTTGGTGACCGAAGTCACAAATCAAATGATGGGGCCAACCCATCGTGTGATACCAAATCTTTGGCGTCAATCCCGTATCTCAAAGTGGGGCCAACCCACGGTGGTGCTAAGCCACGGGGACGAGACGCTATGAGGTGCCAAACCTCCGAGGTACCAAACCTCGGTGACCGTAGTCACAATGTGTTACCAAAACACTGGTGTCCGTCGACACGAATATCTTTGCCCCCTCCACTCATAAAACCCACATTCAATCAATGATATTTAACAACAATCACGCCAACATGCTCATTTATGAACATACATAGGATGTATCAATAATCATTTATAAGCCACATATATCAAATGTGTCATGCTTCCCAAAAGCATCAAATAACAAATCATATTGTCAAGAACTTACCCGAAGCCTTGCTAAACCTTTATGGTATTAAACTCAAATCTACACAAATCCGATTAGCATACACATAATACTTTGCACGTTAATTAATTATAAGTGTGTATGTACACACCTGAAATTAATGAAAGCCTTAAATCGAAGAACCAAATCGGCTACCCACAAAATCCTTGCCCTATATTCGGCCAAACACAAGATTAGTGCCATGGCCATTCGGCCAAACCAAAAATTAATTGAAAAGGGTTCCTTGTGAACCCGAAACCTTACCCAAATGCCTTTGAATACTAGCCACCACACTCCAAGCGTTTTTGCTTCCCTAAATCGGCAATCACATGTTAATAGCCTTCGGCTTTTGAATACTTAAAAGAGTGATCTATTAAAAATAGATTCTTACCACCTTACCTATAACCGATCGACAGAGAATGGAGAGTCAAATCTTTTGCTTGAAAATCCCGTAGTTCCTAGATGATATCAATTCAAAGAGGGGTTAGCCTTCTTGTTTGCAAATACCGAAATTTCGGCTTTCTCCAACCTATAAATCGACAGAGAGAAAGGGTAGGGAAAAGAAAGATTCGGCTATCACTTACCTTCACCAACGATTGCCACAAGAAATCTCGAAGAGATCTTTTCCCTTCCTAATATTCGGCCAAAGTGAAATAGAATAGAGAGGAAATTTTCGGCACACCAAAGGAGTGGATTCGGCTAAAGGAAAGGAAATAATGATGAGAAAAGAAGATGGGGTTTCGGCAAGGAGTAGAGAGAGTTTTGGTTTTGAGAGAATGAGAAAGGAGAGAAAAAAATAATTGGAGAGGAGGGAATAGAGAAGAAATTCGGGTACTTGCAAAAATGGGAAAAAGAAAAACAAGATGCTAGGTAGGTACTTTTAAAGGGATTCGCAAAACCCCCATTCTTAAGCTTGCCGTCCACTCTTCCCATGAAGAGTTCCAAATTCAACAACTTCCTTGAATTGCTCTTGACCAACCCTTGATTTAATTCAAAATTATTTGAATTAATCACATGCCTAATTTTCCTCTAACAATTATTATAAATCAATCCTAATAATAATCCAATTAAAATCCTTGATAAAATCCTTGATTATAACCTTATTATCCTTACATTAAAAATTGGTCATCTCTTTCTCTTTCTAGCCAACTTTTCAAGATTAATCAAATAAAATCCATTTAAAGCTAAATAATATTCTCATACTTTCCTTATTATCCCAAAGTTTAAAATTGAGAATTTCCCTCCCTTAATGCCGTCCAAAATAAAGATCAAAAGGGAAAATTCGTGACTCGAACATAGGTTCTCCCTTGCTCCTTGTGGCGTCAACTCTAGCACCTAAGTGGCCTCCCTTTTGCCACTTTTCCAAGTCATTTTTAATGATAATAATTCCCTCATTTAACCTTGTAACTCCTACTTACTAAGGCTTCCTTCCTCTAAAGCTTCACACATAAATTTTCTCCTAATCCGAGCCTACCCAAGACCCCTAATTAAGTCTTTATTCCACCATGAATAATGTCACCGCAATTCAAACACAAGCAAAATAATTCAATCACAAACAGCCCCTATTTTAGGATGTTACAGTAGCGGATGGAAACCTAGGCAAACGGGTTGGGCCTTGCATATTATTTGTTATTTTTTTTAATAAATGGAATTATTAATCTGTTTTATGGGCCTAAGGCCAAAATCTAGTGGTGCATGAGGGTTGCACACTGAGTCTCGCGACTCACCCTATTAATTAACCTTTTAGATGATACCTAGTGCTTGGACTCGGGTGGAGAGGAACGCAAGGTGGCCATGCAAAAGACCATCCGGATCCGACAAAAAGTCTCAAGTTAATACTTTATATTTTTTATTAATGGATTTTAAATCTCGTTGTAATAAGGCTATGGGCCACTAGTTTATGTTTTGTTTTATTTTGGGCTTTAATTACTTTTAGTTATTTAAATTCTTATTGAACTAATGTATCTATTTAAATTTGGGTTTTTAATTTATAAAGGCATATTTTATTTAAACTATCAACTATTAAATTTCTCTCGAATAAGAAGATAAACTTTAGAAAAATATTTTTCCGAAAATACGACATGTTCTTCCAAAATTTTCTTAGTGACATACCGAGATCCGATCGTGGTGTTTGGGTAGGGTTTGGGGTGTTACAAATTGGTATCGAGCCGGTTCAAAACTCGGCTTTAGGTTTTGGGTTCAAAACGTTTTTCGAAAAAAAAAGTTTTTAAAACATGAATGTTTTTAAATGATAACAGTCTATTAGCTCAAAGATGGCACTGCGTCTCCGGCCCAAGTCCGCCAGGTAAGTACTCTGAACCATTGTATGATCTTTGTATATGTGGGCTTAATGGGCCTAGTGGGACGTAGATTAGTTAGAATTAGAACTTGATGGACTCTAGGCTTAGTTCAAACCACTTCTTAAAATGTCATAAAACTTAATTTCACTAAACAAACCCGTTAACGAGCCGCAAGACTAGGGTGTGGTAACCGTCATACGCATGTCTAGGAAGGATCCGGAAGAGCTTGGTATTTAAGCAGTCCTAGTGACTCACCTCCTCTTCGCTGGAATCCTACCTGGTGCGTAGTGACTGTTCACCCTAGCTGCGAGGATTTGTTGACGGGCCAAAATCTATAATTAAAACCCGAAAGGGACCAGCTACCTTATCTTTACAAAATTGCTAGAAACCCTTGTTTTGGAAAAAAAAAAAAACCCAAGATACCCATGATTTGCAAATATACCCCGATTTACATAGTCAACGAAATTTTTCCGTAAAAAAAAACACAACACATGACAACAAGCAGTAAATCCACAACCACCGAACACTACTATTTTTCTTCAAATCAAATCCTTCAAGATACCCTGTTTGTTTTAAAAATAAAAAAATTATTTTGAAAATATTCCTGATTTGTAAAAAATACTAAATTTCCCCTAATGTGTAAAATGACCAAAGTACCCTTGATTACAAAATTACTAAAATACCCTTATATTGGAAAATTACTAAAATACCCTTATATTGTAAAATTACTAAATTACCCTTATATTGTAAGATTACTAAAATACCCCTATTTGTAAAATTACAAAGATACCCCTAATTTTCCAAATTACAAAAATACCCCTGTAAGATAAATTACGAAAATACCCCTGGGTAGTGAAATGACGAAAATACCCTTAGGTGATGAATGTAAGTTCTATTTGTATGATTGATGATTGCATGTATGTGTATATGGAACTAGGAGACAAACTTGAGACTGAAACTTGTAGATGTAATTCCGAATTCGAAAGAACTACTCTTAAACTACTGCTCATAAGACTGTTCGTGGTTAAACAGTGGAAGAAACTTATTAATTCATAAAATTCTTAATAAGATAAACGCGAACCGATAGTATGAGTAGAAGGGTACGAGGACGCTTTAGATGCGAATACTGGTGCGTACCCTACCATAGTATACTAAGTGTTTATTTTGACTTTAGAATTAGAGTGCGCAGCGAAAGCATAGTGGTGAGACTTGGGTAGTACGATTAATAGTTAGTTGGAAATTTCGAGGACGAAATTTCTTTAAGGGGGTAGAACTGTAACATCCTGAATTTTTGGGCCTATGCGTTTAATGGGTGGATATGTTTAATGTGTTAATTTCAGTGTTAGGGGTCCAAATTGGGCTCAGGCTTAGGTAGAGGCCTTGATTAAAATTATCTGTTTGGGCATTATAGGGTTTAAAAGGTAGTATCTATGTTTAAAATACCAAAGTGGGCTTGTGGCCCAATCTTAGGAGGTGACGCCACACAAGGGAGTAAGGGGCCCAAATTTAATTTTCATGGAGCCCAATTCTTTTAATTTAAATTAGCTAAATTTTGGGCATTAGGATTAGGTAGAGTGGATGGCAACAAGGCTAAAATTTAGGATTTTAATGTTTAAAATATGTGGATAATAATCAGATAAAGGCTATTATTTAGGAATTTATTTTATGTGGATAATAAGCAGATAAAGGCTAAAATTTAGGATTTTAATGATTAAAATATGTGGATAATATGCTGATAAAGGAGGGAGGAGTTAGAGATAATTAAGTCTCTTTTAGATGAGCTAGTAGATTAAGATAAATGAGAAAAGATAGGATTTATCTGCAAGGTTAGGTAAGTGCCGAAATTTCTATAAATAGGGGGAATATCACTTCAATTTTGTCATTTGGGTTTTTCTCTCATTCTTTTTTCTTCTTCTCTGAGTAAAAGCTGAAAACTCCTAAAGTTCTATCTTCTTCTTCATTCTCTGCAAAAGCGGAAATCTCTAAGCCTATTCCCTCATCTTCACTTTGATTCAAAAGCCGAAACTCTTTCCATTCTTTTTCTTCCTAGCCGAAATCTTCAAGTCTCTTCCTTGTTTTCTTTTTCTTCTTCTCTTTTCCTGTCGAAACCGAAACTCCTCACTCAAGTATTTTAAAAGCCAAAGACACATCAGCCTTCTCTTGTTCATACTTTTCCAGATTTTCCTAAAAGTGAAATCCCTAGATCTCATCTCCTATGATTGCCGAATTATACGTGGTTTCTACTTGTCTTAGAAATCTGAAGGGAACTTTAGTGGAGTCAATCGCATAGATCTCTAAGTTATAGAATCGTGTTACTTTTGGGATTTCAAGGTAAGGGATCTATTAGTTTTAACGTATAATTTGGGATTTATTAACCTTGGCCGATTGTTGAAGGGCTAAATCTTTGTGTGTTTTTCCGGCTTTTGAGCAAGGCTTTACATTGAGGATAATAGATCCAGGATAGCAAGGACATCGACTAAGAATATTGGATTTCGCGATATCAGGTGTGTAATACTTCCCCACCATCTAGATCGATTATTAATGTATGCTCATAAGTTTATATGTTGTGATAAATACCGATATCTCGGTTTAATGTTGGAAACCCGGAAAGGGTGAAGCAAATCACCAGTCGTTGAATGTTTGACTTTATATGATAAAAGCATATTGATTTTATATTTGCATGGGTTGGGTTGATGAAAGGAGGAAGTTATACATTATATGTGTAGCGGTTTATACCGTGATCCGTTATATGTTCTAGCGGCTAATGCCGTGATCTCATTATAAGGGCTTGGCCATAATATGTTGATGAGCGGCATGACCGCCATCTTGGCGTGTAGCGGTGTGGGTCGATTGTAGAAATCCCCAATGGTGTGAATGGTGAGTACGGGGCGTGTAGCGGATGGAAACCTAGGCAAACGGGTTGGGCCTTGCATATTATTTGTTATTTTTTTATAAATGGAATTATTAATCATTTTATGGGCCTAAGGCCAAAATCTATTGGTACATGAGGGTTGCACACTGAGTCTCGCGACTCACCCTATTAATTAACCTTTCAGGTGATACCTAGTGCTTCGGACCGGGCTGGAGAGGAACGCAAGGTGGCCATGCAAAAGACCATCTGGATCCAGCAAAAAGTCTCAAGTTAATACTTTATATTTTTAATTAATGGATTTTAAATCTCGTTGTAATAAGGCTATGGGCCACTAGTTTATGTTTTGTTTTATTTTGGGCTTTAATTACTTTTAGTTATTTAAATTCTTATTGAACTAATGTATCTATTTAAATTTGGGTTTTTAATTTATAAAGGCATATTTTATTTAAACTATCAACTATTAAATTTCTCTCGAATAAGAAGATAAAATTTAGAAAAATATTTTTCTAAAAATACGACATGTTCTTCCAAAATTTTCTTAGTGACATACCAGATCCGGTCGTGGTGTTTGGGCCGGGTTTGGGGTGTTACACCTCAATTTGATGATGACGTTATAAACAGAAAGCTCATTAATTTGAACACGGCCTAAAGCACGGGCGTGTCTTAGGGTCACACGGGCGTGTCCCGAACCCACACGGGTGTGTGACCCCTTTTAAATGAAAAGCTTTCTAAGTTTCCAAAAAGTTTCCAAAGTTCTCGATTTAGTCCCGAACCACTTCTTATGCATGTTTTGGGCCTCGTAGGTTCGTGATAGGGACGATATGAATGTATGTGAAAGGTTTTAAACTTGGATAGAAATTTGTCTCGGTTTTATTTGTTTGCTTGTGTTTATGTTCTGTAATGCCTCGTACCCTGTTCTGGCGTTGAATACGGGTAAGGGATGTTACATTTAGTGGTATCAGAGCTACGATTTAGTCGATTCTTGGACTAACGTAGCGTGTGTAAGAGTCTAGCTATACATGCCATAAATGAACTGTGATAGTGTGATGACTCCTGACAATTTTAAATTGTGTTTTCGTATAGTAATGGATCCCACCGAGCCATTTGTGGTGATGATGTTGAAAGTAATCTGTGGCTCCCACTCAAGAAGCGTGGCCGTCGATAGTAGACCCACTACGGTTGGTCAAGGAGAAGAGGCTAGGGAAGCCTTTCTTCAGATGATGAATGAATGGTATACGGAATTTGTTCGAACAAGTCTGAATGCCCAACCTCCTCCACCCCCACCAATTCCTTGACCGATTCCCGTAGCTCCACAAGGTATGGAGTTTGTAAAAATGAATAAGCCCCCGGTTGATAAGATCCGAATGAATGGGGCTTAAGATTTTAGAGCTAATGTGGATGATGATCCCGAGAGAGCCGAGTTTTGGCTCGAAAACTCCATCAGGGTATTTGATGAGCTATCTTGCACACCGGATTATTGTTTAAAGTGTGCCATCTCATTTCTAAGGGATTCTGCATATCACTGGTGGAATACAATGGTATCGGTGGTACCAAGAGAGAGGGTTACATGGGAATTCTTTCAAGAGGAGTTCTGGAAGAAATATACTAGTCAGCGATTCATCGATCAGAAACGTAAGGAATTTCTTGAACTGAAGCAAGGCCGTATGTCAGTTACTGAATATGAATGAGAATTTGTCAGACTTAGTAAATATGCTCGGGAGTGTGTTTCCACTGAGGCTATTATGCGCAAGAGATTTGAGGATGGTCTAAATGAGGATATTCGTGTGTTAGTTGGGATCTTAAAGCTGAAGGAATTTGTTGTGTTGGTTGAACGGGCTTGTAAGGCCGGAGAGTTGAATAAAGAGAAGAGGAAAGCTGATCTCGAAGCTAGAGATTCAAAGAAAAGACAGATGAGTAAGTCGTTTCCATCTCAGTCCAAGAAGTCTAAAGAAATGTATTCCCGTTCAAATTTTTCAGCGGGGTATCCACGCAGAGATAGCGATAAGAAACATTCAAGTTTTAAATCTCAAGCCACCTCAATTGCGAGTGTGGCAATGTAAAGTCTAACAGACCTGAATGTCAACAATGTGGAAGAAGACATCCCAGTGAGTGTAGGATGAATGATCGGGCTTGTTTCAAGTGTGGCTCTCAAGAGCACTTTATCCGAGATTGTCCCAAAATAGCTGAGAAGGAAAAATTTCAGAGTGTGAGGCCGAGTAATACTGCTACTAGAGGTAGGCCACCGAGAAATACCAAAAATGGAGCTAGTAGTAAAGGTGTGATGAAGGATACAACTGTGAGATCCGAAGCTCGAGCACCTGCTAGAGCTTATGCCATCCGTGCTCGCGAAGAAGCGACATCTCCCGATGTTATCACTGGTACTTTTTCTCTCTATAATACTAATGTAGTTGCATTGATTGATCCCGGATCGATGCATTCTTATGTATGTGTGAAATTGGTAGCTAGTAAGAGCTTGCCTATTGAGTTTACTGAGTTTGTGATTAGAGTGTCAAACCCCTTAGGCAAACATGTATTAGTTGATAAAGTTTGCAAGAATTGTCCCTTGATGATTCGAGGTCACTGTTTTCCGGTTGATTTAATCACTACAGCAAAACAGACTTTTAGCGGCGTTTATAAGTGCCACTAATAGTATTTGCGGCGCTTCTAAAATCGCCGCAAAAAACGCCGCTGAAACAAATGCCGCAAACTTTAGCGGCGTTTATGAGAAAAAACTGAAACACCCCACACCCGGCCCACGAGCTTGAACCGGATCTGGTATGTTCCTTAAATAAATCGGTTTTCAATGTTCTAAATGACTTAGAGAAAATTTGTGTAATTTTAAAAAAATTGTTTTGGGTTGGCTTAATTTGAAACCTATTTAATAAATTCTGGAAATCCAACTTAAATAAGGTGACAAAATAATTTTTGGGTTTATTATTTTAAAAGAAATAAATTTACTTATCTTTAATCAAACATAATTTGTATCATATTTAAATAAAAATAAACAGGAATAAAGAAAATCCAACTGGGCCTTATGGCCTTATTACATCATTCAAACCCAAAATAAAGTACTAAAATTTCATAAAGTCCAAATTCCAAATAATTTCTTCAAGCGATGCATGGCCACCTTTAGCTCCCGCCGACCCGGTCCATTATTCGCTCATCACCGAAAAATAATTCCCCAACGGGGTGAGTCAACAGACTCAATGTGTACATAGTACTAATTTCCAACAAATCAGGCATACAAATCATATCATTATCATGTTCATACAAAATAAAGGATGATGCAACCCAAATCCAAACCTATTTGTCCATCCGCTACACACCACCCGTACCAACCTGCATACACGCGGGGACTACTAAGTCGACCCTCCATCCGCTACACACCATCGAAGGCGATCATTTGCGATCGACGTGCTCATCGCCCACTTATGTTGTGTCATTAGACCTTTGTATTCACTAGATGTAACCGAAGTTACCACTTTTCACTTTATGTGACCGTAGTCACCACTTTACGTTGGTGAGACCGTAGTCATCACCTTCACTTTCTTCCTCCACAAATATCCCGAATGCCCCAATTATTTCATAACATATTTCACATACTAAATTTTCATTCATGTTACTAATCACATGTTCAAAATATATCACATTCACAATCCTATCAAAAGTAGGAAACGTGCACAGGTACTCCTTACCACATTTGTGGTGCTTAGCCACATTCACATCTTGTTACATATTTACATATCTAATGATTGCCATGCAATTTATTGAAAGTTAGTAAGAGTACACACCTTTTTCGCTTAATAGTTTAGTGAATTCCGTAGAGCGATCTACCGATCTAGATCTTTCACTCCTATATTCGGCCATTAATTAAAACATATACATAAACCTATTTGGTCTTAAAACCAAATCCTACTAGAAGTAGAATTACTTACCTAGTTGCCGAATTGATTTAATCAAGTCCCAACAGTTGCTAGAATTCCTCTTCCTTGAAATCGGCTAATACTAGGTATGTAACCATGTCGATTTTCGGTTTTTGAAATAATGGAAAACACTTAAACAATTTATGCCTTGGCCGAATATCCCTTACCTTATGATGGAATTCCAAATCAAGAGGATTCCTTTATAAACTGTTGAAATCCTATAACTTCGTGTTAGATTAGATCTAACTTTGAAAACGTGAATCATAATCTTTAACCACATATTTATATTTATAATCCTTACCTTAGATCCTTAGATTTCCCGAAAGATCCCTTTTGATGTTGTGGATGATTGCCTCTTTCTTAGAATCCACAAAGATCAAAAACTTAATGATGGAACGGAGAAGAAAATAGAAGAAAAAGAGAGGATTTTTGCTTAATGAAAATTCAGAGAGAGGGGTTTTGCCTAGGGAGAATTTCGGCGAGAGAGGAAGAGGAGCAAATGTTGATGAGTAGCCCTCCTGTCCTCCTTTTATAGCCAAAGTTATCAGCCTAGGAGTCCTTTACTTGACCACCACTCCTCTTTTTTTGATAATATTATCTCTTTTATTTAAAAGATAAAAGCCTTTAATCCATCAATTTTCTCCTCAATTATCTCCTTAGAAAATAATCCTTTATTTATCTCTTATTATTCACATATTTATGTGAATAAAACTCCTTTATTTATCTCTTATTAGTCACATATTTATGTGAATAAAACTCCTTTATTTATCTCTTATTATTCACATATTTATGTGAATAAAACTCCTTTATTTATCTCTTATTATTCACATATTTATGTGAATAAAACTCCTTTATTTATCTCTTATTATTCACATATTTATGTGAATAAAACTCCTTTATTTCTCTCTTATTATTCACATATTTATGTGAATAAAACTCCTTTATTTATCTCTTATTATTCACATATTTATGTGAATAAAACTCCTTTATTTATCTCTTATTTAATCAAATATTTATGGAAATAAAACACCTCTATTTCTAAACACATATGCCGTCCACCTTGGTGTGTCTAGAAGCAAAAATAAAATTTATTTATTTGCTTCCCAAGTGACTCGAACCTGTGCCCAATGACTCTTGCTCATGGCGCCATTTCCATAGGCCCTAAGTGACACCTTGAGCCACTTTTCCAAGCCGGATTGTATGTCAAACTTCTCCAACTTTTTCTTTTAAGGCCCTTTAGCCCTTATTTCCTATTTTGAACTTTAAAATTTGACATTTCGGCATCATTTCTAAGTTTCCTAAAATTTTCGATCGGCTCTGTAACTTGCCATTTTTCTTACATATCCAAGTTTCCTAAAATGTTCAAGTTTCCATTTTTGGATCATTTCCAAAAATGTTCAGGTTTCCAAAAATGTCTAAGTTTCCAAAAACGTTCATGTCCATGCATTTCCAGGTTTCCAAAAATGTTCACTTTCCTCTTTTAAACTTAACATTTCCATACATTTTCAGGACATTTCCCTACATTTCCAAGAGTATCAAAAATTTATTCTTAGTACTTGAGACTTGACATTTCGTACAATTAAACTGAAAATGCATAGGCCCTTTTCAGGATGTTACAGTTCTACCCTCATTAAAAATAATTTCGTCCTCGAAATTACTTATTGCTGATCGTACAATCCTTCTCACCGCACTATGCTTACGCTGCGCACTCTGATCTTAATAGAACCATCATACTTTCTAGGCACAATCTTTAAGTTCATGTCCCTTAGAACTCATTTCTAACTTTGCGATTTGATCGATTACAAAGTTTTATGCATTAGTACTTTTGCGTTCCACTTTTTATTTGCGAAGAAGTTTTATGAGAAGAATTTTAGAAGTGGTTCTTTCGTATTCATACATACACACGATCTTTTCATTCACACATTCATCCATCAAACAATTATGAACTTCCATTCATTCAGAGAAGCGTTGTAGTTTTCATTGTTGTTGTTTTTCCACTACCCGGGGTATTTTCGTAATTTTATCCTCTGAGGTTATTTTCGTAATTTTTCAAAAGAAAAAGTTCCTTAGTGATTTTGTCAAAAGTATTTTGGAAATTTTAAATTTTGGGGTATTTTGGAAAATTTTGAAATCGTGGGGTATTTTGGTAATAAACCAGAGGTAAATTTGTAAAGTTTAATATTTCAGGGTATTTCCAAATTTTGCAAAACTTCGAGGGTTCGTTTTGAGAATTTTATTTTCCAAGTTGATGGTGTTGCAAAAATTTTAAAAATCGAGGTCATTTTGGTAATTTTGTAGGTTAGGAATTTTTAGGAAAATTTTGTAAAAGTAGTTTTCACAAATTAAAAGGTAATTTTAAGAGTTTTAAAACTAGGGTTTATAAAAACACGGCTAGTTCCCTTTCGGGTTTTAGTCATTGTGTTTAGCCTATGACCGAGTCCTCTTAGTTAGGGTGAACAGAAGCTACGCACTGTGCAGGATTCCAGTGAAGATGAGGTGAGTCACTAGGACTGCTTAAGTACTGTGCTCTTAGGATCCAATCCTAGACATGCGCACAATGGTTACCACACCCTAACTCGGCGTCTTAGTCATAGGTTTGTTTAATGGAATTAAGTCTTATGTGTTTGTGTTTGAGTAAACTAGTCCTACGGTTCAAGTTCCTATCATGCTATTCTACGTTCCATTCCTCTTCTACCCTTCCATAACTCATAACATAAACCACATAATCACACAAATGGTTAGGGGTACTTACCTGGTGGACTGCGGGTCGGAGACTTAGGTGCCATGCCAGAAAACCTGTTTATTTCATAAAATCCTTTCCAAAAGCTTACTTGGCTCGATTTGAAAACGTTTTGGGCCTTAGCCCACAGGCCGAGAGTTTTAAAACTGGGCTCTGATACCAACTGAAACACCCCACACCCGGCCCACGAGCTTGAACCGGATCTGGTATGTTCCTTAAATAAATCGGTTTTCAATGTTCTAAATGACTTAGAGAAAATTTGTGTAATTTTAAAAAAATTGTTTTGGGTTGGCTTAATTTGAAACCTATTTAATAAATTCTGGAAATCCAACTTAAATAAGGTGACAAAATAATTTTTGGGTTTATTATTTTAAAAGAAATAAATTTACTTATCTTTAATCAAACATAATTTGTATCATATTTAAATAAAAATAAACAGAATAAAGAAAATCCAAGCTGGGCCTTATGGCCTTATTACATCATTCAAACCCAAAATAAAGTACTAAAATTTCATAAAGTCCAAATTCCAAATAATTTCTTCAAGCGATGCATGGCCACCTTTAGCTCCTGCCCACCCGGTCCATTCTCGCTCATCACGAAAAATAATTCCCCAACGGGTGAGTCAACAGACTCAATGTGTACATAGTACTAATTTCCAACAAATCGAGCATACAAATCATATCATTATCATGTTCATACAAAATAAAGGATGATGCAACCCAAATCCAAACCTATTTGTCCATCCGCTACACACCACCCCGTACCAACCTGTACACCGCGGGGACTACTAAGTCGACCCTCCATCCGCTACACACCATCGGCGATCATTTGCGATCGACGTGCTCATCGCCCACTTATGTTGTGTCATTAGACACTTTGTATTCACTAGATGTAACCGAAGTTACCACTTTTCACTTTATGTGACCGTAGTCACCACTTTACGTTGGTGAGACCGTAGTCATCACCTTCACTTTCTTCCTCCACAAATATCCCGAATGCCCCAATTATTTCATAACATATTTCACATACTAAATTTTCATTCATGTTACTAATCACATGTTCAAAATATATCACATTCACAATCCTATCAAAAGTAGGAAACGTGCACTGGTACTCCTTACCACATTTGTGGTGCTTAGCCACATTCACATCTTGTTACATATTTACATATCTAATGATTGCCATGCAATTTATTGAAAGTTAGTAAGAGTACACACCTTTTTCGCTTAATAGTTTCCGTGAATTCCGTAGAGCGATCTACCGATCTAGATCTTTCACTCCTATATTCGGCCATTAATTAAAACATATACATAAACCTATTTGGTCTTAAAACCAAATCCTACTAGAAGTAGAATTACTTACCTAGTTGCCGAATTGATTTAATCAAGTCCCAACGGTTGCTAGAATTCCTCTTCCTTGAAATCGGCTAATACTAGGTATGTAACCATGTCGGTTTTCGGTTTTGAAATAATGGAAAACACTTAAACAATTTATGCCTTGGCCGAATATCCCTTACCTTATGATGGAATTCCAAATCAAGAGGATTCCTTTATAAGCTGTTGAAATCCTATAACCGTGTTAGATTAGATCTAACTTTGAAAACGTGAATCATAATCTTTAACCACATATTTATATTTATAATCCTTACCTTAGATCCTTAGATTTCCCGAAAGATCCCCTTTTGATGTTGTGGATGATTGCCCTCTTTCTTAGAATCCACAAAGATTCAAACTTAATAAAGAGAACGGAGAAGAAAATAGAAGAAAAAGAGAGGGATTTTTGCTTAATGAAAATTCGGCGAGAGGGGTTTTGCCTAGGAGAATTTCGTGAGAGAGAGGAAGAGGAGCAAATGTTGATGAGTAGCCCTTACGTCCTCCTTTTATAGCCAAAGTTATCAGCCTAGGAGTCCTTTACTTGACCACCACTCCTCTTTTGATAATATTATCTCTTTTATTTAAAAGATAAAAGCCTTTAATCCATCAATTATCTCCTCAATTATCTCCTTAGAAAATAATCCTTTATTTATCTCTTATTATTCACATATTTATGTGAATAAAACTCCTTTATTTATCTCTTATTGTTCACATATTTATGTGAATAAAACTCCTTTATTTATCTCTTATTAGTCACATATTTATGTGAATAAAACTCCTTTATTTATCTCTTATTATTCACATATTTATGTGAATAAAACTCCTTTATTTATCTCTTATTATTCACATATTTATGTGAATAAAACTCCTTTATTTATCTCTTATTATTCACATATTTATGTGAATAAAACTCCTTTATTTCTCTCTTATTATTCACATATTTATGTGAATAAAACTCCTTTATTTATCTCTTATTATTCACATATTTATGTGAATAAAACTCCTTTATTTATCTCTTATTTAATCAAATATTTATGGAAATAAAACACCTCTATTTCTAAACACATATGCCGTCCACCTTGGTGTGTCTAGAAGCAAAAATAAAATTTATTTATTTGCTTCCCAAGTGACTCGAACCTGTGCCCAATGTGACTCTTGCTCATGGCGCCATTTCCATAGGCCCTAAGTGACACCTTCAGCCACTTTTCCAAGCCGGATTGTATGTCAAACTTCTCCAACTTTTTCTTTTAAGGCCCTTTAGCCCTTATTTCCTATTTTGAACTTTAAAATTTGACATTTCGGCATCATTTCTAAGTTTCCTAAAATTTTCGATCGGCTCAGAACTTGCCATTTTTCTTACATATCCAAGTTTCCTAAAATGTTCAAGTTTCCATTTTTGGATCATTTCCAAAATGTTCAGGTTTCAAAAATGTCTAAGTTTCCAAAAACGTTCATGTCCATGCATTTCCAGGTTTCCAAAAATGTTCACTTTCCTCTTTTAAACTTAACATTTCCATACATTTTCAGGACATTTCCCTACATTTCCAAGAGTATCAAAAATTTATTCTTAGTACTTGAGACTTGACATTTCGTACAATTAAACTGAAAATGCATAGGCCCTTTTCAGGATGTTACAAAAACGCCGCTAAAGGTCATGACTTTTAGCGGTGCTTCTCCCACAAACGCCGCTAAAAGTCATGACTTTTAGCGGCGCATTTACAACAAACGCCGCTAAAGGTCATGACTTTTAGCGGCGCTTTTCCCACAAACGCCGCTAAAGGTCCTGACTTTTAGCGGTGCTTTTCCCACAAACGCCGCTAAAGGTCCTAACTTTTAGCGGCGTTTTTCCAACAAACGCCGCTAAAGGTCATGACTTTTAGCGGCGCTTTTCCCACAAACGCCGCTAAAGGTCCTGATTTTTAGCGGCGCTTTTTACAAACGCCGTTAATTTTCATGAAAAATAAAAAAAATAAAATATTTTTCTTCATATAAAAAATTAAAAGAATAAAAA
Organism: Gossypium sturtianum; assembly: GCA_025698515.1. Lineage (NCBI taxonomy): Eukaryota > Viridiplantae > Streptophyta > Magnoliopsida > Malvales > Malvaceae > Gossypium > Gossypium sturtianum. The sequence goes on along the minus strand of CM046947.1, from coordinate 67,816,634 downwards.
TTTTGGCATTACTATTGGATCTCCGATTTGTTTGGTACCAAAACACCACATTCTATGTCACATCAATCTACATTTTTTCCTTCAATAAATGACCAAAAAAGAGAAAAAAATACAAAAGGAAACGATATATTAACGGTGGAATCGAATGAATTAGTTATTTCAAGAAACATTCGCAAAGAGAGTAAAATCGTAATCTCAAGTCATTGAGTACAATTCTGCAAGCAAATGTAGACACTAGAATCACAAGAAAGAAGACATGGGAATCAGATTCTATTTACATGATATTCCTTGCACTTTCACATAAACTTCCTCTAGTGTTCCAAGTAAACTAGAAAAAAGATAGCATTAATACGCACGTTATGGGAATCCAAGATGTGTACGGGTGGTATTTGTTGTAAGTAACCTTGTCCAGCTTGTAAATACATTCATACCACATATAGCCAACCTGAAGAATTTAAGAAATAAAAGAAAAAAAGCCTCCATCAAAAACCAAATAAGCGTAATGGTAATATAGAGATATATTATTAGAAGAATAAAGAATATCTAAATCATTCTATCAAATAAATAAAAATGAAAATTAAAGCAACTACCACGAGCATGATCAGTCATAATTATGCTTAGTGAATCAAAGGGCAACCACTGCAATGAAAAGAAAGAAGAAATTACAACAAAGAAAATAAGATACCTCAAAGTTAGAGGAAACAGTCAATGATGACAACGACTGAGTATTTCTAGGAACACAAACACAAAAAGAAACAAAGGAAAGGATAGATATTGATCAATTAAGAAGAAAATGTACCTCAAGATGGGGAAGGAACACATGTAATCGATCTGTCATGTCTATATACAAAATGTACCTCAAGGAGAAAAAGTTACTAGCATTTACTTTCTAGGTGAAATTATAACTTAGCATATCCAAAACATCACAAATGATAAGCAAAGACAAAGATTGGCAAAATCTATATACATCTAGAATAACCTTGATGATATGTTGTATAAAAAAGTTGCCAATGATTATGTTAACAAAATAAAGTGATGCTTTAGATATAATCAAATTAAACCAAAGGAAGTCAAACCTAAATGGCAATTAGTTGAAGACCGAACCTTATAGCGTAAGCCAACGGCTATCTCCCATTTAAGCAATGTGATTTGTTATAAATCCATATATGTGACAACGTGCAAGGTTCCTGTGAAAAAGGAAACAAAGGAGAAAAATTTTCAGACAAGGCTAAAAATTCCAACAAACATATACTCATTAGAAGTCGACTTAGTTGCAACAAGTTCAGTATACTGATAGTATTTAATATCTCACTTTTATAATGTTAATGGTGTTGAACACCAATTAGAAGGAAAGAAAGAAAAACAAAGATTATATAATTTATTATTGTTATTTATTATTGAATTAGAGGTTTAATTGACGAGAAACAAAGATTTCATCCGAAAAAACAGACAGTGAATTTGCAACCACAAGATAAGACAAAGATTTTAAAAGTAGTTAGTTTATGCTATTGGTTACTCCTTATGAGGAAAAGCATTTTAAATACGACAGAATAAGTTAGCAAGTCTTTTCTTTTGGTACGTAGGAGTCAAAATGCCATATTTCTATCAAAAATGACTCTTCAAATTTCAAACCAAGGAAATGATCGCAAACTGACCAATTTCAATCAAAGTCAGAACATAAAATTGAGTTTTATATTGGTATTACTATTAAAAATATTTTTTCAATTGTACCACCAATTAACTAAATAACCTTATTCAAGCATATTAAATCTTTTTCTTCTTGTCCTAACATTTTCCCATTAACATTTATGTTGTTCAATACATAAACACCGAAAAGTAGAGAATTTGATACTATCCGGCTTTTTTAATACTAAAATTAGAGTTAATATAAATAAAATTAAAATTAAAGAAATTAAAGAGAACTTCATTTCTGCATCTAATACTATGTTGCAAAATAAAGTATGCTAACAAGCACCAAGCTCGCATCTAATCAAAAAGACATTGCATGCGCAAAAAAAAAAATGTTTTATACTTAATAGAATTATGTAGCTTATAACTAAGTAGACTAAAAGATAGCTCATGCTGTTCTTAAGAAATCCATTGCATACAAATATCCTTCTCTGAAGAATGAACAAATAATTATATCAGGTCTCTAGTTGTAAATTGATAAACCGAAATAGTAACATATTTTAATCCCACATTTAGTATGCTTTTGGATGAATTATCCCTTGATTTATGTAAAAAGGTGCTCTTAATCCTTTCTTTTCATGTCTTATACTCAGGAAAGCACCCAAGAATAAAAAGAACAAGAAACGGGCTCAAAACGGACCAAAATGGGCCAAAGCATGAAATCGACACGGCCTGGACTAAAGCCCACACGGCCGTGCCTCCTCAATATACTAGAACACGGCCTAATCACAATCTACACGGGCGTGTCCTCATTAGAAGTCCGAACACGGCTTGACCACGATTCACACGGGCGTGTGCCATGCCGCGTGCTCCTCGCCTGTGGAGAAGAGAAATTTCACTCGGAAAAGGATACTTTGGGGCAAAGAAACACATTCCAAAAGCCTATAAATACACCCTAAGTATAACCTGAAAGGGGGAGTCGACGGGCGGTCAGTTAGGCCAAGGAGCCGAGCCGAAAAGGTCAGATTCGTGGGAAACTCTCAAGGGATAGCCAGTTGATCCATCTCAAGAAGCGTAATTCTACTCAAGACGGAGGATCTCCTCTTCAATTCCTTCAGGGGTTTTAGGGATTTCTTATGTTTTGTGTTATCTTTTCTTCTCGAGTTTTTTTTCTTTAATATTATGAACTAAACCCTTCTGTGTACCAAGGGGATGAAACCTAGATGAATCTTTTTATTGTTTTTGAACTATATGATAAATACTTGATTTGTTCTTAATTATGTGTGCTTAATTCTTGTGTTGATATTTCACGGATATTAATTCAAGTATAATGTGCTTAGGTGGTGGAGCAAAAGTCCCTGCTTAAGAGTAGATCTAGTATAATTAAGCAGAGTTGATCGCACGCCTAGAGATAGGGTGACGAGATTTTGCCGGATTAGGGTGAAACCTAATATGGGATGTCCATAGATCGATTTTTATCGCTATTCTAGGAGGTTATTATTCGAGAAAGAGATTTCCGTTAATTAACCTAGGGTTAGACGTTATTCACCTCGAGAGAGGGTTTAATATACGTTAGGGGGTCCTACGGATCAAGTCAAGTGAATAAATCATCTGGTTCAGTGTTAGATAACAAGTGAAGTCTAGGTGGATTCTTCCTAAGGGTATCGTTTTAATCAACTGAGTTTTTCCCAAGTATTTCCCCAATTCATTCTTTTTGTCTTTGCGTCTTTAGCTTAGTAATTAGTTAATTTAGATTAATAAACAACTTCACTTATTTTAGGCTAAATAATAGAAAGAAAGTTAGTATTAGTACTTTTAGTTCCTTTAGGTTCGACAATCCGGTCTTGCCTAAACTATACTATTGTTCGATAGGTGCACTTGCCTCAATCGTTGTCATAGTTAGTTTCCAGGTTCGATCATTCTCATTATAAATTTTAAAACTCTGACTTCACAGCGATCATAAATTCAACTAGAAAAAGAAGCCAATCGTCAAACATGAACAACAAAAAAGTATCCCGCATTGTAATAACAGCATGTCATATCTGCAAGAAACACATTGCTCCAAAACCATCCAATTGTGTGAATTCTTACACGCCAACAAAAAATGTGGTTACAATAGACACCTCCTGTTTCGGACCAATTTAGCATATAACACTTGGAAAGATAATTCTAATCTTATAAGCTAATAAAAACATGTTCATAAAGTACAAACAAATTCTTCAAATGGAATATATTTTGAAACATTAAATGAGATAAGAGCTAAAACCAAAGTCTTTACCAGATCTCATATCTCCTCAAAGTTACAAGCTTTAGAAATCAAATGAAAAAAAGAAACCCCGACTTTTACAAACATAAAACCGAATTTATAACAACCCAAATCCCAAAACACTTAAAATTTAAGCAATAAAAAAGGGGAACTTTAAGTTTCAGCAATAAAAACGCAAGAATTCAAACAACTAATAATTCAAATAAAGAACAAAACTGAATCCAAATTATACACGAAATGAAAAAAACAATAAACTAACCGTCATTGCAACGCTTGAAGACGTAACGCTCCATTTGGAAATCACAGTTCTTGGTACCGAGATGGACCTCGACAGCCAACATCATCTGGATATCGGCTTCTTTAGGAGATAGCTGCCTTGCTGCGGCTGGGACTATGGTAGCAACCATGATTTGCTTTTCTTAACTGCAAACAAAGGATATCGTTAAGAGGATTGAAACAAATGAGGATAGCCACATAAGAAGCAGATCGATAGCTTAACATGTTAGAATAATGAAAACTTTGGCATTGCATTGGATAAAATATTGAAAACCAAGACCAAAATAGACATGGATAAAATTAATAGAACTTGAAGAGAGACCCGGCATAAATGTTTCTATGTCTTATTTGCTGTAGCTTGTTTGTTTGATTGGTTTAAGATGAAAATATACTTCTTACCAGTCTATTGGCTTTGATTAGAGTCTATGTCTTAGTTGCTGTAGCAGGTTGTCACATGGGAGTTGCTGTTGTATACTATACTATATTAAAAGAATTTGGAAAGGCAGACAGTGAAATGCAAAGGAGAATATAGCTTACGTTATGTTTATGCCTTCTTAAATGTAAGTCAACGTTTCCATCCCTGAATGACTTGAACCAGGATAGTATTACAACTTTATTCTTAATAATCATTCTAGGCTACCACAATGGCTATTCCTGCTTCTTATTAAGAATAGCCACCAAATTTTCTCCTTAAAATATCCCATCCAAAAACATTATATTAACCACAATCACCGTTATATTCATGTCTTTGAAAAATTAGTTACACCGGATATCCTTAAAATATGATTTTCATTCTAAATTAATTTTCGAACTTTAAAACGTTCTAATTACATTCTCCAATTGTTGATGTTATATCAACTAGGTGTTTCTGTTATTAAAATAGTTAAATAACACACTACATCTTATATGACATAATTTTAAATGAAAATTAAAAAAAAAAGTAAAATATTAACATATAACTTTTATAAGTAAAACTAGAAAAAGATGATAAACAATAAAGCTTTTGTAAAGGTTTCCAAACTTTCAAAACTAAGATTTTTACAATATTCATTTTTATAACAATCATTTTATTTAATTCTTTTTTATTTTAAATTATGCTACATAAAATTTAACATATCATTTAACGGTTAAATTAAATTAAATGTTCGAATTTAATTATAAAGTATACATTAGATTATAGAGGTTCTTCCAGGGTCTAACCATAGAACATCAGCCGAGGGCCAAGCCACCGTTCATCAACTTATATCTTAACAAAAACTATAAACTAATACTTTCCAAAAAGTAATCCCCCTTACTTCAAGAGGAAAAAAGTTATATCTTCTTGACGCCTTCATACTGGTTGTTCCTCTTGAGTTAAATATATAAAAAAAAATTGATACTATAGTCCTCTCCCTCAACCCTTGCACTCAACAGCAGTCAACTTACAAGAAGCATAAGTATACATTCTAGAAATAAGCACACAGACAAGTGAACAAAAACACAAGAAATTCAGGTAGATTAAGCGTGTCAGAGTTATAATATGGCAGTGTGACAATATGTGAACTCAAGTGAAGGAAGCTATACATACCATGGAGATTAAGCTATGCATACAATATGGTCCCAATATTCAAATAATATTCAAAGATGAGATTTTTAACAGAAAAACCATCAATTATCTCTTCTTGAAAAAACAAGATAGAAGTAGCTTCGGAGTAGGGAAGAAACTGTTAAAAGATTAAAGAGCCGGTGTGGAAGAATCATCACCTCAAGTTGATCATGGAGGAGTCTGATATACCCAATAACTTCTAACAACGCAGTAGCAGTGTCACTCTGCAAAAATAGCACACAATCCACACCTTATCAACTTTCAAACCCTTCTTTAAATTTAAAAGAGAATAAGGTAGAACAAGCAATAACAAGGCCGTCACCAATTATTTGTTTTAACATAAATAACATGCATATTTGATTTACAACTATACTCATACTTATAATATAAAAAAAGAGAACAACTATATCTAAACAATGAAAACTTACCAACAAACTAACGGAGAACAATCTGCAGAAGGAATCTAATTTCTCTTTACTTCTGCACAGCTTTTCTTGTAATAAAAAACAATGAGAAAATGGTATCAATAGTAGTGATGTTGGTTACAATGAAAGACTTCTTTAATAGTAGTGATGAAATTACAAGGATTTTTTGAGGTAATCAAAATAAAAGCATCTTAAAAAATGGACGACTAACTAGATAATTTACCCAGATAAAAAAAAATACAAACTAATTTGTCAATAAATTTTATGTGAATCCAATAAGTAATTCAAGATTTTCGTCTCTAACTTTTGATCAAGAATCGTTTACATCATATTAACATAATTATTATTGAATTTGGTAAAGCCAAATCAATTTTTCAATTTTTTTCTAACATTACATGCATATATATAGTGATATCTACTTAATTTATACAGGGATTACATGAGAAAAATAATCAAATGGAAGGGACTATAATATGATGAAATCTATCGAAGATTCAGCTCAGTTTGGGGGATTCAGCACAGATACAAAACAACAACAATGGCCTCAAAATTAAAAGGTAAAGAAACGTATTCTTACCTCTAACACGATGACACCTCGAAAATGCTTTTCCTCTTGCTTTTTGGTGTAGCCAACCTGAGAAATAAAGAACAGTCCAGAAAAGAACTGGACTTCTTGTTTTAAAATTAGCAAATATGCCCAATATGTGTATGTACAATTTTTTTCAAGTTCTTTCATGTATTCAGAGGAATATTGGATGGTCATAGTTGGTATCCATATTTGAATATGCGTCGGTGTAATTATAAATCACGTTATAATTATAATGTATTTTTATACTATTATAGATTTTTAGAATAATATGTATTATCGGTGTGATTAGAACAGAAAACCTATTGAACTTATTGTGTAAGACTCTGAATTTTTCATTAAAAACTACACTTATTATTGAACCCTTCTGTGCAAATCTAACTACTACGTTTGATTTCATGACCCAAATCTCCAATTTTAACTTTCAAACTTGGTTTTTCAGGATTCGGAAGAAGCAAGTTGACCAACTGGGCTCCTTACAGCAGGTCTCAATGTCCCAAGTAATTCTTAAACCTGCTCTTGTTTTCATCTCTCCTTCACAAGCATTTATTTTTATCACTGTTAAATTTCAGGATTATAATACGAAGACTCTGAGAAAAGAGGTAAATATATATACATACATATGTACATACTGCATTGAACATCAGCTGGCCTAACTAGCATTTGAGAACATTGATGGTATAAGGTATCTGATACAACACGCACATACACTACATTGAACATCACTCAGTCTAACTAGCATTTGAGAGCATGGATGGAATAGTAAACAATTACAAAAATGCAGCAGGTTGGGGAAAATTAAGAAGGCAATTATCCATGATAAAGTGTGAGAAAAACATTTCGTACCAAAAACTGTAAGGTCTAACAATTTTTTGAAATCTAAATCAATATCTAAACCCTAAAACAGAAAGAATAAGAACAGAAAACATGAAGGTTTCCCCTACCTTTCACCACCGGTTTGCCTTCTCACGGTCAAGGAAGAGAAATTTTAACATGAAGGTTTCTCCTCTGGAGTCTCGGACTTTTTGGGGAAGATGGAGAGAACAAAACAAACATATATAACTATGTTCTTATCCTTTTTGTAAAGTAGCAAAACAGTAGGCACCAAAAATTTCTCAGAAATTCAATCACGAAATTGGGGGAGAAGAGCTTGGGGGAAATTGGGAAATTAGGGCGAGAAAATTTTAGGAACTTTGCTGAAAAAATCGGGGGAATCTGACTTTGGGAAAATTTGGGAGGTAAAAAAACGACGTCGTTTAAGTTAGGTGAGTAAAAATTTGCGGCGCTTATGATAAAACGCCACTAATGACTACTTATTTGTGGTCTTTTTTTACAAAACGCCACTAAAAACATAGTACAAAACGACGTCATTCGTTTGCACACTTGATACATTCGCCGCATTTTTAGACGAAACGTCGCCGTTTAGCAGTTGCTTAATATAATTTTGTGGCATTTTGTACAAAGCGCCACTAATAACACATATAAAGCAGTGTCGTTTAAACAGATAATATTTTGTTACGGCATTTTTTTTAAAAACGCCACTAAAAATTCAAAATGAAGCGGCGCCGTATTTCTCTCTCTTTGTGCCTTTTATTATTTTAATTGTTATTGGATGATTTTTATTTGTATGTGAAAATATATTATATGATTATTATTGTAACTATCAACAAATAAAAACAAAGTATAACGTAGTCATGAATAAACTATGATATTTAAAAATTTTTTACTGTTAATATTATTATGTACTTCAATATTTTTATTTGTAATATACATACATTAGTCGACAGGTAAGGGTAATGTATTTAAATTTGTATAATATTTTCATTTTAATACTTATTTTATTTTAGTTAATGTTCACCTCAATTTTTTAAATAATTTAATTTAAATTATTAATTTAAGAAAAACAAAGTTGAACGCCTCATTATTTTGTAAACGGAAATAATGACGACTAAAACTTTTAAGTTTTTAAACATAACAACTTATATGACAATTTACATGTATTTCATTTTTTTTATTTTTATAAACTTTTTATTTTTTGAGTTTGACTTTTTCTTTATTTTTTAATATTTCAAATAATTTCATCATTTTACAAATCTCAAGTAAACCTTAAAACCTAAACCATTTAATATATATATAAAGTTTATCTATTTATTTATTAAATAATTTAAACTATAATCATAATTTTAATATATTAAAATTAATTTTATCTCTTTTACAATTATATAATAAATTATTTAATATATAAATTAAAAGACACTAGTTACCCTAAACCCTAAATCCTAAACCATAAACCCTAAACCCTGAACCTTTTAGCCCTAACCACATAAACCCTAACGCCTACCCCTATACCACTAGTCCTTAAACCCTAAACCTGTAACATCCCGAAATTGGGCCTAGTAGGATTGAGCCCAATGGGCCTTAGGCGTAGTAGCGTTTAAATTTTTAGAGAACAAGAGACCGGCTTAAATGCTAGTTAGACCCATTGGATAAGTGATTTTGGAAGGTTAGAGGGCTTCTATGAAGTCCCGGGATCAAATATTAGCTTTGGGGAAATTTTGGTTTTAGGTGAAAAAAAAACCCTGGAAGTTGGCAGGTAGGCCTTAAGAATAAAATGTGGGGAAAAATGACACAAGTGGAGTGTGTGGTGGAGTGGCAAAGTGACGCCACATAAGAGACAAGGGGATGTTACAGTTTGGTATCAGAGCCCGGTTCAAAACTCGGCTTTGAGGGTTTTGGGCCCAAAAACGTTTCAAAATGGGCTTTTCAAAAATACGGGTTTTTTCTGAAACATTTTCAGGTACTCTGGCATGGCACCTGTACCTCCGACCCGAAGTCCACCAGGTAAGTACTTCGGACTTTTGAAGTGATTTGTTTGTATGAATTGTTATGGGTTTATTTGGGCTCGTAGAATAGAATACTAGGATCTGTTGGACCCTAGGATTAGTCTACTCAAACACTTGCATAAAATTTCTCGTGGATAAAACAGTGAAACAAGAATTTCTAATGCATAAAACTTTTAATCAGATTAAATCGCGACGCTAGATATGAGTTCTAGGGGACGTGTTGTCGCGGGCATGGTCTAGGTGGAATGACAAACTTTATTAAGATCAGAGTGCGCAGTGAAGAGCGTAGTGTGGTAGGTTAGGATGTGCGACTGTTAGTTAGATGGAAATTTCGAGGACGAAATTTCTTTAAGGAGGGTAGATTTGTAACATCCCGAAATTGGGCCTAGTAGGATTGAGCCCAATGGGCCTTAGGCGTAGTAGCGTTTAAATTTTTAGAGAACAAGAGACCGGCTTAAATGCTAGTTAGACCCATTGGATAAGTGATTTTGGAAGGTTAGAGGGCTTCTATGAAGTCCGGGATCAAATATTAGCTTTGGGGAAATTTTGGTTTTAGGTGAAAAAAACCCGGAAGTTGGCGGTGTAGGCCTTAAGAATAAAAATGGGAAAAATGACACAAGTGGAGTGTGTGGTGGAGTGGCAAAGTGACGCCACATAAGAGACAAGGGATGTTACTGATTTGGTATCGAGCCGGTTCAAAACTCGGCTTTGAGGGTTTTGGGCCCAAAACGTTTCAAAATGGGCTTTTCAAAAATACGGGTTTTTTCAAACATTTTCAGTACTCGGCATGGCACTGTACCTCGACCCAAGTCCACTGGTAAGTACTTGGACTTTTGAAGTGATTTGTTTGTATGAATTGTTATGGGTTTATTTGGGCTCGTAGAATAGAATACTAGGATCTGTTGGACCCTAGGATTAGTCTACTCAAACACTTGCATAAAATTTCTCGTGGATAAAACAGTGAAACAAGAATTTCTAATGCATAAAACTTTTAATCAGATTAAATCGCGACGCTAGATATGAGTTCTAGGGGACGTGTTGTCGCGGGCATGGTCTAGGTGGAATGACAGCTTTATTAAGATCAGAGTGCGCAACAAGAGCGTAGTGTGGTAGGTTAGGATGTGCGACTGTTAGTTAGATGGAAATTTCGAGGACGAAATTTCTTTAAGGAGGGTAGATTTGTAACATCCCGAAATTGGGCCTAGTAGGATTGAGCCCAATGGGCCTTAGGCGTAGTAGCGTTTAAATTTTTAGAGAACAAGAGACCGGCTTAAATGCTAGTTAGACCCATTGGATAAGTGATTTTGGAAGGTTAGAGGGCTTCTATGAAGTCCCGGGATCAAATATTAGCTTTGGGGAAATTTTGGTTTTAGGTGAAAAAAAAACCCTGGAAGTTGGCAGGTAGGCCTTAAGAATAAAATGTGGGGAAAAATGACACAAGTGGAGTGTGTGGTGGAGTGGCAAAGTGACGCCACATAAGAGACAAGGGGATGTTACAAAACCCATAACCTTTAACCCTTAAACCCCATAACCATTAACCCTTAAACATTAAACCACAACCCTTAAACCATATAATCCATAAACATTAAAATAGTGACTCCTACACCTTACACCCTACACCATTTATACTCTAAACCATAAAATCTAAACTATAATGATAATTAATTCAATATTTTAAATTTAATAATATCTCTTTTACGATTATATAAGAAAGTATTTAATATATAAATTGTTCAATTATTTGTGGCTAATGCCCTAACTTTTGCGGCGTTTTTTAATAAGCACCACTGATGCCATTTTGTCGTTAGTATTCAAAAAATAAACAACGTTGTTTTGCTCAAAATTTTGTGGCGCTTTTATAAAAGAGCTGCTAATGCTCAGATCTATAGCGGCGTTTTTACAAAAGCGCCGCTAATGCTCAGACCTGTAGCGGCGTTTTTAAGAAAGCGCCGCTAATGCTCAGACCTATAGCGGCGTTTTTACAAAAGCGTCGCTAATGCTCAGACCTGTAGCGGCGTTTTTAAGGAAGCACCACTAATGCTAAGACCTATAGCGGCGTTTTTACAAAAGCGCCGCTAATGCTAAGACATATAGCGAAACACCGCTAATGCTCAGACCTATAGCGGTGTTTTTACAAAAGCGCCGCTAATGCTCAGACCTATAGCGGCATTTTTACAAAAGCGCCGCTAATGCTCAGACCTATAGCGGCGTTTTTACAAAAGCACCGCTAATGCTCAGATCTATAGCGGCGTTTGAAAAAAAAAACGCCGCTATTGCTCTTTTTTAGCGGCGTTTGTGCAATAAACGCCGCTATTGCTCAACTTTTTGCGGCGTTTTCTTTCAAACGCCGCTAATGTATAATATTTGCGGCGTTTTTTATTAAAACGCCACTAAAAATGCCGCTAAAAGTCTGTTTTGGTGTAGTGAATGCTGTTGCCATTTGATGAATTCGATGTTATTTTGGCTATGGATTGGTTAACATTGCATGATGCTGTAGTGAACTGCAAAAGAAAGATTATTGAACTGAAATGTGAAAATGGTGAAATTCTTCGGATTGATTCAGATGAGTCGGGTGAGTTACCTGTTATGATTTCTTTGATGACTGCCCAAAGATATGTAAGAAAAGGCTGTGAAGCTTACCTTGCTTATGTGTTGAATACAAAAGAATCTACATTGAAAGTTGAGTTAGTGCCGATAGTTTGTGAATATTCGGAGGTGTTTCCGGAAGAGTTACCTGGGTTACCTTCAGTTAGAGAAATTGAGTTTGGTATTGACTTAGTACCAGGGACCTCACCGATATCTATTGCTCCGTATAGAATGGCTTCGGTCGAATTGAAAGAGTTAAAGACTCAGTTGCAAGAGTTGACAGATGAGGGTTTTGCGAGACCAAGTTATTCTCACTGGGGTGCTCCAGTATTGTTCGTAAAGAAGAAAGACGGGTCTATGAGACTTTGTATAGATTATCGAAAGCTCAATAATGTAACCATTAAGAACAAGTATCCTTTGTCGAGGATTGATGATTTATTTGACCAACTGAAAGGAGCGACAGTGTTCTCGAAGATAGATTTGAGATCTGGTTACTATCAGTTAAGAGTAAAAGAGGCAGATGTGTTGAAAATCGCTTTTAGAACAAGGTACGGACACTATGAATTCCTTGTTATGCCTTTTGGGTTAACAAATTCTCCTGCAATTTTTATGGACCTAATGAATCGAATCTTTAGACCGTATTTGGACAAGTTTGTAGTTGTTTTTATTGATGACATACTGATTTATTCTCGTAATGAGTCCGAGCATGCCGAACACTTCAGAACTATTTTGCAGACTTTGAGAGATAAGAAGTTGTATACTAAGTTCAGTAAAAGTGAGTTTTGGCTCCGAGAAGTCAGATTTTTGGGACATATTGTCTCAGGTGATGGTATTCGGGTTGATCCAAGTAAGATTTTGGCAATTGTTGATTGGAAACTGCCAAGGAATGTATCTGAAGTTAGAAGCTTTTTGGGCTTAGCCGGTTACTACCGCCGGTTTGTCAAAGGGTTTTCGATGATTGCTACCCTATGACCAAGCTGTATCAAAAAGATTTCAAATTTGTATGGTCCGAAAAATGTCAGCAAAGTTTTGAGAAGTTGAAGGTTTTATTGACTGAGGCACCAGTTTTAGTGCAACCTGAACGGGGAAAGGAGTTTGTGATTTATAGCGACGTGTCACTGAATGGATTGGGATGTGTGTTGATGCAATAGGGCAAAGTGATAGCCTATGTGTAACACCCCATACCCGTATCCAACGCCGGAACAGGGTACGAGGCGTTACCGGACTTAAAATTTCTTGAACATGTAAAACCGGGTCATAAAATTTTGTCAAATTTAAAAATTTTCTAACACATGCATTTTGTCCCTTATATGGGCTTATAAAGCTCAAAACATCCTTTAGGATGGTTCGGGACTAAACCGAGACTTTGGAAACTTTTGGGAAAATTTAGAATTTTTTGTCAAAATAGGGGTCACACGCCCGTGTGGTCTGGGACACGCCCGTGTCCCTAACCCGTGTAACTCTCTATTTATGATGTCATCATCAAAATAGGGTCACACGGCCTTGGCACACGCCCGTGCTCTTAGACCGTGTCTATCACATGGCTGAGACACATGGCCGTGTCTCTGCCCGTGTGGCCTGGAAGTTGGCTATTTTCCAAGCCAGCTCCCCACTCTAAAATACAAACTCTCTTGTATCCATTTCATCAACATGTATCATGCCATAATTGGACATCCGAATATCCAATTTTGCATACACATTCCCATACACATCGTCATTAATGAAATCATTTGTAAACCACATCCACAACATCTCAATTATTCAATTACCACATACATGAATAACCACATCATAGGTGTATAACAACCATCAATATTGGCCATCTCCAAATAGCCTTAATCAAAATGAACATTATTAAATAAGGGCCAACATTTTAGGCCATAAGAAATATGACATATATGACAAAACGACCAAGCCTACTATACATGCCATAACCCAAAAATTAATGTATCTAGATATACCAAGTGTTCCAATTGATAGTGTGAGCGAATCTCCGACGTCCACCGATCCCCGAGCTAACTCGGCGATACTACAAGGCAAGGGAAAAGAGAGGGGAAGTAAGCATAAATGCTTAGTAAGTTCATATGAAAATAATAAGAAATTAATAAACTTGTGTGGATAAATCCTCACAATAATTTCTTAAGATGATATAATCATTATATCACATGCTCACACCTTATTACTCATGTTCACATTAATCTGTCTACTTGAGTCATTGTCACTAAATTATTTATTTCTCAAGCTAAAGAGCTCCGAATGAAGAACCGTTAATTTTTCCTGAAACTAGACTCACATAAATTCTTACCATAGAAATTTCAGAATTTTTGGTCTAGCCAATTAGTAAATTTTATTCATTAAATTTACCCCTATTTCGCTGTCCAACAGTTCTGCCACTTCTTTACTACAAATCAATTTTATCCTCGTATAAAATTCATATGATGTTCTAGTTTATTTCACTTGAAAATAGACTTATTAAGTATTTCAAGAATATGAATTATACTCCATAATTATTTTTTTAAAATTTTTAATGATTTTCCAAAGTTGGAACAAGGGATTCCAAAACTCATTCTGACTCTGTCTCACTAAAATTCAAATATATTATAATTCACACTTCTTTTGCTTACTATGTTTCTTTAATAAAAAAATAGACTCATTAAGCTTTAATTTCATATCGCACCCAGCCTTTAATTCAATTTCCACCATTTTTTGTGATTTTTCAAAGTTATACTAATGCTGCTGCCCACAACTGTTTTAATGTCAATTTCACTCATTCATTAATTCTTTGTGTTCACTTTCATTTATACACACTTACACCAAAGCATATTATAACTTGGCACATAAAAATCAAGTGATCATAGACACATCTTACTCGTTTGCATCCTTATCATTAATGCATCATAATCCGAGCACATTATTTATGAGTCTTGTATACATACCTGTGCCTAGTCATAATACTCACATATCCTATTCTTACTTATCTTGAGCATACTCCTTGAATTTCCCATTGAACTACTTGTAATATTAGGGATGTTCGGGATATCTCGTACACCTGGTAGGACGCCAATGCCATATCCCAAATATGGTCTTACATGGGATCACATATCGGTGCCGATGCCATGGCCCAGACATGGTCTTACACTGGCACTCATCTCGAGCTGATGCCATGTCCCAGACATGGTCTTACACTAGCTCATACTCATCTCGGTGTCGATGCCATGTCCCAGACATGGTCTTACACTGGCACACTCACTGCCATGGTCCAACCATGGTCTTTTCCGTCAATTCATCACGAGTCGTAGTACGAATGTACTTGACCATGCATTTCTCACGATTGATCCTTCAATCCAATCTCGTACTTGCATAAAGTCATGATTAGATAACAAACATATATAAAATAATACATCATCTCAATTCAAATTTAATAATCGTTCATTATAGACTAACCATATGAACTTACCTCGACGCGAATCGGTCATTTTGATTGACATTTCCCGGTACTTGGTCCAAATCTCGATTTCTTTGATCTAAAATGTCACATTTCACTTAATTATCACTCACATTACTCATTTTAATACAAAAATCATACTACGTCAAATTTACAATTTTTCCCTTAAACTTTCTCATAATTACGATTTTTCCCCTAGGCTCGTAATATGATTTTTATTCAATTTCTATAAAATTCAAGGTCAGCTGAACCTTTTTCTCTTCCAAAGCAACCTCAAATTCTTATTATTTCACACTTTTAGGAGCATTTACAACTTTTACTAATTAACCCATTTTAACCATTTTCAACGAAAATCACTTAGCAAAAATCGTTCTCCTAACCTCGTTCACCCTTATTCTACCATTAAACATCAAAATGCACAAATATCTAGCATGGGTCAATTTTTAAACTTCATTTTCATGCAAATAAATGGTAAAAATAGAAAGGTTAAGCTTCTAGGATCTCAAAAATACGAAGAACATTAAAAACGGGGCTCAAATGCACTTACAATTGAGCTTTGAAAAAGCTTGAAACCCTCGCCATGGCTTCTTGAAAATTTTCAAAAGATGGAGAAGAGAATGAGCAGATTTTTGGGTTTCAATTTTGTCTTTTATGCCTTAAAACACCCAAATGACAAAAATGTTGTTTTTACTAAACCTTCAATTTTTACCCTTCCATGACTAGTTTTGTCCATAACAAAATATGATGGTCTATTTTCCATTTAAAGACCTTTAGTTTAAACCCCCATTTAAAACAAGTACTTATGTTCTAGAACTCATATTTTGCAATTAATGCAATTTAATCCCAATAATAAAATTGGACACTTTATCGATAAAAAATACTTAACAAAATTTGCACACCATCACCCAAACATATCATAGACTCTAAAACAATCATAAATTAAATATTTTTACTTCGAGTGTGGTCTCGAAACCACTGTTCCGACTAGGCCCTATTTTGGGCTGTTACACTATGCCTCGAGACAATTGAAGCCACATGAGAAGCATTACCCGATGTATGATTTGGAATTAGCCGCTATTGTGTTTGCTCTAAAAATTTGGAGACATCATTTGTACGGTGAGAAATGCCATGTTTTTACTGATCATAAGAGTTTGAAGTATTTGATGACTTAGAAAGATTTAAATTTGCGGCAACGAAGATGGCTTGAGTTACTGAAAGACTATGAGTTGGTGATTGATTATCACCCGGGTAAGGCGAATGTAGTTGCAGATACCCTGAGTAGGAAATCCTTGTTTGCCTTGAGAGCAATGAACACGAGGTTGACTTGGTCCGATAATGGTTCGATCCTAGCTGAGTTGAGAGCTTGACCGTTATTTCTTCAACAGATTTGTGAAGCTCAGAAATGTGACAGTGATTTGCAAGCTAAGAGAGCTCAGTGTGAATCGGGCAGTGATTCAGATTTTCATATCGGATCCAATGACTATTTGATGTTTCGAAATAGGATTTGTGTGCTGAAAAATGATGAGATTATTCAGAAAATTCTTCATGAGGCACATAATGGTTGTTTATCTGTGCATCCGGGTAGTACGAAAATGTATAATGATTTGAAGAAATTGTATAAGTGGTCTGGTATGAAATGAGATATTTCAAAGTTTGTCTCAAAATGTTTAATTTGTCAACAAGTAAAAGCCGAACACCAACTACCTTCGGGTTTACTTCAGCCAGTGATGGTACCCGAATGGAATGGGACATAATTACGATTGATTTCGTAATTGGATTACCTCTGACTCTGAAAAAGAAAGATGCCGTTTGGGTCGTTGTTGATAGATTGACAAAATCGGCTCATTTTATTCCGGTACGTACCGACTATTCACTTGATAAGCTAGCCAAATTGTACATTACTGAGATTGTTAGATTACACGGAGTGCCTATTTCTATTATTTCGGATAGAGATTCGAGGTTTACGTCAAGATTTTGGAAAAAGTTGTAAGAAGCTTTGGGTACGAAGTTGAACTTTAGTACCGCTTTTCATTCGCAAACCGATGGTCAATCCAAAAGAGTAATACAAATTCTCGAAGATATGCTCCGATGTTGTGTTTTAGAATTCGAAGGTAGCTGGGAGAAATATCTACCTTTAGTCAAATTTGCTTATAACAACAGTTTTCAGTCGAGTATAAAGATGGCACCGTATGAGGCATTGTATGGCCGCAAGTTTCGAACTTCATTATACTGGACCGAGCTCAGTGAGAGACAGATTCACGGGGTCGATTTGGTTAAGGAAACCGAAGAAAAAGTAAAGGTAATTCGTGATTTCTTGAAAGCAACTTCAGATCGACAAAAGTCGTACACAAATTTGAAAAGAAAAGAGATCGAATTTCAAGTCGGTGAAAAAGTGTTTTTGAAAGTATCTCCGTGGAAGAAAGTTCTGAGATTTGGCCGTAAAGGCAAGTTGAGTCCATGTTTCATTGGGCCGTATGAGGTTATCGAAAGAATCGAGCCAATTGCTTATCGATTAGTTTTACCGACAGAATTGGAAAAGATTCATAATGTGTTTCATGTGTCTATGTTACGACGGTATCGTTCTGGTCCTTCACATGTGATTTTGCCATCAGAGTTTGAGATTCGACCAGATATGACATATGGAGAGGAACCGATCAAAGTGTTAGCTCGGGAAGTAAAACAGTTGAGAAACAAAAGTATTGCCCTTGTGAAAGTTTTGTGGCAAAGACATGGGATTGAAGAAGCAACATGGGAACCGGAGGAAGCTATGAGAAAATAGTACCCAAACCTATTTTCTGGTAAGGTTTTCAGGGACGAAAATCCCTAAGGGGGGAGAGTTGTAACAGCCCGATTTTAGGCCTAGTTAGAATAGTGGTTTCGGGACCACAAATTTGACATAGTAAAGTTCATTTTTATTATATTTTTATGGTCTACAGTTTCACAGAATGATTTCTTGAAAATTTCGTTCGAAAATTTTGATGTTTGGGCACTTAATTTAGTCAAAAGGACTAAATTGTAAAAAAAGCAAAATTTAAGTTCTACATGCTAGAGGTGTCTAATTGCTATGAAATTTTAAATTGAAGGTCCCTAGATGGTAATTAGACCATTGGTTAAGCTAGTGGACAAAAATGGACATGGAGTAAGAGAATTTTCATGTTTTAAGTTAGGTGCATTTTGGTCATTTGGCTAATTAAATGAATTAATAATCAAATTAAAAGCCAATTTTTGCTCATCTTCAACCCCTTGGCCTAAATTTACAAGAGGGAGACATAGCTAGGGTTTTTCAAGCTTCCAATCTCGATTATAAGTCCGTTCTAGCCTCGTTTTTAATTATTTTCATGTTTTTGAAATCCTTGTAACTTGATCTATCTATTTCTACCATTAATTTAAGGAATAATCAAGGTCTAGGGTTTGACCCATGTTGGATATTTGTGTATTTTGAAGTCTAATGGTGGATTATGCATGTTTGATGTGTGATAAACAACTTTTGCTATGTGGTTTTTGATGCAAATGTCAAAAGGACCTATTTGTAAAAAGATTATAAAATGTGTGTAAAAGTGTGATTAAATGAAAAATGTGGACTATTATAAGTATAAAAGAGGATCGACCAGGCTTGGGAATAGAAAAAATTGAATAGATTTCATTTTTCGAGCCTAGAGGCAAAAATGTAAATATGTCAAAGTTTAGGGGCAAAAATGTAATTTTACCATAATGTGATTTTTGGACTGAATTTAATAATTTGAATAATAAATGAGTTAAATTTTCTATTAAAGATCAAGAGAAACGAGGTTCGGACCTAGATCGGGGGAAAAACAAAGTATTTGACGATTAGGTCCCATTCCTACTATTTTTGTACCGAGGTAAGTTCGTATGTAAATAATGCATTACTATTTATGCTTTAATTGCTTTAATATTGTATGAATTGTGATTTACTCTTTAAATGTAATCGAAAAAGTTCGACAAGCGAGAAAATCCCAGTTGAACCTTAGGAATAGTTAGGATACAAATGTCATGACATTAGGGTTATTAAGATTTCGTGTAAGACCATATCTGGGATATGGCATTGATATGAGACTTCGTGTAAGACCATAGCTGGGCTATTGGCATCGATATGAGATCCCATGTAAGACCATATCTAGGATATGGCATTGGTATGGTACTGTCACTTAGTATTCCAAGTGGTTCAACGGGTAGTTCAACAGGAACGTTAAAGTTGTGAAAGACTATGGTATCTTGCAATTGGGGACATGTATGTACATTAGACTCATGCTTAATGAGCTCGACATGTGATGAACCCTCGGTAAGGTGGCGATTGAGTAAGTTTGACTATGAGATTTATAATGACATTTATGTTAATTTACATCATGTTAATTATGTGTTAAATGTGTGTTATAATGCCTATTATTTGCATAGGAACTTACTAAGTTATAAAGCTTACTCCCATTTCTTTTCCCTTGTCTTATAGTGTCACCAAGCTAGCTCAGGGATCGGAGAGTGTCGGAGATTCACTCACACTATCAACATATCATTTTGGGTACCGGTGAATTTAACATTTTGAGTTATGGCATATATAGAGACTTGGTTATTTTGTTATGTGTCATAACTGATTTGGGAAAAATGTGTTGGCTAATGTTGGTTGATAATTCATTTTGTAAATGCCCATTGAATTTGGCTAATATTGGTTTAGGTATATATACAATTGATGGTCCCTTTCATGGATGTGGAAGCTTGCATGATATGAGTTGTTAAGCATGTGATGTTTGTATGTGATAAATGGTGGCATGTGATGGAAGTGTTGATGTCTTGGTTGTGGTTGATTTGGTTGTATGTATGTGCTTGGATTAGTGTTATGTTTTGTGGTGTAGGTATGTGCATAAAAGGGTAGCAAAAGGGCTTGGTAAATAGCCTTATTTTTGTCCACACGGGTAGGCACACGGCGTGTGTCTAGGCGTGTGTGAAATACACTGACTTGCCCCATGGGCGTGTTACGGCCGTGTGTCCCTGCACCTTAATTATTGCAAAGCGTAATGCTCATGAATGAGCGCACGAGCGAGACACAGGCGTGTGTCTCGATGGCATGTGGTGGGCGGCATGGCCTCGAACACCGGCGTGTGCCCTGGCCGTGTGAAGTCTGCACCTATTTTATGAAAAATTACGAAAATTTAATCGATCACACGGTCTAAGCACACGGGCGTGTGACTTGGCCGTGTGACCTCAATTTGATGATGACGTCATAAACAGAAAGCTCCCTAATTTGAACACGGCATGAAGCACGGGCGTGTCTTAGGGTCACACGGGCATGTCTCGAACCCACACTGGCGTGTGACCCCTTTTACATGAATTTTTTTTTAAGTTTCCCAAAAGTTTCCAAAGTTCCCGGTTTAGTCCCGAACCACTTCCGATGCATGTTTTGGGCCTCGTAGGCTTGTGATAGGGATGATATGAATATATGTGAAAGGTTTTAAACTTGGATGGAAAATTATGTCTCAGTTTTATATGTTTGCTTGTGTTTATGTCCGGTAATGCCTCGTACCCTGTTCCGAGCGTTGAATACGGGTAAGGGGTGTTACATGTTCTCTTATGAAACATTTGATCTTTTGTAAGGAAGATGGCAATCTGACTATGACAAAATACTGTATTGATTTGAAGGTCTTCTTTGAGTTCACTAAAGAGTCCCTTCAACCAAATAGCTTCTTTACAAGCCTCAGTAATCGCCATGTACTCAGCTTCAGTGGTATACAAAGTGACTGTAGTTTGTAAAGTGGCTTTCCAACTGATTGCACAACCTCCGATTGTAAAGACATAACATGTGAGAGATCTTCTTCTATCAAGGTCTCCAGCAAAATCAGCATCAACATACCCAATAACTCCATCTCTAGTTCTTCCAACTGTAAGCAAACATCAGTAGTACCTCGTAAGTATCTTAAAATCCACTGAACTGCTTTCCAATGTTCTTTACTGAGATTCGCCATGTATCTGCTAACTGTACTGACTGCATATGATAAATCTGGATGTGAACAAACCATAGCATACATGAGAGATCCCACTGCACTAGAGTATGGAACATGTGACATTTACTCAATCTCATCATTTGATTGTGGAGACAAAGGCGATGAAAGTATGA
Organism: Gossypium sturtianum; assembly: GCA_025698515.1. Taxonomy (NCBI): domain Eukaryota; kingdom Viridiplantae; phylum Streptophyta; class Magnoliopsida; order Malvales; family Malvaceae; genus Gossypium; species Gossypium sturtianum. The sequence continues at coordinate 67,794,869 of CM046947.1, read as the reverse complement.
AATGGGCTGCTAAAGGAGTACTAACAGGCTTCGCACTCTGCATATTGAACCTGCAAAGAACTTTCTCAATGTACTCCTTCTGACTTAGGTTCAATTTACTTGCTTTTCTATCTCTGAGAATCTCCATACCAAGTATCTTCTTTGCTGGTCCCAAATCTTTCATCTCAAATTCTTCACTTAGTTGGGCCTTAACCTTTCTTATCTCTCCTTTATCTTTCGCTGCTATCAACATGTCATCAACATAAATGAGTAGATACACAAAAGAACCATCACTGTTTTTCTTAAAGAAAACACAACTGTCAAAGCTACTTCTTTTGAAATCATGAGAAGTCATAAAGGAATTAAACCTCTTGTACCATTTTTTTGGTGACTGTTTCAAACCGTAAAGGGACTTTTTTAGCAAGCAAACATAGTCCTCTTTTTTTGAGATTGTAAAACCCTTTGGTTGTTGCATGTAAATATCCTCCTCAAGTTCTCCATGAAAAAATGCAATTTTTACATCTAACTGCTCAAGCTCCAAATCATGCATGGCCATAATACCAAACAAAACTCGAATAGAACTATGCTTCACAACTGGAGAGAACACATCTGTGAAGTCCACTCCTGGAATTTGACTGTAACCCTTTGCAACAAGCCTTGCTTTATATTTGGGTTCTTCAACTCCTGGAGTCCCTTCTTTTTTTTTTAAACACCCATTTACAACGAATAGCCTTTTTACCTTTAGGAAGTTTCACAAGATCCCATGTTTTATTTTTGCGGAGTGATTCCATCTCCTCTTGCATAGAAAACATCCATTTTTCTGAGTCTTTACAGTTAACCGCCTCAGAATAATTAGATGGCTCTTGGTTTGCATCCATATCTTCAGCCACATTTAAAGCATAAGAAACTAGATCAGCCTCGGCATACTTCTTTGGAGGTTTAATTTCTCTTCTAGTTCTATTTTTGGCGATAGTGTATTGTGGTGAAGAAGCAAATCTGTTGTAGATTCTGGATTAATCTGATGCTCCACCTACTTTTGATTTTCTTTATTGGAAGAGTCTTTAAGAGATAAGTTAGGTAGCATAGCAGTTTCATAAAAAACAACATCTCTGCTAATCATAACTTTTCTATTTTCAGGACACCATAACTTATACCCTTTTACACCAGCTTTATAACTAAGAAAACCACATTTAATGGATCTCGGTTCCAATTTTCCATTATCAACATGAGCATACGCAGGACACCCAAAGATATTTAAATCAGAATAGTCAACAGGATTACCAGACCATACCTTTTGTAGAGTCTTTTTATCAATGGCAATGGATGGAGATCGGTTGATCAAAAAACATGCAGTAGAGGCTACTTCGACCGAAAACGACTTTGGAAAATTGGCATTTGACAACATACATCGAGCCTTGTCCATGATCGTTCTGTTCATTCGTTCTGCAATGCCGTTTTGCTGTGGAGTATGACGAACTGTCAAGTGTCTCACAATCCCTTCTGACTTGCACATTTTATTAAACTCATCGTGAGCGAACTCTAAGCCATTGTGCATGCGGAGGTATTTTATTTGTTTTCCCATCTATTTTTCAATCATAGTTTTCTAAGACTTAAATGTGGAAAACACATCGCTTTTCTGCTTCAGGAAAAATGCCCAAACGTTTCTAGAAAAATCATCAATAAAAGTTAGCATATAGTTAGCTCGATCTCTCGAATGCACCCTGGATGGGCCCCACAGATCAGAATGAATATACTCCAATATTCTCTTCGTGTTATGGATTCCTCTGGTGAATTGAACTCTCTTTTGCTTCCCAAAAATGCAGTGCTCACGGAACTTTAGTTTGCAAATTCCTTGCCCATCAAGAAGTCATTTTTTACTCAATTCTGCCATGCCATTCTCACTCATATGCCCTAGGCGCATATGCCAAATTTTAGTAATATCATCATCTGACAAGGAAGAGGAAGTGACAGTTGCATCACCAGTAACAGTAAAACCCTGAAGAACATATAACTCGAAGGTCTTTCTCTGCCCTTTCATCACAACTAGGGAACCTTTGGAAATCTTCAAAACCCCACTTTCAGCTGTGTATTTGTATCCTTTTAAATCAAGAGTACTCAACGAAATTATATTTCTCTTCAATTCTAGAACATGTCGTACGTCACTAAGTGTTCTAACAACTCCATCAAATATCTTAACTTTAATTGTTCTAACACTTACGATTTTACACGAAGCATTATTTCCCATCAAAATAACACCTTCAAACACTGTTTTGTAAGTTGTAAACCAATCCCAATTGGGACTCATGTGGAAGGTGCAGCCTAAATCAAGGATCCACTCCTCACTCACTTTAGAATTGTTGACAGAAGCGACTAGAAGTTCACCATCACTGTAGTTTTCTACAACACCAGCTTCACCGGAATTTTTTGGTTGTTTTCCCTTTTGATTCGTAGCCTCTCTTTTGATCTTGTTCTGTAGCTTATAGTACTCAGATTTAATGTTCCCTTTCTTCTTATAGAATTTACAAGTTTTACCTCTGTTTGAAGACTTCGATCTACCCTTAGATTTACCGCGAGGATTCCATTCCTATGTCCTTCCACGATCATCATCAACATTCCGAAATTGTCTCCCACGAACAATGAGTGTAACACCCCTAACCCGTATCTGTCGCCAGATTAGGGTTACGAGGCGTTACCGGTCATAACACAATTCACACAGATATTCATTACATTTCACAACTCAAAATTTAATCACATCAATGTTTAAAACTTAATCAAATATCAAGTCTTAAAAATCATAACTTTCATAATCAAATCATAATCCAGCATCTATCAAACCATATTATTATATAGCTTCTGCACAAGTACAAATTTAAACATCAAACCAACCATACTTTACTACTAAATTTTTCATTCATATATACGACATTGGTGATATAAAAACATGACCAAACATGCTTTAGATACCATTATACCATGCACATCTTTTTCATAATGTCAAAACCATATCTAAACATAGTTACCAAATCAATATCAACTTATTTCTTTAATCAATTCTTGACTATATCGATTCACATGTTATGTGCATTAATCTATGATAAATTAACCACACGGCATACTAACCATACATACACATACACTCACTTATACAAGCATCATTTCAAGACTAAATAAACTTCTTCTTTTGACACAAATATAAGCGCATATGACCATATTGGTTTAAACCATATTGAGCACAAATAATACTAAAAGTACACCCAATTCACATTCTTAAAAATACATACTCATAACCAATCACTAAATTATTATTATGAGTCAAATACTTTAATCGAAAATACATATATTCATTATTTACCATTTCTAGACCATCTCACCAATGCAAGCATACCATTTCAAATTGACTCAAAGTAACTATATCAAATTGACAAATATCCATAGTATAGCATAATCTACATGTACTAATACAGCCAATTCCATTATTAATATTTAACTAAACATTTAACTACATGATTAAATCACCATTGCCGAAACACAAATTAGATAAAATCCATCATCTATATTTACAATTTAAGCTAATGCATGACTAAAGAATCATTATCATTAGCATCATAAACGATCCACAACCAAAACATATCCATCAACCATATATCAAGTTACCACACATATATATCATGATCAAAATTATTTAAACATCTAAACATTAATTTTAAGAACAAGCCATTTTCGCATGGCTATTTACAAAGACAAAATTCATCGATCCAAAACATAATCCAGTCTATACATGCCACAAATTCGAACATAGACTTTTAAAAGTACCAAAGGTTGATGATAGTGTGGATGACTTCGATGACGATCCCCGAGCTCGTAACTTATAACCAAAATCTATAAAACAGAATAAAAAAACACACAGAGTAAGCTAACTTAGCTTAGTAAGTCATAAGCAATTTAACAATCATAATAATAATCAAAACATTAAGACAAACCAAATCATAACATTGATGTTGTACATTATCTCAATCATATCATCTCATATTTTATTTAACTATTATCTCAAATATGCTTACATTCAAACATATATACTCATGAATCAAACTCAACTTTATAAGCCAACATCACTCATTTGGTCGATTATAGAAAATCAAATATAATATCACAAATATGCATTTCTATATGGCCGAATATGTAAGATCTAAATTTAACATCACCTATGTACTTACTTATTTTGCCGAATATACAAATTCAATTATAATATCACATTTGTGCATACCTTCATGGCCGAATATTCAGGATCCAATATAACATCACATTATACATACCTATGTGGCTAAATATATGCAAGATCATTGAGCTCAATTTTAACTTGCTCAATTCCCACAACATCTTGAAATCTTATAAGCATAGGCTTGAAAATAAATCACCGGTATAAAACCTACTAGGTATAAGCCTGAATCACACACCGGCACAAGGCCTGCTAGACTCAAAGTCTGATATTATTCACCCAAGCAATAAGCTGCTAGGAGGCACTGAAGCCCGATTAATTTCACCACTCAAAGCTTGCTAGGCCCAAAGCCCGAATAACGATACTATAAAGCTGTCTCACACACATTTCATATATCGAAACTTTTATACACTTCATAATCTTTGTACGAATTTTCAAACATCATTTCTCAATCGAATTAAACTTAATTATAATAAAGTCTAGTTTATTCACATTCGGCTACTCAATATTAATGCTACAAAATTTCCAAATCAGCATATACTAAGTTACATACATAATTTACAATGTTTTATTGCTTAAAGACTTACCTCGGATATCGACAGGGCGACAAAAATAATTTATTCAACTATTTTCGTTTTCCCGATCCAAGTCCGATTTCTTTGGTTCTTGATCTAAACATGTTCAAATTAAGCTCATTCAAACATATTTTCATTCAATTCAGTCCAAAAACACATAAATGGGTAAATTACCATTTTACCCTAACATTTACAATTTTTACAATTTAGTCCCTATTGCACAAAACAAAAAATACACCAAATTTCTCCATACCCAAGCTAGGCCGAATATTACCCATGTATATACAAGCCCATATAATTCATTAATTTTGCATTTTAATCCCTCTAAAATTTATTTTTGCAATTTAGTCCTAGTTACTCAATTTCATCAAAAATTCAAAGACAAAACTTGTTAATCTAACACATATAATTCATATTTCATCACCAAAAATCAAAAACCACAAGGTACCATCAATGGTAAAACATAAAACCATCATCACAATAAAAAATTAAGACATGGGTTTTGTTCATTTCTAAGCAACGATCTCAAAAACGTAAAAATTATCAAGAACGGAACAATTAACATACCTTAATTTTGAAGAATACCAAGCCGAACCCTAGGTGTTCTTATTTCTTTTTCTTTTGTTGATATTCGACCAAGAGAGAATGAGATGATAATGGCCTTATTCTTGTTTTATTATTACATATATTATGTTATAATTAAATTACCTTATTAACCTTTTATATTAAATAAATATAACATATAAAATAAGGTCATTGTTGGCATATACCATCCACTAACCTTGAAAATGGGCTATTTTCCCTTTAAGGACTCCATATTAAAAAGCCACTATCAACTAAGCACTTTACGCTATAGTTTGTAACTTTTTCATTTTACGCGATTAAGTCCTTTTATTTAATCGGACACCTAAACGACAAAATTAAGTCACGAAAATTTAACACAAACAAATTCACACATAATAAACACGCAAAATAATTTTAAAATATTTTCAGACTCAGATTTGTGGTCCCGAAACCACTATTCCGATTAGGGTCAAAATCGGGCTATTACAATGAGACCCTCTCCCTAAGAGTCAGTTTTAACCATAAGATGCTTCATCTTATCATACGAGGTTAAAGAATCATAAATTTTATCAACTGTGAGAGACTCGCGGCTATATAAAATCGTGTCTCTAAAGGTTGAATAAGACGGGGCAACGAACAAAGTAGAATCAACCCTAGATCTTCCTTATCATATTGAACCTCCATGGCCTCCAAGTTTGAGAGAATTTCTTTAAACACTATTAAGTTTTCGTGCACAAACATACCTTCCTCCAAATGATGAGCATAAAGACGCTACTTCATATGCAACTTGCTAGTTAGAGTTTTCGACATACATATTTATTCCAGCCTCTTCCATAATGCAGCGGCGGTCTTCTCCTTCATCACATCCTGTAAAATTTCATTAGACAAATGCAAATGTAATTGTGTTAACGCCTTCCGATCCTTATGCTTCTTCTCTTCATCCGTTAATGTTGAAGGCATCTTATATATCCCTAGCAGGGCATCCTCCAGATCTATCTGTGCAAGAATTGCTTGCATCTTAATCTGCCACAATGCAAATTTGGTGTTGCAATCTAACAGCGAAATTTCATACTTCAAAGACGCCATTGTCGTGATCGAGATGAATAACCCGGAAGCTCTGATACCAATTTGTAAAAAAAATAGAATGTCGGTAATGACAATATATTGCAAAGAAAAGAGAAATAAAAATAAAGAACACACAAATTTTTACGTAGAAACCCTTTCGGGAAAAAACCACGGGCAGAGGAAAAGAAAATTCACTATGTTGAATTGGAATGATTACAAGAGGAATAGACTATGTCTATTTATAGGCTTGTAAAACCATATTCTAATAGGAGTATAGTAAGATTGAAATACCTTACTCTAATCAATATCAAATAGATGGAGTTTAATAAGGTTTAAAAAACCTTATTCTAGAATAAAATAAAAGAAGGGTAATTCTATATGGATTTTAATTTTATTTTATTTTACCATTGTGCTTTATTTAAATAAGGATTCGGGTTACTCAATTCTAACAATAATAGTTGGACCCGATGCCCCCGCTGCACACCAACGGCGCGAAGTCGCCATTGGAAGACCCAAACTCCATGAACGAGATAGTGGCAGAAATATGAGGGGGCGAGAAAGGGATGGATTGAAATTGGGGTCAGTTGCTGCTAAAAGAACAAGATTAAATGGACTGAACAAGGAGGTTCCGGGATAAGAAAGAGGGGTGATGTGTAACAGCCCGATTTTGACCCTAATCAGAATGGTGGTTTCGGGACCACGAATCTGAGTCGGAAAAATATTTTTAATATTATTTTCTATGCTCATTATGTGTGAATTGGTGTGTGTGAAAATTTCGTATTAAAAATTGATCGTTATAGTGCTTAATTGTGAAAAAGGGCTTAATCGCGTAAAAATAAAATTTGGTGGTTAAATGTGTAAGTACTGAATTGATGATGTCTTTATAAATTGGAGGTTTAAAGTAGCAATTTGACCATAACATGGACATAGTGGACTAGAAAAGAAAAGAAAAAGCTTGAGCTTTAAAACTTTCGGCCTTTGCATGATCAATTAAGGTATGAATTTGATTTCGGTTTTTGATAATTTTTACGTTTTTAAAATCGTTGCTTTGAATACTAGCTAGCCAAAGTTGGAATTTTCGAATTTGATGATGATTTCATGAAATTCCATTGTTGATAACTTGATGAAATTGATGTTTAGTGATGGAAAATAAATATAGGATGTTGGATTGTTAAGTTTAATTAAGACATTTTTGGTAGAAATGTTAAATAGGATTAAATTGTGAAATTTGAAAATTCATGGGGTCAAATTGCGAAATAAATGAATTGTATGAGCTTGTAATAAGATGATGAAAATTTGGCCCTAAAGAAGTGTGGTCAAATTTTGAATATTTTGTGTTTTGTGCAATAGGGACTAAATTGGAAAAAGTGTAAAATGTCAGGGGTAAAAATGTAATTTTCTCATTTATGTATTTTTGGACCAAATTGAATGAAAATATGTTGAATGAGTTTAATTTGAAATTGATTAGATCAAGAACAAAAAGGATCGAGATTGGATCGGGGAAAGGAGAAAATAATTGAATAGTCAGAAAATAAAGTCCGTCGATACTCGAGGTAAGTTTTTAAGCAATTGGGTTGAATTGAATTTTTATCCATAATGATGTATATGTATTTGATAGAGGTAAATATGGACAATATAGTAATGCCGAATGTAATAATGGTTGGGAGATGAATTTAGTTGAATGAGAAGTATACGTATATGTTAATGATAGCTATGTGAGACATTGATTTAAGAGGTGAATTTGACCAAATGTGATGTATATTAGTATATTATTAGTATAATCGAATGTGATGATGAAATATAAATGTGTGGGATTATGCTTAAATGTGCTTGTAGGATTGATCCTTGTGTGGGTGGCAAATTGGCCTTGTAAATGGCCTATTTTGTCACACGGTTTGGCACACGGGCGTGCCTAGTGACCGTGGGGCTAAGTCAGTAGCTGCCTAAGAGTACACAGCCTTGGCACACGGACGTGCCTGGTAGCCGTGTGGTTTCAACAGGATCGACCACGACCAAAGTACAAGGACGTGCTTAGTGGTCGTGGAGCCAAGTCAGAGTTGACCCCGACCAAGGTACACGGGCGTGCTTGGTGGCCGTGGAGTAAAGTCAGGTTCGAACATGGGGAAGACACACGGGGGTGTCTATTAGCCGTGGGAGGCACACGGTCTGCCCCCATGGGCGTGTAACCCCTGAAACTTTGAAAAGTTTTAAATTTATGAGAATTTCTATATGTGTTCTGGTTTAGTCCCGACCCCTTTCTAACAGTGTTTAAGGTCTTGAAGACCTCCATAAGGGACTATATACTTATGAATGAATATGTTTGATTGATGTTTGACTTTGTGTCGTGAAATAGTAATGAAACATTCTGATTGTCTGGTAATGCCTCTTAACTCTATTCCGGCGACGGTCTCGAGTTAGGGGTGTTACATTTTATTGGTATCAGAGCTGCGGTTTAGTCGGTTCTCGGACTAACGTAGCGCGTGTGAGTCTAGCTATACATGCCATAAATTTTTTTATTGTGATAGTGTGATGACTTCTGACAAAAAAATATGCCTTTCTACTTTCTTATAGTAAATAGATCCTGATCCCGAACGAGCCGTAGCCGATGATGTCGAGAGTGTGGCACCTGTTCCCGCGCAAGGGACTGCGCCGGTTGAATCTCGACCAGCTACGAGTTACTAAGATGAGGGGGCTAAGCAAGCCTTCTTTAGTATAATGAATGATTGGTTTAATCAGTATATTCGGACAAATCCACTGTTCAACAACCCCGAACCACGATAATCCACACTGTAGTACTGTGGTACCTTCGATCATTAATCACGAGAGATTAATTAAGCCTCCCGTTGATAAAATCGAGAAAAGCACGAGTGAAGAGTTTAGAGCCACGACTCATCGATGATCTTGAATGGGTGAATTTTGGCTCGATAACACTATTCGTGTCTTCGATGAACTATCTTGTTCACCCGAAGAGTGCTTGAAATGTGCTATATCTTTATTACGAGATTCTGCCTAATATTGGTGGAACACTTTGGTTTCGGTTGTTCCAAAGGAACGAGTCAATTGGGATTTCTTTCAGACGGATTTTCGCAAAAAAGTATATCAGTCAGCGATTCATTGATCAGAAAAGCAAAGAATTTCTCGAATTAAAGTAGGGTCGTATGACCGTGTCTGATTACGAGCGTGAGTTTGTGAGACTTAGCCGTTATGCCCGAGAGTGTGTTGCAACCGAGGATGCTATGTGTAAAAGATTCGAGAAAGGACTGAATAAAGACATAAAATTGCTTGTCGGTATACTTGAAATAAAAGAGTTCGTAGTACTTGTCGAGCGAGCTTGCAAGGCTGAGGAGCTCGGAAAAGAGAAAAGAAAAGCTGAGTTCGAAGCCAGAGATTTTCGCAAGAGATTAGCAAGTAAAACTTCTTAGATAGCATCAAAGAAGTTCCAAAATGACAGTAGCCGATCTAAGACTAATGCTGGGATTTTCATACGAGAGTGACCACCAGTGAGTTCACGAGCCACCTCGATTGCTAGTGTTGGCAATACTCGACCGAATAAACCCGAGTGTCAACAGTGTGGTAAGCGACATTTTGGTGAATGTTGGGGCAAGTTAAACAATCGAGTTTGCTACAAGTGTGGTTCGCAGGATCATTTCATTCAGGACTGTCGAAAGTAGTTGAGAAGGATAATGCTCAGAGTGTGTGATCGAGTGGTGCTGCAGTTAGAGGTAGGCCACCCCGAAATGCGGGAGGTAGGAGCAGTACTCAGAGAGGGACTTCGGATACAGCTGTTCGATCCGAGGCTCGTGCACCTGCCAGAGCCTATGCCATTCGTGCCCGAGAGGAAGCTTCATCTCCAGATGTTATCACTTGTATATTTACTCTCTTTAATACTAGTGTAATTGCTCTGATTGACCCCGGTTCAACTCATTCCTATGTGTGTAAAACATTAGTATGCAGTGAGACTTTACCTGTTGAGCCTACTGAATTTGTGATTCGGGTTTCGAACCCTCTAGGGCGGTGTGTGTTAGTTGATAAGATGTGCAAGAATTGTCCTTTGATGATTCGAGATTCGTGTTTTCTGGCTGATTTGATGCTACTACCATTTGATGAGTTTGATATCATCCTCGGTATGGATTGGTTAACTGTGCACGATACCGTAGTGAATTGCAAATGAAAGACTATTGATCTGCGGTGCCAGAATAAGGGGATAATTTAAATTGAGTCTACTGATTTAAATGGGTTACCAGCAGTGATATCCTCGATGTTGGCTCAGAAACATATGAGAAAGGGTTGCGAAGCTTACTTTGCCTATGTGATGGATAGTAAGGTGACCGAAAAGAAGATTGAATCTGTACCTGTTGTATGTGAGTATCCGGAAGAATTGACGGGTTTGCCACCTATTCAGGAGGTAGAGTTTGGTATTGAGTTAGTGCCAGGGACGACTCCGATCTTAATAACTCCGTATAGAATGGCACCGACTGAATTAAAAGAGTTGAAAGCTCAGTTGCAAGAGTTGACAGATAAAGGTTTTGCTCGACCGAGTTTCTCTCTTGGGGTGCGCCAGTGTTATTCGTGAAGAAGAAAGATGGAACTTTGAGAATGTGCATCGATTACCGATAGCTCAATAAAGTGACCATAAAGAATAAATACCCATTTCCGCGCATTGATGATCTATTCGATCATTTAAAAGGAGCCTCAGTATTTTCAAAGATTGATTTAAGATCGGGTTATTATCAGTTGTGAGTTAGAGACTCTGATGTGCTTAAGACTGCTTTCCGAACGAGATACAGCCATTACGAGTTTTTGGTGATGCCGTTTGGACTCACTAATGCCCCTGCTGTTTTCATGGACTTGATGAATCGGGAATTCAGACAGTATTTGGATCAATTCGTGGTTGTGTTTATAGATGACATTTTGATCTATTCGCGCGATGAAACCGAGCATGCCGAACATTTGAGACTTGTGTTACAGATTTTGCGTGACAAGCAGTTTTACGCGAAATTTAGTAAATGTGAGTTCTGGTTACGTGAAGTTAGCTTCTTGGGGCATGTTGTTTCAGCATCGGGTATTCGGGTTGATCCGAGTAAGATTTTGGCTATACTTGATTGGAGACCCCCGCGGAATATTACTGAAGTTCGGAGTTTTCTGGGACTTGCCGGTTATTATAGACACTTTGTGAAAGGCTTCTCGATGATTGCAACTCCGATGACAAAGCTACTTCAAAAAGATGTTAAATTCAAGTGGACGGAGAAGTGCCAGAAGAGTTTTGATCAGTTGAAAACTTTATTGACTGAAGCTCCAGTGCTTGTTCAGCCAGAGTCGGGTAAATAGTTTGTTATTTTTAGTGATGCATCCTTGAATGGTTTGGGCTGTGTTTTGATGCAGGAGGGTAAGGTTGTAGCATATGCCTCGAGACAGTTAAAGCCGCACGAGAAGAGCTATCCGACGCACGATCTCGAATTGGCCGCTATAGTCTTTGCTCTGAAGATATGGCGCCACTATCTATTCGGTGAAAAATGCCATGTCTATTCTGATCATAAAATCCTAAAGTACTTAATGACTCAGAAGGATCTGAATCTGAGACAACGACGATGGTTAGAATTGTTAAAAGACTACGAGCTTGTGATTGATTATCACCCGGGAAAAGCTAATGTGGTTGCTGATGCCCTAAGCCGAAAATCACTGTTTGCTTTACGTGCAATGAACGCAGATATAGCTATGACTGACGATGGTGCGATTATTGCAGAATTGAAAGCGAGACCGTTATTTGTTCAACATGATTTGCGAAGCTCAAAAGGTTGATAATGACTTAATAGCAAAAAGGAATCACCGTGGTTGAATCGACTCGAGAATTTGATTGATCTTTGAGGATGCTTGCGGTTTAGAAACTGAATATGTGTACCAAAGGATCCTGAGTTGATTCAGATGATTTGTAATAAAGCTCATAATAGTAGATTGACTCTTCACCCGGGTAGCACGAAGATGTATAACGATTTGAGACAGCATTACTGGTGGCACGGTATGAAAAGAGATATTTTAGACTTCGTGTCGAAATGTTTGATATGTCAACAAGTAAAAGCCGAACATCAGGTGCCATCTGGATTACTTCAGCCAATCATGATACCCGAATGGAAATGGGATCGAGTCACGATGGATTTCGTATCTGGGTTACCGTTGACACCAAGCAAGAAAGATGCAATCTGGGTTATTATTGATAGATTGACGAAGTCGACTCACTTTATTCCGGTTCGTACAGATTATTCGCTAGATAAGCTAGCTGAATTGTACATTTCTCAAATTGTACGATTACACGGAGTACCTATTTATATTGTTTCGGATAGAGATCCGAGGTTTACATCGCGGTTTTGGAAGAAACTGCAAGATGCATTAGGTACTAAATTGCATTTTAGCACCGCTTTCCACCCTCAAACGGATGGTCAATCTGAAAGAATTATTCAAATACTTGAGGATATGTTGAGATGTTGTGTTCTCGAGTTCGAGGGTACATGGGAACGATACTTGCCTCTGATTGAATTTGTGTACAATAATAGCTTTCAATCGAGCATCAAAATGGCACCTTACGAGGCTTTGTACGGTTGTAAATGTCGTACACCTTTGTATTGGATCGAGCTAAGTGAAAGCAAGAAACATGGGGTTGATCTAATCAAAGAGACTGAACAGAAAGTAAAAGTGATCCGCGAAAGTTTGAAAGCAGCGTCAGACTGTCAGAAATCCTACGCGGATTTGAAACGTAAAGATATAGAGTTTCAGATTGGTGACCGAGTATTCTTGAAAGTCTCGCCGTGGAAGAAAATACTTAGATTTGGTCGCAAAGGAAAGCTGAGTTCGAGATTTATTGGGCCGTACGAGATTATTGAGCGTATCGGGCCGGTTGCGTACAAGTTGATGTTGCCACCTGAGTTAGAAAAGATCCACAATGTTTTCCATGTTTTGATGCTTCGACAATATGGATCCGATCCTTCTCATGTGATTAGTCTGTCAGAGATTGAGATTCAGTCTGATTTGACCTATGAGGAAGAACCGATTCGTATTTTGGCTAGCGAAGTGAAAGAGTTGCGTAATAAGAAAATCTTATTGGTGAAAGTACTGTGGCATAAGCACGGGGTCGAGGAAGCAACTTGGGAGTCAGAGAATACAATGAAAGAGCGTTATCCAAACCTATTCACCGGTAAGATTTTCGGGGACAAAAATCCCTAAGGGGGGAGAGTTGTAACATCCCGATTTTGACCCTAATCAAAACGGTGGTTTCGGGATCACGAATCCGAGTCAGAAAAATATTTTTAATATTATTTTATATGCTCATTATGTGTGAATTGGTGTGTGTGAAAAGTTTGTATTAAAATTTGATCGTTATAGTGCTTAATTGTGAAAAAAGGCTTAATCGCGTAAAAATAAAATTTGGTGGTTAAATGTGTAAGTACTGAATTGATGATGTCTTTATAAATTGGAGGTTTAAAGTAGCAATTTGGCCATAACATGGACATAGTGGCCGATCATGATGTGCATGTAATAGTAAATGAGTTATTAAATTATTTTATTAATTAAATTTTGGTAAATTTGATATATTATAATGTTTTAATAATAATAAAACATAACTAAATGGATGAGCATCATTTCTATCATTTTATTTTCACCATTGCCGAAACTAGAAAAGAAAAGAAAGAGCTTGAGCTTTAAAACTTTCGGCCTTTGCATGACCAATTAAGGTATGAATTTGATTTCGATTTTTGATAATTTTTACGTTTTTGAAATCGTTGCTTTGAATACTAGCTAGCCCAAGTTGGAATTTTTGAATTTGATGACGATTTCATGAAATGCCATTGTTGATAACTTGATGAAATTGATGTTTAGTGATGGAAAATAAATATAGGATGTTGGATTGTTAAGTTTAATTAAGACATTTTTGGTAGAAATGTTAAATAGGATTAAATTGTGAAATTTGAAAATTTATGGGGTCAAATTGCGAAATAAATGAATTGTATGAGCTTGTAATAAGATGATGAAAATTTGGCCCTAAAGAAGTGTGGTCAAATTTTGAATATTTTGTGTTTTGTGTAATAGGGACTAAATTGTAAAAAGTGTAAAATGTCAGGGGTAAAAATGTAATTTGCCTGTTTATGTATTTTTGGACCAAATTGAATGAAAATATGTTGAATGAGTTTAATTTGAAATTGATTAGATCAAGAACAAAAAGTATCGGGATTGGATCGGGGAAAGGAGAAAATAATTGAATAGTCGGAAAATAAAGTCCGTCGATACTCGAGGTAAGTTTTTAAGCAATTGGGTTGAATTGAATTTTTATCCATAATGATGTATATGTATTTGATAGAGGTAAATATGGACAATATAGTAATGCCGAATGTAATAATGGTTGGGAGATGAATTTAGTTGAATGAGAAGTATACGTATATGTTAATGATAGCTATGTGAGACATTGATTTAAGAGGTGAATTTGACCAAATGTGATGTATATTTGTATATTATTAGTATAACCAAATGTGATGATGAAATATAGATGTAATAAGCTAAATGGAATGTATATATATGTGTTTATTGAAGTGAATAACAGGTTCAAGTAAAGCACTAAGTGTGTGAATCTAAATACCGAGCACTGTGTGTGCGAAATCGGTTATTTGGCACTAAGTGTGCAGAATATAATGTAATGGCACTAAGTGTGCGATACATTACATGTATTTGGCACTATGTGTGCGATATGTTAAAGTGACGGTACTAAGTGTGCGATACGTTACATGGTTTTGCACTGAGTGTGCGGGTTTGCAGATCCTCCAAGGATATCGATTAGTGAAATGTGATAAATAAAATAAAATAATCAGGTATGTGATTCATGATGGTTTGGGAATTTAGTACAAATTCGGTAAGTGATATTTGCATATGAAATTAAAGAAATGTGATGTAATTATTTGCTTATGAATTTGTTTTGAGATGAGATAATGGTTTATAGTTTAAAGTGAAACCTAATAAGGAATGTTTGAGTATTCGATCTTAAGGCTACTAAATATGATAGTTAATAAATGGTGTTATGATTTATACCTATGGTTATAAATTTTATTGATGATTATAATAAATTGACTTAATTTGTATAATGTTAAATTGTATACTTTTACAATTGCTTATAACCTACTAAGCTATGTTAGCTTACTGTGTGTGTTTATTTGATTGTTTTATAGATTTTGAAGTCTAGATTCGAGCTCGGGGATCATCGTCAAAGTCTATCACACTATCAACAAACTTTGGTATTTTATTTTTAGTAGTACTTCTTTTGGAACTATGGCATGTATAGGTTAAGTCACTTTTGAATTGATTTTGAATGGTGAATATATGTAAATATGAGCCATGCGAAAATGGCTTAAAGTAATGTGTATGTTTGTGCATTTTCGGTTTTGGTATAAGTTTGTTTTGGTATGTATGTTTCATGAATTCATGAATGGTATTTTATTTATATGATTCGATTGAATGTGTTATGAATGACTTATAAGTTAAATTATATGTTATGTATATTTTGGTTGAGCAATATGGTATATAAGTTGACATATTTAGTAATGTGGATTGTATGTGATGATATGATGATTACTTGACATGAAATTGGTTGCTAAATTGTGTGTGGGATTATGCTTAAATGTGCTTGTAGGATTGATCCTTGTGTGGGTGGCAAATTGGCCTTGTAAATGGCCTATTTTGTCACACGGTTTGGCACACGGGCGTGCCTAGTGACCGTGGGGCTAAGTCAGTAGCTGGCTAAGAGTATACGGCCTTGGCACACGGACGTGCCTGGTAGCCGTGTGGTTTCAACAGGATCGACCACGACCAAAGTACAAGGGCATGCTTAGTGGCCGTGGAGCCAAGTCAGAATTGACCCCGGCCAAGGTACACGGGCGTGCTTGGTGGCCGTGGAGTAAAGTCAGGTTCGAACACGGGGAAGACACACGGGGGTGTCTATCAGCCGTGGGAGGCACACGGTCTGCCCCCATGGGCGTGTAACCCCTGAAACTTTGAAAAGTTTTAAATTTCTGAGAATTTCTGTATGTGTTCCGGTTTAGTCCCGACCCCTTTCTAACACGTGTTTAAGGTCTTGAAGACCTCCATAAGGAACTATATACTTATGAATGAATATGTTTGATTGATGTTCGACTTTGTGTCGTGAAATAGTAATGAAACGTTCTGATTGTCTAGTAATGCCTCTTAACTCTATTCCGGCGACGGTCTCGAGTTAGGGGTGTTACATGATGAACAAGGAGACGAAGAGGGTTAGGGGACGGAGGAACCATTCCCACCTAGATGACATCAGATCGAAGCTCAACAACTAGATTTCATTATCTGACACTGAAAAGAATAGAGCATAGAGAGAGGGGAAAGGAGGGAAAGATGGGTAAAAATAAAATACTAAACTTGCAGGCCCAGAAGACTAAAAGATCACATCAAGATCCAAAACATAAAACCCATAAAACAGTAAAATAAAAGAACCCAAATTCCAGTTCCAATAATTGACTGAAACCCAGATCTCCAAAAGTACCAGATACTTTTTTTTTAATTCAATAAAACCCGAAACCAAAAATTGAAAAGGAGGAAATAGATGAGCTTTTTAGCTTACAAAGTAGTCATCATCAATGGTATAAATGTACTTCTTGTTGGAAACTAGAGGGGAGTTGGTGAAATGGTAGAGGGTTTGGGCATTGTCGAAAGCTTGTACTTAGCAAAGTAAAAGTAGAGAGGAAGGAAAGGGCGAGTTTGACTGCTTGAGATAGGGGAATGAAAGAGGGGAACCAGTGATGATGATGATGAACGATAGAAAGAAACAATGGAGAAGAAGAAATAGTGATGATGATGATTTAAAAATAATTTTAATAATTTTAAAATCATTTGCTGACGTGATATATAAGACAAAATAATGCCACATCAGCATTTAATTACATTTAGACCACCACGTCAGCGATTAATGTTGGTCGTTAGTCAACTAACGGCCACGTCAGCATATCCGTTAAAAATAGATCAATTTGACAAAAAAGTAAACGTTAAGGGTTAAAGTGCTCTATAAAAAAGATAAATGATCAAAGTGACCAAACAGTTAAACGTTAAGAGCTATTTTTAACATTATACCTTAAAAAATAACACGTATCCTTCAAATAATAGCTTGCAAGCTCAACTTAAGTCTTAAAATGTTATTTTTTAAATGGAAATCATAATTTTATCTGACTTTTAAAAAATAATATATTTATTTATTTAGCTTTCTAGAAGACTGTTCTATTGAGGTCTAGGCAAGGAAGTAGGAATCGAACTTTTTCTAGTAAAGTCAGATCACAATGAAGCTTTCATATTGTGGATAAAGGTTGACACCATGAGAGATTTTAAATATTTCGGGTCGAGTTTTGTCATTATTTCGTATCGTTAAAATATACTACAAATTTTTATTTTTTAAAAATTTAAAATTTAATCCATATATTTTTATTTTTAGAATTTAATTATATTATTTTTAAAACTTTTAAATTTAATTTAATTATTAATATTATTAGTTTTTTTATTAAATTTATTTGTTTGACATTTTAAAATTAAAAAAAATTCACTTGAAAACCATATAGTCAAAAAAAATGAGTCGATTCGAGTCTACTGAAGTGCATTATCTTCTTATTTATGGGTTGAGGAGGGGCTATAGGTAGTTATAAACATTGTATAAAAAAAAGAACATATGATTAGAATCTATAATGAGATTGTTAAAAAGAGAGTGAGAGTTGTAATTAACTTGGATTTAGCAAAAAAAAAGTTTAACAATTGAACCTAAATTTTGAAATCTAAAAAGTAAAGGAATTAAATTCCTGAAAATAAAAATGCAAGTACTAAATTCTAAATTTTCGAAGAGTATAGAAACTTGTCGAAACCATTTTTAATTTTGAAAAACGGGGATCGACTTTAAAAAACGAAAATGGAGTCGCCACCAATCCCTTTTTAATTAGGTGGGATTGGATCACCTTATAAGACGTTTTATTTCAAAACATTGATTTTTGGTCTACAAAATACCAGAAAACAGGTTTGGGAGTCGGTTACGTACGAGGAAGGGTTAGCACCCTCGTAACGCCCAAAAATTGGTACCTAATTGATTAATTAATGCCCTTATGTCAAGAATTTGAAAAAAAAATTTGGAATATGATTTATTTAAAAATTTGAACAATTTGAGTTGAAATTGGAGATTCTTTTGTTTCGAAAGCATACAAACATCACATCCAGCACGTTAGGACATGATGTTTTAAACCCTCGTAACCAAAATTATCTCATGATTTACAAAATTTATTAAAAGGATATTTAGCTATTTGGATGAATGAAAAACCGAAACCCAGCACATTAGGGCACAATTTCTCGAACTTCCAAACACGAAACATTGCCTTGTTTTCTGAAATTCTTATCCCAAGATAACAAATCGTCATACCCAGTGAGTTAGGACACGACAATTTTGAATTCTCGAGGATAAGTTTTTATTTAAAATTTATATATTTTAAAAGGGATACTTGATATTTTAAGTTCTACGAGAAAAAAAATTAAAACACAGTAAGTTAGGGTATAATTTCTCTCAAAGTCCTCAAATATCATATATCGCTGTATTTAAAAATCTTGGAATAAAATGCCTAAATATAATTAAATGTGTTTTATAAAACAAATGGTCTTGGAGTAGATATGGCAACATACATATTTAATAGCAATTCTGCATAACTACAAATCATACTAACAATGAATAATAAAAGAATAATATAACATAAATATATAATGAACTATGCTAAACAATAATAAACGATCTAAAGAATATAAATAAATAAACATGTAATATAAAGTAAATAGCAATAATTGAAATTTTCACGAAATAACAAAATTAAATGAAAAAGGAATAACATATTTGAACATTGAATAAAAAAGAATGTGATGATTTTTAAAATGATTTAATATATATATATATATATATATATATATAATAACAAAAATTAAAAGTAAAAAAAATACTTATAATAAATATATATAATTTAATAATTTAGTACATGTATAAATAACTATATATAATAAAAAAAATTAATAAATAGTATATAATAATTAAATATATAAAAATAATACATATAAAATATATATATATGTGAATTTCGTCATATTAATAAATTAATAAATATAGGAAAATAATATAGAATATTTAATATGATAAATAATTAAATACCATGTAAAATAATAAAATAAAATAAAAGGATAAAAATAAAATAAAACAAAGAAAACAGGGGTTAAATAGCAATTAAAACAGATATAAAAGGACTAAATTAAAACGCGCGTTAAATCACAGGGGTTAAAATGGTAATTAGGCCAAATTTAAAAACTACGACGTTTTGATCCCAGCCTTTAAAGAGCCCGAGGGACTAAATTGGAAAGTAATTAAACTTTTGGGGCCAAATTAAAAATAAAAAAATGAAATTAAACGGAATTAAAAAATAAAAAATGCGGAAGGACTAAAATGGCAATTAGACCATTTAATAAAAACGCGCGGATCCTTCCCTGGATATCGGGTCAACACGCGGATCTTTTAATAAAAAACGCCACCGTTCTTTCTTGCCTATATAAGTTAAAAAAAAAAACTAAAAAAATCATTATTAAACACTAAAATAAAATAAAAAATCAGAGAACCCCCCCAAATACTCTCTGGCTTTCGGCCTTCGGCCAACGCTCCGATGGAGGACCGCCAAACGCGCCTCCGCACGCGCCATTGCATAAGGCGCTCGGAGATCAGAAAAATAAAAAGGTAAGGTTTTTTTTTTATCTACTTTAGTGTTTTTATAAAATATGCATGCATAAATCGAAAAAGAATGCGAGATAAAAAAAGAAAAGAAACCTCTGTGTTGCGAAAGAAATTTGTTCTTTTTATTTCTGTGTGTTTTTTTTGTATTTTCTCCCTCTGTATATATGTCCCATTACAAGTTGCTTTGGGGTTTCTATAACCCAGAAAAAAATGAAAAAAAAGGAAACAACGATTCTGCCACTTTTGCTGTTGTCTGTTCCTTTTTTGTGCAGGAGAAAAGCGGAGATCTTGGCGGTGACTGGGCGCAGCTTGCGGCACGAAGAGAGGCTGGTGGCTGCAAGTAGCTGATTGCGGCGCAATGGGCTAGATGCGAGGCTTGCGGCGCCTAGGGTTTCCAGAAACCCTAGGCTCTCCTGTTTCTTTTTAGGCATTGGGCCCTTTTGGGCCATGTGTTGTTTGGGTCTGGGTAGGGTAATATGTTTTGGGCTCGATTGGGTCAGAATTGTTAGGGTGTTATTGGGCCACGAGTATTGGGCTTGTTTTTGGGTCTGTTTTGACTTTGTAAAATGGACTGTAAAAATACAAAACTGGACATTTTTATTTTTTTTGTTTTTATTGTATGGGCCCGGGCAAAAATGGGTCATTACAAAACTTATAACTTATTTTAACCTTTTTCATATTATTCTGTGTTCAAGTTGCAATGGACTTTATTCAGATTTATTCTAATATTGATTCAGATATATTTCGATATATTGTTCATTGTGCTTTGTATTGAATTTGTCATAGTTATCGAACATTTATTATTTGTAATTTCTACTTATATATATAATTATACTTATAAATTCTTTAAAAAAAATCATATACATTGTTCCAATTCAAAATAACCATAAAATATAAATATATTACATTTAATTTATATAATTTTTATCTTAAATATTTATTCATATATATAAATATTAAACGTAAATAATTTTTTTTTTAAAAAATCCAATAACATTCTAGAAATTTTGGAATAAAAAGAATCTAGAAAAAAGGGGGTAAAGAAGTGATTGGCAAAAGTCAAATATTTTGTAGGGAAGGCCGTGGATCTACGCAAAGGGTTTGAATAAGAAGAACATTTTGGTTTCTTCCGCCGCCACCACCATAAATTATATGCTTAAGAAAAAGCAGCCTAAAGACCTTTGCAATTAAATTAATCAACCCAACTAACAGTACACCGACATGATTGTTTTGGATAATTAAATTTATTAGGTTAATCAATATTATATCATACTTCTTATATTATTTTCGCATTTATTAAATATTTTGCTTGAGTAATTAAAATGTTTGAACATGAGTTGTAAGGTGTTGTCAAATAGGGTCGTATTTTTTCTCACAATCACCTTTGGTGGTGCAAGATGTAATGTTGAAGGATCGTTTTAGTTCAACTTCCTTTTGTAACTAAAAAAAATGTTTGATATTTAAGTAATCATTGTGACTAGTTGATTGGTATTATTTTTTACACATGTGGATTAGTAATAAATTAATTTAATTGATAATATTTAGTCACTCCAATGACTTATTTTTAATAAAGAGATGTGTTATTTTTTACAAAAGTTATTATTCATCTTTCTAATTTCATATTTAAATTTGTACATTTTATGTTTAGCTATTATAAAACATACATAGTAAATAAACTCTTTTTCTTAATGTTAACCAAAGAAATTAAAATCCCTTATAATTATTATCCTAATAATTAACTTTTATTACAATTAATCTATGATATTAAAATATATCCCTTATATTTTTTTTTTCCGATTAGGTTTACACGTGAGTCTAACAGTTTAAATTTATAAAAATGTGTTGAAATATCTTTCAATAATTCCCAATCAAACTAAACTTAATTAAACTATTCTAAGTTTGAAAAAGAAAATTTCTAAAAAATGGTTCAAACATATTATATTGACAAAATAATCATTTACACGAAAATAAACTTAGGTAATATAAATAATTAATTAAAACTCAAATTTTGGAATCACCATCTTCGATGCAATTTCCTTGTTCATTCTTAAAACAATTTGTTTTCATTTGACCAAAAAACAGAATAAAAAGCATTGTTTTCAAGAAGCATACACATTTTCTTATTTTGCTTTCGGCTAAACATCTTGTTTCCTTTATCATTCCCTCTTCTATTTTGTAAATGGAATCCCACAGCTCGTATGGAACATCATGGGCCGATCAATGGGACAACGGACCCGACCCTTACCCGATCGAACCGAGCAAGACCGGCACCGGAGGAGCTAAGGCTAAGTATTCAAAGAAGGTTGAAAACGGTCTCGGCAAAACGAAAACCGTGGCGATAACAAGCATGAAGAAAGCTAAAGAAGGAGCCACTGTGGGTTTTAATTGGATAAAAAAGAAGTGCAGTAAAAATACCCAGAAATAAACGCCTTGGTCCATAAATTATATGAAACAATTACTTCTTGGTCTTTTGTTTCTGTTGGTTTCCTTTCCTTTCGTATTTTGTGTTAGACTTGTACTTGTTTTAGGGTTTTGATTGTCGTTTTTACTACAAGAACCTGCATGTTCATGTCTGGTTCTCAATTGTATTGATTAATGATTTCATTTTTAATGTGTATAGTTTGTTCTTAGAAGGTTTTGTTCTATTTGGGTGCACAACTTCAAGAGATGATACGATCCAACAAAATTTAATTTTCCAAAAATAATTCACGAGATTAGGTGTATAATGGTCGGTCGGGAATAATATAAAAAATGTTATATTTAGCAACGTATTATACAAAAGAGAGGATATTGAGACGGGCAAGACATACCAAAGTCCATCTATCATGGGTTGGGTGGTCAAACACAATTCATATAGAAGTTAGAGAGAGTTTGGTAAACAGTAACACATTCAGCTGATGAATTGTAACTGTATTATATTTGCCAATGGCTACTACTTGCATCATCCCTTTCCACATTTTACAAACATAACAATATAAATTTTTTTAGCGGGTAAAAAGAAAGCCTTTGTGAAAAAAAAAAAATAGTTAGATTAGATTTTTGTTTCTTTTAAAAAAATAAATTAATTAGTATTTGTATGTTAGATAAAAAAACGTAAATGGGTCCTTTCACATAAAAATTGTATTTATTTGTATTGTTAAAAATTGGTGTGGCCGATGGAATGACCAGATAGTGAGACGTGTGTCACGTATACCTCATGTTGACATACATGAATCAATTTTTAACAATAGAAATTAATGGAAATTTTAACAAAAGAACTTATTTACTCTTTAACCTAACAAACATAGACTAATTTACCCATTTTTTGGATAAAGGGGACAAAATGTAAACCGACTCCTAGTACAGTGGCATCTATGATACTTTTATAAAAAAATTCTTTAGGCACTTTCATTAACAAAACTTGTTATTGATTGGCTTGGCTATCAATAAATCCTAACATGACTAAGAAAAGCTAACACATGACTTATCACATGGATAGTAAGCTGGTATTAAAAAAACCCTAAAAAATAACTAAAATTTATCTTCAAAATAAACTTGGATAAATGGATGTCCAAATTCATTTGAATCTAGATATCCATTTGTCCATGTTCATTTTGGACGTAATTAAGAATATTATAAAGTTTATTAAAAAATAAAAAAATTATCAAATCATGAAAATATTAAAAATTTATAAAAAGTTATCTAGATTTTGTTTGTGCGCATCTATATACCCATTTTATCTTGTTATATAATGTCTGAAACCTACTAAAAATGAATACAAGATAGTAACACCCCTCACCCATCTCAACGTATGGTATGAGTAGGAGGTGTTACTAGAGCACTTTCAAGCTTTAATGAAAATTTTTTATTATAAAAACATTCGTTTTACAACATTTTAATGTGGTTTAAATCAAATTAACCAAGTTTATAATAATTCAAAATCGATTATTAATCATTCCGAGTCATTGGATACTTATGGGGCACATCCAAATCATAAAACAATTGTTCGAAGCCCATCGGCTTAAAACAATCATTTGGGTTAAGACAAATAGGATTTTTACCAAAATTTAAAACATAAAATAATTTAAATAAATTCATAAAAATAATATAAAAATATTTTGAAGGCTTTAAAATCAACTTAAAACCATTTAGAAACATTTTCCAGGTGATTGGAGGTGCCCGGGGTCAAGTACGAGCCTTGGAGGGCTCAAAACGATCAAAATGATGCAGGGTCATTGTCCAGGGGGCTAGGTATTGATACCTAGTCTTTATATTCTAGCATTTTAGCTAGTGACTTGTTCCGGTCTGATACCTATGGTAAAGGTATTGGACCCTAGGCCCCTGAATTTGAAAAATAATCCAAAAACACTTAAAAATCAAGCCTAAACATATCCAAATCATTTCCATGTATTCCAAAGAATTTTGAACCAATTTCAAATCTCATTTCAACTCATGATACAAGCCATAAACACATTCAAAATAAACTACATAATAAAGCTCGAGTAAAAGTATATGAATGACTTGAATTACAAATTTAAAGTTTTACAAGTACAATATCCAAATTAAGTCTTTGCTTGCATGCCAATTTCTAATATAAAAAAAAATCCAAAATATTGATATGCAACCTCAAGATGATTGAATGAAGCTTCCAAGCCCAAACCTTATACTTCTCACCAAATCGAATACCTACTCGTTTTAAACCACTAACACGTGAGCTCGATGAGCTTAGTAAGTAACCATGGATAATCTTACTTTACCATTTCTTATAACTTATGTTGAGTCTTATACCAAATATGAAGTTACACTTGTATATGTTGTTTATCAAAAGAACGTAGATTCTCTTCACTTATAAGTTTTTTTTGTAACACCCCTTACTCGACTCGATCGATAGGTCTAAGTTACATGATGCCACATTTGTTGCCGAAACAACTATAGTCAATTACAACATAATTTTTATCGATTCAACATTTTATATTCACTAACATGTTCATTACATCATTATATTGTAATATATAAAGTTTTTTGGGTTTATACGAGCATATGAAAGCTCTTTTCATAACTCGAGACCATTTAAAGACTAAACTGTAAAATTTTAAATATTTTGGGCTAGAGTCACGACTTCAGGGGTGCGATGTCCTGGCTTCGAAAACAATAGGTTAGCATTATAACTTGAGGAATAAAATGTAAATGTCACACCTGGACATCCCAAATACCTGAACTTGAGGAAGAGTTAGGGATCTAATTGAATAGGAGTAGAAATTCGTGGGCACTAGCAAGACACTTAGAAACTTAAGTGGCTGGTTAGGGAAAAGTTGAACCTCAAAACCAGTTTGGTTAGATTAGAACCAACTGGTTCCATAGTGGACGACACAATATGCATGAAATGATCATGGTATGATTTAGGGGTTCGTTGTACTCAATGCTATTATGTTGTATGACAATAGATGCATGCCTTGTGGTGACGGAATAGTGGTTCGAGACCACAAATTTCCGTCGTATTGACTAAAATATTATTTTTAGAATATTTTTAGAGTTATTATAGTCATATTAAAATTTGGTTAAGAAACTTTAACGTTTAGATAGTTAATTAAAGAAAAAGGACTAATTTGTAAAAAATAAAAAAGTTAGTAATTATTACAATTAGGAGATCAAATTGATTAGTTAATAGTTGACGATGGAATTAAGTAGCAATTAATCCACAACTAATGTATGGGACGAAAATTAGAATTAAAAATGAAAGAAAATTTAATGATAATGGCATAATTGTAAATAAATGGAAATTAAAATAAAACAAATTAGAAGAAATAAGCTTTTCTTCTTCATTTTTCTTCTTATCCATTGATGAAACACCATAGAAAGTATTTTAGAGAATCAAATAAGTATAGAAGCCTTGCATGTAAGTGAAATTCTTGCCTGTTTCTTGTAAATTTTATGTTTTTGAGATCGTTGCAACTAGGTCCAACTAGCCTGTACCTTCGTTTTTGATTCTGTTAAAAATTTTGGAAGTTATAATTGATGAATTTTGAATTTTTTTGATGAATATGATGTATTTGAACCTTTGATTGTGTTGTTTGATAATTTTGTAAAGTGATTTTTGTTAGATTTTGATTTTAGGATTAAATTGTGAAAATGAAAAATTCTAGGGTTTGAAAGTGACTTTAAGGTTCATTGGGGGGTGTTTAAGGGCCTAGTGTTTTTGAATGAAATTTTGACTTGAGAAAAATAATTAATTTGATGAATTAGAGGTTAAGGGACTAAATTGCAAAAACTATAAAAGTTTGGGGTAAATGTGTAAATCTAGAAAATAAAAGGGTATTAATTGTAAATGGATTGAAATATGAAATTTATGCTGATAATTGAGGAATTTTATATTTTATATCAAGATCCTGTAGATACTCGTGGAAAAGAAAAAATAGCGGAATAGTCCTTGAACTTCTGCAGTTACTACAATTCAGTCCAGGTAAGTTCGTACGATTATAATTTACCATCTATATGAATTGTTGAATATTATAACATAATATAAAGTACATATATTTAATTGTTGATAATGAGTTATTATTTGAGAAATGATATTGAATTTGATTGCCCGGATTGGATTGAATGCGGATAGAATACAGTCGTGATATAACATGTTGTAAGGGATAGAAGTGGAGATGGATTGGAGGGAGGTATATATTTATTCCCTGAGTAAATTGAGGTTCAGCATTTATTGCGAACTCTCGTGTTATACCCTCTGTTTGGCGTGTTTCGGTTGGATTAGCTCTTATGAACATTGGCGTGTTATGGTTCGATTAGCTTTTATGAGCATTGGCATGTTAAGGTTGGATTAGCTCTTATGAGCATTGTCGTGTTACGATTGGATTAGCTATTATGAGCATTAGCGTGTTGCGGTTGGATTAGCTCTTATGAGCATCGGCGTGTTATAGTTGGACTTACGATGTACTCTTATATGTAAGTCATTCTTCGAATGGAAAATCTCAGTAAGGTAATCTATTTAATGAATTTGAAAGATTTGTTATATATTGAGTATTGACTTGAACATAGATGAATTTATCGGTTGAAATTGTGGATGATAGGAAATTCTCATGGTTGATTATTATTGTTTGATTTGTTGTATTTACTTCAATAAGATTTATCGTTTATTACGTCAAACTTACTAAGCTTCTTTAAGCTTACTTGTGTTAATATTTGCTTTTGTAGATATTTGGAAGGTTAGACGATCGGATCGACACTCGAGACACACTATCCAGCTTAATTCAGTTGTTTTTGAAATGTTTATTCCAGATTATATGGCATGTAATAGGATTGATGTTGATACTAATGTTTTGGAACGTAAATAGTCAAGTATGAAATTGATTATATAAGTTGTTTTGGTTAATACCTATTTGGTACTTTTGATGTCTTTATATTATGTGTTAAAGTGGTTATGTGATGCTTTTGAGAAATGACCAAATTAGTAGGTGGTGAATTAATTATGGTATAATTTTGATATGGTATGTTTGAAATGGGACTGAATTACAAGTTAGGGTGAGTAAGTAATAATTTGTGTTTGAAGATTTGTTTTGATGTATAATTGTATATACTTACGGTACCAATGAGGGTACATTGGTTAGACATTTAATAGGTTGATTTGATATGTTTTTGGCTTGTATAATGTCACTTTGAATAGGTGTTTTGGTTGGTGTTTGAGTTTCTTAAGGTTCAAGTAAGTCTGAAATGGTAAACTTGTGGTTTAAGGTTCATTTTGGGTCCACACGGCCTGAGACACAGGCGTGTGCCTCAACCGTGTGTGACACATGGCCATGCGACACGACTGTGTGTCCCCTATAGGTTTTTAGGGTTACATTTCAAAAGTTGCACGGCCTAGCACATGGCCTGACACACGGGAGTGTGAGGCCATTTCGAGAGTTACACAGCCTGGCACACGGGTGTGTGGCTTAGCGTGTGACCCAAATCAGAGAGTTACACGGGCACGGGCTGAGACACGGTCGTGTATCCCTATTTCAAAAGTCAGATGGCCTAAGACACGGGCGTGTGTCTCAGGCATGTGAGTCACATGGTCATGTGATCCCTGCTGTCCAATTTTTTTTAACTTTTTCTTAAACTTTCCAAATGTTTCCGATTTAGTCCCAAACTATTTCCAAAGTATTTTTAGGGCCTCGAGGGCTCGATTAAGGGACGTTATGAATGTATTTGAATGAAATTAGATTATGTTTGTATTGATGTATGAATTGAATGGTTTACTGTTCTGTTTGTTCGGCAATGCTTTGTAACCCTATTCCGACGATAGATACGGGTTAGGGGTGTTACATTTAGTGGTATCAGAGCAATAGTTTAGCCGGTTCTCAGACTGAACGTAGCGTGTGAAATGTCTAGAATTACATGCCATATAAATCTGTGATAGTGTGACGTGTTTGATCCAATCTAACCTTTGTTTTTCTTATAGACTGTAAGATGTCGGACGGATTTGATCGTGCTGACAATGATGAAATTAACAGTAATGTACCGACTTCTGATCATGGGACGAGTAGTAATGTTCCGATTCCTCCAGCTCAGGAACATGAACTTAAAAATATGTTCTTTGGGTTTATGAACCAGTGGTTCAACGAGTTTCTGCAAATGAATAATCCGGCTCAAAGACCTCCACCCCCTATTATACCACCTGTCATACCTCTGATTACACCTCCACCTCCTCCTGTGATTGAGCCTAATCGACGTATTCTGATTGAGAAGCTTAGAAAATGTGGTGCTGAAGAATTTCGGGGTAGATTAGAGGATGATCCGGTTAAAGTTGAGTATTGGCTTCAGAACATCTTACGAGTTTTCGAAGAAATGGCTTGCCCTCCTGATGATTTTCTTAGATGTGCCATTTCATTATTAAAAGAGGAAGTGTACAGTTGGTGGACTACGATAGTAACTGTGGTACCAAGGGAGAAAATTTCATGGGATTTTTTTCAATCTGAATTTAAAAAGAAGTATGTCGAGAAATTGTATTTGGATAAGAAAAAGAGAGAATTTCTTGAGTTATGACAGGAAAACAAATCGGTGGCTGTACGAGAGAGAGTTCGTATATATCAGTAAATATGCTCGAGAAATTGTACCTACTGAAGAAGAGATGTGTATTCAGTTTGAAGATGGCCTGAATGATGAAATCTGAATGATGATTGGAGGTAATGAAATCCGAGAATTTTTTATCTTATCTGATCGTGCACAGAAAATGGAAGAAGTGTACAACCACAAGATACAATGGGATAGACGAATTCGAGAGTTTCACAAGAGAGGTTCTTCTAAGTTGTTTTCTACATCACTAGCTGATGTAAGCACGCCCGGGAGCTCAACGAATTCGATCCAATACCCCATCGAGCTTCCTAAAGGCCTAATGACTCGAGCTCGAGCTAGGAAATTTCAAGAAGCTGTTTCAGCTTTATTCGCTCAACTTTGGGACGAAAAAAAAGCTCCAAGCTATTGACGAAGCTCGGACCAGCTCCATAAAGATCCCTTGCACCTTAGTGCAAGCCGAATTCAGCTCCTTTCCGGCTCCCTGAGCTCCATTCAGCTCAAATTAGCTCAATTGAGCTTGTTTCAGCTCATTTGAGTTCGTTTCTATTTCTTTCCAGCTCATTTACTTTAATTTTAGAATAAACTAAGTGTTTACCTTAATTAGTTTAATTTGTTTCAGCTCATTGATTAGTTTATTAGCTCATTACAGCTTATTGCATGTTTCTAAGTACATTATGAGCTAGCCGAATTAATGTGTCTTGATAAGTCAATATTAAATTTGTCTTAGTTTAATTATATGTTTATTAATGTGTCTAAAGTATGTTATTATTTTGGTTCAGCCGAATTTAGCTTGCTTTTAATGTGTTCAATGTGTCTTTTAGGTGCAGCCGAATGCATGAAGGTAAATTAATGCTTGGTGCATGAATGACTGGTTGCAACGAATGGAGAGATTCATGCATGGCCGGTTATATTGCATGGTGGCTGGATGTTTGGCTTCTCCAAGCAACTATTTGGCCAAGGAGTAGCTGCCTATTAAATTCCCAAGCTGGCCGAACAACTCCCCAAGGCAGCCTTGAAGGTGTTCACACTTGCCGATTTCCCCATTCACACCTTAATTTGACCAATCAGCTTCTATACATGCACTGGTGAAGTCAAGAACGTCCAAGGGGGGAAATGACACATTATTTCAGCACACTGAATGAATAATGTGCATGCACAAAGGGGAGGACGAATTTACAAAGGTACATGCTACCAGTCATGAACCAGCCCATCATTAAAACTTCAATTAAGAGGGATGCATGTCCCATGCACCTAGCATTCAGCCAAGGGGGATTAAAGGGATGTTAAAGGCTAGACATTCATGGAATTAAGGATTCTTCATGGCTAAGCATGCATGCACACACTAAGGGGGAAGAAAGTGTCCATTCGGCTAGTACATGAACCTGCCGAATTCATGAACCATTTTTAATGTAATTGTGTGAACACTTAGATGCCGAATTTGAGTAGTCATCTTTGTGTCTATAAATATCTTTCTTGTAAACATTTTGAAGGTTAGACTTTTGCCATTTTATTCTATGAACATTGTGTTTTTAAGTGAGGTTTCTTCCTCTCAAATTTCGTATGAGTCTCATGTGACTTATCTAGCTTGCTAGTGGCGTCTATTGAACTTGTTTCTTGAACTTATCACCTTCATTGGTGTGGCGTTCACCTATCCAACTACCAATCCATCCGACCACCTTAATAATATAAGAATCGGGGTGACATTGCTCTAAAGTGTTGAATCATTCTTGACGTTAAGTTCGTTTTTCCATTCCACCCAATTTTTTCGAATATTCACCTATCTTTAATTCTATTATTAACCCGAACCTATGTCATTCATCCATAACCCATCCGTATCTTTTGAACCCTTTGTTAAACTTCCGTTTAACCTTAGCCAAAATTAACCCTTTCAACATTACGAACAATCTTCTTGTCGATGATCGGGCAATCAAGTGAAACGACTCAACTTTTCTGAGCTGAATCACATCACCAGCAAGGAAGACTAAAGAAGATTTTAGCTGAGCTACCTTAGTGTCTGAGCATCCGAACAAAAACAATTCGATTTAGCATGATTTCAAAGTTCCTACTAAACCAGTGGATAGTGTGGGAAGCGTACGAAATGCTCTGAAAACCAGTTGTAGACATTGTGGAAAATATCATCTTGGCAAGTGTAGGACTAAGTTGGGAGCTTATTATAGATGTGGGTCGACTGATCAGTTTATCCGGAATTACCCTAAACAGTTAAAAGAAAATGAAGAACAAAATGAAAAGCAAATGTCTACCTTTCAGAAAAGTAGACGTCCGGGCCAGAATAATGCTACTAGGACTACTCATACGGGAGTAAAAGACACTGTCGTTTGGTTAGAGGCTAGAGCACCTGCTCGCACATACACCATTTGAGCCAAAGAGGAAATCACTGCTCCTAATGTGATAGCTGGTATATTTTATCTCTTTGATGTTACTGTGTATGCATTGATTGACCCTGGGTCAACTCATTCTTATATTTGCACTGCATTAGTAATGAAAAAGAAATTACCTATTAAATCTATTGATTATGATATTCAAGTTACTAATCCCCAAGGTCAGAGTGTGATAGTTGACTTAGTTTGTTGTAAATGTCCACTGAAAGTTAGAGGCTATGAATTTCCTACCGATTTGATGTTACTACCCTTTTGGGAATTTGATGTTATTCTGGGTATGGATTGGCTATCGCTGCATGATGCTATAGTAAACTGTAGTTAGAAACGGATTGATTTGAAATGTCAGACAGGAGAGGTGATTTCAGTTGAGTTTGAGAGTTCGAAAGATGTTAGAATTATTTCAGCTTTTTCTGCTTAGAGATTGATACGTAAAGGTAGTGAAGCATTTCTAGCATACATTCTTGATACCAGAGATTCAGAATCGAAGCTAGATCAGTTACCTATTGTTAGTGAGTTTATTGATGTATTTCCTAAAGATTTACCAGGTTTACCTTCAAACCGTGAAGTTGAGTTTGTGATTGATCTGGTTCTTGGAACTACACCGATATCAATATCACCGTATCGTATGGCACCAGCTAAATTAAAAGAATTGAAAGCACAGTTGCAAGAGTTATTAGATATAGGGTTTATTCAACCGAGCGTATCTCCTTAGGGTGCACTTATGTTGTTTGTGAAAAAGAAAGACGGCTCTTTGAGATTTTGTATAGACTACAGACAGTTGAATAAAGTCACTATAAAAAATAAATACCCCTTGCCACGTATCAACGATTTGTTTGATCAATTAAAAGGTGCCACAGTGTTTTCGAAGATAGATCTCAGATACGGGTATTATCAATTGAAAGTTAAAGACTGTGATGTGTCGAATACTGTTTTCAGAACTTGTTACGGTCATTATGAGTTTCTAGTAATGCCATTTGGTTTGACAAATGCCCCTGTTGCTTTTATGGATTTAATGAATCGAGTTTTTTAACCTCATTTGGATAGATTTGTTGTTGTGTTTATTGATGATATATTAATCTATTCTAAGATAGAATTCGAGCATGCTCGACATCTGAGAATCGTATTACAAACTTTGAGAGAAAAACAGTTGTGCTCAAAATTTAGTAAGTGTAAATTCTGGCTTCACGAGGTAGGATTTTGGGTTACGTAGTATCAGCTGAGGGGATTTGAGTTGATCTGAGTAAAGTTTCTGCTGTGATGAATTGGAAAACTCCGAAGAGTGTTTCAGAAG
This sequence comes from Gossypium sturtianum, assembly GCA_025698515.1. NCBI lineage: Eukaryota > Viridiplantae > Streptophyta > Magnoliopsida > Malvales > Malvaceae > Gossypium > Gossypium sturtianum. Next base: position 67,761,946 of record CM046947.1, on the reverse strand, counting down.
TCCAAAGTTTTTTGGGTTTTGCAGGTTATTATCGATGTTTTGTTAAAAAAAAATTGATTATTGCTTCACCGATGACCAGATTTTTACAGAAAAATATTGATTTTGTTTGGTTTGATAAGTTCCAATAGAGTTTTGATCAGTTGAAGAACATATTGACGGAAGCCTCAGTGTTGACTCAACCTGAATCTGGGATAATGTATGTTGTTAATAGTGATGCCTCTCTCAACGGGTTGGGTTGTGTATTGATGTAGGCAGGAAAAGTAGTAGATTATGCTTCTCGACAGTTAAAGCCGCATGAAAAGAACTATCCTACCCATGATCTTGAACTGGCCGCGATTGTATTTGCTTTGAAAATTTGGAGACATTATTTATACGGCGAGAAATGTCATGTGTTTACGGATCATAAAATTTTAAAGTATTTAATGACTAAAAAAGAATTGAACTTGAGACAGAGACGATGGTTAGAGCTACTGAAAGATTACAATCTAGTTATTAATTGTCATCCGGGAAAGGGTAATATAGTTGCGGATGCACTCAGCCGAAAGTCGTCATTGTTTGCACTTCGAGCGTTGAACGATCATTTAACTCTGAATGAAGATGGTTCGGTACTGGCAGAGTTGAGAACTAAACCTCTGTTTCTACAACAAATTGGAGAATTGCAGAATGAAGATTCGAGGTTGATATTGAAACGACAACTGGTTCAGAATAATCGAGTACAGAGTACAGCGTTGATAATAATGGTACGTTGCGTTATCGCGATAGAATTTGCTTTTCGAATTATCTAGATTTGAAACATGATATTCTATTTGAAGCTCATAGTAGTACGTACTCTATTTACTTAGGTAGCACGAAGGTGTATTGTGATTTGAAACAAATGTATTGGTGGCCGGGTATGAAACATGAAATATGTGAATTTGTAGCTAAATGTTTGATTTATCAGCAGGTAAAAATAGAGTATCAGGTACCATCGGGTTTACTACAACCTGTTATGAATCCTGAGTGGAAGTGGGAACGAGTCACAATGGATTTTGTATCTGGTTTAACTGTAACTCCGAGAAAGAAAGATTCGATCTGGGTGATTGTTGACAGATTGACTAAATCGGCACATTTTATTCCAGTTAGAACAGATTTCTAACTTGAGAGATTAGTGGAATTATATGTATCTAAGATTGTGAGATTACACGGAGTTCAAACATCTATTTTTTCAGATCGAGATCCGAGATTTACATTATGATTTTGGAGCAAACTTCACGAGGCTTTAAGCACTAAACTTAATTTCAGCACATCGTTTCATCCTCAGACTGACGAGCAATCGAAACGAGTGATTCAGATTTTGGAAGATATGCTAAGATGTTGTATACTTGAATTTGAAGGTAACTGGGAAAAGTACCTACTGTTAGCTAAATTTGCATATAATAACAGTTATAAATCAAATATAAAAATGAGACCGTTTGAAGCTCTTTACGGAAGAAAGTGTAAAACACTGTTGTATTGGCATGAACTGAGTGAGTCCAAAATGGTGGCAATTGATTTGATCTGAGAAACTGAAGACAAAGTTCGAATTATTTGAGATTGTTTGAAAGCTGCATCTGATCGTCAGAAACCGTACGCGGATCTAAAAAGAAAAGATAGAGAATTTGCGGTTGGCGATCGGGTATTCCTGAAAGTTTCTCTGTGGAAGAATGTTCAGCGTTTTGGCAAGAAAGGAAAGCTGAGTCTGAGATTTATAGGACCATATGAGATTGTTGAAAGAATCTGTCCTGTAGCTTATAGATTAGCTTTGCCCTTTGAACTTGAGAAAATCCATAATGTGTTCCACATTTTGTTGCCGAGACGGTACAGATCCGATCCTTCGCATGTAATTCCTCATAAAGAGATTGAGTTGTAGCCAGGTTTGACGTATTTGGAAGAACAAGTAAAAATTTTAGCTCGGGAAGTCAAAGGATTTCGGAATAAACGAGTTCTGTTAGTAAAAGTCTTATGGAATTAAAATGATTCAGAAGAAGCTACCTGGGAAACTGAGGAATCAATGAAACTACATTATCCGAATCTATTTTCAGGTAACAATTTTGAGGACGCAATTTTCTAAGGGGGAGAGTTGTATCAGCCCAATTTTCTAAGGGGGAGAGTTGTATCAGCCCAATTTTCAGTGGTGATGGAAAAATGGTTCAGAACCACAAATTTCCATCGTGTCGACTCGTAAATATCATTTTTAGAATATTTTTAGAGTCATTAAAGTCGTATTAAAATTTAGTTAAGAAATTTTAACGTTTAGGTAGTTAATTAAAGAAAAATGACTACTTTGAAAAAAGAACGTACAAAAGTTAGTAATTATTACAATTAGGAGATCAAATTGATTAGTTAATAGTTGAGGATGGACTTAAGTAGCAATTAATCCACAATTAATGTGTGGGACGACAATTAGAATTAAAACTAAAAGAAAATTTAATGATAATGGCATAATTGTAAATAAATGGAAATTAAAATAAAACAAATTAGAAGAAATAAGCTTTTCTTCTTCATTTTTCTTCTTATCCATTGCCGAAACACCATAGAAAGTAACTTAGAGAATCAACTAAGCATAGAAGCCTTGCATGTAAGTGAAATTCTTACCCGTTTCTTGTAAATTTTATGTTTTTGAGATCGTTACACTAGGTCCAGCTAGCTCGTACCTTCGTTTTTTATTCTGTTAAAAATTTTGAAAGTTTCCATTGATTAATTTTGAATTTTTTTGATGAATACCATGTATTTGAACCTTTGATTATGTTGTTTGATAATTTTGTAAAGTGATTTTTGTTAGAAAATGAAGAAGAAAAGCTTTTGATGAATACCATGTATTTGAACCTTAAATTCAAGGGTTTGAAAGTGAATTTAAGGTTCATTAGGGGCTATTTGAGGGCCTAGTGTTTTTGAATGAAATTTTGACTTGAGAAAAATAGTTAATTTGATGAATTAAAGGTCAAGGGACTAAATTGTAAAAATTGTAAAAGTTTGGGGTAAATGTGTAAATTCAAAAAAGAAAAGGGTATTAATTGTAAATGGATTGGGATATGAAATGTGTGCTAATAATTGAGGAATTTTACATTTTATATCAAGATCCCGTAGATACTCGTGGAAAAGAAAAAAATAGTGGAATAGTCTCTAAACTTCTACAGTTACTGCAATTCAGTCCAGTTAAGTTTGTACGGTTATAATTTAACATCTATATGAATTGCTGAATAGTATAACATAATATAAAGTACATGTATTTAATTGTTGATAATGAGTTATTATTTGAGAAATGATATTCAATTTGATTGCTCGGATTGGATTGAAAGTGGGATGGAGTACAGTCATGATATGACATGTTGTAAGGGATTGGAGTGGAGATGGATTGGAGGGAGGCATACATTTATTTCTCGAGTAAATTGGGGTTCAGCATTTGTTGCCAACTTCGTGTTATACTCCTTGTTTGGCGTGTTTTGGTTTGATTGGCTCTTATGAGCATTGGCGTGTTACGGTTGGATTAGCTCTTATGAGCATTGGTGTGTTACGGTCGAATTAGCTCTTATGAGCATTGGCGTGTTATGGTTGGATTAGCTCTTATGAGCATTGGCGTGTTATAGTTAGATTAACTCTTATGAGCACTGGTGTGTTTCGGTTGGGTTAACTCTTATGAGCATCGGCGTGTTATAGTTGGACTTATGATGTACTATTATCTAAGTCGTTCTTCGAATGGAAAATCTCGGTAAGGTAATCTATATAATGAATTTGAAAGATTTGTTAGATATTGAGTATTGACTTGAACATAGATTAATTTATCGGTTGAAATTGTGGATGACGGGGAATTCTCATGGTTGATTATTATTGTTTGAATTGTTGTATTTACTTCGGTAAGATTTATCATTTATTACGTCGAACTTACTAAGCTTCTTTAAGCTTACTTGTGTTAATATTTGTTTTTGTAGATATTCAGAAGGTTAGACGACTGGATCGACACTCAAGTGACACTATCCAGCTTAACTCGGTAGTTTTTGAAACGTTTATTCTAGATTATATGGCATGTAATAGGATTGATGTTGATACTAATGTTTTGGAAATGTAAATAGTCAAGTATGAACTTGATTGTATAAGTTGTTTTGGTTAATACCCATTTGGTACTTTTGATGTCTTTATATTATGTGTTAAAGTGGCTATGTGATGCTTTTGAGAAATGATCACATTAGTAGGTGGTGAATTAATTATGGTATAACTTTGATATGGTATGTTTGAAATGGGATTGAATTACAAGTTAGGGTGAGTAAGTGATAATTTGTGTTTGAAGATTTGTTTTGATGTATAATTGTATATACTTGTGGTACCAATGAGGGTACATTGGTTAGACATTTAATAGGTTGATTTCATATGTTTTTGGCTTGTATAATGTCACTTTGAATAGGTGTTTTGGTTGGTATTTGAGTTTCTTAAGGTTCAAGTTAGTCTGAAATGGTAAACTTGTGGTTCAAGGTTCATTTTGGGTCCACACGGCCTGAGACACGAGCGTGTGCCTCAGCCGTGTGGGACACACGACCATGCGACACGGCCGTGTGTCCCCTGTAGGTTTTTAGGGTTGCATTTCAGAAGTTACACGGCCTAGCACACGGCTTGGCACACGGGTGTGTGATACTGTAACACCCCTTACCCGTATCCAACACCGGAACAGGGTACGAGGCATTACCGGACTTAACATACTTAATCATACAATATCGGGCCATAAATTTTTATTCATACTTAAGAATCCTTCATTCGTACTCATAATGTCCCTATTATAGGTCTACTAGACCCGAAACATACATATAGATTGGTTCGAGACTGAACCGGATACTTACAAACACTTAGAAGATTCTTACTTAAAACAGGGCCACACGCTCGTGTGAGAGAAGGGACAAGCACATGTGGGCAGGCCGTGTGGTCACACACGCCCATATCCCTAGCCCGTGCGGACTTTATTTTTCATTTCGAACCTACAGGGGTTTTCACACGGCCTGGCACATGCCCGTGTCCATGGCCCGTGTCCCTCACACGGCCATGACACGCCCGTGTGTGAAAACCTTGACATTCTGTTTATGACATTAGCAGACACTTAAGGGCACACGGCCAAGCTACACGCCCATGTGCTGGACCGTGTGACGAATTGAATTTTCGCAAATTAGATGCAGGGGACACACGGCCAAGCTACACGCCCATGGGGCAGACTGTGTGTCACACACGGCCTAGACACACGCTCGTGTGTCTACCCATGTGGGCAATTATAAGGCAATTTACCAAGCCATTTGCCACCCTGAAAAACAACCACACTTATACTATTTCTAGCAACTCATGACATAACATTAATGCACCTCAAATATTCACAATCAAGACATCTACTCCTTGAATTCCACTACATTCATCATGTACATACTTCATAATTTACTCACTCAATTGCATAAACTTGCACTTCATGAGTTTCATCATCATTGAATAGATATAACTTAACTAGCTGCTGGCCGATTCCAATGGCCATTTACAAAATGAATTGAATAACATTAATAGCCAACACCTTGGCTAACCAAAATGACATATAACAAAATGACCAAGTTCCTATACATGCCATACTTAAAATAATCAACTTTACTATACCAAAAGAATGGCTTGATAGTGTGAGCCGAACTCCGACGTCCTACGATCCCCGAGCTAGCTTGGCGATACTACAAGGAAAGGAAAAAGAGAGGGGTAAGCATAAAGCTTAGTAAGTTTGCATGAAATAAATAGCAACATAAGAGCTTATGATAACATTCATACATTACATTGAGTAATATTTCAAATTCTCAAGCACATTGACATAACTTACTCATGCTTACTCTTGCCAATCTCATAACACATATCGAACTCATTTCTCGTGAGGTTCTTATATACGCCTGTATCACTTCATCACATAACTTTAGCACTTTTACATCTTGAACATAAACTTAGCTCTTTACCCCGTTGAACCACTTGGAATATCGAAGGATACTCGAACTCGTCATTCACATAATACAATGCCAATGCCATATCCCAGATATGGTCTTACATGGGATCACTTCTTGATGCCGATGCCATATCCCAGATATGGTCTTATACGGGATCTCTCATCGATGTCGATGCCATATCCCAGATATGGTCTTATACGAGATCGTATATCGAAGCCATGTCCCAGACATGGTCTTACACGATTTCATACCGAAGCCAGGTCCCAGACGTGGTCTTACACAGAATCTCTATTCGATGCCGATGCCATATCCCAGATATGGTCTTATACGGGATCTCAATTAGGTTTCGAAGCCATGTCCCAGACATGGTGGGACCTCCTTAATCTCATGTCATGACAATGGTATCCTTTCCATTCCTATGGTTCAACCGGGACTTCAACTTAATAAAATTTCATCATACTTTCATCGGGACTTCATTAATCAATTTCATAAAGATATTATACATTTCTCATGATATCAAGCATTTTAAAACATAACAACATTATGTTGACTTATTACACACAAACTTACCTCGATACCAAAATATGTTTAGTTGTTCGATTTAGTCCACCACTTTGTTTTTTCCTCGGTTTCGGTTCGAACTTCGTGTTTCTTGATCTATAATGACAATTTCACTTATTTAATGATCACATTGACTAAAATAACTCGTATATCACACTTTGGTAAAATTATAGTTTTGCCCCTAAACTTTAGCATATTTACAAAATGGTCCCTAGGCTCGTATAATGAAATGTGCTCATTTCCTTGGTTACCCACGCCTAGCCGAACATTTATTGAGCTTATAACAGCTCACACTTTCCTTCAAAACTAATTTTTACTACACATTTTTATCACTTTTACAACTAGGTCCTTTTTATGAATTTTCCATGAAAATCACTTAGAAAAAGATGTTTATCATACATCAAACTTTCATATTCCTCCATTAAACATCAAAATACATGCATGTCATGCATGGGTAAATTTTTAAACATGAACCCTAGCTCAAAATAAGGGTAAAAATAGCTAAATTAAGCTACGAGGATCTAAAAAATACGAAGAACATGAAAAATGGGGCTAGAAGGTACTTACAATCAAGCTTGAAAGATGAAAAAACCCTAGCTATGGTGAGCTTGAAATTTTCGGCAATAGGGAGGAAGATGGACATCAATTTTGACTTTTTTTCCCTTTTTATTAACTTATTAACATAATGACCAAAATGCCCTTAAGGCCCCTTTCTTGAAATTTTTCCTTCCCATGTCTATTTTTGTCCATCTTAACATATAATGGTCTAATTACTAAATAAGGACCTCTAATAATTTTTCAATTGCTATTTCATACTTGAATATTCTAGAATCTCATATTTTTCAATCTTCGCAATTTAGTCCTAATGAATAAATTGATCACTAAATTATAAAATTTCTTCATGAATTTTTCATACAATCATGCAAACATGTCATAGACCTCATAAAAACCATAAAACACATATTTCTACTTCGAATTTGTGTTCTCGCAACCACTATTCTGACTAGGCCCTAAATTGGGCTGTTACAGATACCATTTCGAGAGTTACACGGCCTGGCCACACGGCTGGCCGTGTGACCCCTGCTGTCAAAAATTTTCAACTTTTTCTTAAACATTCCAAATTTTTTCGTTTAGTCTCGGACTATTTGTATAGTATTTTTATGCCCTCGAGTGCTCGATTAAGGGACGTTATGATGTGATCCGGCTCGGTGATGTAGAGTCGAGTCACTTAAGTTGCCCGATCGTCGACAATAAGTTTCGTTCGTGTTGTTAGAAAGGCGTATTTTGGCTAAGTATAGAGATTTATGATGAGATAAGTTCAAAGGGCTAAAAGAAAGATAGGAGAAGTCGACTAACAAGAAAATAAAAGATGAAAGATAATTGGATGGGATGGAAGATAGAACTTAAACGTCAAAAGCGATTCAACACTATAATGAGTGTCACCCCGGTTCTTATATTATTTAAGGTGGAAAGATAGTTTGGTAGAAGGATAGATGAACGCCACACCAAATGGTTGGTGATAAGTTCAGAAACAAGTTCGGGTTGATGCCACTAGCACGCTAGATAAGTAACTCGAGACTCGTACGAAATTGAGAGGAAGAAACCTCACAAAGAACACAATGTTTATATAATTTGGCAAAAGTCTATACAAAATGAAAATAAATAAGTATTTATAGCTATCTAACTATGCTAGCCGAATGGACAAATTACATTGCTTAAAGACTAAGTATTCGGCCATTAAAGGAGCTGAATGTTCTAGAAATAAAACCATAAGTCTTCCATGTCCATGTTCAGCCCTTGGGGATGCCACAAGTCACCTTCATGAGGAAGTAATTCAGCTGAATGTATTTGGGAAGCATTGGGAGTTGAATGGGCATGTCTAGGTTCGGCCATGAGCTTAAATGAGCTCAATTAATTGGTCTTGTTCAGCCGAATGGGTAGCTAATTAAATGAGCAGCTTGAATGGTCATTAGATGTGTGAACACCAAAAATTGAAAGGCCACTTAAATGTGAATGCTTATAGCCGAATGGTCTTCATGTGTGAATAGGGAATTCTATAAGTGTGAACACCTTCAAGGCTGCCTTGGGGAGATGTTCGGCCAGCTTGGGAACTTAATGGGTAGCTACTCCTTGACCGAATAGTTGCTTGGAGAAGCCAAACAACCAGCCACCATGCATTGTAGCTAGCCATGCATGAATTTCTCCATTCGTTGTAACCAGCCGTTCATGCACCTAGTATTAATCACCTTCATGCATTCGGCTGCACCTAAAAGACAATAAACCAATATTAAGGCAAGCTAAATTCGAATGAACTAAAGTAAATACATGCTTTAGACATGTTAATAAAATATAATGAAGCTAAGATAAATTAAATGTTGGCTTGACATGACACATTAATTCGGCTAGCTCATAATGTACTAAAAACATGTAATAAGCTGTAATTAGCTAATAAACTAATCAATGAGCTGAAACAAATTAAACTAATTAACAAATTAAAGTAATTAAAGTAAACACTTAGTTTATTCTAGCAATAAAGTAAATGAGCTGGAAAGAAATTGAAACGAGCTCAAACAAGCTGAAACAAGCTCAAATGAGCTGATTTGAGCTGAACGGAGCTCGGGAAGCCGGAAAGGAGATAAAGTCGACTTGCACAAGGGTGCAAGGAATCTTCATGGAACTTAACCGAGCTTTTTCATTGTGTTCAATCTTTGTTTCATTCCAAATTCTTGTGACTAAGGCTGAAATGGCCTCTTTAAAGAGCTTAGCTCAAGCTCGAATAACAGGGCCTTGGGGCAGCTCTATGGGATCCTTGCTCAAGCTTGGTGAGCTCCGGGGCGTGCTCACATCATTCCCCCTTCTTCGAAGTGACTTATCCTCAAGTCGAGCAATCGGTTCTCTTCAAAGCTTAAGACAAAAAAAACTTACAAGGTGCTGATTAAAAATTAAAACTAGACAACAAAAAAATTTATCGTCATCAAAGAGTAAAGGATCAAAAATATGATAAGCTAAAGATGTGCCAATCCTTTTTGTTTCATGAGCAGATGACTGATTGCCGAATGCAAAGTAAGGATTGAGTCTTACCTTTTCAAATTAACTCTCCAATTTCATCATTAGGAAGTACGAAGGAATCAACCTCAAATTACATCCAGAATACATGACAAATTCATTCAATCGATCATGAATCCAAAGTCTCATTCGATTAAAACATGCATACCTCAAATTATTAAACAGTTTCGATATGCTATCATTATAATCAAATGAACTCAATTGGATCAAAGGATAATTAATCATGTATTTTTGCAAACAATCATACTTTCCAAATCTCATCCATACCTTTTCAACTCGATCAGTCAAAGGAAGAGGTTTATTTGATTCCTCATCTTGCACAATCAAAGTGTGTCATGACTGATTGGTGACAACCTTACCCGTATGCTGATCAACTTCAAGATTTGCATTAGCAATGTTTCTGTTATCACCGTCCAACACAAACAATTCATTGGTAATCAAAGAATAACCAATCACATCCGGATACAAATATTTTTCAAAAATCAAATTTTCAACAGAGTTGTCATCACCATTCGAATAGAACAGAAATGTCTTAAAATTTTCAGAAGTTTTACCTTTAGGAGTAGGAGAATCGAGGTCAGTTTTACCTTTTTCAATCAACACAAACCTTCTTTCCTCGGAATTATAGTATAGTCGAAACTCCTTGGTCGAATTAACCTGAAATGTTGAAGAAACATGAAGACAACGGTTAATCAAAACTCTTTTCTTTTTCTCACTCATTTCTCTTTTATTTTCTTTTTCTCTTTCTTTTCCTTTTTCAACACTCATATTTTTTTCACAACTTGAATTCTTTTCTTTCGATTGTCCCTCTTTTCTTTCTTTTTCATTTTGATTTTCTTCTTTTTCTCTCATTCACTCCATAGATTGCTTTAGTCGTTGCTGGTCCTCCAAGACCTGTTTTGGTGAGAGAGGTGCCAAAGCGATGTTTTTTTCCACGGTGTTTAAAGGTATATTAATTAACAAAGCCATCATGTTTGACTCTCTGGTCAAACTGCCAAGGTCTTCCAAGAAGTAAATGCCTAGCATGCATAGGCACCACGTCACAAAGGACTTCATCATGATACATTCCAATGGAAAATGAAATTAGGGCTTGTTTGGTCACCTTTAATTCAACACCTTCATTGAGCCATTGCAGCTTGTTAGGGCTTGGATGTTTAGTAGTTGGCAATGCTAGTCTTTCCACCATGAGGGTGCTTGCAACGTTTGTACAGCTACCTCCGTCGATAAGCAAACTACAAACCTTTCTTTGTACATGGCAACGGGTATGGAATAGGTTTTCACGTTGCGATTCACTTCCGGTGCTTTGGGTGCTTAGGCTTCTTTTTACCACAAGCATTTTGCCTTCCACCGCGTATTCTATCTCTTCATCTTCATCGGTAGGTGAATCAGCCTCGCTTTCATTCTCTTCGTCTTCCTTTTCTGATTCTATGTCACCGTTAGGTCGTATCACCATCGCATTCCGATTTAGACATTGACTCGTAATGTGACCTCTTCCTAGACACTTAAAACATTTAATATCGCGCGACCAATTTTGAACATTTTCAATGGACTTACCTTTGCTACTTTCGGCCACAGGCTTGGTTGACTTCACCGGCACCGCTGATTCTTTTGTTTGACTCACCGAAGCGCTCTTACTCGTGCCTTGGTTCCATTTAGACACATTTGAAGTCGAATAGCCACGAACAGAGACTTTCTTCTTGAGTTGCTTCTCGACCTTAATAGCCATATGAACCATGTCGATGATTTCCACATAGTGTTGCAACTCCATGATATTAGCTATTTCTCGGTTAAGACCGGCCAAAAATTGAGCCATAGTCGCCTCTCGATCTTCTTACATGTCCGCTCGAATCATGGCGACTTCCATCTCTTTGTAATAATCTTCCACGCTTTTTGATCCTTGGGAGAGGTTTTGGAGCCTTTGGTAAAGCTTTCGGTGGTAAAACGAAGGGATAAACCTCTGGCGCATCACAGCCTTCATCTCGGCCCAAGTGTTGATAGGACGCTCGCCATTTCGTCTTTAGCTCGTTGCGAGTTGGTCCCACCAAATCATGGCGTAATCAGAAAATTTAATTGCCGCCAACTTGAATTTCTTGGCCTCGGAGTAATTATGGCACTTGAACACAAGTTTGATTTTCTTTTCCCACTCGAGATAGGCTTCGGGGTCCGAACGACCTTGGAACGGGGGAATCATCAATTTGATACTTTTGAGATCATCGTCGAACCTTTCTCGATCTCGTTGGCCTCGGTGGCATTGGCCTCTTCTCCGGTCACTTATGTTAGAGCCTTGATCACTTTCGGGCTCACTCGGTTCAGAAAGTTCATCATCTTGAACTTGTCGTCGGCCTCGATTTCTCGGTGGACTTAAAGGAGTCCTTTCATGTTGGGCTCTTCCTTCCACATGGTCAAGTCTTTCTTGTATTGGTTCCAACTTTCGATCAAATAACCATTCAACTTCACGAAGTAATGCTTGCAAATTTAAGTCCGATACATTCCGAACTGGTTGTGTTTCAGGACGTTCCGCCATATTTCTCTTCGGACTTCTTGACATTAGATTGTAAAACCTCACCACAAAGCCTCACAAGTTCACTCGGAAAGAAAAATAAAGATTTTCACTCACACTCGTGTTTCACTCTTTTAGGCTTTTCTAACACTCTAACGCACTCACTCGCTCTTTGCCTTTTACCACTCGACCTTTCTCTCGTAATTTTGTATTTCATCTCGTTTAGACTTATTTACTGCTTAAGGGTTGGTTTCAAAGTGGTTTCAAGGGTTGTAACGTAAAAGGTGTGTGGGTAGGCTGAACAAAGAAAATTTTGGGTTTAAATGTGGCGTTGGGGAGGGTAATTGATGGCAAACGAACAACTTGATGATCGGGATTACAAATGGATGAATAAACGAGAACTTCAACATTTCACTTTTTTTTAATACTCGAATATATATATTTTAATTTCTATACTTTTTTTTTAACTTCAAATACAATTGAATACAAGAAAACTTTGAATTTTTTTTTTAATTTGAAACTTTTTTTTACGAACCTACTTTAGAATTGCTACGAACGTCGACGCTCCTCGTTTTAATAGCTCTGATACCAAATGATGTGATCCGGCTCAGTGATGTAGAGTCGAGTCACTTAAGTTGCCCGATCGTCGATGAGAAGTTTCATTCGTGTTGTTAGAAAGGCATATTTTGGCTAAGTATAGAGGTTTATGACGAGATAGGTTCAAAGGGCTAAAAGAAAGATAGGAGAAGTCGGCTAACAAGAAAATAAAAGATGAAAGATAATTGGATGGGATGGAAGATAGAACTTAAACGTCAAGAGCGATTCAACACTATAATGAGTGTCACCCTGGTTCTTATATTTTTTAAGGTGGAAAGATGGTTTGGTAGAAGGATAGATGAACGCCACACCAAATGGTTGGTGATAAGTTTAGAAATAAGTTCGGGTTGACGCCACTAGCACGCTAAATAAGTCACTCGAGACTCGTATGAAATTGAGAGGAAGAAACCTCACAAAGAACACAATGTTCATATAATTTGGCAAAAGTCTATACAAAATGAAAATAACTAAGTATTTATAGCTATCTAACTATGCTAGCCGAATGGACAAATTACATTGCTTAAAGACTAAGTATTCGGCCATTAAAGGAGCTGAATGTTCTAGAAATAAAACCATAAGTCTTCCATGTCCATGTTCAGCCCTTGGGGATGCCACAAGTCACCTTTATGAGGAAGTAATTCAGCTGAATGTATTTGGGAAGCATTGGGAGCTGAATGGGCATGTCTAGGTTCGGCCATGAGCTTAAATGAGCTCAATTAATTGGTCTTGTTCAGCAGAATGGGTAGCTAATTAAATGAGCAGCTTGAATGGTCATTAGATGTGTGAACACCAAAAATTGAAAGGCCACTTGAATGTGAATGCTTATAGCCGAATGGTCTTCATGTGTGAATAGGGAATTCTATAAGTGTGAACACCTTCAAGGCTGCCTTGGGGAGATGTTCGGCCAGCTTGGGAACTTAATGGGCAGCTACTCCTTGACCGAATAGTTGCTTGGAGAAGCCAAACAACCAACCACCATGCATTGTAGCTGACCATGCATGAATCTCTCCATTTATTGTAACCAGCCGTTCATGCACCTAATATTAATCACCTTCATGCATTCGGCTGCACCTAAAAGACAATGAACCAATATTAAGGTAAGCTAAATTCGACTGAACTAAAGTAAATACATGCTTTAGACACATTAATAAAATATAATGAAGCTAAGACAAATTAAATGTTGGCTTGACATGACACATTAATTCGGCTAGCTCATAATGTACTAAAAACATGTAATAAGCTGTAATGAGCTAATAAACTAATCAATAAGCTGAAACAAATTAAAGTAATTAAAGTAAACACTTAGTTTATTCTAGCAATAAAGTAAATGAGCTGGAAAGAAATTGAAACGAGCTCAAACAAGTTGAAACAAGCTCAAATGAGCTGATTTGAGCTGAACGAAGCTCGGGGAGCAGGAAAGGAGCTAAAGTCGACTTGCACAAGGGTGCAAGGAATCTTCATGGAACTTGACCGAGCTTCATCATTGTGTTCGAGCTTTGTTTCATTCCAAATTCTTGTGACTAAGGCCGAAATGGCCTCTTTAAAGAGCTTAGCTCAAGCTCGGATAAGAGGGCCTTAGGGCAGCTCTATGGGATCCTTGCTCAAGCTTGGTGAGCTCCGGGGCGTGCTCACATCACGTTATGAATGTATTTGAATGGAATTAGATTATGTTTGTATTGATGTATGAATTGAATGATTTACTATTCCATTTGTTCGGTAATGCTTCATAACCTTGTTCCGGCGATGTATATGGGTTAGGGGTGTTACAGGGAAAATAGGGAGTGAACTTATTAGTTACCGCCATAGGCGAAGCGTTGGAATTTGCAAAGGGAACACTGCAGTGTTCGAGCATCAAGGTTAGGTGGTGTAAATGAGGTAATGGAAGGAGGATTCGAGAAGTGAAAGTTTTGGAAAGGTATTTACCGCGACGACGGTATCGACTTGTCCTTCTTGGTGACACCGTGAAGATGATATATGGCGTAAGACCATAGATGAAAGAGGCTACGGTGGTCTGGTATGAAGTATGTAGCGTAAGACCACAGGTGAAAGATGTCATGGAGGCAAGGTAAAAGTACAAGGTATGCGGCGTAAGACCATAGATGAAAGATGCTATGGCAGCCAGGTATGATGAGTAAGACTACAGATGAAAGACTCCATGGCATCATAAGTTGGTAAGCTAGGATGGTGGATCAGTGTAAGACCATGGATGATAGACTCCATGTCATTCGTAGAGGAAGTCCGCTGGGACAGTAAACACATGACAGATAGTCTGCCGAGACAGTAAGCATGGGATTGTCTGCCAGGACCAAGGGAATACGTAGTGAGTAGGGTGCAAGAACTTAGCTCGGCTAAGGCAATCAAAGGAGTCTGCCGGGACGCAGGCACTGATAGTGCACTAGGACGTTAAACATTGGAATTATGTAGTGTCAAACCATGGTGATAAGACATTACTACATTGCAGAAAATTCGTCAGGACGGTAAAGGCAGAAAGAACCATTAAGATGTAAGATGTGGGACCCCCATAGGGGAAATCACCACACAGGTGATATACCAAGGAAACATGAAAGACACGATAAATTTGTAGCTACGGCCAAGAGGCATAGACCACAAGGAAAACATGGGAACTCACTAAAGATCGCATGGAATGTAATCTTGGGCACATCAAATGAGTTTGCCAAGGGAAATCCCGAGGTAGAGTTAGCTGTTGGGTACTGTCTGACACCTCGGAGACATCATAGAAGGATAACCAGAAGTGGGAAAGGTCCTATAAGATCATTATGTGAGTACAAAATCCCAAGGAATGGGGAGTTGCATAAACGCTAAATCTCCAAAGCGAGATAACTGAGGAAAATGATTAAGGAGGGGGTTTTTTTCTGAAGAAGATCCAAGCGGGTGTCAAACCCCGAGATGAACACAATAATGGTAGCGCGGTAAGAATTTGACAGATTGGAATAAATCATCCGATAGACCGCCACTATAGTACATGGATAGCTAGTCGTGGCTACGCTAGGAAGTCTGTGATGCTCCCAACGATACACAGGGAGTTTTAAAAATTGCATTTCATTTCGTATCTCCTAAATTAGAGAATCTGTGACATTACTGAATAGAATATCACTAAGTTCGTCTGAGTGTACGTTTGAAGTGGATGATTGTAGGGTCAAGGGTTGACTCGAGGGTCATGATGTTGAACCAAGCCAGATATAAGCAGGCCCATGTGAAGGGTGGTAGTTGTTTCATGCATATAGAAGGGCACCACTTTGAGGCTGCGCCTCAGGGAATAATTGAAGCAAACTCATAAGTCTGATTTAGTTGTAGTAGTTGTTCGAGTCTCTTGAGTTAAAACGTCGACATCAACCAAGTACATGTATGGAATAGAATTTATTTCAATGTTTAAATGATAAACTATTATTATTTATGAAATTGAGTAACATATGAGGATGTTTAATTTGTTAGGGTTGCGAATAGTTGTGTAACACCCCTAACCCGTATCTGTCGCCAGAATAGGGTCATGGAGCATTACAGGAGTTTTCAATTTCAAACGAATAAAAATTCTGAGCATTTTAATTCATGTCAATAATCGTAGAAATTCCAACCAATAACACACAAATCATCCCTAAAACAAGCCCTCGAGGCCTAAAAAGTGCATTAGAAACAAGTCGGGGCTAAATAAAAAACATATAGAATTTTTTGAAAAAAGATAAAAATTTTCAAACTGCAGGGGTTACACAGCCGTGTGGCCAGGCCGTTTGACTCACACGGCCAAGGGACACGCCTGTGTTTCAAGCCGTGTGGACATTCGAAGTAGGGACACACGGGCGTGTCCCAGCCCATGTCCATACCTATATAACTCACTGACTTGGGTCACACGGCAAAGCCACACGCCCGTGTGCCAGGCCGTGTACCCTTCGAAATAATCTCACATGCCCTTGTTCCATGTCATGTGCTAGGCCGTGTAACAGCCTGACTTGCAACGCTTTGAAAACTACATAGGACACATGACCATGTCGCCTGACTGTGTGTCACACACGGCTGAGACACACGCCCGTGTCTCTACCCGTGTGGACGAAAATAGGCCATTTTACAAGCCATGTTTCTTACCCATATGAGCATGTACCTACAACCAATATTGCACATATATACAAGCCATAACAAGGCACCAAAATCATGCATATTCTAGCTAACGAAACATGGTATGTAAGCATACAACCAATATGCCCAAAGGCACCTCAAATGACAACATTCAAACATGTATAACCATACACTCAAATTGGCCAAAATAACCATCTAACTTCTAATTAAGTTTGCATCAATTCAAAACATTTGATTTACCTAGCCATCACATACCATTAGGTACCAAATATGCCATTCCACAACTAATACCAAATAACCATATTAGTCTTACATAACAAGTACCAATTCACCATATTTCCAACAAATCACAAGAGAATTTTTAATATTTATTTTAGGTTACCATTTTATCTTTAAACATTCAAACTTAACAAGCCAAAACATCAACCAATTCAAGGCCATTTATATACATACCAAACTATGCCTTTACACAAACAAAATGCCAAAACACAAGCCAAATCAAATGACCATTTTAACAACCAAAATACCTATACATGCCATTATAACTAAACTTAAAAACATCCAAAAGTACCAATATAGCTGATGGATAGTGTGATAGATCTCCGACGACTTTCCAACCCGAACAAGCTTCCGATAAAGTACAAAACACAAAAAAGTAAACACAAAATAAGCATGTCATGCTTAGTAAGCTCGTAACGAATATGGTTTAAGCTTTTCAATACATTATAAAATCACAAAGCATGTAAAAATCAATCCAACATGAAAATAACTAATTCATAAATTTATATATATACATTCATGCTTTTCATTACCAAAAAGGTACACATTTCCTACCTTCCATCATAATAATGTAAATTACATTGAAAGCTTTTACCGAAGCTCACACGAGGTAATAATACGATGGTTGACACATACCTTTTCTTTATTCGATAGCCGAGGCTATCCCTTTTCATAATTCAATAGCCGAAGCTATCCCTTTTCATAATTTGATGGTCGTCACCATCCCTTTTCATTGTTCGATGGTTGTCACCATCCCTTTTCATAAATTGATAGTCGAAGCCAACCCTTTTCATGATAGATAGTCGAAGCCATCCCTTTTCATAATTCAATGGTCGTCACTGTAACATCCCAAAAATTAGGGGTTTGTCATGTTTGTGTAATTGCATGTTATGCTGGTTTTGTGTAGTGTTTAAGGGTGTTTAGGGGCCCTAGGGAGGCCTGGGGTCGAGTTGGAGCCTTGGTAAAATTTTGGTTTCTGGGCACTTAAGTGGGGAGAGCTAGTGGAGGCAGGATTTAAGTGTAATTGTGGGTGTTGTGATAACAAAAAGAGCAAGGTGGCCTAGTGGAGTTGGCGTCACTTGTGTAGTTAGGGAAGTGGGGTTCGAATCCCATGGCTTGCAATTGTGGCTTTTATTTTTTTATGCTAAGGGAAAGGAAGAGGTGGAGTTGGAATGGGATTCTGCTAGGTGAAGGTTTGAAGTGGTCAAACCGTTTGAATGGGTGATGGAGAGTGGATTGTGGAGTAGGTGAGGGAGAGAATCGTGGGATATGGTGGGGTGGAGGAGTTGGCCGAAAATGGGAGTGTGTTTGGGGAGAGTTTCGGTCATGAGGGTTGTGTCATTTTGGAGAGTGTTTTCGGTTTGGTTGAGGGGTGTGTCGAATTTTCTTGTATGGTTTTGAGGAGTAAAACTTTTGCCAAGTGTGTTATAGTAACATTTCGGGTCTTTTCTTTCTTTGGTGGTCTTTCTTTATTCCTTTCTCAATTCTTTCCATTTTTCTTTCTTCTTACCGAATCTCTCCTAGCTTTCTCTCATTCGTTTTGCCTTTTTATGCGTTGTTCTCCTTCATTGTTACCAAGTCACTTTTCGTCGAATCATCTTCCATAACCTCTCAATTCTTTTTCTATCTCTACACCATAGCCGACTGCATAACCTCTTTTCTACATCTTTTTGTGGTAGACATCCAGCAAAGTTAGGTCTCTCTTTCTCATTTTCTGCTCCACGTCCCATCTTTGTTTGCTATCCTGTGCTACCGAACCTCCCTCTCTTATTCAGTTTTCTCGGTTACAAGGTAACACTTTCATTTCCTTTTGATTTCTTTACTTCCTCTGCTTTTCTCTCTTAAGCCGAAACACTCAGGCTTACTTTTGACTGTTAGGCCGAATCTATCACTCTTCTCCAATTCAACAGCCGAAACTCTTTGGGAGGCAATTGTCGTTTAGTGGTACTCTAGTAAAGGTAAGGATTTTGAAACACGTTCTTATTTGATTCTAGTAGAGACTCTCGTGACTGCTTGGGTAAGAGTTCGGTTCCTCTTCTCTATATAGAAACTGAATGTTGGATGATTATCTAATGTTCTTCCATTTATCAAACCATGGTAGGGTCTTGATTTCTGTATACAAGGGATAAGGCCAAAGGCTAGGCTCATCTAAGGAAATCGTCTTGCGGTAAGGGGAGTAGTTTAGTAAATGTTTCTATTTACGTTTATCAAATAGTGACTAATCTGCTGTCAATAATTGCCATAGGTGTTGGGGAGGCGTTTGGGAAAAACAAATTGTACTCAGGTGTGTAATTTCACACCTTTAATCGTTTTACTATGTATTATTCTGTGTGTCGGTTTAAAGCCGAAATACCCTTAATGGGTAAGCTAATAAGATACCCTAGTGGGTGAATTGGAAATAGCCCAGTGAGTAATTTATGATTATACCCCTTACGGGTAGATTTGGCATAACCGTATTCTCGCTTATCTGCTATATTGGTACGTTCATGCATGCACTATATTATTATGTCATGGTATGTTGCATGGGATCGGGATAGTGATGAACGGGGAAGTGTAATCCGGTGGCTCTACCACATATTCTGGTGACTCTGTCATATTTTGTCTGGTGGCTATGCCACGTTTATTCTGTTATTCTGGTGGCTTTGCCACAATTTCAGCAATGAGCAGCGTGACTGCCATCGAGGTGTGTAGCGGATAGAGGGTTGATTGTAGAAATCCCCACAGGTGTGTTGGGCTGGTACGGGTGGTGTGTAGCGGATGGATTACTAGGCTAAGGCCGGGTTGCATTGCATATATTATCTGAATGGGCCTTAGGCCAGTTTGTTTCCGGAAGGGCTAAGGCCCAGTTTGCGTCTGAATGGGCTCGGGCTCAGTTAATGTCCGATTAGGGGATTACACACTGAGTTCTCGTAACTCACCCCCTCTGCTTTAATCTTGCAGGTAAATCCCAGCATTGAGGATTTGGAACCGAGGCGGACTCTGTGGTGGCCACACATTGTAACTTTAGTAAATTCCGTTTTACTTTATTTCAAGATTATTTAATTTGGGTTATGTTTTGTAATAAGGCCTTTGGGATTTTAATTTTGTTTTAGCTTTTAATTCGGTTGATATTTACTATTAAATGCTCAATACGGGATTTTCCTAAAACATTAATAATTGATTTCCAAAATGTTAATGAACAGTTTACAAACTATAATTGATAAAATACTGGGTTCTCTTAAACGTCGAAAATAGTTTTCAAGATATCAAAATTTCGCAAATCACTGAATCTGATTTCGGTTATAAGCAAAGTTTTCAATGGTAATAACAAGTTCGTTTTTACAACAACACTATAAAAGCAAATCTGAATTTCTTTGTTGTTTTAAACAGCAAAGCTCGAAGTTTTCAAAAAAAATACGAAGTTTGTAACGAACACTTAGTTTTCAAACAACTTATCCATGTGACATGCCAGATTCGGTAGTAACGTCTAGGCCGGGTTTGGGGTGTTACATTTTATGGTATCAGAGTCTGGTTGCAAAACTCGGCTTGTGGAATGGGTTCGAAAATGTTTTTTAAAATTCGTTTGAAATTTTGGTTTAGAAAAATATGTATTTATGGAAGTATGGCACCCGAGTCTCCGGCACCAAATCCGTAAGTTCTCATACCCTATTTCTTATGTTATGTTAAAATGATTGTAGTATGAAACTACTAGAGTTAGTGAAAATATACTGAGACTGTTAGCTATAAGAGCTAAGACTGTAGAGACTGAGACATTAGAAAATTCGATCTGCGAAAACAACTCTTATACTTGTTGTACATAAAAAATCTATTAATAAACATTGTAATTATATACTAATTCATAAAATTTCTAATCAGATTAACTCGATTCAGCAACATGAGTACAAGAGGACGTGGACATGGTACACGCGGCCGTGGTAGAGGCCGGGGTGCTGAGGCTGGATCCTCAGAATTAGGGCATGTGCCGGAAGGCAATGTGCCAGCATCGCCAGTAGCGGAAGCAGGGTCTCAAGACCGAACTAGAGGGGACGATGCTTTGTCCCAAGCTATGCTGCGAGTTTTGGAATGGGTTACTGGAGCAAGTACTGGATCGGTAGCCCGGAAATCTATTCCTGAGCGACTCCGGGCAAACGGGGCCGAGGTATTTAGGGGTATTTCTGGTGTAGCCCCAAACGTAGCTGAATACTAGTTGGAGGCAGTTGAACGAATTATGGATGACCTGGACTGCACAGCAGAGGAAAAATTGAAAGGAGCAGTGTCTCTCCTTCGAGATGAGGCATACCAGTGGTGGCTCACAATGAGGGAAGGTACTCAAGTGGATCGTATCACCTGGGACTTCTTTAAGACAACATTTCAGGTAAAATATGTCGGGGCGAGTTATGTGGACACCCAGAGGAAGGCATTTCTGAATTTGGTTCAAGGAAATAAATCTGTGGCAGAGTATGAGGCGGAGTTTCTGCGTTTAAGTCGTTATGCTCGAGGTATAGTCGCAACTGATTATGAGCGTTGTGTTCGGTTCGAGGATGGTCTACGAGACGAGCTGCGAGTATTGATAGCTCCGCAGCGGGAAAGAGATTTTGCCATTCTGATCGAAAAAACAAAAATTTCTGAAGAAGTGAAACGTTCTGAATGGCAAAATAGAGATAAGGATAGGGGCAAGAATAAGAGGGATTTTGGGACGTCAGGTTCTTCTGGGGGTTTCCAAAAGAGGCCTAGGTTAGATGTGCCAGTTCGAGCTGGGATGCCAGTTGCTGTGGGTCAGTGGCGACCTTGTGTGCAGCGTGGGAAAACCCATCCGGGGGAATGTTGGAGAAGATCAGGTGGGTGTTTCAAATGTGGGTCTAGGGATCATCTGATTAAGGGCGCCCACGGAGCCCGTTAGGTGTGCGGACCTGCAGTCGGGACCTGTGCAGCCAGGGAGAGGTGGTCAGCAGCCACCGAGAGGTCGTGGTCCAGCCAGAGGGGGGAATGGTTTTGGTCGAGGTCGTGGAGCACCGGGCAGAGGTGCTGGAAATACAGATGCAAGGTAGCCGGGGTTGGTTTATGCGGCTAGACGTCGGGAGGATGGCGACGCACCGAACGTCATAACCGGTACATTTCTTATATTTGATGTGCCATTTACTGCTTTGATAGATATTGGATCAACTCATTCATATGTTGCCTGTACTGTGTCTAGGACTCTGGGTATAAAATCTGAGATTGTTGCTAGAGATATGTTTGTGATTAGCCCTCTAGGACAATTTGTGGTAGTACACAAATTGTTTAAGAATCTGCCTTTAGAAGTGCAATGGATTATTTTCCCGGCAGACTTGATGGAACTGCCGTTCGGCGAGTTTGATCTGATCTTAGGCATGGACTGGTTAGTCAAGCACCGTGCGAACCTGGAATGTGCCGCTAAGCGCAAGATATTGAAGACTCCGGAGGATGAAGAGGTGATGATGGTAGGAGAAAGAATGGATTATCTATCTCATGTGATTTCGGCATTAAAGGCCGAGAAGTTGGAGTGAAAGGGGTGTGAGGCATTTCTAGCTTTTGTCAATGCATCTGGTGCTAAGGAATTGATGGTTGGGGATGTCAGAACTGTGAAAGAGTTTCAGGATGTTTTTCCTGAAGAGCTTCCGGGGTTGCCTCCGAATCGCGAGGTGGAATTTGGCATTGAGCTACTTCTAGAAACGGCTTCGGTGTCCATTGCCCCTTATAGGATAGCGCCGAAGGAGCTGGTAGAACTAAAAGCTCAGATTCAAGAGTTGTTGGACCGTGGATTTATCCGACCAAGTGTATCTCCGTGGGGAGCGCCGGTATTGTTTGTGAAGAAGAAGGATAGGTCAATGCGTATGTGCATTGACTATCGTCAGTTGAACAAGTTAACTATTAAGAACAAATACCCGCTACCAAGGATTGACGATTTGTTCGATCAGCTGCGGGGAGCTTCGATTTTCTCAAAGATCAATTTAAGATCGGGATATCATCAGCTAAGGGTCAAGGAGGTAGACATATACAAGATAGCTTTCTGAACTCGTTACGGGCATTACAAGTTTTTGGTTATGCCGTTAGGATTAACGAACGACCCAGCCGTTTTTATGGATATGATGAACTGGGTCTTCCAACCCTATCTAGATCGGTTCGTGGTGGTATTCATAGACGACATTTTGGTGTACTCGAGAACGGAGGAGGAGCATGATTCACATCTTCGAGTTGTGCTGCAGATATTGAGAGAGAAGCAACTTTACACCAAATTCAGTAAGTGTGAGTTTTGGCTGAAGGAAGTAACCTTTTTAGGGCATGTTGTGTCTGCCGAGGGGATTAGAGTTGATCCTCGGAAGGTTGAAGCTGTGTTGGATTGGAAGCCACCGAAGTCAGTGTCTAAAATTCGAAGTTTTCTGGGTTTGGCTGGGTACTACAGAAGGTTTGTGGATGGGTTTTTGGTGATTGCTGCACCCCTAACTAAGCTACTGCGTAATGGAGTACCGTTTGTGTGGGCCGATAAACAGCAGAAAAGTTTTGAGAAGTTAAAGAAGATTCTGACTGAGGCGCCAGTGTTGATTCGGCCTGAGGCTGGGAAGGAATTTGTCGTCTATTGTGATGCATCACACACAGGTTTGGGTTGTGTGTTAATGCAAGAAGGGAAGGTAGTAGCGTATGCATCTCGTCAACTAAGGCCGCATGAGATGAACTATCCCACTCATGACTTAGAACTAGCTGCAGTGGTGTTTGCACTGAAGATATGGAGACACTACCTGCATGGGGAAAAGTCGATTATCTATACCGATCACAAAAGTCTGAAATATCTTCTTACCCAAAAGGAGCTAAACTTAAGACAACGGTGATGGATAGAGCTGCTGAAAGACTATGACTGCTCGATCGAGTATCACCTGGGTAAAGCTAATGTGGTGGCAGAAGCGTTAAGTCGTAAGGTGGTATTGGAGTTGAGAGTAGTGTTTGCTCATCTCAGTCTTTATGAAGATGGTAGCTTGTTAGCGAAACTTTAGGTGAAACCGACATGGGTAGGTCAGATTAAAGAGAAGCAATCATTGGATGAATCGTTGGGTTCTCGGCTTCAGCAAGTGAAAAGTGGAGAGACAGTGGATTTTGGGCTGAACAGTGAAGGGGTATTGTGTTTCCGTGGAAGAGTTTGTATGCCGAAGGACTCTGAGTTGAGGCAGATGATTCTGCAAGAGGCGCATAATAGCCCATACGCTATGCATCCCGGTGGAAACAAGATGTACCGAGACCTGTGTGAACAGTACTGGTGGTCAGGGTTGAAACGGGAAGTTACCGACTTTGTGAGCAAGTGTTTGACATGTCAGCAAGTAAAGGCAGAACATCAGCTGCCTTAGGGATTGCTGCAACCGGTGAAGATTCCATTTTGGAAGTGGGAGAGAATAACCATGGATTTTATTAGTGGGCTACCCCTAACGCCTACTAAGAAAGATTCAGTGTGTGTAATCGTTGACCGATTGACTAAGTCCGCGCACTTCATTCCGGTCCGCACTGACTACTCACTTCAGAAGTTAGCCAAGCTGTATGTGGCAGAAATTGTGAGGCTACATGGGGTGCCAATGTCTATCATATCAGACAGGGACCATAGATTTACATCTCGATTCTGGAAGGCATTACATGAAGCTTTGGGTACAAGACTAGATTTCAGCATAGCGTTCCATCCGCAGGCTGATGGTCAGTCGGAGAGGGTAATTCAGATTCTGGAAGACATGTTAAGGGGTTGTGTGATTGACTTCAGGGGTAGTTAGGAAGATTATCTACCGTTAGCGGAATTTACGTACAACAACAGTTACCAATCCAGCATTCAGATGGCACCCTACGAGGCGTTGTACAGTCGTAGGTGTCGTACCCTTACTTGTTGGACAAAATTGGGTGAGCGACGGTTGTTGGGTCCGGAATTGATTTCAGAAACGGAGGAAAAGGTTAAGCTGATTCGGGACCGGTTAAAAGAAGCTTCTAGTAGACAGAAGTCGTATGCGGATCTGAAGCGTAGGGAGATAGAATTTTTAGTGGGGGATTATGTCTTCTTGAAGGTCTCACCTTGGAAGAAGGTTTTAAGATTTGGACGAAAGGGCAAGTTGAGCCCCAGATTCATCGGGCCTTATCGAGTGTTGAAACGTGTGGGACCAGTCGCTTATCAGCTTGAGTTACCCCTGGAGTTAAATTAGATACATGATGTATTCCATGTTTCGATCTTTGGCGCACGCTCGAGATCCTTCTCATATATAGTGCGGTGGAAGAAATTGAGGTTAGACCTGGTCTGTCTTTTGAGGAGGAACCCGTGCAGATTTTGGATCGGGACATTAAAGTGTTGAGGAGGAAATCTATTCTGTTGGTCAAAGTGTTATGGCGGAACCATGGTTCAGAAGAAGCCACATGGGAGCCGGAAGAAGCAATGCGACAACAGTACCCTAATCTCTTTTGACCAGGTAAATTTCGAGGCCGAAATTTCTTTAAGGGGGGTTAGAATTGTAACATCCCAAAAATTAGGGGTTTGTCATGTTTGTGTAATTGCATGTTATGCTGGTTCTGTGTAGTTTTTAAGGGTGTTTAGGGGCCTTAAGGAGGCCTGGGGTCAAGTTGGAGCCTTGATAAAATTTTGGTTTCTGGGCACTTAAGTGGGGAGAGCTAGTGGAGGCAGGATTTAAGTGTAATTTTGGGTGTTGTGATAACTAAAAGAGCATGGTGGCTTAGTGGAGTTGGCGTCACTTGTGTAGTTAGGAAAGTGGGATTCGAATCCCATGGCTTGCAATTGTGGCTTTTATTTTTTTATGCTAAGGGAGAGGAAGAGGTGGAGTTGGAATGGGATTCTACTAGGTGAAGGTTTGAAGTGGTCAAACCGTTTGAATGGGTGATGGAGAGTGGATTGTGGAGTAGGTGGGGGAGAGAATCGTGGGATATGGTGGGGTGGAGGAGTTGGCCGAAAATGGGAGTGTGTATGGGGAGAGTTTCGGTCATGAGGGTTGTGTCATTTTGGAGAGTGTTTTCGGTTTGGTTGAGGGGTGTGCCGAACTTTCTTGTATGGTTTTGAGGAGTAAAACTTTTGCCAAGTGTGTTATAGTAACATTTCGGGTCTTTTCTTTCTTTGTGGTCTTTCTTTATTCCTTTCTCAATTCTTTCCTTTTTTCTTTCTTCTTGCCGAATCTCTCCTAGCTTTCTCTCATTCGTTTTACCTTTTTGTGCGTTGTTCTCCTTCATTGTTACCAAGTCACTTTTCGCCGAATCATCTTCCATAACCTCTCAATTCTTTTTCTATCTCTACACCATAGCCGACTGCATAACCTCTTTTCTACATCTTTTTGTGGTAGACATCCAGCGAAGTTAGGTCTTTCTTTCTCATTTTCTGCTCCACGTCCCATCTTTGTTTGCTATCCTGTGCTGCCAAACCTCCCTCTCTTATTCGGTTTTCTCGGTTGCAAGGTAACACTTTCGTTTCCCTTTGATTTCTTTACTTCCTCTGCTTTTCTCTCTTAAGCCGAAACACTCAGGCTTACTTTTGACTGTTAGGTCGAATCTATCACTCTTCTCCAATTCAACAGCCGAAACTCTTTGGGAGGCAATTGTCGTTTAGTGGTACTCTAGTAAAGGTAAGGATTTTGAAATGCGTTCTTATTTGATTCTAGTAGAGACTCTCGTGACTGCTTGGGTAAGAGTTCGGTTCCTCTTCTCTATATGGAAACCGAATGTTGGATGATTATCTAACATTCTTCTGTTTATCAAACCATGGTAGGGTCTTGATTTCTGTATACAAGGGATAAGGCCAAAGGCTAGGCTCATCTAAGGAAATCGTCTTGCGGTGAGAGGAGTAGTTTAGTAAATGTTTCTGTTTACTTTTATCAAATAGTGACTAATCTGCTGTCAATAATCGCCATAGGTGTTGGGGAGGCGTTTGGGAAAAACAACTTGTACTCAGGTGTTTAATTTCACGCCTTTAATCATTTTACTATGTATTATTCTGTGTGTCGGTTTAAAGCCGAAATACCCTTAATGGGTAAGCTAATAAGATACCCTAGTGGGTGAATTGGAAATAGCCCAGGTGAGTAATTTATGATTATACCCTTACGGGTAGATTTGGCATGACTGTGTATTCTGTTTATCTGCTATATTGGTACGTTCATGCATGCACTATATTATTATGTCATGGTAGGTTGCATGGGATCGGGATAGTGATGAACGGGGAAGTGTAATCCAGTGGCTCTACCACATATTCTGGTGACTCTGTCACATTTTGTCTGGTGGCTATGCCACGTATATTCTGTTATTCTGGTGGCTTTGCCACAATTTAGACGATGAGCAGCGTGACTGCCATCGAGGTGTGTAGCAGATGGAGGGTTGATTGTAGAAATCCCCACAGGTGTGTTGGGCTGGTACGGGTGGTGTGTAGCGGATGGATTACTAGGCTGGGCCGGGTTGCATTGCATATATTATCTGTATAACCATGCTAATAGGGCTAAGGCCCAGTTTGATTCTGAATGGGCCTCATGCCAATTTTTTTCTGTAAGGGCTAAGGCCCAGTTTGCATCTGAATGGGCTCAGGCCCAGTTAATGTCCAATTAGGGGATTGCATACTGAGTTTTCGTAACTCACCCTCTCTGCTTTAATCTTGCAGGTAAACCCCAGCATTGAGGATTTGGAGCCGAGGCGGACTCTGTGGTGGCCACACATCGTAACTTTAGTAAATTCCGTTTTACTTTATTTTAAGATTATTTAATTTGGGCTATGTTTTGTAATAAGGCCTTTGGGATTTTAATTTGGTTTTAGCTTTTAATTCGGTTGATATTTACTATTAAATGTTCAATATGGAATTTTCCTAAAACATTAATAACTGTTTTCCAAAATGTTAACGAACGGTTTACAAACTATAATTGATAAAATACTGGGTTCTCTTAAACGTCGAAAACAGTTTTCAAGATATCACAATTTCGCAAATCACTGAATCTGATTTCGGTTATAAGCAAAGTTTTCAATGGTAATAACAAGAACGTTTTTACAACAACACTATAAAAGCAAATCTGAATTTCTTTGTTGTTTGAAACAGCAAAGCTCGAAGTTTTAAAAAAATACGAAGTTTGTAACGAACACTTAGTTTTCAAACAACTTATCCATGTGACATGCCAGATCCGGTCGTAACGTCTAGGCCGGGTTTGGGGTGTTACAGTCACTATCCTTTTCCATAATTGATGGTCGTCACCATCCCTTTTCATAATCGATAGCCGAAGCTATCCCTTTTCGTAGTCGATAGTCAAAGCTATCCCATTTCACCAGTCAATGAATGCCGTTGGACTTTTCCATCAAGCACAATTTAATATTATGTAATAACAACATTTAAATCATAATCAAAAACATTATTTAAACGTACGAACTTACCTTGACGATAAACGTAGAAATGAAGTCGACTAATCTGAAGCTTTTTCTTTGCCTCGATCGAGGGCCGTATGTGGTTTATCTTGATCTAAATGAATAAATTCAGCTCAAATCAATAATCATTCTATTCAATTTAACCAAAATTCATATTTTAGCAAAATTATAATTTTGCCCCTATACTTTTGATTTCTTTTCAATTTAGTCCTTAAGCTCGTAAAATGAAATTCATGCAATTTCACCCCTATCCAAGCCTAGCCAAATATCTTACAAGCTTATAGTAGCCCACAAATTTCATTAATTCACAAATTGCACCATGAATATTTCACATTTTTTAATTTAATCCCTATTTGACAATTTCATAAAAAATCACTTAACTATAGTTGTTTATCTAACAACAACTAATCATTTTCTTCCAAAAATCATCAAAAAGCATACACATTCATTAATGGTAAAACCCTAACACTTTAACAGTTTCACAAACTAGTCCCCAGGCTAGCTAGATTAAGCTACAACGATCTTGAAAACATAAAAATCATCAAAAATGAAAGAAAAATACATACCATGCACTCCAAATAAGTTAGGCCGAATGCCAAGTTTCGATGGTGTGTTTAGTTTAGGAAGATGATGTTTTAATTTTTTTTATTTAATTGTCATTTATTTACCAAATTACAAATATAACCTTTAAAAACATTTATAATTTCACTTATGCCAAGCCAAGACATTCCACTATCAATATTTATGGTCTAATTACCACATAAGGACTCATAATTTAAGGTTTTGTAGCTATTAAATACCTTTAGCTACTAGAACTCAACTTTTACACTTTACGCGATTTAGTCCTTTTTATCAAATTAAGCATGCAAACGATAAAATTTATTAACGAAATTTTTATATAGTACTACTATCATGCTGTAGACAATAAAATAATAATAAAATAATTATTTTGACGTCAAATTTGTGGTCCTGAAACCATTGTTCCGATTTCACTGAAAACGAGCTGTTACAAGTTGGCTAGGAACTTATTAAGAGATGATGGGTAATTGTGGCATCCAGTACTCGGACCCGGTGATTGGGTCGGGTATAGGGTGTTATAGTAAAATTTTCAAACTTCACCAAGTTGGCGTCGTGACCTCAAACAAGGGACGTCGTGATGTTAGTAGTTGGTGTCGCAACATCCATGTGGTGGTGTTGTGACTTTGCAGACAAAATACTAAAAACTTATATCCCTTTTCTTGAACCTACCATTCCATATAATATGCAAATTTTGTGACCTATAATGGCAACCATTACAAAATAAAAGTTCATCTCAATATCATCAAAATCGTCATATCATGCCAAATCATGCAATTCAAGCTTATAACTCTTTTGAAATCAAGTGCTCAAATGGTACAAAACTTATGATTAAAGTCTAGACACATTCCAGTTATTTATCAACCTTAACATACCAAGTTACCACATTTTCAAACTCAAACACATAAGGCTTAGTTAAACTTTAAATTAAAGAATCCAAATGGCATTAGCATAATCAAACTAGGTATAAACTAGGCCATATATCAAGCTTAACATGAAAACAAAACCTTAACTAAAATTACAACATTGACTTTCACATTAAGATGATTATGTACATAACAAAATGACCCTATATACATGCCACACTATTAGGAACCAAAATGTACATATTTCTATCATCTTGATGATAGTGTGTTATCTACACTGATCCAGTTTGGCGAGTTTTGCAAGTTGGGGATCAACATCTAGGAGAAAAAATGATAGGTAAGCTTTCAATGCTTAGTATGTTCAAAAGGAAATTACAACACTTACCTTGCTCATAGGTGAGCATACTACTACCAAAAGAAATTGACATACATTTGGCTAAAGTTTAACACATAATGTCACAACAAAGTGCATATCAAACATAGGTATCCAAATGTGTTAGACATTATAACATATCCAAAGCATCACTAAATCATGCCAATTCATACAAGATCATCACAATTTCAAATACTGTCATCAATTCACAAGTTTATACCATTTCAAGTGAATCACGTATCATATTAGTTTACTAAATTCGATTCGTTTCATTTTCCAATTTTAAGATTCCATTTCAATGTTTCGCGCAATAGAAACCTAGTAAAATGGAATCGGACACACAAGTGAACTACACCACACCAAGATAGCTCAAATGAGCAAAAACTACACCACACTAAGGCACCAAAGTGCAAAGCCCGTAGACATCAAATGTTTAATCACCTTCAAATGCATCATTCCACCACACCAAGGTCTTTGTAGAGACAAAGAGTACGCGATGATCCGCAACAGATGTTAGATCTCAAAATAACCTGCCATAATCTCCATATCATCAACTATCTCGTACACAAGCGCGCATATGACCCTATTGACATGTCAACTGTATCCTAGCCTTTTACTTATCCTAGCCTTTTACTAAGTCTAAATGGGCATCAATCGTTCATATTTGCATATTCATAAGATATATAATCGCATATCAATTTTCGAGTTCCATCGATTGAATCTGAACATGAATTACACATACAATGAATGATATAGATTAATACCTTTTCCATTCTCCTATTTAGAATTAATAGATATAACCTCAAACACTTATCTCATTTTATTCAATTCAGTCTCATTTACTAGCCATGTATGCCAATTTACACCAACATTTCAAACTATGTTCAAAAATAAATAAAAATGGAAATAACACAAGTAAGCCTATTAAACAAGGAATGATAGTAAGTTCCATAAGAACTTACCTTTCTAAACACAAACGAGTAGGTTTCTCAGGGCACGTTCCGTAATTTTAGCTTTTTCTCTACTAGATCCACTTTTATCACGTTCTGGTTCTATACAATTATATATATATATGCCAATCAATATCATATGTTAATACACAATAGCCATTCATTCGCCCTCAGTAAACCTTAGTAAAGTAAGACTCGTAGGGGTGAGTGTTTGATCGAATCGAATGAAAATTTTTTGAGTTAATCGAGTTGACGAATCATATTTTATCATTCTAACTCTATTTGAAATTTTCTCAAATCGAGTCGAGTGAGATGAAATTTGAATCGAATCAAATTGAATATATTTGTTTGAGTTAAATTAAAAAAATGACTTTGGTGTTGTTTCAAAATCAATTAGGGATGAAACATCTTAAAAGTCTTCAATTAATTATTTTAAGCATAATCCCAAAAATTATTCAAAAAAGGGTCCAAATCCAAAGCCGTTATTCCAACTTAAATAATAACCAAAAAGTAGGGACATTGATGCTTATTAGCAAACTACAATAGCAGAAAATTATAGGGTTAGCTAAAGAATACATCCACAAGATTGAGATTTCCTTAATTTAATGATGGTCCATGGATTTACATAAACTGACTGGAAAAAACAATAGACCAAACTAGTAAGTTAAAAAATTACTAAACTTCAAGTCTTGATTCCCATAATAAAATATAAGAAAAACGAAAAAAATTAATGCAATGACCAAAGAAGTCAATTTTTGCTCTTCATCTCCGGGCTAAGCAAATTTGTGATTTGTTAGTTCGTGAGTGAAAGAGGTAATAAATCGAACCTATAGGAATCCTACAAATCTAAAATAAAAGCTAAAGTGTTTCATATCCAAACTTGGACTATTGGGTCTAGGGTCAAGGAGATGCAAAAAATTAGAGGTGAAGAGTGAAGATTGAAGAGAATGGAGCAGCTATATGAAACACCAGTTTCGGAGATCCAAGGGCAGTTTATTTTGCAGCAAGAGGAGCAACATACACAACCTTTGCCACAACATAGCTTTTATAGCAACAATATTAACAACACCCAATATCCACAACTGCGGTGAAGGACAGGTGATGTGATCATGGCCAATGACTCAACCAAAACAGCTAGTGATCCAATTGAGCTGCCAATGGGGCCAATCACTCGTGCTCGAGCCAAGAGGTTCAAGGAAGCTATTTCGGGTCTCATTAATCAAGTTTGGGGAGAAGCTGTTGTGGGACTCATTGATCGAGCTTAGGCATGCACTTCATACGTCCCATGCAATTTTCTCCAAGCCAAGCTTTAATTTTCAGATTGTTGATTTCGGTTGCTGGAATAAAGTCTTTAATTCAATTTTAGTTATTTTAGTTATTATAGTTTGAGTTTTTAACTATGTCATAATCTGAACATCATTAATATGTGTCTTTTATTTAGTTTTTTTATTATGTCCTATTTTGCACAGCATTAATATATGTTTTAATTCAATCTTAATTCAGGCATCATAATTGTGTGTCTAAGATTCCTTCAAATTAAATTGTGTTTAAACCATGTCTTGATATTGCATGTAACCGAGCTTTAAATGTGTCTTTCAGGCTGTTCACATTGGCTGCTGATCATTCATGTATAATTGAAGATTCAATGGACCATATATATGGAGAAACATGCACTAGGAGGTTCATGCATATGGGAGCTACTGATTACATTCTTACAAGCATCTCTTCGTGAGATGCTATGGCATCAAGTGTTTTCACACTTGACTAATCGGATTGTTGCCATGTTCACACCAAAGGGACCGTCCAAATTTTGCTGTTCATATTTGAAGACTTTTCATGCGCCACAAGCAGCTTTAAAGAACTAGATGCACATTTGGTTTCCCAAAGTAGCATCAATTCATGTTCACACCTTCTTAACCGATCAGCTCCTTGCACATTCAGCTCAACTTCAATGTCCAATGAATTAACTGTTTGGGGATTGCAAATGACAAGGCTGTTGGCGTCTTCCACACCTAGAAGTCTTCAAGGGATTTGTTGGACAATTCAATAGACATTCAGCTCAATTAATCTGATTGTAACATGCCTATTCGGCTGGTCTTTATACAGCCTATAAATACTAGGATTAAAACATGTAGAAAGAACTTTTGATGAATTTTTATAACTATTGTGAGTGTTCAACTCTCTTTGTTCTTTCTTGACTCAAATTGGCTTATCAAGTACACCTTGTGGCGTCAATCTGATTCTCTTTGAACTTATCACTTCCTTGAAGTGTGGCGTTCACCCCATACCGATTGGTTCCTATCTCATTATAGATAGTGGGTCACGGTCAAGTTATCTTTGCCCTATCCACCCTAAGTGTTGTTATAAGAAATGGGTCAATATTGTCCTATAATTATGATTCCTTCTTCAACCTTAAGCCGAAACCTATCCTATCCATTTCCTGCCCACAAACACCCCTTTTGTTTAACCCAACTTCTTCCATTTTTCAACCTTACCAAGAACTCAATTCGATACTTCTTAATTTTTGATCGGGAACTCTTGCGTCTCGAATCATCAAACGAATATCCACAACCTTTGCAAACAAAAAAGTCGAGGTGAAGAGTGAAGATTGAAGAGAATGGAGCAGCTAGATGGAACACCAGTTTCGGAGATCTAAGGGGAGTTTATTTTGCAGCAAGAGGAGCAACATACACAACCTTTTCCACAACATAGCTTTTATAGCAACAATATTAACAACACCCAATACCCACAGTTGCGGTGAGGGACAGGAGACCGGAGACGGGTGAGGGATTTGCCTAACTTCAGAAACTGATGAAGAATAACTGAAGAAGGGTGGAGGGTTTGATTTAGGGATAGGAAATGTGAATGGTATTCTGATTTGGGGGAAAATAGTGGGGCAGACGGGGGGAAAGTAAAAGGGTTTGGGGGAATGTAAAATAATTATTAATCAGACTAAATAATATAAATTTAAAATTTAAAATAATATAATTTTGTATTTGGTTTATTCAAATTATTCGAGTTATTTGAATTTTAAAACACAACTCGGCTCAAACTCGAAATTCGAATAAAAATTCGAGTTGATTTGATTAACTCGATTAGAATTATTTGAAATTTGAACTATTTATTTTTATTTTTTTGAGTTGAATCAAATTTTTCTCACCTCTAAAGACTCAGATACTCGGGATTCCAACTGAACACCATATACTTGTTGTACTAAAGGTGTAACCCAACCATCACACCAAACACTAGGGCCCTGATTATGCACTTACGTGTAGTGTCGTAAGGCACATATCATTGTCTTTTAACACAAAGCATGCACACTAATCCCTATTGGCATGCCAATTGTACCCTCACTATTTTACTAAGCTTACAAGGGCGATTCACTTAGAAGATCATTTATTACATTACAAAATCCATATCACACTTCATTTCCCTATGACAATTCACATACACATAAATACATACACATTTCCAAAATTTTTGTTTCCATGTTATAACATATCAAATTTATGATCTTGATTATACATCATACACATACATATTCCTTAATTTCATATAGCCATTTTTTAATTTTTACCTTGTATCAAATCTATGAACAATTTGTAGGAATTAACAATTCATCACATACTTAGCCATGGTGATATTAGTAACATTTTCAATACGTATCCAAATATACTTATTAGAATATCCATAGCCACCAAAGTTTTCGTATCACACAATTAACTTATAACATCTCATGACTTAACATTTTTACTATACCACATTAATGATTTATTTCACATATTTTAAGCTATGAAATTCACATACTTTACTTATATAATCAAACTCATTTATATAACATTAATGCCCAAATTTTTCCTAGCTTAAAATCATAAGAGAAGTAAGAGTATCCAAGGTACTTACATTTGGATGCTCTAAAACACATAATCATACCTCTATAAGCTTGATTCCATCCTTAATTATCTTGAAAACTTAATTTCTTATCTTTCCAATTTTTCCATACAATAACAATATATCAAAAAATTAATATAATTTTTTTTTTAAAATTTTCTCGTAACATCTAAACTCAAATATCATGTTAGGGGAGGTGGAAAATTCCATACTTATCATTTTGAACCTTTCTCTCTCTAGCTTCAACTTTCTCTCTCAAGAACAATATAAACCCTAGATAAAAAATGATGATTTGAAGGGAGATTCAAGCTCCTGAAAGGATTTTTTTTAGTTGATTTCAACAAGAAATTAAGGTTTGCGTCTTAGGTTTTGATGGGATTTAAGGAAAAATAAAAAAAATAAAAAAAAACAAGGCTTTTCGCCCTCCCTCCATGACTGGTCGACTATTCTAGCGGGTAATAGGGGTGTTTTTACTCCTATTTTATTCTTTTAAACACATAAAAATATCACGGTAAAAGCTTGGTCAAAGTCTTATTAAAATGTGGTCCACATATCATCACACTAACATAATCACATTCAAAGGTCAATATTAATTCCATAAATTAAATATACCATAAACATATAAAATACTTGAGAAATGATCAAATTACCCTTTTATGGTAAAATTACCAATTTGCCCCTCTCTTTTTGTACACTTTTTGATGATAATAGGCAATTATCAATTAAAAATATCACATTTCACTTTTAACCTTTAATATAAATCTATACACGGTGAAAATTACATATTTTCCCTTTTAATAAAATTGAGAAATTTACAATTTAGTCTATATACTTTTTAGTTTTTCCAATTTGGTCCCTAAAGTGATTTTTATCAAACTAACATATAATCCAAATTATACTTATCCCAATTAGTCACTAATAACTCAAAATTTTCATTTTAGTCAAACTGTGTAACAGCCCGATTTTAGGCCTAGTCGGAACAGTGGTTTCGGGACCACAAATTCGACGTAGTAAAATTCATTTTTATCACATTTCTATGGTCTACAGTTTTACGAAATAATTTTGCGAAAATTGTGTTTGAAAATTTTGACGTTTGGGCACTCAATTTAGTAAAAAGGACTAAATTGTAAAAAAGTGCAAAAGTTGAGTTCTACATGCTAGAGGTGTCTAATTGCTATGAAATTTTAAATTGAAGGTCCTTAGATGGTAATTAGACCATTTGTTAAGTTAGTGGACAAAAATGGACATGGTGAGATAAAATTTCAAAGTTTTAAGTGAAGGACATTTTGGTCATTTGGTAAATAAATGAATAAAAAAGGGAAAATCAAGCCAAAAATCTTGTCCATCTTCTCCCCGTTGTGCCGAAAATTAGAAGTAAGGCATAGCTAGGGTTTGGCAAACTTTCAAGCTCGATTGTAAGTCCGTTCTTGCCCCGTTTTTAATGCTCTTTACATTTTTAAAGTCGTTATCACTCGATCTATCTATTTCTACCATTAATTTAAGGAATAATCAAGGTCTAGGGTTTGACCCATGTTGGACATTTGTGTCTTTTGATGTCTAATTGTAGAAAATGAATGTTTAATGTTAGATAAACAACTTTTACTAAGTGATTTTTCATGAAAATGCTTAAAAGGACCTATTTGTAAAAGTTATAAAATATGAATTAAAAGTGTGTTTTAATGGAAATTGTGGGCTGTTATAGTTATAAAAATGGTTTGACTAGGCTTGTACATTAAAGAAATTGAACATGTTTCATTTTACGAGCCTAGGGACCAAAATGTAAAAATGTCAAAGTTTAGGGTCAAAAATATAATTTTGCCATAATAAGATTTTTGGACTGAATTGAATAATGTGAATAATAAATGAGATAAATTTTCTATTATAGATCAAGAGAAACGAGGTTCGGACCTAGACCGGGGGAAAAACAAAGTATTTGACGATTAGGTCCCAGTTCTACTATTTTTGTACCGAGGTAAGTTTGTATGTAAATAATGCACTGCTATTTATGCTTTAATTGCTTTAATATTGTATGAATTGTGATTTAATCTTCGAACGTAATCGACAAAGTTCAACAAGTGAGAAATCCCGGTTGAACCTTAGGAATAGTTAGGATACAAATGTCATGACATTAGGGTTATATGAGATTTCGTGTAAGACCATATTTGGGATATGGCATTGGCATGGTACTATGTGCGTGCGAGATGTCCTGAGTATCCTTTAGTATTCCAAGTGGTTCAACGGGAAATTCAATGAGTATGTCAAAGTTGTGAAAGATTATGATTATGTTGCGAGTTGGTACAGGTACGTACGTAAAACTCATTTATTAATGAGCTCGATATGTGATGAACCCTCGGTAAGGTTATGAATAAGTAAGTTATGATTAGAAGACCCAAATACTATTTATGCCAATTTTATCATGTTATTTGTATGTTACATGTGGGATTATAATGCTTATTATTTGCATAGGAACTTACTAAGCTATATAGCTTACTACCCTTTTCTTTTCCCTTGTCTTATAGTGTCACCAAGCCAGCTCGGGGATTGGATACTGTGGGAGATCCACTCACACTATCAACTCAATATTTTGGGTACCATTGATTCTAATATTTTGAGTTATGGCATGTATAGGGACTTGGTCATTTTGTTAAGTGTCATAATTGATTTAGCCAAATGTGATGGCTTATGTTGGTTGATAATTCATTTTGTAAATGGCCATTGAAATTGGCTAACATTGGGTTAAGTATATATATATATATGCATATGATGATGCTTTTAATGGATGTGGGTGATTTGCATGGTTTGAGTTGATAAGTATGTGATGGTTGTATGTGATAAATGATAGCATTGGATGAGGTATTGATATCTTGTTTGTGGCTGATTTGGTTGTATGCATATGCTTGGATTGGTGTTGCTTGTTGTTTTGTAGGTTGGTGCAAGTAAGGGTGGCAAAATAGCTTGGTAAATAGCCTTATTTTGTCCACACGGGTAGACACACGGGCGTGTGTCTAGGCCGTATGCGACACACGGTCTGCCCCACGGGCATGTGTTTCAGCCGTGTGTCCCCTGCACCTTAATTGATGCAAAACAGAATGTCCAGAATATAGAACACGGGCGTGTGTCTCGGCCGTGGGTGCTACACGGCTTCGAACACGGTCGTGTGCCCTGGCCGTGTGAAGTCTGCACCTATTTTATGAAAAATCATGAAAATTAAATCGACCACACGGCCTAGCACACGGGCATGTGGCACGTCCGTGTGGCACAAGTTAGAGAGCTCCCTATTTTGAACACGGCCTGTAACACGGGCGTGTCTAAGGGTCACACGGGCATGTCCCTTAGACCACACAGGTGTGTGAGCCCTGTTTTAATGAAAAATTTTCTAAGTGTTGTATAATTTTCTTAAGTTCCCGGTTTAGTCCAGAACTACTTCCAATGTATGTATTGAGCCTCGTAGGCTCGTATTAGGAACGATATGAACGTATGTGAAAGGTTTTAAATTTGGATGGAAATTGCGTCTTGGTTTTGTATGTTTGCTTGTGTTTAAGTCCGGTAATGCCTCGTACCCTGTTTCGGCGTCGAATACGGGTAAGGGGTGTTACGAATTGCACTTTAATCCTCAAAATTTTCAAAATTTACGATTTATTCATTAAATCACATTTTCACTTATAAAGTTATTTTCATCAATTCTCATATCCAAAATCAACTTTATTCTCGTAATAATCCTTTTTTCTTATTGTTTTTCAAATTTTCTTATAAATGCACTTATTCGATATTGAAATAATGACACGTGTCCAATAAAAATTTTTGGGGCGTTACAGAAACTCATGTTATCTAACCAATTTTAGTAATTCAAGAAATTGATGATTCACCAAAATGTCTCAAAACAAGAAAAATCTTTTAAAGTGATATTCATGTTGATTTTTTATAAGAACTATAAGTATACATAAATTTGATTTTTCACTAACTAAAAGCTTAACAAGTTCAATTTGTGGATTTTTATGCTTAATTTGTTAGTTTTGATGATATGATGAATGATGGTATAGGTGGAGTGAGATGAAAACCGGTAGATGGGAAGACATTTTTTTTTAAAGTAGATGGGAAGACAAATTTGAATACAAACATGTATTAGTCCTTAATAACGTGTGATATTTTTTATCTTATTATATGTATAATGAACTATTTTGATAATTTTGCAATTTATAATATATTTTTTATAATTTCAATAATTCTTAAAATTTTAAATGTTTTAGAAATTTTTATGATTTTATATTTTTAGAATTTGTAATTAGGCATACAGATAGATTTAGCCCTTAATGTTTACATCTTTTTTTAATTTAGTTTTAGTTCTTTTTTAGTTAAATTTGACCATTAAATTTTTAAAATCTGTCAAATTTCTTTTTTTTTTAATGAAAATGTTAACTAACACATTAATTTTCTAACAATGTTAGTGTGGCACATTGCGTGGCAATCCACATGTATTTTATGCTAACATGATATTATTTGTCTTATATGCCACGTTAGCAAACAATTTTTTTAGTACACTTTTTACCTTTAAACTTTTTTTCTAGTAATTAGTAATTAAAATTTGTGCATAAATTTGGAAGTCATAAATGTCAATTAGTATTTGTAAAAATTAGATTAAATCAATCAATTTTGATTTGATATATACCATCTAATTGAGAATCTTTGAATCTATTAATAACTGATTATCAGAAGGAAAAAAAATCTACCAAAAACTAAAAGAAATGAAAAAACAAAAGAAATATAAATTTTAAACTTAATTCCTTTACAAAATAATTATTGTATGTTATGAGATTTAGTTATTTGAACCTTAGTTTATATTAAAAATTGTATTATTTAATTTTTTATATTTAATACTTATATAGTGCTAAAATTACTTATCTAATACTTTACTTGTATATATAAAATTTGATTACAATAAACTAATTAAATAAGGATAAATATGTTATTTTAGTTTTCTTTTTTTTTTTGAAAATCCTACACATTAACCACTAAATTAGTCATTTCTTTTTATCTATACTACTAAATAACACTAAAAATAGCTATTCACTTAAAATATAATTATTTTTCACCCATAGAATAGATGTGACAATTTTAGTGTATATGAAAAAGCTCTTAATAATCATTCGTCTATCAAGTTGGATTATTAAAAAAATTAAGTTTTTAATATTTTATCACACATAACTGAATATTCCAATTTTAATTTTTCGTCAATTGAGTGTTGGACGTGCATTTGGTTCGTGGGGTTATTCCCACATTTCCCATATTTGTTGTCCTCCACTTTTATGTTGTTTGTGTGATAGTGGGGCATGTAATTGGTGGTTTTTGATGGGGAACCATCACTATAAATACTCACTTGCATAAGGTCCCTAAGCACGAAAAATAAATTTCTGAAAATATTCCATCTAGTGAGGTTTTCGAGTGCTTAGAAGGCTAGTGGTTTTTTGTTTTTCATACGACTAAATTTGACGACCTTATCGGTGGTTTGACGTGCTCGATAGTGGTATAGTAACATTTAGATTTTGACATTTGGTTCAGACAATGGATGGAGGTATTTGTGTTTAATTTTTTTGTTGCTTTCTATTGTAAATTGTTATTTATGCTTACATTCAGTATCAGAGTATGATTAATATTTGCCTTGTCTAATTTTAAAAGTTTGTAAATTTCTCAAAATAACGATGTCATGTTTTTTTCTTGAATTATTTTTTAAAACATTTATAGAATTCTTATTGAAAATTTTGTGCAAAATCGTTGAATTTTGTTAAAGTAAAATTTCTAATATCTAACTAAGTGGTTTTCATAATTTTATTTAGTTAAAGACTAGTCACAACATCTTTAGTTAAATAAAATTATTAAAGTAAAAAATCACATACAAAAATCATAGATATTAAATCACATTGCAAAATTTATTACGATATAAATTATTAGATGACTTTCATAGTTACCTACAGGAATTATGAAAATGAATTTAAATAAATTTTATCAAAAGGACAAGAGTTAATTATATCATAAAATGGATCTAATTGAATTAAAAATTTAGCCCACAGGCAATTTTTGTGTCACTAGTTTCATTATTTACATAATTTGCATTGGTAAATTATGATTTATGTTTGCCTCAAATATTGTTAAGCATGCATGTTCATTTATTTTGCAGTTTTACAACCTGTGAATATGTTTGATAATAGAGCAAATATCCCTAAATTAACTAGTGAGAATTTTAAGTTTTGGAAGGAGAGTATTCTTCTCCAATTGGGGTGCTTGGATATTGGCTATGCCATAAGGAAATATGAGTCACATATTACTGAAATTGTAAGTACCCAATTTTGCCCGGGCCCTACACAGTCTAAAAATAAAAACACAAATACCTAAGATCCATTAAACAGTTCATTTACAAGCACCAAACAAACTACCCAGGTAGCCCAATTACAAACCAGATCTCATATCTTAGCTACCCAAACCCAAATCCAAACCAAAAATCAGCCCAAATTAACAAGCCCGATGAGCCCATTTTTTTAAAACATTTTCTGCTTCCGAAAACCCTAGGTCAGAACCTTTGCGCCGCAATACCCTCCAACAGCCCCCTCTTCGCGCCGCAAGCAGGGGCTATTCCAATCGTCGCGCCGCAATATCTGAAGCCCGATTGTCGCGTTTCAGCCTCCAGCCTTCGCGCCGCAGTTTCGTCCGGCCTTCGATCGTGCCTAGATCGCCGCCAGATTCTCCAACAATCACCTGCAAAATGAAAGGAGAGACGACAACAAAGATGGAAAGGAATAAAACGAAATATTTCTTTCCTTTTCGGGTTCCATCCTTCGGGTTATAAAAACCCACAGAATTTTGTAATAAAGAAAAACGAGGGCACAAAAAAAAAGCTGTCACGAATATACAAAGAAAAAGACAGAAAGCATTCAAAAAATCCAAAGAAATAAAACACAGAAATTTTGTGCAAAGGTGGTATTTTTATTTCTAATTTTTATTGTCAATATATTTGCGCACGTAGATATACTGTAAAAAAGGAGACAAAAGAAAGAGGGTTACCTGCGTGGAAGATTTGAGGCTTTTAAACCTCCGGCCACCGTCAGTGGTGGCGCGTATGGCGCGTGGGACGGTGGCGTTGAGCTCCAATGCTCAGAGTTCGGATGAAGGAAAAAGGGATTTGAGAGTGTTTTGAAACTTTTTTTTTAAAAACAGTTTTGAAATGATTTTTTTTATCAGATTTTGCACTTATATAATAACAAGAAAATGGCGTCGTTTCTGTTTAATCCCATAAACATAAAACGACGTCGTTTCATGAAGCCAACCCGAGACCCGACCCGTGTCATCAAGATCTGCGTGTTTTTCAGTTAAAAGGGTCTAATTGCCACTTTGGCCCTTCCGTATTATTTCAGTTTTACAACTAAGTCCTATTACACTTCTATTTTTTAATTTAGCCTTAAAATTTACTTTTTGTTTCAATTTGATCCTTTTTCCTTTATATTTTTATTTAATCTAAAGTCATATTTAAATTATTTTATTATATTAAAATTTTACATTACTTTTTGGTTAATTTTGTTAAAAACACTTTTATAATTTTTTTTATATATATTATCTTTTTATTTCTTTAATTCTTATTTTATATATTATTTTACTTGTTTAATAATTTATATATTATTATATATATTTTTTATATTATTTATTATGTTATATTTTGTATATTATATAGTATTATGTCACATTATATATTATTTTGTATATTATATTTTATATAAAATTTATTTATATTATCTAATTTATTTTATTTATATCGTTTATGTAAATTTATGTTTAGTGTATTATATATATTTTTATTAATTATTATTTTATTTTGTTTAATATTATTTTAATTATATATTATTTTCATATATTAGTTATCATATTATATATTTTAAAATTTTTATACGTTGTATAGTATTATATTATATCATATTTTTTTATTTTATAAAAATATATTTATATTGAAAAACATGTTTCATTTATATTGTTTATATTATATTATATTTAAAATAATTATATATTATTCTTATTATTTATGCATTGTTTACATTGTTTGTATCATATAAATATGTAATTTTATTTATTTATTATTAATCTTGCATGAAAATTTTCATATTTATTTAGTAATTTCTATATTTATGGTTTTATGTATATATCTTACTTACCCATATTCTTTCATTTATTTATGTATGGTTGCCATTGTGTAGTTATTTATTTATTGTTTTATGAATACATTTTTTTAC
Organism: Gossypium sturtianum; assembly: GCA_025698515.1. Classification (NCBI taxonomy): domain Eukaryota; kingdom Viridiplantae; phylum Streptophyta; class Magnoliopsida; order Malvales; family Malvaceae; genus Gossypium; species Gossypium sturtianum. Next base: position 67,718,607 of record CM046947.1, on the reverse strand, counting down.
AAGATTCCTATATTTAGTTTAAAGGTTTTCAAAATAAGGCAATGTTTCGGTATTTAGAAATTCGGGAAGTAGTGCCCTAACGTACTGGGTTGCGATTTTCCGTTTGGCTAAATAACTAAATACCCTTTTACAAGTTTTGTAAATCATGAGATGATTTTGATTACGAAGGTTCTTAAATATCGTGTTCTAACGTACTGGATGTGATATTTATATTCCTTCGGAACAAGAAAGTCTCAAATTTTAACTTAAATTGCTCAAAGTTTCTTTAAAAAATCATATTTTTGAATACTTTTAAACTTCAAACATTTGGACATGATGTTATCGATTAGGTACCAATTTTTGGGTGTTACGAGGGTGCTAACCCTTCCTCGTACGTAACCGACTTCCGAACCCGTTTTCTTGTTTTTCGTAGACCAAAATTAAATGTTTTAAAATAAAACGTTTTACAAGGTGATCCAATCACATCTAAAAAGGGATTGGTGGCGACTCCCATGTTGTTTTTAAAGTCGATCCCTATTTTCAAAACCCGATTTTAAAAATGGTTTTGACAGCTTGGCGACTCCGCTGGGGACAATAAGAGAGTCAAGCCGTAAAATTGATAGTTTCATTTCCTTATGTCTGAGTTTAAAAAATATGGTTTAAAAATTATGACCCTTTTTATTTGCATGCGATTTTGTTTGAATAAAATATCTCTGCATTGCATTGCATGACCGTTATGGTCGTACCCTTAAGTGGGAGTGAGAAGCTACTCCTTCGTGAGGTTTTTACCTCCGTGCAGGATAGTGAATCACTTCCGGGATACATCCGTACCTATGTCTTCGTGAGGTTTTCACCTCCGTGCAACCATAGGGAAATGTATTCCCTGAACCGAACTCATCCGTATGAGCCTATAATGGGTGAGGATCGAGGAATCGCTGGTTCGGGTACCTCAACTTTAGAGCTAAACACCACACGTAGAGAACATAGGAACCCACCCTAGGTAGAACTATGCTAAACCTTAGTAGTCACCCAAATAGGTGTTCTATGTTGTTTATTTCTTCTGTACTAACGTGTTTTCTTGTATTTTGATTGCATTCATATCATGGAAAAGAGGTGTTGATTTCAAATTAGATTGCTAAATAGAAAAGTTTGTCATAAGAAAACGGGTTTTTTGATAAAGTGGATTATAATACGGTCTCGCCTGAATATAGTCTAAGTGAACACAACAAGAGAAGACTGATAGCCGGCGAAGGAATACAAGACTTTATTACCCAAGGATTCAAGATGACAAAGACAAATCGAGAATCACCACGTCTCGACTTTCTTGAAGAGGCTAACAAGTGAACAGGAGTCGCAGTCCAAATCAAGCAAAAGGAGCTAGATGAGGCATCTATTAGAAGTTTGCAAGATTTGGCTTTTGCGAATAAGGGGATTGATGTTTTCACTTGGACTATAAGGACAAAGCCGCATATGTAATCTGTTTTGTGTAAAGAAATCTATTTTCTAGTAAAGTTTTTCTAATGTAACTGAATTCAGAGTCAACGCCTCTCTTTCTTTGCATTCATGCATTTGCATTACATCACATCATATGCATTTAAGTCCATAGAGAGAGTCTAATTAGTTGAAAATATAACAGAGAGAGAGAGAAGGGAAATCTGGAAGCTGAACATCCCTACGGTACACGTGCTAAATCCAAGAAAATGGACCAAAGGATGGAACAATTTCAAAGAGACATGCAAGACCAGATGCAAGAGCAGATGGCAAAGCTTCAACAAGAGATGAGGGACTAGATGTTGGAAGCCCAAAAAAACATGATGGCCCAAATGGCCCAGATGATGAGTGGGATAATGGACAAAGAAAAAGGTCCCATAGTTAACACTGAAGACAATGAAGACTTTCCTCGGGGTTTTACACCACCGCATGTACAACATGAAGAATATCTTAGAAGGCCACCTGTCACAATAAGGCCTCAGCAAGGGCAAGCTGACACGGGAATGCCTACGAATTTTCAAGTTGGTATGGGATCCAACCCAGGAGACAACCCAGTTAATCCTGTTGTCCCTGACTTAGACATGACAGAGGAAGAAGGGATCAAAACTGAATCTGTAAAACAGTTAGAGGATCGCTGTAGATGGTTGGAAGAAAAGTTCCAGGCTTTGGAAAATGCTGACCATCATCAGGGTATTGACGCTAAGGACTTAAGTTTGGTTCCAGACTTAGTGCTTCCTCATAAATTCAAGATGCCAGAGTTTGAGAAGTACAATGGGACTAGTTGCCCTGAAGCCCACATCACTATGTTTTGTAGACGGATGACTGGTTACGTGAACAATGATCAACTTCTGGTTCATTGTTTCCAAGACAGTTTGGTGGGAGCAGCGTCTAGGTGGTACAATCAACTCAACCGCGCTAACATTAGCTCCTGGAAAGACTTAGCTCAAGCCTTCATGAAGCAATACAACCATGTCACAGACATGACGCCTGACCGAATCATGTTGCAAAATATGGAAAAAAGGGCAAATGAAAGCTTCAGGCAATATGCGCAAAGATGGAGAGAGGTTGTCATGCAAGTTCAGCCACCACTCCTAGAAAAGGAGACTACAATGCTCTTTATTAATACACTGAAGGCCCCATTTATCACGCATATGTTAGGAAGTGCTACAAAGAGCTTCTCAGACATTGTAATAACGGGAGAAATGATCGAAAATGCCATAAAAAGTGGAAAGATCGAGGCGGGAGAAAGTAACAAAAGAATGGCCACAAGGAAGAGAAAAAATGAAGTGGATAATACAAGCATGGGGTGCTCAAAGTCGATTGCTATTAAACAGCCAAAAACAGTGACTACTGGGTATCAAGGTTCATCAAGGAAAGAATCTGGCACAAGGCAAAGCAATGAGAAACTCCAGTTTACACCAATTCTAATGACATATAGGGAATTGTATCAAAGTCTATTTGATGAACATGTGGTGGCTCCTCATTACATGGAACCAATACAACCCCCTTACCCCAAATGGTATGATTTGAATGCTCAATGTGAGTATCACGCAGGAATAACGGGTCACTCAATCTATAACTGCATGGCATTTAAGAAATTGGTCGAAAGGCTTATTAAAATAGGGGTTATAAAGTTCGATGAGTCGAATGGAGCAGTGATAATTGAAGGAGGGGGCAGGAGAGTTGTGATTCCTTGAAGAAGTCATCAGAAACCTAACAATCTGGGAATCAAAACACCAATGACATATCCGAAGAGGGAATCAGGGAATAAAAGTTTCCAAGCCCTTACATACTTGGGAAGATTTTAAACAATGGGACTGTGGAAGGGATCTCTGTATTTTTAGGGTTAATCTAGAGTAATATTCAAAACATGCTTGTTGCTTTAAGCCCAGAAGTAATAAGAATCCTTTTGTGAAATGGGCTTGTGTCCAGAAATTTTATTTCAATAAAATGCATCCTTTTAAGTAAATATTCTTTTATTCTTTCTATTTCATATTGTACATTCTTTTGTTTTTAGAATATTCTTTCATTTTTCATTCATGACTATACAAATAGCCATCCTTAGAATCATTTATTCTTTGGATTTTTACCTTCGTACTTAGGTACCCAGATATCAACGACATGAGCGACGTTGTTACTGACTCCCTTTTTGAATGAGATATGGGTCCAGGGGATCTAAGGACTTTGAAGATGACAGAGATTGTAACATATCTTTTAATTTGTTAAGAGTGGTTTAACAAGATGAAAAACAGACCCTACCTTACATAAGGTCAATGGATGTTGCAAGCCTAAGAAAGGAGTCAAGATCAAAGCCTAGCTCACCACGAAGATAAGGCGAGATATTATTGAGTTACTTTCGAGAATTCAAAGATATTTTCACATGATTATATCAGGACATGCTTGAGCTTATAAGATGCGCCCTAAACATGAGGATTGGGCACTGCCAATCTACAGAGAAAGAGATGGTATCAGCTATGCCGTATTTAAGGAGACGAGATTCATGTGCTTGCTCTAGTTCTTTACAAATTTTTCATATGTGGGGCATGGATATTATGGGGCCAATCTTGTCAAATGCTTCTAGTTGACATCGATTCACTGTCATGGTTATCGTTTATTTCACTAAGAGGGTGGAAGTAGCTTTATATGCCAATGTTACACAATCGAAAGTCATCAAATTTCAATAAAGAAGAAGGAATCAAATGTCAGCAAAGAATGCCATAAAGGATCATATTTAATAACGCATAACTGTACAAAGTCAAAGTTTACAGTTTGTCCAAAGATCAGGCAGCATATCACACTGCAACAAAAGTTGCCAAAAAAAAAGAAGAAGAAGAAGAAGAAATGAAATGTGGCTAAGACTTGTAAAGATTGGCATAAGAAGCTATAACTACTCTCTATGATTATCAAACGTTGGCTAGAACCTTCACTGGGGCAACATCTTGCCTATTATGGAATTGAAGCATTTTTGCCAATTGAACCTAATCGAAGAAGAGGTTAAAAGTTATCCATCACGGTCGGATGATGTGAGCTTACGGAAAAAAGGTTCATCCAAGAGAATTCCACAAAGGGAACCCGATGTTGAAAAAAAATTTCCTCTACAAAATGATTTTAGAGGAAAGCATATGCCAAACTGGGAAGGACTTATATAGGGCCTGTTCTAGAGGAGCATTGATATTGATAGAGATGGATGGCAAAGACTTTCCCAATCCGTTGAATTCAGGTTTGGTCAAGGGATATTTTACCTGAAAGAGGAAAGATTAAGGTGAAAACCTGAAAAGAGCGCCTAAAAAAAAACAAAAAAAAAGGGAGAGGCCAAAGCGAAAAACCGCGAAGGGCGCTTTGAGACCAAAGGGGATTTGAGTTGAAAACCCGAAAAGGACGGCTCAAATTTTGACTAAAAAAAGGGGCATAAAGTAGTCTTGCTACGTCTGAATTAGCAATGAGGAAGTATATTACGTCTTGGGGCATCGACAAAGTACTCCGGATCCCCTAAACACATATTGAGCTTAAAATGGTCCTTAAGAAGTTGGAACAAAGAAGCTCAAGCTACGATATCTGGGGCATCTAGCTTCATTCTTACCCAGTTTTGAAATTCGTTATCTTTGATTGCTTTATTCTTTTTTGAGATACGCCTAAATCAATTTTCTTTTATTGCCTCGGTTATCTTTGATTAAATTATTTCTCAAAGCTATGCTCCTGACTAATTTCTTTCTCGTCCATTTTTGTGACCTTTTTTAAGCATTTTATATTGAAATAACAATTTATGGACTAATAACACTTTCATAAAAGGAGTTTCGCATATTACTCTAAAAGCTTCTAAATAATATGAGAATTTGAAACAGGACTATTGTTCAGAACTTACCAAGTCTAAGGGATTGGAAACATTGGAAAATGATTATCTCTTCAGATTTTTATTGAATAAGACAATTTCGTTGGTGATACCACATCGGCAAATGATGAACAAGGTCAATCCAAGTGTGAAGAGGATCATTGACGAGATACCCTGTATTCATACATCTGGTCATTACACCCAGGGAATGGTGTAACATATTGAAAGTAGTACAAGTTCTGTACCTCTGAATGGTAACAGAAAGATGGAAGAAATTAAAAGTTATTCCCCTGAAGTTGCAGTGGGAGATACCAATTCATGTCCCAAGGTTCAAGTAGAGAGGACTCAGAATTACCATGGGGCAAATTATTTGAGTAGAACATGAATGAAAAACAAATGAGTAATAACACCTAGGATAGGAATCATACTCATAACATTTTTGTAAATTTCATTAGGAGCATTTGATTCATTTTGGTCATTGCATCCTAATCCTTGAAACAGGAATCATCTTCATAACATTTTCATGACATGGCTAAATAGGAGCATCTGATGCATTTCGATCAGAGCATCCTAAATATTGGATATAAACATATACCCATTCTACAGGTTATGTAGCAAGGTAGAAGACAATAGTCTGGTATCCCTGAGTTTGCAGGGAGCAGATTAAAATAGCAGATCTGATAATCCTGAGGTTGCAGGAGCAGATCGGAGACATTAGTCCTATCTCACGACTCAAAGAAAGTGGAATAGGTCAAAGATTGTAGATCTTGTCACCCTAAGCAGTAGGGAACCAAGATCGAATGTTAAATCTTGTCTCCCTAAGCAGTAGTGGAACAGATTTAAGCCACCAGCCCTATCTCCCTGACCAGCAGTGGAATAGGTCAAAGATTGTAGATCTTGTCGCCCTAAGCAGTAGAGGACCAAGATCGAACGGCAAATCTTGTCTCCCTAAGCAGTAATGGAATAGATTTAAGCCACCAGCCCTATCTCCCTGACCAGCAGTGGAATAGGTCAAAGATTGTAGATCTTGTCACCCTAGCGATGAGGGAACCAAGATCGAACGACAAATCTTGTCTCCCTAAGCAGTAGTGGAACAGATTTAAGCCACCAGCCCTATCTCCCTAACCAGCAGTGGAATAGGTCAAAGATTGTAGATCTTGTCTCCATAAGCAGTAGTGGACTAAGATCAATCGACAAATCTTGTCTCCCTAAGCAGTAGTGGAACAGATTTAAACCACCGATTTGGCATCCACGAGTTTTGATGGAGCGGACCTAAGATAGCGATCCGGCATTCACGAAGCGCGAAACAGATCGAAGATACCAATCTGGCATTCCTGAGCTTTGCAGGAAGCAGATTAAAGATAGCAGATCTGGTATTCTTGAGTTTGCAGGAAGCAGATCGAAGACACTTTCAGATCTTATCTCCCTGAAGTTGTAAGGGGTAGACTGAAGATAGAAGATCTCATCTTCTTGAAGTTGTAGGAAGTAGATCGAAAAGAATTTCAGCCTTATCTCCCTGAAGTTGTAGGGAGTAGACTGAAGACAGATCTTATCTTCCTGAAGTTATAGGAAGTAGATCGAAGACACAACAGATCTTATCTTCCTGAAGTTGTAGGAAGTAGATCGAAGACACTTTCAGATCTTATCTTCCTGAAGTTGTAGGAAGCAGATCAAAGACATCAATTTGGCATTCTTGAAATTGCAAGAAGCAGAATAAAGCTAGCAGACTTACTGAAATCGAGATGAAGTTCCAATACCATTGAAGTTGCAGTAGAGTAGGAAGCCGTTTGGAAGAAGGCGAGGATCAAGAAGTCGAAGCTCGGCCAAAACCGGGCAAAATTGGTCCTTTATAGTCTTTGCTCTATTCTCGTTTCACGACAATGAGGAAAGAGGGGCATCTGTAAGTACCCAATTTTGCCCGGGCCCTACACAGTCTAAAAATAAAAACACAAATACTTAAGATCCATTAAACAGTTCATTTACAAGCACCAAACAAACTACCCGGGTAGCCCAATTACAAACCAGATCCCATATCTTAGCTACCCAAACCCAAATCCAAACCAAAAATCAGCCCAAATTAACAAGCCCGATGAGCCCATTTTTTTAAAACATTTTTTGCTTCCGAAAACCCTAGGTCAGAACCTTTGCGCCGCAATACCCTCCAACATCCCCCTCTTCGCGCCGCAAGCAGGGGCTATTCCAATCGTCGCGCCGCAATATCTGAAGCCCGATCGTCGCGTTTCATCCTCCAACCTTCGCGCCGCAGTTTCGTCCGGCCTTCGATCGTGCCTGGATCGCCGCCAGATTCTCCAACAATCACCTGCAAAATGAAAGGAGAGACGACAGCAAAGATGGAAAGGAATAAAACGAAATATTTCTTTCCTTTTCGGGTTTCATCCTTCGGGTTATAAAAACCCACAGAATTTTGTAATAAAGAAAAACGAGGGCACAAAAAAAAACTGTCACGAATATACAGAGAAAAAGACAGAAAGCATTCAAAAAATCCAAAGAAATAAAACACAGAAATTTTGTGCAAAGGTGGTATTTTTATTTCTATTTTTTATTGTCAATATATTTGTGCACGTAGATATACTGTAAAAAAGGAGACAAAAGAAAGAGGGTTACCTGCGTGGAAGATTTGAGGCTTTTAAACCTCCAGCCACCGTCAGTGGTGGCACGTATGGCGCGTGGGACGGTGGCGTTGAGCTCCGATGCTTAGAGTCCGGATGAAGGAAAAAGGGATTTGAGAGTGTTTTGAAACTTTTTTTTAAAAACAGTTTTGAAATGATTTTTTTTATCAGATTTTGCACTTATATAATAACAAGAAAACGACGTCGTTTCTGTTTAATCCCATAAACATAAAACGACGTCGTTTCATGAAGCCAACCCGAGACCCAACCCATGTCATCAAGATCCGCGTGTTTTTCAGTTAAAAGGGTCTAATTGCCACTTTGGTCCTTCCGTATTATTTCAGTTTTATAACTAAGTCCTATTATACTTCTATTATTTAATTTAGCCTTAAAATTTACTTTTTGTTTCAATTTGATCATTTTTCCTTTATATTTTTATTTAATCTAAAGTCATATTTAAATTATTTTATTATATTAAAATTTTACATTACTTTTTGGTTAATTTTGTTAAAAACACTTTTATAATTTTTTTATATATATTATCTTTTTATTTCTTTAATTCTTATTTTATATATTATTTTACTTGTTTAATAATTTATATATATATATATATATATATTTATATTATTTATTATGTTATATTTTGTATATTATATAGTATTATGTCACATTATATATTATTTTGTATATTATATTTTATATAAAATTTGTTTATATTATCTAATTTATTTTATTTATATCGTTTATGTAAATTTATGTTTAGTGTATTATATATATTTTTATTAATTATTATTTTATTTTGTTTAATATTATTTTAATTATATATTATTTTCATATATTAGTTATCATATTATATATTTTAAAATTTTTATACGTTGTATAGTATTATATTATATCATATTTTTTTATTTTATAAAAAATATATTTATATTGAAAAACATGTTTCATTTATATTGTTTATATTATATTATATTTAAAATCATTATATACTATTCTTATTGTTTATGCATTGTTTACATTGTTTGTATCATATAAATATGTAATTTTATTTATTTATTATTAATCTTGCATGAAAATTTTCATATTTATTTAGTAATTTCTATATTTATGGTTTTATGTATATATCTTACTTACCCATATTTTTTCATTTATTTATGTATGGTTGCCATTGTGTAGTTATTTATTTATTGTTTTATGAATACATTTTTTTTACAAGATTACTATATTTAGTTTAAAGATTTTCAAAATAAGGCAATGTTTCGGTATTTAGAAATTCGGGAAGTAGTGCCTTAACGTACTGGGTTGCGATTTTCCGTTTGGCTAAATAACTAAATACCCTTTTACAAGTTTTGTAAATCATGAGATGATTTTGATTACGAAGGTTCTTCAATATCGTGTCCTAACGTACTGGATGTGATATTTATATTCCTTCGGAACAAGAAAGTCTCAAATTTTAACTTAAATTGCTCGAAGTTTCTTTAAGAAATCATATTTTTGAATACTTTTAAACTTCAAACATTTGGACATGATTTTATCGATTAGGTACCAATTTTTGGGCGTTACGAGGGTGCTAACCCTTCCTCGTACGTAACCGACTTCCGAACCCATTTTCTTGTTTTTCGTAGACCAAAATTAAATGTTTTAAAATAAAACGTTTTACAAGGTGATCCAATCACACCTAAAAAGGGATTGGTGGCGACTCCCATGTTGTTTTTAAAGTCGATCCCCATTTTCAAAACCCGATTTTAAAAATGGTTTTGACAGAAATTAACACTTAGGTTGATCTTGCCTTGTATGAAAAATGCGAGCGATCTAATCGTTTAAGTAACATGTTTATAAATAGTAAGGTTTCTGTTAATGTTTGTGGCTCAGTTGAGCAGTATATGAATGTCCAAGAATTATAAATGACTATTGAAAAATAGTTCAAAACTTCTCAAAGTTCGTTAGCCAGCACCCTAATCATGAAATTCACATCAATGAAACTCATTACCGTGAATGGTGTACGTGATCACATCAACAAGATGAGAGATTTAGCAAATCGACTGAAAGCACTTGAGGTTGAAATGTCTAAATCTTTCCTGGTGCAATTTAATTGAACACTCTTCCACCTCAGTATGAGCCATTTAAGATCTCTTAGAACATACATAAGGATAAGTGGTTTATCGATGAACTTTTGACCATGTGTGATCAGGAAGAGGCTAGACTCATACTGGATATTGGAAGAGTGCATTGATGGTTACTCAAGGAAAGAATTGGTCCAAGCCAAGCAAAAGGGAAAGGCTAAAATGCAACCCCAAGCTGACATAAAAAAAGGGTCAAAGTGTTTCTTTTGTAAAAAAAGGGACACTTGAAGAAGGACTGTGTTAAGTTTAAGAGCTGACTTGAAAAAAAAGGTAAATTAATCTCACTTATTTGCTTTGAGTCAAATATGGTTGATGTTAATTATAACACATGGTAGATTGATTTTGGTTTTACAATCCATATCTCAAATTCTTTAGAGGGATTAAGAAACCTGAGGGAACCGAAGGGAACTGAGCAATACATCTATTCAGGAAATAAGATGAAGTCACATGTAAATGCAATTTGAATAGGTGAATTAGTGCTTAAGAGTGACTTTGTTTTAATTTTAGAAAAGACTTTTTATATTCTTACTTTTTCTAGAAATTTAGTTTCTATTTCAAGACTTGAACCATTTGGGTACTGTTTTAGTTTTTCAAACAATGGTTTCAGTTTATTTTATAAATCTGAACTTGTTGGAAATGGTGTTTTATCTGATGGTCTCTATTCTCTTAATTTCCAAAATAATGTCACTCATAATGTTATGCACGTTCAAACTGTTACTAAACATTGTGTTATAAATGGATATTCCTTTATTTTATGGCGTCGGAGATTAGGACATATCTCCATTTAAAGGATTAAGATATTAGTAAATGATGGGGTATTCAGTATTTTAGATTTTATTGATTTCAATAATTGTATAGACTGTATTAAAGGAAAACAAACTAACAAGTCAAAGAAAGGTGTCAAGAGGAGTTAGACCATATTAGAAATCATCCATTTTGATATATGTTGCCCAGATATGGATGTGGAAGGTGAGAAATACTTTATCACTTTCATAGATGATTACTCACAGTACATGTAGATCTACATGCTTCATCACAAGATTGTGAGAACTGATAGAGAAACAATGTAGTAAGCATTAGAAATCTTTAAAGCTTTCAAGGTTGAAGTAGAGAAACAATGCAGTAAGCAAATCAAGATTGTGAGAACCAGTAGATGTGGGGAGTATTTTGGTAGATACACTGAGGAGGAACAAACACCTAGTCCATTTGTGAAGTTTCTTCAAGATAATAGTATAGTTGGCCAATACACCATGTCAGGCTCACCTGATCAGAATGGTGTTGTGGAAAGAAGAAATAGAACTTTAATGGACTAAGTGCGAAGTATGCTTATTAGCTTTAAGCTGCCTAAGTCCTTATGGGTTGAATATCTCAAAACGGCTGTGTATATATTAAACTGAGTTCCAACTAAGATTGTCCCAAAAAAACACTTTTTGAGTTGTTTAAAGGTTGGAAACCGAATTTGTGACATATACGCGTATGAGGATACATGTTTGAAGGTGGGAGCGATCTGTCTCGAGACATGATTCCCGTAGGTCAACTTTCCACCTTAGGTGAGAGATTGGTTATCATACATAACACCCCTCAAGCTTAACAGGTGTTGAACAACCAGTCAATAAAAATCAACAAGCTGCTTAAAACACTCTAGTAGATCAAGTTGTTCAAGAAAATCTAGAAGTTATTGAACAACCAGTTGAAAAACATGATCCATAAGAAAATGTTGGTTCAACATTGAGGAGATTTATTAGAGAAAGGAAATCAACAATTTCTAGCGACTATATTGTGTATCCGCAAAAGTTTGACTATAATATTGGAGCTGAGAATAATCCTGAGTCATTTTCACAAGCCACGAGTTGTAAAGAGTCAGAATTATGGTATAATACAATGAAAGAATAGATGAATTCCATGAAAAGTAATGATGTTTAGGATCTTGTACCGTTGCTTGAGGGGCAAAAACGCTTGGATGTAAATAGGTCTTCAAAACAAAAAGAGACTCAATGGGCAACATAAAAAGATATAAAGCTAGACTTGTAACAGTCCGGTTTAGACCCTAGTCAGAATAGTGGTTTCATGACCACAAATTCGAGTTAGAAAAAAAATTTTTAATATTATTTTCTGCGTTTTTAGTATGTGAATTGACATGTGTGAAATTTCTGTGATTAAATTTGATCGTTTGTGTGCTTAATTTGTAAAAGGACTTAATTGCATAAAATGCGAAAGTGACTTGTTATTTGTTAAAGTGCTTAATTACTTTGATTTATTAAATATGGAATCCTTATATTGTAATTTGGCCATTAAACCATGGGATGGACGGTTATGGGTTTTAATTATATGGTTTTCTTATTAATTCATTAAGGCTAATATAGTAATTTATGTATTAATATGTTTTATAATAAAATAAAAGTATGAAAATAGCCATTATGTTCATCTTCTAGCCGAAAATAAGAAAAAGAAATAAGGTTTTAAGCTTTCTTAACATTCGACCATTAAAAGCTTTGATTAAGGTATGGGTTTTGATCCATTTTTGATAATTTTTACGTTTTTGAGATTGTTGCTATGTAATCTATCAAGCCCATGTCTCAATTTTTGAATTTGATGATGATTTTATGTTTTGTCATTGTTGAAAGCTTGTGGTTTTTGTTGTTTGATGATGGAAAATAAAAGATATGTGATAGATTAATATGTTTTGTCTTTGGATTTTTGATGAATTTGAGTAAATTGGATTAATTTGTGAAGATGTTATTTTTGAGGGACTAAAATGTGAAATAAATGAAATATGTGGACTTGTATGAGTTAGGTGAATATTCGGCCATGATATAGTAAAATGAAATTATGCATATTTTGTATTTTGTGAAATAGGGACTAATTTGTGAAAAATGTGAAATGTCAGGGGAAAAAGTTTAATTAGCCCATTTATGTGTTTTTGGGTGAATTTGATTGAATATGTGATTAAATAAGTTAAATTTGTACTAATTTAGATCCAGAAAAGAAGAAATCAGAATTGGATCGGGGAAATCTAAAGTTGTTGAATAGTTGTCCCGGTTCGTCTGTCTTTGCCGAGGTAAGTTCATAAGTAAATAAATGTCGTTAAATTCGATTGTATATAGTTTATTTGTATCGAATTGAATTATTACTTGTATATTATGTGAATGTCGAATTAGTAAAAGTGAAGAAGAGTTGTCTACGTGTAACATCCCGAAATTGGGCCTAGTAGAATTGGGCCCAATGGGCCTTGAGCGTAGAAGCATTTTAAAATTTTGAGAACAAGGGAACGTCATTATTTCAAGCTGGACTTATTAAGAAGGTAATTTTGGAAAGTTACGAGGTTTCAATGAAGTTTCGGGTTCAAGTTGGGCCTTAGTAAAATTTTGTGTTTAAGCCTATTAAGGAGAGATAGTAAGTGGCATCAAGGCTTATGGAAATAAAAGAGTAAATTGTTAGCATAAATGAGCAATTGGTAAAAGGGTTATGGCGCCACATGTAGTACCTTGAGGGAAGAGGTTCGAATCACTTTGTGTGCAAATTTTGACTTATATTTTTGCACCCTTTCCTTAAGTGTCGGCCAAGAGGCATTCATGGCAAGGTTGACTTCATTATTTTGGTAAGGTGGCTAAAAGAAAAAGACAAGGTTGAAGTTGGGGAAAGGAATCAAGAGAAATAGGAAAGTAGGGGGACATGAGGCTTATTTCGTGGGTGATGTTTTGGAAAGCTTGGGTGGCCAAACTCTTATCCTAGGGGGGATGCATGTGGACGGTTTTGGGGAGAATAGGTAGCTGAATTTTTAGTTGGAATTTGGTAAAGACTTAGTAGTGCTTTGGCAAAAATTCCCTTTGGCAACTTTGTGTCATTTCTCTCAATTTGCAACCCTCCTTGCCGAAACCTATTAGCACAATAGTGCACTGTTTTTCTCTTTTGTTTGGTCACATACTCATTTTCTTTCCACCTTCCTTGATAGCCGAATTCTCCTTTGCCTTTTGATTGAATTTTTGGTGCTTGTTAGGCCAAAACCTTTCTCTTTGCACTATTTGGTATTCTCCAAATTTCTTTCTACCTTGTGCCGAAATTACAAGCCATTAGTGAACATATTCTCTTCTTTTCTTTCTTCTTGTTGCCGAATGTACCCAAACCATTGAGACCAAAATTTGTTCATTCATCTCTTCTTTATCATTTTCTCAAGTGGGTTGACACTCTTTTCTTCGATTGAATCAGTAAGTGAATTCTTTTCTATGTTCATATTCTTTTCTTTCTAGCCGAATAGGTATTTATCACTATTCGGTTGTAAATCTTGATCTTAACCGAAATGGTGTTATCTTCCATTCCTTCATATTGTAATCACCCTCTTTTTCATAGTGTTCTAAGTGGGTGGCCGTGTATTGTTCTAGCCCTAAGTCAAACGGTGGAAATTGGATCCAATATCGATAAGGTAAGGAGTTCTTCATGGATTATTTGAAATCGTTCTTTATTCGTTTAAAGGATAATAGTGGTTGTGACTAATCGATTATGTTTTAGGGATTAAATCACTCGATATATTCTACCTTCGGACATAGTGGTAAGTGATTCAAGTGTAAGTGATACGAAATCTTTTGAAAATCCGAGGCTAACTTTTGGTTGGTATTGTTCTAGGTCATCGATGAGTGGTTCGTTAGGAAATCAAAATCAGGTGTGTAATCCCGTACCTCCCGAATACATGTTTGATATGGTGTGTAATCTCACATCTCTCTGAAAGTTTGTATGATATGTTCTGTGATTTGATCAAAATACCGAAGAAAACCGAAAACCGGCATCCGTGATCACTCGGGCATGCGTATGATCGTAGTGGTAATCGTATTTCGTAATAAAACAGTTTCAGTCAGAAACAGTAACGTGTATTTGAAAAATTACGAAAAATAGGAGAAAAGGAATTACAAAGTGAATAAGATATCAGATTAAATCTTACTGTGTCTATTTTGATAAGGAAGAAACGGAGAAGGAAAAGAAATTCTATATTCTGAGATATCTTAATTTTAGTGAGACTGGTTCTGAATGACTTCGTGGTTCCCTGATCTGTCTTGGAGAAATCGTATAAAATTGTAAAAAGTGAATAATGAGTTATAGTTTATATGTACAGATTCCTTAGTGAGTCTATTTTCAATAGAAACAAGTGGGAGCAGTATATGAAAACCGTATAGTGAGATATTTGAAATTAAGGTAAGAGAGGTCAGAATCATTGGACAGTGAAACAAGGGAAACTTTAAGGAATAAACTGTACTAAATGGTTAAGTCAAAAATTCTGGAAAAATTATCGTAAGAAGATATTTGAGTCTAGTTTCAAGGAAAATTTATGGATCTAAATTTTGAGTTTCCTAATCCGAGTTATGGTCAGTTTAGTCAATATGACGCAGATGGACAGTTTCAATTTTCTATGCTCAAATTAGTAGTTAAGTCCGGGGTTGCCGAATTACCAAAATACCCTTGGAGGGTAAATTACCGAAATATCCTTGGGTTACGAGATTACCGAATTACCCTTAGTGGGTAAAATTACCGATTTACCAAAATATCCTTATGGGCCGATTTACCGAAATGTCCTTATAGACCGATTTACCGAAATGTCCTTATGGACTGATTTACCGAAAATGCCCCTATGGGCTGATTTGATAGAATGCCCTAAAGGGCCGAATTGCAAAGTGTTATAATGGGCCGATTTATCGTAACAAATCTCTGGAGTAATAATTGTTGTTTATATTTGTAAATATGATGCCTTACTATGAATGTTGCATTTACATAATTTTGCATGGGATGGGAAACTTGAATGAAGAGAAGTATAGACTGGTGGCATTGCCACAAATTCTGATAACGGCTATGTGCCAACCTAAATATGGCTTTGTGCTATCGTGATTATGGCTTTGAGCTAAAGGTATTTACCGGGGCTATGTGCCTAACATATGAATTAACGACTCTGTGTCGATCATTTTTACCGAGGCTGTGTGCCGATTATATTACCGTATATGATTCTGGTGGCACAGCCACAAATAGTATAAATGGCAGCTTGACTGCAAATTGGAGAGATTGGCGGGGTGGGTTGACTTGATCCCCATAGGAGAGATTGGTTGGTACGGGTGGAGAGTTAGACGGCTGGTAGGATGGGATGGGTTGCATTCATTTCATTTATTTATTATTTGTTTATGGGCTTTGGTCCAAGATGATTGTTATTGGGTTCCGGCCCAATGAATAACGGTAAGGGGATTTCACACTGAGTTCTTGTAACTCACCCCCCTTTCTCTTAACCCTTGTAGGTAATGCTTGATGATATGGACTTGGGCTATGGATGACTCGAGGGAGGCCATACTTCGGAAATGGTTTATTTGGACTTTAGACTTCTTTCCCGTTTATTTTATTACTTTACTATTTTGGGTTAAATGTTGTAATAAGGCCTCTGGACTATTTTTATTTTTGCTTTTTGGTTGGGATGTTTTTTTTTATTTTTCTTAAATTGTTTAGAAAGGGGAATTTTCTAAAAACTTAAACAATGGTTTCCAAAATCGATTAACAAATGGATTTCAAAATAAAATTTTACAAATATTTTTAACACGGATATTTTCTCTCGAACTATTAACGATATTTTCAAAAGACTTGGATTCTCTTTCGAATTTTCAACGTCGTTTTCAAAAGTCACGATTTTGTAAGATCATTAGTTTCGATTATCGATTTATCAAACAACCTCTCAAAATACTTGTATTTTATCTACGTTTTCGCAATGTTTTCAAAATGCTTCTGCAACTCTATTTATAAACGTCACATTTTCGTAAATTGTTTATTTCAAATATGCTTCCACAAACGAAAAGGTTTTTAAAGATTATTATGTTTTCAAGTAGTTAACAATTGCTTAAGTGTTTTTGGTTTTAACAAAGAGGCTATATTTCTCAAACAAGTTTTTAATAATCGCAAAGATGGTTTTTACTTCCATGTGACACACCAGATTCAGGCCTAACTTCTAGGCCGGGTTTGGGGTGTTACACTACGAGCTTGAATCGATCGAGATACGACATCCGAAAGCCCCGTACGAGCCTTAGGAATAGTTAGGATACATATGTCATGACATAGGATTCTGATATGTGTTTTCGTGTAAGACCACGTCTAGGACGTTGGCATCAATTTGTGTTTACTGTAAGACCATGTCTGGGACATTGGCATCGTATTTGATTCGTGTAAGACCCTGTCTGGGACAGTGGCATTGATATGTGATTACATGTAAGACCACGTCTGGGACGTTGGCATTGTACGAGCTTTCCGACTATCCGAGTATCCTTATTAATTCCAAATGGTTCAACGGGCATTATCGAGTTAAGATCGAACGTGAAAATGAACTAAAAGGTTCAGGTACGTGCTATGTTATTCGAATATGAAAGTAAGGTAATTATATGTGTTTAAGATGAATATATGAATTAGACATGGTAAAAGAGAAATTTATTTGTGCTTATGGGTATATGTGTATTCGGCCATTGATGTTATAATGTTATTGTATATGTGATAAGGTTTGAGTTTGCAAGCATAATAAATGTACATTTGGTTAAGGTTTGTTTGATTTAGCTAGTTGATTTAATGCGAATGTTTATTTGATCATTATTTGCTTATGACTTACTAAGCTATGAAAGCTTACTTTGTGTGTATGTTTGTTCATTGTTTTATAGATTATTAAAGCTACGGAAAGCTCAGGGATCATCGAGGATCATCACCACACTATCAAACTATATTTTGGTACCTTTTGAAAATGTATATACTAAAGTATGGCATGTATAGGCTATAGTACTTTGATTATGTTTTGAAATGTGTAAATATAGTCTTGTGATATGGCTTGTTAATGAATGTGTTTATGGATGAGTTTAGTCCATGCTATATGATGTAAAATTTGGTATGGTTTGATGTGCTCATGGTTGGCCAAATGAAATTGTCAATTTCGGTAAGTTTTATGGTTGATTTGGAAATTGATATGATGAGAAATGCTATGAATTGAATTGGATTAAAATGACGTGTGATTCATATGTTTTTGATGTGAAGTTGGTGTTTTGAATTAGTATGTTTGAGTTGGATTTGTATATGGAAATGAATAATGTTGTTAAAGGTCAAATTGTGCAAGATTTGGTATGTTTTTGGTTGCCTTTGGGACATGAATTGAGGTTTGTTTGATGCTTGTAGGTTTGACCCAAATTTTGGGTGGAAAATTGGCCTTGCAATTGGCCTATATTTGCCCACACGGTTGGGCACACGGGCGTGTGTCTCGACCGTGTCTCTCATGGTTACATTTTGAAATAAATCAGGAAGCCACACGGGCTGGACACACGGGCGTGTGACTGGCCGTGTTGGCAAGTTAGTAACCTCCAGAATTTCACACGGCCTAGCACACGGGCGTGTCTTGTGGTCGTGTGGACAAGTCAGTATGTATGCTCTGTTTTGCCACGGCCTAGACACACGGGTGTGCCTAATGCCTTGTGAGGCACACGGCCTACTCACACGGGTGTGTGACCTCTGTAACTTTGAAAAATGTTTAAGTTTTGGAAAAATTTGTATGTGCTCGGTTTAGTCCCGACCCCTTCCCAATGCATGTTTAAGGTCTCGTAGACCTTCTAAAGGGACTCTATGTGTATATTTCGCTATGAAATGTTTGTGATTATTTGATGTTACGAAATGTTTGTGTTATGATCTGATATGTCCGGTAATGCCTCTTAACCTTAGTCCGGTGACAGATAGGGTTAGGGGTATTACAAGACTCGTTGCGAAAGGATTCACTCAGCGATAAGGAATTGATTATACTGAGACTTTTGGTCTTGTATCTAAGAAAGATTCCTTGCTCATTCTGTTAGAATTAATAGCTCATTTTGACCTTGAGTTGCAACAAATGGATGTGAAAACCGCTTTTCTCAATGGTGACCTAGAGGAAGAGGTATATATGAGACAACCTGAAGGATTCTCCTCCAGTGATGGTGAACATGTAACACCCTACACCCGGCCTAGACGTTATGATCGGATCTAGCATGTCACATAGAAAGGTTGCTTAAAAGCTACGCGTTCGTTAAAAAGTTCGTATTCTTTTTGAAACTTCGAGCTTTGTTGATTGTGAAATTCAAATATGATTTTAAGGTTATCTTGTAAAAACATTATTAATGTTATTCGCGAAAACTTTGTTTATAGCAGAAATCATATCTAGTAATTGGCAGAAATGTGATATTTTGAAAACAGTTACTGACGTTTTAAGAAAACCCGGAGTTTAATCATTTGTAGTTTGGATATGACTGAAATGAAAGTTTAAAAGAAAAATTAAAGTCCAATGGCCTTATTACAAAATATTAAACCCAAATTAAAATAATTTTAAAATAAAGCAAAAACGAAATTTACTAAAGTTCGTGAGAAATACTCCGATGTATGGCCACCACAGAGTCCTCCGCAGCTCCAAATCCTCTAACGCTGGGGATCACCTGCAAGGTTAAAGCAGAGGGGTGAGTTACGAGAACTCAGTGTGTAATCCCCTAATCGGTCATTAATTGGGCCCGAGCCCATACAGAAGCAGACTGGGCTGAGCCCTATTCGGAACAGTCTGGGCCTTAGCCCTATAAACATGATAATGCAAACAAAGTATGCAGCCCAACCCAACAATCCATCCGTTACACACCCCCGTACCAGCCCTACACACCTGTGGGGACGAAGTCAACCCACCCAGCCCTACACACCAAGATGGCAGACAAGCTGCAAATCACAGAATTTGTGGCGGAGCCACCAGAATATCAGAATATACGTGGCATAGCCACTACACAGAATGTGGCAGAGCCACCAGAATACACTTCCTCCGATCATCAAACCCAGCCCATGCAACATATTAGGAATGCAATGCACCATACATACAAAAGTGTAAATAACACATATACATGCTAACCAACCATAATCAAGGGTATAACAATCATTTACCCTCTGGGGGTATTTCGGTAATTTACCCTTTAGGGGTATTTCGGTAATTTACCCTCCAGGGGTATTTCGGTAATTTTACCAATTAACGGCCTTTTCAAAGGCCTATTGTCGCCTCGAGCGACACAGGACCCTTGTTGGGTCTCTACGAAGCTATTGGGCCTGAAATCTATTTTAGGCCCAAATGGGCCCACACGCTTGGGTGGCCCATTTCATATGGTTTCGGTCTCAGTTTTTTTTAGATTTCACAACCACATCTATCATTTGATAGTTTTCCATCAATTTTGCCCATATGGGCCCATTGGGCCCGTTCAGCCCGTTTCGGCTCGGTTAGGCCCATTACAACCTCAGTATCGCGGGAGTGCTCGTGACACTCTCAAAGGCCTACAGTCAATATTCGTGTTTCGATTTACCACTATGAGCGCTTGCACACTCGAGTGGTCACAGTTGCCAGTTTTCTGGCTTTTCGGCTTTCGGTCGAGTCACAGAACATTGCAAGCATTCATCCAGAGGGGTGTGAGATTACACACTTGATTTGGAATACGTATCCCGATACTCTCCGAAGCACCTAAGGACATAATCGGCTATTAGTTAGTCTTCTTGTTCGATAATCCCAAAATTGAAATTGATAACACAATCCACAACACTTAACAAGAACGATGGCAACTCCTTGCTATGCTTGAATGTTTGGTTACTCCCTTCGATTACAAACTTGAGTCCCTAATTAAAAGCACGATTTAGCGATGTTGTTCCAAAACAACAAGAAAACAGCCTTCCGGCCTAAACGAACCTAAAATAGAGAACAACCATCCACTCCCCTTATTCGGCCATAGCTATACTTACCAAAGTGCCACAAAATCGGCAGTGGCTCCAAGTATCGGCTTCCACACAAAAGAGAGAACAAACGAGACTCTAGATGGAGAAGAGTACTCAGGTTCGGCCTTAAACAAGAAGAAGGTCAAGATGAGAGATTCGGCTTTACTGGGGAGGAGAAGAGTGTAAATAAAAAGAAATAAAAGAAGAAGAACATACTACCTTGTGATCACAGATTAGGCAATGAAGATTCGACAGACAAAAGAACACCCAGCTTTCAGCTACCAAGTATTCGACTAAAAGAATAAAAGTAGAAGTAGGATGGCTATTGACTTATGAAGAGAGAAGAAGTGGATGAAAAGAGAGAATAGGTGAGTAGTAGAGGATTCGACTACTAGCAAAAGAAAAGAGAAATCGATTCGAATGAGAAAAAGAGGGAATTCGGCTTATGGAGAAAAAGGGTAGAAAGGAAATGGAGAAGAAGAGAGGGAGAAGAGGAATTTACAAGTAGGAAAAGTGCAATCAAAAGGACCCAAAATGCAACAATGCCAAGAAATCACTAGAGAGTTTCGGCACACACACAAAAGGTTTCGGTTTCTCTGCTACCCCCTCCCAAATGCCAAATTTGCTACTCAAAACTAACCCCTAGCCGAAATTCTCATCCCCCACACACTCCACATTCGGCCAAACACTTCCACACTCCCCTATCCCCTGATTTTCTCCTCTTTTTGCTCCACCATTCACTCTCCACCTCCCATTCAAACCATTTGACCAAGTCTCCATCCTCCAAGGCAGAGTTTGATCTCAACTCTGCTTCCTCCTTTCCTGAGCACAAAATAACAGCCACCCAAAATGTCACTTGTAAGATTCGAACCTCCAGCCTCTTTACACTCCCCTTGACACCACACCACCTTGCTACAAGCTCCTCTTGTGCTAGCAAAACACCAAAAAATTTCCTTAAGTCTAGCTTTCAACAGTCCTCTCCACTAAAGGGCCAAAAATGAAAATTTTTCCTTTGACCTAACTTGAACCCGGGACTTCATAGTACCCTCTAAACACTCTAAAATCCCATGCCTAATAGGTCCAACTTGCCTTAGTGCCATTCTCTTATTCTCAAAAATTTTAAAAGCTCTTACGCCCAAGGCCTAATGGGCCCTGTTCTACTAGGCCCAAATTCGGGTAGTTACAAATCTACCTCCTTAAAAGAAATTTCGTCCTTGGAATTTCCAACTATCTAATAGTTGTTTAACACAGGCTACTCTACCATGCTATCGCTGCGCACTCTGATTCTAATATCCCTATCGTATTTTAACTAGAATTTGGGAACTCCCTACACATAGTCAAGCACTTAACGATTAAAGCATACATATATCTCATACGCAACCAATTTCTATATCCAAACATCGCATCCGAACAAGACATACCCGACTTAATGGCGATTGAGCAATCCTGAGCCTTATGCTCCACAGACCTGCATCTTAAACATGCTCCTGACTTCCTCCAGCATTCTCCCAGATGGCCCCTTCCGCAAAATTCGCAAGCCGGAAAGTTTGGACATACCTTAACATGCTTTACAGAACGAGACTGCGGTCCTAGAAAACCGCAATCTCTTTTCTTCTTACAGTCCACGCACCCAACTCGAAGTGTTTCACTAATTTCTTTAACCTCCTCCAATACCTCCCTAACTAGCTGAGTCAGTACATCAGCTCCGGCTCGATCATGAGACCCCGTCTCAGTCACTGGCGCTGTCGGCGCCTCCCTTTCGAGTATATGCCCCGATGCTGAGGATCCAGCCCTAGCACCTCGTCCTCTACCACGGCCACGTGTTTCTCGTCCACATCCTCTTGTACTCATATTGCTGAATCGAGTTAATCTGATTAAGAATTTTATGAATCAATCTATAATTCCAATGTTTATTAACAAGTGTTTTATAGAAAATAGGTATAAGAGTTATTTTCGCGGATCTAATGTCCTATTGTTTCAGTCTCTATAGTCTTAACTCCTATAGCTAACAGTTCCAGTGCACTACCACTAACTCTAGTAGTTTTCTCTCAATAGTTATCTCATCATATCATCAGATAAAGTAAGAGGACTTACGGATTTGGTGCTGGAGACTCGGGGTGCTATACTTCCAATAAAGATATATATATTTTCTAAACCATATTTCAAACAAATTTTGAAAAACGTTTTCGAACCCATTCCACAGTCAAGTTTTGCATTCGGGCTTTGATACCATAAAATGTAACACCCTACACCTGGCCTAGACGTTATGACCGGATCCAGCATGTCACATAGAAAGGTTGCTTAAAAGCTGCGCGTTCGTTAAAAAGTTCGTATTATTTTTGAAACTTCGAGCTTTGTTGCTTGTGAAATTCAAATCTGCCTTTAAGGTTATCTTGTAAAAACGTTATTAATGTTATTCGCGAAAAATTTGTTTATAGCAGAAATCAGATATAGCAATTGGCGGAAATGTGATATTTTGAAAACAGTTACTGACATTTTAAGAAAATTTAGAGTTTAATCATTTATAGTTTGAATATGACTGAAATGAAAGTTTAAAAGAAAAATTAAAGTCCAATGGCCTTATTACAAAATATTAAACCCAAATTAAAATAATCTTAAAATAAAGCAAAAACAAAATTTACTAAAGTTCGTGATAAATACTCTGATGTATGGCCACCACAGAGTCCTCCGCAGCTTTAAATCCTCTAACGCTGGGGATCACCTGCAAGGTTAAAGCAGAGGGGTGAGTTACGAGAACTCAGTGTGTAATCCCCTAATCGGTCATTAACTGGGCCCGAGCCCATACAGAAGCAGACTGGGCCAAGCTCTATTCGAAACAATCTGGGCCGTAGCCCTATAAACATGATAATGCAAACAGAGTATGCAGCCCAACCCAACAATCCATCCGCTACACACCCCCGTACCAGTCCTACACACCTATAGGGACGAAGTCAACCCACCCAGCCCTACGCACCAAGATGGTAGACAAGCTGCAAATCATAGAATTTGTGGCGCAACCACCAGAATATCAGAATATACGTGGCATAACCACTACACAGAATGTGGCAGAGCCACCAGAATACACTTCCTCCGATCATCAAACCCAACCCATGCAACATATTAGGAATGCAATGCACCATACATACAAAAGTGTAAATAACACATATACATGCTAACCAACCATAATCAAGGGTATAATGGTCATTTACCCTCCGGGGGTATTTCAGTAATTTACCCTCCAGGGGTATTTCGGTAATTTACTCTCCAGGGGTATTTCGGTAATTTTACCAATTAACGGCCTTTTCGAAGGCCTATTGTCGCCTCGAGCGACACAGGACCCTTGTTGGGTCTCTACGGAGCTATTGATTTCAGGCCCAAACGGGCCCAAACGCTCGGGTGGCCCATTTCGCATGGTTTCGGTCTCAGTTTTTTTCATATTTCACAACCACATCTATCATTTGATAGTTTTCCATCAATTTTGCCCATATGGGCCCATTGGGCCAGTTCAGCCCGTTTCGGCTCGGTTAGGCCCATTACAACCTCAGTATCGCGGGAGTGCTCGTGACACTCTCAAAGGCTTACCGTCAATATTCGTGTTTCGATTTACCACTGTGAGCGCTCGCACACTCGAGTGGTTACAGTTGCTAGTTTTCCAGCTTTTCGGCTTTCGGCCGAGTCACAGAACATTGCAAGCATTCATCCAGAGGGGTGTGAGATTACACACCTGATTTGGAATACGTATCCCGATACTCTCTGAAGCACCTAAGGACATAATTGGCTATCAGTTAGTCTTCTTGTTTGATAATCCCAAAATTGAAATTGATAACACAATCCACAACACTTACCAAGAACGACGGTAACTCCTTGCTATGCTTGAATGTTTGGTTACTCCCTTCGATTACAAACTTGAGTCCCTAATTAAAAGCACGAGTTAGCGATGTTGTTCCAAAACAACAAGAAAATAGCCTTCCGGCCTAAACGAACCTAAAATAGAGAACAACCATCCATTCCCCTTATTCGGCCATAGCTATACTTACCAAAGTGCCACAAAATCAGCAGTTGCTCCAAGTTTTGGCTTCCACATAAAAGAGAGAACAAACGAGACTCTAGATGGAGAAGAGTACTCAGGTTCGGCCTTAAACAAGAAGAAGGTCAAGATGAGAGATTCAACTTTACTAGGGAGGAGAAGAGCGTAAATAAAAAGAAATAAAAGAAGAAGAACACACTACCTTGTGATCACAGATTAGGCAATAAAGATTCGGCAGACAAAAGAACACCCAGCTTCCGGCTACCAAGTATTCGACTAAAAGAATCAAAGTAGAAGTAGGATGGCTATTGACTTATGAAGAGAGAAGAAGTGGATGAAAAGAGAGAATAGGTGAGTAGTAGAGGATTCGGCTACTAGCAAAAGAAAATAGAAACCGATTCAAATGAGAAAAAGAGGGAATTCGGCTTATGGAGAAAAAGGGTAGAAAGGAAATGGAGAAGAAGAGAGGGAGAAAAGGAATTGACAAGTAGGAAAAGTTCAATCAAAATGACCCGAAATGCAACAATGCCAAGAAATCACTAGAGAGTTTCGGCACACACACAAAAGGTTTCGATTTCTCTACTACCCCCTCCCAAATGCCGAATTTGCTACTCAAAACTAACCCCTAGCCGAAATTCTCATCCCCCACACAATTCACATTCGGCCAAACACTTCCACACTCCCCTATCCCCTGATTTTCTCCTCTTTTTTCTCCACCATTCACTCTCCACCTCCCATTGAAACCATTTGACCAAGTCTCCATCCTCCAAGGCAGAGTTTGATCTCAACTCTGTTTCCTCATTTCCTGAGCACAAAATAACAGCCACCCAAAATGTCACTTGTGAGATTCGAACCTCCAACCTCTTTACACTCCCCTTGATGCCACACCACCTTGCCACAAGCTCCTCTTGTGCTAGCAAAACACCAATAAATTTCCTTGAGTCTAGCTTCCAACAGTTCTCTCCACTAAAGGGCCAAAAATGAAAATTTTTCCTTTGACCTAACTTGAACCCAGGACTTCATAGTACCCTCTAAAAACTCTAAAATCCCATGCCTAATAGATCCAACTTGCCTTAGTGCCGTTCTCTTATTCTAAAAAATTTTAAAAGCTCCTACGCCCAAGGCCCAAAGGGCCCTGTTCTACTAGGCCCAAATTCAGGTCGTTAAAGAACACTTGGTATGCAAGATGAAGAAGTTTATATATGGATTGGAACAAGTCTTTCGATAGTGGTATTTAAAATTCCATGAAGTTATCTCTTCGTTTGGTTTTGTTGAGAATATCATGGATCAATGCATATACCAAAAGGTCAGTTGGAGTAAAATATGTTTCCTTATTCTATATGTGGACAACATTTTACTTGCAACAAATGACAGTGGTATGCTACATGAGGTAAAACAATTTTTTTCTAAAATTTTGATATGAAAGATACGGGTGATGCGTCTTATGTCATTGGCATTAAGATTCATCGTAATAGAAATTGTAGTATCTTAGGTCTATCTCAAGAAACCTATATCAACAAATTTTTAAAAAGGTTTCTGATGAAAGATTGTTCACCGAGTTTTGCTCCTATCGTGAAGGGTGATAAGTTTAATTTTAACTAGTGCCCAAAGAACTATTTTGAGAGAGAGCAAATGAAAACCATTCCAAATGCTTCTGTTGTTGGAAGCCTGATTTATGCCCAAGTCTGCACAAGACCTAACATTACATTTGCAGTTGAAATGTTAGGAAGATATCAGAGTAATCCAGGTATTGACCACTTGAGAGTTGCAAAGAAATTTTTGAGCTATCTTAAAAGGACAAAGGACTACATGCTTACGTACAAATGATCAAACAATTTGTAGGTGATTAGCTACTCCGATTCGAACATTGCTGGTTGTGTTGATTCATGTAAATCAACATTAGGTTACATATTTATATTTGCTGGTGGAGCTATATCTTGGAGGAGTGTCAATTAGACCTTAACTGCTACCTCCACTATGGAGGCTGAGATCGTTTCATGTTTTGAGGCTGCCTCACATGGAGTATGGTTGAAGAGTTTCATTTTTGGGCTTAGACTTGCAGATTCAATTTCTAGGTTGTTGATGATATATTATGACAATTTAGTTGTTGTCTTTATGACTAAGAACAACAAAAGTGGAAGTCGAAGTAAAAATATCGACAATAAGCATTTAGCCATAAGAGAACATGTTAAAGAAAAGAAAGTGGTCATTGAGCACATTAACACTGAGCAAATATTAGTTGATCCTTTGACTAAAGGCATGCCACGACACGAATTTAAGGATCATGTTGTCACTATGGAACTTGTTCCCACCTTTTAAATTTTCATTATAAGAATTATCATAAAGAAACTCTGTTAAGTTTGGTATTTCTCATATTTTGTGCGCACATTAATTTGACTATTTTGAGAAATGTCACTAAAGTTTGGACTTGGAATAAACATTGGGTTTATTCATTAAAAAATTTGGGCTAAAGTGTTGAGACGTGATATATTGTGGTACATGAAAGATACTACTCAAATACTAAGAGAAAATATTGCCATGATTCATGCATTATGTTTCAACTTTAATTATTCATGGGACATACGAACCAAGTGGGAGAATGTTGGACGTGCATTTAGTTTGTGGGGTTATTCTCATGTTTCCCATTTTTGTTGCCCTCCACTTCCATGTTATTTTTGTGATGGTGGGGCATGTAATTGGTGGTTTTTTTTATGGGGAGCCACCACTATAAATACCCACTTGCATTATGTCCCTAACCACCAAAAACAAAATTTTGAAAATATTCCATCTAGTGAGGTTTTCGAGTGCTTAGAAGAATTTAGCGGTTTTCAATTTTTCATATGACTAAATTCGATGACCTTATCGGTGGTTTGACATGCTCGACAGTAGTGTAACAACATTTAGATTTTGGCATTTGGTTGAAGCAATGGTTGGAGGTATTTATGTTCGATCTTTTTCACTGCTTTATATTGTAAATTTTTATTTATGCTTAAATTGAGGGTAATTTTGTAGGAATCTGGTGCTTTTAGTGTAGTGATATCATCAAATGAACTTGTAAATTTTCAAATAGATTTTAAATAAAATTCCATCATTCTTTTTTGTACAATGTCCTCAACGGTTATTTCACCTAAAGCAAAATGAAAGTAAATATTAACTCAAACATTTAACTAACATTAAGTTAGATTATGTGACTAGAACATAATGTGAGAAGACAACTTATATTAGTAAATAATCTAAATGGTCCATAATCTAATCGAAACTGAACAAATCAATTAAAAGACCATTATGACATATATCAAGTCTGTTTTGGGTGATACCTTATTTTGGGTATTGGAGTGGATAACTCCCAGAAGGTAGAGACATAGATGTAATTGTCTGGACTAACAATACATTGCACATGACTCAAGTAGAATAAATCCTAAATCCGTGCATAGATTTTTTCACTTGTGACGTTCATAGTGTGACTTATCTCAATCTTGAGTAAGTGACAGACTATGTGTACATAACTCGTATACTTTGATGTATTAAAAACTTGAGTTCATTTGGTAATAGAACTGAAAGTTGGTATGTTGAGCATACAACTTCTGCATGATATAGTTGTTGGAAAATTCAGTTTTGAAAATTGTTTTTAGGCACAACAGAAGTTTAAAATTTTTCTTTAACCGAGCCGTGTGGTATTTATAGTAATAAGCCCTTAACAAATTTATTTCATATGTTTTATGAGAGGTGGTCTTAGTCATTTCCCGGCTTTCTATGAAACAATCTTCTCCACTATCCTCGAACCTTGAATTACTTTGAATGTGAGCTCAGACAAAACGAATCGAATGCACAAAATGAAAACTTTTATTAACTTTCGATGGGAGAGTTAATTCTCTCTATGGGAACCAGAAAGTTTGAGCTTTTTCAAAAAATAAAATTTATTTTGGTAAATAAATTGCCACTATTTTCTAACCGAATAACAACATTCTATTATATTTGTAATTAACTCATCCCATAGATCTTATTTATAGGAAAATAATAAAAGAGTTTTACTTGAACAAGGGGTATTTAAATAACAAGATTTTAATAAAAAAGACAATATTCCAATAACTATTTTCTATTTCCCAAAATATCAATAGTTTAATTAATTAAATTAAATTAATTAATTTATCCAATTAAATAATTTTTTCTATCCAATTCTAATTCTGTTAAATTCATGACAACTTTAATGTATTAGAATCTAGGAATAAATATATTTAATTGCTTCATTCAATAAAATTACGATGACTAATTAAATTAATTCTCACTTCAAACTCAATTATTTAATTACAATCAATTAAATAAAAATTCGAAGAAATTAATTTAATCTCTAAATAATCTTATGTACTTAGTGAGAAAACGCATTCATTGCGAATAATGATACATGCTATCTATTTCTCTTGGTTTATCGTTTTCATTCATTCAATAGTATCGGTTCTACGTGCAATTCATTCCATAGCTAGCAGAGAGATCGATTAGACATATATAATTAGGACTCAAATACTTTGTAATTAAGTTTTGGCTACCGCCTTTTAATTACAACATTATTTAATCATGGAGTCATTCCACTATAGTACTGGGATTGAACTCTTTCTTATTATATACCATTGCGAAAGCAATTACTAAAAAATAGTAATTAAATCATCTATGTTAGACAAATGACTCATGGTCATTTACCATTATAGGGCTATGATTCTACTGTTGTAGAATTGTAACAGTCCGGTTTACACCCTAGTCAGAACAGTGGTTTCGGGACCACAAATCTGAGTCCGTATAATATTTTAATATTATTTTCTATGCTGTTGATATGTGATTAAGCATGTGGTAAATTTTCGTAAGCTAATTTGTCTGTTCGTGTGTTTAATTTGACAAAAGGACTGAAATGCATTAAATGTGAAAGTTGCTTGCTATTTGTTAAAGTATCAATGTGTTGTGGCTTTGTAAAGGTGGAGGCCTTATATGGAAATTAAGCCAATTCTATGTTAGTGGACGGTAATAAATGTAGTTACATGCATATTTTATATAATTATAAGTTTATAATATATGTTATTAATATATTGTTTTTATAAGTTATAATATATGAAACAAAACATTAAAAAGAAAGAAAAAGAAAGCCATAGTGCTTATCTTCCACCGAAAACACAAAAAGAAAAGAAAAGAGAAAGAAGATAGGTATTCGGCATTCATCAAGCAAAATTAAGGTAAATTTTGACTTCGGTATTTGATAATTTCTACATTTTTGCAGTCGTTGCTTTGAGAGCTACAAAACCCATGTATTAATTTTGTGAATTTATGATGTTTGTGTGATATGCCATTGATGATATGTCAAGCTTTTTGATGATTTATGGTGTTAAATGAAAGATTTGAGCTAGATGAACATACTTTGTTCTTGAATTTTTGATGAATTTAGCTAATTAAGGCTAAATGGAGAAAATTTTATTTTGGAGGACTAATTTGTGAATTTAATGAAACATATGGACTTATATAGTCCCTAGGGAGATTCGGCTATGCATGGGTGTGAACAAATTATGTGAATTTGATGTTTTGTGAAAAATGGACTAAATTGATAAATTGTGCAATTATGAGGGCTAATTTGCAAATTACCCTAAATGTGTGTTTTTGGATTGAATTGAATGAATTAGTGAATAAAAGGGTTAATTCTAAACATGTTTAGATCAAGAACCGAAGAAAACGGGCTTATATCGCGGGAAAGCGAAAGTAACCGAGTAGCCGTTTCTATTTTCGTAGAATCGAATCCAAGGTAAGTCATATTGCAAATAAATGTAATTGTATTGAATTGAGTTTATTTACATGACTATCAATGATAACGACTGCTTATGAGATGCTATGTATATAAATTCTAGGATAAGGTCGATATAGCGATAAGTCCGAGAAGTCCGTATGAACTTAGGAATACAAAGGTATACATTACATTTTATCATGTAAGACCACGTCGGGATGTTGGCATTGATTTAATTACATGTAAGACCACATGCGGGATGAGTGGCATCGATATCTGATTACGTGTAAGACCCTGTCCGGGACAATGGCAACGATATCTGATTACGTGTAAGACCCTGTCTGGGACAGTGGCATCGATATCTGATTACGTGTAAGACCCATGCGGGACGAGTGGCATCGATATCGATTACGTGTAAGACCACGTTTGGGATGTTGGCATCGATATGAGGTTTACGTGTAAGACCACGTGCGGGGCGTTGGCATCGATATGAGGTTTACGTGTAAGACCATATGCGGGACATCGGCATCGTATTGATTCGTGTAAGACCACATGCGGGATAGTGGCATCGATGTGCGAGTGCATGTAAGACCTCAAATGCGGGGCGTTGGCATTATGCGACCATTCCGAGCTTTACGAGTATCCTACTAGATTCCTTACGGTTAAACAGGCAAGTCTGTGATACGAATTGCAAATCCGAGCTTTGATAAAATTAATGAATGAACATTCGTTTCAGGTACGTTGCTTATACACTAATTGTGTATATAAGGTAAGTATCCGTGTGATTATATCATGATGTTATGTATATGGAATTTATAATACGATATGTAAAGTCTTGACTATATGAACTATATGTATATATGGTAAGTTATGAATAAGCATATGAGCTTGAGAAAGAATGAAGTGATTTTTGTCATGAGAACCATATTGATCATCTTATTAAATTGGTTATGTGCAATCCATGCTAAGTTTGATTGTATATTGACTTACTAAGCTTTTGGAAAGCTTACTCTGTGTGTGCTTTCTCTATTTTATAGGTCGTCAAAGCTACTGAATGCTCGGGACCGTTACGGATTGTCATCACACTACTAAACTCATTTTGGTACACTTTGGAAATTTTTATAACTAGATATGGCATGTATAGACTAGTTTTTGGTATAAGTTGTTGTATAGACTTGGTCATGAGATGTGACTAATTATTGGCTCATATTATGCCTTGATGAATGTGGTATGTGTAGTTGTTTTGGTATGTTTTGATGCACATGAAATGGTTAAGATTTCGGGTAGGTAAATGAATGAAATATGCTTTAGTTATATATATGTTATGTCTTGAAAGTTGACATGAATGAAATGGGTAATGAAGATATAGATTGAATAGTCAATTTAGTATGTTATTGGCTGTCATATATGCATGATATGTGTTGGTAAAGATTTCTTGTAGGTATGACCCAAGTGGGTGGCAATTTGGTCTTGCAAATGACCTATAATGTCACACGGCCCGGGCACACCAGGCGTGCCTAGGGACCGTGGGTGAATATCAAGATTTAACCTTGTAGCACACAGCCTTGACACGGGCGTGTCAACTAGCCGTGGGGCACAAGTCAGTACCTGGCCTAAGAGCACACGGCCTTGGCACACGGACGTGTTTGCTGCCTAGTGACCCAGTGTGATTTTTGACGGGGATCGACCACGGCCGAGAGTACAGCGTGCTTAGTGGCCGTGGAGGATAAGTCGGGATTTCGACCATGGGGAGGACACACGGGTGTGTCTATTATCCGTGGGAGGCATACGGCCTGCCCCCACGGGCATGTAAGCCCTGAAACTTAGAAAAGTTTTAATTTTCCATGAAATTTTGTAAGTGTTTCGATTTAGTCCCGACTTGGTTTATAAGCATGTTTAAGGTCTCGATGACCTTATTAAGGGACACTATGCTTGAGAATGATGAATGAATGTATGAATTTCTGTAAATGCTTTCTGATCTGTTTGGTAACGCTCCTAATCTTAATCCGGTGACGGACACAGAATAGGGGTGTTACATTTAGTTGGTATCAGAGCTACGGTGTAGTCGATTCTCAGACTAACGTAGCGTGTCAGAGTCTAGCTATACATGCCATATATCTGAACTGTGATAGTGTGCTGAATCCTGACGTGTAAAATGTGATTTTTTATATAGTAATGGATCCCGAAAGAGCTGTAGCTGACGATGTAGAAAGTAAAACACCTGCTCCCGCGCAAGGGACAGCGCCCTCAGATCCGAGACCGGTTACGAGCGGTCAGGAGGGAGAAGCTAAACAAGCTTTCTTCCAGATGATGAGTGAATGGTTCACTTAATTCATAAAGAATAACCCGACTGTTTCGCAACCCCCACCCCCGAGTATTTCCCCACAGACTACATTTGTACCACCGGTTATATATTCGAATCTGTTGAACAAGCCTCCAGTTGACAAGATCCGTAAATATGAAATTTGAAGAATTCAGGCTACTAATTATGATGATCTTGAAAAGGCCGACTCAGTTAGAAAATACTATTCGGGTATTTGACAAAATATCTTTGACTCCGGAAGAATGTATAAAATGTTTTATATCTTTGCTTCGAGATGCGGCTTATCAATGGTGGAAAATTATGATATCTGCTATTCCTAAAGAACGGGTAACATGGGACTTCTTTCAGATTGAGTTCAGAAAGAAATACATTATTCAGAGATTCATTGATCAGAAAGGAAAAGAATTTTTGGAATTGAAACAAGGTCACATGTCTGTCACTGATTACAAACGAGAGTTTGTGAGATTAAGTCAATATGCTCTGGAATGTGTTTCAAATGAAGCAATAATGTGTAAAAGATTTGAAGATGGCCTAAATGAAGATATTCAATTGCTAGTTGGTACTCTAGAGATAAAAGAGTTCGTAGTGCTAGTTAATCGTGCATGCAAAGCTGAGTCTGAAGTCAGAGACATGAAAAAGAGATTTCTGAGCAAAACATTTCAGTCTGTCTCGAAGAAATTTCGAGATGAACATAGTCGTTCAAAGATTAATGTGAGGCATTCGAGTAGAGATCGAGCTAGACCACAGTTGGGTTCCAAAACCCCAGCAACTTCAGTGGCTAGTGTTGGTAATGTTCGATCCGAGAGACCTGAATGTAAACATTATGGAAAAAGGCATCCGAGAAACTGTAGATTAAATGACAGAGCTTGCTTTAGATGTGGATCTCTTGACCATTTTATTCGTGATTGTCCTGAGCCTGTCGAGCCAGAGACTGTTCAAAATCTGAGATAAGATAATGCACCTGTGAGAGGTAGACCTACGAAGAATGTAAGAAATGTCAGTGGTAGTCAGAGAACTACGAGAGAGACTGTTGCGAGATCCAAAGCTAGAGCGCCTGCCAGAGCATATGCTATCCGAGCTCGTGAGGAAGCTTCGTCACCTGATGTTATAACTGGTACTTTTACACTTTATGATACTTCTGTGATTGCTTTGATAGAACCTGGTTCTACGCATTCGTATATATGTATGAATTTAGTATTTAGTAAGACTTTGCCTGTAAAGTCTACTGAGTTTGTTATAAAAGTATCGAACCCCTTAGGTAAAAATATTCTGGTTGACAAAGTAGGTAAGAACTGCCCGTTAATGTTTCGAGATATTTGTTTCCCTGCTAATCTGATACTATTACAGTTTGATGAGTTTGATATAATTCTGGGAATGGACTGGTTGACATTGCACGATGCTATTGTGAATGGTAAAAGAAAGATTATTGATTTGAGTCGTCGGAATGGTGAAATAGTTCGTATTGAGTCGAATGATTTAAATAGATTACCTGCTGTGATATCTGTGTTGAAAGCTCAGAATTAAATTAAAAATGGTTATGAGGCATATTTTGCTTATGTTATTGACTCGAAAGTGTCTGAAAAGAAAGTTGAGTCAGTGCCTGTTGTTTGTGAGTTTTCTGATGTGTTTTTGGAAGCATTACCGGGTTTGCCTCTGATTCGTAAAGTTGAATTTGGTATTGAGTTGTTGCCCGGTACTACACCTATTTCAATAGCTCCGTATAGAATAGCACCAATAGAGTTGAAGGAGTTAAAGTCGCAGTTGCAAGAATTAACCGATAGAGGGTTTGCTAGACCGAGTTTTTCACCTTGGGGTGCTCCTGTTCTATTTGTGAAAAAGAAAGATTTGAATCTGCGACAGAGAAGATGGTTAGAGTTATTGAAAGACTACGAGCTTATAATAGATTATCACCCGGGTAAAGCAAATGTGGTTGTTGATGCATTGAGTCGAAAATCATTGTTTGCACTACGTGCTTTGAATGCTCAGTTAGATTTATCTGATGATATTCTGTGTTAGCTGAGTTAAAAGCGAAACCATTGTTTATACAAAAGATATGTGATGCTCAGAAATTTGATAATGAGTTATTAACAAAACGAGCTCAGTATGATTTAAATTCTGAATCTGAATTTTGAGTTATTGATGATTGCTTGAGATTTCGAGGTCGTATCTGTGTTTCAAGAAATCCAGAGTTGATTCAGCTGATTTTGAGTGAAGCACATAACAGTCATCTATCTGTTCATCGGGGAAGTACAAAGACGTACCATGATCTGAAGCAACACTATTGGTGGTCTGGTATGAAACGAGACATTTCTGACTTTGTTTTGAAATGCTTAATCTCATCGACAAGTGAAAATTTGAACATCGAGTTCCATCTGGTTTGCTACAACCGATTCTGATTCCTGAATGGTAATGGGATAGAGTAACGATGGACTTTATTTCTGGTTTGCCTTAGACTTCGAGAAAGAAGGATGCGATTTGGGTTGTAGTTGACCGATTGACGAAATCTGCCCATTTTGTTTCGGTAAGGTCTGATTATTCACTTGACAGATTATCTGAGCTTTATATTTCGAGATTGTTAGATTGCACGGGTGCCACTATCTATTGTGTCAGATAGAGATCCGAGGTTTACATCGAGGTTCTGGAAGAAATTGCAAGAAGCTGTAGGGACGAAACTACATTTCAGTACAGCTTTTCATCCGCAAATAGATGGTCAGTCTGAACGGACCATTCAGATTCTCGAAGATATGTTAAGATGTTGTATACTTGAGTTTAATGGTTCGTGGGAACAATATTTGCCATTGATTGAATTTGCATACAATAACCGTTTTCAGTCAAGCCTCAAAATGGCACCTTATGAAGCTTTATACGGACGTAAATGTCGTACACCTCTGTATTGGACTGAACTCAGTGAAAATAAGCTACACTGGGTTGATTTGATAAAAGATTCAGAACAGAGAGTGAAACTGATCCGAGATTATTTAAAAACAGCATTTGATCGTCAAAAGTCTTATGCAGACTTGAATTGTAAAGATATAGAATTTGGGATCGGCGACAAAGTATTTCTGAAAGTGTCTCCGTGGAAGAAAGTGCTTCGATTCGGACGTAAGAGCAAGCTAAGTCCGAGATTCATCGGACCATATGAGATCATTGAACGAGTTGGGCCTGTTGCTTATAGATTAGGCTTGCCTTCTGAGCTAGAAAAGATCCATAATGTAATTCATGTCTCGATGCTCCGTAGATATCGATCCGATCCGTCACATGTGATTGCTCCGTTTGAGATTGAGATCCGATCTGATATGTCATATGAAGAAGAACCGATCCGTATTCTTGCTCGTGAAGTGAAAGAGTTAAGAAATAAGAAAATTCCGTTAGAGAAAGTATTGTGGAATCAACATAGAATTGAAGAGGCAATGTGGGAGCCTGAAGATTCAATGAGACAACAGTATCCGACTCTGTTTAACGGTAAGATTTTCGGGGATGAAAATCCCTAAGGGGGGAGAATTGTAACAATCCAGTTTACGCCCTAGTCGGAACAGTGGTTTTGGGACCACAAATCCGAGTTCGTATAATATTTTAATATTATTATCTGTGCCGTTGATATGTGATTAAGCATGTGGTAAATTTTCGTAAGCTAATTTGTCTGTTCGTGTGTTTAATTTGACAAAAGGACTGAAATGCATTAAATGTGAAAGTTGCTTGCTATTTGTTAAAGTATCAATATGTTGTGGCTTTGTAAAGGTGGAGGCCTTATATGGCAATTAAGCCTATTCTATGTTAGTGGACGGTAATAAATGTAGTTACATGCATATTTTATATAATTATAAGTTTATAATATATGTTATTAATATATTGTTTTTATAAGTTATAATATATGAAACAAAACATTAAAAAGAAAGAAAAAGAAAGCCATAGTGCTTATCTTCCACCGAAAACACAAAAAGAAAAGAAAAGAGAAAGAAGCTAGGTATTCGGCATTCATCAAGCAAAATTAAGGTAAATTTTGACTTCGATTTTTGATAATTTCTACGTTTTTTCAATTGTTGCTTTGAGAGCTATAAAACCCATGTATTAATTTTGTGAATTGATGATGTTTGTGTGATATGCCATTGATGATATGTCAAGCTTTTTGATGATTTATGGTTTTAAATGAAAGATTTGAGCTAGATGAACGTACTTTGTTCTTAAATTTTTGATGAATTTAGCTAATTAAGGCTAAATGGAGAAAATATTATTTTGGAGGACTAATTTTTGAATTTGATGAAACATATGGACTTATATAGTCCCTAGGGAGATTCGGCTATGCATGGGTGTGAACAAATCATGTAACACCCTGATTTAGGGGCTATGCAGGTTGGGTATAATTCGTGTTCTAGTAGGTTTTGGGTATGCTTGGATGTGTTTTAGAGGTGTTGAGAATACTCAGATTAAAAGAGGAGACTTTGGAAAAATTTGGATTTTTTTTTAAGTGTTAAAAGGGGAGCTTGGCTATAGGTGTCTTAAGAGAATTATTTGGGGGAATTAGACATAAGAATTGAGCTAGTAAAGTGGCAAGGGAGACGCCACTAAGAGCTTGGGGAAGTGACGCCTCAGGTGCAAGGGAAGGGGCCAGTGTTCGATTCGCAAGGGCAGCAGGAGGCTTTGTTTTTCGTCATCTAGGTAGAGTGTTGGACGGTTTTTGGGAGGCTTAAAAGATGGACAAATACTTGGTCTTTGCTTTTTGAATTTGGCTAGGTAGGTTTGACTTTTTCAAATCTTTTTGAATCGATGGAAGGGAGGTGTTTTAGGAGAGTTTTGAGGATTTTTTTTGGGAGCTTGGAGCTTGGCCGATTAGTATAAATAGGGGGGAGGTGTTCATTTATTTTCACCATTTGCTTTCTCTCCCTTGCCGAATTTTGCTTCCCAAAATTCCTTTGGTTGCCGAAACTTCCTTCTCCAAATTCTTTTGCTCTCACATTTTCCAAATGGCCGAAACTTCAAGGTCATATAGCTATCTTCTTCTCCTCATTTCTTTTGAGCCAAAACCACTCCATTTTATCCCTCAAACCTTTATCCTCTTTTCTATTGCCGTAACCCCTATCCCTTTTCATCCGTTTTCCTTCAAGCCGAACCCTTACTTCCTTGGTGGTGGCCGATTCTTGTTAGAGGAAGGGTAGTGGTTAGCAAGGTAAGGGTGTGTTAGTTTTGCTATGGTTTCTTGTCTTGGCCGAATGGCCTTAAGTGTTACTTGTTTTGTGCAAAGTCGATTATAGGGGAGGAGAGCCTAGCGCAGGAGACCTTTCGGGATTTGTTTAGTCAGCAGTGCAGTGGTATAAGGTTGCGTTTCGAGGGTAGATCGGGTGTGCTATCTAGGTGCGTAATCATCGCACTATTTCTGTGGTTTGGTTTGCTAACATGTTTATATGTGTATTATGTGTAATAGCCGTTTATAATGGCATAAGTGATGAGTAATGGTGATGGTAAGTTAATCTTGATATACATTTATATATGTACAATGTGGTAGTGATAAGTGATAAATACTCATTCTATATGATATTCTTGCATGATTTATTGACACATGGGCATGAGATTGGATTGAAGAAGGAAAAAGTGTACACGGGATGTACGTGGTCTAATGATAGCTCGAGGCTACATTAGCGCTTGAAGGCTAGCTTTGTGCTACCTCAAGGGAGATGTTGGCTTGGTGCCCATCTCGGCGGTTGATTGCTATGTGCATCACGTAGAGGCGATTACGATATTTGGATCACTTTGGTTGATCGGTGGCTCAGCCACACCTCGAGGCGATGAGATTGCCGAGGTAAGATTTATGGATCACGATGTGATCGGTGGTGGTTTATCCACGGCCTTGGCGGAGTCCGCTAAGGTTGGTGTTACGGTTGGAGTGGGTTGGGGTGAGATGCATATGTGCATGACTTGCTATGTGAATTGTTTGGTATGGGGCCAAGCCCATACGCGGGAAAACTGTGTTGTGATTATGCCTTGAGTCGGTGGACTCACTCTTTTCATTAACCATTTTAGGTGATGCGTAGATTGGGACCGGGATCGGAGAGGACACAAGGTGGCCCATGCAGAAGATGTGTTACTCCATTTAAGTATTTTATATTATCAATATTTTGGAATTTTACTTGATGTAATAAAGGTCCCTTTGATTTAAAGTACTCTGTTTATGATTGTGGGAGTTAATACTATACTTCAGAATATTTTCATAAAAGATTCATATTATACTTATAATAATATTTTATTCCAGAAATTTTCAACAAACTTATATTATTTATTAATTTTTAAGTGGACATAATTTTCAAAAGATAGTAAATTTTCATGTTTTAAATTCTAAGTAAAGAAACATATTTTCACTAACATAACCAGATTCGGTCGTAGTGAATAGGCCGGGTTTGGGGATGTTACAAATTATGTGAATTTGATGTTTTGTGAAAAATGGACTAAATTGATAAATTGTGTAATTATGAGGGCTAATTTGCAAAATACCCTAAATGTGTGTTTTTGGATTGAATTGAATGAATTAGTGAATAAAAGGGTTAATTCTAAACATGTTTAGATCAAGAACCGAAGAAAACAGGCTTATATCACGGGAAAGCGAAAGTAACCGAGTAGCTGTTTCCATTTTCGTAGAATTGAATTCGAGGTAAGTCATATTGCAAATAAATGTAATTGTATTGAATTGAGTTTATTTACATGACTATCAATGATAATGACTGCTTATGAGATGCTATGTATATGAATTCTGGGATAAGGTCGATATAGTGATAAGTCTGAGAAGTCCGTATGAACTTAGGAATACAAAGGTATCTGTTCTGTTTTATCATGTAAGACCACGTCCGGGATGTTGGCATTGATTTGACTACGTGTAAGACCCTGTTTGGGACAGTGGCATCGACATTTGATTACGTGTAAGACCCTGTCTGGGACAGTGGCATCGATATCTGATTACGTGTAAGACCCATGCGAGGCGGTGGCATCGATATCTGATTACGTGTAAGACCGTATGCGGGAAAGTGGCATCGATATTCGATTACGTGTGTAAGACCCATGCGGGACAGTGGCATCGATATTTGATTACGTGTAAGACCACGTTTGGGACGTTGGCATCGATATGAGGTTTACGTGTAAGACCACGTCTGGGACGTTGGCATCGATATGAGGTTTACGTGTAAGACCATGTCTGGGACATCGGCATCGTATTGATTCGTGTAAGACCCTGTCTGGGATAGTGGCATCGATGTCTGAGTGCATGTAAGACCTCGTCTAGGACGTTGGCATTGTACGACCATTCCGAGCTTTCTGAGTATCCTACTAGATTCCTTACGGTTCAACAGGCAAGTCTGTGATACGAATTGCAAATCCGAGCTTTGATAAAATTAATGAATGAACATTCATTTCAGGTACGTTGCTTATACACTAATTGTGTATATAAGGTAAGTATCTGTGTGATTATATCATGATGTTATGTATATGGAATTTATAATACGATACGTAAAGTCTTGACTATATGAACTATATGTATATATGGTAAGTTATGAATAAGCATATGAGCTTGAGAAAGAATGAAGTGATTTTTGTCATGAGAACCATATTGATCATCTTATTAAATTGGTTATGTGCAATCCATGCTAAGTTTGATTGTATATTGACTTACTAAGCTTTTGGAAAGCTTACTCTGTGTGTGTTTTATCTGTTTTATAGGTCGTCAAAGCTACTGAAGGCTCGGGACCGTTACGGATTGTCATCACACTACTAAACTCATTTTGGTACACTTTGGAAATGTTTATAACTAGATATGGCATGTATAGGCTAGTTTTTTATATAAGTTGTTGTATAGACTTGGTCATGAGATGTGACTAATTATTGGCTCATATTATGCCTTGATGAATGTGGTATGTGTAGTTGTTTTGGTATGTTTTGATGCACATGAAATGGTTAAGATTTCGGGTAGGTAAATGAATGAAATATGCTTTAGTTATATATATGTTATGTCTTGAAAGTTGACATGAATGAAATGGGTAATGAAGATATAGATTGAATAGTCAATTTAGTATGTTATTGGCTGTCATATATGCATGATATGTGTTGGTAAAGATTTCTTGTAGGTATGACCCAAGTGGGTGGCAATTTGGTCTTGCAAATGACCTATAATGTCACACGGCCAGGGCACACGGGCGTGCCTAGGGACCGTGGGTGAATATCAGGATTTAACCTTGTAGCACACAGCCTTGACACGGGCGTGTCAACTAGCCGTGGGGCACAAGTCAGTAGCTGGCCTAAGAGCACACGGCCTTGGCACACGGACGTGTTTGCTGCCTAGTGGCCGTGTGATTTTTGACAGGATCGACCACGGCCTGAGTACACGAGCGTGCTTAGTGGCCGTGGAGGATAAGTCAGTTTTGACCACAGGAAGGACACACGGGTGTGTCTATTATCCGTGGGAGGCACACGGCCTGCCCCCACGGGCGTGTAAGCCCTGAAACTTAGAAAAGTTTTAATTTTCCATGAAATTTTGTAAGTGTTTCGATTTAGTCCCGACTCGGTTTATAAGAATGTTTAAGGTCTCGATGACCTTATTAAGGGACACTATGCTTGAGAATGATGAATGAATGTATGAATTTCTGTAAATGCTTTCTGATCTGTTCGGTAACGCTCCTAATCCTAATCCGGTGACGGACACTGGATAGGGGTGTTACAAGAATAATGCTACATCATGTAGAAGTCGTATACCCAATGTACTACCTTTCGATTCCTAAACTATTTGAACTCAGACTTTTAATACATCAAAGTATACGAGTCACGCATACATAGCCCATCATCCACTCATGATAAATGTATGTCACACTATTAACATCACAAGTGAATAAATTCATAAACCAATTTAGGATAAATTCAACTTGGGGCATGTCTAATGTATTATCAGTCCAGACAATCACATATTTGTCTCTATCTTTGGGAGTCAATAGACGATATAATAGTCTTTCAATCAAATTACTCAATTTCGATTAGACTAACAACTATTTAAATTATCTACTAATATAAGTTGTCTTTTCACATTATGATCTAACCACATAATGTAGCTTAAGGACAATTTAGCGTTGCTTCTCAAAAACACTTTTGGGCCAAAAAGCACATTTGAGCAAAAGCTAATTTTTTTTGCTTCTACTTTTGGCAAAAAAAGGTGCTTTTGCAAAGCATTT
The DNA here is from genome assembly GCA_025698515.1 of Gossypium sturtianum. NCBI lineage: Eukaryota > Viridiplantae > Streptophyta > Magnoliopsida > Malvales > Malvaceae > Gossypium > Gossypium sturtianum. The sequence continues at coordinate 67,676,504 of CM046947.1, read as the reverse complement.
TTTTTTTGTCCCAACAACACCTTTGAAAAGTCCAAAAGCATCTTGTTTAGCAGTGCTTTTATCTCAAAAGTGCTTCTGAGAAGCAATGCTAAACTGGCCTTTAATATTATCTCATTGATTATCTTATATTTAATTACATTTTACTTTGCATGCTAAATCATTAAGGATAAATACAAATGATAGGAAAGTAAAAATGATGAATAAACTACATTAAGGGCACTAGATCCCAACAATAGCTTCACTTACTATAGTGGAATTCATAGCTCAATAAAGGGTAGATGATATTCTCTCATTAACATTACACGATAAATGAAAAAGTAACATGGTCATGGGTCATTTTTCTATAGATGAATGACATAATTACTATTTGTTAGTAATTAACTTTTTTATAAAGGAAGATGTAATGGTTACCACGAGATAAAATAAAATCATATTTAGAGAATGAATTGTATCCCAAAGAGATTAAGGATGTTCTATAAGGGCAACGCATATATAACAAGGTTATTGGATGAGCACTTGACAAGTAGCTTTGGTGATGGTATATAATGGGGAGAACTCAGTCATGATATTTTAGTGGAATGACTCAATGACTAAATAATGTTGTAATTAATAGATGAAGAGTTAGAAATTAATTATAAATTATTTAAGCCCTAATTATATATGTCCCGTTGGTCCCTCCATTAAATCAGTATACCTTGATGGTTCACATCAAAATCGATGAGATGAATCAAATGAAAACGGCGAATAAGAGAAATAGATCGCATATTTCACTATCCACAGTGAATGCACTTTCTCACCATGAACAAGAGATGACTTAGAGATTAAATATTTTTTTGAATTATTATTTATTTGATCGTAATTAAATAATTAAAGTTCAAAGTGAAAATTAAATTAACAAGTCATCATAGCTTCATAGAACAAGATAATTAAATTTATTTATAGATTCTAGTACGATAAAGTCGTCATGACTTAAACGATATTAAAATTAAATTGAGAAAATAATTTAATTAATTAATAATTTAAATGTATTTATTTAATTGAATAAATAATAATTTGGTAATAAAAAAATTATTTACTGGGTTGGATAAATTATATGAATTGATTTAAAAACAAAATAACACATATAATTGCATTCAATACATGATGATGCACAATTAAACCCTATAATATAACAATAGGCGACAAACCCTAATTCCAAAAGAGGGTTGTTGCCGCCCACCTTATATACTCCTAGTAGTACAATTTTTTTATTAAAATATTATTATTCATTTACACCCAGTTCAATTGAAACTCTTATATTTTTCACTAAAAATAAAGATTGTGAGCTAGATAAAAAGGATAGGATATTGATTGTAGCCACTTTGCCAAAAAAAAAAATAGAGAGTTTCATTCAACCCAAATAAATTCTATTTGCTTGAGAACTTGTTTTTGGTTTCTTGTCCATATAGATATTGATATTCCCACTATATATTTAATTAAAGTTTTTTCATTAATTCTCATATCCAAAATTAAATTTATTTTCAAAATAATAAAATCTTTTACTTGTTTTCTAAATTTTATTATAAATACACTTATTCGATATCAAAATAATGCATGTGTCTAATAAAAAATTTTGGAGTTGTTATAGAAACTCATGTTATCTTATTAGTTTTTGTAATTCTGATTATTCACCAAAATGTCTCAAAACAGGAAAAATATTTTAAAGTGATATTCATGTTGATTTTTCATAAGAATTATAAGTATACATACATTTGATTTTTCACTAATTAAAAGCTTAACAAGTTCGATTGGTGGATTTTTATGATCAGTTTGTTAGTTTTGATGATATGATGAATGAGGATGTAGGTGGAGTGAGATGAAGACACGTGGAGTTGAGAAGACAAATTTGAATACAAACATGTACTTATTATATGTATAATTAATTATTTCGACGATTTTTACAATTTATAATATATATATATATATATATATATTTTATAATTTAAATATTTTAGACATTTTTTATGATTTTAATATTTTTAGAATTTGAGTTTGAGAAGGTGACAGACGTCGGCATTAGGAAAGAAACATCCCATATACAATTGCTAAGTGTCCTGCCCAATCCTTCAAACAGATGACCATGATTGCAAGTGAAAATTGGTCCCAAAAAACCCATATAACGCAAGCCACTATCAAACACAAAGGATTGAAATTTTCTGCAACACCACCTTTCGTCTCCTCCGAGTGAAGAAAAGCATTAAAATCCCCTATAGAAACCCAAGGATGGATAAGTGGTGAAGATTATCCCAAAGCAACATTCTTTTTTACTTCAATGGCGAGCCATATACCACTATCATAAAAAAGGAGCTATTAAAGATGCACCAATGAATAAATTGAGAATGATTAAAAATAACATCAATAGTTACCACCTCTCTTTAGCAAAGCCAAATGCCCCAAGAAAAACCTCCAGCTTCAACATGATGGGAATAAGGAAAACCCATTCTCACTCTCGTTTTAAGGAGATCTACAATGTCTGAGTTATGTTCCCTGCAATATTCTTTAACAAATCTGTGAAATTTGGATTGCCACAACCTTGACATAAAAAAGGATAAAATATACTATTAGTCCCTATACTTTGATAAATTTTGAAATTTAGTTTCTATACTTAAAAAGTTAAAAATTAAGTCTTGCTTTTTTTAATTTAAAAATCACGATCCAATAACATTGTTAGTATTTTTTATCAAAATTTGTGAGCTTGAGGTGCCCTTATATGACATGGCGTATGATTGATGGAAAATAAATATGTTAAGTTGAAATTTTTTTGATGGAAACTACCAACAACAACAATGATTGAACTAGGGTTTTCAATTTGAAAAGGCAATAGATTAAAGTACAAGGATTAAATCTCAAATTCTATAAAAGTATAAGGTGTAAAAGAATATTTTAACCAAGGGTGATGGCACACAAGGAGGCATTTCATCCATCCATTTTGAACTCTATTTGCAATTAAGCCATGACTCGCACAGTTACCCTCCGTCCCCAACATTTGAAAGCCAAAAGGCTTGAAATTGATCTCTTTATCATTATTTAATTTTATGTTTAAAAAACAAGTTCTTTCTTTCTTTTTTTAATATTTCTAGAATGCTTTGCTGGCGAATTACTATGCCGTTAAATTTTTTTTTATATAAATTTAGTTATATTATAATTATTTCTTAGATATTTATTAAAATTTTAATAGTTTTATAAAATAAATAATAGAGTAAATAAATAGTATAACAACATAGATGTATTTTTATTCATTAGTATAATGATAAACTTAACCTTTAACATTTATATTTTTTGTCAATTTGACCATTATTTTATTTTTGAGTTAAATTTGACTATTAATCTTTCAAAAAGTGTTAAATTGTTTTTTTTTAATATAAATGTTGTCTAAAACATTAATTTTTTAACAATGTTGGTGTGGCAACCCACGTGGCAATCCACATATATTTCATACTAACATAGTGCTATTTGTCTTATCTATCACGTAAACAAATAACTTAAAAATTATAAAAATATTCTAAAATAAAAAATTAAATTTTAAAAAATATAAAAAAGAATTATTAAAAGTAAAGAAGAAGAAGAAGAAGAAGAAGAAGAAACATGAATTACATGTGAGTTGCCATGTTTAAAAACTTTTAACATTTTACTTAGTATTGAAGAAGAAGAAGAAGAAGAAGAAGAAGCATGAATTACATGTGAGTTGCCATGTTTAAAAACTTTTAACATTTTACTTAGTATTTTCATTAAAAAATCTATTTGACTCTTTTTAAAAAGATTGGTGGTCAAATTTGATTTTTTTTAAAAAGAATAAAGGTCAAATTGACAAAAGATGTAAAAGTTAAGGGCTAAATTTGATATTATGGCTTATTCATCAATAGGGAGACTTTACCATGCTTCTCCAAAGTCTATATTTATATGCATAAGAAATATAAATGAAATAAAATTATACTCCTAATAGACATTAGAACCCTAAAGTACATCAAACTTCTTATCTTAATGGACATCAACTTTATAATAAAATATTTATAACACTTCCCCTTGGATGTCCATTGATAGACAACATGTCTCATTGAAACCTTACAAAGATAAAAATATTGTGTAAAAAAAATTTTAGTGAAGAAAAAAGAGTACGCATATCTATAATACGTATAACATGTTATCTGATTAAAAACCTTACTAGGAAACCCAGTAGGAAAAACCATCGGTTAAGGGAAAAGGGTACAACGCATGTTTACTTCCCTCATGATAACATCACATAATATCTTTGAGTCTGCATATTTTAGTCTTGAGTACTACTTTTTCAAATGATCACGAACGATTTTGCTAATCGTTTATATCTTCATTCTTCTAAATGTCATGAGTGAGGAATAATTTTGGAGAAATATATTTTGATTTCTTCAGGAATTCCAACAATAATCATAACAAAATTTGATCACGATCCTTTTATTATGTTCAAATTAATTCAATAAATATTTACGCAAATGCATCGAATAATTTCCTAGGAATTTCTATATGCTTCCAACATTTTAAATCCTTCAAAGATTTTAATATAAACTTCACTACATAGTGATTCATATAAAAGTTGTAACAATTATCATAAGACGATGTCAAATCTTTCATGAACTATCAGACTAATAAGATTTCTAAAGGTTATTACATCTACCATAAAAGAATATTTTTTCATAATTAATGCCAATACTTAGCAAAAAAACCTTTTTTTCGTAGTCCATTTTTGCCAAATTTACTCCTTTGTACCCCGACTAGCTTTATACCTTTAAATGTTTGATCTACTGGTCCAGAAACTTCTCAAATTTAATTCTACTTAAATTGTGTCTTCTATTTTGGACCATTTATGCCATATCTATATTTCTTGACAGATTCATCCAAGATCTCTATTTTCTTTCATTATTTCAACATTTCAAAACCGTTGTTGATAACTTTTTGTTTTGGTTCCATATTTTCTTGTGTTGATTTAAGCTATTGAGATCTCTTCATTTTCATTATTTTCATCTTCAATTTCAAGTACTTAAATCTCTTCTAGAGTTTTAATGATTAGTTATATCTTGGATATCTTAAGGAGCACCTACTTCCACCAAATGACAATCTAGATTTATTATTTTTTATGAAAATTTTCATCTTTGGAACCAATCGATCTACTATGCTTCAGGCATGCGTTACTTTCAATTCTATCAAGTTGTCCTATTGAGACTTCAAAACATTAGTCAGTATATGACACTTGGTTATTCCCATCAGGTCAATAAATAAAGTGAATTATCCTTTTGAACTTTTGGTTCAATTTACTTTCTACGAGGATCTAGATAATGATAATTCATTCAAACTAATTATTTCATCCAACTATTATTTCTCTTCTGCTAATGATGGGAAAACTGTCAAATCAAAATAATACTTAAATCATGTCATAATTAAACACTTAATTTATCAAAAACATCTAATAAAACAATGAGATTTAGAATTAATATATATTCCCAACTTTTCTTGAATACTCGTTTTGTGCATTGTGATGGAGCAACCTAAACATACAGCGTACATTTGGAACAACGAAAACGTGCAAGTGTACACAATCACAACAAGTAATAAAATGACAAGTAAATGTCGAATTATCGTACCCATAGGGACTGCGCAAAGAAATATTTATGAAATAAATAATTTAACAAGTTGGTGGTGAAAATTTGATTATTTGAAAAGGGGTTTAAAAAAACAATTTCCAATGCACAATTTCAAGAACAAGTTTTAATCAATACGACATAAATGTGCTAGATCAATTACATTCTTTAACTTAATATTATCAGAACCATGTCCATGTTGTTACGAGTTTAATTCACGACAACTCGGCAATTTGCTAACTTATGAACATACTCTCCTACCAAAATCCATTTATCTCTTAACTACATCTCTATGTCAATTCAATTGATTAAACAAATTTTAATAAGCAAATGTGTTAATGCACATACATGCTTATGAAATTAAAATAATCTCTTGTACATATCTCAATACCAATTCAAACAATTAATTCAATTTTCATAAGCAAGTAAAAGATTAAGTAAGGTAACAATAAATCAGTAACACCCCTAACCCATATCCGTCACCAGAATAGGGTTATGGAGCATTATTGGAAACTTTTAACATAAAAACATTCATTCTCAAACATTTCATAAATCATATCATAGTCTATGCAAACACTTGCATAACGTCCCCTTTTTCGAGCCCCCGAGGCCTTAGAAACACTTTAGAAACGATTCGGTACTAAATCGAAAACATTTAGAACTTCATGGCAACAGATAGAACAATTCATACTACAGAGGTCACACGGCCGTATGGCTGGACCATGTGACTCACACGGATGAGACACACGCACGTGTCTCAGGCCGTGTGGGCATTCGAAGTAGGGACACTCGGCCGTGTTCTAGCCCGTGTCTAAAAATGAAACAAATCTCATCAGAGTCGGGAGATATCACACTATCACATGTTAAATAATGGCATGTGTTTCTAGACTTCATACATGCTACGTTCAGTTCGAGAACCAACTAAACCGTAACTTTGATACCACTAAATGTAACACCCCTAACTCGTATCCGTCACGAAATAGGGTTACGGTGCATTATCGAAAACTTTTAACATAAAAACATTCATTCTCAAACATTTCATAAATCATATCATAGTCCATGGAAACACTAGCATAACATCCCCTTTTTTTGAGCCCTCAAGGCCATAGAAACACTTTAGAAATGATTCGGGACTAAATCGAAAACATTTAGAACTTCATGGCAAAAGATAGAAAAATTCATACTACAGGGGTTACACAGCCGTGTGGCCATTCGAAGTAGGGACATATAGCCATGTCCCAGCCCATGTCTATGCCCGTGTAGCTCACATACCAATACCGCAAGATTCATGAAACCATAATCAATAACTCACAAAGTGAATAAAACCACAACATCACATATACATATCATCCCTAGCATAGTAGGATTTTATAAAACTTTAAACCCTTTCAAATTTTCTTATTTTCATTTACATTTCATTACTTTCTATTGCATTTACTTTCTTTAGCTTAAACAACAACATCAATTCAACTCATCATTCCCCTTTTCATCATTTTACGCTTCACGTATGAACTTACTATTTCATTATCTTTCCACACCCGTTTCATATGCATAACACATAAGACATAAGCATATCATCAACCATAGCCACAAGCTAGTGCATTTAAACATAACTCTTTTGGAATTAACCACATGATAAACCATTTCATAAGAAATTACATAATTTAAACCTTACCATTCTTTCATGAACACAAGCATATTTCCATTTGGGCACTTACCATTTCCAATGCATAACTTATAAGTAAACATAATACAATCCAACCAATAGCTTGGCACATGCCTAAGCATCAAACAACAACACATGTTAGCATACCTGAACATATTTCACATGAATTCAACATGGATAAACATTATACTTGAATATGATTCAATTTTGATATAACATCCTTCATAATATAACAATGCTTTCCATACATCTTATCATTTCAATGTATTTCATGTATACTTGTATTTGCTCATATTGAATATTTACCGTTTCTTTTCCAATTCATGCCCGTTGAACCGAATAGAATATCATTGGATACCTGGGATAGCTCACACAAAGTGTGCTAACTCATATAACCGTAATCCATCAATTCATGTACATATATGCTCACACGAGCTGTGAATAAGTATGCTCACACGAGCTGTGGGTTGGAACGTAGCTATACGATGCTACTCACACGAGCTTTAGAGTATCCGCAACACATGCCGAACCTCAGTCATCAGTAGGACATTCAAGACCAGCACCTGAATCATGTAAACCCTAACGATATGTCATTTTTATCCTATGAATTCCTAAGGTTCAAACGGGGTTCGGTAGTCCTCGTACGTCGTTGAATTTTTATCGTTTCTTGACATAATAAATTGCATAATAACATCTATATATTAATTCATGTACAATAGAATATCACATTAAATAGTGAATTTAACTCACATTTAAGCGTTTATAGCTTATACGAACTTACCTGGCTAAATTGCAGAAATAACAAAATATAGGGGCATTTTGGTAATTTTCCATTCTACTCAATTTTCCACTTGATCTTGATCTAAATTAATAATTTCATTCAATCTATTAATTTAGACAGTAAAAAATTGCATTTTATACAATTTAGTCATTTTTACATTTTTACAAAATTGCCCCTAAAGTTTTACTTTTATTCAATTTAGTCCCTGAGCCTAAAACATGCAAATTAACCATTTTCACCCAAAATTGAGCCTAGCAAATACTTATGGCATCCAATACGGCCCATTCATGCAACAATTTCACATGAAATCCTTGTACTTTTACTATTTTAACAATTTAGCCCTTAATCGGAAAATTCATCAAAAATCACTTAATAAAATACTTTTAAATAACAACTAATATTTAAAATTCATCATTTAACATCTAAAATCACAAGGTTCATCAATGGAAACATTCAAAATCTTTAACAGTTTCAAAATCGAAGGTACGAGCTAGGTGGACCTAGTTGCCACAATCTAAAAAACATAAAAATCATTAATAACATGGCTAAAATGACATACCATGCTAGCTTCAAAGTGAAATCTGAAGCTTCAAAACCTTCCATTGAGTTTTTCATCTTTCAAATTCGATGAAGGAAACATGAAAAAGATGATAATTGTAACACCCCAAACCTGGCCTAGACGTTATGGCCGAATCTGGCGATGTCACAAGGAAGGGATTTCGAAAACGGACCTAACTCGATAAAAACCTTAAGCTTATGAATCTTTAATTGCCTTCATTTATTTTCAAACATATATTAAATTAGTTGACTTGCCTTAAAACGTATCAATTTAGCGGAAGCTTAGGAAAATCATCGTGTTTAAGAAAACATTTCGCATTTTTAGAAAAGCATGTTTTTAGGTAAAACCATCACCGAATCAACAGGTTAAATCCAAAAAGCCCAAAACCAAAACCATACAGTTTTAAAGAGTCTAGAGAGTTCCAGAAAATACAACCTCTCAAATTTCAATGCCAAAACTTAATTAAAACCATAAAACAAAATAAGCAGTAATAGCGAGTGGTCACCGTCGAGTCCTCCGCTGCTCCAATCCGCCTAACTCTGTGGATTACTTGTACAGTAAAAATAGAAAAGGGTGAGTTTACGTAAACTCAGTGTGTAACCCCCACAAAATTAAGCATGTAGACAACCAGAAAATCAGAATCAGTCAGATACAGATTCGGGCCCAAGCCCATTATAGTCACAAATGCATATTCGAGCCTCAGCCCATCTCAGATATAGATGCAGATATGCAAATTGGAATCAGAAATCAGATATCCTACCCCCAACCTCTACACACCATCTCCGACCATCCCTACACACCATGTGGGGTTTAAAACACCCACCCAGCCCTACACACGATGTTGTACCGATGCGGCACATAACAGATATAACGCAGCCACGCTACCAGATAATAGGCAAAATTGCCTTTCAAACACTTCCTCCAATATACATCATGCCACCCCAATAACAGTAACAGTACATACATACAGAGTTAACAGATAGAACATGTTTAAATAAACAGATAGCAGATACACATGGCATAGACATGCTCAGATAGTACTTCAGTCTAACAAATCACATAGTTATAGGGTTTAGTAAGCCTTTACATGTAACATCCCGATTTTGGGTCTAGTCGGAACAGTGGTTTCGGGACCATAAATATGACGTAGTAAAATTCATTTTTATTAGATTTCTATGGTCTACAGTTTTACAAAATGATTTCGTAAAACTTTCGTGACGTTTGAGCACTCAATTTAGTTAAAAGGACTAAATTGTAAATAGTGCAAAAGTTGAGTTCTACATGCTAGAGGTGTCTAATTGCTATGAAATTTTAAATTGAAGGTCCTTAGATGGTAATTAAATTTGTTAAGTTAGTGGACAAAAATGGACATGGTGAGATAAAATTTCATAGTTTTAAGTAAAGGGCATTTTGGTCATTTGCTAAATAAATGAATAAAAAAGGGAAAATCAAGCCAAAAACTTGTTCATCTTCTCCCCCTTGTGCCAAAAATTAGAAGGAAGACATAGCTAGGGTTTGGCCAACTTTCAAGCTCGATTGTAAGTCCGTTCTTGCCCCATTTTTAATGCTCTTTACATTTTTGAAGTCATTATCACTCGATCTATCTATTTCTACCATTAATTTAAGGAATAATCTAGGTCTAGGGTTTGACCCATGTTAGACATTTGTGTACTTTGATGTCTAATGGTAGAAAATGAATGTTTGATGTTAGATAAAACAACTTTTACTAAGTGAATTTTGATGAGAATGCTTAAAAGGACCTATTTGTAAAAGTTATAAAATATGTAGTAAAAGTGTGTTATAATGGAAATTGTGGGATTTTATAGTTATAAAAATGGTTCTTCTAGGCTTTTACATTAAAGAAATTGAACACGTTTCATTTTACGAGCCTAGGGACCAAAATGTAAATATGTCAAAGTTTAGGGGCAAAATGTAATTTTTCCATAATAAGATTTTTGGACTTAATTGAATAATGTGAATGATAAATGAGTTAAATTTGCTATTATAGATCAAGAGAAATGAGGTTCGGACCTAGACCGGGGGAAAAATAAAGTATTTGACGATTAGGTCCCATTTCTACTATTTTTGTACCGAGGTAAGTTCGTATGTAAATAATGAATTAGTAATTATGCTTTAATTGCTTTAATATTGTATGAATTGTGATATAATCTTCGAACATAATAGACAAAGTTCAACAAGCGAGAAATCCCGGTTGAACCTTAGGAATAGTTAGCATACAAATGTCATGACATTAGGGTTATTTGAGATTTCGTGTAAGACCACATCTGGGATATGGCATCGATATTAGATTTCGTGTAAGACCATAGCTGGGCTATTGGCATCGATAAGAGATTCCATGTAAGACAATATCTGGGATATGGCATTGGTATAGTATTGTGTGTGCGAGATTCCCGAGTATCATTTAGTATTCCAAGTGGTTCAACGGGAAATTCAACGAGAATGTCAAAGTGGTAAAATGGTTATGTTGCGAGTTGGTACAGGTACGTACGTAAAACTCATTGAATAATGAGCTCAATATGTGATGAACCCTCGGTAATGTTATGAATGAGTAAGTTTTGACTAGAAGACCTAAATACTATTTATGCCAAGCTTATCATGTTATTTGTATGTTGCATGTGTGATTATAATGCTTATTATTTGCATAGGAACTTACTAAGCTATATTGCTTACTCCCCTTTCTTTTCCCTTGTCTTATAGTGTCACCAAGCCAGCTCGTGGATCGGAAACTGTCGGAGATCCACTCACACTATCAACTCAATATTTTGGGTACAATTGATTTCGATATTTTGAGTTATGGCATGTATAGGGACTTGGTCATTTTGTTATGTGTCATAAATGATTTAGCCAAATGTGTTGGCTTATGTTGGTTAATAATTCATTTTGTAAATGGCCATTGAAATTGGCTAATATTGGTTTAAGTATATATATATACATATGATGATGCTTTTCATGGATGTGGGAAATTTGTATGGTTTGAGTTGATAAGTATGTGATGGTTGTATGTGATAAATGATAGCATGTGAATGATGTATTGATATCTTGTTTGTAGCTGAATTGGTTGTATGTATATGTAACACCCCTAACCTGTAACCATCGCCGGTCTAGGGTTAAGAGGCATTACCGAACAAATCAGAAACTTTTACGAACATTTCACATCAATAAGTATAACATCGTCATATCATAGCAACATACAAGTATATAGTCCCTTAATGAGGTCTACGAGACCTTAAACATGTATTAGAAAGGGGTCGGGACTAAACTGAGATCATACAAAAATTTTCCAAAAAATCAAACATTTTTCAAAGTTACAGAGGTCACACGCCCGTGTGGGCAGGCCGTGTGCCTCACACGGCCTCAGACACACCCGTGTGTCTAAGCCGTGGCAAAATAGGGCATACATACTGACTTGTCCACACGGCCAAGGACACGCCCATGTGCCTCACCCGTGGTCGACATTGACTTGTTTTGAATTACAAACTCAAATGACACGGTCGAGACACACGCCCGTGTGGGAAAATATAGAATATTTGCAAGGCCAATTTACCACCCATTTTGGGTCAATCCTACAAGCACAAACATACACATTTCATACCTTCAAAATGCAACCAAATCATACCAATAATATCCATCTTTTCTAACCATTCAAATGTATATCAAACATATCAACTTATGTATCATTTACCTCATTCTAGCCACAAACATTTCCAAGTATGATCTATCCAAAAACTTACCAATTCAATATACTAACCATTCATCAATACATATTAACTTTGCATCACAAGACATAAATAACATTTACCATATTCACATCCCATTTGCAAGCCATATCACATGACTTTATATACATCTCAAACATCCAAAACTACTAGCCTATGCATGCCATATTTAGCTATGCACACATTTAAAAGGTACCAAAATAGAGTTTGATAGTGTGGTGATGACCCTCGACGATCCCCGAGCCTTCCGTAGCTTTAATGATCTATAAAAAAATGCAAACACACACAGAGTAAGCTTTCAAAAGCTTAGTAAGCCATATACAAATAAACTTATCATATAAAATATTTATAACTATTTCAATTACAAGAAATTTAGCATATCTCAATAGCATATTCACATTTCTTCTTTAACTCAATTGTATCTAACCATTTGTTTGACAACAAATTACATCTCCATGTATCTCATTAGATCATGGTACATACATGCATATATCACATTTTGTCTCCACAAGTCTATGCACATATCTAACTTTTGCAAATTCACATATACTTACCTTTCATACTCAAACATAGTATACATTTCAAACATACCTGAATCGGTTAGACATTTCACATAGTCTTTCATTTCTAAGAATTGCCCGTTGAACCATTTGGAATCAAATAGGATACTCGGATATCTCAGAATACTCGTACAATGCCAACGTCCCAGACGTGGTCATACATGTAATCCAATATCGATGCCACTGTCCCAGACAGGGTCTTACATGAATCAAATACGATGCCAATGTCTCAAACATGGTCTTACACGTAAATCTAAAATCAATGCCAACGTCCCATACGTGGTCTTACATGATATCACATATCGGAATCCCTATGTCATGACATATGAATCCTATTGTAATAACCCGATTTAGGGCCTAGTCAGAATAGTGGTGCGAGACCACAAATCCAAAGTAGAAATATGTGTTTAAATGATTTTTCAAGGCTTATGAGGTATTTGCATAATTGTGTGAAAATTTCATGAAGAAATTTTATGAATTAGTGAACAATTTGTCCATGTGGACTAAATTGCAAAAAGTAGAAAATATGAGATTCTAGAAGATTTATGCATGAAATAGCATCATAAAAATTATTAGAAGTCCTTATTTAGAAATTAGACCATTATATAATGAGATGGACAAAAATGGACATGGGAAGCAAAAATCTCAAGAAAGGATCATTAAGGGCATTTTTGTCATTTGGTAAATAAAAGAATCAAAAGGGAAAAAGAAGACAAAATTGTGTCCATCTTCTTCTTGCCATAGCTGAATTTTACAAGCCCTCCATAGCTAGGGTTTCTTCAACTTTCAAGCTTGATTGTAAGTATCTCCTAGCCCCGTTTTTAATGTTCTTCGTATTTTTGAAATCCTTATAGCTCGGTTTAGCTATTTTTAGCTATATGTTGAGATAGGGTTCATATTCAAAAATTTACCCATGTATGACATGCATGTATTTTGATGTTTTATGAAAGATTATGAAAGTTTAATGTAGGATAAACATCTTTTTCTAAGGGATTTTCATGAAAAATGCATGTAAGGACTAAATTGCAAAAGTTATGAAAATGGTTATACATGAGTGAAATAGTGGAAATTGAATGTTTTTATAGTTGAGAATATGATTCTTCTAGTCTTGAAATGTAAGAAAGTTGAATGAAAATCATTTTACGAGCCTAGGGGCAAAAGTGTAATTATGAGAAAGTTTAGGGGCAAAATTGTAATTTTTCCAAAGCATGAGTTATGAGTCAATTTAGTCAATGTGAATATTAAAAAAGTTAAATTGTCATTATAGATCAAGAAACACGAAGCCCGGACCGAAACCGAGGCAAAAATAAGGTTGAGGACTAAATTGCACAACTCTACACATTTTGAGTACCGAGGTAAGTTTGTATGAATTTAAAGCTACATATTACTTTTACAATTAAATTACTTACTATTTTTTACAATGTACATTAATTTCATGAAGTTGATTAACAATGCCTACTAAGGAAATCAATGAGAATAAGTAAGTGAAAGTCCCGGTTGAAGATTCAGAATATCGAGGATACTTATGTCACAACATGAGACAAGGAAAGCCGTGTAAGACCATGTCAGGACATGGCATTGGCATCAAGGAACTAAGGAAGTCATGTAAGACCATGCCAAGGCATGGCATTGATAAGTTCATAAGGCAAGGATTCCATGTAAGTCCATGCCAAGGCATGGCATTGGTGAATTTATAAGGCAAGGATCCCATGTAAGTCCATGCCAAGGCATGGCATTGGTGAATCCATAAGGCAAGGATACCACGTAAGATCATGTCAAGACATGGCAATGGTAAGTTTCCAAGGAAACATATAAGGAAGATCTCGTGTAAGACCATGTCTGGGACATGGCATCGACATCAAGCTAAGGAATCCCGTGTAAGACCATATCTGGGATATGGCATCGCTATCATAAGGTGATCCCATGTAAGACCATATCTGGGATATGGAATTGGCATCAAGATACATGTTTGACGAGGTTGAGTATCCTCCGATATTCCGAGTAATTCAACGGGCAAAAGAGACAATTATGAAAAAAGTAACAAGAAAGCTGAGTAAGCAAAGTTATACAAGTTGAGTTATTCAAGAATGATAAAGAATTCTACCTAAGTTAAGGAAGATAATTATTTGATGTTCATATTATATTAGCAAAAGTGCTAATCTATGTAATTGAGTGATACAGGTTCCCTAATTAAATTATAAGTATGAAATTATAATGTGGTAAGTGATGAGAAAGAGTAAGTAAGAATAAGTAAGTTCAAGCATTTGAGATTTATGTTGCTTTAGTCTTAAGATGGATGAGTTTATTTTTGAGTATGTATGTGGTTATATAGATTTCATGCAAACTTACTAAGCTAAAAGCTTACCCCTCTCTTTTCCTTTTTTCTTTGTAGATTCGCCAAGTTAGCTCGGGGATCATAGAAGTCGGAGCTCGGATCACACTATCATCCACTATTTTGGTATAGCAAAGTTAATTAATTTTGAGTACGGCATGTATAGGAGTTTGATCATTTTGGTCATGTCATATTGTGAGCTAAAGGCTTGGTTATTAAGATTATGCATTCTTTTGTATATGGCCGTTAGAAAATTGGCCAATATTTATTAAGTTATATACCTTTCATGATGTTAAGTTTATGCATTTAAGTTTATGCAATGGATGGAATAATTGAGTTGCTTGAAATGGTATAATTGTGTTTATGATTCAGGGTGGCAATTGGCTTGGAAAATAGCCTTATAGTGTCCACACGGGTAGACATACGGGCGTGTGTCTAGGCCGTGTGTGACACACGGTCAGCCCCATGGTTGTGTTGATAGGCCGTGTGTCCTCTGCATTAATTTACAAAAATATGATTCGTCACACGGGCCAGCACACGGGCGTGTGCCATGGCTTGTGCTAATAGGAGTATGATGACGTCATAAACAGAGAGCTCCACGGGTAGGAGATACGGGCGTGTCTAGGCCATGTGAAGGACACGGGTTATAGACACAGGTGTGTGCTCAGCCGTGTGAAATAAGTCAGTGTCGACCACGGGTGTCGAACACGGGCATGTCTTAGGGGCACACGGGTGTGTCCCTTGGACAACACGGGCGTGTGGCCCCTGTTTAGGCAAAATTTTTCAAGGAGTGCAAAAGTTTCCGGTTGAATCCAGAAACCTTCCAGAAGTATGTTTAAGGCCTCATAGGCCCATGAAATGTATGTTATTAGTAAGAAAGAAGTTTTAAGATGGAAAGAAATTGTTTTAGCCCGATAATACAAGTTCAAGTAAAGTTAAGTACAGTAACGCCTCGTATCTTGTTCCGGCGTCGGAAACGGGTAAGGGGTGTTACACATATCTATTCTTAAGGTTCATACGAGACTTTTCGGACCTTGATACATTGTCGATACTTTCTCGGATTTCACATGTATATCTTCCAAAGCCATTCATCACATTTCAATATTAAATGAACATGAATAAATCATCTCAAATACATTTATTTGTATATAGACTTACCTCTTATTCGGAATAAACTAACGGATTCGACTACTCGATCACTTTCGACTTTCCTCGATCTAAATCTGTTTTCTTTTGTTCTTGATCTATACATATTCAAATTTAATTCATTTATTCACCAAATCATTCAATTCAATCCAAAAACATACATTTAGGGCAATTTACAAATTAGCCCTCACATTTTCATATTTTGACATTTAAGTCCCTATTTCACAAAATCACAAAATACAAAAAAATTCCCTTGTACCCATGCTTAGCCTAATTTTCATCATGATCATACAAGTCCATACATTTCATTTATTTCACATTTTAGTCCCTCAAAATATTATTTTCACAATTTAATCCAAATTACTCAAATTCACCAAAAATCTAAAGGCAAAACATGTTAATCTAACACATATATTTCATATTCATTAACCAACATCACAAAGCTCAAGCATTCATCAATGGCACATTTCAATTTCTTCATCAAATTCCAAAATTAAGGCATGGGTTTTGTAGTACTCGAAGCAACGATTACAAAAACGTAGAAATTATCAAAAACCGAAACCAAAACATACCTTAATCAAGATGAACAAGGGCCGAATAGCTAACAAGTTTTTTCTTTTTCTTTTTCTTTGTATTTTTGGCTAGATGGACATAATATGGCTTAATTTATGCCTTTGTTTCATTTAGTTAACATATAATTGTCTATTTCCACTTTTACCCTTAATGAAATATTAATGGAAGAACATTTAAACTATAGACATAATTGTCCACTAACTTAATAATGGCATAATAACATCATAAGGACTTCATATTAATAAAGACATAGCACATAGGTAATTTTAACACATGGCATGCTGATTTTGCATTTTACACGATTTAGTCATTTTTTCAAATTAAGCACACAAACGGATAAATTAAATCACATAAATTTCACACATGTCAATCCACATACGATAAGCATAGAAAATAAATATTAAAATATTTTTTTGCCTCAGATTTGGGGTCCCGAAACCACTATTCCGACTAGGGTCTAAACCAGACTGTTACAGTATATGCTTGGTATTGTTCTATGTTAGTTGTGTAGGTTTGTGCATGGAAGGGTGACAAAATGGCTTGGTAAATAGCCTTATTTTGTCCACACGGGCGTGTGTGACACACAGCTTGCCCCACGGGCATGTGTTTCAGCCGTGTGTCCCCTGCACCTTAATTGATGCAAAACAGTATGTCCATAATTGAGCACACGGGCAGATACACGGTTGTGTGTCTTGGTCGTGTGAAGTCTGCACCTATTTTATGAAAAATCATGAAAATTAAATCGACCACACGGCCTAGCACACTGGCATGTAACGCCCCGAATTTGGGCCTAGTAGAATTGGGCCTATTGGGCTTTGGGCTTTGGGTCTTAGAAAATTTTTAAGTGAGCAAGAAAATGACAAATGACATGTTGGCTTTGAGGGTTAATGAATTTGGAGTGTCTAGGGGTGTTGGATATGTCCTCGGATCAAGTAAGGGTATAAGAAAAATTTTGGTTTTAGCCCAAGGGAACTGTGACTTCAGTTAGTAGGCCTTTTAAATAAATGAAGAAGAAAAATGACACAAAAGAGCTTGTGGTGTAGTGGTAAAGTGCCGCCACTTAGGGAGCAGGGAGGTGGCATCCTTAGCAGGCAAGGGAGTCCAAGGTTCGAGTAGTGGCATGGTATTTTGTTGGGGATTTAATTTTTTCCTTCTAGATTGTTAGTAGTGGCATTGGATGTGAACTCTGAAGGAGGTGTTCATAAGAGAAAATTAAGGAAGGGATAAATGAGCTTATCTTAGAGAAAATTTAGGATGAGATTGAGGAGTTATCAGGGAGAAAAGTTAGGAGCTGAGAAGTGTGAAGAGTGGTGAATTTAGGGGCTTTATTTTTTGCACAAGGAAGGAAGGTAGTGGCGCTAGAGTGGAATCTGGAAGGGAGTGTTCAGGAGAGAAAATTAAGGTGAAGATAAGAGAGAAAAGATAGGGGATTGAGGTATGGATGTGTTGGTGCCGAATGGGACTCTGGGGGAAGGGAGTTTCGGCTTATGGCTATAAAAGGGAGTGCCGAACCCTTTTAAAAGGTTCTTGGTGTTTCTATTATTTTATTTTTCTTCTTTCTCCCCCTCAATCGGTTTCTCCCATTTTCGAATTCACCTAAAGCTAAATTCTTCATTGCCGAAAATTACCATCATCCTTCCTTGCCGAAATCCCTATTTGTGTCGATTCCTAGTTATTTTCCTCCATCACAAATCGGTTGTCATCTACTCTTAGTCAAGTTAAAAGTCAGATCTTGTTCAGTAGCTATCTAGGCCATAGGATCAAAGGAGGGTTTTGGTAAGTACTCAGTCAACTTCCTTAGTGTGTTTGGTTAAAAGCCGAAGGGCTATCTAACTACTCCTTGTCATTAACCTTGTATTAACAAGGGTAGGGTTCAAAGATCGCAAGCGTGGTAAGGATCGTTAGCAAAGTGGTAAGTGTTCTCGTCTCAGTTATGGATTAGTGGATGGCCGAATGTAAGTATGGCTTATAGAGGTGACTTATGTGGAATATGAGTCACTTGATTTTGATGATATATATTTGGGTGCAGATCTAGGGGATATTCGCAAATAGTAGCTAAGGAAGGGCTACTAAAACTGGTGGCACACGGTAAGGTTACGGTGAGGTTTCGGTTTTTGATAAAGAATGTATTAAGCCCTTAAACAATCGTTAAGTGATGTCTATTGTAGGTTCGTGATTAAGGGGTTTGCAGCACGCGTTATTACCAGGTGTGTACAAACACTACACACACGATGGCGGCAACGCCGAAAAGCTGAAAAGCTGAAAGTGGTTAAATAGGCCTGCTGAGCTCGTGGGCCCAAATCGGCAAAGATTGATATGTGTATTTGATTATTGAATTGACATGAAAAGGGGTGTATGTTTTGATTATGATCGGGCCTAATAGGCTACATAAACATGAGCGGGCCAATGGGCTATATAAACATGAATGGGCTTAGTGGGCCTTATGGGATTTTAGAAGTGTATGCTAGGGTTTAATGGACTCTAGGCCTAGTTCTGATAAATTCTTAAAATTGCATAAGACTTAATTTATTAATCAAAC
The DNA here is from genome assembly GCA_025698515.1 of Gossypium sturtianum. Lineage (NCBI taxonomy): Eukaryota > Viridiplantae > Streptophyta > Magnoliopsida > Malvales > Malvaceae > Gossypium > Gossypium sturtianum. The sequence goes on along the minus strand of CM046947.1, from coordinate 67,656,963 downwards.
ATGTCTGTGGACAAGTCGATTAGTTAGAATGTGGTAACTGACATATGCATGTCTAGGATTGGATCTAGGGAGAGCTTGGTACTTAAGCGGTCCTAGTGACCCACCTCATCTTTTCTGAGATCCTACCTGGTGCATAGTGCTTGTTCAATTTAACTGCGAGGACTTGTTGATGGGCCAAAGTTCATAACTAAAACCCGAGGTGAAAGAAATTACAGAAATACCCCTGTAGGGTAGAAATTATGAAAATACCCCTGTAAGGTAGAATTACGAAAATACCCCTGTAGGGTAAATTTACTAAAATACCCCTGGGTAGTGAAATGACTAAAATACCCCTAGGTGCTTAATGTGTGAAAATGTGTATGTTGTATTCATGAAACATATGTTGCACTTGGGTGGGCTTGATGATACGGAGAAAGATATGTGAGGATCGCATAGTCGTTTGACGACCGTGGATCCACCGGTGGCTTTAAGCCCATTATATGCTTAGCAGCTTTGCTGCAACGTTTAAATAGTGCTGCTATTGGTGTTACCTTTGGAGTGTAGGGCTGCGTGGGTTGATATTTATATCCCCACAGGAGTGTAGGGTTGGTACGGGTGGAGTGCAGGGTTGGATTTGGGATGGGTGCATTGCATTCATGTGATATTGATATGATATGAGGTCATTGTGGGATAAGGCCCAAGACCACGGATTTTGATAGGGCTTAGGCCCAACGTGATAATTGTGATAATTGCATGTTGATTGGATCACCAAGGGTCGTACACACTGAGTTTCGAAACTCACACCCTTTAATTAAATGTTTCAGGTGATCCTCAGTAGACGGTTCGACGTGGAAGAGGACTCGGGGACGGCCACACTTCAAGCTACTTAGAAGTTTTTCTTTATTTGTTTCGAATAACTCTATTTTAAATACTTTGTTTCCATTGGGATGTAATAAGGCCGTGTACCTCCAATTTGATTTTACATTTGGGTTTTAATTATTGTTACAACTGTTTATTTATTAAACTTTAATAGATTTCTAAAGTTTAAACATGATTTTTGAAATAACTATAACATATGGATGTTTTTCTTTAAACATGGGCTTTTATCATAACTTAACAGGTTACATAGATTTTGGGTTTCTAAATCCTAAACTTAAGTTTTTAACTAAGCAAAGTCGTTTTAGAATTATCCCTTTGATATGACATCACCAGATTCGGCCATAACGCCTGGGCCGGGTTTTGGGGTGTTACATGGGCGTGTGGCACGGCCGTGTGGAACAAGTCAGAGAGCTCCCTATTTTGAACACGGCCTGTAGCACGAGCGTGTCTAAGGATCACACGGGCGTGTCCCTTGGACCACACAGGCGTGTGAACCCTGTTTTAATAAAAAAAATTTAAGTGTTGTATGATTTTCTAAAGTTCCGGGTTTAGTCCCAAACTATTTCCAATGTATGTATTGAGCCTCGTAGGCTCATATTAGGGACGATATGAACATATGTGAAAGGTTATAAATTTGGATGGAAATTACGTCTCGATTTTGTATGTTTGCTTGTGTTTAAGTTCGGTGATGCCTTGTACCTTGTTTCGGCATCGAATACGGGTAATGGGTGTTACATTTAGTGGTATCAGAACTACAGTTTAGTCAATTCTCAGACTATCGTAGCATGTGTAAGAGTCTAGCTATAGATGCCATAAATGAACTGTGATAGTTTGATGACTCCTGACAATTTTAAATTGTGTTTTCATATAGTAAATGGATCCCAATCGAGCTGAGGCTGATGAAGTTGAAAGTAATGCGCTGGCTTCCGCTCAAGGAGCAGCGCCGTCTGATAGTAGACCTCCTACGGTTAGTCAGGAAGAAGGGGGTAAGGAAGCCTTTCTCCACATGATGAATGATTGGTATACGAAATTTGTTCGAACAAATCCGAATGCCCAACCTCCTCCACCCCTACCTATTCCTCGACCAGTTCCCGTAGCTCCACAAGGTATAGAATTTGTAAGAATGAACAAGCCTTCGGTTGATAAGATCCGAAAGCATGGGGCTGAAGATTTTAGAGCTAATGTGGATGATGATCACGAAAGAGCCGAGTTTCGAAAACTCCCTCAGAGTATTTGATGAACTATCTTGCACACCGGATGAATGTTTAAAGTGTGCCATCTCACTTCTGAGAGATTCTGCATATCACTGGTGGAATACACTGGTATCAGTGGTACCAAGAGAGAGGCTTACATGGAAATTCTTTCAAGAGGAGTTCCGAAAGAAATATATTAGTCAGCGGTTCATCAATCAGAAACGTAAGGAATTTCTTGAGCTGAAACAGGGTCGTATGATAGTGACAGAGTACGAGCGAGAATTTGTCAAACTTAGTAAATATGCTCGAGAGTGTGTTTCCATCGAGGCCATAATATGTAAGAGATTTGAGGATGGATTGAATAAGGATATTCGTGTGTTAGTTGGGATCTTAGAGCTGAAAGAATTTTTGGTATTGGTTGAACGGGCTTGTAAGGCTGAATAGTTGAATAAAGAGAGGAAGAAAGCTGATCTAGAGGCTAGAGATTCGAGGAAAAGACCGATGAGTAAGTCATTTCCATCTCAGTCAAAGAAATCTAAAGAAATGTATTCCCGTTAAAATGTTTCAGCTGGGTATTCACACAGAGATCGTGGGAAGCAACATTTGAGTTTTAAATCTCAAGCTACCTCAATGGCGAGTGTGGGTAATGTTAGGTCTAACAGACCCAAATGTTAGCATTGTGGAAGAAGACATCCCGGTGAGTGTAGAGTGAATGACCGGGCTTGTTTTAAGAGTGGTTCTCAAGAGAATTTTATCTGAGATTGTCCTGAAATGGATGAGAAAGAAAAATTTCAGAGTGCGAGGCCGAGTAATACTACTAATAGGGGTAGACCACCGAGAAATACCGAAAATAGAGCTAGTAGTAAAGGTGTGACGAAAGATACTGCTGTAAGATCTGAAGCTCGAGCACTTGCTAGAGCATATGCCATTCGTGCTCGCGAAGATGCGACATCTCCCGACGTTATCACTGGTACATTTTCTCTCTATGATACTAATGTTATTGCATTGATCGATCCTGGATCGACTCATTCTTATGTTTGTGTGAATTTAGTAGCTAGTAAGAGCTTGCCAGTTGAGTTTACTGATTTTGCGGTTAAAGTGTCAAACCCCTTAGGCAAACATGTATTAGATGATAGAGTTTGCAAGAATTGTCCCTTGATGATTCGAGGTCACTATTTTTCGGCTGATTTAATGTTGTTGCCATTTGATAAATTTGATATTATTTTGGGTATGGATTAGTTGACATTGCATGATGCCATAGTAAACTGTAAAAGAAAGATTATTGAACTGAAATGTGAAAATAGTGAAATTCATCGGATTGATTCAGATGAGTCGGGTGAGTTACCTGTTGTGATTTCTTCAATGTCTGCCCAAAGATATGTGAGAAAGGGTTGTGAAGCTTATCTAGCTTATGTGTTGAATACAAAAGTGTCTGAGTTGAAAATTGAATCAGTGCCGATAGTTTGTGAATATCCGGATGTGTTCCCAGAAGAGTTGCTAGGGTTGCCACCAGTCAGAGAAGTTGAGTTTAGTATTGACTTAATACCAGGGACTTCACCGATATCGATCGTTCCATATAGGATGGCTCCGACTGAATTGAAGGAATTAAAGCTCAGTTGCAAGAGTTGACAGATAAGGGTTTTGTGAGACCGAGTTTTTCACCATGGGGTGCACCAGTATTATTTGTCAAGAAGAAAGATGGATCCATAAGACTTTGTATTGATTACCGACAACTCAATAAGGTGACTATAAAGAACACGTATCCTTTGCCAAGAATTGATGACTTGTTTGATCAGTTGAAAGGGACAACAGCATTTTCGAAGATTAACTTGAGATCTGGCTACTACCTGTTGAGAGTTAAAGAGTCGGATGTGCTGAAAACTGCTTTCAGGATAAGGTACGGGCATTATGAATTCCTTGTTATGCCTTTTGGATTAACAAACACACCTGTTATTTTTATGGACTTAATGAATATAATTTTTTGACCGTATTTGGACAAATTTGTGGTTGTGTTTATTGATAACATTCTGATTTATTCCCGAGACGAGGCTGAACATGCCGGGCACTTGAGAACTGTATTGAAGATTTTGAGAGATAAGAAGTTGTTTGCTAAATTCAGTAAAAGTGAGTTTTGGCTCCGAGAAGTTGGATTTTCGGGATACATTGTTTCTGGAGATGGTATTCGGGTAGATCTGAGTAAGATTTCAGCAATTGTTGATTGGAAACTGCTGAGAAATGTATCGGAGGTTCGAAGCTTTTTGGGCTTAGCCAGTTATTACCGACGTTTTGTCAAAAGATTTTCGATGATTGCTACTCCCATGACAAAGCTGTTGCAAAAGGATGTTAAGTTCAAATGGTCAGAAAAATGTCAACAAAGCTTTGAGAAGTTGAAAACATTATTGACTAAGGCGCCGATTTTAGTACAACCTGAACCGGGAAAAAAATTTCTGATTTATAGTGACGCGTCACTAAATGGATTAGGATGTGTGATGATGCAAGAAGGCAAAGTGATAGCTTATGCCCCGAGACAGTTGAAACCGCATGAAAAGAATTATCTGACGCACGATTTGGAATTGGCCGCCATTGTTTTTGCTTTGAAAATTTGGCATCATCATCTATACAGTGAGAAATGTCGTGTTTTTATTGATCATAAAAGTTTGAAGTACTTGATGACTTAGAAAGATTTAAACTTGAAGCAACGGAGGTGGCTCGAGTTACTGAAGGAATATGAGCTAGTGATTGACTATCACCCGGGTAAGGCAAATGTAGTCGTAGATGCGTTGAGTAGAAAGACTTTGTTTGCTTTGAGAGCAATGAATACACGGTTGACCTTGTCCGGTAATGGTTCGATCGTAGGCGAGTTGAGAGCTAGACCGTTATTCCTCTAACAAATTTGCGAAGCTCAGAAATGTGACAGTGATTTGCAAACCAAAAGAGTTCATTGAGAATCAAGTAGTGATTCAGATTTTCATATTGGATCCGATAATTGTTTGATGTTTCGAGGTAGAATTTGTGTACCGAAAAATGACGAATTTATTCAAAAAATTCTTTATGAGGCGCATAATGGTTGTTTATCCGTGCATCCGGGTATTACAAAAATGTATAATGATTTGAAGAAATTGTATTGGTGGTCAAGTATGAAACTAGATATTTCAGAGTTTGTTTCGAGATGTTTGATTTGTCAGCAAGTGAAAGCCGAACACCAAGTACCTTTGGGCTTACTCCAACCAGTGATGGTATGTAACATCCTGAAAAGGGCCAAAGCATTTTCAGTTAATTGTGCGAAATGACATGTCTTATGTGTTATGAATGTATTCTGAATATTTTTGGAAACTAGGAAATGTAAGGAAATGATTCAGAAATGATTCAAAAGAGGAAAGCGAACATTTTTGGAAACTAGGAAATGTAAGGAAATGATTTAGAATTGATTCAAAAGAGGAAAGCGAACATTTCTGGAAACTTGGAAATGAAAGGAAATGTCAAGTTTAAAGAGGAAAACGAAAATTTTTGGAAACTTGGAAATGTAAGGAAATGTCAAAGAAATGTTAAGTTTTAAAGTTCAAAAAGGGGAAACTAAGGCAAGGTGGTCTTAAGAGAAAATGTATGTGAAATATGACATACAAATAGCCTTGGTAAAATGGCTACAAGGCACCACTTAGGGCCTAGCAAGTGACGCCATGTCCAAAGAGAAAGGGGCCAAGGTTCGAGTCACATAGGAAGCAAAATAAAAGATTTTTATTTTGCTACAAGGAGCAAGGGAGTTGGACGGCATGAAGGCTCTTAAAAGAGGAGTTTTATCCTCTTTAAATTTCTCATTAAATAGGTGGATAAATGAGGATAATTATTGGTATAATTAAAAGGATTATTTCTTTTAATTTTAAATTAAAAGGATAAAGCTATCAAAATAGAAGAGTGGTGGCCAAGTAAGAGAGTCTTGGCCTAGTAATTTTCGGCACAAGGAGGAGAACTAAGGCCATTCATTCATTCTCTTCCCTCTGCCGAATTTTCCTAGCAAAATCCTCTCTTCTCTGCTATCTTGTCAAAATCGAAATCTCTAGCAAAGTGTTTCGATTTCTTCACCTTTCTTCTCTTCCTTTTTTCTTTTTCTCTCAACCTTCCAAAAGCCGAAGGTTGTGAGATCATCATCTAGCCATAGCCGAATCCCTGAAGGTTGAAGTGAAGGTGCAATCGATTTCTTCAAATAAGGGTAAGATCCAAGTTTGGTTTCCATTCTTTTATATTGTAGACTTATCGAAATTTAGGGACTAATCCCTATTATTGATTTTGACCGAAATATGGAAGGATCTTTCGGGATTATCGAGTAGGCGACTAAAAGGAGGATTTTTCGGGATTTAAAGCTTCAAGGTAAGACATGTGAATATTCGGCCAAAGGCCATTAATTATGTTTAAGGATGAAATCGGATCTAACATGAGTCCATAGGTATTTCGACAACTCCCTAAGCAAGTGAATCTTTTGGGACTTTAGAATCCACAAGGTAAGCATATAAGGTATTCGGCCAAGGCCTATTTTTGGTATTTAGAATCTGTTTCTTATTTATTCAAAAGCCTAAACCGACATAGCTAAGTGATTTAATGGCTAGCCGATTTCAAGAAGGAACTCAGCAAGTTTTCGGATTTGATCGGCACAAGGTAAGTTTTGGTTACAATAATCCTTGGATTCAGTCTTATGGCCGAATAGGCTTTTACTAAATAGTAAGGGATTGACCAAATGTAGGGATTAAGGATCTAAAGCGATAGATCGGCTTTTTTTTTTTTCGAGATTTCAAGGAATACGCTAAGTTAATCAGTGTGTACCTCACACTACTTCTTAATTTATTTATGGCATTATTTAATTTATATGTGACTATAAGAATGTGCAAGAATATGGCTAAGGTACCGTGAATGGTACAAAGTACCTGTGCACGTATCCTACTCCTACTAGGATTATGAAACATGTTATATTTAATATGTGATAAGAATGTGAAAGTTGGCATGTTAATGCATAATATATGTTATGGGGCACATGGGTTATTGAAAAGGGGAAGTGAATGTGGTGACCTAAGACCACGAAATCTGAATGTGGTGACCTAAGACCACGATAATCGAATGTGGTGACCTAAGACCACGATATCCGAGAGTGGTGACCTAAGACCACGAATACTCATAAGAGGCGATGAGCACGTCGATCGCAAATGATCGCCTTCGATGGTGTGTAGCGGATGGAGGGTCGAATTAGTAGTCCCCACGGTGTGCAGGTTGGTATGGGGATGTGTAGCGGATGGCATATAGGTTTGGGTTGGGATTGCATCATTATTTTGATCTATTATGTGAATTGGTATGTGATGTGATTACGTATGCCTAAGTTGTTAAGATTTAGTGTTGTAGTACACATTGAGTCTGTTGACTCACCCCGTTGTGGGAACATGTTTCAGGTGATGAACAGTGATGGACCGAGACGGCAGAACTTGTGGTGGCCATGCTCAGCTTGAAGTTTTATTTAATTTGGACATTTTAATTTATTTAAGCACTTTATAAATTTTATTTTGGGTTTTATTTGATGTAATAAGGCCATAGTGAACTATGTTAATTTCTGTTCTATTTGCTATGTGATGAAATTTTATTAGAGCTTAAGTCAATTTAGTTTAAGAATAAACTTTAAATATTTTGTCACTCGAGGTAAATGGGTTTTTAACATAAAACAAACTTGTTTTCAACTCAAGCCCAACCCACAAACAAACTTTCTTCAAAACCCACAGTTTTTTTTCAAAGGTAATAAAGGAAATGTGAACTGGTTTTCTTCAAGGAACATACCAGATCCGATCAAGGCTCGTGGGCCGGGTTTGTGATGTTTCAGTTTGGTATCGAGCCCATTTCAAACTCTCTACTGAGGTTTAAGGCCCAAAACATTTTCGAATCGAGCCCAAATAAGTTTTATAAAAATATTTTATGAAATCAAGAGGTTTTTCGGCATGGTACCCAAGTCTCCGACTCGAGGTCCACGGTGAGTACCCTATCCCTTGTGTGATTTTTAATATGATCCGTAGAAGGGTAGAAATGTAATGGAACGTAGAATAGTATGATAGGTACTTGAACCGTAGGTCTAGTCTACTCAAACACAAATACATAAGACTTAAATGCCTAAACAAACCTATGGCTAAGTCGCCCAAGAGTTAGGGTGTGGTAACCCCTGTGCGCATGTCTAAGATTGGATCCTAAGAGCACGGTATTTAAGCGATCCTAGTGACTCACCTCCTCTTGGCTGGAATTCTACCCAGTGCGTAGCTTCGGTTCACCCTAACCAAGAAGACTCAGTGGGTGTGGCAACCTCTATGCGCATGTCTAGGACCGGTTTCGGTGGGAGCTTGGTACTTAAGCAGTCCGCGTGACTCACCTCCTCTCCATTCGAACCCTACCTAGTGCGTAGCTTTGGTTCACCCCGACCAAGAGGACTCGGTCATAGGCTAAACACAATAACTAAAACCCAAAAGAGAACTAGCCGTGTTTTTTATAAAAAAAAAACCTAGTTCTAAAACTCTTAAAATTACCCTTTTTAATTCGTGAGAACCATTTTTACAAAATTTTTCGAAAAATTTCAAAATTGCAAAATTACTAAAATACCCCTAGCGGTAAAATTACAGAAATACCCTTGGTTTATGAAATTTCCAAAATACCCCCGAGATTTAAAATTTCCAAAATACCCCTGGATTTCAAAATTTTCCAAAGTACCCCGGGAATTCAAAATTACCAACACATTCTTATTGACAAAATCAAAAAGGAACCTTATCTTGAAAAACTACGAAAATACCCCTGTAGGACAAATTACAAAAATACCCCTGGGTAGTGGAAAAATAACAACAATGGAAACTACAACATTTCTCTGAATGAACGGAAGTTCATAATTGATTGATGGATGTATGAATGCAAAGACTGTGTGCATGTATGAATACGAAAGAACCACTCCTAAAATTTCTTTTCATAAAACTTCTTCGTGGGTAATAAGTGAAACAAGCACTAATTCATAAAACTTTTTAATCGGATCGCGACGGTGAGAAATGAGCTCTAGGGGACGTGGTCGTAACGCGAGGACGCGGTAGAGGTAGAATGACCGTGTCGAACCCGTTAGATCGGTCGTGGTCCGACAACGAGATGCCACCACCACCCCGGTGTTGGTGTTGGAGCAAAGCAAGCAGACGCGGGGATGATCTTTGTGTCGCAGCCGCTGCGAGTTTTAGAGTTGGTGGTGGTGCGGGAGGAAATTCGGGAGCCGGAAGTCGGTACCGAGCGACTTCGTGCCAACGGAGCCGAGGTGTTCCGTGGAGTGTCGAGTGGCACCCGATCACGAGTATTGGTTGGAATCAACCGAGCGGATCATGGATGAACTAGATCTAACCCCGAAGAGAAGGTGAAAGGAATGGTGGCGTTCCTACGCGATGAAGCGTACCAATGGTGGCTCACAGTTCGTGATGGTGCCACAGCTGAGGATCTGACGTGGGACTATGTTAAGACGGCTTATCAGAAGAAGTATGTCGGTACCCGGTATACTAATGAGCAAAGGAAGGCATTTATGGGGCTGGTTCAAGGGAACAAGTCCGTGGCAGAGTATGAAGCTGAGTTTCTGAGGCTGAGCCGTTATGCTCGAGGAGTGGTGGCTACAGAGCATGAACGGTATGTCCAATTTGAGGACGGTTTGAGGGATGATTTAAGGCTGTTGATAGCTCCGTATCAGGAACGAGAGTTTTCTGCTTTAGTAGAGAAAGCTAAGGTAGCTGAGGGGATTAAGGATTCTTCAAAGCGGAACTTGACCGAGCAGTGAGAAAAGAGGCTTTGGTTCGTCAGGATCATCTCTGGGGAATAAAAGGCCTAGAGTTGATAGGCGCGAGGTCGCAAGTCGCTACGGGAGAGGCGATGATCGCCCTTGTGACCGGTGTGGGAAGAAACACTTAGGAGAGTGTTGGAAAAAGACGGGAGGATGTTTTAGGTGTGGGTCTAAGGACCACATGATTAAGGATTATCCAAAGAAGCCGGAGGAGAGAGGCGTGACTCGGAATGTTCATCAAGGCTAGTAGAGGTGGACAAGCAGCCCCAACGTGGTCGTGGTCCGAATAATAGAGGTAATGGTCTTGGCAGAGGACGAGGAACACCGGCGAGAGGGTGTCGCGACATCGAGGCAAGGCAACGGGTTTGGTTTATGCGGTTCGCCGGAGGGAGGATGGAGATGCGCGGACGTCATAACCGTGACGTTCCTTATATTTGGGAAACCTTATTATGCTCACGATTGATGTGGGCTCGACCCATTCCTATGTTGCATGTAGTGTAGTGGAAACACTAGGCCTAGACTCGAACTCTCGATAGGCGGATGATCGTAGTAAGCCCATTAGGCCAAAGCAGTAGTGGTGGATAAGATCTTTCTCGAGTGTACCCCTCAGAAATTCGTGGAGTGAACTTTGGGGTGACTTAATGGAGTTACCCTTCGGAGAATTTGACCTCATACTTGGGATGGACTGGCTAGTAGAGCATCGAGTTGTGTTGGATTGTGCGGCTAAACGAATGGAACTAAGAACCCGGAGGGTGAGGTGATTATCATGATAGGAGAAAGAAGAAACTACTTGTCTAATGTAGTTTCGCACACTAAAGGTGAAAGGATGGTTCTGGAAGGGTGCAAGGCATTTTTAGCCTTCGTAAGTGCGTTAGATGGAAAGGAGGAAGGAGTCAATGGAGTTAGAACGGTAAGGGACTTCGTGGATGTGTTTCAGAGGAATTACTGTGAATACCCCCGGATAGGAGGTGGAATTTGGAATAGACTTGCTACTGGGAATAGCTCCGTGTCAATCGCCCCATACCGAATGACGCCAAAGGAGTTAGTTGAGCTCAAGGCTCGATTCAAGAATTGTTGGATCGTGGGTTCATCCGGCCAGTGTGTCTCCATGGAGAGCACCGGTCTTGTTTGTGAAGAAGAAAGATGGGACTATGCGAATGTGCATAGACTATCGTCGATTGAATAAGTCGACCATCAAGAACAAGTACCCTTTGCCAAGGATAGACGACTTGTTCGATCAGCTTAAGGGGGTCGCCGTATTTTCAAAGATCGATCTAAGGTCTGGATATCATCAGTTGAAGGTGAAGGAGGCAGATATCCATAAGACCACCTTTAGGACAAGATACGGCCATTATGAGTTTGTAGTAATCTTTGTTTGGGTTGTGAACGCTCGGTAGCGTTCATGGATATGATGAACCGGGTCTTCCAACCCTACTTGGATAGGTTCGTCGTCGTGTTCATCGACGACATCTTAGTATACTCGAAGTCAGAGGATGAGCATGATGAGCACCTACGGATAGTGCTACAAGTATTAAGGGAAAAGAAGCTCATGCCAAATTCAGCAAGTGTGAATTTTGGCTTAAGGAGGTGGCATTCTTAGGACATGTGGTATCCGCAGAGGGAATAAGGGTGGATCCTAGGAAGATCGAGGCAGTGTTGGATTGGAAACCACCTAGGTCCGTGGCTGAAATCGAAGTTTCTTAGGTTTGGCAAAGCTATTACAGGAGGTTTGTAGAAGGGTTCTCGTCAATAGCCGCGCCTTTGACAAAGTTATTGAGGAAGGAAGTACCCTTTGTATGGATGGATAAGCAACAGTGAGAGCTTTGAGAAGCTCAAGAAGGTCTTGATTTGAAGCTCAGTGTTAATTCACCAAGGCGGGAAAGGAGTTTGTGGTATCTTGTGACGCTTAGCATACGGGATTAGGGTGTGTTCTAATGCAAGATGGAAAAGTGGTCGCTTATGCGTCTCGGCATTAAGGCCTCATGAGGTTAACTACCCAACTCATGACTTGGAATTGGCGGCGGTGGTCTTCGCTCTTAAGGTGTGGAGGCATTACCTTTATGGAGAAAAGTCGGTGATCTACACGGACCACAAAAGTCTAAAGTATCTGCACGACTCGAAGGAGTTGAACCTAAGACAGCGAAGGTGGGTGGAGCTATTAAAGGATTATGATTGTTCGATCGAGTATCACCGGTGCAAGGCGAATGTGGTAGCAGATGCCTTAAGTCGAAAAGTGGTGTCGGATCTAAGGCGATGTTCGCACACTTAAGTTTGTATGATGATGGAAGTCTGTGGCGCAGAATTGCAAGTCAAACCCACGTGGTTGAATGAAGTAAAGGAAAGTCAATTGTTGGATGAGGACTTAAGTGCTAAGCTACAGCAAGTACTGAAGCGGAGAGTTAAAAGATTATGGTGTTAACAATGAGGAGTATTGTGCTTCAAGGGAAAGGTCCGTATGCCAAAAGACGAGGAGTTAAGACAAAGGATTCTTCGGGGCGCATAGTAGCCCATATGCTATGCATCCCGGAGGCACTAAGTTGTCTGAGGATTTAAGGAGCAGATTACGGTGGCCTGATTTTTAGCGAGAAGTTCCGAATTCGTGGGGAAATGTCGACGTGTCGCAAGTTAAGGTGAACACCAAGTTCCATCGGGATTACTTCACCAATCGAGATTCCACAATGGAAGTGGGCAAGAATCACCATGGACTTCATTAGTGGGCTTCCCCTTACGCCTACTAAGAAGGACTCGGTATGGGTAATAGTGGACCGTTTGACCAAGTCCGCGCATTTCATTCCAAAGAAGAATGGATTATTCTCTTGAAGTTGGCCAAATTATATGTAGCGGAAATTGTGAGGTTGCACGAGATGCGGATCGATCATCTTCGATAGGGACCCAAGGTTTACGTCTCGGTTTTGGAGGGCACTTCATCAAGCTTTAGGCACTAAGTTAGACTTCACTACGGCTTTTCATCCACAATCGGACAGGCGATGCGAACAGGTTATACAAGTGTTGGAGGATATGTTGAGAGGGTGTGTGATGGATTTTCGAGGAAGTTGGGAAGACTATTTGCCTTTAGTGAGTTCGCCTACAACAACGACTATCGAGGCTAGCATTCGGATGGCACCATAGGAAGCGTTGTATGGTCGGAAATGTCGAACACCTACTTGTTGGACTGAGTTAGGAGAACGTCGAGTTTTGGGCCCGAGTTAGTGGGCGAAGAGAAGGTTGAGATAATCGGGCACGGTTAAAAGAAGCCTCGATAGGCGTAAGTCGCACTTGGACCTTAAACGGAAGGAAATAGAGTTTGAAGTGGGAGATCAAGTGTTTCTGAAAGTCTCGCCTTGGAAGAAGGTGATGAGGTTTGGTTGCAAAGGGAAGTTAAGCCCAAGGTTTATAGGACCCTACCGAGTGTTGAAGCGAGTTGGACCAGTGGCATATCAGTTAGAGTTGCCGTCAGAGTTGAAGCAGATGCACGACGTATTCCATGTTTCCATGCTACAGCGATATCGATTGGATCTATCTCACGTAGTACCGGTTGAAGAGGTGGAGCTAAGGCCAGACTTATCCTATGAAGAGGAGCCGATTCAGATTTTGGAACGAGACGTGAAAGTGTTGCGGAGGAAGTCAGTTCCTCTAGTCAAAGTGTAATGGGGCAACCATGGATCGAAGGAAGCTTCGTGGGAGCCAGAAGAGGCAATGCGATGGCAATACCCTCAATTATTTTAGCTAGGAAATTTCGAGGAGGCGAAATTATTTTTAAGGAGGTAGAAGCGTAACATCACGAAAAGGGCCTATGCATTTTCGATTAATTGTGCGAAATGACATGTCTTATGTGTTATGAATGTATTCGAATATTTTTGGAAACTAGGAAATGTAAGGAAATGATTTAGAAATGATTCAAAAGAGGAAAGCGAACATTTTTGGAAACTAGGAAATGTAAGGAAATGATTTAGAAATGATTCAAAAGAGGAAAGCGAACATTTACGGAAACTTGGAAATGAAAGGAAATGTCAAGTTTAAAGAGGAAAACGAAAATTTTGGAAACTTGGAAATGTAAGGAAATGTCATAGAAATGTTAAGTTTTAAAGTTCAAAAGGGGAAACTAAGGCAAGGTGGTCTTAAGAGAAAATGTATGTGAAATATGACATACAAATAGCCTTGGTAAAATGGCTACAAGGCACCACTTAGGGCCTAGCAAGTGATGCCATGTCCAAAGAGAAAGGGCCAAGGTTCGAGTCACATAGGAAGCAAAATAAAAGATTTTTATTTTGCTACAAGGAGCAAGGGAGTTGGACGGCATGAAGGCTCTTAAAAGAGGAGTTTTATCCTCGTTAAATTTCTGTTAAATAGGTGGATAAATGAGGGATAATTATTGGTATAATTAAAAGGATTATTTCTTTTAATTTTAAATTAAAGGGATAAAGCTATCAAAATAGAAGAGTGGTGGCCAAGTAAGGGAGTCTTGGCCTAGTAATTTCGGCACAAGGAGGAGAACTAAGGCCATTCATTCATTCTCTTCCCTCTGCCGAATTTTCCTAGCAAAATCCTCTCTTCTCTGCTATCTTGTCAAAACCGAAATCTCTAGCAAAGCAAGCCGATTTCTTCACCTTTCTTCTCTTCTTTTTTTCTTTTTCTCTCAACCTTCCAAAAGCCGAAGGTTGTGAGATCATCATCTAGCCATAGCCGAATCCCTGAAGGTTGAAGTGAAGGTGCAATCGATTTCTTCAAATAAGGGTAAGATCCAAGTTTGGTTTCCATTCTTTTATATTGTAGACTTATCGAAATTTAGGGACTAATCCCTATTATTGATTTTGGTAGAAATATGGAAGGATCTTTCGGGATTATCGTGAGTAGGAGACTAAAAGGAGGATTTTTAGGGATTTAAAGCTTCAAGGTAAGACATGTGAATATTCGGCCAAAGGCCATTAATTATGTTTAAGGATGAAATTGGATCTAACATGAGTCCATAGGTATTTCGACAACTCCTAAGCAAGTGAATCTTTTGGGACTTTAGAATCCACAAGGTAAGCATATAATGTATTCGGCCAAGGCCTATTTTTGGTATTTAGAACTGTTTCTTATTTATTCAAAAGCCTAAAGCGACATAGCTAAGTGATTTAATGGCTAGCCGATTTCAAGAAGGAACTCAGCAAGTTTTCTGGATTTGATCGGCACAAGGTAAGTTTTGGTTACAATAATCCTTGGGATTAGGTCTTATGGCGAATAGGCTTTTACTAAATAGTAAGGGATTGACCAAATGTAGGGATTAAGGATCTAAAGCGATAGATCGATTTTTCTTTTTTTGGGATTTCAAGGAATACGCTAAGTTAATCAGTGTGTACCTCACACTACTTCTTAATTTATTTATGGCATTATTTAATTTGTATGTGACTATAAGAATGTGCAAGAATATGGCTAAGGTACCGTGAATGGTACAAAGTACCTGTGCACGTATCCTACTCCTACTAGGATTATGAAACATGTTATATTTAATATGTGATAAGAATGTGAAATTTGGCATGTTAATGCATAATATATGTTATGGGGCACATGGGTTATTGAAAAGGGAAGTGAATGTGGTGACCTAAGACCACGAAATCGAATGTGGTGACCTAAGACCACAATAATCGAATGTGGTGACCTAAGACCACGATATCCGAGAGTGGTGACCTAAGACCACGAATACTCATAAGGGCGATGAGCACGTTGATCGCAATGACTACCTTTGATGGTGTGTAGCGGATGGAGGGTCGACTTAGTAGTCCCACGACTGTGCAAAGTTGGTACGGGGATGTGTAGCGGATGGCATATAGGTTTGGGTTGGGATTGCATCATTATTTTGATCTATTATGTGAATTGGTATGTGATGTGATTACGTATGCCTAAGTTGTTAAGATTTAGTGTTGTAGTACACATTGAGTCTGTTGACTCACCTGTTGTGGGAACATGTTTGAGGTGATGAACAGTGATGGACCGAGACGCAGAACTTGTGGTGGCCATGCTCATTTCGAAGTTTTATTTAATTTGGACATTTTAATTTATTTAAGCACTTTATAAATTTTATTTTGGGTTTTATTTGATGTAATAAGGCCATAGTGAACTATGTTAATTTACTGTTCTATTTGCTATGTGTGAAATTTTATTAGAGCTTAAGTCAATTTAGTTTAAGAATAAACTTTAAATATTTTGTCACTCGAGGTAAATGGGTTTTTAACATAAAACAAACTTGTTTTCAACTCAAGCCCAACCCGCAAACAAACTTTCTTCAAAACCCACAGTTTTTCGAAGGTAATAAAGGAAATGTGAACTGGTTTTCTTCAAGGAACATACCAGATCCGGTCAAGGCTCGTGGGCCGGGTTTGGGATGTTTCATGGTACCCGAGTGGAAATGGGATAGAATTACGATGGACTTTGTGATGGGTTTACCTTCGACTCTGAAAAAGAAAGATGCCGTTTGGGTCGTGGTTGATAGATTGACAAAATCGGCTCATTTTATTTCGATACATGCTGATTATTCACTTGATAAGCTAGCTGAATTGTACATTGTTGAGATTGTGAGATTGCACGGGGTGCCCATTTTTATTATTCCGGATAGAGATCCGAAGTTTACTTTGAGATTTTGGAAGAAGTTACAAGAGACTTTGGGTACAAAGTTGAACTTTAGTACCGCTTTTCATCCGCAAACCGATGGTCAGTCTGAGAGAGTAATTCAGATTCTCAAAGATATGCTTCACTGTTGTGTTTAGAATTCGAGGGTGGTTGGGAAAATATCTACCATTGGTCGAATTTGCCTATAACAACAGTTTTCAATCGAGTATAAAGATGGTGCCTTATGAGGCATTGTATGGCCACAAGTGCCGAACACCTTTGTATTGGATAGAGCTTAGTGAGAAATAGATTCACGAGGTTGACTTGGTTAGAGAAACTGAAGAAAAGGTAAAGGCAATTCACGATTGCTTGAAAGCAGCTTCAGATCGGCAAAAGTCGTACGCAGATTTGAAAAGAAAAGAGATCAAATCTAATGTGAATTTTTAGGGGCAAAATGCAATTTTTCCATAATAAGTTTTTTGGACTGAATTGAATAATGTGAATAATAAATGAGTTAAATTTGCTATTATAGATCAAGAGAAACGAGGTTCGGACCTAGATCGGGGGAAAAACAAAGTATTTGACGATTAGGTCCCATTTCTACTATTTTTATACCGAGGTAAGTTCGTATGTAAATAAGGCATTGTTAATTATGCTTTAATTGCTTTCATATTGTATGAATTGTGATTTACTCTTTGAACGTAATAGACAAAGTTCAACAAGCGAGAAATCCTGTTTGAACCTTAGGAATAGTTAGGATACAAATGTCATGACATTAGGGTTATTTGTGATTTCGTGTAAGACCATATTTGGGATATGGCATCGATATGAGATTTCGTGTAAGACCATAGCTGGGCTATTGGAATCGATAAGAGATTCCATGTAAGACCATATCTAGGATATGGCATTGGTATAGTAATATGTGTGCGAGATTCCCGAGTATCCTTTAGTATTCCAAGTGGTTCAACGGGAAATTCAACGAGAATGTCAAAGTGGTAAAATGGTTATGGTTATGTTGTGAGTTGGTACAGGTACATATGTAAAACTCATTGAATAATGAGCTCAATATGTAATGAACCCTCGGTAAGGTTATGAATGAGTAAGTTTTGACTAGAATACCTAAATACTATTTATGCCAAGCTTATCATATTATTTGTATGTTGCATGTGTGATTATAATGCTTATTATTTGCATAGGAACTTACTAAGCTATATAGCTTACTCCCCTTTCTTTTCCCTTGTCTTATAGTGTCACCAAGCCAGCTCGGGGATCGAAAACTGTCAGAGATCCACTCACACTATCAACTCAATATTTTGGGTACCATTGATTTTGATATTTTGAGTTATGGCATGTATAGGGACTTTGTCATTTCGTTATGTGTCATAATTGATTTAGCCAAATGTGTTGGCTTATGTTGGTTGATAATTCATTTTGTAAATGGCCATTGAAATTGGCTAATATTGGTTTAAGTATATATATATGCATATGATGATGCTTTTCATGGATGTGGGAAATTTGCATGGTTTGAGTTGATAAGTATGTGATGGTTGTATGTGATAAATGATAGCATGTGAATGATGTATTGATATCTTGTTTGTGGCTGAATTGGTTGTATGTATATGCTTGGTATTGTTCTATGTTAGTTGTGTAGGTTTGTGCATGGAAGGTGAAAAAATGGCTTGGTAAATAGCCTTATTTTTGTCTACACTGGTAGACACACAGGCATGTGTCTAGGCCGTGTGTGACACACGACTTGCCCCATGGGCATGTGTTTCAGCCATGTGTCCCCTGCACCTAAATTGATGCAAAACAGAATGTCCAGAATTGAGCACACGGGCAGAGATACGGGTGTGTGTCTCGACCGTGTGTGCTACACGGCCTTGGACATAGGGGTGTGTCACGGCCGTGTGAAGTCTGCACCTATTTTATGAAAAATCATGAAAATTAAATCGACCACACGGCCTAGCACATGGGCGTGTGGCACGGCCGTGTGGCACAAGTCAGAGAGCTCCCTATTTTGAACACGGCCTGTAGCACGGGCGTGTCTAAGGGTCACACGGGCATGTCTCTTGGACAACACGGGCGTGTGACCCCTGTTTTAATGAAAAATTTTCTAAGTGTTGATGATTTTCTAAAGTTCCCAGTTTAGTCCCAAACTACTTCCAATGTATGTATTGGGCCTCGTAGGCTCGTACTAGGGACGATATGAACGTATGTGAAAGGTTTTAAATTTGGATGGAAATTACGTCTCGGTTTTTTTTGTTGCTTGCATTTAAGTCCGGTAATGCCTCGTACCCTGTTCTGGCGTTGAATACGGGTAAGGGGGTGTTACATTACCGACCCTACAGTAGGTCCATAGTCGATTAGGACGACCACAGCGACCCTACGAAAGATTTCAGTATAATGGGCCCACAGGCCAATGTGGCATGCCCGTGTGGGCCCACACGTCCGTGTTGCCTACATGCCCAGATTGGCCTTGCCCGTGTGGCCCACACGGCCTGGCCCAATAATCGACACGCCCGTCTGTCATGCCCGTGTGGGCCCAAACGCCAGTATGGCACACACGCCCAACTTGGCCTAGCCCGTGTGGCCCACACGGCCACACTCGAGCCACCGCATGGTCGTGTGCTGTGCTCGGCCATGCATTCGTCGATCACACGGCCTACCACACGGGTGACCACACGCCTGTGTGGCGTCGACGGTGGCCTTTTTTGGCTTTTGCTGAAACCTAGTTTTCTGAGTTTCGGGTACACACCTGATATTGGTTTGATGTTAGATCACACTCGAGCCTTCTAGAACCTATAATCGACATTCCCAAAGTCCGAATTTAGTAACACTAACAAAACCCAGCCGAGATTATTTCACAAACCGAAATTGAATAACACTAATCAACGTACACAAAACTTACCGTTATCGACAGCAGCCCCAAACACCTAAATTGTTGCAGGAACACCAGCCAAACCTTGTCTGTTGCCTAAAACTGAGAGCAACAAACAAACCCCTCATCAAACACTTAACCAAACACGTAAAGACTAAACAAAACAGAACTTATCGAGGAGAACGCAGTCAGAAATTGCACAAGACAACACGAATTGAATAACCGAAAAAGGGAGAAAGAAGAAGAGGAATGAACAGGGAAGATGAGAGAAAAAAAAGGTCAAAAGGGAAGAAATTTTCGAAAACCCCAAAATAAAAATAAAAAATATCCAATTTGATAACCCCCAGCTCCCCACTAACAAGTCAATCTCAACCACTTCAGAATTTAAATTCTACCAAAACTCTTATCTCCGAACTGAGTAAAAATAATACCCATGCTCACGAAGAGTGTAACACCCCTAACCCATATTCGTCGCCGAATTAGGGTTACGAGGCATTTACAAAGAAAATACAGTTTTCATACATTCACATAATTACATAGAGCTTATCCCCAAAATGCATATATATATAAGATTTTGGTAATTTAATATTAGTCTTAAATGATTATTCACACTTGATATGCAAATCATGTCTCACAGTTCAATCGATTTCATTTCAATTATAAATCATTTTATCAAGTCAAAATACATGTCTTAAAGTCACACAATTTACCTAAAAAAAAATACATACATAAATCATAAGTTTAACATTATAATAACATATTTGAACTAAGCTTATGATGTTTATTAGCCATGTACAAATGAAATCCAATACCAAGTATACTTTCTATTTAATACCATGTGTTGCCGAATACATAACTTATGAGATTTATAACTTCAATTCACATTTAAGAAAAACATGTATATTTAATAATTGATATCACACAACTAAACACATCATGCTTATATGTCATGACTAACCTATATATATATCTATCCATAAATATGTATACGATATGTACCTAGATTATAACCGAATATACCCACATACACTTCATAATATCCATGCTTCATAATAATTTATATATATAGTTAACTTATACTTCTAACACTCACATTAAATTCTAACATCACTAACCTATGAACAAAACACAACTATGGTTCAATATAATCGAGTATACAAATGATTATTCATACCACATTACCCAACTAAAATATTCATTTCACAAACATATATTTCCTTACCATATTCGATTTAACCTTGATTGAATTTGCACAAGCATATACGATATAAACCAACAATTATATCAAAAGCATGAAAAACATACTTAACCGAAAATTTAGCCATATTCGCATGGCTATTATATATACATGAACAAAAAATTTTCATCTAAACAAAGTCACAGTCTTTCCTATACATGCCTCTATCCGAAAACCAAAATGAAAGAGTACCAAAATAGATTGATAGTGTAGACGACTTTCTTGACGATCCCGATGAGCTTGTAGCCAGAACCTAATCTATAAAACAGAGGAGAACATTTCACACCAATAAGCTTACTAGCTTAGTAAGTCCTAAGCTCATGATAATATAACATTTAAACAATTAAACATTTAAATCATTCAACTTATGACATTGCACATAAACATTTAAGTATATTGGTTTATACAAGGCCGAATACTAATAGTTCATTAACCTAAGTATTTGAATTTCATTTCCATAAACCTGTATCTCTTCGAAGCACAAATAAGTATATTACAAAAATCACCTGCTCCAAATCGTATAAGTACAGCATTCATATCAACCATATTATCGTGCCAAATTTATTTAACTCTTAGCATTTCTATTTGAAAACCGAATCTCCATAATAATACATTCAAGCTCAAATTCATTCATATAATACTCATGCACATCAATCTTAACCTCAAATGTACATAACATCGTTCTCATAGTATTAACTCGACTCAAGTAACATTAAACATAACATATCTTACATGCTTACTCGAGCCGTTAACTAGATACATTAGCTATGGTTTGCCTTGAACAAAATTCGGTTTCTCCTTTGTAAACACATCACCGGCATCAAGCTCGCTAGGCGTTAAAGCCCGATAAGTAACACAAGCACAAGGCACCGCTAGGCTTAAAGCTCCGAAATAAATCACCGGCACTAGGCCCGCTAGGCTTAAAGCCCGATACATTTCACAGGCACAAGGGCCGCTAGGCTCAAGCCCGAATATCCACACATTTAACAATTCAATACACAATGCTCAATAATGAAATCCCAACATCTCATATTCTTTATACTACTTTCACTTATCGAACCGAACTCATCTATTCACATTGCATTAAACAACATAGTTTCACTTCAATACTATACACTCATATTCGGCTATATTATGTATTTATGCTTTAATTTCTAAAATTCATCATTCACTAAGTTCATAAATAATTTTATTGACATTAGAACGCTTAGGGACTTACCTCGACTTTCGACGGACCACGCACTGGCTATTCGATAACCTTCGCTTTCCCGATCCAAATCTGTTTTTCTTTGTTCTTGATCTAAACATATCAAAAATAAGCTCATTCAAGTACATATCATTTCAATTTAGTCCCAAAACATATAAACAGCAAATTACCATTTTGCCTCTACTATTTCACATTTTTATAATTTAGTCCTATTTGCTTAAAATACAAAATACACAATATTTCTCCATACTACTCAAGGGCCGAATCTTCCTAGGGACCTTACAAGTCCATCCATTTCATTTATTTTGCAAATAAGTCCCTCTAGAATTTTATTTTTTACAAATTGGCCCTAAAAACAAAAATTCATCAAAACTTCCAATACAAAATATACTAATCTTTAACTTATCTTTTATCTAAAATCATCAAACATCAAAACCATATGAACCTATCAATAGCCGAACATCAAGCATGCTTAGATTCAAAAAATTTAACATGGGTCGCCTACGATTCAAGCAACGATCTCAAAAACATAAAAATTAACAAAAAATGAATTCAAACTAACCTTGAAATCAAGCTTCTAAATGCCGAAAATCAAAGAACATAAACCCCTTTTTCTTTCTCAATATTCGGCCAACAAGAGAGAAGATGATAATGGCCATTTTCTTATGTTTTATTTAACATATATTAAACATTTAATCATTTACTAATTTAACCTTTATTAATGTTTTAATAATAACATAATATCATGGACAAGTTAGTCATATGCCGTCCACTTACTCCCAAAATGGGCTATTTACTCTTTTAATACCCATATTAAAAAGCCATAATCAATTAGGCACTTTTCACTATAGTTTGCAACTTTTACACTTTACGCGATTAAGTCCTTTTTTTTTAAATTAAACACATAAACGATTAAATTTTCATACGAAACTTTCACACACATCAAGTCACATATAATAAACACAAAATATAATATTAAAATATTTCTCGACTCGGATTCGTGGTCCCAAAACCACCGTTCCGATTAGGGTCAAATTCGGTCTGTTACAAAGAGATTCGAACAGAAGACCTCTAACACACTGTCTCCCTTACCATTAGAACTAGGAGACTCATTCAGATATAGATTTACAGATAATTAAATATAAGCCCACTGAACAGAGATAGGGCTTAATTCCAAAAATAGCCAAAATTGCTAAGGGTAAGGCTTGAATTTGGGACCTCTCGTACACACCCAGAACACTTAACCACTGAAGCAAATATAGATTTGTGTCAAAATTTTACAAAAACAAACATAAGAAATTTGGGGCGTTAGAACTCTACCCCCTAAAAGAAATTTCGACCTCGAAATTTACCTTATCAGAATAAGTGAGGATACTGCTGACGCATCGAATCCTCATGTTCTTACGTGGCCTCCTCAGAGCCATGATTCCGCCACAGAACGTTCACTAAAGGAATGGACTTCCTCCTCATAACCTTGATGTCACGATCTAGAATCTGAACTGGCTCCTCCTTAAAAGTCAAGTCTGGCCTAACCTCAATCTCTTCAACAGAAACCACATGAGAAGGATCAGATCGATACCGCCTCAACATCGAGACATGAAAGACATCATGGATGCGGTCCAACTCTGGAGGTAGCTCTAACTGATACGCGACTGGCCCCACACGTTTCAGAATTCGATACGGCCCGATGAACCTAGGGCTAAACTTGCCATTACGATCAAATCTCAGAACTTTCTTCCATAGAAAAACCTTGAGAAAAATGAAGTCCCCCACAGAATACTTCATATCACGTCTCTTTAGATTTGCATAAGATTTCTGTCTATCAGAAGCCGCTTTCAACCAATCCCGAATCAGTCTAACCTTATCCTCAGTCTCAAAAACCAATTCAGGACCCAGAACTCGACGTTCGCCCAACTCAGTCCAACACAAAGGAGTACGACACTTACAACCATACAGGGCCTCGTAAGGTGCCATCTGAATACTAGCTTGGAAACTGTTATTGTAAACGAACTCAACTAGCGGCAGATAATACTCCCAACTACCTCAGAAATCTATCGCAAAACTCTGAAGTATATCCTCCAGTATCTGAATCACCCTCTCAAATTGACCATCGGTCTGAGGATGGAACGTAGTACTAAAGTCCAATCTCGACCCCAGAGCTTCATATAACTTCTTCAAAAATTGAGATGTAACACGAGGATCTCTGTCAGATATAATCGACACTGGAACCCCATGCAGTCTAACTATCTCGGAGATATACAACTTCGTCAACTTCTGAAGAGAAAAGTCCGTCCGAACTGGAATGAGGTGGGCAGACTTGGTGAAACGATCCACGATGACCCAAACAGAATCCTTAGTGGGTGTCAAGGGCAACCCACTAACGAAGTCCATCATCACTCGTTCGCACTTCCATAAGGGAATCTTAACCGGCTGCAACAATCCTGAAGGCAACTGGTGCTCAGCCTTAACTTGCTGGAACGTCAGACAACGAGCAACAAAATTAGTAACCTCACATTTCAAACCCGGCCCCCAGTACAATTCATGGAGATCTCGATACATCTTATTCCCACCAGGATGCATAGCATAAGGGCTACTATGTGCCTCCCTCAGAATCGTCTGTCTCAAATCCGAATCATTTGGCACAGAAATCCGTCCTCGGAAACATAACACACCGTCCTTATTTAATCCAAAATCAGACGTAATGCCACTTTCAACCTGACGGAACTGCACACCTAGAGTATCATCCACTAACTGTTTATCTCGAATTTGATCAATCCAAGTCGGCTTAACTTGCAACTTGGCTAATAGACTCCCATCATTGAACTGACTAAGGCGAGCAAACATCACCCTCAAATCAGACATCGCCCTAAGACTTAGAGCATCGGCCACCACATTGGCCTTACCAGGATGATACTCTATTGTGCAGTCATAATCCTTGAGTAGCATAATCCACCGACGCTATCTAAGGTTCAACTCCTTTTGAGTAAGGAGGTACTTGAGACTCTTGTGATCGGTGTAGATGATACACCTCTTACCATACAGATAATGTCTCAAGATTTCCAACGCAAAGACCACTTCAGCCAACTCAAGATCATGCATCAGATGGTTCCCCTCATGTGTCTTAAGCTGACGAGACGCATAAGCCACAACCTTACCATCCTGCATCAGAACACAACCCAACCCAACGTGTGAAGCATCACTGTAGACCACAAACTCCTTGCCAGATTCAGGCTGTATCAGAACAAGAGCCTGAGTTAGAACAGATTTGAGCTTCTCAAAGCTCGATTGTTGTGCATCAGTCAAGGAAAACAGAACACCTTTACATAGAAGCTTAGTCAACGGCGCAGCAATCAAAGAAAACCCCTCAACGAAATGCCGATAGTATCCTGCCAAACCCAAAAAGCTACAGATCTCAGATACATTCTTAGGCTGTTTCCAATCCAGCACAGCCTCGATCTTTTGAGGATCCACACGAATCCCCTCAGTAGAAACCACGTGCTCCAGAAAAGTTACTTCACACAGCCAGAACTCACACTTGCTTAACTTAGCGCAAAGTTAATTCTCACGCAGAATCTGAAGTACTACTTTAAGATGCTTATCATGCTCATCCCAAACTCCACTTCCCGATTAGGAGGTAATCCTAATAACTCCTTAGGAAAGACGTCCGAAAAATCCTTTACTATTCTAATATTCCCAATAGGAGAGTCCTTAGAATCAGAAACACTCACGTAAGCTAAGTACGTTTCACACCCCTTTCGGACTATTTTTTAGCTACTAGTGCGAATATCACATGTGACAGATAGTTTCGACACTCACCAATCACAACCACCTCCACATCATCCTTGGTCTTCAAAATGACCCTCTTAGTCACACAATCCAGATTGACTCGGTTCTTGACCAACCAGTCCATACCCAAGATTCAATCGAACTCCCCAAACGGAAGCTCCATCAAATTAGCCAGGAAAACAATCCCTTGCACCACTAACAGAACATCTCCGTATAACTTACTAACCCGAACAGATTACCCCAATGGGCTCAGTACAGTAACCTCACTAGTAGTGCTCTCCACAAAAATCCCCAAGGTCTCAAATACAGTACTAGCTATGTATGAGTGAGTAGACCTTATGTCTATCAAAGCCAAGTAAGGTATATCAAATATAAAAAAAACGTACCGATGATGACGTCAGGAGCATCTCTGTCCTCTTGGTGACGTGCAGCATAAACCAAAGTAGGCTGTCTTGCCTCGGTCTGACCTGCACCTCTGCCCGGTGCTCTCTGCCTTTAGCCTATACCATTACCACCCCTAGCATGACCACAGCCCCTAGGTGGTTGCTGAACTACTCTCTACGGCTGCATGGGACCTGATGCTGGAGCTTGCACCTGATCAGCCCTCAGTGGACATTCCTGAATGTGGTGCTCTAATGACCCACATCTCTAACAGGCCCCAATCCTCCTCCAACACTCGCCCGGATGGCGCCTACCACAATCTCCACAAGGCTGCAACCTAGCTAAAGCAGCAGGAGCTCCCACTCTAACGGGCCCATCAGATCTGTCCTTTTTCTTATGCCTCTGTACAAAACTCGAGGGCTCCGAATCCCTCTTGTTCCTACCTTTCTCCCTATCTCTATTCTGGCTCTCCGCGAGCTTAACATCTCGGCGATCTTCGCCTTCTCTACCAGAACATAAAACTCGCGCTCCCTCTGTGGAGCAATCAAAACCCTCAGATTATCTCTCAGCCCATCCTTAAAACGAACACACCTCTCATATTCCGATGCCACCATACCTCGAGCATAGCGGCTCAACCTTAGAAATTTAGCCTCATACTCGGGCACAGACCAGTCACCTTGCGTGAGGTTTAAGAACTCACGCCTACGAGCATCCACATAGCTCGCCCCCACATACTTGCCCTAGAAAGTAGTCTTAAAGAAGTCCTAGGTCAGACGATCAAACTGAGTGCCCTCCTTAACCATTAACCACCACTGATATGCTTCGCCGCGAAGCAAGGAAATTGCACCCTTTAATTTCTTCTCAGGGGTACAGTCCAAATCATTCATAATACTCTCAGTGGCCTCCAACAACTCAGTAACATTAGACCAAATTCATTAGGGGCGACTTATATGAAACCTCTAAACAACTGAGAGGATTAGGGGCGACTTCTATGAAACCACTAAACAACTCAGTAACATTAGACCAAATTCATTTAGCTACTGACCCTCGGCCCCCAGATCCAGAATTAAGCCCAGCGACCCTCTCCAATATCCTCAACATGGCTTGGGACAGTGCGTCGTCCTTAGCCGAATGACTCCGAGACCTAGTCTCAGTAGTAGGTGACACAGGTGTCTCACTAGTGTCCAGATTTGGCATGCTGTCCAGAGATGAGGACTCAGCTCGAGCCCCCTACGGCCTCTACCTCGGCCTCGAGTACCACGTCCACGGATACCTCGTGCGCTCATTATCTTATTCGAGTTTATCTACATTAAGAGTTTTATGCATCAGTTTAATATTTATTAACAGATATTTTATGTAATAAATATCAGAGGTTCAGTAATGTTTCTGAAAGTTTCAGTCTCTATTCGTTTTACTACAGTTTCAGAGAGTACTAACTATAGTGTTTATAGAGTATGCTATCTACAATATTTCAAAATAAACTATCTAAGTTTCAGAATACTTACAGGATCGGAGTCGGAGACTCGATGTACCACATTCTCAATCAAAATATTTTTAAACCAATTCTTTAAAATATTTTTTGGAACCCAAAATTCACAGTCGAGTTTTGTAACCTGGCTCTGATACCACTAAATGTAACACCCCAAACCCGGCCTAGACGTTATGGCCAAATCTGGCGATATCACATGGAAGAGATTTCGAAAACGAAGCTAACTCGATAAAAACCTTAAGCTTATGAATCTTTAATTGCTTTCATTTATTTTCAAACATATATTCAATTAGTTGACTTGCCTTAAATCATATCAATTTAGCGAAAGCTTAGGAAAATCGTTGTGTTTAAGAAAACAGTTCACATTTTTAGAAAAGCATGTTTTTAGGTAAAACCATCATCGAATCAAAAGGTTAAATCAAAAAAGCCCAAAACCAAACAGTTTTAAAGAGTCCAGAGAGTCCCAGAAAATACAACCTCTCAAATTTCAATGCCAAAACTTAATTAAAACCATAAAACAAAATAAGCAATAATAGCGAGTGGTCATCGGTGAGTCCTCCGCTGCTACGATCTGCCTAACTCTATGGATTACTTGTACAGTAAAAAAAAGGGTGAGTTTATGTAAACTCAGTGTGTAACCCCACAGAATTAAGCATGCAAACAACCAGAAAATTGAAATCAGTCAGATAAAGATTCGGGCCCAAGCCCATTATAGTCACAGATGCATATTCGGGCCTGAGCCCATCTCAGATACAGATGCAGGTGTGCAAATCGAAATCAGAAATCAGATATCCTACCCCCAACCTCTACACACCATCTTCGACCATCCCTACACACCATGTGGGGTTTAAAACACCCACCTAGCCCTACACACCATGTTGTACCGATGCGGCACATAATAGATATAACGCAGCCACGCTGCCAGATAATAGGCAAAACTGCCTTTTAGAAAACTTCCTCCAATATACATCATCCCACCCCAATAACAGTAACAGTACATACATACAGAGTTAACAGATAGAACATGCTTAACATGCTTAAATAAACAGATAGCAGATACACATGGCATAGACATGCTCAGACAGTACTACAGTCTAACAAATCACATAGTTATAGGGTTTAGTAATCCTTTACCGACCCTGCGGTAGGTCCACAGTCGATTAGAACGACCCGAGCGACCCTACGGAAGATTTCAGTACAATGGGCCCACATGCCCGTGTGGGCCCATCCGCCCGTGCGGCCCACATGCCCGTGTGGGCCCACACACCCAGATAGGCTTTGCCCATTTGGCCCACACGGCCCGACCCAATAGTCGACACGCCCGTGTGTCATGCTCGTGTGGGCCTACACGCCCAACTTGGCTAGCCCGTGTGGCCCACACGGCCACACTCGAGCCACCACACGGCTGTGTGCTGTGCATGGCCATGCATTCGTCGAGCACACAGCCGTTTACTCACACACGGGTGACCACACGCCCGTGTGACGTTAACGGTGGCCTTTTTTGGCTTTTGTCAAAACCTCGTTTTCTGCATTTCGAGTACACACCTGATATTGGTTTGATGTGAGATCACACTCGAGCCTTCCAGAACCTATAATCGACATTCCCAAAGTCCAAATTTAGTAACACTAACAAAACCCAACCGAGATTATTTTACAAACCGAAATAGAATAACACTAATCAACGTATGCAAAACTTACCGTTATCGACAACAGCCCCAAACACCTAAATTACTGCAGGAACACCAGCCAAACCTAGTCCGTTGCCTAAAACCGAGAGCAACAAACAAACCCCTCATCAAACACTTAACCAAACACGTAAAGACTAAATAAAATAGGACTTACCGAAGAGAACACAGTCAGGAATTGCACAAGACAACACGAATTGAATAGCCGAAAATTGGAGAAAGAATAAGAGGAATGAACAGGGAAGATGAGAGGAAAAAAATGTCAAAAGGGAAGAAATTTTCGAAAACCCCAAAATAAAAATAAAAAAATCCAATTTTATAACCCCCCAACTCCCCACTAAAAACTCAATCTCAACCACTTCAGAATTTAAATTCTACCAAAACTCTTATCACCGAACCGAGTAAAAATAATACCCATGCTTACGAAGAGATTCGAACACAGAACCTCCAACACATTGAGTCCCTTACCACTAGAACTAGCAGGCTCATTCAGATATGGATTTACAGATAATTAAATATAAGCCCACTGAACAGAGATAGGGCTTAATTCCAAAAATAGCCAAAATTGCTAAGGGTAAGGCTTGAACTTGGGGCCTCTCATACACACCCAAAACACTTAACCACTGAAGCAGAAACAGATTTGTGTCAAAATTTTAAAAAAAACAAACATAATAAATTTGGGGCGTTACAATAATGGATTTTGGTTTTGTTTTATTTTATTTTAATATACCAAATTACCATTTTAACCTTGGTTAATAAATAAATAAAACACCAATTTCATGCCCATAATTTTCCACTAACTCCTTGAATGGTCTAATTACCATTTAAGTCCCTTTTCCTTTATTCAATTAACCATTTAATCACTCAAATCAAATAGTGATCAAATTTTACATCTTTTACGATTTAGTCCTTTTTAATTAATTAACTATCGAAACGTTAAAATTTTTCAACCAAACTTTAATACCACCTTAATGACACTCCGTAAATATTACAGCTTGGTTTATAGAAACGAGGCCTCGATACCTCATTTTCTAAAACCACTTGACCTTAGGGTCATACCACTTGAACTTAATAAATCGCTTATATAGCATAAGTTGTCAAATCAAAAACCTTTTTAACACCATGTTTGACTCGTAAATATTAAATAATAATATTTACGAACTTACTCATTGGATTTGGTGGCCCCGGAACCACTGTTTCTGACACCACTAAAAAACGGGCTGTTATAACTCTCCCCCTTACGAAAATTCCGTCGTCGAAATTTCTCACATGTTACAAGCCATCAAGTCGAGTCTTTCTGTCATCTTCTTAATGGTAATCCACAGATAAATCATTTAAAACTCATCTTGATTTAGAACTCACATCAGAACTCAGATTAAAACTTGATACTATATTGAAACTTCACTGAACAGCTATGATGTTCTCCAGTCATAACTTATCATGAGTAGTATAACTACTGAGAAATTCGTCTTACAAAACATAACCGAGAAACTCGTATTATCAA
Organism: Gossypium sturtianum; assembly: GCA_025698515.1. NCBI lineage: Eukaryota > Viridiplantae > Streptophyta > Magnoliopsida > Malvales > Malvaceae > Gossypium > Gossypium sturtianum. The sequence goes on along the minus strand of CM046947.1, from coordinate 67,626,341 downwards.
ACTCTGACTGATGACTCTGACATGTTTGCATCTGTAACTTGCAACTGATATTTGTTCCCTTTACATGAAAAATGTCAAGCAATATCATTTAACACAAGTGCGACAACTTCAACTATTGAGATGACTTTAACCCATAATAACATTTCCCGATTATAACTGATTTGATAGATATATTTATGTATCATATCTTCTAGAATATGAATTCTTCATTCAGACTGTCCCTCTATTTACTCGTGAATCAGTAAAATTTATTTCCGAACCTGAGGATAAACTCAAATGCATATAACTCAATTTACTTTTCAAATGAATAACCCGTTCTGATTAAAAAAACTGAGTCGATCTTAACTATCAAATAATAACATTTTAGAATAATCCCTTCTTCTTGTTGACAAGACAACTCAGACATACAATCTATCGTAATTCCCTCAGAATACCAATCAAAGATCACCACAAACTGCATTAACTCAAACGAAATATAATATCCCATTTTGACTCATTGACATAATCTGAGATTATCTGAATAATGAGAACCAAGATACAAGGTTAAGTTCGATCTTCCACATCTATACTTTTTTCGATGCCTACCCCTTCACGAAAGTTAGAAATGGGATATATAATAAAGTTATTTCAATTATTAACATCAAAGCTTTGAACCATACCAGAGCCACAACCATCAGATGAATTAAAACCATAGTGCTATAATAAGACCGACGTTTCAACTGTATTGATAGAACAATACCTCAACACCAATAGTGTACCCCAAAATAAAAGAGGAAAACTAAATTAGTTCCAGTAACAACCAGTACAGGAACACAACCTCTAAAAACTTGAGATCTGTATAACCGTGCTCCCATAATCGAACCAGGAATTATAACCGTAATAGATATAATTATCTCAAGTCAATATGTATATATCCTTTATAGATAAACCACATTTAATAGAATAGACCATAAGAATAATAAGAAAGCCGAAATAATGAAATCCTAGATATACAACTCTACTGAATTTTCGAGAACACAACCCATACTGAATGATAAAGAGATCAATGATACCCTAGAGAAAATCCAAAAGAAGAATTGGAATCAGTTGTGAGATAGAAAATATAAATTTCATATATATAATTCAAAGCATCAACCAGTAGAAGAAATAAAATAACATCATATGAGTCTTATCGTTGAATCTTCTACTGACATAATAGAATAGAATGCCAAAGAAAGATAGATTAATGTCGATCATAAATCAACCACACTAGCAATACTTCCGTCTAACATTTTGGTTAGCTAGCATTCTTATATAATAAGAATCACATCTGAAAATGAATAGTTTTATATACCTTTGAGGATGAAAGAACATATAGAATACCTAGAAGAGATCGTCGTAAGATACTTGACTATAACCGTTGCATTCTGATATCTTTACAGTTCAAACATTATTCTACTGACTACGATTTTTAGATAACCCCACATTATCCCACATTATCCCATTCACTAAAGAAATCAATTCAGAAGAAATTCTGATTAATACGTTTTTTAGATACTATAACTAAATAAGCCGATTACCCTTGATTAACCTCTTCTTTAACAACGACGTTGTGTATCCCAAATGAACTTTAGAAAAATCTAACATCTCTTCTAGAACTCCCTTTACTTGCTAACTCATCCTCGGACCTGACCGTATTATTATTCATTCAGCCACTAAATTCTTTGATTTCATACTTGTAGGCTTAATCAACATAAATCTTGTGAATTCCATTGTATAAGATTTTGACGGTGAGGAGGTGAAGGTTGTAAAGCCTCTAAATTTGACTATCATATATATATACACATAACATAACATTCATCATTAACATAATCTTATGAACTTTTATTCATACATTTATTTGTAACACCCCAAACCCGGCCCACACACTACAACCGGATCTGGTATGTCACTTGAGTTATTTTGCAAAACATGTCGCATTTTGGAAAACAATTTCTAGGTTTAATCATTAATACCGAAAACTTAGTAATTTATTAAGTCATATAAGATATAAATTTCCTTGGTGAATTTTAATTAAAATCCAAAAAAAAACCTTGTACATGTCTTAGCTTAATTTTAATCATAAAAATTAAAATGTCTAATAATTAAACCCAACTTAAACCCAAAAACATAAATAATAGTCTAGTGGCCCATGGCCTTATTACAACGAAATATAAAACCCACTTAAGACAAATTTCTTAAAAATAAATAAACTAGTAAAGTCTTTTGCTGAATCAAAATAATCCCTCGCATGGCCACCTTGCGCTCCTCTCCAACCCGGTCCGATGCACTAGGTGCTACCTGAAAGATGTTAAATAATGGGGTGAGTCGCGAGACTCAGTGTGCAACCCTCGTGCACCATCAAATTGGGCCTTAGCCCCACGCAATGTATAATAATGAGTATAATATATCAGAAAATATGCAAAGCCCAACCCAATCCTAGGTTTCCATCCGCTACATACCACCCTTACCTGCCAATCACACCATTGGGGATTTCTACAATCAACCCACACCGCTACACACCATCGATGGCAGTCATGCTGCAGATAGCTGCTCATTGTCAGATCATGGCAACAGCCACTACAACAGATCATGGCATTAGCCACTACAACAGATCATGGCAAAAGCCAATACAATAGATCATGGCAAAAGCCACTACAACAGAACATTTCCCCTTTCATCAATCACCCAACCCCATGCAATCACAGAAACCGGCATACATGTTCATCATACCAAATCAAAAGAAACATTTACTTTAGAATGACAGAGATCACTAACCTGGTGATTCGTCTTTACCCTCCTCGGGTTTTCAACAGCCATGTCGGTATTTCAAAGATTTAGCGTAATATAATGATTTATAAACATATACTAACAAGTAATCCAAATGGTGTGAGAATGTTACACACTGATTAATACGTAGGACTACCCTCTATGTCGATACCTCGCTAATCGAATCATCCCTTTGTCTACAACTTTGCTCAAAAGCCGGAAGAACGCGAAGATAAGGCCTCTCCTTGAAATCCCAAAAGTGATACGATCCAAGGGCTACTAAACTTTGGCTTAGAAATCTAAGCGATTGAATCCCCTTCAAATCCCGAAATACTGCAAACGATAGAAAACACCCGATTAGTTAACCATATAGCCATTCGGCTAAGATCTCCAAAAGCCGAAAAAGAATACACAAATCGACATTTACCTCTACAGATGATTTCGGCTACCCCCTTGCAGAAAGATTTGGAAATCCCAGAAGAAGATAGAAGCGTAGAAGAGTGTAGATCTAGGAATTTTGGCTTTTAAGAAAATCCCGAAAAAGATGAACAAAAAGGCTGATGCATTTTTGGCTTTTAGAAGAACTGAGCGATGAGTTTCGGTTTTGGCTTAGGAAAAGAAAACAAAAGAACCTTGGAGATTTCAGCTAGGAAGTAATTTGATGTGAAGAAGAAAAAGAATAGAAAAGTTTCGGCAATAGAGAAAGCGAGAGAGAGAGAGCTTGAGAGAAAAGAAGAAGACAGGAAAAATTGATGAGTCTGGCTTTGCCTAACTCTATCTAGCCGCCCCCTTTACACACACAAAGTCCATATTCGGCCACCTCTATCCTCCTAGATAGCTCCTCATCCTTTCCCTTATCCTTATCGTAACACCTATCAAAAGAGACTTAATTAGCTCCAACTCCTCCCTCCTTTATCAAAGACAATATCCATATATTTTAAACATTAAAAATCCCTAAATTTTAGCCTTGTTGCCGTCCCCCCTAGCTCCTCTTTAAGTGCCGAATTTGGCCCAAAAACTTGGGCTCCAAGCAGCCAAAATTTGGGCCTTCTCCATCCACTAGTGATGCCCCCCTTTCCTCCTCTATGGCGCCACCCTACTTTGGGACCACAAGCCCAATTTGACATTTTAAACAACCAAAACCTTATTTTAAGCCCTAGAGTATCTAAACAGAATATTTATTCAAGGCCTCAGCCCAAACCTGAACCCAATTTGCACCTCAAATTCTCAAATTAACATATTAAACGTATCCACCCATTAAACGCATAGGCCCAAAAATTCAGGATGTTACAGTTCTACCCCCCTTAAAGAAATTTCGTCCTCGAAATTTCCAACTAACTATCAATCATACTACCCAAGTCTCACCACTATGCTTCCGCTGCGAACTCTAATTCTAAAGCCAAAAGAAACACTTAGGATAATATGATAGAGTACGCACCGGTATTCGCATCTGGAGCGTCCTCGTCCCCTTGCACTCATTCTACCGATTCACGTTTATCTGGTTAGAAATTTTATGAATTAATAGTTTTCTTCCACTGATTAACCATGAACAGTCTTATGAACAGTAGTTTAAGAGTAGTTCTTTCGAATTCGAAATCACATCTACAAGTTTCAGTCTCAAGTTTGTCTCCTATTTCTAGGAACCACATACATCCAACCATCACACATCAACATACAGACAACATCCACGAACCCACATTCATCATGTAGGGGTGTCTTCATTATTTCACTACCCAGGGTATTTTCGTAATTTATCCTACAGGGGTATTTTTGTAATTTTCCAAAATAGGGTTCCTTTGTGAAATAAGGTAATTTTACATTTCGGGGGTATTTTGGTAATTTGAAAATCCTGGGGTATTTTGGTAATTTTGCCAACTGGGGTGTTTCAAATTTTTTTTAAACTAGGGACATCTCAGTAATTTCGTGAAAATCAGGTGGCTGGTCCCTTTCGGGTTTTAGTTATAGATTTTGGCCCGTCAACAAATCCTCGTGGCTAGGGTGAGCAAATACTACGCACTGTAGGATTCAGCCAAGAAGAGGTGAGTCACTAGGATCGCTTAAGTAGTGTGCTCTTCCGGATCCAATCCTAGACATGCGCATGCCTGTTGCCACACCCTAGTCTTGCGACTTGTCTACAGGTTTGTTCAGTTGGATTAAGTCTTATGCAATTGAGAGTTGTTTAACTAGACCTAAGGTCCATCAAGCTCTAATTAAAATAATCTACTTCCCTTAAAGCCAATCAGGCCCACATATATATATATAACACACAGTGAGTTCTGAATACTTACCTGGCAGACTTGGGCTGGAGACGCAGGTGCCATGCCGAGAAAACCCTCCTGTGTTATTTATAAACATGCATGTTTTCAAAAACCCAACTTTAGAAAATGTTTTGAGCCCAAAACCCCAAAGCCGAATTTTAAACTTGGCTCTGATACCAATTTGTAACACCTCAAACTCGGCCCAAACACCACGACCGGATCTGGCATGTCACTTAGGGAGATTTTAAAAGATGTCGCAATTTCGGAAAATATTTTTCTTGAGTTTAACACTTTATTCGAGAAAAATAAATGGTTGGATGATTTGTAAAAGATATACATTTTATATTTATGCCTTAGTGGATTAAAAATCAAAATTTGATACATGCCTTAACTTAATTAAAACGTAAAATGTAAATGTCTAATAATAATAAAAGCCTAAAACAAACGAAAATATGAAGCTAGTGGCCCATGGCCTTATTACAATGAAATTTAAACCCACTAATTAAAAATATTAAAAATAAATAAACTAGTAAAGTCTTTTCTTTGAATCAAAATAATCCTCGCATGGCCACCTTGCGCTCCTCTCCAACCCGGTCCGATGCACTAGGTGCTACGAAAGATGTTAAATAATGGGGTGAGTCGCGAGACTCGGTGTGCAACCCTCGTGCACCATCAGTTGGGCCTTAGCCCCCTGAGCAGGATAAGAGTATAATATATCGAAAATATGCAAAGCCCAACTTAATCCTAGGTTTCCATCCGCTACACACTACCCTTACCTACCAATCACACCATTGGGGATTTCTATAATCAACCCACACCGCTACACACCAACGATGGCAGTCACGCTGCAGATGGCTGCTCATCGTCCGATCATGGCAATGCACCACTACACAATGCATCATGGCATTAGCCACTACAATGAGATCATGGCAAAAGCCCTACAATGCAGATCATGGCAAAAGCCACTACAACAGAACACTTCCCCTTTCATCAATCACCCAACCCCATGCAATCATAGAAACTGGCATACATGTTCATCATACCAAATCGAAAGAAACATTCACTTTAGAATGACAGAGATCACTAACCTGGTGATTCGCCTTTACCCTCCTCGAGTTTTCAACAGCCATGCTGGTATTTTGGCATTTAGCATATATAAAAGATTTATAAACATATACTAACAAGCATTCCAAATGGTGTGAGAATGTTACACACCTGATTAATACGTAGGACTACCCTCTATGTCGATACCCTCGCTAATCGGATCTACTGCCCTTTGTCTACAACTTTGCTCAAAAGCCGGAAGAAGGCGAAGATAAGGCCTCTCCTTGAAATCCTGAAAGTGATACAATCCAAGGGCTACTGAACTCTGGCTTAGAAATCTAAGCGATTGAATCCCCTTTAAATCCCGGAATACCACAAATGATAGAAAACACCCAATTAGTTAACCATATAGCCATTCAGCTAAGATCTCCAAAAGCTGGAAAAGAATACACAAATCGACATTTACCTCTATAGATGATTTCGGCTACCCCCTTGCAGAAAGATTTGGCAATCCCAGAAGAAGATCGAAGCGTAGAAGAGTGTAGATCTAGGAATTTTGGCTTTTAAGAAAATCCCAAAAAAGATGAACAAAAAGGCTGATGCGTTTTCGGCTTTTAGAAGAACTGAGTGAGGAGTTTTGGTTTTGGCTTAGGAAAAGAAAACAAAAGAGCCTTGGAGATTTCGGCTAGGAAGTAATTTAAAGATGAGAAGAAGAAAAAGAATAGAAAAGTTTCGGCAATAGAGAAAACTCGAGAGAGAGAGAGCTTGAGAAAAAGAAGAAGAAAAGGCGCAGACTCGGCTTTGCCTAACTCTATCTAGCCGTCCCCCTTTACACACACACCCCATATTCGGCCACCTCTATCCTCCTAGATAGCTCCTCATCCTTTCCCTTATCCTTATCAGAACACCTGTCAAAAGAGACTTAATTAGCTCCAACTCCTCCCTCATTTATCAGCACAATATCCACATATTTTAAACATTAAAAATCCCTAAATTTTAGCCTTGTTGTCGTCCCCCCTAGCTCCTCTTAAGTGCCAAATTTAGCCCAAAAACTTGGGCTCCAAGCAGCCAAAATTTGGGCCTTCTCCATCCACTAGTGACGCCCCCCTTTCCTCCTCTATGGCGCCACCCTACTTTGGGACCACAAGCCCAATTTGACATTTTAAACAACCAAAACCTTATTTTAAGCCCTAGAGTATTTAAACAGAATATTTATTCAAGGCCTCAGCCCAAACTTGAACCCAATTTGCACCTCAAATTCTCAAATTAACATATTAAACGTATCCACCCATTAAACGCATAGGCCCAAAAATTCAAGATGTTACATTATGAGTTCCGACTCATCATAAGAAACTTTTTACTTATGCACATGAATATCGCTTCCAGTATTATCAGAATTAGCTCGGTTGGAAAGCATCTCTGTCAAAAAATGAAACAAATCTCATCAGAGTCGTGAGATATCACACTGTCCAGTTTAAATAATGGCATGTATTTCTAGACTTCATACATGCCACTTTCAGTTTGAGAACTGACTAAACCGTAACTTTGATACCACTAAATGTAACACCCCTGACCCGTATCTATCGCGAAATAGGGTTACGAAGCATTACCAAAAACTTTTAACATAAAAACATTTATTCTCAAACATTTCATAAATCATATCATAGTCCATGCAAACACTTTCATAACGTCTCCTTTTTCGAGCCCCCAAGGCCTTAGAAACACTTTAGAAATGATTCGGGACTAAATTCAAAACATTTAGAACTTCATGGAAAAAGATAGAAAAATTCATACTACAGGGGTCACACGGCCGTGTGGCCAAGCCGTGTGACTCACACAGCTGAGACACACGCCCGTGTGGGCATTCGAAGTAGGGACACACGGTCGTGTTCCAGCCCGTGTCCATGCCCGTGTAACTCTTCGACTTGGTTCGCATGGCCAAGCCACACGCCCGTGTGCCAGGCCTTGTAACTCTCGAAATGCAACCCATAAAAACTTACAGGGGACACACGTTCGTGTCACGTGACCGTGTGTCACACACGGCTGAGACACATACCCGTGTCTTAGGCTGTATGGACAATAAATAGGCCATTTTCAAGCCATTTCTTTCACCCAAAATATGCTCATACATATAAGCCCTTGTACATATTTCAAGCATTCAAAAATATACCTAAAACATGCATAATAAAGCTAGATCAATATGGTATTTGTCCATACAACCAATATGCCCAAAAGGCACCTCAAAGCAAGCACTCAACTTAACAACACATATGCATAATTGATCACCTTGCTACCATTTTAAAACATGTCATGCTTAACTTATACCTTGTCATTAGAACTTATCATTTGAACTATAGTTTTCATGCATCCCAAATATACATATATCTAACTTATACATATTTGACCATAACTTATCCATATATACATATATATAGTTTAATTCCATACCAAGTTATACCATAATTGACCACATGCCAAAATCACATTCAAACATACCGATTTGGTTATTCAAAACACAACTTCAAATGACCATTTCAACTCCAACCATCAAGGCCATCTAAATGACACAAATATAAACATATCTAGATGGTTCCAACAATCAACATGTATACAAACCATATTTCAAACATGCACATCTATTCAAAGCCTTACCAAATAATACCATATCTTGACCATGTTGAGGTCAATTCATCATATACCACTTTTGCCATTCAAACATGCTTTAACACATTATCAAATTAACACATATCAACAAGGCACCAAATGTACCAAGGCTTCATCACCCAAAATGACCTATACATGCCAAACTTATCAACTAACATTCAACTAATCATCAACCATAAGTCCACCTATACATGCCATTATAACCTTAACCAAGACATCAAATCTACCAATATAATCGATGGATAGTGTGATGGATCTCTGACAAGCTTCTAACCTGATCGAACTTCCGATAATCTAAAAAGTAAAGGAAAAACAACTACGTAAACAATGAATGCTTAGCAAGCTCATATAAATTTAGTCATATCAATCCATTTCAAATATGAAATTTATACATATCAAGAATAATCCAATACCAATACCGCAAGATTTATGAAACCATAATCAACAACTCACAAAGTGAATAAAACCACAACATCACATATACATATCATCCTTAGCATAGTAGGATTTTATAAAACTTTAAACCCTTTCAAATTTTATTATTTTCATTTGCATTTCATTACTTTCTATTGCATTACTTTCTTTAGCTTAAACAACAACATCAATTCAACTCATCATTCCCTTTTTCATTATTTTACACTTCAAGTATGAACTTACTATTTCATTACCTTTCCACACCCGTTTCATATGCATAACACACAAGACATAAGCATTTCATCAACCATAGCCACAAGCTAGTGCATTTAAACATAGCTCTTTTGGAATTAACCACATGATAAACCATTTAAAAAGAAATTACATAATTTAAACCTTACCATTCTTTCATGAACACAAGCATATATCCATTTGGGCACTTACCATTTCCAATGCATAACTTATTAGTAAACATAATACAATCCAACCAATAGCTTGGCACATGCATAAGCATCAAACAACAACACATGTTAGCATACTTGAACATATTTCACATGAATTCAACATGGATAACCATTATACTTGAATATGATTCAATTTGGATATAACATCCTTCATAACATAACATTCTTTCCATGTATCTCATCATTTCAATGTATTTCATGTATACCTGTATTTGCTCATATTGAACATTTATCGTTTCCTTTCCAATTCATGCCCGTTGAACCGAATAGAATATCTTTGGATACCCGGGATAGCTCACACAAAGTGTGCTAACTCATATAACGTAATCTATCAATTCATGTACATATATGCTCACACGACCTGTGAAAATGGGCTTGCTCACAGGAGCTATTGGTCGGAACGTAGCTACACGATACTGCTAACACGAGCTGTGGAGTATCCGTAACACATGCCAGACCTCAACTATCGGTAGGACATTCAAGACCAGCACCTGAATCATGTAAACCCTAATGAGATGTCATTTGTATCCTACGTATTCCTAAGGTTCAAACGAGGCTCGGTAGTCGTCGTACGCCGTTGAATTTCTATCATTTCATGACATAATAAATTGCATAATAACATCTATTTATTAATTCATGTAAAATAGAATAGCACATTAAACAGTCAATTTAACTCACATTTAAGTGTTTATAGTTCATACAAACTTACTTGGCTAAATTACAGAAACGACAAAAGATAGGGGCATTTTGGTAATTTTCCATTCTCCTCGATTTTCCACCCAATCTTGATCTAAATTAATAATTTCATTCAATCTATTAATTTAGATAGTAAAACAATGTATTTTATGCAATTTAGTCATTTTACATTTTTACAAAATTGCCCCTAAAGTTTTACTTTTATTCAATTTAGTCACTGAGCCTAAAACATGCAAATTAACCGTTTTTACCCAAAATTGAGCCTAGCCGAATACTTATGGCATCCAATAAAACTCATTCATGCAACAATTTCACATCAAATCCTTGTACTTTTACTATTTTAACAATTTAGTCCCTAATCAGAAAATTCATCAAAAATCACTTAATAAAATACTTCTAAATAATAACTAATATTTTAAATTCATCATTTAACATCTAAAATCACAAGGTTCATCAGTGGAAACATTAAAAATCTTTAACATTTTCAAAATCGAAGGCACGGGCTAGATGGACCTAGTTGCAACGATCTAAAAAACATAAAAATCATTAAAAATGGGGCTAAAATGACATACTATGCTAGCTTAAAAGTGAAATCCAAAGCTTCAAAACCTTCCATCGAGTTTTTCATCTTTCAAATTCGGTGAAGGAAACATGAAAAAGATGATAATGGATTTTGGTTTTGTTTTATTTTAATTTAATATACCAAATTACCATTTTAACCTTGGTTAATAAATAAATAAAACACAAATTTCATGCCCATAATTGTCTGCTAACTCCTTGAATGGTCTGATTATCATTTAAGTCCCTTTTTCTTTATTCAATTAACCATTTAATCACTCAAATCAAATAGTGATCAAATTTTACATCTTTTACGATTTAGTCCTTTTTAATTAATTAACTATCGAAACGTTAAAATTTTTCAACCAAAATTTAATACCACATTAATGACACTCTGTAAATATTTATAAAAATATTTACGACTCGATTTATAGAAACGAGGTCCCAATACCTCATTTTTTAAAACCACTTGACCTTAGGGTCATACCACTTGAACTTAATAAATTGCTTATATAACATAAGTTATCAAATCAAAAGCCTTTTTAAAACCATGTTTGACTCGTAAATATTATTACGAACTTACTCGTTAGATTTGGTGGCCCCGAAACCACTGTTTCTAACACCACTAAAAAATAGGCTGTTACAATATCTCTTTATTGAAACAACTTAATCACAAAATCTTGCAAGTTATGCAAGGCTAATGTATTGTTTAATACCGTCGCTAATTCAAGCTTCAGCTACCTTAGAAGATTAAACATGCACCAATTAAATATTCTGTCCATTAATTATAATTTCAATCCGCTTAAATAATTAATTCAATTGTTACCTTACAATTTAAATGCAAGCATAACATAAACATGATTTTATTTAATTTAGCAAACCAGCAAGTCCTATAACAACACAAACATGATTTTTAATAAATTAAGCAATAGAACACAATCAATCTAACACGAATTAAATTTAAACCATTTTAATTAAATCAAGAGTAACAAAACAATGAGTATTCAACATAACAGAATCAAGAAATTAAAAGTGTAGGGAACTAGAAACAAATCGATGTAATCTCGTACTCGTTGGACGAATCAAGCTGCTTGTGTTCCCGATCGTAAAATTAAGTAGTATTCGGACTAGTTCGTCGAAAGGCTGAATTCAAAAAAAAATAGGTTTAACAAGGGGTTGTTTGGTTGATATGGAAAATGGATGAGTTAAGGATGGGCATAAAAGCTGAAGAATGAACCAATATTAAGAGAATATCGACCCAATTCTTATAATAGCTCTTAAGGTGGAAATGAGATTGGTAGATTGAACTGTGACCTACTATCTATATGAGATAGGAACCAAACGGTATAGATTGAGTGCCACACTCGTTAAATTGATAAGTTCACAAAGGAATCATATTGATGCCACTAGACTTGCTAGATAAGTCAATTTGAGTCACAAAAGAACAAGGAGAGTTGAACAACTCACAAATAGATTAAAATTCATCAAAGGTTCAAAAAGTCTTCAATACAAGATGTAAGCTTAGTATTTATAGGTTGTACAAAGGTCCAGCTGAATGGAATAATTTAAATCATCTTAACTGAGCTGAATGGCCATTGAACTATCCAACAAGGTTCTTGAAGTCTCCTAGGCATAGATGACGCCAACAACCATGTCAATTTCACTCTCCAAACAGCCAAAACATGTAGACTTTAATTTGAGCTGATTGTTCAAGTAGCTGATCGATTTTTTGAAGGCATGAACATGGACTGATGCCTTCTACGGAAGCCGAATGTGCATTCTTCTTTTTAATGCTGCTTAGGGCACACAAATAGCCTTCAAGTGTGAAAAGCCAAAATTGGACGGTCACTTGGTGTGAACTTAGCAACTAGCTGATTGGATTAATGTGAAAGCACTTGTGTCCACTGAATTCCACGAAAGGTTGCTTGGAAGAGAGTAACCAGCAGCTCCCCCATGCTTATACGTCGAAATGCATGTTCCCTTCCTTAAATGTCGTCCCTTGAACACCCTATAAGACACATTAAACTCAACTTAAACACAATTTAATTTGTCTGAACTAGAGACATGTATTAAAGACGTCTAAACTAGGACATATTTAAAACATATATTTAAGATGTCCTAAACTATGACATAATTAAAAACCCTTATTAAAGATGACATAATTAAAGCTCATATTAATGATGTTCAAATCATGACATAATTAAATACTTAAACTAATTTAACTAAATAACTAGAACCGAATTTAATTCCTTATTCCAGCAAATAAATTCACAAGCTGAAGAAAGCTAAAGTTGAGCTTGAAGCAAATTTCATGGCACGCATGGAGTGCATATCCATGATTGATCAATGAACCCCGCAACAGTTTCACCCCAAATTCGATCAATAAGGCCCGCAATAGCTTCCTTGAACCTCTTAGCTTGAGCACAACTAATCAGCCCTGTTGGTAGCTCCATCGGTTCTTCGACAACCTTAGTTGGGTCTTGGACCATGATCGCATCACAAATCCAGTGTCTCTCTGACAAGGCGGAAGAAGGCTCTTTCTCAAGAGGAGAAATCGGCAAAGGAAGGGACAAGAAATAAAATGGAAAACAAAGGGAGAAAAGTGAGTGAAAAGAGAATGTGTTGTGAATGAATTGAGTTGATTGATGATGTTAGGATCGACCCGATTAAGCAACGAACAAGTAATAATAGCGGAATAAATTGATAAATTGGACACACAAATTTAACGTGGAAAAACCCCTCCAAAGAGGATAAAAAATCACGGGCAAAGATAATTTTACTATAATGGCAACAGAACGAAGAGTACAAAAGATGGAGATAAAAACTAAACCCCGAAAACCCGAAAATAAAGAACCCCCAAAACGTAAACACAAAATTCTCTAAATGTGTTATGAGTTCTAATATCTAATGGGTGTCTGGTCTAAGGTTGTAAAAGAGCCTATTTATAGGCTAAATTCATAGGTCAAATAATAATAAAATAATCTAACTAATCAGTGTTTGATTGAAACAAATAAATAGAGTTTAACTAGAAGATTACTTCTCAAATTTGACTGAAAATAGGAGTCATACTTAACAAATCTCCACCTTGACTCATATTTCCACAATGCCATCTTTGCCAAAACCCGCCACGAGCCTATCTTGAACCATGCAGGGAATTAACTGAGTCGAATCTGTGCTTAGAAATTGGAAGACTTCTAGCCTTCGACTTGTACACTGCTAAATCAAAACTAACCCGGGTTTGATTTTCACGAACACAGTGCCCTAACTTTTCAAAACCTACATCCAAAAGAGAACCTCTCTTCAACGAAACGGTCATACCTTTTTCCCTCCTATGACCAAGTTACCTTCGCTCTAAATGAGTTGACTTCGACTCTATAACGGACGAGGGACGTCCTGTAACATCCCGATTTAGGGCCTAGTCAGAATAGTGGTGCGAGACCACAAATTCGAGGGTTATAAATGAGTTTTTGAGGTTTATGCCTTGTATGCATGCTAGTGTGAAAGTTTCATGAAGTAATTTTGTGAAATTGCGGTTGAATTGTCAAAAAGGACTAAATTACAAAAGTTGCAAAATGTGTGTTTCTAGAATCTATATGTGTGAAATAGCTTTATATTATTAATTAGAGGTCCTTAAATATAAATTTATCCAAATTTTAATATTTGGACAAAATTGGGCATGGATGAGTTAAAATAGAAAGTTTATCAAAAAGGGCATTTTGGTCATTTATCAAATAAGTGATTAAAATAGGAGAAAAGATGACAAAATTCATTCATCTTCTTCCCCAAGGCTGCCGAAAATTTCAAGAGCCATTTTTTAGGGTTCTTCAAATTTTTCAAGCTTGCTAGTAAGTGCATCTAGCCTCATTTTTGATATTCTTTGTATTTTTGAAGTCCTAGTAGCATGAGTAAGCTATTTTTAGCTATTTGATGAGCTAAAATGGATGTTCCAAAATGTGGTCATGTATGACATGCATGTATGATGATATTTTATGGAAGATTATAAAAGTTTGATGTAGTAGAAACATTTTTTGTTAAGTGATTTTCCATGAAAATGCATGTAGGGACTTGATTATGAAAATCTTAAGTTTGGTCATACATGTGTGTTTTAGTGAGAATTGATGATAGCTTTAGTTGAATAAGTGGTTCGAGTAAGCATGAAAGACTAGAAAGTTGAATAAAAATCACTTTACGAGCCTTTGGGGCTAAAGTGTAAATATGAGAAAGTCTAGGGGCAAAATAGTAATTTTGCTAAAGTATGAGATGTGGGTAAATTTAGTCAATGTATGTATTGAATAAGCTGATTTATTCATTATAAATCAAGAAAGATGAAGCCCGGATCGAAACCGAGGTAAAAGTAAGGTGGTGGACTAAATTGCAAGTCTCAATACTTTTGAGTATCGAGGTAAGTCTATGCATAAACAATGCATTCATACTTACAAATTGTTAATGCTAGATAGTGTATAGCATGGTTGAGAATGATTGAGAACCTATGTGGTTCAAGTGAAATGGATGGATGAATGATTAAGTAAGTAGATTTGTGAATGTGTTGTGATAATGCAAAAAGGTGGGCTAAGTGCGATACCATCCTAATGCATATTGACGATGAGCTGGCTATGTGCGATGCTATCGTTAGGTATGTTATTTAGTGGGCTATGTGCGAGACCGCTATGAATACCTTATTGGTAGGCTAAGTGCGATACTAACTTACTAATTGAAAGGGGTGGGCTTAGTGCGGAACCACCGAGAGATTTGCTGTGTGGATGTGATAGTGAGTAGATTAGCTGTGTGGATTAGCTGTGTGGATTAGCTGTGTGGATGTATTATCGAGAATAATGATGTGTTGTATGTTGTGTAAATGTGATGTTGAATGCAGGGGTGCATGTCAATAGTTATGAGTAAGTGACTCATGATGTGCTGGAAATATGGTAAGGGATAGAAAGAGTAAGCATAGTTGTGAATTACTTATGTTAGTATAATGCTAATTGTTGCTTAGCTTATACTATGTTGCTTAATTGTTTATGTGTAAACTTACTAAGCTCAAAGCTTACTCTCTTTCTTTTCCCTTGTCTTATAGAGTAAAAGTGTTGAATCGAGATACGAGGATCAATTGGAAGATCGCCCACACTATCAGCACACTCTGGTACATTAGACTCAATGTTTTGTATATGGCATGTATAGAGACTAGACAAATTAGTGACTTTTTGGTGTAAATGGCTAAGATGTGTTGGCCTTTAGATGGATAGTGTATTTTTTATAATGCCATGGTTGTTGGCTATTACATTATATGAAAGAAAGATGTAGTTTTCTATGTGAGATTGCACTTCAATTTGAGTTGATTATGGATGTGTTGTATGAGTGCATGTTGTGTAAGCTATAAGGGTGAGAAGAGCTTAGCAAATAGCTTTGTTCTTGGCCATGTGGATATACACACGGGCGTGTGTCTAGGCCATGTGTGACCCACTGTCAGCCCACGGGCGTGTGCTTTGGCCGTGCGTCCCCTGCATGCTAGTATTTGAAGTCAGAATAGACTACGGACTAGTCACACGGGCGTGTGTCTAGGGCGTGTGGGATTAATCAGTGTTGGCCACGGGCTAGCCACACGGGCGTGTGTCTAGACTCTAGGCCGTGTTAAGGTAGTCAGTGTGCACCACGGGTGGTAAGCACGGGCGTGTGCCTTGGCCGTGGGGCATTGGCAGAATGCTGGGGTTTTAGGCACGGTTTGGGGACATGGGCGTGTGTGTCCATGCACGGGCGTGTCTAATCTTGCACGGGCATGTGAGATCTGTATAAAAGAGAAAAATTTTAAGATTTGAAAAAGTTCCGGTTTAGTCTCGAGAGCCCTCGTGTGTATGAGTGAGGCCTCGTAAGTCGAGAATGAGGTTGTTGAGATGACTTCAGAGAGTAGTTACGACGAGCCTAAGTGGCGATCAAGTGGTTTGAGTTCGGTAATGCCTCGGGCGGTTCAGCGTAGAACCCGGGTAAAGGGTGTTACATTTAGTGGTATATCGAGCTATGGTTTAGTCGGTTCTAAGACTACCGTAGCGGGTGTAAGAGTCTAGCTATACATGCCATAAGTGTACAATGATAGTGTGGTGGTTTCTGATGATTTTTAAATCTTGTTTTATATAGTATATGGATTCCGATCCATTGACTGCTGATGAAGCAGCTAGTAATGCTCCGGCTCCTGCGCAAGGAACCGTGCCTGTTCAAAGGGGAAGAGGCACGGAAAGCCTTTCTCCAGATGATGAGTAATTAGTACTCGGACTATGTTCGAGCGAACCCTAATGCTCAATCTCCTCTACCTCCTCCTATACCTCAGCCAAATCCAGTGGCTCCTCAAGGTATGAATGTAGTGAGGATATCGAAACCCCCGGTGGATAAGATTAGGAAACACGGGGTGAGGAGTTTAGAGCTCTGATGAGATGATGACTGAGAGAGGCGGAGTTCTGGTTGGAGAACTCGATGAGGGTGTTCGATGAACTCTCATGTACACCTGAAGAGAGCTTGAAGTGTGTCGTATCCTTGCTTAGAGATTCGACATACCATTGGTGGAAAACACTAACGTTGGTAGTTCCGAGAGAGCAGGTGATGTGGGACTTCTTTCTGGAAGAATTCCGGAAGAAGTATATAAGCCAGCGATTTACTGATCGGAAAAGGAAGGAATTCCTTGAGTTGAAGCAAGGAAGGATGTCAATAGCAGAGTATGAGCGTGAGTTTGTTAGGCTTAGCAAATACGCTCAAGAATGTGAATCGACTGAGACCATCTTGTGTAAGAGGTTCGAAGATGGGCTGAATGAGGACATCAAACTCCTAGTGGGCATTTTGGAGTTGAAAGAATTTGTAGTGTTGGTTGAAAGGGCAAGTAAGGCCGAAGAGCTGAGTTCAGAAAACATGAGGGCTGTGAGTGAATCCCGAGACGCTAGAAAGAGGCCCATGGGCAAGTCGTACCAAGCCCAATCGAAAAGATCCAAGGAAGTGAATCCTCAGACGACAGCACCAGTGGGTTATTCGCATCGAGACTTGGGCAATACTCGTTCAGGTTCGAGAGTCCAAGCTACCTCGATGGAAAGTGTAGGCAATCCGAAGAGTAAACTGGAGTGTCCAAGTTGTGGTAGATATCACATCGGAGAGTGTTAGGGTAACAGTCGAAATTGTTATAAGTGTGGTTCCCCCGACCACTTTATCCAGAACTGCCCCGAGAGGGATGATAAGGAAGAGAAGCAAGAAATGAGACCTAGCGATGTGTCTGCAAGGGATAGACCACCAAGGAACCCGAGAGGCAGGAATAGTGGTAGAGGTGCGCCCAGAGATTCTGCTATGAGACCAGAGGGTCGGGCACCTGCGAGGACGTATGCTATTCGCGCTCGCGAAGAAGCATCCTCCCCGGATGTGATAACGGGTACATTTTCTCTCTATGACACCTTTGTTATTGCTTTAATAGATCCAGGGTCTACTCATTCTTATATTTACATGAGATTAGCATCTAGTTTGAGTATGACCGTTGAGTCTACGAACGTAGTGGTTAAGGTGTCAAACCCGTTAGGAAAGCATGTGTTAGTGGACAAAGTGTGTAAGAATTGTCCTTTATTGTTTGAGAATCATTGTTTTCCGGCAAACCTTATGTTGTTGCCGTTTGATGAGTTTGATTTAATCCTAGGCATGGATTGGTTGACTACCCATAGTGTCTTAGTGAGCTGTGGTAGTAAGTTTATTGAATTGAAATGTGAGAGTGAAGATGTGGTTCGGTTTGAATCAGGTGGATCGGATAGTCTACCAGTGATGATTTCTTCCCTAGTGGCTGAGAAATGTTTGAGAAAAGGGTGTGAGTCCTATCTCGCCTTTGTGTTCAATACTCGAGAGGTTGGAGTAGATTTCGAAACAGTGCCAGTGGTTTGTGAGTATCAAGATGTATTTCCGAAAGAGTTACCCGGATTACCTCCAGTGAGAGAGGTTGAGTTTAGGATTGAGTTGGTTCCGGGAACAGCACCTATTTCGATTGCTCCGTATAGGATGGCACCTGTAGAGTTGAAAGAACTGAAGGTTCAGTTGCAAGAGTTGACAGATAAGGGTTTTGCAAGACCGAGCTACTTGCTGTGGGGTGCTCCGGTATTATTCGTGAAGAAGAAAGATGGGTCTATGAGGTTGTGTAAAGACTTTAGACAACTGAACAAGGTGACGATGAAGAATAAGTATCCTTTACCAAGGATTGATGATCTTTTTGATCAAGCTGAAGGGAGCTACTGATGTTCTCCAAGATAGACTTGAGAGTCAGTTACTATCATTTTCAGTGAAAGAGCAAGATGTGTTGAAAACTGCATTTCGGACAAGGTATGGCCATTATGAGTGTTTTGTTATGCCGTTTGGTTTGATGAATGCACCTGCAATTTTTATGGATCTAATGAACCGTGTTTTCAGACCATATATGGACAAATTTGTAGTTGTCTTCATTGACGACATATTGATCTATTCTCGGGATGAGAACGATCATGAAGAGCATTTGAGAATTGTCTTGCAAACTTTGAGAGATAAGCAGTTGTATGCTAAGTTTAGCAAGAGTGAGTTTTGGCTCCGAGAGGTCGGATTCCTAGGACACATGGTGTCAGGTGATGGTGTCAGAGTCGACCCGAGTAAGATATCGACTGTTGTGGATTGGAAACCACCGAGGAACATTTCTGAAATCAAAAGTTTATTAGGATTAGCAGGATATTACAAATGTTTCGTAAAGGGGTTCTCCGTTATTGCTACTCCGATGACGAAGTTGTTGCATAAAGATGTCAAGTTTGAATGGACTGAGACATGTCAATAGAGTTTTGAGAGACTGAAGAAATTATTGACTGAGGCGCCAATTTTGGTTCCACCAGAATCGGGAAAAGAGTTCGTGGTTTATAGTGATGCGTCGTTTAATGGTCTCGGTTGTGTGTTGATGCAAGAGGGTAAGGTAGTTGCTTACGCCTCGAGGCAGCTAAAACTGCACGAGAAGAATTATCCGACTCATGATTTGGAGTTAGCGGCAATTGTTTTTGCGTTAAAGATTTGGCGACATTACTTGTATGGTGAGAAATGTCGAATCTTTACGGATCACAAGAGTTTGAGATATTTGATGGATCAGAAGGATCTAAATTTGCGACAGATACGGTGGTTTGAGTTGTTGAAAGACTATGAGTTAGTCATTGACTACCACCCGGGAAAAGCGAATGTGGTTACGGATGCCCTGAGCAGGAAATCCTTGTATGCTCTAAGAATTATGAGGACGAGTTTAGCAGTGTCTGATGATGGTGCTATTTTGGCAGAGTTGAGAGCTAAGCCACTATTTGTTCAAAAAATATGTAAGGCTCAGAGAAATGACAGTGAGATGCAAGCTAAGAGAGCTAAGTGTGGATCGGAAAGTGATTCTGATTTTCGAATGGGTTCGAATGGTTGTTTGATGTACCGTGATAGAATTTGTGTTCCTAGAGATGAGGAGTTAATCCAAAAGGTTTTGCATGAGGCCCACAGTGGATGTTTGTCAGTACATCCGGGCAGTACGAAAATTTACAACGACCTGAAAAAGTTATATTGGTGGTCGAGTATGAAGAGATATTTCAAAGTTTGTGACAAAGTGTTTGATTTGCCAACAGGTGAAAGCTGAGCATCAAGTGCCCTCGGGATTGCTTCAGCCAGTGTTGGTACCCGAATGGAAGTGGGATCGGGTTACCATGGATTTTATGACGGAGTTGCCGATGACTCCGAAAAAGAGAGATATTGTGTGGGTGGTTGTGGATAGACTAACGAAGTCGGCTCACTTTATTCCAGTACGTGTTGATTACTCACTAGATAAGTTAGCTAAGTTGTATGTTGCAGAGATAGTGAGGTTACATGGGGTACCTGTGTCTATTATATCGGATAGAGATCTGAGGTTTACTTTGAGATTTTGGAAGAAGTTGCAAGAGGCCATGGGTACGAGATTGAATTTCAGTACTACGTTCCATCCGCAAATCGATGCTCAGTCTGAAAGAGTGATTCAAGTTCTTGAAGATATGCTTCGATGCTGTGTGTTAGAATTCGAAAGTAGTTGGGAGAGATATCTACCTTTGGTCGAATTCGCCTAAAACAATAGTTATCAGTCGAGTATACAGATGGCACCGTATGAGGCTTTGTATGGTCGTAAGTGTCGGACTCCTTTGTATTGGACCAAGCTTAGTGAGAAGCAGATCCATGGGGTCGATCTAGTGAAAGAAACCGAAGAGAAGGTGAAAGTAATCCGTAATAGTCTCGAGAGTCGCCGGACGGAAGCGGAAGTAAGTCGACGCGGATTTGAAAAGAAAAGAATTTGAGTTTAAAGTGGGGGACAAAGTGTTTTTGAAAGTGTCCCCGTGGAAGAAGATTATGAGATTTGGACGAAAAGGGAAATTAAGTCCAAGATTCATAGGGCCGTATGAGATTACAGATAGAATTAGGCCTATAGCATACCGGTTGGCTTTGCCAGTAGAGTTGGAAAAGATTCATAATATGTTCCATGTGTCGATGTTGCGACGGTATCGCTCCGATCCTTCACATGTGTTTCCTTCGACGAAAATTGAGATAAGACTGGATATGTCTTATGAAGAGGAGCAGATTAAGATCTTGGCTCGAGAAGTGAAACAGTTGAGAAATAAGAGCATAGCACTAGTGAAAGTGTTATGGCAGAAACATGGTGTGGAAGAGGCTACGTGGGGAACTGAAGAAGCTATGAGAGAGCAACATCCAAACCTCTTTGCTGGTAAGATTTTCGGGGGCGAAAATCTCTAAAGGGGGGAGAGTTATAACATCTCGGTTTAGGGCCTAGTCAGAATAGTGGTGCAAGACCACAAATTCGAGGGTTATAAATGAGTTTTTGAGGTTTATGCGTTGTATGCAAGCTAGTGTGAAAGTTTCATGAAGCAATTTTGTGAAATTGCGATTGAATTGTCAAAAAGGACTAAATTGCTAAAGTTGCAAAATGTGTGTTTCTAGAAGCTATATGTGTGAAATAGCTTTAGATTATTAATTAGAGGTCCTTAAATAGAAATTTATCCAAATTCTAATATTTGGACAAAATTGGGCATGGATGAGTTAAAATAGAAAGTTTATCAAAAAGGGCATTTTGGTCATTTATCAAATAAGTGATTAAAATAGGAGAAAAGATGACAAAATTCATTCATCTTCTTCCCGAGGGCTGCTAGAAAATTTCAAGAGCCATTGTTAGGGTTCTTCAAATTTTTCAAGCTTGCTAGTAAGTGCATCTAGCCTCGTTTTTGATATTCTTTGTATTTTTGAAGTCCTAGTAGCATGAGTAAGCTATTTTTAGCTATTTGATGAGCTAAAATGGATGTTCCAAAATTTGGTCATGTATGACATGCATGTATGATGATATTTTATGGAAGATTATGAAAGTTTGATGTAGTAGAAACATCTTTTGTTAAGTGATTTTCCATGAAAATGCATGTAGGGACTTGATTGTGAAAATCTTAAGTTTGGTCATACATGTGTGTGTTAGTGAGAATTGATGATAGCTTTAGTTGAATAAGTGGTTCGACTAAGCATGAAAGACAAGAAAGTTGAATAAAAATCACTTTACGAGCCTTTGGGGCTAAAGTGTAAATATGAGAAAGTTTAGGGGCAAAATAGTAATTTTGCTAAATATGAGATGTGGGTCAATTTAGTCAATGTATGTATTGAATAAGCTGATTTATTCATTATAGATCAAGAAAGACGAAGCCCGGATCGAAACCGAGGCAAAAGCAAGGTGGTGGACTAAATTGCAAGTCTCAATACTTTTGAGTATTGAGGTAAGTCTATGCATAAACAATGCATTCATACTTACAAATTGTTAATGCTAGATAGTGTATAGCATGGTTGAGAATGATTGAGAACCTATGTGGTTCAAGTGAAATGGATGGATGAATGATTAAGTAAGTAGATTTGTGAATGTGTTGTGATAATGCAAAAAAGGCGGGCTAAGTGCGATACCATCCTAATGCATATTGACGATGAGTCAGTGGCTATGTGCGATGCTATCGTTAGGTATGTTATTTAGTGGGCTATGTGCGAGACCGCTATGAATACCTTGTTGGTAGGCTAAGTGCGATACTACCTTACTAATTGAATGGGGTGGGCTTAGTGCGGAACCACCGAGAGAGATTTCTTTGTGTGGATGTGATAGTGAGTAGATTAGTTGTGTGTGGATTAGCTGTGTGGATTAGGCTGTGTGGATGTATTATCAAGAATAATGATGTGTTGTATATTGTGTAAATGTGATGTTGAATGCAGGGGTGTATGTCAATAGTTATGAGTAAGTGACTCATGATGTGTTGGAAATGTGGTAAGGGATAGAAAGAGTAAGCATAGTTGTGAATTACTTATGTTAGTATAATGCTAATTTTTGCTTAGCTTATACTATGTTGCTTAATTGTTTATCTGTAAACTTACTAATCTCAAAGCTTACTCTCTTTCTTTTCCCTTGTCTTATAGAGTAAAAGTTTTGAATTGAGATACGAGGATCAATTGGAAGATCGCCCACACTATCAGCACACTCTGGTACATTAGACACAATGTTTTGTATATGGCATGTATAGGGACTAGACAAATTAGTGAATTTTTGGTGTAAATGGCTAAGATGTGTTGGCCTTTAGATGGATAGTGTATTTTGTATAATGCCATGGTTGTTGGCTATTACATTATATGAAAGAAAGATGTAGTTTTCTATGTGAGATTGCACTTCAATTTGAGTTGATTATGGATGTGTTGTATGAGTGCATGTTGTGTAAGCTATAAGGGTGAGAAGAGCTTAGCAAATAGCTTTGTTCTTGGCCATGTGGATAGACACACGAGCGTGTGTCTAGGCCATGTGATAAACCGTAAAAGTAACATATTTTAAGCCCACATTTAATATGCTTTTGGATGATTTAAGCCCCAATTTATGTAAAAAGGTGCTCTTAATCCTTTCTTTTCATGTCTTATACTCAGGAGAGCACCCGATGACGAAAAGAACGAGAAATGGGCTTAAAACGGACCAAATTGGGCCAAGCCATGAAATCAGCACGGCCTGGACTTCAAGCCACACGGCCGTGCCACCATTCTTACTAGAACACGCCCTTACCACGACTTACACGATCGTGCCTCATTCAACAGTGTCGAACACGGCCTAAAGACGATTCACACAGGCGTGTACCGTGGCCGTGTCCCTGCCGCGGGAAAGAGGAATTTTACTCATATTTGGATGTTTGGAGGCAAAGAAACACATTCCTAAGTCTACTTAAACTCCCAAATAGGAATTGCACTCAAATTAGGATACTTGAAGGCCAAGTAAAGCATCTCAAAGCCTATATAAACACCCCAGGTAGCAACTTAGAGGGGGAGTTAGGCAGAAGCCTTCTACCAGGGCTTTTGTCAGGGCGTCGTGCTAGGCCAGAGAAGGCAGATTTGTGGGGATTCACTCAGGGATAGCCAGTTGATCCATCTCAAGAAGCCAGAATTATACTCAAGACGGAGGATCTCCTCTTCAATTCCTTCAGGGGGTTTTAGGGATTTCTTATGTTTTGTTTTATCTTTTCTCTTGAGATGTTTTCCTTTATTGTTATGAACTAAACCCTTCGGACCAGAGAGGGATGAAACCTATGATGAATCTTGTTATTTGATTATTTGAATTATATGATAATAACTTAGTTTGTTCTTAATTATGTGAGCTTAATCCAAATTTAATGTGCTTAGGTGGAGGAGGAATAGACCACGCTAAGAGTAGATCCAACATAATTAAGCGGAGTTGATCGCACGCCTAGAGATAGGGTGACGAGATTTTTTCCGGATTAGGGTGAAACCTAATATGGGAATCCATGAGATCAATTTCTTGCTATTCTAGGGGTTATTATAAGAGAACGAGAGTTCCACTAATTAACCTAGGGTTAGATGTTATTCGCCTCAAGAGAGGGTTTAATATACGTTAGGGAGTCTTACGGATCAAACTAAGTAAATAAAATCATATGGTTCAGTGATAGATAACAAGTGAAGTCTAGGTGGATTCTTCCTAGGTATCTTCTAAATCAAGCTGAGTTTTTCCCAAGTTATTTTCCAAATTCATTCTTCTTTGTCTTAGAGTCTTTAGTTTAGTAGTTAATTAATTTAGATTAATAAACAACTTCACTTATTTTAGGCTAAATAATAAAAAGAAATTAGTATTAGTACTTTTAGTTCCTTTGGGTTCGATAATCCGGTCCTGCCTAAACTATACTACTGTTCGATAGGTGCACTTGCCTCAATCGTTGTCAGAGTTAGTTTCCAGGTTCGATCATTCTTTTATAAATTTTAAAACTCTAATTTACAGCGATCACCATGTGTGACCCATGGTCAGCCCACGGGCGTGTGCTTTGGCCGTGCGTCCCCTGCATGTTAGTATTTGAAGTCAGAATAGACCACGGACTAGTCACACAGGCGTGTGTCTAGGGCGTGTGGGATTAATCAGTGTTGGCCATGGGCTAGCCACACGGGCGTGTGTCTAGACTCTAGGCCGTGTTAAGGTAGTCAGTGTGCACCACGGGTGGTAAGCACGGGCGTGTGCCTTGGCCGTGGGGCATTGGCAGAATGATGGGGTTTTAGGCACAGTTTGGGGACATGGGCGTGTGTGTCCATGCACGGGCGTGTCTAATCTTGCACGGGCGTGTGAGATCTATATAAAAGAGAAAAATTTTAAGATTGGAAAAATTTTCGGTTTAGTCTCGAGAGCCCTCGTGTGTATGAGTGAGACCTCGTAAGTCGAGAATGAGATTGTTGAGATGACTTCAGAGAGTAGTTACGACGAGCCTAAGTGGTGATCAAGTGGTTTGAGTTCGGTAACGCCTCGGGCCCGGTTCCAGCGTAGAACCCGGGTAAGGGGTGTTACACGTCCAATTTCACCGATCACTGTAGAACCTTCTAGAGTATAAAGATTGCCAGTTCTTTTACCTTTTAACAAAACGAGAGCTCCACGAGATACTTTAATGACGCTCGACTCGATGTTGATTCTGCATCCTTTCAAGTCTAAAATACTCAAGGAGATGAGATTCTTTTCGTAAATCGGTACATACCGACATCCGAGAGTGTCCTAATCGTCCCATTGTGTATCCTAATTTTAACAGTACCAATACCAATTACCTTACTAGATGAATCGTTTCCCATGCACACAACTCCACCTTCAACCGAACTGTATGTGGAGAACCATTCTCTATTGGGACACATGTGGAAAGAACATCCCGAATCTAGGACCCACTCAGACATGAGCTTGGAGTTATCGCTCGTTGACACTAACAAGAAATCATCACCGCTTTCATCAGCCAAATTAGCACCAGCTACATCTTCCTTGTTCATTTCAGCAGCTATTTTCTTTCGCAGATTATAACAATCTGCTTTGACGTGACCTAACTTTTTACAATAGCGACACCTTTTGTCTCGTTTCTTTGATGCTATCAAAATGGAAGCTTGCCTATCTACCTTGCTATCCAAATGAAGCTCATTTTTGAGTTTGTCTCTTATCAACAAATGACCCTTCACATCTTCGAACGAGAGTTTGTCTCTGCCATAAATCAGGGTCTCCCTGAAAGACTTGTATGAAGGGGGTAAAGAGCATAATAATAGCATAGCCTGATCTTCATCGTCAATATGAACCTCAACATTTTTTAAATCATTTAAAAGAGTAATGAATTCACTGATGTGATCTCTAAGAAGCTCACCTTCGTTCATACGAAACGTAAATAGACGTTGTTTCAACACTAAACGGTTAGCCAGAGACTTAGTCGCATAAAGAGTTTCTAACCTTTTCCATAAGGCGGATGAGGTTTTCTCCATCAATACCTCCTGCAATATCGTATTCGCGAGGCACAACTGGATTGCAGACAAAGCGTTTTCATCAAGATCTTTCCATTATGTTTTATTTAGATTCTCAGGCTTTTTCCCGGTAACAACCTTTTTCAAACCGGATTGAACTAGAATTGCCATCATCCGAACTTGCCACAGATTGAAATTTTCTTACCATCGAACTTCTCAATTTCAAACCTTGTTGTTGCAATATCTGAATGGGCTGATCTATGAAAATTAAACTAGCTCTGATACCACTTGTTAGGATCAACCCGATTAAGCAACAAACAAGTAATAATAGCAGAATAAATTGAGAAATTGGAGACACAAATTTAACGTGGAAAAATCCCTCCAAAGAGGATAAAAAACCACGGACAAAGATAATTTTACCATAATGGCAACAGAACTAAGAGTACAAAAGATGGAGATAAAAACTAAACCCTAAAAACCTGAAAACAAAGAACCCTCAAAACGTAAACACAAAATTTGGTATCAGAGCGAAGAGTACAAAAAATGGAGATAAAAACTAAACCCTGAAAACCTGAAAACAAAGAACCCTCAAAACGTAAACACAAAATTCTCTAAATGTGTTATGAGTTCTAATATCTAATGGGTGTCTGGTCTAAGGTTGTAAAAGAGCCTATTTATAGACTAAATTCATAGGTCAAATAATAATAAAATAATCTAACTAATCAGTGTTTGATTGAAACAAATAAACAGAGTTTAACTAGAAGATTACTTCTCAAATTTGACTAAAAATAGGAGTCATACTTAACAGATGAAATGAGTAGCAAAGGGGGGTATTTATAGGTGGGATTGGCTGCTAATTTTAGCAAAGAAATATTAGCCATTAACTCCCCCCATGGCCGGCCACCACTAATGCATTTGTTGATGATTTCAACTTGCTATATTTAACTAAGGGCAAATCTACAAAAGCATAATAAGTGGAGGGGTTTGAATGCGACTTCAAGGAGACTTCAAGGGCTGATTTGCAAGTTAATAAATTAGCTGATTTGAGCTAATTGATTCAGCATTTTGGACGGGTTTGGGCAGCCCGATTGCTCGTTTGGATCAGTGGATATAATCAATAATAATTATTTAACCCAAAATAAATTGGATTAAAATTAAAATTAATTATATTATGTATTAATATTCATAATTTGGACCGTCTTATGTTGAAAAATTAATTTTCCTCAACGCTTTAAAAAATGCTTCACGGTTTGAACTTCTAACAGTGTATGTCGAGCCAATTTTCACTATTTGTGCAAATCTATCAAAAATAAATCAAAATTTATGAAAATTTATTATAAAATTAATTAAAATTAAATATGTTAATAATTTAAGAACAATTTAATTATTTTATAATTATATTATATTTTTCGACAAGAATTACTACAAAACTGCATGAATTTGAGTTAAAAAGGGTATGAAAAAGTCCATAATTTTTTGTGTTTCCAACATTCAAAAAGTCAAAAATAGGTTTTATTTGGCTCCTAACCAAAAGCTAATTGTAATGAGGAGTATTTATCATAGCTTATTGGCATGATGCATACAAGTCTGATTCATGTAAAATGTAATATCCTTATACATATAAAAAAGTTTTGTTCTCAAAAAATATGGTTTAGCTACTAGCTGGAAGCATTTAATTATTAATTTTGTTAAACCATTTTATACGTATAAAAAATAGGCTTTGCGATACTTACCGCTTTGCGATACTTACTGCATTAACAATCTAGCATACAATAATCATTAAAAGCCTAAGAAATAAACTTAACAACATCAGCAAGAATTATCTCGATTGCATAATCTGAAAGTTTTGTTCTTAAGTAAATCATTAAACAAGTAAACAGACAAACGACAAGTTGTGATTTGATAACTCACATTTTATTATCTTGTAGATGCATCCACCAAAATAATATAAAAGCATCCACTTGCATAATAATAAAAGGTTGATAATTAGTAGTTGGCATGTCGAACATATAATGACAATTTACTTGATATGTTTGGTGTGGGAAAATGATTGACAAGATTAGATGAAGTTAGGATGGGAAAAAAGGGTGATTCTATTAAGATTCCGCCATCCAGGATTGCTAGGAGAAAACCATGATGTGCGAAGCTCTAGGCCTTATGGAGGGGACACTTCGGTGTTCAAGTATCAAGGTAGATACAAGATGAATCAATGTCGACAGTTATAAGGTTCCATAAAGCAACACACCACGACGGCGGTCAATAGGCTCTATGGGGCGACACCACGAAGATA
This sequence comes from Gossypium sturtianum, assembly GCA_025698515.1. Taxonomy (NCBI): domain Eukaryota; kingdom Viridiplantae; phylum Streptophyta; class Magnoliopsida; order Malvales; family Malvaceae; genus Gossypium; species Gossypium sturtianum. Next base: position 67,597,374 of record CM046947.1, on the reverse strand, counting down.
GTAAAGTCTTTCGGGGTGACACCTCTAAGAGGTTAAAGATGTAAGACCATAGCTCGACTATGGCGACCAATAAATTTTGATGGGACAGTAAACACGAGGTATTCTATCGGGACAGTAAACACAAGATAGTCTGCTGAGACAGAAAACACGGGGTTACACGGGGAAAGTCTACAAATTAGTATACCAATAGAGAATTTGCCAAAGGCGATGATAAGAGTGGTTTAGAAAATGACTCAAACTAACAAAAGTAAAAAGATGAAGTGACTCCTAAAGTAGGAAGGTATACATATTATGTTCAGTTCGAGACTGCCAAGGAAGGTGCGAATCCCACACTATTTAAGGGGATGTGGAATTGGGCTAAACAGTAGGTCAACCACCAAGTAGGCATGATTTTGGGAAAAAATACTGGAGTCTTCTAGGAAGAAAGTGCCAGCCCAAGGGTGAATGACTAGTGGAGTCCGCCAAGGCTGGTGAAGGGTGAGAGTCCTTCAGGACCATGAAAAGTGATAATGATCTTGATGATGTAACCCAGGCTGGAGCCATAGGTCCAATGAAACCCTTATAAGAAAGGGACTGAAAGAGCGAGTATTGTAGAGGCTACACTATAAGCATTAGTGACCTGAGGAGAAGAAAATGTTAAGTAGAGATCGTGTTTTGGCAAAGACTCGCATTTCAGCAGTTATTGAAAAATGTTGAGTATCACTAGTCTAGAGTAATAAATATGAGTATAAAGGATCCTGTCCACCGATGGATAGCTCAGGGTAATGAAGGCACTTGTCTTGCCAACTGAGTTGGCCAATTCTCCTATGAAAACTAGGGAGTTTGATTTTAAGCTAGATGCTTTATTTTCTCAAGAATTATGCAAATATTTATACAAGCTATGTGTAGATCTCACTAAGTTCTTTTGAACTTATGAAATTGTTGCTTGAATGCAGGATTAGGTAAAGGTATGGGCATCAAGAGGGACCAAGACAGTTTCTGCTAGGATAAGTGGTGTGTTGTAGCTATTCACGTATATAGGGGGCACCCATAAAGGCCTTGCCTTAGGTTTTAAGTCGATTATGTTTGTATCCGAGTATAAACCTAAAAATTGTTAATATATGTTGGTATTAGGGTTGCAAGGATTACCCACCAGTTGTGTACGAGTTTTGTATTATTTAGACCCTTAAAATTTTGAGTTTTTAAAGTATGTAATTAAACCTAAAATTGAAGTACCGTTTAGGTCATTCAGTTTAGTGTAGCATCTGGTACCCGGATCCGACGATCGAGTTGGGTATAGGGTGTTACAAATTGAGTGGTATTAGAGTTTTAGTTTAGTCGATCCTCTGAATGTAGGAAGTTAAGGAGTAGCCTCTAGATATATATTATAGTAGATTTGGCTTAGTCCCTCGAGACTTATTATAAGAAAGTAAATGTGACATGAATGAGTGCAGGTTTGGTGAATTATAGTTAGGATGGTGATAAGTGTAATGTCAAATAATAAGGAAAAGATGGGAGTTCCATTACTTCAAAAAGATCAATCCAAGAACAATAAATGATTAAGTAAAATCCCCAACCACCAGACCAGTTGTTTCCCTTGTGTTAATTTCCCTTTGGGCTAAAGAGGTGGAGGCATCGTTGGAGGTTTCATCCTCAGAGGCAGTGCCACTCGAGGAATCCGAGTCAGATGTGTTTGAATTGTGGTCGTAGAAGAGTTTACCGGACTCCTTCCATTTCTTTTGAAATTTCCTCCATACAGTCTATTTGGGATTTAGGACATCGAAGCCAAGGTTGGTCTTGATGAGAGGCCACGAGCATTTGAAGTTCATGTGGCATAGATCGAAGGGACCCATAGCCACTTGTAAGGGCATTATCAAGTTGGACCTTAAAACTGGCAAATGTTCCTTAATACCTTTGCTGGTATTCGCCACAAATTTTTCCATAGCCATGTTGCTCATTTTTTGTATTTGCTCCTTATCAGCGACGTGTTGTCTCTCCAGGGCCTCTAAATGACAATTTTTCCTCTGAATCTTTCTCTCAAGCCACTGAGGCTTGGTATTTAGCTTCACATGCAGAGACGGATTGAGCAACTTCGTGGTTTTAGAGAACAATGGAATCATACGATTGGCAAAGTTTGGCAAGTGATTGTTCTCTCAAAAGGATGGTCCTTTCTGAATCAGCTCGATTGGCCTCAACCTCTCTAAAGGCATGTAGGAGATTCCAACTCATAATTTCCCACTCCGCGGCTATTATTGAGCAAGAGCTTGCCAGCTCAGTAAGGGTGGGCTTGTGAATGCCATCGAAAGAAAAAGAGGGGTAGGTGAATACTTTCAATTTCGGAGACAAGACCCTGTCATGTTTTTGATGAATCATGAGTGGGAAAAGGGATACTGATCTTTTCCAATATGCCTTCTCCAAGGATGAAGGTTTGTACCTCGCTCGAGGAAAGGGTAAAATCAATAGCGCTAATTGGGGAAGTGGGTGAAGTGGAACTAGTAGTAACCCAAACTAGAGCCCCAGGTTAAGACATCGATAGGTGTTGGGAGGGGGTTGCATAAGTGTCTGGCCTAGTGGGAAGGATGGAGGCGGTTAAAGGAGAGACGAGGGATTCCCTCGCTCGGACTGAATGTTCTTTCCTAGGTTTTTTGCAACCTAAACCAACTTCACTCTTTTCCCCGATGTTGGAGGACTCTCCTACTATTCTTTCCCTCTTATAGTGACTACTAATCACCCACACCTGACTATCAGCCGCCACTGAAACTACTTTCGCACCTTCTATAAGTGCCTCCACATGCATGTGAGGAGGATGTTGGAGAGAGTTAAGGGAGAGGGAAAGCCTGAAATGACAAACTAGGAGTCAGTACTAGGATTAATATGGACATGGTGTGATTAGATACCTTCAAGTTTAAGCGTTGAGGGGATAAGTATGAAAGAGGTATTACCTTGGGGTCGGAAGGCCCTTTTCTTTTCCTCACTAATGATTGGGACAACTCGTCAGAAACACCATAAGGCCATGCTTCACTAGTGGGCTTGACTCTTTGAAGATCCACTCCCAACGCTAAGTTTGTTGATCTAATGCCATTCGAGCTTTTTAATCTGTCAAAAATTGATGTGGCAAATTAGGCTCTTCTGGTATACTTAAGTAGCTTTTTCTCGAGCAAAATAGCGTATTTAGTATAGTTTTTATTATTTTTAGATTTTTAGTTAACAAGTGAAAATGTCTTGTTTTTTCCCATTATGTGACCCAATTTGGACAATAGTGCCATTGGGAGGCCTAACGTGTGGTTGAGTAGTGTAGAGATGTGTTAAAGGTCAAAAAACAATGAGAACAACACAAAAGGAAGGGGTATCATGATATCCACACCTTGGAATCATGATATCTCTAACAATATAGAAGATTGAAGACTTCTTTAAGTGGTATCGCGATATCCACCCTTCAAAGGCGACCCAAGGCCCAACACTACACGAAGTGTCGTGATATCCACTTTTGGGTATCGCGACACCACCTTCGTCAGGGGGACAAACTTGGACAAAAAGGGCAATCTTTGTCCACCCAGTCCACCAATCACCTAAGGTCCGTGTAGGGGCATTTTTGGCAACGAAAAAACATCAAAAGATAGCTTAAAACAACCAAAATTGGCTAAGGAGGAGAGAGACACACATTATCTTAGTTTTAGGTTTAATTTTCTCAATGTTTCTCTTAGTTTTTTCTGCACTTTTTCTAGGCTTTTCATTTTCTCTTCTTCTTTCTTAGTTTATACTCTCTTTTTTCTGCATTTACTTCTTATTCCTCATGTTCTTAGTGTTAGTTAAGTTAGTTATCAATGTAGCTAAGGTTTATTTACACTTTCAGTTCTTGTACCTTTGTTTCAAGACACTTTAAGCTTTCGTTTAATGTATTTCGGTTTTTTTTTTTACTTTAAATATGGTAAAACTTGTTCCTTTTATGTTTATTGCTTTAAATTTTATTTTAAATGCTTTTAGTTTCAGGTTATTTAAGTTTTCTTCATAAAAATCTCAACTTTCATATTTTTCTTAAGTTTTAATTTCATGGTTGTTTGTTTTCCATCTCCATGTTCATTTCTTTTAGTTTTAGCATGAGTAGCTAAACCTCAAAGGGGGTTGGTTGATGGAGATGTAGGTAAACTAAAATCTTTTGACAAATGACTGAATCATAATAAATTTGACTAAATCGAATAGACCTAAAAACTTATAAAGTGAGGCCCTTAAGGGAATATCGAGGCAAGTGAGACAAGAAGGTAATCTTTTCGCGCACCTGTTCATCAGTCCCTGATTAACCAGTGAGACCGGAAGATAAATTGGAGCTAATTTGTCTAAGTCGATAAAATTGAGATCGGAAGATAAAATGGAGCCATTTAGTAATTTACGCGATTTAAGTCCATTATTCAAGGATCAGTGAACCACATTGAAATCAACCAACCACCATTAGTTATTTACTAAATATTCCCTTAGTTTTATATTCTTTGCAATTTAGTCCTTAAAGTAGCATATTTAATGTTCTTGCAATATTTTCTTGATATGAATTGTCGTTCTATAAAATCATATCAGTAGCCACTTAGACTCTCTAGTATATGCTAGCTATTGCTCAATTTCCATCTCTCTTGGATTCAATTCTTGGAATACTCCAGTGTTTCATTGTAACACTATAAATATTACAATTGACATATATGCTTGTAATATAATTGGGCTTTAAAAATTATTTTATAAATTCATTGTTTTATCACACATGCGCAATGTCGGTTAAGTTATTGGCACTGTTGCCGAGGAGACGGTGTAAGATTGAGTAATTTATAGTGTACACTTTTAGGTAGAGATAAATAGAAAAAGTAGGATTTATAGATATGACCTTGTTTTTTATTTGTGTTTATTTTGTTGCAATTTTTAATTAATTTTCTTCACTATTTTGTGCTTGGAGGAGGCATTGTATGACTCGAAGTGGTAACGGTGTCTTACCATTTAAGCTGGAACCAGAACGGTATCATCACAAATGTGAGGAGGGCGCAACACCCTAGAGACGTCCCACCTCCACAAAGAGAGTAACCTATTGAGAAATCGCAAGGAGAGATTCAACAACCACCACACCTACCCATGAAGCAATGAACTTTGCACGACTACGCGATGCCCAAATTAGATGCGATTCGAGGTAGCATTAATCGCCCGACGATTAATGCTAACAACTTCGAAATAAAATCGACCATGATCTAGATGATATAGTTGGATCTTTAATTTCGAGGGTCAATTAATGAGGATCAAAACTAACACCTTAAGTGGTGTCTAACCATATGTGATACTTTCAAGTATAATGGGGTATCCGATAACGCTATTTGTCTTTGGTTATTCCCTTTCTCTCTTACTAATAATGCTTTTATGTGGTTAGATTCACAGCTGATAGATTCCATAAACACTTGGCACGAGCTAGCGAGGAATTTTTTGGCAAAGTACTTTCCCCCGAGCAAGACCATGAAACTTCGTATGGATATTAGGAATTTTCGATAATTGGAAGGAGAGTCATTATATGAGGCTTGGGAGTGCTTTAAGTTAATTTTGTGTAAGTGTCCATATCATGGTTTACAAGATTGGCTGCAACTTCAAGTCTTCTACAATAGACTTGACAAAAACTTATGCTCTAGTCTTGATCAAGCATCCATAGGAGCATTCATGTCAAAGACCTACACCGAGGCCTGTCACCTCTTACATGTGGCTGGCTGAACGGTTCACATATTGGGCCAAACAATCAGAAGTGAACACTATTGGTAGTGAGGACAAGTAGCAACAAATCCTCGAAAGGCTTAATTAATTGGAGATGAGTTCTATAACACCCCCTAACCCGTCTCCGTTGTTGGATTAGGGTTACAAAGTATTATAGTACAATAAGAAACATTTAAATATAAATAGAAACAATTAATCAATTATAATTACAATAATCAAAAACAAATTTTATCTATAATGAAAATGCACTTATAGGCCTTAAACAAGGCCTATGGAGCCCTAAAAATAGTTTGGGAACATTCGGGGATCATTTTGGAACAAAACAAAAATTTTGGAAAAAGTTGAAAATTTTGGAAACAGAGGTCAAACGGCCATGTGGCCAGGCCGTGTGACATAGCCCAGACCGTGTAGACATTCGAAGTTCTAGACACATGGCTGTGTCTCAGCCCGTGTGTCTGCCCGTGTGTCTACCCATATGGATATTCGAATTAGGGCCACACGGCCATGTCACAGGCTGTGTGCCAAACCGTGTGTGCATTCAATGTTGGGTCACACGGCCGTGTTGTAGATCGTGTGACAATCTGTGTCCCAGGTCGTGTGTACCTAAAATTTGCTTCCAAAACAAGGCATTTCAACACCAATTCCTTAGGTGCCAATTCAAACAATAACCAGCTATAAACATGCTTTCAAACACCTATAATTGAGACTAAAACATACCTATTTCCTACAATTTATTTGCCTAACCAATGTGCCCTCATTGACACCACAAGCTATATACATATACATTAAACATTCATCTAAAACATCATTATCATATCTAAATTGGTCCATCCATAATAATGCTTCCAAAGTACTAAATACCAAACCACCAAAACGAAGCAACCAAATATGTCTACATTATAAGTTAACTACCGTATAAATATTTCATACATTCTATAACCATAAAATTACCAAATCTAAAATAATGCTTACCAACCAAAAGCACATCATTACCATACCACAAAAGACCACCAAGATACAAAAATGACAAAAACTATCTAATACCTAGGTACATGCCAAAACCAATAAAAAGACCATTCACCAACATTTGAAGCCGGGATCATTATTGGATGCTTAGTCGATGATAGATCTAGTAGGAACCTAACCTGTGCACAAGAAAAAAAATGCACGCTGAGTATAACTCAGTGATGCTTCCATAATCTAAGTATTTAAACATGGTATAAGATATTTAATTACCTAACTAAAATGCAAGTCAAGTAATGTAAGGAAACATATATTGCTTCATTCATCTTTTATAACTCGTTATTCAATTCAAACATAAGAAATTTCATGAATCATCACATTTCCATTTTATACATTCATTAAAAAATATACAAAAATTAACATTCATCTTTATTTCCATTACCATTTCAAATTTCATCACTTTCTTTTTATTTTCCCCTATTAACATGACTCGGACTCAGATATGCAGATCCAACCAACACACCAAATGTGGCACCTAGTGTCTAACGAAATAATTTGTAGAAAGAGATAAGACAATTCTTGATATATGCACAGATGGGGTGAAATTTATTAAATTCCATTCACCGAAGCTACCAATTTTCAAGTTTGGGAAATCAATAGACTTGCGACGACTTTTTGGATCGGATCTAGGAATTTTTGGGTTGAGATGTTTCATGGTGTTCGAATATATATCTTTTAGCTTCGAAATGAACTTTGAATCACTCAATTTTGAGTTCGGGAGATCAAGTTATGACGTTTTAATAAAGATAGCACGAGCAAAATTTCTAGACGTGATTATGACGGGAATTACGAGTTTCAAGCTTTTAATTCGAGTTTAAATCATATTGGGTTTGGGTTTTGGGATTAATTTTTATTATATATGAGCCCAATATTGTATTTATCAGCTCTTATTATTTTATTATTTTATTATTCTGAATTTTTAATAATTATTAAGTAGTTTAAGTTATTTAGGAGTTTTATGTCAATAAGAAAGTTTAGTTTAAAACTACTTCTTGTTTAAATTAATTAGAATTCTAGTATACTAAGAGTTTTATTCTGATTTATTTAGCTAGCCTATATATAGGCCTTTGCATTGTACACAAATCAAACAATTTGTAACACCCCAAACCCGGCCTAGACGTTATGGCCGAATCTAGCGACGTCACATGATAGTTCTTTCGAAGACATAATTACAATAAAGCCATTTTCGATATCTTAGGTTTCCGTCAAAACGTGTCGATTATCCATTCATTGTCCATTTTCAAAACATTATACGTTCACGGAAGCTTTTAAAATAATTTATGAATTCGTATGTATTTTAATAAAACCTTTGTTTATTTTGAAAACTCGAGTTTTCCTACTTCTAGTCGTAATACCATAATCGTCACAAATCCCATATTCAAAACAAAAATCCGTAAAGGCCTTATTACATAAAAATTACCCAGATATAATCAAACCATAATTAAAAAATAAAACCATAATAAAATGTCCAGAACCGTGGTCACCGCTGAGGCCTCCACCATACCGATCCGTCTACTGCTGGGGATTACCTGAACAGATTAAACAGAAAAGGGTGAGTTTTCGCAAACTTAGTGTGTACTCCCCACAGAAAAGATACACACAGTAATATCAGATAACAGACATACTTCCACAGTTCGGGTCTGAGCCCATTATAGAAACAGTGTGGACCTTAGCCCACTCAGATACAGATTCAGACATATTACAGGGCCTTAGCCCATTTCATACAGAATATGCAGAAAACAGAGTCCTATCCACCAGCCTCTACACACCAACTCCGTCAAACCCTACACACCATGTGGGGATAAAATCAACCCACCGATCCCTACACACCATGTTGTACCGAATGCAGCACATAATCAGAAATTTGTAGCTGAGCTGCCAGATAACAGGCTTAAGAGCCTTTCAGATACTTCCTCCAATCATAATCAACCCACCCCGATGCAATGCAACATAAAAGAATGACATGTTGTTATGCAATTAAAACTCATATATTCAGATCAATATACATGCTTAGTACAGAAATCAGACAGACATACCATTCATTTAGGGGTCTAAGTATTGCTTACTGAACCTACGGTAGGTCCACAGTCGACTTGGGAGACCCGTGCAACCTTACAGAGTTTTTCAGAAAAATGGGCTCACACATCCACGTGGCCCGCCTGTGTGGGCCCACACGTCCGTGTGGCCCACACGGCCCAAATTGGCCTTGGCCGTGTGGATCACACGGGCTGGCCCAAAATCCCACACGCCCGTGTGGCCCACACGGCCCAATTGATCGAGCTCGTGTGTCGCACATGGCCTTGCTCGGCCATCACATGCACACGGCCGGGCTCGTCGCTCACACGGCCGTGTGGTGACTTACAGTCTTGCACACGGTCTACCACACGGGCGACCACACGCCCGTGTGGCGTCGACAGTGAGGTTTTTGGCTTTCGCTGAACCTCATTTTCTGCGTTTCTGGGTACACATATATTACTGTTTCGCAGCGCAGACACTCCTGAACCCTCAGAAACCTAAATATTGACATAATAATGCCCTTATTCAATAACATCTTCCAAACCTTAATAGAAAAATTCCACGAGCGAAATTTCATAACAACCAACAATGTTATCAAAACTTACCGGAGATGATCAGAACCTCTAACGCTTAACTCACGGTAGCAACACCCACCAAAACTTGATCTTCCCCTAACTGAAGAACTGAAACAGTCCCCTTTTAGCAAACTAACACGAACAAGAAAGTAACAGCAAAATAGTTACTTACAGATCAGCGTAAAACAGTCGGACGATTTGAAAACTATTGCTAAAAATCGAAAAGGGAAAGTAGAGTAAAAATTTCGGCAGAGGAAAGGGGAACCCAACGTCAGAAGGTTTTTGGGGAGGAGAATTTTTTGCAAAAAGAAAAGGGAACCAAAATCTGATAACCCTCAAATCCCTAATTTTTCTCACCCCCCCACTCCACTACTCAGTTTTCGAAACCAACTCAAACTCTCTGAATTGTGACAGACAAAAATAATGCTCATGTCGCAACTCGAACACAAGACCTTTTCCATCCCAGCACTCCTCTTAACCACTAGACCAGCAGGCCCATTCTGACATGTTCTTACAAGTAAATGCTTATAAGCCTACTAACCAAAGTTTAGGCTTTATTCATAAAAATACCAAAATTTACCCAAGTTGAGACTTGAACTTGGGACCTCGTAAACACACCCAGAACACATAACCACTGAAGCAGACAGACAGTTGTGTCAATTTTACAAAAGCTGAAATTACAGAAAAATTGGGTCGTTACACAATTCATTATTATTCAACTTCTGTTTTGAGTTAATAAATTCTCTTTAAGTTTTCTTTTCAAGAATTTCTCTCGAGTTTCTTTTAGAAGAGTTTTAACAATCTTTTCAGACTGTAGGGATCATCTTCAAACTTTTTCTTGCCAAGTTTTCTTTCTTGGAGGGGAAATTATAGCCACTTGAAGAGGGTTATGGATTTTTTGTGTTTCCATGGCTTCTTAGGACTTCTACATACCACGTTCTATCTTTCTATCTATCTTCTTTATTTTCTTCTTTATTATTCTAGTCTTTAATTTATTATTTTAATTTATTTTATTTATCTTAGTTATTTATTTTAATTTTTTAATCTGACTTGGATTCGATCGTGTTTCAGGAGGTGTCAAGATCTAAGTTTCTTTCTGAACGTCTAGAGCCTTAAGTCAAATCCACGACTTTAACAAACTTTACGATCCGCTTCCGCATTCATTCGCCTCATTTCGTATAAGAAACCATGAGCCTATTATATAATTTATTTGATCCTTTATTTTTTGGTCCTTACATGGATTTAGATGTCCGATCATTGATATTGAGGGATTATGCAGATATATTACGGCGGTTTCATAAAAAATGAGTGAAACTAAGGAATTGTATGGTATACTGAGTATAAGATTTTTGAGCTTGTAGAAAAATAAGGCAAAATGCCAATCGATAAAATCTCGAAGAAAAAGAAAAAAATAAATATAAAAATAAAAACAAAGTGAGTTGGAAAAAAATTATGCTCACATTTGTTCAAAAATGTATATATATGAGCTCAGATGATTGTACTCATGAATACTATACTATACCTTAGTAAATGGAGAGAAAAGGAAGGTGAGAGAAGTGCATATATGTAACGACCCGAATTTGGGCCTAGTAGAATTTGGGCCCATTGGGCCTTGGGCATCGGTATGTTTAAATTTTTTTGAGAATAAGAGAACGGCTTTAATACAAGATGGATCTATTAGGTGAGTGATTTTGGAAGGTTAGAGGGCTTCTATGAAGTCTCGGGTTCAAACTTTGGCTTTAGGAAAATTTTGGTTTTAGGTGAATAAAACCCTGGGAGTTAGTAGTAGGCTTTAAGAATAAAATGTGGAGAAAAATGACACAAGGAAGGGAGTGGTCTAGTGGCAAGGCGTCATTAAGAGGATAAGTGAGTGCTTGGGTTCAAGTCTTGGCGCTTGCATTTCATTTTGATTTATTTTTAAGTGAACTTAGACTTAGGCCTATAGGTTTATATTTAGTTGCGCATACTTCAAGACACAAGAGGAGCTTGTGGCCTAGTGGCTAGCGGCGTAGATTATGCTACAGGGGAGCCTGGGTTCAAATCTTATGAGTAGCAAAAAGGGGATATTTATTTTGCTAAGTTGGGGCGGCAAGAGTTTGTGTTGGATTTAAACTCTACTGAATGAGGGATCCCACATCGGAAAGCTAGCAAGAGGGAAGGTGAAAAGCTGGCTATAAATGGAGCTGTCTATGAGGAGAGGAAGCATACCTGGTTAGCGTTGGGCATAGGAGCATTCGGAGCGCGGATAAGCTTCAAACTCCTATCAGGTGTGTATTTCGCCCTACTCTAGCTGTAGAGCGGCAAGTGCTGAAATGCCGGTCACACGGCGATGGTAGCCACACGAGCGTGCGAGCGCACATGTGCGGGCTTCGACGTGATAGTTGAGGCCATCATGAGTATTCTTGTGGGTTAGGCTGTTTGGGCCTCGATGGGCCAAGTGGGCCTAACGGCCCGTGGGCCCATATGAATAAGTGTGGGCCCAGTTGGGCCGGGTATGGTCCTTAGGCCCATTCATATTGTTATCTCTGTTTAGAATAACTGAGTCGCTCGAGGTGACTGTAGCCCATCTGATGGGTTGACAAAATTACCGAAATACCCTTGGAGGGTAAATTACCGAAATACCCTTGGAGGGTAAATTACTGAAATACCCTCGGTGGGTAAAATTACTGTTATGCCTCAAGGTTTGATTAGTATGATTGTGTGTAATCTCACACCTTTATTTCATTTTGGTTTGTGTTATACTATGTTTCGGCTAAAAGCCGAAATACCCATAACGGGAATACAGTTGAAATATCTTAGTGGGTATTGTTGGAGATATACCAGGTATGTAACACCCCAAACCCGGACAGGACACCACGTCCGAATCTGGTATGTTACGGGGAAAACGTTTTTGAGAGATAAGATTTTTCGTTTAAAAGCGGGGTGAATACATAGTGAACTTGAAGAAAGTTGGAGTAGGCCTGTTTGATTAGATTTTGAAAACTTATCCAAAGTATATAGTTAAAAACGAGTTGATTTCATTTAGCATTTCCAATAGTTTCTTAGTGCTATTTTGAAACATTTTTGACTTAGCGGAATATCGAGTTTGGTTTGAAAATCATTTGAGTCTACTTTATAGCAAAACATAGTGAGATACCCGATGGTATAGTTTAAAACACATTGCGTTATAGTTTTGAAAACCATTATCTTACCAAATCTTTAGTAAAATTTCATACCAAGTTATTTGTTAAGCAGGTTGAGAATCTAATTAAAACATAACCATCATAAAACATAATTTAAAGGCCTTTTACAAATCCAAATTAAATCTCAAATAAAAATAAATAAGCTAAAGTACCCAAAGTGAATAGTCTGAGCAAAACTTTTATTAAAGCATGGCATGTGCACCCCGAGTCCACCCCGGCTCCATGTCCGCGTCTACGGGTCACCTGAAATGTCAAAGGAGAGGGTGAGTCGAATGACTCAGTGCATAAAACCCGCTCCCGATGAAACAACATGCTAACACACATCATACGTAGCAACATAATTAATGCAACCCGATTCTAACCATCCGTATCTCCTTTTTCTACCCCCGTGGTACCAAACCACTGGTGGTGTCAAACCACTGGTGACATATAGTCACAATGTGTTACTAAAACACCGGTGTCCCAAAGACACAATATCCATCAATGTGGTGCCAAACCTTTGGTGTCCCAAAGACACGTTTGTGCTACCAAAGCACGGTGACCGAAGTCACAAATCCAATGATGGGGCCAACCCATCGTGTGATACCCAATCACTAGCGAGCGATCCCATATCTCATGTGGGGCCAACCCACGGTGGTGTTAAACCACAGGACGAGTCGCAATGAGGTGCCCAACCTCCGTGTCCCAAAGACACAAATGTGGTACCAAACCACCGGTGACCGTAGTCACAATAATCGAATGATGGGGCCAACCCATCGTGTGATACCCAATCACTAGCAGACGATCCCATATCTCATGTGGGGCCAACCCACGGTGGTGTTAAACCGTGTGGACGAGTCGCAATGAGGTGCCAAACCTCTGGAGGTGCCAAACCTCCGTGACCCAAAGTCACAAAGTGTGTTACTAAAACACTGGTGCTCACAAAGACAAAATATCACCGCCCCTCCACTCATATCACCCATCATCATACCAACTCATGTGATCATGCATATCATACAAGTCATGCATATCATGCCAACATGTCTAGCATTACATCTCATAGCATACATAACATAGATCATAATACCCAAGGTGTCCATAATAGAACGTGTAATAAATTAGACTTACGGATACGTACACATACCCCGTTTGGGTATCCAATTATCCGTGATACTGGTATAGTTTTTAACAGGCAAACAGGTTTATTAATAACATTACTAGGGATCAGTGTGTTAGTTTACACACCTGGTAACAAAAGCCTTAAACCTCACGAACTGATCTAAGCCCCCCCTGATTATCTTGTTCCTATAACAATCGGCCAACAAGAGTTAATCACTTAGACTATTCGGCCATAGCCATTTAAACCAAAAAGGGTTTATCAAATAACCCTTACCTTGCAAATGTTTGGTTTCCTACCAAACCCGAACCAACTAATGGTCCCTTTGACAATCGGTCACCACCTAATAAGAAGAACAGTTAAACCATTGTCATCCTTGACTTAATCGAACTAAATAAATAAACCGATAATAACATAGCCACTTACCACAGCTTACCAATCGGTCTCTAACAGGTAAAGGCCTCCCTTGATTCCCACCACAACTCAAAGATCCCAACACCAACTAAAATTCGGCCAACACCACACTAGAAGGGAATGGAGATTCGGCCTTACTCACAAAAGGGAACGCAAGAAAAGGTGAAGAAAGGAGGGGTTGATATTCGGCCAAGATGAACACCACTAGGAGAGAGGGGAAATTCGGCTAACACACTAAGCAAAAGAAAAGAGGATTCGGCCAAAGTGTTTAACACACCTATGTTCGGCTTTGAGTACAAAGAGAGAAGATGAGAAATAGGTAAAGTTTCGGCTAAGGGTATAGGGAAAAGAAAGAAAATAAAATGAAGGTTTAAGGGAACAAGATGATAAGGTTTCGGTTTAATGAAATGATAAGAACAATTAGAAGTTTTGGCTAAAGAGGAGATATGGATTCGGCACAAGAGTTGTAGAAGAATGAAAATATGAGAAAGAAAGATTACTAATTTTGGTTTCAACCAATGAATAAAAGAAAGGGAGATGGTTGGGAACTTTCGGCCACCAACTCAAAAGGCAACACAATTCGGCAAAAGAGAGATTGAGCTTTCGGTTTGCAAAAGAAAGTATGAAGAACTCACTTAGAATTTCGGCTTGAAGGAGTGAAGAAAATGAGAGAAATGCTTTAGAAGAATCGGCTTACTTTGACAAAAAGAGAGAACTTGCTAACTCAAGACCGAAATCACCAATAATGTCAAAATGACATTCGGCACACCCAAAATCCCATACCAAGCCGTCCACACTCCCCCAAAACTCCTAAAATTCGGCCAAGATCCCCCTAAACACTCCAAGCCACCATTTCAAATCACCTTGACCAAGTCCTCCTCCACAAATCACTCTCCACCCACCATTCCACCAATTGACTAGGTCATCACCGAGTTCAAATTGCCACCAACTCCTCCCTTCATGCCGTCCAAAAAGAATGCCAAAATGTGAGGTCTTTGCGGCTTGAACACAAGACCTCTACCTCATGCAATTGACGCCACACCTAGCTCCCAAGTAGCGCATGCCTTGCCACCTTGCCGCCTCCTCTTTTGTGCAACAAAACAACAAAATAAAATTCTTAAACCCCACTCTTTCAGCTCCTCTCACCTAAGCCCAAAACTAAATTTTTCCCATTCACTCGTGCATACTCCTAGCCCACAATTAAGCCCCTAAAACACAAAAATAGCAACACAAAGACACTAAACACATGCGATATCATGCAACAACAAAATAGCCCCGACCGGGATATTACGCTTCTACCTCTTAAAAATAATTTCGACCTCGAAATTACGATCGTAAGAGTTGCGGGTATTCTTTGTCTCATCATATCCTCGGGTTCCCACGTAGCTTCTTCAACGCCATGATTCCGCCAAAGTACCTTAACCAAAGGCACGGACTTCTTTACGCAAAAACCTTCACATCTCGATCAAGAATGCGCACGTGTTCCTCCTCCATGGTCAAACTGGATTTACCTCGATCTCTTCCATCGCTACCATATGTGACGGATCCGAACGATACCTCCAAGCATCAAAGCGTGGAATACGTCGTGAATCGACCAAGCTCTCGCAACCCAAGCCGATACGCCATCGGTCCAACTCGCCTCGTAACCTTATACGGCCCAATGAACCTCGGACTTAGCTTGCCTTTCTTCCCGAATCTCAACACCTTTTTCCAAGGTGAGACCTTCAGAAAACTCGATCCCCACAGCCAATTCTATATCTCTTCGCTTAAGATCGGCATAAGACTTCGCCGTCCGAAGCTTCCTTCAATCGAGATGAATCAACTTAACCTTGTCTTCTGGTCTCAAAGAACCAACTCGGGTCCCAACAATTGACGTTCACCTAACTCCGCCCAACACGTAGGTGAGCGGCATTTCCTACCATACAACGCCTCATACGGTGCCATCTTGATGCTCGCTTGGTAATCGTTGTTGTAGGCAAACTCGACTAATGGCAAAAACTCCTCCCAACTACCCCGAAATCCAGGACACAACCTCTCAAAGATATCCTCTAAGATCCGAATAACCCTTTTCGATTGACCGCCGATTCGCGGGTGAAAAGCCGTTTGAAGTCCAAAGCGCGTACCCAAAGCCCGATGCAACGCTTTCCAAAACCTTGACGTAAATCGGGATCCCTATCCGAGATTATCGAAACCGCACACCATGCAACCTTACTATCTCTCGACATACATGACTTTCGCGACACTGAAGTGAGTAGTCAACCTCACCGGAATAAAGTGAGCTGATTTAGTCGACGATCCACCACTACCCAAATCGAATCCTTCTTGCTTGGCGCGAAGCGGTAACCCATCGATTTAAATCCATGGTTATCCTTTCCCACTTCCATCGAGGAATCTTCACAGTGAAGCAAACCGACGGCAATCGATGCTCACCTTGACACATTGACAAGTCGGACACTTCCCAACAAACTCTGTCATATCTTTCTTCAAGCCAGAGCCACCAAAATCGCTCTCTAAGATCCCTATACATCTTGCTACCTCCGGGATGCATAGCATAAGGATCGCTATGTGCGCCCTGAAGAATCTTTTGCCTTAGCTCAACATCTTTAGGCATACAAGCTTTACCTTGAAAACACAGAACCCCATCACTGCACAAGTCAGAACCCTCCAAACCACCATTCTCGCACTTGCAACCTTCGCGCACTCGTAACCTCATCCAATAATCGCTTTCTCTCGATCCGCTCAACCTGTAGGCTTAACTTGCAACTCGCCAAAATACTCCCATCGTCATACAAACTCAAGTGGGCAAACAAAGCTCTTAAGTCCGAAACAACCTTGCGGCTCAACGCGTCGACCACCACATTAGCCTTGCCGGATGATACTCAATCGATACGATCGTAATCTTTAAGCAACTCAACCCATCTCATACGCCTCAAATTCAAATCCTTACGAGTCAAGAGGTACTTCAGACTCTTATGATCGTGTGTAGACTATTGATCTCTCTCCGTACAAGTAGTGCCTCCAAATCTTCAACGCAAAGACTACAGCCGCTAACTCCAGATCGTGCGTCGGATAGTTGACCTCATGTGGCCTCAGCTGCCGAGATGCGTAAGCCACAACCTTTCCTTCTTGCATCAGCACACAACCCAATCCTGTATGTGATGCATCGCAGTACACTGTGAATTCCTTACCAGCCTCAGGTTGAATTAAAACCGAGCCTCAGTCAAAATCTTCTTTAACTTATCGAAGCTTTTTCGCGCTCTCACGGTCCATACAAACGGAACCTCTTTCCTTAACAACTTGGTCATTGGCGCTGCTATCAACGAGAAACCCTCGACAAACCTTCGGTAGTATCCGGCCAAACCCAGAAAACTCCGAATCTCAGCCACCGACCTAGGCGGCTTCCAATCCAAAATCGCCTCAATCTTACGAGGATCTACTCAATCCCCTCCCCGACACTACATGACCCAAGAAAGTCACTTCTCTAAGCGAACTCGCACTTACCGAACTTAGCATAGAGTTGCTTTTCCCTCGAATCTGCAAAGCACCACTCGCAAATGCGCATCATGCTCTTCCTCTGTCTTTGAGTACACCAAGATGTCGCTCTATGAAAACCACGACGAATCGATCCAGCATGAAACACCCTATTCATCATATCCATGCGCGGCGCGGTGCGTTAGTCAACCCGAACGGCATTACTGTAAATTGTAGTGCCCATACCGAGTCCAAACGCTATTTTATGGATATCGGCCTCCTTAACTCTTAATCGGTGATACCGGACCTCAAGTCGATCTTTGAAAATACGCGCAGCACCCTTGGTGATCAAACAAGTCATCTATCCGTGGCAGCGGATACTTGTTTTTAATCGTCGACTTATTCAATCTGGCGGTAGTCTATACACATCCGCATCGTGCCATCTTTCTTCTTGACAAAGAGTACCGGCGCACTTACGGCGAAACACTAGGCCTAATAAAACCTCGATCCAATAACTCCCGGATCTCGAGCCTTAAGCTCCACCAATTCCTTTGGCGCCATTCTATACGGAGCAATAGACACCGCACGATTAAGGGTAATGATCTATCCCGAACTCTACCTCGCGATCTGGCGGCAAACCCGGAAGCTCCTCAGGAAACACATCAGCAAATTCCTTAACAGTACGGACCTTCTCTACAGCAGACTCTTTAGCCTCCAAGGCATACACATGAACTACATATGCTTCACAGCCCTTCCTGACCATCTTCTCCGCTTTCAGAGCAGATACCACATTTGATAAGTAATCCCTCCTATTACCTATCATAGCCACCTCATCACCCTCAACCGTCTTGAGAACCATGCGCTTGGCGGCGCAATCCAACCTCTTTGGTACTTGACCAACCAATCCATCCCAAGAATCGATCGAACTCCCCAAACGGCAGTTCCATCGATTCAAAGACAAACACTACCCCTTGGAGTTCTAGGGGTACGTCTCTAAACAACTTATCTACTACCACAGAGTGACCTAAAGGGCTAATCACGGTTATCCGCCTAGAAGATATCTCGAGTCTAGATCCATGGTCTCTACTATACTCATCGGCAACATAAGAGTGCGTTGAACCCACATCAATCAAAGCAAAGTATAAGGAGAACCAAAAATCAAAAACGTCACGGTTATGACGTCCGCGTCGCCGCCTCCTCCCGGCGCCTCAAAGCATACACTAATCCAGTATGCGGCATCGAACTACCGCACCTGCCGGTGCTCCCGCCCCACCAGAACCATTACCACCTCGCCATTACCACGGCCCCTCTGCGGTGGCGATCTATTACCTACGAGCCCGACACGGCCCCGACTCTCGGGTGAATCTGGCCAACCTACGCGGACAGCCCCTCACACGGTGCTCCAGAGAACCACACTCAAAGCAACCCTTTCCTCCGGTCCGGCAACCACTCCAATGAGATTTCCCACACCGATCACACCGCTGCGGCGGTCCCTAGGTAGCAAAGCAACAAACCTAGCGCGTGATCGATTCGGCCCACTCGGTCTAGCTCTCTTTATGGATTACCCGACGATCCGTAAGACCCAAAGCTCCTCTTATGCCTATTTACGTCCATGCCTGTCTCACCGACTCCTTAACACCCTCGGCTACCTTAGCCTTCTCAACTAAGACGAAGAACTCGCGCTCTGCCGAGGAGCAATCAGCAGATCTCAACTCGTCGCATGACCCATCCTCGAAACGAACACACCTCTCATGCTCGGTGGCCACAATGCCCTCGGCATACCTACTCACCAGAACTCACCTGCGTACTCGTAAAGCAGATTTACTCCCCGAACAAGCCTCGTAAATGCCTTCCACTGGAGTCAATATAACTAGCTCCGATGTATTTCTTTTGATATGCAGCCACGAAATAATCCCATGTCGGATCCTCTGCCGCCACATCGCATCTCGAACCGTGAGCCACCACCGATATGACTCATCCCGGAGAAGCGACACGATGCCCTTCGCCTTCTCTTGGCAGATTAAGTCCAGATCATCCATGATCCGCTCGGTTGCCTCTAGCAAAGATTCAGCGGTGCTAGGAGCAACACCGAGATACACCTCGAAAGAATTGGCCCCATTTGCCCGAAGTCGCCAGCACGCAATTTCCTAACTCCCGCACCACCACCTACACCGGCTACCCTTTCCAACACTCGCAAAGATCGCTCGTGACACGCTGCGTCATCACGGTCGATCTTGGAACTCACCACCTCCGGTGATGGCGGAACCGGTATCTCATTTTCTGACCCTTGACCAGATCCTACGGGTTGAAACCGTCATCCTACCACGACCTCGTCCACGACCACGTCCACCTCTAGCGCTCATGACTAAATTCTCTACGTATCGATTAAAGAGTTTTATGCATCGAGTATTTATTCCACTATTTTAAGGCAAATCTTATGAATATTTAAGGAGATTTGTTCTCGCGAGTTCACAGAATCCTATAAGTTTCAATCTCTAAAGTAGTGTACTATTGCTATTCATCAAATCATATCACATCCAATCAATTCACAAGCAATAGTAAGGGTACTTACAGGCGAATCAGTGCGGGGACTCGGTGCCATGCCTTTCAAACCATACAAACACTTAAAATAAACTCTTAAAACTTTTTGGGCCTCGGGCCCACAGTAGAGCCTTTGAACTTGGCTCGATACACAATTGTAACACCCCAAACCCGGACAGGGACACCACGTCCGAATCCTGGTATGTTACGGGGAAAACGTTTTTGAGAGATAAGATTTTTCGTTTAAAAGCGGGGTGAATACATAGTGAACTTGAAGAAAGTTGGAGTAGGCCTGTTTGATTAGATTTTGAAAACTTATCCAAAGTATATAGTTAAAAACGAGTTGATTTCATTTAGCATTTCCAATAGTTTCTTAGTGCTATTTTGAAACATTTTTGACTTAGCGGAATATCGAGTTTGGTTTGAAAATCATTTGAGTCTACTTTATAGCAAAACATAGTGAGATACCCGATGGTATAGTTTAAAACACATTGCGTTATAGTTTTGAAAACCATTATCTTACCAAATCTTTAGTAAAATTTCATACCAAGTTATTTGTTAAGCAGGTTGAGAATCTAATTAAAACATAACCATCATAAAACATAATTTAAAGGCCTTTTACAAATCCAAATTAAATCTCAAATAAAAATAAATAAGCTAAAGTACCCAAAGTGAATAGTCTGAGCAAAACTTTTATTAAAGCATGGCATGTGCACCCCGAGTCCACCCCGGCTCCATGTCCGCGTCTACGGGTCACCTGAAATGTCAAAGGAGAGGGTGAGTCGAATGACTCAGTGCATAAAACCCGCTCCCGATGAAACAACATGCTAACACACATCATACGTAGCAACATAATTAATGCAACCCGATCCTAACCATCCGTATCTCCTTTTTCTACCCGTGTGGTACCAAACCCTTGGTGGTGCCAAACCACCTGGTGACATATAGTCACAATGTGTTACCAAAACACTTTGGTGTCCCAAAGACACAATATCCATCAATGTGGTGCCAAACCACTTTGGTGTCCCAAAGACACGTTTGTGCTACCAAAGCACCGTGACCGAAGTCACAAATCCAATGATGGGGCCAACCCATCGTGTGATACCCAATCACTAGCGAGACGATCCCATATCTCATGTGGGGCCAACCCACGTGGTGTTAAACCACGTGGACGAGTCGCAATGAGGTGCCCAACCTCCGGTGTCCCAAAGACACAAATGTGGTACTAAAACCATCTGGTGACCGTAGTCACAATAATCGAATGATGGGGCCAACCCATCGTGTGATACCCAATCACTAGCGCACGATCCCATATCTCATGTGGGGCCAACCCACGGTGGTGTTAAACCACGAGGGACGAGTCGCAATGAGGTGCCAAACCTCGGAGGTGCCAAACCTCTGGTGACCCAAAGTCACAAAGTGTGTTACCAAAACACGGTGCTCGTCAAGACAAAATATCACCGCCCCTCCACTCATATCACCCATCATCATACCAACTCATGTGATCATGCATATCATACAAGTCATGCATATCATGCCAACATGTCTAGCATTACATCTCATAGCATACATAACATAGATCATAATACCCAAGGTGTCCATAATAGAACGTGTAATAAATTAGACTTACCCGGATACGTACACATACCCCGTTTGGGTATCCAATTATCCGTGATACTGGTATAGTTTTTAACAGGCAAACAGGTTTATTAATAACATTACTAGGGATCAGTGTGTTAGTTTACACACCTGGTAACAAAAGCCTTAAACCTCACGAACTGATCTAAGCCCCCCCTGATTATCTTGTTCCTATAACAATCGGCCAACAAGAGTTAATCACTTAGACCATTCGGCCATAGCCATTTAAACCAAAAAGGGTTTATCAAATAACCCTTACCTTGCAAATGTTTGGTTTCCTACCAAACCCGAACCAACTAATGGTCCCTTTGACAATCGGTCACCACCTAATAA
Organism: Gossypium sturtianum; assembly: GCA_025698515.1. Lineage (NCBI taxonomy): Eukaryota > Viridiplantae > Streptophyta > Magnoliopsida > Malvales > Malvaceae > Gossypium > Gossypium sturtianum. Next base: position 67,575,376 of record CM046947.1, on the reverse strand, counting down.
GAAGAACAGTTAAACCATTGTCATCCTTGACTTAATCGAACTAAATAAATAAACCAATAATAACATAGCCACTTACCACAGCTTACCAATCGGTCTCTAACAGGTAAAGGCCTCCCTTGATTCCCACCACAACTCAAAGATCCCAACACCAACTAAAATTCGGCCAACACCACACTAGAAGGGAATGGAGATTCGGCCTTACTCACAAAAGGGAACGCAAGAAAAGGTGAAGAAAGGAGGGGTTGATATTCGGCCAAGATGAACACCACTAGGAGAGAGGGGAAATTCGGCTAACACACTAAGCAAAAGAAAAGAGGATTCGGCCAAAGTGTTTAACACACCTATGTTCGGCTTTGAGTGCAAAGAGAGAAGATGAGAAATAGGTAAAGTTTCGGCTAAGGGTATAGGGAAAAGAAAGAAAATAAAATGAAGGTTTAAGGGAACAAGATGATAAGGTTTCGGTTTAATGAAATGATAAGAACAATTAGAAGTTTTGGCTAAAGAGGAGATATGGATTCGGCACAAGAGTTGTAGAAGAATGAAAATATGAGAAAGAAAGATTACTAATTTCGGTTTCAACCAATGAATAAAAGAAAGGGAGATGGTTGGGAACTTTCTACCACCAACTCAAAAGGCAACACAATTCGGCAAAAGAGAGATTGAGCTTTTCGGTTTGCAAAAGAAAGTATAAAGAACTCACTTAGAATTTCGGCTTGAAGGAGTGAAGAAAATGAGAGAAATGCTTTAGAAGAATCGGCTTACTTTGACAAAAAGAGAGAACTTGCTAACTCAAGACCGAAATCACCAATAATGTCAAAATGACATTCGGCACACCCAAAATCCCATACCAAGCCGTCCACACTCCCCAAAACTCCTAAAATTCGGCCAAGATCCCCCTAAACACTCCAAGCCACCATTTCAAATCACCTTGACCAAGTCCTCCTCCACAAATCACTCTCCACCCACCATTCCACCAATTGACTAGGTCATCACCAGAGTTCAAATTGCCACCAACTCCTCCCTTCATGCCGTCAAAAAGAATGCCAAAATGTGAGGTCTTTGCGGCTTGAACACAAGACCTCCACCTCATGCAATTGACGCCACACCTAGCTCCCAAGTAGCGCATGCCTTGCCACCTTGCCGCTCCTCTTTTGTGCAACAAAACAACAAAATAAAATTCTTAAACCCCACTCTTTCAGCTCCTCTCACCTAAGCCCAAAACTAAATTTTTCCCATTCACTGTGCATACTCCTAGCCTACAATTAAGCCCCTAAAACACAAAAATAGCAACACAGCACACTAAACACATGCGATATCATGCAACAATAAAATAGCCCCCGACCCGGGATATTACAAGGTAAGTAAACTTATGACTATACCATTTTGGGTAAATTAGCATGATTGTGTGTGTTCTGTTTATCTGGTTATGATGGTAATTCATCTCATACATCATATTTGATATATGCTTTACATACATGACATTCTGGATGGGATTGGGATTGATATTAATGAAAGGGGAAGTGTATTTAGGTGGCTCTGCCACATATTTCGGTGACTCTGTCACATTATTTCGGTGGCACTGCCACAATTTCGGCGATGAGCAGCGTGACTACCATTGATGGTGTGTAGCGGATGAGGGTTGATTGTAGAAATCCCCACCGGTGTGTTTTGGCTGGTTAGGTGGTGTGTAGCGGATGGATAATTAGGTTGGGCTGGGTTGCATTGTATCCATTATCTGCTATACCATGCTAAATAGGGCTCAGGCCCAGTTCGTTTTTGTATGGGCTTCGCCCAATTTGATTTCATAAGGGTTAAGGCCCAGTTGGTATCTGAATGGGCTCAGGCCCAGTTAATGTTTGTGTAAGGGATTACACACTGAGTTCTTGTAACTCACCCCTCTGCTTAATTTTGCAAGTAATTCCTAGCTTTGCGGATTTGGGAGCCGGGGTGGACTCTGTGGTGGCCATGCGTTATTTCTTTCGTAAACTTCGTTTTTCATTACTTTAAACTTATTTTAATTTGGGATTATGTACTGTAATAAGGCCACTAGGATTTTAATTTGGTTTTTGTTTTAACGCATATATTATCTATGATGAATTGATCAGTACGGGGTTTTTCTAAATACGCAAACAACCGTTTTCCAAAATATTAATGAACGGTTCACAAACTATTAAAAATTCAACTCGGGTTTTCTTAAAACTTCATAAACTATTTCAAAATGGCGCGTTTTCCAAAAACCATCGAATCTGATTTCTCTATTATAAGACAGTCTTCTAGAGTAGTAATACCTATAACGTTTTGCAAGAAACATTAAATCAAGTCTGTTTTTTTTAAAATTGAACCAAAACTCGAAATTTTTAAACGATCATGAAGTTCTTTAACAACCATTCCATGTGACATGCCAGATTCGATCGTAACGTCTAGGCCGGGTTTGGGGTGTTACATTTTGTGGTATCAGAGCCAAGTTGTAAAACTCGGTTGTGGATTGGGTTCGACAACGTTTTCCAAAATTGGTTTGAAATCTGGTTTAAGAAATGTATGTCTTTCAGGGAGTATGGCACCCGAGTTTCCGACACTAAATCCGTAAGTTTCCTAACATTTTACTCTAGTATATGCTGTAATGACTGTATTTTTGGTAGTTATTCTGTGTGTGTTGATTTGGATGTGATGTTTTGATATAGAAATTGATTGCGTGTGGGATATCTGTCTGCTTTAATGGTTAGGTGTTTTGAGTATGTGTAGAGAGTTCCAATTTCTAGTTAGAATATGATAGGGATATTAGAATCAGAGTGCGTAGCGGCAGCGTAGTAGAGTAGTCTGTGTTAAACGACTGTTTGATAGTTGGAAATTTCGAGGACGAAATTTCTTTAAGGGGGATAGATTTGTAACGACCCGAATTTGGGCTTAGTAGAATTTGGGCCCATTGGGCCTTGGGTGTGGGTATGTTTAAATTTTTTTGAGAACAAGAGAACGGCTTTAATGCAAGTTGGATCTATTAGGTGAGTGATTTTGGAAGGTTAGAGGGCTTTTATGAAGTCTCGGGTTCAAACTTTGGCTTTAGGAAAATTTTGGTTTTAGGTGAATAAAACCCTGGGAGTTAGTAGTAGGCTTTAAGAATAAAATGTGGAGAAAAATGACACAAGGAAGGGAGTGGTCTAGTGGCAAGGCGTCATTAAGGGTATAAGTGAGTGACTGGGTTCAAGTCTTGGCGCTTGCATTTCATTTTTATTTATTTTTAAGTGAACTTAGACTTTGGCCCATAGGTTTATATTTAGTTGCGCATACTTCAAGACACAAGAGGAGCTTGTGACCTAGTGGCTAGCGGCGTAGATTATGCTACAGGGGAGCCTGGGTTCGAATCTCATGATTAGCAAAAAGGGGATATTTATTTTGCTAAGTTGGGGCGGCAAGAGTTTGTGTTGGATTTAAACTCTACTGAGGGAGGGATCCCACATCGGAAAGCTAGCAAGAGTGAAAGTGAGAAGCTGGCTATAAATTGAGTTGTCTATGAGGAGAGGAAGCATACATGGTTGGCGTTGGGCATAGGAGCATTCGGAGCGCGGATAAGCTTCAGACTCCTATCAGGTGTGTATTTTGCCCTACTCTAGCTGTAGAGCGGCAAGTACCGAAATGCCGGTCACACGGCGATGGTAGCCACACGAGCGTGCGAGCGCACGTGTGCGGGCTTCGACGCGATAGTTGAGGCCATCATGAGTATTCTTGTGGGTTAGGCTGTTTGGGCCTCGATGGGCCAAGTGGGCCTAATAGCCCGTGGGCCCATATGAATAAGTTGTATGATTGTGTAGTAGATATTGAATTAGTCTAGGTGAATCATATATCTGTGGCTAGATTTAGGCTAAATGGGCCACACGAGCGTGTGGGCCCACTTGGGCCGAGTATGGGCCTTAGGCCCATTCACATCGTTATCTATATTTAGAATAACTAAGTCGCTCGAGGCGACTGTAGCCCTTCTGATTGGTTGAAAAAATTATCGAAATACCCTTGGACGATAAATTACCGAAATACCCTTGGAGGGTAAATTTCTGAAATACCCTCGGTGGGTAAAATTACTGTTATGCCTCAAGGTTTGATTAGTATGATTGTGTGTAATCTCACACCTTTATTTCGTTTTGGTTTGTGTTATACTATGTGTCGGCTAAAAGCTGAAATACCCGTAACGGGAATGCAGTTGAAATATCCTAGTGGGTATTGTTGGAGATATACCAGGTAAGTAAACTTATGACTATACCATTTTGGGTAAATTAGCATGATTGTGTATGTTCTGTTTATCTGGTTATGATGGTAATTCATCTCATACATCATATTTGATATATGCTTTGCATACATGACATTCTGCATAGGATTGGGATATGATATTGATGAAAGGGGAAGTGTATTTCGGTGGCTCTGCCACATATTTCGGTGACTCTGTCACATTATTTCGGTGGCACTACCACAATTTCGGCGATGAGCAGCGTGACTGCCATCGATGGTGTGTAGCGGATGAGGGTTGATTGTAGAAATCCCCACCGGTGTGTTTTGGCTGGTCGGGTGGTGTGTAGCGGATGGATAATTAGGTTGGGCTGGGTTGCATTGCATTCATTATCTGCTATACCATGCTAAATAGGGTTCAGGCCCAGTTTGTTTCTGTATGGGCTTCGGCCAATTTGATTTCATAAGGGCTAAGGCCCACTTGGTATCTGAATGGGCTCGGGCCCAGTTAATGTTCGTGTAAGGGATTACACACTGAGTTCTCGTAACTCACCCCTCTGCTTAATTTTTCAGGTAATTCCTAGCTTTGCGGATTTGGGAGCCGGGGTGGACTCTGTGGTGGCCATGCGTTATTTCTTTCGTAAACTTCGTTTTTCATTACTTTAAACTTATTTTAATTTGGGATTATGTACTGTAATAAGGCCACTAGGATTTTAATTTGGTTTTTTTTTAACGCATATATTATCTATGATGAATTGATCAGTACGGGGTTTTCCTAAATACGCAAACAACCGTTTTCCAAAATATTAATGAACGGTTCACAAACTATTGAAAATTCAACTCGGGTTTTCTTAAAACTTCATAAACTATTTCAAAATGGCGCGTTTTCCGAAAACCATCGAATTTGATTTCTCTATTATAAGAATGTCTTCTGGAGTAGTAATACCTATAACGTTTTGCAAGAAACATTAAATCAAGTCTGTTTTTTTTAAATTGAACCAAAACTCGAAATTTTTAAACGATCATGAAGTTCTTTAACAACCTTTCCATGTGACATGCCAGATCCGGTCGTAACGTCTAGGCCGAGTTTGGGGTGTTACATTATAAGGTTGTGAGATTATTCAAAATTAGGGGAGTACCAGGGACAATACAATGTGCCAAACTACTTTCGTGCTTAGCCGTTTTGTCGAGCCTGTTCTTGAAATCTGAACCTACCTAAGCTATAGAACATTACAAGCCGAAATATCTCATGTGACTTAGGTAGTACCTTATATGGATGAAATTGCACCAAGTTTTGACATTTTTACCACTTTTATTCATTTGAACGTAATTGTATGTTTATATATTTGTTTTGATGGAAACCTATACTTACTATTCTTTTATTTTTTTGCTTTGTAATTTAATAAACTAATCTATCTAAATTTAGAAATTGCGAGTCAATTGTGTATCATGCTAGAATCATATGTTTATTTACATTATCTTGTTAATTCATTTCTGTCCAATTTCCTGTATTAAGCTAGCTCAAGTGCACTTTCTTTTCTTTGCATGTTTATTTTTCATTTTCAGTTTGTTTTGTTTTCTATTCTTATTTTGTTTTTGTTTTGCTTGCTTAAGGACAAGCAGTGGCTTAAATGTAGGGGTATTTGACCTAATGTCAAATGTAGTAGTTTTTTCGGTCTATTTTGGCACTTAAGGAGTTTGTTTTCTACCACTGTTATAATTAAGTATTGTATTTTTGGTATTAGTAGGTTAGGAATAAAATATTAATAAAATAATAATGTTTACACAATTTCTATCATTTTGATGACCCATAAGGCCGACTCGGGCCTTGTGAGTGACTAATGGGCTAATTGAGTGTGTAGGATACCAATTCAAGTCCAAGAATACACAAAATGATCGTCGGGCTACGAGATAAGGGAGCCCGATAGCAGAATGAAGTTGCCAAGGCTAGGAAACCACTCGACATCGTGACGAGGAGTTTCCTCTCGTCACGGCCTCGTCACGACGATGCGACAATTATGGGAGAAAATTAATGGTGGCGATTGTAACACCTTAACCCAGCCTAGAAGTTTGAACCGAATCCCGGAGGTTGCATTGACCACCAAAGTGATCGAAGAAAAGTTTTAGTCTAACAAACTGAAAAACATTGCAATATTAAAGTCACGTAAAATTCTCAGTTATATATTCCTGATTTCTAAATAGAAAATACAGTCCCAATGACATTTACGTGCATAAAACATAAAACTTCATACCACAGTTTTCAAAATAGTACTTACAGTTCAAGGGTTTAATTATAAACTCAGAAATTGTTAAAATACTATTAAAGCCTGTTTTAAACTGAGACTATCCGAGACCTCCGCATTCCACGTCCAGTGTCAGAGTTCAGAAACGTACCTGCAAGGGGAAACACTAAGGGGGTGAGCTACATGAGCTCAGTGTGAGTTCCAAATGAATAACAACAGATTTTTGAAAACCAATTCGAAAGCGAAACATACATACAGATATACATAGAACCAGAAAGTGAACTTGGAACCAACATCCCAACAGAAGGAAACAATTTAAGCACACCATTTCATGCACAGATACTCAGTCACAAATGTTATTCAATCAGACAGAACACAATCAAATAATCTTCACCCAGAATATTCATACAGATGCGTATAAATGCAATCAAGTAATAAAACCCACCCGTCCGGCCAACACACCTCTCCATCCCCCGATCACACCCCATAAGAGTTGATTAAGCTCATCCAACCAAACACACCACATAGGACCTCGAAAGGCTCATCCAAACCTACACACCATGCATGTTGACTAAGCCACTCAGATATTAATACGCAACAGGGCTGGTGTATATGCAATACAGTGCAATGAGGTTGTAACACCCCTTACCCGTATTCAACGCCGGAACAGGGCTCGAGGCATTACTAGACTTATAACACAAGCATTCAAACAATTTCGAGTCATAAATTTGCGTCCAATTTAAAACTTTTCGTACACATTCATATCGTCACTAAAAAGAGCCTATGAGGCCCAAAACATGCTTTGGAAGTGGTTCGGGCCTAAACTGAGAACTTTAGAAAATTTTACAAAACTTAGAAAATTCTCCATGTTACAGGGCTCACACGCCTGTGTGGTCTAAGGGACACGCCCGTGTGACCCTTAGACACGCCCATGCTGCAGGCCATGTTCGAAATTAGGGTGCTCTCTGACTTGTACCACACGGCCATGCCACACGTCCGTGTAGCACACACGGCTGAGACATACGCCCGTGTCTCTGCCCGTGTGCTCAATTCTGGACATTCTGTTTTGCAACAATTAAGGTGCAGGGGACACACGGCCGGAACACATGCCCATGGGGCAGACCATGTGTCACACACGGCCTAGACACACGCCCGTGTGTCTACCTGTGTGGACAAAAACAAGGCTATTTACCAAGCCATTTTGCCACCCACACTTGCACACATATACACAACATCTCATGGCACAAAAACAAGCATATAAATGCAACCAAACACCCATAAACAAGACAATAACATTTCATTCTAATACCATCATTTATCATGCTTAAAACATCATACTTAGCCTGTTAAAAACATACTAATTTCACATTCACAATAGGGCGTTAACATATGAATAAACTTATGATCAACATAAGCCATCACTCATGGCTATATATAAGATGAAGCATTAACAATTACAATCTAACACATATGGCCAAATTAATAGTGACACATATAACAAATTGGCCTAGTCCCTATACATGCCATAGACTTACAATTCTTGAATTCATTTATACCCAAAATGACAGCTTGATAGTGTGATAGGATCTCCGACGATTTCCAATCTGAGCTATCTCAATAACCCTATAAGACATTGGAAAGGAAGGGGGTAAGCTATATATATAGCTTAGTAAGTCCGTATGAAAATAATAAGCAACTCTTACAAATCTTTTATCAAGTTCAACAATTTAAACACGAGATAATACAAATTACTATAAATCTCACAGTTATAATTCTTATTCAATCATAATATTTACTCTATCAACTTATAAGCATGATTTAACATATCTTGGCATTAGCCTAATGACCATAATATCTCCTTTGTAACATATTACAACAAATAACACATCATTTCAAACCTCATAGTAAACATGCACATTAATTATGAGTATTTACATTTCAAGCATATACTTTAACATCTTTCAATTCCCTAAGTTCTTATCTTCCCATTTTCTCATATCCGATAAATCACAATTTGCATGAATAAAACATGCTATATCATAACTCAATTTGTCCTGAAAGCCAATCACATAATCGTTAACCGAATTTACCATGAATTTCATACATCACAAGTATAGACTAATAATCACAAGGTTTTCACAAAATCATTCTCGTGGAAATCATGAACTCACAATTTCATGAAGTCCATGCTTATAACTTTACATACATACCTGTATCGATTCGTAATTACTTACATACTCTTTCTCCTCTTTGACATACTCGTTGAATTTCCTATAGAACCATTTGGAATACTAAAGGATACTCGGGAATCTCATACATACAGTACCGTACCAATGCCATATCCCAGATATGGTCTTACATGAAATCTCGTATTGATGCCAATAGCCCAACTATGGTCTTACACGAACTCTCATATCGATGCCATATCCCAGATATGGTCTTACACGAAGTCTCATATTGATGCCATATCCCAGATATGGTTTTACACGTAATCTCAGTAACCCTAATGTCATGACATTTGTATCCTATCTATTCCTAAGGTTCAACCGGGACTTTCGCTGTATCGAATATTTATCGGTCATTTCTGTAATATCGTACTCAATAGCATTCACATTTCATTTCAATAATATAGCATTTACCACAATTATATCAATTAAGCATTTATACACATATAATTTAATACTTATTAAACATACGAACTTACCTCGGCATAAAACGGCAAAAATGACCTAACCGTCAAATACTTGTTTTCCCTCGTTCTAGGTCTGAACCTCGTTTTTCTTGATCTATAATATCACATTTAACTTATTTAATCATTAGACAATTCAAATCATCCCAAAATCACATTATGGCAAAAATAACATTTTTGTCCCTAAACTTTTGACAACTTACAATTTAGTCCCTAGGCTCGTAAAATGAAATGTACTCAATTTCTTCAATACCCATGCTTAGCCGAACCTTATACATGCTTATAACAGCCCACAATTTTCATTTATTCACACTTTTACTACTCTTTTTACAACTTTTACAAACAAGTCCTTTTAGGCATTTTCACCGAAAATCACTTAGCAAAAGTCGTTTATCATACACCAAACATGCATTTTCTACCATTAGACATCAAAATACACAAACATCCATCATGGGTAAAATTTTAGACCTTGACCTCTCTTCAAATTGATGGTAGAAATAGAAAGATCGAGTTACAACGACTTCAAAAATGTAAAGAGCATTAAAAACGGGGCTAGAACGGACTTACAATCGAGCTTGGAAGCTTGGAAAACCCTAGCCATGTCTTCTCCATGTAAAATTCAGCCAAGGAAGAAGAATATGGACAAATTTAGCTTTATTTTTGCTTTGTAATTCATTTTAATTACCAAATTACCAAAATGTCGTTAATGAAAAACTTTGAAAACATACCAAACCATGTCCATTTTTGTCCACCAACTTAACCAATGGTCTAATTACCATTTAAGGACATCTAATTTAAAATCTCATAGCAATTAGACACCTTTAACATATAGAATTCAAATTTTGCACTTTTTTGTAATTTAGTCCTTTTAACTAAATTGAGTGCCCAAATGTCAAAATTTTCGAACGAAATTTTCACAAAATCGTTCCATAAAACTGTAGACCATAAAAATATAATAAAAATGAATTTTTCTTCGTCAAATTTGTGGTCCCTAAACCACTATTCTGACTAGACCCAAAATCAAAGCTATTCTGACGTGTGTCTGCATCTGCACACATTGTAGTTTAAAGTACCAGATCAAATAATGGTATGCAGCATAGCTGACGTACGTGCGGTATAGTGTGGTAAACTGCTGTACAAATAGGTTGTAGTAAGACTGCTAGATCAGAACAGAATCAGTCTTCCTTCTATTCACAAACAACCCTAAAATACTTTATGCAAGTGCATGAATGCTTACAGTCTCATAGAAACAATGAACACATTGACAGACAGTCAGACAAAAACAGATATGCACACACACCCAGCTAACTGGGTTCAGGATCAGTCATCTCACACCACAGTCACAAACAACACATAAGCAGAGCACATGGCCTATAGATACAGAGACTTAAATATCCTCACTTAAGCCTAGCCAAGGGTCAGAATACACAGACACATTTTTAGATAAAAAAAACATGCACAAACTAAAATTTGGTGTATTAGGACCACACGGTCGTGTGCACCGGCCGTGTTGAAAAACCTAGGCTGTGTGGGGGTCAAAACGCCCGTGTGGAAGGAGGCACATAGCTGTGTGGCAGAGGCATACGCCCGTGTGAACTAGGGACACGATCGTGTGAACAGACTGTTTAACTCACTGTCTAATTGTGCTAAAGTAGAGTACAGCACAGACACGACCGTGTAAGGGTCTCACACGTCCGTGTGCCCACCAGACACGGTTGTGTGCCCAAAACACACGCCCGTGTGGGATCTCTAAATCCCCAAATTAGCCACACGGCCGTGTGGCACCAAAACACTAAATTCCTAATTCCCAAACACACACGCCCGTGTGCCCAGGGGACACGGCTGTGTGGCACCAAAACCTGCCGGAGAACCCTAATTTCTAAAAGCACACGGCCGTGTGGCCACCCGTGTGGTCACAAAACCACCTTGAAACAAGCCACAATCGTTGTTTTAGCCATCAAAACAGTCCCCAACCTTTGAAATAACAAGAGTATATCGGAAAATGAAGTATTCCCCTTACTTTTTCAATGACTAAAAACCCAAAATCAACGGGTTAGCGCACATTCAAGAAATGCCGAAACAATAGTTCACAAAATAAAAATAGAATAGATAAGGTTCAAATCCCACACCTGAATCACGATCAGAGACGTCTAGAACCCGACTCGATGACCAAGAAATCGAAGCTCTTCGGAAACCACAACCCTCACCATTTTCAAAAAATAAAAGAAGAACAAACAAAAAAAGGAGAATGTCCAGAGAGAAAAATAAAATGAAAATAAAAATAAAAATAATCATAATAATAAAACTAATAATTATATTTTTAAAACTAAAACAAGTCCACTATTTAACAATATAAAAATATATCACCCAAAACGCATACACAAGGGCTCAAACCCAGAACTCATAGGTTCATTAACACTCACTAAACCACAAGACCAGTAGACCTATTCTGTCACTTAAACGCGTAACTAAACACAATAGTGCAACCTTCTCACTGAACCTAAACACAAAACTCAAAACTTCTAACCCTAAAATATGGGGTGTTATAGCGATGTCGTGACCGTGAGTCTTCCAACGTCACGACGACGCGACGAAGGCAGGTCAAAATATGGCTAATTCTTTAGACGACACTTTTGGGATATTTCCATATTTGGATCTTAGCTTTTTTTGAATATTGTATTAATTGGTATCTAAGTGTATCTAAGGTTGAGTGGTCACCAAGTAGCTCGTTCCCTATATAAGCAACCTTAGGGTCATCAGAATTGTGTGCAGACTTAGAGGTATAGTTTTTACTATTTAGTTTCTTTGTATTTTCGTTACATGTTTGTTTAGTTAGAACTTTTCTATTCCGATGTGAAGACAATTGCGAGCGAATATTGCTCTGAATCCATGCTTCAATATATTTATTCATGAGAATTAATAAAGAATGAGGTGGGTGAATGTGGAAGCGGATCACAAAGTTTGTTCAAGTCGCGGATTTGACTTAGGGCTCTAGATATACGGAAAGAAATTTGGATCTTGACACCTCTTGAAACGCGATCGAATCCAAGTCAGATTAAACAATTAAAATAAATAACTAAGATAAATAATATAATATAATAAATCAAATACTAGAATAATAAAGAAGAAAATAAAGAAGATAGATAGAATGATAGGACGTGGTATGTAGAAGTCCTAAGAAGCCTTAGAAACACAAAAAATCCACAACCCTCTTCAAGCAGCTATAATTTCCCCTCCAAGAAAGAAAACTTGGCAAAAAAAAGTTTGAAGATGATCCCACAGTCTGAAAAGATTGTTAAAACTCTTCTAAAAGAAACTCGAGAGAAATTCTTGAAAAGACAACTTAAAGAGAATTTATTAACTCAAAAGAGAAGTTGAATAATAATGAATTGTTTGATTTGTGTACTATCACCTTCAAGGTACGTAGGAACTAACTCTTCCCCGTTTTCCTTTTCCCTCGTTGAGTAGACCCCTTTCCCCCTCCCTCGTCGAGCAGCCACGCGAAACCACCCCCCTATTCCCTCTTTCAAACCGCCCCCACGACCAGCCCCTCACACCGTCCTCCCCTCTCCTCTTCTGTGCCTCACTACTGCCCACCCCACCACGAACACGCCATCCAACCACCGTGCACCACCCCTCTTGCGCCGCGCCGACCACCAGTAGCTCTGGTCAACCCCATTGTTTGCCTTTCTTTATTTTATTTTATTTTATTTATTTAGTATTTTATTAATTATTTTTTATTTTATTTATTTTATTATTATGCTTCATTTAATTTTTATTTTATCTAATTTATGATATTTAGGTATTTTATTTGGTCTTATTTTATTCTTATCTGGCTTGTTACATTTGGTTTTCTTATTTCTATGACTATTACTTTTATTTTTAGTTAATATAGTCTGTTTAAAGTACTTCGTTATTTTTATTATTTTTGCACTATCCTTTCTTTTTATGGAATTTATTAATTTCATTTGATTCTTCCTATCATATTATTATTTTTTTCGTACTGTTTATTTTTTCTTGTTTCATATTACGTCCTGTTTGTTTTCGTATTTTTTTAGGATTATTATCTATATTATTTTCGTTATCGGTTTATTTTCTTTGGTCGAGTTGTTGCTAATTGACTTTGATTATTACATGCGTTATTGGATTGTCTCTATTACGATTGGTTCGTCTATTTGCTTCATTTGGTTTTAATATTTGGTCATCTCTTTTGCAAATTCCTCATGACGAACACACGCAACAAATCTACGATCGTCGTCCCCGCTTCGAAAAAGTAAAAGACCCCTGGCGCAACCTCCTCCTCGAGCGCTTCCACCGAGGCCCACCACCCCTATATCCGATTTTCAGTGGGTCCCTAGGAGGACTTATATCAACTACTTCGACTGCAACCACTCGGTTTAGGCTACTGTATTGATTGGGCCACTTTGGAGCAATCATGTACGCGCCATCATTGCCACAGCCTCGTGGGACTGGTTCTTCTCTATTATCGAGCCCACATTCATGGAGCTCACTTTGGAGTTCTGCTTGACATTTACTCTATAGCATGTGATGACGGCCTATGACAAGCCAAGTACTATCACTTTCAGACTCGGTGGCATGGCGCGACATATGAGTGTCCCTGAGTTCGGCGCTACTTTGGGACTCTACACTGAAGAGTTTATGAGTGCCGAGAACTTCCTCCGTCTACATCATCACATCCACTACTCACCATCTCTTTGTTGGATAGACCTTATGGCGAGTATGACACCTTATGACGCGAGTCGCTCGAAGGCGACTTCTCTCCCTCCGACCTTACGGTATATTCATTCCCTCTTCACTCACACATTAACCGGTAGGAGAAAGACCACCAGAGTCGTCGGTACCACCGATGCGTATTTTCTATGGATCATGGGCACGAGGCATTTTTTCGATTTAGCCTACTTCATTGCTCTCACCTTCCGCCATTAGAAAAACCGCAACAGGAAAGGTCCTATTTGTTTAGGCCCTTATGTGACTCGCCTCGCTCGACACTTCGGTCTCCTCGACACACTGGAGCAGTCCTCTTCGCTTACACTCGTCGACCAGATGTCCCCACACGGAATATTGAGAATGACCCATATGAGGATGATCGATCGACTTTTTGGAGTGGACCCTCCTCAGTACCGATTATCTTGTTCTGACCCTCAGGATGAGCCCGAGAAATTCACTGATGATGTCCCTTTCCATTACGAGGACCCACCTCATCCTCCACCTTCGAGTCACCATCCTATTTCTTCTGCTGCTACCTTAGAGGACCTCTTCGAGTGGTTCACTCGCTTCGAGCAACACTGCTTTTAGAGGTTCGACAGTATTGACACGACATTGCAGTAGATCTGTCAGCATCTCCATATCTCCTCTTCAGTGCCGATGACTCACGACACCTACGCTTCTGATGATGAGGACCATTAATTTTATTTGTTTTCTTTTTCTTTTTCTTTTTATTTTATTTTATGTTCATGTTTATTTTTATTTTTAGTTGTTTTTATTGTTATTTTCGTAGACTTATTTCGTTTTTTATCTTTTAAACTATATTTTTATCTTTATGGTTGTTCCTAATCGAGTTAGTAACCTCTTAATCTTCTTCATTATTTGTGTTTATTTTCTTATTAGTTTGCTTGGAATCATGCACTACATTTAGATTTGTCTACAATTTCGCTTTTCACCATTATGGCAATTTCATCCAATATTCAGGGCAGTTTAAGTTTTCTCCCTCTCTTAAGACACTTTGTTTATACTGTGATATATATGTTTGCACATTGAGGACAATGTACATCTTAAGTGTGGGGAGGTTATTTATATAATTATTAGAAAATCCCTGAATTATGTCTTGTATTTAAGTAATTTTCTCATACTTCCATTAGAATGAATTTTTGTCGATTTGGAATTTTTGTTGATGTGTTTTAGATTAATTTACCGATAGTTGTATATTAGTTGATTTAAAATTGAAGACACGAGAGAATCAAGCATGATAAGTTATTTTTTTGAAATTAAAAAATTTAGGTTGTTTCCCTAAATTGAAATATTATCTTGAAGTTTGAGATTTGCAAGTTTGACATCAAAAACCATGATTTTTTGTGACATTTTGAGCCTTTAGAGCATACATATTTCTTGCTCATTTTATTATTGGTTTTGAGTATGTTAATTTGATTTCTTATTCTAGAACTTGCTTCGATTATACATGTCGAGACCATACCTTTTGATTTGATATACTGAGATGATAAAGGCACTTAGGTTTTAACCCACTTATCCCAGAACAAGCTTACCTACATAATTAACCCTTAGTGAACCCCGTTGAGCCTAACACACCGTTTCTTTATTTACCCATTAATGTTAACCCATAACTCATTCATTTTTTCGTTGAGACTTTTTCCCGTTTTATTGACTCCCTTTTTGTCTAGATTTGGTTTCGTTAATTGCCTAGCTATGCTCTTCTGGTTGATCTGTTGAATTATTTCTTATTGTTCTTGTACAAAAAAAGAAAAGAAAAAAAGAAAAAGAAAATTGAAAAAATATATTGATTATTATTTAGTTCTATGCTGATTGAGCTTGAACAGATAAATTCATATTTTGAGAAGAAGCTCGTTTTTATTCTTGAATAGTTCTTGATTTAGGCACTTGTTTTTAATTCAACATTAGTTTTTTTTCTAGTTTGGTAATTTATCAATTCAATATCGATTATAACCAACTTTTTTTGGCCTTTATCCACACCATTAACCTAAGCCCCATTACAACCTTTTAAAGACCTTTTGATTTGTGTATCATATCATTTTATAGTGGTGGAGATTTGATTTTCATGCAAGCCTATGGTAATGACTTTTCTTATTTGACTATTGAGTACTTATTCTTTAACCTTGAACACTTTGAGTGAATATTTAGTGAGGATGTTGATTCTTGTCGATTTTGAATTAAAAGTAATTACTTAGATAAGGGGAGACACCTATGTTTTCGTGTTTAAAAATGTTAGCTTGGATTGTTTGAGACTTTAGTACTCTTTTAGTTGAATTGCCAATGCATGATTATTTATGAATTATTTTGAGACATTATTGATGGGAATTACAAGTTGAGAAAGATTAATTTTAATGTGCGTTGAGGATTTTGCTTGAGGACAAGAAACCGCTTAAGTGTGGGGATATTTTATAAGCTATAAAAGTAACATATTTTAATCCCATTCTTAATACGTTTTTGGATGATTAATTATGCAAATTAGTGAATTTGATGCTCCTAATCCTTTAAATTCGTATTTATATACTTAGGAGAGCATTTTGGAGCGAGAGCAGCAAAAAATGACCCAAAATCAGACAAATAGAGTTGTTTTCAGGATCCACACGGGATGGCCACACGCCCATGTGCCAGCCCATGTTGATTTCGCACCCTGCTTCACAAATACGCGGAAAAAACCCAATTTTTAGGCTTTCTGAGCAATCTAAAGTCTTTAAATACCAATTAGAAGAAGACCTAAGGGAGCAATCAGAGAAGATCAAAGAAAACATTCGAAGAACACCATCGGAATCAAATCGAAAGTGGATCTCCATCAAGATCGAAGATCTCCTTTTAATTTCTTTTAAAGTTTTATTGAGTTTCTTTATGTCCTATGGTTATTCTAACTTTGAGATGTTTCAATTCAGGATTATGAACTAAATTCCCTAGATACCTAGGGAAGATGAAACCTATGATGAATCCTTTTATTTAATATCTTTTTTTACGCGATAAATACTTGATTCTTGTTCTCAATTATGTATGCTTAATTCTTGTTTTAATATTTTTGGGATATTAATTCATGTTTAATGTGCTTAATTTAGTGGAGCAAAAGGCCCTATTTAAGAGTAGATCTAGCATAATTGAGTGGAGTTGCATGCAATCCTAGAAATAGGACGACCTAAATCTACCGTATTAGAGTCAAATCTAACAGGGGAATCCATAGATCGAGTTAATGCGACGATAGGGGTTTTAATTAGAAAGAGATTTCAATTAATTAACCTAGAGTCAGTTGTTCTTACTCTCAAAAGAGATATTAACATAATTTAGGGATTTCTATGGATCACGACACAAGTGAATAAATCATTTAATTCATATTCATAATAATAGGTGAAGTCTAGGTGGATTCTTTCCTGGGTATTGTCTATCTTATTGATTATTATTCAATTATTTCCTTGATTTATTCTCGGTTGCGTTCTTAGATAAATTAGTTTAGTAATTTTAGATTAAAATACATCACCCAATTTACCGACTAGATAATAAGAAGAAGATAATTACTAGTACTTATAGTCATCGTGGATACGATATTCCATACTCACCATAGCTATACTATTGTTCAATAGGTGCGATTGCCTTTGTCGTAGTTATAGTTAGTTTAGTGACCATCACCCTCCGACTCCAATCACGGTAGTCCCTTCTTCTTCCTCCTAACGATGACCTAAATTGAGACATGATGAGGTTGTCGTAGGCTGTAGAAGATGAAAAGGATTGAGGAAGAGTCACTTGGAAGGTAGGTAATGCCTTAGAGATGTAAACTTGAGTGAGGAAACTATAGGAGGGAAGAGGAGGAAGGGAAGAAAGACAGCTAAAGGTTTTAAAGAGGAACAAGAAGATTCGGGAGAGGAAACCTGAAATATAGTGAAGTAAAGTTTCTTTTGTCTGTATTCCATGATTTTAAATCTCCAAGCGTTCATAGGAAGTTAAATTTCAAATTTCAAAAAATGGTTCAGGTCTCCTAACCAGGGTTGACACCTATTAGTTAACGAAAGGGGTTTTCTTAAACCCTTCGATGACCAGAAAGCGAGAATGCTCGCCAAATGATGTATGTCAAACCAGGAATCTGCGCAAAATAGTTGTACGAAAAGTATTGAACAATTATTCACCCTATACGGAGAAAGGAAAACCCTCCATTTCCCATTTGAGCAAAAGTAGCTCAAAATGACACTATAAATGTTAGGAGAATTCACGACAGGTTAATGGCAAGATTGTTGGGAATGGTGGGGGTGTTTGCCTCTAGGAATGCAAGAAATTATTTAAGAGAAAAGGAAAGTTAAGTTGGATCCCATTTCAAAACATAAGTAGGAGAGGAAATTTCGAGGACGAAATTTTATTTAATGGAGGGGGAGTTGTAACACCCAATTATTTCTATTGACCCAAAATTTAAGGAAGTTAGGGGTAAATTGGAATGATTAGAAAATCTCCGAACTCCACGGGGAACTTTAGAACAATTATTGAAAATATTGGATCTCAATTTTGGTTCAGTTAGAATGGAACTGGTTGGTTCTATAGTGGGAGACAAATGATTAAGAATGAATGGTTGTGGCGATCAGTAAAGATCGTACCAAAGGAGTATATCTATGTGTGTGAGTGTGGTGATAGAATTTCTCAATTTTTCCTACACATTTTCCTTCTCGTAGCACCATCTTCTTCAGTTGCTCTAAAAAGGGAGAAGATTTAGCTAAAGGCAGCTCTGTACTTATGGATTAAAGAAAGATATCGGGTAAGAACTCTTAAAAGCTTCCTAGAACGATGAATTTTGAGTTTTTAAGGTTTGAATGCCTTCAAGATAACCGATAAGTGGTTGTTATGCTTAGCTGCCAAGACAAAGGAGGCTTTGGCATTTGGGCAAAACTAAGTTGTTAAGAATAAGGAAGAAAGGTGAGTTTATATACCTTACCTCTGGAAGATAGATGATGTTTTGTGATTTACTAGTACCACTTGTGTGTATGTACTTGAAGAAGTAGTTGTAACACCCTTTACCCGTAACCGACGCCAGGACAGGGTACGAGGCGTTACCTATCTTAAACACATGCAAACATACATTTTCGAGTCATAAAATTTTGTTCAATTTTAAAACTTTTTAAACTTTGCCTTAAAGTCTCTAATATGGACCTACGAGGCCCAAAACACACTTTGAAAATGGTTCGGGATTAAACCGAGCACTTTAGAAAAACTTTAGAAAATATCATTGAAATCAAGGGCTTTTTAACACTCCCCCTCAAGCTGGTTTAAAAATATCTTCCATTGCCAGCTTGCCAATTAAGTGATCAAATTGTTTCTTGTGCAATCCATTTGTAAGTATGTCTAGAATTTGTTTATTCATTGATACATATGACATACAAACCAGTCCTTTTTCATGTTTTTTTTTTGATAAAATGCTTATCAATTTCTACATG
The DNA here is from genome assembly GCA_025698515.1 of Gossypium sturtianum. Classification (NCBI taxonomy): domain Eukaryota; kingdom Viridiplantae; phylum Streptophyta; class Magnoliopsida; order Malvales; family Malvaceae; genus Gossypium; species Gossypium sturtianum. The sequence continues at coordinate 67,556,063 of CM046947.1, read as the reverse complement.
TTTTGTTTGATCATGAAGAACAAGGTTGTGAGCAATTGCAATTGCAACCTTGTTATCGCAGTAAACTTTTATGGGAAAAGAACATGAAATTCTTAAATCTTCCATTAGCCTTTTAATCCACAAAACTTTACAAATACCATGGGCAACTGCTCTAAATTCAGCTTCGACACTACTTCTAGCTACCACATTTTGCCTTTTACTTCTCCAAGTGATTAAATTTCCTCCAACGAAAGTACAATAACCTGATGTAGACTTTCAATCAATAGTGCTTCCAGCCCAATCTACATAAGTGTAGACTTCAACAAAAAAATGTTCATGCCTTTTAAAAAACAACCCCTTACTAGTAGTCCCCTTTAGATATCTTAGAATTTTGTATACATCTTCAAAATGATCTTATCCTGGTGAATGCATGAACTGACTTAATTTACTTACAACAAATGTAATATCTGGACGTGTATGGGATAAGTAAAGTAACCTCCCAACGAGTCTCTGAAACTTGTCAACATTCACCACATTTTCACCTTCAGTATGCTCCAATTTTAGGTTAGGTTCAAATGGGGTTTCAGCTACTTTACATCCAAGCAAACCTGTCTCCTTAAGCAAGTCAAGAATATATTTGCGTTGAGAAAAAAATAAATTCTTTATATTGAGAGAACTTCATCCCAAGGAAATATTTGACTGCTCCCAGGTCTTTTATCTTAAATTGTTTAGCCAATCCTTTCTTTAACTTCTCTAGTTCAATATGATCATCGCCTATCAAAACTATGTCATCCAGATACATAATAAAAATAGTTATTTTTCCTATAATTGAATGCTTGTAAAACATGGTACGATCTACTTGACTTCGACAATAACCAAGCTGTAGGTGTAACACCCCTACCTGTATCCGTCGCCGGAATAGGGTTACAGAGCATTACCAAAACTTACAACACTTTTACAGGTAATCCATGTCAAATACTATTCATTTACCGAGATCATTCATAATGTCCCTTAAATGGACACTCAAGGCCCAATATGAGTATTAAAATCGAGTCAGGACTAAATCGTAGACTCCGAGAATTTTTCACGAAATTTCAAAAATTTTCCAAGATGCAGGGCACACACGCCCGTGTGGTCCAAGGGACACGCCTGTGTGACCCTAGGACATGCCCGTGCTGCAGGCCGTGTCTGATCCCATGTAACTCTCTGACTTGCATCACACGGCCAAGTCACATGCCCATGTGCTAGGTCGTGTTACCCACATGGCTGAGACACACGCCCGTGTCTCTGCCCGTGTACTCAATTCTGAGCATTCTGTTTCTAAAATTTAAGATGCAAGGGACACACGGCTAGACCACACACCCATATGCTAAGCCGTGTGTCACACACAGTCAAGACACACGCCCGTGTGTCTACCTGTGTGGACAAAATAAAGCCATTTCCTAGCTTTATTTTTTCACCCCTTTTAGCCTTGCACCTACACCAACACTTATACACAATTTATCACATTCACCAACCACATTTTCATACCAAAATTTAAGTCTTATACATGTCAATTTATACTCATATTTGTCTAAATACCATGTTCATATTTGTGCATATTGTATCAAATATGCTAATTTAATTCATTCATACATATCTCATTGTGATTTCTATTAATCAATCATTCTCAAACATATACCATGATATAGTCTTTTATACATAAACACCAAAACATGTTCATAACTAGCCATTCCAATAGCTAGTCATTAACAAATATTTACATGCCATTCCTTGGCCAATTTAACCTATACATGCCATTATAACCACAATTGCTTTACCTTATATATCAAATTGAGTCGATGGATAGTGTGAGTGATCTCCGTCGGGCTTCCAATCCAACGAGCTTCTGATTTACTATAGAACAGGGAAAAATAAAACAGAGTAAGCATATAATGCTTAGTAAGTCCGTATAACTTGGAAATTAACTTACCAACTATTCATATTAAAGATAAACATGTAAATCACAATCAACCATTCGTTCCCAAGCCCTAACACATATTCGCATCACCCTTGTTAGTAACTTATTTCATATAAACATCAAGAAACACATATATGAGCTCAACAATATTTGGATTCTCATACACATATGTTTTCCACATCATGTATTCATATAACATATATACATATTATTTCCATATTTTACGGGCACATTCTATAATAATTCGTATCGAGTTTTAGTATATTTCATGTCAAAAATTTGCTCATTATTCAACTGAAATATTGATAATCACACAGATAATACACTCGAGATGTACAAATCTAATCTCATAGATGAATGTATTCATCAAACAAATTTCCATGTTCATATATCATAATTTCATACTTCCATATTTCATATAACATCATTTTCATGTACTTCAGGCAGATACATGTAAAAACCCATTTCTTTTCATGACAGGATTTTACTCCCTGAATTATTGAAAATATCGATGGATACTCAGGTAGTACACACAAAGTGTACAAATCAGTAAATCCGTCAATTCATGTTCAGGAGTACCCATTAGGGCACTTATTCAGAAAGCATACTCTCGAGCCACATATTATACAGCAGGATTACCAGTCCAGGCTAAATCCTGTCTGTAACATATACTCTAAGAGCTTTGTCAGGATTACCAGTCCAAGCTAAATCCTTTCTGTGACAAATGCTCTAAAGAGTTCAATTAGGATTATCAATCCAGGCTAAATCCTAATTGTAACATATACTCACGAGAGCTTGATCTGGATTACCCGTCCGGGCTAAATCCAATATGTAATATATACTCGAGAGGCTTATATCAGGATTACCCGTCCGGGCTAAATCCTATCTGTAATGAGGTCATTAGGATTACTTGTCCGAGCTAAATCCATTCTGCAACAAATACAGGACTTCGTTTCACAAGGGAAATCACCTTTATCCATCAATTTTTCATTTATTCAAACAGAATTTGACATTTATCAGGCAATTATTGGGTATATGATCATTCTCATATATATTTATGCATTTAAGATATTCATATGTTCACATTTAACTCAAGCATAAAAATAATATTTTTATCATTTATCACTTATCGGGTATTATCATTTATTTCATGCACTTTCATTTGTCGGGCTTTAACGAATATTGATCACTCATATATTTATGGCATTTGTACAATTTACCTACGCAACATTCAATCCAAGCATATAAAAATATACAATTTAGTTATACGAACTTACCTCGATAAATGTTCGTGTACATAAAGTCTATTAATCCGACATTTTCTCATTTCCTCATTCTAACTCCGTATTCAATTTATCCGAATCTATACAAGTAAATTTAATATCAATTTAATTCAATTCATACTCAATTTAGTCCAATTTACATATTAGGCAAATTTACCATTTTGCCCCTAAACTTTTAATAAATGACGATTTCGTCCCTAGGCTCAGAAAATAAAATTCATGCAATTTAACCCTTATTCCGAGCCGAACCGAATTTTACATGTAATATTTACAACCCATATATTTCATAAAAATCAAAATTTTTCCATGGATTTCACATTTTTACAATTTAGTCCCAAAATCAAGTTTTCATCAAAATTCACTTTGTAAAAGTTGTTTATCTATGAACAACATTTCATTTTCTACCATAAATTTCATAATTTCAGCATATTCATCCGTGGTAAAAATTTTATACTTTGATATCTTTTCAAATTAATCCCCAAAATAAATAAATTAAGTTACCTCAATCTCAAAAATATAAAAATTACTAAAAACGGGGTTTGAATACTTACCTAATTTGGCCAAATAAGTTTTCTCTTTCTTCCATCTCCATAGCTAGGGTTTCCATACTTTTATTTGGGGAAGATGATGGTAAATGATGATATTTTCTTTTTTTATTATTTATCATCTTTATTTTTTTATCTTTCCAATTTTATCCTTTTCTTTAATTTTATTTTCCATGGATGAATCATCATCCTTAACAACTAAGCATTTTTAATGGTCTAATTACCATATAAGGACCTCCAATTTAAATTTCTATAGCTATTTAATCCTTTTAGCTATTAGAACTCAACTTTTGCACTTTGTGCAATTTGGTCCTTTACCAAATTAGACATGTTATCAGTAAAATTTCTTTATGAAATTTTCACACTACATTATTGCTGTACTATAGATCATAAAATATTATTAAAATAATTTTTTATCCGGACTCGGATCTTTGGTCCCAAAACTACTGTTTCGATTTTTACCGAAAATGGGTTGCTACACTAAGTGACTATTTAAGCCCATATAAAGACTTTCTTAAACGAAAAACCTTATTTTATCCTGACCCTTTATCAAAACCCAAGGGTAAACTCGTGTAGACATTTTCTTCTAAATCCCCATTTAGAAAAGCATTCTTAATATCCAACTGGTTTAAGGGCCAACTTTGATTCACAGCCAAGGACAATAAAACTCGAATTGAATTGAGTTTCGCAACGGGAGCAAAAGTTTCTTGCTAATCAATGCCAAAGGTTTGGGTGAACCCTTTAGCAACGAGCCTTGCCTTATACCTTTCTATATTTCCATCAGCATTGCATTTCACATTGAATACCCATTTACATCCCACAATTTGTTTATCTTTGGGTAAATTTAATATCTCCCAAGTACTGTTATTCTTCAAAGCATTCATTTCCTCCATAATTGCTAACTTCCAATTCGGATCATCTAAATCCTCCTGAATAGCTCTTGGAACAAACACGTTAGACAATTTACTAACAATGCACTATGACAAGTTGAAAGCCTACTGTAGGATAAATAATTACTAATAGGATGTTGGGTACATGTTCGAGTTCCCTTTCTAAGGGCTATAGGGATGTCAAGATCAAAAGGTTTGTTGGAAAGAGATGAATCAGAATTAGAGACAAAAACAGAAAAAGGTGGAGAAGTCGCAATAGGATCAAGATTACAAAAATCAAGTGTAGAACTTTCCCCCAAGGATTTTTAATGGTTTTGTGGTAGAATGATCAGCAACTCATTACCCTTTTTGAGTCTTTTTCTTTGTAAATAAACCAAGAGCTTAGGTTCAGAACAGATTTTGTCCTTTTGTAGTATTTCTCCCCTTGTTCGTGACTCATGTAATAGATTAGGATGTTCCTTGTAATAGCCCGATTTAGGGGCTAGTCAGAATAGTGGTTTCGGGACCACTAATCCGAGGTTGAGGAAAATTATTTTCATATTATTTTATGTGTTGTAGCATAATTATATGGATGTATGAAAATTTTGGTGCATTATTTTTGGTGATTTCATGCTTAATTGGGAAAAAGGACTAAATCACATAAAGTGCAAAAGTTCCATTATACAAGGTAGAGGTGTCTAATAGCCATAGAATATGAAATTGGAGGTCCTTAAAATGCAATTAGGACATTATAAGTGTGTTGGCCGGCCATGTAGACAAGGGAGACAAGAGCATTTATTTTTGGTCAACATTTGGTGAAATTAGGTGATAAAAATGAATAAAATAAGATGAATAAAAGAAGCTATCATCTTTCACTATTCATCTTCCCTCTTCCACCAAAATTACTAACAAGAGTAAGGGTTTTGAAGCTTGAAATTTTAGCAACTCATCTTCTCTACAAGTAAGTGATTTTGGTGGTTTTATTTGATAAATTTTGTACTTTTGGAGTCCCCAAAGCTTAAGCTAGCTAATGAGGGGACTATTTTGCAAAATGATTAAAAGTTTAGGGACTTGTCATGAGAGAGTTTATGTTGTTTGCTGAGTTTTTATGGAATAAAATGAATGTTAGTGAGATGAGAAACAACTTTTGTGAAAGGTGTTATAATGAAAGCACCTAAATAGGACTTATTTGTAAAGATGGAAATTGTGTAATAAATGCATGAAATAAATAGTTTTGTAAGTTGTTCTAAGAGGAATAAATGTTCAGCTAGGATGTTTTAATGAGAAAATGTGATGAAAAATGATTTACGAGCCTAGGGGCAAAATCATAATTTTGCCATAGTGTAAGGGCAAAATGGTCATTTTTGCCTAAGTAGAGATTTTGATGTATTATGATTTATAAAGTGATTGAATGAGTGAATTTCATTATTATAGATCAAGAAGAGCGCGGAAACAACCTTGACTGAGGAAAAGGCAAGGTTACGGACTAAACCGCCAATTAACACATTTTGCACCGAGGTAAGTTTACGTGTAAACGATTCATTTCGAGTATACATGTTGCTAATAAATGGTGCAGTGTATGAATGAAATTATTTATGATTGAGATGGATTGAATTCAATAGATATTGATGTAATTCCCGTGTGAGTCTAATTAAAGATTAATATGGGCTATGTGCGATACCACCTTACTAATCATTCACGATGGGCTATATGCGATACCATCGTTTATATTATCATTTGGTGGGCTATGTGCGATACCACCGTAAATATTCTTAATGGTGGGCTAAGTGCGATACCACCTTACTAATCATTCACGATGGGCTGTGTGCGATACCATCGTTTATATTATCATTTTGTGGGATATGTGCGATACCACCATAAATATTCTTATTGGTGGGCTATGTGCGATACCACCTTATTATAGATTAATGGTGGGCTATGTGCAAAACCACCGAGTGTATGGTATTATTTCAATGGTTCATTGAGAAATTGTTTAAGTGTTTGTTTCATGTGACTTTGTGGTGATAAGTGCAGGGAATGTATGCTATTAAATGTGAGCATTATGCTTGTTATATGGTTGGAAGATGGTAAGAGATGAAATGAGTAAGCATGACTATGGAATGTGGATTGTTCTTGCTTAGTACATAATGCTATTGGTTTTCTTGATTAGCATATATTATGATGTTTATTGTTTACATGTAAACTTACTAAGCTTAAAGCTTACTCCCTTTCTTTTCCCTTGTTTTATAGTATCAAAGAGCCGGTTCGGGATACGAAGATAACTAGAAGATCACCTACACTATCAGCTCATCTTTGTATATTTAGACTTAGCATTTTGAGTATGGCATGTATAGGGGCTAGACTTAGTGTAATGTTATGTCGGTTTGGCCAAATGTGTTGGCTCCTTTAAGATGAATTCTTCTGTAAATGACCATAGTTGATGACTCGTTATTATTATTAATCTATGAAAAGATGAGATTATTCATGAATGTGTGTGTGGTACATGATTGGGTTGCTTGGTTAAGACATGTATGAATGGGTTGATATTTGAATGTGACTTATGTTTGTATGAGCTAGGGTGATAAAAAGAGCTTGGCAAATAGCCTTATTCTTGTCCACAGGGGTAGGCACACGGGCATGTGTCTAGGCCGTGTGTGGCACACAGTCAGCCCTATGGGTGTGTTGTAACACCCCTAACCCGTATCCGACGCCGAATTAGGTTAAAGGCGTTATCGGACTGATCGGAAACTTACATAACATTTCATACATTACATTCATCATTAACTATCATAGTGTCCCTTAGATGAGTCATCAAACCTAAGCATGCATATAAACCGAGTTGGGACTAAACTGAAACACATACAAAATCTCATGGAAAAATTTAAACTTTTCTAAAATACAGGGGAGACACGCCCGTGGGAGGAGACCGTGTACCCTCCACGGCTTCTAGACACCCCCGTGTGTCCATCCGTGTCTATATACTGACTATATCAACACGGTCACTAGGCACGCCCGTGTGCCATGACCGTGTGCTACTAGGCCATATACTGACTTCCCCACCACGGCCACCAAGCACGCCCGTGTGCTATGGCCGTGTACTCTTAGCTAGCTACCGACTTGTACACCACGGCTAGCTGACACCCCCGTGTAGAGGCCGTATGCTACTAAACCACATTCTGCTAATTCACCCACGGTCTTTAGGCACGCTCTGTGTGCCACAAAAGTGTGACATTATAGGCCATTTACAAGGCCAAAATGCCACCCATAAGGGTTACACCTACAAACATTACAAACCAAGACATATCATAAACAATTAGCAACCAAAAACATTCCAATTTGTCCATTCAATTTATGCATTTAATAACTAACTCATTCATACTAACATTCAAGACAAAACACATACATAACTAAAGCATTTCTTCATCATTTAACCAACCAAAACTTGACTATTTCATGGGCATTAAACCATACCAAAACTATACATATATCACATTCATTTAAGCAAGTCTCAACTCATAAATAGCAAATCACATGGCTAAGATCACATAACAACTTATACCAAAATACTAGCCTATACATGCCATATCTAGCTTTATACATTTTCAAAGTGTACCAAAATAAGTTTAGTAGTGTAATGATGATCCGTGATTTGTCCTTGAGCCTTTCAAAGTAGCTTTTGACCTACTGCAATGAGAAAACACACACACTGAGTAAGCATTCAAAGAGCTTAGTAAGTCATATACAAGTAAACTTAGCATAAAATACATATATTGTAAATAGATACATTGGCACATAACATTTACTTAACAAACTATCATATATTGCTTTGGTTCATATACATGGACACCATTGCAACATTCATCCATACAAGAATCATATATATATACGACTCTTTCTTAATCATTCTTACATCCATTCTCATTCTCATATTCAATCATACTTTTCTTCAAATCAAAGTCGTATAAGTACTTACCTTTTTCACACACACTTAGTATACATACCAAACGTATCTGAAATGAATATACATTCACGTAAATTGTTCATAGTTCGAATTTACTCATTAAACAGTTCGGAATCTAATAAGATACTCTAAAACTCGAATAATTGTACAATGCCAACGTCCCGGATGTGGTCTTATATGTAGTCGGATGTCGATGCCCTTTGTCCCGCATGTGGTCTTACACTTAAATTAGATATCGATGCCACTATCCCGCATGAGGGCCTTACTCGTATTGGATATCGATGCCCTTTGTCGTCCCGATGGTCTTACTCATATTCGATATCGATGCCTTTGTCCCGCACGGTCTTACTCGTATTCGATTTATCGATGCATTTGCCCCTGACAGCGGTCTTACTCGTATTCGGATATCGATGCCCTTTGTCCCGCACGGTCTTACTCGTATTCGAGATATCGATGCCGCTGTCCTAGACAAGGTCTTACTCGTATTCAGATATCGATGCCGCTATCCCAGACAGGGTCTTACTCGTATTTAGTTATCGATGCCGCTGTCCTAGATAGGGTCTTACTCGTATTCAGATATCGATGCCGCTGTCCTAGACAGGGTCTTACTCGTATTCAGATATCGATGCCGCTGTCCTAGACAGGGTCTTACTCGTATTTAGATATCGATGCCACTGTCCCAGACAAGGTCTTACTCGTATTCAGATATCGATGCCACTGTCCCAGATAGGGTCTTACTCGTATTCAGATATCGATGCCACTGTCCCAAACAGGGTCTTACTCATATTCAGATATCGGAAGCCCTTTGTCCCGCAGACGGTCTTACTCGTATTCGATATCGATGCCATCTTGTCCCCATTGTGGTCTTACTCGTATTCAGTTATCGATGCCGCTGTCCTAGACAGGGTCTTACTCGTATTCAGATATCGATGCCGCTATCCTAGACAGGGTCTTACTCGTTAACACAGAATAGATACCTTTGTATTCCTAAGTTAAATGCAGGATTTCTCAGACTTATCACTATATCGACCTTATCCCAATATTCATATACATAGCATCTCATAAGCATTCATTATCATTTATAGTCATGGAAATAAACTCAATTCAATACAATAACATTTATTTGCAATATGACTTACCTCGGATTCGATTCTACGAAAATGGAAACGGCTACTCGGTTACTTTCGCTTTCCCGCGATCTAAGCCCATTTTCTTCTATTCTTGATCTAAACATGTTTAGAATTAACCCTTTTATTCACTATTTCATTCAATTCAGTCAAAAAACACACATTTAGGGTAATTTGCAAATTAACCCTCACATTTGCATAATTTATCAATTTAGTCCATTTTTCTAAAAACATCAAATTCACAAAATCTACCCATACACATGCTTAACCAAATATTCATACATCACATATAAGCCCATACTTTTCATCAAATTCACAAATTAGTCCCTCAATTTTACATTTTCTCAATTTAGCCTTATTAAGTTAAATTCATCAAAACTTCAAGAACAAAACATGTTCATCTAGCTCATATCTTTCATTTAACACCAAAAATCATCAAAAAGCTTGACATATCATCAATGGCATCTTACACAAACATCATCAATACATAAAATTGAGACATGGGCTTGATAGTAGACAAAGCAACAATCTCAAAAACTTAAAAATCATCAAAATTTAAATCAAAATCATACCTTAATTTTAACTTGAAATAGCCAAACCCTTAAGCTTATTATTTCTTTTTCTTTTGGTATTTTTCGGCAAGAACAATGATAAAATGAAGCCACTACCCTTGTTTCTTTTCTTATATTATAACCTTTTAATATAAATATAAAATATCATATATCATTATTATATAAAGCAAACATATAAAAACATAGTATAAATTTGCATGTTGTCGTCCACTATAAGTAAAAATGGGCTATTTGCCCTTTAAGGACTTCACAATAATAAAGCCACAACAATTTGCCCATAAATCAAATGAAAAGCCACTTTTAAACATTATGCGATTTAGTCCTTTTATCAAATTAAGCATTCAGACGGACAAATTAGCTTACGGAAATTTACCACATGCTCAATCACATTCCAACGACTCAGAAAATAATATTAAAATATTATTCAGACTCGGATTCGTGGTCCCGAAACCACTGTTCCGACTAGGTTATAAACTGGACTGTTACAATTCTCCCCCCTTAGGGATTTTTGTCCTCAAAAATCTTGCCGTTAAACAGAGTCAGATATTGCTGTCTCATTGAATCTTCAGGCTCCCATGTTACCTCTTCAATTTCGTGTCGATTCCATAATACTTTTACTAACGGAATTTTCTTATTTCTCAACTCTTTTACTTCACAAGCTAAGATATGGATCGGTTCTTCTTCATATGACATATCAGATCAGATCTCAATCTCAGACGGAGCAATTACATGTGACGGATAGGATCGATATCTACGGAGCATCGAGACATGAATTACATTATAGATCTTTTCTAGCTCAGAAGGCAAACTTAATCTATAAGTAACAGGCCCAACTCGTTCAATGATCTCATACGGTCCGATGAACCTCAGACTTAGCTTGCTCTTACGTCCGAATCGAAGCGCTTTCTTCCACGGAGACACTTTCAGAAATACTTTGTCGCCGATCCCAAATTCTATATCTTTACGTTTCAAGTCTGCATAAGACTTCTGACGATCAAATGCTGTTTCCAAATAATCTCGGATCACTTTCACTTTTTGTTCTGGATCTTTTATCAAATCAACCCCGTGTAGCTTATTTTCACTGAGTTTAGTCCAATACAGAGGTGTACGACATTTACGTCCGTACGAAGTTTCATAATATGCCATTTTGAGGCTTGACTGTAAACTGCTATTGTATGCAAATTCAATCAAAGGCAGATACTGTTCCCACGTACCATTAAACTCAAGTATACAACATCTTAACATATCCTCAAAAATCTAAATGATCCGCTCAGATTGACCATCTGTTTGCGGATGAAAGGCTGTACTAAAGTGTAATTTCGTGCCCAAGGCTTCTTGCAATTTCTTCCAGAATCGCGATGTGAATCTTGAATCTCTATCTGACACAATGGATAGTGGTACCCCGTGCAATCTCACAATTTCAGAAATATAATGCTCGGCTAATCTATCAAGTGAATAATCAGATCTTACCGGTACAAATTGGGCAGATTTTGTCAATCGGTCAACTACAACCCATATCGCATCTTTCTTTCTCGGAGTCAGGGGCAAACCAGAAACAAAGTCCATCGTTACTCTATCCCATTTCCATTTGGGAATCAGAATCGGTTGTAGCAAACCAAACGAAACCTGATGTTCAGCTTTCACTTGCTGACAGATTAAGCGTTTCGAAACAAAGTTAGAAATGTCTCGTTTCATACCAGACCACCAATAGTGTTGCTTCAGATCATGGTACATCTTTGTACTTCCTGGATTAACAGATAGACAACTGTTATAAGTTTCACAAATCAGCTGAATCAACTTTGAATTTCTCGAAACACAGATACGACCTCGAAATCTCAAGCAATCATCAACAACTCAAAATTCAGATTCAGAATTCAAATCACACTGAGCTCGTTTTGTTAATAACTCATTATCAGATTTCTGAGCATCACATATCTATTGTATAAATAATGGTTTCGCTTTTAACTCAGCTAACACAGAACTATCATCAAACACACCTAACTGAGCACTCAAAGCACGTAGTGCATACAATGATTTTCTACTCAACGCATCAGCAACAACATTCGCTTTACCCGGATGATAATCTATCACGAGCTCATAATCTTTTAGCGGCTCTAACCATCTTCTTTATCACGAGTTCAAATCTTTACGAGTCATCAAATATTTGGACTTTTATGATCTGAAAATACGTGACATTTCTCACCATACAAATAATGGCGCCAAATCTTAAGTGCAAACACAATCACAGCAAGCTCAAGGTCGTTGTCGGATGATTCTTTTCATGAGACCTCAATTGTCTCGAAGCATAAGCTACAACTTTGCCTTCTTTATTCAACTGACGGTAATCGATGTACATTCTCATCGTGCCATCTTTCTTTTTCACAAACAGAATAGGATCTCCCCAAGGTGAAAAACTCAGTATAACAAATCCTCTATCGGACAATTCTTGTAATTGCGACTTCAACTCTTTCAACTCTGTTGATGCCATTCTATATGGAGCTATTGAAATAGGTGTAGTACCGGGCAACAACTCAATACCAAATTCAACTTTACGAATCGGAGGTAAACCCGGCAATTCTTCCAGAAACACATCAGAAAACTCACAAACAACCAAGACGCGACTCAACTTTCTTTTGGACACTTTCGAGTCAATAACATAAGCAAAATATGCCTCATAACCCTTTTTAATTTAATTACGAACTTTCAACACAGATATCACGAAGAGGTAATCCATTTAAATCATTCGACTCAATACGAACTATTTCACCATTCTGACGACTCAAATCAATAATCTTTCTTTTACAATTCACAATAAACATCATGCAATGTCAACCAGAATATTTTTACCTAAGGGGTTCGATACTTTTATAACAAACTCAGTAGACTCTCTGAGGCAAAGTCTTACTAAATACTAAATTCATACATATATACGAATCGTAGAACCGGGGTCTATCAAAGCAATCACGAAGTATCATAAAGTGTAAAAGTACCAGTTATAACATCAGGTGACGAAGCTTCCTCACAAGCTCGGATAGCATATGCTCTGGCAGGCGTTCTAGCTTCTGATCTCGCAATAGTATCTCTAGTAGTTCTCTGAATACCACTGATGTTTCTTGCATTTTGAGGAGATCTACCTCTCGCTGAAATATTCTCAGATCTCTGGTTCTGAACAATCTCTTGTTCAACAGACTCTGGGTAGTCTCGGATGAAATGGTCTAATGATCCACATCTGAAACAAGCTCGATTATTCAATCTATAATTCCCTGAATGTCTTTTACCACAACGCTTACACTTAAGTCGCTCGGATCTGACATTTTCAACACTCGCCATCTTCGGGCAATCTCGAATGAAGTGATTTTGTGATCCACATTTATAACAAACTCTATTGTTATACTTGCCCCAACATTTTCCCACATGTCATCTTCCACACTTTCCACACTCAGGTTTGTTGCTTTTAGTACTTCCATTATTTGATTCAATTGGAGCTTGAGTTCTCAGACCAACATTTGGTCTCACACGATCTCTACTCGTATGTCCGATTGAAACATCTAATCTATTGCTTGCATATCTATATTTCTTCGTCAAAGGTTGAGAAAAATTACTCATCAATCTTTTTCTTTCATTACGAGCTTTAGAATCGACTTTCTCGGTATTATCATCATTAGTATCCCTAAACTCTTCGGCCTCATACTTACGAATTTCATCAATCGGAGGCTTGTTCGTCAGATTCAGATTCGTAATCGAAAGCATAGCAGATGTCTGAGGGAGGTTAACCGGGGGCGGAGGTTGGAAAAAAAATCAGGTTATTTCTCACAAATTGAGTGAACCATTCACTCATCAACTGGAAGAGAGCTTGTTTAGCTTCTCCCTCAGGACCGTTCGTAGCCGGTCTCGAATCAGAAGGCGTTGTCCCTTACGCGGGACCAGGTGCATTACTTTCTACGTTGTCAGCTACGACTCTTTCGGGATCCATTACTATACGAAAATAACATTTTATACATCAGGATTCATCACACTATCATAATTCAGATATATGGCATGTATAGCTAGACTCTGACACACAACGTTAGTCCGAGAATCGACTAAACCGTAGCTCTGATACCAACCAAATGTAACACCCCTAACCCGTATCCGACGCCAGATTAGGGTTAAAGGCGTTACCGGACTGATCAGAAACTTACATAACATTTCATACATTACATTCATCATTAACTATCATAGTGTCCCTTAGATGAGTCATCAAGACTCTAAGCATGCATATAAACTGAGTTGGGACTAAACTGAAACACATACAGAATCTCATGGAAAAATTTGAACTTTTCTAAAATACAAGGGAGACACGCCCGTGGGAGGAGACCGTGTGCCCTCCACGGCTTCTAGACACCCCTGTGTGTCCATCCGTGTCTATATACTGACTATATCAACACGGTCACTAGGCACGCCCGTGTGCCATGACCGTGTGCTACTAGGCCATATCTCGACTTCCCCACCACGGCCACCAAGCACGCGCCGTATGCTATGGCGTGTACTCTTAGCTAGCTATCGACTTGTACACCACGGCTAGTGACACCCCGTGTAGAGGCCGTGTGCTACTAAACCACATTACGCCAATTCACCCACGGTCTTTAGACGCGCCGTGTGCCTGGCAGTGTGACATTATAGGCCATTTACAAGGCCAAAATGCCACCCATAAGGGTTACACCTACAAACATTACAAACCAAGACATATCATAAACAATTAGCAACCAAAAACATTCCAATTTGTCCATTCAATTTATGCATTTAATAACTAACTCATTCATACTAACATTCAAGACAAAACACATAAATAACTAAAGCATTTCTTCATCATTTAACCAACCAAAACTTGACTATTTCATGGGCATTAAACCATACCAAAACTATACATATATCACATTCATTTAAGCAAGTCTCAACTCATAAATAGCCAAATCACATGGCTAAGATCACATAACAACTTATACCAAAATACTAGCCTATACATGCCATATATAGCTTTATACATTTTCAAAGTGTACCAAAATAAGTTTAGTAGTGTGATGACGATCCGTGACGGTCCTGAGCCTTTCAGTAGCTTTGACGACCTACAGAATAGAGAAAACACACACACAGAGTAAGCATTCAAAGAGCTTAGTAAGTCATATACAAGTAAACTTAGCATAAAATGCATATATTGTAAATAGATACATTGGCACATAACATTTACTTAACAAACTATCATATATTGCTTTGGTTCATATACATGGACACCATTGCCACATTCATCCATACAAGAATCATATATATATATATATATACGACTCTTTCTTAATCATTCTTACATCCATTCTCATTCTCATATTCAATCATACTTTTCTTCAAATCAAAGTCGTATAAGTACTTACCTTTTTCACACACACTTAGTATACATACCAAACGTATCTGAAACAAATATACATTCACGTAAATTGTTCATAGCTCGAATTTACTCATTAAACAGTTCAGAATCTAATAAGATACTCTAAAACTCAGAATAATTGTACAATGCCAACGTCCCAGATGTGGTCTTATATGTAGTCGGATGTCGATGCCACTGTCCCAGACAGGGTCTTACACGAAATTAGATATCGATGCCCTTTGTCCCCCGATATAGGTCTTACTCATATTGAGATATCGATGCCTTTGTCCCGGTAGGGTCTTACTCGTATTCGATATCGATGCCACTATCCCGATGCGGTCTTACTCGTATTCGATTATCGATGTCGCATTTGTCCCCGCATGTGGTCTTACTCGTATTCGATTATCGATGTCGCGCTCTCCTAAGCGGTCTTACTTGTATTCAAATATCGATGTCATTTGTCCCGCACGGTCTTACTCGTATTCGAGATATTGAGGGCATTTGTCCTAGACGAGGTCTTACTCGTATTCGAGATATCGATGCCGCATTGTCCCCGATGAAGGGGCTTACTCGTATTCGAGATATCGATGCCACTATCCCGGATAGGGTCTTACTCGTATTCTCGATATCGATATCACATTCTCTCCTGAGCGTGGTCTTACTCGTATTGAGATATCGATGCCATCGTCCCGGATAGGGTCTTACTCGTATTCGAGATATCGATGCCATCGTCCCGGACGTGGTCTTACTCGTATTGGATATCGATGCCCTTTGTCCCGAGATAGGGTCTTACTCATATTGAGATATCGATGCCACTATCCCGCGGCGGTCTTACTCGTATTCAGATATCGATGCCTTTGTCCCGCATGAGTCTTACTCGTATTCAGTTATCGATGCCGTTGTCCTAGACAGGGTCTTACTCGTATTCAGATATCGATGCCGCTGTCCTAGATAGGGTCTTACTCGTTAACACAGAATAGATACCTTTATATTCCTAAGTTCGTACGGGATTTCTCAGACTTATCACTATATCGACCTTATCCCAATATTCATATACATAGCATCTCATAAGCATTCATTATCATTTATAGTCATGGAAATAAACTCAATTCAATACAATAACATTTATTTGCAATATGACTTACCTCAGATTCGATTCTACGGAAATGGAAACGGCTACTCGGTTACTTTTGCTTTCCCGCAATCTAAGCATGTTTTCTTCTGTTCTTGATCTAAACATGTTCAGAATTAACCCTTTTATTCACTATTTCATTCAATTCAGTCCAAAAATACCCATTCAATGTAATTTGTAAATTGACCCTCACATTTGCACAATTTATCAATTTAGTCCATTTTTCTAAAAACATCAAATTCATAAAATCTACTCATACACATGCTTAACCGAATATTCATACATCACATGTAAGCCCATATTTTTCATCAAATTCACAAATTAGTCCCTC
Organism: Gossypium sturtianum; assembly: GCA_025698515.1. Lineage (NCBI taxonomy): Eukaryota > Viridiplantae > Streptophyta > Magnoliopsida > Malvales > Malvaceae > Gossypium > Gossypium sturtianum. The sequence goes on along the minus strand of CM046947.1, from coordinate 67,538,906 downwards.
AATTTGCCATTTTCTCAATTTAGCCCTATTAAGCTAAATTCATCAAAACTTCAAGAACAAAACATGTTCATCTAGCTCATATCTTTCATTTAACACCAAAAATCATCAAAAAGCTTGACATATCATCAATGGCATCTTACACAAACATCATCAATACATAAAATTGAGACATGGGCTTGATAGTAGACAAAGCAACAATCTCAAAAACATAAAAATCATCAAAATTTAAATCAAAATCATACCTTAATTTTAACTTGAAATAGTCGAAACCCTTAAGCTTATTATTTCTTTTTCTTTTGGTATTTTTCGGCAAGAACAATGATAAAATGAAGCCACTACCCTTGTTTCTTTTATTATATTATAACCTTTTAATATAAATATAAAATATCATATATCATTATTATATAAAGCAAACATATAAAAACATAGTATAAATTTGCATGTTGCCATCCACTATAAGTAAAAATGGGCTATTTACCCTTTAAGGATTTCACAATAATAAAGCCACAACAATTTGCCCATAAATCAAATGAAAAGCCACTTTTAAACATTATGTGATTTAGTCCTTTTATCAAATTAAGCATTCAGATGGACAAATTAGCTTATGGAAATTTACCACATGCTCAATCACATTCTAATGACACAGAAAATAATATTAAAATATTATTCAGACTCAGATTCGTGGTCCCAAAACCACTGTTTCGACTAGGGTATAAACCGGACTGTTACATGTGTGGCTAGGCCGTGTGTCCCCTACATTTTAGTTTTAAAAGTCAGTAAGCTCCGTAGTAAGCATACGGGCAGAGACACGGCCGTGTGCCTCAGCCGTGTGGAAGGCACGGCCAGGGACATGGGCTTGTGCCCAGGCCGTGTGAAGTCTACACCTGAATTTGGAATTTAATTTGTCACACGATCAAAGAACACGGGCGTGTGACTAGCCGTGTGATGCAAGTCAGAGGCGACAACGGGGCAGACACACGGGCGTGTGACAGGCCGTGTGATGCAAGTCAGTGTCAAACACGGGTGTCGAACACGGGTGTGTGATATGTGACACGGGCGTGCCCCTCCCTCCACACGGGCGTGTGGATTATATGGAGAAAATTTTCTAAGGTCTTCCAGAGAGCTTCAAAGGAATTCGATTTGATTCTGAACCATTCCTAAACCATGAATTAGGCCTTGTAGGCTTGTTTAAGATGTGCTATCAAAAGTTTTAATTGGGAATAAAAAGTCAGGTTTTGATGTGGTTCTATTGTTTGCGTATAAGTCTAGTAATGCCTCGTCCCATATTCTGGCGTTGAATACGGGTAAGGGGTGTTTCATTTAGTGGTATCAGAGCTATGGTTTAGTCGATTCTCAGACTACCGTAGCGTGTGTAAGAGTCTAGCTATACATGCCATAAACGTATATTGATAGTGGGGTGACTTCTGATAATTCTAAACCTTGTTTATATTTAGTAAATGGATCCCGATCGAGCGGCTACTGATGACGCTGCAAATACCGCGCCGGCTCCCACACAAGGGACCGCGCCTATAGAGAGTGGACCCAAGACTATGGGTCAAGGAGAAGAGGCTCGGGAAGCCTTTCTTCAGATGATGAGTAATTGGTACACGGAGTATGTAAGAGCGAACCCTAATGCCCAACCTCCTCCACCTCCTCTTATACCTTAGCCAGTTCCTATGGCTCCTCAAGGTATAGATTTGGTGAGAGTGACCAAACCCCCGGTAGATAAGATTAAGAAGAAATGGGCCAAGGAATTTAGGGCTAACATAGATGATGACCCCGAGAGGGCGGAGTTCTAGCTTGAGAACTCAATGCGAGTATTTGATGAACTCTTCTGCACGCCTAAGGAGAGCTTGAAATGTGCTGTGTCATTGCTGAAGGACTCGACATATCGATGGTGGAAGACGTTGACGTCAGTGGTTCCAAGGAAGATAGTGACTTAGGACTTCTTTTTGGAAGAGTTCTGAAAGAAGTACATAAGTCAGAGATTTGTGGATCAGAAACGGAAAAAGTTCTTCGAGTTGAAGCAAGGTAAAATGACTGTCGCCGAGTATGAGCGCGAGTTTGTTAGGCTCAGCAAATATGCGCAAGAGTGCGTGTCCATAGAAGCTATCTTGTGCAAGAGGTTTGAAGATGAATTGAATGAAGATATCAGACTTTTAGTTGGGATTTTGGAACTGAAAGAATTTGTGGTGTTGGTTGATAGAGCATGCAAAGTCGAGGAGCTGAATAAAGAAAATAGAAAAGCCATGAGCGAGGCTCGAGATGCAAGAAAGAGACCAATGAGTAAACCGTATCAAGCTCAATCAAAGAGCTCCAAAGAAATAAACCCTCAGACGACTGCATTAGTTGGATATTCACACCGAGATCGGGGTAATACATAATCGGGCTCTAGAGTATAAACCACCTCGATGGCAAGCGTAGGCAATCCAAAGTCTAATAAATCGGAATGTCCAAACTGTGGTAGGCAACACACTGAGGAGTGTTGGGGTAACAATCGAAACTGTTACAAGTGTGTTTCACCCGATCATTTCATCCAAAATTGTCCTGAGAGAGATGACAAGGAAAGGAAGCAAGAGATAAGATCAAGCAATGTAACTTCGAGGGGTAGATCACAAAAGAACTCGGGAGGAGGGACTAGTAGTAGAGGTGCGCCTCAAGATTCTGCTGTGAGACTGGAGGGTCGAGCACCTGCAAGGACTTATGCCATTCGCGCTCGCGAAGAGGCATCGTCTCCAGATGTGATAACGGGTACTTTTTCTCTTCATGATACCTCTGTTATTGCTTTGATTGATCCGGGGTCTACCCATTCTTACATTTGCATGAGATTGGCATCTAGTATGAGTATGATTGTTGAGTCTACAGAATTTGTAGTAAAGGTGTCAAACCCATTAGGCAAACATGTGCTAGTTGACAAGGTGTGTAGGAATTGTCCTTTGACAATTAGAGGTCATGGTTTTCCAGCAAATCTTATGTTGTTGCCGTTTGATGAATTTGACTTGATTCTTGGTATGGATTGGTTGACTACTCATAGTGTTTTAGTGAACTGTGGTAGTAAATTTATTGAATTGAAATGTGAAAATGGAGATGTTATTCGGGTTGAATCAGATAGGTCAGATAGTTTACCTGTGATAATTTCATCTATGGTAACTGAGAAATACTTGAGGAAGGGATATGAGTCCTTTCTCGCCTTTGTGTTGAATGTTCAAGAATTAGAGGTAAAGATTGAATCAGTGCCGGTGGTATATGAGTATTCAGATGTATTTTCGGAAGAGTTACCCGGATTACCTCTAGTTAGAGAGGTCGAGTTTGGGATTGAATTAGTTTCGGGTACGGCACCTATTTCGGTTGCTCCGTATAGGATGGCACCACTGGAGTTGAAAGAATTGAAAGTTCAGTTGCAAGAGTTAACGGACAAGGGTTTTGGAAGACCGAGCTATTCATCGTGGGGTGCTCCGGTACTATTTGTGAAGAAGAAAGATGGGTCGATGAGATTATGCATAGACTATAGATAGCTCAACAAGGTGATAGTGAAGAATAAGTATCCTTTACCAAGGATAGATGATTTATTTGACCAACTGAAGGGAGCTACGGTGTTCTCCAAGATAGACCTAAGGTCTGGCTATTACCAGTTGAAGGTTAAGGAGCAAGATGTGCCGAAAACTACATTTCGGACGAGGTATGGCCATTATGAATTTCTTGTCATGCCATTTGGTTTAACGAATGCTCCAGCGATTTTCATAGATTTAATAAATTGTATCTTCCGACCATATTTGGATAAATTTGTGGTTGTTTTTATTGATGACATACTAATTTATTCTCGAGATGAGAGTGAGCATGCAGAGCATTTAAGAATCGTTTACAGACTTTAAGAGACAAGCAGTTATATGCTAAATTAAGTAAGAGCGAGTTTTGGCCCTCAGAGGTCTGATTTTTAGGACACATTGTGTCGGGTGATGGTATTAGAGTTGACCCGAGTAAGATCTCGGCTATTTTGGAGTGGAAACTGCCAAGAAATGAGTTGGAAGTCAGAAGCTTTTTGGGTCTAGTGGGGTACTACAGACGGTTCGTGAAGGGGTTCTCCGTGATTGCTACCCCGATGACGAAACTGTTGCATAAGGATGTTAGGTTTGAATGGACTGAGAAATGTCAACAGAGTTTCGAGAGATTGAAAGTATTGTTCACTGAGGCACCAGTTTTGGTACAACCTGAGTCGGGGAAAGAGTTCGTGGTCTACAGTGATGCGCAATTAAATGGTCTCGGTTGTGTGTTGATGCAAGAAGGTAAGGTAGTAGCTTACGCCTCGAGACAGCTAAAACCGCATGAGAAGAATTATCCGACTCATGATTTAGAGTTGGCTGTGATCGTTTTCACTTTGAAGATTTGGCGTCATTATTTATATGGTGAGAAGTGCTGAATCTTCACCGATCACAAGAGTTTGAAGTACTTAATGGACCAAAAGGATTTGAATTTGCGACAACGGTGGTGGCTTGAATTATTAAAGGATTACGAGTTAATAATTGATTACCATCTGGGGAAGCGAATGTGGTTGCAGATGCCCTGAGCAGAAAATCCCTATATGCTTTGAGAGCTATGAGTACGAGCTTAGCATTGTCTGATGACGGTGCTATATTGGCTGAGTTGAGGGCTAGACCATTATTTATTCAGCAGATATGTGAAGCTCAAAAGAATGATAGTGAGATGCAAGTTAAGAGAGCTCAGTGCGAATCGGGAGATGACTCTGATTTTCGGGTTAGTTCAGATGGTTGGTTGATGTTTCATGACAGGATTTGTGTGCCGAAGGATGACGAGTTAATCAACAAAATTTTACATGAAGCACACAGTGGTCATTTATCAGTACACCCGGGCAGCACAAAAATGTACAATAATTTGAGGAAATTGTATTGGTGGCCGGGCATGAAAAGAGACATCTTCAAGTTTGTTACGAAATGTTTAGTTTGTCAACAAATGAAAGCCGAGCACTAAGTGCCCTCGGGATTACTTCAACCAGTGATGGTTCTCGAGTGGAAATGGGATCGAATCACCATGGGTTTCGTAACAGGGTTACCTATGACTCCGAGAAAGAAAGATGCTGTGTGGGTCACTGTTGATAGATTAACAAAGTCGGCTCACTTTATACCGACACGTGTGGATTACTCACTTGATAAGTTGGCTGAGTTGTATATTGCCGAGGTGGTGAGATTGCATGGGGTGCCTATATCTATTATCTCGGATAAAGATCCAAGGTTTACTTCGAGGTTTTGGAAAAAGTTGCAAGAAGCCCTGGGTACGAAATTAAATTTTAGTATCGCGTTCCATCCGCAAACCGATGGCCAGTCCGAAAGAGTGATTCAAGTTCTTGAGGATATGTTTCGATGCTGTGTGTTAGAGTTCGAGGGTAGTTGGGAAAGATATCTACCTTTGGTCGAGTTTGCCTACAACAACAGTTATTAGTCGAGTATACGAATGGCACCGTACGAAGCTTTATATGGTCGCAAGTGTCGGACTCCCTTGTATTGGATCGAGCTTAGTGAGAAGCAAATTCACGGGGTCGATCTGATTAAAGAAACCGAGGAGAAGGTGAAAGTGATCCGTGATTGTCTGAAAGCTGCATCAGATCGACAAAAGTCATACGCGGATTTAAAAAGGAAAGACATCGAGTTTCAAGTGGGCGACAAAGTATTTCTAAAAGTATCCACGTGGAAGAAAATATTGAGATTTGGTCGAAAGGGAAAATTGAGTCCACGATTCATAGGACCGTATGAGGTTATTGAAAGGATTGGGCCAGTAGCATACCGGTTGGCTTTGCTAGCAGAATTAGAGAGAATACACAATGTGTTTCATGTATCAATGTTGCGGCGATATCGTTCTGATCCTTCGCATGTGATTCCTCCAACAAAAGTTGAGATATGATCGGATATGACTTATGAAGAGGAACCAATTAAGATATTGGCTCGAGAGGTTAAACAGTTGAGGAATAAGAGCATAGCTTTAGTAAAAGTGTTATGGCAAAAACATGGTCTGGAAGAGGCTACGTGGGAACCGGAAGAAGCCATGAGAGAGCAATACCCAAACCTTTTTACCGGTAAGATTTTCGGGGACAACAATTTCTAAAGAGAGGAGAGTTGAAACAGCTCGATTTAAGGGCTAGTCAGAATAGTGGTTTTGGGACCACTAATTCGAGGTTGAGGAAAATTATTTTCATATTATTTTATGTGTTGTAGATTAATTATATGGATGTATGAAAATTTTGGTGCATTGATTTTGGTGATTTCATGCTTAAACGGAAAAAGGACTAAATCGCATAAAGTGCGAAAGTTCCATTATACAAGGTAGAGGTGTCTAATAGCCATAGAATATGAAATTGGAGGTCCTTAAAGTGCAATTAGGCCATTATAAGTGTGTTGGCCGGCCATGTAGACAAGGGAGACAAGAGCATTTATTTTTGGTCAACATTTGGTGAAATTAGGTGATAAAAATGAATAAAATAAGATGAATAAAAGAAGCTATCATCTTTCACTATTCATCTTCCCTCTTCCACCGAAATTACTAACAAGAGTAAGGGTTTTGAAGCTTGAAATTTTAGAAACTCATCTTCTCTACAAGTAAGTGATTTTGGTGGTTTTATTTGATAAATTTTGTACTTTTGGAGTCCCCAAAGCTTAAGCTAGCTAATGAGGGGACTATTTTGCAAAATGATTGAAAGTTTAGGGACTTTCCATCAGAGATTTTATGTTGTTTGCTGAGTTTTTATGGAAGAAAATGAATGTTAGTGAGATGAGAAACAACTTTTGTGAAAGGTGTTATCATGAAAGCACCTAAATAGGACTTATTTGTAAAGATGGAAATTGTGTAATAAATGCATGAAATAAATAGTTTTGTAAGTTATTGTAAGAGGAATAAATGTTTAGCTAGGCTGGTTTAATGAGAAAATGTGATGAAAAATGATTTACGAGCCTAGGGGCAAAATCATAATTTTGCCATAGTGTAAGAGCAAAATGGTCATTTTTGCCTAAGTAGAGATTTTGATGTATTATGATTTATAAAGTGATTGAATGAGTGAATTTCATTATTATAGATCAAGAAGAGCGCGGAAACAACCTTGACCTAGGAAAAGGCAAGGTTACGGACTAAACCGCCAATTAACACATTTTGTACCGAGGTAAGTTTATGTGTAAACGATTCATTTCAAGTATACATGTTGCTAATAAATGGTGCAGTGTATGAATGAAATTATTTATGATTGAGATGGATTGAATTCAATAGATATTGATGTAATTCCCGTGTGAGTCTAATTATATATTAATGGCGGGCTATGTGTGATACCACCGTAAATATTCTTAATGGTGGGCTAAGTGCGATACCACCTTACTAATCATTCACGATGGGCTGTGTGCGATACCATCGTTTATATTATCATTTGGTGGGCTATGTGCAATACCACCGTAAATATTTTTAATGGTGGGCTAAGTGCGATACCACCTTACTAATCATTCACGATGGGCTATGTGCGATACCATCGTTTATATTATCATTTTGTGGGATATGTGCGATACCACCATAAATATTCTTATTGGTGGGCTATGTGCGATACCACCTTATTATAGATTAATGGTGGGCAATGTGCGAAACCACCGAGTGTATGGTATTATTTCAATGGTTCATTGAGAAATTATTTAAGTGTTTGTTTCATGTGACTTTGTGGTGATAAGTGCAAGGAATGTATGCTATTAAATGTGAGCATTATGCTTGTTATATGGTTGGAAGATGGTAAGAGATGAAATGAGTAAGCATGACTATGGAATGTGGATTGTTCTTGCTTAGTAAATAATGCTATTGGTTTTCTTGATTAGCATATATTATGATGTTTATTGTTTACATGTAAACTTACTAAGCTTAAAGCTTACTCCCTTTCTTTTCCCTTATTTTATAGTGTCAAAGAGCCGGTTCGAGATACGAAGTTAACTAGAAGATCACCTACACTATCAGCTCATATTGGTATATTTAGACTTAGCATTTTGAGTATGGCATGTATAGGGGCTAGACTTAGTGTAATGTTATGTCGTTTTGGCCAAATATGTTGGCTCCTTTAAGATGAATTCTTCTGTAAATGACCATAGTTGATGGCTCGTTATTATTATTAATCTATGAAAAGATGAGATTATTCATGAATGTGTGTGTGGTACATGATTGGGTTGCTTGGTTAAGACATGTATGAATGGGTTGATATTTGATTGTGACTTATGTTTGTATGAGCTAGGGTGATAAAAAGAGCTTGGCAAATAGGCTTGTTCTTGTCCACACGGGTAGGCACACGGGCGTGTGTCTAGGCCGTGTGTGACACACGGTCAGCCCGATGGGTGTGTGGCTAGGCCGTGTGTCCCCTGCATGTTATTTTTACAAGTCTGTAAGCTCCGTAGTAAACACACGGGTAGAGGCACGGCCATGTGTCTCAGCCGTGTGGAAGGTACGGCCAGGGACATGCGCGTGTGCCCAGGCCGTGTGAAGTTTGCACCTGAATTTGGAATTTAATTCGTCACACGGTCGAAGGACACGGGCGTGTGACTGGCTGTGTGATGCAAGTCAGAGGCGACCACGGGTCAGACACACGGGCATGTGACAGGCCGTTTGATGCAAATCAGTGTCGACCATGGGTGTCGAACACGGGCGTGTGATATGTGACACGGGCGTGCCCCTCCCTCCACACGGGCGTGTGGACTATGTGGAGAAAATTTTCTAAGGTCTTCCGGAGAGCTTCAAAGGAATTCGATTTTATTCTGAACCATTCCTAAACCATGAATTAGGCCTTGTAGGCTTGTTTAAGATGTGCTATCAAAAGTTTTAATTTGGAATAGAAAGTCAGGTTTTGATGTGGTTTGATTGTTTGCGTATAAGTCTAGTAATGCCTCGTCCCCTATTCTGGCGTTGAATACGGGTAAGGGGTGTTACATTCCTTATGCCTAACATATTGAGTTACTTTTTTTAGAGATGATGATAAATCATTAAAAACAAGATTTGGCAAGAGTATAGAATTTTCCCAAAAAAATTTCACTACTCTTTCTTGTTGCCCTTGAAAAATTTTTGTAGGAAAATAAGGTTGGTATTCAAAAAATGTGACATCCATGCTTACAAAAAAATTATTTAGTTACTGGATTGTATGTAACACCCCTTACCCGTATTCGATGCCGGAACAGGGTATGAGGCATTACCGGACTTAAACACAAGCAAACATACAAAACCAAGATGTAATTTCCATCCAAATTTAAAACTTTTCACATACATTCATATCGTCCCTAAAACGAGCCTATGATGCTCAATACATGCTTTGGAAGTGGTTCGGGACTAAACCGAGAACTTTGGAAAGTTTTGCAAAACTTAGAAAATTTTTCATGTTACAGGGCTCACACGCCCGTGTGGCCCAAGGGACACGCCCGTGTGACCCTTGGACACACTCATGCTACAGGCCGTGTTCAAAATAGGGAGCTCTCTGACTTGTGCCACACGGCCATGCCAGATACCCGTGTCCTAGGCCGTGTGGTCGATTTAATTTCCATAATTTTTCATAAAATAAGTGCAAACTTTACACGGCCAAAGCACACGCCCGTGTTCGAGGCCGTGCCGTCCACACGGCTGAGACACACGCCTGTGTCTCTGCCCGTGTGCTTGATACTGAGCATTCTGTTTTGCAACAATTAAGGTGCAGAGGACACACGACCAGAACACACGCCCATGGGGCAAGCCGTGTGTCACACACGGCCTAGACACACGCCTTTGTGTCTACCCATGTGGACAAAAATAAGGCTATTTACCAAGCCATTTTTTCACCCTTCCATGCACAAACCTACACAACAAACATAGAACCATTCCAAGCATATACCATCAACCAAATCAACCACAACTAAGGCATCAATACCCCATTCACATGCTATCATTTATCATACACAAACATCACATATATCTCAACTCAAATTATGCAATTTCCCACATCCCTGAAAAGCATCATCATATGCATATATATACTTAAACCAATATTAACCAATTTTAATGGCCATTTACAAAATGAATTATTAGCTAACATAAGCCAACACATTTGGCTAAATCAATTATGACACATAACAAAATGACCAAGTCCCTATACATGCCATAACTCAAAATACTTGAATTCATTGGTACCAAAATAATTGTTGTAGATAGTGTGTATGGATCTCCGACAAATCTCCAATCCCGAGCTAGCTTGGTACACTATAAGATAAAGGAAAGGAAGGGGAGTAAGCTTTATAGCTTAGTGAGTTCACATGCAAATAATAAGCAACATTAAACAACATTAAACATGAATAACATACAATTAGTATAACACAAGTTACATAATTGTCATCATAGGTTCATAAACATAACTTAATCATTCTTAATCTTACCAAGTGTTCATCACATACCGAGCCCATTCTTATGAGTTTTTCGTACATACCTGTACTAACTCGTAACATATCATACTCTTTCTCGTCTTTGACATACCCGTTGAACACTTGGAATACTGATCAGATACACGAAAAGTCTTGCACATAAGTGCCACATACGTAGCCAATGCTACCTCATATCTCATAACACATAGGGGCTCGCTCTTAAGCTAATCACGGGCCTGCTCACACAAGCTGTAACACCCCAAACCCGGCCCAAACACCACGACCGGATCTAGCATGTCACTAAGAAGATTTAGTAAAACATGTTACATTTTTTTTTTTGAAAAAAATGTTGGTTGAGTCTAAACATTTATACCGGAAAACTTAATAATTTGATAATTTATATAAGATATAAATTCTATATGATGCCTTTATGAATTACAAACCGAAACTTAGTACATGCCTGGTTTCAATTTTACTAGGATAATTCAAGTGTCTCGATAGTAAAGCCCAAAACCGAAAATATAAAACTAATGGCCCATGGCCTTATTACAATGAATTAATGAACCAGGGTAACTAAAAATATTAAGAATAAATAATTTTAACAAGCCCTTTTTCTAAATCAAATAAACTCTGCATGGCCACCTTGCGCTCCTCTCCACCCGGTCCGATGCACTAGGTGTCACCTGGAAAAATGTTAAACAACGGGTGAGTCACGAGACTCGATGTGCAACCCTCATGCACCATCGAGGTTGGGCCTTAGCCCACGAGCGAATAATAGAATATCATACAATGAAATTATGCAAAGCCCAACCCAATCCTAGGTTTCCATCCGCTACACACCACCCTTTACCTGCCAATCACACCCTTGGGGATTTCTATAATCAACCCACGCCGCTACACACCATCGATGGCGATCGTGCTGCGATTAGCTACTCATCGTCGATTTGTGACATAGTCACGAGCGATCGTGGCGAGCCACTACAACGATCGTGGTAGAGCCACCGAACGAACACTTCCCCTTTCATCAATCACCCGGCCCGTGCATACATAGAAATCGGCATACATATAAAACATATCATCTCAACGAAACATTCACTTATGAATGACGTAAATCACTAACACGGTGATTCGCCTTTACCCTCAACGGGTTTTCAACAACCATGCCGGATTTTGGCATTTAATGAATATAGATGATTCATGCATATATATATCGACAACAAAGATGGTGTGAGAAATTACACACTGATTACGCTTTAATGCTATGCTATCGAAATTGATGCTTTCCCTAGCCGGAATCGTGATTATCAGATCACTATGCCGCCGGTCAAAGACTTCACTTTAAGAGATTGATTTGAGTAACCACCCAACAAGGTTAAATGTCAGATTAGAGATAAACCGATTTAATAAAACAACGAAGATAAATCTCCTTACCTAAATTGGTTGAATCCCGAAAGTAGTATAACTCGAGTGCTACCGATTAGAATCCTAGGCGATTAAATCTTCTTCAAATCTCGGGATGCCGCCCATGAAAGAAAACACAAGATCAGTCCACCATGTAGCCATTCGGCTATGGTCTCTAAAAGCCGGAGAAGATTGGAAAAAATATAGCACAATCGACACTTACCTCTACAGAAGGTTTCGACTACCCCTTTGCAGAAAGATTCGGTAATCACAGAAGAAGATCGAAGCGTAGCGGCTTTTAAGAAAATCCCGAAAAAAAGATGAACAAGAAGAATGCTGTCTTACAAGGGATATTCGGCCAATGTGTTTGAAAGAGAAGAGACAGAAAATATTAGTGTTTCGGTGATTGATGAGACTTCAGAGGGTTTTGACTAGAAGGAAAAAGAAAAGAAAGTGGAGAGGGAGAGTGAAGTGGTGATTTTGGCAGAAAAGAAAAAGATGACAAGAACTCAGTAGGCAAATTTTCGGCACACTCCTTGCCTATACTAAAGTGATTCTTCCCCCTCTCCTGTGTTTGATTTTCGGCCAACACTAGCCTCCTTGATAGATCCTCATCCTATCCCTTATCTTTCTCAAAACACCCATCCAAAAGTGTCCTACATCACACCACTTCCTCCCTCCTTTATCCGAATAATATCACATATTTTAAAACATTAAAAATCCCCTATATTTTAGCCTTGTTGCCGTCCCCCCCAGCCTCCTTTAGGTGTCGAATTTGGCCCAAAACATGGGCTCCAAGTGGCCCAAAACTTGGACCCTTAGTGACGCCAACTCCCTTCCCTCTTAGTGGCGCCATTTTGCCTCTGGGCCACAAGCCCACTTTGATATTTTAAACACAGATACCTATCTTAAATGCTCTAGAGTGTCTACCCAAGAATTTAGCCAAGGCCTCAGCCCATACCTGAGCTCAATCTGAACTCCTAACTCTTAAATTAACACATTAACATATATCACACCAAAGTGCACAGGCCCATTAATTCGGGATGTTACAGTTTTACCCCCCTTAAAATAAATTTCGGCCTCGAAATTTACCTGATCAGAAGAGATGAGGATACTGTTGTCGCATAACATCCTCTGGCTCCCATGTCGCTTCCTCTGCACCGTGGTTTCGCCACAGCACCTTGACCAAAGGGACGGACTTCCTTCTCAACACCTTTACGTCTCGATCCAAGATTTGCACTGGTTCCTCCTCAAAAGACAAATCTGGCCTTACTTCAATCTCTTCTACCGGTACAATATGCGATGGATCCGAACGGTAACGTCTTAGCATCGAGACATGAAACACGTCATGTATCTGCTCAAACCCTGGAGGCAACTCCAATCGATACGCTACTGGTCCCACACGTTTTAGTATCCGATAAGGTCTAATAAATCGGGGACTTAGCTTACCCTTCCGACCAAACCTCATTACCTTCTTCCACGGCAACACTTTCGAAAAGACTTCATCTCCCACTGCAAATTCCAATCGCTACGCTTTAGATCCGCATAAGATTTCTCGCCGATCGACGCTTTAATCGAGCCCATATTACCCTAACTTTTCTTCCGTCTCGAAACTAGTTACGGACCCAACACTGACGCCACCCAACTCGTCCAACAAGTAGGGTACGACATCTCCGTCCGTATAACGCTTCATAAGGTGCCATTTGAATACTAGATTGGTAGTTGTTATTGTACGCGAGTCGCCAGAGGTAAATACTCCTCCCAACTACCCACGAAATCAATGATGCAACCTCTTAACATATCCTCCAAGATCCGGATTACCCTCTCAGACTGACCATCCGTCGGATGGAAAGCGGTACTAAAGTCTAACCTTGTTCCCATCGCCTGATGCAGAGCCTTCTAGAATCGTGACGTGAACCTAGGGTCTCTATCCGATATGATCGACACAAGTACACCATGCAGTCTCACTACCTCGGCCACATACAGCTTAGCCAACCTTTGCAGAGAATAGTCAACACGAACCGATATAAAGTGAGTAGACTTCGTTAGCCGATCAACAATCACCCAAACCGAATCCTTCTTAGTGGGTGTAAGAGGTAACCCACTAACAAAATCCATCGTGATTCTTTCCCATTTCCACTGCGGAATCTTCACCGGTGCAACAACCCAGAAGGCAAGCGGTGTTCGCCTTCACTGGCCGACACGCCAAACATTTACCCACGAATTCTGTTACCTCGCGCCGGCACTGCCACCATAATTGCTCCCGCAAATCTCGATACATCTTCACCCCTCCGGGATGCATAGCGTAGGGGCTACTATGTGCTCTCTGCAGAATCATCCGCCTTAACTCAACATCCTTTGGCATACAAATTCTCTCATGAAAACACGAACCCCATCACCATTCAAACTATAGTCCTCTCCTTCGCCACTTTGTACTTTGCGAGTCGAGCACTCAAGACATCGTCTAGAAGTCGCTTCTCTTTGATCTGACTGGTCCACGTTGGTCTCGCTTGGAGTTCAGCTACCAGACTGCCATCCTCATATAGACTGAGATGAGCGAACATCGCCCTCAACTCCACTATTGCCTTCCGACTCAGTGCATCTGCCACCACGTTAGCCTTGCCTGGATGATATTCGATCGAGCAGTCATAGTCCTTCAAAAGTTCAATCCACCTACGTTGTCTTAGATTCAACTCCTTCTGGGTGAGGAGATACTTCAGACTCTTATGGTCAGTGTAAATAACCGACTTCTCCCTGTACAGGTAGTGTCTCCAGATCTTTAGAGCGAACACTACCGCAGCCAATGCTAAATCATGCATGGGGTAGTTCAACTCATGCGGTCTTAACTGTCGCGACGCGTAGGCAACAACCTTTCCCTCTTGCATCAACACACATCCTAAACCCTTGTGTGACGCATCACAGTAGACGGTAAACTCTTTTCCCCCCTCTGCTGGATTAACACCGGTGCTTCTGTCAAAATTTTCTTCAACTTCTCAAAGCTCTCCTGCTGTTTGTCGGTCCAAACAAACGGTACTCCCTTCCTCAACAACTTAGTTAGAGGTGCCGCAATTAATGAGAACCCCTCAACAAACCTCCTGTAATACCCTGCCAATTCTAAGAAACTTCAAACCTCTGCCACAGACCTCGGCGATTTCCAATCCAATACAGCTTCTATCTTCCGAGGGTCAACCCTAATTCCCTTTGTAGAAACCACATGCCCTAAGAAAGTTACTTCCCTTAGCCAGAACTCACACTTACTGAACTTAGCGAACAACTGCTTCTCCCTCAAAACTTGCAACACCACACGAAGATGTGCCTCATGCTCCTCTTCGGACTTGGAATAAACCAGGATATCGTCAATGAACACCACGACAAACTGATCAAGGTATGGTTGGAACACCCGATTCATCATATCCATAAATGCTGCTGGCGCGTTTGTTAACCCGAATGGCATCACCAAAAATTCATAATGACCGTAGCGAGTTCGAAATGCCGTCTTATGAATGTCCCCTTCCTTTACCTTTAACTGATGATAACCCGACCTTAAATCTATTTTAGAGAAAACCGAAGCTCCTTTGAGCTGGTCGAACAGATCGTCGATTCTCGGCAGCGGGTACTTGTTCTTAATCGTTAACTTATTTAGTTGACGGTAGTCCACACACATACGCATGGATCCGTCCTTCTTCTTCACAAATAGAACCGGTGCTCCCCACGGAGACACACTCGATCGGATAAAACCACGATCCAACAGTTCCTGGATCTGAGCTTTGAGTTCCACCAACTCCTTCGGCGCCATTCTATAAGGAGCAATGGACACCGAAGCTGTACCCAGAAGTAGCTCTATTCCAAACTCCACTTCACGATCTGGGGGTAACCCTGGCAGTTCCTCAGGGAAGACATCCGCGAAATCTTTGACTGTTTGAACCTCGTCGACAGTCATCTCCTTAGCATCCAAAGCACTGATAAAAGCTAGAAACGCGTTACATCCTTTCCGAATCATCTTAACAGCTTTCAGGGCAGATACCACGTTGGACAAATAATTCCTTCCTTCTCCTAACACAACCACCTCCCCGCTTTCCGGGGTATTCAACACCATGCGCTTAGTCTCACAGTCCAACTTAGCACGATGTTTTGTCAACCAATCAATTCCTAAGATAAGATCAAACTCTCCAAACGGTAATTCCATTAAGTCTGCCGGGAACACTACCCCTTGCGTCTCTAAAGGTACGTTCCTAAACAGTTTGTCCACTACCCTAGATTGTCCTAAAGGACTAACCACAGTCATCTTCCTAGAAGTTGTTTCAGAGTCTATACTTAGGGTCTCAGATACCGAGCATGCAACGTAAGAGTGGGTTGATCCAATATCAATCAAAGCAAGAAATGGGTTATCAGCTATAAGAAACGTACAGGTTATGACGTCCGGTGCGTCACCATCCTCCCGTCGATAAGCTACATAAACCAGACCCGGCTGTCTCGCGTCTACATTACCGACACCCCTACCAAGGGCTCCACGACCCCGAGTAGACCCATCTCTGCCTCTGACTGGGCCACGACCCCTCGGTGGTGGTCGTCTACCCTCTCGACTGATCGAACCTCGTCTAGTCTGGTCAGACTTGTTCCACTGTGGGAGTCTCTCACCATATGACCCATAGACCCACACCTAAAGCACCCACCAGTCCTCCTTCTGCACTCCCCGAAATGTACTTTCCCACATAAGTTACATGATCGATTCTGACTCTCAGTAGCAGATGTTGGAGCACGAGCTGGCCCATCAAACCTAGGCCTTTTCTGAAAACTCCCAGATGATCCCGACGACCCAAAATTTCTCTTATTCCTATTCCGATCCTTATACTTATTTTGCTTCTCAGTCCGTTTCACCTCCTCAGATATTTTAGCTTTCTCAACCAGGACGGCAAAGTCCCTTTCTCGCTGCAGTGCTACCAACACTCTCAACTCATCCCGCAATCCATCTTCGAACCGTACACAGAGCTCATAGTCAGTCACTACAATTTTCCGAGCGTAACGGCTCAAACGCAGAAATTCTGCCTCATACTCAGACACAGATTTACTTCCCTGCACCAAATTCAGAAATGCCTTCCTCTGTGCATCCACATAGCTGGCCCCAATATACTTTCCCTGAAATGATTCCTTAAAGAAATCCCAGTCACTCCGGTCTGCGACAGTACCCTCCTTTACCGTGAGCTACCACTGGTAAGCCTCGTCTCGCAGAAGAGACACGACCCCTTTCAACTTCTCCTCCACCATGAAGTCGAGGTCATCCATTATGCGCTCACTCGCTTCTAACCAATACTCAGCTGTGTTAGGGGCTACGCTAGAAACACCCCTAAACATCTCTGCTCCGTTGGCTCGAAGTCGTTCCGACACAGATTTCTGAGCTCCTGAACCCGTGCCTGCCCCAACAACTCTTTCGAGGACCCGCAACATCGATTGAGATACCACATCATCTTCGGGCGCCTGGTCCTAAAATTCTCTCTCCACAGCCGGTATATCTGGTATCTCATTTCCTGACCCGTGGCCAGACCCTGCCGGCTCTGACACGGTCATCCTACCCCTACCACGACCATGCAGCGGACGTCCTCGACCCTTTATACTCATTCTTCCGATTAACGTTTATCAGATTAGAAATTTTATGAATTAATAAGTTTCTTCCACTGATTAACCACGAACAGTCTTATGAACAGTAGTTTAAGAGTAGTTCTTTCGAATTCAAAATTACATCCACAAGTTTCAGTCTCAAGTTTGTCTCCTAGTTCTAGGAAACTACATACACTCAACAATCAACATACAGACAACATCCACGAACCCACCTTCAACACATAGAGTATTTTTGTCATTTCACTACCCAGGGGTATTTTCGTAATTCATCCTACAGGGTATTTTTGTAATTTTTTGAAATAGAGTTCCTTGGTGATTTTGTGAAAAAATGGTATTTTGGTAATTTTTGCAATCTGAGGGTATATTGGTAATTTTACAATCTGGGGGTATTTCGGTAATCCTACAAATCAGGGATATTTTGGTCACTTATAAATCAGGGGTAATTTAGTAATTTTACAAAATAGGATGGCTAGTCCCTTTCGGGTTTTAGTTATAAATTTTGGCCCGTCAACAAGTCCTCATGACTAAGGTGAACAGTCACTACGCACCAGGTAGGATTCTAGCTAAGAGGAGGTGAGTCACTAGGACCGCTTAAATACCAAGCTCTCCCTGAATCCAATCCTAGACATGCGTATGCCTGTTGCCACACCTTAATCTCGCGACTTGTTCACAGGTTTGTTTGGTTGGATTAAATCTTATGAATTTAGAGAGTTGTTTAAACTAACCCTAAAGTCCATCAAGTTCTAATTAAAATAATCTACTTCCCTTAAAGCCCACATACATATATAAC
This sequence comes from Gossypium sturtianum, assembly GCA_025698515.1. Classification (NCBI taxonomy): domain Eukaryota; kingdom Viridiplantae; phylum Streptophyta; class Magnoliopsida; order Malvales; family Malvaceae; genus Gossypium; species Gossypium sturtianum. The sequence continues at coordinate 67,520,699 of CM046947.1, read as the reverse complement.
GCACAGTGAGTTCTGAATACTTACCTGGCGAACTTGGGCCGGAGACGCAGGTGCCATGCGGGGAAAACCATCCTGTATTATTTATAAACATGCATGTTTCCAAACCTCATCTTTAGAAAACGTTTTGAGCCCAAAATCCCCAAGCCGAGTTTTAAAATTGGCTCTAATACCAATTCGTAACACCCCAAACCCGGCCCAAACACCACTACCGGATCTGGCATGTCACTAAGAAGATTTAGTAAAACATGTTGCATTTTTTTGAAAAAAATGTTGGTTGAGTCTAAACATTTATCTTAGGAAAACTTAATAATTTGATAATTTATATAAGATATAAATTCTATATGATGCCTTTATGAATTACAAACCGAAACTTAGTACATGCCCTAGTTTCAATTTTACTGGGATAATTCAAGTGTTTGAAAGTAAAGCCCAAAAATCGAAAATATAAAACTAATGGCCCATGGCCTTATTACAATGAATTAATGAACCAGGGTAACTAAAAATATTAAGAATAAATAATTTTAACAAGCCCTTTTTCTAAATCAAATAAACTCTGTATGGCCACCTTGCGCCTCTCTCGGCTGCCCGACGCACTAGGTGTCACTGGAAAAATGTTAAACAACGGGGTGAGTCACGAGACTCGGTGTGCAACCCTCATGCACCATCAAAGTTGGGCCTTAGCCCACGTAAGCAGAATAATGAGAATATCATACAACAGAAATTATGCAAAGCCCAACCCAATCCTAGGTTTCCACCCGATACACACCACCCTTTACCTGCCAATCACACCCTTGGGGATTTCTACAATCAACCCACGCCGCTACACACCATCGATGGCAGTCATGCTGCAGATTAGTTGCTCATCATCGATTTGTGACATAGTCACGAAGCGGATCGTGGGCGAGCCACTACAGCGCATCGTGGCGAGCCACCGAACGTAACACTTCCCTTTCATCAATCACCCAACCCCGTGCATACATAGAAATCGGCATACATATGAAACATATCATCTCAACAGAAACATTCACTTATGAATGACAGAAATCACTAACCTGGTGATTCGCCTTTACCCTCAACGGGTTTTCAACAACCATGCCGGGATTTTGGCATTTAACAGAATATAGACAGATTCATGCATATATATATTAGACAACAAAGATGGTGTGAGAAATTACACACCTGATTACGCTTAATGCTATGCTATCGAAATTGATGCTTTCCCTAGCCGGAATCGTGATTATCAGATCACTATGCCGCCGGTCAAAGACTTCACTTTAAGAGATTGATTTGAGTAACCACCCAACAAGGTTAAATGTCAGATTGTTGATAAACTGATTTAATAAAACGACGAAGATAAATCTCCTTACCTAAATTGGTTGAATCCTGAAAGTAGTATAATTTGAGTGCTACCGATTAGAATCCTAGGCGATTAAATCTCCTTCAAATCTCGGGATGCCGCCCATGAAAGAAAACACAAGATCAGTCCACCATGTAGCCATTCGGCTATGGTCTCTAAAAGTCGGAGAAGATTGGAAAAAATATAGCACAATCGACACTTACCTCTATAGAAGGTTTCGGCTACCCCTTTGCAGAAAGATTCGGCAATCACAGAAGAAGATCGAAGCGTAGAAGATTAGAGATCTAGGAATTTCAGCTTTTAAGAAAATCCTGAAAAAAAGATGAACAAGAAGAATGCTGTCTTACAAGGGATATTCGGCCAATGTGTTTGAAAGAGAATGCATGAAAATATGATGTTTGGCGATTGATGAGACTTCATAGGGTTTTGACTAGAAGGAAAAAGAAAAGAAAGTGGAGAGGGAGAGTGAAGTGGTGATTTGTGAGAAAAGAAAAAGATGACAAGAACTCGGTGAGGCAAATTTTGGCACACTCCTTGCCTATACTAAACTCGATTCTTCCCCTCTCCCTGTGTTTGATTTTTGGCCAACACTAGCCTCCTTGATAGATCCTCATCCTATCCCTTATCTTTCTCAAAACACCCATCCAAAAGTGTCCTACATCACACCACTTCCTCCCTCCTTTATCCGAATAATATCACATATTTTAAAACATTAAAAATCCCTTATATTTTAGCCTTGTTGCCGTCCCCCCTAGCCTCCTTTAGGTGCCGAATTTGGCCCAAAACATGGGCTTCAAGTGGCCGGAAACTTGGACCCTTAGTGGTGCCAACTCCCTTCCCTCTTAGTGGCGCCATTTTGCCACTGGGCCACAAGCCCACTTTGATATTTTAAACACAGATACCTATCTTAAATGCTCTAGAGTGTCTACCCAAGAATTTAGCCAAGGCCTCAGACCATACCTGAGCTCAATCTGAACCCCTAACTCTTAAATTAACACATTAACATATATCACACCAAAATGCACAGGCCCATTAATTCGGGATGTTACACAAGTTTGTCGATCCAAGACGTAAACTCAGTGATCTTTGCTCACACAAAGTATCGGATATCCGCAACACATGCCGTACTACCCAGCCACTTGTAGACGTATGAGACCAGCACCCGGATCACATAAATCACATATATCACATGGTTTCCTAATGACATGTCACTCGTATCCTAATCTATTCCTAAGGTTCAAACGGGATTTCTCACTTGTCATTTCATCGTCAAACGTATCCAAATTGTCATTTATACAATTCATGCATAATAAAACATATAAAAATACAAATATAACATTGCCTTTATTTACACACAAACTTACCTAGGTACAAAATAGTAGAAAATGATTTAATCGTCAAACACCTTATTCTTTCCCCGATCAAGGTCCAAACTTCATTTTTCTTGATGTATAATAGAAAATTTAGCTTATTTAATATTCACATTACTCAAATCAGTCCAAACATCACATTATTGAAAAATTACCATTTTGCCCCTAATGTTTCACATTTTTACAAATTAGTCCCTAGGCTCGTAAAATAAAATGTATTCAATTTCTTGATAACCCAAGCCTAGCCGAACCAATTTCATGCTTATAACAGCCCACATTTTCCATTAAATCAGATTTTTACTACCCATTTTACAACTTTTTACAAATAGGTCCTTTTTAGGTATTTTCATGAAAAAATCACTTAGTAAAAGTTATCTATCACACATCAAACATGCATAACCTACCATTAGCCATCAAAACACACACATTTCTAACATGCTTCAAACCCTAGACATCAACCATAACTCAAATTAATGGTAGAAATAGATAGATCGGATGATAACGACTTCAAAAATGTAAAGAGCATTAAAAACGGGGCTAAGATATACTTACAATCAAGCTTGGAAGTTGAACAAACCCTAGCTATGGTGACCTTCTAATTTTCGGCACATGGAGAAGAAGATGGACAAAAATTTTGGCTTTATTTTCCCTTTTTATTCATTTATTTACCAAATGACCAAAATGCCCTTAATGCATAACTTTGAAATTTCACCTATTCATGTCCATTTTTGTCCACTAACTTAACCAATGGTCTAATTACCATCTAAGGACCTTCAATTTAAAATTTCATAGCAATTAGACACCTTTAGAATGTAGAACTCAACTTTTGCACTATTTACAATTTAGTCCTTTTAACTAAATTAAGTGCCCAAACGTCAAAATTTTCGAATAAAAATTTCACGAAATCATTTCGTTAAACTGTAGACCATAGAAATATAATAAAAATAAACTTTACTACGTCGGATTTGTGGTCCCAAAACCACTATTCCGACTAGACCCAAAATCGAGCTGTCATATTGTAACACTTATAACCTTTCTTGTTTGGAGCATACCCACTGAAAACACATTTTTCTATTCTCAAATCAAGTTTAGAGTGAAACCTATTAGGTATGTGAACAAAAACAGTGCAGCCAAATATTTTTAATGGCAAATTTGAATAGATTCTACACTCAGGAAAAAAAACTTTTAAAATGATCTACAAGTGTGAAAAATTTCAAAACACAAGTAGGCAACCTATTGATAAGATATGATGCAGTCAAAATAGCTTCTCCCCACAAATATTTTGGAACTTGCATAGAAAACATAATGGCACGAGCCACTTCAAGTAAATGTTTATTTTTTCTTTTTGCAATTCCATTCTGTTGAGAAGTATCACGACAAGTAGATTGATGTAAAATGCCTTTATCTTTTAAAAAATTTCCCAAAAAATCATTGAAATATTCAGTTCCATTATCAGAATGAATAATGTTGATTTTAGACTAAAATTGGTTTTCAACCATTTTAGAAAATTCTTAAAACATATTCTTTACTTCTGATTTTTCATGAATCAAGTAGACCCAACATAGACGAGTATGATCATCAATAAAAGTTATAAACCATTTTTTCAGGACATGGTGTTAACCTTGGAAGGTCCCCACGCATCGCTATGAATTAGGTAAAATGGTTTTCATGCACAATATGGTTTTGTAAGATAAGTTGCATGATGACTTTTAGATAAAACACAACTCTCACGTTGAAAAGAAGAGCAATTCAAATTTTTAAACAGATCTAGAAACAAGTATTTTAGATAAGAAAAACTAGGATGTCCTAATCTATGATGCCAAAGCACAATTTGGTCACGAACAGAACTTGAACTAATACCACTCAAGCCATGAGTTGTTTTATTCGTAGAACAATAATCATCAAAATAAGATAGGTGATATCACTGCCAATCATCCTCCCCGAGTTCCGGTCCCAAACCTCACAATGAGAATAGAAGAAAACAACATAACAATTAGAATTTTTATTTAATTTGTTGACTAATAATAGGTTTCAGGAAAAATTAGGAACATTCAAAACAAATTCAAGATGTATATCCTTTGGAATTTTTATCTTTCTTTTTCCTGCAATAGACAAAAAATTACCGTCTGCAACTCTAACTTTTTCTTTCATATAACAAGGTGAATAGGTATCAAACAAGTGTGACAGAGAGGTCGTGTGATCAAAAGCTCCTAAATCAATGATCCATGGCAAAAAAAATTGACTTTAAGATAGAGCATTAGAGTTGCTACTTGTATGAACGAGAGAAGCACTAGGAATGCTAGATGAGGAATTGGATTTTAGCAGTTTTAGAAGTTTATCTAGTTGCTCTTTATTGAACAGATCTGTCTCAACTTCACTTGTAGAGGAAAAAGCACTATTAGGCTTATCGCGGGATCTTTTACTCTTCCAATTTGTTGGTTTGCCATGAATTTTTCAGCAGGTTTCTAGAGTATGGCGTGGTTTTTTGCAAAAATCACACCACACTTAAGACTTTTGTCCTTGCTGCCTCAGCTAGGCTTTATTAGCATCATAAATCATTAGGGTTGAACTCTCAAGTGGTACAGTAGTCTCCCTTTTTCTAAGCATCACGTTTATGTGACTTCTTCTCTTCTAACTTCTGCAAATACTTCACCAATGGGAGGTAGAGTCTACCGACCTATAATTCTCCACCTTACTTCATCAAATTCAACATTTAATTTGGCAAGAAATTTGTAAACGCGATGATCTTCTACCATTATTTTATAGTTTTTGCAGTCTTCTGGAGACATGATATAAAATTTAATAAACCAGGATCTGTCATGTCATATCATCAAGAGTAAATTATGAACAAAACTAGATGTGGAAACGTACCTAAATCCATCAATTTCTTGAAATCTTCAGATCTTATGGTTTTGATCTCCCAAATTAGCACATAAGTAATTCTGAGAAGGTTGCTCTATTTTTTTTAAAGATGGGATATTAGAAAAGTTATGTATGTGTAATTTGGGGACCATAACCCTAATATATATAACATTTTCAGACTAACCCTAATTTCTAATCAGTTCATCATCAATTAGAAATTAATTACTAGAGTATCTACACATATTTAGCTCATACTTTATTTAAATAACTAAAGCCCAATAAAACTTAACCAAATTAGATCACTTTTAATCTAGGCTAATATTTTATAATAGTAAATAATAACATGTAATTACTATTATTATATACATGATGTTCACATTTTCCAACATTTCGTGTGTAATTTTCTTTGAAGAATTCTATCTACGAGGAAAAAAAAAGTCGTTTAATAAGCGTACCAATAGGTTGTAAGTTGTTTTGTTCTTCTGTAATGGTTCCTTTTGGCATGTATATTGCATCCAATAATTGAACAAGAAAAGCATAATTATTCTAATAACTTGCTTGAGAAATTTGATTGAAATATAAAATAAATAAAATAACCAAAGGAATGTCTTGGGTTAACTTTAGAATTTGTGTTAAACATGTTAAGCCTTGTGGTTTATGTCAAGTATCTCCTCCACACTGTAGACTCTGTTTATATCAAATCTAAGGAAGCTCCTACTAAGGATGTTCTTAAAGATGTTGTTTAAGAAAGGTTTTGAAATCACAACTCTCAGAGTTTATTCCTCAAATCCATTCTTGAAAGATACATTCTTATTATTTGTTATGGATATGTTTCGTTATCTCTATTTTACGTAGAATTATCTAAACACCAAAAAATATCACTTTTTCCCAAAAAAATTATACTATTTTTTAGTATACCAATCATACCCTAAAGAAATATCAATCAAATGAAATGAAACCTCCATACCATGTTTTGAAACCTTACGTGTAAGAGGAATTTATGGGCTCTCATGTGAAAGAGTATTATTAAAAGGACAAACTATCAAAATAGTCATTTTTGTTTACTTCAGGTTACATTTTAGTCACTTATGTTTGAAACGTTACGTTTTAGTTACTTACGTTATCGTGTTGTAACATTTTAATCACTAAGGCTTCGTTTGTTTGCCAGTAAAATATTTTCCGGAAAATAATTTCTGGAAAATGATTTACTTTTCTAGAAATGATTTACTTTTCTGGTGTTTGGATGAATCTGTGTGAAATATTTTCTGTTATTTGGCAGATTTCCTGAAAATATTTCATAAAAGCTGTTTTATTACACCAAGGGATGGTCTTTTACTTGCTAAAAGTCTACATACTTCTCTTATTATTGTTGAATTGGATGCTACTGTTGTTATTTATCTTATTAATAGTCCTTCTTCAAAGAATTTATTGCTTGGTCCTATTATTCATGATTGCATGACTATGTTAATTAGCTTCTTGTTTACCAAGAGGGCAATAAATGTGTTGATACTTTAATTTGTCTGATGTTAGGATCTCAAATGCCTATTGTATTGTTTATTTTTATATTCACGATTAAAATTGACTTAGTTAACTTGCCTTTGTATTCCACTCAACAAAGGAGCTACTGGTGAACTGAGATATGCATATCAAGAAGGTCATCAATGTAATAGGTAGATTCAACAAAAAGCCAGATGGATGCAAATACAAAAATATAAGGGAACATAATTTGGGCACCTAAGTAGACGATAAAGTTACTAAATGCTTCATAGGTTATCTGTTTGTTTAAGATGTTGAAGAGTTTTAAATTTAATCAATACAAGTTTGGGAACAAAATCACAAAATAAATGCTATGGATGTCAGGACCTTAGACCTTTCCACCTCTACAAATATACTAGGTAGGATAAAATCAAAATATAGATATAGCCTGTGAAGGGTATCTGGAAGTCTAAGCATGACCAAGAATTTCTAGTACTGATTTGATATCATGATGAAGGCCCATAGTTCAAGCCATAGATGTTGCTTGTTTCGTCTATTCCTTTAACATTCATCAACAAACAATGTAATTGGTTGGCCATATCTTCCAATGAAATGATAAACAAATTCCCATTTTTGATCTATGATTTCTTGCGACCATTTCGCTTATGACCATCAAGATCAAGGCGAGTCGGGAAGGAAGAGAGACTTTCTGATTCAAAACACGGAGTGAAATAGTCCGGTTCTAACGAACAGACAAGCATAAACTTTATGCAAAACCCGAAACAAACATAAACTTTGCAAAACCCAGAATCAAACAGATTAAATAAAGCATAAAAAAGGAAGAAGAAGAAGAAGAAGATTCTTCAACAACAAAAAAAAAAGGAAGAAGAAAATTTGAGTGAGAGAGGCGACAAACATGAAATACAGATTAAATAAAGCATAAAAAAGTTACCTTGATTGAGATTCAGGAAGGGAACTGGATGAAGAAGGAGAAGGAAGATGAAGAACGGGAGAAGGAGGAAAGAATTTGGTGAGAGTTTTGGAAGATGGAAAATGTCTTACAGAAATAAAATCGGTAAGACATTTTCCCTAAAATCCCATTTCATTTACCCGTGTTTTAGAAAATGTTTTCCAAATATAATTTATTTTCAATCAAACAAACACCGTAAAACCAGGAAAACATTTTTCAAAAAATGTTTTCCTGGCAAACAAACGGACCCTAAGTCGTTAATTTTCGTTAATGGTGTAACGGTACGCTGACATGGCACGTTAAATCATCATTTCAAACGAAAATTTTAGGTTAAATTATACAATTGGTCCTTATACTTTTTCATTTTAAGTAATTAAATTTCTTTCTTTTATGTTATATTAACTTTTCTTTTCTTTTTCTTCCATTCTCTTCTACTTCTCTCTTTGCTTACCTCCCTTCTTCATTTCTTTTAACGTAGTTTTTCTATATTTTCCATTTGTTAAAACTAGTCCACAAGCTTGCCTCACTCGAAAAAATTAAATTGTTTTAAAAAAATAAAAGTATGAGAACTAGTTTTAACAAATGGAAAATATAGAAAAACTACGTTAAATGAAATGAAAAAGGGAGGAAAACACAGATAGAAGTAAAAGATAATGGACAATAAAGAAAAAAAAAGGAAAGTTGAAAGAACAAAAAAGAAAAAAAATTAAATTGCTTAAAATGAAAAAAATATGGGGACCGATTGTATAAATTAATCTAATTTTTTTGTTAGAAATGATGATTTAACATGCCATGTCAGCTTACCATTACACCATTAATGACAATTAACGGCTCGGTGACTAAAATGTTACAATGCAATAACGTAAGTGACTAAAACGTAACATTTCAAACATAAATGACTAAAATGTAACCTAAGATAAACAAAAGTGACTATTTTGATAGTTTACCCTTATTAAAAACACTAATGTTTGACAAGCAAAGAAAAACAATGAAATCAAAAAAGTTTCAAATATTCAGCAAATGAAACCCTAGATATAAATAATATAATATTTACTCAAAATACATAATTAGTATTATATTTTGTACTTTTTGTAATATATAATAATCATTTAATTATATGTGTTTGAGGATTAAATTGATAGAATATGTAAGTATTGAGAACTAAATGAATTATTATATCAATTAGGAAAAGGTCACGTCATCATTTCATTTAACCATTTAATGGAGAGTTAGCAAAATATAAACGATCTAAAATGTTAGTGACGAAATTGAAAATTTTATAATTTGGTGATAAATAGAAAACTCTAATTGTTGGGTGACTAATGGTATAATTCATCCTATATTTTAAAAATTAAAATTAAAAATCTAAAAATTATTAAAAAATTTATAAAGTTGAAATTTCTTGAAAATTAAAAAATCTCAATAAAAACCTGAAAATCATACTAACTTTTTTAAGTATATGTAACAACCCCTACCTGGCTTGGAGGGTTGCTTAGATGAAGAGTGATATAGGTAGAAGCGAAATTCAAGCGATTTACAAAATAAGCAAAAGTTATATAGAGCATTTACAACATATAAGTAGACCTGATCATAGGTCAGGCGAAGGCCTACTCGAAAAATAAGAGAGTTTGAACAAAAACATAGGCTAAAAAAATAGGTTTGGGTAAAATAATAAGGCCCGTTTAGAAAACGGGTCAGATCTCGAATAAGCTTTTTTGACCCGGGCTTGGCCTAAATTTGAAAAAAAAATTGATGTTGTTTTTCCAAAGTTTTGCTGTCATTTCATTATTATATTGCTACTATTTTGTTGCTATTTTGGATATTGTATAACTCTTGTTTTATTGTTAATTTTGTTAGTGTTATTTAAGTATAATTTTTTTAAAAAAAAAATTTCAATTTGTTGGGAAATATTTATTTTAATATTTTTAGTATATTTGATGTATTATCTTTTTTAAAAATTTATTTTTATATAAAAATATGTTAATACGAACGGGTTGGGCTCAAGTTTTAGCTTTTTATCCGAGCCGGGCTTGAGTAAAATTTTAAGTCTATTTTTTGAATCGGGCCCAGGCCTATCAAAGGGCCTAAAATTTTATTACGATCCAATCTGAACCCAAGCCGACCCAGCCCATGATCACCTCTATAGTAAGTTAATAGCAAAACACCAAGGGCAAAATGGTAAAGCTTGTTTCAAATTTGTAATTTCCTTACAATATAATATATTTAACCAAATCACATGTGCTTCAAATACCACACTGAGACTAGATTTATAAGCAAAACATCAATTTTTTTTATCAAATGCAAAGTTCAGACATTTTTACTAGATTCAGACATATTCAACCTGGTTGAAAATTGCAAAACATACTTTAACTTCCTATTTACATACGTAGCTTTTACTTACAACATAACTTAACATGCATATATAATATATACTTGAATGCTACTGAAAATTTATAAAAATGTTTAAGCATTTTTCACCAAAATAAAGCCCATCATCTCCTCGTATTAGATCTACTGTTATTTCTTCGAAAAACCTCTTCCAAATCCACCAAATCAAAGCCATAACTCTTAATCTTCTCACCTTTCGATCTTCTCTATGCATCGTTGGATCATAGCCAAACTTCGACTATGCCCTTTCCTCATTTGGATCCTCATTCCCACCATTCAGATTGTTGGAATTAGAGGGTTAAAAGTAAAAGGATGATCATTCAGGCGTGACTAGAAATTTCCTTAAGAATATTTCATGGATTTGTGTATCCCCTAAGATTCAAAAAACATATAGAAAAAAAAATAGGGAGTAGGAAGAACTTATCAAGGCTAGGAGAGGAGAGTTTTGAGAGAGAAGAGGAAAATAAACAAGTTGAGTGATTTGGAAGAGTGGTCATGCATGGTATTTATAGGTACCATGCATGCCTAAATATAGAATAACATAAACGTTAGGGAATTTGGTTTTAAACATTAGAAAGTTTGGCTCAATGAGAAAATGAAATGATCCTAGATAAAGCTTGTATCTTGAATAATCTTGTTGACTAAAATAATTATAAAAACAAAAAAAATTTAGGCCTAGTATCGCATATAGGGGGAATCAACCCATTTAAACTAAATTGAGCTTTCAAATTCAGTTCTCGTGTGCACGTGTCTATCCTCTTATTTTGGCTCTTATAATCCCAATGTCAAATAATGTTGTATAAACAAAAACCCAAAGGGATTATTTAGGGAATGTGAGATTATTTAAAATATACTTAAATTCCTAACAATCCCCCACATATTTCAAAGAACTATAGAAAAAATCTATCTGAGTACTTTGATATAATGCAACGATTACGGTGTTCTTTAGACTATGAGTCAGAACTTAGATAAATGAGACATAATTTAATAAACAATTGGTGAAAGTTGAGTTTATGTGAACTAATTACTTATCATGTAAATTAACATTCTCATTCATCACACTATACCTATTATTCATTCTTCTACGCGGTTGAACTCAAATAGGTCATGTGCATGCCTGTTTTTTCATGAGTGCTTTAAAGACTTTTCCATACATCTTATAGAAGCGACCACATTTCTCATTCATATAGGTCAATCCATTAAATGTATTCTACAAATTAATACAACACCTATAAAGTATATGGATTTAATTAAGAGTTTTTACTAATCCTCACTTTCATTGTAGTTTTATCATAATTTCCACCAGAGGAGGGACATAACTGTATTATGCTTAACAAATCAATTAATGACTTCATTATTATCCATATGAACTTAATTCATGGGATCTACAATCACATAGGTTTGGTGTCTGCCATTCTTGAAGTGAGCACGGCCACATCATGTGTTGATTCAGCTATAAGGACTCATGAGTGGACCAAACATGGGCCGTTTCAAGTTAATTAGGTTCGACATGGAAAGCCCAAAGTTAAAATTAAAACCATCGTTCAAGTTCTTTACTTGATATTTACATATTAGTGTTCTTATGTGTCTTTTGTATGCGTGCTTCATATCATTTATGTTTATGTCGTGTCACATGTTTGATTGTCTTTAATGTGTTATGTGTCATGTTTATTATGTTTTTAATTTTACAGCATGCATACTTCTATTTAGCATTATGTTTGATTTTTATCTATAGTATCTTTGAGTAATATTTGTTGTTTGTGATTTGTTTTTCAAATAAACTAATGAACTCTAGTTATAGTGTTTTGTAGGTATATGGCTGGTCACAAAGGGTGCCTTATGATTGTTCGTATTCCCTTTCAAATTCATGCACATTCATTTACTTAGCCAACAAGAGTTCATGCATCAAGAGACCATTTGAATTATACTCACAAATGCATTGTTCTTGCCACATTCATTGATGGACGAATACATGCACCATGGCTCTTAAATGGACGATTCATCAAGGGGGGATTAACGTGACTTTTGGCTGATTCATGAACTTGCCAAGTTCATGCACGATTAAAGGGGAGGAAGGTGTCTTTTCGACTAGCCCATGTTCATGCATGCACCTACGACCAAAAGGGATGTAAGAGGCTGTTGGGAATGTTCTTTGCACCTAAAATGTTCATGCACATTAAGAATCTATAACACCCATCACCCGTTCCAATCGTTGGATCCTAGTTTCAAGATGCTACTAAAGTTATCAAAACATTCATATGCAAATCATAACATTTAATTTGATTTAAATCATCATGTTTTTATAAATACATGCATAACAGAAGTTATGAACCAAACAGAGACTAAATCGAGCAAACAAACATAGTTTAATAGACTCGAGCATGATTAAGGACCAATATGAAAATTTTCAAAACTTGGAACTAAGTATCGATACAAAAGGAACAAGTACCGATATTTTTAGAAAAGGTATCGATACCAAAAATAAGTATCGATACCATTTTGGCATTCTACCATTTTCAAAATACTGTTCATTTGGTCAAGTATCAATACATTGTAGGGGTGTGCAAATTTCGGTTAAAATTGATTTAACCGACCAAACCGAATTAATTCAGTTAATCGGTCGGTTAATCGATCTAATTCGGTCGGAGGTCAGTTAATAATTTTTTGGAAGTTCAGTTATCGGTTAATTAATCGAATTAACCGAACTTGATAATTAATATTATATATTAACCCATCAGGCCACTACCCACCCAGACCCAAACCCAGGCCCCAAACACTAACCCACTCCCAAATAAACCCAAACACTAACCCAAGCCCCAAACATAAAATTTTAATTCCTCCTAAACCTAAAAACAATGCACACGATAATACACCAGCCACCAAGTCCTAAAATCTCACAGACTCAAAAATACCTAACCCTAAATTAAAAATCCCAAATCTAAAATCTCCAAGTCCCAAAATCCCTACTGCTAGTCACCACCGTCTGACGTCCACCAGTCACACCGTTCGACGTACACCAAGTCACCATCATCGTTCAATGTTCGTCTGCCATCGATTTCGACTTCACCCAAAATCCCAAAATCCCTAATCGAAAATCACCCAAAATCCATAATCCAACGCTGTGACCAGTGACGCACCTCTAATTTCGACTTCACTCACCACCATCTGACACTCACCTTGGATTTTTTAGGTATTTTTTGTCAAAGGTTTTTTTTTTACGGAAATGGATTTTTCTGCTGTTTTTTTTTTATGAAAAAAATTTCATTCTTCGATATTTCTACAATTCTGCTGCTTCTTTGTTTTCAATGTGTGTTTGTGAATGTAATTTAGTAGAAAGGTTATTGACCATATCTAATGCTTCTTTGTTCTGCAATTCTCGGATTTTTTTCATATCTGCAGGTTATTGACCATACACCTCAAATACAAATCGAAACTTTACATTCATCTTTGGATACATTCCCAATTCTAATGATAATAGCAATCCAATGTTGATTTCATATTATAACGTATTAAAATAAATGCATAATATTATCCAAAATACATTCAAAGCATTGAAAAAAATGATAAAGAAGCTTTGCCAAGTTAGAAGATGAATAAGATGCTGTGAAACAATTTCGGTTAATTCAGTTAACAGACCAAATTAACCAAAACATTTCGGGTTAATTTTTTTTAGAAAAATTTTGATTCGGTTAACGATTAAAGGATTAAAAAGTTTGATTAATTTGGTTAATAGTAGTTCAGTTCGGTTAACCATTTGATCACCCCTAATACCTTAGTCCCTAGTATTGATACTTTTACCCAGATGGTCAAAATCACAAATATAGAAGTTCATTTCATGCCCAAATCTATATCTTAGCTTATAGATACATATAGGTACACAAATAACCTACATAGAACTCATTCAATCCATCACAAACATACAACCAATATGCCACAATTGACACCTCAATCCAACAATTCAAATTCAAACACAGTCATTCATGTCAATATTAAATACATATCATATGCACATTCAAGACAAGCATTGTATATATATAGATCATTTCACTATCATCCCAAAATAAACTCCTATTCAACTTAGTCTATATCTTCAAACATGTTACCTTATCACACCACATAAGCATTATAACATACATACCTAAACAATCAACAAAGATTACCAAATTCCAAGATCATTACCAAACTCATAGTTATATACATATTCACACAACATTTAAAATGCTAAATTCATTCAAAGCATAACATATACAACCACATAACTCTCTTAGGTACATGCCAAATTTTATATACCTCTCATTCGAACCAACTAATCTATGTCATGACATCTTATTACCTATATATTTGCATACTCAAAATGTCATCTCAAATACCAAATACACAATTCAAACCATTTACTAATGCATATGTTTTCAACAAGCATATTCTTTGTCATAATCAAGCCATACCACTATACAAGTAAACCAAAACAACTCCTAAGTACATGCCACACATAACCAAGCCTTAATATGGTCAAAATAACCAAGCCTTAATATGGTCAAAAGACTATAAAATCAATACTAGGATAGTGTGACTTTCTCAACGATCCACCTGACATGTTCCGGAAGTTGACACTATAAGGAAAAAGGAAACAAGAGAGTAAGCATTACAATTGCTTAGTAAGTTCACATGTATTAAAACCAAATAACTTACCTCAGGTTATAATTATACAGTACATGCTACTTAGCTTGGTAAAGTTTGCCCATCATGGCAAATCACATATTAAAAAGGTGAGTTCAACATTTATCATACTATATATTAATTCAATCATATAATATTTTAATTCACTTAATTCAACATTTCTATAACAGCCCGTTTTTAGTCAAATCAAAATAGTAGTTTCAGGACCACAAATCTGAGCTTGAAAAATTATGTTAATATTATTTTAAGTGTTTACAGTATGATAGTATGTATGTGTGAAAGTTTCGTGAAGAAATTTCATCATTTGAATAGTTAATTTGATAAAAAGGACTAAATCGTGTAAAATTTAAACTTGAGTTCTAATAGCTAAAGGTTTCTAATAGCTATAGAACCCTAAAGTAAGGTCCTTAAATGGTAATTAAACCATTTTAAAGGTGAGTGGACAATTATGGACAACAATTAAGTGATATTAGTGGTTTTATACTAAGGTTATTTATGTAATTTAGTAATTAAGGTTAATAATAATAAAAGAAACAAAGATATCATCTTTTATTTCTTGATGATTCAACCGAAATTAGGGTGAAAGAACACAATTTTTATCTTCTTCATTCGGTCAAGCTTTAATAGCTAATTGAGGTATGATTTTTGTCCCGTTTTTAATTATTTCTATGTTTTTGAGATCGTTACAACTAGTACTAGCTAGCCCAGGGACTATTTTGCAAAACTGTTAAAGATTTTGAATGATACCATTGATGAATACATGTGTATTTTGAATTTTCTTGATAGATATTGAATGCTTGTTGATAGATATACAAGTTTTGTTAAGTGATTTTTAGTAAAAATGCAAAATAGTGATTAAATTGAGAAATGTGTAAAGTTAATGGTTAAAATGTGAAATAAATGAAAAATATGGGTTGCTAGGGGTATAATGGTAATTTGGCTAAGCATGGGTGTTTTGAAATTTGTATGAATTTGAGATTTTATGAAATAAGGACTAAATTGTAAAAATGTGAAAGTTTAGGGGCTAATGTGTAAAATAGCTCAAATGTATATTTTGGATTGAATTGAATAAATAGAAGAATAAATAAGTTGATTTTGATTACTTATAGATCAAGAAAAGAGGAATTCAGACTTAGACCGGGGAAAAAGCAAAGTAATTGAATAGTCGGTCCGTTTCGTCATTTCCATATACGAGGTAAGTTCGTATAATTGAACTTGAATGTGTATTTATTCAATTGATGGATAGTATTGAGATTTTATTTATCCTATGGCTAAATGTGTTGAATTTGATTTAAATGTACGGGTTAAGTCGACGAGATGTTGAATAAGACCATAGCTGGGCTATGGCAATCGGATAATAAGATCATAATCGGGTTATGGCATGTGAATGTAATACCACGGCAGGGCCTTAATGTATGTGTAAGACCATAGTTAGACTATGGCATCGGAAAATTGATGTATTTGTATCGTAACCATTTATGAACCGAAGTGGTTTGATAAGAGAATTGCTGAGAAATAGATAAGTATCGGTACAGGTATGTACGAAAAACTATTCAAGTAATGAGTTAGAAGAAGTTGAAGACTTATGAGTTACAATGAGATTAAATTTTATGTTAGCATTCTTGATTGATGCTTTAAATGTTAATTATGTTATCCATTTTGAAGTGTTAATGAGTTTATTGCATATTTACATACGAACTTACTAAGCTTTATAGCTTACTTCGTTTATTTTCTTCTATGTTTTATAGTATATCGAAGCCAGCTCAGAACCGGGGATCGTCAGAGACTTCATCACACTATCGGACATCTATTTTGGTACTTTTGAGTTGTGTATATATGTTATATGGCATGTATAGGCTTTGGTCATTTTGGTGTGTTTAATGGAAATGTATTTTGAGCCATAAGAGGTAGCTTATGGAAGTTATGCGGTTTGTTGTGTATATTGCCATGTGATATAGTTGATGTTAAATTATGATACTCAAATGTTTATTAAGGTGTGAGGTATTTATTTGGTTGGGATATGTTTGATGTGGATTGGTTTTGGATGATGAATTAGATGTATTATGTTTAGTAAAGTAAGTTGGATTGATAGGTATTTGAATTGAGTATTGAATTGAATTGAATTGAAATGGTGGATATAGATATAGTATGAATTGTGTATTGATTGATGACTTTTGGCTGCATATTTGTGTTTTAAAATGGTACCATTTGAGCTTGTGTAGGTATGTGCAAAATGAGTGGCAAAATGGCTTGGTAAATAGCCTGTTTTTGTCCACACGGGCAGAGACACGGGCGTGTGTCTCAGCCATGTGTGACACACGGTCATGTTACACGGTCGTGTGTCCCCTGGTGTTGAAATTGAAATGAATTCAGTATGCTCCACACGGTCTCACACACGGGTGTGTGATCGGTCGTGTGGCACAAGTCAGTATACCCCCTAATTGGCACACGGCCTGGCACACGGGCGTGTGACTTGGCCGTGTTGCATAAGTCAGTATACGCTACAGGTTTGGCACGGCCTAATACACGGTTTGGCACATGGGCATGTGTGGCCACTTCGAAGGGCACACGGGCTAGACACACGGGCGTGTGGTTGGCCGTGTGACCCAAGTCAATATGTACCCCATGTTTTCACACGGCCTGTGACACGGGCGTGTCTGGTGGTCGTGTGTGGCCACACGGGCGTGTGTCCTCTATTTGATGCAAAAAATTTCTAAGTTTCACAAAAATTTTCCGAGTTATCGGTTTAGTCCCGAACCATTTCTAATGCATGTTTAAGGCCTCGTAGGCTTGTTTAAGGGACACTATCATTGGTTGTGATTGAATTGTTTTTTATATGATAAATTGTATATGAAATGTATGTTTATAAGTGTTGTAAGTCCGGTAATACTCCGTAACCCTATTCCGGCGTTGAATATGGGTGAGGGGTGTTACAATTTCATTATCATTCATAAAACAAACAATCATTTAACCAACTCACTATCTTAATCATACCATACCATCTATTTACCCTTAATATATCCCATTTCAAATTAATGTCAAACATTATTTTTCATTTCATAATTTGAATTCTCAATCAAATTCATATTAACTCGTATGAACTTCATTCTCATTTCATATCAATTCATCTTTATATCAAATATATATATCAATTGTCAATTTAATATCAATTACTATTTCATTTCATAATACAAATTACAAAACACATTCTATCTCAATTTCCAAATTCATGGATTCAATGAACATAATCAATCAGTGTTCCTAACTCATTTCACAATATCATAATCCATTTCACGTCATTTTCCATTTCAAATATCAAATATTTTATTTTTACAATTTATTTCCCTATTAACACGACTCGGACTTAGACGGATACACAGATCCAACCAACACACCAGTTTGGCACACAATGCCTCATCAGACAAATCCGAAGCAAATAGTTGCGCCCAATGCTATCAATAAGTTTGACACCTAGTGTCTCATCGGTATAACCGAAGAAAATTGGCACCTAGTGCCTCATAGACTCGTAGTCGAAGTAACCCTAAACTATTTCTATGTAACACCCCAAACCCGGCCTGAACGTTATGGCCGAATCTGGCGATGTCACACGATAGTGCTTTTAGAAAACGTAACTGCGTTAAAACCATTTTTAGGTATCTTAAGCTATAGCCAAAACGTGTCGTTTATATATTCATTCTCTATTTTCAAAACTTTATACGTTGCGGAAGCTTTTTAAAACAATTTGTGAGGTCGTACGTATTTTGATAAAACTTTTATTTATTTTGAAAACTCGCGTCTTGTCCTACTGCTAGCGGTTCATAAAATAATTATCCCAAATTTTAAACAAAAAACCGTAAAGGCCTTATTACATGAAATTTACCCAAAAATAACCAAATCATAATTAAAAATAAACCATAAAAACAAATATCCAAAACAGTGGTCACCGCTTGAGTCCTTTTTGCCGATCCGTCTCTCATTTGGGGATTACGAGCAGATTAAATAGAAAGCGGTGAGTTTTCGCAACTCTCGATGTGTAATCCCCACGAGAAAATATACACGTGATCATATCGTAAAAGCAGACAAAAATTCATAGTTTGGGTCTGAGCCCATTACAGAAACGGTGTGGACCTTAGCCCACTCAGATACAGAATAAGATATGTTTTAGGGCCTTAGCCCATTTTAGACATAATAACCAGATCAGACAGAATAGCAGAATCCTACCCACCATCCTCTACACACCAACTCCGTCCAACCCTACACACCATGTGGGGATAAAATTAACCCACATTTCCCTACACACCATCTTCAGACTGAATGCGACACATAATCGAGAAAGTTGCGGTGAGTTATGGATAATGAGCTTAAGAGCCATTCATATACTTCCTCTGAATCATCAACTCACCCCGATGACTTGCAACATACATAAAATGTCATTCTATTATGCAAACATAGTTCATACATTCAGATATCAGAATTCATGCTCGGTACAGAAATCAAATAGTCAAGTCACATAATTAGGGGTCTAGGTAAAGCTTACCGACCCTACATTAGATCCAAAGTCGACTAGGGCGACCCGTGCAACCTTACAGAACATTACACAAAAAGGGGCTCACACGCCCATGTGGCCTGCCCGTGTAGCCCACACAGCCCAAATTGGCCTTGGCCGTATGGATCACACGGCCTGGCACAGAATCCCACACGCCCGTGTGGTTCACCCGTATGGACGCACACGGCCGTGTGGTTCACCCGTGTGGGCCCACACGCCCGTGTGGCCCACACAGCCCAATTGGTTGAGCCCGTGTGTCGCACACGGCCTCGCTCGGCCCTCACAGCGCACGGCCAGGCTCGTCGATCTCACGGTCGTGTGGTGACTTATAGTCTTGCACACAGCCTACCACACGGGCGACCACACGCCCGTGTGGCGTCGACAGTAAGGTTTTCGGCTTTTGCCAAAACCTCATTTTCTGTGTTTCTGGGTACACACCTGGTTCGGTTTCGACGCGTAAGCACTCTCGAGCCTTTAAGAACCTATAATTGACATTACCAAAGCTGATTTTTAGCGGCACTTATCGAACTAAATCGGGAACATTCCAGAACGAGACCCTAGAATATTGAAAAAAGTGAACCTGATCACTTACCAACAGCGAATCGAGAACCCAACCGTTCAAAAACTGCAAAAGCCCCAATCACTACTTGATTTCCACCTAATCCGAAAGAACCAAAACATACCCTTTTCAGAAAACTAACTATGTATGAATGGAAGAGGCAAAACAATTACTTACCGAATCAAGTGGATTCACTCGTCGAACAAGGTGGAAGTGGAAAGAAATCAAAAGAGAGGAGGAGGAAAACAATAAAAATTCGGCAGAGGAAGAGTGAAAAGATCAGAATGTTGGAAGAAGTTTGGGGAAGAGAGAACAGAATTTTCTTTTTTGGATGAACTAAAATTAGCAAAAAGATTTTGATAGAATCCCGAAACACCTTAATTTCCTCCCTCAACTCCCACTACGCATCCACTACTCAGTGTCCTCTTCCAACACAACTCTAGCCAAATCTTTAAGCAAAAATAATGCCTACGCTCCAGCATGGATTTGAACTCAAGACCTCATGTGATCCAACACTCCACTTAGCCACCAGACCAGCAGGCCCATTCTGCTAATTACCTGCACACTTTTACTTAAAAGCCTACCAACCAAAAGTAAGGCTTTGTTCCTAAAAATACCAAATTTTGCCCAAGTTAAAGCTTGAACTTGGGACTTCCCACACACAACCAGAACACTTATCCACTGAAGCAGACACATATTTGTGTCTCAAAATTACAAAACCGAAATTTAAGAAAAACCGGGGCGTTACAACTCTACCCCCTAAAAGAAAATTTTGTCCTCAAAATTTTACCTGATCAGAAATGGTGAGGATACTGCTGACGCATCGAATCCTCCGGCTCCCAAGTGGCCTCCTCAGTGCTATGATTCTGCCACAGCACTTTCTCCAAGGGGATAGACTTTCTTCGCAGAACTTTAATGTCACGATCCAGAATCTGGACCGGCTCCTCCTCAAACGTCAGATCTAGTTTGACTTCAATATCCTCCACCGGAACAACGTGCGTGGGATCAGAGCGGTAGCGTCTCAACGTTGAGACGTGGAACACATCATGAATGTGATCCAACTCCGGAAAAAGCTCCAACTGATATGCAACTGGCCCCACTCGTTTCAGAATGCGGTACGGCCCAATAAATCGAGGGCTCAGCTTACCCTTGCGACCGAACCTCAAAACTTTCTTCCATGGCGAGACCTTGAGAAACACTAAGTCCCCCACAAAATACTAAATATCCTTTCTCTTCAGATCAGCATAGGACTTCTGCCTATCAGATGCCGCTTTCAGTCGATCCCGAATCAATCGGACCTTATCTTCAGTTTCAGAAACCAATTCCGGACCCAGAACACGTCGCTCACCCAACTCAGTCTAACACAAGGGAGTGTGGCATTTACGACCGTACAAGGCCTCGTAAGGCGCCATCTGGATGCTAGACTGATAGCTGTTGTTATAGGCAAACTCTACCAACGGCAAGTATTCCTCCCAACTGCCTCGGAAATCTATAACACAGCTCCTCAACATGTCCTCCAGTACTTGAATCACCCTATCCGACTGACCATTTGTCTGAGGATGGAAAGCAGTACTGAAGTCCAACCTTGAACCCAGAGTCGCATGTAATTTCTTCCAAAACCGAGACGTGAAGCGAGGATCCCTACCGGAGATGATCGAGATAGGAACCCCATGCAGTCTCACTATTTTCAATACATACAATTTAGCCAGCTTCTGAAGAGAGAAGTTCGTCCTGACGGGAATGAAATGAGCAGACTTGGTCAATCGGTCCACGATGACCCAGACAGAATCCTTCTTAGTGGGTGTTAATGGCAACCCACTAACGAAGTCTATTGTTACTCGCTCCCATTTCCACATCAGAATCTTTACAGGCTGTAGCAACCCCGAAGGCAGCTGATGCTCAGCCTTAACCTGCTGACAAGTCATACAGCGAGCAACGAAGTCAGTAACCTCACGCTTCAACCCTGGCCACTAGTACCACTCTCGGAGATCTCGACACATTTTATTCCCGCCGGGATGCATAGCGTAAGGGCTACTATGCGCTTCCCTCAGAATCAACTGTCGTAACTCCCCATCACTCAGTACACAAATTCGATCGCGGAAACAAAGTACCATATCACTGTTAATCCCAAAATTAGTAGTATCTCCATTCTCAACCTGACAGAACCGCTCCTCAAGCAACTTATCCTCCTTCTATTTACCTTTAATCTGATCAATCCACGTGGGCTTAACTTGAAGTTCTGCTAACAAACTCCCATCGTTGAATAAACTGAGTCGAGCGAACATCGCTCTCAAATCGGTCATAGCCCTACGGTTCAAAGCATCTGCCACCACATTAGCCTTACCAGGGTGGTACTTGATGGTGCAGTCATAATCCTTAAGCAATTCAACCCATCTACGCTGCCTAAGGTTTAACTCCTTCTGAGTAAGGAGATACTTGAGGCTCTTTTGATCAGTGTAGATAGTAGACTTCTCACCGTACAGATAGTGCCTCCAGATTTTTAGAGCGAAGACTACCGCTGCCAACTCCAAATCATGCGTCGAATAGTTAGCCTCATGCATCTTGAGCTGGCGTGACGCATAAGCTACCACCCTACCATCCTGCATCAATACGCAACCCAGACCCACATGCGACGCATCACTGTATACAACAAAATCCTTCCCAGACTCAGGTTGTATCAAAACCAGAGCCTGTGTCAAAACAGATTTAAGCTTTTTGAAGCTCTCTTGTTGCTTATTGGTCCAGACAAAGGGAACTCTCTTATGCAGAAGCTTGGTCAATGGTGCTACGATCAAAGAGAACCCTTCTACGAAGCGTCGATAGTAACCCACTAGCCCCAGAAAGCTGTGGATTTTAAACACATTCTTCGGCTATTTCCAATCCAACAAAGCCTCAATCTTACGAGGATCAACACGAATCCCCTCTGCAGAAACCACATGCCCCAAAAAGGTTACTTCTCGGAGCCAGAATTCACACTTACTAAACTTTGCGTACAACTGTTTCTCACGCAAAGCCTGTAATACCACTCGGAGATGTTCATCGTGCTCGTTCTCAGTCTTCGAGTACACCAGAATGTCATCAATGAAGACTACCACAAACTGATCCAGGTAGGGCTAGAACACTCGGTTCATCAGATCCATAAAAGCTGCTGGTGCATTCGTCAGTCCAAATGGCATTACTAGAAACTCGTAATGGTTGTACCGAGTCCTAAATGCCGTCTTATGCACATCGGTCTCCTTAACCTTCAGTTGATGGTATCCAGATCGCAAATCGATCTTGGAGAACACAGAAGCCCCTCTGAACTGGTCAAATAAATCATCTATTCTCGGTAGTGGGTACTTATTCTTAATGGTTAGCTTATTCAATTGGCGGTAGTCGGTACACATACGCATGGATCCATCCTTCTTCTTCACAAACAACACAGGTGCTCCCCATGGAGACACACTAGGGCGAATGAACCCACGATCCAGTAACTCTTGAATCTGAGCCTTAAGCTCCACAAGCTCCTTCGGTGCCATTCTATAAGGGGCGATGGACACCGGAGCTGTACCAGGAAAGAGCTCAATTCCAAACTCTACCTCTCGGCTCGGAGGTAGACCTGGTAGTTCCTCAGGAAAAACATCCAGAAAGTCCCTTACGGTTCTGATGTCCCTAACCGAAGAGTCCCCAGAATTCGAAACACTGATGTAGGCCAAGAATGCCTCACATCCTTTCCGTACCAACTTTTCTGCCGCCAACGCAGAAATCACATTCGCTAGATAATTCTGACGTTCCCTAATCACCACTACCTCGTTATCCTCCTCGGTTCTCAGAATAACCCTTTTTGTAGCACAATCCAGACTCACCCGATGCTTGACCGCACAGTCTATTCTCAAAATCAAATCAAACTCCCTAAATGGAAGCTCCATCAGATCAGCCAGAAATATTGTCCCTTGAACCTCTAGCGGAATGTCTCTAAACAATTTACTAACCTGGATAGATTGCCCCAACGGACTCACAACAGTTACCTCACTCGAAGTACTCTCAACCGGAATCCCCAGAGTTTCAGACACAGAGCTAGCTACGTAAGAGTGTGTAGAGCCTATGTCTATCAATGCAGTGTATGGTACATCAAAAATTCAGAACGTACCCGTAATGGCGTCCGGAGCATCACTATCCTCTCGGCGACGTGCAGCATAAACCAGTGCAGGCTGCCTCACCTCAGTCAGTCCCGTACCTCTGCCCGGTGCTATCTGTCCTCGGCCCATGCCATTACCACCCCCGGCCTGACCTCGGCCCCTAGGTGGCTGCTGAGCTACATTCGGTGGCTACGCAGTACCAGTACCCACAGCTTGCATCTGATCGGTCCTCAGCGGACAATTCCTAACACGATGCTCAGTTGACCCGCATCTCAAACATGCCCCAGTCGTCCTCCAACATTCGTCCGGATGGCGTCTACCACAATGTCCACAAAGTGCCACCCCAGTAGGTGCAACAAGAGGCCCAACTCTCGCTGGCCCATCAGACCTGGCCTTTTTCTTAGGCCTCATCACAAAACTAGAGGGCTCCGATTCCCTCTTATTCTTTCCTTTCTCGCGGCTTTGGCGCTCAGCGCGCTTAACCTCCTCGGCGATCTTCGCCTTATCCACCAAAGCAGAAAAATCACGCTCCCTCTGCGGAGCTATCAGAACTCGTAAGCTATCTCTGAGTCCATCCTCAAAATAGACGCATCGCTCATATTCGGTCGCCACCATGCCCCGGGCATAACGGCTTAGTCTCAGAAACTTGGCCTCATACTCGGCCACTGAATGGTCTCCCTAGGTGAGATTAAGAAACTCACGCCTCCTAGAATCGATGTAGCTCGCTCCCACATACTTATTCTGGAAAGCCGTCTTAAAATAATCCCAAGTCAGACGGTCGGGCTTAGTGCCCTCCTTAACAGTCAGCCACCACTGGTAAGCCTCGTCGCAAAGTAGGGAAATAGCCCCCTTAAGCTTCTGCTCAGCAGTAAAATCCAGATCATCCATAATTTTTTCTGTGGCCTCCATCCAACACTCGGCCACGCTAGGGGCGACTCCACTGACGCCCCTGAATAACTCAGCCCTATTGGACCGAAATCGTTCCGTAACCGACCCTTAGCCCTCAGATCTAGTGTTGGGTCCAGCGACCCTTTCTAAAATTCGTAACATGGCTCGGGATAGTGCGTCATCCCCAGCCTCACGATCATGAGACCTAGTCTCTGTAGCAGGTGAGATTGGCGTCTCGCTCGTATCTAGATTGGGCAGATTCTTAGATGCATAGGACCCAGCTCGAACCCCCTACGGCATCTACCACGGCCTCTAGTACCCCATCCGCGGATACCTCGTGCACTCATCGTAAATTTAGAGTTTATCTGTATTAGCAGTTTTATGCATTAGTTTACGGTTCCAATATTTATTAACAAATGTTTTATGCAGAATAGTATCAGAAGTTCAGAGTTCGTTATCGCAAATCGCAGTTTTACTATGATTTTTAGTTTCGCTACAATTTCAGTTTACACTACCTAAAGTGTTTTCAGTACAGTATACTACCTAAGGCTGTCTCAAGCATGCAAGTAGTATTTCAGGCAAATTTAAATAAAGATCAGAACACTTACGAGATCGGCGCAGGAGACTCGGTGTACCACATACTCAGTTTAAAATTATTTCAAACCATTCAAAAAAAACATTTCAGAAAATCAATTTTAAAAACCCAAATCCACAGCCGAGTTTTGCAACCTGGCTCTGATACCACTAAATGTAACACCCCAAACCCAGCCTAGACGTTATGGCCGAATCTGGCGATGTCACACGATAGTGCTTTTAGAAAATGTAACTGCGTTAAAACCATTTTTAGGTATCTTAAGCTATCGCCAAAACGTGTCGTTTATATATTCATTCTCCATTTTCAAAACTTTATACGTTGCGGAAGCTTTTTAAAATAATTTGTGAGGTCGTACGTATTTTGATAAAACCTTTGTTTATTTTGAAAACTCGCGTCTTGTCCTACTGCTAGCGGTTCATAAAATAATTATCCCAAATTTTAAGCAAAAATCCGTAAAGGCCTTATTACATGAAATTTACCCAAAAATAACCAAATCATAATTAAAAATAAACCATAAAAACAAATATCCAAAACCGTGGTCGTCGCCGAGTCCTCTGCTGCACCGATCCGTCTACTGCTGGGGATTACCTGAACAGATTAAACAGAAAAGGGTGAGTTTTCACAACTCAGTGTGTAATCCCACACAGAAAACATACACGCAGTCATATCAGAAAACAGACACAAATTCATAGTTCGGGTTTGAGCCCATTATAGAAACGGTGTGGACATTAGCCCACTCAGATACAGAATCAGATATGTTTTAGGGCCTTAGCCCATTTCAGACATAATAAGCAGATCAGACAGAATAGCAGAATCCTACCCACCAGCCTCTACACACTAACTCCGTCCAACCCTACACACTATGTGGGGATAAAATCAACCCACCCATCCCTACACACCATGCTATACCGAATGCGGGATATAATTAGAAAGTTGTAGCTGAGCTGCCAGATAACAGGCTTAAGAGCCTTTCAGATACTTCCTCCTAATCATCAACCCACCCCGATGCAATGCAACATACATAAAATGTCATGCTATTATGCAAACGTAGTTCATACATTCAGATATCAGAATTCATGCTTAGTACAGAAAACAGATAGTCAAGTCACATAATTAGGGGTCTAAGTAAATCTTACCGACCCTACATTAGATCCACAGTTGACTAGGGCGACCCGTGCAACCTTACAGAACATTACAGAAAAATGGGCTCACACGCCCATGTGGCCTGCCCGTGTGGGCTCACACTCCCGTGTGGCCCACACAGCCCTAATTGGCCTTGGCCGTGTGATCCACACGGCCTGGCCCAGAATCTTACACGCCCTTGTGGTTCACCCGTGTGGGCCCACACGCCCATGTGGCCCACACGGCCCAATTGGTTGAGCCCGTGTGTCGCACACGGCCTCGCTCGACCCTCACAGCGCACGGCCAGGCTCGTCGATCTCACGGCCGTGTGGTGACTTACAGTCTTGCACACGGCCTACCACACGGGCGACCACACGCCCGTGTGGCGTCGACAGTAAGGTTTTCGGCTTTCGTCGAAACCTCATTTTCTATATTTCCAGGTACACACCTGGTTTGATTTCGACGCGTAAGCACTCCCGAGCCTTCAAGAACCTATAATTGACCTTACCAAAGCTGATTTTTAGCGACACTTATCGAACTAAACCGAGAATATTCCACAACGAGACCCTAGAATATTGAAAAAAGTGAACCCGATCACTTACCAATAGCGAATCGAGAACCCAACCGTTCAAAAACTGCAGAAGCCCTAATCGCTACTTAATTTCCACCTAATCCGAAAGAACCAAAACATACCCTTTTTAGAAAACTAACTATGAACGAGAGGAGAGGCAATATAATTACTTACCGAATCAAGTGGATTCACTCGTCGAACAAGGTGGAAGTGCGAAAGAAATCAAAAGAGAGGAGGAAGAAAACAATGAAAATTCGATAGAGGAAGGGTGAAAAGATCAGAATGATGGAAGAAGTTTGGGGAAGAGAGAATAGAATTTTATTTTTTGGATGAACTGAAATTAGCAAAAAGATTTTGATAGAATCTCAAAACCCCTTAATTTCCTCCCTCAACTTCCACTACGCATCCACGACTTAGTGTCCTCTTCCAACACAACTCTAACCGGATCTTTAAGCAAAAATAATGCCTACGCTCCAGCATGGATTCGAACTCAAGACCACTTGCGATCCAACACTCCACTTAGCCACCAGACCAGCAGGCCCATTCTGCTAATTACCTACACACTTTTACTTAAAAGCCTACCAACCAAAAGTAAAGCTTTGTTCCTAAAAATACCAAATTTTGCCCAAGTCAAAGCTTGAACTTGGGACTTCCCACACACACCCAGAACACTTATCCACTGAAGCAGACACATATTTGTGTCTCAAAATTACAAAACTAAAATTTAAGAAAAACCGGGGCGTTACATCCTATCCTATGGCATGCCAACTATATCCAACTCTACCCGAACAGTTAATAAGGTATTCATTACTCAATTTATTATCAATCAACATCTCAACTCACATATATTTTCATCATTAAATCATTCATCCATACTCATGACATCATCAATCATATCTATATGCATTCAATTACACACATATATATACATACACATTTTTCATATATATTCAAGTTAGTCCTTATCACTATCAACCAGTCTAAATCAAATCAAGTCAACTCATTTCATTAAATCATCACCTCATCACATGACATATCCTATTTTAGTCCAATTTAAGGTCAATTCCATAATTATTTCAATTTGCAAGTCTTCGTATTCAATTTAATTCTTTATCTCACCTTTTGTTATCGAATCGTAAACAATTAACCGTCAATACAATTATAATTCCAAATGCATAACAATTTAACAGAAACATACTGTATGAACTTACCTGGTTAAAACAACAATCAAACAACTCTCTAAGGACTAATCATTAGGGGTGAGCAAAATCCGATTCAATTCGAAAAACTCGATAAAATTTTTAAATTTTGAATTAAATAGTTCGAGTTATTTGAGTTAATCAAGTTATTTCAATCAACTCGAATAAAAAAATTAAGTTTTTCGGTTTAACTCGAATATGAATTACACAATTCGAGTTATCCGAAAATTCGAATAAGAAAAGGCAAAACTACGCCATTTTGATAAATGTTTACCTTTTCTAAAATTAAAAGTCAAAACCATTAAGTTAAAAGGCAAAACTACGTTGTTTTGATAAATGTTTACTCATTAAGTTAAAAGGAAAAACCATTATATTGTTTATGTAGTTAAATAATTTTATACTTCGTTTACTAGTTAAATAATCGGTTCATGTAAACGCAACATTGAGTATAAATAATAGGTATCGTTAACTCGAATCGACTTTACTCGAAATTTTTTGACTTGATTCGATCCGATTCAAAAAAAAAAATCAATTTGAGTTCGGTTGTTAAAATAGGATTCGTTAACTCAACTAACTCGAAATTTTTTGACTTGATTTGACTCGACTCGATCGAATACTCACCCCTACTAATCATCACTTTGTCATTTACTCGATTTTCTTCAATTTGGTCCAATTTCCGATCTATTAAATAAATCAATTCAGTTTATCAATTCCAAACATCTTATCTCATCCTATTATAAGTATATATAAGTTTAATTTTATTATTTTAATGCCCCTAAACTTTTGCATTTTATTCAATTTAATCCCTAAAATCGAACTTATTATATCTTCCAAATTTTAAATCCACTTCAATTCTGTCCATATACAGTCTCCTATTATCACAATTTACAAAAATTTCATATCAATTTCAATATATTCACAATTTAGTCCTTAACTCAAAACTAACCAAATTTACTTAACAAATTAATCCTGTTTCATTTCTATGCTCCAAAATCTACCATAAACATTTTTTTTAAAAAAAACTTCAAATAACATCAATGGCAATTTTTTAAATCTTTGACAATTTTGAAAATGGAGATATAGATTAACTGAACTTAGTTGCAACAATCTCAAAAATATAAAATTTACTAAAAATGAACTTTAAATTAGCTTACATGCACGGCTTGAAAGCTTCAAGAAATTAGGATATGGCTTCTTCTATTATTTCTTTCTTCGAATGGTGAAAACAAAGGGGTGGGGAAGATGACAAAAATGTTTTTGTGTTTAACATATATTATAATAACTTTTATTTAATTAATTAAACACATATTTTAGCTTAAATTAATAACAACCATCGCACTTTCTTTAAAAGTGCTTAACTATCACTTAAATCCCTTAACTAAACTTAATTAATCCCTTGATCAAATAAAATTTCATAAAAAATTAAATATTTATGATTTTTACAATTTAGTCCTTTTTCCTCAATTACTAACCATTTACTAAAATTTTTGGACCAGACTTCAATTCACCTATATAAAGGCTCCTTAAATATTTAATAAAAATATTTACAGGCTTGATTTATAGAAACGAGGGCCCAAAACCTCATTTTTTAAAATCACTTGACTTTCGATACGCACCACTTGTACCTTGACTAACTAATTAATTAATAAAATTTATTAAATCACGATTCACTATTATACTATATTTAACTCATAAATATTAATTAAATATATCCATGAATTCTCTCATCAAAATTATGGTCCCGAAACCACTGAAAAACAAATTATTACAAAAGCTATACTACATGCTTTGGACAGCCAAAGAGGGATGTTGTCCATTCGGATTATTCTTTGAATTTGTACATTTATGAATATTGGAGTGCATGTACGACACTATTCTAGAAGCATCATAAATTATCATTTGTGGTCATTGGTTTACTTAGTTTATCCTATAAATAGGGCTTCATTGTAAGATTTTTATAGACCTTTTGACGAAATTATAATATTGTGAGAATTATTCTTTTTGCTCTTTAGAATATATATTCGAACTTATCAAGACTTTATCTTGTGGCATTTAAACTATCCTGATCTTATCATTTCCCTTCTCATCTTTGTTCGAAGTGTGGCGATCAATTATACCAACTGTTCCTAACTCTTTATAGTTAGAGGGTCTCGATCTCATGTTTTTATAACTTTTCGATTCCTTTACAACTTTATAGAAAATGGGTCATGATCTTCTATATCGTTGGTTCTTTTCTAAGTTCGTTATGTGTCGAAGGTCCTACCTTTAGTTATCTAATTACTTTAATTTTTGTTTTTACTTATTTTCATATATGTTAGAAACGGTTGGGCACACAAGTGATCTTGTAATCATCCAATGATTATGAGCTCACATCAATTCTTGATATCATCTTTTGGCAACAGTCTCGTTCACCTCGATGTTTCATTTACTAGTTTCTTTCCTATGGGTTTAGTTAGATGATCGGCTAAATTTACCTTTGGCTTCACATAATCAATTGATATTGCTCCATCTTTTTATAGTCGCTTGATCATATCATGTCTTAGACAAATATGTCTATTTTTACCATTGAAAGTTTTATTCTTTACAATGACTATTATCGATTGACAATCACAATGCATGGAAATAAAAGTTGTTGGCTTTGTGCCCAATGGAATATTTTCTAAGAAGGTTTTCAACCACTGAGTCTCATTACTAGCCAACTCCAGAGCAATAAACTTTGACTCCATGGTAGAGTTTCCTATAACAGTTTGTTTGACTCCAAGTTTGGGCATTGAATGTTCAAGCCTGAGCACAATCTGTATTTTAAACGGGTCTATTTATTTTTACTGTAGCCTAGTTTTCAAGACGAATATTTTTATCTAAACTCTCTCAAATTTCGAGTGGGCCTTTGAACTTAGACGAATAACCCGACCCATAAATAGATCTACATTCGATAAAGAGATTTTTTTTTAAAAATGAACTTTTTGTTGTATTATTTTTCACTCATTTTATTTTTATTCCTAATAATGAGATTTGTATTGGATTTTAATATTCATTTAACTCACTAGATATCAATCTAAATTTAGTTACAACTTCAAAATTAACAGTTTCTTAAAAAAAAAATTGAAATAATTTGTTAGAAAAAATATATAAATGTGTGTATTTCATAATATACTACAGAATATTTTCAATTTTTTTCCGATTCATCAACGAGGATGATGCCTTCAATAACCTTGAGCTCCTCTCCCCCCCCCCCCCCCCCTTTTTGAATTTTCACATTTTTTTTTGAATTTTATGTAATTTTTAAAATTTTTATATATATATATTTTTTTATGATTTCAGCCCGGAATATAAGAGTTGTTTTAATTTAGCAATATGTCATGTTTTATGTGTTTTAAGAAAATAATTTAAAATTTTGATCTTTTACATTTTTTTTAAATTTCCTCCTTTATCGAAATTATTTGTATTTTTTAAAATAAATGTACCTTGTTAATATTTGGAAATTTTTTAGAATTTTAAAATTTCTTTTTTTTTTATTTGTTATTTTTAAAATTTTCCATCTTCCTTATTTGCACCTTTGGGGGCAAATTGAAGCAAAAAATATTTAAGTATTAAAGTGGTAATTAGATACAACTTTGAAGGCTAAATCAGCATTTAACTAATTTGGGTTATTGAGCTTCAAAATCAAAATACCGCAAGTTTGATTCTCATCATATATGAATTTGACATAGATTTGTTTGGGTTAATTAATTTGAATTGAGTTATACAGTTGAATGTCTGTAATAATTGGTTATAATGGTAAATTGTTGATATAGTTTTAACTTTAAAAAATACTAATAGGTGATGAACTGAGTTTGAATTTCTGAAATCATGGAGGGTTTTAACTCAAATGATTGTTTAGGTGAATGAAATTTGTTAATTCCATGTAATTAGAGATTATATTTCTAAGTTTTATAATCTGATTTTTGTGGCTGAACAATACCCTAAACGCCAAGTATCGGATTGTAGAACAAGAACATGCCAAAAGGTAGACTTGATTAAATATTAGATTAAACCGACTTTGATATTTGAAAACATTAAAACAAAAATTTAAATATAATATGAACATCAAAAAAGGTAAATTATTTATAATTATTTCTTTTTAAAAAATATTAACAGATCTAAAACTGAAGAACAAAATTGGACATATTTTTGAACTGAGCCTAACTTGGAAAATTTGACACATAACTTCTTCCAACCCATAAATACCTCTGATATTCTTTAAATTCTTTATTTAACGACTGGCATGAGAAATGAGCAACTCAATTTCAAGAGTTTGCTCGTGTTATGACTTCAAGCTCACTTGTGATAACTCCAAGTATTGGGCAGAACACAATATGGGTCTGGGCTTCAAGGATTTTAGGGGCCAAATTGCGACTACCTCTATCACACAAATTATGTTTACTAACACCGAAAGTACTATTTACAGAATTTGAGTGGCCGCATATATATATATATATATATATAGTGCAGGTACAGTGAGGATTTTTCCAGAAAGGCGTCTTTGCATTTAATACAAGCATGAGTGGGAGAGCGATAAACGACAAATAGATTGCTATCAGACTTTTAACATCTCGTAGGCCTATCATAAATGGGAGGTAAGGATGGGCAATTTTCATTCATATTGGCATATGGTTCTAAGCTGTTATAAAATGGCAATTCCATCCAATACTCACCCAGAATCTGACAGAACGGAAGCCGGCCATCCCCATTGTTACACCAACTAGGCAGGTTCGTTTGGTTGTTCTCAAATATCTTAAGCATGTATGCATCACGGATCTGTAAATAATAACTCTTGTCAAACCTTATCAGTTCAAGTCAAAAGAATATCGACATGGAAAGATGACCAAACTACTGATGCTTACAGTGAATTCAGTTACTTGAATCGAGTTTGAAAGGGGACCGAAGACCCCAGCCTCTTTATACATCTCAAGGATAAAGGCAACACATGTTGTTGATTTCCCATCACTGTAGACCCATTCATCTTGTTCCGGGATGGTGAGTAATTGATCAAAGGTTATCCCGCGCCTTTCAGTCTCCTCTAATATTCCATACAGATCCAAATCCTACAATTCCACCATAACAGATTATATATCTAATTTACTTATATCTCCCCATGTCATACTTCACTAGAAGTCCAAAATCATTTATTAGAGAGACTAAGAGAGAGAGCAGGAAAAGAGGAATCACTATTTCTCATAAAGTATAGTTATAAATTTATAAAAGGAAGGACAATTATGCACAATACCTCAGTCCCTAACCGCTTATTCAACGCTTCATTCCACATATTTGCAGCATATGCTGGCTGCACTCTAGTCCACATAGACATGACAGAAATGACCTGCAATAAAAAATCTTGTTAGGACTTGCGAAACAAGTCATTTAGCAAGCTCAGTATCTCAATGTTTTTTGCGAGTAGAACCATCTGCTGCTCATCCTGAATACGACTATGGTAGAGCATCCTCAGGATGTGCAGAATGATCAGAGACGATGCCTACCAAGTGAGCATCAAGAGGTGGTGGATAGTTGTCAGCTACAGTGTCTATCCAACTAAATATCATGTTGTGATAACCATATGGCTTGCCTGACATGCTCCGAGCATACTCCCATGCTGCGGTGGAGTTGAACTTTGCACGTATATCTGGATGTAAAGGAAGCAAGGCTATCTGTGGATTAGAATTGTCCTTCAGTGACAGCTCCCACCATTCATCCCATGGAATAACCACTATAATTTCTTCACCCTACAAAATTCATACAAGCTAATGGCATAAGGAAGAAATCCCAACTTTGTTATTTTTAATTCTGGTATCTTCATAAATCTTCCTTCCTGGCATTAAATACCCTACAAAATCATACTAAAATTTCAGGACCTCCCACCATTCTAAACAGTCCCTTCCAACATACCCTTAACCCAACCAAAGGAAGAAGGAGATTGATCACAGCAAAATGTTAACTTGAACAGTGTGATCAAAACCTGACAATAGTTAAAAGGTGATGATACATCATAAAACAAGAAGGTGTTAAAAGTAAAACCAAAAGTTATTGAACCCAGGACAACATTTAAATACTTTTAAATTCAAAAACTTTCTTTGGTTGAGCAGTATATGCATAATTTTTTTCTGACTAGACATCGTAAGACTAATAAAGAGAAAAGGAAGCAAAGCACAACAAATAAATATAAGTTATTAACAGTCGGCAATCAATGTGTTATTTATAGCATACCTTTTCATTTTCATGCCCTGATTCAGCAACCCATAGATTACCCATGTCATCCTTCAAGCAAACCGCAGTATGACCAGCAAATGCTCCAGTCACCCATTTTTCTAATGTCTCAAATCCTCCCCACCTACCACGGATCTTTGACACAGCCAAAAAGTCACCAGAATGCACATCTTCTGGATTTACCACTGTGCGCCATGGCTTAGGACGCTTTTCAAATGAAGCACCCATGTGTGTTTTCAAAAAAGCAAGATTGGCATTCTGACCCCAGATAGTATTTGAAAACAGAGGCAATACATCAACTAAAGAAAGCAATGTGCCAAGCATTCCAGATGGCATTAGAAATACTGAGATTCCATGCTGCTTTACCTGAAAAAAAAAAAAGACTGTAATTTCCATGCATTAAACAAGTTCAGTGATATTCAAAGACCAACTTAATCGAAACATACATATTCCAATTCAGCAGCTTCTTCCCAAGAATCAAATTTCAATGTGTGCTCTCGAGCAGAAAAGTAGTAATCCCAAGTAATCCTATAAGGTGTTGCAAAGACATAAAGATCCATACAAGTCCAGCTGTGCGCTTCAGATGTCTGTAAAAGAAAATTTTTACAGTTCAAGAGAAAATCAGAACGCCAAAATTGACCATAGTATGTAAAATAATCACCCTCGTCTCTAAACCAAGACTAAAGAGAAGAGATACCAACCAGATTTTAGATTTGGGGTTTTTAGTCTACTAAGGAAAATAAAAGGATTTCAAGTTTAAATAAACAACTTAAAGTTGCTAAAACTTATTAAAACACCAGCACCTATAGTCTACTAAACATAAACAAGTAGCCTTAAATAAAATCCATAACTCATAACTAGGAAGAAACACAAAGGAAAGTGATTCAAGTGAACACTCTAAAGCAACTAAACTAAATGTAATTAAACTCAAACATCAACAATAAACTAAGGATTAATGACACGAAAATAAGTAACTAACTTGTCAATAAAGAGGCTTCAATTACAACCACGGTCATAATGATCAACGGGTCAAAAATACGAACCGTGAGGTGAAGCACACCACCGCCCAATCCCGAATCGTCGCGATCGCTATTGGTGAACTCGAGACGAGCCTCGTTTCCATGAAAGCAAGCTCCTTTCCAATCAATTGAGCCATTGTTCGGGGTCACGGATCCGACAAAAGCCGGCAACAAGTCAACGGCGGAATGAAGAGTGTTCAAGACCGGCCAAGATACCTGGCGTGGAAGCACCGGGAGAATATCATTGACCCTAAAGGGGACTTTGAAAGCTTGACCGAAATCAACGCCAAACCCTAACCCTAAAACACAGAAAAATAAGGATAAGAGGAAAGGATTGAAGAATCGAGGCATGGGAAAGAAAGAAGGGATGATGGGGTTGGGATTGGGATTGGGATTGAGGATGGCAGAGAGATAGAGAGATGAAATTTGCCCTAAAATTTGAGAGCCATTAGAGTTGGATATTGAGGGAGAAAGGTCCGTTTTGGTGGTTGGGGGAATTATTGAGGTAGCATTTTAACTTTGACTTTTGTTTTGGTTGACGACGATGAGGAATAAGGAGAAACGGAATCCGTTTCGTTTTTACCCACGGGTTTACGCTAACGTGGCGAAAGGATATAAGAGCCTTTACAAACAATAACAAAATATCCTAAATCTATTTCCAAACGGAATTTTCATTATTTTGTTTTTTTTCTTCTTTTTGCCGTTTTCAATTTCCAGCCTGAAAATACGAATTTTGAGCATTATCTTAACTTTTGTTTATACTATTTTTTTATAAGGGTAAATAACATTAAAAGTCACTCAACTTTGAGGTAGCTGACAAAATAGTTATCTTAGTTTCATTTCAGTCACTCAATTTTAAAAAAGTAACAAAACAGTCACTAACGTTATCAAAAAGTGACAAAACAGTCACTAATTAATATTTTCCATTAGTATCTTAACGGGACCGCTGATGTGACAAGTTAACTAAATGATTGGCCAGTTAACTTGTCACGTTGGACAAGTAGTCAAAGGGTCAAATAGAAGAGAGAAGGTGATTGGTTAAGGGTAAAAAGAAGAATAAGATAAATGGAGAAGAAGGGTTTCCATACCAAAGGAACAGTGCAGCAGCAGCCATGGTTCTCAAGACGGAGCTTTGCCGATTTAGTGGTGCCAAAATATACCCTGGGAAAGGCATCAGATTTGTTCGTGGAGATTCACAGGTCTTCCTCTTTTCCAATTCGAAATGCAAGAGGT
The DNA here is from genome assembly GCA_025698515.1 of Gossypium sturtianum. Lineage (NCBI taxonomy): Eukaryota > Viridiplantae > Streptophyta > Magnoliopsida > Malvales > Malvaceae > Gossypium > Gossypium sturtianum. Next base: position 67,483,509 of record CM046947.1, on the reverse strand, counting down.
ACTTCCACAACCGTCTGAAGCCCTCAAAACTTACATGGACAATCATGTATAAGTAGAGTTAGGGATGGAGAATCAACCTGATTGGCTTCTTCTTGTCAAATACAGCATTAGGCTGTACAAATAGAAAGCCTCTCTGATGCGATCTCGTGCTCGTCGTTGATTTCGAGTCGCGAATGTGCCCAATCGTAAAATTGAGAAGTATCATTCTTTGTTGAGTTTAATTTGAAATTGGCTAAGTATAATCTTTAGGCAAGGGATTTCGAGTAAGCTTAAGATATTTAAGGGTATGGTTCGGCCAAACAAAAAAAAAAGGTAAGTGAATTTCAAAGTTGTAAATGGATGGAAAGTTTAACTTAAGGCCAAAAAGGAACCAATACTATAGATGAGTATTGACACGGTTCTTATAGGACACTTAAGATGGACGGATGATAGAATTGGGACCTTGACCCACTATCTATTACTAAGGGTGTTCATTCGGTTAACCGACCCGAAATAACATTAACCGAATTAACCGACCTTTCAAAATTTTTAACCGTTAACCGAACCGAAATTTTTTCAAAAAAATTAACCGAACAGAATTTTTTTCGGTTAATTCGGTCGGTTAACCGAATTAACCGAGAATTATATGTTTTTTATTTTTGGTTAAAAATTAACCGAATTACCCGAATTACCCGAAATTAATCACTACATAATTAAAAAGATTACATAATTTTAGTTTTAGTTTTAGAATTTTATTTTTATTTATTAAATTATTTGTAATTTTTATGATTGGGTTGGATTGGGTAATTGGGTTGGGTTAGATATTTGGGTTTGGATTGGGTTTAGGGATTGGGTTTAGGTGAATAGTGGGCCTATTTATATATTATAATTTTATTTATTAATTTTTTGGTTAACCAGAAAAATTCGATTAATCGACCGTTTTGAACCGAATTAACCGTTAACCGAAAAATCACAAAATAATTAACTGACCCCCGACCGAAAAAATTCGATTAACCGACCGATTAACCGAATTCGGTCGGTTAACTGAATTTTTTCGGTTTTACCCAAATTTTTCACACCCCTATCTATTACGAGATAAGAACCAAAGGTATAGGGGTTGAACGCCACACTCGAAGAGTGATAAGTTTAAAAAGAAACAAGTTAGACGCCACTAGCGAAGCTAGATCAGTCAGCTTGAGTCTTAAAGGAACAATGAGATTTGAATAAACTCACAAAAGTTGAATTAAGCATAAAAGGTGTCAAAAGTCTGATTTACATCAAATGAGCTTCATATTTATAGCTCAAATCCTTGGCTAGCCGAATGGACATAAAAGAAACTAAATGGACAGCTTCAAATCAGCTTAATTGAGCTGAAACTTTTTAGCACCTTCCTAAAACGTCCATTGTAGTCTTCTAGGTAGCTTAGCTTTAATTTAAGTGAGAATGGAGCTGAACCTAGCTGAATACAATTGGCCAAAAGGTGTGAACAGCCTTTAAGGAGTTGCCTTGGGTTTCCAAATAGTCATGAGCTTTAATGGGCAGCTTAGGCACTTCAATGGACTTGTAAATGGTTCAGCCGAATATAAGCAGCCATGGAGTGTGAAAGCTAAGAACCGAATGGCCTTGTGTGTGAAAAAAACTTCCAACCAATTTGAACAAGTGTGAGAACACTTGTGGCTGTTGAGTTACACGATGGGGCAGCTTGGGGAAAGCAAACATCAGCTCACTTTTGGCTCTTGCAATAACCGAATAGTTGCTTGGGGGATGGCAACCATCAACACACCTTCTTAATTGCCGTCCATGCATATACCTACAGCAATTAAATTCAGCCAAGTCAATTTTAAGGACAAATTAAATTCGGCAGCTAGGAAACTTGAATTCAGCTAAGACAAATTAACTCCAGCTTGCAATTAATTGGTCTTAAGCTAAGACACATTAAAACGTCTATTTAATTTGTACTAAACAAAGACACATTAAAAACCTTAATTAAAATGTCCAGATTATGACACATTTAAACATATTAAAATTATGGCATAATTAATAATTAACTAAATAAACTAAGTTAATTAAAACTAAATTAATGTTTATTCAAGCAAAATAAGGCGCAAGCTAAAATGAACTAAAACGAGCTCATTGAGCTAGGAACGAGCTGGATGAGCTTGAAGAAGGTTGCAAGGCATGCTCGGCTTGCTTGTCCAAGAACGCTCGATAAGCCCCGTAACGGTTTCATCCTAAACTCAATCGACTAAGGCTGCTATAGCGTCTTTAAATCTCTTAGCCCGAGCTCAGGTTATTGGCCCTAATGGTAACTCGATGGGATCCATGTCAGCTCTCGATGAGTCTTGGGTATTGGCCGTATCATTCCCCCCTCTTCGAAGCGATTTGTCCCCAAATCGTTGCCTACATCATAGAGAGATAAATCAGATACGTTAAAACTCGATCTAATGTTATACTCACCTGAAAGGCCGAGCTTGTAAGAGTTCTTGTTAATCCGTTCCAACACTTGGAATGGTCCATCTCCTCTCGGTAATAACTTCGACCTCCGTTGAGCTGGAAACCGTTCCTTCCTCATGTAAACCCAAACCCAATCTTCGAGCTCAAATACAACACGTTTCTTTCCTTTGTTAGTCTTGTGCATGTATTGCTTGGTCCTCACCTCAATGTTGGCCCTTACTTTTTGGTGTAGTTGCTTCACGTACTCAGTCTTTCGCTTAGCATCTACATGAATAAGCTGATCGTTAGGCAAATGAATTAAATCAAGTGGAGTCAAAAGATTGAAACCATAAACAATTTCGAAAGGTGAGTGTTTTGTGGCTAAATGAACGGATCTATTATAAGCACACTCGATGTGCGGAAAACACTCCTCCCATGTCTTAAGATTCTTTCGAATGATAGCTCGCAACAAAGTAGACAAGACACGATTAACCACTTCCGTTTGTCCGTCCATTTGCGGGTGGCAAGTTGTTGAAAATAATAACTTCTTGCCAAGCTTTCCCCACAACGACCTCCAAAAATGGCTAAGGAATTTCGTGTCTCGATCGGACACAACTGTTCTCGGGATTCCATGTAATCGAACGACTTCCCTAAAGAACAAATTAGCAACATGAACAGCATCGTCAATTTTAGTGTAAGCTATAAAATGAGACATTTTTTAAAAACGATCAACTATAACAAAGATTGAATCTTTTCCGGTTTTTGTCCTAGGTAAACCAAGGACAAAGTCCATGGAAATATCGACCCATGGTTCCTCGGGTATGGGCAATGGCGTGTATAATCCATGGGGCTTGATCCTCGACTTAGCCTTCTTGCAGGCCATGCAACGATTGCAGACCCTTTCGACATCTCTTTTCATCCTCGGCTAAAAGAAATGTTCTTGAAGTATTGCCAAGGTTTTAACCATGCCGAAATGGCCCATGAGGCCGCCACTATGTGCCTCTCTCACCAACAAGTCCCGCATGGAACCTTGTGGGATGCAAAGTTTTCCTTCTCTAAAAAGGAATCCATCGTACCTATAAAACTTGTCACAAGCAGCATTTTCACAAGATTTGTATAACTCACCAAAATCAGCATCATTCACGTATAAATATTTCAAAAACAAAAATCCAAGCAGTTTAGAATCTAGATAAGTTAAGAGTGTATACCTTCTCGATAACGCATCGGCAACAATATTTTCCTTACCTTTCTTATACTTAATGACATAGGGAAATGACTCCAAAAATTCTACCCACTTGGCATGACGTTTATTCAATTTGTTTTGGCCCTTGAGGTGCTTTAACGCCTCATGGTTGGAATGGATCACGAACTCCTTGGGCCATAGGTAGTGCTACCAAGTTTCCAACGCTTGAATGAGTGCGTACATCTCTTTGTCATAGGTCAGATAGTTCAACGTGGCTTCGTTTAATTTCTCGCTAAAATATGCAACGGGCCTCCCGTCTTGAGTCAAAATAGCTCTGATCTCGACACCTGAAGCATCACATTCAATTTTAAACATTTTAGTGAAATCAGGTAACACAAGTAAGGGAGCGTTAGTTAAACATTCTTTAATAGCATTGAAAGCGTTTTCTTGTTCCTCGCTCCATTGAAAAGAAGAAGTCTTCTTGATCACACTTGTCAATGGGGCAGCCAAGGTGCTGAAGTTAGGCACAAAATGCCTATAAAAGCTCGCCAAGCCATGAAAGCTCCTCACTTGGCTTATGCTCATCGGTCTAGGTTATTCTCGGCAGGGGCGAAGCCAAAATAATTTTTTAAGGGGGTCAGATGAAATTTTAATTTTTTATAGTCTATATCTTTATAATTTGTAAAGGATTAAATCGAATTTTTATAATTTTAGGGGGGCCAAAGTGTAATTTTACCTTTATTAATTTAAAATATTAAAAAATTATAAGGGCCTAAATAGTAATTTTCCAGTTTAGGGGGGGCCGGGGCACCTGCCAGCCCTCCTGGCTTCGCTCCTGATTCTCGGATTGCCTTCACCTTTTCTTGATCCACTTCAAGCCCCTCCGAGCTAACTACAAAACCTAAGAAATCAACCTTTTTAGTGCAAAAGGTACATTTCTTAAGGTTAGCATACAAAGTCTCTTTTCGAAGGACTTCCAAAACAGCTTTCAAATGCAACACATGGTCATCTAACGATTTACTATAAATAAGAATATCATCGAAATAAACAACGCAAAAATTTCCAATGAAAGAACGTAAAACATAATTCATAAGTCGTATGAAGGTGCTGGGTGCGTTGGTTAGGCTGAATGGCATGACCAACCACTCATACAAACCATGTTTCGTTTTAAACGCAGTTTTCCAGTCGTCACCTTCGCACATCTGAATTTGGTGATACCCGCTCTTAAGGTCGATCTTGGAAAACAATTGTGCGCCACTCAACTTATCTAGCATATCATCTAGACGCGGTATTGGATGTTTGTACTTGATAGTAATTTTGTTCACCGCTCGGCAGTCTACGCACATGTGCCACGTTCTATATTTCTTTGGCACCAATAACACGGGTACGGCGCAAAGACTAAGGCTTTCTCGTATATACCCCTTTTTCATAAGCTCGTTTTGTTTTTGCATCTCTTTAGTTTCCTCAGGATTACTTCGATAAGCCAGGTGATTGGGGATGATGGCTCCGGGCATAAAATCTATTTGCTGTTCAATCCATCGAATGGGCAGTAGCTCTCTAGGGACTTCATCCGGAAACACATCGTCGAAATCCTGCAAAAGAGAAACAATCGAAGAGGGAAGATTTTTATCCAAATTATTAGTGTTCAAAATTTTTTCCTTTTACATGAGTACAAGAACTGGTTGCTTCAACAAATAAGACTTTCGAATATCTCTCTCCTTTGCATAAACACTCAATTTGCTTAACTCTTTTTCTTCACTCATTTTGTTTTCACGCTCCTTGCTCTTTTCTCTCGATTTGATCATTTGTTTTCCTTTATTTTTCTCACTTTTCTTTTCTTTCTCTTTTTCACTCTTCTCTTTTTGCTCACTCTCTTTAAATCTTTCAATAGAATCTTTTAACTTCAATTGATCTTCATAAACTTGTCTTGGCGTCAATGGAGCCAAAGTCACAATTTTTCTGAGGTGTTTGAAAGTGTAGCAGTTTGTGTAGCCATCATGAATGACTTTACGATCAAATTGCCACGGTCTTCCCAACAGTAGATGTCCGGCATGCATAGGCACCACATCACAAAGGACCTCGTCATTGTACTTGCCGATTGAAAATGCAACTAAGGCTTGTTTGGTCATCTTCAATTCTCCGCCATCGTTAAGCCATTGAAGTTTGTAAGGATGAGGGTGCTTAGTTGTTGGCAAGCCTAGTTTTTCCACCATTAGAGTGCTGGCAACGTTGGTGCAACTTCCGCCATCAACGATCAAACTACACACATTGCCTTGGACATGGCAACTTGTATGGAAGATGTTCTCTTGTTGATGCTCATTCTCCACGCTTTGAAGGCTTAGACTTTGTTTGATGACGAGAATTTTGCCATCAACAGCGTACTCAAGTTCTTCCTCATCGTCGGTGGTTACGTCGAATTTTTCGTCTTTTTCTTCCTCCGACTCAATTTCTCCATTGGCTATCACAACCATATTGCTTCGATTAGGGCATTGGCTGGCGATATGCCCCATCCCTAGGCATTTGAAGCACTTGATGTCCCTTGAACGGTTAGGTAAGGCTTCATTCTTGCATTTGCTAGAATCGCCGATGGGCTTGTTAGGCTTCGCAAACACCGCTTGTTCTTTCGCATGACTTGGTAGATCTTTCTTGCTGGTGTCTTGACCCCATTTTGAAGTAGTAGTGGGGTTATAATAGGTTCGGATGGAACCTTTTCTCTTTAATTGCTTCTCCACCTTTATGGCCATGTGCACCATATCGACTACTTCAACATAATGTTGAAGCTCCACCACGTTGACGATGTCGCGGTTAAGACCGGCTAAAAATCTTACCATGGTCGTCTCTCGATCTTCTTCTACATCCGCACGAATCATGGTAATCTTCATCTCTTTGAAATAATCCTCAACGCTTTGATTACCTTGCATAAGGTTTTGAAGGTTTTGATATAGGTCACGATGATAGTAGGAAGGAATAAATCTCTTAGCATCACGACTTTCATTTCGGCCCAAGTAGATATAGGTCACTCTCTGTTCCTTCTCCGACTCGTGGTTAACTGATCCCACCATATCATGGCATAATCAGATAACTCGATCGCTGCTAGCTTCACCTTCTTGCTCTCTGAGTAGTTGTGACACTCGAAGACCAACTCTATTTTCTTTTCCCGTTCAAGGTACGCCTCTGGGTTAGATTTACCTTGGAATGGTGGAAGGGACAATTTGATGTTCTTGAGATCGTCGTCGACACGATCTCGCTCTCGAGGGCCTCGGTATCTTTGGCCTCGTCATCTTTCGCTTTGATTCGACGCTTGGTCGCTCTCCACATCACTTGGCTCATAGAGATCATTTTGATTGAACCTTGGCCGGCCTCGCTCCCTTCGTGGACTTTGGGGAGTTTTCTCTCGCTGGCCCCTCTCTTCGACTCGGTCTAATCGTTCTTGTATGAGCTCTAGCTTTCGATCAAACATGCACTCCATCTCACGCATAAGGGCTTGGAGTGTTAAATCAAGCACTCCCCCTTCGGTTGCAACATTTCTTATGGGTCGTAACCCTCCGCCTTCCATCGCGTTTCGTTCCGGGCTTCGGGACATGTTATTTTGAATCTTCACCAAAAAAAACCTCACAGTTCACTCACAAAGAAAATAACAGATGACACTCCACTCATGTTTGCACTCAATATATTGGCTTTTTCAACACTCTATTAAGCTCACCACTCTCGTGCCTTTTTTTCGCTCAATTCTTCTCTCTAAGTTCGTGAAGGACTCGTTTAGACTTTCAACAAGCTTAGTGGGTCGGCTGCAAAAGGGTTTGCAATGGTAGATGTCGTTTTGGGTTTAAGGTGGGCTGAAAGAAACAAAAGGAAGAATTTTTGAAGTGTGGCGAAATGTTTGTAGAGGAAACTTCTCAAAAATTCGGGAAAACAATCACTTTCACAACTAGCCTCTTTTTTTTTTTACATGTATTTCGAATCTTTTTTTTTTATATATGAATTTTGTAGAACAAATACAAACTATGTATATTCTTTTTTTTAAACGATTTTTTTTATTTTCTTTTCAAAAACTTACTCCGGGATTACTATGAACATCCGTACTCCTCGATTTTAGCTAGATCTGATACCAAATGATGCGATATTGTGCTCGTTGTTAATTTTGAGTCGCGAATGTGCCCGATCATAAAATTGAGAAGTATCGTTCTTTGTTGAATTTAATTTGAAATTGGCTAAGTATAATCTTTAGGAAAGGGATTTCGAGTAAGCTTAAGATATATCTAAGGGTATGGTTCGGCCAAACAAAAAAAAAAGGTAAGTGAATTTCAAAGTTGTAAATGGATGGAAAGTTTAACTTAAGGCCAAGAAGGAACCAATACTATATATGAGTATTGACCCGGTTCTTATAGGACACTGAAGATGGACGGATGATAGAATTGGGACCTTGACCCACTATCTATTACGAGATAGGAACCAAAGGTATAGGGGTCGAACGCCACACTCGAAGAGTGATAAGTTCAAAAAGAAACAAGTTAGACGCCAATAGCAAAACTAGATAAGTCAGCTTGAGTCTTAAACGAACAATGAGAGTTGAATAAACTCACAAAAGTTGAATTAAGCATAAAAGGTATCAAAAGTCTGATTTACATCAAATGAGTTTCATATTTATAGCTCAAATCCTTGGCTAGCCGAATGGACATAAAAGAAACTAAATGGACAGCTTCAAATCAGCTTAATTGAGCTGAAACTTCTTAGCACCTTCCTAAAACGTCCATTGTAGTCTTCTAGGTAGCTTAGCTTTAATTTAAGTGAGAATGGAGCTGAACCTAGCTGAATACAATTGGCCAAAAGGTGTGAACAACCTTTAAGGAGCTGCCTTGGGTTGCCGAATAGTCATGAGCTTTAATGGGCAGCTTGGGTACTTCAATGGACTTGTAAATGGTTCAGCTGAATATGAACAGCCATGGAGTGTGAAAGCTAAGAACCGAATGGCCTTGTATGTGAAAAGAACCTCCAACCAATTTGAACAAATGTGAGAACACTTGTGGCTGTTGAGTTACACGATGGGGCAGCTTGGGGAAAGCAAACATCAGCTCACTTTTGGCTCTTGCAATGACCGAATAGTTGCTTGGGGGATGGCAACCATCAGCACACCTTCTTAATTTTCGTCCATGCATGTACCTACAACAATTAAATTTAGCCAAGTCAATTTTAAGGACAAATTAAATTTGGCAGCTAGGACAACTTGAATTCAACTAAGACAAATTAACTCTAACTCCAGCTTGCAATTAATTGGTCTTAAGCTAAGACACATTAAAATGTCTATTTAATTTGTACTAAACAAAGACACATTAAAAACCTTAATTAAAATGTCCAGATTATGACACATTTAAACATATTAAAATTATGGCATAATTAATAATTAACTAAATAAACTAAGTTAATTAAAACCAAATTAATGTTTATTCCAGCAAAATAAGGCGCAAGCTAAAATGAACTAAAACGAGCTCATTGAGCTAGGAACGAGCTGGATGAGCTTGAAGAAGGTTGCAAGGCATTCTCGGCTTGCTTGTCCAAGAACGCTCGATAAGCCTCGCAACAGTTTCGCCCCAAACTCGATCGACTAAGGCTGCTACAGCGTCTTTAAATCTCTTAGCCCGAGCTCGGGTTATTGACCCTAATGGTAACTCGATGGGATCCATGTCAGCTCGATGTAATGCAACCACCAAATAGATAAATCTCAGTTTCACTAAAACACCCAAAAACAAATACAAATAAAATTTCTTTTAGACCCAAATCAATGAAAAAAAATTGACCCATCGATTGAACCAGCAAGGGAGTTGAATAAATTTGGAAAAGACCCAAAAAAGAAAATCTTGCAAAAAGTGCGTCATTTCTTCAAAATTTGAATATTTGAACATTACCTACCATGATCAGAAGTGAGGAGAAGCTTGGGTAAATTGCATTCCCCTTGTGTTACTGTGACCCCCAAAGCAACAACAACCTGGTTTGAAGCTGCAACAGCCATGCTTGAGTAACTGCAGAAGAATATGAAGCAATTGGGTTAAAGCTTTGGCCTTAGATCGTTACCTTTGGGGTTTGGAGGAATCACTTGCAAATATGCAGTATGGGATTGATTTGAAAACTAGAGGCATCTCCATTTTTCTCTTCTTCTTTTTCTTCTTCTCCTCTTCTTTTTCTTCTTATTCTCTTCTTAAACCCTAAATTAGTGTTGATAGGACTGTTAAATTGGTAGTAACTGGCCAGCTAGAGGGTTTTTTTACACCAAGCACGCCGTCATTTGCCATGTCACTTCGCCGTGACGTCTGTGACATAAAACGGCAAAAAGGACTATTTTGTCACTTTTCCAAAGTTGAGTGACTGAAATGAAACCAATGTGACTATTTTATCAACTACCCCAAAATTGAGTGACTGTTAGTGTAATTTACCCTTTTTATAATTAATTGCTATTAGATTGATTTTATTTATTAATAAAAAACAAATTAGGATAATTTTTTATTTATGAATATCATTATCAAAAACCTATGTTTACATAAAAAGTCTTAAATCATAAGGTGTAACTAGTGAAGGTTAAGATGGGTCGAGTAATTCGTACAGGTCTAGAGGCTTTTTCGAAAAGTTGGAGGTAAGTTTGAAAAATAAGTTTGACAAAAAAAATTATGCTCATTTCTAAAGGGGACAGGTCTTAGGCAGAATTTTTTGGCTCGAGCCCAACCCCACCTGAATCATATGGTTATATATTTTTTTTATATTTAATTTATTAGGAAACATTTGTTTTAATATTTTTAGTGTTTTTGATGTTTTATATTTTTTAATTTTATTTTTATATTAAAAATTTATTAAGGTCGAGTCAAGTTCGGGTTTAACATTTTTAATATGAACCGAACTTGGATAAAAAATTAAGCTCATTTTATGAACCGAATCAATCGAACCTAGACTTTAAAAACAGGCCTAAAATTTTGCATCAACCCACCCGACTCATAATTATTAAACCAAAAACTAGAACTACCACCGTTCCTAAGTCCTTGGTTTTACTAGAGTCAATATGTTTGGCTTTCATTCCCTTCAATTTCTTCGGATATCCCAATTAACTTCGCAAATATTGTTTGGTAATTTGTATTGATTGTGTCAATATCTTCTTGCCTGAAAAAAAAAAGTTTTATTGAGATTGAGGAGGCCAGACTAGTAGATGAAGATGGGTTCAATCACATTGACTCGTTTCTTGAAATACCCAAACTGAAATCCATATGACTATTTCATCTTCCCCAGCGCGTTAGGGTCCATGCAAACCTATTAGCCTCTACAAAGATTCTTGCACAAAGGTTAAGGTCAAGCTTATCTCCCATCTTTACTCTACCTTATTTTCCAAGAAACCATTCATTCGATGAAATCCAAGAAAGGAAATGCTTTGAATTAGAAAAGCTCTGATTTTCTTCAATTTTCCTTTTCACCCAAGAAAAGCTGCAGGAAATTGAAATTTAGAAATCCGAGAAAAATTCAAAGGGAAACTAAGGAGGTAGGGTTATTCATCTCTCACTCAGTTCGATTATGTACAACAAACAAATATAAATCACGAAAATCACCATTGTTTCTAGAAGTGAAAAAATGAGAAATCAAAACAAATAACTGGGGTATTCAAAGAAATTGGCAAAAGCAGAAGGAAAAGATTGGTGTTTGATTAAATTCCTTTTGTACAGATCATAGGATTCCCAAATATGATCAAGAGGGCATGGGTTTCCACCATCCAGTCGAACCCATGGCTTCCCTTTCCCACTCCAATGCAACAAGCTGACCGGACCCGGATGCAACGACCGACATGAACCTCGTATATTGTCCCCTCCAAGCCCATGTTGGTTCCATCTATGATCAATGCCTTCTACATTCCCAGCAAATACCAGCAAATAGGGTGGCAATGAGCCCAACTCGTATATCTTTTTTTTCCTTTGTATTTCCATCCAATTCTCTATTCTTTTCCTGTAATTCCCTTCTCTCCAACGCACTAAATCCATTACCATTACTCCCGTGTTGAAATAACACGGCTTTCTCGACCGGAAAACCCGGGATATTACCGGGTCCGACCAAAACCCGGCCGTGAAATACTTGGTGAAGTTTGCATGGCAGTATTCGGGTGCGCCGATGACTCGAGCGTTGGTCAACGTTGTGTTCCAGAGTTTGAGGATGTCATCGACGAGGACCAGGTCGGAGTCGAGATAAATGACTCGGTCTACTTGGAGATCCAACATGTCCCCGAGGTAGTTCCGAGCGTAGTTCAGTGGGTTCTCGAGGGCTTGCCGGATTGAAGAAGAGATCAAGTTGATCACTGTGTCTTCGCGGAAGATGTAGATTCTGAAGTTGAGTGAAGGGAATGTGGAGCGAACGAGTTTGCTCAAGACTCTTGGACTCGCGGGGTCGAACTCGGCGGCAATGAAGTGAAAGAAGATGTTTTCAGGACACGAAGCGTGGCGGACGACGGAGTGGACGGCGGCGATCGACCCACGCAAGTATTCAAAGTCTAAAGTCATTGCCACTTGGACTAAATTGCGGTCGCCGGAGGAAACCGGACACTCCACTCCGTTACGGTAATACGGTGCCTCCGGAAACTGGAACCCCAACCCATCTCCTCCGACTGTGGTCCGAATAGCAAGACAAAACGATACCGTGAGCAAGAAATGAAGAAGTAAAAGGGCGGCCGCATATAAAATAAAACGCATTATTCTTCAAAAAAGAAAAAAACCAAGAAAAAGAGAGACCGTTTCTTTTCAACTTTCAGTCGAAAAATAAGAAGATTATGGTCTTCGGCTTCATTGTAAGCGAAAACGCAGCTTATTGAAGGATCATTATTATTTACCCAAAAGGAGTGTTTGGATTTTTTTTTCCTGCATAAGGGTTGGGTCTTTTGTGTTTTAAATGACAAATGAGGAAACTGGTGATGGAAGCAACGAATGGGATGTTGCACCATCGGAGATTTCTTCAAATATCCTTTTTTATGCTTTGTTTCGGAATATGTAGATTTGGGCAAATATTTTTCTTTTTCTTTTTTTAAATCAAGATTCTGTTGGTTGGGACGTTGATGGCCTTTTAAAATGAGATAATTTTTTAACAAACGTTTTCTTTACCCTCTTCCATTCTGTCATATATCTGCATTTTGCTAAATGGGACCTCCTCCCCTGTCAAACCTAAAAGCAAGGAGGTTGGGGTTAATCAAGCCGTTTTAGTTCAAAAAGGATACTCGGCGCCAACAGGATTCCCTGTCAGTAAAACCCAAACTGAGCCGTTCGATCTTTGCATAAAGAGGTCTAGAGTGGCAGGCAGCTATGGAATGGGGTTAAGGCAAAGTACACACTAATCATTTCTCACACACCTACGCTCAAGCTTCCTCTTTCTTGGTGGAAATTAAGTAATAACTATCTTCCCAGTAAAGACCAGGATATATTAATACTGGATGTGCTGTGCCAACAGAGCTGTGAGACCTATGATCACATTCACATGTTCACGGACCGCATCTTTGCCCAGCTTGTCTGGTTCGCTACTAAATTAGGACTTGGGATTGATGGTTTCTCCATATTCCAAAATTGGATCCCATGAGAACAATTTTCCTACTAGCTACTGGCTTGTACTCAAATCCGTCGAGGAGTTAGTGACCACTTGTGAGAAAGACTTCTTCAGCAATAACCCCCTGGTGATCTCTATCAATCATGAGATTAACAGCACGCCCGGTTTGATACTCACCTTACAGGAACATAAGAAGCTACGGAGGTATATGGCAACTCAAGCCAACCGGGGACTGCCTCTGCTTATAGTAGTGAATGTTCGTATCTTTGATGACTGTTAAGACTTGTAAATTCGGGAAACATTATATTAAAAGATTCCTCGTTGATTCAATTTTCATGGAGCGACATGGATCATTAATTTCAGGTAAAGTTAATAAAGAATGAATCTGACGAAACTTACCTTTGAGCTATAAATGAGAGAGCATAAAAGCTCTTCTTTGAAGAAAAGAATATTCATGCATTGCTTCTCTCAGAAATGCAACCTATTTAATCAAATCATAGGTAATGTAAAACAGTGGGATAAACCACAACATTACACATAACAACTCAGTCCATAATCTATAGAGAGGAACCAAATAAAGTATTCTATACAAATACAAATAGAAGTGCAAAATCAAATTGATAGCCGGGAAATCAGATCACCTTCCCTAGCTGCTTTATTTCTTTTCAGTCTTGCAAGATTGATTGGTGGGCAACGAGTTAAAAATTAGTGAACTCACTCCAGAGAAGCCTCAAACTATGGAAGTGTAGCTCTTACTTCTTTCCTATCTGCTCCAAATGACTGCGGATGAAACAAAATGATAATAATAATATTAAATCAGACTGAAACCATTCCAGTGACCTTTGGATCATTCATTCATTTATTGAACAGGTTGAATCAGATTATTCAGTTACAAAATAATATTAAATATGAATATTCATGCATTGCTTCTCTCACAAATGCAACCTATTTATTGATCATTTAGTCGCTGAACTTTTTCTTGGTCCATATTAGTCTTGAAACTTAAAAGTTTTTCCCAATTTGTCCCTGAACTTGGATTCGAAATCATGTCACATCATTGCCTAAACTTTTTCTAAAAACATTTAAAACATTTTATATTTTTTTAATAATTATCTTTGTGCTTTTTCAAGATTTTATATATATTTTTAAAAATTTTCAAGTAATGATCTCAGAGTACCATGTCATCACTTTAATGGAATCTAAGTTCGGAGACCAAATTGGGAAGAGTTATCAAGTTCCGGGACTAATGATTCAAGGATCAAATTGCGAAAAATTACAAGTTAAGAGACTAAATGTTGCTTTATTCCTAAATATGTATTTAATTTAATAAATATGGGTACTAAGAAGTTACAGGTTCAAATTTAATCACTTACAAAAATAATTTTAATTAAAAATCAAATTTTTATCATTCTTTTTCAAATTATTATCAGTTGAATGGACTTGCTAGAAGGATATGGTTCTTATCTCACAGTAAGCAATCATTTAAGCAACATTCATTCAATATAGAAATTCAAAATTTACTGACGAATTAAGAAACCTTAGAGAAGATAATGATAGACAAATACTGTAAATGTATTTATATCTTAAGCAAATGATTCTGACCTCAACACCCAAACCTTTCGCATACACATTTGTGAAGAGTTCAGAAGGTTCAGGCATTGGACTTTCCTGAAAAAGAAAAAAGAAGAATTTTAGTATCCATAAATAACTAAACAAAACTTCAGTAAACATAAAATACAAATAAACTCATTAAAAAAAAAAAAACTCAGAATGAAAGCAGCAAAAAATTTCTAACCTTAGCTTGAGCAATTGCATCATCTACCTCTTTTCTCACTTCCTTTTCAACATCCTGAAAATTTTTCCATATTTTGATATTTTCACTACCCAAAACAATACATAACAACATTTGAATACTGATAGTTCCAAAAGTGACTCAAATACCTTCAACTCTTTTTCAGTAGCTAGATCATGAGACAATATCAGCTTCCTGATTCTTTCAATTGGATCACGCTCCTAGAAACATACATCTAGAATGTCAGTTTTGTATTACTTGATTAATTACAAGAATAAATGTTTAATATTTAACAAATAAGTCCTTGAGAAAGTAACATGAATTGTGTATCAACCTGTCTAACACCACTAATCTCATCACGTGTTCGATAGGTGCTTCCAGGATCAGACATGGAGTGGCCATGATACCTGTATGTGTCCATTTCAAGAATCTGCATACAAGCAACAGGAATCAAAATATGTCAATTATGCAATGAATATTGAAAGTAGCATGAAATTTCCGACAGGAAGTAGAAGCAAATAAACATGCCTCATCATTACTAAAAAGATCCATGAACTTCAGAATCATATATCTTCTGTATAAAGTAAATTTTTCACAACTTTAAACCTATGTCATTCAGACTCGGGTATGTGTCTGACATGGTTATGTTGAATTTTGAAGTTTTTCTATATATTTTGCGGGCCCCTTGGAGGGTCATATCCTCATAAGTCATATCTATTCACAAATAAGCATTGACAATGGGCATCGGCAATAAGTACTTCAAGAAAAATGAAGAGTTTAAGCAATATAGCTTTAAACAAATTTGTGAGTTACAGGAGTAAGGACCTAAAATTCCAGTTGATGATAATTTACAGCATCTTCTTGCTTTGAAATTACAAGTCACTAGCATTTATTTTTCTGAAAAAGAGAAGGGGGAAAGAACTGAAACAATGACTAATTAATACCCAGCCAAAAACCAGGTACAGATGCCCCATTAATTAAGAATAGAGAGCCACAGAATAATTTCCCGTGGCAAGCACCTAATGTACTTTTCTGTCTAGCAAGCATATTTGAAGTTACTGAGTTATCCTATAAGCATCAATTAATTTTAGGATACTGCTACTTTTAGCTTTTATATGTGGGAATGAAAAAAAAAATTCCATAACAGTTGTGCCTCAAAATATTCTTTTTTCTTAGACAAACAGGTTGTCCCTGCAAACAACTTTTCATCAGATATAAGCATCAAAGGCGTCTTATCATCCAATCAGTGACTGCCGTACCATAATCTCCTTGTGGCATAATAAAGAAGCTGTTGACAGTAAGCATCTGACATTGGAATGCATGATTCCCATAAAACTCGTGTAACATGACATTGCTACTTATCCTTTCTATATAAGTTTCCAAGTTAAGCTTGCCATTGACCGCAAATTTAGACCTATTTTTAGGTGTCATGAAGATTTCTCAAGCAACTTTACAGCCAGGAAAACTTCTCCAGAAATTCTCTGATGTTTGTTCTGGATAAGCACTGCAGAGTTTCAGCTCACCTAAAATGCTATTCATCTAGAACCAGGTTAAATATAATCAACATGCAGGCAAAAAGATGACTTCTGGCAATTCAGTGCCACAATCGAGATCCATAAGTTAACCAGGCTTCAGAAAATTCCTCTAAGCCTATAAATGGGTGGGATTTGCACATACTAGCCAAAATAGATAAGTTTTGGCTTACTCTTTTGTAGAGATAAACTTCCTAATTTAAGTGGATTAGTTTAACCTTCCAGGTTACAACTCTGACAGCATGTACATCTACAAAGCTCCAATAGCTACAAAACAAAGATTTTTCCTCCTTAATACTACTTATCTGAAAGGCTTTGGATAAAGCACATCATTAATAAGACCAGTGAGAGAAATGGAAAGCAAATAAGAGAAGGTTATTAAGTCCATCTTTATAGATAATCCTAAAAGGGGAAGATAAGCTAACTATCAACTTGATCCACTTTTAAAATCTCTCCAAGTATCTGCCCAATCCATAGCCAAAAAGTGGTCATATTTCTTTAATTGTAATTTCATCTCATTTTTCTCGTACTTCTCTCAATATGTAAATAACTAAAGGAAATAGAAATTTGCTTGTTTCAGTTTCCATTTTCTCTCTTAGGCTCTCCAAATAACTTACAACCAACCTTCTGCTCCATTTCCCTTACCTATTCCTCCCTTGAGAAACCAAACATGTTATTATTAAAACAGGACAGTACCATTAGATAGGCACTCATACCCACCCCAGGTTAACAAGTGCTTTGCATAGGTCTATTCTGTTATGTGCTGATATATTGTATTTTAGCCCTCTTGAAATTCAATCTCAAGGAGTGACCTTCCCATCTTAAGCTTGGTACATGATACAAGCATTCATGTTGCACTATCTGTCAGGATTAAACTATTAGAATGCTGATATCTTGTATTTTAGTACTCTTCCAATCAAGTCTCAATGAATGCCCTTTTTACCATCTTAAGGCTTGGGATGTGATACAAGCATTCATGTTGCATTACGTAAAGATGAAATTTATTTGCACTCTGAATCTTAGAGATGTTATGTAGGACTGTTGCAAGAAGAAAATAGTTTGAAGTAAGCAAAATTTTCCAAGGAAGAGTTTTACTCCCAGCTTGCTCTTCGTAGGTAATAAACTAAAAGATTGATTGATCGGAAAAAGGTTTCTAAATGAAACATGTGACTTCTCAGTCAAAGTGAGCATATTAACCATAGAGGAACTAAGACTTCTATTATAATGTAAATCATGTAGGAGTAATAGAACTTGCTTGCTACATAGTAGAGAAATTTGATTGTTTAATAGCAGTAAGTGTAAACAAGATAATACAAATTAAACAAATATTAAGATCTTACAAAAAGTAAAGAGTAAAAAAGAAATTCAAAGTTTCTCTCAAGCAGAAGTGGTCAAATTCACACCATTATGAAAAATGGCCGGCACAAGAAAATGAAAACAATAAAAAATTCAGGAGCTGGATGAATAAACTTACAATTGGTCCATTCTTCAAGGCATGCTCTTTGGCAAACTTGCAAGCTTGCTTCACAGCAAGGGCATCCATGCCATCCACCTATAGGATAAGAAGCATATGACAACTAGAACTAAAGTGCAATATTACAAAATACATTTATTGTCTATCATCCAGGAAAGGAACTTCAAACATATATTACCTCAAATCTACAAATAAAATAAAAAATAAAAAATTACATCCTTATAGCTGAAAAAGGTTTTCTCTCAGTAGGTCTACTAGAAAACTCTCTGTTTGCATCAAACCCTGAACTTTAGAAGAAAACAAACTTTTATATTAAGAACCAAATAGTATAACTGTCTAAGCAGTAAAAAGCCCTTGAGATCCCATTTAAGTTCCAATCTAAAAGGATTATCAGAACAAAGCCATACACCTCCGTTTTAAATCAGCAAAAGTACTTTCACGTAGCGCAAAATCACAACTATCACAGTTTTTCCGCATACAGCACTATGACATCTACAGTTTCATATAGTTCAAGAACCAATAAATTGCAACTTAACAAAACCATTGTCTCAACAAACCAACTAATTCCCACCTTCAAACCAGGAACATAATCCCCACGTTTGTAGTACGCTGGACTCTTCGCGGCTCTCCACTCTGCTGTCCCCATTCCATCTGTACATTACAATTAAATAAGAAAATCTACCAAAAAACTGAATATCATAAACCAAAAATATTGCATTCCAATTGCTCACAGTGATTGTTCTCGCAGACTAGAATTGCAGGCAGATCCCAAAGCGCAGAGATATTCAATGCCTCAAACAACTGCCCTTGATTAGCGGCCCCATCACCGTACAAAGCAAAAGTCACGGTTTCGTCTTTAGAATACTTTTGCGCAAACGCCAAGCCACATCCTAACGGAACCTGAGCTCCAACAATCCCGTGACCGCCATAAAAATTCGAATCCTTCTTGTAAAAATGCATCGAACCTCCTTTGCCTTTAGAGCAACCAGCCTGGCGTCCCATCAGCTCAGCAAAAACTTCGAGCAGGGTTCCACCGCGACTGACGAACGTGCAGTGGTCGCGGTAGGCAGTTATGATGCAGTCCTTTTTGGTAATGGCGGCTTCCATGCCAACGGCGACGGCTTCTTGCCCGTCGTATAGATGACAGAAACCACGGATAAGCTTAGCCTTGTAGAGTGAATCGGCAGCGATCTCCATCCGACGCATCAGCGCCATGTCTCGGAAAAAGGTAAGGAGCTCCTTCGGATTGGTCTCGACGGAACGTGAGGGAGCTTCGCACTGGTGAGAGGTGAAAGGGACGGAGGTCTCGACGGTCAAGGGAGAGTTATCGCCGGAGATCGAGCGTCGGAGGGAAAGAGCCGACGAGAGGGGTTTAAGAAGACTAGAGGAGCGAGAAGCAGAAGCGGCGAGGTGTGATAGAGCCATCTCGACCGTCGGATTAGGAGACGTAGGTTGGTCCAAACTAAGGATGCGAGTGGTATTTAAGGAATACAGATAGAGCAAAGAAGATGAAGGCTATAAAATAAAGGAAGAAAATTGTTCTCTCAATTGTACTTATATAACTATTATGGTCTTATTCTTCTCCCAGTCCTTCTACTCTTTAGATATTTGAAAGATAATATGGTTCAATTCCGTCAGGTTTTTTAATTTCTTAACTATTCATCATAATCCGACTCAATTCAGTTCTCCATTTTTTTATATTAATTTTTATTTTGAATTTTCAGATTTATTTTAATAAAATATGTTTCTTTTTTATAATTTTTTAATATTATTTGACAAAATTTCAAAATTTTTTTTATAAATATTTCTAAAAAACAATACTTTTTCAAAAACTTTTAAATTATTTTCATTATTTTAAATATGAAATATTTTTTATATCATAAAAACTAAAAATTAATTATATATTAAATAAAAAATGAAATCTGATTTGGTTCGACTTGATTTGATATCGAATAACTACAGAAACATTTTGATTTCAATTTTTCTTGCTCTAACATTAATAACACTGTTAATTGATTTTTACTAAATTTCAATTATTTATATTTATAAGTCCATAATTGCATTAATGAGTTAACCTGACGTCAATTTAATTAGATATTATTATTAAAATATTATTGATAGCAAGATAAATTCGTATTTTTAATATATTTATTTTTGACTAGTTATCGAATAAAATACTATTAAATTTAGATTTTTCTTATCAAGAATAAAGTTGGTGTGCTGAATTCAAACTCTTACAAAAATGGGTTAAATTGGAACAAAAAGTAAAGAGGAGGGCTTGATTGAAAGATTGAAGATTCAAAAAGTAGCTGGATAAATATTGAAGGATTTTTTATATTGTTACAACTCTGTAATTAGTTTAAATTTAATCTTTAGTTTAAATTTGATTTAAATTTTAAATTATTTAATGATAATATTTAGTGAAAATATTTAGAATTATTTATTAATAATATTTAAGAAAAATCTAGCTAAATTTTAACACTAAAAATATATATAAATAAGTAGTAACTACAACAAATTGAATTTAATAAATTCTCTCCTTTTTTTTTTCCCTCCTGCGTCTTTGCGATTGCTGTTTCATTCTTTTTTTTCTTTTGATTTCAACCTTTTGGTTTAATTGCCTTCCAAGGCCTTGTCCCTTCCCACTTTCCACAATTTCAAGGGAAAATCTATAAATCTATTTTAATGATCGATTCAAGATTGGAGTACACTAAGGCTAAGGCTAAACTTAAAATATTTTATTTACCAATTTACTTTATTTGCTTAAATTTATTTATTTTTTTGCAATTTTGAATCTATTTTTATTTTATTATATTACAATTTATATTTCCTTATTATCTTAATCAATTTAAACCCCCCATTTTTATTTCTTTTTTTTTTCAGCACTACTACGCATAGGTTGTGGACACAACTGTGACCGCGATAGCGAATCTGGTCACAAGAAAAGGCGAAATTAGATAACCAGTCCCTATGGATTCGACCCTACTGCTCTATATTTCAATTCACTTATTATATTTGTTATAGGAATTTATATTTGGTGGTTTCGACGCCTATCAATCATTTTATATAAAAAAGTAATAATGTATCTTTTCATGTTGTCTAAACTTTTTTTTTAGTTTAACTTTTTATTTTAAAAAAAACAAAAATGGAGTCGCCACTAATTTTTTTATTTAGGTATGACCGGATCACCTTTAAACTCATTTTAACAAAATGTTAGACTTATTAAAATGATACTTTTCGATCTACAAAATCCAGGAATTGGGTTCGGGAGTCAGTTACACACGAGGAAGGATTAGCACCCTCGTAACGCCCAAAATTGGTACCTAATTGATTAATTGATGTCCTAGTGTTGAGAATTGAAAATTTGAAGAGAATTTAAAACACGATCCCACCTTGCATAATAATATTTTTAATTAAAATCACTTAAGTAAATCAAAATATATGTGAAAGGCCTTCTTATCTCGAGGTAAATAAAATGGTCACGTCCCGTAAGTTAGGACATGACGTTTCGAATCCTCAAAAATAAGCTTGCTCATTATTTGATCATTAATTAAATCTCATGTGTTTTCGTTTTAAAAAGGATGTTCGGTTATCTAGGTTCATGGAGAAAGTCGAACCCCGTAAGTTAGGACACAACTTCTCGAATCTCCAAATACGGAATATTGCCTTAATTTTAAAAATTTCCTTTATCGAGTAATAACAAATTAAAACAATGCGTATTTATCTTATTTGGGTATAGTACAACAATGAATAAATATATTTAAACATGGTTCGTGACATGGTTATAATGAAATAAAATGAAATGGTAGTATATTAAAATGGAACGATGAATATACAAAAAATAAAAAAATGTCGTGCTAGTGAATGACAATAATACAAATATAATAGTAAAACCAATTAGTAATAAACATAATGGCGATAATCACGTAATATTTGCTACTCTAATACTAATATAAATAATCAAAGAAAAATAAATAAATAATAATAATAATAATAATAATAATAATAATAGTAATAGTAATAGTAATAATAGTAGGGGCAACAAAAATGTGCAAATAAAAGAAAATGAGTAAAAAAAATTAAAATAAAAAAGGGTAAGGAAATAATACATAAATAAATAAACAAATAAATCAATCAATCCATAATTACTATTCTAATTCTAATATAAATAATCAAAATATAATAAATAATAACAAATAATAATAATAATAATAATAATAATAATAATAATAATCAAACATATAAATAAAAGACACGTAAATGACATAAATTCTAAGTGTTAATATAAATGAAAGAGGTAAAATGAATCAAGTGAGGGATTAAATTGAAATTTAAATGAAAATTAAGCCATAAATCGCAACATAATTAAAGAAATAGGGAATAAAGGACTAAATTGAAGGTCCAAGAAAATCTAATGTCTAAATTAAAAAAATATGATAAAAAAGGGGCTAAATTAAAATGCGGATCAAAAGTTCAAGGACCCCAAGGACAAATAGTCCAAAACATTACACGTGTCACTCCTCGAGGGGTCAATGGTATAAGGACTAAATTAAAAATGAATTAAAATTAAAAGGTACAATCTAAAAAAGAAAAAAAAGAGAAATTAGAACCGAATTAAAAATGGGTCCAAAAGCGGAAGGACTAGGAGCGAAAATATCCCATTGCCGCGAAAACACGCGGATCCTAGGATCAGGTCGGCTCGGATATTCGGATTGCGTCAAAACGACGTCGTTTTAGCATCTGAAAATTAAGTCCGAAACGACGTTGTATAGCACCCTATATAAAAGCAAAAAATCAGACCAAAAAATCATTTTAAACCTTGTTTTTTTTTAAAAAAAAACTCTTCACTTGTTTTTTTTCTCTCTCAAAACCTTCTCCCCTTCCGGCCACAAGGCCGTCGTCCGTTCGCCGTGGCCACCGATCATCGACGACGGCGACCGCCACCTCCGGTGGCCCCCAAAAAACCAAAATCCTCCATTTTTCTTGTTTCTTTGCGTAGAACTCCGATTTGGAGTTGAAACTACCAAAAACTAAAGCCAACCCCCCAAAAAAGAAACTCTTCGACTCCCAACGCCCTCCGCCGCGGCCTTAGCCGAATCCCCAAGGATTCGACAGCCTCTCGAATCGGAAGAGACATCGACGACGGCGCGAAGACGAAAAGGCAGGTAACCCTTTTTTATTTTTACTTATTATTTTTTTTATTTTCTTTGAAAGTAAAAATCAAAAAATAATATGATGCCTTTTGAAACTTGATTTTTTTTGTATTTTTCCGTGTAAAAAAAATTACATCTTGAATTCGGCCCGATTTACATATTTTCTTTTTATTATATCTATTGTTCATCTGCTTCTTGTCTTTTCATTCTTTTCGTTTTTGCAGGGGGCGGTGGAGTCAACGACGAGGAGAGAAGCAGGCCCTTGCCATTTCGGTGCAATGACGGCCAAGGCGCGTCAGGCTTTAGGGCGCGCGCGTGCTGACGTGGACAAGGGCAACGGCGCAAGGACTTTAGGGTTTTTTGATTTTACTGAAAAGAGGTTTAGGTTATTGGGCTTTAGAGTTTCTTCATTTAGGCCATATTTGGCCATATTGTAAATGGACTTGGACTGTAAATTTTGTCATTATATTTTTAGTTTTTTGGTTTGGTTTATTTTTATTATTTGGGCCCTAGCTAAATTGGCCTATTACACATGTTTTCAATAAAAACCATTTTATACAAAGTAACAAATATTTTCTAAGCAATGTTATTAGAGTTAATTACATCAAACATCCCTAAACTACGAGTTTCATTTTAAATTATTCCCCAAACTTCAAATCATTCTAATTACATCCCTAAATTATTGAAGTCATATCAATTAAGTCCTTTGTTATTCAAAGTGACTATTAAATAACACTCAGATCTTATGTGGCATAATTTAAAATAAAAATTTAAGAAAAATGAATATTGTAAAGATAGATGTTTTAAAAGTCTTAGTTTTGAGGTTTTCAAAATTTGTACGAAAACTTTATAGTTCACTCTTTTTTGTTTAGTTTTACCTTATTTTTAGTTTTTGCTTTTGAAATTTATGCGACAATGTTCTATATCTTTAAAATTTTTATTTTAAATTTAGTTATGTAAAATCTGCCGTGTCATTTAACGATTTAATTAACAGTTTTAATAACAAAAGGGCCTGATTGATATAACAACACTAATTTGGAGTTGTAATTAAACGTTTTGAAGTTTGAGGATTAATTTTGAATGAGGAGCATAGTTTGAGGATGCCTAATGCAATTAACTCATGCTATTATATAACTATTACGGTTTAATTTTTCTCTCGGTCCTTATACTCTTTAGATTTTTTAAATTTAATCTTTTCACTTTTAATTCCAAAAATCTAGTCTCATTCTACTTTTGTGATTTAAAATTGAAGACTAATTAACAACAATTTTAATTGGTTTCTATTAAATTTCAATTATGTTATAATTAGAATTAGATTTATGGCACATACATTATGTGGGTGAAAAAGATTTAACAAATATATTTATTAAAATTCATATAAAAATTTGATGCTTTAATTATAATAGTAAAGTTAATTATTTATCAAACATCGTGTTTTTGGGATCAAATATCATTATGATCAATTTTTTTATTGATTTATTATATTTAAAAAACAATAATACTCTTAAATTTTATACGAGAGAATATTTTAATAAATTTATAATTGAGTTGGTGTTCAGTTGACCCGCAACATCAACTCAGTAAAATATTTAAAATAAATTTAGATAAATATCATATATTTAATTTAATAAAAAAATTAGTAACAATTGTAGCAATTAGACTTTTAATTTTTAAATTAAAAGCAGTGAGAAAATAAAATATTAACAGGAGTTGAACATGAAAGAAAAAAGAAGTGTAGAAAGGCAACAGGCAATTGGCGAATGAAGATGTTGAATTTATTTTATTTAAATTTGAGTGAGAGTGAGTTTAGTGATGCGATTCGCTGCTGGCTGCTGCACCATGGCAGATCTATCACTCTAAAATCCCTTTTAATCATTGAACCAACTAGAGTAGAGTGGTGGGTCTTGAGCAATTCCATCTTTTATATTTTCTTTTTCCAATTCGAGCATGATATTAGACCACGTTTAGTTGGATGGAATTGCTATTCCATTTCTGCCCAATTCCGCGCGCTACAGTAATTTTTTGCTATTACACCGTTTGATTCTCCGTTTACTTGATTCCACAGCTTTGCTATTACACTCATATTCCCTCAGAGGCTGTAATAGGTATTCCGGGGTGGGGGCGCTGAATTGCTATTCAACACCACACGCGTAAAATTTATCCCAAAAATAGCATGCTTTCTTCTCCCTTGCTACAGATTTCTTCCAACATTTTTCCCCAAATCAACAGCACGTTCGCCCTTCATCTTCGTCTCCGGTACGTTTTCTTTTTTTTATGATAAGTTCCTGTTTTCTATTTCTCCTTCCTCATAACTTCATAACTTTTCTTGTATAAAACTTCATAACTCTTCTCATGGTCATCTTTGATTGTCAAAATTTGTTATGGGTCTCTGATATATTTCTTTGTTTCCTTGGCTTATGAAACTGAAGGCACCGGCTGTTTTTTTTTTGTTTGATTCTTGATTGACTAATGTCGCCTGGTAATGAGTATCAAACTTATGGAGGTTTGAGAAGCAGTATTTAACTATGATTAACTACTTGAACCAACCAATCTAACACAATTAACTTGTTCTCCCCATTTCTTTGTTGTGTTGTGGCTGATCCTTTTCTCTTTTCCTTAATCTGATCTTTCTTTTCTATCTCAATAATGGCCCAATCTTGGATTTAATTACTCCCTTGCAACCAATCTTTGTCCTCGCTTTTGCTACTACCCAACTGAAGAGTAGGTTTGATTGTTACCCAATAGCTCTTTCCTGATCTGTTTTCACTTTTCACCTTCTCTCTCGAGAATATAATTTCTCTCGCATAAGAATCTTCAAGTCCTTTGAGACTGGTTAACTGTTACAGTACGTTTGGGATGCAAAATCTTGTAAGCCTCACTGCAGTTTTCTCTTTTCTTTTTTGGGCAAAATTTAATTTTAATTAGATTTTCTGGCTTTTTTGGTATTCAATAGTAGTGTCTTTTCAATAAATTGAATAGATGGAAATGTTTTATATGTTAGAATATATCTATGATTGAGGGAATTCTAGTATTAAGCTGATGCAGCAGATGGCATACATTATGGAGTACTTGTTATGTACATAGAAAAAGGATATATATTTTTGGAATATTAAGTTAATTATTGAATCTGCTTGCTTAAATAGTCCAGTTCCATGGGTATATCCTCTCAAAACACGCGTGGTGTTTGAATACAAAAATCATGGCTACCATCTGTGATCATCTAAATGGATAACAATTCAAATTTTTTATAACAATTCAATTTTTATTTGACAGTGTATATGGTTTATAAATTTGTCCTTTTGCACAAACTATCGTATTTATATATGTTTTGTGTTGTGTAGGGCTTGGAGCAGTGTGGAACACATCCAAAGTTGAACCAGGGGCTATTGTTGCTATTTTTGGCCTTGGGACTGTTGGTCTTGGGGTATGTTTCAAATATCCATCTCACTTATTAGGAAACATATTAAAACTGTTTATTATGAACTTCTAGTTATCTTTTTTGGTTCTATTCAATATGTTTGTTATTGCCACTGTTGTTTTATTTTTGGTGCCAGATGTTAATTTGTTTATTTATCTAGTCTTTTGATCGCAATGTTGCAGGTTGCAGAGGGTGCAAAATCAGCTGGCGCCTCTAGAGTAATTGGCGTAGATATTGACAGTAAAAAGTTTGATATAGGTAAGTAACGTAAGAATAATAATGCTCAAAGTATTTTATTAATATTAATATGAGTTATTCAGTATGCAGTTTGCTAGAAAATTGGAAGTTATTGTTAAGCTTGTCTTTTTTGTAATAAATCTTGTGTTACTTCTATTTATACATGTATATGAATGTATTTTTGCAAATTGAAACTTGCAGCAAAGAATTTTGGAGTTACAGAGTTTGTGAATCCAAAGGACTATGATAAATTGATTCAGCAGGTCCTTGTTGATCTCATTGATGGTGGTGTTGATTACAGTTTTGAGTGTATTGGAAATGTCTCTGTCATTGAACAATTCAATTATAACAAGTTACACATTCATATTCTGGAAATACAGACACATAAATTTTGCGATTGAACAACCAAAATAGTATGGGCTAAGAGGTTAAAGGGGTTGTGTGGTGCATGAGACTCCTGCTTTTTGGGCATAGGAAATGTCATAAGTAATCTCTTGACTAATAAACAAGTTACTTATACTTCTTTTTCACCTTGTAGAACTAAAGAGGAGGATTGCCAGTAATCATCAGAGTGGAACTAATCTGAACCAGGTTAAGTAGTTCATCGTATCATATTGGATCTATAAAATACTGACTACAGAGACTGCTATAATCTAGCATTTTCAGCAAAAATACTTTGTACTAAAGGATTCTTTAGATAATCTTATCTGTTAACTTTTACTTTTTAAATGTTGTAGCTAGCAACATCAAAGGGAATTGAATTTGGATGTGAAACCCTCGAGGCAGAGTACTCTCTTGTCGCTGATAAAATTGGACAGTTGCAAGACAAGGCTAGGTTTCTCTCTTATTCTCTCTCTTTTTGCCCTCTCTAGATCTATTCTTTATTACTTGTATTTCAGTTGGTCTTTTTTACGATTTTATGATTTTTTTCTTTATAAATCCTTTGTCGTTGCCTGTTCATCTATGTTTTTTGGTTTCAGATATATTTATTTATCACTCAAAGTGCTAAAGAATGAGTAGTTGGTTTTCGCTGTTGTTTCCAAGGGCATTGTTCTTCTAGGCTGCTAAAACATCATCGCTTGATAATGATATTAACTGCAGTTTATTTCAGGAAAAAAGTATTCTTCAAAAACAATATATTTATCTTATGTATGGTAGATTGTGTTGGAACGCCGGCACCCCCATGGCGCAGCAAAATAAAATTAATTCCGGCGATCCAAACCATGAATCCATGTGTGAGGAACGAATCAGGGTGAAATAAAGGTTTCTAAATTACCGAAACTTCAATCTGAGTAGACAGCGACGCCTCGGCAACAAGAGTTTTGATCTACTATCGAACCAAGCCGCAACCTTTTTTCGATGTCGGCCTCTACGTAATCCACCCGGTTTAACTATGAACGGAAGAAATCTCCAAAACTATTTTGGAGGTTTATTTGCTTGACGGCTGCTAGACTTCACAAACAATCTCTTAGGGTTTCTCTTAAGCTTTGTATCTTTTTAATACCTTTTATGATTGGTATCTCTTGAATGTACCATAAAATTAAATAAATACAATAAAGTTTTTAACCGAAAATTATAATTACATTAATTATATCCGAAAATTATAATTACATTAATTATAACAAGGATTTCGGTAAACTATATTTATTTAAATTTATATACGAATCAAATTCATATATTAATAGAACTATGTTGTCATTATGTGTACAACATCCTTGTACATATAATATGTTCAATATTTGATTGCCCAATTAAATTAATTCTTTAATTAATTTAATTCATGTGACAACCAAATACAATACCAACTATGTTTTATTCCATTCATTTCAACCATAGGGTGTGACCACAGAGGTTCTTGCAACGTTAGCGATAATACTAGAATGATTCTAATGTTACAAACAATGAGTGGCATCTAGCAATGCATCATTGCTACCTAAGCTACAAGAAGTCATGATTCGACATAACCTTTTTGTGATTAACCTTTCATGCATTAATCCTTAAGTCCTTTATCTCTGGAACGGATACAAGTCATGGGATAGTCACACTTTGTAACATCCTGAATTAATGGGCTTGTACATTTTGTGTGCTTAAAATATTAATTTGAGAGTTTGAGGTACAAATGGGGCTCAAATTGGGCTGAGGCCTTGTTTTAAATATTTTGTCTAGACACTCTAGGGGTTTAAATTGAAGTTTTAGTAGTTTAATAAGCATTTTGGGCTTGTGGCCCAGAGGAAATGGTGCTACTAGGAGGAAGAGGAGTTGGCGTCACTTGTGCATGAGGAAGGCCCAAATTATGGTTGCTTGAAGCCCAAGTTTTAGGGCTAAAATTCGGCATTTAAATGAGCAAGGTGGGGGGGACGGCACAAGGCTAAATTTTAGGGATTTTATTGTGTGGATAATAAGTAGATAAAGGCTATTTTTGAGGAGATAATAGATCAAAGATAGGAGCCATCTTTAAGTGTTTAATGCTAGCCGAAACTTTGAAGAATTTGAAAAGAAAGGGGCATTCAGTTTTGGCTTAAGGTGTATGTGCCGAAATTCCTAGCAAGTTCTCATTATTCTTCTCTTTTCTCTGCCGAAATTCCTACTCCATTCTTGCTCTTCTCTCTTTTCTTTTTCTGACAGAAATCAAAGCTCTTGAAGTCTCAATTGCCGAAACCCTGCTATTCTTTTCTTTTGGCTGAATCTCTTTACCCATTCCTTGCTTTTATTTTTCAAATTCTTTGTTCTTCTAAAAGCCGAAATCACTAAGATCTCACCTCCTAAAGTTGCCGAATCTTCTTTAGTGGAGCTTGTTTGTGCCAAATTTTGAAGGAAGCAATAGGTAAGTGTTGATTTCGGGATTTCAATGTTTTTTTTCGTCTTTTCAAAGTCCCTAGCCAAATGGCTATTTAGAAACTAATCTCTTATTTCTCTCTTATTTTCGGCATTCTGGGATCTGAAGAGGAGTCAATTGCGTAGATCTCTAAGTCATAAGTTTGGTAATACTTGAATCGTGGTACTTTCGGGGTTTCAAGGTAAGGGAATCTACTGATTTTAGTATTAAGATCAGGTAAAACACTAACCATGGCCGATTATAGGAGAGGCCCTATTGTCACATCTTTTCGGCTTTTCGAGCAAAGTTGTAGATCGGTTTAGCAAGGGTATCGACATTAATCAGGTGTGTAACTTCTCACACCATTAGATTGAATGCTATTATGTATATATATATATATAAGTATAAATCTGCTATACTCTGTAAAATGCTGAAATCCTGGCATAACGTTTGAAAACCCGAGAAGGGTAAAGGATAAATATCGAGTTAGTGTTCTCTGCCATTCTTGATGAATGTTTCATTAAAAGATATGTTTTGCATGTCGATTTCTATGTATGCTCGGGGTTGGGTGATTGATAAAAGGAAGTGATGCATTCTAGTGGCTTATGCCATTTCAACAGTGACTCTGTCACAACTCTATTTCTGGTGGCTTCTGCAATTTCATCCTGGTGACTCTGTCACAACTCTGACGATGAGCAGCTAACTGCAACATGACTGCCATCGATGGTGTGTAGCGGTGTGGGTTGATTGTAGAAATCCCCAATGGTGTGATTGGCAGGTAAGGGTGGTGTGTAGCGGATGGAAACCTAGGATTGGGTTGGGTTTTTATGTATGTTATCTCTTATATTATGTTCTATATTCTGATCTGTGGGCTAAGGCCCAGTCTGATGGTGCACGAGGGTTGCACACTAAGTCTCGCGACTCACCCTATTATTTTTAACAAATTTCAGGTAGCACTTGGTGCATCGGACCGGGCTGGAGAGGAGAGCAAGGTGGCCATGCAAAAGAACATTTGGATTCGGCAAAAAGGCTTTAATTTATTAATTTATATTTTTATTTAATGGGTTTTAAATCTCGCTGTAATAAGGCCACGAGCCACTAGACTATTATACTCTATTTTGGGTTTTAGTTTGGGCTTTTATTACTGATAGACATTTAAATTTTAATTAAACTAAGGCATGTATTAAGGTTTTGGTTTTTAATTCACGAAAACAAAAAATGAACTTTAAATCTTACTTAAACTTATCAAGTTATTAAGTTTTGCCCAAATTTCGACATCTTTTACAAAAATCTCCTGAGTGACATACCAAATCCGGTTGTAGTGTTTGGGCCGGGTTTGGGGTGTTACAAGTTGGTATCAGAGCCCGGTTTAAAACTCGACTTTGGGGTTTTGGGCTCAAAACATTTTCTAAAGATGGGTTTTGAAACATGCATAATGAGTTTGTTAGCTCGGCATGGCACTTGTGTGTCTCGCCCAAGTTCGCTGGTAAGTATTCGAACTCATTGTGTGTTATATGTATGTGGGCTTGATGGGCTTTATGGGACGTAGATTAGTTAGATTAGAACTTGATGGACTCTAGGCTTAGCTGAAACAACTCCTAAAATCTCATAAGACTTAACTTCACTAAACAAACCCGTGAGCGAGCCGCAAGACTAGGGTGTGGTAACAGCATACGCATGTCTAGGATTGGATCCGGAAGAGTGCAGTATTTAAGCGGTCCTAGTGACTCACCTCCTCTTATTTGGAATCCTACCGGTGCATAGTATTTGTTCACCTTAGCCGAGTTAGGGTGTGGCAATGGGCATACGCATGTCTAGGAGTGGATTCAGGAGAGCTTGGTATTTAAGCGATCCTAGGGACTCACCTCCTCTTCACTGGAATCCTACACAGTGCGTAGTGACCTGCTCACCCTAATCATGAGGACTTGTTGTGAGCTAAACCTTATAATTAAAACTCGGAAGGACCGGCCACCTTATTTTTACAAATTGCTAAAACACCCTTACTTGAAAACAAATACCAAGATACTCATGATTTGCAAATACACCCCGATTTACAAAGTCAATGAAATTTTCCTTAGCAAAGAAAAACTCACACAACACACGACAACAAACCCACAAACACCTGAACACTATTATTATTCCTCTGAAATCAAATTCTCCAAGACACCCCTGTTTTAAAAAAAAAACCCCTGGATGTCAGAATTACCGAAATACCCTCATATGTCAAAATTACCAAAATACCCCTGGGTTGCAAAATTACCAAAATACCCTTATTTCACAAAATCACCAAAGAACCCTATTTTGGAAAATTACGAAAATACCCCTGTAGGATAAAATGACGAAAATACCCCTGGGTAGTGAAACAATGAAAACACCTTTATTTGATGAATGTAAGTTCATGGATGATTCTTTGTATGTTAATTGAGTGTATGTGTTTCCTAGAACTAGAGGGTATGAACATGAGACTAAATTATGAATGCGAATTCGAAAGAACTACTCTTAAAACTGCTATTCATAAGATTGTTCGTGGTTAATCAGTGGAAAGAATTAATGATTCATAAAATTCTTAATCAGATAAACGTCGATCGAAAGAATGAGTACAAGGGGTAGAGGACGTCCACCGCGTGGACGCGGTAGGGGTAGGAGGACCGTGTCGTCGAGCCGTAGGGTCCGCCACGAGTCGAGAAATGAGATGCTTGGATCTGCCTACCGTAGAGAAGGAGAATTTCGAGATGAGGCACCCGGAGATGATGTTGTATCTTAGGCGATGTTGAGGGTTTTAGAGAGGGTTGCTGGAGTAGGCATGGGCACAGGAGCCCGAAAATCTGTGCCGGAGCGGCTTAGGGCCAATGTGGCAGAAGTGTTTAGGGGAGTTTCTGGCGTAGCCCCTAACACAGCTGAGTATTGGATGGAAGCAACTTAGCGCATAATGGACGATTTAGATTTCACGGGGGAGAAGAAGTTGAAGAGGGTCGTGTCTCTTCTTCGAGACGAGGCTTACTAGTGGTGGCTCACGGTAAAGGAGGGTACTGCTGCAGACCGGATTGATTGGGATTCTTTAAGGAGTCATTCCAAGAAAAGTATGTTGGGGCCAGCTGTGTGGATGCACAGAGGAAGGCATTTCTGAATTTGGTGCAGGGAAGTAAATCTGTGGCTGAATATGAGGCGGAGTTCCTGCGCTTGAGCCGATACGCTTGAGGAATGGTAGCAACCGAGTATGAACGTTGTGTTCAGCTCGAGGATGGATTGCAGAATGAGTTAAGGGTTTTGATAGCACCGCAGAGAGAGAGATTTTGCCATTCTGGTGGAGAAGGTTAAGATAGCTGAGGAGGTAAAACAGACTGAAAGACAAGAAAGAGATAAGTAGCGGGGAAGGAATAAGAGAAATTTTAGGCCGCGGGAGCATCCGGGATTCGCGAGAAAAGGCCTAGGTCGATGGGCGGCTCGTGCTCAGAGCACTGCTTTGGGGAACTAGAATCGATTATGTAATTGGTGCGGGAAAGCACATTCTGGAGAGTGTAGAAGAAGAACGGGTGGATGTTTTAGGTGTGGATCCATGGAGCATATGATTAAGGACTGTCCACAGAAGGATTAGGTGCGACCCGGTCGAGCGAGGTTACGATCGGGCTAGGAGAGGATGATCGGGGACCGAGAGGGTCGGGCGCGCGACAGGTGGAAATGGATTCGGTCGGGTCGTGGAGCACATGGTAGAGGTGCAGGTAATGTAGATGCGAGGCAGCCGGGTCTAGTTTATGCAGCTCGCCGACGGGAGGATGGTGACGCACCGGATGTTATAATCGGTATGTTTTTGATTTTTGATAAACCATTTCGTGCCTTGATTGATATTGGGTCAACCCACTCCTATGTTGCATGTTCAGTATCTGAGACCCTAAGTATAGACTCTGAAACAACCACTAGGAAGATGACTGTGGTTAGTCCCTTAGGACAATTTAGGGTAGTGGACAAGCTATTTAAGGATGTACCGTTAGAAACTCAAGGGGTAGTGTTTCCGGCAGATTTAATGGAATTGCCATTTGGAGAGTTTGATCTTATTTTAGGAATGGATTGGTTGATTAAGCATCGTGCCAAGTTGGATTGTGAGACCAAGCGTGTGGTGTTGAATACCCCGGAAGGCGGGGAGGTGGTTGTGTTAGGAGAAAGAAGGAACTATTTGTCCAACGTAGTATTGGCATTGAAGGCTGTTAAGATGATTCGGAAAGGATGCAGCGCATTCTTAGCTTTTATTAGTGCATTGGATGCTAAGGAGGTGACTGTCGATGAGGTTTGAATAGTCAAGGATTTCACGGATGTCTTTCCGGAGGAGTTGCCAGGATTACCCCCGGATCGCGAGGTAGAGTTTGGAATAGAGCTACTTCCGGGTACGGCTCCGGTATCCATTACTCCTTATCGAATGGCACCGAAGGAGTTGATGGAACTCAAAGCTCAGATCTAGGAGCTTTTGGATCGAGGATTTATTCGACCGAGTGTGTCTCCATGGGGAGCGCCGGTCCTATTTGTGAAAAAGAAGGATGGATCCATGCGTATGTGCGTGGACTATCGTCAACTGAATAAGTTGACGATTAAGAACAAGTACCCATTGCCAAGAATCGACGACCTGTTCGATCAGCTTAAAGGAGCTTCGGTCTTTTCGAAGATTGATCTAAAGTCGGGTTATCATCAGTTAAAGGTGAAGGAATGGGACATTCATAAGACGGCATTTCGAACACGTTATAGTCATTATGAATTCTTGGTAATGCCGTTCGGTTTGACGAACGTACCAGTAGCATTTATGGATATGATGAACCGGGTGTTTCAGCCATACCTTGACCGATTTGTGGTAGTGTTCATCGATGATATTTTGGTTTACTCCAAGTCCGAGGAGGAGCATGATGCACACCTTCGTGTGGTGTTACAAATTTTGAGGGAGAAGCAGCTGTACGTAAAGTTCAGTAAGTGTGAGTTCTGAGTGAAGGAAGTGACTTTCTTAGGGCATGTAGTTTTACTGCGAAGGGATTAGGGTAGACCCTCGGAAGATAGAAGTCAGTATTAGATTGGAAGCCGCGAAGTGCGTGGCGAAAATCCAGAAGTTTCTTGGGATTGGCGGGTGGTATTACTGGGGAGGTTTGTTGAGGGTTCTCTGCAATAGTGGCACCTTTAACTAAGTTGTTAAGGAAGGAGTATTGTTTGTATGGTGACAAACAACGGGAGAGCTTTGAGAAGTCTGAAGAAGTTTCACGGAAGCACCGGTGTTAATTCGACGGAGGCGGGAAAAGAATTTACTGTTTCTTGTGATGCGTCACACACGGGGTTAGGGTGTGTGTTGATGCAAGATGGAAAAGTTGTTGCATATGCGTCTCGGCGATTGAGACCGCATGAGTTGAACTACCCTACGCATGATTTGGAATTGGCGGCGGTAGTGTTCGCTCTGAAGATTTGGAGGCACTACTTGTATAGGGAGAAGTCGGTTATTTACACGGACCATAAGAGCCTGAAGTATATCCTTACCCAGAAGGAGTTAAACCTAAGACAGAGAAGGTGGATCGAGCTGTTAAAGGACTATGACTGCTCGATTGAGTACCATCCGGGTAAGGCTAACGTGGTGGCGGATGCGCTGAGTAGGAAGGTGATAGCAGGTTTGAGGGCGATGTTCGCTCATCTTAGTCTGTATGAGGATGGAAGTTTGGTAGCTGAACTCTAAGTGAAACCAACGTGGACAAATCAGATTAAGGAAAAGCAGCTGTTGGATGATGTTTTGAGTGCTCGAGTCCGTCAAGTGCAAAATGGTGAGGTGGAGGACTATAGTGTAAATGGTGATGGAGTCCTGTGTTTTCGGAATAGAGTTTGTATGCCAAAGGATGTGGAGTTAAGGCAGATGATTCTTCAGGAGGCGCATAGTAGTCCTTACGCTATGCATCATGGAGGGGTTAAGATGTACCGTGATTTGCGGGAATAATTTTGGTGGCCAGGTCTGAAGCGAGAGGTAACGAAATTTGTAGGGAAGTGTTTGATGTGTCAGCAAGTGAAGGCGGAACACCAGTTGCCTTGGGGTTGTTGCAACCGGTGAAGATTCCTTGATGGAAATGGGAGAGAATCACGATGGATTTTGTTAGGGGCTACCCCTCACGCCACTAAGAAGGATTCAATTTGGGTAGTTGTGGATCGGTGTGAAGTTCGCTCACTTTATCCGGTTTGAGTCGACTATCCTCTACAAAGGTTGGCTAAGTTGTACGTGGCCGAGGTTGTGAGACTACATGGTGTACCGATATCGATCATATCAGATAGGGACCCTAGGTTCACTTCACGATTCTGGAAGGCTCTTCATCGAGCAATAGGAACAAGGTTAGACTTTAGTACAGCTTTTCACCTGGTGATCGATGGTCGACCGAGAGGGTAATTCGAGATCTTGGAGGATATGCTAAGGGGTTGCATCATCGATTTTAGGGGTAGTTGGGAGGAGTATTTACCCTTGGCTGAATTCACATACAATAATAGTTATCAAGCTAGTATTCAGATGGCGCCGTACGAAGCGTTATATGGAAGGAGATGTCGTACCCCTACTTATTAGACGGAGTTGGGTGAACGTCAGGTGCTGGGTCCAGAGTTAGTTTCGAAAATGGAGGAGAAAGTTAAGTTAATACGGGCTCGGTTGAAGGAAGCGTCTGATCGGTAGAAGTCTTATGCGGATCTAAAGTGAAAGGAGATGGAATTTGCAGTGGGAGACTAAGTCTTTTTGAAGGTATCTCCATGGAAAAAGGTAATGAGGTTTGGACAAAAGGGTAAGCTAAGTCCCCGGTTTATTGGCCCTTGTCGGGTATTGGAACATGTGGGGCCAGTGGCTTATCGTTTGGAGTTGCCTTCAGAGTTGGAACAGATACATGACGTATTTCATGTCTCGATGCTAAGACGTTATCATTCTGATCCATCGCATGTGGTGCCGGTGGAAGAGATTGAAGTAAGGCCAGATTTATCATGTGAGGAGGAACCAGTGCAAATCTTGGATCGAGACATAAAAGTGTTGAGAAGGAAGTCCGTCCCTTTGGTCAAAGTTTTGTGGCGAAATCATGGTGCAGAAGAGGCAACGTGGGAGCCAGAGGATGTTATGTAACAACAGTATCCCCATCTCTTTTGGATCAGGTAAATTTTGAGGCCAAAATTTATTTTAAGGGGGGTAGAACTATAACATCCTGAATTTATGGGCTTGTACATTTTGTGTGCTTAAAATATTAATTTGAGAGCTTAAGGTACAAATGGGGCTCAAATTGGACTGAGGCCTTGTTTTAAATATTTTGTCCAGACACTCTAGGGGTTTAAATTGAAGTTTTAGTAGTTTAATAAGCATTTTGGGCTTGTGGCCCAGAGGAAATGGTGCTACTAGGAGGAAGAGGAGTTGGCGTCACTTGTGCATGAGGAAGGCCCAAATTATGGTTGCTTGAAGCCCAAGTTTTAGGGCTAAAATTCGACATTTAAATGAGCAAGGGGGGACGGCACAAGGCTAAATTTTAGGGATTTTATTGTGTGGATAATAAGCAAATAAAGACTATTTTTGAGGAGATAATAGATCAAAGATAGGAGCCATCTTTAAGTGTTTAATGCTAGCCGAAACTTTGAAGAATTTGAAAAGAAAGGGGCATTCGGTTTTGGCTTAAGGTGTATGTGCCGAAATTGCTAGCAAGTTCTCATTATTCTTCTCTTTTCTCTCTTGAAATTCCTACTCCATTCTTGCTCTTCTCTCTTTTCTTTTCGACGTGAAATCAAAGCTCTTGAAGTCTCAATTGTCGAAACCTGCTATTCTTTTCTTTTGGCCGAATCTCTCTACCCATTCCTTGCTTTTATTTTTCCAATTCTTTGTTCTTCTAAAAGCCGAAATCACTAAGATCTCACCTCCTAAAGTTGCCGAATCTTCTTTAGTGGAGCTTGTTTGTGCCGAATTTTGAAGGAAGTAATAGGTAAGTGTTGATTTCGGGATTTCAATGTTTTTTTCAGCTTTTCAAAGTCCCTAGCCGAATGGCTATTTAGAAACTAATCTCTTATTTCTCTCTTATTTTGGCGTGCAGGATCGAAGAGGAGTCAATTGCGTAGATCTCTAAGTCACAAGTTCGGTAATACTTGAATCGTGGTATTTTCAGGATTTCAAGGTAAGGGAATCTATTGATTTTAGTGTGTAAGATCAGGTAAAACACTAACCATGGCCGATTATAGGAGAGGCCCTATTGTCACATCTTTTCGGCTTTTCAAGCAAACTTGTAGATCGGTTTAGCAAGGGTATCGACATTAATCAGGTGTGTAACTTCTCACACCATTAGATTGAATGCTATTATGTATATATATATATATAAGTATAAATCTGCTATACTCTGTTAAATGCCGAAATCCTGGCATAACGTTTGAAAACCCGAGAAGGGTAAAGGATAAATATCAGGTTAGTGTTCTCTGCCATTCTTCAGTGAATGTTTCTGTTAAAAAGATATGTTTTGCATGTCGATTTCTATGTATGCTCGGGGTTGGGTGATTGATAAAAGGGGAAGTGATGCATTGCGGTGGCTTATGCCATTTCACCGGGTGACTTTGTCACAACTCGCATTTCGGTGGCTTACGCCATTTGACTGGTGACTCTGTCACAACTCGACGATGAGCGACTAAGCTGCAGCATGGCTACCATCGATGGTGTGTAGCAAAGTATGGGTTGATTGTAGAAATCCCCAATGGTGTGATTGGCGGTAAGGGTGGTGTGTAGCGGATGGAAACCTAGGATTGGGTTGGGTTTTTTCGTATGTTATCTCTTATATTATGTTCTATATTCGATCTATGGGCTAAGGCCCGATCGATGGTGCACGAGGGTTGCACACTGCTTTGAGTCTCGCGACTCACCCTATTATTTTTAACAAATTTGGTAGCACTTAGTGCATCGGTCAATTTGTGGAGAGAGGAGAGCAATGTGGCCATGCAAAAGAACATTTGGATTCGGCAAAAGGCTTTAATTTATTAATTTATATTTTTATTTAATGGGTTTTAAATCTCATTTGTAATAAGGCCACGGGCCACTAGACTATTATACTCTGTTTTGGGTTTTAGTTTGGGCTTTTATTCTTGATAGACATTTAAATTTTAATTAAACTAAGGCATGTATTAAGGTTTTGGTTTTTAATTCACGAAAACAACAAATGAACTTTAAATCTTACTTAAACTTATCAAGTTATTAAGTTTTGCCCAAATTTCGACATCTTTTACAAAAATCTCCTGAGTGACATACCAAATCCGGTTATAGTGTTTGGGCTGGGTTTGGGGTGTTACACACTTGCATAGTCCATCCCATGTTTCTTGATATCTTAAGTAGACTATGATATACAAATTAGTATGACATCTTATATCAACTTATTTGAGCATGGCCATGCATTTCTAGTCTCACTCAATCAAGTGGCCTAAGATATTACTCCTATTATGTAGGAGGGACTTATCCTATATTGATCAACCATATCCCTCTACATAGATTGTGGTATATCCAACATCGGCCTTTATAGAACAACTTTTATTTACGATTGCACGTTTGACTGTATCAAAATATACAACTCACGATGTTGGGATAATGATGATCTGAAGTCTGAGGATCATATGCATATTAATCACTATGAATGATGTTGTGAAAATTACATAATAATCCAAGAAATATACTATCTAATATGTTGTTCTCTAACACACATATTCATGCATTGATTTTGATACTCCATATCAATGACAACTCTTTATCATCAATCAACTACATGTTAGTCTTAATGCATTATTGTTGTCCTAGTCAATAATAACACTTGACTAAGGATCTTTTAAGAATAATCATATTCTCCTCAGGACATCATTATAAAACAATTTATTTGTACACACAGAAAGAAAAATTGAAATAATAATGACAACGCTTTATATTAATAAACATGGTAAATCAAGTATGTTATTACAACCATCTCATGATTGATCTTTGGGCATACTCTTACAGATTACTTATCCATATCTGTTGTAGTATGATTTTAAATTATGTTGGAAAATAAAATTTTATTAATTTTAAAAGTGAGTATTTAAGAATAATTAATCATATTGTAATGTATTCCATCAAAAGTACATAATTTTAATTAGTATAATAATTATTTTATACCTCAAAATTTACACATTCACGATTTAACAAATTTAGCCCGCAACATTTGTGTAAATATGTAAACGATAAAGCTAAATTTATTGACTTTTTAGAGGATTAAATTGTTTCGATTTTTTTAAAGGGATCAATTTGCTCAATAGAAAAATAGAGAGGGACTAGAGAGGTTTTTTACCAATTATTTTTAAATATAGATGAATTAATTTATTTTACTTTTAAAAAAAAAGATTATTGAACTTATTTATTTTAATATAATGTCTATCTCTATTTATAATTCACTCAAAATTTTAAATCCGAGTAAAAATGTGCATGTACTTAATACCAACTAAATTGAAGTTTAGTATATCATTCAAGAAAATGCTCTGAAATTATATCCAACATTATGTGAAGTAGAAGGTTTAACTGAGGATGAGCGCCTTCGAGCATTGAGCAAAATTCCAGATCATCCAACGCAAATGCTCATTTTCTTTAGTTTACCTTCTGCTATGCGGTTGGAATGAGTCAGAAGATTTCTTGCTGACCATTAAAAATTATGGTTGTGTTGATTATATTTTGGTATGTTTTTGTGTTTGTAATATTTGAATGGTATAATGACATGATAGAATATCATTACAATGTTGTAACTTTTTGATGTTGTAAAATTTTAAAATATATGGATTATGGCATATAAACTAATGAAATCATATAACTTTTTGTTAATATATGAATATTATGCTTGGATGTGAAATATAATTCTCAAGTTAATTAATTACTTCTAATATTTAATTTTTTTGTAGAATAATTAAATTATTTGTTTCAGTAATGATATTTTAGCACATTAAATATGTATTGCAGTTTAAAAATAATAAAGTAGATTATATATATTTTTATAGTATTATATATTTTGATTTTTTAATTCATATAATAATAATTATATTAAGAATGTTATTAAATTATATTTTTTTATTAAATTATATTTAATAATAATTATGTTAAAATATGATTAAATTATTTATTATTTTTATTAAATTATTTTCAATAATAACCTTATTAAAATTTAATAACAATAACAATAATCATCTACTTAAAAAAAAATCTGCTAAGGGTATTCTAGTCATTTTAGTTCTTTTCTTTATGCTATTATAACATCATTCCATTCAACCAAACACAAGAATACTATTACAGTTCTATTCCATTCCATTCAACCAAACAGTTAAATTACTTATTACAACTCTATTCCATTACAGCTCTATTCAATTACAGCTCTATTCCATTACAGTGAACCAAACGTGGCCTTAAGGCTTAGCTGGGTCTATTTGAATTTACAAAATCTATATAAGATTCGGTTCTTAAATAAACCTTTTTTTTTTCTTTTTTGGAGAAGCTTTATTGATTAGGTAATGTTTAATACCATTTCATTAGATTCCAATGAATAGTAGAAGGGTAATCTTCCACTATGACTTGGCAGCAACATGGTTAATTTGTCTTCTACAATAACCCAGTTCCAATGCTTTGTTTGCTGCAAGTGTCTCTCCGCCATGCATGCTTTTTGAGATTGCAATAGCCATCACAAACCCTTCATAGTATTTGATAAACTACTCCAACCAGGGGTGAAACCAGGAGGGTTGGTAGGGCCTCGGTCCCCTAAAATGGAAAAATTTTCATTTAGGCCCTTTGAAATTTTTAAAATTTTAAATTAGTAAATGTAAAATTGCACTTTGGCCCCCTAAAAATGATCAAAATTTGATTTAATCTTTTAAAAATTATAAAGATAGAGGCTATTAAAATGGTGAAATTGTATTCTTACTATCGTAAAAATTACAAATTAATTTCGGCCTCCTCGAAAAAAAATTTCTAGCTTCGCCCTTGACTCCAATACCACCTAATCTTGTATTTGGATCAAAAGTTGCATTGAAATTCTTGTCGGATGCACCTCCTGTTTGTAACAGTCCGATTTATACCCTAGTCGGAACAGTGGTGTCGGGACCACTAATTCGAGTCTGAATAATATTTTAATAGTATTTTCTGTGTCTCTGATAAGTGATTATGCATGTGCTAAAGTTTCGTAAGTTAATTTGTCCGTCTGTGTGTTTAATTTGACAAAATGATTGAATTGCATTAAATGTGAAAGTTGCTTGCTATTTGTTAAAGCACTTATATGTTGTGGCTTTGAAAAGATGGAGGTCTTACTTGGCAATTAAGCCTTTCATAAGTTGGTGGATTGTTAAAGGTCATAAATGACCTTGTAACTATGTGTTATATATATTATTATGAAAGGTTATTATGGTAAATTAGTTTATATCATAATATTAATTAATCAAAAGCTTAAAATAAGCTTTAATGTTATGTTCTTCCACCGAATGCATGAAAGCAAAGAAATAAGAATAGCTTTTTACATTCGGCTAGATTGAGGCACAAATTCAAGGTATGTTTTAGTCGGTTTTCGATAATTTCTACGTTTTTGCAATCGTCGCTTTGCCTACTATCAAGCCCATGTCTCAATTTTGTGTATTGATGATGTTTGTGAGAAATTCCATTGATGATATGTTGAGCTTTGTGATGATTTATGGTGTTAAATGAAAGATTGGAGTTAGATGAACATGTTTTGTTCTTGAAATTTTGATGAACTTAGCTAATTAGAGCTAAATTGAGAAAATAGTAACTTGAGGGACTAAATTGCAAAGTTGATGTAAAATATGGGCTTGTATGATATACATAAGCATTCGGCTAAGCATGGATGTATGATGAATTTGTGTATTTGAAGTTTTGAGAAAAACAGACTAAATTGATAAATTGTGCAAATGTGAGGGTTAATTTGCAAATAGCCCTAAATGTGTGTCCTTGGATTGAATTGAATGAGTTAGTGAATAAAAGGGTTAATTCTGAATATGTATAGATCAAGAACTGAGGAAAACGGACTTAGATCGCGGGAAAGCAAAAGTAACCGAGTAGCCGTTTTCGTTTCAGTTAAACCGAATCCGAGGTAAGTCATATTGCAAATAAATGTACTTGTATTGAATTGAATATATTCACATGACTGTTGATGGTAATGAAAGCTTATGAGATGCTATATACATGAATTTCGAGATAAGATTACTTAGTGACAATGTTCGAGAAGTCCCGTACGAACCTAGGAATAGATTGGATTAGCTATGTCATGACATAGGTATCTGTTCTGTTTATCATGTAAGACCACGTCTGGGACGTTGGCGATGATTTGAGATTCGTGTAAGACCACGTCTGGGATGTTGGCATCGATATGATCTTTACATGTAAGAACACGTCTGGGACGTTGGCATCGATATGATCTTTACGTGTAAGACCCTGTCTGGGACAGTGGCATTGATATTTGAGTGCATGTAAGACCTCATCTGGGACGTTGGCATTGTACTATTATTCTGAGCTTTCTGGGTATCCTATTAGGTTCCTAACGGTTCAACGGGCAAGTCTGTGATACGAATGGCTAAGTGAAATGTATATCCGTTTCAGGTACGTTGATTTATACACTAAGTGTGTATATAAGGTAAGTACCTATGTGATCTTACTATGATGATTATGTATATTGGAATAACAATATGATATGTGAAAGTAAGCATGTGTAACACCCCAAACTCGAACAAGACACCACGACCGAATCTGGTATGTTACGGGGAAAACGTCTCTGAGTGATCAGATTTTTCTTCGTTTAAAAACGGAGCGAAAACATAGTGAACTTGAAGAAAATTTGAGTTGGCCTGTTTGATTAGATTTTGAAAACTTATCCAAAGTATATAGTTAAAACGAGTTGATTTCACATAGCATTTCCAACAGTTTCTTAGTGCTATTTTGACACATTTTAGACTTAGTAGAAAATCGAGTTTGATTTGAAGATCATTTGAGTTTATTTTTTTATAGCAAAACATAGTGAGATACCCGATGGTATAGTTTAAAACACATTGCGTTATAGTTTTGAAAACCTTATCTTTCCAAGTTTTAGTAAAATTTCATGCCAAGTTAATTGTTAAGCAGGTTGAGAATCTAATTAAAACATAACCATCATAAAACATAATTTAAAGGCCTTTTACAAACCCAAATTAAATCTCAAATAAAATTAAATAAGCTAAAGTACCCAATGTGAATAGTCTGAATGAAACTTTTATTAAAGCATGGCATGTGCACCCGAGTCCACCAGGCTCCATGTCGCGTCTCACGAGTCACTGAAATGTCAAAGGAGAGGGTGAGTCGAATGACTCGATGCATAAATCCGCTCCCGATGAAACAACATGCTAACACACATCATACATAGCAACATAATTAATGCAACCCGAACCTAACCATCAGTATCTCCTCTTTCTACCCGTGTGGTACCAAAACCTTTGGTGGTGCCAAACCACTTGGTGACATATAGTCACAATGTGTTACCAAAACACTGGTGTCCCAAAGACACAAATGTGCTACCAAAGCACTGGTGACCGTAGTCACAAATCAATTGATGGGGCCAACCCATCGTGTGATACCCAATCACTGTGAGACGATCCCATATCTCATGTGGGGCCAACCCGCGGTGGTGTCAAACCACGGGGACAAGTCGCAATGAGGTGCCCAACCTCCGGTGTCCCAAAGACACAAATGTGCTACCAAAGCAGCGGTGACCGTAGTCACAATAATCGAATGATGGGGCCAACCCATCGTGTGATGATACCCAATCACTAGCGAGACGATCCCATATCTCAAAGTGGGGCCAACCCACGGTGGTGCTAACCACGGGGACAAGTCGCAATGAGGTGCCCAACCTCACGGTGTCCCAAAGACACAAATGTGCTACCAAAGCTTTGGTGACCCAAAGTCACAAAGTGTGTTACCAAAACACGGTGCTCGCTCGTCGGCACAAATCATCTTGCCCCCTCCACTCATATCACCCATCAACAAACCAACTCATGTAATCATGCATATCATACAAATTATGCATATCATGCTAATATGTTTGACTCATGCCCCATATCACATACATACATAGTCATGATACCATATAGATCATCGGTAATCTAGTAACAATCTTGACTTACCGGATACGTACACATACCCGTTTGGGTATCCAATAATCCATCACCTTTGT
The DNA here is from genome assembly GCA_025698515.1 of Gossypium sturtianum. Taxonomy (NCBI): domain Eukaryota; kingdom Viridiplantae; phylum Streptophyta; class Magnoliopsida; order Malvales; family Malvaceae; genus Gossypium; species Gossypium sturtianum. The sequence continues at coordinate 67,438,729 of CM046947.1, read as the reverse complement.
CATGATTTTAATAGGCAAAGCGGGTTTTATAATAATATCACTAAATACGGGTGTGTTAGTTACACACACAGTAAATCTGAGTCGAGAATCCCAACGAAAGCGATCTAAGTCCCTCGATTACTAGCTCCTACACTCGGCCAACACATAGGGGTTAGGCATCTAAGACCATTCGGCCAAAGACATATAAACCCAAAGGGTTAATTTCAATCCCCTACCTCGAAGATGATTTGGTTTCCTACCCAATCCGAATCAAGCGATGATTCCTCTTCCAACAATCGGCACCCTAATAAACAAATAGTTAATCACCAATCACCTTTAACTTCACCGAAATCTAAGGATTGAACTCACAATAATATACCAATTACTTACCCTCCACTTACCAATCGCGCTAACAAAAGAATGAGCGGTTCCTCTTGCGTGCTTCCACACTCCGGTGACCCTTGTTCAAAGATTGAACATCCACCAATTCCACCCTACTGCGATATTCGGCCAAGAGAGCTACAAGGGGAGAGGAGAGATTTGGCCTTGGCCAAAAAAAAAAAAAAAAAAAAAGCATAAGCAAAAGATGAGGAAAAGATTGATATTCGGCCAAAATGAGAACACAGGCTAGAAGGAAATTTTGGCTACCACCAAGGGAGGTTGGCTAAAATCTTAAAATGAAGCAAAATAAAAGATATGTTCAAGAAGAAGAGAAACGACCAAGGTTGAGAGAGGAAAAGAAAAGGTGCACAAGGGTAGATGCTTTTCGGTTTAAGAAGAAAGGAATGGAGAAGGTATTTTTGGGAGGGTAAGATTAAGCCACCACTTTGTTTCAAGAAGAGGAAAAAGAATGTTGGAGAGGAGAGAGTTCGGTTTAACACAATTAAGCAAAAGAAGAAGAAATGGGGTTGAACATTCGGTCACACACAAGAATTAAGGAAAAGAATGCAAATTTCGGCAAGGCTATAGGGTTTGGTCATTCGTTTTGAAGAAATGAGAGAAACTCCTGAAGCTTGGGGTTGTTTTGACAAAAGAAGAAAATGTTGGCTTCAAAATGCCTTTTGGTAGAAAATGCACAAAGTGAGAAGTGCATTTGGCACACCACACTTCCCATCACCAAACCGTCCACACTCCCCCAAACCTCACCAACATTCGGCCATATCCCTAATTCACTCCCAACCACAAATTCAAATAAGTTTGAACAAGTCACCCTCCACTTTTTGCTCTCCACCAACCAAGTCACCACTTGACCAAGTCAAGGAGGAATTTGAACTCCATCCAACTCCTCCCTCCTTGCCAGTCAAAATAGGAACCAAAAAGGAGCTCTACGACTTGAACTCTGGACCTCCCTCACCTGTAGATGACGCCACACCAAGCTCCTCCCTTGCCACTTTGCGACTCTTCACTTGTGCAATAAAACACCAAAGAAAACCCTTATACCCTAGCTCCAACGGCTCCACGACTTAACACCCAAACCAAAATTTTCCCATTCACTCGGGCATACATTTAGACTTCAATTAAGCCCCCAAAACATAGAAATAGCCACGCATGACACACTAGACACATGCAATATCATGCAACAACAAAGCGACCCCTAACCGGGATATTACGGTTCTACCCCCTTAAAAATAATTTCGACCTCGAAATTACGATCGAGAAGAGTTGCGGGTATTCTTTGTCTCATCACATCCTCGGGTTCCCACGTAGCTTCTTCTACGCCATGATTCCGCCAAAGAACCTTAACCAAAGGCACGGACTTCTTACGCAGAACCTTCACATCTCGATCAAGAATGCGCACGGGTTCCTCTTCCATGGTCAAATCTGGATTTACCTCGATCTCTTCCATTGCTACCACATGCGACGGATCCGAGCGATACCTCGAAGCATCGAAGCGTGAAAGACATCGTGAATCGACTAAGCTCTGCGGCAACTCAAGGCGATCGCTCTTTGGTCCAACTCGTCTCAATACCTTATACGGCCCAATAAACCTCGGACTTAGCTTGCCTTTCTTCCCGAACCTCAACACCTTCTTCCAAGGCGAGACCTTCCGGGAACACTCGATCCCCACGGCGAACTCTATATCTCTTCGCTTAAGATCGGCATAAGACTTCTACCGGTCCAAGCTTCCTTCAATCTAGATGAATCGCCTTAACCTTGTCTTGGTCTCAAGCAACCAACTCGGGTCCTAACAAGCGGCGTTCACCTAACTCCGTCCAACACGTAGGTGAGCGACACTTCCTACCATACAACGCCTCATACGGTGCCATCTTGATGCTCGCAGTAGCTCGTTGTTGTAGGCAAACTCGACTAATGGTAGAAACTCCTCCCAACTACCTGCGAAATCCAAGATACAACCTCTCGGTATATCCTCTAAGACTGAATGACCTTTACGATTGACCATCGATTGCGGGTGAAAAGCCGTCTTTGAAATCAAGCGAGTACCCGAGTTTGATGCAACGCTTTCGAACCTCAGCGTGAATCGGGATCCCTATCCGAGATTATCAAAACCGCACACCGTGCAACCTCACTATCTCGACACATATAGCTTCGCTAGCTTCAAGTGAGTAGTCAACCCTCACCGGAATAAAGTGGTGATTTAGTCGATCGATCCACCACTACCCAAAGCTGAATCCTTCTTGCTTGGCGTAAGCGGTAACCATCGACGAAATCCATGGTTATCCTTTCCCACTTCCAGCGAGGAATCTTCACAGTGAAGCAAACCCGACGGCAAGCGATGTTCGACCTTGACCTGGCGACAAGTCGGACACTTCCCAACAAACTCTGTCACCTCTTTCTTCAAGCCAGCCACCAAAAGCGCTCTCTAAGATCCCTATACATCTTACTACCTCCGGGATGCATAGCATAGGGGCTGCTATGTGCGTCTGAAGAATCTTCGCCTCGACTCAACATCTTTAGGCATACAAGCCTTACCTTGAAAACACAGAACCCCATCACGGACAAAGCGTAACCCTCCAAACCACCATCCTCGCACCTTTGCAACCTTGGCGCATTGAACCTCATCCAATAGCTGTTTCTCTCGACCGCTCTCTCCACCGGGAAGGCTTAACTTGCGATTCGCGAATACTCCCATCGTCATACAAACTCAAATGGGCAAACAATGCTCTTAAGTCCGAAACAACCTGCGGCTCAACGCGTCGACCACCACGTTAGCCTTGCCGGATGATACTCAATCGAGCGAGTCGTAATCTTTCAAAGCAACTCAACCCATCTGCGACGCCTTAAATTCAAATCATACGAGTCGGTAGATACTTGGACTCTTGTGATCTGTGTAGACTATCGATCTCTCTCCGTACAAGTAGTGCCTCCAAATCTTTAAAGCGAAGACTACGTTTGCTAGCTCCAAATCGCGCGTCGGATAGTTGACCTCATGTGGCCTTAGGCTGCCGAGAAGCGTAAGCCACAACCTTACCTTCTTGCATCAAAGCCACACAACCCAAGCCGTATGTGATGCATCGCAATAGGCTGTGTGAATTCCTTACCGGCCTCGGGTTGAATTAAAGCGGAGCCTCGGTCAAAATCTTCTTTAACTTATCGAAGCTTTCCTGCGCTTCTCGATCCATACAAACGGAACTTCTTTCCTCGGCAACTTGGTCATCGCGCGCGCTATCAACGAGAAACCCTCAACAAACCCGGTGATATCGGCCAAACCAGAAAACTCGAATCTCGACCCGCGACCTAGGCGGCTTCCAATCCAAAAGCGCCTCAATCTTACGAGGATCTACTCGAATTCCCTCGGCCGACACTACATGACCCAAGAAAGTCACTTCCTAAGCCGAACTCACACTTACTAAACTTAGCATAGATTTGCTTTTCCTCAAAATCTGCAACACCACTCGCAAATGCTTATCATGCTCTTCCTCTGTCTTTGAGTACACTAAGATGTCGTCTATGAAAACCACGACAGGCCCGATCCAGATCTTCTTTGAAACACCACGTTCATCATGTCCATAAACGCTGCGGTCGTTAGTCAACCCAAAGCGGCATTACGAAATTCGTAGTGCCCATACCGAGTCCAAACGCATTTGTTTTATGGATATCGGCCTCCTTAACCTTCAATCGATGATACCCGGATCTCAAGTCGATCTTGAAAATCTTTGCGAGCACCCCTCGGTGATCAAACAAATCGTCTATCCGTGGTAAGCGGATACTTGTTTTTAATCGTCGACTTGTTCAATCAAGCGGTAGTCTATACACATCCGCATCGTGCCATCTTTCTTTTTAACAAAAAACCAGCGCACTTACGGCGAAACACTTGGCCTAATAAAACCTTGATCCAATAACTCCACGGATCCGAGCCTTAAGCTCCACCAATTCCTTTGGCGCCATCCTATACGGAGCAATAGACACCGGCGCGATTAAGATAACAGATCAATCCCGAACTCCACCTCGCGATCTGGCGGCAAACTGGAAGCTCCTCGGAAAAACATCAAGCAAACTCCTTGCAGTGCGAACCTTCTCCACGGCAGACTCCTTAGCCTCCAACGCATGCACATGAACTACATATGCTTCACGACCCTTCACGACCATCTTCTCCGCTTCAGAGCGAGATACCACATTTGATAAGTAATCTCTCCTATTACCTATCATAGCCACCTCTTCACCCTCGACCGTCTTAAGAACCATGCGCTTGGCGTGCAATCCAACCTGCTTTGGTACTTGACCAACCAATCCATCCCAAGAATCGGATCGAACTCCCCAAGCGGCGGTTCCATCGGATCGCGACAAACACTACCCCTTGGAGTTCTAAGGGTACCTCTCTAAACAGATTTATCTACTACTACTGAGTGACCTAGAGGGCTAATCACGGTCATCCGCCTAGAAGATACCTCGAGTCTAAATCCATGGTCTCTACTATACTCGGCAACATAAGAGTGCGTTGAACCCACATCAATCAAAGCGGTATAAGGAGAACCAAAAATCAAGAAACGTCACGGTTATGGCGTCCGGTGCGTCGCCTCCTCCCGGCGCCTCGCGGCATACACTAATCCGGTGTCTAGCATCAGAACTACTCGCACCTCGCGGTGCTCCACGGCCCCGACGAACCATTACCACCTGCGCCATTACCACGGCCCCTCTGCGGTGGCGGTCCACTACCTACGACCGATTACGGCCGACTCTCGATCGAATCTGGCCAACCTACGCGGACGGTCCCTCACCGGTGCTCCAGAGAACCACACTCGAAGCAACCTTTTCCTCCGGTCCAAAGCAACCACCCCAATGAGATTTCCCTGCGATCACATCTGCGGCGGTCCACGCCTAGCGACAACAAACCTAGCGGTGGTTCGGCCCACTCGGTCTAGCTCTCTTTCTGCGGATTGCAGGCGATCCGAGAAGACCCAAAGCTCCTCTTATGTCTATTTCTATCCATGCCCTGCCTCGCGACTCCTTAACACCCTCGGCTACCTTAGCCTTCTCAACTAAGACAACAAACTCGCGCTCCTGGCGAGGAGCAATCAGCGACCTCAAGTCGTCTCGCGAGCCATCCTCGAAGCGAACACACCTCTCATGCTCGGTGGCCACAATGCCACGGCATACCTACTCGGCCGGGAACTCGGCCTGCGTGCTCGACCCATGATTTACTCCCTGAACAAGCCTCGAGAAAAGCCTTTCATTTGAGTCGACATAACTAGCTCCGATGTACTTCTTTTGATATGCGACCACGAAATAATCCCATGTCAAATCCTCTCACGCCACCTTTGTCTCGAACCGTGAGCCACCACCGATATGACTCATCACGGAGAAGCGTCGATGCCCTTGGCTTCTCTTGGTTTGTCGAGTCGAGATCATCCATGATCCGCTCGGTTGCCTCTAGCGATATTCAGCGATCTTTGGGAGCAACACCGAAACACCTCGGAAGAATTCGGCCCCATTTGCGAAGTCGCTCGAGAACCGATTTCCTAACTCACGAACCACCACCTACACGGCTACTCTTTCCAACACTCCCGGCGATCGCTGCGACAACTGCGTCGTCCCGATCGATCTTGGAACTCACCACCTCCGGTGGTGGCGGGCCGTATCTCATTTTACGAACCCGACCAGATCCTACGGGCTCGTAAACCGTCATCCTACCACGACCTCGTCCACGACCACGTCCACCTCTAGCGCTCATGACTAATCTTCCTACGTATTCGATTAAAAATTTTTATGCATCGATATTTATTCCACTTGTTTAAAAGCAAGTCTTATGAATATTTTAAGAGGATTTGTTCTCGCGAGTTCACGAGAATCCTATCGGTTTCAATCTCTAAAGTAGTATACTATTGCTATTCATCAAATCATATCACATCCAATCAATTCACAAGCAATAGTGCAGGTACTTACAGGCGGCCCAGTGCAGGAGACTCGGTGCCATGCCTTTCAAACCATACTTTAAGAATAAAGACTAACAAAACAATCTTTTGAAAATATTTTGGGCCTCAGGCCCACAGTCGAGCCTTTGAACTTGGCTCTGATACCACAATTGTAACACCCTAAACTCGGACAAGACACCACGACCGAATCTGGTATGTTACGGGGAAAGCGTCTCTGAGTGATCAGATTTTTCTTCGTTTAAAAACGGAGCGAAAACATAGTGAACTTGAAGAAAATTTGAGTTGGCCTGTTTGATTAGATTTTGAAAACTTATCCAAAGTATATAGTTAAAACGAGTTGATTTCACATAGCATTTCCAACAGTTTCTTAGTGCTATTTTGACACATTTTAGACTTAGTAGAAAATCGAGTTTGATTTGAAGATCATTTGAGTTTATTTTTTTATAGCAAAACATAGTGAGATACCCGATGGTATAGTTTAAAACACATTGCGTTATAGTTTTGAAAACCTTATCTTTCCAAGTTTTAGTAAAATTTCATGCCAAGTTAATTGTTAAGCAGGTTGAGAATCTAATTAAAACATAACCATCATAAAACATAATTTAAAGGCCTTTTACAAACCCAAATTAAATCTCAAATAAAATTAAATAAGCTAAAGTACCCAATGTGAATAGTCTGAAATGAAACTTTTATTAAAGCATGGCATGTGCACCCGAGTCCACCCAGGCTCCATGTCCGCGTCTACGAGTCACTGAAATGTCAAAGGAGAGGGTGAGTCGAATGACTCGATGCATAAATCCCGCTCCCGATGAAACAACATGCTAACACACATCATACATAGCAACATAATTAATGCAACCCGAACCTAACCATCTGTATCTCCTCTTTCTACCCGTGTGGTACAAAACCTTTGGTGGTGCCAAACCCACTGGTGACATATAGTCACAATGTGTTACCAAAACACTGGTGTCCCAAAGACACAAATGTGCTACCAAAGCACTGGTGACCGTAGTCACAAATCAATTGATGGGGCCAACCCATCGTGTGATACCCAATCACTAGCAGACGATCCCATATCTCATGTGGGGCCAACCCACGGTGGTGTCAAACCACAGGGACAAGTCGCAATGAGGTGCCCAACCTCTGGTGTCCCAAAGACACAAATGTGCTACCAAAGCACTGGTGACCGTAGTCACAATAATCGAATGATGGGGCCAACCCATTGTGTGATACCCAATCACTAGCAGACGATCCCATATCTCAAAGTGGGGCCAACCCACGGTGGTGCTAACCACAGGGACAAGTCGCAATGAGGTGCCCAACCTCCTGGTGTCCCAAAGACACAAATGTGCTACTAAAGCCTTTGGTGACCCAAAGTCACAAAGTGTGTTACCATAACACTGGTGCTCGTCAGCACAAATCATCACTGCCCCCTCCACTCATATCACCCATCAACAAACCAACTCATGTAATCATGCATATCATACAAATTATGCATATCATGCTAATATGTTTGACTCATGCCCCATATCACATACATACATAGTCATGATACCATATAGATCATCGATAATCTAGTAACAATCTTGACTTACCCGGATACGTACACATACCCCGTTTGGGTATCCAATAATCCATCACACTGTCATGATTTTAATAGGCAAACAGGTTTTATAATAATATCACTAAATACGGGTGTGTTAGTTACACACCTGGTAAATACGAGTCCAGAATCCCAACGAAAACGATCTAAGTCCCTCGATTACTAGCTCCTACACTCGGCCAACACATAGGGGTTAGGCATCTAAGACCATTCGGCCAAAGACATATAAACCCAAAGGGGTTAATTTCAATCCCCTACCTCGAAGATGATTTGGTTTCCTACCCAATCCGAATCAAGCAGTGATTCCTCTTCCAACAATCGGCACCCTAATAAACAAATAGTTAATCACCAATCACCTTTAACTTCACCGAAATCTAAGGATTGAACTCACAATAATATACCAATTACTTACCCTCCACTTACCAATCGCCTAACAAAAGAATGACGGTTCCTCTTGCGTGCTTCCACACTCCAGTGACCCTTGTTCAAAGATTGAACATCCACCAATTCCACCCTACACTGATATTCGGCCAAGAGAGCTACAAGGGAGAGGAGAGATTTGGCCTTGGCCAAAAAAAAAAAAAAAGAAAACGCAAGCAAAAGATGAGGAAAAAGATTGATATTCGGCCAAAATGAGAACACAGGCTAGAAGGAAATTTCGGCTACCACCAAGGGAGGGTTCGGCTAAAATCTTAAAATGAAGCAAAATAAAAGATATGTTCAAGAAGAAGAGAAACGGCTAAGGTTCAGAGAGGAAAAGAAAAGGTGCACAAGGGTAGATGCTTTTCGGTTTAAGAAGAAAGGAATGGAGAAGGTATTTTTGGGAGGGTAAGATTCGGCCACCACTGTTTCAAGAAGAGGAAAAAGAATGTTGGAGAGGAGAGAGTTCGGTTTTAACACAATTAAGCAAAAGAAGAAGAAATGGGGTTGAACATTCGGTCACACACAAGAATTAAGGAAAAGAATGCAAATTTCGGCAAGGCTATAGGGTTTGGTCATTCGGTTTTGAAGAAATGAGAGAAACTCTCGAAGCTTGGGGTTGTTTTGACAAAAGAAGAAAATGTTGGCTTCAAAATGCCTTTTGGCCGAAAATGCACAAAGTGAGAAGTGCATTTCGGCACACCACACTTCCCATCACCAAACCGTCCACACTCCCCCCCAAACCTCACCAACATTCGGCCATATCCCCTAATTCACTCCCAACCACAAATTCAAATAAGTTTGAACAAGTCACCCTCCACTTTTGCTCTCCACCAACCAAGTCACCACTTGACCAAGTCCAAGGAGGAATTTGAACTCCATCCAACTCCTCCCTCCCTTTCCGTCCAAAATAGGAACCAAAAAGGAGCTCTACGACTTGAACTCTGGACCTCCTCACACTGTAGATGACGCCACACCAAGCTCCTCCTTGCCACTTTGCCGACTCTTCACTTGTGCAATAAAACACCAAAGAAAACCCTTATACCCTAGCTCCAACAGCTCCCCTGACTTAACACCCAAACCAAAATTTTCCCATTCACTCAGGCATACATTTAGACTTCAATTAAGCCCCCAAAACATAGAAATAGCCACGCAGCACACTAGACACATGCAATATCATGCAACAACAAAACAGCCCCTAACCCGGGATATTACAGCATGAATGAGCTATGTTTATATAAGACTTTTGAATTGATGAATGTAACAAATATGGCCAAGTACGTGGACCAAAGCATATATGTGATAGTTTGCTAAGTCATTAAGATGTGCCAATGTACCTATGTGCATATATGCCTTTCATACTAAGTTTGTTTGTATTATGACTTACTAAGCTTTTGGAAAGCTTACTCTGTGTGTGTGTTTTCTCTGTTTTATAGGTCGTCAAAGCTACTAAAGGCTCGGGACCGTTAAGGATCGTCATCACACTACTAAACTCATTTTGGTACACTTTGGAAATGTATATAGCTAGATATGGCATGTATAGGCTAGTATTTGATATAAGTTTGTTATATGAACTTAGCTATGTGGTTTGGCTAGTTATGAGTTGAGAATTTGCTTGAATGAATGTGATATGTGAAGTACGTTTTTGGCATGGTAATTTGATACATGGAATGGTCAAGTTTTGATTAAGCAAATGAATGAATTATGCTTGTGATGAGATGAGTTTTATTCTTGTAATTTGGATGGTTATTTTGGTATGTTCTTGGGTGCCAAATAGGAATGAGATGTCTTGATGATTTTGCTTGTAGGTAAGACCCATGTGGGTGGCATTTTGGCCTTGCAAATGGCCTATTTTGCCACACGGTTGTGGCACACGGGCGTGCCTAGTGACCCTGGGGTTAAGTCAGTAGCTACCCTAGGAGCACACGGCCAAGACTCACGGGCGTGTCTAGTAGCCGTGTGAAAAGTCAGTATATGGCCTATGAGTGCACGGCCTTAGCACACGGGGGTGCTTGGTAACCGTGGAGCCAAAACAGATTCGACCACGGCCAAGGTACACGGGCGTGCTTGGTGGCCGTGGATGTAAAGTCAGATTCATCCACGGGGAGGACACACGGGTGTGTCCAGTAGCCGTGGGAGGCACACGGCCTGCCTGCACGGGCGTGTAACCCCTGAAACTTAGAAAAGTTTTAAATTTTCGTAAAATTTTGTATGTGTTTCTATTTAGTCCCGACCCGGTTTATAAGCATGTTTTAGGTCTCGATGACCTACTAAGGGGACACTATGTTTGAGGTTGATATAAAATTGTATGACATTTCTGTAAATGTTTCCAATCTGTCCGGTAACACCTTTAACCCTAGTCCGACGACGGATATGGGTTAGGGGTGTTACATTTGGTTGGTATCAGAGCTACAGTTTAGTCGATTCTCTGACTAACGTAGCGTGTCAGTGTCTAGCTATACATGCCATATTTTTGAATTGTGATAGTGTGATGAATCCTGACGTATAAATGTGATTTTTTGAAACACCCCAAACCCGGCCCATGAGCTTTGACCAGATTTGGTATGTTCCTCAAGTAAACCGGTTCAAAATTCTTTTGTTCTTAGGAAAACTTGTGTGATTTTAAGAAAAATATTGTTTTGGGTTGGGCTTGTGTTGAAAACAGGTTCGTTTTATATTGAAATCCCTTTTATCTTAAGTGACAAAATATTTAGGGTTTAGTTTAAAAGAAATTTTAATTAAATTTTAATAGATAAAATTCATAATCATAATAAATAAAAATAAGTGTAAAGTAATTCAACTATGGCCTTATGGCCTTATTACATCAAATAATTCCCAAAATAATTCAAAGTACTAAAATAAATTCAAGAGTCCTCAAAACTATAAACTTCATGTTGAGCATGGCCACCACAAGTTCCGCCGTCCGGTCCATCACTTTCATTCATCACTGAAAAATGTTCCCCAACAGGGTGAGTCAAATAGACTCAATGTGTACACGACACTAAATCATAATAGAATCGGGCATATCACATATTACACATTCAAAACATAGAATACAAAGTTATGATGCATTCCCAAACCCAAACCTAGTTGTCCATCCGCTACACACCCCGTACTGCCGGTCACACCGTGGGACTACTAAGTCAACCCTCCATCCGCTACACACCATCGAAGCGATCGCTGCGATCGACGTGCTCATCGCCCATATAAAATTTGTGGCATAGCTACTAGATAATTGTGTCATGAGACACCACATTCAGATAATGTAACAGAAGTTACCACATTCGGATAATGTGACCGAAGTCACCACATTCGAGATAGTGAGACCGTAGTCATCACCTTCACTTCCCCTTTTTCATATATCCCGAATGACCCATATTATTCATATCATGCATATCATACTTAAATTCTCATTCTTATAAATTTTCACATGTTATAAATAACATATTTCATAATCCTAGTGGAAGGAGGAAAGCGTGCTGAGTACTTTGTACCATATCATGGTACCTTAGCCACTTTCATATTCTTAATATCACATATTTTAATTAAACACGACCATAAAACATATTAAGAATTAGTGTGGGGTACACACTGATTCGCTTAAAATTTCCTTGAGATCCCGAAAAGCTTGATCTAATGCTTAGATCCTTAATCCCTACATTGATTTATCACTTATTACCTTAATAAAAAGCCATTCGGCCAAAACTCCAAATCCTAGTAGGATTAGTATTCTTACCTTGTTGCCGATTGGAACACCAACAAATCCCGAAACTGTTCCTTGTTTCACTAGGAATGTCAAAATCCCTAAAACCTTACGTTCGACTTAATCTTAATCATCAAACATAAATCAAGGCCTTTGGTAGAATATTCACATGTCTTACCTTAATCTTAGAAATCCCGAATACTCCTCCTTTTAGTCGACTACTCTGATAATCCCGAAAGGTCCTTCCATATTCGGCAACCATAATATGTATGGGGTTAGATTATCTCTCGGCTAATCTAAAGAAAGGGAATCAAACTTGTTCTTACCTTTGAAGAAATCGACAGCACCTATGCTTGAAGCCCTTCCAAGATTCGGCTTTTGATGGATTGGAAAGAAAAGAAAAGGAAGAATAAAGATGGAGGATTAGGCTATGGCTTCTAATGGAGAGGAAAATATTCGGCTAGGTTCCAACAATTACTTAATCTCGACTTGACAAAAGAAAAGAAAGAAAAGAAGAGAAGAGAGCACTAAGAATTCGACAGAGAAAGGAGGAAGCACAAATTGATGAGTAGCCCTCCTTCCTTCCTTTTATAGCCGAAATTATCATCTAAGGAGTCCCTTACTTGGCCACCACTCCTCTATCGATAACTTTATCCTTTAATTATCACTTAAAATAAAAGATAATTCAAAGCAACTATCCTTACTTAGCGAAATTATTAAACTCAAAGTCCCTTACTTGGCCATCACTTCTCCCTTATTTTCCTCTTTATTTCTTTATTCAAATTAAAAGAATTTAATCCAACAATTATCTCTTGAAAATAATGATAAATAAATCCCTTATTTATCCACTATTTATAAAATAATAAAAGCTCCTAATTTATAGCCATGTGCCTAATCCACCTCTCTGCTCCTTGTAGCAAAATAAAATTTCTTTTATTTGCTTCCCATGTGACTCGAACTTAGGCCCATTCCTCTTGCATGTGGCGCCATTTCCATAGGCCCTAAGTGGCATCTTCAGACCACTTTTCCAAGCCTGTTTGTGTGTCAAATTTCACAAACTTTTTCTTTTAAGGCCACCTTGCCTTAATTTCCCCTTTTAAACCTTAAAACTCATCATTTCTAGGTCATTTCTAAGTTTCCAAAAATTTTCGATCGGCTCTGTAAACTTGACATTTTCTTACATTTCCATGACATTTCCTTACAAGACATTTCCTTACATTTCCAAGACATTTCCTTACATTTCCATGACATTTCCTTACAAGACATTTCCTTACATTTCCAAGGTTCTAAAAATGTTCACTTTCCTCTTTTAAACTTAACATTTCCATACATTTCCAGGTTTCCAAAAGTGTTCAAAATGTATTCATAACACATAAGATATGTCATTTCGTACAATTAAACCAAAAATGCATAGGCCCTTTTCGGGATGTTACGATTCTACCCTCCTTAAAAATAATTTCGTCCTCGAAATTACTTATTAACGAATAATCGTACATCTTAACTCACCGCACTACGCTTATGCTGCGCACTCTGATCTTAATAGAACCATCATACTTTCTAGGCACAGTCTCTAAGTTCACGTCCCCTAGAACTCATTTCTAACGTCGCGATTTAACTCGATTAAAAAGTTTTATGCATCGAAATTTTGTTCCACTCGATTATTCGCGAACAGTTTTATGAAAAGAGATGTTGAAGTAGTTCTTTCGATCAACCAAAGTTTCTAGTTCAAGTTCACTACTCTAACTCGTGGAGTCACATTCACATTCATAAGCGAGAGACACATTCATTTCTCCATGAAGTCACATTCATTCACAACATCATTCACTACACTTTTATGGTCATTCCATCCATTTCCCTACCCAGGGGTAATTTCGTCATTTTCCCTACAGGGGTACTTTGGTAATAAATCGGGGTCAATTCGAAAATATTTTTCAAATTAGAGGTATTTCAGAATTTACAAAATCTCTGGGTTATTTTGAAAATTTGTTTTCCAAATCAGAGGTGTTGCAAAAATTTCAAAAATCGAGGTTATTTCGGTAATTTTGGAAGTCAGGGGCAGTTCCGTAAACTCTCCAAATTAGGGTATCTTGTTATGTGTAAAACAGAAGTTTTTGATATCTTTGTAAAGTAGAAATATTTTAACAAAAGTCGACGGTATTTTTTTTTGAAAATCTTAAAACTAAGGGTATTTTAGTAATTTAAAATACAAGGGCATTTTTTTTGTAATTTTGTAAATCGGAGATATTTTGGAAAAATTTTCACAATAATCTTTTACTACAATTAAAAGGGTAATTTAGGGATTTTGAAACTAGGAATTTTATAAAGCTGCATGGCTAGTCCCTTTCGGGTTTTAATTATCGGGTTTAGCCCGTGAATAAGTCCTCTTGGTTAAGGTGAACCGTAGCTACGCACCAGGTAGGATTCGAGTAAAGAGGAGGTGAGTCACTAGGACAGCTTAAATACCAAGCTCTTCATCTGAATCCACTCCTAGACATGCGCACTGTGATTTGCCACACCCTAGCTCGCGACTTACTTCTGAGTTTGTTTAATAGTCCTTAAGTCTTATGCATGTGTTTGAGTGCACTAGCCCTAGGGTTCAAGTTCCTATCATGTTATTCTACGTTCCATTCCTCTTCTACCCTTACATAATTCATAACATAAACCACATAATCACACAAATGGTTAGGGGTACTTACCAGTGGATCATGGGTCGGAGACTTAGGTGCCATGCCGGAAAAACCCGCTCATTTTCAAAAATACTTTCATAAAACTCATTTGGGCTTGATTTGAAAATGTTTTGGGCCTTAGCCACACAGTGCCGAGAGTTTAAAACTGGCTCGATACCAAGTGAAACACCCCAAACCCAAAATTTGACGAGCTTTGACTGATTTGGTATGTTCCTCAAGTAAACCAGGTTCAAAATTCTTTTGTTCTTAGGAAAACTTGTGTGATTTTAAGAAAAATATTGTTTTAGGTTGGGCTTGTATTGAAAGCGAGTTCGTTTTATATTGAAATCCCTTTTATCTTAAGTGACAAAATATTTAGGGTTTAGTTTAAAAGAAATTTTAATTAAATTTTAATAGATAAAATTCATAATCATAATAAATAAAAATAAGTGTAAAGTAATTCAACTATGGCCTTATGGCCTTATTACATCAAATAATTCCCAAAATAATTCAAAGTACTAAAATAAATTCAAGAGTCCTCAAAACTATAAACTTCATGTTGAGCATGGCCACCACAAGTTCTGCTAGTCCTGGTCCATCTTTGTTCATCACACGAAAAATGTTCCCAACGGGTGAGTCAAATAGACTCAATGTGTACACGACACTAAATCATAATAGAATCGGGCATATCATATTACACATTCAAAACATAGAATACGAGGTTATGATGCATTCCCAAACCCAAACCTAGTTGTCCATCCGCTACACACCCCGCACTGCCCGGTCCACACCGTGGGACTACTAAGTCAACCCTCCATCCGCTACACACCATCGAAGGCGATCATTGCGATCGGCGTGCTCATCGCCCATATAAAATTTGTGGCATAGCCACAGATAATTGTGTCATGAGACACCACATTCGAGATAATGTAACCGAAGTTACCACATTCGAGATAATGTGACCGAAGTCACCACATTCGAGATAGTGAGACCGTAGTCATCACCTTCACTTCCCCTTTTTCATATATCCCGAATGACCCATATTATTCATATCATGCATATCATACTTAAATTCTCATTCTTATAAATTTTCACATGTTATAAATAACATATTTCATAATCCTTGTGGAAGTAGGAAACGTCACTGAGTACTTTGTACCATATCATGGTACCTTAGCCACTTTCATATTCTTAATATCACATATTTTAATTAAACACGACCATAAAACATATTAAGAATTAGTGTGGGGTACACACTGATTCGCTTAAAATTTCCTTGAGATCCCAAAAGCTTGATCTAATGCTTAGATCCTTAATCCCTACATTGATTTATCACTTATTACCTTAATAAAAAGCCATTCGGCCAAAACTCCAAATCCTAGTAGGATTAGTATTCTTACCTTGTTACCGATTGGAACACCAACAAATCCCAAAACTATTCCTTGTTTCACTAGGAATGTCAAAATCCCTAAAACCTTACGTTAGACTTAATCTTAATCATCAAACATAAATCAAGGCCTTTGGCCGAATATTCACATGTCTTACCTTAATCTTAGAAATCCCGAATACTCCTCCTTTTAGTCGACCACTCTGATAATCCTGAAAGGTCCTTCCATATTCGGCAACCATAATATGTATGGGGTTAGATTATCTCTCGGCTAATCTAAAGAAAGGGAATCAAACTTGTTCTTACCTTTGAAGAAATCGACAGCACCTATGCTTGAAGCCCTTCCAAGATTCGGCTTTTGATGGATTGGAAAGAAAAGAAAAGGAAGAATAGAGATGGAGGATTCGACTATGGCTTCTAATGGAGAGGAAAATATTCGGGTAGGTTCCAACAATTACTTAATCTCGACTTGACAAAAGAAAAGAAAGAAAAGAAGAGAAGAGAGCACTAAGAATTCGGCAGAGAAAGGAGGAAGCACAAATTGATGAGTAGCCCTCCTTCCTTCCTTTTATAGCCGAAATTATCATCTAAGGAGTCCCTTACTTGGCCACCACTCCTCTATCTGATAACTTTATCCTTTAATTATCACTTAAAATAAAAGATAATTCAGCAACTATCCTTACTTAGCCGAAATTATTAAACTCAAAGTCCCTTACTTGGCCATCACTTCTCCCTTATTTTCCTCTTTATTTCTTTATTCAAATTAAAAGAATTTAATCCAACAATTATCTCTTGAAAATAATGATAAATAAATCCCTTATTTATCCACTATTTATAAAATAATAAAAGCTCCTAATTTATAGCCATGTGCCGTCCACCTCTCTGCTCCTTGTAGCAAAATAAAATTTCTTTTATTTGCTTCCCATGTGACTCGAACTTAGGCCCATTCCTCTTGCATGTGGCGCCATTTCCATAGGCCCTAAGTGGCATCTTGAGACCACTTTTCCAAGCTTTGTTTGTGTGTCAAATTTCACAAACTTTTTCTTTTAAGGCCACCTTGCCTTAATTTCCCCTTTTAAACCTTAAAACTCGTCATTTCTAGGTCATTTCTAAGTTTCCAAAAATTTTCGATCGGCTCTGTAAACTTGACATTTTCTTACATTTCCATGACATTTCCTTACAAGACATTTCCTTACATTTCCAAGACATTTCCTTATATTTCCATGACATTTCCTTACAAGACATTTCCTTACATTTCCAAGGTTCTAAAAAAGTTCACTTTCCTCTTTTAAACTTAACATTTCCATACATTTCCAGGTTTCCAAAAGTGTTCAAAATATATTCATAACACATAAGATATGTCATTTCGTACAATTAAACCAAAAATGCATAGGCCCTTTTCAGGATGTTACATTTTTGTACAGTAATGGATCTCGAAAGAGCCGTAACTGACGACGTAGAAAGTAATGCGTCTACTCCCGTGCAAGGGACAGCGCCCTCTGATCCGAGACCAGCTACTAGCGGTCAAGAGGAAGAAGCTAAACAAGTTTTCTTCCAGATGATGAGTGAATGGTTCACTCAATTCGTAAAGAATAACCCGACTGTTTCACAACCTCCGCCCCCGGTTAATCCCCCTCAAACCTCAGTTGTGCCTCCGGTGATGGGTATAAATTTGTTAAACAAGCCTCCGGTAGACAAAATTCACAAATATGGGGCTGAAGAATTCAGGGCTACTAATGATGATGATGCTGAAAGGGCCGAATTCTGGTTAGAAAATACTATCCGAGTATTCGATGAAATGTCTCTGACTCCGGAAGAATGCATAAAGTGTGTTGTATCTTTGCTCCGAGATGCAGCCTATCAGTGGTGGAAAACCCTAACTTCTGTTGTTCCAAAAGAGCGAGTCACATGGGACTTCTTTCAGATTGAGTTCCGGAAGAAATATATCAGTGAGAGATTCGTTGAACAGAAATGAAAGGAATTTCTGGACTTGAAACAGGGCCGTATGTCTGTTACGGAATATGAACAAGAGTTTGTCAGACTGAGTCAATATGCCCATGAATGTGTATCTACTGAGGCAATAATGTGTAAAAGATTCGAAGATGGCCTTAATGAAGATATTCATTTTTTAGTCGGGATCTTAGAAATAAAAGAGTTTGTTGTACTTGTTTATCGAGCATGCAAAGCTGAGGCACTTAGGAAAGATAAAAAAAAAGCTGAGTCAGAAGCCCAAGAAGTGAGAAAGAGATTTCAGAGTAGATCATTTTAGTCTGCTTCAAAGAAATTTCGAGAGGATCAAAGCCGTTTGAGAGTTAATATGGGATATTCAAATAGAAATCGAGATAGATCACAAATGAGCTCCAAAGCTCCAGCAACTTCAGTGGCAAGTGTTGGAAATGTACAATCCGAGAAACCAAAATGTAAGCATTGTGGGAAAAGACATCTGAGAAGCTGTAGAATGAATGACAAAGCTTGTTTCAGATGTGGATCACTTGATCATTTTATCCGTGATTGCCCTGAGTCTGTCGGGCCAGAGACTGTTCAGAATCTGAGATCTGATAATGCACCTGTGAGAGGTAGACCTTCAAAGAATGTAAGAAATGTCAGTGGTAGTCAGAGAACTACGAGAGAGACTGTTGCGAGATCCGAAGCTAGAGCGCATGCCAGAGCGTATGCTATTTGAGCTCGTGAGGAAGTTTCATCACCAGATGTTATAACGGGTACTTTTACACTTTATGATACTTCTGTGATTACATTGATAGACCCTGGTTCTACACATTCATATATATGCATGAATTTAACATTCAGTAAAACTTTGCCTGTAGAGTCTACTGAGTTTGTTATAAAAGTATCGAACCCCTTAGGTAAAAGTGTCATTGTTGACAAAGTATGTAAGAATTGCCCGTTAATGTTCCGAGATATTTCTTTCCCTGCTGATCTAATGCTATTACCATTTGATGAGTTTGATATAATTGCAGGTATGGGTGGTTGTCTTTGCATGATCTTTGTTGTGAATCAGAAAAGAAAGATTATTGATTTGAGATGTCCGAATGATGAAATTGTACGGATTGAATCTAATGATTTGAATGGTTTGCCTGCTGTGATATCTGTGCTAAAAGCTCAAAGGTATGTGAAAAAGGGGTATGAGTCATATTTTGCTTATGTGATTGACTCAAAAGTGTCTGAAAAGAAAGTTGAGTCAGTGCCTGTTGTCTGTGAGTTTTCTGATGTATTTCCTGAAGAATTACCGGGTTTGCCTCTGATTCGTGAAGTTGAGTTTGGTATTGAGTTATTACCTGGTACTACACCTATTTCGATAGCTTCGTATAGAATGGCACCAACAGAGTTGAAAGATTTAAAGTCACAGTTGCAAGAATTGACCGATAGAGGGTTTGCTAGACCGAGTTTTTCGCCTTGGGGTGCTCCTGTTCTATTTGTGAAAAAGAAAGATGACACGATGAGAATGTGCATCGATTATCATTAGTTGAACAAGGTGACCATAAAGAACAAATATCCGTTGCCCAGGATTGATGATTTATTCGATCAATTAAAAGGGGCTACTGTATTTTCAAAGATTGATTTGAGATCGGGATATTACCAGTTGAGAGTAAAAGATCCAGATATACCAAAAACTGCTTTCAGAACAAGGTACGGGCATTATGAGTTTCTAGTTATGCCATTTGGACTAACCAATGCTCCTGCTATTTTTATGGATTTGATGAACAGAATTTTTAGACCGTATCTAGATCGATTTGTTGTTGTATTCATTGATGACATTTTGATTTATTCACGTGATGAGACTGAATATGCTGAGCATTTGAGAATTGTATTGCAAACTCTGCGAGAAAAGAAATTGTATGCGAAATTCAGCAAATGTGAATTCTGGTTACATGAGGTTAGTTTTCTGGGGCATATTGTGTCAGTTTCTGGGATTCGAGTTGATCCGAGTAAGATTTCTGCTATTCTGGATTGGAAACCTCCGAGAAATGTATCTGAAGTCCATAGCTTTTTGGGGCTAGCTGGTTATTATCATCGATTTGTGAAAGGATTTTCAGTGATAGCTACTCCGTTGACTAGATTGCTTCAGAAAGATGTTAGATTTGAATGGTCGAACAAATGCCAAACAAGTTTTGATCAGTTGAAAATTCTGTTAACTGAAGCTCCAATTTCGGTACAGCCGGAATCAGGCAAAGAATTTGTTATATACAGTGATGCTTCGTTAAATGGTCTGGGATGTGTTTTGATGTAGGAAGGCAAAATTGTAGCTTATGCTTCGAGACAATTGAAGCCTCATGAAAAGAACTATCCGACGCACGACCTTGAGTTAGCTGCGATTGTGTTTGCACTTAAGATCTGGCGCCATTATTTGTATGGTGAGAAATGTCACATGTTTTCGGATCATAAAAGTCTGAAATATCTGATGACTCAGAATGATTTGAACCTGCGTCAAAGAAGATGGCTAGAGCTATTAAAAGATTATGAGCTTGTGATAGATTATCATCCGGGTAAAGCAAACGTTGTTGCTGATGCATTGAGTAGAAAATCATTGTTTGCACTATGTGCTTTGAATGCTCAGTTAGATTTGTCTGATGATAGTTCTGTGATAGCTGAATTAAAAGCAAAACCGTTGTTTATACAGCAGATATGTGATGCTCAGAAATCTGATAATGAGTTATTAGCGAAATGAGTTCTATGTGATTCGAATTCTGAATCTGAATTTCGATTTGTTGATGATTGTTTGAGATTCCAAAATCGTATCTGTGTTTCGAGAAATCCGGAGTTGATTCAGTTGATTTTGAGTGAAGCACATAGCAGTCGTCTGTCTGTTCATCCGGGAAGCACTAAAATGTATCATGATCTGAAGCAACACTATTGGTGGTCTGGAATGAAACGAGACATATCCAATTTTGTGTCAAAATGTTTAGTTTGTCAGCAAGTCAAAGCTGAACATCAAGTTCCGTCTGGGTTGCATCAAACGATTCTGATTCCCGAGTGGAAATGGGATAGAGTGACAATGGATTTTGTTTCTGGACTGCCTCTGACTCTGAGAAAGAAAGATGCAATTTGGGTCGTAGTTGATAGATTGACGAAATCTGCCCATTTTATTTCGGTAAGATCTGACTATTCACTTGATAGATTAGCCGAGCTTTATATTTCTGAGATTGTTAGATTGCATAGGGTGCCACTATCTGTTGTGTCAGATAGGGACTCGAGGTTTACATCGAGGTTCTAGAAGAAATTGTAAGAAGCTTTAGGCATGAAACTGCATTTCAGTACAGCTTTTCATCCGCAAACAAATGGTCAATCCGAGCGGATTATTCAGATTCTTGAAGATATGCTAAGATGCTGTATACTTGTGTTTAATGGTTCGTGGGAACAATATTTGCCATTGATTGAATTTGCATACAATAATAGTTTTCAGACGAGCATCAAAATGGCACCATATGAAGCTCTGTACGAACGTAAATGTCGTACACCTCTGTATTGGACTAAGCTCAATGAAAGTAAGCTACATGGAGTTGATTTAATAAAAGACTCAGAACAGAAAGTGAAATTGATCCGAGATTGTTTGAAAGCAGCATCTGATCGTCAGAAGTCTTATGCGGACTTAATACGAAAAGATATAGAATTTAAGATCGGTGACAAAGTGTTTCTAAAAGTGTCACCATGGAAGAAAGTACTCCGTTTCGGACGTAAAGGCAAGTTGAGTCTGAGGTTCATCAGACCGTATGAAATTATTGAACGTGTTGGGTCTGTTGCATATAGATTAAGGTTGCCTTCTGAGCTAGAAAAGTTTCACAATGTATTCCATGTCTCGATGCTCCGTAGATATCGATCCGATCCGTCACATGTGATTTCTCCATCTAAAATTAAAATCTGATCCGATTTGACATATGAAGAGGAACCGATTCGTATCTTAGCTCGCGAAGGGAAAGAGTTGAGAAACAAGAAAATACCGTTAGTAAAAGTATTGTGGAATCGACACGGAATGGAAGAGGCTACGTGGGAGCCTGAGAATTCAATAAGACAACAATATCCGACTCTCTTTAACGGTAAGATTTTCGGAGATGAAAATCCCTAAGGGGGGAGAATTGTAATAGTCCGATTTATACCCTAGTCGGAACAGTGGTTTTGGGACCACGAATCAAAGTCCGAATAATATTTTAATAGTATTTTCTGTGTCTCTGATAAGTGATTATGCATGTGCTAAAGTTTCGTAAGTTAATTTGTCCGTCTGTGTGTTTAATTTGACAAAAGGATTGAATTGCATTAAATGTGAAAGTTGCTTGCTATTTGTTAAAGCACTTATATGTTGTGGCTTTGAAAAGATGGAGGTCTTACTTGGCAATTAAGCCTTTCATAAGTTGGTGGATTGTAAAGGTCATAAATGACCTTGTAACTATGTGTTATATATATTATTATGAAAGGTTATTATGGTAAATTAGTTAATATTAATTAATCAAAAGCTTAAAATAAGCTTTAATGTTATGTTCTTCCACCGAATGCATGAAAGAAAAGAAATAAGACTAGCTTTTTACATTCGACTAGATTGAGGCACAAATTCAAGGTATGTTTTAGTCGGTTTTCGATAATTTCTACGTTTTTGCAATGGTTGCTTTGCCTACTATCAAGCCCATGTCTCAATTTTGTGTATTGATGATGTTTGTGAGAAATGCCAATGATGATATGTTGAGCTTTGTGATGATTTATGGTGTTAAATGAAAGATTGGAGTTAGATGAACATGTTTTGTTCTTGAAATTTTGATGAATTTAGCTAATTAGAGCTAAATTGAGAAAATAGTAACTTGAGGGACTAAATTGCAAAGTTGATGTAAAATATGGGCTTGTATGATATACATAAGCATTCGGCTAAGCATGGATGTATGATGAATTTGTGTATTTGAAGTTTTGAGAAAAATAGACTAAATTGATAAATTATGCAAATGTGAGGGTTAATTTGCAAATAGTCCTAAATGTGTGTCCTTGGATTGAATTGAATGAGTTAGTGAATAAAAGGGTTAATTCTGAATATGTATAGATCAAGAATCGAGGAAAGCGGACTTAGATCGCGGAAAGCGAAAAAGTAAGTAGAGTTTTCGTTTCGATTAAACCGAATCCGAGGTAAGTCATATTGCAAATAAATGTACTTGTATTGAATTGAATATATTCACATGACTATTGATGGTAATGAAAGCTTATGAGATGCTATATACATGAATTCCGAGATAAGATTACTTAGTGACAATGTGCGAGAAGTCCCGTACGAACCTAGGAATAGATAGGATTAGCTATGTCATGACATAGGTATCTGTTCTGTTTATCATGTAAGACCACGTCTGGGACGTTGGCGTTGATTTGAGATTCGTGTAAGACCACGTCTGGGACGTTGGCATCGATATGATCTTTACATGTAAGAACACGTCTGGGACGTTGGCATCGATATGATCTTTACGTGTAAGACCCTATCTGGGATAGTGGCATCGATATTTGAGTGCATGTAATGTAACACCCCAAACCCGGTCAATACACCACGACCGAATCTGGCATGTTACGGGGAAAAATCGCGTTTGAAGGGTTAGGTTTCTGGTTGCCTCCAGCCAATACTCAAAGCGATCTTTGGGAGCAACACCGAAACACCTCGAAAGAATTCAGCCCCATTTGCCCGAAGTCGCCAGCACGCGATTTCCTAACTCCCGCACCACCACCTACACCGGCTACCCTTTCCAACACTCGCGGCATCGCTCGTGACACTGCGTCATCTCCACCGATCTTGGAACTCACCACCTCCGGTGGTGGCGGAATCCCGGTATCTCATTTTTCGACTTCGACGGACCCTACGGGTTCGAAACCGTCATCCTAGCACGACCTCGCCCACGACCACGTCCACCTCTAGCGCTCATGACTAAATTCTCTACGATCGATTTAGGAGTTTTATGCATCGATATTTATTCCACTATTTTAAAGCAAAGTCTTATGATTAGTAAAGAAGCTTTGTTTTCGCGAGTTCACGTAATCCTATCGTTTTGATTTCTAAAGTAATCCACTATTGCAATCATCCAATCACATCAATAAATCACAAGCAATAGTAAGGGGTACTTACAGGCGGGTGATCTTTGGAGACTCGGTGTCATGCCCTTCAAACCATTTATTTCAAACAAAACACTTAAAACAGACTTTTGAAAGCATTTTGGGCCTCAGGCCCACAGCCGAGCCTTTGAACTTGGCTCTGATACCACAATTGTAACACCCCAATCCCGGTCAATACACCACGACCGAATCTGGCATGTTACGGGGAAAAATCGCGTTTGAAGGGTTAGGTTTCTGGTTAAAGATTCGATGAGAAACTCCTTGTCATATTTTATACTTTTCGAAATCTTGGCATGATTGCTTTGTCATATTTTAATGTTTTAGAGTGATACCCGATGGTAAAGTTTAAAACACATTGCGTTATAGTTTTGAAATCATTGTCTTTCCAAGTTTTAGCAAATTTTAACCCAATTATTTTATCAAAGCATATTAAAAATCTACTTTAAACATGAACATAAAAACATAATTTTAATGGCCATTTACAATCCACAATAAACCCAAATAGTAATAAATAAGCTAAAGTACCCAATTTTGTAAAGTCTGAGCAAATCATTATTTAAGCATAGCATGAGCACCTCGAGTCCATCCCGGCTCCATGTCCGCGTCTAAGTGTCACCTGAAATGTCAAAGGAGAGGGTGAGTCGCAAGACTCAGTGCATAAATTCCCCTCCCGATAAAACAACATGCTAACACACATCATATCATAGCAACATTATCAATGCACCCGATCCTAACCATCCATATCACCTTTCTACCCCGTGTGGTACCAAACCCTTTGGTGGTGCCAAACCAACTGGTGACCCAAAGTCACGATATCCATAAGTGTGGTGCCAAACCTTTGGTGACCCAAAGTCACGAATAATCCAATGATGGGGCCAACCCATCGCGTGATACCAAATCACTAGCAGACGATCCCATATCTCAAAGTGGGGCCAACCCACGGTGGTGTTAACCACGAGGACGAGTCGCAATGACGTGCCAAACCTCGGTGTCCCAAAGACACGCGGTGTGATACCAAATCTTTGGTGACCGCAGATCACAAATCCGATGATGGGGCCAACCCATCGTGTGATACCAAATCACCGGCGTCAATCCCGTATAATCAAGCGTGGGGCCAACCCTTTGTGGTGCTAAGCCATGGGGACGAGGCGCTATGAGGTGCCAAACCTCGGTGTCCCAAAGACACAAATGTGATACCAAATCTTTGGTGACCAAGTCACAAAATCAATCTGTGGTACCAAACCACCTGGAGGTGCCAAACCTCGGTGTCCCAAAGACACAAGTGTCCCAAAGACACGGATATCATATTCCCCCTCCTCTCATATCACCCACACATGTCATACTAATGCAAATGATATAAAACATGCAATCATGCTAACATGCTCAAATGACATCTCATGGTATTTACATCATAAAACATGTTATCACATATATCACTACAGATCTCGTAATGAAACGAACTTACCCGTATCCGTGCTTATACCCCATCGGGTACCAAATCCATCGATCATATTGTTTCACTTTAATAAGTAATTAGGTTATTAATCATATTACTAAATGTGAAGTGTGTTAGTTTACACACTGTTAAAACGCATGATCTTTAGTACCAAAAGAATCGATCTAAGGCCCCTTGATTACTTGCTCCTAATATTTGATTTGGTTTCCTACCAAATCTCGAACCAAGCAGTGGCCAACTCCTATAACAAAAACAGTCACACCTTTAATAACTTGGCTTAATAGAACTAAACGAATAAACCATGAACAACCTCTCACCATCACTTACCAATCAATCGAGTTCAGATAACGGCCTTGTTGACTGCTTCGAATCCCGAAGGCCCTAAAAAGAAATTGGTTACACAAGAGATTAGTTCTCTTCTAACAGAAGCCGAAAATCATCCTTTTGCCTTACCAAAATCGTTAGAGAAGTAGGGGGAGAAGAGATAGCCTTTCGGCCAAATACTCACCTTCACTAACCGATTGCCCAACACAGGATGAACACCAACACTACACCAATATTCGGCCCTAGGTGTTTAACACTCCTACTTTCGGCTTTGAATGTAAAAGGAAAGAAGAAATAGAGGTGGAAAGAAATGGAGGAATCGGCAATTGGGTTTAGGGAAAAGAAGGGGAATAAAGATGGAAAAGGTGTTTTGGAGAGGTGGAGTTTCGGCTTACAAGGTTTCAAAAGAGAAAAGAAATGGAAGTGGGGTGCTAGGTTCGGCTTAACAAGGGATTTTGAGAGAAAACACAAAGCCAAATTCGGCAAGGATGAAGTTGCTTAAAGCTTTCGGTTTTGAAAAGGGAAAAGAGAGACTTACTTGGAGGAAATTCGGCTTAGGCTCTTGACAAAAGAAAGAACTTTGTTTTGAAACAAAGTGACCGAATAAAAATGCCCAAAAATACCAAGATGAATTTGGCTAACACCTTCTCAAAAGGCAACATGAGTTCGGCAATTGAGAGCTTACACTTTCGGTTTTGGTATGGCAAAAGAGAAAATTTGCTTCTAAAGATTTTGACCAAAAACACCAAAACTCAAAATGGATTTGGCACTACCCCACACCCACACTACCAAGCCGTCACACCCCCCAAAACTCTCCTAAAATTCGGCCATATCCCCACTAACACTCCACACCACTCAATTCAAATGAGTTGAACAAGTCTTCCTCCTAAAATCCCTCTCCACCCACCATTCAAATGGGTAGACCAAGTCCAAGCGCGAGTTTGAAGCGCCTACAAACTCTTCCTTCCATCTGTGTCAAAATGGAAGCCAAAATGGGGATCTCGCAGCTTGAACACAAGACCTCTCCTCCTTGCATATGACGCCAACCTCAAGCTCCAAGTGGCACATGCCTTGCCACTCTGCCCACTCACCTTTTGTGCAACAAAACACCAAATAAAACTCATATATCCCAGCTCCATCAGCTCCCCTGACTTAGGCCAAAAAACAAAAATTTTCCTACCTGCTCAAGCTTACTTCTAGCTCACAACTAAGTCCCGAAACTATACAAACATCAACATAACAGGCCATAATCATGCAAACAATGTCACAACAAAAATAGCCCCTAACCCGGGATATTACATGTAAGACCTCGTCTGGGACGTTGGCATTGTACTATTATTTCGAGCTTTCTGGGTATCCTATTAGGTTCCTAACGGTTCAATGGGCAAGTCCGTGATACGAATGGCTAAGTGAATTGTATATCCGTTTCAGGTACGTTGATTTATACACTAAGTGTGTATATAAGGTAAGTACCTATGTGATCTTACTATGATGATTATGTAAACTGGAATAACAATATGATATGTGAAAGTAAGCATGAATGAGCTATGTTTATATAAGAATTTTGAATTGATGAATGTGACAAATATGGCCAAGTACATGGACCAAAGCATATATGTGATAGTTTGCTAAGTCATTAAGATGTGCCAATGTACCTATGTGCATATATGCCTTTCATACTAAGTTTGTTTGTATTATGACTTACTAAGCTTTTGGATAGCTTACTCTGTGTGTGTGTTTTCTTTGTTTTATAGGTCGTCAAAGCTACTGAAGGCTCGAGACCGTCAAGGATCGTCATCACACTACTAAACTCATTTTGGTACACTTTGAAAATGTATATAGCTAGATATGGCATGTATAGGCTAGTATTTGATATAAGTTTATTATATGAACTTAGCCATGTGATTTGGCTAGTTATGAGTTGAGAATTTGCTTGAATGAATGTGACATGTGAAGTACGTTTTTGGCATGGTTATTTGATACATGAAATGGTCAAGTTTTGATTAAACAAATGAATGAATTATGCTTGTGATGAGATGAGTTTTAGTCTTGTAATTTAGATGGTTATTTTGGTATGTTCTTGGGTGCCAAATAGGCATGATATGTCTTGATGATTTTGCTTGTAGGTAAGACCCATGTGGGTGGCATTTTGGCCTTGCAAATGGCCTATTTTGCCACATGGTTGTGGCACACGGGCGTGCCTAGTGACCGTGGGGTTATGTCAGTAGCTACCCTAGGAGCACACGGCCAAGACACACGGGCGTGTCTAGTAGCCGTGTGAAAAAGTCAGTATATGGCCTATGAGTGCACGGCCTTAGCACACGGGGGTGCTTGGTAACCATGGAGCCAAAGCAGATTCGACCACGGCCAAGATACACGGGCGTGCTTGGTGGCCGTGGATGTAAAGTCAGATTCGACCACGGAGAGGGCACACAGGTGTGTCCAGTTGCCGTGGGAGGCACACGGCCTGCCTGCACGGGCGTGTAACCCCTGAAACTTAGAAAAGTTTTAAATTTTCGTGAAATTTTGTATGTGTTTCGGTTTAGTCCTGACCAGGTTTATAAGCATGTTTTAGGTCTCGATGACCTACTAAGAGGACACTATGTTTGAGGTTGATATAAAATTGTATGACATTTCTATAAATGTTTTCGATCTGTCTGGTAATGCCTTTAACCCTAGTCCGATGACGGATACGGGTTAGGGGTGTTACACTGTTAGTGTTAGTTGCATTGTTGGTTATAATTCACTTTGGATCTAGATATTAAGCAAATTTGCTTTATATGTTAGCATATTTTGACCAAAAAATCCTATTAGTTTCTTTCATCTCTTTGAAGATTTTGAGCAGCAATATGCGATGTTAAAATTGGTTTGTGATTGGTAAAGATATGTGAACAAGTAAGAATATTTTCAAAGACTTCTAGTGAGATCCAACAACCATATTTGAATAGATGTTATTTCTATAGAAGTTCTATTGCTAAAGATCTCTTCTTATTGTATGCCTTAAAGAAAATCAACTGGAGTACAATTACATTGCTATCTTTTGAGTACACTAATTAAGGGATTATAAATCTACAATTGCCTATTTAAAGAAGACTTGTTTATATGCCTATGTACGAATTAGAAAGAATATTTATTTGTTCATTATAGGAACTTGTATTAAGGTTAAATTGATCGTACACAAATAATTTTGATGTTCAATTTGTAACTAAGCTTTTAAAGGGAAAATCTTACTGGGAAAAATGATTTTAGTGGATGCATAGGAGTAAGGTTGAAGTTAGATTACAACCTGCACTAGTGATTCATATTGTATTATATTCTCTAGACAAGGCCCCATAGATGTAGGAAAGGGTTCCTGACCGCATACCAATGTACAACACTGAGAAGAGAATTAGCACAAAATATAGAGATTTAAAAGTGGCTTTGACTACAAATGTGACATGTCAGTTGTAATATTTGTAAATGTACAATGAAACACTTGTAATATTTGTAAGTGTACAATGAAGCACTTAGAGCAGTCCAAGGATCGAACTCAAAGGAGATCGGGTGATAAGGTGAATGGACAACAATTAAGCATGCTAATGACTAAGTAGTATATTACGACAATCCATAAAATAAGTTGAATTAAGCTAAATTATATCTAAAATGACTAAATCAAATAAATACCAAAATCACAAAAGTATTAATTAGATAAAATAAATAGTCGATTAATATCAATGTTGATAATTAGCTATCGTATTAGGGATCTAAATTGCTCAAACTCCTAATTGGTCCAATTTTATCTCTCAAACACCATTTTACCCAATTATACAATTTAGTCCAATTTATCTCTTGACCTCACTAGACTAAATCGAGAAAATGAAAGTTGTTCACAATAAGATTTCCTCTTGGTCTCACCTATCTAAATGTTCCCTTAGATTCGTCAATTTAAGGTTTTGAAGTTTATTTGATTTAATCTAATTTTCACAATCTAGTTCTTAACCTTAAAATTAATCATTCAACATTTCAATCAATCAACCACAATAAAGTTTAGTTCCTACTCATCATCAAAACATAAAAGCCCAACCAATTTCATGCTTAAATGAATCATCAAATAATCACAAAAGAGGTAAGGGTTAATAAATGCTTAGTAAATCTTGAAGAGGTCCTTGATGGAATTGATGACAGGCAAGAATAATCCATAATCCAAATTAATACTTTTTGCAACTTTGAATAACCAAAACATTTAAATCTATTGAATACTATGAAGAATAACCCAAAATGACACAAGAGGCCTTTGTACCTTTTTTAATTGAAGAAAAGTGCAGAAAAATAAAGAAAATGGCAAAATAGATCTAACCTAGAACAGGAAAAACCTAGAAATCTAAAATGATTGAGGGAAAAAAAAAGATGATGATTGGAATATTGAATGTCTAGATTTTTGTGCCATAAAGAGGCTTTAAATAACCTGACACTACAACCCTCATATTGAGAAAATTGCCTTTCAAAATGTGATGACTTGAGGTTGTTTGGACAAATAATTGCCCTAGCAAATTTTCACTCGTTAGGCTTTAGTGTCACGACACCCAGGCTTTAGTGTCTTGACCTTTACAACAATTGACTCAAAGAAGGCTTGAAGAGCACTTAGTGTCGTGACATTGGCTAGTGGTGTCACGACCTAGACCACAATCTACTTGATCCCCTTCATTTTGATGTTTGGCTTAAAGTTGTAACCTTGAAAGCTTGAAGTCATGACCTTAATGCATAATGCTGTGACATCTACAAATGTAACACCCTAAAATATGGCCTAGGAGTTTTAGGGGTATTTTAGGAATTTTAGTCTTAGACTGTTCGAAATTTTGCGACAAGGTATAGCGGTAATGTTTTCGTCTATGGCTTTTAGAAAATTAAATCAATTTCTAAAAATGAGTTTTAAATACCTTTAATTTTGAAAAAAAAAGACTGATTTGTAAAAGAGTCAAAACTTAGGGTTTTTAAGAGGCAATTAGACCAGATTTTAAAATCAAACCTAAAAACCCCATTTATAGTTTTATTTTCACGTTAGTCTTCTTCTCCTCTCATACTTGTGCTATCTATAGTTCTCCCAACTCTCCCAATACATTTTGAATTCCAAATTCTAATTCCTTTTGATTTCTATCATCTCTTAAGTTATAAATCTCCATAGAAGTTAAGAAAAACACCCAAAAACACCATAGTTTTCTCCATTGTCAAGCTTTCGGGTTTTCGCTCAAACTCTTGGATTTTCATCAACTAAGGTAACGATTCGATTCCTTATGAGTTTCTAATGTTACCTAGTCTTTACAATTGAATTTTTAGCCATTAAATTGTATATTTTGAATAAAAGCCGAAAATTGAGTCGTTAATGGTGGATTTCAGGATTTTGAGTAAAAACATGGTTTCAAAGAGTTTTTCAATTAGTTTTGACATGATTAAGAGGTTTTTAAACTTATTTTGAAGTTTTGTTAAATATTTCTTGAGTTTTAATAAATTTTTGAAAAATAGCCATAAACATGTCAAAAAAGTCGATACTATGAACTGAGTAGTTTTGTGTAGTTTAAAAGTTGGGAATTAGTCGTAGGTGAATTATAAGATGAACGGATTTTGTTTTAGGTGAAAAGATTGAGTATAGACCGAGATATTCGAATTTAAAGTTTGTTAATGTAAAAGTTTCAGTTACATGAGAACTTAGTTTAGACTTTTGTTTTTGATTGCTTGTGGTGAGTCTTTGGCTGATTTTTGAATGTATATCGTGTGGTTATTATGTGTGAAGCATCAAAACTGTTAGAGCCTAATACGAGTAAGGAAAAAGGGCAAGGAAAAACTAGTTTAAGCTTTTGGCAATTAGGCGAAAGCGTGATTGGTGAGTGTTTGGAATCGCTGCTAGTAGACACGATTCATAGTGTTAAATGGGAGCTTAGGGATAGCCTAAACCTCTATCCTAAGTTCTGAGTGTAAACTTTCTATTTTCCTTGTTTTATTTTGGTAAATTATGCGATTATAAGAATATTTATGGATTGGTTATTATGATACGATATTGTGATATGAGACATGTGTGATGAATATTGTTAATTGTATTATGTTGTGGGCATATCAAATATGCCAAACAATTGTGATGATGTTGTGTTAGCAATATAAATGTACAGTGAAAGTGTGCAAAAATTGGTAAATACATATGTGTTGAATTATGGAGTGTGATGCTAATGTAGCAGGTTATGTATGTGATAAACTGATTTTAATGCACTCATATGTGGTTGGATAGGTGATGGCTCAATGAGCATTATTGTGGCACTTTAAGTGCAATTAAATGTGAATTCGATAAGCATGCATTGTGGATATGTTGGAGAGTGTTAGCTTTATGCTTCACTTTTTGGATATGTTCGACTCTGTGAGTCATTTGGTGTGTTGGAGATCCGTGTATCTGATGTGTGGTGATAGAGCCCACTTTTATGTTTCATAGCCTCAAGTGCCAAATTATCGTTTAAATGTGATCTTACTTATTGTGATAATGCGATGGGTGATGGATGCAAAAATATGTGAATAATATGCTAAATAAGTTGATTAAAGTTTCATGAAAATGCTATTATGTTCTCATAGTAAATTGTGTATGTAATTGTGGTTTGGGTCATTTTCATTTAACTTGTGAATGCTTGTGAGTATCTAAGCTAGACTTATGAGTTATTTAAGCATGTAAACATTGTTTAGTCTTGATGAATTATTGTTAAATGAATTATATATATAAGCGAGTTGAGTGTAATTGCATGTAGGAGTATATGTTAGTTTTATGATTTAATGAAACGTGAACATGTTAATTTGACTTGATTAGAATATGGTTGTGAGCGTGTTGTAGTATGCTCTTGTTTAACCTTTGATATTGTGTGTACATTGTGGTTATTCTGAGCATTCATTGAGCTTGTTAAGCTCACCCACTCCTTTTAAACCCTTGCAGAGTAGTTAAGTGTCAGTGTGAGCGGTGTGGTTCCAAGGGGTGATCCAAGCAAGTCCTTTTTCTGTTATTTCGTAGGTGTTATTGATATTTGTTTTCATTTTGGGAATAAGGCAATGTGGTAGACTTTTACTGATATTTGCCATGATGTTTTGGATGCCTCCATAGAATATTTGTTCCTAAGTTTATGAGATTCATTTCGTATTATGTTGATTATTGCTCAGACTTACTTTTGATGTTTGAGACTATTATTATGGCTGTTTTGATGTTTATTTGATGATGGTATGATAGCATGATGAATTGGTACAAGTTGGAATGATTAATATGCTTAAAAATATTGTATTTTTCTAGTCAGAAGCAGAGGTATCGATATTCGTATTGTAAAAAAGGATACCTCTGTGATTTTGAAATGTGCAGGAAGTCAAAATCGTAAATTGGTATCGATACCATATCACGAGTATCGATACTCAGGGTAATTTTATAAATACTTTTGAAAAGGTACTGGTGTTTTCTGAGACTTTGGTTTTTGACGAAAAATAGAATACTGATTTGGTACTGATTTTACAAACGCTATCGATACCGTACTAGGAAAATATTGTTACCATTGTCCTAGTATCGATACCTACGTGACTTGCTTTGATATTTTGCTAAGTGGTCCTAATGCATGTTTAATTATTATTACAAGTTTATTTAAAGTATGTTTGGCATGTTCTAATTGTAACACCCCTAACCCGTATCCGTCTCCGGATTAGGGTTACAGAGTACTATCGATCAATTAGAAACCTTTAAACATCATAACATTCAATAAATTCAAAAATATCATAAACCATTCATTCTCATGCATTTCATCCCTAAATCGAGCCCTCGAGGCCCTAAAAATATCTTGGGAGCAATTCGGGACTAATTTGAAACAAAATCAGAAATTTAGGAAAAAGAAGCAAAATTTGAAAACAGGGGACACACGACTGTGTGGCCAGGCCGTGTAGAACCTCCTAGGCCATGTAACTTTTGAACAAGGGACACACGACCATGTCCTAGTCTGTGTCCTCCCCCGTGTAACTCTCTGAGTAGGGTCACACGGCTGTGTCACATGCCCGTGTGCCAGGCCGTGTAACTCTTTGAGTTGCTCCACACGCCCATGTGCCAGGCCGTGTAACTCACTGACTTGCATACAAAAGACTATCAGATGACACACGGTCATGCCGTAAGGCCATGTGCCTCACACGGCTGAGTCACACGCCCGTGTCTCAGGCCGTGTGAACCCAAAATGAACCATTTCTTGCTCAATTTCACTCCCTTTTTGCACAAGTACCTACACATTTCAAATACACATATGGAAAGTGCAATTCAACTTCAAACACACTCTAACATAATCACATATTCACTCTATGCATCAAACATTTATCAACCTTGACACCTTAATGTGTTCCATTACAATTCATTCCCAACTTGTAGCTACAAGCACATCTATATCTATAAACATACATCCATTTAATTATAAACTCATGTTGACTCATAGCATACCATTTTACACTATGACCTTTCAAACACATTTAAGTAATAAGTAAGAGTTCACAAGTTGATCAAGTGCATAACATATCACAACATATTACTCAAAAGCTAGGCATTTCACAAGACAATAAATAAGGTCCTAGTACATGCCATATACAAAAACCGAGAAATTAAGTCTACCAAGATTCCCGAATAGTGTGATTCCTAGTGTTGACTCGATCTTCTTAGCCTTCAAAATGTGATCTACAAAATGAACAAATTATAGGCAAGCTTAAATGAAATGTGATCTGCAACCCTCATATTGACAAAAATGCCTTTCAAAATGTGGATGACTTGAGCTTGTTTGGAAAAATAATTGCCCTAGCAAATTTTCACTCATTAGGCTTTAGTGTCGCGACACCCAAGCCTTGGTGTAACAGTTTGAAATTGACCCTAATCGGAACGGTGGTTTCAGGACCACGAATCCGAGTCCGAAAAATTTTTAAATATTATTTTTGGTGCTAATTATATGTGATTTATGATGTGTGAAAGTTTCGTATAAAAATTTTATCGTTTGAGTGTTTAATTTAACAAAAAGGACTAAATCGCGTAAAGTGTAAAAGTTGCATACTATAGTGGAAAGTGCTTAAATGATGATGGCTTTCTAATATGGGGTATTAAAAAGGTAATTAGCCCATTTTTAAGTTAGTGGGTGGTATATGACATAAGTAACCTTAAGTTATATATTAGTTTTATTTTATTTGAAAGGTTATATTAGTAATTAAGTAAAATCATATTATATGTTAAAATAAAACAAATGAAATGGCCATTATCATCTTATTTCTCTTGGCCGAATATTGGAGGAAGAAGAAGAACTTGGTTTCTTTTTATTTTCGGCACATATAAGCTCAAATTCAAGGTTAGTTTGATTTCGGTTTTTGTTAATTTTTACGTTTTTGAGATCGTTGCTTCGAACATTAGTTGACCCATGTTAGAATTTTTAAATTTGAGCATGTTTGATGTTCGACCATTGTCATGTTCTTGTATTTTTTTGATGTTTGATGATGTTATATTAAAGTTATGTTAAGGATTAGCATGTTTTGTGTTGGAAATTTTAGTGAATTTGAGTATTTTGGACTAAATTACAAAGAATAAATTATTGAGGGGCTAAAATGCAAAATAAATGAAAGAAATAGACTTGTATAGTCCCTATGAATATTCGGCCCTTGAGTGGTATAGTGGAATTTTGTGTATTTTGTGTTTTATGCAAATAGGGCTAAATTGTAAAAATGTGAAACATTAGGGGTAAAATGATAATTTGCCTGTTTATGTGTTTTGGGACTAAATTGAGATGAAATGTGCTTGAATGAGCTAAATTTTAATGTGTTTAGATCAAGAACAAAGAAAAACAGATTTGGATCGGGGAAAGGCGAAGGTTGTCGAATAGCCGGTCTACGTTGTCCGTTGATAGTCGAGGTAAGTCCTTAAGCAAATATATGTTAAAGAATTAATTATGAACATGGTAAATGATGATTTTTGATAATTTTGAGTATAAATCTATGTGATGGCCGAATGTGGTGGTATATTATTGGATTGACTTTATGTTGTTTAATGTAATGTGAATAAGTAAGTTCGGTTTGATATGTGAAAGAAATATGAAGTATATGAAATGTTTGTGAATTTAGCACTAAGTAATGCGAATTGAATGGTTAATAGTGTTGATATTCGGGCTTATTGCCTAGCAGGCCTTGTGCCGGTGAATTATTTCGGGCTTATTGCCTAGCAGGCTTAATGCCTGTGTTCGAACTTCAGACTTCGGGTCTAGCAGGCTTAATGCCAGTGAGATGCTATAAACGGAGAATCTGAAAATCAAACAAGGTGACACATATATAGTGCTATGTTCTAAAAGCTCGGGTAAGAGTTAGCCTACTATATTAGTAAGGAATGAAGTAAGTTAATTTATTATCGTTTTAGTTAAGTACGATGTGATGAAGTGGATGATTCTATAAGTATTTTATTTTATAATGTTGAGCTTATCATTAATGTGTATGAACATTATATGTGTGTGAAATTGAGATATATACATGCTTATTACATTGAAGATTCAGTTACAAATGGAAAGATCAATGGTGAAAGAGTTTGAAAGTGTTTGCATATATGTATAAGTAGATATAGGAGATCGATACCTAAGATGTGTTCATGTGACTCAAAATATATGATTAAATATGATATTCATGAGATTTGATAATGTATATGTTCATGGTGATATAGTGATAATATTTAAATCAAAGGCATGTATAGGCTAGCTAAATTCTGGAATGATGTTATGTTTATATATATATAATAGCCATGCGAAAATGGCTTAAACATTCATTATAAGTTTGGTTTTATTTGTTCTTGACTATGTGATTAAAGTGTTTGGTGTAATATCCCGGGTTAGGGGCTATTTTGTTGTTGCATGTTTTTGCATGTGTTTAGTGTGCTGTGTTGCTATTTCGGTGTTTTGGGGGCTTAATTGAAGTCTAAGTGTTTGCCTGAGTGAATGGGAAAATTTTGATTTTTGGGTGTTAAGTCAGGGGAGCTATTGGAGCTAGGGTATAAGGATTTTCTTTGATGTTTTATTGCACAAAAAGGGAGCTGGTGTAGTGGCAAGCTAGACGCCACTAAGGCTTTGTGTGGGTAACGCCTAATGCAAGGGTGTAGGCCTTGTGATCGAGCTGCGGAGTGGCCACTTTTTGGCACTCATTTTGACGGCATGGAGGGAGGAGTTTGTGGCAGTTCAAACTCTGCCTAAGACTAAGTCTTCCCATTTGAATGGAGGGTGGAGAGGGATTTTAGGAGGAAGACTTGGTAAACACATTTGAATGTGTGGCATGGAGTAGTTGGGGATCATGGCGAATTTTAGGGAGTTGGGAGGGGAGTGACGGCATAGTAGTGTGAAGTTGGTGGGGTGCCAAAATTATTTGGAAATTTTGGCATTTTCGGTCACATTTGGTAAAAAGCAAAAGTTCCCTTTTGATACTTGTAGCCGAATTTTCTTCTAGGTTTCTTCTCATTTTCTTCACCTCTTGAAACCAAAAATCCAAGTGAGTGACTCCATCCTTACTTTTTGCAAACCGAAAGTTTTCAATCATCTCTGTCCCTCTTTCATTGGTGTAGGCCGAATGCTCCCTCTCACCTATTTCTTTTGTTCATTGTGTTGAGCCGAAACCCCACCTCTCCAAAACCGTTTTTCCACTTCTTTTCTTGCTAGCCGAAACTCCATTCTCTTAGAACACATCTTCTTCTTCTTCTTTCATTTACAAGCCGAAAGTACCCTCCCTTATCCAACTTTATTCCTCTTCTTTTCTTTAAACTCAATTGCCGATTTCCCCCATTTCTTCCCACCTCTATTTTTCCTCCTTTTTTCTTTCAAGGCCGAAAATAAGAGTGATAAACCCCCTAGCCGTACCTTTTGTTTGATTGTGGTGCAAAGTGTGGACCGAACCTATCTTCTTCCCTAGTGGCGTCTTGGCCGAATAATTGGTTGGTGTTGGTAAGTGCTAGGCCGAATAGCCATTTCTTCCCTCTCTAGTGCTTATTGGGTGTTGATTGGATTATTAGCCGATTCTAGGCATGTGGTAAAGGTGTGGTCTCTTATGATTGAACCGATTGTGTGATAGAGCAATCGGGAGTTAGAAGCGATCAGTGGAGCCTTCTCCCTTTGTTAACCAATTCGGTAAGTGATGGTGATATATCGTTCATGGTTTATTCGTGTTTTCGATTAAGTCAAAGGTGATTTGTGATTAACTATTTTGATAGGGTGCCGATTGTTGAAGAAGGAACCATCAGGTTCGATTTGGTGGGAAACCAAATCAAGTGAAGGTAAGGGTTGGTAGCAATTCTGTTGGCTTAAAATCCTTGGCCGAATGGCTTTAGCACCTAACCCCTATGTCTTGGCCGATTGTAGGAGCTAGTTAATCAAGGGACTTAGATCGCTTTTGTTGTCAGGATTTCTAGACTCAGTATTACAGTGTGTGTAAACTTACACAGCGATATCTAGTAATGTTATTAATAAACCTGTTTGCCTATTAAAATCATGACAGTATGATGGATTATTGGATACCCAATCGGGGTATGTATGCGTATTCGGGTAAGTCGATTATTGTTACTAGATTCTTGATGATCTATATGGTATCATGACTATGTATGTATGTGATATGGGGCATGAGTCAAACATATTAGCATGATATGCATAATTTGTATGATATGCATGATTACATGAGTTGGTTTGTTGATGGGTGATATGAGTGGAGGGGCGGTGATGATTTGTCTTGACGAGCACGAGTGTTTTAGTAACACACTTTGTGACTTTGGGTCACCGGTGCTTTGGTAGCACATTTGTGTCTTTGGGACACGGAGGTTGGGCACCTCATTGCGACTTGTCCACTGTGGTAACACCACCGTGGGTTGGCCCCACTTTGAGATATGGGATCGTCTGCTAGTGATTGGGTATCACACGATAGGTTGGCCCCATCATTCGGTTATTGTGACTACGGTCACGGTGCTTTGGTAGCACATTTGTGTCTTTGGGACACGGAGGTTGGGCACCTCATTGCGACTTGTCCCCGTGGTTAACACCACCGTGGGTTGGCCCCACATGAGATATGGGATCGTGCGCTAGTGATTGGGTATCACACGATGGGTTGGCCCCATCATTCGATTATCGTGACTACGGTCACCGATTCTTGGGTAGCACATTGTGTCTTTGGGACACCAGTGTTTTGGTAACACATTGTGACTATATGTCACGGTGGTTTGGCACCACCGGTGGTTTGGTACCACACGGGGTAGAAAAAGGAGATACGGATGGTTAGGATCGGGTTGCATTAATTATGTTGCTATGTATGATGTGTGTTAGCATGTTGTTTCATCGGGAGCGGGATTTATGCTTTGAGTCACTCGACTCACCCTCTCCTTTGACATTTCGGTGACTCGTAGAGACGCGGACATGGAGTAGGGATGGACTCGGGGTGCTCATGCCATGCTTAATAAAGTTTTACTCCAACTCTATCATTTGGGTACTTTAGTTTAATTACTTTTATTTGGGTTTTAATTTGGATTTGTAAAAGGCCTTTAAATTATGTTTTATGATGGTTATGTTTTAATTAGATTCGCAACCTGCTTAACAAATAACTTGGTATGGAATTTTACTAAAACTTGGAAAAACAATGTTTTCAAACTTATATCGCAATGTGTTTTAAACTATACCATCGGGTATCTCGCTATGTTTTGCTATTCAATAAACTCAAATGATTTCCAAATCAAACTCGATTTTTTTCCACTAAGTCTAAAATGTTTCAAAATGGCACTAAGAAACTATTGGAAGTGCTAATTGAAATCAACTCGTTTTAACTATATACTTGGATAAGTTTTCAAAATCTAATCAAACAAGCCTACTCAAAATTTTCCTCAAATCCACTGTGTTTTCACCCCGCTTTTAAGCGAAAAATCGATCACTTAAAGACGTTTTCCCCGTGACATACCAGTCGGGCGTGTGGGGTCTTGTCCGAGTTTGGGGTGTTACAATTGTGGTATCAGAGCTAAGTTCAAAAGCTCGGCTGTGGGCCTGAGGCCCAAAATGTTTTCAAAGGGTTGTTCGTTAGTCTTTATTCTCAAAGTATGGTTTGAAAGGCATGGCACCGAGTCTCGGCACCCGATTCGCGGGTAAGTACCGTACTATTGCTTGTGAATTGATTGGATGTGATATGATTTGATGAATAGCAATAGTATACTACTTTAGAGATTGAACCGATAGGATTACGTGAACTCGCGAGAACAAATCCTCTTAAAATATTCATAAGACTTGCTTTTAAACAAGTGGAATAAATCTTGATGCATAAAAATTCTTAATCGAATACGTAGAAAGATTAGTCATGAGCGCTAGAGGTGGGCGTGGTCGTGGGGCCAGGTCGTGGTAGGATGACGAGTTTCGAGCCCGTAGGATGCAGTCGGGGTTCGAGAAAATGAGATACCGGATTCGCCGCCTTGGTGGAGGTGGTGAGTTCCAAGATCGACCGGGACGACGCAGCGATGTCACGAGCGATCTTTGCGAGTGTTGGAAAGAGTAGCTGGTGTAGGTGGTGGTTCGGGAGTTAGGAAATGCTGTTCTGGCGACCGGGCCAATGGGGCGAATTCTTCCGAGGTGTTTACGGTGTTGCTCCCAGATCTTGCTGAATATTGGTGGAGGCGTCGAGCGGATCATGGATGATCACGGACTTGATGTGGTGAAGAGAAGTCGGAAGGGCATCGTATCGCTTCTCCGGGATGAGTCATATCGGTGGTGGCTCACGGTTCGAGACGATTGTGGCGTGCAGAGGATCTAACATGGGATTATTTGAGTGCATATCAAAAGAAGTACATCGGAGCTAGTTATATTGACTCCCACGGAAGGCATTTCGAGGCTTGTTCGGGGAGTAAATCTGTTCTTGAGCACGCAGGTGAGTTCGAAGGTGAGTAGGTATGCCGGGGGCATTGTGGCCACCTTGAGCATGAGAGGTGTGTTCGTTTCGAGGATGGTGCATGAGGCGACTTGAGGTGCTTGATTGCTCTCGCCAGGAGCGCTTGAGTTCTTTGTCTTAGTTGAGAAGGCTAAGGTAGCCGAGGGTGTTAAGGAGTCGGTGAGACGGGGCATGGACCGAAATAGACATAAGAGGAGCTTTGGGTCCTCCGGTGCGTCGGGTAATCCGAGAAGAGGCTAGACCGAGTGGGCCGAATCGACTGCTAGGTTTCTTCTTTGCTAGGCGAGGACCGCCTTGCGATGTGATCGATGTGGGAAATCTCATTGGGGTGGCTGCTAGACTGGAGGAAAGGTTGCTTCAGTGTGGTCTCTGGAGCATCGTGTGAGGATTGTCGCGTAGGTTGGCTAGGATTGATCGAGAGCGGGGCCGTAATCGATTGAAGGTAATGGACCGCCACCACAGAGGGCCGTAGTAATGGCAGAGGTGGTAATGGTTACAGTGGGCCGTGGAGCAGGCGAGAGGTGCGAGTAGTTACGATGCTAGAGCGGCTGGATTAGTGTATCTTTGCGGCGCCGAGAGAGGAGAGCGACTTGACCGGACGTCATAACCAGATGCGTTTTTGATTTTTGGTTCTCCTTATACCGCTTGTTGCGGTAGTATAGTAGAGACCATGGATTTAGACTCGAGATATCTTCTAGGCGGATGACCGTGATTAGCCCTCTAGGTCACTCTGTAGTAGTAGATAAACCCATTAGAGAGGTACCCTTAGAACTCCAAGGGGTAGTGTTTGCCGCCGATCCGATGGAAGCCGCCGCTTTGGGAGTTCGATCGATTCTTGGGATGGATTGGTTGGTCAAGTACGAGGCGAGGTTGGATTGCGCGCCAAGCGCATGGTTCTTAAGACGGTCGAGGGTGAAGAGGTGGCTATGATAGGTAATATGAGAGATTACTTATCAAATGTGGTATCCGCTCTCGAAAGCGGAGAAGATGGTCGAGAAAGGCTGTGAGGCGTATGTAGTTCATGTGTATGCGTTGGAGGCTAAGGAGTCTGCTGTGGAGAAGGTTCGTGCACCGTTAAGGAGTTTCTTGATGTTTTTCTGAGGAGCTTCCGGGTTTGCCGCCGGATCGCGAGGTGGAGTTCGGGATTGATACATGCCGAAGGCTGCGCGGTGTCTATTGCTCCGTATAGGATGGCGCCAAAGGAGTTGGTGGAGCTTAAGGCTCGAGATCCAGGAGTTATTGGATCGAGGTTTCATCAGGCCAAGTGTTTCGCCGTAAGTGCGCCTTGGTACTCTTTGTCAAGAAGAAAGATGGCACGATGCGGATGTGTATAGACTACGCTTGATTGAACAAGTCGCGATTAAAAACAAGTATCCGTTGCCACGGATAGATGATTTGTTTGATCAATTTGAAGAGTGCTTTGCGGTATTCTCGAAGATTGACTTGAGGTCAGGTATCACGATTAAAGGTTAAGGAGGTAGATATCCATAAAACGATGTTTTGGACTCGGTATGGGCACTACGAATTTACGTAATGCGATTCGGGTTGACTAACGCACCGCAGCGTTTATGGACATGATGAATAGGGTGTTTCAACGATGATCTGGATCGATTCGTCGTGGTTTTCATAGACGACATCTTGGTGTACTCAAGGCGAGAGGAAGAGCATGATAAGCGATTTGCAGTGGTGTTGCGATTTTGAGGAAGCGGCTCTATGCTAAGTTCGATAAGTGTGAGTTACGGCTTAGAGATGTGACTTTCTTGGGTCATGTAGTGTGTCGGGTGAAGGGATTCGAGTAGATCCTCGTAAGATTGAGGCGATTTTGGATTGGAAGCCGCCTAAGTCGGTGGTGAGATTCGAGTTTTCCAGGTTTGGCGGATACTACCGAAGGTTTGTTGAGGGTTTCGTTGATAGCGTGCCGATGACCAAGTTCTTTGAGGAAAGAAGTTCCGTTTGTATGGACCGAGAAGCGCAGGAAAGCTTCGACAAGTTAAAGAAGATTTTGACCGAGGCTCGGTTCTAATTCAACTTTGAGGTGGTAAGGAATTCACTGATCTATTGCGATGCATCACATACGGGCTTAGGTTGTGTCTTGATGCAAGAAGGTAAGGTTGTGGCTTACGCTTCTCGGCACATTTGAGGCCACATGAGGTCAACTATCCGACGCATGACTTGGAGCTAGCGGTTGTGGTCTTCGCTTTAAAGATTTGGAGGCACTACTTGTGCGGAGA
This sequence comes from Gossypium sturtianum, assembly GCA_025698515.1. Classification (NCBI taxonomy): domain Eukaryota; kingdom Viridiplantae; phylum Streptophyta; class Magnoliopsida; order Malvales; family Malvaceae; genus Gossypium; species Gossypium sturtianum. The sequence goes on along the minus strand of CM046947.1, from coordinate 67,395,609 downwards.
GAGATCGATAGTCTACACGGATCACAAGAGTCTGAAGTATCACCGACTCAAAAGGATTTGAATTTGAGGCGGCGCAGATGGGTCGAGTTCTTTGAAAGATTACGATTGTTCGATTGAGTATCATCCGGCAAGGCTAACGTGGTGGCGCACGACGCGTTGAGCCGCAAGGTTGTTTCGGACTTAAGAGCTTTGTTTGCCCATTTGAGTTTGTATGACGACGGAGTAGTATTAGCGAGTTGCGAGTTAAGCCTACTTGGGTTGAAGCGATCGAGAGAGAAATAGTTATTGGATGTGATTCTAAGTGCGCGAAGGTTGCGGTGTAGGATGGTGGTTTGGAGGGTTACTGACATGCAGTGATGGGGTTCTGTGTTTTCAAGGTAAGGCTTGTATGCCTAAAGATGTTGAGTCGAGGCGAGAAGATTCTTCAGACGCACATAGCGATCCTCATGCTATGCATCCGGAGGTAGCAAGATGTATAGGATCTTAGAGAGCGATTTTGGTGGCACGGCTTGAAGAAGGAGGTGAGTGAGTTTGTTGGGAAGTGTCGACTTGCCCGGTGAGTCAAGGCTGAACATCGATTGTTGCGTCGGGGTTGCTTCACTGTGAAGATTCCTCGATGGAAGTGGGAAAGGATAACCATGGATTTCGTCGGTGGGTTACCGCTACGCCAAGCAAGAAGGATTCGATTTGGGTAGTGGTGGATCGACCGACTAAATCACTCACTTTATTCGGTGAGGTTGACTACTCACTTCGAAGCTAAGCGAAGCTATATGTGTCGAGATAGTGAGGTTGCACGGCGTGCGGTCTCGATCATCTCGGATAGGGATCCTAGATTCACGTCATGGTTCGGAAAGCACCGCATCGGGCTCACGGGTACTCGTTTGGATTTCGAAGACGGCTTTTCACCCGCGATCGGACGGTCAATCGAAAGGGTCATTCAGTCTTAGAGGATATCTTTGAGAGGTTGTATCTTGGATTTCAGAGGTAGTTGGGAGGAGTTTCTACCATTAGTTTGAGTTTGCCTACAACAACGATTACCAAGCGAGCATCAAGATGGCACCGTATGAGCGTTGTATGGTAGGAAATGTCGCTCACCTACGTGTTGGACGGAGTTGGGTGAACGTCAGTTGTTGGGACCCGAGTTGGTTGCTGAGACCGAAGACAAGGTTAAGTTAATTCAGTCTAGATTGAAGGAAGCTTCGGACCGGCAGAAGTCTTATGCCGATCTTAAGCGAAGGGATATAGAGTTATTTGTGGGGATCGAGTTTTCTGAAGGTCTCGCCTTGGAAGAAGGTGTTGAGGTTCGGGAAGAAAGGCAAGCTAAGTCCGAGGTTTATTGGGCCGTATAAGGTATTGAGACGAGTTGGACCCGATGGCGTATCGCTTGAGTTGCCAGCAGAGCTTAGTCGATTCACGATGTTTTCCATGTTTCGATGCTTGGAGGTATCGTCGAGATCCGTCGCATGTGGTAGCAATGGAAGAGATCGAGGTAAATCGATTTGACTATGGAAGAAGAACACATGCGATTCTAGATCGGGATGTGAAAGTTCTGCGTAAGAAGTCTGTGCCTTTGGTTAAGGTTCTTTGGCGGAATCATGGCGTGGAAGAAGCAACGTGGGAACCCGAGGATATGATGAGACAGCAATACCCGCAACTCTTCTGATCAGGTAATTTCGAGGTCGAAATTATTTTAAGGGGGGTAGAACTGTAATATCCCGGGTTAGGGGCTATTTTGTTGTTGCATGTTTTTGCATGTGTTTAGTGTGCTGTGTTGCTATTTCGGTGTTTTGGGGGCTTAATTGAAGTCTAAGTGTTTGCCTGAGTGAATGGGAAAATTTTGATTTTTGGGTGTTAAGTCAGGGGAGCTATTGGAGCTAGGGTATAAGGATTTTCTTTGATGTTTTATTGCACAAAAAGGGAGCTGGTGTAGTGGCAAGCTAGACGCCACTAAGGCTTTGTGTGGGTAACGCCTAATGCAAGGGTGTAGGCCTTGTGATCGAGCTGCGGAGTGGCCACTTTTTGGCACTCATTTTGACGGCATGGAGGAGGAGTTTGTGGCGGTTCAAACTCTGCCTAAGACTAAGTCTTCCCATTTGAATGGAGGGTGGAGAGGGATTTTAGGAGGAAGACTTGGTAAACACATTTGAATGTGTGGCATGGAGTAGTTGGGGGGATCATGGCCGAATTTTAGGGAGTTGGGAGGGGGAGTGGCATAGTAGTGTGAAGTTGGTGGGGTGCCAAAATTATTTGGAAATTTTGGCATTTTTGATCACATTTGGTAAAAAGCAAAAGTTCCTTTTGATACTTGTAGCCGAATTTTCTTCTAGGTTTCTTCTCATTTTCTTCACCTCTTGAAACCAAAAATCCAAGTGAGTGACTCCATCCTTACTTTTTGCAAACCGAAAGTTTTCAATCATCTCTGTCCCTCTTTCATTGGTGTAGGCCGAATGCTCCCTCTCACCTATTTCTTTTGTTCATTGTGTTGAGTAGAAACCCCACCTCTCCAAAACCGTTTTCCACTTCTTTTCTTGCTAGCCAGAAACTCCATTCTCTTAGAACACATCTTCTTCTTCTTCTTTCATTTACAAGTAGAAAGTACCCTCCCTTATCCAACTTTATTCCTCTTCTTTTCTTTAAACTCAATTGCCGATTTCCCCCATTTCTTCCCACCTCTATTTTTCCTCCTTTTTTCTTTCAAGGCCGAAAATAAGAGTGATAAACCCCCTAGCCGTACCTTTTGTTTGATTGTGGTGCAAAGTGTGGACCGAACCTATCTTCTTCCCTAGTGGCGTCTTGGCCGAATAATTGGTTGGTGTTGGTAAGTGCTAGGCCGAATAGCCATTTCTTCCCTCTCTAGTGCTTATTGGGTGTTGATTGGATTATTAGCCGATTCTAGGCATGTGGTAAAGGTGTGGTCTCTTATGATTGAACCGATTGTGTGATAGAGCAATCAGGGAGTTCCGAGCAGTCAGGTGGAGCCTTCTCCCTTTGTTAACCAATTCGGTAAGTGATGGTGATATATCGTTCATGGTTTATTCGTGTTTTCGATTAAGTCAAAGGTGATTTGTGATTAACTATTTTGATAGGGTGCCGATTGTTGAAGAAGGAACCACGTCAGGTTGATTTGGTGGGAAACCAAATCAAGTGAAGGTAAGGGTTGGTAGCAATTCCTGTTGGCTTAAAATCCTTGGCCGAATGGCTTTAGCACCTAACCCCTATGTCTTGGCCGATTGTAGGAGCTAGTTAATCAAGGGACTTAGATCGCTTTTGTCAGGATTTCTAGACTCGTATTACCAGGTGTGTAAACTTACACACTGATATCTAGTAATGTTATTAATAAACCTGTTTGCCTATTAAAATCATGACAGTATGATGGATTATTGGATACCCAATCGGGGTATGTGTACGTATTCGGGTAAGTCAGTATTGTTACTAGATTACTGATGATCTATATGGTATCATGACTATGTATGTATGTGATATGGGGCATGAGTCAAACATATTAGCATGATATGCATAATTTGTATGATATGCATGATTACATGAGTTGGTTTGTTGATGGGTGATATGAGTGGAGGGAAGCGGTGATGATTTGTCTTGACGAGCACCAGTGTTTTGGTAACACACTTTGTGACTTTGGGTCACCCAGTGCTTTGGTAGCACATTTGTGTCTTTGGGACACCGGAGGTTGGGCACCTCATTGCGACTTGTCCTGTGGGTAACACCACCGTGGGTTGGCCCCACTTTGAGATATGGGATCGTCTGCTAGTGATTGGGTATCACACGATAGGTTGGCCCCATCATTCGGTTATTGTGACTACGGTCACCGGTGCTTTGGTAGCACATTTGTGTCTTTGGGACACCGGAGGTTGGGCACCTCATTGCGACTTGTCCCCGTGGTTAACACCACCGTGGGTTGGCCCCACATGAGATATGGGATGGATGCTCGCTAGTGATTGGGTATCACACGATGGGTTGGCCCCATCATTCGATTATCGTGACTACGGTCACCGTTCTTGGGTAGCACATTGTGTCTTTGGGACACCAGTGTTTTGGTAACACATTGTGACTATATGTCACCGTGGTTTGGCACCACCCGGTGGTTTGGTACCACACGGGTAGAAAAAGGAGATACGGATGGTTAGGATCGGGTTGCATTAATTATGTTGCTATGTATGATGTGTGTTAGCATGTTGTTTCATCGGGAGCGGGATTTATGCATTGAGTCACTCGACTCACCCTCTCCTTTGACATTTCAGTGACTCGTAGACGCGGACATGGAGTAGGGATGGACTCGGGGTGCTCATGCCATGCTTAATAAAGTTTTACTCCAACTCTATCATTTGGGTACTTTAGTTTAATTACTTTTATTTGGGTTTTAATTTGGATTTGTAAAAGGCCTTTAAATTATGTTTTATGATGGTTATGTTTTAATTAGATTCGCAAACTTTGCTTAACAAATAACTTGGTATGGAATTTTACTAAAACTTGGAAAAACAATGTTTTCAAACTTATATCGCAATGTGTTTTAAACTATACCATCGGGTATCTCGCTATGTTTTGCTATTCAATAAACTCAAATGATTTCCAAATCAAACTCGATTTTTTCCACTAAGTCTAAAATGTTTCAAAATGGCACTAAGAAACTATTGGAAGTGCTAATTGAAATCAACTCGTTTTAACTATATACTTGGATAAGTTTTCAAAATCTAATCAAACAAGCCTACTCAAAATTTTCCTCAAATCCCTTTGTGTTTTCACCCCGCTTTTAAACGAAAAATCGATCACTTAAAGACGTTTTTCCCCGTGACATACCAGATTCGGGCGTGGGGTCTTGTCCGAGTTTGGGGTGTTACAATTGTGGTATCAGAGCTAAGTTCAAAAGCTCGGCTGTGGGCCTGAGGCCCAAAATGTTTTCAAAGGGTTGTTCGTTAGTCTTTATTCTCAAAGTATGGTTTGAAAGGCATGGCACCGAAGTCTCCGGCACTGATTTCGCCCTGTAAGTACCCGTACTATTGCTTGTGAATTGATTGGATGTGATATGATTTGATGAATAGCAATAGTATACTACTTTAGAGATTGAAAGCGATAGGATTACGTGAACTCGCGAGAACAAATCCTCTTAAAATATTCATAAGACTTGCTTTTAAACAAGTGGAATAAATCTTCGATGCATAAAAATTCTTAATCGATACGTAGAAAGATTAGTCATGAGCGCTAGAGGTGGACGTGGTCGTGGACGAGGTCGTGGTAGGATGACGAGTTTACGAGCCCGTAGGATCTGGTCGGGGGTTCGAGAAAATGAGATACCTGGTTCCGCCGCCTTGGTGGAGGTGGTGAGTTCCAAGATCGACCGGGACGGCGCAGCGGTGTCACGAGCGATCGCCGTGAGTGTTGGAAAGAGTAGCTGGTGTAGGTGGTGGTTCAGAGTTAGGAAATTGTTCTGGCGACTTCGGGCCAATGGGGCGAATTCTTCCGAGGTGTTTCGGTGTTGCTCCAGCCTTTGCTTGAATATTGGTGGAGGCGATCGAGCGGATCATGGATGATCTGGACTTGACAAGTGAAGAGAAGGTGAAGGGCATCGTATCGCTTCTCCGGGATGAGTCATATCGGTGGTGGCTCACGGTTCGAGACGAGTGTGGCGTGAGAGGATCTAACATGGGATTATTTCGTGGTGCATATCAAAAGAAGTACATCGGAGCTAGTTATATTGACTCCAGTGAAGGCATTTTCGAGGCTTGTTCGAGGAGTAAATGCATTCGAGTACGAGGGTGAGTTCTGGCCGAGTAGGTATGCGAGGGCATTGTGGCCACCATGAGCATGAGAGGTGTGTTCGTTTCGAGGATGGTCCGCGAGACGACTTGAGGCTGCTGATTGCTCCTCGCCAGAGCGCGAGTTTCTTGTCTTAGTTGAGAAGGCTAAGGTAGCCGAGGGTGTTAAGGAGTCAGTGAGACAGGGCATGGACCGAAATAGACATAAGAGGAGCTTTGGGTCCTCTGGGTCGTCGGGTAATCCGCAGAAGAGGGCTAGACCGAGTGGGCAGAAGAGGACTCAAAATTTTCCTCAAATCCACTGTGTTTTCACCCCGCTTTTAAACGAAAAATCTGATCACTTAAAGACGTTTTTCCCCGTGACATACCAGATTCAGGCGTGGGGTCTTGTCCGAGTTTGGGGTGTTACATTTGGTTTCAACAATTCGTCTATGGGTTGTTTCTTTACTTCAAGCTTATGTATTATGCGTTCTATATGATTGCTTGTTTGTAATGCCAATGTTTGTGTTAAATTAGTCAGGTGTTTCGGCATTTAAGTTAATCTTTGCATGTATAAGTCAAGGTAGGTATGTGTTAGTTGAGCATCATTCAGAATTTATGTATGTGTGTCAACTTTAGTCGATTTACGAAGTATGAATTATATTGAGTAATGCGTGTATGTGTATTCGGCCAAACCTAGGTGATAGTTGTTTAAAGAATTAATTGTTTAGGCTCATTGTCGAATATGGAAAATGTGCATAACTATGATGTATACATGTATATATATATTTGGCTTGTGAGATTGCTTAATTTAATTGAGTGCATGAAACTACCAAACTCGATTTGTGCTAGGTAACGAACATGAAATGTTATAAATGAGACCTTGTATATTCGGCCAAATACATACGTATGTATGTGATGTGTAATAAGTTGCATATATTCGGTTATGCGGAAATAGGTTTTATGCCATATGAAATTGGTCTTAACAGGAAGTATTATGCATTGACATTCGAAGTATACTTACTTAATTAATTAGTTACGAATAGTTTAGTTATAAATTTTATAGATCAAGATCGTTTTGATAAAATTGGTGCATGAAATCTGTATTGTTATGTGATAATGTCATGTCATAATATACATTGGATGGTCATTTTATGTTCATCGATGATTATATCGTATATGACTTGGATTAATGTATTAAGTATGTGTTACACATGTGTGATTTGTCTGTTTATAATTAAATTATTTGATAAAGATGATCAACTAAGATTTAATCGAGTGAACTGAAGTTTTAACTTACATGGTAATACCCGTAACCTTAATTCAGCGACGGCCACGGGTTAGGGGTGTTAATTTGATTGGTATCAGAGCTTACGGTTTAGTCGATTCTAGGACTACCGTAGCGCGTGTGAGTCTAGCTATACATGCCTTTATTATATATACGATAGTGTGGTGACTTCTGACATATCAAACTATGTTTTATATAGTAAATGGATCCTGACAGAGCCGTAGCGGATGATGTAGAGAGTGTAGCACCTGATCGCGCACGTGGATCAGCGCCGGTAGACTCTCGACCTGTTTCGGGTAGTCATGAAGGGGAGGCTAAGCAAGCCTTCTACCAGATGATGAATGAATGGTTCACCCAATTCAATCAGACTAACCCGGCTGTACAACAACCTCCACCCCCAAATAATCCAACTCCGGCACCTTTTGCACCTCCGATGATAGATCCGATGAGATCTAGTAGGCCACCCATTGATAAAATCAGGAAATATGGGGCCAAAGAATTCAAAGCTATTGATGATGATGACGCAGAGCGAGCTGAGATGTGGCTTGATAACACTATTCGGGTACTTGATGAGCTATCCTGTACTCCAGATGAATGCCTGAAGTGTGCTATATCTCTACTTCAGGACACTGCATATCACTGGTGGAATACACTAGTATCAGTGGTTCCGAAAGAAAAAGTGACTTGGGATTTCTTGGTTATGCCTTTTGGACTTACTAATGCACCTGTTGTTTTTATGGATTTGATGAATCGGATTTTCAGACAGTATTTGGATCGGTTTGTGGTAGTGTTTATAGATGATATCTTGATCTACTCCAGAGATGAAACCGAGCATGCCGAGCATTTGAGATTGGTGCTACAAACTTTGCGAGATCAACAGTTGTATGCAAAGTTTAGTAAGTGTGAATTTTGGATGAAGGAAGTCAGTTTTTTGGGTCATGTCATTTCAGCATCAAGCATTCGGGTTGATCCGAATAAAATATCGGCTATACTTGATTGGAAACCACCGAAGAATGTTTCTAAAATTCGAAGTTTTCTAGGACTTGCGGGTTACTACAGACGATTTGTGAAAGGTTTTTCTATAAAAGCTACCCCGTTGACAAAGCTATTACAGAAAGACGTTAAATTTGAATGGTCAGAAAAGTGTTAGAAAAGCTTCAATCAGTTGAAAGCCCTTTTGACCGAAGCTCCAGTGCTAGCTCAGCCTGAATCGGGTAAAGAATTTATTGTTTTTAGTGATGCATCTTTGAATGGTTTGGGTTGCGTTTTGATGCAGGAAGGCAAAGTCATAGCATATGCTTCGAGACAATTGAAGCCTCATGAAAGAAATTATCCGACTCATGATCTGGAATTAGCAGCCATTGTTTTCGCATTGAAAATTTGGCGTCATTACTTATTCGGTGAGAAATGTCAAGTTTATTCAGATCACAAAAGTCTGAAGTACTTGATGACTCAGAAAGATTTGAACTTGAGACAATGTAGATGGTTAGAGCTGTTGAAGGACTATGAATTAGTGATTGACTACCATCCGGGGAAAGCTAACGTTGTTGCGGATGCCTTAAGTCAAAAATTATTGTTTGCTCTCCGTGCGTTGAACGCACATATGGTTATGTCTGGTGATGGTTCGATCATAGCCGAGATGGAAGCAAGACCGATGTTTATTCAGCAAATTTGTGATGCATAGAAAATTGACAAAGATATGATTGCTAGACGAGTTCAGTGTGAAAATGATGCAGAGTCAGAGTTTCGAATTGATACAAATGATTGTTTGAACTTCAAAGGCCGAATATGTATTCCGAGGAATGTGGATTTGATTCAGATGATTTTGAACGAGGCTCATAATAGTCGACTATCGGTACATCTGGGTAGCATGAAAATGTATAATAATTTGAAACAGTTCTATTGGTGGCCGGGCATGAAATGGGATATATCTGAATTTGTTTCAAAGTGTTTAATTTGTCAGCAAGTAAAAGCCGAGCATCAAGTGCCTTCTGGGTTACTTCAGCCGATCATGATACCTAAATGGAAATGGGATAGAATCACTATGGATTTTGTATCCGGTTTGCCTACGACACCGAGCAAGAAAGATGCAGTCTGGGTTATGGTGGATAGACTGACCAAATCAGCTCACTTTGTGCCAGTTCGTACAGACTATTCGCTCGATAAACTTGCTGAGTTGTATGTATCTCAAATTGTGAGATTACATGGTGTGCCGAGTTCCATTATTTCAGATAGATATCCGAGATTCACATCGCGGTTTTGGAAGAAGTTGCAAGATGCTTTAGGTACTAAACTCCCATGTTAGAATTTTTAAATTTGAGCATGTTTGATGTTTGGCCATTGTCATGTTCTTGTAGTTTTTGATGTTTGATGATGTTATATTAAAGTTATGTTAAGGATTAGCATGTTTTGTGTTGGAAATTTTAGTGAATTTGAGTATTTTGGACTAAATTACAAAGAATAAATTTTTGAGGGGCTAAAATGCAAAATAAATGAAAGAAATAGACTTGTATAGTCCTTATGAATATTCGGCCCTTGAGTGGTATAGTGGAATTTTGTGTATTTTGTGTTTTATGCAAATAGGGCTAAATTGTAAAAATGTGAAACATTAGGGGTAAAATGGTAATTTGCCCATTTATGTGTTTTGGGACTAAATTGAGATGAAATGTGCTTGAATGAGCTAAATTTTAATGTGTTTAGATCAAGAACAAAGAAAAATAGATTTGGATCGGGGAAAGGCGAAGTTTATCGAATAGCCGGTCTACATTGTCCGTCGATAGTCGAGGTAAGTCCTTAAGCAAATATATGTTAAAGAATTAATTATGAACATGGTAAATGATGATATTTGATAATTTTGAGTATAAATCTATGTGATGGCCGAATGTGGTGGTATATTATTGGATTGACTTTATGTTGTTTAATGTAATGTGAATAAGTAAGTTCGGTTTGATATGTGAAAGAAATATGAAGTATACGAAATGTTTGTGAATTTAGCACTAAGTAATGTGAATTGAATGGTTAATAGTGTTGATATTCGGGCTTATTGCCTAGTAGGCCTTGTGCCGGTGAATTATTTCGGGCTTATTGCCTAGCATGCCTTGTGCCGGTGAATTATTTCGGGCTTATTGCCTAGCAGGCTTAATGCCGGTGTTCGAACTTCGGACTTGGGTCTCAGCAAAGCTTAATGCCGGTGATATGCTATAAACGAAGAATCCAAAAATCAAACAAGGTGACACATATATAGTGCTATGTGCTAAAAGCTCGGGTAAGAGTTAGCCTACTATATTAGTAAGGAATGAAGTAAGTTAATTTATTATCGTTTTAGTTAAGTACGATGTGATGAAGTGGATGATTCTATAAGTATTTTATTTTATAATGTTGAGCTTATCATTAATGTGTATGAACATTATATGTTTGTGAAATTGAGATATATACATGCTTATTACATTGAAGATTCAAGTTACAAATGGAAAGATCAATGGTGAAAGAGTTTGAAAGTGTTTGCATATATGTATAAGTAGATATAGGAGATCGATACCTAAGATGTGTTCATGTGACTCGGAATATACGATTAAATATGATATTCATGAGATTTGATAATGTATATGTTCATGGTGATATAGTGATAATATTTAAATCAAGGGGATTACTAGTATTCAGCTATGTACATTGTTTTTACATATTGAAATATTTATGTTCAATTCTATAAGCTCAAGATTTAAAATATTTAAGTGTATGATCATTACATTTATAGTTGCTTGAGACTTACTAAGCTAGTGAGCTTACTTTGTGTGTGTTCATCGCTCGTTTTATAGATTTTGGTCAAGCTACGGGCTCGAAGGATCGTTGGTGAAGTCAACCACACTATCATCCCTTTTGGTACTTTTAAGCTAGTTATTTTGAATCAAAGGCATGTATAGGTGGCTAAATGTTGGAATGGTGTTATGTTTATATATATATAATAGCCATGCGAAAATGGCTTAAACATTCATTATAAGTTCGGTTTTATTTGTTCTTGACTATGTGATTAAAGTGTTTGGTTTCAACAATTCGTCTATGGGTTGTTTCTTTACTTCAAGCTTATGTATTATGCGTTCTATATGATTGCTTGTTTGTAATGCCAATGTTTGTGTTAAATTAGTCGGGTGTTTGGCATTTAAGTTAATCTTTGCATGTATAAGTCAAGGTAGGTATGTGTTAGTTGAGCATCATTCAGAATTTATGTATGTGTGTCAACTTTAGTCGATTTATTTAAGTATGAATTATATTGAGTAATGCGTGTATGTGTATTCGGCCAAACCTAGGTGATAGTTGCAAATGTAGTTAACATGTTTAAAGAATTAATTGTTTAGGCTCATAGTCGAATATGGAAAATGTGCATAACTATGATGTATACAAGTATATATATATTTGGCTTGTGAGATTGCTTAATTTAATTGAGTGCATGAAACTACCAAACTCGGTTTGTGCTAGGTAACGAACATGAAATGTTATAAATGAGACCTTGTATATTTGGCCAAATACATAAGTATGTATGTGATGTGTAATAAGTTGCATATATTCGGTTATGTGGAAATAGGTTTTATGCCATATGAAATTAGTCTTAACAGGAAGTATTATGCATTGACATTCGAAGTATACTTACTTAATTAATTAGTTACGAATAGTTTAGTTGTTATAAATTTTATAGATCAAGATCGTTTTGATAAATGTGGTGCATGAAATCTGTATTGTTATGTGATAATGTCATGTCGTAATATACATTGCATGGTCATTTTATGTTCATCGATGATTATATCGTATATGACTTGGATTAATGTATTAAGTATGTGTTACACATGTGTGATTTGTCATTTATAATTAAATTATTTGATAAAGATGATCAACTAAGATTTAATCGAGTGAATCAAGTTTTAACTTACATGGTAATATACGTAACCCTAATCCGGTGATGCATACACGGGTTAGGGGTGTTACATTTGATTGGTATCAGAGCTTACGGTTTAGTCGATTCTAGGACTACCGTAGCGTGTGTGAGTCTAGCTATACTTGCCTTTATTATATATATGATAGTGTGGTGACTTCTGACATATCAAACTATGTTTTATATAGTAAATGGATCCTGACAGAGCCGTAGCGGATGATGTAGAGAGTGTAGCGCCTGATCACGCACGTGGATCCGCACTCCAGAGACTCTCGACTGCTTGTGTAGCCATGAAGGGGAGGCTAAGCAAGCCTTCTACCAGATGATGAATGAATGGTTTACCCAGTTCATTCAGACTAACCCGGCTGTACAACAACCTCCACCCCTAAATAATCCAACTCCGGCACCTTCCGCACCTCCGATGATAGATCCGATGAGATCTAGTAGGCCTCCCGTTGATAAAATCAGGAAATATGGGGCCAAAGAATTCAAAGCTATTGATGATGATGACGCAGAGTGAGCTGAGATGTGGCTTGATAACACTATTCGGGTACTTGATGAGCTATCCTGTACTCCAGATGAATGCCTGAAGTGTGCTATATCTCTACTTCAGGACACTGCATATCACTGGTGGAATACACTAGTATCAGTGGTTCCGAAAGAAAAAGTGACTTGGGATTTCTTCCAGATCGAGTTTCGTAAGAAATATATCAGTAAGAGATTCATCGATCAGAAACGAAAAGAATTTCTGGAACTAAAATAGGGTCATATGACTGTGACAGAATATGAGCGGAAGTTTGTCAGATTGAGCCAATATGCCCGAGAGTGTGTATCAACTGAAGCCATTATGTGCAAAAGATTTGAAAACGGTCTGAATGAAGACATAAAGTTGCTTGTGGGCATTCTTGAGATCAAAGAGTTCGTGGTACTTGTCGAGCGAGCTTGCAAAGCTGAAGAGCTTGGAAAAGAGAAAAGAAAGGCTAAAATAGAAGCTAGAGACACTCGTAAAAGATTATCGAGTAAGACTTTCCATACCACGCCTAAGAAGTTCAAAGATGACTTCGACCGACATAAAGCTACTTCAGACCTGTCTAGACAAAATCGACATCCAATGGGTTCCCGAGCCACTTCGATGGCTAGTGTTGGCAATGTTCAGTAGAACCGAGCTGAGTGCAAGCATTATGGAAAATGGCATTCTGGGAGTTGTAGATTCCGTGATCGGTCCTGCTTTAAATGTGGATCGTCGGACCATTTTATTAGAGAGTGCTCGATGCTAGCCGAGCAAAATACAGCTCAGAACACTAAACCGAGCAACGCATCAGTACGAGGCAGACCACCTAGACATTCAGGGAATGTAGGTGGCAGTCAGAGAGGAACGAAGGACACTGCAGTTCGATCAGAGGCTCGAGCACCAGCTAGAGCTTATGCTATACGTGCCAGAGTGGATGCTTCTTCCCCAGATGTCATTACCGGTACTTTCACACTTTATGATACTACTGTGATTGCATTGATTGATCCTGGTTCGACTCATTCGCATGTGTGTGAAACTCTAGTATCGAAGAAGACTCGCTGTAGAGTCATCGAGTTTGTGATTCGTGTGTCCAACCCCTTGGGTCGATGTGTACTCGTTGATAAAGTGTGTAAAGGTTACCCGTTGATGATTCGGGATTTCTGCTTTCTAGCTGATTTAATATTGTTACCTTTCGACGAGTTCGACATAATTTTGGGAATGGATCGTTAACTTTGCATGATGCAAGTGGTGAATTGCAAAAGAAAGATTATTGATTTGAGATGCCGAACGGTGAGATCATCCGGGTTGAATCTAATGATCTGAGTGGGTTACCGGTAGTAATATCCTCGATGTTAGCTCGTAAGTATGTGAGAAAAGGATGTGAAGCTTACTTGGCCAATGTGTTGGATAATAAAGTGTCCAAAAGCGATTGAATCCGCATCCGGTTGTGTGTGAATACCCAGATGTGTTTCCTGAAGAATTACCGGGTTTACCGCCAGTTCGAGAAATAGAGTTTGGTATTGAGTTAGTACCGGGAACGACTCTGATTTTGATAGCTCCGTATCGGATGGCACCTACTGAATTAAAAGAGTTGAAAGCACAGTTGCAAGAGTTAACAGATAGGGGCTTTGCACGATCGAGCTTTTCTCCTTGGGGTGCACCAGTTCTATTTGTGAAAAAGAAAGTTGGGACTATGCGAATGTGTATTGATTATCGACAGTTAAATAAGGTGACAATAAAGAATAAATACCCGTTGCCTCAGATTGATGACTTATTTGATCAGTTGAAAGGGGCTTCAGTGTTTTCAAAGATAGATCTGAGATCGGGTTATTATCAGTTGCGAGTCAGAGATTCTGATGTGTCAAAGACTGCATTTCGGATGAGGTACGGACATTTTGAGTTCCTGGTTATGCCTTTTGGACTTACTAATGCACCTGTTGTTTTTATGGATTTGATGAATTGGATTTTCAGACAGTATTTGGATCGGTTTGTGGTAGTGTTTATAGATGATATCCTGATCTACTCCAGAGATGAAACCGAGCATGCCGAGCATTTGAGATTGGTGCTACAAACTTTGCGAGATCGACAGTTGTATGCAAAGTTTAGTAAGTGTGAATTTTGGATGAAGGAAGTCAACTTTTTGGGTCATGTCGTTTTTGCATCAGGCATTCGGGTTGATCCGAATAAAATATCGGCTATACTTGATTGGAAAACACCGAAGAATGTTTCTAAAATTCAAAGTTTTCTAGGACTTGCGGGTTACTACAGACGATTTGTGAAAGGTTTTTCTATAATAGCTACCCCGTTGACAAAGCTATTACAGAAAGACGTTAAATTTGAATGGTCGAAAAAGTGTTAGAAAAGCTTCAATCAGTTGAAAGCCCTTTTGACCGAAGCTCCAGTGCTAGCTCAGCCTGAATCGGGTAAAGAATTTATTATTTTTAGTGATGCTTCTTTGAATGGTTTGGGTTGCGTTTTGATGCGGGAAGGCAAAGTCATAGCCTATGCTTCGAGACAATTGAAGCCTCATGAAAGAAATTATCCGACTCATGATCTGGAATTAGCAGCCATTGTTTTCGCATTGAAAATTTGGCGTCATTACTTATTCGGTGAGAAATGTCATGTTTATTCAGATCACAAAAGTCTGAAGTACTTGATGACTCAGAAAGATTTGAACTTGAGACAACCCAGATGGTTAGAGCTGTTGAAGGACCATGAATTAGTGATTGACTACCATCCGGGGAAAGCTAAAGTTGTTGCGGATGCCTTAAGTCGAAAATCATTGTTTGCTCTCCGTGCGTTGAACGCACATATGGTTATGTCTTGTGATGGTTCGATCATAGCCGAGATGAAAGCAAGACCGATGTTTATTCAGCAAATTTGTGATGCACAGAAAATTGACAAAGATATGATTGCTAGACGAGTTCAGTGTGAAAATGATGCAGAGTCAGAGTTTCGAATTGATACAAATGATTGTTTGAACTTCAAAGGCCGAATATGTATTCCGAGGAATGTGGATTTGATTCAGATGATTTTGAACAAGGCTCATAATAGTCGACTATCGGTACATCCGGGTAGCACGAAAATGTATAATGATTTAAAACAGTTCTATTGGTGGCCTGGCATGAAACGGGATATATCTGAATTTGTTTCAAAGTGTTTAATTTGTCGCAAGTAAAAGCCGAGCATCAAGTGCCTTCAGGTTACTTCACCGATCATGATACGAATGGGAATGGGATAGAATCACTATGGATTTTGTATCCGGTTTGCCCTACACACCGAGCAAGAAAGATGCGATGCAGGTTATAGTGGATAGATCGACCAAATCAGCTCACTTTGTGCCGGTTGTCACATGGACTATTCGCTCGATAAACTTCTTTGAGTTGTATGTATCTCAAATTGTGAGATTACATGGTGTGCCGAGTTCCATTATTTCAGACAAAGATCCGAGATTCACATCGCAGTTTTGGAAGAAGTTGCAAGATGCTTTAGGTACTAAACTCCACTTTAGCATAGCCTTTCATCTGCAGACAGACGGTTAGTCTGAACGAACCATTCAGATACTTGAGGACATGTTGAGATGTTGCGTCCTTGAGTTTGAAGGTACTTGGGTAAGATACTTAACTTTGATTGAATTTGCTTATAATAACAGTTTTTAATCTAGTATCAAAATGGCACCTTACGAAGCTGGATATGGCCGCAAGTGTCGTACACCGTTGTACTGGACTGAGCTCAGTGAAAATAAGATACACGGGGTTGATTTAATTAAAGAGACGGAACAGAAAGTGGCTATAATCAGAGATAGTTTGAAAGCTGCCTCGGATCTCAAAAGTCATACGCTGATTTAAAACGTAAAGACATTGAGTTCCAGGTCGGAGATCGGGTATTCTTGAAAGTTTCTCTGTGGAAGAAAGTACTCTGATTTAGTCAGAAAGGTAAACTAAGTCCGAAATTCATCGGACCATACGAGATCATCGAACGTATTGGACCTGTTGCTTATAGATTGAAGTTGCCCTCTGAATTAGAAAAGATACACAACGTATTTCACGTTTCGATGCTTCGTAGATATAGATCAGATCCGTCACATGTGATCGTTCCGTCCGAGATTGAAATCCGATCTGATATGACGTATGAGAAAGAACCGATCCGTATTTTAGCTCGGGAAATGAAAGAGTTGAGAAACAAGAAAATTCCGTTAGTGAAGGTGCTATGGAATCGGCAAGGATTTGAAGAGGCTACGTGGGAGCCTGAGGATTCAATGAGGCAACAATACCCGACTTTGTTTAACGGTAAGATTTTCGGGGACGGAAATACTTAAAGGGGGGAGAGTTGTAACAGTCTGAATTTGACCCTAATCGGAACGGTTGTTTCGGGACCACGAATCTGAGTCCAAAAATTTTTTAAATATTATTTTTGGTTCTAATTATATGTGATTTATGATGTGTGAAAGTTTCGTATAAAAATTTTATCGTTTGAGTGTTTAATTTAACAAAAAGGACTAAATCGCGTAAAGTGTAAAAGTTGCATACTATAGTGGAAAGTGCTTAAATGATGATGGCTTTCTAATATGGGGTATTAAAAAGGTAATTAGCCCATTTTTAAGTTAGTGGGTGGTATATGACATAAGTAACCTTAAGTTATATATTAGTTTTATTTTATTTGAAAGGTTATATTAGTAATTAAGTAAAATCATATTATATGTTAAAATAAAACAAATGAAATGGCCATTATCATCTTATTTCTCTTGGCCGAATATTGGAGGAAGAATAAGAACTTGGTTTCTTTTTATTTTCGGCACATATAAGCTCAAATTCAAGGTTAGTTTGATTTCGGTTTTTGTTAATTTTTACGTTTTTGAGATCATTGCTTCAAACATTAGTTGACCCATGTTAGAATTTTTAAATTTGAGCATGTTTGATGTTCGGCCATTGTCATGTTCTTGTAGTTTTTGATGTTTGATGATGTTATATTAAAGTTATGTTAAGGATTAGCATGTTTTGTGTTGGAAATTTTAGTGAATTTGAGTATTTTGGACTAAATTACAAAGAATAAATTTTTGAGGGGATAAAAGGAAAAATAAATGAAAGAAATAGACTTGTATAGTCCTTATGAATATTCGGCCCTTGAGTGGTATAGTGGAATTTTGTGTATTTTGTGTTTTATGCAAATAGGACTAAATTGTAAAAATGTAAAACATTAGGGGTAAAATGGTAATTTGCCCGTTTATGTGTTTTGGGACTAAATTGAGATGAAATGTGCTTGAATGAGCTAAATTTTAATGTGTTTAGATCAAGAACAAAGAAAAACGGATTTGGATCGGGGAAAGGCGAAGGTTATCGAATAGCCGGTCTACGTTGTCCGTCGATAGTCGAGGTAAGTCCTTAAGCAAATATATGTTAAAGAATTAATTATGAACATGGTAAATGATGATATTTGATAATTTTGAGTATAAATCTATGTGATGGCCGAATGTGGTGGTATATTATTGGATTGACTTTATGTTGTTTAATGTAATCTGAATAAGTAAGTTCGGTTTGATATGTGAAAGAAGTATGAAGTATACGAAATGTTTGTGAATTTAGCACTAAGTAATGCGAATTGAATGGTTAATAGTGTTGATATTCGGGCTTATTGCCTAGCAGGCCTTGTGCCGGTGAATTATTTCGGGCTTATTGCCTAGCAGGCTTAATGCCGGTGTTCGAACTTCAGACTTCGGGTCTAGCAGGCTTAATGCCAGTGATATGCTATAAACGGAGAATCCAAAAATCAAACAAGGTGACACATATTGAAACACCCCACACCTGGCCCACGAGCCTGAACCGGATCTGGTATGTTCCTTAAGTAAACCGGTTTCAAAATTCTTTGTTTCTTAGAGAAAATTTGTGTATTTTCAGAAAAATTTCGTTTTGGGTTGGGCTTAGATTAAAAATCCATTTATTTAATTTTATAAATCAAATTTAATTAAGGTGACAAAAGAATTTTTGAGTTCATTTTTAAGAAAAATAATTTTGTACTTACTTACATCCAAATTAGTTCGTGACATAATATCTAATAGTAAAGCAAAAAAAAATAAAGAAATTCACTTGGGCCTTATGGCCTTATTACATCAATCAAAACCCAAAAATAATAAAATTTAAGTACTTAATATAAATAATAAATCCCAAATAATAAAAATCTTTCCTTGCTATGCATGGCCACCTTTAGCTCTGCCGACCCGGTCCATTACCGATCATCTCTGAAAAATATTCCCAACGGGTGAGTCAACAGACTCAATGTGTACACAAACTAACATTCAACAATTCAGGCATACATGTTCATATCAAAGACATATTCATAAAAAAAAATGATGCAACCCAAACCCAAGCCTATTTGTCCATCCGCTACACACCACCCGTACACCGCCAATCACACCGTGGGGACAACTAAGTCAACCCTCCATCCGCTACACACCATCGGCGATCATTTGCAATGACGTGCTCATCGCCCATATAATTTGTGTCATTAGACACCATATTCAAATAATGTAACCGAAGTTACCAAATTCGATAATGTAACCGGTTACCATATTCAAATTTTGTGACCGTAGTCACCATATTCCGTTGGTGAGACCGAAGTCAACACCTTCTTCCCCTTTCACATATAGCCCAAAATGCCCCACATATTTTATCATGCACAACATACTTATTTTCTCATTCATGTTACTATTCACATGTTCAAAATATATCACATTCGTAATCCTATCAAAAATAGGAAACGTACCTGGGTATTCTTTACCACATTTGTGGTACTTAGCCACATTCTCATTCTTATGCATATTCATATATTAAAATAATTATTGCCATAATATATTGAAAATTAGTGTGAGTACACACCTGATTCGCTTAATAGATTCCTTGAAATCCCGAAGAACGATCTACCGATCTAGATCTTTAACTCCTATATACGGCCAATTATTAAAACATATTAACAAACCTATTTGGCTTAAAAACCAAATCCTAGTAGGATTTGTATTACTTACCTTGTTGCCGAATTGATTAAATCCCAAAATTGTGGTATTCCTCCCTTAAATTCGGCTAGCCACAAAAACATGTATTTTCATCGGTTTCGGCTTTTGGAAAGAAAAGGAAATACTTTTAGATACCAAAGTAACCCTTGGCCGATTAGATCTATACACTTACCTCGGCAATTTCCAATTCCTCGAAAACAATCCTTGCCTTGTATGTCTGTTTGAAATCCCTATAATTATATGTTAATTTTAATCTCACATATAATCCATAACTTTTGACCAAATATGTGTATATCTTACCTTAGATCCTTGAATCCCGTAAGATTCCTCCTTGTATTCGAAGTTGTAGAAACTTGATAAACCCCTTGTAGATTCGGCCATAAACAGAATAGGATTAGACCCTTCTCTTTCGGCAAATAGAAAAGAAAAAGAACTTGAATGATGCTTAACCTTACCTTTAATGCTTTGACCGACATTTCCTTGCCTAGAGCCACAGAGATTCGGCTATGAGGTTTTAGTCGGGGATCAAAAGAAAAGGGCTTGGCTTGACAGATGAAGAAAAGAGAGGAGTAAAAGATGAATAGAAAATTCTACAGCAGAGGGGTTTTGCTATGGAATTTTCGGCAAAGCTTAGAAAAGATGAGAGAATAGCCTTTAACTCTCATTCTTTAGCCGAAATTATCAATAGGAGAGTCCCTTGCTTGGCCACTACTCCTCTTATGATGATATTATCTCCTTTATTTAAAAATAAAAGTGTTAAATCCATTATTATCTCTTCTAAATAATCTAAATTAAAAGCTTTTATTTATCACCTTATTAAGCAATATTAATGGAAATAAAACACCTCCCTTTTCTAGAAACAATTGCCGTCCACCCTTTAGCACAGGAAGCAAAAATAAAACTTCATTTATTTGCTTCCCTTGTGACTCGAACTCAGCCCAACCCCCCTGTGTGTGGCGCCATTTTCAGAGGCCCTAAGTGGCATCTCCAGCCACTTTTCCAAGCCTGTTTGTGTGTCAAATTTTACTAACTTTTTCTTTTAAGGCCCTCTTGCCTTAATTTCCTATTTTAAACTTTAAAACTTGGCATTTCTCGATTATTTCTAAGTTTCCTAAAATTTTCGATCGGCTCTCAGAACTTGCCATTTTCTTACATTTCAGTGTTTCTCGAAATGTTCACTTTCCATTTTGAAACATTTCCAAAATGTTTAGGTTTGCAAAAATGTTCAAGTTTCCAAAAATATTCAGTTTCCAAAATGTTCAAGTTTCCAAAAATATTGAGTTTCCAAAAATGTTCAAGTTTCCAAAATGTTCAGTTTCCAAAAATGTTCATTTCCATTTCTATGCATTTCTAGAATTCCAAAAATACCAAAAATTTATTCATAGTGCTTAAGACTTGTCATTTCGTACAATTAAACTGAAAATGCATAGGCCCTTTCGAGGATGTTACAGCTTCTACCCCCTTAAACAAAATTTCGCCCCCAAATTTCCTAACTAAAATAGTTGAGGGTATTATTTTGACGCATTGTCTCTTGAGACTCCCACGAAGCTTCTTCCGATCCATGGTTGCGCCATAATACTTTGACTAGAGGCACCGACTTCCTTCGTAGTACTTTCACATCTCGCTCCAAGATTCGAATCGGCTCTTCCTCGTAGGATAGATCCGGCCTTAGCTCCACCTATTCGATTGGTACCACATGGGACGGATCCGATCGCAGTAACGACGTAACATGGACACATGGAAAACATCGTGCATTTGCTGCAACTCGCGGTAATTTTCACTGGTATGCCACCGCCCAACTCGCTTCAATACTCTATAGGGCCCTATAAACCTTGGGCTTAGCTTCCCTTTGCGACCTAACCTCATTACCTTCTTCCAAGGTGAGACCTTCAGGAACACTTGGTCTCCCACTTCGAACTCTATCTCCTTCCGCTTAAGGTCGGCGTACGACTTTTGCCTATCGAGGCTTCCTTCAATCGTGCCCGAATTAACTCAACTTTTTCTTCCGTTTCACCACTAACTCGACCCAAAACTCGACGTTCTCCTAACTAAGTCCAACAAGTAGGTGTTCTACACTTCCTACCATACAATTCTTCATATGGTGCCATCCGTATGCTTGCCTGATAGCTGTTGTTGTAGGCGAACTCGGCTAAAGGCAAGTAATCTTCCCAACTTCCTCGAAAATCCACACACTGACCTCTCAACATATCCTCCAACACTTGAATAACCCGCTCGCATCGCCTGTCCCGATTGTGGATGAAAAGCCGTTGAGAAGTCTAACTTAGTGCCTAACGCTTGATGGAGTGCCTTCCAAAATCGAGACGTAAACCTTGGGTCTCGATCGGAGATGATCGACTTGGTACTCCATGCAACCTTACGATCTCCGCCACATATAGCTTGGCTAATTTCTCGGAGAGAATAATCAACCTTTACCAGGAATAAAGTGCGCGGTCTTGGTCAAACGATCCACTATCACCCATACCGAGTCCTTCTTAGTAGGCGTAAGGGAAGCCCACTAACGAAGTCCATGGTAATCCTTTCCCACTTCCATTGGGGAATCTCAATTGGTTGAAGTAATCCCGATGGAACTTGGTGTTTAGCCTTAACTTGGCGACACGTCGGACACTTTCCCACAAATTCCGTCACTTCCCGCTAAGATCAAAGCCACCAAAATTGTTCTCTTAAATCTCTATACTGACTTAATGCCTCCGGGATGCATAGCATAAGGGCTACCATGCGCTCTCCGAAGAATCCTTTGTCTCAACTCACCGTCCCTCGGCATGCGGACTTTTCCTTTGTAGCACAAGACTCCACCATCAATGACGCCATAATCCTTTACTTCTCAGTTCTGCACTTGCTGTAACTTAGCACTTAGATCCTTATCCGCCAACCGGCCCTCTTTCACCTCATTCACCATGTGGGCTTGACTTGTAATTTCGCCAACAAAGCTTCCATCATCATATAGACTTAAGTGAGCGAACAAAGCCCTTAGATCCGTCACAACCTTCCTACTCAGAGCATCGGCTACCACATTCGCCTTGTCCGGATGATATTCTATCGAACAATCGTAGTCTTTCAGTAATTCCACCCACCTTCGCACGCCTCAAGTTCAACTCCTTCGAGTCAACAAATACTTAAGGCTCTTGTGGTCGGTGCAGATCACCGACCTTTCTCCATAAAGGTAGTGCCTCCAAACCTTAAGGGCGAAAAACCATCTGCCGCTAGTTCCAAGTCATGAGTTGGGTAGTTAACTTCATGAGGCCTTAATTGCCGAGACGCACACGCGACCACTTTTCCTTCCCGCATTAGTACACAACCTAACCCCGTGTGCGGCGTCACAATATACTACGAAATCCTTGCTCGCCTCTCGTGAATTAACACCGAGCTTAGTCAAGACCTTCTTGAGCTTATCAAAGCTCTCCTGTTGCTTATTAGTCCATCCAAAGGGTACTTCCTTCCTTAGCAACTTTGTCAAAGGCGCGGCTATTGACGAGAACCCTTCCACAAACCTTACAGAATAGCCTGCTAAGCCTAAGAAACTTCAGATTTCAGCCACGGACCTAGGTGGTTTCCATTCCAACATCGCCTCGATCTTCCTAGGGTCCACTTATTCCTTCTACGGATACCACATGTCCTAAGAATGCCACCTCCTTTAGCCAAAATTCACACTTCCGAATTTGGCATAAAGCTTCTTTTCCTTAACACTTCCAACACCACTCGGAGATGCTCATCATGCTCCTCCTCCGACCTTGAATACACCAAAATATCGTCGATGAACACCACGACGAACCTATCCAAATAGGGTTGGAAAACCCGATTCATCATATCCATGAACGCTACCGAGCGTTCGTCAACCCAAACGGCATCACCACAAACTCTAAATGGCCGTACCTTGTCCTAAAGGCCGCCTTGTGGATATCCGCCTCCTTCACCTTTAATCGGTGATTTCGACCTTAGGTCTATCTTCGAGAACACAATGCCCTTTTAGCCGATCGAACAAGTCGTCTATCCTTGGCAAAGGATACTTGTTCTTGATGGTCATTTATTCAATCGACGGTAGTCTATGCACATACGCGCTTCCATCCTTCTTCTTCACAAACAGACTGGTGCTCCCCATGGAGACACACTGGTCGAATGAACCCACGATCCAACAATTCTTGGATCTCGAGCCTTGAGCTCAACTAACTCCTTTGGCGCCATTCGGTATGGAGCAATTGACACAGGAGAGCGTTCTCGGTAGCAAATCTATCCCAAATTCCACCTCCCTATCTGGGGGTATTCCTGGTAATTCCTCTGGAAATACATCCACGAAGTCCCTTACCGTCCTAACTCCATTAATACCTTCCTCCTTCCCACCTATCGTACTAATGAAGGCTAAGAATGCCTTACACCCCTTCTTAACCATCTTCTCGGCCTTCAGCGCCGAAACCACGTTAGATAAGTAGTTCCTCCTTTCTCCGATCATAGCTACCACTTTATCCTCCGGGGTTCTTAGCTCCATCCGTTTAGCCGCACAATCCAACACAAATTTCGGTGTTCTACTAACCAATCCATTCCGAGTATAAGTTCAAACTCCCGAAGGGTAGTTCCATTAAGTCACCAAAGTTTACTCCCGAATCTCTAGGGGTACATTCCGAAAGATCTTGTCTACCACTACGGTTTGGCCTAATGGGCTTACTACATATCATCTATCTATCGAGAGAGTTCGAGTCTAGGCCTAGTGTTTCCACTACACTACATGCAACATAGGAATGGGTCGAGCCCACATCAATCGTGAGCAAAATAGGGTTTGTCGAAATGAAGAACGTCATCGGTTATTACATCCGGTGCATCACCATCCTCCCTTCGGTGAACCGCATAAACCAATCCCGGTTGCCTTGCTTCGCATTAGTAGCACCTCGGCTACCGTGCTCCACGGCCTCTACCCGGCACCATTACCTCTCGTTAGGCCGAACCACGACCCCAGGTGAGGTCGCTGGCCCACCTCTACCGGTCCGCTAGCATTTCGAATCGCCGGTCGGCTCTCATCCGGTTGTTTGGGACAATCCTTAAGCATATGGTCCTTGGATCCACATTTGAAACATCCACTGTCTTTCTCCAAAGACTCTCCCAAGTGCTTCTTTCCACAATGCTCACAAGGGCGTCATCGCCACTCGCATCGGCTTTGTTGATTTCGTGGCTGTCAACCCTAGGCCTCTTATGACCCTTTCCGGATGGTCTAAAACCCTCTTAGGCTTATTCTTGTCCACACCGCTTGGTAGCATCTTTAATTCCCTCGGCCACCTTGGCCTTTTCCACCAAAAAGAGAACTCCCGCTCCCGATGCGGTGCTATCACCAGCCTCGTGTCGTCTCTCATCCGTCCTCAAATCGGACACAGCGTTCATGTTCACCGCTACTACCCTCGAGCATAACGGCTCAACCTCGTAAATTCTCGCTCATATTCTCGCTACGGACTTGTTCCCTTGAACTAGCCCCTGAAAAGCTTTTCTTTGCTCGTCAGTATACTGGTTCCCACATATTTCTTCCGGAATGCCTCATTAACATATTCCTGTGTCGATCCTGCGCCATAGCACCATCTCGCACACGATTAACCACCACCGATACGCTTCATCGCGAATGCGGTGCCACCATTCCTTTCAACTTCTCCTCGGGGTCGTCGAGCTCATCCATGATGCGCTCCGTCGCTTCCAACCAAAAGATCACACCAGATCGGGTGCCACTCCCGACACTCCACGAAACATTTCACTCCATTAGCTCGGAGCCGTTCAGCACGATTTCCGGGTTCTCGAATTTCCACCCGCACAGACCACTAATTCCAAAACTCACAAGACAACTCGCGACACAAAGCATCTTCCCCGTCTCGAGCTTGCCGCCCACATTAACTGGTACCGGGGTGGTGGTGGCGGTGGTATCTCATTGTCGTAACACGACCCGATCTAACGGGTTCGACACGTCATCCTTCCTCTACCTCGTCCACGACGACCACGTCCTCTGGAGCTCATTTCTAACGTCGAGATCGATTAAAAAGTTTTATGGATTAGTCATTGTTCCACTTATTATCCATGAAGGAGTTTTATGAAAAGAGTTTTAGGAGTGGTTCTTTCGTATTCACACAAGCACACGTCTTTCATTCATTCATCCATCCATCAAACAATTATGAACTTTCGCTCGCTCGTTGAGAAATGTTGTAGTTTTCATTGTTATTGTTTTTCCACTACCTAGGGTATTTTCGTAATTTTGTCCTACTGGTATTTTCGTAATTTTTCAAAACAGAAAGTTCCTCGGTGATTTTGTCAAAAGTATTTTGGAAATTTTAAAGTTTTAGGGTAATTTTGGGAAAAAATTTGGAATCCAGTATGCGTTTGAGTAATTTTGACCTCGGGGTATTTTGGTAATTTTCCAAAAATCAGGTAAATTGGTAAAATTTAGTAAGTTAGGGATATTCCAAAAGTTGTAAAACTTTGAGGGTTCTTTTAGAGAGTTTTATTTTCCAAAATGGTGATGTTGCAAAAATCTTGAAAACTGTGGTCATTTTGGTCATTTTGTAAGTTAGGGGCAATTTTGTAATATATATATATATATTTTTTAAAACATGGCTAGTTCCTTTCGGGTTTTAGTCATTAGGTTTAGCCTATGACCGAGCCCTCTTTGGTCGGGGTGAACCAAAGCTACGCACTGTAGGATTCGAATGGAGAGGAGGTGAGTCACGCGGATCGCTTAAATACCAAGCTCCCATCGAAACCATTCCTAGACATGCGCATGAGGTTGCCACACCGCCTGAGCCCTCCGAGTTAGGGTGAACCTACGCACCAGGCAGGATTCTGCGAAGAGGAGGTGAGTCACTAGGACCGCTTAAATACTGTGCTCTTCCGGATCCAATCCTAGACATGCGCATGGGTTACCACACCCTAGCTCGTGACTTAGCCATAGGTTTGTTTAGTGCATTAAGTCTTATGTGGTTCTGTGTTTGAGTAATCTAGCCCTAAGGTTCATGTTCCTATCATTCTATTCTATGTTCCATGCCTTTTCTACATAAATCACAAAATCACACATAAAGTTAGGGTACTTACCTGGTGGACTGCGGGTCGGAGACTTAGGTGCCATGCCAGAACACCTGCTTTATTTTAAAGAAAATCATTTGGGCTCGAATTAAAAATGTTTTGGGCCTTAGCCCACAGGCCGAGAGTTTAAAACTGGGCTCTGATACCAAACTGAAACACCCCACACCCGGCCCACGAGCCTGAACCGGATCTGGTATGTTCCTTAAGTAAACCGGTTTCAAAATTCTTTGTTTCTTAGAGAAAATTTGTGTATTTTCAGAAAAATTTCGTTTTGGGTTGGGCTTAGATTAAAAACCCATTTATTTAATTTTATAAATCCAATTTAATTAAGGTGACAAAAGAATTTTTGAGTTCATTTTTAAGAAAAATAATTTTGTACTTACTTACATCCAAATTAGTTCGTGACATAATATCTAATAGTAAAGCAAAAAAAAAAAAAAAAAATAAAGAAATTCACTTGGGCCTTATGGCCTTATTACATCAATCAAAACCCAAAAATAATAAAATTTAAGTACTTAATATAAATAACAGTCCCAAATAATAAAAGTCTTTCCTTGCTATGCATGGCCACCTTTAGCTCCTGCCGACCCGGTCCATTACTGATCATCTCTTGAAAAATATTCCCCAACGGGGTGAGTCAACAGACTCAATGTGTACACAAACTAACATTCAACAATTCAGGCATACATGTTCATATCAAAGACATATTCATAAAAAAATGATGCAACCCAAACCCAAGCCTATTTGTCCATCCGCTACACACCACCCGTACCTGCCAATCACACCGTGGGGACTACTAAGTCAACCCTCCATCCGCTACACACCATCAAGGCGATCGCAATGATCGGCGTGCTCATCGCCCATATAATTTGTGTCATTAGACACCATATTCAAATAATGTAACCGAAGTTACCAAATTCAGATAATGTAACCGAAGTTACCATATTCAAATTTTGTGACCGTAGTCACCATATTCCGTTGGTGAGACCGAAGTCAACACCTTCTTCCCCTTTCACATATAGCCCGAAATGCCCCACATATTTTATCATGCACAACATACTTATTTTCTCATTCATGTTACTATTCACATGTTCAAAATATATCACATTCGTAATCCTATCAAAAATAGGAAACGTACCTGGGTATTCTTTACCACATTTGTGGTACTTAGCCACATTCTCATTCTTATGCATATTCATATATTAAAATAATTATTGCCATAATATATTGAAAATTAGTGTGAGTACACACCTGATTCGCTTAATAGATTCCTTGAAATCTCGAAGAACGATCTACCGATCTAGATCTTTAACTCCTATATACGGCCAATTATTAAAACATATTAACAAACCTATTTGGCTTAAAAACCAAATCCTAGTAGGATTTGTATTACTTACCTTGTTGCCGAATTGATTAAATCCCAAAATTGTGGTATTCCTCCCTTAAATTCGGCTAGCCACCAAAAACATGTATTTTCACAGTTTTCGACTTTTGGAAAGAAAAGGAAATACTTTTAGATACCAAAGTAACCCTTGGCCGATTAGATCTATACACTTACCGGCAATTTCCAATTCTCAAAACAATCCTTGCCTTGTATGTCCTTCGAAATCCCTATAATTATATGTTAATTTTAATCTCACATATAATCCATAACTTTTGACCAAATATGTGTATATCTTACCTTAGATCCTTGAATCCCTTAAGATTCCTCCTTGTATTCAAGTTGTAGAAACTTGATAAACCCCTTGTAGATTCGGCCATAAAACAGAATAGGATTAGACCCTTCTCTTTCGGCAAATAGAAAAGAAAAAGAACTTGAATGATGCTTAACCTTACCTTTAATGCTTTGACCGATTGCTTCCTTGCCTAGAGCCACAGAGATTCGGCTATGAGGTTTTAGTCAGGGATCAAAAGAAAAGGGCTTGGCTTGACAGATGAAGAAAAGAGAGGAGTAAAAGATGAATAGAAAATTCGGCAGAGGGGGTTTTGCTATGGAATTTTCGGCAAAGCTTAGAAAAGATGAGAGAATAGCCTTTAACTCTCCTTCTTTAGCCGAAATTATCAATAGGAGAGTCCCTTGCTTGGCCACTACTCCTCTTATGATAATATTATCTCCTTTATTTAAAAATAAAAGTGTTAAATCCATTATTATCTCTTCTAAATAATCTAAATTAAAAAGCTTTTATTTATCACCTTATTAAGCAATATTAATGGAAATAAAACACCTCCCTTTTCTAGAAACAATTGCCGTCCACCCTTTAGCACAGGAAGCAAAAATAAAACTTCATTTATTTGCTTTCCTTGTGACTCGAACTCAGCCCAACCCCTGCGTGTGGCGCCATTTTCAGAGGCCCTAAGTGGCATCTCCAGCCACTTTTCCAAGCCTGTTTGTGTGTCAAATTTTACCAACTTTTTCTTTTAAGGCCCCCTTGCCTTAATTTCCTATTTTAAACTTTAAAACTTGGCATTTCTCGATTATTTCTAAGTTTCCTAAAATTTTCGATCGGCTCAGAATTTGCCATTTTTCTTACATTTCCAGTGTTTTTCGAAATGTTCACTTTCCATTTTGAAACATTTCCAAAAATGTTTAGGTTTGCAAAAATGTTCAAGTTTCCAAAAATATTCAGGTTTCCAAAAATGTTCAAGTTTCCAAAAATATTCAGGTTTCCAAAAATGTTCAGGTTTCCAAAAATGTTCATTTCCATTTCTATGCATTTCTAGAATTCCAAAAATACCAAAAATTTATTCATAGTGCTTAAGACTTGTCATTTCGTACAATTAAACTGAAAATGCATAGGCCCTTTCGAGGACGTTACACATATATAGTGCTATGTGCTAAAAGCTCGGGTAAGAGTTAGCCTACTATATTAGTAAGGAATGAAGTAAGTTAATTTATTATCGTTTTAGTTAAGTACGATGTGATGAAGTGGATGATTCTATAAGTATTTTATTTTATAATGTTGAGCTTATCATTAATGTGTATGAACATTATATGTGTGTGAAATTGAGATATATACATGCTTATTACATTGAAGATTCAGTTACAAATGGAAAGATCAATGGTGAAAGAGTTTGAAAGTGTTTGCATATATGTATAAGTAGATATAGGAGATCGATACCTAAGATGTGTTCATGTGACTCAGAATATACGATTAAATATGATATTCATGAGATTTGATAATGTATATGTTCATGGTGATATAGAGATAATATTTAAATCAAGGGTATTACTAGTATTCGGCTATGTACATTGTTTTTACATATTGAAATATTTATGTTCAATTCTATAAGCCTGAAGATTTAAAATATTTAAGTGTATGATCATTACATTTATAGTTGCTTGAGACTTACTAAGCTAGTGAGCTTACTTTGTGTGTGTTCATTGTTCGTTTTATAGATTTTGGTCAAGCTACGGGCTCGAAGGATCGTTGGTGAAGTCAACCACACTATCATCCCTTTTGGTACTTTTAAGCTAGTCATTTTGAATCAAAGGCATGTATAGGCTAGCTAAATGTTGGAATGATGTTATGTTTATATATATATAATAGCCATGCGAAAATGGCTTAAACATTAATTATAAGTTCGGTTTTATTTGTTCTTGACTATGTGATTAAAGTGTTTGGTTTCAACAATTCGTCTATGGGTTGTTTCTTTACTTCAAGCTTATGTATTATGCGTTCTATATGATTGCTTGATTGTAATGCCAATGTTTGTGTTAAATTAGTCGTGTGTTTGGCATTTAAGTTAATCTTTGCATGTATAAGTCAAGGTAGGTATGTGTTAGTTGAGCATCATTCGAGAATTTATGTATGTGTGTCAACTTTAGTCGATTTACTTAAGTATGAATTATATTGAGTAATGCGTATATGTGTATTCGCCAAACCTAGGTGATAGTTGCAAATGTAGTTAACATGTTTAAAGAATTAATTGTTTAGGCTCATAGTCGAATATGGAAAATGTGCATAACTATGATGTATACATGTATATATATATTTGGCTTGTGAGATTTCTTAATTTAATTGAGTGCATGAAACTACCAAACTCGGTTTGTGCTAGGTAACGAACATGAAATGTTATAAATGAGACCTTGTATATTCGGCCAAATACATAAGTATGTATGTGATGTGTAATAAGTTGCATATATTCGGTTATGCGGAAATAGGTTTTATGCCATATGAAATTGGTCTTAATAGGAAGTATTATGCATTGACATTCAAAGTATACTTGCTTAATTAATTAGTTACGAATAGTTTAGTTGTTATAAATTTTATAGATCAAGATCGTTTTGATAAATGTGGTGCATGAAATCTGTATTGTTATGTGATAATGTCATGTCGTAATATACATTGCATGGTCATTTTATGTTCATCGATGATTATATCGTATATGACTTGGATTAATGTATTAAGTATGTGTTACACATGTGTGATTTGTCTGTTTATAATTAAATTATTTGATAAAGATGATCAACTAAGATTTAATCGAGTGAACTGAAGTTTTAACTTACATGGTAATACCCGTAACCCTAATCCGACGACGGGCACGGGTTAGGGGTGTTACATTTGGTGTATTGAGCTCTATAACAATTGACTCAAAGAAGGCTTGAAGAGCACTTAATGTCGTGACATTGGCTAGTTGGTGTCACGACCTGGACCACAATCTACTTGATCCCCTTCATTTTGATGTTTGGTTTGAAGCTGCAACCTTGAAAGCTTGAAGTCACGACCTTAAGGCACAATGTCGCAACATCTATAATAATCCACTTCAAGTTGAGATTTGGTGAAGTCCAACTTCTTCATGGTAATGGTCGCGACACATAGGCTCCACTATCATGACCTTGGCCATAGTAGAGGTCCTTATTGATGTTTTGCCTCAATCACCTCACTATACAAGCTCAAATTAACCATTAGACTTCTAATGGCATAGTTTTTTCGGTTTGGTTATCAAAAGTGATAAAATGTAATAAAAGCTAACATTGAAACTAAAATCTAAGAATCGATAAAAAGCATTAAAAAGACTTTTAAACTACTTGAAAACAAGCTCATTAAGTATATGAAAGAGACTAATTTGACGTATCAAATTATGACAGGTCAGTTCCAAACTATGTAACTAATTCTTGTGTTCATCTCTTTTATTTTACTCTTTGATTTTGACTCTCATACTCCTCATCATTGTCTC
Source organism: Gossypium sturtianum (assembly GCA_025698515.1). Taxonomy (NCBI): domain Eukaryota; kingdom Viridiplantae; phylum Streptophyta; class Magnoliopsida; order Malvales; family Malvaceae; genus Gossypium; species Gossypium sturtianum. Next base: position 67,363,890 of record CM046947.1, on the reverse strand, counting down.
CAAGACCCTTTTTGGGATAAGATCGACCACTTGGAGAAGTTAGGCTCATCTAATGTTTTAGAAGAATTCTCATATCTCTATTTGGTTTTGGACTAGAATGACGTCTTTTGATCCTACCCTCTAGGTCCTTTTGACTCTGCAACATCAGTGAAGCCTCGAGGCAATTGCTAGCGATATGAATCCATCTTCCTTTAAACATTCATGAATTTAACCAAATTCAACCTTAAATCAACATGTTTTGTTGTTCTCTCATATTTCAATATTCATGAGCATTACCACAGATACGCTAGGAAAATGAATTCTTCCAATCATGACTTCCAAAAGTTCATATACCCATTACACATATACAATAATTTACTACACCTTTCAGATTTAAGATCCATTTTCAAAATCGTATTCACAGAACCCAATATTACACTTATCTCAGGCACAAACCATAAAGTCTCAAAATTGCCAAGTTAATTTCATATGTATTAAATAGATTCTATACAAGTAGAATTTTTTTCAAAAGTCTGCTCCAAATAACAAGGTCTTCACAGATCTTAAACTTTTCCCTTCTATCCCTATGCATAATCACACTTAAGTAGTAGTGTAAATTTAAGTCTAGCAAGGCCACTGTAACAGCCCGTTTTTAGTCAAATCAAAACAGTTGTTTCAGGACCACAAATCCGAAGTCAAAAAATTTATTTTATTAGTATTTTAATGTCTGTGGCATGATAATATGTTTGTGTGAAAATTTCGTTAAGAAATTTTATTGTTTGATTAGTTAATTTGATGAAAAGGACTAAATCGCGTAAGGTGTAAAACTTGTATGCTATTAGTTAAAGGTGTCTAATAGCTATAGAATATTAGAGTGGAGGTCCTTATGTTGTAATTAGACCATTATAAGGGTGAGTGGACATTTATGGACTTATAATTAGGTGTTTTTAAATGTTTAATTAAAGGTTAATTTTGTAATTTGGTTATTAAACATAAAATAAATAAACACAAAAACCAAAAATTTTAGTTCTTCATCTTCCTTAGTCGAATATTGAAGGGTAGAAAAGCTAAATTTTAGGGTTCCATTCGGTTAAGAATTGATGCTCAATTAAGGTATGATTTTTGTCCTGTTTTTAATGATTTCTATGTTTTTGATATCGTTGCAACTAGGTCTAGCTAGCCCAGCGACTATTTTGCAAAACTGTTAAAGATTTTGAATGATTCCATTGATGAATAAGCATTAGTTTTGAAGTTTCTTCATAGATTATGAATGCTTGATGATAGATATACAAGTTTTGTTAAGTGATTTTTAATGAGAATGCAATTAGGGGCTAAATTGTGAAATGTGTAAATTTAGGGGTTAAAATGTGAAACAAATGAAAATTTTGGGCTGCTATAAGCATGATAAATATTCGGCTAGGCATGGGTTGTGATGAATTTGAATGAATTTTGTTTTACGAGCCTAGGGACTAAATTGTAAAATTGTTAAAATATTACGGGAAAAAGTGTAAATGTGCTTTAATGAGTGTTTTGGATTAAATTGAATAGAGAGATAATTGAATAAGATGAATTTGATATTATATAGATCAAGAAAAGCGAAATATGGACTTAGATCGAGGAAAGAACAAAGTCTCGGATTAGTTGACCCGTGTCATCGTTTTTACATTCGAGGTAAGTTCGTATGTAATAAGCATTGATATAATTATGTTTTAAATGCTTTGAAATTGTTATGAATTGTGAATTCGACTCTACGGATATGTTCGACGATGATTCGACATTGAAAATCCCGGTTGAACCTTAGGAATAGATTAGGATACTAGTGACATGTCATTAGGAGATACATTGATTTGGCTTCGGGCCATGATATTAGCACTTCGTGTGTGAGATACGTTGAGTTGGCTTTGGGCCATGATATGAGCACTTAGTATGCAAGACTCCTGAGTATCTGACTTCTATTCCGAATGGTTCAACGGGTATATTGAAGATGTGAATTGGTGAGAAATAGATACGTATCAGTACAGGTATGTATGGAAAACTATTTGAGCAATGAATCTGTAACATCTCGGTTTAGGGCCTAGATGGAATAGTGGTTCGAGACCACAAATCTAAGGGTTATGAATGAGTTTTTGAGGTTTATATTATGTATGCATGCAAGTGTGAAAGTTTCATGAAGTAATTTTGTGGAATTGTGGTTGAATTGTCCAAAAGGACTAAATTGCAAAAGTTGCAAAATGTGTGTTTCTAGAAGCTATTTGTGTGAAATAGCTTTAGATTATTAATTAGAGGACCTTAAATAGTAATTTACCCAAATTCTATTTTTTGGACAAAAATGGACATGGATGAGTCAAAATTTGAAGTTTATCAAAAAGGGCATTTTGGTCATTTATCAAATAAGTGATTAAAATAGGGGAAAAGATGACAAATTCATTCATCTTCTTCCCCTTAGCTGCCGAAAATTAGAGAAGCCATTGTTAGGGCTCTTTCAACTTTTCAAGCTTGCTAGTAAGTGCTCCTAAGCCCGATTTTGATATTCTTTGTATTTTTGAAGTCCCGGTAGCATGAGTAAGCTATTTCTAGCTATTTGATGAGCTATAATGGATGTTCAAAAATGTGGTCATGAATGACATTCATGTATTTTGATGTTTTATGGAATATTATGAAAGCTTGATGTAGTAGAAACATCTTTTGTTAAGTGATTTTCCATGAAAATGCATGTAGGGACTTGATTGTGAAAAACTTTAGTTTGGTCATACATGTGTGATTTAGTGAGATTTGATGAATGCTTTAGTTGAGTAAGTGGTTCGGCTAAGCATGAAAGGATAGAAAGTTGAATAAAAATCACTTTACGAGCCTTGGGGCTAAAGTGTAAATATGAGGAAGTTTAGGGGGCAAAATAGTAATTTTGCTAAAGTATGAAATGTGGGTCAATTTAGTCAATGTGTATATTGAATAAGCTAAATTATTCATTATAGATCAAGAAAGATGAAGCCCGGATCGAAACCGAGGCAAAAGCAAGGTGGTGGACTAGATTGCATATTTCCATACTTTTGAGTATCGAGGTAAGTCTATGCATAAATAATGCATTCATACTTACAATTTGTTAATGCTAGCTAGTGTGTAGCATGTTTGAGAACCTATGTGGGATGAATGTAGTAGAAAATGTGGAATGAATGTATGATCGAGAATGATTAAGTAAGTAGACTTGTGCATGTGTTGTGATAATGCTAGATGGTGGGCTAAGTGCGATGCCATCCTAATGCATATTGACGATGAGCTAGACATGTGCGATGCTATCGTGAGGTATATCATTTGGTGAGCTATGTGCTGAATCACTATGAATACCTTTGTGGTAGGCTAAGTGCGATACCACCTTATTAATCAATTGCGGTGTGCTAAGTGCGAAACCACTGAGATATTGGCTGTGTGGATTAACTGTGTGTATTAGCTATGTGTAATAGCTGTGTGGATTAGCTATATGAACTAGCTGTGTGGATAGGCTGTGTGGATAAGTTATGTGGATAAACTGTATGGATAAACTGTGTGGATGTATTACGAGAAATAATGATGTGTTGTATATTGTGTAAATGTGACATAGAATGAAGGGGTGCATTTCGATGGTTATGAGTATGTGACTCATGATGTGTTGGAAATGTGGTAAGGGTTAGAAAGAGTAAGCATAGTTGTTCATTACTTTTGGTAGTATAATGCTAATTTTTGTTTAACTTATACTATGATGCTTATTTGTTTATGTGTAAACTTATTAAGCTCAAAGCTTACTCTCTTTCTTTTCCCTTGTCTTATAGATTAAAAGCTTTGAATCGAGATACGAGGATCATCAGAAGATAGCCCACATATCAGCACACTTTGGTACATGAAACTTAATGTTTTGTATATGGCATGTATAGGGGCTAGATAAGTTAGTAAATTTTGTTGTAAATGGCTAAGATGTGTTGGCCTTTAGATGGATAGCTTATTTTGTATAATGCCACGGTTGTTGGCTATTACATTATATGAAAGAAAGATGTAGTTTTCTATGTGAGAATGCACTTCAATTTGAGTTGATTATGATGGTGTTAGATGGGTATATGTTGTGTATGTTAGAAGGGTGAAAAGAACTTGACACTTAGTCTTGTTCTTGACCATGTGGATAGACACACGGGCCTGTGTCTAGGCCAAGTGTGACACACGGTCAGCCCACGGGCGTGTGCCGTGGGTCAGACGCCCCCGCATGTTAACATTGTAAGTCGATAGTCCACGGGCTAGCCACACGGGCGTGTGACTAGGCTTTGAGGCCGTGTGAAGTCTGCACTTGACACTTAGAAATTTAATTGTCACACTGGCCAAGGCCACGGGCGTGTCCAGGCCGTGTGGATTTAGTCAGTGTCGACCACGGGTGGAAGGCACGGACATGTAATAGGGTACACGGGCGTGTTCCCAAACCGTATGGGCGTGTGCCTTAACCGTGGGGCATTTGCCAGAATGCTTGGGTTTTTAGGCTCGGTCTGGGGAGATGGATGTGTGTGCCCATGCACGGGCGTGTCTAATCTTGCACGGGCGTGTGAGACCTGTATAAAGGAGAAAAATTTTAAGGATCGTAAAAGTTTCAGATTTGTCTCGAGAGCCCTCGTGTGTATGAGTGAGGCCTCGTAAGTCGAGAATGAGATTATAGCGAGTAATGACGTTGAGCCTAAGTGGCGATTAAGTGGTTTGAGTTTAGTAACGCCTCGGGCCCAGTTCCTGGCATAGAACCCGGGTAAAGGGTGTTACATTTAGTGGTATCAGAGCTATGGTTTAGCCGTTTCTAGGACTACCGTAGTGGGTGTAAGGGTCTAGCTATACATGCCATAAGTGTACAATTATAATGTGGTGGTTTCTGATGATTTAAAACTTGTTTTATATAGTTTATGGATTCCGATCCATTGACTGCTGATGAAGCAGCTAGTAATGCGCCGGCTCCTGCGCAAGAAACCGCACCTGTTGAGAGTGGACCCAAGCTAGGGGTCAAGGAGAAGAGGCACGGGAAGCCTTTCTCCAAATGATGAGTAATTGGTACTCGGATTATGTTCGAGCGAACCCTAATGCTCAACCTCCTCCACCTCCTCCTGTACCTCAGCCAAATCCAGTGGCTCCTCAAGGTATGGATGTAGTGAGGATATCGGAGCCCCCGGTGGATAAGATTAGGAAGCACGGGGCTGAGGAGTTTAGAGCTAAGGTAGATGATGACCCAGAGAGGGTGGAGTTCTAGTTGGAGAACTCGATGAGGGTGTTCGATGAGCTCTCATGTACACCTGAGGAGAGTTTGAAGTGTGCCTTATCGCTCGTTCTTTGAGAGATTCGACATACCATTGGTGGAAGAAGGCGCCGACGTTAGTGGTCTCAAAAGAAGCGCGATGATGTGGGACTTCTTTCCGGAAGAGTTCGGAAGAAGTATATAAGCAGAGGTTTATCGACCAAAAAAGGAAAAATTCCTTGAGTGAAGCAAGGAAGGATGTGAAGAGTGAATACGAGCGTGAGTTTGTTAGGCTTAGCAAATACGCTCAAGAATGTGTGTCGATAGAGACCATCTTGTGCAAGAGGTTTGAAGATGGGCTGAATGAGGATATCAAACTCCTAGTGGGCATTTTGGAGTTGAAAGAATTTGTGGTACTAGTTGAGAGGGCAAGTAAGGCCGAGGAATTGAGTTCAGAAAAGAGAAGGGCTGTGAGTGAAGCCCGAGATGCTAGAAAGAGACCGATGGGCAAGTCGTATCAAGCCCAGTCAAAAAGATCCAAGGAAGTGAATCCTCGGACGACGGCACCAGTGGGTTATTCGCACCGAGACTTGGGCAATACTCGTTCGGGTTCGAGAGTCCAAGCCCCCTCGATGGAAAGTGTGGGCAATACAAAGAATAAACCGGAGTGTCCTAGTTGTGGTAGGTATCACACCGGAGAGTGCTGGGGAAACAGTCAGAAATGTTATAAGTGTGGTTCCCCTGACCACTTTATCCGTAGCTGTCCCGAGAGGGATGATAAGGAAGAGAAACAAGAAGTGAGACCTAGTGATGTGTCTACGAAGGGTAGACCACCAAGGAACCCAAGAGGTGGGGCTAGTGGTAGAGGTGCACCCAGAGATTCTGCTATGAGACCAGAGGGTCGAGAGATGCAGGACGTATGCCATTCGCGCCGCGAAGAGGCATCCTCCCCGATGTGATAACGGGTACTTTTTCTCTCTTTGACACCCTTGTTATTGCTTTAATAGATCCAGGGTCTACTCACTCTTATATTTGCATGAGATTAGCATCTAGTTTAAGTATGACAGTTGAGTCTACGGACATTATGATTAAGGTGTCAAACCCGTTAGGAAAGTATGTGTTAGTGGACAAAGTGTGTAAGAATTGTCCTTTGTTGATTGAGAATCATTATTTTCTGGCAAACCTTATGTTGTTGCCGTTTGATGAGTTTGATCTAATCCTAGGCATGGATTGGTTGACTACCCATAGTGTCTTAGTGAACTGTGGTAGTAAGTTTATTAAACTGAAATATGAGAGTGGAGATGTGGTTCGGGTTGAATCAGGTGGATCGGACAGTCTACCCGTGATGATTTCTTCCTTAGTGGCTGAGAAATGTTTAAGAAAAGGGTGTGAGTCCTATCTTGCGTTTGTGTTGAATACTCAAGAGGTTGGAGTAGAGTTTGAAACAGTGCCAGTGGTATGTGAGTACCCAGATGTATTTCTAGAAGAGTTACCCGGATTACCTCCAATGAGAGAGGTCGAGTTTGGAATTGAGTTGGTTCCGAGAACGGCACCTATTTCGATTGCTCCGTACGGAATGGCACCTGTAGAGTTGAAGGAACTAAAGGTTCAGTTGCAAGAATTGACAGATAAGGGTTTTGCAAGACCGAGCTACTCGCTGTGGGGTGCTCCGGTATTGTTTGTGAAGAAGAAAGATGGGTCTATGAGGTTGTGTATAGACTATAGACAACTTAACAAGGTGACGGTTAAGAATAAGTATCCTTTACCAATGATTGATGATCTTTTTGATCAACTGAAGGGAGCTACAATGTTCTCCAAGATAGACTTGAGGTCTGGTTATTATCAGCTCAGAGTGAAAGAGCAAGATGTGTTAAAAACTGCGTTTCGGACAAGGTATGGCCATTATGAGTTTTTGGTTATGCCGTTTGGTTTGACGAATGCACCTGCGATTTTTATGGATCTAATGAACCATGTTTTCAGACCGTATGTGGACAAGTTTATGGTTGTCTTTATTGACGACATATTGATCTATTCTCGGGATGAGAAGGATCATAAAGAGCACTTGAGAATTGTCTTGCAAACTTTGAGAGATAAGCAGTTGTATGCTAAGTTTAGCAAGAGTGAGTTTTGGCTCCGAGAGGTCGGATTCCTAGGACACATGGTGTCAGGTGATGGTGTCAGAGTTAACCCGAGTAAGATATCGACTGTTATGGATTGGAAAATGCCGAGGAATGTGTCTAAAATCAGGAGTTTCTTGGGATTAGTAGGATATTACAGACATTTCGTAAAGGGGTTCTCTGTGATTGCTACCCCGATGACAAAATTGTTGCATAAAGATGTCAAGTTTGAATGGACTGAGACATGTCAACAGAGCTTCGAGAGACTGAAAACAATGTTGACTGAGGCACCGGTTTTGGTTCAACCAGAATCGGGGAAGGAGTTTGTGGTTTATAGTGATGCGTCATTTAATGGTCTCGGTTGTGTGTTGATGCAAGAGGGCAAGGTAATCGCTTATGCCTCGAGGCAGTTAAAATCGCACGAGAAGAATTATCCGACTCACGATTTGGAGTTAGCTACAATTGTTTTTGCATTAAAGATTTGGCGACATTATTTGTATGGTGAAAAGTGCCGAATCTTTACGAATCACAAGAGTTTAAAGTATTTGATGGATCAGAAGGATCTGAATCTGAGACAGAGACGGTGGCTTGAGTTGTTGAAAGACTATGAGTTAGTCATTGATTACCACCCGGGAAAAGCGAATGTGGTTACGGATGCCTTGAGTAGGAAATCCCTGTATGCTCTAAGAGTTATGAGAGCGAGTTTAATATTGTTTAATGATGGTGCTATTTTGGCAGAGTTGAGAGCTAGGCCACTATTTGTTCAACAAATATGTGAGGCTCGAGAAATGACAATGAGATGCAAGCTAAGATAGCTAAGTGCGGTCGGAATGTGATTCTCGATTTTCAAATGGGTTTGAATGGTTGTTTGCTTTATCGCGATGTAATTTGTGTTCCTAAAAATGAGGAGTTGATTCGAAGGTTTTGCATGAAGCCCACAAGTGGATGCTTGTCAAGACATCCGGCAAAGACGAAAATGTACAACGACTTGAGGAAGTTGTATTGGTGGTCGGGTATGAAAAGAGATATTTCGAGTTTGTGACTAAGTGTCCGATTTGCCAACAAGTGAAAGTCGAGCATCAAGTGCCTTCGTGGATTGCTTCAGCCAGTGATGGTTCCCGAATGGAAGTGGGATCGGGTTACCATGGATTTTGTAATGGGGTTGCCGATGACTCCAAGAAAGAGAGATGCTGTGTGGGTTGTTGTGGATAGATTGACGAAGTCAGCTCACTTTATTCCGAAGACGTGTTGATTATTCATGGATAAGTTAATTTGAGTTGTACGTGGCTGAGATAGTGAGATTGCATGGTGTACCTGTGTCTATTATATCGGATAGAGATCCGAGGTTTACTTCGAGATTTTGGAAGAAGTTGCAAGAAGCCATGGGTACGAGATTGAATTTTAGTACTGCGTTCCATCCGCAATCCGATGGTCAGTCTGAAAGAGTGATTCAAGTTCTTGAAGATATGCTTCGATGCTGTGTGTTAGAATTCGAAGGTAGTTGGGAGAGATATCTACCTTTGGTCGAATTCGCCTATAATAATAGTTACCAGTTAAGTATACAGATGGCACCGTATGAGGCTTTGTATGGCCGTAAGTGTCGGACTCCTTTGTATTGGACCGAGCTTAGTGAGAAGAGGATCCATGGGGTCGATCTAGTAAAAGAGACTGAAGAGAAAGTGAAAGTAATCCGTAATAGTCCGAAAAGTCTGCCTGACCGGCGTAAGTCGTATGCGGATTTGAAAAGAAAATAAATTGAGTTTGAGGTAGGCGACAAAGTATTTTTGAAAGTATCACCGTGGAAGAAGATTATGAGATTTGGACGGAAAGGGAAATTGAGTCCAAGGTTCATAGGGCCGTATGAGAGATGACTGCATGCACTGGGCCTGTAGCTTACGGTTGGCTTTGCTTTTGCAGAGTTGGAAAAGAGTCATAATGTGTTCCATGTGTCGATGTTGCGACGGTATCGCTCCAATCCTTCACATGTGATTCCTTCAACAGAAATTGAGATAAGACCGGATATGTCTTATGAAGAGGAGTCGATTAAGATCTTGGCTTGAGAAGTGAAACAGTTGAGAAATAAGAGCATAGCACTAGTGAAAGTGTTATGGCAGAAACATTGCATGGAAGAGGCTACGTGGGAAATGGAAGAAGCTATGAGAGAGCAACATCCAAACCTCTTTTCTGGTAAGATTTTCGGGGACGAAAATCTCTAAAGGGGGGAGAGTTGTAACATCTTGATTTAGGGCTTAGTCGAAATAGTGGTTCGAGACCACAAATCCGAGGGTTATGAATGAGTTTTTGAGGTTTATATTATGTATGCATGCTAGTGTGAAAGTTTTATGAAGCAATTTTGTGGAATTGTGGTTGAATTGTCCAAAAGGACTAAATTGCAAAAGTTGCAAAATGTGTGTTTCTAGAAGCTATTTGTGTGAAATAGCTTTAGATTATTAATTAGAGGTCCTTAAATAGTAATTTACCCAAATTCTAATTTTTGGACAAAAATGGGCATGGATGAGTCAAAATTTGAAGTTTATCAAAAAGGGCATTTTGGTCATTTATCAAATAAGTGATTAAAATAGGGGAAAAGATGACAAATTCATTCATCTTCTTCCCCTTAGCTGCCAAAAATTAGAGAAGCCATTGTTAGGGCTCTTTCAACTTTTCAAGCTTGCTAGTAAGTGCTCCTAAGCCCGGTTTTGATATTCTTTATATATTTGAAGTCCCGGTAGCATGAGTAAGCTATTTTTAGCTATTTGATGAGCTATAATGGATGTTCAAAAATGTGGTCATGAATGACATGCATGTATTTTGATGTTTTATGGAAGATTATGAAAGCTTGATGTAGTAGAAACATCTTTTGTTAAGTGATTTTCCATGAAAATGCATGTAGGGACTTGATTGTGAAAAACTTTAGTTTGGTCATACATGTGTGATTTAGTGAGATTTGATGAATGCTTTAGTTGAGTAAGTGGTTCGGCTAAGCATGAAAGGATAGAAAGTTGAATAAAAATCACTTTACGAGCCTTGAGGCTAAAGTGTAAATATGAGGAAGTTTAGGGGGCAAAATAGTAATTTTGCTAAAGTATGAAATGTGGGTCAATTTAGTCAATGTGTGTATTGAATAAGCTGAATTATTCATTATAGATCAAGAAAGATGAAGCCCGGATCGAAATCGAGGCAAAAGCAAGGTGGTGGACTAAATTGCATATTTCCATACTTTTGAGTATCGAGGTAAGTCTATGCATAAATAATGCATCCATGCTTACAATTTGTTAATGCTAGCTAGTGTGTAGCATGTTTGAGAACCTATGTGGGATGAATGTAGTAGAAAATGTGGAATGAATGTATGATCGAGAATGATTAAGTAAGTAGACTTGTGTATGTGTTGTGATAATGCTAGATGGTGGGCTAAGTGCGATGCCATCCTAATGTATATTGACGATGAGCTAGCTATGTGCGATGCTATCGTGAGGTATATCGTTTGGTGAGCTATGTGCTGAATCACTATGAATACCTTTATGGTAGGCTAAGTGCGATACCACCTTATTAATCAATTGCGGTGTGCTAAGTGCGAAACCACTGAGATATTGGCTGTGTGGATTAACTGTGTGTATTAGCTATGTGTAATAGCTGTGTGGATTAGCTATATGAACTAGCTATGTGGATAGGCTGTGTGGATAAGTTATGTGGATAAACTGTGTGGATAAACTGTGTGGATGTATTACGAGAAATAATGATGTGTTGTATATTGTGTAAATGTGACATAGAATGAAGGGGTGCATTTCGATGGTTATGAGTATGTGACTCATGATGTGTTGGAAATGTGGTAAGGGTTAGAAAGAGTAAGCATAGTTGTTCATTACTTTTGGTAGTATAATGCTAATTATTGTTTAGCTTATACTATGATGCTTATTTGTTTATGTGTAAACTTACTAAGCTCAAAGCTTACTCTCTTTCTTTTCCCTTGTCTTATAGATTAAAAGCGTTGAATCGATATACGAGGATCATCAGAAGATAGCCCACATATTAGCACACTTTGGTACATGAAACTTAATGTTTTGTATATGGCATGTATAGGGGCTAGATAAGTTAGTAAATTTTGTTGTAAATGGCTAAGATGTGTTGGCCTTTAGATGGATAGCTTATTTTGTATAATGCCATGGTTGTTGGCTATTACATTATATGAAAGAAAGATGTAGTTTTCTATGTGAGAATGCACTTCAGTTTGAGTTGATTATGATAGTGTTAGATGAGTATATGATGTGTATGTTAGAAGGGTGAAAAGAACTTGACACTTAATCTTGTTCTTGACCATGTGGATAGACACACGAGCGTGTGTCTAGGCCATGTGTGACACACGGTCAGCCCACGGGCGTATGCTGTGGCCGTGCGTCCCCTGCATGTTAACATTGTAAGTCAGGATAGTCCACGGGCTAGCCACACAGGCGTTTGACTAGGCTTTGAGGCCGTGTGAAGTCTACACTTGACACTTAGAAATTTAATTGTCACACGGGCCAAGGCCACGGGCATGTCCAGGCCGTGTGGATTTAGTCAGTGTCGACCACAGGTGGACGGCACGAACATGTAATAGGGTACACGGGCGTGTTCCCAAACCACATGCACGTGTGCCTTAACCGTGGAGCATTTGGCAGAATGCTTGGGTTTTTAGGCACGGTCTGGGGACATGGGCGTGTGTGCCCATGCACGGGCGTGTGAGACCTATATAAAAGTGAAAAATTTTAAGGATCGTAAAAGTTCCGGATTAGTCTCGAGAGCCCTCGTGTGTATGAGTGAGGCCTTGTAAGTCGAGAATGAGGTTATAGCGAGTAATGGCGTTGAGCCTAAGTGGCAATTAAGTGGTTTGAGTTCGGTAACGCCTCGGGCCCTGTTCTCGACGTAGAACCCGGGTAAGGGGTGTTACAGAATCAAAGGAAATTGTAAAATTATGATCAATTATGTGGTTAAATTCCATGTTAACTTGGTGTTTAATGTGTTGATGCAATTTGAGTTACTTATTTGAAAATGTAAATGACTGGTGAAGTTTGCTTAATTATTTCATACGAGCTTACTAAGCTATCAAGCTTACATTGTTTATTTTTCCGTGTTTTATAGTGATTTCTAAGCTAGCTCGGATTTGGGGATCGTCGGAGACTTCATCACACTATCAAGCTATCAATTTGGTACTTTTAAGCTTATGTTTTGGTTATATGGCATGTATAGGGTTTTGGTCATTTTGATTATGAGTTAATAATGATTTTGGCCATTAGAATTGGCTTGTAAATGTTTATTGTTTTGACTTGTAAATATAGCCATGAGAGTTGGCTTAATTTGATTGTTTTGGTTATGTATAAATATGTGCATATATGTTTAGTGTTCTGAGTTTATGGATGAACATATATAATACTTGGGAATTATAAAGATTAGGATGTTAAGTGGTTGATTTTAGAGTAGTTACATGCTTGTGGTTTTGATGCAAAATGATGCAACTATAGAAGTGTATAATTAGTTGATTTATAAATGTGAATTGGTATAAATGGTATAGCTGAATTGGTTGATTAAAATGCCTTTTAATGTTATGTTTGGTGCCATATGGGTTAATATAGGTGTGCACAAGTTTGGGTGGAAAAATGACTTGGTAAATAGCCTATTTTTGTCCACACGGGCAGAGACATGGGCGTGTGTCTCAGCCGTGTGTGATACACGGTCATGTACACGGTCGTGTGTCCCCTGGTGTTGAAATTAAAATCAAGTCAACATGCTCCACACGGCCTGGCACACGGGCGTGTATGGCCATTTTAGGGTACACAGGCTAGCCACACGGGCATGTGTGTTGGCTGTGTGACCCAAGTCAGAGAGTTACATGGGGTGAGACACGGACTGGGACACGACTATGTGATCCCTTTTCGAATGTCCACACGGCCTGTGACACGAGCGTGTTGTAACAGCTTGAACTTGAGCCTAGTTGGAACAGTTATTTCGGGACAACAAATCCGACGAGGAAAAAAATATTTTTATTATATTTTTATGATCTACAATTTCACAGAATGATCTCGTGAAAATTTCGTTCGAAAATTTTGACATTTGGGCACTCAATTTAGTTAAAAGGACTAAATTGTAAAAAGTGCAAAAGTTGAGTTCTACATGTTAGAGGTGTCCAATTTTTATGAAATTTTAAATTGGAGGTCCTTAAATGGTAATTAGACAATTGGTTAATTTGTTGGACAAAAATGGACAATAAATAGGTGAAATAGAATATTTTTAAGTTAGGGGCATTTTGGTCATTTAGTGATTAAATGATTAAATAAACAAAATTAAAAGCCAATTTTTGTCCATCTTCAACCCCATGGCTGAATTTCACAAGGGGAAACCATGGCTAGAGTTTTTCAAGCTTTCAAGCTCGATTATCAAGAAAAATGAAGTTTGAGTCTAGATCGAGGGAAAAACAAATATTGGACAAATAGGTCCTTTCTGCCGTTGTCGCATTCGAGGTAAGTTTGTGTGTAATAAATCAATATTATGTTATTATGTATTTAAATGCTTGATATTACATGAAATTTATATTCTTTTTATGAAATTGGTTAATGAGGTCTCGATGAATAAAATGATGAAGATTTACTATATCAAAGTCCCGGTTGATCCTTAGGAATAGAAAGGATACCCTTATCACGACATTAGATTAATAAGGTCCCGTATAAGACCATATGTGGGATATGCCCTCGGCACCGAATTGAGATCCCGTGTAAGACCATATCTGGGATATGGCATCGGCATTGAATAGTGATTCCGTGTAAGACCATGTTTGGGACCTGGCTTCGGTATGAAATCGTATAAGACCATGTCTGGGACATGGCATCGACATACGATCTCGTGTAAGACCATATTTGGGATATGGCGTCGACATCGATATGAGATCCCGTATAAGACCATATCTGGGATATGGCATCGGCATCGACATGTGATCCCCATGTAAGACCATATCTGGGATATGGCATTGGCATCTTATTATGTGTATGACAATTTCTGAGTATCTTTAGATATTCCGAGTGGTTCAACGGGGTAAAGAATTAAAGTTTATGTTAAAAAAGGAAAAAAAGGGCTAAAGTTATGTGATGGAGTGATACAGGTACATATGCGAAACTCACGAGAAATGAGTCCGGTATGTGATATGTGATTGAACTTTGGTAAGGTTGATATGGAGTACGTGTTACAATGAAGAATTGTAAATATTTGATGATGACTAGCTATTGGCATGGCTAACTATGGATATACTTTAGTGTTATATGTGTGTAAATGAGAATTAATACAAAGAAAACATGATAGAGTAAATTTAGCAATAAAACAGTTTGGACAGCAGCAGTTGTATCACTTTGAAAAATCACCAAAAATGGTGGAAATCAAATTATAGGTTGAATAAGATATGAAATTAAAGCTTATTGAGTCTATAATAATGATTTTGGAATCCCCTGTTCTGAATTGGGAAAATAGTTAAAAATTGTACAAAAATAATTATGGGTTATAATTTACATGCTTAAAATTCTTAATGAGTCTATTTTGAAAATAAACAAATGGTAACATCATCCGAATCCCGTACAAGGCGATAATTAATTTTTAGTGAAGAGGGGTTGGAACTGTCGAACAGCGGAACAAGGGTGACTTCAATGAATAAACTGTACTTATTGGCTAAACCAAAAATTCTGAAAATTTTATGGTAATAAGATATGTCAGTCTAGTTTCAGGAAAAATTAACGAATCTTAATTTGGAGTTCTTTAGCTCAAGATATAAATAATTTAGTGACTGTGACTTGAGTAGACAGGTTGAGATGAACATAAGTAAATAGTGAAATTTTGTGCAATTATGATTGTATTACCTTGAGAACATATTGTGAGAATTGGTGAAAAACATGTTAATAAATTGATTATTATTTGCATACAAACTTACTAAGCATTGTAGCTTACTCCCCTTCCTTTCTCATATCTTATAGGGTTTTATGCTAGCTCGAGTTGGAGACCATCGGAGATACTATCACATTATCAAGCTATCATCGTGGGGTAAAAGTGAATATAGACCTCTTAAGTTTATGGCATGTATAAGGAATAAGTCACTTTGTGATTGTGTCATTATGATTTAGCCAAAGGTATTGGCTTGTAATGGTTAAAGGTTTAATGTAATGTGTAGCCATGTGAATTGGCTTATATTGGCTAATTGGTTATAAGCCTATATCTTTATTCATATGCATATGCCAATGTCTTATGATGTGGTATGTACTTATTTGGTATATGTGATGGATTGCAGTTTATGGCCTAAAGACCTAATGGTTGAATGTGACCCAATAGTCTTATTATTGAATGTAACTTGGTATGTTTGGATTCGGTAAAGTATGATGTTAAGAGTATGTATATGATATGTTATTGTTTGTGTTTGGTTGGTCTAAATGCATTTACATGCTTAAGATTGTGCCATGTGATGTTGTGTGAGTATGTACAAGTGAGGGTGGAAAAATGGCTTGGAAAATAGCCTTGTAATTGTCCATACGGGTAGACACACGAGAGTGTGTCTAGGCCGTGTGTGACACACGATCAGCCCCATGGGCGTGTGTTCCGGCCGTGTGTCCCCTGCACCTTAATTTAGGTAAAACAGAATGTCTAGAATTCAACACACAGGCAGAGACACGGGCGTGTGTCTCAGCCGTGTGGAGGACACGGCCTAAACACACGGGCGTGTGACTTGGCCGTGTGACCTCTTTTGATGATGAAGTCATAAACAGAATGTCCCCTATTTTGGACACGGCCTGAAGCACGGGCGTGTGATATGCCACACGGGCGTGTCCCTTCACCCACACGGACGTGTGGACCTGTTTCATGATGAAAATTTTCTAAGTATCCCAAAAGTTTTCTAAAGTTCTCGATTTAGTCCTGAACCACTCCCGATGCATGTTTTGAGCCTCGTAGGCCCATAATAGGGATGACATGATTGTAAATGAAAAGTTTTAAATTTGGACAGAAATTCATGTCTCGATTTTGTATGATTGTTTGAATTTATGTCCGGTAACGCCTCGTACCCTGTTCTGATGTCAATACGGGTATAAGGTGTTACATTTAGTGGTATCAGAGCTATGGTTTAGTCGATTCTCAAACTAACCTAGCGTATGGGAGTCTAGCTATACATGCCATATTACTACTCGTGATAGTGTGATATCTCCCGGCTCTAACAAAATTGTTTTGTTAAGACAGAGATGACTTCCAACTGAGCTATTTTCGATAATGCTGAAAAATGATATTGAGGTGATTGAAATGTGTTTGTGATGAGACGAAACCTAGAAAGGTATGAATAGAAGTTCATGATATGTATGTGTTAATGTACGAAGTGAGATAAGCATGAGTTGAGAAATGTGGAAATGTGCAATAAAATGAAAGTTTATGTGGTGATAAGCCCATTCATGTTTGCTTGGCATGCATATGATGTTATGTGCCCAACCTATTTGATTAAGTGAATATGATAAGTACACTTACACAAATTGACGGAATGTGTGTTTATGTGCACTTGTTTGAATTAGTGTAGTCAGTATGTTAATGTGGTTGAATTTTATGTTTACTTGTTAAATTAGAGATAATATGATGTTATGTTTTACGTCTTTGTTATTGAACCATGAATATTATAATAGTATGAAAATTGAATTGGAAGATCAAATTGAGTAGAACCCAGGAAATGAGTGCGATCGTTCAATGATGAATTAACGGATAAGACCATGGTTGGACCATGGCAAAGTATGGAATGTAAGACCATAGCTAGGCTATGGCATTTCAGTGAAAAGACCATAGCTGGGTTATGGAATTGTGGACGTAAGACCATGGTTGGGCATGGCAGTACATGTGTGTACGTGTAAGACCATAGTTGGACTATGGCATCAAGTAAACGACGTACTCAAACCCGTAAGGCGTTCTCTAATTTGACAAATGTTAGTAAGTAAATTCATTGTGGATGGCAGAAAACATTCATAAAATGAATAAGCATATTAAATTGTCTAAAGTGAATTATGTGATTATGATGATATTATGTTAATGATGAATGCTAAGTCATATGTGTGTATTTATGAGAGTCAAGTTAGAGGCTTTATGACCTTACCCCCTTACCAGTGATGCTTTATGACGAAATTTTACGAGAACCATGTTGAATAAGTTCATAAGTGTGAAACTAAAGAGTTCAGTGATGAAATAATTAGTAATGTATACAGAGATGATAATAGTTTGGAAAGTGAAAACAGCTTTAGAAGAAATATCAGAATGTTTTAAAGATTACATAGATTATGCAATGTCACAGATAAAGAAGAAGCTAGTCTCGGCTATTCGACTCAATTGAGTTATGTGTATTTAAAGTATCCTCAAGTATAGTAATGAATTTTTTGCATTCAGGAGTATATAGATGGATAGTCTAAATGAGGAAATTATATTCTGGAAAGTATGATACAGAGATATGCATATTGGATTGTTCTAATCGAATGATGTTATTATGAGTTAAAGCTGTACCGATTGATAAAGTCATCACATTTATGAAAATTTGAATGATCTATGCATGTTAGCAAAGTCCTAAATAGTTGAAAGTATTATTAACCGAAGCTCTAGTTCTGAGTTCAGTTTGAATTGAGTAAGGAAATTGCGATTTTTCAATGATGTATTATTGAACAGATCAGAATATGTTTTAATACAAGAATGTAAAGAAGTAGTTTGCACTTTCAGACGGTTAAAGTCACATGAAAAAGAACCGTTCAACTAATGATTTAGAGATGACCACTTTTATATCTGTGTTGTGAATTTGATGATTTCGTATGTTTGACGAAAAATGTCATATGCTTCCTGATCCTAATGGGTTAAAATATCTAATGTCGCAGAAAGATCTAAAATTAAGGCAACGTGAATGTTTTGAGATGTTAAAAGACTGTGAGTAATTATCGACTTACCTTTTGGAAAGCAAGTATGGTTACAGATGCTTGAATGGAAAATCTTTGTTTATTTTTATGAGTACTGGTTACTTGATTGATCTTATTTGATGATGGACTAGTTCTAGCTAAGTTAAAAGCTTAAGCGATGCTTTCTTTGTGAGTTGAGAAGCTCAGAAATGTGATAGAGAGTGGTGTACTAAACGAGTATAGTATGAAACGACTTTCTATTCCGAATTTTAGGTTGGACCTGATTCCTATTATTATTATTGTTCTGAGATAGAATTCGCGTACTGGGTAATCTAGAGTTTGTATAGAAGTTTTGTAGAAGACTTAGTAGTAGCTCGTCGGTTCATCCAAGAGTAATAAACTGTGCAGTCATATAAAGTAGATGTGCTAGTGATTGCGTATGCTACATGATATTTTGGATCCGTATTCAGATGACGATATGTTAACAGATAAAAGTTGAAAATCAAGTTTATTCAGGACTAATACAGTCAGTGGTTGTGCGAGAGTGATAATGAGATAGAGTTACCATAGATTTCATATCGGGATTGTCATTATCCCCGAAAAGGAAGATGTTAATTTGTTTATGGTTGATCATTTGACAAAGAAAGATCCGTATGATCATTTCATTATGTACAAATTTCTTATTTGACAGATTAGCCGAGTAATATGTTTCTGAGGTTATTCGATTATGCAGAGTGCCAGTTCCATTATGTCGGATAGAGATCCGGAGGTTACATCGCAATTATGGGATGAGCCATAGGAAACTCTGAGTATGTAGTTGCATTTTGGCACAGTAATTTGTTTTTATATCAATGATAAGTCTAAGAGAGTAGTTGATTTTGACGGTGTACTCCTAACCTTTGTGTAAAGCTAAAGTTTAAAGGATATTGGAAAGAGATATATGAAATTAAATCGATTTTTAATTCTGAGAAGATTAGTGAAAGTGTTTCAGGAGAGTTGAAAGCAACTTCTTCTGGTAAGATTTTCGGGGACGAAAATCCCTAAAGAGGGGGAGAATTGTAACAGCTTGAACTTGGGCCTAGTCAGAACAGTGGTTTTGGGACAACAAATTCGACAAGGAAAAAATTATTTTTATTATATTTTTATGGTCTACAATTTCACAGAATGATCTCGTGAAAATTTCGTTCGAAAATTTCGACGTTTGGGCACTCAATTTAGTCAAAAGGACTAAATTGATAAAAGTGCAAAAGTTGAGTTCTACATGTTAGAGGTGTCCAATTGTTATGAAATTTTAAATTGGAGGTCCTTAAATGGTAATTAGACCATTGGTTAATTTTTTGGACAAAAATGGACATGAAATAGGTGAAATAGAATATTTTTAAGTTAGGGGCATTTTGGTCATTTAGTGATTAAATGATTAAATAAACAAAATTAAAAGCCAATTTTTGCCCATCTTCAACCCCATGGCCGAATTTCACAAGGGGAAACCATGGCTAGGGTTTTTCAAGCTTCCAAGCTCGATTATCAAGAAAAATGAAGTTTGAGTCTAGATCGAGGGAAAAACAAATATTGGACAAATAGGTCCTTTCCGCCGTTGTCGTATTTGAGGTAAGTTTGTGTATAATAAATCAAAATTATGTTATTATGTATTTAAATGCTTGATATTACATGAAATTTATATTCTTTTTATGAAATTGGTTAATGAGGTCTCGATGAATAAAATGATGAAGATTTACTATATCGAAGTCCCGGTTGAACCTTAGGAATAGAAAGGATACCTTATCACGACATTAGATTAATAAGGTCTCGTATAAGACCATATGTGGGATATGGCCTCGGCACCAAATTGAGATCCCGTGTAAGACCATATCTGGGATATGGCATCGGTATTGAATAGTGATTCCGTGTAAGACTACGTCTGGGACCTGGCTTCGGTATGAAATCGTATAAGACCATGTCTGGGACATGGCATCGACGTACGATCTCGTGTAAGACCATATCTGGGATATGGCATCGACATCGATATGAGATCCCGTATAAGAACATATCTGGGATATGGCATCGGCATCGACATGTGATCCCCATGTAAGACCATATCTGGGATATGTCATTGGCATCTTATTACGTGTATGACAATTTCCGAGTATCCTTAGATATTCCAAGTGGTTCAACGGGGTAAAGAATTAAAGTTTATGTTAAAGAAGGAAAAAGGGCTAAAGTTATGTGATTGAGTGATACAGGTACATATGCGAAACTCACGAGAAATGAGTCCGGTATCTGATATGTGATCGAATTTTGGTAAGGTTGATATGGAGTAAGTGTTACAATGAAGACTTGTAAATATTTGATGATGACTAGCTATTGGCATGGCTAACTATGGATATACTTTAGTGTTATATGTGTGTAAATGAGAATTAATACAAAGAAAACATGATAGAGTAAATTTAGCAATAAAACAGTTTGGATAGCAGCAGTTGTATCACTTTGAAAAATCACCAAAAATGGTGGAAATCGAATTAGAGGTTGAATAAGATATGAAATTAAAGCTTATTGAGTCTATTATCACATGGTGCTGCTTACACAAGCTGTCGAGTATCCGTAACACATGCCATATAATTCAGCCACCGGTAAAACATACGGACCAGCACCCGGATCACTTATTTCACTTAGATTTCGCATAGGTTTCTAGTGAACATGTCACTCGTATCCATTTTTATTCCTAAGGTTCAATCGGGAAGTTTCTCACTTGTCGATATTTTGTCAATTACATCAAATATTCAGCCACAATTCATACCATTTATCAAAATATGAGAACGTAAGTAAAAACGATGCATTATTTACATACAAACTTACCTCGGTAACACAATCGGTGAAAATGACTTATTCGTCAATTTCTCATTTTTCCCTCATTCTAGTTTCGAACCTCGTTTTCCTTGATCTATAATATCACATTTAATTTATTTATTAGTCACATTATTAAATGTGACCCAAAAATCATATTATGGCAAAATTACATTTTTGCCCCTAAAGTTTCACATATTTACAATTTTACCCCTAGGCTCGTAAAATGATTTTCATTCAATTTATTTGTACTTGAAGCCTAGCCAAACCATTTTCATAACTATAACAGCCCACAATTTCCATTAAAACACACTTTTATGACACATTTTATAACTTTTACAAATTAGTCCTTTTTGGCATTTTCACCGAAAATCACTTAGTAAAAGTCATTTCTCTAACCATAAACATGCATTTTCTACCATTAAACACAAAAATACACACATATTCATCATGGGTCAAAATCCTAGACTTTAACCATATCTCAATTTAGTGGTAGAAATAGATAGATCTTGTTACGAGGATTTCAAAAACGTAAAAATCATTAAAAACGGGGCTAGAACGGACTTACAATTGAGCTTGGAAGCTTGAAAAACCCTAGACATGGTTTCTCCATGCAAGTTTTGGCTAAGGGGTTGAGAATGGACAAAAATTGGCTTTTAATTTTGTTTTTAATTCATTTTAATAACTAAATGACCAAAATGCCCTTAATGAAAAACTTTGGAAACATGCCTAACCATGTCCATTTTTGTCCACCAACTTAAACAATGGTCTAATTCCATATAAGGACCTCTAATTTAAAATTTCATAACAATTGGACACCTCTAGCATGGAGAACTCAATTTTTGCACTTTTTACAATTTAGTCTTTTTGACTAAATTGAGTGCCCAAACGTCAAAATTTTCGAACGAAATTTTCACGAAATTGTTTCGTGAAATTGTAGACCATAAAAATATAATAAAAATAAATTTTCTTATATCAAAATTGTGGTCTCGAAACCACTGTTTCGACTAGGACCAAAATCAGGCTGTTACACGGGTAGCCAGGGAGGAGAGGCTATGGAAGCCTTCTTCCAAATGATGAACGAGTGGTTCACACAATATGTTCAGACAAATATGGCTGCTCAACAACATCCACCCCTACCTAATACCCAACCTGTTCCCGTAGCTCCTCAAGCTGTGGAACTTCAATGACTAAATAAGCCACCGGTTGATAAGATTCGAAAGTACGAAGTTGAAGAGTTCAAAGCTGCTATTGATGATGATCTCGAGAAAGATAAATTTTGGCTTGAAAATACTATTTGAGTACCTGATAAATTTTCATGTACACCAGCCGAGTGTTTAAAATGTGCCATATCATTATTGAGGGACACTGCGTATCAGTGGTGGAACATACTAGTATATGTGGTACCGAGAGAAAGAGTTACCTAGGAATTCTTTCAAGTTGAGTTCAGAAAGAAATACATTAGTCAGAGATTCCTCGATCAAAAGCACAAAGAATTTTTAGAACCAAAACAGGGCTGTATGACTGTGACTGAATATGAAAGAGAATTCGTACGGTTGAGCAAGTATGCTCGGAAGTATGTTTCTACCGAAGAAATTATGTGTAAACAGTTCGTTGATGGGTTAAATGAGGATAATAAACTTCTAGTTAGAATCTTAGAATTGAAAGAATTTGTTGTCCTGGTTGATAGAGCTTGCAAAGCCGAGGAGCTTAGCAAAGAAAAGAGAAAAGCAGATTCAAAAGCTAGAGATTCAAGAAAAATACTGATGAATAAGACATATCAGTCTTTGTCAAAGAAATCCAGAGATTCGTTCAATCGTCCAAATGCTTCAATCGGGTATTCGAGCCAAGATTGTGGGAAACAATACTGAAGTCCTAAAACTCAAGCTATATCAGTATCGAGTGTTGGCAATGTGAAACAATAAACCCGAGTGTCAACAATGTGGGAGACGACATGTTGGAGAATGTTGGAATAAATGTAATAAATCTTGTTACAAATGTGGTTTGTCAGATCATTTTATTTGGGATTGTCCTGAGTTATCTGAGAAAGATCAATTTTAAAATGCAAGACCCGGTAATACAACCACAAGAGGGTGGCCGTCGAGAAATGTGGGAAATGTAACCAGTAGTAGAGGTACGACGAAAGACTCTAATAGGAGATCCGAGGGCAGAGCACCTGCTAGAGCTTACGCTATTCGCGCTTGCGAAGAGGCGTCATCACCAGATGTTATCACCGGTACATTTTCTCTTTACGACACTAATGTGATTGCACTGATTGATCCTAGATCAACTCATTCATATATCTGTATGAATTTAGTGTTTAGTAAGAATTTGCCTGTTGAGTCTACTGAGTTTGTGATTAAAGATGTGACCAGTAGTAGAGGTACGACAAAAGACTCTAATAGGAGATCCGAGGGCAGAGCACCTGCTAGAGCTTACGCTATTCGCGCTCGCGAAGAGGCGTCATCACCAGATGTTATCACCGGTACATTTTCTCTTTACGACACTAATATGATTGCATTGATTGATCCTAGATCAACTCATTCATATATCTGTATGAATTTAGTGTTTAGTAAGAATTTGCCTGTTGAGTCTACTGAATTTGTGATTAAAGTATTGAACCCCTTAGGCAAGTATGTGCTAGTTGATAAAGTTTGCAAGAACTGTCTTTTAATGACTCGGGGTTACTATTTTCTGGCTGATTTGATGCTACTACCTTTTGATGAATTCGATGTAATTCTGGGTATGGATTGGTTAGCGCTACATGATGCTGTTGTGAATTATAGACGAAAGATTATTGAATTGAAATGTCATAATAGTCAGATCCTTCGAATTGAATCTGATGAGTCGAGTGGGTTACCAATTGTGATTTCTTCGATGTCAGCTCAGAAATGTGTGAGGAAAGGTTGCGAAGCTTATCTTGCTTATGTTTTAGATACAAAAGTATCCGAATCGAAGATTGAATCAGTGCCTGTATTTTGTGAGTTTTCGGATGTGTTTCCAGAAGAATTGTCAGGGTTACCACCTATTAGAGAGGTTGAATTTGCTATTGAGTTAGTACCGGGAACTTCACCGATATCGATAGCTCTGTACAAAATGGCTCCAACAGAGTTGAAAGAGTTGAAAGCTCAGTTGCAAGAATTAACAGATAAAGATTTTGCACGACCTAGTTTCTCGCCCTGGCGCCAGTACTATTTGTAAAGAAGAAAGATGTGTAACACCCCTAACCCGAAACTATCGCCGGAATAGGGTTAATAGATGTTACCGATCAATCGAAACATTTCACATCCATTTCACGACACAAAGTCAATCATCAATCAAACATATTCAAATATAAACATATAGTCCCTTATTACGGTCTACGAGACCTTAAACACGTGTTAAAAAGAGATCGGGACTAAATCGAGCACATACAAAAATTCTTGGAAATTTAAACATTTTTCAAAACTGCAGAGGTCACACGCCCGTGCAGTCAGGCCGTGTGCCTCACACAGCTACCAGACACACCCATGTGTCCAAGCCGTGCCAAAACAGAGCATACATACTGACTTGTCCGCACGGCCACCAGGTATGCCCGTGTGCCATGGCCGTGTGAAATTAAGCTAGCTACTGACTTGGTCACACGGCCACCAAGCACACCCGTGTGCCACAACCGTGTAACCTACCCAGGCACACTTCGAAGTGGCCCTTGAGCCACACGGCAGAGACACACACCCGTGTCCCTTGGCCGTGTATGCAAAATAGGCCATTTGTAAGGCCAATTTGCCACCCATACAAGAGCCATCCCTACAAGCACAATTAAGAATCTCTCCATGAATCAATGACTACCAAAAACACATCAAAATATTCATCATATCAACCCAATTCAATCTCATTTCTAGCATACTATCTTATATGCTAAATAACTCAACCAATTCATATGTAAAACCAAGCATGATTCATCCACAATTTCACTAAATCACTATGGCATCAATCCATAAATAAACTTACCATTCATAAGTCATTTTCATTGCCATCAATCCATAGCATAATGTGCATCATATACCCAAAATCACACATGCATATTGCCAACATTTATCTAGCCACATCACATGGCTATTTACACATCTCAATCATGGTTCAAAACAACTAGCCTATACATGCCATATTCAAATTTACATATCTTCAAAAGTACCAAAGTAGATTGCCGATAGTGTGATAGAGCTGCTGGTGATCCCCGGATCCGAGCTAGCTTTACTGACACTGTAAAATAGAGAAACATATCACACAGTAAGCTTAAGAGCTTAGTAAGTTCGTAACATAATACATTCAACTTAATAGTTCAAATACAATGCACAACAAGAACTCATCACATAGATCAATTTCCAAATGTTCATACCATATCATTCATAGCAATAATCTTACTGAACCACTCATGAAATCATACACAATCTCTTCAACCACAAAGGTTCAATACATACCTTAGCCAACACATGGACACTCACCATCCCAAGTTAATTTATGCTCGATATTGTATCTCGATCCAGCCTTCATTATTCATTAGGTTTAAGCGCACACTTAGTGCCCAATTTGTAGTCGAAACTAAATTAACTTCGCACACTTAGTGCCTCAATTCATAGCTGGAGCTTATAATATGTCGCACACTTAGTGCCTCAATACAAAACCGAACGTAATTCGGAATCGCACACACAGTGCCAACTATGAAGCTAAAGCTTCTGTTATTTCGCACACACAGTGCTAATCAACTCTGTCTCAATTCAATTACGCACACTTAGTGCCTCGTTACTCAATTTAATTCATTACATTTCTAATTCAATATCTATCATAGAAGGTAAATTAACAACTTGTACTATGTCCGAACTTACCTCGGACATCGAAATACCGAAACGGTCGATTAATCGAGCACTTTGTCTTTGCCTCGATCTCGATCCGAACCTTTCCTTTCTTGGTCTATGCACATTTAAATTCAACTCATTCAATCACCAATTCATTCAATTTAGTCCAAACACACATAATTTGGGCATTTTACAAAATAGCCCTCAATTTTCACCTTTCGACATTTTAGTCCCTATTTCATCAAATCACAAAATACACACAATTTCAAATCACATATGCTTAGCCGAATTCTTCCCATGCTAATATAAGCCCACACATTTCATTTATTTCACATTTTAATCCTTCAATTTACACTTTTCTCAATTTAGCCCAAATTACTCAATTTCACTAAAAATTCAAAGACAAAACATGTTCATCCTTCACATATCTTTCATATTTCACTATCAACTAACACATAGCTCAAGCATTCATCAATGGCATATCTCAAAATCACCATCAATTTCTAAAATTAAAGCATGGTCTAGCTAGAGCACAAAGCAACGATCACAAAAATTTAGAAATTATTAAAAACCGAACAAAAACGGACCTTTAATCAAGCTATGAATGTGCCGAAACCTAAAATGCTTCCATGGCTATTCTTATCTTCAACATTTGGTGGAAGAAAGATGAGAGAATGGCCATTTCATTTGTTTTATTTTGATTATAATAACTTAATAATCATTTTACCAATTTGCCCTTTTATTAATCATATAAGACAAATAAACATTAAGGTTATTATGTCATTTAACCATCCACTAACTTTAATAATG
The DNA here is from genome assembly GCA_025698515.1 of Gossypium sturtianum. Lineage (NCBI taxonomy): Eukaryota > Viridiplantae > Streptophyta > Magnoliopsida > Malvales > Malvaceae > Gossypium > Gossypium sturtianum. The sequence goes on along the minus strand of CM046947.1, from coordinate 67,337,171 downwards.
GGCTAATTTCCTCATAAGTCCTCCACATTATAAAGACAACAACAATTAAGCACTTAACAATCAGCACACAGCATTTTACACTTTATACGATTAAGTCCTTTCTCACCATTCGACACACAGTTGATAAAATTTTCACACGAAACTTTCACATAGGCTCAATCACACATTATAAAATCAAAAATAATTTTAAAATATTTTTCCAACCTCGGATTTGTGGTCTCGAAACCACTGTTCCGACTAGGGTCTAAACTGGGCTGTTACAAGATGGGTCAATGAGAATGTGTTATGACTATCAATAGCTCAACAAGGTTACGATAAATAAAAAATATCTGTTACCAAGAATAGATGATTTGTTTGATCAGTTATAAGGGGCAACACTGTTTTCGAAGATTGATTCGAGATCTGGTAATTATCAGTTGCGAGTTAAAGATTCGGATGTGCAAAAAATCGCGTTCAGAACGTGGTATGGACATTATGTGTTTCTTGTTATGCCTTTCGGATTGACTAATGCTCCTGCAATTTTTATGGATTTGATGAATTGAATTTTTAGACCGTATTGTAACAGCCCGTTTTTAGTCAAATTGGAATAGTGGTTTTGGGACCACAAATCTGAGGTTGAAAAATTATTTTAATATTATTTTAAGTGTTTATAGTATGATAGCATGTATGTGTGAAAGTTTCGTGAAGAAATTTTATTGTTTAAATGGTCAATTTGAGAAAAAGGACTAAATCGTGTAAAGTGTAAAAGTGAAGTTCTATTAGCTAAAAGTATCCAATAGCTATAGAACCTTAAAGTAAAGGTCCTTATGTTGTAATTAGACCATAAATAGCATGAGTGGACATATATGGACATTTATTAAGGTGATTTAATGGTTTAATAACAAGGTTAATTTTGTAATTTGGTTAATAACATGAAATAAATAAAATAAAAAAAAACCATAATTTCATAGTTATCATCTTTTCTAGCCGAAAATTAGAAGGAAGAACACCATTGTTAGGGTTTTGAAGGTTCGACCATTATTCTTGCTTAATTGTAAGTCATTTTGACTCAATTTTTAATGATTTTTATGTTTTTGTGATCGTTGCAGCTAGTACTAGCTAGCCCAGGGACTATTTTGCAAAAATGTTAAAGATTTTGAATGATGCCATTGATGAATTCATGTGTAATTTGATGTTTGATGATAGATTATGAATATTTGTTGTGAGTTATACAAGTTTTGTTAAGTGATTTTGAGTGAAAATACAAAATAGGGGTTAAATTGAGAAATGTGTAAAGTTAGTGTTTAAAATGTGAAATAGATGAAAAATATGGGCTGTTAGGGGCATAATGGTAATTCGGCTAGCATGGGTCTATTGTGAATTTGTGATTTTATGAAATAAAAACTAAATTGTGAAATTGTGAAAGTTTAGGGGCAAAAGTGTAAATGTGCCTTAAAGAGTGTTTTGGACTAAATTGAATGAATAGATGATTAAATAAGTTAACTTTGAATATATTTAGATCAAGAAAAATGAAATAAGGACTTGGATCAGGGAAAAGATAAAGTTATCGACTAATCGACTAGATTCTCCGTTTTCACATCTGAGGTAAGTTCGTATGTAATAAGCATTGTTACAATTATGCTTTAAATGCTTTGATATTGCATAAATTATGTATATGAGATTATAGTCATGTTTGATAACGATTCGGATATATATGGCACTTAGTGTGCGATTCGAGATAGCTTCGGCTATATATGGCACTTAGTGTGCGATTCGAAATAGCTTCGGCTATATATGGCACTTAGTTTGCGAGATCGAGATAGCTTCGGCTATGTAAGGCACTTAGTGTGCGAGATTAAAATAGCTTCGACTATGTATTGGCACTTAGTGTGCGAGATATCGAGTATTCGACAGTATTCCGAATAGGTATAAACTTGTAATGAATTTGTACAGGTATGTACATGGAAAGTATGAGCTTTAAATAGAAGAAGTTATGAATTTGTATATAAGCATATGAGTAAGTATGAGGAAGGTTTGTTTGTTATCATGAATTATATGTTAACTAATTCAAATTGATGAACTGTGTATTACGAATTGTTGATTTTACTTCATACAAGCTTACTAAGCTTTATAGCTTACTTTGTTTATTTTTCCCGTGTTTTATAGTGAATTCAAAGCTAGCTCAGATTCGGGGATCGTCGGAGACATCGTCACACTATCCAACCATCACTTTGGTACTTTGAGCTTATGTTTTGGTCATATAGGATGTATAGGATTATGGTCATTTTGATTTATATTTTGGTAGTGAGTTTTTCCATTAGAGATGGCTTGTGAATGGTCATGTTTTGGTTTGTATATATATAGCCATGAGACTTGGCTTATTTTGGCTAGCTAGTTATGTATATATACAAGTGTGCATATTGTTTTTTATTATGAGATTGAGGTAGGTTTTGCAATGTTATTGAAAGTTGGTATTGTAGATGTCAAATGGTTGATAATTGAGAAGCTATATGCTTGTGGATTGATGTATGATGATACATGTTTGGAAAATGTTTAATTAGTTAATTTGAACATGTGAAGTTGATATGATTTGAATGAGAAAATCATGAGACTTTAAGTATGTTAGTTGTTGGTATTGAGATGGAATGAAAGATGTTTGATTGAGGTTGTTTAAATGCTTTTAAGTGTTATGTTTTGGTATTATTTAATTTGGTATAGGTGTGCATAAGATTGGGTGGCAAATTGGCTTAGTAAATAGCCTATTTTTGTCCACACGGGCAGAGACACGGGCGTGTGTCTCAGCCGTGTGTGACACACGGTCATGTTACACGGCCGTGTGTCCCCTGGTGTTGAAATTGAAATGAAGTCAGTATGCTCCACACGGTCTCACACACAGGCGTGTGATCGACCATGTGGTATAAGTTAGTATACCCCATAATTTGCACACGACCTAGCACATGGGCTTGTGACCTGGCCGTGTTGCATAAGTCAGTATACCCTACAGATTTGGCATGGCCTAGCACACGACCTAGTACACGGGCGTGTGTGGCCACTTTGAAGGGCACACAGGCTAGACACATGGGCGTGTAGTTGGCCGTGTGACCCAAGTTAGTAAGCTCACTTGTTTGGACACAGGATAGGACACGAGCCGGGACACGATCATGTGCTTCCATTTCGAATGTCCACACGACCTGTAACACGAGCGTGTCTGGTGGCCGTGTGAGACACACGGCCTGACCACAAGGGCATGTGTCCCCTGTTTTGAGAAAAAAATTGTTAAGTTTTGAAAAATTTCTCGAGTTTCTAGTTTAGTCCCGAACCACTCCCAATGCATGTTTAAGGCCTCGTTAGCTCGTTTAAGGGACACTATGATTGATTATGATTGAATTGTATTTGAATTGATAAATAGTATATGAAATGTATGTTTAAAAGTGTTGTAAGTCCGGTAATACTCTGTAACCCTATTCCGGCGTTGAATACGGGTGATGGGTGTTACATTTATTGGTATCAGAGCTATGGTTTAGTCGATTCTAGGACTAACGTAGCGTGTGTGAGAGTCTAGCTATACATGCCATAAATAAACTGTGATAGTGTGATGACTCCTGATCTTTTAAAATGTGTTTTCATATAGTAATGGATCCCAATCGAGCTATAGCTGATGAGGTTGAGAGTAATGCACCCGCTCCCGCTCAAAGGATAGTGTCGTCTGATTCTAGACCCGTAACGGGCAGCCAGGGAGGAGAGGCTAAAGAAGCCTTCTTCTAAATGATGAACGAATGGTTCACACAGTATATCCGAACTAACCTGGCTGCTCAACAACCTCCACCCCTTCCTAATCCCCAACCTGTACCCGTAGCTCCTCAAGGAGTTAAGCTTTTAAGATTGAATAAACCTCCAGTTGATAAGATCCGCAAACACGGGGCTGAAGAGTTCAGAAAAATATTGATGATGATCCTGAGAGAGCCGAGTTTTGGCTTGAAAATACGATCCGAGTGTTTGATGAGCTTTCCTGCAACACCGATTGAATGCTTAAAATGTGCTATATCACTTCTAAGGGACACCGTATATCAGTGGTGGAATACGTTGGTATCAGTGGTACCGAGAGAGAGGGTCACCTGGGAGTTCTTTCAGACCGAGTTCCATAAGAAATATATAAGCCAACGGGTGAAGGTTGCTACACGTATTTAGACAGATTTGTTGTTGTGTTCATTAACGACATTCTAATCTATTCACGAGATGAGTCTGAACATGCCGAGCATTTGAGGATTGTGTTACAAACCTTGAGAGATAATCAACTTTATGCTAAGTTCAATAAATGTGAGTTTTGGCTCAGAGAAGTCAGATTTTTGGGACACATTATTTCAGCGGAAGGTATACGAGTTGCTCCAAGTAAGATTTCCGCAGTTGTTAACTGGAAACCACCGTGAAATATATCTGAAGTTAGAAGTTTTCTGGGGTTAGCTGGCTATTATCGACATTTTGTTAATGGGTTCTCGATGATTGCTACACTGATGACCAGATTGCTACAGAAAGATGTGAAGTTTGAGGGGTTAGATAAATGTAAACAGAGTTTTGATCAGTTGAAAGCATTGTTAACAGAAGCACCGGTGTTGGTTCAACCTGAGTCGGGTAAAGAATTTGTGATTTATAGCGACGCATCATTGAACGGTTTGGGTTGTGTATTAATGCAAGAAGGAAAGGTTATAGCTTATGCCTCCAGACAATTAAAGCCGCATGAAAAGAATTATTCGACACATGATTTAGAGTTGGTCGCTATTATTTTTGCATTAAAAATTTGGCGACATCATTTATATGGCGAGAAGTGTCATATCTTTACTGATCACAAAAGCTTGAAATATATAATGACTCAGAAAGATTTGAATTTGCGACAACGAAGGTGGCTCGAGCTATTGAAAGATTATGAGTTAGTAATTGATTATCATCTGGGGAAAGCAAATGTAGTTGCAGATGCTTTGAGTAGAAAATCTTTATTTGCTTTGAGAGCGATGAATACAAGACTGACTGTGTCCGATGATGGTTCTATTCTAGCAGAGTTGAAAGCTAAATCGGTTTTTCTTAAGCAAATTTGTGAGGCTCAAAAGTGTGGTATCGAGTTGCAAGCCAAAAGAATGCAATGTGAGTTGATTAGTGATTCAGATTATTAGATCAGAGCCGATGATTATTTAATGTTCCGAAATAGAATCTGCGTACCAAAGAATTCTGGACTCATTCAAAAAAATTTGCACGAAGTACACATTGGTTATCTATCTGTTCATCCGGGGAGTACCAAAATGTACAATGATTTGAAATAATTGTATTGGTGGTCGGGTATGAAACGAGACATTTTAGAGTTTGTATCGAGATGTTTAGTGTGTCAGCAAGTTAAAGCCGAACACCAAGTGCCTTTGGGATTGCTGCAACCAGTGATGATACCAGAATGGAAATGGGATAGAGTTATGATGAATTTCGTATTGGGTTTGCCTCTGTCTCTGAAAAAGAAATATGCTATTTGGCTTGTCGTTGATCGACTGACGAAATCAGCACATTTCATTCTGGTACGTACTGATTATTCGCTTGATAAGTTGGCTGAGTTGTACATTTCTAAAATTGTTAGATTGCACGGGGTGCCAGTTTTGATCATTTCGGATAGAGATCTGAGGTTTACATCACGATTTTGGAAGAAATTGCAAGAAGCTCTGGGTACGAGGTTGAATTTCAGTACAGTTTTCCATCCGCAAACCGACGGTCAGTCTGAGAGAGTAATATAGATTCTCAAAGATATGCTTCGATGTTGTGTTTTAGAGTTCGAAGGCAACTGCGAGAAATATTTGTCGTTGATTGAATTTGCGTGTAATAACAGGTTTCAATCGAGCATAAAGATGGCACCGTATGAAGCTTTGTATGGTCACAAATGCCGAACTCCGTTGTACTGGACTGAGCTGAGTGACAAAAAGATCTACGGGGTTGACTTGATCCGAGAGACTGAAGAAAAAGTGAAAGTAATTCGCAACAGTTTGAAAGCAGCTTCAGGTCGACAGAAATCGTATGCGGGTTTGAAATGAAAAGATATTTAATTTCAAATTGGTGATAAAGTGTTTCTGAAAGTGTCTCCGTGGAAGAAAATACTTAGATTTGGTCGTAAAGGTAAATTGAGACCGCGATTCATCAAGCCGTATGAGATCATTGAAAGAATAGGGCTAGTGGCATATTGGCTCACTTTACCGTCTGAGTTAGAGAAAATCCATAATGTGTTTCATGTGTCGATGTTGCGTCGATATAGATCGGATCCTTCACATGTAATTTCTCCGGTAGAGATTGAAATTCAACCCGATATGACATACAACAAAGAATCGATCAGAATTTTGGCTCGATAGACTAAAGAGTTGAGAAATAAACGAATAGCTTTAGTGAAAGTTTTGTGGCAACGTCATGGGGTCGAAGAGGCTTGGGAAATCGAGGAAGCTATGAGAAAACAGTACCCTAACCTATTCACTGGTAAGATTTTTGGGACGAAAATCCCTAAGGGGGAGAGTTGTAACAGCCCGTTTTTAGTCAAATCAAAACAGTGATTTTGAGACCACAAATACGAAGTCAAAATATTTATTTTATTATTATTTTAATGCCCGTGGCATGATAATATGTTTGTGTGAAAATTTTGTTAAGAAATTTTATTGTTTGATTAGTTAATTTGATAAAAAGGACTAAATCGTGTAAGGTGTAAAACTTGTATGCTACTAGTTAAAGGTGTCTAATAGCTATAGAATATTAAAGCGGAGGTCCTTATGTTGTAATTAGACCATTATAAGGGTGAGTGGACATTTATGGACTTATAATTAGGTGTTTTTAAATGTTTAATTAAAGGTTAATTTTGTAATTTGGTTATTAAACATAAAATAAATAAAACAAAAACAAAAAATTTTAGTGCTTCATCTTCCTTAGCCGAATATTGAAGGGAAGAAAAGCTAAATTTTAGGGTTCCATTCGGTTAATACATTGATGCTCAATTAAGGTATGATTTTTATCCCATTTTAATGATTTCTATATTTTTGAGATCGTTGCAACTAGGTCTAGCTAGCCCAGGGACTATTTTGCAAAACTGTTAAAGATTTTGAATGATGCCATTGAGAGTTGCCAAAAATGTTTATGTTTTGACTTGTAAATATAGCCATGAGAGTTGGCTTAATTTGATTATTTTGGTAATGTATAAATATGTCCACATATGTTTAGTGTTGTAAGTATATGGTTGAATATATATAATGCTTGGGAATTATAAAGATTAGGATGTTAAGTGGTTGATTTTAGAGTAGTTACATGCTTGTGGTTTTGATGCAAAATGATGCAAGTTTAGAAGTGTATAATTAGTTGATTTATAAATGTAAATTGGTATAAATTGGAATAGCCCGATTTAGGGGCTAATTGGAACAATGGTTTCGGAACCACTAATTCGAGGTCAGAGAAATTATTATTTTCGTATTATTTTATTTGTTATGGCATGATTATATGATTGCGTGAAAATTTTGGTTAATCAATTTTAACGATTTCATGTTTAATTTCGATAAAGAACTAAATCGCATAAAGTGCGAAAGTCTTGTTCTACTTGCTAAAGGTGTTAAGTAGCTATAGAACCTTAATTGGAGGTCCTTAATGTTTAATTAGGCCCTTAGGAAAGGGTTGGCCGACCATAGTGGACAAGAAATGTCAAAATTTGTCAAAGTAGGTGAATTAGGTGACTTAATTGAAGGAGATAAATAAAATAAAGAGAAAGATGATATCACCTTTCATTCTCATCTTCTTCCACCGAAAATATCAGCCAAAGAGGGGTTTTGGAAGAGTAAAATTTTCAGCAACTTCTCATCCTTGCAATTAAGTTATCTTGATGGTTATTTTTTGATGATTTTTGTGTTTTTGGAACCCTTGTAGCTTAAGCTAGTTAATGAAGGGACTATTTTGCAAAATGGTTGAAAGTCTAGGTTTTGCCATGAGAGCATTAGTGTTGTTTGCTGAATTTTTATAGAAGAAAATGAGTCTTGGTTGTTAAATAAACAACTTTTATGAAAGGAGTTTCCATGAAAACACCTAAAAAAGGACATTTTTGTAAAGGTTGTAAAATAGGTGGTAAGTGTATGAAATAATTGGATTTTTGAGTTACTATGAGCTTAAAATAGATTCGGCTAGGCTTGGTTAATGAGGAAATTTGATGAAAATTGACTTACGAGCCTAAGGGAAAAATCATAATTTTATGAAAGCCTAGAGGCAAAACGATCATTTTTCCAAAATAGGGATTTTGGAACTATTTGATTAATGTGATGATTAAATAAGTGAACTTGTCAATATAGATCAAGAAAAACGGAGTCCGGACCTAGACCGGGGAAAAGCCAAGTTAATAGATTAGCTCAATCTAGTCGCCCACATTTTGTATATCGAGGTAAGTTGTACGTAAATAATACAACGTTATCGTGTTTATGCATTAAAAAATAGATGTTGCATAAATTGTATTATTATTGCTATGAATAAGTATGATGAAAGTTGTTGTAAAATATATTCCCAATTGAACTTATGGAATAAATTGGATACGCGAGCCATGACATTTGAGATGATATGTGTGCTAGTGTAAGACCATGTTTGGAACATGGCATTGGCCACATCGTGAAAGCCAGTGTAAGACCATGTTTGGAACATGGTATCGGCGTAGATATGTGTGCTAGTGTAAGTAAATGTCTGGGACATGGCGTCGGCCACAATACGAGAGCCAGTGTAAGACCATGTCTGGGACATGGCATCGGCCTCAACATGTAAGCCAGTGTAAGACCATGTCTGGGACATGGCATCGGCAATGATAAGGGTGCTAGTGTAAGACCATGTCTGGGACACGGCATCGGCATTTTACCCTCTTGTGTGAGGTTTATCGGGTATCCTTTGGTATTCTAATTGGTTCAACGGGTAATTTAGAGATGGTACCAAAAGTGAGTAACTTTACGATTATGTTGTAAGTGATACAGGTACCTTTATGAAATTCATTAGAAATGAGCCTGAATTATGTTGTATGATTAGTAAGGGTGCAAATGAGTAAGTTATGTCTTTATTCATTCGAGAATTATGTGCAAGTCTATAATATGTTATGAGTATGAAAATGCATGGCAATTGTTGTTAATTATTTACATACGACTTACTAATCTTTATGCTTACTCTCTCTCCTTTCCATTTTTCTTATAGTACCGCCAAGTTAGCTCGGGGATCAAAGGACGTCGGAGGCTCGATCACACTATCAAACTGAACTTTCGATATAGTTAGAATTATTATTTTGAGTATGGCATGTATAGGGGCTTGGTCTTTAGTCAAGTGTCATATTGATTTAGCCAAATGTGTTGGCTTGTATTAAAGTTGAATTTCATTTTGTATATGGCCATGTATGACGGCTAATATTGTTGTTGATTTATGCAATGATGATGTTTTGTTTTTTTATTATGAGTGAGCAAATTACATAATTGGATCGATAAGTGTGAGATAAGTTTTGCATGTGATTAGAGTGTAGTGGCTTTGATGTGTGTATGTATTGATGTGGTTGGTATTGGTGCAAGTAAGGGTGGCAAAAAGGGCTTGGTAAATAGCCTTGTTTTTGTCCACACGGGTAGACACACGGGCGTGCATCTAGGCCGTGTGTGACACACGGTTTGCCCCATGGGCGTGTGGATTGGTTGTGTGTCCCCCTGCACCTTAAGTTGGAAAAACAAAATGCCCAGTAGTAACCACATGGGCTGAGGCACGGCCGTGTGCCACAACCGTGTGGAAGGCACGGCCTAGGACATGGGCATGTGCTCAGGCCGTGTGAAATCTGCACTTGATTTTAGGAATTTAATTAGCCACACGGCCTAAAGACACGGGCGTGTGCCTTGGCCGTGTGACCTTATGGAGTTGCTGACGTCAGAAACAGAATGTCAAGGTTTTTACACACGGGTGAAGACACGTGCGTGTCATGGCCGTGTGAGGGATACGGGCCATGGACACAGGCGTGTGCCCCTGTTGTTAGTGAAATTTTCCAAAGTTTTCTAATGAACTCGGTTGAGTTTCGAATCGTTTCTAAAGTGTGTTTTGGGCTTCATAGGCCCATATTGAGGAAGTTATGAGGTAGATTGAAAAGTTTTAAATTTTGAACGAACTTTTACGATCCGAAAAGGTATGTTTGTTTGTGTTTAAGTCCAATAATGCCTCGTACCCTGTTTCGACGTTGAATACGGGTAAGGGGTGTTACATCTATTGGTATCAGTGCTGTGGTTTAGTCGATTTTAGGACTAACCTAGCGTGTGTACTAGTCTAGCTATACATGCCAGATATGAATTATGATAGTGTGACGACTCCTGACAATTAAAATGTGTTCTTATATAGTTAATGGATCCCGACGGAGCAATGGCGGATGATGTCGAGAGTAATGTGCCGGCTCCTGCAGAAGGGACCGCACTAGTTAATAGTGGGTCCGTGACACTGAGTTAGGGCGGAGGGGCTAGAGAAGCCTACCTCCAAATGATGTATGCCTGGTAGACGGAGTTCGTTCGTGCAAACCCAAACACTCCACCTCCTCCACCCCCTCCAATTCCCCAGACTGCCCTTGTAGCTCCCCAAGCGGCAGAGGTATTAAGAAGGGAAAAACCTTCCATTGATAGAATTCAGAAACAAGGGGCTAAGGAATTTTGAGCGAATATAGATGATGACCCAGAGAGAGCAAAATTCTTGCTAGAAAATACCATTAGGGTATTCGACGAATTGTCTTGCACATCTGAGGAGTGCATGAAGTGTGTTGTGTCACTCCTGTGAGACTCGGCCTACCAATGGTGGAACACCCTTGTGTCAGTTGTACCAAAGGAAAGGATAACTTGGGAATTCTTCCAAGAAGAGTTTCGCAAAAAGTATATTAGCCAAAGGTTCATAGACCAGAAAAGGAAGGAATTTCTAGAATTGAAGCAAGGCCGAATGTCGGTAACAGAATATGAGTGTGAGTTCGTGAGGCTTAGTAAATACGCTCGGGAATGTGTAAGAGATTTGAGGATGGGTTGAATGAAGACATCTGATTGTTTGTGGGTATTTTAGAGCTGAAGGAATTCGCTGTATTAGTGGAGAGGGCTTGCAAGGCCGAGGAATTGGCTAAGGAGAAAAAGAAAGCCGATATTGAGTCGTGTGACTTAAATAAAAGATAGTTGGGGAAATCATTTCAATCCTCATCTAAGAAATCAAGAGAGTTCACCACCCGATCAAATGCTTTAGTGGGATTCTCGAATAGAAATAGGAGTAAGCAGTACTCGGCATCTAAGGCTCAAACCACTTCAATTGCGAGTGTTGGTAGTGCTCGACCCAATAAACTGGAGTGTTCACAGTGTGGTAGACGACATTTCAGTGAGTGGCGAGGAAATGAAAGAGGCTGTTTCAAATGTGGGTCATTAGATCATTTTATTAGAAACTGCCCTGAAATGGAAGAAAAAAAACTGAAAGCGAGAAGTGCGAGCGAATGATGCACCTTCAAGGGGTAGACCACAGAAGAACCCCGGAAGTGGGGCTAATAGTAGAGTTATGACTAGAGATGCCACTGTGAGGTCCGAGGGCCAAGCACCTACAAGGACTTACGCCATTCGCGCTCGCTAAAAGGCATCGTCACCAGATGTGATTACGGGTACTTTTTCTCTTCATGATATCTCTGTTGTTACTTTGATTGATCTGGGGTCTACCTATTCCTATATTTGTGTGAAATTGGTGTCTAACGTGAATATGCTCGTTGAGTCTACCAAATTTGTGATAAAAGTGTCAAACCCGTTAGGCAAGCATGTGCTAGTTGACCAAGTGTGTAGAAATTGTCCCTTGATAATTAGAGGTCATTATTTTCTGGCTAATCTTATGCTGCTACCGTTTTATGAATTTGACGTGATTCTTGGTATGGATTGGCTAGTAGCTCATGATGTGATAGTAAATTGTGGGAGAAAATTTATTGAACTGAAATGTGAAAATGGGGATATTATTCGGGTTGAATCAAGTGAATTGGATAGCTTACCTGTACTGGTTTCTTCTATGACTGCTAAGAGATACCTGAGAAAAGGGTGTGAGTCCTATCTTGCATTTGTGTTGAATACTTAAGTGTCGGAAGTAAAGATTGAGTCAGTTCCTGTGGTATGTGAGTACCCGGATGTGTTTCCAGAAGAGTTGCTCGGATTGCCTCCAATTAGAGAAGTCGAGTTTGGCATTGAGTTGGTCCCTGGTACGGCGCCTATTTCGATTGCCCCGTATAGGATGGCACTGTTGGAGTTAAAAGAATTGAAGATTCAGTTGCAAGAGTTAACGGATAAGGGTTTTGGAAGATCGAGTTATTCTCCATGAGGTGCTCCCGTACTTTTTGTGAAAAAGAAAGACCGGTCGATGAGATTATATATAGACTACCGACAGCTCAACAAGGTTACAGTTAAGAACAAGTATCCTTTGCCAAGGATTGACGATTTGTTTGACCAATTAAAGGGAGCCACGGTGTTTTCTAAGATAGACCTGAGATCCGGTTATTACCAGCTGAGAGTTAAGGAACAAGATGTGCCGAAAACTGCATTTCGGACGAGGTATGGCCACTACGAGTTCTTGGTCATGCCCTTTGGCTTAACGAATGATCCCGCCGTGTTTATGGATTTAATGAATCGTATTTCCGACCGTACTTGGATAAGTTCGTTGTCATTTTTATCGATGACATATTAATCTATCCTCATGATGAAAGTGAGCATGCGGAGCATTTGAGGATTGTTTTGTAGACTTTAAGAGATAAGCAGTTATATGCTAAATTTAGCAAAAGCAAATTTTGGCTTCAAGAGGTCGGATTCTTAGGACACATCGTGTCGGGTGATGGAATTAGAGTTGACCTGAGTAAGATATTGACTATCGTTGATTGGAAACCGCCAAGGAATGTGTCAGAGATTAGAAGCTTCTTGGGCTTAGCGAGATATTACAGAAGGTTTGTTAAAGGATTCTCCATGATTGCTATACCGATGACGAGGTTGCTACAGAAAGATGTCAAGTTTGATTGGACAGAGAGGTGTCAACAGAGTTTTAAGAAACTAAAAGCATTGTTGACTGAAGCCCCAGTTTTAGTGCAATCGGAATAGGGAAAGGAATTTGTAGTGTATAGCGATGCATCCCTAAATGGATTAGGGTGTGTACTTATGCAAGAAGGCAAGGTAATAGCTTATGCTTCGAGACAACTGAAGCCACATGAGAGAAACTATCTGACTCACGATTTAGAGCTGGCCGCCATAGTGTTCGCATTGAAGATTTGGAGACACAATTTGTATGGCGAGAAATGCCAGGTTTTCACCGACCACAAAAGTCTAAAGTATTTGATGACTCAAAAGGAGTTAAACCTACTGCAACGGAGATGGTTAGAGCTAATAAAAGATTATGAGTTGATAATTGACTATCACCCCGAAAAGGCGAATGTGGTCGCCGATGCTTTGAGTAGTAAATCATTGTTCGCCTTGAGGGCTATGAACACTAAATTGTCAGTGACCAAAGATGGTTTGATCTTAGCCGAGTTAAGAGTGAAACCAAAGTTCTTGCAAGAGATCTACGAAGCTCAGAAGGGTGATAAACAATTGTAAGCTAAGATAACTCAGTGCGAGACGGGTATAGAATCAGATTATCGGATTGGTTTAGATGTCTGTTTAATGTTTCGAGACAGAATTTTTGTACCCAAAGATGAGGAACTTATTCGGAAAATTTTGCATGAGGCACATAGCAGTTGTATGTCTATTCATCCGGGTAGTGTGAAAATATACAATGACTTGAAGAAAATGTATTGGTGGTCGGGAATGAAAAGGGACATCTCCGAGTTTGTCTCTAAGTGTTTAATTTGCCAGCAAGTGAAAGTCGAACACCAAGTACCTTCGGGTTTACTTCATCATATTATGGTTCTCGAGTGGAAATGGGACCGTATTACCATGGATTTCGTGTCGGGATTGCCGTTAACGCCAAAGAAGAAAGATGCTGTATGGGTTGTGGTTGATAGGCTAACTAAGTCGGCTCACTTTATACAGGTGCATACAAATTATCCGCTTGAGAAGTTGGCCGATCTGTATATTTCTAGAATTGTGAGACTTCACGGGGTACCTTTATCGATCATTTCGGATAGAGATCTGAGGTTCACATCCCGATTTTGGAAAAAATTGCAAGAAGCGTTGGGGACGAAATTGAATTTTAGTATTGCATTTCAACCACAAACCGATGGTCAGTCGGAAAGAATAATTCAGATTCTTGAAGATATGTTGCGGTGTTGTGTTCTTGAGTTTCAAGGCAATTGGGAAAGGTATTTACCATTGGTAGAGTTTGCCTACAACAGCAGCTATCAGTCGAGTTTGAAAATGGCGCCTTATGGGGTTTTGTATGGGCGACATTTGTACTGGACTGAACTTAGAGAAAATCAGATTCACGGGGTTGACTTAGTCAAAGAGACTGAAGAGAAAGTAAAGGTAATTCGTGGCTGTTTGAAGGCCGCATCAGATAGACATAAATCCTATGCGGATTTGAAACGAAAATAAATTGAGTTTCAAGTCGGTGATAAGGTATTTTTGAAAGTATCCCCATGGAAAAAAGTCCTCAGATTCGGTAGGAAAGGCAAATTGAGTCCGCGCTTTATCAGACCATATGAGATTACCGAAAGGATAGGGTCGGTAGCCTATCGGTTGGCTTTACCAAATGAGTTGGAAAAGATCCATGATGTGTTCCACGTGTCTATGTTGCGCCATTACCGATCCGACCCTTTACTTGTGATTGTACCGACAGAGGTTGAAATTCAACCTGACATGACTTATGGCGAAGAGCCGGTTAAGATTTTGGCACGAGCGGTCAAGCAACTAAGAAATAAAAGTATATCACTCGTGAAAGTACTATGGCATAGGCATGGGGTTGAAGTGGTCACATGGGAACCAGAGGAGACCATGAGAGACCAATACCTGGACCTTTTTGCTGGTAAGATTTTCGGGGACGAAAATCCCAAAGGGGGAGAATTGTAATAACCCGATTTAGGGGCTAATCGAAACAGTGGTTTCGGAACCACTAATCTGAGGTCAGAGAAATTTTTTTTTGTATTATTTTATGTGTTATGGCATTATTATATGATTGCATGAAAATTTTGGTGAATCAATTTTAACGATTTCATGTTTAATTTCAAAAAAGGACTAAATTGCATAAAGTGCGAAAGTCTTGTTCCACTTGCTAAAGGTGTTAAATAGCTATAGAACCTTAATTGGAGGACCTTAATGTGCAATTAGGCCCTTAGGAAAGGGTTGGCCAGCCATAGGGGACAAGAAATGTCAAAATTGGTCAAAATAGGTGAATTAGGTGACTTAATTGAAGGAAATAAATAAAATAAAGAGAAAGATGATATCACCTTTCATTCTCATCTTCTTCCACCGAAAATATCAGCCAAAGAGGGGTTTTGGAAGCCTAAAATTTTCAGCAACTTCTCATCCTTGCAAGTAAGTTATCTTGATGGTTATTTTTGATGATTTTTGTGTTTTTGGAACCCTTGTAGCTTAAGCTAGCTAATGAGGGGACTGTTTTACAAAATGTTTGAAACTCTAGGGTTTTTCCATGAGAGCATTAGTGTTGTTTACTGAATTTTTATGGAAGAAAATGAGTCTTGGTTGTTAAATAAACAACTTTTATGAAAGGAGTTTCCATGAAAACACCTAAAAAAGGACATTTTTGTAAAGGTTGTAAAATAGGTGGTAGGTGTATGAAATAATTGGATTTGTGAGTTACTATAAGCTTAAAATAGATTCGTCTAGGCTTGGTTAATGAGGAAATTTGATGAAAATTGATTTACGAGCCTAGGGGCAAAATCATAATTTTATGAAAGTCTAGGGGCAAAACGGTCATTTTGCCAAAATAGGGATTTTGGAACGATTTGATTAATGTGATGATTAAATAAGTTAACTTGTCATTATAGATCAAGAAAAGTCGAGTCCGGACCTAGACCGGGGAAAAGTCAAGTTAATAGATTAACTCAATCTAGTCGCCCACATTTTGTATATCGAGGTAAGTTGTACGTAAATAATACAACGTTATCGTGTTTATGCATTAAAAAATAGATGTTGCATAAATTGTATGATTATTGCTATGAATAAGCATGATGAAAATTGTTGTAAAATATATTCCCAATTGAACTTTTGGAATAAATTGGATACCCGAGCCATGACATTTGAGATGATATGTGTGCTAGTGTAAGACCATGATTGGAACATGGCATCGACCACATCGTGGAAGCCAGTGTAAGACCATGTTTGGAACATGGCATCGGCGTAGATATGTGTGCTAGTGTAAGACCATGTCTGGGACATGGCATCGGCCACAATACGAGAGCCAGTGTAAGGCCATGTCTGGGACATGGCATCGACATTGAGATGAGAGCTAGTGTAAGACCATGATTGGGACATGGCATCGGCCTCAACATGTAAGCTAGTGTAAGACCATGTCTGGGACATGGCATCGGCATTTTACCCTCTTGTGTGAGGTTTATCGGGTATCCTTTGGTATTCTAATTGCTTCAACGGGTAATTTAGAGATGGTACCAAACGTGAGAAACTTTACGATTATCTTGTAAGTGATACAGGTACATTTATGAAATTCATTAGAAATGAGCCCGAATTATGTTGTATGATTAGTAAGGGTGCAAATGAGTAAGTTATGTCTTTATTCATTCGAGAATTATGTGCAAGTCTATAATATGTTATGAGTATGAAAATGCATGGCAATTGTTGTTAATTATTTACATACGACTTACTAATCTTTATGCTTACTCTCTCCCCTTTCCATTTTTCTTATAGTACAGCCAAGGTAGCTCGGGGATCAAAGGATGTCAGAGGCTCGATCACACTATCAAACTGAACTTTCGGTATAGTTAGAATTATTATTTTGAGTATGGAATGTATAAGGGCTTGGTCTTTAGTCAAGTGTCATATTGATTTAGCCAAATGTGTTGGCTTGTATTAAAATTGAATTTCATTTTGTATATGGCCATGGATGACGGCTAATATTGTTGTTGATTTATGCAATGATGATGTTTTTTTTATCAGTGAGCAAATTACATAATTGGATCGATAAGTATGAGATAAGTTTTGCATGTGATTAGAATGTAGTGGCTTTGGTTTGTGTATGTATTGATGTGGTTGGTATTGGTGCAAGTAAGGGTGGCAAAAAGGGATTGGTAAATAGCCTTGTTTTTGTCCACACGAGTAGACACGCGGGCGTGTGTCTAGGCCGTGTGTGACACATAGTTTGCCCCATGGGCGTGTGGATTGTCCGTGTGTGACACACGGTTTGCCCCATGGGCGTGTGGATTGGTCGTGTGTCCCCCTGCACCTTAAGTTGGCAAAATATAATGCCCAGTAGTAACCACACGGGCTGAGGCATGGCCGTGTGCCACAATCGTGTGGAAGGCACGGCCTAGGACATGGGCATGTGCTCAAGCCGTGTGAAGTCTGCACTTGATTTTAGGAATTTAATTCACCACACGGCCTAAAGACACGGGCGTGTGCCTTGGCCGTGTGACCTTATGGAGTTTCTGACGTCAGAAACAGAATGTCAAGGTTTTTACACACAGGTGAAGGCACGGGCGTGGCATGGTCGTGTGAGGGACACGGGCCATGGACACGGGCGTGTGCCCATGTTGTTAGTGAAATTTTCCAAAGTTTTATAATGAACTCAGTTGAGTTTCGAATCGTTTCTAAAGTGTGTTTTGGGCTTCATAGGCCCATATTGAGGAAGTTATGAGTAAGATTGAAAAGTTTTACTTTTAACAAACTTTTACGATCCGGAAAGGTATGTTTGTTTGTGTTTAAGTCCGGTAATGCCTCGTACCCTGTTCCGACGTTGAATACGGGTAAGGGGTGTTACATAAATGGTATAGCATGAATTTTTGATTTTTGTGCATGGAGAATGAGAGAATAAAATGTGCATGAGGTATAGCTGAATTGGTTGATTAAAATGCCTTTTAATGTTATGTTTGGTGCCATATGGGTTAATATAGGCGTGCACAAGTTTGGGTGGCAAAATGGCTTGGTAAATAGCCTATTTTTGTCCAGACGGGCAGAGACAAGGGCGTGTGTCTCAGTCGTGTGTGATACACGGTCATGTACACGACCATGTGTCTCCTGGTGTTGAAATTAAAATCAAGTCAAAATGCTCCACACGGCCTGGCACACGGGCGTGTATGGCCATTTTTAGGGTACACGGGCGTGTGTGTTGGTCGTGTGACCCAAGTCAGAGAGTTACACGGGGTGAGACACGGGCTGGGACACAGCTATGTGATCCCATTTTGATTGTCCACACGGCCTGTGACACGGGCGTGTCTTTGGCCGTGTGAGACACACGGTCGGGCCACACAGACGTGTGTCCCCTGTTTTGAGAAAATTTTTTACAAGTGCTCAAAAAGTTTCTGAAGTTATCGGTTTAGTCTCGAACCACTTCTAATGCATATTTAGGGCCTCGTAGGCTCGTAATAGGGACGATATGAATATGTTGATTGATATTTGAATGAAATTTGGAAATGTATGAGAAAAATGTATGTGTAATTGTGTTATAAGTTCGTTAATGTTCCGAAACCCTATTCTGGCGTTGAATACGGGTAAGGGGTGTTACAACCACACACTATCACAGATTGTATTCACACACCTAAACTTGTCACATACGACAAATCACATAGTTCCTTCTCAATGTTCTACACACTTAGTTACAAGTTTTCTAGCTCAAGAGGTGCTCCTTGGTGCATTTCATAATCACCAAATGTGTTTTGAACATCACTTGTTTCAAGAGGTTTTCTCATATTGCCATTTTGATGTGGCCACATATGGATCAAACCTTATCAAAGACACTATTTTAGTAGTGTAGCGCCCTCAACCCGACTTGATTCACTGAGTCCAGATCTCGGATGTTACTACACAAAATACTTAATTGAATTATCGAAATAGTTGACAAATACTCCTTTACTAAAAACATTTTTCTTATTATTTTAACCGAAAGATTGAATATCTAAGAATAAAGGAAAATATTTAAAATAAAATAAAATATTACAACAGGCTTGTTACAATTCATTAAAGTATAAAAGTTTGTTAAAGACAGACTCTTAGGGCGTAACCTTAAACTACGCCATTATCCCACTGTATGCAATAACCCACTTTGCCGCTACCTTATCGCATTCCTAGCCTATCCCTCATAACGCATTCAAACAACTGCCAAACCTGAAAACAAACACAAATCTTGTAAGTTCAAGATAACTTAGTGAGCTTTATTACAAAAAATACCTTGGAGGATAGTTTATAAGATTGAAAGAACATCAGTGTGCCAGCTACTCTTCTAAACCACTTACTTCCATTTCAAGCGGAAACTATCACAGTTCCGGCATACACTTACACGCCAATTATCATACTCTTAACATACCAATTCTTTCTTAACTGTCTAATTGAAAATATTTCTAAACATTTCATAAATCATATGTACTTCTCAAGAGAACTATACCTTCAGAGCCCAATTCATACAGACCATCTCTTAGCACACACACTTACTCCAAAATAGTTATTCACATATATTAATCACTAGAGGATACATACAAATTTGGAAAATACTTCCGCAGATCTGAATACCACCAAACTCACAATGACAATATACTACGTAGATCATTTAGATGAATTCGACAACCACTTTATCAGACCCCAAATACTCAGGATAATAATAACTCAGATTTGATTCGATTTCGGAAAAGGACATAATACAACTTAGATATGGTAGATTCCAGATAACTCAGATTTAACTATTACATAACACAGATGAACTCACATTAACAATTTCTTATGTCTCTCATAACTACGAATACGCCTAATTTCAACACTAACAGAATATCATGGTAGATACCCTTTTTAAACACAGAAAAACATACTTCTTTCCAAGAACTTCCTTAACTTATTCGATTACTTCACAGATCTAATTCAACCAAAATAACCTCAGGCATATCATAACCTTATCTTAGCAATATTTATTATAGAGCGATCAAAATTTATCCAGAACTTACCAAAAGAGTAGATTATTACATCTTACTAGACAGTCTTAGCTGAGCATGCCACAAGGGTCAACTAGAATACACCATAAAGATTCATATAGAATCACGTGTTTACTGTCCTGACGAACTATCATAGAAGGTGCCATGGGTTTCTTCCTCATGGACTTAAACATAATTTCATGTATCGTGATTTGCCATTTCGATTCATACATTATCAAAGGCTACACCATGAACATACATACAAACATATCTTGCCATGGGTCTTAGCCACATGGACTTACACACAAATTCATGTATCGTGATCTGCCATTCCAATCTTCATCTTACTGGAGGCTACACCATGAATGGTTCCAAATCATATTAAGACACCATGGGTCTCAACCTCATGGTCATACTCTTGTTTTCATATCGTGATCTGCTAGTCTAGTTTGCAATATAACTGCCCTACCAGAGGCATCACAAAGGAACATTTGCTCAGTGATCACTTACCTAGATGATCACATTTTTTTTGGTTCATACAACTCATCTATCAGACCTTACCTGCGTGCTTACCAAACATTATTCTTTTAAAAAAACCTTATACATATCATCATTTCACATTTCTCATCTTTATTATACTCATACTCTTAGCAATTTTTGTAGACATCATCATCCCACATATATATATTTCTTATTTGAACAATTCATATGAAAGAGTCAAAATAGAGACTCACTTGACACTCACCTACTGTAGTTCAAAACTCCAAACTCAACCATCCTTCTCTAACCAATAGCAACAACTACTTTACATAATATAGTATTACCATTAAAACTCATTTAAATACAAATTGCTATCATCTTAATCATTGATAACCCCCATGCAAAACCTTATACTTATAACTTACTGTTCATATACCACATATAGACTTACTCTTTCAAAACATCTAACATGCAGAGCTATAATACCTAACCAGAGATGGAATGATCACAAATAAAACTAAGAATTCTTAACTTCCAGCTTAATGAGGAAAAGATACCATTGGATTTAAAGAAAAAGAATCAGAAAATAGCATTGAAGGAAGAAGAAGAACCCTTCTCACACATATATATGACCTATCCTATTTAGTGGAACTTAACAAGTGTCACAACTTCAGAATTTGTCCTTCTTAATGGCCTACAATTTTCAAGAGAAACATAAATGAGAATCCTGCATTTACAAATATCATATTAATCTATCCAGTTGATTCCTAACTAGGTTACTTTTCAACCTAACTAACACAGTACTTCTAGAAAACCAAGGCATACTATACCTTTGGCGATAACTCATATCATACTTACCCCTTTTCGCTTAACACAATCTTTTCCTTTAAATAGTAGAATATCCTGAAATAAAATCTTCACTGACTTATATGACGGTTACTATACGCCTACACGTATACGCTAAAGTAAGCAATTGGGCGGATTATACTTTGCCAAACAAATTATTTTAGTAGAATATGCCTAAATCTTGGACTCGCCAGACTTGGGATGTGACAAGTAGGTAGGTTTTTTAGTCATGTCAATTATGATGTACACTTATCAAACCATGTCATACTTGTTGGGATCTAGTGCCCTTAGTGTAATGACCATTGTACGTGCGTTGAAATAAACAATATATATAAATTAAAAGTATGGTTTTACTACAACTGTATAGGTCAAGTTGTAATATAGAAATTTACAATGATATATGGAAGTATTCCAAGGACCGTACCTAAGGGATTGTCAAATTAGTAAAAGCGATCATCAAGTTAATTATTAATAGAGTAATTATTAATTTAATTGATTCAAGAATTATTAGTGCAATCAAATAGAAGATTGTATTTGTAACACCCCTTACCTGTATTCGACGTCGAAATAGGGTACGAGGCATTACCGAAACACATACACTTAACCATTCACATGCAAGCATACACATCCTTGAAATGCATCATCATAGACTTATAACATAACAAAAATTGGCCACAGTAAATGGCCTTATACAACAATAACCATCAAATAGCATAGGCCAACATTCTAAGCCAACTCATAATAACATATACACATAATCAAGTCCCTATACATGCCATAGACTTAAAAATACTTGAAGATCATTGATACAATACCAATCAATAACTTGTCAGTGTGATAGAATCTCAGACAACCTCCAACTCGAGCTAGCATCTGTGACACTATAGGAAAAAGGAAAGGAAGGGGGTAAGCATTATAGCTTAGTAAGTAGGTATGTAAATAATAAGTGATTTATTAACAGACTTTTATAAATCTTCACAATATATTCTCAAGATAATACAATCATAATTGCACATAGTTTCACTATTTACTCATGTTCATCTCAAGTAGTCTACTCGAGTCACATCACTAAATAGTTTATATCTCGAGATACAGAACTCAAAATTAAGACCCGTTAATTTTCCATGAAACTATACTCACATATATTCTTACCATAAAATTTTCAGAATTTTTGGTTTAGCCAATAAGTACAGTTTATTCATTAAAGTCTCCCCTATTCTGCTGTCTGACAGTTTTGACCCTTCTTCACTAAAAATTAATTATCTCTTCGTACGAGATTTGGATGATGTTTCTGTTTGTTTCTATTGAAAATAGTCTCATTAAGAATTTTAAGCATGTAAATTATAACCCTTAATTATTTTTTTTTACAATTTTTAACTATTTTCCCAAATCAGAACAGGGGATTCCGAAATCATTCTAACTCTGTCTCACAAAAATTCAAATATCTCAGAATATGAAATTCTTTTGCTTACAGTGTTTCTTCTATGCGAAAATAAACTCAATAAGCTTTAATTTCATATATTTTTCAACTTCTAATTCAATTTCCACCATTTTTGGTGATTTTTCAAAGACACATAACTCTGCTTTGCCAAAAGCTCATTTTATTTCTAAATTTCACTCTTTCATGTTTTCTTTATAGTAACTTTCATTGTAACACTTACTCCGTATCAATCTTACCAAAGTTCGATCACATATCGAGCACATTGCTCATAAGTTTACACACACATACCTGCACTTATTCATCACATAGTCATATTCATTTGCACTTAGTCATTTCCGTTGAACGATCGAATAATAACGGATACACGGAAATTTGCACATAAGTGCCACACTTGTAGCTAAAGGTACTTCATATCACACTTTTCACATAGGCTCGCTCTCGAGCTATTCACATTCAGTGTCCGCTCACACAAGCTGTCGGTCATGCGTAACTACTCATCAAGATCGCACACACAAGCCGTCGGTATCCGCAACACATGCCGGATTACCCGACCCTTTGGTAGAACTTATAAGACCAAAGCACCCGTTTCACATAGTCACAATCTCGGTCCGCTCACACAAGGCGCATCGGTCATGACAAAACTACACGGTGCTGCTTACACACAAGCCGCCGAGTATCCAGTAACACATGCCGGATAACTTCGTACCACCGGTAGAATGTACGGACCAGCACCCGGATCACTTATTTCACTTAGATTTCACATATGTTTCTAGTGAACATGTCACTCGTATCCATTTTTATTCCTAAGGTTCAACCGGGAAGTTTCTCACTTATCGATATTTTGTCAATTACATCAAATATTCAGCCAAAATTCATAACATTTATCAAAATATGAAAACGTAAGTAAAAACGATGCATTATTTACATACAAACTTACCTCGGTAGCACAACCGGTGAAAAGGACTTATTCGTCAATTTCTTGTTTTTCCCTCGTTCTGGTTCCAAACCTCGTTTTACTTGATCTATAATATCACATTTAATTTATTTATTAGTCACATTATTAAATGTGACCCAAAAATCATATTATGGCAAAATTATGTTTTTGCCCCTAAAGTTTCACATATTTACAATTTTGCCCCTAGGCTCGTAAAATGATTTTCATTCAATTTCTTTGTACTTTAAGCCTAGCTGAACAATTTTCATAACTATAACAGCCCACAATTTCCATTAAAACACACTTTTATGACACATTTTATAACTTTTACAAATTAGTCCTTTTAGGCATTTTCACTGAAAATCACTTAGTAAAAGTCATTTCTCTAACCATAAACATGCATTTTCTACCATTAAACACAAAAAAACACACATATTCATCATGGGTCAAAACCCTAGACTTTAACCATATCTCAAATTAGTGGTAGAAATAGATAGATCTTGTTACGAGGATTTCAAAAACGTAAAAATCATTAAAAATGGGGCTAGAACGGACTTACAATCGAGCTTGGAAGCTTGAAAAACCCTAACCATGGTTTCCCCTTGTGAAATTCGGCCATGGGGTTGAAGATGGACAAAAATTGGCTTTTAATTTTGTTTATTTAATCATTTAATCACTAAATGACCAAAATGCCCCTAACTTAAAAATATTCTATTTCACCTATTTCATGTCCATTTTTTCCAAAAAATTAACCAATGGTCTAATTACCATTTAAGGACCTCCAATTTAAAATTTCATAACAATTGGACACCTCTAACATGTAGAACTTAATTTTTGAACTTTTTACAATTTAGTCCTTTTGACTAAATTGAGTGCCCAAACGTCGAAATTTTCACGAAATCTTTCCGTGAAATTGTAGACCATAAAAATATAATAAAAATAAAATTTTCCTCATCGAATTTGTGGTCCCGAAACTACTGTTCCGACTAGGCCCAAGTTCAGGCTGTTACAATATTAAAACTAATTCTAAATTAACAACTAAAAAAAAATACTAATCTAACTTTCTTCTTTCTTGCTTAAAACTATGCAAATAAGGAAACAATGGTCGATTGATTTTTCAATTGCTAAAGAAGCCAAAAACCTAACCCGATCATATTATTTGCCATTCCTAACTAAGGATCTCCTCTCGGTCTCATCCTAACTAGGAATTACCACCTAAGTTCTCGTCTTGGTCTCACCTAGGCATGTACGTCGACTATTGGTCTCACTACTCGGCATAATCATACTAAAATATCTAATGGTAAACTCTCTTTTGGTCTCGTTTATCTAAATATTCCACTATAGGCGTCAATTCTAGTGTATTAAGCATTTCAGTATAAAAAAGTGATAAACCATAATTTAAACATAATTTAACCCCATGCTTGGCTTATTTTTGGATGAATTCTCATTAGATTTGATGAATTCGATGCTCCTAATCTCTTAATTTCATGTTTTACATACAGGAGAGCTTAGGGAGTCGAAAAGAACGAGAAACGGGCCAAAAAGGGACAAAATGGGCTTACCTTAGAAACCAACATAGCCTGGATCAACGTACGCGGGTAGACCACACGCGGCCGTGTGGTGAGCGTGACGAGCACGGCCCAAGACTATCGTACACGGGCGTGTCACACGGGCGTGTCCCTACCGTATCAAAGATTAATTCTATCCGAAAAAGGTTACTTGTGGGCAAATAAAGACGTTCCAAAGCCTATATAAACACCCTAGGGGGTGACCTAAAGAAGGACGCTGAAGAGAACGCAGAAAATACTCGAAGACAGCCGTCGGAAGAGCTCGGAGGAAGGATCTCCATCAAGACTGAAGATCTCCCATCAAGTTCTTTAGAAGTTTTTGGGTTTTCCTATGTTTTGTTGTTTTCCTTCTATCAGTATGAACTAAACTCCCTAAATACCTAAGGGGATGAAACCTAAGATGGATCTTATTATTATTTGATTTATAAGATAAATACTTGTTCTTATTCTTAATTGTGAGTTCTTATTCTTGTTTTGATAATTCAGGTTGTTGATTCAAGTCGAATGTGCTTATTCAGTGGAGCAAAAGTCCCTATTTAAGAGTAGATCAACACAACTAAGCAGAGTTGATTGCAACCCTAGAAATAGGGCGATTTAAAATCTACTAGGATTAGAGTCAAATCTAATAAGGAATCCATAGATCGAGTTAATGTGACAATAGGGGTTTTAATTAGAAAGAGATTTCAATTAATCAACCTAGAGTCAGTTGTTTTTAGTCTTGAAAGAGATATTAACATAATTCAGGGATTTCTACGGATTAAGTCAAGTGAATAAATCGTATGAATCAAAAGTAATAAGTGAAGTCTAGGTGGATTCTTCCTTAGGTATTGCCTATCTCATAAAGTTGTCTAAAAGTATTTTCCTAATTCTTTCGTTGTCGTGTTTAATTAGTTTTAGTTTAAAAGAAATCACTCCAATACTTAGGCTAAATAATAAAAAGATAGTAATTACTAGTACTTTGGTCCTTGTGGATACGATATTACCGGTCTTACCATAACTATACTATTAAACGATAGGTGCGCTTGCCTTTATTGTGGTCATAGTTAGTTTTAGACACATCAAGTTTTTGGCGCAGTTGCCGGGGACTAAGATATTTGGAACGTTAAATTTTTATTACTTTAGCCATTCTTACTTTATTGCAATCTAATTTTACTTTTTATTTGTTTCTACTTCTCTAATTTTTCTTTTTTTGCTTCTGACAGGAACTTTTAGTTTATGACTAGAAGGAACCCGTCAGGACCATTACTTTTTGACAGTGATATAGAAGGTACAGCTCACAAAAACCAAAGAGGAATAAGGCGAAGTCTGCAATACATAGAAGAAGAGCAAGAAGATGAAACTAATACTACCAAATAGATGGCTAATAATAATCCGCTACCTCCTGTGGTTGCCGCAAACCCGGTGAATCAAAATCCTGCTCCTCGTACTATGTATGATTATGCTAAACCTAATTTAACGAGAACAAGAATCAAGTATTGTTAGACACGCTATTCTTTGCAAATAATTTTGAACTGAAACCAAACACTATACAGATGATTTAGCAATTTGTTCAGTTTGAAGGTTTGCAGGATGAGGATCCAAACAATCACTTGGCAAATTTTCTAGAGTTTTGCGATCCTTTCAAAATTAATGGCATTTCTGATAATGCCATTCGCCTTCGGTTGTTTCCCTTCTCGTTGAGAAATAAAGCTAAACAGTGGTTGAACTCGTTACCATGAGGATCAATCACTACATGGGAGCAAATGACCGAATTTTTTTTACTTAAATACTTTCCGCCGGCTAAAATGGCTAAGTTGAGGAATGATATCTCTTCTTTTGTGCAGATGGATTTAGAGACACTTTACGATGCATGGGAGAGATACAAGGATCTATTGAGAAGATGCCCTCACCACGGTTTACCATTATGGCTACAGGTTCAAACCTTTTACAATGGTGTGAACCCCTCAACTAGGAAGTTGATTAATTTAACCGCCGGTGGAACCCTAAATAACAAGACCCCTGAAGCGGCTTATGAGTTTATAGAAGAGATGGCACTGAATAACTATCAGTGGCAAGTTATGAGGACAAAGCCAACAAAAGTTGCCAGTTTTTTCAACCTCGACGCAGTAACCATGCTATCAAACCAGGTAGAACTGTTAAATAAAAAGATTGATGGTTTTTGTGGTTCACAGGTACATCCAGTGATGCAGTGCGATACAAATGGAGGAGGGACGAACAATACAGAATACCCACCCTACAACCCTGGCATAGAAAGCGAACAGATGAACTATATGGGTAATAATTCTAGACCTCAAAATAACCCTTATAGTAACACTTAGAACCCAGGTTGGAGGAACCACCCAATCTTCTCATGGGGTGGCCAAGGTAATCAGAGACAACAACCCCCTTTAGGCTTTCAACAGCAACCCTACCCACAAGAGAAGAAGCCAAACCTCGAAGAGATGCTAACAAAATTCATCGCGTGTCAGAAACCCGTTTCTAAAATGCCGAAACAACACTAAAAATTAGCAAGCATCGGTTCAAGGGCTCGAGAACCAATTAGGTCAGCTTGCCAAGTTGATCTCAGAACGACCACAAGGTAGCTTGCCAAGAAACACTGAAACTAACCCAAAAGAGCAAATCCACGGCAGTACTGTTCACGATAGTGAAGGGTTAAACGAACCAAAACAGAGGCAAGAGAACGTGATAGATAAAGGTGCGGTTGAGGTAAGCCATGATAAACTGAAATCAGTAAGTACAAAGTACAAACCTCGTGTACCATACCCCAATGCGACGAAGAAAGACCGCATAGATGAAAAATTCGGTAAATTTCTTAAACTTCTAAAGAAATTACATATTAACTTACCGCTTATTGAAGCTCTTTCGCAGATGCCCAATTCAGCAAAGTTTCTAAAAGAGCTCTTATCAAACAAACGAAAGCTAGACGAAGCGTCGCATGTGGAGCTAAATGCAGTGTGCTCAGCAATTCTACAGAATAAACTACCCCACAAATTAAAAGATCAAGGGAGTTTTATGATTCCTTGCTTAATTGGTGGTTTATCTATTAATAATGCTTTGGCAGATTTTGTAACACCCCAAACCCAGCCTAGAAGTTAGGCTCGAATCCGGAA
The DNA here is from genome assembly GCA_025698515.1 of Gossypium sturtianum. Taxonomy (NCBI): domain Eukaryota; kingdom Viridiplantae; phylum Streptophyta; class Magnoliopsida; order Malvales; family Malvaceae; genus Gossypium; species Gossypium sturtianum. The sequence continues at coordinate 67,308,766 of CM046947.1, read as the reverse complement.
TGTCACATTACAGGCACACTTCAAAACGATTTTACTATTTAACCATTTAAGGCCCAAAAGTCCAAAACCCTTGTATCTTGTTAAGTTAAGATGATAAGCCCATCTTTTAAGAAAACATTCATATGTTGAGTTGTTTCGGAAACCATGTTAACTTTAGAAATTTTATTTAAGTTTAATAACTGCATAGTTGAAACAATAATAATAAAACCCAAAATGAAAAGTCAATTAGGAGATACATGGCCTTATTACAATCCAATGAAAAACAAATTATTTAAAAATAAATTCATTTGAACAAATTAAAACATCAAATCAGCTTGTAGTGTGGCCATCTCCGAGTCCTCTGCCAAGTCGAGCCAACATCTTGTGCATCACACGAAATATTAATTAAAAAGGGTGTGAGTTTGAAACTCGGTGTGTACAACCCTTTTCCATCAAATCAACATACAAATATTCACATTGGGCCTAAGCCCTATCAAAATCGATGGTCTTGGGCCTTAGCCCACAATGACCTCATATCATAACACATATACAAACAAGATAATGCAAAACCCTTCCCAAAAATCCATCCGCTACACACACCATTTCCCTTTCAACCAATACACACCTGTGGGGATTTCTAAATCGACCCACCCATCCTCTACACACCAAAGGTAGCACTCACAGTGGCACTACCCAACGTTGCAGCAAAGTTGCTAATCATATATGGGCTTAAAGCCTCCGGTGGATCCATGGTCGTCAAGCGACTATGCGATCCTCAAATCTTCCTCCGTACCATAATTCCCACCCATATGCATCCTAAACAGAATATCGTATGAATACAACACACAATTTCACACATTCGGCACCTAGGGGTATTTTAGTCATTTCACTACCCGTGGGTATTTTCAGTAATTCTACCCTACTGAGGGTATTTTGGTAATTTGGCAAGATAGGGGTATCTTGGTAATTTTGAAAAACAGGGGTGTTTTGGTACTTTTGCAAAATAGGGGTATTTTGATACTTTTGCAAAACAAAGGAGTATTTTAGTAATTTAACAAATCTAAGGATATTTTGGTAATTTTCAAATCAGGGGTATTTTATCCCTCTCGGGTTTTAGTTATGAACTTTGGCCCATCAACAAGTCCTCGCGGTTAAAGTGAACAAACACTATGCACCAGGTAGGACCTCAGAAAAGAGGAGGTGGGTCACTAGGACCGCTTAAGTACCAAGCTCTCACTAGATCCAATCCTAGACATGCATATGTCGGTTACCACACTCTAACTAATCGACTTGTCTATAGACATGTTTGATTATTATATTAAGTCTTATGTGATTTAAGAGTTGTTCAGAACTAGGCCTAAAGTCCATTAAACCCTAGCATACTTGTCTACGTCCCCCATAAAGCCCATATTACATCCTTACGGCCCATTAGGCCCAAATCTCATTCATATGGCCTACTAGGCCCAAAACAATTCCAAATCATGTAACATGCGTGACTAACTTAATACATATGACCAAACCAACCAATTTCATCAAACATAGCCTCAGTGCCCACCGGGCCCGTTTAGCCACTTTCGGCTTTTCGACTTTTTGACATTGCCGATATCGTGTGTGTAGTGTTTGTACACACACTGTAACCCGTATTTGCAAACCCCTTAAGTAACGAACCTACAATCGACATTACTAGCGATTAACCAAGGTTTTACACATACTAATAAAAACCGAAACCTCACCGTACCCTTACCGTGTGCCTGACATTCTAGTAGCCCTTCCTTTGCTACTATTTGTGATTATCCTCCAGATCTGCACCCAACATATTTCGTCAAAATCAAGTGACCCATAATCCACATAAGTCACCCCTATAAGCCATATTACATTCAGCCATTTACTAAACCACCACCAGGACGAGTGCACTTACCTCTTGCTAACGATCCTTACGTACCACGCTTGTAATTGTTGAGCCTTACCCTTGTTAATACAAGTTAGCGACAAGGAGGGGTTAGATAGCCCTTCAGCTTTTAACAAAACACACTAACAAGTTCAACTAAGCACTTACTGAAATCCTCCTTTGATCCTGCGGCTTAGATAGCTACTGAACAAGATTCGGCTTCCAAACGTGACTAAGAGTAGGTAACAATCGGTTGAGGTGGAGGAACAACAATAAGGGTTCGGAAAAAGTAGGAATTCGAAAAAGAAGGATAATAGTAATTTTGGCAATGAAGGGAATTTGGCTTTGTGAGAATTCGGCAAAAAAGGGAGAAACCGTTTGAGGGGGAGAATAAAAGAAAAGAAAATACGAAAACTTAGGAACCCCTCTCTGGAATTCGGCAACCCCTTTTTATAACCAAGGCCAAATCCTACCTTCCCTCCACAGTCCTATTTGGCACCAACACTTCACACTCCACATCTCCTAACTTTTCTCTCTGATAATACCTTAATCTTATTCGAAATCTCCTCCACATCCAACACTCCTGCTTACTACAAACTCTCCACGGCAAGAGTACCAAACCAACACAACTCTTGCCGTCCACCTATGCAAAATAAAATACTCCAAAAATACACTTCTCATGCTCGAACCTTGGACCTCTTTAGCTTTCACACACGCCACCTTGTAGCTCCCAAGTGCCGCCACTTTCCACTGGACCACAAGCCCATTTGTGTCCTATTTTCACTTAATCTGCTCAAGAGGCCTAATGCCTGAGACTAGGGTCCACTAAAGTAAGAAAAAATAAAATTTTCCCTATGGTCTCCCCTATCTCTAAGGCTTCAAATAATCCCGATAATACCTTAAAATTAATGTTCTAAGTGCTACACATACATACTAACTTCAATGCACAGAAATTAGGGTTTCGAGATTTTTTAGGCGTTACAATTCTACCCCTCTTAAAAAAATTTCGGCCTCGTAATTTACCTGGTTGAAACAAGTGAGCGTATTGTCGACGCATTGCCTCCTCAGGTTCCCAAGTAGCCTCCTCGGCATTATGGTTCCGCCAAAGCACTTTGACTAAAGGAACAGACTTCCTTCTTAATACCTTGACATCTTGATCAATTATCTGAACCGGCTCCTCTTCAAAAGTTAGATCTGGTCTAACCTCGATCTCTTCGACTGACACGATGTGAGAAGGGTCTGAGCGATAACGCCTTAGCATTGACACATGGAACACATCGTGTATTTGGCTCAATTCAGAAGGCAACTCCAGCTGATAGGCAACCGGCCCAATTCGCTTCAATACTCGATAAGGCCCAATGAACCTTGGGCTTAACTTGCCCTTCCGACCAAACCTTAACACCTTCTTCCAAGGGGAAACCTTGAGAAAAACCATGTCCCCACAAAGATATTCGATCTCTCTTCGTTTGAGGTCGTCACGACTTACGCCTATCCGTCGCCTCCTTCAACCGATCCGAATCAATTTCACCTTATCTTGATTATGCGCTACCATTGCGGACCCAAAACTCGTCCGCTCACCCAACTCGGTCCAACAAGTCTGAGTACGACATCTTCGTCCATACTGATTGCTTCATATGGTGCCATTCCAATACTTGCTCGATAACTATTGTTATACGCAAATTCAGCTAACGACAAGTGGTCCTCCTAACTACCTTGAAACTCAATTATGCACCCTCTCAGCATATCCTCCAAAACTTGAATTACCCTTTTCGACTGACCATCAGTCTGAGGGTGAAATGCTGTACTGAAATCCAACCTCGTACCTAGCGCCTCATGCAGCTTCTTCCAAAAGCAAGACGTAAAACGAGGATATCTATTAGATACGATCGAGACCGGAATTCCATACAACCTCACAATCTCCGCCACATACAACCTTGCCAATTTCTGTAGTGAGTAGTCAGTGCGGGCCGATATAAAATGGGCAGACTTAGTTAACCAATCCACAATGACCCACACAGAGTCTTTCTTAGCAGGTGTCAAGGGTAGCCACTAACGAAATCCATAGTAACCCGCTCCCACTTCCATTGTGGGATCTTAATCGGCTGAAGTAAACCTGATGGCAATTGATGCTCTGCTTTCACTTGCTGACATACTAAACATTTGCTCACAAACTCCGTAACCTTGCGTTTCAATCCCAACCACCAATAAAGCTCTCATAAATCTCGATACATCTTGTTACCTCCGGGGTGCATAGCATAGGAACTACTATGCACTTCCCGTAGTATAGACTTTCTTAGCTCTTCGTCCCTTGGCACACAAATTCTACCACGAAAACACAACAACCCGTCACTATTTATCCCAAAATCTGACGTTTCCCCCTTCTCAATTTGCTTGAAACGAGAATCCAAAGTCTCATCTAATGACTGTTTCTCTTTAATCTGCTCAACCTATAGTGGCTTCACTTGCAACTTGGCTAACAAACTCCCATCGTCATACAAACTCAACCGAGCAAACATTGCTCTCAAGTCCAACATAGACCTACGGCTTAGCGCATTAGCCACCACATTTGCTTTGCCCGGGTGATATTCGATCGTGCAATCGTAGTCCTTTAACAGCTCAATCCATCTGCACTGCCTCAAGTTCAACTCATTTTGAGTCAAGAGGTACTACAGACTATTGTGATCCGTATAGATGGTGCACTTCTCTCCATACAAGTAATGCCTCCAAATTTTGAGCGCGAAAGCTACTGCTGCCAATTCCAAATCGTGGGTTGGGTAATTCCCCTCGTGAGTCTTAAGTTGGCGCGACGCATAAGCAACCACCTTCCCTTCCTGCATCAAAACACAGCCCAAGCCCACGTGTGACGCATCACTATAAATCGTAAACTCCTTCCCGTGCTCCGGCTGAATCAGAACAGGAGCTTCCGTTAAAACCTTCTTAAGCTTCTCAAAGCTTTCTTGCTATTTATCCGTCCACACAAACAACACCTCCTTCCGTAATAACTTGGTCAAAGGTGCTGCAATTAGGGAAAACCCTTCAACAAACCTCCTATAGTACCTGCCAGGCCTAGAAAACTCCGAACTTCTGACACTGTCTTAGGTCGTTTCCAATCCAACACTGCTTCCACCTTCCGGGGGTCAACTCTAATTCCCTCAGCGGAGACCACATGTCCTAATAAAGTGTCTTCCCTAAGCCAGAATTCGCACTTGCTAAACTTAGCATAAAGTTGTTTCTCCCTTAGAATCTACAACACAATCCTTAAGTGTGCATCATGATCAACCTCCGTTCTCGAGTATACCAAGATGTCATCTATGAAGACTACTACGAACTGGTCTAGGTACGGTTGAAAAACCCGATTCATGAGATACATAAAAGCAGTAGGTGCATTTGTTAGCCCAAACGGCATTACCAAAAACTCGTAATGTCCATAACGAGTTCTGAAAGCTGTCTTATACACATCTGCTTCCTTAACCCTCAGTTGATGGTACCTCAAACGCAAATCAATCTTCGAGAAAACTGAAGCTCCCCTAAGTTGATCGAAAAGGTCATCTATCCTAGGCAGAGGGTACTTATTCTTAATGGTTAACTTGTTCAACTGCCTGTAATCGATGCACATCCTCATGGACCAATCCTTCTTCTTCATGAATAATACCGGTGCTCCCCATGGAGACATACTTGGTCTAATAAATCTGCGATCCAACAACTCTTGAATCTAAGCCTTCAACTCCACTAGCTCATTCGGTGCCATCCTATAAGGTACGATGGACACTGGAGCCGTACCAGGTAACAACTCTATTCCAAACTCCATCTCTCTATTGGGAGGTAACCCCGGCAATTCCTCCGGAAAAACATCAGGGAATTCTTTTACTGTTTTCAAATCCTTGACAGTAAAACTCTTAGATTCCAAATCATTGATATAAGCTAAATAAGCTTCATAGCCCTTCCTTACCAACTTTTTTGCCCTTAAAGCTGAAATCACGTTTGACAAGTAATCACGTCGCTCCCCGATCACTACTACTTCATCACCTTCTACCGTTCTTAACATCATCCTCTTTGCAGCACAATCTAGTGTTGCTTGGTGCCTCGTCAACCAATCCATGCCCAAGATGAGGTCGAAATCACCAAATGGTAATTCCATCAAGTTCGCTAAGAAAGTAACTCCTTGAACTACCAATAGTACATTCCTAAGCAACTTACTTTTACCGACTGGCTAAAGGACTTAACACCGTCATTTCATTCTCAATGGTTTCAAACTCAACCCCTACAGTTTCTATCCTATTGCATGCAATGTACGAATGTGTCGACCCCACATCAATTAGCGCAACATAAGGTAGCTCACAAGTAAGGAACGCACCCGTTATTACATCTGGTGCATCACCTTCCTCTCTGCGACGAGCAGCATAAACCAACGCTGGCTGTCTCGCCTCTGCCTGACCTGCACCTCTGCCCGGTGCTCCACGACCTCGTCCTGCGCCACTGCCACCTCTGGCTTGACCATGGCCCTTTGGTGGTTGTTGACCACCCCTCTGAGGCTGAAAATTACCTCTACCATCGACTCGCTCCTGATCTAGCCTTCTCGGGCACTGCCTAACCCTATGCTCCATCGATCCACAGCCCAAACATGCTCCCATCCTCCTCCAACATTTGCCTGGATGCCTTCTCCCACACTCAGCACAAAGTGGTATTTCGTTATTAACAGCAGCAACAGGGGCCACAACTCTAACCGGCCCATTCACTCTGGCCCTCCTCATGGGCCTCTGTCCGACTCTCGTAGGTTCCATATTCCGCTTGTTCTTGCCCTTCTCTTTCTCTCGATTGCGGTGCTCCGTGCTCTTTACCTCCTCTGCTATTTTTGGTTTCTCCACCAAAATTGCAAAATCTCGCTCCCTCTGTAGAGCTATCAGTACCCTAAGGCTATCCCTTAATCCATCCTCGAATCGTACGCATCTTTCATACTCTGTCGCGACTATCCCCTTGGCATATCGACTGAGGCGTAGAAACTCAGCCTCGTACTCTGCTACTGGCTTATCCCCCTGAGTCAGACTCAAAAACTCCTTCCTTCATGCATCCACATAGGCCACTCCAATGTATTTCCCCTGGAATGCCGATTTGAAGAACTCCCAAGTGATCTGCTCTGGTTGGTTGCCCTCCTTTACGGTCAACCACCACTGATAGGCTTCTTCTCTAAGTAGGGATATTGCTCCTTTCAACTTCTGTTCAGCCATGTAATCCAGGTCGTCCATTATTCTTTCAGTAGCTTCCAACCAATACTCTACCACATTCGGGGCCACCCCCGCTACTCCTTTGAAAATCTCAGCCCCATTAGCTCGGAGTCGCTCCACGATTGACCCACAACTTCCAGTACCATTATTGTGCCCAACGACCCTTTCTAAGATTCTTAACATGGCCTACGATACTGTATCCTCTGTAGTGGCAGCCCGTTCATATGGTCCCCTTTCAACTACTGGTGAAGCCGGAGCCTCCCCTACTCCAACGTTGGGCATATGGCATGACAGTGACGATCCTGCCCTAACACTTCCACGGCCTCTGCCCTAACACTCCCCTTTCAACGTTGCGTATTTCTGAATTGAAATTTTTATAAAATTAGTACATAGTTCCACTTGTTTAGGGCACATGTCTTATGTAAGTAAATTTTTTTTTAAAGTTATTACGCCGTCGGGAATCCACTACAGGCTTAAGTTTCCTACAGGCTTTAGTCTCTAAAAGCCTATTTTTAAGTAGCCCATTATCTATCTGATTAAAGTAATTTAAACAAATGTAGTACGTAAAACTTACTTGGCTCGACGTCGAGGGCTCGGTGAACCACACTTCAAGAATCCTGCAAAAACTTCTTAATCTACTTGTTTAAAAAAGAACAAAATCTAAGGCCCATTTCACAGCCCAAGCTTTGCAATCGGGCTCTGATAGCACTAAATGTAACACCCCAAACCCGGCCTAGAAGTTAGGCCCGAATCTGGAATGTCACATTACAGGCACACTTTAAAACGATTTTACTATTTAACCATTTAAGGCCCAAAAGACCAAAACCCTTGTATCTTGTTAAGTTAAGATGATAAGCCCATCTTTTAAGAAAACATTCATATGTTGAGTTGTTTTAGAAACCATGTTAACTTTAGAAATTCTATTCAAGTTTAATAACTGGATAGTTGAAACAATAATAATAAAACCAAAAATGAAAAGTCAATTAGGATATACATGGCCTTATTACAATCCAATGAAAAACAAAGTATTTAAAAATAAATTCATTTGAACAAATTAAAACATCAAATCAGCTTGTAGTGTGGCCATCTCCAAGTCCTCTTCCAAGTCGAGCCGCTTACTGTGCATCACCTAAAATATTAATTAAAAAGGGTGTGAGTTTTGAAACTCAGTGTGTACAACCCTTGGCCATCAAATCAACATACAAATATTCACATTGGGCCTAAGCCCTATCAAAATCGATGGTCTTGGGCCTTAGCCCACAATGACCTCATATCATAACACATATACAAACAAGATAATGCAAAACCCTTCCCAAAAATCCATCCGCTACACACACCATTTCCCTTCCAATCAATACACACCTGTGGGGATTTCTAAATCGACCCACCCATCCTCTACACACCAAAGGTAGCACTCACAGTGGCACTACCCAACGTTGCAGCAAAGCTGCTAATCATATATGGGCTTAAAGCCTCCGGTGGATCCATGGTCGTCAAGCGACTATGCGATCCTCAAATCTTCCTCCGTACCATAATTCCCACCCATATGCATCCTAAACAGAATATCGTATGAATGCAACACACAATTTCACACATTCGGCACCTAGGGGTATTTTAGTCATTTCACTACCCAGGGGTATTTTCGTAATTCTACCATACGTGGGTATTTTGGTAATTTGGCAAGATAGGGGTATCTTGGTCATTTTGAAAAATATGGGTGTTTTGGTACTTTTGTAAAACAGGGGTATTTTGGTACTTTTGCAAAACAAAGGGGTATTTTAGTAATTTAACAAATCTAAGGATATTTTGGTAATTTTCAAATCAGGGGTATTTTATCCCTCTCGGGTTTTAGTTATGAACTTTGGTCCATCAACAAGTCCTCGCGGTTAAAGTGAACAAACACTATGCACCAGGTAGGATCTCAGAAAAGAGGAGGTGGGTCACTAGGACCGCTTAAGTACCAAGCTCTCACAAGATCCAATCCTAGACATGCATATGTCGGTTACCACACTCTAACTAATCGACTTGTCCATAGACATGTTTGATTATTAGGTTAAGTCTTATGTGATTTAAGAGTTGTTCAGAACTAGGCCTAAAGTCCATTAAACCCTAGCATACTTGTCTACGTCCCCCATAAAGCCCATATTACATCCTTACGGCCCATTAGGCCCAAATCTCATTCATATGGCCTACTAGGCCCAAAAAAAATCCAAATCATGTAACATGCATGACTAACTTAATACGTATGACCAAACCAACCAATTTCATCAAACTTAGCCTCAGGGTCCACCGGGCCCGTTTAGCCACTTTCGGCTTTTTGGCTTTTTGACATTGCCGATATCGTGTGTGTAGTGTTTGTACACACCTGGTAACCACGCACGCTGCAAACCCCTTAGTCACGAACCTACAATCGACATTACTAGCGATTAACCAAGGTTTTACACATACTAATAAAAGCGAAACCTCACTGCATTCTCTATTATGTGTGCCTCACGTTCTAGTAGCCCTTCCTTTGCTACTATTTGTGATTATCCTCCAGATCTGCACCCAACATATTTTGTCAAAATCAAGTGACCCATAATCCACATAAGTCACCCTTATAAGCCATATTACATTCGGCCATTTACTAAATCACCACCGGGACGAGTGCACTTACCTCTTGCTAACGATCCTTACCTACCACGCTTGTGATTGTTACAAGGAGGGGTTAGATAGCCCTTCGACTTTTAACAAAACACACTAAAAAGTTCAACTAAGCACTTACCGAAATCCTCCTTTGATCCTGCGGCTTAGATAGCTACTGAACAAGATTCGGCTTCCAAACGTGACTAAGAGTAGGTAACAATCGGTTGAGGTGGAGGAACAACAAGAAGGGTTCAGAAAAAGTGGGAATTCAGAAAAGAAGGATAATAGTAATTTTGGCAATGAAAGGAATTTGGCTTTGTGAGAATTTGGCAAAAAAGGGAGAAACCGTTTGAGGGGGAGAATAAAAGAAAAGAAAATACGAAAACTCAGGAACCCCTCTCTGGAATTCGACAACCCCTTTTTATAACCAAGGCCGAATCCTACCTTCCCTCCACAGTCCTATTCGGCACCAACACTTCACACTCCTCATCTCCTAACTTTTCTCTCTGATAATACCTTAATCTTATCCGAATTCTCCTCCACATCCAACACTCATGCTTACTACAAACTCTCCACGGCAAGAGTACCAAACCAACACAACTCTTGCCGTCCACCTATGCAAAATAAAATACTCCAAAAATACACTTCTCATGCTCCAACCTTGGACCTCTTCAGCTTTCACACACGCCACCTTGTAGCTCCCAAGTGCCGCCACTTTCTACTGGACCACAAGCCCATTTGTGTCCTATTTTTCACTTAATCTGCTCAAGAGGCCTAATGCCTGAGACTAGGGTCCACTAAAGCAAGAAAAAATAAAATTTTCCCTATGGTCTCCCCTATCTCTAAGGCTTCAAATAATCCCGATAATACCTTAAAATTAATGTTCTAAGTGCTACACATGCATACTAACTTCAATGCACAAAAATTAGGGTTTTGAGATTTTTAAGGCATTACAGATTTAGGGGCAAGCATAAATGTTATGCCCTATAAAATGTTTAAACAGCTAGGTCTTGGGAAACCCAAACAAACTAGGATGAGCATTCAATTGGCTGATAAAACTATTAGAGTTCCTAGGGGTATAATCGAAGATGTACTAGTAAAAATTGATAAATTCATATTCCCAAAGAGACTTTGTTGTTTTAGACATGGATGAGGACAATAATGTTCCTTTAATTTTAGGAAGACCTTTTTAGCAAATTGCTAAAACTAGAATTGATGTTGGTACAGGTGAACTCACACTTCGTGTAGGTGACGAAACGATCACTCTTCAGGCTCTTGACTCGGCTAAGACATCGAGTAATAAATGTGAGAACATAAACTCAATTAATGACCATTTGGTTCAACATTCTTTTCAGGAAGCCCCACGAAATAACACAACTGAGCCATTTTCTAGACCTCGTGCCAACAAAGAAAAAACTCATGAGAAGCGAAGGCTTCAGATCGATGAACTAGACGAGTGGAAGACAGATGTTAAGGAGAAACCAAGAACACACGAAGCAAAACCGAGGCAACTCCATAATGAACTTAAAGATGAAGCAAACTACTTCAAGGTTGGAGACCAAGTTCTAATGGATAATACAAATCCTCGTGTTGGCACTTCTGAACCTAATGGAATAACTCCTTTCATGGTACTAAATACTTTCCCATACGGTACAGTCGAGGTAACTCATTCTCAATTTGGCACCTTCAAGGTAATTTATACTCGTCTAAAACCTTATTTCAATACAATTGATAGCAAGAATGAGGAGTTTCAACTCCTCAAACCACCATGATTATGCGAATGAAAGGTAAGTCTAGCTTAAGACTGAAACACCCCAAACCCGGCCCATGAGATTTGCCCAGATTTGGTATGTTCCTCAAGTAAACCGGTTTCAAAATTCTTTCGTTACCTAGAGAAAACTTGTGCGATTTTGAAAAAAAATTGTTTTGGGTTGGGCTTGTGTTGAAAACGAATTCAATTCTTTATATTAAAAATTTTACTTAAACTTTAATAAGTAAAACTCATAATCATAATAAATAGAAATAAATGGAAAACAATCCAACTATGGCCATATGGCCTTATTACATCAAATAATTTCCAAGTAATTCAAGTACTTAAATAGAAATAGTAGTTCATAAAATAAAAACTTCATGTTGAGCATGGCCACCACAAGTTCTGCAGTCTCCGGTCCATCACTTTGTTCATCACCGAAACATGGTCCCACAACGGGTGAGTCAAGCAGACTCAATGTGTACACAAACACTAAATCAAAATAGAATCGGGCATACAAATGTTACGCATTCATATCATAGCATACAAATTATGATGCATTCCCAAACCCAAACCTAATAAGCCATCCGCTACACTCCCCGCACCAACTGCACAACCGTGGGGACTACTAAGTTGACCCTCCTTCCGCTACACTCCATATCGCGGTCTTAGGTCACCACGTTCAGATATCGCGGTCTTAGGTCACCGCATTCAGATTACTGTGGTCTTCGGTCACCACATTCAGATACCACGGTCTTAGGTCACCGTGTTCGTGGTCTTAGGTCACCACATTCACTTCCCCTTTCAAACAAACCCATATGCCCCATAAAATGATGATATGCATAAATATGCCAGAGTTCACATTCTTATCATATTCTCATGTTACTAATGACCTTTTTCATATTCTTTGTAGAAGTAGGAAACGTACCTGAGTACTTAGTACCATAACATGGTACCCTAGCCACTTTCATATTCTTAATATCACATATTTTAATAAAACAGGCCATGAAACATATTAAGAAGTGTGGGGTACACACCTGATTTGCTTAACCACTTCACTGAAATCCCGAAAACTGATCTACTGCCTTAGATCTCAAGTTCCTACAATTGATTAATCACTTACTATTTAGCACAAAGCCTATTCGGCTAGAAAACCAAATCTAGTAGGATTTGTATTCTTAAAGCTTACCTTGGTGTCGATTTGATGATTTAATCAAATCCTAGAAACTCGTATTTTCCCCTTTGAAATCGGCTAGTCACTAAATCCCTTGAATTGGTTAGTTTTTTGGCGACACAACACATAATAATAGATCTAGTACTAAAATAGGCCTTTGGGCGAATTTACCTTTGTTCTTACCTTCCAAATCTTAAATCTCGAATTGGATCCTTGCTTCTTTATTCTTTGCCGAAATCCCTATGTACCCATGTTAGATCCAATCTAACATTAAATCATAATAATATAGCTTATGGCCGAATGGTATTCATAACTTACCTTAGATCTTAGAAGTTCCGAAAGATACCTTCTTGTAGTTGACAATTTCTTAAATCCCAAAAACACCCTTCCATAACTCGGCCAAAATCCATAATAGAGATTAGTCTCTAAATTTTAGATAGGTTTAAAATATAAAAGAATTGAAACCAAACTTTGGATCTTACCCTTTTTAAGAAATCGATAGCACCCTTGTTAAAAGCCCCTTAAAGAATCGGCCTTGATGATTAGATGATAAAGTTTCGACTTTTGGGATTTAATGGAGAAGTCGACTAGAGGTTCTCTTGGGGTATTTGGTTTCCACGAAAATAAGGAAAAGAAACTTGAGAATTTTGGCAATGGTGGACTATAGATTCGGCTTGACAAAAGAAAAAGAGAAGAGAAGAGAGAGAGAGCACTGTAAATTCGACAGAGAGAGGAGGAGGAAGAAAAATTGATGAGTAGCCCTATTTCCTTCCTTTTATAGCCGAAACTACTCCTCGTAATCCCTTACTTGGCCACCACTCTTCTTTATTTGATAGCTTTATCTCTTAATTTAATATATTTAGAGAATAATCCTTTATTATCTCTTCAAAATAATCCAAATTAAATCCCTTATTTATCACCTTATTAATCGAATATTAAAGAGAATAAAACTCCTCCTTTCTAGAAGGCTTGTGCCGTCCACCTGAGAGCTTCTGGAAGCAAAAATAAAACTTCTTTTATTTGCTTCCCAAGTGACTCGAACCTGTGCCCAACACCTTGCATGTGGCGCCATTTCAGAGGCCCTAAGTGGCATCTTCTGTGCCACTTTTCCAAGCCTGTTTGTGTGTCAAATTTCACAAACTTTTTCTTTAAGGCCACCTTGCCTTAATTTCCTCTTTTAAACTTTAAAACTCGACATTTCTAAGTCATTTCTAAGTTTCAAAAATTTTCGTTCGGCTCAGTAAACTTGACATTTTCTTACATTTCCAAGTTCCCAGAAATGTGCACATTCCTATTTTGAATCATTTCCAAATCATTTCCATCCATTTCCAAGTTTCCAAAATTGTTCACTTTCCATTTTTTTAACTTAACATTTCCATACATTTTCGTGTTTCCAAAATTGTTCAAAATTTATTCTTAGTACATAAAACATGTTACTTGTACAATTAAACCGAAAATGCATAGGCCCTTTCGAGGATGTTACAATTACTACCCCTTAAAATAATTTCGTCCTCGAAATTTTCTAACTAAAATAATTGAGGGTATTGTTGTCGCATTGCCTCTTACGGTTCCCACGAAGCTTCTTCCGATCCATGATTGCGCCATAACACCTTGACTAGAGGAACCGACTTCCTCCGTAGCACTTTCACATCACGTTCCAATATCCGAATCGGCTCTTCCTCGTAGGATAAGTCGGCCTTAGCTCTACTTCTTTGACAGTACCACATGAGACGGATCCGATCGGTAACGACGTAGCATGGATACATGGAATACGTCGTGCATCTATCGCAACTCGGTGGCAACTCCAATTGGTATGCCATCGCTCCAACTCGTTTCGATGACTCGATAGGGCCCTATAAACCTTGGGCTTAACTTCCCTTGCGACCGAACCTCATTACCTTTTTCCAAGGCGAGACTTTCGAAACACACGGTCTCCACTTCAAACTCTATTTCCTTCCACTTAAGGTCTGCGTGACGACTTACGCCTATCGAGGCTTCCTTTAATCGTGCTCGAATCATCTCAACCTTCTCTTGATTTGCCACTAACTCTGGACCCAAAACTCGACGTTCTCCTAACTCGTCTAACAAGTAGGATTTCTACACTTCCGACCATACAATGCTTCATATGGTGCCATCCGAATGCTAGCCACGATAGGCGTTGTTGTAGGTGAACTCGGCTAAAGGCAAATAGTCTTCCCAACTTCCTCGTAAATCCATCACACTGACCTCTCAACATATCCTCCAACACTTGTATAACTCGTTCAGATTGCCCGTCTGATTGTGGATGAAAAGCCGTAGTGAAGTCCAACTTAGTGCCTAAAGCTTGATGAAGTGCCCTCCAGAACCGAGACGTAAACCTTGGGTCTCTGTTGGAGATGATCGATACTGGTACACCATGTAACCTCACAATTTCTACCACATATAACTTAGCCAGCTTCTGAAGAGAATAGTCAACTCTTACCGGGATGAAATGCGCGGACTTAGTCAAACGGTCCACTATCACCCATACCGAGTCCTTCTTAGTAGGCGTAAAGGGAAGCCCACTAACGAAATCCATGGTAATTCTCTCCCACTTCCATTGCGGAATCTCAATTGGTTGAAGCAATCCTGATGGAACTTGGTGTTCAGCCTTAACTTGCTAACACGTCAAACATTTCCCCACAAATTTAGTCACTTCTTGCTTAAGATCAGACCACCAAAACTGTTCCCTTAGATCTCTGTACAGCTTAATGCCTCCGGGATGCATAGCATAAGGGCTACTATGCGCCTCCCGAAGAATCTTTTGTCTTAACTCCTTGTCATTCGGCATATAAACTTTTTCTTTGTAACACAATACTCCCTCATCATTAACACTATAATCCTCTAACTCTCCGTTCCGTACTTGTTGTAACTTAACACTTAGATCGTTATCAACCAACTGTCCCTCTTTCACCTCCTTCAACCATGTGGGCTTGACTTGCAACTCTGCCAACAGGCTTCCATCATCGTACAAACTTAAGTGAGCGAACATAGTCCTTAGATCCGACAAAACCTTCCGACTTAGGGCATCGGCTACCACATTCGCCTTGCCGGATGATATTCTATCGAACGATCGTAGTCCTTCAACAACTCCACCCACCTTCGTTGCCTCAAGTTCAACTCCTTCTGAGTCAACAGATACTTAAGGCTCTTGTGGTCTGTGTAGATCACTGACCTTTCTCCATAGAGGTAGTGCCTCCAAACCTTAAGGGTGAAAACCCACTGCTGCGGTTCCAAGTCATGAGTTGGGTAGTTAACCTCATGAGGCCTTAGTTGCCGAGACGCATAAGCGACTACTTTTCCTTCTTGCATTAGCACACATCCTAATCCCGTATGCGAAGCGTCACAGTACACCACAAAATCCTTCCCAGCCTCCGGCTGAATTAACACTGGAGCCTCCGTCAACACCTTCTTAAGGTTGTCAAAGCTCTTCTGTTGCTTATCAGACCATTCAAAGGGTACTTCCTTCCTTAGTAACTTTGTCAAAGGCGCGGCTATTGACGAGAATCCTTCTACGAACCTTCTGTAATAGCCTGCCAAACCTAAGAAACTTCGAATCTCAGCCACGAACCTAGGTGGTTTCCAATCCAACACTGCTTCGATCTTCCTAGGATCCACTCTTATTCCTTCTGCGGATACCACATGCCCTAAGAATGCCACCTCCTTAAGCCAAAATCCACACTTGCTGAATTTGGCATAGAGCTTCTTCTCCCTTAACACTTGTAGCACCACTCGGAGATGTTCATCATGCTCCTCTTCAGACTTAGAATACACCAAAATATCGTCGATGAACACAACGACGAACCTATCCAAGTAGGGTTGAAAAAACTCGGTTCATCATATCCATGAACGCGGCTGGAGCATTTGTCAATCCAAACGGCATCACCACAAACTCAAAATGGCCGTATCTTGTCCTAAAAGTGGTCTTATGGATATCTGCCTCCTTCACCTTCAACTGGTGATATCCCGACCTTAAGTCTATCTTTGAGAATATCATGCCCTTCGGTGATCGAACAAGTCATCGATCCTTGGCAAAGGATACTTGTTCTTGATGGTCGACTTATTTAATCGACGGTAATCTATGCACATACGCATAGTTCCGTCCTTCTTCTTACAAAGCAATCGGTGCTCCCCATGGAGACACACTAGGTCGTATGAACCCACGATCCAACAACTCTTGGATTTGAGCCTTGAGCTCAACTAACTCCTTTGGCGCCATTCGGTATGGAGCGATTGACACAGAGCTGTTCCGGTAGTAAGTCTATTCCAAACTCCACCTCCTATATCGGGGTATTCACAGTAATTCCTCGGAAATACATCTTCAAAGTTTTTCACCGTTCTAACTCCACTCGACACCTTCTTCCTTTCCACCTAACGCACTTACGAAGGCTAAGAACGCCTTGCACCCTTTCTTAACCATTTTCTCGCCTTCAACGCCGAAACTACGTTGGGACAGTAGTTTCTTCTCTCTCCGATCATTACTACTACTTCATCCTCCGGGTCCTTAGTTCCATTCGTTTAGCCGCACAATCCAACACGGCTCGGTGCTCTACTAGCCATCCATTCCAAGTATAAGTTCAAACTCCCGAAAGGTAGTTCCATTAAGTCACCAAAGTTCACTCCCCGAATCTCTAGGGGTACATTCTCGAAAGATCTTATCCACCACTACGATTAGGCCTAATGGGCTTACTACGAGTCATCCGCCTATCGGAAGGTTGAGTCTAGGCCTAGTGTTTCCACTACACTACATGCAACATAGGAATGGGTCGAGCCCACATCAATTAGAGAAAAATAGGGCTTGTCAAAAATAAAGAACGCATTCGGTTATAACGTCCCGCGCATCTCCATCTTCCCTCCGGTGAACCGCATAAACCAAACACTGGTTGCCTTGCCTCAAAGATTAGCAAGCACCTCTACCTTGTGTTCCATGGCCTCTGCCAAAGACCATTACCTCTGTTACTCGAACCACGACCTCTTTGAGGTCTGCGGTCCTCCTCTACCGGGCCCGACTAGCATTACGAAGCTGTTGGTCGGCTTTCATCCGATTGCTTAGGACAATCCTTGATCACATGGTCCTTGGACCCACATCTAAAACATCCTCCTGTTTTCTTCCAGCACTTTCCTAAGTGCTTCTTTCCACACACATCACAAGGTCGATACCGCCCTTCTGAACCAACTTGCTGACCTCGCGGCCTATCAACTCTAGGCCTCTTATGAACCTTTCCAGACGTTCCAAAACCTCTTTTGGGCCTATTCCTATCCATAGCTTGCTTTGTAGAATCCTTGATTCCCTTAGCCACCTTGGCCTTTTCTACCAAAGCAGAAAACTCCCGCTCCTGATGCGGTGCTATCAACAGTCTCAGATCATCCCTTAGCCCGTCCTTAAAACGAACACAGCGCTCATGCTCGGTTGCCACTACTCCTCGAGCATATCGGCTCAACCTCGTGAATTCACCTCATACTACGCCACGGACTTGTTTCCTTGAACCACCCCCTAAATGCCTTCCTTTGCTCATCAAAGATACCCGGTTCCCTACATACTTCTTCTCAAATGCTTCCTTAACATATTCCTGTGTCGGATCCTCACAGTGGCACCATCCCAAACAGTCAACCACCACTGATATGCTTCATCGCGTAACAGTGCCACCATTCCTTTTAACTTCTCCTCAGGGGTCAAGTCAAGCTCATCCATGATGCGCTCTGTTGCTTCCAACCAGTACTCAGCTGAACTGGGTGCCACACCCGATACCCCACGAAACATTTCGGCTCTATTAGCTCAGAGCCACTCAGGCACAGACTTACGGGTTCCCGAATTTCCTCCTGCACCAGCCACCAACTCCAAAACTCCCAGCACAGCCTGCGACACAGCATCATCCCCCGTCTGAGCTTGCTGCTCAACACCAACAACTTGGGGTGGTGGTGGCGGTGGTATCTCATTGTCAGACCCTTGACCCGATCTAACGGGTTCTGACACCGTCATCCTTCCTTTACCTCGTCCACGACGACCACATCCTCTAGAGCTCATTTCTAACGTC
The DNA here is from genome assembly GCA_025698515.1 of Gossypium sturtianum. Classification (NCBI taxonomy): domain Eukaryota; kingdom Viridiplantae; phylum Streptophyta; class Magnoliopsida; order Malvales; family Malvaceae; genus Gossypium; species Gossypium sturtianum. The sequence goes on along the minus strand of CM046947.1, from coordinate 67,290,075 downwards.
GTGATCTGATTAAGAAGTTTTATGAATTAGTCTTTGTTTCACTTGATTACCCGCGAAGAAATTTTATGAAAAGAGTTTTAGGAGTGGTTCTTTCGTATGCACACAGTCTTTCCATTCATTCATCCATACATCCATCAAACAATCATGAACTCTCGTTCATTCAGAGAAAGGTTGTAGTTTTCATTGTTATTTTTTTTTCTTCCACTACCAGGGGTATTTTCGTAATTCTGTCCTACAGGGGTATTTTTGTAATTTTTCAAAAGGAAAGAGTTCCTTGGTGATTTTGTCACAAAGTATTTATGTATTTTTAAATTTCTGGGGTATTTTGAAAAATTTTGAAATCCAGGGGTATTTCGGTGATTTTGGACCTCGGGGGTATTTTGGTGATTTTTTTCCAAGCCGGGGTAAATTTGTAAAATCTTATAAATCAGGGATATTTCAAAGGTTGCAAAACTTTGAGGGTTCTTTTTGAGAATTGTACTTTTCAAAACGGTGATGTTGCAAAAATTTTGGAAATCAGGGTCATTTTGGTAATTTTATAAGTTAGGGGAAATTTTGAAATTTCCAAAATTCAAGGTATTTTTGATAATTTGCAAATTAGGTTTTTTGAACATTGATAAAATAATGAAATTTTGGCAAAACTGTTGGGTAGTTGGTCATTTTATAAACCAAGGGTATTTTGGTAATTTTACCACTAGGGGCATTTTTGTATAAATCGGAAATCTTTCGGAAAATTTTGTAAAGATGGTTTTCATGAATTTAGAAGAAAGTTTTAAGAGTTCTAAAACTAGGGTTTTGTTGTTTTTATAAAAACACGGCTAATTCCCTTCGGGTTTTAGTTATTGTGTTTAGCCTATGACCGAGTCCTCTTGGTCGGCAGTGAACCAAAGCTACGCACTGTGCAGGATTCGAGTGGAGAGGAGGTGAGCCACGTGGATCGCTTAAATACCAAGATCCCACCGAAACCATTCCTAGACATGCGCACGAGAGGTTGCCACACCTACTAAGCCCTGCAGGTTAGGGTGAACCGAAGCTACGCACTGCAGGATTCTGCAAGAGGAGGTGAGTCACTAGGATCGCTTAAATACTGTGCTCTTAGGATCCAATCCTAGACATGCGCATGAGGGGGTTACCACACCTTAACTTAGTGACTTAGCCATGGGTTTGTTTAACGTTCCTTAAGTCTTATGTGTTTGTGTTTGAGTAGACTAGTCCTAGGGTTCAAGTTCCTATCATGCTATTCTACGTTCCATTCCTTTTCTACCCCTCTAATATTCATTACACATAATCACACAAATAGTTAGGGGTACTTACCAGTGGATCATGGTCGGAGACTTTAGGTGCCATGCGAGAAAACCTGCTTGTTTCATAAAATATTTTCAAAAAAAAACTCATTTGGGCTCGCTTTGAAAATGTTTTGGGCCTTGGCCCACAGGCCGAGAGTTTTAAAACTAGGCTCTGATACAAAACTGAAACACCCCAAACCCAAATTTTACGAGATTTGCCCAGATTTGGTATGTTCCTCAAGTAAACCGGTTTCAAAATTCTTTCGTTACCTAGAGAAAACTTGTGCGATTTTGAAAAAATTGTTTTGGGTTGGGCTTGTGTTGAAAACGAATTCAATTCTTTATATTAAAAATTTTACTTAAACTTTAATAAGTAAAACTCATAATCATAATAAATAGAAATAAATGGAAAACAATCCAACTATGGCCTTATGGCCTTATTACATCAAATAATTTCCAAGTAATTCAAGTACTTAACTAGAAATAGTAGTTCATAAAATAAAAACTTCATGTTGAGCATGGCCACCACAAGTTCTCGCTGTCCCCGGTCCATCACTGTTCATCACTCAAACATGGTCCCACAACGGGGTGAGTCAAACAGACTCAATGTGTACACAAACACTAAATCAAAATAGAATCAGGCATACAAATGTTACGCATTCATATCATAGCATCCAAGTTATGATGCATTCCCAAACCCAAACCTAATAAGCCATCCGCTACACTCCCCCGTACCAACCTGTACACCGTGGGGACTACTAAGTCGACCCTCCTTCCGCTACACTCCATATCGCGGTCTTAGGTCACCGCATTTGTGGTATTAGGTCACCACGTTCAGATATCGCGGTCTTAGGTCACCGCATTCAGACATCGTGGTCTTAGGTCACCACATTCAGATACCACGGTCTTAGGTCACTGTGTTCATGGTCTTAGGTCACCACATTCACTTCCCCTTTCAAACAAACCCATATGCCCCATATAATGATGATATGCATAAATATGCCAGAGTTCACATTTTTATCATATTCTCATGTTACTAATGACCTTTTCATATTCTTTGTAGAAGTAGGAAACGTGCACTCGAGTACTTAGTACCATAACATGGTACCCTAGCCACTTTCATATTCTTAATATCACATATTTTAATAAAACATGCCATGAAACATATTAAGAAGTAGTGTGGGGTACACACGATTTGCTTAACCACTTCACTTTGAAATCCCGAAACTCGATCTACTACCTTAGATCTCAAGTTCCTATAATTGATTAATCACTTACTATTTAGCACAAAGCCTATTCGGTTAGAAAACCAAATCCTAGTAGGATTTGTATTCTTAAAGCTTACCTTGGTGTCGATTTGATGATTTAATCAAATCCGAGAAACTCGTATTTTTCCCTTTGAAATCGGCTAGTCACTAAATCCCTTGAATTGGTTATTTTTGGCTTAAAACACATAATAATAGATCTACTACTAAAATAGGCCTTGGCCGAATTTACCTTTGTTTTTACCTTCTAAATCTTAAATCCCGAATTGGATCCTTGCTTCTTTATTCTTTGTCGAAATCCCTATGTACCCATGTTAGATCCAATCTAACATTAAATCATAATAATATAGCTTATGGCCGAATGGTATTCATAACTTACCTTAGATCTTAGAAGTTCCAAAGATACCTTCTTATAGTTGACAATTTCTTAAATCCAGAAAACACCCTTCTATAACTCTACCAAAATCCATAATAGAGATTAGTCCCTAAATTTTAGCTAGGTTTAAAATATAAAAGAATTGAAACCAAACTTTGGATCTTACCCTTTTAAGAAATCAGTAGCACCCTTGTTAAAAGCCCCTTAAAGAATCGGCCTTGATGACTAGATGATAAAGTTTCGGCATTTAGGATTTAATGGAGAAGTCGACTAGAGGTTCTCTTGGGGTATTTGGTTTCCACGAAAATAAGGAAAAGAAACTTGAGAATTTTGGCAATGGTGGACTATAGATTCGGCTTGACAAAAGAAAAAGAGAAGAGAAGAGAGGAGAGCACTCTAAATTCGGCGAGAGAGAGAGGAGGAGGAAGAAAAATTGATGAGTAGCCCTATTTCCTTCCTTTTATAGCGAAACTACTCCTCAGAATCCCTTACTTGGCCACCACTCTTCTTTATTTGATAGCTTTATCTCTTAATTTAAAATAATTAGAGAATAATCCTTTATTATCTCTTCAAAAATAATCCAAATTAAATCCCTTATTTATCACCTTATTAATCGAATATTAAAGAGAATAAAACTCCTCCTTTCTAGAAGGCTTGTTCAGTCCACCTCAGAGCTTTCGGAAGCAAAAATAAAACTTCTTTTATTTGCTTCCCAAGTGACTCGAACCAGTGCCCAACATCTTGCATGTGGCGCCATTTCAGAGGCCCTAAGTGGCATCTTCAGGCCACTTTTCCAAGCTTTGTGTGTGTCAAATTTCACAAACTTTTTCTTTTAAGGCCACCTTGCCTTAATTTCCTATTTTAAACTTTAAAACTCGACATTTCTAAGTCATTTCTAAGTTTCCAAAAATTTTCGTCCGGCTCTGTAAACTTGACATTTTCTGTAACATCCTGAAAAGGGCCTATGCATTTTTGGTTTAATTGTACGAAATGACATATCTTATGTGTTATGAATATATTTTGAACACTTTTGGAAACGTGGAAATGTATGGAAATGTTAAGTTTAAAAGAGGAAAGTGAACATTTTAGAACCTTGGAAATGTAAGGAAATGTCTTGTAAGGAAATGTCATGGAAATGTAAGGAAATGTCTTGTAAGGAAATGTCATGGAAATGTAAGGAAATGTCAAGTTTCTGAGCCGGTCGAAAATTTTTGGAAACTTAGAAATGACCTAGAAATGACGAGTTTTAAGGTTTAAAAGGGGAAATTAAGGCAAGGTGGCCTTAAAAGAAAAAGTTTGTGAAATTTGACACACAAACAGGCTTGGAAAAGTGGTCCAAGATGCCACTTAGGGCCTATGGAAATGGCGCCATATGCAAGAGGAATGGGCCTAAGTTCGAGTCACATGGGAAGCAAATAAAAGAAATTTTTATTTTGCTACAAGGAGCAGAGAGGTGGACGACACATGGCTATAAATTAGGAGCTTTTATTATTTTATAAATAGTGGATAAATAAGGGATTTATTTATCATTATTTTCAAGAGATAATTGTTGGATTAAATTCTTTTAATTTGAATAAAGAGATAAAGAGGAAAATAAGGGAGAAGTGATGGCCAAGTAAGGGACTTTGAGTTTAATAATTTCGGCTAAGTAAGGATAGTTGCTGAATTATCTTTTATTTTAAGTGATAATTAAAGAGATAAAGCTATTAAAATAGAAGAGTGATGGCCAAGTAAGGGATTCTAAGTTAGTAATATCGGCTATAAAAGGAAAAGAGAGGCCATTCTCGCATTATTTTCTGTTCTTTGAAAGCCTCCACGAATTCTCTTCACCAAATCTTCTTCTTCTTTTATTTTTGCCAAGCCGAAGAAATACCTTGTGTTCTAATGAATCCTCCATCTTTATTCTTCCTTCTATTTTCTTTCTAATCCTCCAAAAGCGAAAGTTGTGAGATCATCATCTAGCCATAGCCGAATCTCTGAAGGTTGAAGTGAAGGTGCAATCGATTTCTTCAAGTAAGGGTAAGATCTCATTCGGTTTTATCCTTTTTTCTTAAGATTTACCGAAATCTAGGACTAACCCTATTAATATCTTGTTTCCGAAACTTTGAAGAGATCTTTCGGGATTTACTAAGTGTTGACTACAAGGAAGGAGAAGTTCTTTTCCCGAAGGTACACCATAGGCCACGTGTTCCCTAGTTATTCGGTGAGTTTCGGGATTTAAAATCTACAAGGTAAGTGTCTATAGCATTCGGCCAAGGCCATGTTTGGTAAATATATGTGTTCATTAATTATTCAAAAGCCGAAAACTAACCAAGTTAATTGATTCAATGCTTGGCCGAATGCAAGAAGAGTATAGCAGAGATTTCAAGACTTGATTCTTAAGTCAAACGGCAACAAGGTAAGTTTAAGTATACTAATCCTACTAGGATTTGGATTTATGGTCGAATGGCTTTTTATTAAAGTAGTAGGTGATTAATCAAATGTAGGGATTAAGGATCTAAGCATTAGATCAAGCTTTTCAGATTTCAAGACCCTTCCGGTAAGTATGATAAGTTGTGGATATTTGGTTAAGAATTCGTATATTGATGATTAAATCGATTGTTCGATTAAGTGTGTTGATGGAGACGAATACCATTCAAGAAGGGGAAAGGAAGGTCCTATCCCGAAGTTTAAGAAGAGATCTGTCTCGGCTAGTTAGGGATTGGCCACCGGTGTGGACCGGCGTCGGAACAAGAAAGTAGGCAAAACAGCCGTAGTATCGCCTAGTGATAGCATCAGTATCGAAAGCATTGCTCTCCAGGTGATCAGGTGTGTGATTAACCCACCATTTTCTGGGTATATGATATGTATGTGAAATGTGTATGTATTATGAATGTGCTAACTAGTGCAGTGGAAATTGTGATATGGATACCCTCAAGGGGTATGTCGATAATCCGATAAGTACCAAACCTGATGATATGTGATTATTAATATGAATATGTGATAATATGCTTGATGAACATGCTCATGCATCATTACATTGTATCATTATTTTATGTGGCATGTGCATGGGTTGGGATATGAAAGAAGGTACGGGTGTACTTCGAGTACGTGGTTTGATGTTAGCCTTGGGCTACATCGTGGATTGACGTTGACTAAGGTCATGTTGTGGATTAATTGCGATTTAGTTCGCGTGGCTTGATGAGTGGCTATGTGCCTCATCGTGGTTGATATCGGCTATGTGCCATATCGTGGTTGATGAGTGACTATGTGTCCCATCGTGGTTTTTGATGTTAGCCTTGAGCTACATCGTGGATTGATGTTGACTGAGGTCACGTTGTGGATTAATTGCGATTTAGTTCGTGTGGCTTGATGAGTGGCTATGTGCCTTATCGTGGTTGATATCGGCTATATGCCATATCGTGGTTGATGAGTGACTATGTGTCCCATCGTGGTTTTTGATGTTAGCCTTGAGCTATATCGTGGATTGACGTTGACTGAGGTCACGTTGTGGATTAATTGCGATTTAGTTCGCGTGACTTGATGAGTGGCTATGTGCCTCATCGTGGTTGATATCGGCTATGTGCCATATTGTGGTTGATGAGTGACTATGTGTCCTATCGTGGTTTTGGTGTTAGCTACGGCTACATCGTGGATTGGCGCTGACTGAGGTCGCGTTGTGGACTATTGTGCTTAATTGCACGTGGACGGCAGTGATTGCCTTTGGAGTGAAAAGGAGAGGGTGATTTGATAATCCCCTGGTGTGTGGTAGGCTGGATAAGGGGGTGTGTAGCGGATGGACCCTAGGTTTGGGTTGGGCTTCATAATTGCATGATTTCGTATGTGAACATATGTGGAAATGGGCCAAGCCCAATTTGATATGTGGATTAATGTAAAAATGGGCAAAGCCCAGTATATGAATGTGGATCAGTGTGGAAATGGGCTAAGCCCAGTATGTGGAAATTATGTGGTTAACTACCCTATTAGATGAATGTGATATGAATATGGGCCAAGCCCAGAATGTGTTAACATGTGAATATGATATTTGTTATCTGATATATGGGTTAATATGTGGTTAACATGTGGGTGGAATTTAGTGGATTAATTACACACTGAGTTTGTATGACTCACCCAATTTTTATTAAACATCGCAGATGATTCATGGTGATTGGACCGGGTTGGAGTGGATACGAGGTGGCCCATGCAGAAGACATCTTCTTTATTTTATTCAGTTTATTACTAAGAACTTTTGTTGAATTATTTATTGTAATAAGGCCCAGTTAAAGTATTTAAGTATTTCTATTTGAGCATTTTTATTATGTTTAAGCTAGACGACCATTAAATTATTATTTGGAAGTGCTTTTAATTTGGATATTTTTGTCAAATTATTTAGAATTTTTAATTGGACATGGTTTTCAAATGACAAAATTTTTAATGTTTTTCCCAAAAGTGAAATCAGTCTTCAAACGTTTTTCCATGATGGCATACGAGATCGATCGGGGCTTGTGGGCGGGTTTGGGGTGTTACAAATTGGTATCAGAGCCCGGTTCAAAACTCGGCTTTGAGGGTTTTGGGTCCAAAAATAATTTTTTCAAAAGTATGGGCTTTCATAAACTTTTCAGGTTATTCTGGCATGGCACCTGTATCTCCGGCCCGAAGTCCACCAGGTAAGTACTTCTAATTATTGAAGTGACTTGTTTATGTGAACTATTATGGGCTTATTTGGGCTCGTAGATTGGAATATTAGGGCTATTGAACCCTAGGGCTAGTGCACTCAAACACATGCATAAGACTTAAGGACTATTAAACAAACCTGTGAAGTAAGTCGCCGAGCTAGGGTGTGGCAACTGTTGTGCCCATGTCTAGGAGTGGATTCAAGAAGAGCTTGGTATTTAAGCGGTCCTAGCGACTCACCTCCTCTTTACTCGAATCCTGCAGTGCGTAGCTACGGTTCACCCTAACCAAGAGGACTTATTCACGGGCTAAACCCGATAATTAAAACCCGAAAGGGACTAGCCATGATAAAAACCCTAAAATCCCTAAATTACCCTTTTAATTGTAGTAAAATATTATTGTGAAAATTTTTTCCAAAATATCTCCGATTTACAAAAATTACAAAAATGCTCTGTATTGTAAATTACTAAAATACCCTTAGTTCTTAAGATTTTAAAAAATACCTCGGCATTTGCTACAATATTTCTACTTTACAAAGATATCAAAACTTCTGTTTTACAAATAACAAGATACCTCGATTTGGAAAATTTACTGAATCGCTTTCGACTTCCAAAATTATCGAAATAACCTCGATTTCAAATTTTTACAACACTCGATTTGGAAAACAAAATAACCTGTAGATTTTGTAAATTCTGAAATACCTTTAATTTGAAAAATATTTTCGAATTGACCCCGATTTATTACCAAAATACCTCGTAGGGGAAAAGACGAAATTACCCCTGGGTAGGGAAATGGATGGAATGGCCATAAAAGTGTAGTGAATGATGTTGTGAATGAATGTGACTTCATGGAAAAATGAATGTGTCTCTGCTTATGTGTAACAACCCAAACCCGGCCCAAACATTACGACCGAATTTGATTTGCTACGGAGAAAAACTGTTTGAACACCATCTAGAACCAATTTAAGTTTCGTTTGAAAACCCCTTGTTTTTGGTTATCTTGCCAAAACTATACTTAGTTTTAATTTGGAAGTTTAATTAAGTCCGGTTATTATACAAATTTCAAGTGTGCCCGATGGCACGATAAAACATTTTCGTGTTAATTTAAGATAACATGTGATTTTAATTCAGTTTTAATAATATAGTTTAAAGTAAATATCCAACATATAAGAAATAACACAAATAAAGTTTATGGAGGCCTTATTACAACCAAAATAAAAACAACCCAATAAAATAAAATAACTAAGTTTAAGTTCAGTTTATGCAAGTCCACTGCATGGCCACCTCGAGTCCAACCGGCTCCTCAACCGCCATTTACGAGTCACCTGAAAAATGTTAAAGGAGAAGGTGAGTCACCAAGACTCGATATGTAACCCTTCCCCGTTTAAAAAAACAACATTTCATACACAACATATAACAGCTTAATACGCAGTATCGTGTGCCCAACCTAGCCAACCAAACGCCTTTGTCTACCCCACGTGGTACCAAACCACTTTGGTGACCGTAGTCACAATGTGTTACCAAAACACTGGTGGTGCCAAACCACTGGTGACATATAGTCACAATGTGCTACCAAAGCACTGGTGTCCGTAGACACAAATCGTGTAACATCCCAAATATGGGGTTATTTGGAATTTGATTATTTTCTTGTTATGAACTGCTGTGATATTATTAATGGAATAATAGAGCTTAATTTAAGGCTTTGAGTATGCCCGGTTTGATAGAAAAATTTCAGTTTTTAATTTTAAAAGAAGGGAGCCTTAGCAAGTGGGTGTTATAAGAATAAATGTGGGTAATTTAACACTAATTAGGCCTTGGATAAGTGGCAAAGCAAGCCCACTTAAGAGCTAGCATGTGACGCCACCAAGGAGCAAGGGAGAGCCTTGGTTCGAGTCACAAAATCCTCCTTTTTGCTCTTTATTTTGGACGGCAAAAGAGAGAGAGAAATGCTCAATTCAAACACTTCAGGATAATGGGGATTTTATTTGGATTTTATTTGAATATTTGATTAAAGGTTGGCAGAGAGAAAAAGTAGGAACCTGATTAATTCAAACTCTTTTGCATGATTTTAAACAATTGGCCAAGAGTAATTCAGGGTGTTGGCCGAATCTAGGACTCCTTGTTGGAGAGGAGTAATCGGCAAGGGAACTATGTAGAGGGGGAGGCCGAATTCTCTTAGTCTCTTACTTGACAATTTCGGCTAGACCTTTCTCTCATCTTCCACCCCTTTTCCTTCTTTTTCATCTTTTCTTAAAACCGAAACCACCATTAATCCCCTACCCCTCTTCTTCTTGTTGGAGAAACCGAAACTCTCTCTACCCTTTTTCTTGAATCCCTACTTTCTTTTCCCTTCTCTTCTCTTTCTCTATTAGCCGAATCTACTCCCTACCCTGTGCCGAAATTCCCTTCTCCTATCTAGAAGCACTTTGGCCGAATATTAGGAGTAACATAAGTCTCTCCGGGATTCCTTTTCAAACGATTGGTCAAGGTAAGTAATGGCCGAATACCTATCTCCCCTTTTCCTTCTTTTTCTGTCGATTTCTTTTACAAGGGGAGGTGCCGATTTCGGCAATGATTAAGTCTTCTAAACAAGTGGTAACCGATTCCTGTTAGGTACTCAGGGAAGTGAAGCAGTCGATTCAGGCCCCGATCTCTAGCAATCGGTTTTGGTAAGTAGTGGTAAGAAGATTTCCTTTAGTTTGCTATTCGTTTAAGCCAAAGGCTAATAACTCTAGTGATGGCCGAATGTAGGAGTGAAGCAGGAATCGCATACCAAGTACCGAAGTGAGTACTCAAGGGGTGAAAGGTAAGGATTCGGGTTCAAGCAATAACCCTAAAAGGATTATTTGGTTTGGCCGAATGGCCCATATCACTAACACTATGTTGGCCGAATATAGGGGCTAGTGGATCTAAGGTGGCCGACTTCTTCATTCGGGATTTAGATTATTCGTGGGTGACAGGTGTGTACATACACACTTATAGCAGTTAATGTTGTGTTATATATGTTTTGTATGTAAATCTGCTTGATGTAGATGCGGATTGGTACCTTAACGGTACAAGTGAGGATCCCGGTAAGTCTCTGTTGATATGAGATTACTTTAATGCTTTTGGGAAGCATGGTTTATTGATGCATGTGATGAATGCATGAGATCTGTTGTTAACTGTTTACCTACTATGGGCTATATGAGAGGAGGGGGGCGATGTTTCGTCTTCGACGAGCACCGATGTTTTGGTAACACATCGTGACTATATGTCACCAGAGGTTTGGTACCTCCAGAGGTTTGGCACCTCATAGCGACTTGTCCTCGTGGTTAACACCACCGTGGGTTGGCCCCACTTGAGATATGGGATCGTCTCGCGGTGATTTGGTATCACACGATGGGTTGGCCCCATCACCCGATTTGTGTCACGGACACCCGGTGCTTTGGTAGCACATTGTGACTATATGTCACCGGTGGTTTGGCACCACCGGTGTTTTGGTAACACATTGTGACTACGGTCACGGTGGTTTGGTACCACATGGGGTAGACAAAGGCGTTTGGTTGGCTAGGTTGGGCACACGATACTCTGCATAATTAATCGTTATATGTTGTGTATGAAATGTTGTATTAACTTGGGGAAGGGTTACATCTTGAGTCTTGGTGACTCACCTTCTCCTTTAACATTTTGCAGGTGACTCGTAGATGGCGGTTGAGGAGGTAGGTTGGACTCGAGGTGGCCATGCAGTGGATTAAATTTATAGAACTTTTTATTTGGTTATTTTTACTTTGGTTGTAATAAGGCCTCCATAAACTTTATTTTTGTTATTTCTTATATGTTGGATATTTTATTTAAGCTATGTTATTAAAATTGAACTAAGATCACATGTTTTCTTAAATTAACACGAAAATGATTTTTCGTGCCATCGGGCACACTTGGAACTTGTATAATAACCGGACTTAATTAAATTCCCGAATTAAGTCTAAGTATAGTTTTGGCAAGATAACCAAAAACAAGAAGTCTTCAATGAAAATTAAATAGGTATCGAAATGGTGTTCACAAGGTTTTTCTCCGTAACAAATCAAATTCGGTCGTAATGTTTGGGCCGGGTTTGGGTTGTTACAAATCGGGTGATGGGGCCAACCCATCGTGTGATACCAAATCACTGGCAGACGATCCCATATCTCAAGTGGGGCCAACCCACGGTGGTGTTAACCACAGGACGAGTCGCTATGAGGTACCAAACCTGGAGGTACCAAACCTCACGGTGACTTATAGTCACGATGTGTTACCAAAACACGGTGCTCGCCGTCGACGAAACATCACCGCCTCTCCTCTCATATAACCCATAGTAGGTAAACAGTTAACAACAGATCTCAAGCATTTATCACATGTATCGATAAGCCATGCTTCCCAAAAGCATTAAAGTAATCTCATATTAACAGAGACTTACCGGAATCCTCACTTGTACCGTTAAGGTACCAATCCGCATCTACATCAAGCAAATTTACATACCCATTATATATAACACAACATTAACTGCTATAAGTGTGTATGTACACACCTGTCACCACGAGAAGTCTTAATCCCGAAAGAAGAGTCGGCACCCTAGATCTACTTGCACCTATATTCGGCCAACTATGGGATTAGTACTATGGCCTATTCGGCCAAATCAAATAAATCTAAAGGGGTTACCAATTGAACCCAAACCTTACCTATTTGCCTCTAAGTACTCACTTCGGTACCCGGTTCACAAATCTGCTTCACTTCCTACAATCGGTCACCATCATTATTAGTAGCCCTTGGCTTAATCGAATACCAAAAAGAATAGATCCTTACCAAAACCGATTTACAAGGACTGAGGCTTGGATCGAATACTTAAAAATCCTGGGTACCTAAATAGATCCGATTCTATCACTGATTAGTCGTTAAAATAATTCAGCTTTTCTATTTAACCAAGTCGACAGAGAGAATGGGACATGGAAAAGAGTTTCAGCATACTTACCCTTGCTTTAATATTCGGCCAAAGATACACCAAATGGGAAAAGAGAGTTTCGGCACCAAGGTGTGGAGTACTTCGGCTAGAGAGAAAAATAATGAGGGAAGAAGGTGTTTAGAGTTTCGGCAAATAGAAGAGGAGGGTATTAGAAGCCAACAGGAAAGGGAAAAAGAAGATGGGAAAGAATCAATGGTGCATTCGGTTTTGTTGAAGGTTGAAAAGAAATAGATGGAGGGTGAAGTATAGGAGGTTGGCCAAGATCTAAAAGAAAAAGGGTTTTTAGTTTTGAGAGAATAAAGAGAAGAAAATTCAAAGATGGAGCCTTAGCCGAAATAATGAAGAAAATAACAAAGAAATTCGGTTTCCCCCCTCCTAAGCTTGCCGTCCACTCTCCCTAGGGAGAGTTCAAATTTCGGCAAAACACTCCAAGTTACTCTTGACCACACATTTGTATTAATTCAAATAATTTGAATTAATTCCAAGGCCTATATTTTCTCTGGCTAATACTTAGAGATTAATCTATTAATCTATTAATTAATCTACTTAAAAATCTAACTAAATCCTATTATTATCCCATTATTTAAAAGAGTTTAAACCGAGGAGAACTCTCCCCTTGTTGCCGTCCAAATAAAGAGCAAAAAGGGAAAAATTTTGTGACTCGAACCAAGGCTCTCCCTTGTTCCTTGGTGGCGTCACATGCTAGCTCTTAAGTGGGCTTGCTTTGCCACTTATTCTAAGCTCATCTTATGTCCAATTTATCCCCATTTATTCTTATAACACCCACTTGCTAAGGCTCCCTTCCTTTAAAATTAAAAACTGAAATTTTTCTATCAAACCGGGCACACTCAAAGCCTTAAATTGAGCTCTATTATTCCATAAATAATATCACAACTGTTCATAACAAAAAAAATAATTAAATTCTAAATAACCCCATTTTTGGGATGTTACAGTTCTACCCCCCTTAAAATAAATTTCGTCCTCGAAATTCCTTGATCAAAAGAGATGGGGGTATTGCTGCCGCATAACCTCCTCGGGCTCCCACGTAGCTTCTTCCACTCCGTGGTTCCGCCATAACACCTTCACTAAAGGCACTGCCTTCCTACGTAGAACTTTCACATCTCGGTCTACAATCTAAACCGGTTCTTCTTCAAAAGATAAATCCGAGTTCACCTCAATCTCATTCATGGCACAACGTGCGAAGGATCTCGACCGATACCGTCTCAGCATTGATACATGAAATACGTCATGAATCTGATTCAGTTCTGCCGGCAGCTCTAGCTGATAAGCTACCGGTCCTACTCGCTTTACAACTGTATATGGCCCGATGAACCTTGGGCTTAGCTTCCCTTTCCGTCCAAATCTCAACACCTTTTTCCAAGGCGACACTTTCAGAAAGACTTTATCTCCCACAGCATACTCCATTTCCTTGCGTTTGAGATCGGCATAAGACTTCTGCCTATCCGATGCTTCCTTGAGACGAGACCAAATCATCTTGACTTTGTCTTCCGTCTCGGTTACCAATTCTGGACCCAGAACCTGTCGTTCTCCCAACTCCGTCCAACATGTAGGAGTACGGCACTTTCGTCCATATAGGGCCTCATATGGAGCCATTTGAATACTCGCTTGATAACTATTGTTATAAGCGAATTCCGCTAATGGTAGGTACTCCTCCCAACTACCACTAAAATCCAAGACATGACCTCTCAACATGTCTTCTAAAATCAGATCACCCTTTCGGTGATCCGTCACGATCGTGGATGGAAAGCCGTACTGAAATCTAACCGTGTACCCAAAGCTTGATGCAACGCTTTCCAAAACCTTGATGTGAATCTGGGATCCCTATCCGAGATAATCGACACTGGCACACCATGCAACCTCACTATTTCACCCACATACAGCTTCGCTAGCTTCGGAGTGAGTAATCCATTCTCACCCGGCATGAAGTGAGCTGATTTAGTCAAAGCGATCCACAATTACCCAAAGCGCATCCTTCTTGGTGGGCGTAAGGGTAGCCCACTAACAAAACCCATGGTGATCCTCTCCCATTTCCATTGAGGATCTTTATCGGTTGAAGTAGTCCCGATGGTAAGCGATGTTCAGCCTTAACTGCCGGGCATGTCGGACACTTTCCTACGAACTCCGTTATCTCACGCTTCAACCTCGCCACGTAGGCTGTTTCCGCAAATCTCCATACATCTTGCTTCCCCGGGATGCATAGCGTATGGGCTGCTATGTGCATCTTGGAGAATTTTACGCCTTAATTCGTATCCTTTGGCATACATACTCGTCCTTGAAAACAAAGCACTCCATCACTAGACAAAACTGTACCCCTCCAAGCCACCATCCCGAACTTGTACCCTCTTAGCGCTCAAGCCTTCATCCACTAATCGCTTTTCCTTAATCTCTCAATCCAAGTCGGCTTTACTCGAAGTTCGCAAAAGACTCCCATCATCATATAGACTCAACCGAGCGAACATTGCTCTTAAGTCCGTCACCACCTTCCGGCTCAATGCGTCGGCTACCACATTAGCCTTACCGGATGGTACTCGATTGAACAATCGTAGTCCTTTAGTAGTTCAATCCACCGACGCTGTCTCGATTCAGATCCTTCGAGTCGGAAGGTACCTCAAGCTTTTGTGATCCGTGTAGACTATCGACTTCTCCCCATACGTGTAATGTCTCCATATCTTCAGAGCGAAGACGACCGCGCTAACTCCAACTCGTCGCGTTGGGTAGTTAACCTCATGCGGTCTTAAGCGACGGGATGCATAGGCTACTACCTTCCCATCTGCATTAACACACATCCCAAAGCGGTGTGAGATGCATCACAATAGGCTGTGAATAACTTTCCGCTTCAGGTGTACCAAAACCGGAGCTTAGTCAAAATTTTCCTTAACTTATCAAAGCTTTCTTGCTTTGCTTCTCCGTCCATACAAATGGAACACCTTTCCTTAGTAACCTGGTCAACGGTCTTTGCTATTAGAGAGAATCCTTCCACGAATCTCCGATAGTACCTGCTAAACCCGTAAAACTTCGTATTTCACCACCGACCTAGGTGGTTTCCACTCCAATCTTGCTTCAATCTTGCGAGGATCTACCCTAATTCCTTGGTGATACTACATGACCTAAGAAAGCCACTTCCTAAGCCAAAATTCACACTTACTTGAATTTGGCATATAATCGCTTCTCCTCAATACTTGCGTAACTATCCGTAAATGCTTGTCATGCTCCTCTTACGTCTTTGAGTAAACCAATATGTCGTCTATGAACACCACGCGACGAATCGGGTCCAAGTATTGTTGGAATACTCTATTCATCAAGTCCATAAATGCGCGGCGCATTAGTCAACCCGAATGGCATTACCAAGAACTCGAAATGCCCATACCGAGTTCGAATGCCGTCTTGTGAACGTCGACCTCCTTCACCTTAAGTTGATGGTAACGACCTAAGGTCAATCTTTGAGAATACCGGCGCACCTTTCGGTTGATCAAACAAGTCATCGATCCGAGGCAACGGATACTTTTTCTTGATCGTTAACTTGTTCAAGCGGCGGTAGTCGATACACATCCGCATAGAACCGTCCTTCTTCTTGACAAACAACACAAAGTGCTCCCACGGGGATATACTTGGTCGTATAAACCCTCTATCCAAGAGCTCACGAATTTGAGCCTTTAGCTCCATCAATTCCTTTGGTGCCATTCGGTATGGTGCTATGGACACACAGTGCCGTTCGGTAGCAAGTCTATACCGAATTCGACTTTCCGATCCGGAGGCAAACCGGAAGTTCTTCTGGGAATACATCAGCAAATTCCCCAACCGTTCGGACCTTTCCAACTACTAACCCCTTAGCTTCCAAAGCACAGATTTGAACCAAATACGCCTCACAACCCTTCTTGACCATCTTTTTAGCCTTCAAGGCAGTCACTACATTGGATAGATAATTCCTTCTATCTCCTATCATAACCACTTCATCACCTTCAGCCGTCTTAAGGACCATGCGCTTAGCCGCGCAATCCAAATTCGCTTGGTACTTAACCAACCAATCCATACCAAGGATCAAATCGAACTCCCCAAACGGTAGTTCCATTAGATCAGCTACAAATACTACCCCTTGAAGTTCTAGGGGTACGCCTCTATAAAGTCTATCTACGACTACGGAGTGACCTAAGGGGCTAACTACAGTCATCTCCCTAGAAGCAGTTTCAGAGTTTAGGTCCATAGTTCCTACCACACTACTAGCAATGTACGAGTGCGTCGAGCCCACATCAATCAATGCAACATAAGGAAAACCGAAAATTAGAAACGTACCGGTTATGACATCCGGTGCGTCACCTTCTTCGCGACACCTCGCTGCGTAAACTAAGCCAGGCTGCCTAGCCTCTGTGTTGCCTGAACCTCTGCCTTGAGTTCCACGACCTCGGTTAGGACCGTTGTTTCCTCTGCCATTACCACGACCCCTCTGTGGTCCTACATTTCTATCATGAGCACGGTTCTGCCCCTCTGGCTGCTTCTTAGCTAGTTTCTGGGGACAATCTCTGACACGATGCTCCAAAGACCCACACTCAAAACATCCTTTATCACTGGTCCAACATCCTCCCCAATGGGTCTTTCCACATCGGTTACACTGAGTCGGCCTCTGATTAGCAGTCGTGGGCCTTGCTGCCTGATTGGGCCCACTTGGCCTAGCCTTTTTCTGAGCACTTCCGCTTGATCCAGCTGACCCAAATCCTCTCTTCTGATTGTTCTTACTATAGCTCTGCCTCACAGCCTCCTTGATCCCTTCGGCTACCTTAGCCTTCTCCACTAGGGATGAGAACTCACGAACCTGCTGTGGGGCAATCAGTAACCTTAAATCATCTCGGAGTCCGTCCTCAAAGCGGACACAGCGCTCATGTTCGATAGAGACACGATGCCTCTCGCATACCTACTCAGCCTTAGAAATTCCGCCTCATATTCCGACACGGACTTAGTTCCTTGCACTAATCCCAGAAAAGCCTTTCTCTGCGCATCAGTGTAGCTGATGCCCACATACTTTTTCTGATAGGTGGTTCTGAAATACTCCCAAGTCAAATCATCTGCTGTAGCCCCATCTCGAACCGTAAGCCACCACCGATACGCTTCATCCTTTAGAAGCGACACGCCCTTTCGACTTTTCTTCCTCGGTCAAGTCAAGGTCATCCATGATTCTTTCGATTGACTCTAGCCAGATTCCACAGACTGGGTGCCCTCCCGACACACCTCGGAATACCTCGCTCCGTTAGATCGGAGTCGCCGGGGACGATTTCCGAGCTCCCACATTTCCACCAGCCCGACCATCATCTCCAAGACTCGCAAAAGCGACTTGCGATACCGCCTCACCACCTGGCCCGATCCGGCTCCTCACTCTAAAAGTAGGAGGTGGTGGTGGCGGTGGTACCTCATTTTGAGAACCTTGTGTCGACTGACGGGTTCGGACACCGTCATCCTACCCCTACCACGCCCACGGCGCCCACGTCCTCTAGAACTCATTCTATCTACCGCGCTTTTAATCGATTAAGAAAAATTTTATGCGTTAGCATTTGTTTCACTTTATTACTCGCGAAGAAATTTTATGGATAAGGTTTAATCAGAGATTCTTTCGAGCAAACAAAGTTTCAGATTTCCTATCCTAGTTCACACAAAGAAGTTCATACATCCATTCCTTAATACTTTCCATACCTATTCACTCATCGGACATTTACGCCCATTTCTATCCCGTGGGTATTTTTCGTCTTTTTCCTCTGAGGGTATTTTCGTAATTTTCCCGAACCAAAATATTTTGCTGATGATTTCCAAAGCTAAGTTACTGAATATTTGTAAATTAGTTGAAATTTTTGGGCAAAACCATTGAATTAATATTTTATGGGTCAGGGGCATTTTGGTAATTTTATCCCTAAGGGTATTTCTGTAATTTTCCACAAGTCAAGTTTTTCGAGAAAAACATTGTAAAAGTAATGTTCTAGGGTTTAAGAAAGTTATTGGACAAGTTTTGAAAACATTAGGGCTTGTTGTTTCATTCTATTTTGGAAAAAACAAGGCTAATTCCCTTTTCGGGTTTTAATCATTGTGTTTAGCCTATGACTGAGCCCTCCTGGTCAGGGTGAACCAAAGCTACGCACCAGGCAGAATTCGAGTGAAGAGGAGGTGGGTCACGCGGACCGCTTAAATACCAAGCTCTCACTGAACCTTTCTAGACATGCGCACAGAGGTTACCACACCGCTGAGCCTTCTGAGTTAGGGTGAACCGAAGCTACGCACCAGGTAGGATACCTGCGAAGAGGAGGTGAGTCACGAGGACTGCTTAAATACCAGGCTCTTCCGGATCCAATCCTAGACATGCGTACAGGGGTTACCACACCCTAGCTCATTGACTAAGTCATAGGTTGGTTTAGTTCTTTAAGTCTTATGCTTCGTTTGTGTTTGAGTAATCTAACCTTAGGGTCCAAATCCTATAAGTCTATCTACGTTCCATGTTTCCTACCCTTCTACAGAATATAATTCACCAAGGGGTTTAGATATACTTTACAGGCGGATCGGTCTTGCAGGAGACTCGGGCCATGCTTTGTTCAAAACCAAAAATCATTCCATAAGGCCTACCAAAACATTTTTGGGCCTTGGGCCCCCACAGCCGAGTTTTGAACCGGGCTCTGATACCAATTTCGTAACAACCCAAACCCGGCCCAAACATTACGACCGAATTTGATTTGCTACGGAGAAAAACTGTTTGAACACCATCTAGAACCAATTTAAGTTTCGTTTGAAAACCCCTTGTTTTTGGTTATCTTGCCAAAACTATACTTAGTTTTAATTTGGAAGTTTAATTAAGTCCAGGTTATTATACAAATTTCAAGTGTGCCGATGGCACGATAAAACATTTTCGTGTTAATTTAAGATAACATGTGATTTTAATTCAGATTTTAATAATATAGTTTAAAGTAAATATCCAACATATAAGAAATAACACAAATAAAGTTTATGGAGGCCTTATTACAACCAAAATAAAAACAACCCAATAAAATAAAATAACTAAGTTTAAGTTCGGTTTATGCAAGTCCTTTGCATGGCCACCTCGAGTCAACGGCTCCTCAACCGCCATTTCTGAGTCACCTGAAAAATGTTAAAGGAGAAGGTGAGTCACCAAGACTCGATATGTAACCCTTCCCCGTTTAAAAAAACAACATTTCATACACAACATATAACAGATTAATACGCAGAGTATCGTGTGCCCAACCTAGCCAACCAAACGCCTTTGTCTACCCCACGTGGTACCAAACCACTTGGTGACCGTAGTCACAATGTGTTACCAAAACACCGGTGGTGCCAAACCCTTTGGTGACATATAGTCACAATGTGCTACCAAAGCACGGTGTCCGTAGACACAAATCGGGTGATGGGGCCAACCCATCGTGTGATACCAAATCACCGCGCAGACGATCCCATATCTCAAGTGGGGCCAACCCACGGTGGTGTTAACCACGAGGACGAGTCGCTATGAGGTACCAAACCTCTGGAGGTACCAAACCTCTGGTGACTTATAGTCACGATGTGTTACCAAAACACCGGTGCTCGTCAAGACGAAACATCACCTTGCCCCTCCTCTCATATAACCCATAGTAGGTAAGCGATTAACAATGATCTCAAGCATTTATCACATGTATCGATAAGCCATGCTTCCCAAAAGCATTAAAGTAATCTCATATTAATGAGAGACTTACAGGAATCCTCACTTGTACCGTTAAGGTACCAATGCATCTACATCAAGCGATTTACATACCCATTATATATAACACAACATTAATCGCTATAAGTGTGTATGTACACACTGTCACCACGAGAAGTCTTAATCCCGAAAGAAGAGTGGCACCCTAGATCTACTTGCACCTATATTCGGCCAACTATGGGATTAGTACTATGGCCTATTCGGCCAAATCAAATAAATCTAAAGGGTTACCAATTGAACCCAAACCTTACCTATTTGCCTCTAAGTACTCACTTCGGTACCCGGTTCACAAATCTGCTTCACTTCCTACAATCGGTCACCATCATTATTAGTAGCCCTTGGCTTAATCGAATACCAAAAAGAATAGATCCTTACCAAAACCGATTTACAAGGGTGAGGCTTGGATCGAATACTTAAAAATCCGGGTACCTAAATAGATCCGATTCTATCACTGATTAGTCGTTAAAATAATTCAGCTTTTCTATTTAACCAAGTCGACAGAGAGAATGGGACATGGAAAAGAGTTTCAGCATACTTACCCTTGCTTTAATATTCGGCCAAAGATACACCAAATGGGAAAAGAGAGTTTCGGCACCAAGGTGTGGAGTACTTCGGCTAGAGAGAAAAATAATGAGGGAAGAAGGTGTTTAGAGTTTCGGCAAATAAAAGAGGAGGGTATTCGGCCAACAGGAAAAGGGAAAAAGAAGATGGGAAAGAATCAATGGTGCATTCGGTTTTGTTGAAGGTTGAAAAGAAATAGATGGAGGGTGAAGTATAGGAGGTTCGGCCAAGATCTAAAAGAAAAAGGGTTTTTAGTTTTGAGAGAATAAAGAGAAGAAAATTCAAAGATGGAGCCTTAGCCGAAATAATGAAGAAAATAACAAAGAAATTCGGTTTTCCCCCTCCTAAGCTTGCCGTCCACTCTCCCTAGGGAGAGTTCAAATTTCGGCAAAACACTCCAAGTTACTCTTGACCACACATTTGTATTAATTCAAATAATTTGAATTAATTCCAAGGCCTATATTTTCTCTGGCTAATACTTAGAGATTAATCTATTAATCTATTAATTAATCTACTTAAAAATCTAACTAAATCCTATTATTATCCCATTATTTAAAAGAGTTTAAACCGAGGAGAACTCTCCCCTTGTTGCCGTCCAAATAAAGAGCAAAAAGGGAAAAATTTTGTGACTCGAACCAAGGCTCTCCCTTGTTCCTTGGTGGCGTCACATGCTAGCTCTTAAGTGGGCTTGCTTTGCCACTTATTCTAAGCTCATCTTATGTCCAATTTATCCCCATTTATTCTTATAACACCCACTTGCTAAGGCTCCCTTCCTTTAAAATTAAAAACTGAAATTTTTCTATCAAACCGGGCACACTCAAAGCCTTAAATTGAGCTCTATTATTCCATAAATAATATCACAACTGTTCATAACAAAAAAAAATAATTAAATTCTAAATAACCCCATTTTTGGGATGTTACATTATGAATGTGAATGTGACTCCTCGAGTTAGAGTAGTGAACTTGAACTAGAAACTTTGGTTGATCGAAAGAACTACTTACGAACATCTCTTTTCATAAAGCGTTCGCGAATAATCGGTGGAACAAAATTTTTGATGCATAAAACTTTTAATCAGATTAAATCGCGACGTTAGAAATGAGTTCTAGGGGACGTGAACTTAGAGAGCGTGCCTAGAAAGTATGATGGTTCTATTAAGATCGAGTGCGCAGACATAAGCGTAGTGCGATGAGTTAAGATGTCACGATTATTCGTTAATAAGTAATTTCGAGGGCGAAATTATTTTTAAGGAGGGTAGAAGCGTAACATCTGAAAAGGGCCTATGCATTTTTGGTTTAATTGTAAGAAATGACATATCTTATGTGTTATGAATATATTTTGAACACTTTTGGAAACACGGAAATGTATGGAAATGTTAAGTTTAAAAGAGGAAAGTGAACATTTTTAGAACCTTGGAAATGTAAGGAAATGTCTTGTAAGGAAATGTCATGGAAATGTAAGGAAATGTCTTGTAAGGAAATGTCATGGAAATGTAAGGAAATGTCAAGTTTCTGAGCAGGTCGAAAATTTTTGGAAACTTAGAAATGACCTAGAAATGACGAGTTTTAAGGTTTAAAGGGGAAATTAAGGCAAGGTGGCCTTAAAAGAAAAAGTTTGTGAAATTTGACACACAAACAGGCTTGGAAAAGTGGTGCAGAAGATGCCACTTAGGGCCTATGGAAATGGCGCCATATGCAAGAGGAATGGGCCTAAGTTCGAGTCACATGGGAAGCAAATAAAAGAAATTTTTATTTTGCTACAAGGAGCGAGAGAGGTGGACGGCACATGGCTATAAATTAGGAGCTTTTATTATTTTATAAATAGTGGATAAATAAGGGATTTATTTATCATTATTTTCAAGAGATAATTGTTGGATTAAATTCTTTTAATTTGAATAAAGAGATAAAGAGGAAAATAAGGGAGAAGTGATGGCCAAGTAAGGGACTTTGAGTTTAATAATTTCGGCTAAGTAAGGATAGTTGCTGAATTATCTTTTATTTTAAGTGATAGTTAAAGAGATAAAGCTATTAAAATAGAAGAGTGATGGCCAAGTAAGGGATTCTAAGTTAGTAATATCGGCTATAAAAGGAAAAGAGAGGCCATTCTGCATTATTTTCTGTTCTTTGAAAGCCTCTCCCGAATTCTCTTCACCAAATCTTCTTCTTCTTTTATTTTTGCCAAGCCGAAATACCTTGTGTTCTAGCCGAATCCTCCATCTTTATTCTTCCTTCTCTTTTCTTTCTAATCCCTCCAAAAGCCAAAAGTTGTGAGATCATCATCTAGCCATAGCCGAATCTCTGAAGGTTGAAGTGAAGGTGCAATCGATTTCTTCAAGTAAGGGTAGGATCTCATTCGGTTTCATCCTTTTTTCTTAAGATTTGCCGAAATCTAGGACTAACCCCATTAATATCTTGTTGCCAAAACTTTCAAGAGATCTTTCGGGATTTACTAAGTGTCGACTACATGGAAGGAGAACTTCTTTTCCCGAAGGTACACCATAGGCCACGTGTTCCCTAGTTATTCAGTGAGTTTCGGGATTTAAAATCCACAAGGTAAGTGTCTATAGCATTCGGCCAAGGCCATGTTTGGTAAATATATGTGTTCATTAATTATTCAAAAGCGAAAACTAACCAAGTTAATTGATTCAATGCTTGGCGAATGCAAGAAGAGTATAGCGAGATTTCAAGACTTGATTATTAAGTCAAAGCGGCAACAAGGTAAGTTTAAGTATACTAATCCTACTAGGATTTGGATTTATGGCGAATGGCTTTTTATTAAAGTAGTAGGTGATTAATCAAATGTAGGGATTAAGGATCTAAGCATTAGATCAAGCTTTTTGGGATTTCAAGACCCTTTCGGTAAGTATGATAAGTTGTGGATATTTGGTTAAGAATTCGTATATTGATGATTAAATCGATTGTTACGATTAAGTGTGTTGATGGAGGCGAATACCATTCAAGAAGGAAAGGGAAGGTCCCTATCCCAGAAGTTTAAGAAGAGATCTGTCTCGGTAGTTAGGGATTGGCCACCGAGGTGTGGACCGTCGAGAATAAGAAAGTAGGCAAATAGCCGTAGTATCGCCTAGTGATAGCATCGATGTCGAAAGCATAGCTCTCCAAGTGATCGGTGTGTGATTAACCCACCGTTTTAGGAGTATATGATATGTATGTGAAATGTGTATGTATTATGAATGTGCTAACTAGTGCAAAGTGGAAATTGTGATATGGATACCCTCAAGGGGTATGTCGATAATCCGGTAAGTACCAAACCTAATGATATGTGATTATTAATATGAATATGTGATAATATGCTTGATGAACATGCTCATGCATCATTACATTGTATCATTATTTTATGTGGCATGTGCATGGGTTGGGATATGAAAGAAGAATGCGGGTGTACTTCGAGTATGTGGTTTGATGTTAGCCTTGGGCTACATCGTGGATTGACGTTGGATCGAGGTCACGTTGTGGATTAATTGCGATTTAGTTCGCGTGGCTTGATGAGTGGCTATGTGCCTCATCGTGGTTGATATCGGCTATGTGCCATATCGTGGTTGATGAGTGACTATGTGTCCCATCGTGGTTTTTGATGTTAGCCTTGAGCTACATCGTGGATTGACGTTGATCGAGGTCACGTTGTGGATTAATTGCGATTTAATTGGCGTGGCTTGATGAGTGGCTATGTGCCTCATCGTGGTTGATATCGGCTATGTGCCATATCGTGGTTGATGAGTGACTATGTGTCCCATCGTGGTTTTTGATGTTAGCCTTGAGCTACATCGTGGATTGACGTTGATGAAGTCACGTTGTGGATTAATTGCGATTTAGTTCGCGTGGCTTGATGAGTGGCTATGTGCCTCATCGTGGTTGATATCGGCTATGTGCCATATCGTGGTTGATGAGTGACTATGTGTCCCATCATGGTTTTGGTGTTAGCTACGGCTACATCGTGGATTGTCGCCGATCGAGGTCGCGTTGTGGACTATTGTGCTTAATTGCGTGGACTGCGATGATTGCCTTTGGAGTGAAAAGGAGAGGTGATTTGATAATCCCCGGTGTGTGGTAATTTGGATAAGGGGGTGTGTAGCGGATGGACCCTAGGTTTGGGTTGGGCTTCACAATTGCATGATTTCGTATGTGAACATATGTGGAAATGGGCCAAGCCCAATATGATATGTGGATTAATGTAAAAATGGGCAAAGCCCGAGATATGAATGTGGATCGGTGTGGAAATGGGCAAAGCCCGGTATGTGGAAATTATGTGGTTAACTACCCTATTAGATGAATGTGATATGAATATGGGCCAAGGCGAGAATGTGTTAACATGTGAATATGATATTTGTTATCGATATATGGGTTAATATGTGGTTAACATGTGGGTGGAATTTAGTGGATTAATTACACACTTTGAGTGCTGTATGACTCACCCAATTTTTATTAAACATCGCAGATGATTCGTGTAGTGATTGGACCGGGTTGGAGTGGATACGAGGTGGCCCATGCACGAAGACATCTTCTTTATTTTATTGATTTATTACTAAGAACTTTTGTTTAATTATTTATTGTAATAAGGCCCAGTTAAAGTATTTAAGTATTTCTATTTGAGCATTTTTATTATGTTTAAGCTAGACGACCATTAAATTATTATTTGGAATTGCTTTTAATTTGGATATTTTGTCAAGCTTATATTATTTAGAATTTTTAATTGGACATGGTTTTAAATGACAAAATTTTTAATATTTTTCCCAAAAGTGAAATCGGTCCTCAAACGTTTTTCCATAGATGGCATACGGATCCGGTCGGGGGCTTGTGGGCCGGGTTTGGGGTGTTACATTTTCTTACATTTCCAAGTTCCCAGAAATGTGCACTTTCCTATTTTGAATCATTTCCAAATCATTTCCATCCATTTCCAAGTTTCCAAAAATGTTCACTTTCCATTTTTTTTTAACTTAAAATTTCCATACATTTTCAGGTTTCCAAAATTGTTCAAAATTTATTCTTAGTACATAAAACATGTTACTTCGTACAATTAAACCGAAAATGCATAGGCCCTTTCCAGGATGTTACAAAGACTTTAAACGAGCGCTTCTCGGGAGGCAACCCGAGTACTAACCCCATTAATTTTCATATTTTTTATTTTTAGCACCTAACTAAAAACTAACCAAATTAATAAAACGCAGGTTTCCCTACCACAAGGCCTTGCACACGGGCGTGGCCTTGGCCGTGTGAACACCACGAATAAGCATATCGACGTGGCAGAGACCGTGCAAACCAAGGACGAAAATTTTCCCCAAAACAGGGCTGCAATAAAATGCCACGGCCGTGCGATACGGCCGTGGTCGACACTGAGAAAGTAACATGGGTGTGCGACACGCCCGTGTCCCCAGGCCGTGGTCGACATTGATTAAGCAACATGGGCATGGAAACCTCTACGCAGGCATGGGAGAAGCGAACGAGGTACCACACGGCCGTGCGATACGGCCGTGTGACCTAACACGCCCAGGGCACACGGGCGTGGGCAGCTGATTTCTATTTAAACCTCTTTTTCTATTCATTTTCTTCCCCAAATCCCTTCCTCCCCAACCCTAGCCACCAACGATAACTCTTTTTCCCTTTATTTTTTTAAATTCATATCTCTTTTCCATTATTTATCTCCATTTTCCTTATTATGCTATTCTTATTCTTCATACCTTTTAAATCTAGCTTACGGTACCATAAGTTCATGCCGGCTGCTTCATCGACTCGACAGGTTAGTTTCAACAGGTTCAAGGCACTATTAAGGAACAACTACACCACTAGAGTATCCTCCCACCGTTCACCTCTGCCTAGTCCATCATGCTTATTTTTAAGGAGTTCATCCAAAATTCAGGAAGTTTCACTTCTCTCCCTATCTTATGATTTTCTATATTGTCGATATCTATTTTTGTACATTGAGGACAATGTACATCTTAAGTGTGGGGAGGTGTCAACAATACTAAATTATGCCTTGTTCTTAAGTAATTTTCTCATATTACTATTAGAATGAAACTTCTATTGATTTATGATTTTCATTGATATGTTTCGGATTAAGTCATAGATAATTGTGCATTGATGGTTTAAACTTTAAGACATTAGAGAATCAAGCGTGATAAGTCTATTTTCAGAATTAAAAAATTTTCTAGGTTGTTTACCTAAATTTAAATATTACTTTGAAGTTTGAAATTTGCAAGGTTGACATCAAAAACCATAATTTTTGTGAGATTTTGAACCTTTTAGAGCATATATCTTTTCTTGCTCACTTTATTCATTATGAGTGTGTCAATATTGATTTGTTATTCTAGAACTTGCTTCGATTATACATGTTGAGACCACATTTTTAATTTGATATACTGAGATGATAAAGGCACCTAGGTTTTAACCCACTTATTCCACTAAAAATCCTACCTTCATAATTAACCCCTAGTGAACCCTTTTTAGCCCAATAAACCGTTTTCTTGCCTCACCCATTAATATTAACCCAAAACCAAATTTTTACTTCTCCTACTTTGACTCCCCTTATGTCGAGATTTGATTTGATCAGCTGCCTAACTATTTTCTTTATTTCAATTGTTAAATCTCTTCTTATTATTGTAAATACTTGTTCTTATTCTTAAAACAAAAGTTGGAAATTTATTCATTATTAGTTCTTTATTATTTGAGCTTAATCAGTTAATTCCACATTTTTAGAAGAAGCTCGTGTTATTAGTATTAAGTTTTCAATTGATGTAATTATTTAGTGTTAGTCCATTTTCATAGTTAGGTGAATTGTCAATTCGATCTCGATTTTAACCCTCCTTTTCAGCCTTTATCCACACCTTTAACCCAAGCCCCGTTACAACCCTTTTTAAAGACCTTTTGATTTGTGTATCATCTCATTTTATAGTGGTGGAGATTTGATTTTCATGCAAGCCTATGGTAATAACTTTTCATGTTTGACTTTTGAGTGCTTAATTTTTGAACCTTAAACACTTTGAGTGATTTGAGTGAATCTTTAGTGAGGATGTCAATACTTGTCGGTTTTGAATCAAAGGTAATTATTTAGGTAAGGGGAAACACCTATGTTTTCATACTACAAAAATCTATGACTTAGAATGTTTGAATCTCTAGGACTCTTCTAGTTAAATTATCAATGTATGAATTATCTGTGAATTATGATGAGACATTATTGATGAGAATTATGAGTTGAGAAAGTTAATTCTTATTGTGAGTTGAGGATTTTGCTTGAGGACAAGCAAACGCTTAAGTGTGGGGATATTTGATAAACCATAATTTACACATATTTTAACCCCATGCTTGGCTTATTTTTGGATGAATTCTCATTAGATTTGATGAATTCGATGCTCCTAATCTCTTAATTTCAAGTTTTACATATAGGAGAGCTTTGGGAGTTGAAAAGAACAAGAAACGGGCCAAAAAGGGACAAAATGGGCTTACCTTAGAAACCAACACGGCCTGGATCAACGTACACGGGTAGACCACGCGGCCGTGTGTGGCGAGCAGAAGCGAGCACGGCCCAAGACTATTGTACACGGGCGTGTCACACGGGCGTGTCCCTACCGTATCAAAGATTAATTCTATCCGGAAAAGGTTACTTGTGGGCAAAGAAAGATGTTCCAAAGCCTATATAAACACCCTAGGGAGTGACCTAAAGAAGGACGCTGAAGAGAACGCATAAAATACTTGAAGACAGCCGTCGGAAGAGCTCGGAGGAAGGATCTCCATCAAGACTGAAGATCTCCCATCAAGTTCTTTAGAAGTTTTTGGGTTTTCCTATGTTTTGTTGTTTTCCTTATTTTGAGATGTGTCCTTCTATCAGTAGGAACTAAACTCCCTAAATACCTAAGGGGATGAAACCTAAGACGGATCTTATAATTATTTGATTTATAAGATAAATACTTGTTCTTATTCTTAATTGTGAGTTCTTATTCTTGTTTTGATAATTCAAGTTGTTGATTCAAGTCGAATGTGCTTATTCAGTGGAGCAAAAGTCCCTGTTTAAGAGTAGATCAACACAATTAAGCGGAGTTGATTGCAACCCTAGAAATAGGGCGACAAAAATCTACCGGATTAGAGTCAAATCTAATAAGGGAATCCATAGATCGAGTTAATGCGACAATAGGGGTTTTAATTAGAAAGAGATTTCAATTAATTAACCTAGAGTCAATTGTTTTTAGTCTTGAAAGAGATATTAACATAATTCAGGGATTTCTACGGATTAAGTCAAGTGAATAAATCGTATGAATCAAAAGTAATAAGTGAAGTCTAGGTGGATTCTTCCTTAGGTATTGCCTATCTCATAAAGTTGTCTAAAAGTATTTTCCTAATTCTTTCCTTGTCGTATTTAATTAGTTTTAGTTTAAAAGAAATCACTCCAATACTTAGGCTAAATAATAAAAAGATAGTAATTACTAGTACTCTTGGTCCTTGTGGATACGATATTACCGGTCTTACCATAACTATACTATTAAACGATAGGTGCGATTGCCTTTATTGTGGTCATAGTTTGTTTTAGACACATCAAAAAGCAACCAAGCAATCAAGCCTATTCATTAACTTAATTTAAAAACTAACTCATAAATTGACCAAAAAGCATATTAGCACATGATCAAACTCTAATTTCAAATAAGCATTTTATCAAACACATGATAAGCATACTTGTAACAGCCTGTTTTTGGTCAAGATCGGAACAGTGGTTTCGAGACCACAAATTCTAGGTCAAAATATTTATTTTATTATTATTTTAATGTTTACAGTATGATAGTATGATTGTGTGAAAATTTTGTTAAGAAATTTTATCATTTGAGTGCTTAATTTGATAAAAAGGACTAAATCACATAAGGTGCGAAAGTTGTGTTGTATTAGCTAAAAGTATCAAATAGCTATAGAAATTTAATGTGTAAGCCCTTTTTTGGTATTTAGCCCATTAAAGAGATAGTGGAATATGATGGGTTGGCATTTTGTGTAATAAATAATGTGTATAAAGGTTAGTTAAGTAAATTGGTTAATAATGACAAAACAAATAAAACAAAAAGGCAAAGTTATCATCTTTAGCATGGTTGCAACTGAAAATTGAAAGAAAAAGAAGCCATGGGAGAGCTTCAACATTCGACCATCTCTCTCTTGTGCATGTAGATCAAGAAAAATGACGTACGTAATTAGATCGAGGAAAAGACAAAGTTATCGATTAAACGATCGTTTTTCGTCGTAAGAGTTCGAGGTAAGTTCGTATAATTGAACTTAAATGTGCATTTATTTAATTGATGGATGGAATTGAGATTGTATTTATCCTATTAGTTAAATTTGGAGATCTTAAATTAAATGTATGATTTAAATAAGACGAGTTGTTAAATAAGACCATAGCTGGGCTATGGCAATTGAAAAATAAGACCATAACCGGGTTATGGCATGTGAATATAAGACCACGATAGGGCCATGGCAATGTATGTGTAAGACCATAGTTGGACTATGGCATCGAAAAATTGAAGTACTCGTACCGTAAGCATTTATAAATCCAGAGTGATTTGGTAAGTGAATTGTGGAATTAATTTATAAAGTCTTATTATTATTATTAGTATCAATCCAAGGTAGGGTATATTTTGTGATATTGAAATAATTCAACGGGTAAATTGAAGATGTGAAATGGTGAGAAATAGATACGTATTGATACAGGTATGTACGGAAGGCTATACGAGCATTAAAACTAAAGAAGTTGTGAATATTATGAGTAATTATGTGATTGAATTTATGTTAACTTTGTGATTAATGTGCTGATGATTATCATATTCGCATTATTTGAATGGTATATATATTTATGACATATGAATACATGATGAATTCAGTTGTGGTTAAATTGGTATAAATAGAAGGAAAGATCGGCAAATGTCTCAATTAGAATTGCTATGAAAGCATTGAAAAGAGTATGAGTTATTAGATGGTAAAAATATGCTTATACACATGCTTGAAAAGGTGAATACACAAAGTAGGGAGTACTTATGCTATGTTTTTTTGAGATGGGTTGCTAAATTATGTGATAATTAAAATTGAGAGGTTAATGTCATTTAGACCAAGGCCATGATATATTGAATTGACTAAAATGGATTATGCTTATAATTGAAGTAGTAAACTTTATTCTTGAATTACGAACTTACTAAGCATTTCATGCTTACTTTTTGTTAATTTCTTTGTGTGCTTAGATATCGGAAGCTCGTTTGGGTTGGAAGAAGGCGGAGATTTCATCACACTATCTATCGGCTATTTTGGTATTGTGGTTTTGTAAATTTTTGGTTATAATGGCATGTATAGGTGAATTTGGCTATTGATAGCCTATCTGTTTTGTTATGTTTTTAGCCATTTGATTTGGCTTGTATAAGATGTGTATTTTGGTTTGTGAATAGCCATGTGATTTGGCTTATCTTGGTATGTATATGTATATATGTGTAAAAGCCCTTTTTGTGATGTGGTTTATATTCACTTGCGAATGTCTTGTTGTAAATTGGTAATAATGGTACCAAATGATTGAATTTGGGATTTGTATGTTTGTGGTTGTAAGTAAAATGATGCATAAATGAATGTGACCACATGATGAATGGAGAATGTGATTTTGGTATGAGATTTAATGGCATATTATGGTACTTGTGTGTCTTGTGATTGATGGTCTTGATATATCATGAATTGAACTTGGTTTAGATGAGTTTTAATGCCACTTGATGATATGGTCATATGTGTTTTGAGTTGGCATAGGTGTATGCAAGTTTGGGTGAGAAATGTGGCTTGAAACATAGCCTATTTTTGTCCACATGGGCAGAGACACGGGCGTGTGTCTCTGCCGTGTGTGACACTCGGTCATGTTGCACGACCGTGTGCCCCCTAGTGTTGAAATTAAAATCAAGTCAGTATGCTCCACACGGCCTCACACACGGGCATGTGACTTGGCCATGTGGCATAAGTCAGTATACCCTACAGGTTTGGCACGGCCTAGTACACGGCATGGCACATGGGCGTGTGTGGCCACTACGAAGGGCACACGGGCTAGACACACGGGCGTGTGTGTTGACTGTGTGACCCAACTCAGAGAGTTACACAGGGTCGGAGACGGGCTGGGACACGGCCATGTGATCCCATTTTGAATGTCCACACGGCTTAAGACACGGGCGTGTCACTTGGCCGTGTGAGTGATATGGCCGGGGTACACGGGCGTGTGACCCCTGTGGCTTGAAAAATTTTATAAGTTTCGTAAAAGTTTTCTATGTTATCAGTTTAGTCCCGAACCACTTCCAAAGCATGTATTGAGCCTCATAAGCTCGTATTAGGGACATCATGATAAATGATGAATGATGATTGCATGAAATGTGAAAATGTTTGAGAAATGTATGTGTAATTGTATGATATATCCGGTAATACTCCGTAACCCTATTCCGGTGTTTAATACTTGTGAGAGGTGTTACAATACTATAAAAAATAAAAGTTGAGAAAATGCTCATTAATCGATGTGAATCCAATGTAGCACAAGAATTTGATCGATCTCTATTCACAAAGCTTCTACAAAAGAGAAGAAATAAAAGTCTACAACAAAAAGAAAACAAAACAAAAGAAAGAAATATAACTCTAGTACAAAAATATGAAAAGTAAAAATAAAAATTTGTCTAATTGTCTACTATAATCTAATTATTGTTGGCTGATAAAAATGTGATATATAAAGTAGAAATATATTAAAATTATTAAGTACACAATTTTCCCTAGTAATAAATCCATTAAGGCAAGCTTGACCAACTTTTCCCCTTAATTTCCCTTCATTATTTCAGCAGATTTTGTCAGTTACAAGCTTGATGTCACGACACCAAGGGTAGGAAGTCGCAATGCTCCTACTCAGAAAGCTTGGGATCGTGAGACCGTAGGTCTTGTGTTGTGACACAGCATGGTTTCCTCGGTTCATCTTCAGATGTCGATGTCGTAACATCCAAGGTTTAATGTCGCGACATGGCAAGTTAGAGGCCTCCGTGTTGCGACTCAATAGGTCCGAGGTTGCAACATTGGGTTTCTCCTTAGCAACTTATTGGCATGGTGGAAGGATAGAGGTTGCGGTACCGCTAGGTGATGTCGTAACACTACAAGACAGAAGACTCGGTGTTGTGACATCAACATCTTGATGTTGTAATGTCGAAGCTGCTCACTTGCTTCCTTCCATCTTCTTCCCCATTTGAACCCCTACAAGTGCCTTAGCAACACGTTAAGCTCGAATGGACAAATAATTGATGTCTTTATTCAAAATAACATAAAAATAACTAAAAAGTTCATTCAACATAAATTCTAAATTAAATATGAAAAAGTGACAAAAAGACTCAAAACATCGCTCGAAAGCAAGCTCATTAGGTGTGAAAAGAGCTTAATTTGTCATAATAAAATACGATGTATCATGTAGTAATTCCGTCTATATGTACTTTTATTTTTTGAACAAATTGGTTAATTAAAATATCCATTAGTTTCATTAATATCTTTGTATCTTGCCCTCCACAAGTTTTACATTCAAAGTAAAATGAAAATAAATATTGGCTCACTAATTATCTAACGTTTAACTAATACTAAGAAGTATTATGTTGTCAGATCGTAATACGAAAAGACTATTTATATTAGTAAATAATCTAAACATGTCCTTAGTCTAATCAAAATTGAGCAAACCGATTGAAAGACTAATAAGTCGTTTATCAAGTCCAATTGGGAAGATACCTTGTCTTGGGTATCGGAGTGGATGACTCCCAAAAGATAAATACATAGATGTCATTAACAGGATTGACAGTACATCAGACAAGACCCAGGTAGAATAGATCCTAAATTCATTTATGGATTTATTCACTTGTGACGTTCATAGTGCGTCGTACCTTAATCCTAAGGGGATGATGTATGTGTGACTCATATACTTTGATGTAAATGAAAACCTGAGTTCAAATAGATAAGGAACTGAAAGCTGGTACATTAGATATACAACTTTTACAATATGTAGCATAAGTTCACAATAGTGGAACTCATAGCCCAATAAAGGGTAAATGATATCCTCTAATCGATATTACATGAAAGATGAAAAGTAAATGTAGTCACTAGGCATTTATCTTTGTGATAAATGATTTGATTACTATTTGATAGTACTTGACATTTCATGAAGGAAGGTGTAATGATTACCATGAGATAAAATAGGATCATATTGGGAGAACAAATTTATCCCAAAGAGACTAATGATTTTTTTGAGGGTAATAATGAGTCCTCATCATATGATTATTTGGGGCTATATCTTACTTACATGTGCTTAGTTTCTTGAGTATTTTTATATATTTTAGATTCATTTTAGTTTACTTGACTTTTTTTATGTTTGATGTGGCGCCCCAAACCCGACCGAAATGAACCAACCCGAATCTAGAACGCCACATGAAACACTTACGTGACTCTCCTTGCCGATCATCCAAACACACCATAAAACCAACCATCACACCATTAAATCATGCTTAATCAATTACTTTTAAACATGCAAGCCTAAATCATGCTTCAACTAACACAAGTTACCAATTTAATGTAAAATCGTCATTTTGCACATCACAAGCAAAAACTCATAATTCATGAAATTTAGTCCCATTAGTGTCTTGGGCATTTAGTTTTAAATCATTTTTGAAAAATTTAGCTTAAAACGACCCTTAAAACTCATTTAATTGCAAATCGAAGTTTAATGACTAAATCGTAAAATTTACAAAATATCAAAATAAAACATTTTAAGAAATTGAAGTTACCATACTGAAAATAAATGTATAAAACCAAGTCATGTAAAATTTCAAACATTTTGTGTTGTTTAAGACCTCCAATTTTATTATTTAAAATTTAAGACTTATTAGCAAAGGTTTCAAAACATGTCCGGACCACTCAGCAGCCACGTCAAGATGACACGAAAAACCAGGTCAGAACATCGCCTGGGAATGATTGTTCGTCCCGATGATGCGATAAATGGCACCCTAACGTCGGCTTCACGTCGCAATGACATGGTGGCTCGTCACGATGAGACATTGTAGTTTATTGTAGAAAAATTGCAACATATGCATTTAATATTTCGACACTCAACTAGACATACCATGTAACACCCTAAACCCGGCCTAGAAGTCTAGACCGAATTTGGAACGCTACATTGATCATCGAAGTGATCGTGAGAAAATTTTACAAATCAAGTCGTTTAAAAATTTAATTCCGAAAACATTTATCCCGAATCAATTCAAAAACGTTTAATCATTTAAATTCCCCAGAAAGTTCAACAGTATAACACTTACAAGTTAAAACTTAAAACAAAAGTTGTACCATAGTATTATGAAACTTTACAGCTCAACTTAAACGAATAACAATTAAACCTGAAAATAAAAGCTTATAACTCATTTCCACCAAGACTGTCCGAGTCCTCCGCGTACTGAGTCCAGCATCCAGAATCCAAAACTGTACCTGAAGAGGGGAAACAGAAGAGGGGGTGAGCTACTCGAGCTCAATGTGAGATCCAACCAGCTAAACTACAGAAGCAGAAATAGAGAACTAGAAGCAGTTCAAAAGAAGAACACACTTACAGACATATAATAGTTAAGCGAGTTCGCCCAACATCAAACACACACCATATATACCTTACAGTCATATGGAACAAACAGACACACCTAACCTCACGTGCTATTCAAATACAATAGCAACAGTTCACAAGTCAGTCACACTATCACAATAACAGTTCAGTCAGACATTTATAGAGAAAGTCTACAGAAATCGCATAGGCACACGTGCCTTTCAGTCAATCAGTAACACATTCAGTCATATTATCACATTCAGCCAAACTGATAAATTAGACATTTCAGTCGAATAGTACAGTCACATTAAGTCACATAGATTCATTCAGATGCATATGAGTGCAAATGAGTTATAAAATAACCCACCCATCCAGCCAACACACCATCTCTGTCCAACCCTACACTTACTGTGGGGATTTAATCAACCCACCCATCTCTGCACTCTGAGTAGGACCTCGAAAAGCCCATCCAACCTTATACTCCATAGGATGTCATCCCGGGTTGCCCGACAACGATGATCATTAGCATTGTCCTTGACCCTCAAGGAATTGCGACCGCCCTCGACCCTCTGGGAATTGGGGCTAACAGTGTGCAGATAAACTGCCAGTCTCGTATATTACATAGCAAAGCTAGCGTATAAGCTGTACAGTGCAATACGGTAAACCACAGTACAGACATGCAGTATGAACTACCAGATTAGATAGTGGTACGCACCGTAGCTAATGTACATGTGGTAAAGTGCAATGCAGTAATCCGCTATGCCGATGAGTTGCGAAAAGCGCCATATCGATCCAATGATACGCGGCAGCAATGGCGACGTATGTCTTTGTCTGGCGTAGTGCGTAAATCAATCTGATCAAATCGTCCACGACCCTCAAGGTATTGAGACTGCCCTCGACCCTCTGGGTATTAGGGGATTCCGTATGCAGTTAAACTGCTAAATCGTAAATCTTCATTCTCTTCAAAATCCCAACCCAAAATACTTTATATGCAGATGCATGTATCCAAATATATGTATGCAGAGGTATGAATGTAGATGCACCAATTCAGAATACAATTTCAGGCAGTCATTCAGAAGCAGTCACTTACAGTCAAAAATCATTTACAGAAACGTGCACACTTATGCACTCAGATTCAGTACCTAGCATAGCACACATTCACTTACAAGCAGTACAGAATTCGAAGTCAAAACAGAATCGTATTCACCCTCAGTAAGCTTAGTCGAGGGGTTGGAACACATAGACTCACAATGGCATTCGATTTGCCCTAAAATCAGAATTTGGCGAGTTAGGGCCACACGCCCATGTGCTCTGGCCGTGTGGAGCAATCCAGGCCGTGTGGGGATCCAAACGCCCGTGTGAGGGGTGGCACATGACCGTGTGACAGAGGCACACGCCCGTGTGGTGCAGGGGCACGACCATGTGAATAGGCCGTGTAACTCATGTCCAATTTCCCTAATATTAGGTGCAGGGCAGACACGGCCGTGTGAAGGTGTCACACGCCCGTGTTGTAACACCTCTAACCCGTATCCGTCGTTGGATTAGGGTTATGAGGCATTACCGGTCATATAACAGTTCATACAGATATTCATTACATTTCACGACTCAAAATTCAATCACATCAATGCTCGTAACTTAATCAAATATCGAGTCTTAAAATCATAACATTCATAACATTTCATAATTAAAACATAATCCAGCATCTATCAAAACATATCATATACAGAACGTATAACAAAACAATTATTCAATTAGTTGAATATCAAACCTATTATTATATATAGCTCTTGCACATATACAAATTTAAACATCAATCGAACTATACTTCACTACTAATTTTTTTTCATTTATTTATACGGCATTGGTGATATAAAAACATGACCAAGCATACTTTAGTTACTATTATACCATGCGCATATTTCCTAATGTCAGAGCCATATCTAAGCATAATTACTGAATCAATATTAACTTATTCCATTAATTAATTCATGACTATACCAATTCACATGTTACACATTAATCTAAATTAAATTAACCACACGGCATACTAGCCATACATACACATATACTCATTTAAACAAATATCATTTCAAGACCAAATATACTTCTTCTCTTGACACAAGTTCATGCGCATATGACCATATTGATTTGAACCATTTTGAGCACAACTAACACTAAAAGTACACCCAATTCGCATCCTAAAATACATACCCATAACCAATCACTTAACTACATATTCGATCATCCAAGATAACTTCAATACATAACATAAACCATATCACGTACTTAATAATATGAGTCTTATACTTTAGCTGAATATACTTATACACATTATTCACCATTTCTAAATCATTTCACCAATACAAACACACCATTTCAAATTGACTCAAAGTAACCATATCAAATTGTCAAATATCCATAGTACAGCATAGTCCACACATGACAAATACAACCAATTTCAATATTAACATATTACTAAACATTTAACTACATGATTAAATCCCCATTGTCGAACCACAAATTAGATTAAAACCATCATCTATATTTACAAATTAAGCTAATACATGACCAAAATTCACTATCATTAGCATCATTAACAATCCACAACCAAACACATCCATCATCCATATATCAAGTTTACCACACACATATACCATGACCAAAATTACTTAAACATCTGAACATTAGCATTAAGATCAAGCCATTTTCGCATGGCTATATATATACATTCCCAAAAATAAAAAATTTCAACTATGCTATACATGCCATATGCCCAAATTCAACTTAGTAAAATACCGAAAGAAACAGTCGATAGTGTGATAGGCTTTGCTGACGATCCCCAAGCTCGTAACGTGACTCCAAAATCTATAAAACAGAGGTAAACAATAATACACACACAGTAAGCTATTTAAGCTTAGTAAGTCATAAGCAAAAACATATATATTAACAAAGGCATATTAACAATTTTACTAATAAGGTCAAATACACATAATTTCCAATACAAAGATATCATTTACTATAAAGGTCATACTTTAATCACACATACTGTAACACCCCTAACCCGTATCCGTCGCCGGATTGGGGTCACAAGGTATTACTTAACACAATTTAAACACTTTGCTTTATAATTTTGAACATGCCGATACATGGATTAATGTTCACAAACAAATAATGCATTTTCAATCCATATTATGATTAAGCATATTATAACAGTCACAAAAATCCTATGTGTATTTGACTATTTCGAATTAACCAATCATACAAGACATGTATACACTTTGCCATATGTTCCATATCCAATTCGGTTATCAAGATAAATGCCATACAAATTTCTTTTCATATTCATGCTTTACTCAAATACTAGTAATTGTCTATATACAAGTAAATATATACTCATACCATACTTATATGGTCAACCAAATCATACCAATTTGTAATTGAATGTATACCTAGGCATAGAAAAATTTTTATGAACAAATATAAAAAATAATGAAGTCATCTGACTATTAATTTATCTATCACTTTATTCACATAGATAGAATCCATCATTTAACGATCAAACATCATGACATATAGAACATGATATATATATATGTGCACTTATTTATACCATAACCGAATAGGCCATTTCATACATCAAAACCTACGCTTGCACATTTTAACCGATCAGACCATATACATATAACATTCCTTCCTCTATTCGATATAAACTTGAGTAAATCACTTTAACAACATTTCTTCCTAAGTTCAAGAATCAAACACATTCACATATATTTATACAAAAATTAACTACTTAAATGTAATCAACTAACGGACTTTGTAAAGTCAATCTTGTTCGATGGCTAACTTGACTTTTAGGTCAACTATATGAATATCTATACTAAACAAAAATGTATTTCTCACTTTAATGATACAATGAGTTAATGACTAATTAAATGAATGACATGAATGTCATGGTGATTAGCTAATCATCCATCCATGTAACTCCTATTACCGATTATACTACCATGAAGCACATGCATCAAAGTCACATTCATTTAAGATCATAGTTTCATAACTTAGCCATTTTCGCATGGCTATACTTATATACAAGACAAAAATTCTTTGGTTTAAAAACTTAGTCTAACCTATACATGCCTTTTGTTCAAAAACTAAGCTTATAAGTACCAAAAGAGATGATAGTGTGGTTGACTTCACTTTGGCGATCCACGAGCTCGTAGCTTGATCAAAATCTAAAAATAGAACATTGAACACACCTGAGTAAGCTTACTAGCTTAGTAAGTCTTAAGCAATTATAATATAGCATTCAAACATTCAAGTATTTTAAAACAATTGGTTTATGACATTGAATATAAATAATTTAACTTATAAGTTCATTATGGCTGAATGCCATTACCTTACTCAACCTAACAATTATCATTTTCTTACTATAAGCATGCAATCTCAACAAAACACCTAAATACAATATGTATTCGCATATTCCAAACCAAATAAGTATAACATACATATTAACCACATGTAATCAGTCATACACATATGTAAACATATCCAACCATTCTCACATTTAGCATTTACACATATGGCCGAATCTCAAAGGCATAACCAAGCTTAAATTCCAATATATATATCATACTCATTATTGGTAAGATCAAATGCACATATTAAAATCTTACTGAAAGCTTCAACTATATCACATCTCACTTAATTCGAATGGTAATATAATAACTTACCTTATTCCTTGCAACTATGAAAACTTATACTTACCCGAGCATTTAGCTTATTGCAGTAATTACGTTCCACCTTGTAAATGATTCATGAATTCTCTATTTATAATACATCACCGGAATTAAGCCTGCTAGGCATCAAAGCCTGAAATACACACCGGCACTAGGCCTGCTAGACCCGAGGTCTGAAATTTAAACACCGACATTTAGCCTGCT
Organism: Gossypium sturtianum; assembly: GCA_025698515.1. NCBI lineage: Eukaryota > Viridiplantae > Streptophyta > Magnoliopsida > Malvales > Malvaceae > Gossypium > Gossypium sturtianum. Next base: position 67,249,689 of record CM046947.1, on the reverse strand, counting down.
AGGCAATAAGCCCGATATGGTTCACCGGCACAAGGCCTGCTAGACCCGAGGTCTAAAATTTAAACACCAACATTTAGCCTGCTAGGCAATAAGCCCGATATGGTTCACCGGCACAAGGCCTGCTAGGCTCGAAGCCCGAATAACGATATTATTACCATCTCATACACATTACACGCTGCCCAAAATTTACATAAATCACACATAATTCATATCACCGAAACATATCAACTCAGTTAAAATTCAACAACATTTCATTATTAAATCACTATCCACATTCGGCTTTGACTAAATCTACAATTATAACTTCATAATTCAACATGTATTCAAGGTTATAAATGACATTAATGATATTACATTGCTTATAGACTTACCTCGAATATCGTCGGACAATTAGAATAGGCTATTCGATAACTTTCATTTTTCCCCGATCCAAGTCCGTTTTTCTTTGTTCTTGATCTGAACATATTCAATTTAGGCTCATTCAAACACATTTCATTTCAATTTAATCCAAAAACACTTAAATGGGCAAATTACCATTTTGCCCCTAATGTTTCACACTTTTACAATTTAGTCCTATTTGTACAAAACACAAAATACACCAAATTTGGCCACACACTTCAAGGGCCGAATGCTCCTAGGCTTCATACAAGACCATGCATTTCATTTGTCTCATGTTTTAGTCCCTCAAAAATTTATTCTTTCAAATTTAATCCCTATCACTAAATTTTATCAAAATTTCTAATTCCAAACATGATGATTTAAAACATACTCTTAATAATCTACCATCAAACATCACAAATCATGAATATACATCCATGGTCGAATCCTCAACATGTCTCAAACTCAAAAATTTCAACATGGGTTGTATAGCATTCAAAGCAACGAATTCAAAAATGTAAAAATTATCAAAAACTAAACAAAATACATACCCCAAATTGAGCTCTCCTAATGCCGAAACTCAAGCTTCAAAAGTGGAGTTTCTTTCCTTCTCACATTCAGCCAAGAAAATGAACAAAAGCATGTTCTCTTTCTTTCCACTTTGTTTCATTATTTTATGACTTAAAATAAAAGAAATAATCATTTACTTATTACTTATATTAACATATTATAATAACATAAAATTTATCTAATTTTTTTCTACATGTTGCCGTCTACTTAAACAATAATGGACTAATTGTCCTTTAAGGACTTCACTTTAATAAAGCCAATAATCAATTAAGAAGCCACTTCTACCAATTATGCAATTTAGTCCTTTAGTCAAATTAAACACACAGATAGGCAATTTAATTCATAGAAATTTAACACATGCTAATTCACTTATCAACGACACAAAAAATAATATTAAAATATTATTCGGACTCAAATTTGTGGTCTCGAAACCACTGTTCCAATTAGGGTCAACTTTGGACTGTTATGCATACATATCATATGGCCGAATATAAACAATCATATACACATATATATTTTCACTTTAATATCACAATTACATCATTAGGCTGAATCACTTATTTGTTCAACTATACTAACAAAAAATCCATATTCACATAACTTTATAACATTTCAAGTAATCAACTTACCTTGTTTCTTTATAAAATTTTAACTAGCACATACCTGAACCTATAATTTGAATTCACATTCGATCTTTACTTAACATTGCCCGTTGAACCATTCAAAATTAAAAAGGATATGCGGATAGTCGGAAGGCTCGTACAATGCCAACGTCCCAGCCGTGGTCTTACATGTAATCACATATCGATGCCACTATCCCAGACAGGGTCTTACACGAATCAAATACGATGCCAATGTCCCAGACATGGTCTTACACATAAACACAAGTCGATGCCAACGTCCCAGACATGGTCTTACATGAAAACACATATCGGAAATCCTATGTCATGACATATGTATCCTAACTATTCCTAGGGTTCGTACGGGGCTTTCGGACATTGAATCTCAATCGAATAGAACATCGTAATCAGGCTCCCAATCACATTTGCATTCGACATTACACATTTAAATTCATAAAATTTCATTTTCACATATAACATATATGTATTATCAAATTTAACAATGTTCATATGCTTATTGACTTACCTCGAATATTGTAACACCCCAAACCCGGTCAAAATGCTACGACCGAATCTGGCATGTCACAGGGAAGAAAACGTTTTTGGAAAACAAGTTGTCGCCTCAATGTTGAAAAGAAAACTTTTGATTTTATAAAACCCGAGTTGTGTTAAGCCATTTGTTAAAATTCTTCCGAAACTTAGTTTTAAAGAAGACAGTGTTGCCTTGTTATTATTGCGTGTTTGATGAATACCCGACGGTAAAAATTTTGGACATCCCGAAAATTCGTTAAAGTTTTAAAAACGTCCATTTTACGAGTTTATTAGGCATGCCTTTAGTGTTTAAATGTCAGTTTAAAGAAATTTAACAAAATGAATAATCCCAAAATAAAAATCTAAATGGCCTTATTACATAGCTGAAATCCAAACTTAAGGTAAAATAAATCTGAAATAATCATTAAAATTAAAACCCGAAATATTGAGCATGGCCACCCCGAGTCCACTCCGGCTCCATGTCCGCGATCTAGGAATTATCTGCAAAATGTAATAGAAGGGGTGAGTCACCGAGACTCAGTGTATAAATCCCCATCCCAAAAGATGTTAAGCTCTCACACAGTTTCATATGCAAACATGTATGTCATGCAATCCATCCAACCTATCCATCCGAACTCCCATTTCTACCCCTTGTGGCACCTAGCCACTGGTGGTACCTAACCACTGGTGACCGAAGTCACAAATAATCATGTGTGGGGCCAACCCACTTGTGGTACCTAACCACTGGTGACGATCCCTTATCTCGATATGTGGGGCCAACCCACTATGGTACCAAACCACTGGGACGAGTCACAGAAATAAACATATGTGGTACCTAACCACTGGTGGTTCCAAACCACTGAGACTTAGTCACAGGATAGTAATATGTGGGGCCAACCCACGTATGGTACCTAACCACTGGTGACAATCTGATAATCATACCTTCCCCCTCCTCTCATCATACCCATTCTCATGAACATGCTTTTCAATACAATATAATCATGCTTAACATTTAGGAGTAATCTAATATGGCATATGCAGATTTGACAGAGGCAATTAACGTTAGCCACCAAGATGGACTTACCCGAGTCGCGCTTTTACCCCAAGGGTAACTTATCGATTCCTACGCTTATTTCACTTTTGACGGATCACAAATAACAAGCACATTAAACATATGAAGTGTGTAAGAGTTACACATCTGATTACTCGTAAAACCACACTCTCTATGTCGACACTATCGTTAATCGACACCACCGCTATCTGTCTACTACTTTGCTCAGATATCGGCCCACAACCCGGTGGCCAATCCCGAACCGCTGACACTGCCCGTTTCTTAAACTTAGGGGCTGGGTTTACAGATCTAACCCCTCCTACCGCTTGGCTGGCATTAGAGTCCATGAACACACCTTGATCACTAAACGGATGAAAGTAGGGAAAACAAATCGTAAGGAACTAAGACCCAAGGTTAAAACCTTTACCTAAATCGATAGATCCCGAGGCTCTAGGCTTGATTCACAATCCAAACGAATCAGAAGTATGCGCCACCACTTCCACCTATAATCGGCCAAGCATTCAACATGAACCCAAGTAGCCATTCGGCTTTGGCAAGAAACCCGAAAGAGAAGATAACGATCCAAAAGAAATCATCACTAACCTTAATGCAAGAGATCCCGTTGACACCCAAGAGGATCCGGCACTAGCACAGAAGAGAAGAAGATTCAGCAAAGCAGACACCACAGAGGATATTCGGCTTCAACCCTAAGATGATGATTTGGTTTTGATGAAACTTTGGGAAAAGCAAAACAAACAGAATAATTCTGAGATCTAAGAGGTTTCGGCTACAAGCAAAAGAAAATGTGATCTTCATCTTTTAGTGATTTAAAGAAGATTTAAACTAAGGTGATGAGATTCAAGGGGTTTTGGCTAACAAGGAGTTGTGAAAAGAATAACAAGATGGAAAAGAAAGAAAAGTGGTGATTCGACTTTGGGAAAAAGATGGAGAGAAAAGGGTAGGAGAGATTCGGCTATGGCCAAAAGAAGAGGAAGAGAAGAAGTCGAAAGAGAGGGAGGGGTGATGGTTTCGGCTTTGGTACAAGATGAGAATAGAGGAGAAAAGTCTAAGTGTTTTTCGGCACAAGAGAGATTGAGAGAAGAAAAACTAAGCTGATAAGTGAACCCCTCCTAAATGCCGAAAATACCACACCTTAGTAGCCCAAATTTGGCACTCACCTCTCAAGACCCGAGATTGCACCTAAGAAACGGCATCACAAGGTCCTATGACCAATGTGAGTTTCGGCACACCTAGCCACACCCAAAAACCCAAAAACTGATTCCCCCCTTTCCTATACAGAGTTCAAGATTCGGCCAACTCTAAGCTCCCATGTCCATCCCTCTCTTCTCTCCACAATTTTCTCCTGACCACTCATTCAAATCTGTTTGAATGTTTCAAATTCCTAAATTTCCTCTCCTCCACTCATTCGAACTGTTGACTCCTTCAACACTCATCCACCGAGTTCATCCCGAGTGCAACTCCTCCGATCTTGGCGTCAAAAATAACAAGTAGAAAGGGATTTTTGCAAAGACGCAACCAAGGCTCTATCCACTCACATGAGGCGTCACTTCCCTGAGCCTTAAGTGGCGCCTCCTTGCCACTTTACCAAGGCACTTCTTGTGTCAAAACATACCACCAACTACCCTTAACTCCTGTCCCATTCAGCTCCCCCTTCAAAGTGGCCAAAAGAAAATTTCCGCTAAGGCTCTAGCCTACCCCTAGCTCATGCCTGGTCCCCAAAATACCCTAAACTAGCATGACAACCATACCACCTACATGCAATCAGATAAAATGCAAAGGCCCCGATTTAGGATGTTACAGTTCTACCCCCTTAATAATAATTTCGGCCCCGAAATTACCTGGTCAAAAGAGTTGAGGGTATTGCTGCCGCAACACATCCTCTGGCTCCCACGTTGCCTCTTCTGCTCCATGATTTTGCCATAACACCTTCACCAAAGGAACTGATTTCCTACGCAGCACCTTGACATCCCGATCCAAGATCTGCACTGGTTCCTCCTCAAACGAAAAATCGGGGCTCACTTCAATCTTCTCCACTGGCACAACATGAGACGGATCCAAACGATAGCGTCTAAGCATGGAAACAGGAAACACGTTATGGATCTGACTCAATTCTGATGGCAACTCGAGCTGATAAGCTACTGGTCCCACACGCTTCAACACCCTATAAGGCCCGATAAACCTTGGGCTCAGCTTGCCTTTCCGACCAAATCTCAGCACTTTCTTCCACGGCGACACTTTCAAAAAGACCTTGTCACCCACCGCAAATTCTATGTCCTTCCGCTTAAGGTTGGGATAGGATTTCTGCCTATCCAAAGCTTCCTTCAAACGAGTTCGAATCAGCTTAACCTTATCCTCTGTTTCAGCAACCAACTTTGGACCCAACAATTGCCGTTCACCTAACTCCGTCCAACATGTAGGGGTACGACACTTCCGCCCATATAGTGCTTCATACGGTGCCATCTGAATACTTGCCTGGTAGCTATTGTTATATGCGAACTCCGCCAACGGTAGAAATTCTTCCCAACTACCCCTAAAATCCAAGACACAACCCCTTAACATATCCTCCAGAATCTGAATCACCCTATCCGACTGCCCATCTGACTGTGGATGAAATGCCGTACTGAAATCCAACCTCGTACCCAATGCCTGATGCAATGCCTTCCAGAATCTTGACGTAAATCTAGGGTCTCTGTCTGAAATAATCGACACTGGCACCCCATGCAATCTCACAATCTCTATTATATATAATCTGGCTAACTTCTGAAGAGAGTAATCCACACGCACAAGTATGAAGTGAGCAGACTTTGTCAGATGATCAACAATCACCCAGACCGAATCCTTCTTGCTAGGCGTAAGGGGTAGCCCACTGACAAAATCCATCGTAATCCTTTCCCATTTCCACTGCGGAATCTTCACCGGTTGTAACAATCCCGAAGGTAACTGATGTTCTGCCTTCACCTACTAACACGTCAAACACTTGCCCACAAATTCAGTTATTTCTCGTTTTAGACCCGGCCACCAAAACTACTCCCGCAAATCCCGGTACATCTTACTACCTCCAGGGTGCATAGCGTATGGACTGCTATGTGCCTCCTGAAGAATCCTCTGCCTCAACTCCACATCTTTTGGCATGCAAACCTTTCCCTGAAAACATAACACTCCCTCGCTGCTCAAGCTATACCCCTCTAATCCACTATTCTACACTTGCAAACATCGAGCACTTAAGACTTCATCCACTAGCTGTTTCTCCTTAACCTGGTTCACCCATGTCGGCTTCACTTGCAGTTCTGCTAACAGACTTCCGTCGTCATACAGACTAAGGTGGGCAAACATGGCTCTTAAATCTGCTACCACCTTGCGGCTCAACGCGTCAGCCACTACGTCAGCCTTACCCGGATGGTACTCAATCGAGCAGTCGTAATCCTTCAACAGCTCAATCCACCTTCGCCGCCTCAAATTCAATTCCTTCTGAGTGAGCAGGTATTTCAAACTCTTATGATTCGTGTACAAGATAGACTTCTCCCCATACAAGTAATGTCTCTAAATTTTCAGGGCGAAAACCACTGTAGCCAACTCCAGATCATGCGTCGGGTAATTCACTTCGTGAGGTCTCAATTGTCAAGAAGCATAAGCCACTACCTTCCCCTCTTGCATCAGCACACATCCTAGACCCATATGCAATGCATCACAATAAACCGTGAACTCCTTCCCTGCTTCAGGCTGAATCAACACCAGAGCTTCTGTTAAAATCCTCTTTAACTTCTTGAAACTTTCTTGTTGTTTGTCTGACCATACAAACGTAACCCCTTTCCTCAACAACTTGGTTAACGGCGCTGCAATCAAGGAAAACCCTTCCATAAACCTTCTGTAATACCCCGCTTAACCCAGAAAACTTCAAACCTCTGCCACAGACTTAGGTGGTTTCCAGTCCAGTACAGCTTCAATCTTCCGAGGGTCTACTCTAATCCCCCCAGCTGACACCACATGACCCAAGAAAGTAACTTCCCTTAGCCAGAACTCGCATTTAATAAACTTTGCGAATAACTGCCTTTCCCTCAGAATTTGCAAAACTACACGAAGATGTGCATCATGCTCCTCCTCAGACTTCGAGTACACTAGAATATCATCTATAAACACTACGATGAACCGGTCCAAATATGGTGGAAAACCCCGATTCATCATATCCATAAACGCTACTGGTGCGTTGGTCAATCCAAATGGCATCACCAAAAATTCATAGTGACCGTAACGAGTACGAAACGCCGTCTTATGGATATCTGCCTCCTTAACTTTAAGTTGATGATACCCCGATCTCAGATCTATCTTCGAGAAAACTGATGCTCCCTTAAGTTGATCGAACAGGTCGTATATCCTCGGCAACGGATACTTATTCTTAATCGTCAACTGATTCAGCTGGCGGTAGTCTATACACATTCGCATCGATCCGTCCTTCTTCTTAACAAAAAGCACAGGTGCTCCCCAAGGAGGTATACTTGGCCGGATAAAACCCAGATCTAACAAATCCTGAATCTGCGCTTTCAGCTCCACTAACTCCTTCGGCGCCATTCTATATGGGGCAATAGACACTAGCGCGGTTCCTGGTAAAAGGTCGATACCAAACTCAACCTCGCGATCTAGAGGCAAACCCGGAAGCTCTTCTGGGAAAACATCAGAAAACTCTCTCACCGTTTGGACATCCCCCACCGTTGACTCCTTAGCCTCCAAGGCACACACATAAGCCACAAACGCCCTACATCCTTTCCTCACCATTTTCTCGGCTTTCAAAGTGGACACCACATTAGATAGGTAGTTCCTTCTCTCACCTATCATCACCACCTCTTCACCCTCGACAGTTCTTAGCACCATGCGCTTGGCTGCACAGTCCAAACTTGCTTGATACTCTAGTAACCAATCCATCCCCAAAATCAAATCGAACTCCCCAAATGGTAGTTCCATTAGATCAGCCGGAAACACTACCCCTTGAAGTTCTAGGGGTACATCCTTATACAGTTTATTCACTACCACAGAATGACCTAGAGGGCTAATTACAGTCATCTCCCTAGAAGAAATCTCATAGGCTAAGTTCATAGTTCCCGCTATACTACTGGCAACATAAGAGTGCGTAGAACCAACATCAATCAAAGTAGTATAGGGCAATTCATAAATTAAGAACGTACCGGTTATGACGTCCGATGCGTCGTCCTCCTCTCGACGCCTTGCTGCATAGACCAACCCTGGCTGTCTTGCATCAGTATTCCCGGCACCCCTGCTTGGTGCCCCACGACCTCGTCGTTATCGTTACCACCCCTGGCTGATCCCCGACCCCTCTGCGGTTACTGACCATCTTTTCTGAATTGTGTACGTCCTTGACCCTCAGACTGAGTCCTAGCTGGCCTCCGCGGAAAATCCCTTATCCGGTGATCCATCGACCCACACGCGAAGCACCCTCTGTTTCCTGTCCAACATTCCCCCGAATGAGGCTTCCCACATCGAGTGTACTGTGGCGGCCACTGAGTAGCAGTAGCAGGCTTTGCAGCTTGACTCGATCCGCCAAATCTAACCCTTTTCTTAGAATTCCCAGTAGACCCTGATGGCCCAAAACTCCTCTTATCCCTATTCCTGTTCTGATTCTGCCTCTCGGTCCGTTTCACCTCCTCGGCTATCTTAGCCTTCTCCACCAGGACAACAAATTCTCTCTCCCGTTGTGGAGCAATCAACACCCGCAGCTCATCTCTCAGCCCGTCCTTAAATCTGACACAGCACTCGTGCTTCGTAGCCACGATACCCCGGGCATAACGGCTCAACCTTAAGAATTCTACCTCATATTCAGATACTGACTTACTCCCTTGGACCAAATTCAAGAATGCCCTGTGCTGCGCATCTATATAACTAGACCCAACGTACTTCCTCTGGTAAGCTGCCTTAAAGAAATCCCAAGTGATATCATCGACCATCGCACCATCCCGGACTGTGAGCCACCACTGATAAGACTCATCCCGGAGAAGAGACACTATCCCTTTCAGCTTCTCCTCAGCCGTAAAGTCCAAATCATCTATTATGCGTTCAGTCGCCTCTAGCCAATACTCAGCTGTGTTGGGAGCTACACCGGAAATACCCCTAAATACTTCTGCTCCATTAGCCTAGAGTCGTTCAGACACAGATTTTCGAGCCCCCGCTCCAACACCTGCACCCGTAACCCTCTCCAAAACCCGCAGCATCGCCTGCGACACCGCATCATCACCACTCGTTTGTTCCTAAAATTCCGCACCTACAGCTAGCGGCGGCGGCACCTCATTCTCTGACCCATGACCAGACCCTACTGGTTCTGACAAGGTAATCCTACTCCTACCACGACCACACACATTACGCCCGCGTCTTCGAGTGCTCATGACTAGCGTTCACGTCTTAATCTAATTTAAAAATTTTATGAGTTAGCTTCTTCCACTATTTATTACGGCACAGTCTTAGGGGCAATTTGTTAGAGTAGTTGTTCTCGCAAGTTCATACAGTCCTACGGCTTCAGTCTCTAAAGTAAAGGTCCTACTACTAGCATTCATAATGCAAGCATTTAAACCGTATAAACAGTAGTTAGGAGACTTACCGTCGCGGACTGGTGCCGGAGACTCAGGTGCCATGCATTCCAAAACATGTTCCTCATTCAACCATTTCGCAACCCCTTTTATAGAAACATTTTGGGCCTCAAGCCCACTCTGATACAACAATTGTAACACCCCAAACCCGGTCAAAACGCTACGACCGAATCTGGCATGTCACAGGGAAGAAAACGTTTTTGGAAAACAAGTTGTCGCCTCAATGTTGAAAAGAAAACTTTTGATTTTATAAAACCCGAGTTGTGTTAAGCCATTTGTTAAAATTCTTCCGAAACTTAGTTTTAAAGAAGACAATGTTGCCTTGTTATTATTGCGTGTTTGATGAATACCCGACGATAAAAATTTTGGACATCCCAAAAATTCGTTAAAGTTTTAAAAACGTCCATTTTACGAGTTTATTAGGCATGCCTTTAGTGTTTAAACGTCGGTTAAAAGAAATTTAACAAAATGAATAATCCCAAAATAAAAATCTAAATGGCGTTATTACATAGCTGAAATCCAAACTTAAGGTAAAATAAATCCGAAATAATCATTAAAATAAAAACCCAAAATATTAAGCATGGCCACCCCGAGTCCACTCCGGCTCTATGTCCGCGATCTAGGAATTATCTGCAAAATGTAAAGGAAGGGGTGAGTCACCGAGACTCAGTATATAAATCCCCATCCCAAAAGATGTTAAGCTCTTACACAGTTTCATATGCAAACAAGTATGTCATGCAATCCATCCAACCTATCCATCCTAACTCCCATTTCTACCCCTTGTGGCACCTAGCCACTGGTGGTACCTAACCACTGGTGACCGAAGTCACAAATAATCATGTGTGGGGCCAACCCACTTGTGGTACCTAACCACTGGTGACGATCCCTTATCTCGATATGTGGGCCTAACCCACTGTGGTACCAAACCACTAGGACGAGTCACAGAAATAAACATATGTGGTACCTAACCACTGGTGGTTCCAAACCACTGAGACTTAGTCACAGGATAGTAATATGTGGGGCCAACCCACGTATGGTACCTAACCACTGGTGACAATCTGATAATCATACCTTCCCCCTCCTCTCATCATACCCATTCTCATGAACATTCTTTTCAATACAATATAATCGTGCTTAACATTTAGGAGTAATCTAATATGGCATATGCAGATTTGACAAAGGCAATTAACGTTAGCCACCAAGATAGACTTACCCGGTGTCCGCGCTTTTACCCCCAAGGGTAACTTATCGATTCCTACAGTTATTTCAGCTTTTGACAGATCACAAATAATAGCACATTAAACATATGAAGTGTGTAAGAGTTACACATTTGATTACTCGTAAAACTACGCTCTCTATGTCGACACTATCGTTAATCGACACCACCGTTATCTGTCTACTACTTTGCTCAGATATCGGCCCACAACTTGATGGTAATCCCGAACCACCGACATCGCCTGCGTTTCTTAAACTTAGGGGCTGGGTTTAAAGATCCAACCCCTCCTACTGCTTGGCTGGCATTAGAGTCCATGAACACACCTTGATCACTAAACGGATGAAAGTAGGGAAAACGAATCGTAAGGAACTAAGACCCAAGGTTAAAAACTTTACCTAAATCGATAGATCCCGAGGCTCTAGGCTTGATTCACAATCCAAACGAATCAGAAGTATGCGCCACCACTTCCACCTATAATCGGCCAAGCATTCAACATGAACCCAAGTAGCCATTCGGCCTTGGTAAGAAACCCGAAAGAGAAGATAACGATCCAAAAGAAATCATCACTAACCTTAATGCAAGAGATCCCATTGACACCCAAGAGGATCCGGCACTAGCACAGAAGAGAAGAAGATTCAGCAAAGCAGACACCACAGAGGATATTCGGCTTCAACCCTAAGATGATGATTTGGTTTTGATGAAACTTCGGGAAAAGCAAAACAAACAGAATAATTCTGAGATCTAAGAGGTTTCGGCTACAAGCAAAAGAAAATGTGATCTTCAGCTTTTAGTGATTTAAATAAGATTTAAACTAAGGTGATGAGATTCAAGGGGTTTTGGCTAACAAGGAGTTGTGAAAAGAATAACAAGATGGAAAAGAAAGAAAAGTGGTGATTCGGCTTTGGGAAAAAGATGGAGAGAAAAGGGTAGGAGAGATTCGGCTATGGCCAAAAGAAGAGGAAGAGAAGAAGTCGAAAGAGAGGGAGGGGTGATGGTTTTGGCTTTGGTACAAGATGAGAATAGAGGAGAAAAGTCTAAGTGTTTTTCGGCACAAGAGAGATTGAGAGAAGAAAAACTAAGCTGATAAGTGAACCCCTCCTAAATGCCGAAAATACCACACCTTAGTAGCCCAAATTTGGCACTCACCTCTCAAGACCCGAGATTGCACATAAGAAACGGCATCACAAGGTCCTATGACCAATGTGAGTTTCGGCACACCTAGCCACACCTAAAAACCAAAAACCGATTCCCCCTTTCCTATCACAGAGTTCAAGATTCGGCCAACTCTAAGCTCCCATGTCCATCCCTCTCTTCTCTCCACAATTTTCTCCCTGACCACTCATTCAAATCTTTTGAATGTTTCAAATTCCTAAATTTCCTCTCCTCCACTCATTCGAACTGTTGACTCCTTCAACACTCATCCACGAGTTCATCCCGAGTGCAACTCCTCCCGATCTTGGCGTCAAAAATAACAAGTAGAAAGGGATTTCTGTGGCTCGAACCAAGGCTCTATCCACTCACATGAGGCGTCACTTCCCGAGCCTTAAGTGGCGCCTCCTTGCCACTTTACCAAGGCACTTCTTGTGTCAAAACATACCACCAACTACCCTTAACTCCTGTCCCATTCAGCTCCCCCTTCAGAGTGCCCAAAAGAAAATTTTCGCTAAGGCTTTAGCCTACCCCTAGCTCATGCCTGGTCCCCAAAATACCCTAAACTAGCATGACAACCATACCACCTACATGCAATCAGATAAAATGCAAAGGCCCCGATTTAGGATGTTACAGATTTCGACGGACGGAATAAACGACTATTCGTTTATTTTTGATTTCCCCTGTAACACCCCAAACCCTGCCCAAACACCATGACCGGATCTGGCATGTCACTTAGGGAGATTTTAAAAGATGTCGCAATTTCGGAAAATATTTTTCTTGAGTTTAACACTTTATTCGAGAAAACTAAATGGTTGGATGATTTGTAAAAGGTATACATTTTATATTTATGCCTTAGTGGATTAAAAACTGGAATTTGATACATGTCTTAACTTAATTAAAACGTAAAATGTAAATGTCTAATAATAATAAAAGCCCAAAACAAACGAAAATATGAAGCTAGTGGCCTATGGCCTTATTACAATGAAACTTAAGCCCACTAATTAAAAATATTAAAAATAAATAAACTAGTAAAGTCTTTTGCTGAATCAAAATAATCCCTCGCATGGCCACCTTGTGCTCCTCTCCAACCCGGTCCGATGCACTAGGTGCTACCTGAAAGATGTTAAATAATGGGGTGAGTCGCGAGACTCGGTGTGCAACCCTCGTGCACCATCAGATTGGGCCTTAGCACCACGAGCAGGATAATGAGTATAATATATTAGAAAAAATGCAAAGCCCAACCCCAATCCTAGGTTTCCATCCGTTACACACCACCCTTACCTGCCAATCACACCATTGGGGATTTCTACAATCAACCCACACCGCTGCACACCATCGATGGCAGTCATGCTGCAGAATAGTTTGCTCATCATCGATCATGGCAATAGCCACTACAATGAGATCATGGCATTAGCCACTACAACGAGATCATGGCAAAAGCCACTACAACAGATCATAGTAAAAGCCACTACAACAGAACAATTCCCCTTTCATCAATCACCCAACCCCATGCAATCACAGAAACCGGCATACATGTTCATCATACCAAATTGATAGAAACATTCACTTTAAAATGACAAAGATCACTAACCTGGTGATTCTCCTTTACCCTCCTCGGGTTTTCAACAGCCATGCCGGTATTTTGGCATTTAGCAGAATATAACTGATTTATAAACATATACTAACAAGTAATCCAAATGGTGTGAGAATGTTACACACCTGATTAATACGTAGGACTACCCTCTATGTCGATACCCTCGCTAATCAGATCTACTGCCCTTTGTCTACAGTTTTGCTCAAAAGCCGGAAGAACGCGAAGATAAAGCCTCTCCTTGAAATCCCAAAAGTGATACGATCCAAGGGCTACTAAACTCTGGCTTAGAAATCTAAGTAATTGAATCCCCTCTACAGATGATTTCGGCTACCCCCTTGCAGAAAGATTCGGCAATCCCAGAAGAAGATCGAAGCGTAGAAGAGTATAGATCTAGGAATTTTGGCTTTTAAGAAAATCCCGAAAAGATGAACTAGATGTGTTTTTTCGGCTTTTTAGAAGAATTGAATGAGGAGTTTCGCCTTTTAATGAATGGGAGAAGAATAACAATGGGGATCAGAAGATTCGGATAAAAGGAAGTTTCAAAGAAAAAGAAAGAAAAGGTGAGGGAGGTGGTGATTTTCGGCTTTTGGAAGAGAAAAGATGAGAAAAGAAAACAAGTGAGATGGCCTTCAAATTTTCGGCACACCCCTTGCCATACTAAACCAATTCTCTTCCCCCTCTCCTGTGTTTGATTTTCGGCCAACTCTGCAACCAAATGATAACTCCTATCTTTCTTCCTTATCTTAATCTACTAACTCCTCCAAAATAGGCCTAATATCCACATATTATATACATTAAAAATCCCCAAAATAATAGCCTTGTGTCGTCCCCCCCTAGCTCCTCTTTAAGTGCCGAATTTGGCCCAATAACTTGGTCTCCAAGTAACCAAAACTTGGGCCTTCTCCATCCACTAGTGACACCCCCCTTTTCTCCTCTATGGCGCCACCCTACTTTGGGACCACAAGCCCAATTTGACATTTTAAACAACCAAAACCTTATTTTAAGCCCTAGAGTATCTAAATAGAATATTTAATCAAGGCCTCAGCCCAAACCTGAACCCAATTTACACCTCAAATTCTTAAATTAACACATTAAACGTATCCACCCATTAAACGCATAGGCCCAAAAATTCAGGATGTTACAGTTCTACCCCCTTAAAGAAATTTCGTCCTCGAAATTTCCAACTAACTATTAATCATACTACCCAAGTCTCACCACTATGCTTCCGCTGCGAACTCTAATTCTAAAGCCAAAAGAAACACTTAGGATAATATGATAGAGTACGCACCGATATTCGCATCTGGAGCGTCCTCGTCCCCTTGTACTCATTCTTCCGATTGACGTTTATTTGGTTAGAAATTTTATGAATTAATAGTTTTCTTCCACTGATTAACCACGAACAGTCTTATGAACAGTAGTTTAAGAGTAGTTCTTTCGAATTTGGAATTACATCTACAAGTTTCAGTCTTAGGTTTGTCTCATAGTTCTAGGAACCATACATGTTCAATCATCAACCATCCACATACAAGTAGCATCCACGAACTTATATTCATCATGTAGGGGTGTCTTCATCATTTCACTACCCAGGGGTATTTTCCTAATTTTTTGAAATAGGGTTCCTTGGTGATTTTGTGAAAGAGGGTATTTCGGTAATTTTATAATCCGGGGGTATTTTGGTAATTTTACAAAATAGGATGGCTGGTCCCTTTCGGGTTTTAAATTATTAATTTTGGCCCGTCAACAAATCCTCGTGGCTAGGGTGAACAGTCACTATGCACCAGGTAGGATTCCAGCGAAGAGGAGGTGAGTCACTAGGACTACTTAAGTACCAGGCTCTTCCGGATCCAATCCTAGACATGCGCATGCCTGTTGCCACACCCTAGTCTTGCGACTTGTCTACAGGTTTGTTCGGTTGGATTAAGTCTTATGCAATTGAGAGTTGTTTAACTAGGCCTAAGGTCCATCAAGCTCTAATTAAAATAATCTACGTCCCTTAAAGCCCATCAAGCCCACATACTTATATACACACAGTGAGTCCAGAATACTTACCTGGCGGACTTGGGCCGGAGACGTAGGTGCCATTCCGAGAAAACCCTCTTGTGTTATTTATAAACATGCATGTTTTCAAAAACCCAACTTTAGAAAATGTTTTGAGCCCAAAACCCCAAAGCCGAGTTTTGAACCTGCTCTGATACTAATTTTGTAACACCCCAAACCCGGCCCAAACACCATGACCGGATCTGGCATGTCACTTAGGGAGATTTTAAAAGATGTCTCAATTTCGGAAAATATTTTTCTTGAGTTTAACACTTTATTCGAGAAAACTAAATGGTTGGATGATTTGTAAAAGATATACATTTTATATTTATGCCTTAGTGGATTAAAAACCAGAATTTGATACATGCCTTAACTTAATTAAAACATAAAATGTAAATGTCTAATAATAATAAAAGCCCAAAATAAACAAAAATATGAAGCTAGTGGCCCATGGCCTTATTACAATGAAATTTAAACCCACTAATTAAAAATATTAAAAATAAATAAACTAGTAAAGTCTTTTGCTGAATCAAAATAATCCCTCGCATGGCCACCTTGCGCTCCTCTCCAACCCGGTCTGATGCACTAGGTGCTACCTGAAAGATGTTAAATAATGGGTTGAGTCGCGAGACTCAGTGTGCAACCCTCGTGCACCATCAGATTGGTCCTTAGCCCCACAGAACAGATAACAGAGTATAATATATCAGAAAAAATGTAAAGCCCAACCCCAATCCTAGGTTTCCATCCGCTACACACCACCCTTACCTGCCAATCACACCATTGGGGATTTCTGCAATCAACCCACACCGCTACACACCATCGATGGCAGTCATGCTGCAGATAGCTGCTCATCGTCAGATCATGGCAATAGCCACTACAACAGATCATGGCATTAGCCACTAAAACAGATCATGGCAAAAGCCACTACAATAGATCATGGCAAAAGCCACTACAATAGAACACTTCCCCTTTCATCAATCACCCAACCCCATGCAATCATAGAAACCGGTATACATGTTCATCATACCAAATCGATAGAAACATTCACTTTAGAATGACAGAGATCACTAACCTGGTGATTCGCCTTTACCCTCCTTAGGTTTTCAATGACCATGCCAGGTATTTGGCATTTAGCGAATATAAATGATTTATAAACATATACTAACAAGCAATCCAAATGGTGTGAGAATGTTACACACCTGATCAATACGTAGGACTACCCTCTATGTCGATACCCTCGCTAATCGGATCTACTGCCCTTTGTCTACAACTTTGCTCAAAATCTGCAAGAACGCGAAGATAA
Source organism: Gossypium sturtianum (assembly GCA_025698515.1). Taxonomy (NCBI): domain Eukaryota; kingdom Viridiplantae; phylum Streptophyta; class Magnoliopsida; order Malvales; family Malvaceae; genus Gossypium; species Gossypium sturtianum. The sequence continues at coordinate 67,232,626 of CM046947.1, read as the reverse complement.
GGCCTCTCCTTGAAATCCCGAAAGTGATACGATCCAAGGGCTACTGAACTCTGGCTTAGAAATCTAAGCGATTGAATCCCCTCTACAGATGATTTCGACTACCCCCTTGCAGAAAGATTCGGCAATCCCAGAAGAAGATCGAAGCGTAGAAGAGTATAGATCTAGGAATTTCAGCTTTTAAGAAAATCCCGAAAAGATGAACTAGATGTGTTTTTTCGGGTTTTTAGAAGAATTGAATGAGGAGTTTCGACTTTTAGTGAATGGGAGAAGAATAACAATGGGGATCAGAAGATTCGGCTAAAAGGAAGTTTCAAAGAAAAAGAAAGAAAATGTGAGGGAGGTGGTGATTTTCGGCTTTTGGAAGAGAAAAGATGAGAAAAGAAAACAAGTGAGATGGCCTTCAAATTTTCGGCACACCCCTTGCCGTACTAAACCAATTCTCTTCCCCCCTCTCCTGTGTTTGATTTTTGGCCAACTCTGCAACCAAATGATAACTCCTATCTTTCTTCCTTATCTTAACCTACTAACTCCTCCAAAATAGGCCTAATATCCACATATTATATACATTAAAAATCCCCTAAATAATAGCCTTGTTCCGTCCCCCCCTAGCTCCTCTTTAAGTGCCGCATTTGGCCCAATAACTTGGGCTCCAAGCAACCAAAACTTGGGCCTTCTCCATCCACTAGTGACGCCCCCCCTTTCTCCTCTATGGCGCCACCCTACTTTGGGACCACAAGCCCAATTTGACATTTTAAACAACCAAAACCTTATTTTAAGCTCTAGAGTATCTAAATAGAATATTTAATCAAGGCCTCAGCCCAAACCTGAACCCAATTTGCACCTCAAATTCTTAAATTAACACATTAAACGTATCCACCCATTAAACGCATAGACCCAAAAATTTAGGATGTTACATCCCCCGATCCAAATCCGTTTTCTTTGGTTTTTGATCTAAACATATTCAAATTAAACTTATTTAAACACCATTCTATTCAATTTAGTCTAAAAACACATAAATGGGCAAATTACCATTTTGCCCCTAACATTTTACTCTTTTTGCAATTTAGTCCCTATTGCATAAAACACAAAACATGCAAAATTTGCACACACCATGCTTAGGCCGAATATTCACCATGTTTATACAAGTCCGTACATTTCATTTATTTCATATTTTAGTCCCTCAAAATATTATTTTCACAATTTAGTCCAAATTACTCAAATTAATCATAAATTCAAAGACAAACTATGTTAATCTAACACATATATTTCATATTTCATCCTCAAACATCACAAAACTCATGAATTCATCAATGGAATATTTCAAAATCATCATCAATTCACAAAATTTAAGCATGGGTTTTGAAGAACACGAAGCAACAATTTCAAAAACGTAAAAATTATCAAAAACCGAAACCGAAACATACCTTAATTTGCTTGAACAAGGGCCGAATACCTAAGTTAGTTTCTTATTTTCTTTCTCTTTTAATTTCGGCAAAGATGAAGATGATAATGGCTTATTTAACGTTTGTTTTATTATAATAACTTTATAATATATTATTTATTATTTTAACCTTTATAATTAATATAAAAACTATATAATATAAACATAAAGCCGTCCATTCATATGTCCAATGGCATAATTGCAACATAAAACCTCCATATTAAAAGAACAACCACTATTCGACCCTTCTAAAAATAACCACTAAATTTTCATTTTACGCGATTTAATCCTTTTATTTAATCGGACACTCAAACGACAAAATTAAAGCACGAAAATTTCACACAATTAAATTCACACATAATAAACACAGAATATAATTTTAAAATATTTTTCTAACTCAGATTCGTGGTTCCAAAACCACCATTCCGAATAGGGTCTAAATCGGGATGTTACACGTGTGGCCATCAGACACTGCCGTGTGTCCCTTAACACACGCCCGTGTGGAATCCCTAGGCCCCAAATCAGTCACACGGCAGTGTGTCCTGAAGCTCACGTCCGTGTGGGAACCCTAATTTTCCCAAATCTGTCACACGACCGTGTGGCCAGGCCGTGTGTCTCAAAATCCCTAATTCCCTAAACTTACACGCCTGTGTGCTCAGAGGACACAGGCATGTGGATTCCGACAAGAATCCCCAAATCGGCCACACGCTCGTGTGGCCAGGCCGTGTGGCACCCAAAATCGGCCGGAAACCCTAATTCACAAATCCACACGGCCGTGTGCCTCGGCACACGCCCGTGTGGCCGTCGGGGAGGCTACGAAATAACCCCAACTTAGCCCCGAGAACACTGTTTTGGCCAATGTAATAGTCCCTAACCTTTACCCTATCAACATATATTAGAAAACAACAATTTCCCTTCACTTCTATCGTCTAAAAACTAAAAAATGAAGGGGTAATGCATAACTACGAAAAGCCGAAGGAAAGGGATTCTTAAAACAAGATAGCAATCGATTTAAAAACAGAAAGTAGTAACTAGATTCGAATCCCCCACCTGATTTGACGATGAAGAGAACGGTGGATGAGCGACAATCCCGAAACCGCAGTTAAAAATGTTTGAGCAATAAGAAAAAAAAACAAACGAAAGGAAAACAGAGAGGAGAAGGGAGAAGAAACGTCAAAATAGAAAATTAAAATAAAAAAATAAAAAAAATAATTTTTAACATAACAAAAATATCAAATAATTATTATAATAAAATAATATCTAAATGAAAAAAAGTGCACAAAATATCTCCCTAGCTCACGCAGGGATTCGAACACAGGACCTCAAGCATAATAACACTCCACTTATCCACCGGACCAATAGGCCCATTCTTGTCACTAAATTGCACAACTCACTTCCTATGTGCAACTCCTCACTGCCCCTATGACCAAGACCCCATACCTCTAGGCCCAAAATTTGGGGCGTTACATACCATTTTGAGATTTCACGTAACATCCCAAAAATTGTGGGTTAGTAGAATCGGGTTTGGGAATTGAGAGAGAGTGGTCATGCCCTAATTTTTTAGATTATCTATGCGTTTTTAGGAAAAAAATGATGTATTGATTTGTTGGTTAAGTGTTAGTGAAACGTTCCTTGAAACCCAAGTTCAAATCCCTTCTCTCTCACCATTTTTATGATTTTGCAAATTTTTCCTTAAACCCTAGTATGTGACATGCCTTGTTTTTAAAATAAATATTGCAAAATTATTTCAAGAATGAGGAAGAAGCGTAATGGTTAAAAGAAATATGAGAAAGCATGGAAATTAGATGAGGTCCCAAGTTCGAATCCTTTCCCTTGCAAAATAATTCAATTTTGCAAAATCCCTTTCTTTTTTTTTTATGTTTGTGACCCTAATTATAAGTACAACTTTTTATTTTATTTTTTAGTTTTTATTTTATTTTTTAGTATTTAATTCAATTGTTCCCTACCCTAGCCGTTCACGCTCTTCCTCTCTTATTTTCTCTTCAATTTTCTTTCTTTCTCCCATTGTTGTCGTCACATACACCTCCCATTTTACCATCTCTTTCCTCTTCTTTTGCATCAAGATTGTGCACCATCTCCTTTACTATGTTGTTTCCATTTATCCTCATCTAAATCAGCCCCAAATTTGAAATCTTGAACCCCAAGATTGATCCTGAACATTGCCATGAAAGTTTCATTGTTGTTTCTCTTAACTAGCTTCGGTAAGATCTCTTTTCTCTTCAATTTCTTGATTAATCTTTTCAATTAAAAACAAAAAATTCTAGATCTGGAATTTGGTGGATTTTAAATGATTTCAAATGTATTTTTCCAGATTTTAATGAGATCTCAAACCGTTTTAAAATTCAGCCCCAATTTTGGCCACCATGGGTGGTGGTGCGTGTGCCTGTGTGCAAGAAAGGGGGCTGTTTTGTTTCTTGGGTCTTGCCCATATTTTTCCAACATTAAATTGTGTTCTTGAATTATCCTAATCATACTTTAATCAAATTTTAATTAGGGAGAGACGTTCTTTATCAATTAGCCAATTGGATCTTAAAAATCGTGAAGTGCAAGTGCAATTAAGGATAACTAGTTTGTTATTTCGACAAAGTTGTTGGGTAAAGGTTATGAATTGATTAAATGAATAAATTTAATCATTAATTAGCTACTAATTTTCCAGTATATTATTGAATTAGGTTGTAACACCCTGGTTCTAGGGGTTAGGCTTTTGGTGCATAGCTCAGGTGTTGGCACACTTCAGTGTGTGGTTGGGTAGTTTTAGGGGTCCTGAGAACCCTAGGTGGTGGTGGAATGCCTTGGAAAATTTTTAGTTTTAGGGGTTAAGAAGGGAGCTTGGATGGAGGAGGCCTTAGGAGTTTTATTTGGGGAGGTTTAGACACAAAGAATGGCTTGGCAGAGTGGCAAGGAGGCGCCACATAAGGCATGGAGAAGTGACACCTCAAGGGGGAGCTGGAAGGGGTCTCAAGTTCGATTCGCAAAGGCAGCAGGTGGGCCTTTGTTTTTGCGTCAATATGGTAAGGTGTTGGGCGGTTTTTGAATGCTAAAAAGATGGAGGAAGACTTGGTCTTCCATTTTGAATTCGGCTAGGAAGGTGGGTTGTTGGGTGGACTCATTCAAATCTTTTTGAATGAGTGTTAGGGAGGTGATTTAGGAGAGAATTGTGGGATTTTGTGGGGAGGTTGGGTTGTTGGCCGAATCTTGCTTTCTTCTAGGGGGGAGCTTTGGCCGAATGTTATAAATAGGGGGGTGCTCACCTTTTTGGTTTTTCCCATTTTGCTTGCTTTAGAAAAGTGCTTCACAAATTCTCTATTTGTTCTCCCCATTTCACACGAGATGAAACCTCCATTGCCATCTTCTTTTCTCTTCTTTTGGATCCTTGGTGAACCACTCACCTTTCATCTCTCTTTTCTTCCATTTTGCTAAACTGAAAGTACACCCCCATACTTTTCTTTCCTCTTCTCAAACCTTTGGCGAAACCCTATTCCCTTTTCATTGATTTTCTTTCATTGTTAAGCTGAATCTACATCCCATCTTTGTGCCGTGTTCCTTTTCCCTTACTTGGTAGCACCTTGGCCGAATGTTAGCATAGAGCTTGTTGGGTTTCTGTTTGCAACCGTTGTTAAAGGTACTCACGGGGTTTGAAGTAGGCGATCAAGCCTCCGTTTGTTAGCGATCGACTTGGTAAGTGATTTTGGGTAAGGGATATTTTTAAGATTTGTTACTTAGTTTGTGATTTGGAGGGTTAACCCGTTTATCTCGATTAAGTGTGTTGATGGAGGCCAACACCAGTCCAAGGTGGCGGTGGGAAAACCCCTATCCCGAAGTTCAAGAAGAGAGCTGTCTCTCAGCGATTCGAGATCAAGCCACCGGGGTGTGGGCAGCAGCGAGGGGATAGTTATAGGCGAGATAGTTTGTTGTCTCGTTGAGCGATAGCGTTGGGGTCGAAGTCTAGAACTCCAAGTGATTAGGTGCGTAATCATCGCACTATTTCTCGATTAATTGCTTGCTAATGCTTATACATATGCATGATGTGTGGTAGCCGATATAATGGCTTAAGTGGTGAATGCTTATTTTGGGTAATTAGATATCGGTGAGTAAGTCTTTGACATTAAGTTATTTATGTTATATACATGATTTGGTAATTAACATGTGATGCCTACTCTTATGTTATGATCGACATGTCACATTTTTACATACATACATGGGGGTGGATTGGATCGATGAAGGAAGGAGTGTACATGTTGATGTACGTGGTCTAATGTTAGCTCGGGCTACATTAGTGCTTGATGGTTAGCGTGTGTGCTACCTCAAGGGAGGTGTTGGCTCGGTGCCCATCTCGGCGGTTGATGGCTATGTGCGTCACCGTAGGCGAGTGCACGTTGTTGGGATCACTTTGGTTGATCGGTGGCTCGACCACGGCCTTGAGCAATGCGAGTTTGCCAAGGTAAGGTTTATAGATCACGATGTGATCGGTGGTGGGTTAGCCACGGCCTTAGGCGTGGAGTCCGCTAAGGTTGGTGTTACTGGTTGGATAGTAGTTGGGCTGAAATGCATTCTTGCATGATTTATTACGAGGATGTGTGGGAATGGGCCAAGCCCATACGTGTGGGAATAAGTGTTGTGGTTATGCACTGAGTCAGTGGACTCACCCTATTTTCTTAACCATTTCAGGTGATGCGTAAAGTTGGACCGGGTTCGGAAAGGATGCAAGGTGGCCCATGTAGAAGAAGATGTTTTTAGTTATGGTTATATTAAATACTTGGTTTTAGATAAAAGATGTAATAAGGGCCTTTCTATTTTTATTTATTTTGGGAACTATTTTATTATTATTTTAAATTATGGTTGGATTATATTAAATTACCATGTGAAGACAAATTTTTCCTAACAACGTGATTATTCAAATTGGTTTTAGATATTCACTAAGGTTGATTTAGACATTTTATAACAATTAAGTTTTAGTTATGTTTTCGAAAGAACTTGGTTTCAAAAAGATGATTAATTTCCATGTTTATTTCAAAGTCAAAAATACTTCCAACCGCCTTTCTGCAGGTGACATAACCAGATTCGGTCGTAATGAATGGGCGGGTTTGGGGATGTTCTGATTTGGTATCGAGCCAAGTTCAAAACTCGGGCTTGAGGGTTTGGGCCCAAAACATTTTCAAAATGGGCTTTTCGAAATGTGGGCTTTTATGAAAAGTTTTTGAGTTGATACGGCATGGCACTGTACCTCGGCCCGAAGTCCACGGTAAGTACTTGGACCTTCTTGAAGTGATTTGTCTATATGAATTATTATGGGCTTAGGTTGGGCTCGTAGATTAGAAATTAGGACTATTGGACCCTAGGACTAGTCTACTTAAACATATGCATAAAACTTAAAGCTCTTAAACAAACCCGTGAAGCAAGTCGCCGAGTTAAGGTGTGGTAACCTTGGTGCGCATGTCTAGGATCGGATCCGGAAGAGCTTGGTACTTAGCGGTCCTCGTGACTCACCTCCTCTTCGCAGAGAATCCTGCAGTGCGTAGCTACGGTTCACCTTAACCAAGAGGACTTGTTCATAGGCTAAACCAATCATTAAAACCCGAAAGGGATTAACCTTGTTGTTTTCAAACCTTTAGTTTTAAAATTTTCAATTTGCCCCTTTGGTTTGTAAATCCTAAATCTAATTTTGAAAGACGTTTTCTCGATTTACAAAATTACTAAAATACCCCTACTCGCAAAATTTACAAAAAATGCCCCTGTGTGATAAAATTACCATATTACCCTCAACTTTTGATAAAATGATTTTTACTTTGTAAAATAACAAAATCTCAGAATTTCAAATATTAAGATACTCTGGTTTGTGGAAATTTACGAAAATATCCCTGGTTGATAAAAATTACGAAAATGCCCATGATTTCCAAAATTACAAAAATAACCCTGCTTTCTGAAATTTTTGCAACGCATTTTGTATGAAAAACAAAATTTTCAAGATGACCCCGAGATTTTGTAAATTTTGAAATATCTTTAAGTTGGAAAACTACTTTCAGAATTGACCCTGAGTTATTACCGATATACCCCTATAGGAAAAAGACGAAATTACCCCTGGGTTGGGAATGGAATTTTGATTGCTCGAAAGAACCACTTCTAGGACTTTTTCCATAAAATTGCTCGTGGATAAACAGTGAAACAAGAATTTCTAATGCATAAAACTTTTAAGCAGACTAAATCGAGGCGCTAGATATGAGTTCTAGGGGCGTGGTCGCAATACTCGTGGACGTGGTAGAGGCGGGATATCGATGTCGGGCCGGTTGGGTCTCGCCATGGGTCGAGAGAGTGATGTACCGCCACCGGTTGATGAGGTTGAACAAGCGAGGATCAAACCGGAGGAGATGGCGTGTATCGCGTGAGCTATTCTGCGCGGTGCTTGAGCGAGTGGCGAGAGCCAATGAGGCGATGGGACTCGGAAGTCGACCGAAAGGCTTAGGCGAATGGGCCGAGGTCTTCGAGGAGAGGTGCGGGGTAGCTCCGAACGTGGCGGAGATGCGGCTTGAGGCGGTGGAAAGGATTATGGACGACTTAGACTTAAGCTGGCGAGGAGAAGCTTAAGGGAGTTGTTTCGTTGCTTCGGGATGAGGCCTACCAGTGGTGGCTCACGGTTAAGGAAAGTACCTCTGCGGATCGAGTGGGTGGGGTTACTTTAAGATCAAGTTCGAAGGGAAGTATGTCGGAGCGAGCTATGTGGATGCTCAAAGGAAGTCGTTCCTCGATGCCGGTGCAAGGTAGCAAGTCGATAGCGGAGTACGAAGCTGAGTTTCTGCGTTTGAGCCGGTATGCTCGGGGCATCGTGGCAACTGATTATGAGAGATGCGTCAGATTTAAAGATGGGCTACGGGATGAGCTGCGGGTTTTGATTGCGCCGCAACGAGAAAGAGACTTCGTCGTTTTAGTGGAGAAAGCTCGGATAGCTGAGGAGGTCAAGAAGGCTGAGAGGCAGAACAGAGAAAGAAACCGTGATAAGAGGAGCTTGGGATCGTCAAAATCGTTTGAGAGGTTTCAGAAAAGACCGAGAGTCGAGACTCCTGTTCGTATTACTAAGCCAGCCACCGAAAATCCGGATCGTCCGTGTACTCAATATGGAAGGTATCATGTTGGCGAGTGCTGGAATTGGGTTCGGGAATGCTTTAGATGCAAGTCCAAGACTCATCTGGTTAAGGACTGTCCCCAGAATCCGAATAGGACTCGAACAGTGGGTCAAGGTTATGTGCAACCAGGCAGAGGTGGTCAGCAGGCGACGAGAGGTCGTGGTCCGAACCATGGAGGGAATGGTTCTGGCCGAGGTCGTGGAGCTTTGGGTCGCGATAATGGTGGCACTGAGGCAAGGCAGCCAGGTCTGGTTTATGCAGTTCGTCGGAGAGAGGATAATGATGTGCCGGATGTGTCAGCGGGTAAGTATCTTATGTTTGGAATATTCTTTGTTGTTTGGTTTGTTTTGGTAGTTGGGTGTTTTGTTGCTCGTAAATTATTTGGAACCTTGGGTTTAGACTTAGATATTGTGCCTAGAAATGTGTTGGTTCTTTGAGATCGGAGTGCGTGACTATAGCGTAGTGGGTTGTTAGTCTAGCCAAGTAATTTCGAGGACGAAATTATTTTAAGGAGGGTAGAATTGTAACACCTAGTTCTAGGGGTTAGGCTTTTGGTGCATAGCTCGGTGTTGGCACACTTCAAAGTGTGTGGTTGGGTAGTTTTTAGGGTCCGAGAGAACCCTAGGTGGTGGTGGAATGCCTTGGAAAATTTTTAGTTTTAGGGGTTAAGAAGGAGCTTGGATGGAGGAGGCCTTAGGAGTTTTATTTGGGGAGGTTTAGACACAAAGAATGGCTTGGCGAGTGTGGCAAAGAGGCGCCACATAAGGCATGGAGAAGTGACGCCTCAAGGGGGGCTGGAAGGGGTCTCAAGTTCGATTCGCAAAGGCAGCAGTGGGCCTTTGTTTTTGCGTCAATATGGTAAGGTGTTGGGCGGTTTTTGAATGCTAAAAGATGGAGGAAGACTTGGTCTTCCATTTTGAATTCGGCTAGGAAGGTGGGTTGTTGGGTGGACTCATTCAAATCTTTTGAATGAGTGTTAGGGAGGTGATTTAGGAGAGAATTGTGGGATTTTGTGGGAGGTTGGGTTGTTGGCGAATCTTGCTTTCTTCTAGGGAGCTTTGGCGAATGTTATAAATAAGGGGGTGCTCACCTTTTGGTTTTTCCCATTTTGCTTGCTTGCCGAAAAAGTGCTTCACAAATTCTCTATTTGTTCTCCCCATTTCACCTGAGCCGAAACCTCTATTGCCATCTTCTTTTTCTCTTCTTTTGGATCCTTGGTCGAACCACTCACATTTCATCTCTCTTTTCTTCCATTTTGCTAAACCAGAAAGTACACCCCCATACTTTTCTTTCCTCTTCTCAAACCTTTGGCCGAAACCCTATTCCCTTTTCATTGATTTTCTTTCATTGTTAACCGAATCTACATCCCATCTTTGTGTCGTGTTCCTTTTCCCTTACTTGGTAGCACCTTGGCCGAATGTTAGCATAGAGCTTGTTGGGTTTTCGTTTGCAACCGTTGTTAAAGGTACTCTGGGGTTTGAAGTAGGCAGTCAAGCCTCCGTTTGTTAGCGATCGACTTGGTAAGTGATTTTGGGTAAGGGATATTTTTTAAGATTTGTTACTTAGTTTGTGATATGGAGGGTTAACCCGTTTATCTGATTAAGTGTGTTGATGGAGGCCAACACCAGTCAAGGTGGGCAGGAGAAAACCCCTATCCTAAAGTTCAAGAAGAGAGCTGTCTCGGCAGTTCGAGACTGGCCACCGGGGTGTGGGCCAGCAGCAGGGGATAGTTATAGGTAGATAGCTGTTGTCTCGTTGAGCGATAGCGTTGGGGTCGAGAGTCTAGAACTCCAAGTGATTAGGTGCGTAATCATCGCACTATTTCTCGGTTAATTGCTTGCTAATGCTTATACATATGCATGATGTGTGGTAGCCGATATAATGGCTTAAGTGGTGAATGCTTATTTTGGGTAATTGGATATCAGGTGAGTAAGTCTTTGACATTAAGTTATTTATGTTATATACATGATATGGTAATTAACATGTGATGCCTACTCTTATGTTATGATCGACATGTCACATTTTTACATACATACATGGGGGTGGATTGGATCGATGAAGGAAGGAGTGTACATGTTGATGTACGTGGTCTAATGTTAGCTTGGGCTACATTAGCGCTTGATGGTTAGGCTGTGTGCTACCTCAAGGGAGGTGTTGGCTCGGTGCCCATCTCGGCGGTTGATGGCTATGTGCGTCACCGTGAGGCGAGAATGCGTTGTTGGGATCACTTTGGTTGATCGGTGGCTCGACCACGGCCTTGAGCAGCGAGTTTGCCAAGGTAAGGTTTATAGATCACGATGTGATCGGTGGTGGGTTAGCCACGGCCTTAGGCGGAGTCCGCTAAGGTTGGTGTTACGGTTGGATAGTAGTTGGGGTGAAATGCATTCTTGCATGATTTATTACGAGATTTGTGTGGGAATGGGCCAAGCCCATACGTGTGGGAATAAGTGTTGTGGTTATGCACTGAGTCGGTGGACTCACCCTATTTTCTTAACCATTTCGGTGATGCGTAAAGTTGGACCGGGTTGGAAAGGATGCAAGGTGGCCCATGCCGAAGAAGAAGATGTTTTTAGTTATGGTTATATTAAATACTTGGTTTTAGATAAAAGATGTAATAAGGGCCTTTCTATTTTTATTTATTTTGGGAACTATTTTATTATTATTTTAAATTATGGTTGGATTATATTAAATTACCATGTGAAGACGAATTTTTCCTAACAACGTGATTATTCAAATTGGTTTTAGATATTCACTAAGGTTGATTTAGACATTTTATAACAATTAAGTTTTAGTTATGTTTTTGAAAGAACTTGGTTTCAAAAAGATGATTAATTTCCATGTTTATTTCAAAGTCAAAATATCCAACCGCTTTCTGCCTTTGCGGTGACATAAGCATTCGGTCGTAGTGAATGGGCCGGGTTTGGGGATGTTACATAGGTGCTGACCCAAATCCCCAAATCATCCGTAAAGGCGAAGAAGAATTGTACGTATAGTTCGCATCGATACAGTGTAAGGAATCTAACTAGTTTGGATTCATAAAATAGTTATAATTTCAACGATTGGTTTGAAATTTTAAGTGGTTGTTTGGGGGATTATTTATTGTTAAATTAAGTGAATATATACTGAATTTTGATTTAGGTTCGTTTAAGGAATTATTAAAGAAAATTGGAAGATTCGCTAGTGTGCTATGAGGAAGCGAAAAATAAGGTGTGGGTCCTAAACTCATAAAATTGTTTGAAAATGTTAAATATCATGTTATATTTGATAAATTAGCTTGCTGATTGGATTGAATTAATTTCCAAATTATCAATTTTTTTAGTGGCCGAATCAGGTATGTTTCGAGCCTTAAAATATTGACATGTTGGCAAAATTGCTAGTTTGATAGTATGAATGTTTGATTGAGTTTGTAATTGCATATTTGAGTTATGAGATATGAGAATGTTTGACTGAATGATAGTGTTGAGATATCAAACTTATGTATGATTTAAATGCATGATATATTTGTTATATTGTGTACTGAAAAGGGTGCTATCTATGCACAATGAAAATTTGTAAAGTATGTGAAGTTAAACGATAATCCTTGATAGCAACACAATGGTAATTTGAAAGATTGGAACACTGTTTCCATTTATTGAAAGTATGTGATTATTGAGAACATGCTAAGCATTTCAAATGAATGTGAAAAGTATTGAGATATGATTATGTATGAGATTGTATGACATATTGCATATGCATTGGGTTAGGATTTTGTGGTTGACGGAGGAGTTCTATAGAGTACCGGCGGCATATTACGTTCGCATTATTCGTAGTCAGTGCCACTGCACCTGGAGTATCGAGGGGAATGGCGATTTATCGCATTTTTACTGGCAGCTTGTCTGCATTTTTACTGGTAGAATTTTCTGCATATTGTTATCGGTGGTTTTAACCACAATGGGCTTAAGCCCATAATGTTTTGGAGTTCAGATGACGAGTTCTGGGGAACTCGTGGTGTGTAGCGGATGGTATAGGTAGGAACCTCTTTGCATTGCATCATGCTCACGACATATTTAAAGGTTATTGATTTATGATATGTGTTGTATTGTGTTGTATTGAATGCTATCGAAATTAATGGTTCTTACTCGAATGAATGATGTCCCATGCTCATACACCGTTTGTCATCAATTTGATAATGGCTATGTAATTATTTGAAATTCCTATGATGGTTCTTTTTTTTTTCCTGTTAATGCTAATATATTTCATTATATTTGATATTTATGTTTTTGTTCATTTAAATAATTGCTTGACTCACACTGAGCTTTTCATAAGCTCACCCCTAATAGTGTTTAACTTTTTAGGTAAACCTCAAAATTAGGACCGAACTCGGCATATGGAGAATCTCCTTGGACCTTGGACTATTCTTAATAAGTATTATTAAGTCTTTATTGGTTTGGTTTGTAATTTTTAATTATTTCTAGTCTATGGCTTGGTAATTTTGTTTTGGGGATTTTTGCATGCATGGATTACTCAAGCATAATAACCCAATAATGCATGATATCGGGCTTAAGTAAAATTTGATATTGTTCCCTAGTTTCAATTGCATTGCAAAGGAACCATGTTTGAAAAACAAATCGATAAGCCAACTTTCCAAAATGACTTGAAAAATGGTTTTTCCACTGCATTTGTTTAACATCGAGTTTTTTTCTTAAAGAAGAGTGATAAGCAAACGGTTTTTCTAAAACAACACTATCAACAATAAAATGAATCTTGAGTATCCACGACCTAATGAATGAATGCTTTTAAGCTAACTCAAAGTACAATTACGGTTTTCTTTAAAATGAGTTTATTTTTGTTTTCAAAAGTAACTAAGTTACCTTAGCCATTTCGGTGGCTAATGTAGCCTTCTTAATCTAGCCATAACGTCTAGGCTGGGTTAGGGAGGTTACATTTCATGCCAATTTCCTTATTCTAACATGTCATATAGCATACATAATACACATAATTCATGCTCAAACACATAATAAATTTTGCATATAAGACAATTTGAAGTGCAATAGAGGTACATACCTTGCCATTTGGTTATTTTGCACATGTCCAAGCCTTCAACATATCATTTAAGCAATTTTAACCAAAAATAAATAAACTAAATGCATACTACTCAACTATTAAACAAAAAATTCATCTAGCATACATCATGTAATCATCCAAGCGATTAAAATATCCACCAAAATAGTTATAAAAGTCATTAAACAGTCTATGGAAAGTCCATTTACAAATCCAAAACAAAAGTAAAGTCTAAACCCTTAATATAAACCCACATTACCATCCCCTATTAACCATAACCATTTCACATGCACAAGTAAGAAGCTTTTGCCCTTGGATCACCAACTAGCTCACTTCACCACTCCACAAAAGTTATGTTTTGCAAAAATAGGCATAAAGGAGTGTGAGCTTAACTAAGCTCAATATTCAAGATGCTACAATAAACCACAAACACAAGAGTTAAAACAAGCATGCTAACATCACTTATTACATAGCATCATCAAATATTATATTAATTGATACATTGGCAACTTGTGAGGATGAAAATGCATATAAAAGGATCTCATTAGATACACGAATCACCATCACACCATGACTCAAAAGAGTCTACATGTCCCAAGTACGTGTAGCATGAAGCTAACACTCTCCAACACACCAAAATGGGACATGTATTAATAACAAAGCATTTAAATGAGCACTCAAATCCTATGGCATGCCAACTATATCAAATGTTTTTAAAGGTTCACAAGGCCAATATATCCATAACACATATACATTTTCTGGTTTATGCACACTCACACTTATCATCTTTTACCATATTCAAACATTTAACACATTTCATTAAGCCAAATTCACTTTCATATCAAAGGTGTGTGCATAATACCAACTATCCATAAGGCACATTCAGCCACATTCAAGATATATATAATCACATCACACACTTAAGCATTTCACAACACAAGTAATCTTGCTTATCAAATAATCAAAGCTAAAGTAAGAACAGTTACTTCTAGGACTTAGATTAGATGATTTTGATCACCTAAGCCCCCTTTAACTCACTACTTTGTGCATTAATTATAGAACACAAGATCACTCACCTTAGCAACTAGCTTCCACAACAAGCTCAAGTGAGCTTTTGTTTGCCTTTGTCTTTTCTTGTTGAGGCTCGCAAATGTGTTAGCACTTTACATACACATAAAAAACAATGCAAAGGCATTACAAGCAGCAGCAAACAAGATTAAATCACTCTAAAATCACATATTAAAGCCTCTAGATCTCTATACTAAAAGCTGAGCTAGTTTTGTTGAAAATACGATTTCACCACTCAAACTTTGTTTCTAAACCTTAATTTCGATCCTAATATTCCTAAATATCATCTAATTACATATTTAAACCTTAAAATTTTTCCTATTATGTGGATCTCATTTTTTCAGAAAAATCAAGCAAAATAAACTTTAAAGAGAGGAGATCATTCAAATATTTCAAAATTACTTAAAGATTTGTTAAATTAGGATAAAAAACCTTCTAATAGGACCAAAATAAATTGAAAAGAGCTTTGAAACATTAGCTAAACTTATTAAAACATGATCCACTCTAACGCCCCAAAATTTTATTTTTTGATTTCGTGTATGTGTGACACACAATGTCTATCTGCTTCAGTGGTTATGTGTTCTGGGTGTGTGTGAGAGGTCCCAATTTCAAGCCTTACTTGGGAAAATTTTGGGTATTTTTTTTATAAATAAAGCCTTAACCTTGTGCAAAGGGCTTAAGTTTAATTGTTGGTAAGTTTATATCAGAATGGGTCTGCTGGTCTGGTGGTTAAGTGGAGTGTTGGAGTGTTGGAGGTCCTGTGTTCAATTCTCTGTGATGGTGTGGAGACAGTATTTTTGCTCCAATTTCGGCTAAGAGTTTTGTTGGGGTAAAATTCTGAGTAGTTGTGTTTTAGTGGGTTAATAGGGAGTGATTTTAGGAGATAATTGGGGAGAGGTTATCAGAAAATAATCTGATTATCTTTTTGTTGCAAAAAAGAGAGTAAAGTTTCAATTTTCTCTCCAATTCCCCAAACTTTTTCTGACGTTTTCTTCTTCTTCTTTTTTCCCTCCTCTGCC
Organism: Gossypium sturtianum; assembly: GCA_025698515.1. Classification (NCBI taxonomy): domain Eukaryota; kingdom Viridiplantae; phylum Streptophyta; class Magnoliopsida; order Malvales; family Malvaceae; genus Gossypium; species Gossypium sturtianum. The sequence goes on along the minus strand of CM046947.1, from coordinate 67,216,919 downwards.
GATTCTTTCCCCTAGTTGCTGTCAAAATTGCCATTATTTTTCCCCTTTCGTTTCTTTCTTTTTCTCCAATTGATTCGGTTGTTCATCGTTGGTTGCGCGTGTTCGGTAAGTAATGGTTTTGTCTATTGTTAATCGTTCTTGGTTAATCTCTAAAAGGGGGATTCCTTTTTGGTGTTTAGGAGTTAATCAAGGGGCTGGTGGTTTTGAATCGACGTTGTGATTGTGCGAAGTCATGGTTACTCAACTGAGGTAAGGGTTTTACTAGGTTTTTAGTCGAGTTCCTTCCGAAATTGGTTGATTCAAAACGAATTAAGTGATTAATCTGGAGATATGTTGGTCGATTTTTAGGTTCTAGAGGCTTAGAAGTGCTTACGCATCAGAAACGATACCAGGTGTGTACCCGAAACACAGAAAATGGGATTCGGCGAAAAGCCAAAATTGCTTGCTGTTGAGAAATAAGAGAAATAAGAGAAAATGATGCGAAAAATTGTAGAGAAAGGAAATAAGGGTGTTATAAACTTGGAAATCAATATTTTGCACTAAAATAGTTTTGGACAGCAGCAGTAGTCTAACTTTTAAAAATTATCAAAAATAGTGGGAACTGAGTTAGAGGTTGAATAAAATATGAAATTAAATTTTATTTAGTCTAGTTTTTCATGGAAGAAACAGTGTAAGCAATGGAATTTTAAATCATGAGATATAATAAAATTTGTGAGACAAGGTCAGAATGATTTCGGGTTCCCCTATTCTGACTTAGGAAAATCATCAAAAATTGTAAAAAAATAATTATGGGCTTAAATTTATATGTTTAAATCCTTAATGAGTCTATTTTCAAGAGAAACAAACGGAAATATCATCTAAATTTCGTACTAAGAGATAAATAATTTTTAGTAAGAAAAGGATGAAGCTGTCAAACAGTAGAATAGAGATAACTTTAAAGATTTTACTGTACTTATTTGATAAACTATAAATTTTGAAAATTTTATGGTAGAAAGTTATTTGAGTCTAGTTTCAAAAACATCAAGCGGATCTTAATTTAGAATTCTGTAGCTCAAGATATAAATAATTTAGTGATAATAACTCAAGTAGACAACTTTGAATGAACATATAAGTAAATAGTGAAAACATATATGAGTATTGAGCTAGCATGGGTTACTTTAAAAATGGATCACACGGCCAAGGCCAATTTGGGCCGAGTGGACCACACGGGCGTGTGGGCCCACACGGGCAGATCACATGGGCGTGTGGGCCCATTTTTACCAAAATGTTTTTAAGGTTGCACGGGTCGCCCAAGTCGACTGTGAACCTACTGTAGGGTCGGTAAGTGCTACTTAGACCCCTAAATGTGTGAAATTGACTGAATGATATCTGTACTGGGCATGTTAATATTTGAACTGAATATATGTACTGAAATTGCATAATAGCATGTCATCCATTGTGTGTTGCATTGCATTGGGTTGGGGATGGTATTCGGAGGAAGTGTCTTGAAAGGCTTTAAGCCTATTTTCTTGCGACTCATTTGCAAACTCATCAGTTGCCGCATTCGGTACTACTTGGAGTGTAGGGATGGGTGGGTTGATTATATCCCCACATGGAGTGTAGGGTTGGACGGAGATGGTGTGTAGAGGCTGGTTGGGTAGGATTTTGCTCTTCGCTTAATTGTTACGACTCACGATATCGTGATGGGCTAAGGCCCTCTGCATTTTTGACATCAGATCTTGAGATGGGCTAAAGCCCAAACTGTCACTGATACTAAAAAGGGCTTAGGCCCAAGACTGTTCAACTGTGCACTGTGAATACTGATTGTTTGTTTGTTTCTACGGGACTACAAACTGGGTTTACGTAAACTCACCCTTTTTGTTTAATGTGCACAGGTAATCCCCAGACTTAGACGGATCGGTGCGACGGAGGACTCAGCGGTGACCACAATAATTTTTGGACTTCATTGTTTTCAATTTACGATTTATGATTTGATTATTATTGATTATTTGGGTTGTAATTTAAGGACCCTCTGGGACTTTGGTTTTAAATTTGGGTTTTTATTTATTTATTTTACTTTATGGATTTTTACCTGCTGGTCGTAGGAAATTCAATTTTCAAAAAGTTAAAGCAATTTCTAAACGCGTGATCACCTAGACTGTTTTATTAAAGCTTCCGCAACGAGGGATGTTTCAAAACAAATGTTTTAAATGAATAAAGACGACTTCCTAAGTTCTAACAAAGGTTTACTAAAGATAATCACATGGAATATTTTCATCGTAACAACGAGGTTTCAAAAACACTATCATGTGACATTGCCAGATATGGCTATAACGTCTAGGCCGGGTTTGGGGTGTTCCACCGTTTTCAAGCTTAGAAAAATCAACTTAAAATCAAAGGATCTATTGAAATCATGATTTTATAGATTAAAACTCAATTTGAAATGATAACACACTTAGTTTAATCAAGAAAAGTCAGAATGTTAACTTAATTTTGCAAAATCGACGAGCTATGGAGCTAATTTGAGTTTGAGCATATGAAGAACATGAGAGAAATTAAGGTTTAAAAGTTAAATATTCTTTGAAATTGAAAGGAGATTTTATGTTTGGAGGGCTTGAAAATAAAAAAAGGATGAACTAGTTTTAGGAGAAAAACAAGAATTTGTGTTTGACAAAATTTTTGAAGAGATTAAGAATGGGAGGGAAGAAACGTGGGTAGTTTTACATAGCCAACTAGATTTTAAAAATTGGGCATTTGCCCCTTTTACCACCTATAGTTTTCTTCCTTTTCCAAATTGGTCCTTGGTTTTCAATTAAAGCCAATTTCAAAATTATTTTCAAATCAAGTCTCATTTCAAAAGTCATTTTAGCCAAATTAATTCCCAAACACTTAATTTTATTTTCTTGACCTTATTTTAGTATTTTTTAATTATTTCTAATTATTTAATTATCTAGCCCAATTATGGTTTTTAATTCACTAACCCCCGATTCACTAACCCGATTCTACTAACCCGACTTTGGGACGTGACAATTGCATAATAAATACTGTGTTTTTAGTGTTTTTCACGCATTTAGTTTTAATAAAATATTCCATGTGGAATTTCTAGGTAAAACTGGTTTGGGAAGAATATGTCAATACATGGAATCATGAGATTAAATGCACTAAGCCTAAAGTTTATCCAAGATGATGAGTGAAAGTCCAATGCTCAAAGATTTAAAATTTATAATATGGACACATTAAAAACATCCAACCAGGACACTTCTTAGTGTTTCAATTATTTCTTGTGCTCCAGGACTCCATTTTTTATGTACCTTATATCATCAGAAAGGGAATTTGAATATCTATTCAAATATTGAAACACCAATTCCAAAATGCACCAAAACATCAAATATTGGAACACCAATTCCAAAATGCAATAGAACACCAATGCCAAAATCCAAAAATAAAGAGAAAGTTACAAGTTTCAAATTGATGGACAATTTTAACGCACTTTCGTGTTTGGAACATATCTCCTAACTTACTTGGAGTTTGGAGCTGAAATTTATATAGTGAATGTACAAGATGTAGAACATCAATAAACTTTCTTGAACTTTTCCCATTAGGAGACATTAACTTTTAAAAATAAGTCCTCAATCAACATGTGAAAAATGACTTCAAAAGGTGACAAAGAAGTGGGACTAGCAATTTATTACTAGCAAGTCATTTGCATCGTCATTTTTCTTTTCACAAACCTCTATAAATTTCCTTTGGTTTAGAATAGGAGACATCTTGAAGTTGAAATCAAGATCATTTTCTTGTTAGTATTTGTTTGTTTCTTTATTCGTGTAAAATCTCAAGTTTTTTATATCTAATATGTCGTTCTCATATAAGTTTGAGTTGTTTAATTTTGTTATGTTATTCTAAGTTTTCAATGCTAATGTGAAAGGGTGAAACTCTTGGAAAATATCAAGGTAAATTTCATACTCATCATTTGAGCTAAAATAAATTATCAATCACTTGTTGTAATCATACTTGTAAAGTAAGATCTTTTATTTGTTAGAGACAATAGATGGCACAATGAATGCTTGGATAAATTGACCTTGATTTGTTGTAGACATAAAAATTGACATGATAAATATTTGAAATAATTTTTATAATTTTAAAGTTATCAGCAATTATAATATCATATGTTATATTTTTAAACTAAACCTAAACAATTGAACATTCATATTGCACCATCCTTTGCTTATGGATTTATTTGTTAAACTCTTGAACTTATTGGATAATCATATTGGGCACTCCTTTGATGGACATACCTTTGATCATGGATTCATATGCTTAATTGTTGTATGTACATTGCTAGATTATCTAATTGGGACCTCCATTTTGTGTGGATTCTAATTGAGTTATAACATTGAGTATTAAAATTTAATCTTAATATGACACCAAGAGTTGATCCTCTAACCTCAGTATATTTTCTTCCAGGTATTTGTTTTTATTATTCTTAGTTAATTTCTTTAGTTAATTTTTATTTTTATTTCTAGTATTTCTTGCTCCTACTTTCATTTTCAACATTTATTCCAAAGTTAAGTGTTAAATATTTGTTCTAACATAATACTTGTAATCTTGTAAGTTCTAATAAACTTCCTCGTGGATTGATCTCGGACTCCCGAGATTTTATTACTTGAAGATAACCTGCACTTGGGTTGTAGACCTATAAAGTCCCTGTCAAGTTTTTGGCGCCGTTTTCGGGGAAAGTATGATTTAGAGTACAAGTTTATAAGTAGTTTTTTCTTTATATATATATATATATATATTTGGCTGGTTCTATCGCCTATAGTATTTTCCTTTACTTGATCTCATTTTTTTCATTAGAAGGACAGTTGTACCACCTGATTTTTTTATGCATATTTGGCACCATGATTTCAATTCTCGTCATTTAGCTAAAAAAATCGTGAAAAAATTGTGGGTAATTTGATTGAGACACCTCTACATTCACCTATCATGGATGAAATCGAAAGATCTCCTAATGAAAAGGAGATTCGGCAAGTGAGCACCATACGTGATTACTTGCAACCTCCTCGAAACTCAACAACCTTTTTCTTTATTTTACCTTTGAATGCAAATAACTTTCGGTTTAAACCTAGTATGATAACTTTACTTCCTAATTTCCATGGCTTAGAGTCTGAAGTCTTACTTACATCTTAAAGATTTTGATGAAGTATGTGCCACCTTTAATAATCCAACTTGTGCAAATGAAATGGATAAACTCAAATTATTTGCTTTTTCTTTAAAAGATGAGGCAAAAATTTGGTTTAACAATTTAAAACCAAGATCAATTGCCACTTGGCAAGAAATGCAAACTGAATTTTTAAAGAATTTTTTTTTCAACACAAAAAACAATGCTTTTAAAAAATAGATTCAAAATTTCTTGCAAAATTCAAATTAATAATTTTTTCAATGTTAGGAAGGTTTCAAAGATTTGGTAAGTTCTTGCCTGCATCATGGTTTTCTGTAACATCCGAAAAATTTGAGTATCATCTTGTTACTTGTGTTAGCTCGAGTATGATTATTATTATGTGCTTAGTATAGTTTTATGAAGGCTTGGAATTATTAGCTAAGCTAGAATGATTTTTAGTATTGAAAATATAGTGAAGAGGAATAGGTGAACCTGACACTTAAGTTAATTTAAGTGTTAAATTTTAGCACATGAGGAGTTAGTGGCAAGGTGGTTATGGCGCATGAATGGTTGCTTGAGGGGAGTGGTTCGAATCCCATGGATGGACTTTAGGTGACTTTTATTTTTGCATTTATATGGCATGTGTTGGTCAAACTCTAATTAAGGTAAGATTGGACTATTGTCTTTTATGGATAGTAGACTAAGGAATAAGGCAAGTTATTAGTTAAGGTATGGAATCAAGATGTTATGGAAGGATAAGGGGACATAAGGCTTGATGTATGGGAGATGTTTTGGAAATATTTTTATGGTCATTTTGACCATGAATGTGGACGCATAGATGGCTAGGGGTGGCCGAATATTGTATGGGATTAGGGGAAGATAGTTGGCCAAATTCTTGGCATTTTGTGCATCTTTTCTCTTTTCTCCAAAATTTTTCTCCTTAGCCGAATTTGTCTTGTGCATTAGGTGAAAATGTTGTTTTGTTTTGGCTATCATCTTTGACCATATTGGTATCCCTTTTTCTTCTTTTCCTCTCAAGCTTTTCTTTCTTTTGGTACCAGAAATATTATTTCTTTTGAAGGCATTTTCTTTCATCCTTTTCTTACTTGACCGAATGTGCACCTTTATCAAAAACTTTTTCTTTGTTCAATTCCTTTCATAACTTGAAACCATTTAGCCTCTTTGATCAATCCTTCTTTTACTTTCTTCTTGGCCGAACCTTCTTCTTCTTCCCCATCTCTCTTGGTTTTCTTCCATTGTTTGCTAAAGCCAAATTCTCTCTCTCCTCTTTATTTTTCTTTGCCACTCTCGTACTTCATTTCTTTTTAGCCACATATCATTTGTTTTCTTCTTTCAAAACCATAGCCGAAACTTCTCATTCCCTTTTTGATTTATCTTGGCTGAATATCAACAAGGGTAGATTCTCTTTAGGTTCTTTTCTAATCGGTGTTGAAGATAGGTAAGTGTCTTGGCCGAATCTCCTTATATTTTTCTTCTCTATTGTTTTTCATGAGGGCAAAGGCTGAATTTTTGGGCATTTGTTAGCAAGATTCTAACTATTCATGGGAACCGATTTTCTTCTAGATTCTTCGGGACTTTGGAAGCAATCGATTTAAGCCCTATTTCTTTTGCAATCGAAGTTGGTAAGTCAAGTGGTAAGGATTCATGTTGGTTCAATATTCTTTAAGCTGTTGAGAAAAACCAAAGGTTAATGAGACTAAGATTTATTGGTATGGCCGAATGGCCTTGTTAATGGTTTTGTGGTTTGGCCGAATGTAGGACAAAGAGATCTAGTTCGGTAGATCGGGTCTTCGGGATTTAGAAATTTCGTTAGTGACAGGTGTGTATCTTACACACTTTATAATTCGGTAATATATATTTATTAATAAACTAATCATGTTATTAAAGCCAAAAACTGTGAGATCTTGATATGATACCTTTGTAATATCCCGGGTTAGGGGCTATTTTGTTGTTGCATGTGTTTAGTGTGCTGTGTTACTATTTTGGTGTCTTAGGGGCTTAATTGAAGTCTAGGTGTATGCCTGAGTGAATGGGAAAATTTTGATTTTTTGGGTGTTAGGTCAGGGGAGCTGTAGGAGCTAGGGTATAAGGGTTTTTTTTGGTGTTTTATTGCACAAGTGAAGAGCTGGCAGAGTGGCAAGGCATGCGTCACATGGGGAGCTTGGTGTGGCGTCATCTACATGAAGTGGAGGTCCAGTGTTCGAGCTGCAGAGTCCCCATTTTGGCTTCTTTTTGGGACGGCATGGAGGAGAGGTAGAAGGCTAGTGAAATTCTACTTGGACTTGGTCTTCACTTTCAAATGTAAGGTGGAGAGCAAATTGTGGAGGAGGACTTGGTCCACTCATTTGAAATGAGTGGTGGTGAGTGTGTTTGGGGAGTGTGGCGAATTTGTGGGGTGTTGGAGTGGGGAAGTGGACGGCATAGTGGGGTGAGGTGCTAGCCGAAATGCATTTTTGCATTTTGGCATTTTGGGTGCAATTTCGGTCTTTGGATATCAAGCAAGAAAGCCTCTTCTTTGGTCTTTGGTTAGCCGAATGTTCTAAGGGTTTTTATTTTGTCTTTTGAATACCGATTTCCTAGTGAACTCCCCTCATTTTGGTCTTCATCTTTTGAAACCGAAAGACCAAATTTTCAAAGGTGTGCCGAAATTCTTTGTTCTCTTGAGTAGGGTGAAGCCGAATGTCCCTTACACTTTTCTCTTCTTTTTCCTTTGTGTAAATCGAAGCTAGCCTCTCCTCTTCTCAACTTTCTTTTCTTGTTTTTGAAACCTTGTAAGCCTCAAAACCCCATTCTCTCAAATACCATTCATCTTTTCTTTTTCTTCAAATCAGAAGTACCTTTTATCTCTTTGTTCTATTTTGTTACTTGGCCGAATATCAACACTATTTCTTTGCATTTTGTTTACTCTTCTCTTCAACTCTGACCGAAAATCGTGATTGGTATAAATCACCTTGGCCGAATCTTTGATTCTTCTTTTGGCATAAGTCCTGGCCGATAATCGCTTGTGGTTCTCTCCTTGTGTTGGGTGGCCGAATATAGAGTGTTGGGCCTCTTGCTTCAATCGTTTGGAGATTGGTAAGCCTTGGCCGAATGGTCATCTAGTTTCTCTCTTTTTCTTAATCGATTTAAGTTGTTTAAGAATCGTATATGACAACTATTGATGAGTGTTATCTCTTATGTTGGAACCGATTGCATCATAGGACGACGGGGACTTTTGAAGCGCACAAGTGGAGCTTTCTACCTTGGTTTAACCATTTGATAAGTGGTGGTAAGAAGATTATTTGTTAGTCTATTCTTTTGGATTTCAATAAGATAGGGATTCAAGTGGATTAACTGTTCATCTTTTTATGGTGTAGCCGATTGCTTAAGGAGAATCATTGTTCGATTCGGATTTGGTAGGAAACCAAATCATCTTAAAAGGTAAGGGTTCGATATTAACCCCTTGGTTAATAGTTGATGGCCGAATGTTATAGATGCCTAACCCCTATGTGTTGGCCGAGTGTAGGAGCTAGTAATCGAGGACTTAGATCGCTTTTGTCGAGGATTTCTAGACTCATATTACCAGTGTGTAAACTAACACACCGATATTTAGTAATATTATTAATAAACTGTTTGCCTATTAAAATCATGTGAGTATGATGGATTATTGGATACCCAAACGGGGTATGTGTACGTATCAAGGTAAGTCAGTATTGTTTCTAGATTACTCGATGATCTATATGGTATCATGACTATGTATGTATGTGATATGGGGCATGAGTCAAACATATTAGCATGATATGCATAATTTGTATGATATGCATGATTACATGAGTTGGTTTGTTGATGGGTGATATGAGTGGAGGGCGGTGATGATTTTGTCTTGACGAGCACGGTGTTTTGGTAACACACCTTGTGACTTTGGGTCACCGGTGCTTTGGTAGCACATCCGTGTCTTTGGGACACCGGAGGTTGGGCACCTCATTGCGACTTGTCCCCGTGAGTTAACACCACCGTGGGTTAGCCCCACTTTGAGATATGGGATCGTGCGCTAGTGATTGGGTATCACACGATGGGTTGGCCCCATCATTCGATTATTGTGACTACGGTCACGGTGCTTTGGTAGCACATTTGTGTCTTTGGGACACCAGAGGTTGGGCACCTCATTGCGACTTGTCCACGTGGTTAACACCACCGTGGGTTGGCCCCACATGAGATATGGGATGAAATCGCTAGTGATTGGGTATCACACGATGGGTTGGCCCCATCAATTGATTTGTGACTACGGTCACCAGTGCTTTGGTAGCACATTTGTGTCTTTGGGACACCAGTGTTTTGGTAACACATTGTGACTATATGTCACCAGTGGTTTGGCACCACCAGTGGTTTGGTACCACACGGGGTAGAAAAAGGAGATACGGATGGTTAGGATCGGGTTGCATTAATCATGTTGCTATGTATGATGTGTGTTAGCATGTTGTTTCATCGGGAGCGGGATTTATGCACTGAGTCTTTCGACTCACCCTCTCCTTTGACATTTCAGGTGACTCATAGACGCGGACATGGAGCCGGGATGGACTCGGGGTGCTCATGCCATGCCTTAATAAAAGTTTTGCTCAGACTATTCAAATTGGGTACTTTAGCTTATTTACTTTTGTTTGGGTTTTAATTTGGATTTGTAAAAGGCCTTTAAATTATGTTTTATGATGGGTATGTTTTAATTAGATTCTCAACCTGCTTAACAAATGTAACATCCCAAATATGGGGTTATTTGGAATTTGACTATTTTCTTGTTATGAACTGCTGCGATGTTATTAATGGAATAATAGAGCTTAATTTAAGGCTTTGAGTGTGCCGGTTTGTTGGGGAAATTTCGTTTTTTTAATTTTAAAAGAAGGGAGCCTTGGTAAGTGGTGTTTTAAGAATAAATGTGGGTATTTTTAACACTAAAAAGCCCTTGGTAAAGTGGCAAAAAGAAGCCCACTTAAGAGCTACATGTGACGCCACCAAGGAGCAAGGGAGAGCTTGTGTTCGAGTCACGGAAATCCCTTTTTTTCTTTATTTGGACGGCACAAGGGGGAGAGTTTTCTCCTTCAAACTCTTTTATTAGGTGTAATTATTTAGGGATAATAGAAGAGTTTTATTTGTTTAATTATAGTAATAATGAGAAGATATTCAAGGATATTGGTTGGATTATTATTTGATAAAAGGTGAATTAATTCAAATTAGTTGGAATTAATTTAAATGAGTGGCCAAGAGGAAAATTAGGAGTTGGCTAGGAGTTGAACTCCTTGTTGCCAAGGTTGACGGCAAGCTTGAAGAGGGGGCCGAATGCTTATAAAAACCCCACCCTAGCTCATTGTTTTGGTTTTTTCCATTCTTGCTAAGTTCTAGAAAAACCCTAACCCCTCTCCCTTGTGTTCTTTTATTTTCTTTGTTTTCTCAAACCCTTGGCAGAAACACTCTCTACTTCTCTTTGCCGAATTCCCATCATCAATCCCTCCTTTCTTCTATTTTCTTTGATGGTCGAACATCCACTCCTTTAGCCAACACTCTTATCACCCTCTCTTGCCATTAATTTCCTTCATAAAACCGATACACCCATATTGAAGTGCCGGAATTCTCTTTTTCTTTTTGGTAGCATCTTGACCGAATAGTAGAAGCAGGATAGATCTCTTGGATTTTCGTGGTCAATCGCTTTGGTGAAGGTAAGTTGTGCCGAAACTTCATGGGTTCCCTTCACTACTCTTTGTCGACTCTCATTTAGGGGTAAGTGCCGATTTGTGCATGGCTAGCAAGACTTCTAAATGTTTTAGTAATCGATCTCTTCTAGGTACCCCAAGATCGTGAAGCAAGCGACCCAAGCCCTAATCTCTAACGTTCGGTTTTGGTAAGTTTGGGTAAGGTCTATGATGGTTTTCAAAAGCCGAAAAGCTTTGGTTATGAGTAATGTTCATTAATCAATTATTTGGTAAAGCAGATCTGCGAATCGAGTGTTGTGGATAGTAGCAAAGAGTTAAAGGTAAGGTTTTGGATCAAAAGATAAACCCCTAGGATTGATTGGGGTGGCGAATAGGCCATGGTACTAACCCATGTGTTTGGCCGAATATAGGGACCAGTGAGATCTAGGTGGCCGACATCTCTTTTCGGGATTTAGACGATTCGGTGGTGACAGTGTGTACATACACACTTATAATAGTTAATAAAGTGTATTAAAGTGTATGTTATGTGTAAATCGCTCTATGTAGATATGGCAATAGTACCTTAATGGTACAAGCAAGGATCTGGTAAGTCTCTATTTGTATGAGATTGATAATAATGCTTTTGGGAAGCATGGATTATTTGATACATGTGATATATGTATGTCTTGTTGTTAAGCGCTTGACATGGGTTGATGAGAGGAGGGGCGGTGATATCGTCTTGACGAGCACCGGTGCTTTGGTAGCACTGCTCGTGACTATATGTCACCGGAGGTTTGGTACCTCAGAGGTTTGGTACCTCATAGCGACTTGTCCCCGTGGTTAACACCACCGTGGGTTGGCCCCACTTGAGATATGGGATCGTCGCGGTGATTTGGTATCACACGATGGGTTGGCCCCATCGCCCGATTTGTGTCTACGGACACGGTGCTTTGGTAGCACATTGTGACTATATGTCACCAGTGGTTTGGCACCACCAGTGTTTTGGTAACACATCGTGACTACGGTCACCAGTGGTTTGGTACCACATGGGGTAGGCAAAGGTGTTTGGTTGGCTAGGTTGGGTACACGATACTTTGCTTAATTAACTGTTATATGTTGTGTATGAAATGTTGTATTAACCGGGGGAAGGGTTACATACTGAGTCTTGGTGACTCACCTTCTCCTTTAACATTTTTCAGGTGACTCGTAGATGGCGGTGGAGGAGCCGGTTGGACTCGAGGTGGCCATGCAGTGGATTTGAACTTATAGAACTTTAAATTTGTTTAACTTTATTTTGGGTTGTAATAAGGCCTCCATAATCTTTATTTGTTTTTTTTTATGATGGATATTTACTCAAGACCATACTATTAAATTGAATTAAATCACATGTTTTTTTTTGTTAACACGAAAAGGTTTATTCGTGCCATCGGGCACACTTGAAACTGGTTTAACAATTGGACTTAATTAAAATTCCAAATTAAATCTAAGGGTAGCTTTGACAAGACAACCGAAAACGAGGGGTTTTCAATGGAAATTAAATGTTTTTTTCGAAATGGTGTTCACAAGGTTTTACTCGGTAACAAATCAAATTCGGTCGTAGTGTTTGGGCCGGGTTTGGGTTGTTACAGAATTGGTATCAGAGCCCAGTTCAAAGCTCGGCTGTGGGGGCCCAAGGCCCAAAAATGTTTTAGTAGGCCTTTCGAATTGTTTGTGGGTTTTAAGCAGCATGGCCCGAGTCTCCGGCACCGATCCGCCCAGGTAAGTACATCTAAACCTTTCTGTGAATTATATTCTGTAGAAGGGTAGGAAGCATGGAACGTAGATAGATTTGTAGGACTTGGACCCTAAGGTTAGATTACTCAAACACAAACGGAGCATAAGACTTAAAGAACTAAACCAACCTATGACTTAGTCAATGAGCTAGGGTGTGGTAACCCCTGTACGCATGTCTAGGATTGGATCCGGAAGAGCTTGGTATTTAAGCAGTCCTCGTGACTCCCCTCCTCTTCGCAGTATCCTACACAGTGCGTAGCTTCAGTTCACCCTAACTCGGAAGGCTCGGTGGTGTGGTAACCTCTCATGCGCATGTCTAGAAAGGTTCGGTGAGAGCTTGGTATTTAAGCGGTCCTCGTGACTCACCTCCTCTTCACTCGAATTACGCACAGTGCGTAGCTTTGGTTCACCCACGACCAGGAAGGCTCGGTCATAGGCTAAAAACAATGATTAAAACCCGAGAAGGAATTAGCCTGGTTTTTGAAATAGAATGAATAACCGACCCTAATGTTTTCAAAACTTGTCCAATAACCCTTTTGAACCCTAGAACACTACGTATACAATGTTTTCTCGGAAAACTTGACTTGTGAAAAAATTACGAAATACCCTTAGGAGTAAAATTACCAAAATGCCCCTGACCCATAAAATATGGATTCGACGGTTTTGCCCAAAAATTTCAACTATTTTACAAATATTCAATAACTTAGCTTTGGAAATCATCAGCAAAATATCTTGGTGCTGGAAAATTACGAAAATACCCCTGTAGGAAAAAGACGAAAATACCCCTGGGTTAGAAATGGCGAAATGTCCGATGAGTGAATAGGTATGGAAAGTATTAAGGAATGGATGCATGAACTTCTTTGTGTGAACTAGGATAGGAAACTGAAACGTTGTTTGTTCGAAAGAATCTCGATTAAATCGTATTCATAAAATTTCTTCATGAGTAATAAAGTGAAACAAATGCTAACGCATAAAATTTTCTTAATCAGTTAAAAGCGCAGTAGATAGAATGAGTTCTAGAGGACGTGGGACGCCGTGGGACGTGGTAGGGGTAGGATGACGTGTCTCGAACCCGTCAGTCGAGGACAAGGCTCGGAAAATGAGGTACCACTCGCCACCACCACCTCCTACTTTTAGAGTGAGGAGCGGGAGCGAGGCCGGTGGCGAGTCGGTATCTCAAGTCGTGTGTTGCGAGTCTTGGAGAGATGGTGGTGGGCTGGTGGAAATGTGGGAGCTCGGAAATCTGTCCCCGAGCGACTCCGATCTAACGGAGCGGAGGTATTCCGAGGTGTGTCAGGAGTGGCACCCAGTGCAGCGGAATATTGGCTAGAGTCAACGGAAAGAATCATGGATGACCTTGACCTGACTGAGGAGGAGAAGCTGAAAGGGGCGGTGTCGCCTCGAAGGATGAAGCATATCGGTGGTGGCTTACGGTCCGAGATGGGGCTACACCGATGATTTGACTTGGGAGTATTTGAACCGCCATCGAGAGAAAAAGTATGTGGGCATTAGCTACACTTGGACCTTGCAGAGAAAGGCTTTTTCGGGATTAGTGCAAGGAACTAAGTCCGTGTCGGAATATGAGGCGGAGTTTCTAAGGCTGAGTAGATATGCGAGAGGCATCGTGGCTACTGAACATGAGCGCTGTGTCCGCTTTGAAGACGGACTCGAGATGATTTAAGGTTCTTGATTGCCCCACAAAGCGAGTTCGTGAGTTCTCATCTCTAGTGGAGAAGGCTAAGGTAGGAAGGAATCAAGGAGGCTGTGAGGCAGAACTATAGTAAGAACAATCAGAAGAGAAGTTTTGGGTCAGCTGGGTCAAGCGGAAGTGCTCAGAAAAAGGCTAGGCCAAGTGGGCCCAATCAGCAAACAAGGCCCACGATCGCTAATCGAGAGGCTCGACTCAAGTGCAATCATTGTGGAAAGACCCATTGGGGAGGATGTTGGACCGGTGATAAAGGATGTTTTGAGTGTGGGTCTTTGGAGCATCGCGTCGAGATTGTCCCGAAACTAGCTAAGAAGCGGAAGGCGACGTAACCGTGCTCGGGATGGAAATGTAGGACCACGAGAGGGTCGCGATAATGGTAGAGGAAACAACGGTCCCTAACCGAGGTCGTGGAACTCAAGGCGAGAGGTTCGGGCAACCTGAGAGGCTAGGCAGCACTGGCTTAGTTTACGTGGCGAGGTGTCGCGAAGAAGGTAACGCACCGGATGTCATAACCGAGACGTTTCTAATTTTCGGTTTTCCTTATGTTGCATTGATTGATGTGGGCTCGACGCACTCGTACATTGCTAGTAGTGTGGTAGGAACTATGGACCTAAACTCAAACCGCTTCTAGGGAGATGGTTTGTAGTTAGCCCCTTAGGTCACTCCGTAGTCGTAGATAGACTTTATAAAGGCGTACCCTAGAACTTCAAGGGTAGTATTTGTAGGTGATCTAATGGAACTACCGTTTGGGGAGTTCGATTTGATCCTTGGTATGGATTAGTTAGTTAAGTACCAAGCGAATTTGGATTGCGTGCGGCTAAGCGCATGGTCCTTAAGACACCGAAGGTGATGAAGTGGTTATGATAGGAGATCGAAGGAATTATCTATCCAATGTAGTGATCGCCTTGAAAGGTGAAAAGATGGTCAAAAAGGGTTGTGAGGCGTATTTGGTTCAAATCGTGCTTTGGAAGCTAAGGGGTTAGTAATTGAAAAGGTCCGAACGGTTGGGGAATTTCTTGATGTGTTCCCCGAAGAACTTCCGGTTTGCCTCGGATCGAGAAGTCGAAGTCGGTATAGACTTGCTACAGAACGGCACTGTGTCCATAGCACCATACCGAATGGCACCAAAGGAATTGGTGGAGCTAAAGGCTCAAATTCAGGAGCTCTTGGATAGAGGGTTTATACGACCAAGTATATCTCGTGGGGAGCACTCGTGTTGTTTGTCAAGAAGAAGGACGGTTCTATGCGGATGTGCATCGACTCACCGTCGATTGAACAAGTTAACGATCAAGAACAAGTATCCGTTGCCTCGGATTGACGACTTGTTTGATCAAGCTGAAGGGTGCCTCGGTGTTTTCGAAGATAGACCTTAGGTCGAGTTATCACCAATTAAGGGTGAAGGAGGGCGATGTTCACAAAGCGGCATTCGAACTCGGTATGGGCATTTTGAGTTCTTGGTAATGCCATTGGGTTGACCAATGCACCGGCGGCATTCATTGACTGATGAATAGAGTATTCCAAAGAAATACTTGGACCAGTTCGTCGTGGTGTTTATAGACGACATATTGGTTTATTCAAAGACGAGAAGAAGAGCATGACAAGCATTTACGGATAGTTACGCAAGTATTGAGGAGAAGCGGTTATATGCCAAATTGAGTAAGTGTGAATTTTGGCTTAGGAAGTGGCTTTCTTAGGTCATGTAGTATCAGCTGAAGGAATTAGGGTAGACCCTCGCAAGATTGAAGCGGTATTGGAGTGGAAACCACCTAGGACGGTGGCTGAAATACGAAGTTTTCAGGTTTAGCGAGGATACTATCGGAGATTCGTGGAAGGATTCTCTCTAATAGCAGCGTAGTTGACTAAGTTGCTAAGGAAAGGTGTCCCGTTTGTATGGACGGAAAAGCAGCAAGAAAGCTTTGATAAGTTAAGGAAGATTTTGACGGAAGCTCCGGTTTTGGTGCGACTGAGGCAGAAAGCTATTCTGAGTCTATTGTGATGCATCTCACACCGGTTTGGGATGTGTGTTGATGCGAGGATGGGAAGGTAGTAGCCTATGCATCCCGTCAATTAAGACCGCATGAGGTTAACTACCCAACTCACGACTTAGAGTTAGCGGCGGTCGTCTTCGCTCACGAAGATATGGAGACATTACCGTATGGAGAGAAGTCGATGGTCTACACGGATCACAAAAGCTTGAGGTATCTTCCGACTCGAAGGATCTCGAATCGAGGCGGCGTCGATGGATTGAACTACTAAAGGACTATGATTGTTCAATCGAGTACCATCCGGGAAAGGCTAATGTGGTAGCTGACGCATTGAGCCGGAAGGCGGTAACGGACTTAAGAGCAATGTTCGCTCGGTTAAGTCTGTATGATGATGGGAGTCTTTTGGCAGAACTTCAAGTAAAGCCGACTTGGATTGAGGAGATTAAAGAAAAGCAGTTAGTGGATGAAGGCTTGAGCTCTAAGAGGGTACAAGTTCAAGACGGTGGTTTGGAAGGGTACAGTCTGTCTAGTGATGGAGTGCTTTGTTTTCAAGGACGAGTATGTATGCCAAAGGATCCAGAATTAAGGCAGAAAATTCTCCAAGATGCACATAGCAGCCCATACGCTATGCATCCTGGGGGAAGCAAGATGTATGGAGATTTGCGGAAACAGTTCTGGTGGCCTGGGTTGAAGCGTGAGATAACGGAGTTCGTAGGAAAGTGTCTGACGTGTCAGCAGGTTAAGGCTGAACATCAGTCACCATCGGGACTACTTCAACCGATAAAGATTCCTCAGTGGAAATGGGAGAGGATCACCATGGATTTTGTTAGTGGGCTACCCCTTACGCCCACCAAGAAGGACGCAGTTTGGGTAATTGTGGATCGCCTGACTAAATCAGCTCACTTCATGCCGGTGAGAGTGGATTACTCACTCCAGAAGCTAGCGAAGCTATATGTGGGTGAAATAGTGAGGTTGCATGGCGTGCCAGTGTCGATTATCTCGGATAGGGATCCCAGATTCACGTCAAGGTTTTGGAAAGCGTTGCATCAAGCTTTAGGTACACGGTTAGATTTGATCTGGCTTTCCATCCACGATCTGACGGATGATCGGAAAGGGTGATACTGATTTTAGAAGACATGTTAAGAGGCTGTGTCTTGGATTTCAGTGGTAGTTGGGAGGAGTACCTACCACTAGCGGAATTCGCCTATAACAATAGTTATCAAGCAAGTATTCAAATGGCTCCATACGAGGCTCTATATGGACGAAAGTGTCGTACTCCTACATGTTGGACGGAGTTGGGAGAAAGACAAGTTCTGGGTCCAGCCGGTAACCGAGACGGAAGACAAAGTCAAGGTGATTCGGTCTCGTCTCAAGGAAGCATCGGATAGGCGAAGTCTTATGCCGATCTCAAACGCAAGGAAGTGGAGTATCTTTGTGGGAGACAAAGTCTTTTCGAAAGTGTCACCTTGGAAAAAGGTGTTGAGATTTGGACGGAAAGGGAAGTTAAGCCCAAGGTTCATTGGGCCATATCGTTGTGAAGCGAGTAGGACGGTGGCTTATCGGCTAAAGTCGCCGCGAATCGAAAGTCGATTCATGACGTATTCCATGTATCAATGCTTTGAGGCGGTATCGGTCAGATCCTTCCATGACGTTGTGCCGAGAGCAGAGATTGAGGTGAACACGGATTTATCTTTTGAGGAAGAACCGGTTCAGATTGTAGATCGAGATGTAAAAATTCTACGAAGGAAGGCAGTGCCTTTAGTAAAAGTGTTATGGCGGAACCACGGAGTGGAAGAAGCTACGTGGGAGCCCGAGGAGGTGATGCGGCAGCAATACCCCCATCTCTTTTGATCAAGGAATTTCGAGGACGAAATTTATTCTAAGGGGGGTAGAACTGTAACATCCCAAATATGGGGTTATTTGGAATTTGACTATTTTCTTGTTATGAACTGCTGCGATGTTATTAATGGAATAATAGAGCTTAATTTAAGGCTTTGAGTGTGCCGGTTTGTTGGGGAAATTTCGTTTTTTTAATTTTAAAAGAAGGGAGCCTTGGTAAGTGGTGTTTTAAGAATAAATGTGGGTATTTTTAACACTAAAAAGCCCTTGGTAAAGTGGCAAAAAGAAGCCCACTTAAGAGCTACATGTGACGCCACCAAGGAGCAAGGGAGAGCTTGTGTTCGAGTCACGGAAATCCCTTTTTTTTTTCTTTATTTGGACGGCACAAGGGGGGAGAGTTTTTCTCCCTTCAAACTCTTTTATTAGGTGTAATTATTTAGGGATAATAGAAGAGTTTTATTTGTTTAATTATAGTAATAATGAGAAGATATTCAAGGATATTGGTTGGATTATTATTTGATAAAAGGTGAATTAATTCAAATTAGTTGGAATTAATTTAAATGAGTGGCCAAGAGGAAAATTAGGAGTTGGCTAGGAGTTGAACTCCTTGTTGCCAAGGTTGGACGGCAAGCTTGAAGAGGGGGGGCCGAATGCTTATAAAAACCCCACCCTAGCTCATTGTTTTGGTTTTTTCCATTCTTGCTAAGTTGCCGAAAAACCCTAACCCCTCTCCCTTGTGTTCTTTTATTTTCTTTGTTTTCTCAAACCCTTGGCCGAAACACTCTCTACTTCTCTTTGCCGAATTCCCATCATCAATCCCTCCTTTCTTCTATTTTCTTTGATGGCCGAACATCCACTCCTTTAGCCAACACTCTTATCACCCTCTCTTGCCATTAATTTCCTTCATAAAACCGATACACCCATATTGAAGTGCCGAAATTCTCTTTTTCTTTTTGGTAGCATCTTGGCCGAATAGTAGAAGCAGGATAGATCTCTTGGATTTTCGTGGTCAATCGCTTTAGTGAAGGTAAGTTGTGCCGAAACTTCATGGGTTCCCTTCACTACTCTTTGTCGACTCTCATTTAGGGGTAAGTGCCGATTTCGGCAGTGGCTAGCAAGACTTCTAAATGTTTTAGTAATCGATCTCTTCTAGGTACCCCAAGATCGTGAAGCAAGCGACCCAAGCCCTAATCTCTAACGTTCGGTTTTGGTAAGTTTGGGTAAGGTCTATGATGGTTTTCAAAAGCCGAAAAGCTTTGGTTATGAGTAATGTTCATTAATCGATTATTTGGTAAAGCAGATCTGCGAATCGAGTGCTGTGGATAGTAGCAAAGAGTTAAAGGTAAGGTTTTGGATCAAAAGATAAACCCCTAGGATTGATTGGGGTGGCCGAATAGGCCATGGTACTAACCCATGTGTTTGGCCGAATATAGGGACCAGTAGATCTAGGTGGCCGACATCTCTTTTCGGGATTTAGACGATTCAGTGGTGACAGGTGTGTACATACACACTTATAATAGTTAATAAAGTGTATTAAAGTGTATGTTATGTGTAAATCTGCTCTATGTAGATATGGCAATAGTACCTTAATGGTACAAGCAAGGATCCTGGTAAGTCTCTATTTGTATGAGATTGATAATAATGCTTTTGGGAAGCATGGATTATTTGATACATGTGATATATGTATGTACTGTTGTTAACTGCTTGACATGGGTTGATGAGAGGAAGGGGCAGTGATATCGTGCTGACGAGCACCAGTGCTTTGGTAGCACACTGTGACTATATGTCACCAGAGGTTTGGTACCTCCAGAGGTTTGGTACCTCATAGCGACTTGTCCCTGTGGTTAACACCACCGTGGGTTGGCCCCACTTGAGATATGGGATCGTCTGCCAGTGATTTGGTATCACACGATGGGTTGGCCCCATCGCCCGATTTGTGTCTACGGACACCAGTGCTTTGGTAGCACATTGTGACTATATGTCACCAGTGGTTTGGCACCACCAGTGTTTTGGTAACACATCGTGACTACGGTCACCAGTGGTTTGGTACCACATGGGGTAGGCAAAGGTGTTTGGTTGGCTAGGTTGGGTACACGATACTTTGCTTAATTAATCTGTTATATGTTGTGTATGAAATGTTGTATTAAGCAGGGAAGGGTTACATACTGAGTCTTGGTGACTCACCTTCTCCTTTAACATTTTTCAGGTGACTCGTAGATGGCGGTGGAGGAGCCGGTTGGACTCGAGGTGGCCATGCAGTGGATTTGAACTTATAGAACTTTAAATTTGTTTAACTTTATTTTGGGTTGTAATAAGGCCTCCATAATCTTTATTTGTTTTTTTTTATGATGGATATTTACTCAAGACCATACTATTAAATTGAATTAAATCACATGTTTTTTTTTGTTAACACGAAAAGGTTTATTCGTGCCATCGGGCACACTTGAAACTGGTTTAACAATTGGACTTAATTAAAATTCCAAATTAAATCTAAGGGTAGCTTTGACAAGACAACCGAAAACGAGGGGTTTTCAATGGAAATTAAATGTTTTTTTCGAAATGGTGTTCACAAGGTTTTACTCGGTAACAAATCAAATTCGGTCGTAGTGTTTGGGCCGGGTTTGGGTTGTTACAACAAATAACTTGGCATGAAAGTTTACTAAAACTTGGAAAGACAACGTTTTCAAAATTATATCGCAATGTGTTTTAAACTATACCATCGGGTATCTCGCTATGTTTTACTATACAATCAACTCAAATGATTTCCGAATCAAACTTGATTTTCCTACTAAGTCTAAAATGTGTCAAAATGGCACTAAGAAACTATTGGAGGTGCTAAATGAAATCAACTCGTTTTAACTATATACTTCGGATAAGCTTTCAAAATCTAATCAAACAAGCCTACTCAAATTTTCCTCAAGTTCACTATGTTTTCGCTTCCACTTTTAAGCGAAAAAAATCACTCAAAGACGTTTTCCCGTAACATACCGCATTCGGTCGTGGTGTCTTGTCCGAGTTTGGGGTGTTACAATTGTGGTATCAGAGCTAAGTTCAAAGGCTCGGCTGTGGGCCTGAGGCCCAAAATGTTTTCAAAAGGTTGTTTTGTTAATCTTTATTCTTAAAGTATGGTTTGAAAGGCATGGCACCGAGTCTCCGGCACCAGTTCGCCCAGGTAAGTACCCCGTACTATTGCTTGTGAATTGATTGGATGTGATATGATCTGATGAATAGCAATAGTATACTACTTTAGAGATTGAAACTGATAGGATTTTGTGAACTCGCGAGAACAAATCCTCTTAAAATATTCATAAGACTTGCTTTTAAACAAGTGGAATAAATCTCGATGCATAAAAATTTTTAATCGAGATCGTAGGAAGATTAGTCATGAGCGCTAGAGGTGGACGTGGTCGTGGGACGCAGGTCGTGGTAGGATGACGGTTTACGAGCCCGTAGGATCTGGTCGGGGTTCGAGAAAATGAGATACGATTCGCCGCCCGGTGGAGGTGGTGAGTTCCAAGATCAGACTGGGGACGACGCAGTGTCACAGGCGATGCTGCGAGTGTTGGAAAGGGTAGCAGGAGTTGGTGGTGGCGCGGGAGTTAGGAAATCTGTTCCTGAGCGACTTCGGGCAAATGGGGCCGAATTCTTCCGAGGTGTTTCTGGTGTTGCTCCCAGCACTGCTGAATACTGGCTAGAGGCAACTGAGCGGATCATGGATGATCTGGACTTGACAGCGGAAGAGAAGCTGAAGGGCATCGTATCGCTTCTCCGTGATGAGTCATATCAGTGGTGGCTCACGGTTCGAGACAGTGTGGCAGCAGAGGATTTGACATGGGATTATTTCAGGGCTGCATATCAAAAGAAGTACATCGGAGCTAGTTATATCGACTCCGTAAAGGCTTTTCGAGGCTTGTTCAGGGAGTAAATCGGTTCTTGAGTACGGTGAGTTCTGGTGAGTAGGTATGCCGAGGGCATTGTGGCCAATGAGCATGAGAGGTGTGTTCGTTCGAGGATGGTCTGCGAGACGACTTGAGGTCACTGATTGCTCCTCACCGGGAGCAGCGAGTTTCTTTGTCTTAGTTGAAAAGGCTAAGGTAGCCGAGGGTGTTAAGTCGAGTGAGACAAGGCATGGACAGAAATAGACATAAGAGGAGCTTTGGGTCTTACGGATCGTCGGGTAATCCGCGAGAAGAGGGCTAGACCGAGTGGGCCGAACCGACTGCTAGGTTTGTTTGTCGCTAGGCGGGGACCGCCCATGATGTGATCGATGCGGAAAATCTCATTGGGGTGGTTCTTTGGGTGGAGGAAAAGGTTGCTTCGAGTGTGGTTCTCTGGAACACCGTGTGAGGGACTGTCCGCGTAGGTTGGCTAGGATTGATCCGAGAGTCGGCCGTGTCGATTCGAGAGGTAGTGGACCGCCACCGCAGAGAGGGCCGTGGTAATGGCGAGAGGTGGTAATGGTTACAGTCGGGGCCGTGGAGCACCAGGCGAGGTGCGAGTAGCTCGATGCTAGACAGACCTGGATTAGTGTATCTTTGCGAGGCGCCGAGAGGAGGGCGACGCACCGGACGTCATAACGAGACGTTCTTGATTTTTGGTTCTCCTTATAACGCTTTGATTGATGTGGGTTCAACGCACTCTTATGTTGCCGAGTAGTATAGTAGAGACCATGGATTTAGACTCGAGATATCTTCTAGGCGGATGAGCGTGATTAGCACGCTAGGTCACTCTGTAGTAGTAGATAAAGCTGTTTAGAGAGGTACCCTTAGAACTCCAAGGGGTAGTGTTTCTTTCTTGATCCGATGGAACGCGCCGTTTGGGAGTTCGATCGATTCTTGGGATGGATTGGTTGGTCAAGTACCAGGCGAGGTTGGATTGCGCGCCAAGCGCATGGTTCTTAAGGCGGTTAAGGGTGAAGAGGTGGCTATGATAGGTAATAGGAGAGATTACTTATCTAATGTGGTATCCGCTCACAAGGAGAGAAGATGGTCCGGAAAAGGTTGTGAAGCGTATGTAGTTCATGTGTATGCCTTGGAGGCTAAAGAGTCTGGCTGTGGAGAAGGTTAAATACTGTTAAGGAGTTTCTTGATGTTTTTCTGAGGAGCTTCAGGTTTGCCGCCGGATCGCGAGGTGGAGTTCGGGATAGATCTGTTACCCGGAGGCTGCGCCGGTGTCTATTGCTCCGTATAGGATGGCGCCAAAGGAATTGGTAGAGCTTAAGGCTCAGATCCAGGAGTTATTGGATAGAGGTTTCATTAGGCCTAGTGTTTCGCCGTAAGTGCGCCGGTACTCTTTGTCAAGAAGAAAGATGGCACAATGCGGATGTGCATAGACTACGCTTGATTGAACAAGTCGACGATTAAAAACAAGTATCCGTTGCCACGGATAGATGATTTGTTTGATCGGTGAGGTGCTTTGCGGTATTTTCGAAGATCGACTTGAGGTGCAGGTATCATCGGTTGAAGGTTAAGGAGGCTGATATCCATAAAACCAGCGTTTGGACTCGGTATGGGCACTACGAATTTCTGGTAATGCCGTTCGGGTTGACTAACGCACCGGCAGCGTTTATGGACATGATGAATAGGGTGTTTCAACAGTATCTGGATCAGTTCGTCGTGGTTTTCATAGACGACATCTTGGTGTACTCAAGGACAGAGGAAGAGCATGATAAGCATTTGCGGGTGGTGTTTGCGATTTTGAGGAAAAGCGACTCATGCTAAGTTCGATAAGTGCGAGTTCTGGCTTAGAGAAGTGACTTTCTTGGGTCATGTAGTGTCGGCGGAGGGGATTCGAGTAGATCCTCGTAAGATTGAGGCAGTTTTGGATTGGAAGCCGCCTAAGTCAGTGGCTGAGATTCGGAGTTTTCTGGGTTTGGCCGGATACTACCGAAGGTTTGTTGAGGGTTTCTCATTGATAGCAGCGCCGATGACCAAGTTGCTGAGGAAAGAAGTTCCGTTTGTATGGACTGAGAAGCAGCAGGAAAGCTTCGACAAGTTAAAGAAGATTTTAGTGAGGCTCGGTTCTAATTCAACCCGAGGGTGGTAAGGAATTCACAGTCTATTGCGATGCATCACATACAGGCTTGGGTTGTGTGCTGATGCAAGAAGGTAAGGTTGTGGCTTACGCTTCTCGACAGTTGAGGCCACATGAGGTCAACTATCTGACACACGATTTGGAGCTAGCAGCTGTAGTCTTCGCTTTAAAGATCTGGAGGCACTACTTATACGGAGAGAGATCGATAGTCTACACAGATCACAAGAGTCTGAAGTATCTACTGACTGAGAAGGATTTGAATTTGAGGCAGCGCAGATGGGTCGAGTTGCTGAAAGATTACGACTGTTCGATTGAGTATCATCCGGGCAAGGCTAACGTGGTGGCTGACGCGTTGAGTCGTAAGGTTGTTTCGGAGTTAAGAGCATTGTTTGCCCACTTGAGCTTGTATGACGATGGAAGTATTCAGCGAGTTGCGAGTTAAGCCTACTTGGGTTGAGCGGATCGTAGAGAGAAAGCGATTATTGGATGAGGTTCTGAGTGCGCGAAGGTTGCAAGTGCAGGATGGTGGTTTGGAGGGTTACAGCCTGTCTAGTGACGAGGTTCTGTGTTTTCAGGGTAAGGCTTGTATGCCTAAAGATGTTGAGCTGAGGCAGAAGATTCTTCAGGACGCACATAGCAGTCCTTATGCTATGCACCCTGGAGGTAGCAAGATGTATAAGGATCTTAGAGAGCGATTTTGGTGGCACGGCTTGAAGAAAGAGGTGAGCGAGTTTGTTGGGAAGTGTCGACTTGTCGGTAGTCAGGTCAAGGCTGAACATCGATTGCCGTCGGGTTTGCTTCAGCCCGTGAAGATTCCTCGATGGAGTGGGAAAGGATAACCATGGATTTCGTCGGTGGGTTACCGCCACGCCAAGCAAGAAAGATTGATTTGGGTAGTGGTGGATCGACCGACTAAATCGACTCACTTTATCCCGGTGAGGGTTGACTACTCACTTCGAGGCTAGCGGTGTATGTTCGAGAGATAGTGAGGTTGCACGCGCGTGCGGTTTCGATAATCTCGGATAGGGATCCCAGATTCACGTCAAGGTTCGAAAGCACCGCATCGAGCTCTGGGTACTCGTTTGGATTTCAAAGACGGCTTTTCACCCATGATCGACGGTCAATCGAAAGGGTCATTCGGATCTTAGAGGATATCTTTGAGAGGTTGTGTCTCGGATTTCAGAGGTAGTTGGGAGGAGTTTTTGCCATTAGCTGAGTTTGCCTACAACAACAGTTACCAAGCGAGCATTAAGATGGCACCGTATGAGGCGTTGTATGGTAGGAAATGTCGCTCACCTACGTGTTGGACGGAGTTAGGTGAACGTCGGTTGTTGGGACCCGAGTTGGTTCTTCGAGACCGAAGACAAGGTTAGGCGATTCGGTCTCGATTGAAGGAAGCTTCGGACCGGCAGAAGTCTTATGCCGATCTTAAGCGAAGAGATATAGAGTTATTTGTGGGGATCGAGTGTTTCGAAGGTCTCACCTTGGAAGAAGGTGTTGAGGTTCGGGAAGAAAGGCAAGCTAAGTCCGAGGTTTATTGGACCGTATAAGGTATGCGAGGACGAGTTGGACCCGATGGCGTATCGGCTTGAGTTGCGGCAGAGCTTAGTCGATTCACGACGTTTTCCACGTTTCGATGCTTCGACGTTATCGTTACGATCCATCGCATGTAGTAGCGATGGAAGAGATCAAGGTAAATCCCGGACTTGACTATGGAGGAGGGAACCATGCGATTCTTGATCGAGATGTGAAGGTTCTGCGTAAGAAATCGTGCCTTTGGTTAAGGTTCTTTGGCGGAATCATGGCGTAGAAGAAGCTACGTGGGAACCCGAGGATATGATGAGACGCCCAATACCCGCAACTCTTTTGACTGTAATTTGGGGCCGAAATTATTTTTTAAGGGGTAGAACCGTAATATCCGGGTTAGGGGCTATTTTGTTGTTGCATGTGTTTAGTGTCTTTGTGTTACTATTTTGGTGTCTTAGGGGCTTAATTGAAGTCTAGGTGTATGCACGAGTGAATGGGAAAATTTTGATTTTTGGGTGTTAGGTCGGGAGCTGTAGGAGCTAGGGTATAAGGGTTTTTTTGGTGTTTTATTGCACAAGTGAAGAAGTGGCAGAGTGGCAAGGCATGCGTCACATGGGGAGCTTGGTGTGGCGTCATCTACATGAAGTCGAGGTCCGGTGTTCGAGCTGCAGAGTCCCCATTTTGGCTTCTTTTGGGACGGCATGGAGGAGAGGTAGAAGGCTAGTGAAATTTACTTGGACTTGGTCTTCACTTTCAAATGTAAGGTGGAGAGCAAATTGTGGAGGAGGACTTGGTCCACTCATTTGAAATGAGTGGTGGTGAGTGTGTTTGGGGAGTGTGGCGAATTTGTGGGGTGTTGGAGTGGGGAAGTGGAGCGGCATAGTGGGGTGAGGTGCTAGCCGAAATGCATTTTGCATTTTTGGCATTTTGGGTGCAATTTCGGTCTTTGGATATCAAGCAAGAAAGCCTCTTCTTTGGTCTTTGGTTAGCCGAATGTTCTAAGGGTTTTTATTTTGTCTTTTGAATACCGATTTCCTAGTGAACTCCCCTCATTTTGGTCTTCATCTTTTGAAACCGAAAGACCAAATTTTCAAAGGTGTGCTGAAATTCTTTGTTCTCTTGAGTAGGGTGAAGTCGAATGTCCCTTACACTTTTCTCTTCTTTTTCCTTTGTGTAAATCGAAGCTAGCCTCTCCTCTTATCAACTTTCTTTTCTTGTTTTTGAAACCTTGTAAACCGAAACCCCCATTCTCTCAAATACCATTCATCTTTTCTTTTTCTTCAAATCAGAAGTACCTTTTATCTCTTTGTTCTATTTTGTTACTTGGCCGAATATCAACACTATTTCTTTGCATTTTGTTTACTCTTCTCTTCAACTCTGACCGAAAATCGTGATTGGTATAAATCACCTTGGCCGAATCTTTGATTCTTCTTTTGGCATAAGTCCTGGCCGAATCGCTTGTGGTTCTCTCCTTGTGTTGGGTGGCCGAATATAGAGTGTTGGGCCTCTTGCTTCAATCGTTCGGAGATTGGTAAGCCTTGGCCGAATGGTCATCTAGTTTCTCTCTTTTTCTTAATCGATTTAAGTTGTTTAAGAATCGTATATGACAACTATTGATGAGTGTTATCTCTTATGTTGGAACCGATTGCATCATAGGACGACGGGGACTTTGAAGCAGACAAGTGGAGCTTTCTACCTTGGTTTAACCATTTGATAAGTGGTGGTAAGAAGATTATTTGTTAGTCTATTCTTTTGGATTTCAATAAGATAGGGATTCAAGTGGATTAACTGTTCATCTTTTTATGGTGTAGCCGATTGCTTAAGGAGAATCATTGTTCGATTCGGATTTGGTAGGAAACCAAATCATCTTAAAAGGTAAGGGTTCGATATTAACCCCCCCTTGGTTAATAGTTAATGGCCGAATGTTATAGATGCCTAACCCCTATGTGTTGGCCGAGTGTAGGAGCTAGTAATCGAGGGACTTAGATCGCTTTTGTCAGGATTTCTAGACTCGTATTACCAGGTGTGTAAACTAACACACTGATATTTAGTAATATTATTAATAAACCTGTTTGCCTATTAAAATCATGACAGTATGATGGATTATTGGATACCCAAACGGGGTATGTGTACGTATCCGGGTAAGTCAGTATTGTTTCTAGATTACTGATGATCTATATGGTATCATGACTATGTATGTATGTGATATGGGGCATGAGTCAAACATATTAGCATGATATGCATAATTTGTATGATATGCATGATTACATGAGTTGGTTTGTTGATGGGTGATAAGAGTGGAGGGGCAAGTGATGATTTTATCTTGTCGACGAGCACCGGTGTTTTGGTAACACACCTTGTGACTTTGGGTCACCGGTGCTTTGGTAGCACATCGTGTCTTTGGGACACCAGAGGTTGGGCACCTCATTGCGACTTGTCCACCGTGGTTAACACCACCGTGGGTTGGCCCCACTTTGAGATATGGGATCGTCTGCTAGTGATTGGGTATCACACGATGGGTTGGCCCCATCATTCGATTATTGTGACTACGGTCACCAGTGCTTTGGTAGCACATTTGTGTCTTTGGGACACCAGAGGTTGGGCACCTCATTGCGACTTGTCCCTGTGGTTAACACCACCGTGGGTTGGCCCCACATGAGATATGGGATCGTCTGCTAGTGATTGGGTATCACACGATGGGTTGGCCCCATCAATTGATTTGTGACTACGGTCACCAGTGCTTTGGTAGCACATTTGTGTCTTTGGGACACCAGTGTTTTGGTAACACATTGTGACTATATGTCACCAGTGGTTTGGCACCACCAGTGGTTTGGTACCACACGGGGTAGAAAAAGGAGATACGGATGGTTAGGATCGGGTTGCATTAATCATGTTGCTATGTATGATGTGTGTTAGCATGTTGTTTCATCGGGAGCGGGATTTATGCACTGAGTCTTTCGACTCACCCTCTCCTTTGACATTTCAGGTGACTCATAGACGCGGACATGGAGCCGGGATGGACTCGGGGTGCTCATGCCATGCCTTAATAAAAGTTTTGCTCAGACTATTCAAATTGGGTACTTTAGCTTATTTACTTTTGTTTGGGTTTTAATTTGGATTTGTAAAAGGCCTTTAAATTATGTTTTATGATGGGTATGTTTTAATTAGATTCTCAACCTGCTTAACAAATAACTTGGCATGAAAGTTTACTAAAAATTGGAAAGACAACGTTTTCAAAATTATATCGCAATGTGTTTTAAACTATACCATCGGGTATCTCGCTATGTTTTACTATACAATCAACTCAAATGATTTCCGACTCAAACTTGATTTTCCTACTAAGTCTAAAATGTGTCAAAATGGCACTAAGAAACTATTGGAGGTGCTAAATGAAATCAACTCGTTTTAACTATATACTTCGGATAAGCTTTCAAAATCTAATCAAACAAGCCTACTCAAATTTTCCTCAAGTTCACTATGTTTTCGCCCCACTTTTAAGCGAAAAAAAAAAATCACTCAAAGACGTTTTTCCCCGTAACATACCAGATTCGGTCGTGGTGTCTTGTCCGAGTTTGGGGTGTTACAACCTTGATGGGTATGAGCAAAGATTCGGGTAAGTCCGTTTCGATATGATGTTGTTATATGTTGTTTAATATCATGATCTACGATATATATTCGTTATATGTTCATATCAAAGTATGATGGCATGATTTACACTCGTAATACATTGGTTTGGGTGATATGAGAGGAGGGGGAAGGATTTGATATCCGTGTCTTTGGGACACCAGAGGTTTGGCACCTCTAGTGGTTTGGTACCACATATTATTTCGTGTCTTTGGGACACCAGAGGTTTGGCACCTCATAGCGTCTCGTCCCGGTGGCTTAGTACCACGATGGGTTGGCCCCACATTTGATATTATGGGATTGGACGCCGGTGATTTGGTATCACACGTGGGTTGGCCCCATAACTTTATTATTCGTGACTTTGGGTCACCAGTGGTTTGGCACCACATTATTGGATATCGTGACTTTGGGTCACCAGTGGTTTGGCACCACCAGTGGTTTGGTACCACACGGGGTAGAAAAGGGCGTTATGGATGGCTAGGTTTGGGGTGCATTATATATATTGCTTGGTTATAATTGTGTAAGTATGTTGCATCAACCGGGGGAAGGATTATGCACTGAGTCTTGGTGACTCACCTTCTCCCTTATCTTTTCAGGTGATTCGTAAACCACGGATGAGGAGACGGATAGACTCGAGGAGGCAATGCAATAAAAATTCGATTTACACGGATTTTGGTTTGGGTATTGTATTTTATTTAAGTTTGGTTTTTCATCTCTATTTGAAATTGTAATAAGGCCTCTTTAATTATGTTATTTATTTTATGGATTATTTATATGCTTTGGATTTGATTTTAACATGGCTTATAAAATATATGGTTGATATAATAATTTGAGCACAAAGTTTTCTAAACTACAAAATGCAATGGTTTTCAAAACATTACCATCGGTTAATATAAATCATTTGTTAAATTTTTAACAATTTAAGTGTTTTAGATAACTCATACTATTTTTCCAAAACTTAAGTTTCCAAGTTTCAATTAGAAACGGTTTTCAAAATAATCGCTTGGGTTTCTTTTAAAATTATAAAAGGTTTTCTAATCTATGGATCTGCAACTAAGTATTAAAGACTTATTTACGGAATTTCAAAGTAAATTATCAGTTTTTAACTTATTATACTGGATTTCTACAAACATAGAATAATAAAGAAATTTTCACTAAAATTTAATCGTTAACTCAATTTTCTTCGAAACGTTTTCCTTCGTGACATGCCAAATTTGGTCGTGGTGTATTGACCGGGTTTTGGGGTGTTACAAATTGGTATCAGAGCCAAGTTCAAAAGCTCGGCTGTGGCCCGAGGCCCAAAATGATTTAAAGTATGGTCTTAAAATGTTTTGTTTAAAATTATATGATTGGAAAGGCATGGAACCGAGTCTCCTGCATCGATCCGCCTGTAAGTATCTCAAATCGTTGCTTTTGATGATATGATTATAATGATGATGGCATGGTGATTAGTAGTAGAAACTACTCTAGAGACCCAAACTATAGGTTGAATGTACTCTGAAACAACTTCTTATTAAAATTATTCATAAAGCGTGTTTTAAAGAAAGTGGAATAATGACTAATGCATAACACTTTTAAATCAGATAAGTCGAGACTTTAGACATGAGTACTCAAGGTAGAGGTCGTATTGCTCGTGGACACGGTCGAGGTAGGATGGCTGTGTGTGAGCCAGTGAGGTCTGGTCAAGGATCCGAAAATGAGGTACCACCACCCCCACCACCAGCGGTTGGAATTGAGCATCAGGATCAAGCGGGGGATGATGCAGTATCTCAGGCGATGCTGCGAGTTCTTGAGAGGGTAGCTGGAATAGGTGGAGCCGCGGGAGTTCGAAAATTCGTATCTGAGCGACTCGGAGCCAATAGAGCTGAGGTATTTCGAGGTGTTTTAGGTGTGGCTCCCAGTACGGCAGAGTATTGGTTAGAGGCGACGGAGCAAATCATGGATGACTTGGATCTGAATGCTGAGGAAAAGCTGAAAGGGATAGTGTCGCTTCTTCGGGATGAGTCATATCGGTGGTGGCTCTTTGCATGCGAAATAGTATCTGCAATGGAGGATCTCACTTGGGATTATTTTAAGGCGCGCAGATCGGAAGAAATATGTTGGGTCTAGTTACATTGATGCGCAGTGTAAGGCATTTCTGAGTTTGGTCCAGGGGAATAAGTCCGTATCAGAATATGAGGCAGAATTTTTAAGATTGAGCCAGTATGCTGGAGGTATCGTGGCTTTGGAGCACGAGCGATGTGTCCGGTTCGAAGATGGATTGAGGGACGAACTGAGATTGCCAATTGCTCCACATCGAGGGAGGCGAGTTTCTTTGCGCTAATTGAAAAGACTAAGATAGTGAAGGGATAAAGGAATCTGTAAGGCGTCGAGTCACACAGGAATAAACATAAGAGAGGTTTTGGATCATCCGGGTCAGCCGGTAATTCTCAGAAGAGGGTTAGGCAGAGTGGGCCGAATCAATCTGGGAGGCCTGTTACTACTAATCAGGGACCAGCACAGTGTAACCGATGTGGAAAATTTCATTGAGGCGAATGTTGGACCGGAGGAAAGGATGTTTTGAGTGTGGCTCATTTGGATCATCGTGTGAGGGACTGTCACGTAAGCTAGCCAGAATCGATCCCGAGGGTCAAGGTCGTGCTCGATTCGAAATGAGGGACCGTCACCGCAGAGAGGTCGTGGTAATAGTAGAGGAGGTAATGGTTCTGGTCGAGGCCGTGGAGCATCGAGCAGAGGTGCAGGCAACACTGAGGCAAGACAGCCTGGTTTGGTGTATGCAGTGAGGTGTCGAGAGGAGGGTGACGCACCAGACATTATAACCGGTACGTTCTTAATCTTTGGTGTACCATATACTGCTTTGATAGATGTGGGTTTGACACATTCGTATGTTGCTAGTAGCATAGTAGAGACTATGAATCTAGACTCTGAGACTACTTCTAGGAAGATGACAGTACTTAGCCCTCTAGGTCACTCTGTAGAAGTAAATAAGCTATATAGAGATGTACCCCTAGAACTCCAAGGGGTAATGTTTGTAGCTGATCTGATGGAACTGCCGTTTGAGGAGTTCGATCTGATTCTTGGGATGGACTGGTTGGTCAAGTATCAAGCAAGTTTGGATTGCGCTGCTAAGCGCATGGTTTTGAAGACAGCTGAGGGCAAAGAGGTGGTTATGATAGGTAATAGAAGAGATTATCTATCCAACGTGGTATCTGCGTTGAAAGCTGTGAAGTTGGTCAGGAAGGGCTGTGAGGCATTTGTGGTTCATGTGTGTGCATTGAAGGCTAAGAAGTCTACTGTGGGGAATGTCCGAACGGTAAAGGAATATGTTGACATATTTCCAGAAGAACTTCCGGGATTGCCTCCGGATCGTGAAGTTGAATTTGGTATAGATCTGTTACCCGGAGCTGCGCCAGTGTCTATTGCTCCGTATAGGATGGCGCCGAAGGAATTAGTGGAATTGAAGGCTCAGATTCAAGAGTTGTTGGATCGAGGTTTTATCCGACCAAGTGTTTCGCCTTGGGAGCGCGCCGGTATTTTTGTCAAGAAGAAGGATGGTTCGATGCGGATGTGTATAGACTATCGCCATTGAATAAGTCGACGATCAAAAACAAGTATCCTTTGCCGAGGATAGATGACTTGTTTGATCGACCTTAAGGGAGCGGCGGTTTTCTCCAAGATTGATTTAAGGTCCGGATATCATCGGTGAAGGTGAAAGAGGCCGATATCCATAAGACGGTATTTCGCGACTCGGTATGGGCACTACGAATTTACGGTAATGCCGTTTGGGTTGACTAACGCTACGCGGCATTCATGGACATGATGAATCGGGTATTTCAGCAGTTTTTGGATCAGTTTGTCGTAGTATTTATAGACGATATTTTGGTATACTCAAAGTCAGAGGAGGAGCATGATGCGCATTTGCGAGTAGTGTTGCAGATTCTGAGGGAAAAGCAGCTTTATGCCAAATTTAGTAAGTGCGAGTTCTGGCTTAGGGAGGTGACTTTCTTGGGTCACGTAGTATCAACTGAGGGGATTAGAGTGGATCCTCGGAAGATTGAGGCAGTGTTGGATTGGAAGCCGCCTAAGTCAATGGCTGAAATTCAGAGTTTTCTAGGTCTGGCGGGGTATTACCGAAGATTTGTAGAGGGATTTTCTTTAATCGTAGCACCTATGACCAAGTTATTGAGGAAATGAGTTCCATTTGTTTGGACCGAGAAGCGAAAGAAGGAAGTTTCGACAAGTTGAAGAAGATTCTAAGCGAAGCTCCGGTTTTGATTCAACTTCGAGGCGTGCAAGGAATTCACGATTTTCGTGATGCATCACATCTTGGTTTGGGATGTGTGTTGATCTGAGGAAGGGAAGGTAGTGGCTTATGCATCTCGGCAGTTGAGACCACATAAAGTTAACTATCCGACGCATGGCTTGGAATTAGCTACGATGGTTTTGCTTTGAAGATATGGAGACACTATTTGTATGGAGAGAAATCGATGGTCTACACGGATTACAAGAGTCTTAAGTATCTTTTGACTCGAAGGATTTGAACTTGAGGCGGCGTAGATGGATTGAGTTGTTGAAGGACTACGATCGTTCGATTGAGTATCATCAAGGCAAGGCTAACGTGGTGGCGCACGTTGCGTTGAGTCGTAAGGTTGTATCGGACTTAAGATCGATGTTTGTTCATCTTAGCTTATATGACGATGGGAGTCTTTTGGCAGAATTGCAAGTCAAGCCGACTTGGTTAGAGTAGATCAATGAGAAACAGTTAGAGGATGATGGTTTGAATGATCAGAGGTTGCAGGTTCAGAATGGTGGTTTAGAGGATTATAGTTTGTCCAGGGATGGAGTATTGTGTTTTAAAGGAAGAGCTTGTATGCCAAAGGATGTTGAGTTGAGGCAAAGGATTCTTTGGGACGCACATAGCAGCCCATACGCTATGCATCCTGGAGGTAGCAAGATGTATCGGGATTTAAGAGAGCGATTTTGGTGGCAGTGCAAAGCGGGAGGTGGCGAGTTTGTGGGTAAATGTCGACGTGTCGCAGAAGTCAAGGTGGAACATCGATTCTTTATGCAGGTTACTTCACCGATGAAGATTCCACAATGGAAGTGGGAAAGGATCACTATGGACTTTGTCAGTAGACTACCCCTTACGCCAAGTAAGAAGGACTCGGTTTGGGTGATTGTGGATCGTCTGACTAAGTCAGCTCATTTCATTTTCGGTAAGGGTAGATTACTCATTTTAGAAGTTAGCTAAGATGTATGTGGCGGAGATAGTGAGGTTGCACGGTGTACCAGTGTCGATCATCTCAGACAGAGATCCTAGATTTACGTCGAGGTTTTGGAGAGCATTACATCAAGCTTTGGAGTGCGCGGTTGGATTTTAGTATGGCATTTCATCCCACTGATCGGCGGGCGATCGGAAAGAGTTATCTGATTTTAGAGGATATGTTGAGAGGTTGTGTTTTGGATTTGAGGCGGTGGGAAGAGTTTTTGCCATTAGTTGAATTCGCATACAACAATAGTTATCAAGCAAGCATTAAGATGGCACCATATGAGGCGTTGTATGGTAGGAGGTGTCGCACACCTACATGCTGGACAGAGTTGGGTGAGCGTCAGATGTTAGGACCAGAGTTGGTTACAGAGACTGAGGATAAGGTTAAGATGATTCAGGCTCGTCTGAAGGAAGCTTCGGATAGGCAGGAATCATATGCCGATCTCAAGCGGAGGGATATAGAGTTTGCTGTGGGTGACAAGGTTTTTCTGAAGGTCTCGCCATGGAAGAAAGTGTTAAGATTTGAGAGAAAAGGCAAGTTAAGTCCAAGGTTTATTGGGCCGTATAAGGTGTTGAGACGAGTGGGACCAGTAGCCTATCAGCTCGAGTTTCCATCAGAACTGAGTCAGATTCACGATGTGTTCCATGTCTCCATGCTTAGACGCTTATCGTTACGATCCATCGCATGTTGTGGCGATAGAGGAAATAGAGGTGAGTCCAGATTTGACGATAGAAGAAGAAACGTGTGCGATTCTAGATCGAGATGTGAAAGTTTTGCGAGGAAGTCAGTTCCTTTAGTGAAGGTTTTATGGCGGAACCATGGCGTAGAAGAAGCTACGTGGGAACCGGAGGATGTGATGAGACTCCATTTTCCTCAACTCTTTTGAGCAGGTAATTTCGAGGACGAAATTTTCTTAAGGGGGTAGAATTGTAACATCCTAAAAATTTGAGTATCATCTTGTTACTTGTGTTAGCTCGAGTATGATTATTATTATGTGCTTAGTATAGTTTTATGAAGGCTTGGAATTATTAGCTAAGCTAGAATGATTTTTAGTATTGAAAATATAGTGAAAAGGAATAGGTGAACCTGACACTTAAGTTAATTTAAGTGTTAAATTTTAGCACATGAGGAGTTAGTGGCAAGGTGGTTATGGCGCATGAATGGTTGCTTGAGGGGAGTGGTTCGAATCCCATGGATGGACTTTAGGTGACTTTTATTTTTGCATTTATATGGCATGTGTTGGTCAAACTCTAATTAAGGTAAGGTTGGACTATTGTCTTTTATGGATAGTAGACTAAGGAATAAGGCAAGTTATTAGTTAAGGTATGGAATCAAGATGTTATGGAAGGATAAGGGGACATAAGGCTTGATGTATGGGAGATGTTTGGAAATATTTTTATGGTCATTTTGACCATGAATGTGGACGCATAGATGGCTAGGGGGTGGCCGAATATTGTATGGGATTAGGGGGAAGATAGTTGGCCAAATTCTTGGCATTTTGTGCATCTTTTTCTCTTTTCTCCAAAATTTTTCTCCTTAGCCGAATTTGTCTTGTGCATTAGGTGAAAGCTTGTTGTTTTGTTTTGGCTATCATCTTTGACCATATTGGTATCCCTTTTTCTTCTTTTCCTCTCAAGCTTTTCTTTCTTTTTGGTACCGAAATATTATTTCTTTTGAAGGCATTTTTCTTTCATCCTTTTCTTACTTGACCGAATGTGCACCTTTATCAAAAACTTTTTCTTTGTTCAATTCCTTTCATAACCGAAACCATTTAGCCTCTTTGATCAATCCTTCTTTTACTTTCTTCTTGGCCGAACCTTCTTCTTCTTCCCCATCTCTCTTGGTTTTCTTCCATTGTTTGCTAAAGCCAAATTCTCTCTCTCCTCTTTATTTTTCTTTGCCACTCTCGTACTTCATTTCTTTTTAGCCACATATCATTTGTTTTCTTCTTTCAAAACCATAGCCGAAACTTCTCATTCCCTTTTTGATTTGTCTTGGCTGAATATCAACAAGGGTAGATTCTCTTTAGGTTCTTTTCTAATCGGTGTTGAAGATAGGTAAGTGTCTTGGCCGAATCTCCTTATATTTTTCTTCTCTGTTGTTTTTCATGAGGACAAAGGCTGAATTTTTGGGCATTTGTTAGCAAGATTCTAACTATTCATGGGAACCGATTTTCTTCTAGATTCTTCGGGACTTTGGAAGCAATCGATCTAAGCCCTATTTCTTTTGCAATCGAAGTTGGTAAGTCAAGTGGTAAGGATTCATGTTGGTTCAATATTCTTTAAGTTGTTGAGAAAAACCAAAGGTTAATGAGACTAAGCTTTATTGGTATGGCCGAATGGCCTTGTTAATGGTTTTGTGGTTTGGCCGAATGTAGGACAAGGAGATCTAGTTCGGTAGATCGGGTCTTCGGGATTTAGAAATTTCGTTAGTGACAGGTGTGTATCTTACACAATTTATAATTCGGTAATATATATTTATTAATAAATTAATCATGTTATTAAAGCCAAAAACTGTGAGATCTTGATATGATACCTTGATGGGTATGAGCAAAGATTCGGGTAAGTCCGTTTCGATATGATGTTGTTATATGTTGTTTAATATCATGATCTACGATATATATTCGTTATATGTTCATATCAAAGTATGATGGCATGATTTACACTCGTAATACATTGGTTTGGGTGATATGAGAGGAGGGGAAGGATTTGATATCCGTGTCTTTGGGGACACGGAGGTTTGGCACCTCTAGTGGTTTGGTACCACATATTATTTCGTGTCTTTGGGACACCGGAGAGGTTTGGCACCTCATAGCGTCTCGTCCCAGTGGCTTAGTACCACAGTGGGTTGGCCCCACATTTGATATTATGGGATTGACGCCAGTGATTTGGTATCACACGTGGGTTGGCCCCACAACTTTATTATTCGTGACTTTGGGTCACCAGTGGTTTGGCACCACATTATTGGATATCGTGACTTTGGGTCACCAGTGGTTTGGCACCACCAGTGGTTTGGTACCACACGGGGTAGAAAAGGGCGTTATGGATGGCTAGGTTTGGGGTGCATTATATATATTGCTTGGTTATAATTGTGTAAGTATGTTGCATCAACCGGGGGAAGGATTATGCACTGAGTCTTGGTGACTCACCTTCTCCCTTATCTTTTCAGGTGATTCGTAAACCGCGGATGAGGAGCCGGATAGACTCGAGGAGGCCATGCAATAAAAATTCAATTTACACGGATTTTGGTTTGGGTATTATATTTTATTTAAGTTTGGTTTTTCATCTCTATTTGAAATTGTAATAAGGCCTCTTTAATTATGTTATTTATTTTATGGATTATTTATATGCTTTGGATTTGATTTTAACATGGCTTATAAAATACATGGTTGATATAATAATTTGAGCACAAAGTTTTCTAAACTACAAAATGCAATGGTTTTCAAAACGTTACCATCAGTTAATATAAATCATTTGATAAATTTTTAACAATTTAAGTGTTTTAGATAACTCATATTATTTTTCCAAAACTTAAGCTTCCAAGTTTCAATTAGAAACGGTTTTCAAAATAATCGCTTGGGTTTCTTTTAAAATTATAAAAGCTTTTCTAATCTATGGATCTGCAACTAAGTATTAAAGACTTATTTACGGAATTTCAAAGTAAATTATCAGTGTTTAACTTATTATATTGGATTTCTACAAACATAGAATAAAAAAGAAATTTTCACTAAAATTTAATCGTTAACTCAATTTTCTTCGAAACGTTTTCCTTCGTGACATGCCAAATTCGATCGTGGTGTATTGACCGGGTTTTGGGGTGTTACATTTTCAAAAAAATTGTGGACTTTAAGTTTCTTTTATGAAGGTTTATCTCCTTAAACTAAACAATTTGTTGAGACAATATGTAATAGAGAGTTATTTAATAAACAACCTGAAGAGGCCTTTGACTACCTACATCATTTGGAAAAAAATCACAATCTTCACACATAGTTAACCTTTCTGAAGGTTCTATTAGATCGAGAAGATGATTGTAACATCTTTAACCCAACCTAGACGATATGGTCAGATTGAGAAGGCTACATTAGCCACTGACATGGCTAAGCAGACCATTTGACCTTTGAAAATCCTTAACACAGATAATTTTGAAAAAAACTGTTATTGGTGATACAAGTTAGATAAAAGATCCTTTTATTAGGGTTATCTTACAAAAAACCCTAACTTGTCTAACTTTAGGAAAAGTCATCACTCTTGAAATTAAATAACGTTGAAGCATTCATTTAATTAGGCAATCTTTACTTAAACTCATTTTTATTATTGTTGCCATAAGAAGACTAATTGACTTGACATTATGTTTTTCAAAAACCGAACCGTTGAAATGCAGCGAAAAAGCATTATTCATGCCATTTTGTAAATCTTGTTGCCTTATCGATTTGTTTTTTTTTGTTGTCAAAAATGATTTATTTGCAACGCAACGAAAAATTGATGAACAATGTCAGTTTTACTTAAGCCAGATATCATGCAATTATCGGTTATTAAGCTTTGATGATCCATACATGCAAAAGATCCCCAAATAAAAAATAATCATGCCACAAACCCAAGACATTAAAAATTACAATCCAAAAACCAATAAACAACTTATTAAAAATACTTATTTAAAAACAGTCCAATGTCCAAGGTGATACTATGTATGCCAGGTTCAATCCTAGTCTCAAGCATTACCTGAGAAGTTTGAAACTATAGGGTGAGCTAAGCTAGCTCAGTGTGAATCTATAACAATATAATCACACAATCATTCATACAAGAAACAATCATTAATTCAATACCATTCGATACAACACAATACAATACATAGCATAAATTAATGTCATTCGAGTATGTCGTTAGCATGATGCAACACAAAAAGGTTTCTACCCATCCATTCGCTACACACTACGAGTTCCCTAGAACCCTTCTGCCAAACTCCAAACAATGCTAGCATAGCTCGATGTGGTTAAACTACCATTGTAAACAATGCAATTATACTGCCAATCAATATGTATACAAGCTACCAATTTTTTGGGTAAGCCACCAGTTCAGTAAATGCATATTAAACTGCCAATCAATATGCGATATAATAGCCAATCTCCTCATTACTCCCGATGTAGTGCACTGACAACATTAATGCAGACTTAATCTACTGTCGTTACTCCACGTAACTCCTCCATTATCCACAATATTCCACTCCATGCATGTAACACCTCTAACCCTCTCTGATGTCGTATTAGGGTTACAGAGCATTACAGTGCAAAACAGAACCTTAAACATTGCAACATGGACCAACATGCAATTCACATATTTATATTCGATAACATAATTTAAATATGATATAAATACTTTTATAGGCCTTAAATTGGACTTAAGTGGCCCTAAAAACAGTTTGGGAACAATTAGGGACTTATTCGAATCAAAACAGAAACTTCAAGCCAAACTTGAAAATTTGCAAAATAGGGGTCACACGACCGTGTGGCCAAGTCGTGTGGACATTCAAACTATGGGACACATTGCTGTTTCCCAGCCCGTGTGTCAAACCATGTAACTCACTGTAACACCCATTGTAATATCCTAAAATAATGGGCCTTTGCGTTTATGTGTGGTTATGTTTAACGTAAGTGTTAGGGGTCCAGAATGGGCTCAGGGTTGGGCCGAGGCCTTAATTGAATTTTCTGTTTGAGCACTCTAGGAGAAAGCCTGATAAGATAGGGTTTTAAAGATAGTATCTGTGGTTTAAATCACAAAATGGGCTTGTAGCCCAGTGGCAGTGGCGCCACTTAGAGAGTAGGGAGGTGGCGTCAGCTGAGGAGGCCAAGTTCGATTCGCATGAAGCCCAATTCCCTTATTAAATTTTAATTATTTTTGGCATTAAATGGATAGAGTGGGATGGCTAGAATGCTTTAAAATAGGAAGATTTATTTGTTTGGATAATGTAGATAATATGGATATTGTGGCAGATAAAGGGAAGAAAAAGTGGTGTTATTCATGCCACTTGTGGATGAGAGATCAGATGAGGATAAGGGAGAAAATCTAGGAATTTTCTGAAGGGCTAGGTGGTGGCCGAATTTCAAACTCTTGAGGGAGGAGGCAATCGGTTTTGGCTTGGGCAAGGGTGTGCCGAATTCTCTTTAGCCATAGGACTCAGTGCTTTCCTTTAGTTGCAAATTTCGGCTTTTGGGGTGATAAGTGCCGAAATTTTAAATAGTTAGGTGAGGGTTCTCTTCATTATTTTCGGCATTTAGGGTTCCTATCTTCTCTCTTTTCCTTTTTTTTTGAATAAGAGCCGAAAACTCCCTTAAGCATTCTTTCTTTTCACATTTGTCTTCCATAGCCGAATCTGCCCTAGCATTACCGAAATTATTTCTTTTCCTATACCGTTCCTATCACTTCTTTACGTTTGATATTACTCTTCTTCTCTCGATTAGTTCTTTCTAAAAGTCAAAATCCTAAACCCCATTCTCATCTCCATTGCTATAGCCGAATGTTCCCCTGTTCATTCTTTTCTCTTTGCCGAATTCTTCAGTAAGCCGAACCCCCATAGATCCCTGTGCACCATCTTTCTTTTTATTGTCGCAAAAGCCAGAATCTGTTAGGAGAAGCCGAATCTGTTGGTGTTAAAGGTGAGTGTCGATTTCTTCTGCTTCCTTTCTCTTCAGTTTTTGATACCATAGCCGAATGGCTAGATGGTGGTTAGGGCCATCCTTAGTTTGACGTTTTCTCTGATCTTATGTTCTTTCTCTTTGGCGGCATTCCGAGATTTAAAGGAGATCTAATCGTCTAGGTTTCTAAGCCAGAAATCGGTAGCATACGAATCATATTATTTTCGGGATTTCCAGGTAGGGTTTTTTGTTCTCCTTAAGTTGATCAATCAGTTTCTTTTCGTTATTCGTGTCTTAACCTAATGGTTCGTTAAGCAATTATCGTAGCACCTTCTAACCAAGATCACTCATGGACTCAAATGTCAGCAAATCAAAGGAAGGAGTTGGATCTGTAGTCCCAGCCCCAAAGTTCAAGAAACGTGCAGTGTCTGCTATTCGTGATTGGCCACCGGGCTGTGGACCGGCTTCTGAACAACACCTTAGGCAAATAGGGGTTGTGTCGGCTACGGATAGCATCGACATAAAAAGTGCCGTCTTAACCGTAATCAGGTGTGTAGATCTCTAACACACTAATTAAAATTGTAATATGTATGTTATGGGCTAAAAGCCGAAAAAGGGCTATGTGGATAGTCATTTTACCCAAACAGGGTAGGCAAAGGATGCCAGGTACGTAACCATAGAAACTTCTCTATGTGTGTATCGATGTATGTAAAAACCTGAGATCATTTAGGTAGTATATTGTGTGGTTTTGCATGGATGTATGCATGGGATAGGGTTAATGTGATGGAGGGGAAGAGCATGCTAATAGGTCACTCAGTGATCGGTGGTAAAACCACGATATGTACAGTTAGGTCACATTAGTGATCAGTGGCTCTGCCACACTTGATTATGAGGTCACACAGTGATCGGTGGCTCTGCCACTGTGGATTATAAGGTCACATGGTGATCGGCATTATAAGCTGCGGCATGTGCATCGATGTGGTGTGTAGCGGTTGGTGGGTTGATTGTAGAAATCCCCAAGGTGTGATGGTTGGTACGGGCTGGTGTGTAGAGGATGGATCTCTAGGCTGGGATGGGCTATGTAGCATACATATATTTTGTTGCCATTGTGTGGGCCAAGGCCCATAATGTGTTTGTGGGCCTCAAGCCTTTTATGTGTTTTGGGATTTGCTGCCCGAGTCTTGGTGGCTCACCCTTTTATTTTTCACGACTTTTCGGATGAGCGTTAGATCGTGGACATGGGAGGCAGAGGCGGACTCGAGGGAGCCATCAAGTTTTATTTTGTTTATCTTCACGAACTATTTACGGTTTTCTTTAAGTTTTAATTTTGGGATTCTTTATGTAATAAGGCCCCAGGGCTTAGGTTATCGCTTTACATTTGTTAATGTTTACAGTTTTAAAATTTATGTTCAAATACTTAAGTCATAAAAAGTAATAAAATGGGTTTTGTAAACATGTTCAACGTAAAAACAAAGGTTTTCAGCTAATATCTTATTTTTTTTTACAAATGCCTAACTAAAAAAACTGAGATTTTCCAAGAACCATTAAAGTAAAGTTTTAATAATAAACCCCGTAGCATGCCAGATCTGGTCGTAGCATTTGGGCCGGGTTTGGGGTGTTACATTTTGGTATCAGAGCCCGATTGCAAAACTCGGGCTGTGAAATGGGTCTAGTAGTGATTTGAAAGTGATGTGAATTTGAGAAAAGTTTGGGTTGAGATATGGCCTTGAGTCTCAGGCACCCGATCCACATGAGTAAGTATTCTAACTCTTGATGTGATATGCATGTTGGGTTGATGGGTTGATGGACGTAGACTAGTGTGTTAGGCAATTATGGACCTTAGGCCTAGAGTAAACAACCCTTCAATTTCATAAGATTTAATCCAACCAAATAAACCCGTGAACAAGTCATTGGAGTGCAGGTGTGGCAACAGCATACGCATGTCTAGGATTGGATTCAGGGGAGAGCTTGGTACTTAAGCGGTCCTAGTGACTCACCTCCTCTTCGCTAGAATCCTACACAGTGCGTAGTATTTGTTCACCTTAGCCATGAGGACTTGTGGACGGGCAAAAATTTATAATTAAAACCCGAAGGGGACCAGCCACCCTAATTTTGAAAATTTCCAAAATACCCCTGGTTTGTAAAAAAATACTAAATTACCCACGATTTGAAAAAAGACCAAAATCCCTGGTTTGGAAAATTACCAAAATACCCCCAAAATGCAAAATTACCAAAATACCCTTATTTCGTAAAATCACCAAGATACCCTATTTTAAAAAAAATATTATTTCGAAAATACCTGTAGGATAAAATTATGAAAGTACCACAGGTAGTGAAATGAGCGAAAATATCCTTATGTGATGAATGTGAGTTCATGGATGCTACTTGTATGTTGATGTATGATGGTTGATGTATGAGGTTCCTAGAACTAGGAGATCTGAGACTTGAGAGACCGAGGCAAGTAGATATAATCGCTTGGTCGAAAGAACTACTCTTAAAACTCTTTGTTCATAAGATTGTTAAGTGGTTAATTAGTGGAAGAAATTAATAATTCATAAAATTTCTAACCGGATAAACGCGAACCGCGGAGAATGAGTACAAGAGGTCGTGGACGTCCGCGCGTGGTCGTGGTAGGGGTAGGATGGCGATGTCGAGAACTAGTAGGGTCGGCCATGGATGCAGAAGCGAGATCGGTACCACCAGTGCGGAGGAGGAATTTCAGGACAGACGGCCAGGAGATGATGTGGTATCTCGAGCGGTGTTAAGGGTTCTAGAGAGGGTTCTTTGGGCGAGCATGGGCACAGGCGAAAATCATGTTGCGGAGTGACTTAGAGCCAATGGGGCGGAAGTGTTTAGGGGAATTTCTGGTATAGCCCAGAGTTGGTGAGTATTGGTTAGAGGCAGTTGAGCGTATAATGGATGATTTGGATTTCACGGAGGAGGAGAAGTTGAAAGGGTTGTATCTCTCCTGTAGGACGAAGCTTATCAACGGTGGCTTACGGTTAAGGATGGTACGGTGGCTGACCGTATCACTTGGGATTCCTTCAAAATGGCGTTTCAGAGTAAATACATTGGGACAAGTTATGTGGATGCTTGTGCGTAGAGCATTTCTGAATTTGGTGCAAGGAGTAGGTCGGTGGGTGCGTCGAAGCGAGAGAATTCTTACGCCTTAGCCGTTATGCTCAAGGAATGGTGGCCATAGACCATGAACGTTGTGTTCGATTTGAGGATGGTCTGAGGGATGATTTGCGTGTATTGATACCTCCACAGCAGGAGAGGGAATTTGCTGTGCTTGTGGAAAAAGCTAAGATAGCTGAGGAGGTGAAGCGGACAGAGAAACTAAATCGGGATAGAGATAGGGGTGGAAGTAAGAGGAATTTTGGATCGTTAGGGGCAGCTGGGCGTACTTAGAAAAGGCCTAGGTCAGACGGGCCGAGGCGGGAAGAGAGACCTGCTGCTGTTGGTTAGACATAGAAGTGTGTTCGATGTGGTAAATTCCATGTAGGCGAGTGTTGGGCAGGCAGTGGGAAGTGCTTTAGGTGTAGATCTACGGACCATCAAGTTAGAAAGCGTCCGCGACAGCGGGGCGATGAAGGGCCCCGGGGGCAAGGGAATGCACAACCGGGAAGAAGAGGTGGTCGGCGACCACAGAGAGGTCATGGTCGGCCAGAGGTGGTATGATTCCGATTGGGGCCATGGAGCACCAG
Source organism: Gossypium sturtianum (assembly GCA_025698515.1). Taxonomy (NCBI): domain Eukaryota; kingdom Viridiplantae; phylum Streptophyta; class Magnoliopsida; order Malvales; family Malvaceae; genus Gossypium; species Gossypium sturtianum. The sequence continues at coordinate 67,172,007 of CM046947.1, read as the reverse complement.
GCCAAAGCGAGAGGCACCGAGGCGAGGCAGTAGGGGTTAGTCTATGCTACGGACGTCGAGAGGAGGGTGGCGCGCGGATGTCATAACCGATCGTTTTAATTTTTGGTTTGCCTTACACTTGCCTTGATTGATATTGGTTCGACGCACTCTTATGTTGCTAGTGCTATAGCGGGAACTCTGAACATAGGATATGAGACTTCTTCTAGGAGATGGTGTAGTAAGCCCTCTAGGACAAAGCGTAGTGGTGAATAAACTGTATAAGGATGTACCCCTGGAAGTTCAAGGGGTAGCTTTTTGGGCTGATCTGATTGAACTACCGTTTGGGGAGTTTTATTTGATCTTAAGATTGGATTGGTTAGTGAAGTATCAAGCAAACTTGGACTGTGCAGCCAAGCGTATGGTGTTAAAGACTCCCGGTGGCGGTGAAGTGTTGGTGATAGGTGAAAGGGGGAACTGTTTGTCAAATGTGGTGTCTGCCTTAAGGGCAAAAAGGATGGTGAGGAATGGATACGAGGCAATTATAATGTTTGTTCAGGCTCTGGAAGCCAAGGAACTAACTGTCGGAGATGTCAGGACGGTGAAGGAATTTCTTGATGTTTTCCCAGAAGAGCTTCCGGGATTACCCCCGGATCGTGAAGTGGAGTTTGGTATTGATCTTTTTCCGGGAACAGCGCCAGTATCTATTGCTCCGTATAGGATGGTGCCAAAGGAGTTGGTGGAATTGAAAGCGCAGATTCAGGAGTTGCTGGATAGAGGGTTTATCCGACCAAGTGTGTCGCCTTGGGGAGCGCCGGTGTTATTCGTTAAGAAGAAGGATGGATCGATGCGGATGTGCATTGACTATCGTTAATTGAATAAATTGACCATCAAGAACAAATACCCGTTTCCAAGGATCAACGACATGTTCGATCAGTTGAAGGGAGCCTCGGTCTTTTCAAAGATAGATCTGAGGTCAGGGTACCATCAGCTTAAGGTCAAAGAGGCGGATATCCATAAGATGGCTTTTAGGACTCGCTATGAACACTACGAATTCATGGTAATGCTGTTTGGGTTGACTAACGCACCGGCAGCATTTATGGATATGATGAACCGAGTATTTCAACCCTACTTGGATCAGTTTGTCGTGGTATTCATAGATGATATCCTGGTTTATTCAAGATCAGAAGAGGAGCATGATTCACATCTGCGGGTGGTTCTGCAGATTCTGAGGGAGAAGCAGTTGTATGCCAAATTCAGTAAGTGCGAATTTTGGCTAAGGGAGGTTACTTTTCTAGGTCACGTGGTATCGGCAGAGGGGATTAGGGTTGACCCTCGAAAGATTGAAGCGGTGTTGGATTGGAAGCCGCCTAAATCAGTAGCAGAAATTCGGAGTTTTCTTGGGTTAGCCGGGTATTATAGAAGGTTTGTGGAAGGATTTTCATTGATCGCGGCGCCGTTGACTAAGTTGTTACGGAAAGGAGTTCCGTTTGTTTGGTCTTGTAAGCAGCAAGAGAGTTTTGAGGAGTTAAAAAGGATTTTGATGGAGGCTCCGGTATTGATTCAGCCGGAGGTTGGGAAGGAATTCGTGATTTATTGTGATGCTTCACACACGGGATTAGGATGCGTGTTGATGCAAGATGGGAAGGTTGTTGCGTATGCATCTCGGCAGTTAAGACCGCACGAATCAAATTATCCCACACATGATTTGGAGTTGGCGGCGGTGGTTTTCGCTTTGAAAATCTGGAGACATTATCTATACGGGGAGAAATCTGTCATTTATATCGATCACAAGAGCCTAAGATACCTTTTGACTCATAAGGAGTTGAATCTAAGGCAAAAGAGGTGGATCGAGTTGTTAAAGGACTATGATTTCTCGATCGAGTACCATTCGGGTAAAGCTAACGTGGTGGCGGATGCTTTGAGTCGTAAAGTAATCTCTGACCTGAGAGCAATGTTTGCTCACCTTAGTCTGTATGATGATGGGAGTTTATTAGCTGAACTTCAAGTGAAACCCTCCTGGGTCAATCAGGTTAAGGAGAAATAGCAAACTGATGAGTTGCTAAATGAGAAGTTTCCGGTAGGATCAAGTGAAGGATCAACAAAATTTAGTGTGAATGAGGAAGGATTATTATGCTTTCAAGGAAAATTGTGCATGCCGAAAGACCCTGAGTTGAGGCGTAGGATCTTGCAGGAAGTGCATGGTAGTCCTTTTGCTATGCACCCTGGAGGGAGTAAGATGTATCGAGATTTGCGAGATTAGTTTTGGTGTCCGGGTCTAAAACGAGAGGTGACCGAATTTGTGGGGAAGTGTTTGACCTGTCAACAGGTAAAAGCGGAACATCAGTTACCGTCAGGGTTGTTGCAGCCGGTGAAAATTCCACAATGGAAGTGGGAAAGGATCACAATGGACTTTGTTAGTGGGCTACCTCTCACGCCTACTAAGAAAGATTCGGTTTGGGTGATTGTTGACCGCTTGACGAAGTCTGCTCATTTCATACCAGTACGGGTCGATTACTCTCTGCAGAAATTGGCTAAGCTATACATAGCAGAGGTAGTGAGGTTGCATGGGGTACCAGTATCAATCATATCGGACAGGGACCCAAGGTTCACCTCACGATTTTGGAAGGCGTTGCATCAAGCGTTGGGTACGAAGCTGGATTTCAGTACAGCGTTTCATCCTCAGACCAGTGGACAGTCTAAACGGGTGATTCAGATCTTGGAGGACATGTTGAGAGGATGTGTCATTGATTTCAAGGGTAGTTGGGAAGAATTTATACCGTTAGCGGAGTTTGCGTACAACAATAGCTACCAGTCAAGTATTCAGATGGCGCCCTACGAAGCATTGTACGGGCGGAGGTGTCGTACACCTACCTGTTGGACGGAATTAAGGGAATATCAGATTTTGGGTCCGGAGTTGGTTACCGAGACAGAGGAGAAGGTAGAGTTAATTCAGGCTCGATTAAAGGAAGCATCAGATCGACAGAAGTCCTACGCTGACCTGAGGCGTAAGGACATAGAATTTGCAGTGGGTGACAAGGTGTTCTTGAAGGTGTCGCCATGGAAGAGAGTATTGAGGTTCGGACGGAAAGGTAAATTAAGTCCCAGATTTATCGAACCTAATCATGTGTTGAAACGAGTGGGACCAGTAGCGTACCAGCTAGAGTTACCTTCTGAGCTAAGCCAGATTCACAACGTGTTCCATGTCTCTATGTTAAGACGTTACCGTTCGGATCCATCCCATGTGGTATCTATGGAAGAAATCGAAGTAAGACCCGATTTATCTTTTGAAGAGGAGCCAGTGGAAATCTTGGACCGTGATGTCAAGGTATTGAGTAGGAAGACGGTTCGGTTGGTCAAGGTTCTATGGCGGAATCACAGTTCTGAGGACGCTACTTGGGAACCAGAGGAAGCAATGCGGCAGCAATACCCCCATCTTTTCTGATCAGGTAATTTCGAGGCCGAAATTTCTTTAAGGGGGTAGAACTGTAAAATCCCGAATTAATGGGCCTTTGCGTTTATGTGTGGTTTTGTTTAACGTAAGTGTTAGGGGTCCAGAATGGGCTCAGGTTTGGGCCGAGGCCTTAATTGAATTTTAAGTTTGAGCACTCTAGGAGAAAGCCTGATAAGTTAGGGTTTTAAAGATAGTATCTGTGGTTTAAATCACAAAATGGGCTTGTAGCCCAGTGGCAGTGGCACCACTTAGAGAGCAGGGAGGTGGCGTCAGCTGAGGAGGCCAAGTTCGAGTCGCATGAAGCCCAATTCCCTTATTTAATTTTAATTATTTCTGGCATTAAATGGATAGAGTGGGACGGCTAGGATGCTTTAAAATAGGAAGATTTATTCGTTTGGATAATGTAGATAATATGGATATTGTGGCAGATAAAGGGAAGAAGAGGTGGTGTTATTCATGCCACTTGTGGATGAGAGATCAGATGAGGATAAGGGAGAAAATCTAGGAATTTTCTGAAGGGCTAGGTGGTGGCCGAATTTCAAACTCTTGAGGGAGGAGGCAATCGGTTTTGGCTTGGGCAAGGGTGTGCCGAATTCTTTTTAGCCATAGGACTCAGTGCTTTCTTTTAGTTGCAAATTTCACTTTTGGGGTGATAAGTCTTAGAAATTTTAAATAGTTAGGTGAGGGTTCTCTTCATTATTTTCGGCATTTAGGGTTCCTATCTTCTCTCTTTTCCTTCTTTTTTGAATAAGAGCAGAAAACTCCCTTAAGCATTCTTTCTTTTCACATTTATGCGCCATAGCCAGATCGCGCCTAGCCTTGCAGAAATTATTTCTTTTCCTATACCGTTCCTATCACTTCTTTACGTTTGATATTACTCTTCTTCTCTCGATTAGTTCTTTTTAAAAGTCAAAATCCTAAACCCCATTCTCATCTCCATTGTTATAGCCGAATGTTCCCCTGTTCATTCTTTTCTCTTTGCCGAATTCTTCAGTAAGCTGAACCCCCATAGTTCCCTGTGCACCATCTTTCTTTTGATATTCGCAAAAGTCGGAATCTGTTAGGAGAAGCCGAATCTGTTGGTGTTAAAGGTGAGTGCCAATTTCTTCTGCTTCCTTTCTCTTCGGTTTTTGAGACCATAGCCGAATGGCTAGATGGTGGTTAGGGCCATCCTTAGTTTGACGTTTTCTCTGATCTTGTGTTCTTTCTCTTTAGCGGCATTTCGGGATCTGAAGGAGATCTAATCGTCTAGGTTTCTAAGCCAGAAATCAGTAGCATACGAATCATATTATTTTCGGGATTTCAAGGTAGGGTTTTTGGTTCTCCTTAAGTTGATCAATCAGTTTCTTTTCGTTATTCGTGTCTTAACCTAATGGTTCGTTAAGCAATCATCGTAGCACCTTCTAACCAAGATCACTCATGGAATCGAATGTCAGCAAATCAAAGGAAGGAGTTGGATCTGTAGTCCCAGCCCCAAAGTTCAAGAAACGCGCAGTGTCTACTGTTTGAGATTGGCCACCGGGTTGTGGATCGGCTTCTGAACAACACCTTAGGCAAATAACGGTTGTGTCGGCTACGGATAGCGTCGACATAGAAAGTGCCGTCTTAACTGTAATCAGGTGTGTAGATCTCTAACACACTAATTAAAACTGTAATATGTATGTTATGGGCTAAAAGCTAGAAAAGGGCTGTGTGGACAGTCGTTTTACCCAAACAGGGTAGGCAAAGGATGCCAGGTACGTAACCATAGAAACTTCTTTATGTGTGTATCGATGTATGTAAAAACCTGAGATCATTTAGGTAGTATATTGTGTGATTTTGCATGGATGTATGCATGGGATAGGGATAATGTGATGGAGGGGAAGAGCATGCTAATAGGTCACTCAGTGATCGGTGGTAAAACCACGATATGTACAGTTAGGTCACATTAGTGATTGGTGGCTCTGCCACACTTGATTATGAGGTCACACAGTGATCGGTGGCTCTGCCACAGTGGATTATAATGTCACATGGTGATCGGCATTATAACTGACAGCATGTCTGTCGATGTGGTGTGTAGCGATTGGTGGGTTGATTGTAGAAATCCCCAAGGTGTGATGGTTGGTACGGGCTGGTGTGTAGAGGATGGATCTCTAGGCTGGGATGGGCCATGTAGCATACATATATTTTGTTGCCATTGTGTGGGCCAAGGCCCATAATGTGTTTGTGGGCCTCAAGCCTTTTATGTGTTTCGGGATTTGCTGCACCGAGTCTTGGTGACTCACCCTTTTATTTTTTCACGACTTTTCGGATGAGCGGTAGATCGTGGACATGGGGCCGAGGCGGACTCGAGAGAGCCATCAAGTTTTATTTTGTTTATCTTCACGAACTATTTACGGTTTTCTTTAAGTTTTAATTTTGGGATTCTTTATGTAATAAGGCCCCAGGGCTTAGGTTATCGCTTTACATTTGTTAATGTTTACAGTTTTAAAATTTATGTTCAAAGAATTAAGTCATAAAAAGTAATAAAATGGGTTTTCCAAACATGTTCAACGTAAAAACAAAGGTTTTCAGCTAATATCTTTTTTTTTACAAATGCCTAAGTAAAGAAACTGAGATTTTCCAAGAACCATTAAAGTAAAGTTTTAATAATAAACCCCGTAGCATGCCAGATCTGGTCGTAGCATTTGGGCCGGGTTTCGGGTGTTACACCCATATCCTGTTCCGTTATCAGAATAAGGTTACGGAGTGTTACCGTACAAGTCAGAACATTTCATTTTAATTAGCATCCAATCATAAAAATGATTTCATAAATTCCGATAAGATTCAACATGAAATAAGTCAAACATTTACGGGCCTTAAATTGAGCCTTCGAAGCCCTAAAAATAAGCTTAGAACATTCAGGGATCAAAATGGAACAAATAAGAATATTCAAGAAAAATTTTAAAAAAAAATTCAAAACAGGGGTAACACGACTGTGTGGTGCAGGGACATGGCCGTGTGGCCAACCGTATCCCAAACCGTGTTTCATGAAATGAATCCACACGGTCGTGTTGCAAGCCGTGTGGTAGCCCATGTAACAATCGAAATACCCTCACATGACCGTGTCGTAGGCTGTGTCTCAGACCGTGTGGATACTACACTTAAACACGCTTAGGGCACACGCCCCTGTGGGTTGCCCATGTTTGACACACAGCTGTGTGACAGCCTGTGCCCTAGGCCGTGTGAATCCAAAATTGACCCAAAACATGCTCTTTTCTTCTCCCACATGCATACATGCCTAAACATACTCAAATATACAATCAAATAGGTCATTTGACACCTTCAATATCAATCTACTCATGTAATATAATCAATCCTAAGCCTAACCAATATGTCATCATAGACACCTCAATATTTCATTACAATTCACTTCTATATTTTCATATACAAAGCACAACTAACACATCAAAATCTTATATCTATATCGTTTCATATCATTAGTCATCATAGTGTCATTGTAGTTAATTCTTGATCAACAAATTCTACCTAAGTAAAACATGCATACCTACATAGGTTATCCAAACACAAAAACACAAGTTAAAGATACAATTTGCACAAACCAAGTACTTATGCATCATATCCAAAAGGAGTCCTATTACATGCCATATATACCAAACCAAAATCGAAGTCTACCAAAAATTCCTTGATAGTGTGATTCTTCGAGCTAGTCCGATCTCCTAATCCACAAAACGTATCTACAAGAAATAAAACAAATAATACGAGTAAGCTTTCATAAAGCTTAGTAAGTTCATCGATTGAACGGTAAAGCTTACCGAATCAACATAGTAATAATTCAACTAAAAGATTAATGAACAGATTTCTCGTCAACGAGGTTATTATCAAAATTCATGTCAATCACAGCTCCCAACAGGTGAGTAATGCTCAAACATTAGTTCAAATCAATTTTCCATATTTCAATAACATTAGCAATTCTTACTATCACAATGCATAATCTTTTTAACATATAATAAGACAACTTGTACAACTTTTACACACATATATACTATTACAAACCGTTTACCGTTTCGCACATCACATTTAGATCCTCATTTTTTTTCCATTCGATGAATACTGTAAAGACAATTGAAACCCCGGTACATGTTTCCTATTGTTCCATAGTCCAACTATGGTCTTGCATATGCATTGCCATGGCCCTGCCATGTTCTTTTGTTCATAGTGCCATAACCCAATTATGGTCTTATCATCAGAATGCCATAGCCCAGCTATGGTCTTACATATAAACATTGCCATGGTCCAACCATGGTCTTACGTCCATAGTAACATAACCCAGTTATGGTCTTATCATCAGAATGCTATAGCCCAGCTATGGTCTTACATATATACACTGCCATGGTCCAACCATGGTCTTACGTTTGAATAATTGCCATAGCCTCGCTATGGTCTTACGTGCAGATGCAACCTATCTCCATTGGTATCAGGAATTATCATTTTCGTAGCTTTTTACAATTCCTATTCTATCCATAAATCAATTTAATATTAGTAATTTTATATCATTTAAGCTCTAACATTCATAAACAATTAGAAATATAACTGAGTTCATATTAAATGAACTTACATGACTAATTTGCAGTAATGGCTTAGAGTATCTCAATCAGTGATCGACGTAATATCAATTTGTTATTTTAATTTTCAATTACACACATCAATATAATCTAACATTATGCAATTAGGTTTATATATTACATTTAAAAATATACTAAAATTAAACCGTATGAACTTACCTGACTAAATTGCAGCAATGCCAAAGGTACATGGACTATTCGGTAATTTTTTCTTTTCCTCGGGTTTTCACTCGTTCTTGATCTAAAATAATATTTTAGTTTAATTAACTAATTCCAACAGTAAAATTAATTCATTTTATGCAATTAAGTCCCGTTTAATATTTTATGAAATTGCCCCTAATATTTCGCTTTTATTCAATTTAGTCCCTAAGCCCCAAACATGCAATTTAAGCATTTTTTCATAAAACCCAATTCAGCCGAATCATCTATGACCTCCCAATAGTCCATATTTGAAATTATTTCACCTCAAGTACATGCTATTTTACCACTTTAGCAATTTAGTCCTTAAACATTAAAATCATCAAAAATCACTTTACAAAATAGTCCTATCTAACAACCAAGCCTAATAATCTAACATAAAACTTCATAAACATCTCAATTTCATCAATGGTATAATCCTCAATATTTGACAGTTATACAAATTTGTCCTCGGGTTAGCTAAGTTAAGCTGATACGAGCTCAACAACATAAAAATTACTAAAAAGGGGCGAGATTTGCTTACCCCTAACCCGTATCCATCGCCTGAGTAGGGTTACGAAGTATTACCGATCATTACACATCATTTAACATACATTACTCATACATCTATACATTTATACTCAAATACCATTCAACACAATCATATTGTCCATTATAAGAGCCTACGAGGCCTTAAACATGCTTTAGGAGCGGTTCGAGACTAAACCGATAACTTATAAAAATTTTGGAAACTTAGAAAAATTTCAAACATACAGGGGTCACACGCCCGTGCGAACAGGCCGTGTGCCTTACACGGCTCCAGACACACCCGTGTCTCAGACTATGTGAAAACAGTGCATACATATTGTCTTGGGTCACACGGCCGACCACACGCCCGTGTGTCTAGCCCGTGTGCCCTTCGAAATGGCCATACACGCCCGTGTGTCAGGTCGTGTACTAGGCCGTGCCAAACCTGTAGGGTATACTGACTTATGCAACATGGCCAAGTCACATGCCCGTGTGCTAGGCCGTGTGCTATTTAGGGGGTATACTGACTTGTGCCACACGGCCTGTCACACTCTTGTGTGTGAGACCGTGTGGAGCATACTAACTTCAATTTAATTCCAACACCAGGGGACATACGGCCGTGCAACATAATCGTGATCGCACACGGCTGAGACACACGCCCGTGTGTCTGCCCGTGTAGACAATAATAGGCCATTTGTTTAGCCATTTTGCCACCCTATTTTTACCTGTATACACAAGCCTAAATTGCAACATTTCACAACTCAATTGGCAGCCAATCCATGTCATTTCATACACATTTTATACCATTTCAACATAGCATTCAAATGCCTAATAAATCACATACATTTTCCATTCATATACTAACCATATATCTAGATAACATTTGTATAAATTCATTCCATCTAATACTAGTTAAAACATACCATATTTATAAACTCATACATAACCAAAACATTATACCAAATTAAGCCAAATCACATGGCTTAAACTTATACCTTAACATGTACCAAAATTACTAGTTCAAGTGACCACAACTTTCATCTTATAACTAGCCTATACATGCCATATTTATTTATATCCACAAATTCAAAAGCACCAATCGACAACTGGATAGTGTGATGTATAACTCCGACTTTATCCGAATCGAGCGAGCTATCGAACCTCTATAATACACGGAAAAGAAACAGAGTAAGCTTTATAGCTTAGTAAGCCCGTATAATATAGAAATAATCTTACCATTTGTTAAAAAATTAAACCATTAAACAAAGTAAATCAAATTCACTTGCCAAATGCCTAAACACAAGTATTCATCAATGTGTTAGTCTCATAAATACATATATTCAACCTTTATCCCAATTTCATACTAAATTCATGTAACATATAAAACACATGTAACAATTCATTAACATTCATATAATCCACAATCCATAATATAAACAGTAATTCATTCGATAATAGTAACTCACTCGTATAAACAATATTTATGCCTGTTGAACCCATTGGAACTTCAAAGGATACTCGGGTGATATACATCAGTAATACGTCAATTCATTATCATTTTCGCTCTTCCGAGCTATTATCTGTAAGCTCCTCCTGAGCTGATGGAAAGTAAGCTCTATTGAGCTAAAATGGTAAGCTCTAACGAGCTGAAAACAGTAAGCTCTTACGAGCTGATATATCGATAAGCTCATACGAGCTGTGGTGAGTCCGCAACAAATGCAGGAGCTTGACCAAAACGGTAACCCTAGTGACATGTCACTCGTATCCTACGAATTCATACGGTTCAAACGGGGCTCGGTAACCATCAGTCTATATCAAATAGGCATTTGTATTCTAAGTATATCAATTTCTCAATTATAAACATACATTTCAAATAATTACAAGTATTTAAAAGTACGATTCTAATTATACGAACTTACCTCGAGTATGAAAACGGCGAAATGAGTTAATTACTCGATAACCTTGCCTTTCCCCCGATCCAATTCTGAATTCCTCTTTTCTTGATCTAAATATATTCAAAATTAACTTATTTAATCAACCATTTATTCAATTTAGTCCAAAATACATATTAAGGCTATTTTACACATTTGCCCCTAAACTTTCACATTTTTACAATTTAGTCCTTATCACATAAAATTGCAAATTCATGCAATTTAGTACAATTTCATGCTAGCCGAATAGATTACATGTTACTAGCAGCCCATATTTTCAATTTATTCACACTTTTACCCACATAATTTTACAATTTTACAAATTAATCCCTTTTTGACATTTTTGTCAAAAAATCACTTTACAAAACTATTAAATCTATCAATAAACTTTCATAATCTATTCTCAATATCAATTTACTCAAACATTCAACAATGGAAACATGTTAAACCTTTAACAGTTTTGAAATCGAAGGTACGGACTAGCTAGAATACGAAGCAACGATCTCAAAAACGTAAAAATCATTAAAAATCGAGCAAAAATGGACTTACAAATGAAGCATGCACTATCCGAACCTTTAAAACTCAATAATGGCTTTCTATATTTCTTATTTTTGGTTGGAGAAGAAAGATGGACACCATTTTCCTATTTGTTTTCTTTAATTAACATTAATTACCAAATTACAAAGCTAACCTTTAAAAACATTAGTAATTACACCAAATACCATGCCACTATCATCCATTATCACATAAATGGGTTAATTAATACTTAAGGACCTTAAATTTAAGGTTCTATAGCTATTAGACACTTTTAGCTAATAGAACACAAGTTTTACGCCTTACGCGATTTAGTCCTTTTACTCGAATTAAGCATTCAAACGATAAAATTTCTTTACAAAACTTTCACCCAATAATACTATCATGCTGCAAACTTTAATAAAATAATAAAATAAATATTTTGGCCTCGGATTTCTGGTCCCAAAATCACTGTTCCGATTTGACCTAAAAATGGGCTGTTACAAGAACCAAAGCTAACTGAATTCCCTCCTATGGCTTCTTAGGGTTTCGGTCCAAAATTGTGAAGAAGATGGTAAGTCTCCGGTCGAGTCCTGATTTACTTTTAATGTCTATTTTGGGCTTCGAGGGCCCATATAAGGGACCATATGAGTGTTATAAGAATGAGTTATGATATATGTGTAACACCCCAAACCCGGCCCAAACACCACGACCGGATTTGGTATGTCACTAAGAAAATTTTGGAAGAACATGTCGTATTTTAAGAAAAATATTTTTTTCTAAAGTTTATCTTCTTATTCGAGAGAAATTTAATAGTTGATAGTTTAAATAAAATATGCCTTTATAAATTAAAAACCCAAATTTAAATAGATACATTAGTTCAATAAGAATTTAAATAACTAAAAGTAATTAAAGCCCAAAATAAAACAAAACATAAACTAGTGGCCCATAGCCTTATCACAACAAGATTTAAAATCCATTAATTAAAAATATAAAGTATTAACTTGAGACTTTTTGCTGGATCCAGTTGGTCTTTTGCATGGCCACCTTGCGTTCCTCTCGGCCCGGTCTCAAGCACTAGGTATCACACGAAAGGTTAATTAATAAGGTGAGTCGCGAGACTCAGTGTGCAACCCTCATGCACCACTAGATTTTGGCCTTAGGCCCATAAAATAGATTAATAATTCCATTTATAAAAAAAACAACAAATAATATGCAAGGCCCAACCCATTTGCCTAGGTTTCCATCCGCTACACGCCCCGCACCAGACCATTCACACCATTGGGGATTTCTACAATCGACCCACACCGCTACACGCCAAGATGGCAGTCATGCTGCTCATCAACATATTATGGCCGAAGCCCTTATAACAGATCACGGTATAAACCGCTACACATATAACATATAACTTCCTCCTTTCATCAACCCAACCCATGCAGTCATAAAATCAATATGCTTTTATCATATAAAGTCAAACATTCACTGACCTAGTGATTTGCTTCACCCTTTTCGGGTTTCCAACATTAAACCGAGATATCGGTATTTATCACAACATATAAACTTATGAGCATACATTAATAATCAGATCTAGATGGTGGGGAAGTATTACACACCTGTTATCGCGAAGTACTAAACTCTTAGTCGGTATCCTTGCTATCCGGATTTATAACTTGTTTCAACCAAAAGCCGGAAAATCACGAAAATTGACCTCCCCTGTAATCGGCCAAAGGTTAGTAAATCCTGAATTTTCACACTAAAATCAATAGATCTCCTTACCGTAAAATCCCGAAATTAGAGACTAACGATTTTCGGCTTTTAGATCTAGACGACCAAGTTTCCTTCAAATCCCGGAATGCCGCCCAACATAGAACCATTAAACTATTAGCTTTTCGGCTTTTGCCTTTTAAAAACCGAAATAGAACGTGAGAGCTTAACAGAAGTCGACGCTTACCTTTACATGGGGATTCGGCTAGCACTAGAGAGAAGATTCGGTAATGCCAAAGGAAAAGATTAAATGCTGGAAGAATAGAACTATTCTTACAAATGGGATGAGTAGAGAAAAACTATGGAGATTTCGGCTTTTTAGAGAAATCGGCTCAAGAGAAAAAAAATAGAGAAGAGAGTGAAAGGAGAGTTTTCGGATTTTGAAGAAATTGAAGAAAAGAAATTGTAGAGGGAAAGGCTAAGAATTTTGGCATAAAGAATGAAGAGGAAATTTCGGTTTAAATGCCAGAATCAATGAGATATCCCCCCTATTTATAGAAATTTCGGCACTTACCTAACCTTGCAGATAAATCCTATATTTTCTCCTTTATCTTAATCTACTAGCTCATCTAAAAGAGACTTAATTATCTCTAACTCCTCCCTCCTTTATCAGCATATTATCCACATATTTTAATCATTAAAATCCCTAAATTTTAGCCTTTATCTGCTTATTATCCACATAAAATAAATTCCTAAATAATAGCCTTTATCTGCTTATTATCCACATATTTTAAACATTAAAACCCCTAAATTTTAGCCTTGTTGCCATCCACTCCACTTAATCCTAATGCCCAAAATTTAGCTAACTTAAATTAAAGAATTGGGCTCCATGAAACTTAAATTTGGGCCCCTTACTCCCTTGTGTGGCGTCACCTCCTAAGATTGGGCCACAAGCCCACTTTGGTATTTTAAACATAGATACTAACTTTTAAACCCTATAATGCCCAAACAGATAATTTTAATCAAGGCCTCTACCTAAGCCTGAGCCTAATTTGGACCCCTAACACTTAAATTAACACATTAAACATATCCACCCATTAAACGCATAGGCCCAAAAATTCAGGATGTTACAGTTCTACCCCCCTTAAAGAAATTTCGTCCTCGAAATTTCCAACTAACTATTAATCATACTACCTAAGTATCACTACCATGCTTTCGCTGCGCACTCCAATACTAAACCCAAAATAAACACTTAGTATTCTATGGTAGAGTACGCACCGGTATTCACATCTAGAGCATCCTCGTCCCCTTGTACTCATGCTATCGGTTCGCGTTTATCTGATTAAGAATGAATTAATAAGTTTTTTCCATTGTTTAACCACGAACAGTCTTATGAGCGATGAGTTTAAGAGTAGTTCTTTCGAATTGAATTACATCTACAAGTTTCAGTCTCAAGTTTGTCTCCTAGTTCCATATACACATACATGCAATCATCAATCATACAAATAGAACTTACATTCATCACCTAAGGGTATTTTCGTCATTTCACTACCCAGGGGTATTTTTGTAATTTATCCTACAGGGGTATTTTCGTAATTTTCCGAAATAGGGTTCCTTGGTGATTTTGTGAAAGAAGGGTATTTTGGTATTTTTTCAATCCGGGGTTTATTGGTAATTTTACAATCCGAGGGTATATTGGTAATTTTACAATCCAGGATATTTTGGTAATTTTACAAATCGAGGGGTATTTTAGTCATTTTATAAATCAGGGTATTTTAGTCATTTTGCAAAATAGGATGGCTGGTCCCTTTCGGGTTTTAAATTATTAATTTTGGCCCGTCAACAAATCCTCATGGCTAGGGTGAGCAGTCACTACGCACTGCAGGTAGGATTCAGCGAAGAGGAGGTGAGTCACTAGGGATTGCTTAAGTACCAGCTCTTTCGGATCCAATCCTAGACATGCGCATGCACATTTGCGGACCCTAGTCTTGCGGCTCGTTCACGGGTTTGTTTAGTGAAGTTAAGTCTTATGAGATTTTAGGAGTTGTTTCAGCTAGGCCTAAAGTCTATCAAGTTCTAATCTAACTAATCTACGTCCCATAAAGCCCATCAAGCCCACATATATTATATCACACAATGGTTCGAATACTTACAGCGGACTTGGACCAGGAGACGCAGTGCCATCTTTGAGCTAACAGACTGTATAAATATGCATGTTTGAAAACCCAACTTTAGAAAACATTTTGAGACCAAAAACTCACAGTCGAGTTTTGAACCAGACTCTCGATACCAATTTGTAACACCCCAAACCAGCCCAAACACCACATTTGGATCGGTATGTCACTAAGAAAATTTTGGAAGAACATGTCGTATTTTCAGAAAAATATTTTTTTCTAAAGTTTATCTTCTTATTCGAGAAAAATTTAATAGTTGATAGTTTAAATAAAATATGCCTTTATAAATTAAAACCCAAATTTAAATAGATACATTAGTTCAATAAGAATTTAAATAACTAAAAGTAATTAAAGCCCAAAATAAAACAAAACATAAACTAGTGGCCCATAGCCTTATCACAACGAGATTTAAAATCCATTAATTAAAAATATAAAGTACTAACTTGAGACTTTTTCTTTGGATCCAGATTGGTCTTTTGCATGGCCACTGGCGTTCCTCTCGGCCCGGTCCAAAGCACTAGGTATCACCTGAAAGGTTAATTAATAGGGTGAGTCGCGAGACTCAGTGTGCAACCCTCATGCACCACTAGATTTTGGCCTTAAGCCCATAAAACAGATTAATAATTCCATTTATAAAAAAAATGACAAATAATATGCAAGGCCCAACCCATTCGCCTAGGTTTCCGTCCGCTACACGCCCCCGTACCAGCCATTCACACCATTGGGGATTTCTACAATTGACCCACACCGTTACACGCCAAGATGGCAGTCATGCTGCTCATCAACATCTTATGGCCGAAGCCCTTATAACAGATCACGGTATAAACCGCTACACATATAACGTATAACTTCCTCCTTTCATCAACCCAACCCATGCAGTCATAAAATCAATATGCTTTTATCATATAAAGTCAAACATTCACTGACCTGGTGATTTGCTTCACCCTTTTCAGGTTTCCAACATTAAACCGAGATATCGATATTTATCACAACATATAAACTTATGAGCATACATTAATAATCAGATCTAGATGGTGAGGAAGTATTACACACCTGTTATCGCGAAGTACTAAACTATTAGTCGGTATCCTTGCTATCCGGATTTATAACTTGGTTCAACCAAAAGTCGGAAAATCACGAAAATTGACCTCCCCTATAATCGGCCAAAGGTTAGTAAATCCTGAATTTTCACACTAAAATCAATAGATCTCCTTACCTTGAAATCCAAAAATTAGAGACTAACGATTTTCGGCTTTTAGATCTAGACGACCAAGTTTCCTTCAAATCCCGGAATGCCGCCCAACATAGAACCATTAAACTATTAGCTTTTCGGCTTTTGCCTTTTAAAAACCGAAATAGGCGAGAGCTTAATGAAGTCGACGCTTACCTTAACATGGGGATTCGGCTAGCACTAGAGAGAAGATTCGGCAATGCCAAAGGAAAAGATTAAATGCTTAGGAAGAATAGAACTATTCTCACAAATGGGATGAGTAGAGAAAAACTATGGAGATTTCGGCTTTTTAGAGAAATCGGCTCAAGAGAAAAAAATAGAGAAGAGAGTGAAAGGAGAGGTTTCGGCTTTTGAAGAAATTGAAGAAAAGAAATTGTAGAGGGAAAGGCTAAGAATTTTGGCGCAAAGAATGAAGAGGAAATTAGGGTTTAAATGCCAGAATCAATGAGATATCCCCCCTTATTTATAGAAATTTCGACACTTACCTAACCTTGCAGATAAATCCTATCTTTTCTCCTTTATCTTAATCTACTAGCTCATCTAAAAGAGACTTAATTATCTCTAACTCCTCCCTCCTTTATCAGCATATTATCCACATATTTTAATCATTAAAATCCCTAAATTTTAGCCTTTATCTGCTTATTATCCACATAAAATAAATTCCTAAATAATAGCCTTTATCTACTTATTATCCACATATTTTAAACATTAAAACCCCTAAATTTTAGCCTTGTTGCCATCCACTCCACCTAATCCTAATGCCTAAAATTTAGCTAACTTAAATGAAAGAATTGGGCTCCATGGAACTTAAATTTGGGCCCCTTACTCCCTTGTGTGGCGTCACCTCCTAAGATTGGGCCACAAGCCCACTATGGTAATTGAAACATAGATACTACCTTTTAAACCCTATAATGCCCAAACAGATAATTTTAATCAAGGCCTCTACCTAAGCCTGAGCCCAATTTGGACCCTTAACACTTAAATTAACACATTAAACATATCCACCCATTAAACGCATAGGCCCAAAAATTCAGGATGTTACAATATGTATTAAAAATTATGAAGTGTTCGTAATTAACCTGTAAAGTCTGGCAATACTCCATAACCCTGTTCCGGCAATGGATATGGGTTAGGGGTGTTACAATACCAATTTAACATACAACCTTATAGATGCCATTTATAACCATAGGTTAAAACATTCAAAAACCACCAAAACGGATCAATGGATAGTGTGATCGTGCTCCAACGATGCTCCCAACCAATCGAGCTTTTCGATGACCTATAAAGAAATGAAATAACTAACATAAGCATTAAGCTTAGTAAGCTCGTATAACATGAACTTAGTCTTACCAAACATACAAAATTTAAACCATTCAAACATGAATTCATTTATATGCCAATTGCACATCTTTCATTTCTACACACACATTTCAAAGGTTAGCAAATGAATCAATAAGACATATAAATACAACCAATCTTGAACATACGTTGTAACAGCTTGATTTAGGGGCTAGTCAGAATAGTGGTTTCGAAACCACTAATCCAAGGTTAGATAAAATTATTTTCATGATATTTTATGAGTTAGAGCATGATTATATAAGTACATGAAAATTTTGGTGCTTTAATTTTAGCGACTTCATGCTTAATCGCGAAAAAGGACTAAATCGCATAAAGTGCGGAAGATCAATTTTACAAGCTAAGGGTGCCAAATAGCTATGAAATATTATTTGGAGGTCTTTAAAGGGCAATTAGCCCCTTAAATAATGGTTGGCCGGCCATAGGGGACAATAGAGGTCAAAATTTGGTCAAGTAGGTGGATTAGGTGGACTAAATTGAGATTTTATATTAAAATAAAGAAAGAAAAGATATCATCTTTTCTTCTTCATTCCTCCACCAAAATTTAGCATCAAATAGGGGTTTGAAAGCTCCAAAAATTTCAGCACACTCTTCTCTTTACAAGTAAGTGTTTTAGTGATCATTTCTTGATAATAATTGTACTTTTGGGACCCCTAAAGCTTAAGCTTTCTAAAGAGGGGGGCTATCTTGCAAAATGATGAAAGGTTTAGAGTTTTACCATGTGAAATTTAAGATGCTTTCTGAATTTTTATGGAAGAAAATGAGTCTTGGTTGTTAGATAAACAACATTTGTGAAAGGTGTTTCCATGAAAACACCTAAAAGTACCTTTTTGTAAAGGTTGTGAAATTTGTAGTAAATGTATGAAATAATGAGTATTGAGGGCTGCCATAAGAGTAATAAATGTTCACCTAGGCTTGTAAGAGGAGGAAATTTGATTAGAATTGATTTACGAGCCTAGGGGTAAAATAGTAATTTTGTGAAAGTGTGAGGGAAAAATGGTAATTTTGCCAAAGAATGAATTTTGAAACGTGTTGATTAATGATATTATTAAATGAGCTAGTTTGCTATTATAGGTCAAGAAGAACCAAGAATTTACCTCGACCGGGGAAAGAACAAAGTATCGGACAAGATCGACGATCTAGCTTATTTTGAAATCGAGGTAAGTTTGTATGTGATAAATTCAACATTTATGCTAGTATGTTTGAGAATGTTTGATATTATAATGATACATGATATTCTATGAAATTGAGTATTGGTGGTGAATGAGAAAGATGATAAAAGTTGAGATGTTGAAGTCCCGGTTGGACTATAATAATGAGAGAATACTATCATCGAGACATGAGATGGATAAGGTCCCGTGTAAGACCATGTAGGGGACATGGCCTCGGCACCGAATTGAGATTCTGTTTAAGACCATATCTGGGATATGGCTTCGGTATTGAATATGAGAATCGTATAAGACCATATCCGGGATATGGCATCGATACTTGAAGTGAGATTCCGTATAAGACCATATCCGGGATATGGCATCGGCACTCAGAGGTGACCCCATATAAGGCCACATCTGGGATGTGGCATTAGCTTCGTGTTTATGTTAATGATGATGAATATGCGTCTTTGAGTATCCCTAGTGATTTAGTGGGATAAATAGATAAGCCTGGATATAGAAATGAGATTAGTACTAAAGTCATGTTATTGAGTGAATACAGGTACTCGTGAATAATTCACGAGGAATGTTTAAGATATGTGGCATGGTATATGCTAGATAAGAACAAGTACAAGTAAGTTATGGAAAAGTGCTTATGACTTTGCGTGGTTATCTAATGCCATGAATTGATGTCATTATGAACTTATTGTTGCTATATATTTTCATGCAAACTTACTAAGCTTTATGCTTACCCCTCTCATTTCCTTTTTTCCTTGTAGTATTATCAAGATAATTCGAGAATCATAGGACGTCGGATATCGGAAATCACACTATCGACATCTCTTTGGTATAACAATTTAGACTTATTTTGAGTATGGCATGTATAGGACTTGGGTATTTTGTTATGTCATTTTGATAGCTAAAGTGTTGGCTATTTATGTTATCAAAGTCATTTTGTAAATGGTCATTGGAATTGGGCCAATACATGACAAGTTTATTTATATTCAATGATGATGAAATTATGAAGTTTATGCTTGTGTGGATGTTTTGAATTGAGTTTTTGGAAGTGCCTTAGGGTCATGGGTTATGTTGAAATGAATTGGTATAAGTATGGTTGCTATGTAGGGTGGCATTTGGCTTGGAATATAGCCTTTTTAATGTCCACATGGGTAGATACACGGGCGTGTGTCTAAGCCGTGTGTGACACACGGTCAGCCCCATGGGCGTGTTGATCGGTCGTGTGTCCTCTTGCATGCTAGGTTTGCAAGTTAGTATGCTCAGTAGTAAATGCACGGGTAGAGACACAGTCGTGTGTCTCAGCCGTGTGGGAGGCACGGCCAGGGACATGGGCGTTTGCCCAGGCCGTGTGAAGTCTGCACCTAAAATTAGGAATTTAATTCGACACACGGTCTAAGGACACAGGCGTGTGCCTTGGCCGTGTGACCATAGTGGGGTGATGACGTCATAAACAGAATGCCATGGTTTTGGCACACGGGCTAACACATGGGCGTGTGATAGGCCGTGTGATGCAAGTCAGTGTCGACCATGGGTGTGGAACACGGGCGTGCGAATTACCACACGGGCGTGTCCCACTCTTCACATGGGTGTGTGGTCCTTGTTTAGGCAAAAATTTTCTAAGAGTGTACAAGTTTTCCGGTTTAATTCTGGAACCTCCAGAATGTATGTTTAAGGCCTCGTAGGCCCATAATAAGGATGTTATGCATATGAATGAGAAGTTTTAAGTTGGAATGAGATTTTATAGCCCAAAGTTGTATGTTCAAGTGAGATAAGTCTGGTAATTCCTCGTACCCAGTTCCGGTGTTGAATACGGGTAAGGGGTGTTACATTTAGTGGTATCAGAGCTACAGTTTAGTCGGTTCTCGGACTAACATACCGTAAGTATGAGTCTAGCTATACATGCCATAAGTAAGAGTATTTGTGTAATGATAGTGTGACGACTCCTGACGTTTTGAATTGTATTTTTTTTATATAGTAATGGATTTCGATCAGACTGCAGCCGACGACGCTGCGAGTAATGCGTCGGCTCCCGCTTAAGGGACCGCGCCAGTAGAGAGTAGACTTGAGACTTTGGGTCAAGGATAAGAGGCTCGAGAAGCCTTTCTCCATATGATGAGTGTAATAGGCCCAATTTGCCCAGGCCCACAAACCATACAAAAAAAATAATAAAACCAAATAAATTAAATAGTCCAAGTTTTTTTACAAGCCCAAACACATTAACCTAACCCATTACAACAACCCAAATACAAACCTAAACTCTAACCCACCTAAAATAAACTTAATCTGGCCCAATAGCAGAATCGGCCCAAGTGGCCAAAAAATGTAACATTTTCGAAAACCCTAAGGCAGAACCTTTGCGCCGCAATACCCTCCAGCCTCCTCACGCGCGACATCACTGCCGCGCATCGCCCTCCACGTATGCCACCGCCGAACATCACGCCGTCATCAGCACGTGAATTGCGCCCCCATCTTTGTCGTTCACCTACAAAATGAAAGAAAATGGAAGAAAACAAGCAAGACAGAATATTTGTATTTATTTTGTATTTCGGGCTATAAAAACCCTAACCTAATCTGTAAAAGGACACGTATATACGGGAAAGAAAACACATAGGAAATCAATATAAGAAATCAGCCAAGGTTTATTATATTTTCTTTTTTTTTTCTTTTTTTTCCGGAACTGTTTTACATACATAAAGATTTTTTCTATTTTTAGACTATATATGCGTATTAATATACGGTAAAAAAAAGGGAAGAAACTTACATTTTTGGAATTCCGGCCACCTTGTACGGTGGCGTGCATGGGCTGATGGCGTCGGAGTCTCATGGGAGATCTCGCGGATATCTCGAGCGAGAGAGGGAGGGAGAGAAATCTGTTTTTTTTTTTTTATGAAAGCTGAAAATGATTTTTTTAAGGTTTTTATTATTTATACTAAAAGCAAAACGACGTCATTTTGCTTTGGCCATTTAAATGCCAAAACGGCACCGTTTCAATGCTGACCATCATGCACGACCTGACCACCCCCGGGATCGCGTGTTTTTCTGGGAGGGCTAATTGCACTTTTAGCCCTTCCGTTTTTTTATTAATTTATAATCAAGTTTCTTTTATTTTTTAAATTTGGCCCTATATTTTATTTCGGTTTCAATTTAATCCCACACGAAGCGCATTGCGTTTTTGGAGGAGGATATTTTCCCCTTTAGTCCCTCCTTGTTATTCGCGCGTTCGGATAGGTCCCTTCCTTTTTATTTGTTTGCGGATTTGCCCCGAAACTTTTATTTTAAGTTCAATTTCATCCTTTTTTTTAATTTTTTTGTGATTTTTGTTATTTCATTATTAATTTTATTTTTTATCTTATTATTATTAATATTAATATTATTTCTTTTACAATTATTTTAACAATACCACTACTATTATTTTTTTATTTTAGTTATAATTAACTTTATTATTATTATACTCATTTGTATTATTATTATTATTTTTATTATTACCACTATTGTATTTTTATATATATATTATTATTACTATAATTATATTTATTATTATTACTATTTTTATTGTTATTATTATTATTATTATTATTATTATTATTATTATTATTATTATTATTATCAACATATTTATTGTTATTTTTCATTATCTCTATTATTTTTATTATTACTAATATTATTTTTATTATTTGTTTATTAACATATTTTATTAATATTATTATTATTGCACTTTTGTTACTATTATTATTATTTTATTGTTTTTTAATTATTGTATATAGTACTTATTTATTTATTAATTTACTATTAGCCTCTATTTTTGTCGCTATTCTCCTTTATTTCATTTTATTTGTTTATTTTGCCTTTATTTTATTGTATTTTATTTCTACCTTTATTATTGTTATTTATATTTTATCATCATTATATTGTTATACAAACTAGCATTGTAATTCGTTTTTCATTTTATTATAAAATCATATCGTATTTTATCCGAGGCATCAAGAATTTTGTTTTGAAATAAGGAAATATTCCATGTTCTAAGATTTGAAAGAAAATGTACCCTAACTTACTGGGTCTCGATTTTTCTCATCGAATCTAAAAGAAGCAATTATTTTCTTAAATCAAAACATATGAGTTAAATAAAAGCTTATTCTTGAAAATACAAAACGTTGCATCCTAACTCACTGGATGTGACATTTCATCATTGCGGGATAAGGATTTCAAAAAAATAAAGGCTATGTTCTGAAATTGGTATTTTTAGAAATTGTGCCCTAACTCACTGGGTCCCAATTTTTTTTATTTGACCCAAACAACCGAATATCCTTCTTAAGCTTAAATACGAGTTTTAAAAGTCGAAAGTCAAGCTCAGTTTTGGGAACTCGAAATGCCGTACCCTAACTTACTGGGCGTGACATTTTTCTTCTTCGAAATAAGAGGGTCTTAGCATCCATTTTAATTTATTCAAGTTTTCTTTTAAATAAAGAGGATCGTATTTTAAAATCTTTTCAAATTTTTGACATAAAGACATCAAATAATCAATTAGGTACCAATTTTGGGCGTCACGAGGGTGCTAATCCTTCCTCGTGCGTAATCGACTCCCGAACCCATTTTTTAAATTTCGTAGACCAAAACTGTCGTTTTAATAAATCAAAATATTTTAACGATAAATCTCAAGGTGACCCGATCACACCTCAAAAAGGATTGGTGGCGACTCCATTTTCGTTTTAAAGTCGACCCCGTTTTCCAAACAAAAAGAATGGTTTCGACAGCTTGGCGACTCCACTGGAGAAATTAAAGAGAGTCAAGCCGTTAAAATTGATTATTTTCTGTCCTTTGTCGGAAATTCAAAAATTCGATTTTTAAATTTGATTTGAATATTACGATCCTTTTGTTGTATTTGTTTCTGTCAGTACATATGATTGTTACTTTTTGTGCACATTGCATTGCATGACCGTTGTGGTCGCACCCTTAAGTTGGAGTGAGAAACTATGCCTTCGTGAGGTTTTCACCTCCGCATGGGCTAGTGGATTGCTTCCGGGATACATCTGTACCTATGTCTTCGTGAGGTTTTCACTTCCGCATGGACATAGGGGAATGTATTCCCCTGAACTGAACTCGATCTGTATGAGCCTATAATGGGTGAAGATTGAGGAATCTGCTGGTTCAGGTACCTTTTCTTTAGAACTAAATCGCATATAGAGAGACCTAGGAGCCTACCCTAGGTAGAACCATGCCAAACCCCATTAGTCATCCAGATAGGTGTTCTATGTTGATTATTTCTCCTGTGCTAATGTGTTTTGTTTTGGTTTGGTTGCATTGCATTCTCATCATAGAAATGAGGTGTTGATTCAAATTTGATTGCTAAATAGAAGAGCTTGTCATGGGAAAATGGATTTCTTGATAAAGTGGATTATAATACGGTCGTTCGAATATGATCCAAGTAAACAAAACGAGAGAAGACTGATAATTTGCAAAGGAAAACAAGACTTTGTTTTATGGCCTGAGGATTCAAGCCGACAAAGATTATTCGAGAGCCGTCACGTCTCGATTTTCTATCAAGAATTGCGAGGATAAGTGAGTAATGAGTCGCAGCCCAAGCAAAAAGGAGCTAGTGGAGGCATCTATTAGAAGTTTGCAAGATTTGACCTTTGCGAAGAAGGGGATTGATGTTTTTGCTTGGAATATGAGGGCAAGGCCGCATATGTAATCCATTTTATGTAAAGAAATTTGCTTTCTAGAAAAGTTGTTCTAATGGAATTGAATTCAGAATCAACGTCTCTCTTTCTTTTGCATTCATTCCATGCATATGCATTGCATTGCATCATTTGCATTAGACTTTTACAAAAGGACCCTAATTAGGTAAAATTATTTCAGTTAACCTGGAAAAAATGGAACAAAGGTTGGAGAGATTAGAGCAAAGGCAGATACAGATACAGATGCAAGAGCAATTGACAAAAATTCAACAAGATATGCGGGATCAAATGTTAGAATTCCAAAAGAATGTGATTGGCCAGTTAAGTCAGTTACTAGCCGAAGGGTTTGAAAAGAGGAAAGGCCCAGTAGTCAATAGTGGGGATGATAATGAAGACCTCGTCTATCCCCCAGGTTTTACTCCAATAAGCGTCCAGACTCAACCAGACGCACATCCGAAAGGGGTACCCGTTACTATCAGACCCCAATAGCATCAGGCCGGTATGTCGACACAAATAAACTACTTGATAGGCTCAGGTCCCAATCCGGGGGGCAATCCAACCAATCCCATTGTCATTGATCTGGCTAGTATAAAAGAAACAAGGAAGGCTAGTGTAGAGATCCCGAAACAATGTGAAGACCGTTACAAAAGGAAAAAGCAAGACTGGAGCTCCCAAGTTAATACTTTAAGGGCCCCGAAGAAAAAAGAAAGTGAGGCGAATAACACGAGTATGTATAGCAAGGGTTATTCAAAACCGAATACCATAGGCCAGTCAACTACTAGCCATCAGGTCTCCTCAAGGCAAGAACCCAATCCAAGATCGAACTCAGAAAAATCCCAATTCACGCTCATCCCAATTACGTATAGGGAGCTGTACCAAATTTTGTTTGATGCACATGTAGTATCCCATTTCTACCTAAAACCTATACAACCTCTATACCCTAAATGGTATGACACGAACGCCCAATGCGAATACCATGCGGGAATCACAGGACACTCGATCGAGAACTACATCACTTTCAAAAAGATGATCGAAAGACTTGTCAAAATGGGTATTGTCAAATTCGAGGATCCCTCTGGGGCAGAAAATCTATCACCCAACCATCTAGATAAAGGGGTAAATATTATGAGATCTATGAGATCCAAGAATGCATCGAGTTCAGGGCTTTAGTGCAAGACCTGATATTGGGAAATCTGAATATTAACGACGTATCAAGAAGAAAGAGCTGGATTTTTCCAAGCATCGCCCTTACATACTTGGGAGTATTTTGAACAATGGGGTGTGGAAGAGATCCTTATATTTTTAGAGCTAATCTAGAGTAATATTCAAAACATGCTTGTTGCCTTAAGCCTAGAGGCAATAAGAACCCTTTTGTGAAATAAGCTTGTGTCTGGAATTTTTATTTCAATAAAATGCATCTTTTTGAGCAAATATTCTTTTATTTTTTCCATTTCATACTGTACAAACAATTGATCTTAGTTTTTTTCTTTTGATTGTTCTTTGGACTTTGTTTCAAGTATTCTTTCATTCTTCATTCATGACCATACAAATAATCATTCTTTGAATCATTTATTCTTTGGAATCTTCCTTCGAACCTACAATAAGTGCTCCAGATATCAACGATGTGAGCAACGCTGCTACTGACTCAGAGTCTCCTTTCTAGTAAGATATGTGTCTAGAGGGATCTCAGGACTTTGAAGATGACAGAGATTGTAACCTATCTTCTGATTTGTTAAGAATGGTAGAACAAAGATGAAAAACAGATCCTACCATAGGGTCAGTGGACATTGCGAGCCTTGGAAAGGGGTGAAGCTCGAAGCCTAGCTCACCATAGAAATAAGGCAAGACATCATTGAGTTATTTTCAAGAATTCAAAGATGTTTTCGCACGATCATATCAAGACACACCTGGGAAAATCTTAAAAGAGATCCATAAGGGTGCTTAAAGAACATGATAATGGTTCTACAATAGCTAGGCTAATCATAAGGTTCGGGTACTATTGGTCCACCATAAAAGGGAGATTGCTTCAGTTATGTCGTAAATGTCAAATTGAGGAAGACAAGACTTATGTGCCTCATCTATTTCTTCACAGATTTTCTATATGTGGGGAATGTATATTATGGGGCTGATGTTGTCAAAAGCTTCTAGTCGACATCGATTCATCGTCGTGGTCGTCGTTTATTTCACTAAGAGGGTGGAAGTAGCTTCATATGCCAATGTTACAATACCGATAGTCATCAAATTCTCAAAAAAAAAAGAAAAGAAAAGAAAAGAAAAGATCAGGTACCTACAAAGAGTGCTAAAAAGGGACAATGTCAAAAGTTTGGAAGTTTGTTCAAAGATCAGATGCCATATCACAGTACAATAAAGGCAGCAAAAAGAAAAGAAAAAAAGAAAAAAAATAAGGATTGTAGGAAAGATGACTGAGACTTGTAAGATTGGCACAAAGAAGTTACAATTTATCCTCTATGATTATCAAACGTTGGCCAGGACTTTTGCCGGGGCAACATCTTACCCATTGGTTTATGGAATGGAAACGTTTTTACCAATTGAACCTAATCGAAGAAAAGGTTAAAAGTTATCCATCACGGTCAGAGGATGCAAGCTTACGACAAAGAGGTTCTTCCTAGAGAATTCCACGAGGGGAACCTGATGTTGAAAAAGATCTTTCTTATACAAAAGGATTTCAGAGGAAAGCAGATGCCAAACTGGGAAGGACCTTATGTAGTAAAAAATGCCCTGTTCTAGAGGAGCATTGATATTGACCGAGACGGACGACGAAGACTTGCCCAATTCGGCGAATTTAGGTTCAGTCAAGAAGTATTTTACCTGAAAGGGGAAAGGCCAAGGTGAAAACCCGCAAAGGGCGCCTTGAGATCAAAAAAAAAAAAGAGGAGAGGCCAAGGAGAAAACCCGCAAAGGGCGCTTTGAGACCAAAAGGGTTTTGAGCCGAAAACTCGAAAAGGGCGGCTCAAATTTTGATCAAAGATAGGGCATGTGGTAGTCTTGCTATGCCTGAATTAACAATGAGGAAGCATGCTACGTCTTGGGGCATTGAAAAAGTACTCCAGATCCTCTAAACACGTATTGAGCTCAAAATGGTCCTCAAGAAGTTTGTACAGAGAAGCTCAGGTTGCGATATCTGGGGCACCTAGCTTCTATCTTACCCATTTTGAATTTGCTATCTTTGATTACCTTATTCTTTTCAAGATACACCCCAATCAATTTTATTTTATTGTAACACCCCAAACCCGGCCTAGACGTTACGACGGGATCTGGCATGTCACATGGAAAGGTTGTTAAAGAAACTTCGCGATCGTTTAAAAATTTCAAATTTTGTTTCCATTTTGAAAATTAGGTTCGTTTTAAAGGTTTTCTTACAAACTATTATAAATATTACTAAGACCGAAAATTTGTTTTATAACACCAAAAATCAGGTTCCGTGGTTTTCGGAAATGTGCCATTTTGAAACAATTGTTGTAGTTTTTAGAAAATCCCGAATTTATTTGTCTATAGTTTGTAAAATGTTCATTAGTACTTTGGAAAAACAGTTATTTACGTTTTTAGGGAAAACCCCGTATTGATCATTTCATAATAGGTACTAACCGCATTAAAACAAAAACCAAAATAAAATCCCAGTGGCCTTATTACAAAACATAATCCCAAATTAAAATAGAACTTAAAGTAAAGTAAAACGGAATTTACTAAGTAACGATGTATGACCACCACAGAGTCCGTCTCGGCTCCAAATCCTCAAAGCTAGGGATTACCTGCAAAATTAAGCAGAGGGGTGAGTTAAATGTAACACCCCAAACCCGGCCTAGAAGTTAGGCCCGACTCTGGCGTGCCACATTAAAGTGTTTTTTGAAAACCTTGTTTTCATTAAAAACCCTTCTTAATTAAAAGCTTAAGTAAAATCCCAGTTACGTTGATTACCTTCGAAACCTTGTTTATTGCGGAAGCTTAATTTAAAACAGATGATTTACGAAAATTGAGTTGCGAAAGCGTAATGTTTTGAAAACAGTTTGGTTTAGGAAAATTGCGATCTACTTTTAACAGTTATAAAACATCATAGATAAATATCCCAAATAAAACCAGAAATTAAAATTGGCCTTATTACAACCCAATAAAAAAATAAAATCGGTTTAATTTAAGGTAAAATAGAACACTAGGTCTAAAGCTGTTCGTAGTGTGGCCGCCTCCGAGTCCTCCGGAATGTCGAACCGCCTACTGAGGATACCTGAGAAAAATTAAAAAGAGGGGGTGAGTTTACGAAAACTCAGTGTGTAATCCCCTACTCAAACATTAACTGGGCCCGAGCCCATTCAGATACCAACTGGCCTTAGCCCTTACGAAATCAAATTGGGCGAAGCCCATACAGAAACGAACTGGGCCTGAGCCCTATTTAGCATGGTATAGCAGATAATGAATGCAATGCAACCTAGTCCAACCTAAATATCCATCCGCTACACACCACCCATTCCAGCCAAAACACACCGGTGGGGATTTCTACAATCAACCCTCATCCGCTACACACCATCGATGGTAGACATGCTGCTCATCGCTGAAATTGTGGCAGTGCCACCGAAATAATGTGACAGAGTCACCGAAATATGTGGCAGAGCCACCGCAATATTATGACAGAGTCATCGAAATATGTGGCAGAGCCACCGAAATACACTTCCCCTTTCATCAATATCATATCCCCACCCCATGCAACATGTTATATCCTCATAATGTGGTGCATGCATACATATATCAATGTACATCAGATAATCAGAACACACGTACAATCATACTAATTTATCCAAATGGTATAGTCATAAAGGTTACTTACCTGGTATATCTTCAATCTTACCCACTTGGGTATCTCAACTGCATGCCCGTTAAAGTATTTCAGCTCTTAGCCGACACATAGTATAATGCAAAACAAAACGAAATAAAGGTGTGAGATTACACACAATCATGCTAATCAACCCTTAAGGGTATAACAATAATTTTACCCAACGAGGGTATTTCAGTAATTTACCTACCAGGGGCATTTCGGCAATTTACCCTCCAGGGGTATTTTGGTAATTTACCCTCTAAGGGTATGTCGGTAATTATACCCACTAAGGGTATTTCGGTAATTATACCCATTGAGGGTATTTCGGTAATTTCGTCAACCCATCAGAAGGGCTACAGTCGCCTCGAGTGACTCAATTATTCTAAACAGAGATAACGATGTGAATGGGCCTAAGGCCCATACTCGGCCTAAGTGGGCCCACACGTTTGTGTGGCCCATTTAGCCCAAATCTAGCCACAGATATATGATTCACCTAGACTAATTCAATATCTACTACACAATCATGCAATTTATTCATATGAGCCTACAGGCCCATTGGGCCCACTCGGCCCAAGGCTGCCTAAACCCATGAGAACACTCATGAGGGCCTCAACTATCGCGTCGAAGCTCCCACATGTGCACTCGCACGCTCGTGTGGCTACCATCGCCTTGTGACCGGCATTTCGGCATTTGCCGCTCTACAGCTAGAGTGGGGCAAAATACACACCTGATAGGAATCTGAAGCTAAACCGCGCCCCGAATGCTCCTATGCCCAACGCCAACCAGGTATGCTTCCCCTCTTCATAGATAGCTCCATTTATAGCCAGCTTCTCACCTTCCCTCTTGCTAGCTTTCCGATGTGGGATCCCTCATTCAGTAGAGTTTAAATCCAACACAAACTCTGGCCGTCCAATCCGTAAAATAAATACTCCCTTGCTTGTCATGAGATTTGAACCCAGGCTCCCCTGTAGCATAATCCATGCTGCTAGCCACTTTACCAACTAGCTCCTTGTTGTCTTAAAACATGCACAACTTAATATAAGTCTATGGCCAAAGTCTAAGTTCATTTAAAAAGAAGAACAAAATGTAAGCGCCAAGACTTGAACCTTGGACCCCTTGCTTCCTTGTGGCGTCATTCCCTTGCTCCCTAAGTGGCGTCACTTTGCCACTTCACCACAACTCCTTGTTGTGTCATTTTTCTCCTCGTTTTATTCTTAAAGCCTACCTTCTAACTCCCAGGGTTTTATTCACCTAAAACCAAAATTTTTCCTAAAGCTCAGGTTTGATCTCGGGACTTCATAGAAGCCCCCTAACCTTCCAAAATCACTCACCTAATAGGTCCAACTTGCTTTAGTGCCGTTCTCTTGTTCCCAAAAATTTTAAACATACCCACGCCTAAGGCCCAATGGGCCCAAATTCTACTAGGCCCAAATTTGGGTCGTTGCAAATCTACCCCCTTAAAGATATTTCGTCCTCGAAATTTCCAACTATCTAACAGTCGTTTAACACAGACTACTCTACTACGCTTGCACTTGCTGCACTCTCATTTCTAATATCCCTATCATATTCTAACTAGAATTTGGAACTCCCTACACATACTCAAAACACCTAACCATTAAAGCAGACAGATATCCCATACGCAATCAATTTCTATATCCAAACATCACATCCAAATAAAACACACACAGAATAACTACCAAAAATATAGTCATTACAGCATATAACAGAGTAAAATGTCAAGAAACTTACGGATTTGGTGCCGGAGACCCATGGTGCCATACTTCCCGGAAAGACATGTATTTTTAAACCATGTTTCAAACAAATTTTTGGAAAACATTTTCGAACCCATTCCACAGCCGAGTTTTACAACCTAGGCTCTGATACCACTAAATGTAACACCCTAAACCCGGCCTAGAAGTTAGGCCTGAATACGGCGTGCCATATTGAAGTGTTTTTTGAAAACCATGTTTTCATTAAAAACCCTTCTTAATTAAAAGCTTAAGTAAAATCCCAGTTACGTTTATTACCTTCAAAACCTTGTTTGTTGCAGAAGCTTAATTTAAAACAAATGATTTACGAAAATTGAGTTGCGGAAGCGTAATGTTTTTAAAATAGTTTGGTTTAGGAAAATTGCGATCTACTTTTAACAGTTATAAAACATCATAGATAAATATCCGAAATAAAACCAGAAATTAAAATTGGCCTTATTACAACCCAATAAAAAAAGAAAATCGATTTAATTTAAGGTAAAATAGAACATTAAGTCTAAAGTTGTTCGTAGTGTGGCCGCCTCCGAGTCCTCCGGAACGTCGAACCGCCTACTGAGGATACCTGAGAAAAATTAAAAAGAAGAGGTGAGTTTACGAAAACTTAGTGTGTAATCCCCTACTCGAACATTAACTAGGCTCGAGCCCATTCAGATACCAACTGGCCTTAGCCCTTACGAAATCAAATTGGGTGAAGCCCATACAGAAACGAACTGGGCTTGAGCCCTATTTAGCATGGTATAGCAGATAATGAATGCAATGCAACCCAGTGCAACCTAAACATCCATCCGCTACACACCACCCATTCCAGCCAAAACACACCGGTGGGGATTTCTACAATCAACCCTCATCCGCTACACACCATCGATGGCGATCCACGCTGCTCATCGCGAAATTATGGCGGTGGTGCAGAAATAATGTGATGAGTCACGTAAATATGTAAGAGAGCCACCAAATACACTTCCCTTTCATCAATATCATATCCCCACCCCATGCAACATGTTATATCCTCATAATGTGGTGCATGCATACATATATCAATGTACATCAGATAATCAGAACACACGTACAATCATACTAATTTATCCAAATGGTATAGTCATAAAGGTTACTTACCTGGTATATCTCCAATCTTACCCACTTGGGTATCTCAACTGCATGCCCGTTAAAGTATTTCGGCTCTTAGTCGACACATAGTATAATACGAAACAAAACGAAATAAAGGTGTGAGATTACACACAATCATGCTACTCAACCCTTAAGGGTATAACAATAATTTTACCCAACGCGGGTATTTCAGTAATTTACCTACCAGGGGCATTTCGGTAATTTACCCTCCAGGGGTATTTTAGTAATTTACCCTCCAAGGGTATTTCGGTAATTATACCCATTGAGGGTATTTCGGTAATTTTGTCAACCCATCAAAAGGGCTACAGTCGCCTCGAGCGACTCAATTATTCTAAACAGAGATAACGATGTGAATGGGCCTAAGGCCCATACTCGGCCCAAGTGGGCCCACACACTCGTGTGGTCCATTTAGCCCAAATCTAGCCACAGATATATGATTCACCTAGACTAATTCAATATCTACTACATAATCATGCAATTTATTCATATGGGCCCACGGGCCCATTGGGCCCACTCGACCCAAGGCTGCCTAAACCCATGAGAACACTCATGAGGGCCTCAACTATCGCGTCGAAGCTCCCACATGTGCACTCATACGCTCGTGTGGCTACCATCACCGTGTGACCGGCATTTCGGCATTTGCCGCTCTACAGCTAGAGTAGGGCGAAATACACACCTGATAGGAATCTGAAGCTAAACCGCGTCCTGAATGCTCCTATGCCCAACGCCAACCAGGTATGCTTCCTCTCCCAATAGACAGCTCCATTTATAGCTAGCTTCTCACCTTCCCTCTTGCTAGCTTTCCGATGTGGGATCCCTTCTTCAGTAGAGTTTAAATCCAACACAAACTCTGGCCGTCCAATCCGCAAAATAAATACTCCCTTGCTTGTCATGAGATTCAAACCCAGGCTCCCTTGTAGCATAATCCACGCCGCTAGCCACTTTACCAACTAGCTCCTTGTTGTCTTAAAACATGCGTAACTTAATATAAGTCTATGGCCAAAGTCTAAGTTCATTTCAAAAGAAAAACAAAATGCAAGCGCCAAGAGTTGAACCTTGGACCCCTTACTTCCTTGTGGCGTCATCCCCTTGCTCCCTAAGTGGCGTCACTTTTCCACTTCACCACAACTCCTTGTTGTGTCATTTTTCTCCTCATTTTATTCTTAAAGCCTACCTTCTAACTCACAGGGTTTTATTCACCTAAAACCAAATTTTTTCCTAAAGCTCAGGTTTGATCCCAGGACTTCATAAAAGCCCCCTAACCTTCCAAAATCACTCACCTAATAGGTCCAACTAGCTTTAGTGCCGTTCTCTTGTTCCCAAAAAATTTAAACATACCCACGCCCAAGGCCCAATGGGCCCAAATTCTACTAGGCCCAAATTCGGGTCGTTACATTTATTTTATTGGTTATCTTTGATTAACTTATTTGTTTCAAGCTATGCTCCTGATTAATTTCTTTCTCGTCCATTGTCGTGATCTTTTTCAAGCATTTTATATTGAAATAACGATTAATGGACTAATAATACTTTCATAAAAGGAGTTCTGCATATTACTCTAGAAGCTTTTAAATGGTATAAGAACCTGAAATAGGACTATTGTTTAGAACTCACCAAGCTTAAGGGTTGGAAATATTTGAGCCCAAAGTGAGTTTATCTCTTCAGATTTTCTGTTAAGGACATTGGGTGATCAAAAGACTAGATATTGCGTTGGTGATACAAATCCGACAGAAAATAAGCAATGACAACCCAAGCGTAGAAGGAATCATTCTTGAAAAGAAAAAATGACATTCTGCATCCATGCGAGTATCATGCATACACACATCGAAGTGGGTCATTGGGGAGTGATCAGTGGATGGAACAAGTTACAGATCTTATACCCCAAAGTTGCAGTGGGATGGATTGAAAAAGATACAAGTCTTATACCCTTGAATTGCAGTGGGAACGGATCAAAAAAGTTTCAAATCCTATAATCCTGAATCGCAGTGAGATGGTTTGAAAATAGTACAAGCCTTATGTCCCCGAGTGCGATGAGAAAGGACCCTGAAGTTAGTGGGGCAAATCAGTTGAGCAAAAATGTTTTCGGGTTTTCTGTCAAATACCAGCTGAGTAGGAAGACAGTGTACTACGTTAATGATAGAGCCCTGATGAGCAACAAGTGGTGACATCCCAATTATTAAAAAGTATCGTCTTCATGACATTTTGCATTCGTACATATGTCATTCAGTTAGGAGCAGTTGATTCATTCAGATCATAGCATCCTAACCATTTTGCATAAGCATAAACACATAAAACAAATTTTACAGGATAGGTCCCTCAGAGGACGGTGTCGTAACATCGGTGAATTCATAGATCTTGTCTTCCTGAGTTTGTATTGAAGCGGACTGAAAACATCAGCTTGGCGTCCCTGAGTTTGCAGTGGAGCAGATTAAAGATAACAGATCTTGTCTTCCTGAGATTGCAGTGAAGCGGATCGAAGATACTAGTCTAGCATCCCTGAGTTTACAGTGGAGCAGACACAAGATAGCAGATCTTGTCTTCCTGAGTTTGCAGTGAAGCAGATCAAAAACATCAGCCTGGCGTCCCTGAGTTTGTAGTGGAGCAGATTGAAGATAGCAGATCTTGTCTTCCTGAGTTTGTAGTGAAGCAGATCGAAGATACTAGTCTGGCATCCCTGAGTTTGCAGTAGAACAGACACAAGATAGCAGATCTTGTCTTCCTGAGTTTGCAGTGAAGCGGATCAAAAACATCAGCCTGGCGTCCCTGAGTTTGCAGTGGAGCAGATTGAAGATAGCAGATCTTGTCTTCTTCAGTTTGCAGTGAAGTGGATCGAAAACATCAGCCTGGCGTCCCTGAGTTTGCAGTGGAGCAGACACAAGATAGTAGATCTTGTCTTCCTGAGTTTGCAGTGAAGCGGATCGAAAAAATCAGCCTGGCATCCCTAAGTTTACAGTGGAGTACATTGAAGATAGCAGATATTTGTCTTCCTGAGTTTGCAGTGAAGCGGATCGAAAACATCAACCTGGCATCCCTGAGTTTGCAGTGGAGTAGATTGAAGATAACAGATCTTGTCTTCCTGAGATTGCAGTGAAGCGGATCGAAGATACTAGTCTGGCATCCCCGAGTTTGCAGTGGAGTAGAGATAAGATAATGAGATCTTGTCTTCCGAATTTCTGATGAAGCGGATCAAAACATCACTGGCGTCCCCGAGTTTGCGATGGGAGCGATTGAAGATAGCAGATCTTGTCTTCCTGACTTTGCAGTGAAGCGGATTGAAGATACTAGTCTGGCATCCCTGAGTTTTCAGTGGAGCAGACACAAGATAGCAGATCTTGTCTTCCTGAGTTTTCAGTGAAGCAGATCAAGAACATCAGCCTAGCGTTCCTGATTTTGCAGTGGAGCATATTGAAGATAGCAGATCTTGTCTTCCTGAATTGCAGTGAAGTGGATCTAAGATATTAGTCTGGCATCCCTGAGTTTGCAGTGGAGCAGACCTAAGATAGTAGATCTTGTCTTCATGAGTTTGTAGTGAAACGAATCGAAAACATCAGCCTTGTCTTCTTGAGTTTGCAGTGGAGCAGATTGAAGATAGCAGATCTTGTTTTTCTGAGATTGCAGTGAAGCGGATCGAAGATATTAGTCTGGCATCCCTGAGTTTGCAGTGGAGCAGTCACAAGATAGTAGATCTTGTCTTCTTGAGTTTGCAATGAAGCGGATCAAAAACATCAGCCTGGCGTCCCTGAGTTTGCAGTGGAGAAGATTGAAGATAGCAGGTCTTGTCTTCCTGAGTTTGCAGTGAAGCAGATCAAAGATACTAGTCTTGCATCCCTGAGTTTGCAGTGGAGCAGAAACAAGATAGCAGATCTTGTCTTCCTGAGTTTGCAGTGAAGCGGATCGAAAACATCAGCCTGGTTGCAGTGGAGCAGATTAAAGATAGAAGATCTTGTCTTCTTGAGATTGCAGTGAAGTGGATCGAAGATACTAGTCTGGCATCCCCGAGTTTGCAGTGGAGCAGACACAAGATAGCAGATCTTGTCTTCCTGAGTTTACAGTGAAGCTGATCGAAGACATCAGCCTGACCTCCCTGAGTTTACAGTGGAACAGGCTAGAAGATTGCATATATTGTCTTCTCGAAATTGCAGCGAATCAGATCGAAGACACGAGCCTTACCTCTCTAAAGTGGTAGTGGACCAGAGCGAAGAAAGCAAATCTTATGGCAAATCTTATTTTCCTGAAGTTACAGTGAAGCAGATTGAAGCCGTCAGACATATTTCTCTAAAAGAGTAGTAGAACAAATAATACAATACTTTTGAAGTTGCAGTTGGGTTAGAGACTACTTGAAAAAGATGAGGATCAAGAAGTTAAGGCTCGACAAGACCGGGCAAAATTGGTCCTTTTAAAGTCTTTGCTCCATTCTCGTTACACGACAATGAGCAAAGAGGGGCAGCTGTAATAGGCCCAATTTGCCTGAGCCCACAAACCATACAAAAAAATAATAAAACCAAATAAATTAAACAGTCTAAGTTTTTTTACAAGCCCAAACACATTAACCTAACCCATTACAGCAACCCAAATACAAACCTAAACTCTAACCCACCTAAAATAAACTTAATCTGGCCCAATAGCAGAATCGGCCCAAGTGGCCCAAAAATGTAACATTTTCGAAAACCCTAAGGCAGAACCTTTGCGCCACAATACCCTCCAGCCTCTTCACGCACGCCATCACTGCCGCGTATCGCCCTCCACGTATGCCACCGCCGAACATCACACCGTTATCAACGCGCGAATTGCACCCCCATCTTTGCCGTTCACCTGCAAAAGGAAAGAAAATGGCAGAAAACAAGTAAGACAAAATATTTGTATTTATTTTGTATTTCAGGCTATAAAAACCCTAACCTAATCTATAAAAGGACACGGATATACGGGAAAGAAAACACATAGGAAATCAATACAAGAAATCAACCAAGGTTTATTATATTTTCTTTTATTTTTTTTATTTTTTTTCCGAAACTATTATACATACATAAAGATTTTTTCTATTTTTAGACTATATATGTGTATTAATATACGGTAAAAAAAAGGGAAAAAACTTACATTTTTTGAATTCTGACCACCTTGTACGGTGGCCGACGGCGGCGACGGTGCCAGAGTCTCGCCGGAGATCTCGCCGGATATCTCCCAGGCAGAGAGGGGAGGGAGAGAAATCTGTTTTTTTTTTGAAAGCTAAAAATGATTCTTTTTTAAGGTTTTTATTATTTATACTAAAAGCAAAACGGCGTCATTTTGCTTTGGCCATTTAAATGCCAAAACGGCGCCGTTTCAATGCTGACCCGCGCGCTGACCCGACCTAGTCCCAGGATCCGCGTATTTTCTACAGAAGGGCTAATTGCACTTTTAGCCCTTCCGCTTTTTTATTAATTTATAATAAAGTTTCTTTTATTTTTTTAATTTGGCCCTATATTTTATTTCGGTTTCAATTTAATCCCACACGAAGCGCAGCATTTTGGAGGGAGGGGATATTTTCCCCTTTAGTCCCTCCTTGTTATTAGTGCGTTCGGATAGGTCCCTTCCTTTTTATTTGTTTGTGGATTTGCCCCGAAACTTTTATTTTAAGTTCAATTTCGTCCTTTTTTTATTTCTTTTGTGATTTTTGTTATTTCATTATTAATTTTATTTTTTTATCTTATTATTATTATTATTATTATTATTATTATTATTATTATTATTATTATTTCTTTTACTCTTATTTTAACATTACCACTACTATTATTATTTTTTATTTTAGTTATAATTAACTTTATTATTATTATACTAATTTGTATTATTATTATTATTTTTATTATTACCACTATTGTATTTTTATATATATTATTATTACTATAATTATATTTATTATTATATTTATTATTATTATATTTATTATTATTATTATTATTATTATTATTATTGTTATTATTATTATTTTTATTATCAACATATTTATTGCTATTTTTCATTATCTCTATTATTTTTATTATTACTAATATTATTGTTTATTAACATATTTTATTAATATTATTATTGCACTTTTGTTACTATTATTATTTTATTTTTTTTAATTATTGTATATAGTACTTATTTATTTATTAATTTACTATTAGCCTCTATTTTTGTCACTATTCTCCTTTATTTCATTTTATTTGTTTATTTTGCCTTTATTTTATTGTATTTTATTTCTACCTTTATTATTGTTATTTATATTTTATCATCATTATATTGTTATACAAACTAGCATTGTAATTCGTTTTGCATTTTATTATAAAATCATATCGTATTTTATCCGAGGCATCAAGAATTTTGTTTTGAAATAAGGAAATATTCCATGTTCTAAGATTTGAAAGAAATTGTACCCTAACTTACTGGGTCTCGATTTTTCTCATCGAATCTAAAAGAACCAATTATTTTCTTAAATCAAAACATATGAGTTAAATAAAAAATTATTCTTGAAAATACAAAACGTTGCATCCTAACTCACTGGATGTGACATTTCGTCATTGCGGGATAAGGATTTCAAAGAAATAAAGGCAATGTTCTGAAATTGGTAATTTGAGAAATTGTGCCCTAACTCACTGGGTCCCAATTTTTTTTATTTTGACCCAAATAATCGAATATCCTTCTTAAGCTTAAATACGAGTTTTAAAAGTCAAAAGTCAAGCTCAGTTTTGGGAACTCGAAATGTCGTCCCTAACTTACTGGGCGTGACATTTTGCTTTTTCGAAATAAGAGGGTCTTAGCATCCATTTTAATTTATTCAAGTTTTCTTTTTAATAAAGAGGATCGTATTTTAAAATCTTTTCAAATTTTCAACATAAAGACATCAAATAATCAATTAGGTACCAATTTTGGGTGTCACGAGGGTGCTAATCCTTCCTTGTGCGTAATCGACTCCCGATCCCATTTTTTAAATTTTGTAGACCAAAACTGTATTTTTAATAAATCAAAATATTTTAACGATAAGTCTCAAGGTGACTCGATCACACCTCAAAAAGGATTGGTGGCGACTCCATTTTCGTTTTAAAGTCGACCCCGTTTTCCAAACAAAAAGAATGGTTTCGACAATGAGCAATTGGTACACTGAGTACATTCGAGAAAATCCTAATGCTCAACCCCCTCCACCCCCACCTATTCCTCAGCCCGCTCCTGTAGCTCCTCAGGTGGTAGAGGTAGTAAGGAGAGAAAGGCCTCCAATCGATAAGATCTGGAAAAAAGGAGCCGAGGAATTTCGGGCTAGTAAGGATGATGATCCAGAGAGGGTAGAATTTTAGCTTGAGAATACCATCAGGGTATTCGATGAGTTGTCATGTACGCCTGAAGAGTGCATAAAGTGTGCGGTATCTCTCTTGAGAGATTCGGCCTATCGGTGGTGGAACACCGTTGTGTCGGTGGTACCAAGGGAGAGAGTTAACTGGGAATTCTTCCAAGAGGAATTTCAAAAGAAGTACATTAGTCAAAGGTTCATCGACCAGAAAAGAAAGGAGTTCTTGGAGCTAAAGCAAGGTCAAATGACGGTGACTGAATATGAGCGTGAGTTCATAAGGCTCAGCAAATACGCTCAAGAGTGCGTACCGACAGAAGCCATCATGTGCAAAAGATTCGAGGATGGGTTAAATGAGGATGTCCGTTTGTTTATTTGTGTCCTCGAACTAAAAGA
Organism: Gossypium sturtianum; assembly: GCA_025698515.1. Classification (NCBI taxonomy): domain Eukaryota; kingdom Viridiplantae; phylum Streptophyta; class Magnoliopsida; order Malvales; family Malvaceae; genus Gossypium; species Gossypium sturtianum. The sequence goes on along the minus strand of CM046947.1, from coordinate 67,132,112 downwards.
GTTTGTGGTGCTGGTAGATCGAGCCTGTAAGGCCGAGGAACTAGTCAAAGAGAAAAAGAAAGCTAAAATTGAGTCTTGCGACTCGAAGAAGAGACAATTAGGCAAATCATTCCAATCCTCATCAGAGAGGTCAAGAGATTTCGCTATTCGATCAGCCACCTCAGTTGGATTTTCAAGTAAAAGTAAGGGTAGACAGTACCCGGGGTCTAAAACTCAGACCACTTCGGTTGCTAGTGTTGGCAACACTGGGCCGAGTAGACCGGAGTGCCCACAGTGTGGCAAACGCCATCCCCGTGAGTGTCAAGCAAATGAAAAGGCTTGTTTCAAGTGTGGATATATAGACCATTTTATTAGAGATTGCCCCGAGATGGGTGAGAAAGAGAAGCCTCAGAATGCAAGACCGGGAAGTACTGCTAGGGGAAGACCTCAGAGAAACTCAGGAAATGAGATGATTAGCAAGAATTCATCCAGAGAGCAAACTGCAAGAGTTGAGGGTAGAGCACCGGCGAGAACATATGCCATTCGTGTTCGCAAAGAGACGTCCTCCCCCGACATAATTACGGGTACATTTTCTCTTTATGATACTCATGTTATAGCATTGATTGATCCGGGATCTACCCACTCATATATTTTCATGAAATTAGCCTCTAGCATGAGTATGCCTGTAGAGTCTACCGAATTTGTGATAAGAGTGTCTAATCCCCTAGGAAAATGTGTGTTGGTTAATAGGTATGAAAAGGTTTCCCTTTGATGATTAGGGGTCATTTTTCCTGCAATTCTCATGTTATTACCGTTCGATGAGTTCGATGTCATCCTTAGGATGGATTGGTTAGTTACTCATGATGTAATTGTAAATTGTGGAAAGAAGTTTATTGAGTTAAAATGTTAAAGTGGGGATCTTATTCTTGTTGATTCAGATAAGCAAGACAGATCACCAGTAGTGATATCATCCTTATTGACTCAGAAGTATTTAAGAAAGGGGTACAAAGCTTACCTTGCCTTTATGATGAATGCTAAAGAGACTAAGTTGAAAATTGAGTCGGTACCCATAGTGTGCAAATATCCAGATGTTTACCCGGAGGAATTGCCGGGGTTACCTCCGGTTAGGGAGATTGAATTTGGTATTGAGTTAGCTCCGGGTACCGCCCCCATTTCTATTGCTCCATATAGAATGGCTCCAACTGAGCTAAAAGAATTGAAAGCACAGTTGCAAGAACTAACGGATAAAGGCTTCGCAAGACCGACTTTTTCTCCGTGGGGTGCTCCTATATTGTTTGTGAAGAAGAAAGATGGTTCTATGAGGTTATGCATAGATTATCGGCAACTTAATAAGGTAACTGTGAAGAACAAGTACCCGTTGCCAAGAATCAATGATTTGTTTGATCAATTGAAGGGAGCCACAGTGTTTTCCAAAATAGACTTAAGGTCTAGGTACTATCAGTTGAGAGTCAAGGACTCGGATGTGCTAAAAACTGCATTTCGGACGAGGTATGGCCACTACGAATTTTTGGTTATGCCTTTTGGTTTAACAAATGCCCCAGCCGTTTTCATGGACTTGATGAATCGCACTTTTCGGCCATATTTGGATAAATTTGTCGTGGTCTTCATTGATGATATATTGATCTACTCTCAAGATGAAAATGAACATGCCGAGCATTTGGGAAAGGTTCTGCAAATTTTGAGAGATAAACGATTGTATGCCAAGTTTAGTAAAAGTGAATTTTGGCTTAAGGAAGTTGGATTTTTGGGGCACATTGTCTCGGGAGATGGAATCAGAGTCGACCAGAGAAAGATCTCAGCAATTGTAGATTGGAAGCCATTAAGGAACATAACTGAGGTTAGGAGTTTTCTAGGCCTAGCCAACTACTATAGACGTTTTGTCAAGAAATTTTCCATGATAGCTACTCCGATGACGAGATTGCTACAAAAAGATGTAAAGTTTGGTTGGATAGAAAAGTGCTAACAGAGTTCTGAAAGATTGAAGACGTTGTTGACTGAGGCTCGTGTTTTAGTGCAACGGGAGCCGGGAAAAGAATTTATGGTTTACAGCGATGCATCCTTGAATGGATTAGGTTGTGTACTCATGCAAGAGGGCAAGGTGATTGCTTATGCCTCTAGGCAATTAAAGCCGTATGAGAAGAATTACCCGACTCACGATTTGGAATTAGCCGCAATTGTTTTTGCACTAAAGATTTGGAGACACCATTTGTATGGTGAGAGATGTCGGGTGTTCACTGATTATAAGAGCCTAAAGTACTTGATGACTCAAAAAGAGTTGAACCTTAGGCAACGGAGATGGTTAGAGTTAATAAAAGATTATGAGTTGGTAATTGACTACCATCCGGGAAAGGCAAATATGGTTGCCGATGCCTTGAGTAGGAAATCATTGTTTGCGCTGAGAGCCATGAACACCCAAATAGTTTTGTCAGATAATGGTTCTATACTAGCCTAGTTGAGGGCTAGACCAATGTTTCTTCAAGAGATTTTTAAAGCTCAGAAGGGTGACGGTGATTTACAAGCTAAAAGAGTTCAATGTAAGTCAGATGTTGAGTCAAACTTTCGGATAAGTTTTGATGGATGTCTGATGTTCCGAGATAGGGTTTGTGTACCTAGAAATGGCGAACTTATCCGAAAGATTTTGCATGAAGCACATAGTGGATGTTTGTTTGTATATCCAGGCAGCACGAAGATGTATAACGACTTGAAGAAATGGTATTGGTGGCCGTGTATGAAGAAAGACATTTTCAAGTATGTTTCCAAATGCCTAATTTGTCAACAAGTGAAGGCTGAACACCAAGTACCTTCGGGTTTACTTCAGCCTATTATGGTTCCCGAGTGGAAATGGGACTGTATTACTATAGACTTTGTGACGGGTTTACCGTTGATGCCGAAAAAGAAAGATGCTGTATGGGTAGTAGTCGATAGACTTACGAAGTCAGCCCATTTCATACCAGTACGGGTCGACTATTCGCTTGATAAGTTGGCGTATTTGTATGTGTCAGAAATAGTAAGACTTCACGGAGTACCGTTGTCGATTATTTCTAATAGAGATCCGAGATTTACGTCACGATTTTGGAAAAAGTTGCAAGAGGCCTTAGGCACAAAATTGAGCTTTAGTACAACTTTCCATCTGCAAACCGACGGGCAGTCAGAGAGAGTAATACAGATACTTGAGGATATGCTTCGATGTTGTGTTTTGGAATTCTAAGGTAATTGGGAAAAATACTTACCGTTTGGTGGAATTCGCCTACAATAACAGCTTTCAGTCGCGTTTGAAGATGGCGCCTTATGAGGTATTGTATGGGCGTAAGTGCCGAACGCCCTTGTATTGGACAGAACTTAGAGAGAGTCAGATTCACGGGGTTAATTTGGTCAGGGAAACTGAAGAGAAAGTAAAGGTGATACATGAATGTCTGAAAACGGCCTCAGATAGACAAATATCCTACCCGGATTTAAAAAGGAAGGAGATTGAGTTCCAAGTAGGTGATAAAGTGTTTCTGAAAGTATCACCATGGAGAAAAGTCCTCAGATTTGGTCGGAAAGGCAAATTGAGTTCGCATTTTATCGGACCATATGAGATTACCAAAAGGATCGGGCCGGTAGCTTATCATTTAGCCTTGCCTTCTGAGTTGGAAAAGATTCATGATGTCTTTCATGTGTCCATGTTACGCCGATACCGATCAGACCCTTCGCACGTGATTGTACCAACAGAGGTAGAAATTCAACTGGACTTGACTTATGGTGAAGAGCCGGTTAAGATTTTGGCACGAGAGGTCAAACAGTTGAGAAACAAAAGTATAGCCCTCGTAAAAGTACTATGGCAGAGACATGGAATAGAAGAGGCTACATGGGAGCCCGAAGAGACCATGAGAAATCAATATCCCAACCTTTTCACCGGTAAGATTTTTGGGGACAAAAATCATTAAGGGGGAGAATTGTAACAGCCCGATTTAGGGGCTAGTCAGAACAGTGGTTTCGGAACCACTAATCCAAGGTTAGAGAAAATTATTTTCATGATATTTTATGAGTTAGAGCATGATTATATAAGTACATGAAAATTTTGGTGCTTTAATTTTAGCGACTTCATGCTTAATCGCGAAAAAGGACTAAATCGCATAAAATGCGAAAGATCAATTTTACAAGCTAAGGGTGCCAAATAGCTATGAAATATTATTTGGAGGTCTTTAAAGGGCAATTAGCCCCTTAAATAATGGTTGGCCGGCCATAGGGGACAATAGAGGTCAAAACTTGGTCAAGTAGGTGGATTAGGTAGACTAAATTGGGATTTTATATTAAAATAAAGAAAGAAAAGATATCATCTTTTCTCCTTCATTCCTCCACCAAAATTTAGCAGCAAATAGAGGTTTGAAAGCTCCAAAAATTTCAGCATACTCTTCTCTTTACAAGTAAGTGTTTTAGTGATCATTTCTTGATAATAATTGTACTTTTGGGACCCCTAAAGCTTAAGCTTTCTAAAGAGGGGACTATCTTGCAAAATGGTGAAAATTTTAGAGTTTTTCCATGTGAACTTTAAGATTCTTTCTGCATTTTTATGGAAGAAAATGAGTCTTGGTTGTTAGATAAACAACATTGTGAAAGGTGTTTCCATGAAAACACCTAAAAGTACCTTTTTGTAAATGTTGTGAAATTTATAGTAAATGTATGAAATAATGAGTATTGAGGGCTACCATAAGAGTAATAAATGTTCACCTAGGCTTGTAAGAGGAGGAAATTTGATTAGAATTGATTTACGAGCCTAAGGGTAAAATAGTCATTTTGTGAAAGTGTGAGGGCAAAATGGTAATTTTGCCAAAGTATGAATTTTGAGACGTGTTGATTAATGAGATTATTAAATGAGATAATTTGCTATTATATATTAATAAGAACCAAGAATTTACATCGACCGGGGAAAGAACAAAGTATTAGACTAGATCGACGATCTAGCTTATTTTGAAATCGAGGTAAGTTTGTATGTGATAAATTCAACATTTATGCTAGTATGTTTGAGAATGTTTGATATTATAATGATACATGATATTCTATGAAATTGAGTATTGGTGTTGAATCAGAAAGATGATAAAAGTTGAGATGTTGAAGTCCCGGTTGGACTATAATAATGAGTGAATACTATCATCGAGACATGAGATGGATAAGGTCCCGTGTAAGACCACGTAGGGGACATGGCCTCGGCACCGAATTGAGATTCTGTATAAGACCATATCTGAGATATGGCTTCGGTATTGAATATGAGAATCGTATAAGACCATATTCGGGATATGGCATCGATACTTGAAGTGAGATTCCGTATAAGACCATATTCGGGATATGGCATCGGCACTCAGAGGTGACCCCATATAAGACCACATCTGGGATGTGGCATTGGCTTCGTGTTTATGTTAATGACGATGAATATGCATCTTTGAGTATCCCTAGTGATTTAGTGGGATAAATAGATAAGCCTGGAAATAGAAATAAGATTAGTACTAAAGTCATGTGATTGAGTGAATACAGGTACCCATGAATAATTCACGAGGAATGTTTACAATATGTGGCATGGTATATGCTAGATAAGAACAAGTACGAGTAAGTTATGGCAAAGTGCTTATGACTTTGCGTGGTTATCTAATGCCATGAATTGATGTCATTATGAACTTATTATTGCTATATCTTTTCATGCAAACTTACTAAGCTTTATGCTTACCCCTCTTATTTCCCTTTTTCCTTGTAGTATTGTCAAGATAATTCCAAAATCGTGGGACGTCGGAGTTCAGAAATCACACTATCGACATCTCTTTGGTATAACAAGTTAGATTTATTTTGAGTATGGCATGTATAGGACTTAGGTATTTTGTTATGTCATTTTGATAGCTAAAGTGTTGGCTATTTATGTTATCAAAGTCATTTTGTAAATGGTCATTGGAATTGGGCCAATACATGACAAGTTTATTTATATTCAATAATGATGAAATTATGAAGTTTATGCTTGTGTGGATGTTTTGAATTGAGTTTTTGGAGGTGCCTTAGGGTCATGAGTTATGTTGAAATGAATTGGTATAAGTATGGTTGCTATGTAGGGTGGCATTTGGCTTGGAATATAACCTTTTTAATGTCCACACGGGTAGATACACAGGCGTGTGTCTAAGCCGTGTATGACACACGGTCTGCCCCTTGGGCGTGTTGATTGGCCGTGTGTCCTCTTACATGCTAGGTTTGCAAGTCAGTATGCTCAGTAGTAAATGCACGGGCTATAACAGCCTGGTTTAGACCCTAGTCGAAATCGTGGTTTCAGGACCACAAATCTGAGGTCGGAAAAATATTTTTAATATTATTTTTCGTGTTTATAATATGTAAATGAGCAAGTGTGAAAATTTTATCATTTGTGTGTCGAATTATGAAATAGGACTTAATCGCATAAAATGCAAAAGCTGTGTGCTGATTGTTAAAGTGCCTAATTGTTGTTGTTTTTATAATTTGGAGGTTTTATGATGCAACTATCCCACTATTAAGGTTAGTGGGTGGCAATGGACAAAATAACCTTAGTGTATAAATGTTTTATATGTTTAATGAAAGGGTAAATTAGTAAATGAAGAAATAATGTATATTAAACAAAACAAATGAGAAAAAGAAAGCCATATTCATCTTTTCTTCCATCGAATATTGAAGAAAGAATAAGGGTTTAAAGCTTTTGTATTTTCGGCACCTATCAAGCTTGATTCAAGGTTAGTTTTTGCTCGGTTTTTGATAATTTCTATGTTTTTGTAATCGTTGCTTTGTACTCTACAAAACCCATGCTTAAATTTTGTGAATTGATTATGAATTTGAAATGTTCCATGGATGAATTCATGAGCTTTGTGAAGTTTGGTGATGAATTATGAAAGATATGTGTTAGATTAACATATTTTGTCTTTGAATTTTTAGTGAAATTGAGTAATTTGGGCTTAATTGCGAAAATAAGAAATTGGAGGACTAAAATGTGAAATAAATGAAATATATGGGCTTGTATGAGTATAAGGATAATTCGGCCTAAGCATGGTATAATGAAATTATGTGTATTTTGTGATTTTATGAAATAGGGACTAAAGTGTCAAAATGTGAAAATGTGAGGGCTATTTTGTAAAATGCCCTAAATATGTGTGTTTGTACTAAACTGAATGAATTGGTGATTGAATGAGTTAAATTTGAATATGTATAGACCAAGAAAGGTGAGATTCGAATCGAGATCGAGGCAAAGACAAAGTACTCGATTGATCGGCTAGTTTCGGTATTTCAACGTCCGAGGTAAGTTTGGATATAATACAAGTTGTTAAATTTATATCTGTAACACCCCAAACCCGGTCAAAACGCTACGACCGAATCCAGCATGTCACAGGGAAAAACATTTTTAAAGAAGACAGGAGGTTGTTTTAATTTTGTAAAGAATCGTTATTAAAAACAAATTGCCATCTCTTATTTTAAGAAAACCTTTGATTTTCATGAAAAGCCGAATTAGTTTAAGTAATATCGCTAAAACCATCCAAATTTAGCCTTAAAGAAAAACTCAGTTAACTTGTTGTTACTACTTGTTTGCCGTTACCCGACGGTAAAATTTTAGAAAAACCCGACGAGTTGTGAAAGTTTGGAAAACATTCTTTTTATAGGTTATTTAGGCATGCCGTTTCGTTTAACTTATACAAATTTTCGTGAGAAATAAAGCAGATAAATAAACCCCAAAATGAAAGTTAGTGGCCTTATTACAATCCGAAAACCAAATATAAAGTAAAGTAAATCGAAATAGTAATTTAAAACAAAACCCGAAAGAGAGTGCGCATGGCCACCTCGAGTCCGCCCCGGCTCCGCGTCCGTGATCTATGAATCATCTGCAAAATGTAAAGGAAGGGGTGAGTCACCGAGACCCAGTGTATACTTCCCCAACCCGAAAATGTTAATGCCCTTACACAGTTTCATAACCCAACATGCATGTCATGCAACCCCAAAACCTAACCATCCGAAACTCCTGCATCTACCCCGTGTGGTACCAAACCACTGGTGGTCAAACCCACTGGTGACCGTAGTCACAAATAGTATACATATATGGTCAAAACCACTGGTGACCGTAGTCACAAATACCGTGTGTGGGGCCAACCCACATTGTGGTCAAAACCACTGGTGACAATCCCGTATATCGTCATGTGGGGCCAACCCACTGTGGTACCAAACCACTGGGATGAGTCACAAAGATAAATATATGTGGTACCAAACCACTGGTGGTCAAAACCACTGAGACTTAGTCATAATAATATAGAAAGCGGGGCCAACCCACTGTATGGTCAAAACCACTGTGATAGTCTAGAATCATTCCTTCCCCCTCCTCTCATCATACCCATTTTTATGAACATGCTTTTAATGGCATAATAATCATGCTTAACATACAAAAATCACATGGCATGGCATATACAGATTTACATAGGCATTTAACGTTAGCCAATCAAGTGGACTTACCCAGAGTCCTCGCTTTTACCCACAAGGGTAACATACCCATTTCAACGGTTATTCCGACTTTTGACAATATACATGATAAACATATTAACTAATGAAGTGTGTAAGAGTTACACACCTGATTACCCGTAATACGACGCTCTCTACGTCGGTACTGTCGTGTATGTCATGCTCAATCATTACACGTGTATGCAAAATGGCCATGCTCAGTAACAATTATTTAAACATGTAATAAAAGCATATCACCATACAATCACGATCAAATTAGTCCACTCATTGCACAAGTCGATCATTTACCTACAAGGGCAAATCAGTCATTTTACCCTATAAGGGTATTTCGGTAATTCTACCCTACAGGGGTAGTTCGGTAATTCTACTCATAACCAATCCATGTAAGCAACGCATCTCAAACATAATCAACCATACAATTAACACATACAATGGTAGTCCTACCACGAGGGTACAACGGTCATTTTGTCGTTTAGGGGTAAAACGGTAATTTCACAAATCGGGGTATTTTGGTAATTTCGCTAACTGGGGGTATTTTGGTAATTTCGTAAATCGGGGTATTTCAGTAATTTCACAAACCGGGGTATTTCAGTAATTTCACAAATCGAGGGTATTTCCGTAATTTTGCAAATCGAGGGTATTTCGATAATTTTACAAACCAAGGGTATTTCGGTAATTTCACAACCCGGGGGTATTTCGGTAATTTTACAAACCGGGGGTATTTTGGTAATTTCACAAATCGAGGGTATTTCCATAATTTTACAAATCAGGGGTATTTCGATAATTTTGTAAACCAAGGGTATTTTAGTAATTTCGCACCTGCAATGGCCTTTCCAAAGGCCTAATGTCGCCTCGAGCGACTCAACTACCATTTTCGGTCGTACCAGACTATTGGGCCTAAAACCCGATTTTGGTCCATTCGAGCCCACACGCTCGTGTGGCCCACCTAACACAAATCTAGCCACGTATATATGTGATTCACCTAGTCTAGTTCACTATATACTACACCATCATACATTTTATTCAATTGGGCCCACTTCGGCCCATCGTGGCCCAAGCAGCCTCAACCCACAAGAATACCACTAATGGCCTCAACTATCGCGTCGAAGCCCCACACGTGCGTTCGCATGCTCGTGTGGCTACTATTACCGTGACCGGCACTTCGGCATTTGCCGCTCCACAACTAGAGTAGAGAGAGAGTTACACACCTGATAGGAATCTGGTGCTAATCCGCGCTCCGACCACTCCTGTGCCCAAACGCCCTCCAAGGTATCCTTCCTCCTATCATAGAATGCTCTATATATAGCTAGCTTCTCACCTTCCTTCTTTGTATCTTTCCGATGTGGGATCCCTTCGTCAGTAGAGTTTAAATCCAACTCAAACTCTTGCCGTCCAATTCGCAAAATAAATACTCCCTTGCTTTTCATGAGATTCGAACCCAGGCTCCCTTCAATAGTTCAACACGCCACTTGTCACCAAGCCACAAGCTCCTCTTGTGTCTTAAACCATGCGCAACTAAATATAAATCTATAGCCAAATTCTAAAGTCCATTTAAAAAGAAAACCAAAATGCAAGAGCCAAAACTTGAACCTTGGACCTCCTTCCTTCCTTGTGGCGTCACCCCCTTGTCTCTTATGTGGCGTCACTTTGCCACTACACCACACACTCCTTTTTGTGTCATTTTTCTCCACATTTTATTCTTAAAGCCTACATACCAACTCCCAGGGTTATTTTTCACCTAAAACCAAAATTTTCCTAAAGCTCAAGTTTAATCTCGGGACTTCATAGAAGCCCCCTAACCTTCCAAAATCACTCACCTAATAGGTCCAACAAGTCGTTCTCTTGATCTCAAAAATTTTAAACGCTACTACGCCCAAGGCCCATTGGGCCCAATTCTCCTCGGCCTAATTTTGGGATGTTACAAATCTACCCCCCTTAAAGAAATTTCGTCCTCAAAATTTCCAGCTATAGAAACAGTCGCACATCCTAACCTACAACACTACACTCACGCTGCGCACTCTGATTCTAAAACAGTAATACACATTCTAACTTAAGCTTGCAACTTCTTCACACAACCAAATATCTAATACAGAAGCAAACATATATTTAACACTCATACATAAAAAAAATTTCATTCAAACATCACATCCAAAACATACACACAGTAATAAAATCGATCATTATAGCATATAATAAGTAAGGGGACTTACTGGATTTGGTGCCAGAGACTCGGGTGCCATACTTCCAATAAAGATACTTTTTTTTAAACCAAATTTCAAATAACTCTAAAAAAAACATTTTCAAACCCATTCCACAGCCGAGTTTTGCAACCCGGGCTCTGATACCAAAATTGTAACACCCCAAACCCGGTCAACACGCTACGACCGAATCCAGCATGTCACAGGGAAAAACATTTTTAAAGAAGACAGGAGGTTGTTTTAATTTTGTAAAGAATCGTTATTGAAAACGAATTGTCGTCTCTTATTTTAAGAAAACCTTTGATTTTCATGAAAAGTCGAATTAGTTTAAGTAATATCGCTAAAACCGTCCAAATTTGGTCTTAAACAAAAACTCAGTTAACTTGTTGTTACTACTTGTTTACCGTTACCCGACGGTAAAGTTTTAGAAAAACCCGACGAGTTGTGAAAGTTTGAAAAACATTCTTTTTATAGGTTATTTAGGCATGCCGTTTCGTTTAACTTATACAAATTTCCGTGAGAAATAAAGCAGATAAATAAACCCCAAAATGAAAGTTAGTGGCATTATTACAATTCGAAAACCAAATTTAAAGTAAAGTAAACCAAAATAGTAATTTAAAACAAAACCCGAAAGAGAGTGCGCATGGCCACCTTGAGTCCGCCCCGGCTCCGCATCCGTGATCTACGAATCATCTGCAAAATGTAAAGGAAGGGGTGAGTCACCGAGACCCAGTGTAAACTTCCCCAACCCAAAAATGTTAATGCCCTTACACAATTTCATAACCCAACATGCATGTCATGCAACCCCGAAACCTAACCATCCGAAACTCCTGCATCTACCCCGTGTGGTACCAAACCACTGGTGGTCAAAACCACTGGTGACCGTAGTCACAAATAGTATACATATGTGGTCAAAACCACTGGTGACCGTAGTCACAAATAACGTGTGTGGGGCCAACCCACATTGTGGTTAAAACCACTGGTGACAATCCCGTATATCGTCATGTGGGGCCAACCCACTGTGGTACCAAACCACTGGGATGAGTCACAAAGATAAATATATGTGGTACCAAACCACTGGTGGTCAAAACGACTGAGACTTAGTCACAATAATATAGAAAGCGGGGCCAACCCACTGTATGGTCAAAACCACTGGTGACAGTCTAGAATCATCCCTTCCCCCTCCTCTCATCATACCCTTTTTTATGAACATGCTTTTAATGGCATAATAATCATGCTTAACATACAAAAATCACATGGCATGGCATATACAGATTTACATAGGCATTTAACGTTAGCCAATCAAGTGGACTTACCCGGAGTCCTCGCTTTTACCAACAAGGGTAACATACCCATTTCAACGGTTATTCCGGCTTTTGACAATATACATGATAAACATATTAACTAATGAAGTGTGTAAGAGTTACACACCTGATTACCCGTAATACGATGCTCTCTACGTCGATGATCATCGCGTATGTCATGCTCAATCATTACACGTGTATGCAAAATGGCCATGCTCAGTAACAATTATTTAAACATGTAATAAAAGCATATCAGTCATACAATCACAGTCAAATTAGGCCACTCATTGCACAAGTCGATCATTTACCTACAAGGGCAAATCAGTCATTTTACCCTATAAGGGTATTTTGGTAATTCTACCCTATAGGGGTAGTTCGGTAATTCTACTCATAACCAATCCATGTAAGCAACGCATCTCAAACATAATCAACCATACAATTAACACATACAACGCTAGTACTACCACGAGGGTACAACGGTTATTTTGTCGTTTAGGGGTAAAACGGTAATTTCGCAAATCAGGGTATTTTGGTAATTTCGCTAACTGGGGGTATTTTGGTAATTTCGCAAATCGGGGTATTTCAGTAATTTTGCAAACCGGGGTATTTCAGTAATTTCATAAATCGAGGGTATTTCCATAATTTTGCAAATCAGGGGTATTTCGATAATTTTGCAAACCAAGGGTATTTCAGTAATTTCACAACCCGGGGTATTTCGGTAATTTTACAAACCGGGGTTATTTTGGTAATTTTACAAATCGAGGGCATTTCCATAATTTTGCAAATCAGGGGTATTTCGATAATTTTGTAAACCAAGGGTATTTTAGTAATTTCGCACCTGCAATGGCCTTTCCAAAGGCCTAATGTCGCCTCGAGCGACTCAACTACCTTTTTCGGTCGTACCGGACTATTGGGCCTAAAACCCGATTTTGGCCTATTCGGGCCCACACGCTTGTGTGGCCCACCTAACACAAATCTAGCCACGTATATGTGATTCACCTAGTCTATTTCACTATATACTACACCATCATACATTTTATTCAATTGGGCCCACGGGCCCATTGTGGCCCAAGCAGCCTCAACCCACAAGAATGCCACTGATGGCCTCAACTATTGCGTCGAAGCCCCACACGTGCGTTCGCATGCTCGTGTGGCTACTATTGCCGTGACCGGCACTTCGGCATTTGCCGCTCTACAACTAGAGTAGAGAGAGAGTTACACGCATGATAGGAATCTGGTGCTAATCCGCGCTCCGACCACTCCTGTGCCCAAACGCCCTCCAAGGTATCCTTCCTCCTATCATAGAATGCTCTATATATAGCTAGCTTCTCACCTTCCTTCTTTGTATCTTTCCGATGTGGGATTCCTTCGACAGTAGAGTTTAAATCCAACTCAAACTCTTGCTGTCCAATTCGCAAAATAAATACTCCCTTGCTTTTCATGAGATTCGAACCCAGGCTCCCTTCAATAGTTCAACACGCCACTTGCCACCAAGCCACAAGCTCCTCTTGTGTCTTAAACCATGTGCAACTAAATATAAATCTATAGCCAAATTCTAAAGTCCATTTAAAAAGAAAACCAAAATGCAAGAGCCAAGACTTGAACCTTGGACCTCCTTCCTTCCTTGTGGCGTCACCCCCTTGTCTCTTATGTTGCGTCACTTTGCCACTACACCACACACTCCTTTTTGTGTCATTTTTCTCCAGATTTTATTCTTAAAGCCTACCTACCAACTCCCAGGGTTTTTTTTTCACCTAAAACCAAAATTTTCCTAAAGCTCAAGTTTAATCTCGGGACTTCATAGAAGCCCCCTAACCTTCCAAAATCACTCACCTAATAGGTCCAACAAGCCGTTCTCTTATTCTCAAAAATTTTAAACGCTACTACGCCCAAGGCCCATTGGGCCCAATTCTCCTAGGCCCAATTTTGGGATGTTACAATATCTATGTGATGAGAAATGAATGAATTGTATAGTTAATGAAATAGAAATGTTATATATATGAAAATTGAGTAATGAGGCACTATGTGTGCGTAATTTGAAATGAGACAGAGATGATTGGCATTGTGTGTGCAAATTAGTAGAAGCTTCGGCTTATTGAATTGACACTGTTTGTACGATACCGAGATAAGTTCGGTTTAAAGTTCAGGCACTAAGTGTGCGATGACATTTATGCTTCGGCTACAAAATTGGCACTAAGTGTGTGATTAAATCAAATGAATAACAAAGTTTGATCGAAATGTAATATCGAGCATTGAGTAGTATGGATGGTGAATAACTGTGTGTTGGCTAAGGTATGTATTGAACCTTTGGGGTTGATGAAATTGTATATGGAGTTATGAATGGTTGAGTGAGTATATTAGCTATGGATGATATGGTGTGAATATTTTAGAGTTGAACTATGTGATGGATTAATTTTGTATAATGTATTTGATTTATTAAATTGAATGTATTATGTTACGAACTTACTAAGCGCTTAAGCTTACTGTGTGATGTGTTTCTCTATTTTACAGTGTCAGTAAAGCTAGCTCGGATCCCGGGATCGTCAGCGACTTAATCACACTATCGGCCATCTATTTTGGTATTTTGTAAGATGTATATATATGTAGTATATGGCATGTATAGGCTATTGAATGTGGTATGTTTTGAGTTGTATAAATCTAGTCATGAGATAGGGCTTAAAAGTTGAATGATGTTAGTATATATATATGTGGTTAAGTGAGTGATGAATATGGTGTGTTTCATGCATAAATGAGTGATGAAAATTGTCGTTTAAATGTGAATTGTGGTAAGGTTTATATAATGCTTGACCTATATGTTTTGGGGATGTGAAATTAAGTGTCTTGGATAGACTTATTTGAGTAGAAATTGAGTATAAGAATAGATGGTATAGTTGATGATTATTTGGTGCTTGAAATGGTATGTTTTGGTTTCATTTGAGGCATGAATTGGTATTGGTTTGTGGCATATAGGTGATTCCAAAGTGTGGATGGTAATTTGGCCTTGAAAATGGCTTATAATTGCCCACACGGTTGAGCACATGGGCGTGTGGCTCGACCGTGTCTTTCGAGTTTGCAAAATGAAACAAGTCAGGCTCGACCATGGGCTAGACACACGAGCGTGTGACTGGCCATGTGGTGCAAGTCAGTGTCGACCAGGGGTGAGGCACACGGGCGTGTCTCAGGCTGTGTGGACAAGTCAGTAGGTATTCCCTATTTTGCCACGACTTGGACACATGGGCGTGGCCGAGGCCGTGTGAGGCACACGGCCTACCCACACGGGCGTGTGACCTCTGTAACATAGAAAAATGTTTGAATTTCGAAAATTTTCGTATGAGTTCGGTTTAGTCCCGACCCCTTTCTAAAGCATGATTAAGGCCTCGTAGACCTATTTAAGGGACTCATTGAATGTGAACTGTTATGTTTAAATGTGGAATGTTATGAAATGTTCGGAAATGATTAGTAATGCCTCTTAACCCTAGTCCAGTGATAGTTACAGGCTAGGGGTGTTACACGGGCAGAGACACGGCCGTGTGTCTCAGCCGTATGGGGGGCACGGCCAGGGACATGGGCATGTGCCCAGGCCGTGTGAAGTCTGCACCTAAAATTAGGAATTTAATTCGACACACGGTCTAAGGACACGGGCGTGTGCCTTGGCCGTGTGACCATAATGAGGTGATGACGTCATAAATAGAATGCCATGGTTTTGGCACACGGGCTAACACACGAGCGTGTGATAGGCCGTGTGATGTAAGTTAGTGTCGACCACGGGTGTGGGACACGGGCGTGCGAATTACCACACGGGCGTGTCCCACTCTTCACATGGGCGTGTGGTCCCTTTTTAGGCAAAAATTTTCTAAGAGTGTAAAAGTTTTTCGGTTTATTTCAGAACCTTCAGAATGTATGTTTAAGGCATCGTAGGCCCATAATAAGGATGTTATGCATATGAATGAGAAGTTTTAAGCTGGAATGAGATTTTATAGCCTAAAGTTGTATGTTCAAGTGAGATAAGTCTGGTAATGCCTCGTACCCGATTCCGACGTTGAATACGAGTAAGGGGTGTTACATACGTAATAAGCTTTGCCTTCCAAATTCCATTCAATACTTAATTCACCATCATCAAATCATATATCAATTCTTCACAACATTAATTTTCAATTTACAAATTATAACCATGTAACCTTCTATACATTTATTCATATTCATTCCATTAATCATTGATTTCCCGATCTACCTAATAAAATAACATCGAATACTTAGAAATACTCATATATCCATTTTAATCTCTAAACCCACCACAAGCATAACTAATTAACATATTTAAAGACTCATGAAACATATAATTACAACAATGCATTTATATTCATCACCAAACTATACTAGTCAAACATTCATCTCATATTCCTCCTTATGATACATATCTCACCCGAAACATGTTACCTAAATAGTGAACGATTGAAGGATGAGATACCGACCTTTTCATTGATATCATTTTTGAATACATCCTTTTCAACCTTTTTCAATGGATCATTTATACATCATCAACATGGATCAACCTGTTATTGGCACCCAGTGCCTGACGGATAAACCGTAAAAAAAGTTTTGCGCCCAGCACTAGACGGATAAACTGACGATATCAAATGTGTGCTCAGCACTAGTCGAATAAATCGACAATGAGTTGCGCCTAGCGCTAGTCGGGTAAACTGACGATATCAAATGTGTGCCCAGCACTAGTTGGATTTACCGATAATGAGTTGTGCCCAGCGCTAGTCGGGTAAACCGACGATATCAAATGTGTGCCTAGCACTAGTTGGATGTACCAACAATGAGTTGTGCCCAGCGCTAGTCAGATAAACTGACAAATACATACATAATTATATCATTTCACAATTCTTCAATTCATAATTTAAATCCTTTACATTAATCTTCTATATTGAATTTCTATAATCCACTCCATAACCATTTTCATATATATATACATATTTCCATAACATTACATTTAAAATACTAATCATTCAAATACATATTATTGATTATCAAATTAACGGATAATCAAACTAATTAAATAGATAAAGTTCAAATTTAAGGACTACGAACTGACCTCGATTAGAATGGTTGCTAAAATGGAGTGATAGTTAGTTTGAAACCTTAGCTTTTTCCTCGATTTAAATTCAATCGTAGTGTTTCCTGATTTAAATAATATTTTTTCATTCAATTAGTACAATTCCAGCACTTAAATAATCAATTATATTCAATTAAGTCCTTCCATCATCATTTTATTAAATTACCCCAACATTTTACCTTTTATGCAATTTAGTACTTAAACTCAAAACTTGCAAATTTACCATTTTTAGCTAAAATCTATGTTAGCCTATTTTTATAGGATTTCTAAACAACCTAAATTCAACAAAATTTCACATTAAAACCCATGAATTTTACTCCTTTAACAAATTAATCCTTTAACATTAAAATTACTAAAAATTACTTAACAAAATACTTCTATTTAACAATTAAAATTAATAATATATCAATTAAATCCACAAAAACACTTAAACCATTCATGGTAAGTCTCTTAAATTTTAACAATTTCTCAAATTAACCCCCGAATTAGCTAGATTGAGCTAAAACGATAACAAAAACATAAAAATCATGAAAAATAGACCTCAAAATCCCACCCATGCATGGAAAAGAACTTGGCCGAACTCCATGGCTTCAAAATGGTTTTTATTTGGCTGTAGAAGATGAAGATAAAGAGAAAAAAAAATGTTTTGCTTTGTTTATTTTATTTTTAAGATAGCCTTTATTTTAACTTTATAAAAATATAACATATAATTTTGCAAAAGATGTTGCCACCAACCGTCCACTAACTATGGTATGGTATATTTACCATTTAAGTCCACCAAATCACCTTTTCATAGCTATTTGATGCATTTAATTAATAGGATTTAACTTTTGTAGCTTTTACAATTTAGTCCTTTCAATTAATTAACTATCCATATGTTAAAATTTTATGTCCAAACATCAATACACCTATATAGTAACTCCATAAATATTTAATAAAAATATTTATGGGCTCGGTTTATAAAAACGAGGTCTCGATACCTCGTTTTCCAAAACCACTTGACTTTTGAAACAAACCACTTGCACTTAAACTTTAGTTCAAATAGAATAAATTACTAGATCAAAATTTAATATAACACTATATTTGACTCGTAAATATTAAATAATGATATTTACGGACTCACTCATCAGATTTGTGGCCCCAAAACTGCAGTTTCCGAAACCACTAAAAAATGGGCTGTTACAATGTACATGCATTATGACATACAAGGAACATTAAGTACACGCATACATTTCAAATTCTATACAATGGCATGCTTCACATGCTTCCATTTCAATTCCAATTCAGTGGCATGTTTTACACGCTTTCATTATATCATTCATTTTAATTTTATGGATATACTTACCATGTGTTCGATTTCATAACCAATTCAATGACGCTTTATCATGTTTCAATATTATAATAATTTTAACAACAATTTATCATGCTACTAAAGAAACTTTCCAATGCATGTGTAACAACTTTCAATTAATTCATTCCTTGGCATCACACTCAAGCATACAATTCAAACATTCAAACTTTGATTCCATAATAATACATGCTACACAAACAACCAACAACATTTAATAACCAACTAATCATGCTATAACATATCATTACGAAACACTCAGTTTTGCATTCACACAATTTGTTAGGGCTCGAAATGTACCTGATTCGACCACTTTTAAATTACTTAGTAATTTAACCAAGCCTGAATAGCAAGCTTAATTACCACATCAAATAATAAAAATACTAATTTAACGATTAATTTAGTAAGTTAGAACCCACACCTTAATTTCGCAAATCGCAGCACTAAACCATAAATTCCGCACTTCCGCTCCTAAGCCTTAGATGAGCCTATATCCAAAGTCGGCACTTAATATGATAATATATGATTAATTACCAGCCTTGAAACAACCAAGAGGGGTTCGGCCTAAGAAGTGTTACAAACACGAATTTTTAGATTCGAATTATCAAGCAGACTTACACTTTTTTTATACGAAACGTGAGTGCGAACGAGATCTGTAGTTGCTGTTGATCCAGGACATTTAAATCAGAACCTAAACATAATTAATTCCCAAAAATAGTAACCAAAGACCCCCATTCAGAATTGAAAGTAATACACCAAAGCATAAATAATTAACAAAGTGAAACAGTGCAAGATCTCGCATAAAGTTAGCACTTTGCACTACTCATTTCCCAGATCTGAGTTGTTGGAAGAATGTCTTAGTTAATTACTCAATTAGGAAAGTATAAATCAGATCCAAATAGAGAAAAAAATACAAAAACTTACAATATTAGGGGCAGCAATTGAAGAGAAACGACAGTTTGAAAACAATGGTGTTCTAAAGGGGTGGCAATACCACTTGTAGCGACAAAAAGGGCAGATCTGAGGTGGCATAAGGAGGGATATTTGGATAGCCAAAAAGAATAATTTAATGGCTGGAATGATAATTTATTGGCTATAAAATAATGCAACTTTAAACCAAAAATTTGGGATGTTATAAGTTTGAAGCAAAATTTGCAAAATAATAAAAATAGTGCAAGGGAAGGAATTTGAACATGGGTTTCAAGGAAAGCTTTAGCAACACTTAACCAACAAATCAGTAACTCATTTTC
The DNA here is from genome assembly GCA_025698515.1 of Gossypium sturtianum. Lineage (NCBI taxonomy): Eukaryota > Viridiplantae > Streptophyta > Magnoliopsida > Malvales > Malvaceae > Gossypium > Gossypium sturtianum. The sequence continues at coordinate 67,112,409 of CM046947.1, read as the reverse complement.
CCCCCTAAAAATGCACAGATGATCTCAATAATTACGGCTTAACCTCTCTCTCAGTTCACAAACCCAATTCTACTAACCTCCGATTTTTGGGATGTGACAATGATCTAAATGCTAGGATGGCTAGTTTAACTACAAAGGTTGAAGCCATGGAGGTTAGGAAAGTACAAGAAGTTAAACCAGTAAAAACTGAAGAAATTTGTGGTATTTGTGAAATCATGGGACATTCTACTGTTGAATGTCCAAACATTTCACTTTTTAAAGAAATGTTGCATGATAAAGCTAATGTTGTGGAAACATCCAAAAAACTCTTTCATTCTCCATACCCAAACACTTACAACCCTCAACAGAGAAACCATTCTAACTTCAACTAGTAGGATAATAATCATGCTTGCTTCCCCCAGCCTTAAAAACCTCCCAACACCATGACCCATCCAGCTCCGCATGTCAAAATTTTACAAGAGACATTGCAAGAATTCATGCAGACACAAACAAATGTCAACAATTAGACTTCACAAAATATTAATGAAATCAAGAGCACACTTTCTATGTTGATAGACTCATTGTGAATTCAAGGAAAAGGTAAGGTTCCTGCTCAACCTCAACCTAATCTTTCTACTCCATGTCATGTTTACTGTCCCAACAAAATTCAAAAATAAGATGTGAACTCTATCACAACTCTTTGAAGTGGAAAGGTCATTGACAAGAGAATTCCTTCCATAGCCCAAGAACCTTTTATCACTCCGTAAAGTAATGGTGAGGATGATGGTAAGCCTAAAAGTTTTGACAACCTAGACGAAGAAAAATTTGGGATTTCTACTCATTTCCCTCAAAGCTTGCAACCAATAAGGAATCTGAATCAAAATGCTAAAATTTTAAAAAATTTCAAACAAGTCAAGATTAATATTCCTTTGTTTGATGTGATTAAACAAGTTCTGTCTTATGCTAAGTTTTTGAAATATATGTGTATATTTAAGAGGAAACATAATATACAAAAGGAAGCCTTTTTAGCTTAATATCTGAGTTCAATCATTCAACATATCACTACACCTAAATATAAAGACCCTAGATGCCCTAAAATTTCATGCATCATTGGGAAAAAAAGAATAGAGCGTGCTTTGCTTGATCTTGGTGCTAGTGTTAATCATTTGGCTTTCTCTGTTTATCGATAGTTAGGTTTAAGTTAACTTAAGCCAACATCAGTCGCAGTTCAATTAGTTGACCAGTTTATCAAAATTCCTCAAGAGGTAGTAGAGGATGTGTTGGTTCAACTTGAAATTTTTTTATTTTCCAGTTGATTTTATTGTTTTGGACACACATCCTGTCTCAGATTCTAATGTACAAATTCATGTTATTTTAGGTCGTCCATTTCTTGCAACATCTAATAATTTAATTAATTGTAGGAATGGTGTTCTAAACTTGTCTTTCGGAAACATGACAATAGAATTGAATGTTTTTAATGTTTGTAAGCAACCTGCTGAAGATTTTGATGTACATGAAATGGACTTTCTTGAACAACTTATCCATGAATAGTTCACCAATTTCAAATTACTCAATCCTTTGGAAAATTATTTAACTAAATTTGAAAGTGATGACGAAATCATTGATCCTGTGCTAAATTCTTTTCAGGGACAAGATAAGAATTTTTATCGAAGACAAAAGTTTGAGGAACTTCCAGTGACTACAGATGTTTCAGTACCATCAGTGTAACATCCTAGAATTAGGGGTTCTGCATTTTATGCTTTTCTGTGTGCTTGGCTTGTTCTGCTTGTTATTTTGGTGTGTTTGGGGGCCTTGGGAAGGCTCGGGTTCGAGCCAGAGCTTTAGGGATTTTTTTTTTTTGGGCACTTTAGGGGAGAGCTAGTAGAAGGTGCTTTAAGAATATTTATTTGTGTTTGATAACACAAAAGGGTGTGTGGTGTGATGGCAAGGAGACGCCACTTAAGGAGCATGGGAGTGGCGTCACAAGGGAGCATGAAGGGGAAGGAGTTTGAGTCTCATCTGTAGCATGTGGAACTTTATTTTTTGTGCCAAAGGTGGAGGAGTGGTGGCTTTCGGCTGGGACTCTTCAAGGGAGTCAACAAGTTCAAAATGGGTGGACAAGAGAGCTTGGAGAAGTTTGAATCGGTCAAGCCAACTCAAATTGGTGATGGGGAGTGAAACTAGGAGCAAATCAAGGGATTTGGAGTGTGGTGGAGGTGTTGGCTGAATGTGGGGGTCTTAGAGGGGAGAATTTCGGCTATGTGTGTAGTTGGCTAGGAATTTCAGCATTTGTGGGTGTGATAGCTGAAAACCGAGCCATTAGAGTGTTGTGTCAAAAGCCCTTTTTGTTTCTTAGACAAATTTGATTAGCATATTCGGTCATAAGTGAGGAGGAGAGTGCCATTTTTTCAGGTTTTCATTTGAGAGAATTTAACCTTTTTGGTTTTGGCTGAGAACTTCTTCTTTCAAGTTTTTTGTTGCCCCCATTTCATCTTGCCAAATCTTAAGCACTCTAGTAACTTTTTCTCCTTTTCTTCTTCTTTGCTCTTTTCTCTAAAACATCATAACTGAACCTTCATTTCACATTTTTCTTATCATTTCGTGCTCTCTCCATAACCGAACCATTTCCTTATTGTTTCGTTCAATTTTCTTCTTCTCTTTTCTACACTATTTTCCCCCAAAGCCGAAGACCCTCTTCTCTTCTCCTCTACTACTTTCTTCTTTAGCCGAAACCTTGTTAACAGTTGCTACTTGTGTCGAATCTTCTTGGATTCCATTCGGCTTCTCTTTGTTGAAGGTAAAGAACCCTCCTTTATTCTTCTTATTTTCTTATTTCTTCATGGGAAACCGATCTCTTATTTGTTGATCATAAACTGAATTGTTTTCTTTTCTAAAGTGGGTTACTCCATCCCTTGTAACCAGTATTTTTCTTTAATTGTTGTTTAGCCGAACCCCAAGAACAAGGGCTAGTTGGTCGCTGAAGGTCTCCTCTTCAATCAGTTTCGGTTTGTGCAAGGTAAGGGAGACTCTTTTGATTCGGTCTCTATCTGTTTCGGTTCTGTGTAGTCATAGCTGAATGGCTATTTTATTCTTGGTGTTAGTTAGCGGCTAATCTCTTCTTTTCTCCTCTTAACGAGGCATGTTCGAGTTGGATTAGAATCCTTGGCCAAGCCTATCTGTGTCCGACACATTTCTTGACCAAGGTAAGAAGGTTCTCCTGATTTTGGTACCTATTCCTTTTTCTCTTTCATTGCCTTAACTTAATTTCCTGATCAAGACTCTTAACATGGATATGAGTGTTAGCTGAGCCAAGGAGGGTGTGGTTAAGGAGCCTGAGGGGAGTGTACTCGTAGTCTCTAATCCGTCGTTCAAACGTCGTGCGGTGTCGGCGGTTCGTGATTTTCCGTCGGGTTGTGGAAGAGAGCTGACATCGGCTTGGGATAGGCAAATCGCTATTATTCCTGCTAGTGAGAGTGTCGACGTAGAGAGTTTAGTCTTACGCGTAATCAGGTGTGTAACGTTCACACATTTGTTTATTATTTGCGTTAGTGCGTGTGTTGGTTGAAAAAGCAAAAGCAGTGTTGAGAGGCAGTCGAGATACCCTTAATGGGTAAGGTTGGAGACACCGGTAAGTACCATTATGATTTTACTTTCAGAGATATGTATGTATGAATTAATTGTCCGATGTACCTTGAAAGTATGTTTGCATTCATCTCAGTATGATATTATGTTGCATGGGCATTGGGATATGAATGAAAGGGGAAGTTTGATTCAGTGACTATTATCGCAGTGGTCTGGGACCACAATGGTTTGGAACCACGTATACCTATATTTATCAGTGACTTATCTCAGTGGTCTGGGACCACAGTGGGTTGGCCCCACATATACTTATCAGAGATTGTCACAGTGGTCTGGGACCACAGTGGGTTGGCCTCACGTTTATATATTCTGTGACTCTGTCACAAGTGGTCTGGGACCACAATGGCTTGATGCCACGGGTGTTTGGCTGATTCAGGTGACCTAGAGGATGGAAAACTAGGTTGGGCTGGGCTGCATTGCATACATTTTTAATATGCTATATTGTGAGGGCTAAGGCCCAATGTGCATCTGTGGGCTTAAATGCGTTATAAGGGCAATTACACACTGAGTCTCGGTGACTCACCCCTCTGCTTAATTTTGTAGGTAACCCCTAGCTGCGGATTTGGAGCCGTGGTGGGCTTGAGGTGGCCATGCATTATTTTCTCGTAAACTTTCGTTTCTTATTTGAACTTACTTTTTAATTTTGGGATTTTGCAATGTAATAAGGCCTCCATAACTTTAATTTGGGTTTTTGCTTTAAATTGGTTATTGCATATCTTATGAATTGTCAAGTATGGAGTTTTTTTTCTAAAATAAAACCATAAACCATCATTTTTCTAAAAAGGGTGATAACAAAAGATGACATGCGAATAACTAATTAATTCGGAGATTTTCTTAAAACCTTAACATTGTTTTCAAATGTCACGTTTATAAAATTTCCTAATTTTCGACTTTCGTAAAAAAAACTGTATACGGCTTTTAGTTCAATCTAATAAGAAGTTGGTAAGAAACTTTCAATTATTTTCAAGATGGTAACACTAATCAAAAAGTATTTTTTTTTAAATTACGATGTTTCGGTAAAAATTTCAAAACTTCTTTTTCTGTAACATACCAGATTTGGTCGTAGCGTATTGACCAAGTTTGGGGTGTTATAATTGTGGTATCAGAGCCTAGGTTGCAAAACTCGGCTGTGGGTTTAGAGTTCAAAAATGTTTTCAAAAGTTGGTTTGGAATATGGTTTAGAAAAATACATGTTTTCTGGAAGCATGGCACCCGAGTCTCCGGCACCAAATCCATACGGTAAGTCTTTTGACTATTGATTGAATTGTATGAAAGATTATATTGTGGTGTACTGTGATTGCTAGTTTTAAGAGATACAACTTTAGAAAATGAGACCCTTAGGTATGCGATTTGCGAAAATTACTTCTAATACTATTTACATAAGCTATCCGTTAATAAACAGTGGAAGATGTACTAATTCATAAAACTTGGAATCAGATTAAGTTGAATTCGTAATCATGAGCGCTAGAGGACGTGGACGTGGTATGCGCGGCCGGGGTAGAGGACGGGGTGTTGAGGCTGAACCCTCAGAATCAGGGCATGGGCCAGAAGGCGAAGTGCCAGCATCACCAGTAGTGGAAGCGGGGTTTCAGGATCAAACTAGAGGGGACGATGCTGTGTCTCAAGCTATGTTACGTGTTCTGGAGTGGGTTGCTGGAGCAAGCACGGGATTAGGAGCTCAGAAATATATTTCTGAGCGACTTCGAGCAAATGGGGCCGAGGTATTTCGGGGTATTTCTGGTGTGGCTCCTAACGTAGCTGAGTACTGGCTGGAAGCGGTTGAACGAATCATGGACGATCTTGATTGTGCTGCGGAGGAAAAGTTGAAAGGAGTAGTGTCCCTCCTTCGAGATGAGGCATAGCAATGGTGGCTCACGGTGAGGGATGGTACATCAGCGGACCGTATTACTTAGGATCTCTTTAAGACAGCTTTCCAGGGTAGGTATGTCGTGGCGAGTTACGTAGACGCTCAGAGAAAGGCATTCTTAAACTTGGTCTAGGGGAATAAGTCAGTGGCTGAGTATGAGGCGGAGTTCCTGCATTTAAGCCGTTATTCCCAAGGTATCGTCACAACTGATCACGAGCGTTGTATCTGATTTGAGGATGGTCTGAGGGACGAGTTGCGAGTACTGATAGCTCCGTAATGGGAAAGAGAGTTCGCTACTCTGGTTGAGAAGGCTAAGATAGTTGAAGAGGTGAAGCGGTCTGAGAGGCAGAATCGGGATAAGGATAGGGGCAGGAATAAAATGAATTTTGGGTCGTCAGGATCTGCTGGGGGTCTCCAAAAGAGGCCTAGGTTTGATGGGCCGAGTCGAGTTATGAAGCCTGTTACCGTTGGTCGGTCTCAATCGTGTGCTAGATGTGGGAATTATCATTCAAGAGAGTGTTGGGCAAGAAATAGAGAATGCATCAGGTGTGGATCTGTAGATCATCTAGTAAGGGACTGTCCGCAAGAGCCGAACTGGGCACGGCCAGTGGGGCAGGGATATGTACAGTCTGAAAGAGGTGGGCAGCAACCACCGAGAGGTCGTGGTCCGGCCAGAGGAGGAAATGGTTTTGGTCGAGGGCGTGGAGCACCGGGGAGAGGTGCTGGGAATACAGATGTAAGACAACCTGGATTGGTTTATGCAGCTAGACGTCGGGAGGATGGCGATGCTCCGAACGTCATAATCGGTACGTTACTTATTATTGGTTTGCCCTTTACAGCACTGATAGATATTGGGTCTACACATTCATATGTTGCTAGTACTGTGTCTGGAACTTTGAATATAGAATCTAAGGTTGCTTCTAGAGAAATGACTGTGATTAGCCCTTTAGGACAATCTGTAGTAGTGAACAAACTATTTAGGAGTGTGCCTTTAGAAGTACAAGGGGGTTATTTTCCTCTTGACTTGATGGAATTACCGTTCAGTGAGTTCGATTTGATTTTAGGTATGGTGGTTAGTTAAGTATCGAGCAAACTTGGATTGTGCTTTGCTAAGCGCATGATATTAAAGACTTCGAGGATGAGGAGGTGTTGGTGATAGGGAAAGAAGGAATTACCGCCCAATGTGGTGTATGCATGATTAAATTTGAAAGGATGGTGAGAAAAGGGTGTGAGGCTTTCTTAGCTTTCATCAGTGCTTTGGAGGCCAAAGAATTGTCTGTAAGAGATGTTAGAATGGTGAAGGACTCGAACGTCTTTCCAGAAGAGCTTCCAGGATTACCTCCGGATCGCGAGGTGGAGTTCGACATTGATCTTCTTCCGGGAACAGCTCTAGTGTTCGTTGCCCCATATAGGATGGCAAAATTTGAAGAATTTGAAGTTTCTAGTCAGTAGCAGAAATTTGAAGTTTCCTTGGGTTAGCTGGGTATTACAGAAGGTTTGTTGAGGGATTTTCGTTGATCGCTGCACCTTTAACCAAGGTGTTACGAAAAGGGGTACCGTTTGTATGGACAGATAAGCAGCAGGAAAGCTTTGAGAAGTTGAAGAAGATTCTAACGGAGGCACCAGTGTTGATTCAGCCTGAGGCTGGGAAGGAGTTTGTCGTCTATTGTGATGCGTCGCACACAAGATTAGGATGTGTGTTGATGCAAGAAGGGAAAGTAGTAGCGTATGCATCTCGGCAACTAAGACCGCATGAAGTGAACTATCCCACTCATGATCTGGAGTTAGCTGCGGTAGTTTTCGCTCTGAAGATTTGGAGACATTACCTGTATGGGGAGAAGTCTATTATCTACACAGATCATAAGAGCCTGAAATATCTCCTTACCCAGAAGGAGTTGAACTTAAGGCAGCGGAGGTGGATTGAATTGTTGAAAGACTATGATTGCTCGATTGAGTATCACCCGGGTAAAGCTAACGTAGTGGCGGATGCGTTGAGCCGTAAGGTGATATCTAATTTGAGGGTAATGTTTGCTCATCTCAGTTTGTATGATGATGGAAGCTTGTTAGCTGAACTTCAAGTGAAGCCTTTATGGGTAAGTCAGATTAAAGAGAAGCAGTTGTCAGATGAATCGTTAAGTTCTAAATTTCAGCAAATGGAAGGTGGTGAGACAGAATATGTTAGTTTCAACAGTGATTGGGTATTGTGCTTCTGTGGAAAGGCTTGTATGCCAAAGGATTCTGAGTTGAGATAGAGGATTCTGCAGGAAGCGCATAGTAGTTCATACGCTATGCACCCTGGTGGGAGTAAAATGTATCGAGATTTGCGTGAACAGGTTTGGTGGCCAGGTCTGAAGCAAGAGGTTACCGAGTTTGTGAGTAAGTGCTTGGCGTGTCAGCGGGTGAAGGTGGAACATCAGTTGCCTTCGGGATTGTTACAGCCAGTGAACATTCCACTTTGGAAGTGGGAGAGGATAACTATGGACTTTGTTAGTGGGCTACCTCTTACGCCTACTAGAAAGGATTCAGTGTGGGTAATTATCGATCGGTTGACGAAGTCCGCTCATTTCATACTGGTTCGTGTTGATTACTCACTACAGAAGTTAGCCTGTATGTAGCAGAGATTGTGAGGTTACATGGGGTACCAGTGTCTATCATATCAGACAGAGACCCTAGGTTTTAATCGCGATTCTGGAAGGCGTTGCATAAAGCGTTGGGTACAAGACTGGATTTCAGCACGGCGTTTCATCCTCAGACTGATGGTCAGTCAGAGAGGGTAATCCAGATTCTGGAAGATATGTTGAGAGGCTGTGTTATCGACTTCAGGGGTAGTTGGGAGGATTTCTTACCATTGGCAGAATTTGCATACAACAATAGCTATCAATCTAGTATTCAGATGGCACCTTATGAAGCCTTATATGGTCGTAAGTGTCGTGCTCCTACCTACTGGACAGAATTGGGTGAGCGACAGTTGTTGGGTCTGGAATTGGTTTCAGAGACAGAAGAAAAGGTTAAGTTGATTCGAGCTCGGTTGAAGGAAGCTTTCGACAGGCAGAAATCGTATGCAGACCTGAAGCGTAAGGAGATAGAATTCTCAGTGGGTGATCAAGTTTTTCTGAAAGTTTCACCTTGGAAGAAGGTTTTAAAGTTTGGACGAAAGGGCAAGTTGAGCCCCAGATTCATCGGGCCTTATCGAGTGTTAAAACGTGTGGGACCAGTAGCGTATCAGCTAGAGTTATTGCCAGAGTTGAATCGGATACATGATGTATTTCATGATTCAATGTTAAGACTCTATCGTTCGGATCCATCTCACATAGTACCGATAGAGGAAATTGAAGTAAGACCAGATTTATCTTTTAAAGAAGAACTAGTTCAGATCTTAGATCGAGATGTTAAAGTGTTGTGAAGGAAGTCAGTTCCGTTGGTTAAAGTTTTATGGCGGAATCACGGTTCAGAGGAAGCCACGTGGGAGCCAGAGGATGCGATGCGACAGCAATACCCTCACCTCTTTTGATCAGGTAAATTTCGAGGCCGAAATTTCTTTAAGGGGTAGAACTGTAACATCCTAGAATTAGGGGTTCTGCATTTTATGCTTTTCTGTGTGCTTGGCTTGTTCTGCTTGTTATGTTGGTGTGTTTGGGGGCCCTGGGAAGGCTCGGGTTTGAGCCAGAGCTTTAGGGAAATTTTGTTTTTTGGGCACTTTAGGGAGGAGAGCTAGTAGAAGCAGGCTTTAAGAATATTTATTTGTGTTTGATAACACAAAAAGGGTATGTGGTGTAATGGCAAGGAGACGCCACTTAAGGAGCAAGGGAGTGGCGTCACAAGGGAGCATGAAGGGGAAGGAGTTCGAGTCTCATCTGCAGCATGTGGAACTTTATTTTTTGTGCCAAAGGTGGATGAGTGGTGGCTTTCGGCTGGGACTCTTCAAGGTGGTTGTTGAATGAGTCAACAAGTTCAAAATGGGTGGACAAGAGAGCTTGGAGAAGTTTGAATCGGTCAAGCCAATTCAAATTGGTGATGGGGAGTGAAACTAGGAGCAAATCAAGGGATTTGGAGTGTGGTGGAGGTGTTGGCCGAATGTGGGGGTCTTGGAGGGGAGAATTTCGACTATGTGTGTAGTTGGCTAGAAATTTCAGCATTTGTGGGTGTGATAGCTGAAAATAGAGCCATTAGAGTGTTGTGTCAAAAGCCCTTTTTGTTTCTTAGACAAATTTGATTAGCATATTCGGTCATAAGTGAGGAGGAGAGTGTCGTTCCTTCAGGTTTTCATTTGAGAGAATTTAACCTTTTTGCTTTTTGGCTGAGAACTTTTTCTTTCAAGTTTTGTGTTGCCCCCATTTCATCTTGCCGAATCTTAAGCACTCTAGTAACTTTTTCTCCTTTTCTTCTTCTTTGCTCTTTTCTCCAAAACATCATAACCGAACCTTCATTTCACATTTTTCTTATCATTCGTGCTCTCTCCATAACCGAACCATTTCCTTGTTGTTTCATTCAATTTTCTTCTTCTCTTTTCTACACTCTTTTCCCCCAAAGCCGAAGACCCTCTTCTCTTCTCCTCTACTACTTTCTTCTTTAGCCGAAACCCTATTAACAGTTGCTACTTGTGCCGAATCTTCTTGGATTCCATTCGGCTTCTCTTTGTTGAAGGTAAAGAACCCTCATTTATTCTTCTTATTTTCTTATTTCTTCATGGGAATCCAATCACTTATTTGTTGATCATAAACCAAATTGTTTTCTTTTCTGAAGTGGGTTACTCTATCCCTTGTAACCAGTATTTTTCTTAAATTGTTGTTTAGCCGAACCCCAAGAACAAGGGCTAGTTGGTCGCCAAAGGTCTCCTCTCCAATCAGTTTCGATTTGTGCAAGGTAAGGGAGACTCTTTTGATTCGGTCTCTATCTGTTTTGGTTTTGTGTTGTCATAGCCGAATGGCTATTTTGTTCTTGGTGTTAGTTAGCAACTAATCTCTTCTTGTCTCCTCTTAACGTGGCATGTTCGCGTCAGATTAGAATCCTTGGCCAAGCCTATCTGTGTCCGACTCATTTCTTGACCAAGGTAAGAAGGTTCTCCTGATTTTGGTACCTATTCCCTTTTCTCTTTCATTGCCTTAACTCAATTTCCTGATCAAGACTCTTAACATGGATATGAGTGTTAGCCGAGCCAAGGAGGGTGTGGTTAAGGAGCCTGAGGGGAGTGTAATCGTAGTCTCTAATCCGTCGTTCAAACGTCGTGCGGTGTCGGCGGTTCGTGATTTTCCGCCGGGTTGTGGAAGAGAGCTGACATCGGCTTGGGATAGGCAAATCGCTATTATTCCTGCTAGTGAGAGTGTCGACGTAGAGAGTTTAGTCTTATGCGTAATCAGGTGTGTAACGCTCACACATTTGTTTATTATTTGCGTTAGTAACTGTGTTGGCTGAAAGCCGAAACAACTATTGAGACAGTCGAGATACCCTTGTGGGTAAGGTTGGAGACACCAGGTAAGTACCAGTATGATTTTACTTTCGTAGATATGTATGTATGAATTAATTATCTGATGTACCTTGAAAGTATGTTTGCATTCATCTCAGTATGATATTATGTTGCATGAGCTTTGGGATATGAATAAAAGGGGAAGTGTGATTCAGTGACTATTGTCACAGTGGTCTGGGACCACAGTGGTTTGGAACCACGTATACCTATATTTATCAGTGACTTATCTCAGTGGTCTGGGACCACAGTGGGTTGGTCCCACATATACTTATCAGAGATTGTCACAGTGGTCTGGGACCACAGTGGGTTGGCCCCACGTTTATATATTCTGTGACTCTGTCACAAGTGGTCTGGGACCATAGTGGCTTGATGCCACGGGTGTTTGGCTGATTCAGGTGACCTAGAGGATGGAAAACTAGGTTGGGCTGGTCTGCATTGCATACATTTTTAATATGCTATATTGTGAAGGCTAAGGCCCAATGTGTATCTGTGGGCTTAAAGCCCGAATGCGTTATAAGGGGAATTACACACTGAGTCTCGCTGACTCATCCCTCTGCTTAATTTTGCAGGTAACCCCTAGTTGCGGATTTGGAGCCGTGGTGGGCTTGAGGTGGCCATGCATTATTTTCTCGTAGAATTTCGTTTCTTATTTGAACTTACTTTTTAATTTTGGGATTTTGCAATGTAATAAGGCCTCAATAACTTTAAATTGGGTTTTTGCTTTAAATTGGTTATTGCATATCTTATGAATTGTCAAGTATGGAGTTTTTTTTCTAAAATAAAACCATAAACCATCATTTTTCTAAAAAGGGTGATAACAAAAGATGACATGCGAATAACTAATTAATTCGGAGATTTTCATAAAACCTTAACATTGTTTTCAAATGTCACGTTTATAAAATTTCCTAATTTTCGGCTTTCGTAAAACAAAACTGTATACGGCTTTTAGTTCAATCTAATAAGAAGTTGGTAAGAAACTTTCAATTATTTTCAAGATGGTAACACTAATCAAAAAGTATTTATTTTAAATTACGATGTTCTGGTAAAAATTTCAAAACTTCTTTTCCTGTAACATACCAGATTTGGTCATAGCGTATTGACCGGGTTTGGGGTGTTACAATCAGTTGATCAACCAACAAAGCTTGATTTGAAACAAGTACCATGTGATTTGAAATATCCATTTTTAGGTGAGAATGAAACTTTCCAGTCATAATTTCCTCAAAACTTGATGCACACCAAGAAGATAAGTTATTGAAAATTTTTAAAATGCATAAAAATGCATTAGGATGGACTATAGCTGACATAAAAGAAATTAGCCCATTCATTTGCACACATAAAATTTATTTAAAGGAAATTACTAAAGCCTCTAGAAAAATGCAACGAAGGCTTAATCCTAATTTGAAAGAAGTGGTGAGAAATGAAGTCATTGAACTATTGGATAATGGAATCATTTACCCTATTTCTTACAGTAAATGGGCAAGTCCTACCCATGTTGTACCCAAGAAATCTAGAGTTACTATAGTCAAAAATGAAAATAATGAATTGATCCCAACCAGGACTGTTATTGGTTAGTGCATGTGCATTGACTATAGGAAACTTAATTCAGTGACTAGAAAAGATCATTTCGCTTTACCTTTCGTGGACTAGATCCTAGAAAGAGTCGTAGCACATGAATTTGATTATTTTCTAGATGGATATTCTGGGCATAACCAAATTGCAATTGCACTTGAGTTCAAGAGAAAACCACTTTCACATGTCCTTTTGGCACTTTTGCATATTGAAGGATGCCTTTTGGATTATGTAATGCACCAACCACATTTCAAATATGCATGCTTAGTATTTTCATTGATATGGTTGAATGCATTTTATAAGTTTTCATGGATGATTTTTATGTTTTTGGTGATTCATTTTATGACTCTTATCAAATTTAGAAAAGGTTTTAATCAAATGTGAAGAATAAAAATCTTGTTATTAATTGAGAAAAATGTCATTTCATGGTTACTAAAGAAATTGTTTTGGGGCACATTGTTTCTTCAAAATATATTTAGGTAGACAAGTCAAAAATTGAGTTAATTTCCAACTTGTCAACACAAAATTTTTTAAAGAAAATTAGGTCATTTTTAGGACATGCGAGAATTTATATGAGATTTATCAAAACTTTTAGTGCTATATCTAGGCCTTTATGTAATCTTTTATTAAAAGACAGTGTGTTTGAATGGACTGAAGAGTGTGAAATGGCTTTTGGAAAACTTAAAAATATGCTCACTTCTGCTCCTACTATGAAACCCCCTAATTGATCTTTACCATTTGAAGTAATGTGTGCTCAAATGAATTATTACACAAGTAAAACTTTAAATAGTGCTTAAATGAATTATTATACAAGTAAAACTTTAAATAGTGCTCAAATGAATTATTCTACTATTGAAAAAGAATTACTAGCAGTAGTTTTTTGCATTGGAAAAATTCAGATCTTACCTTGTTGGATAAAATATTGTTGTCTGTGGTGATCATGCAGCTTTAAAATATATTTTCTCCAAAAAGTATGCCAAAAATTCGATATCACCATTCGAGATAAGAAATGAGTAGCAAATGTTGTGGTTGACCATTTGTCAATACTTATTTATGATGAATCTTTTCAAACTTCCCCAATTAATGATAGTTTTTCTAATGAACAACTTTTAATATCTCTGTTATGTTTGCTGACATTGCTAAATTTCTTGCCATAAGAAAATTTCCTTCTCAATGGAGTTTACAAGATCAAATGAATTTTTTTCTGAGGTAAGAAAATTTATTGGGATGATCCGTATTTTTTCAAATATTGCGCTGATCAAATTTTTCAAAGGTGCATACCTAACAATGAGGTACATAGTGTCATTACTTTTTGTCATTTTGAGGCATGTGGTGGTCATTTTTCATCTAAGAAAACTACTGCAAAAATTTTACAATGCGGATTTTGTTGGCCAACTTTATTCAAGGATGCTTATAATTTTTTTCAAATTATGTGAAAATTTCCAAAAATATGGATCCATTTCAAAACAAAACATGGTGCCTTTGAATCCAATTTTGGTGACATAATTTTTTTACTCTTGGGGTATTGACTTCGTGGGACATTTTGCATCATCGTTTGGTTTCTTTTATTGCAATAGATTTTGTTTTAAAATGGATAGAGGCAATTCCATGTCGAAATAATGATTACAAAATAGTGATTAAGTTTCTGAAAGAAAATATTTTAAGTTAATTTGGGATTCCTCAATTTACTATAAGTGATGGGGGCAAACATTTTTGCAATAAAAATTTTGAATCATTAATGAAGAAATATGTTATTACACACAAAGTTGCAACCCCTTATCACCCTCAGAAAAATGGACAGGTAGAACTTGCAAATAGGGAGATTAAGAACATTTAGGAAAGACGTTTAATCCAAATCACAAAGATTGGTCCCTGAGACTTAATGATGCATTATGGGCTTACTGAACTGCTATAAAAACATCATTGGTCATGTCTCCCTATTGAGTAGTTTATGGAAAACCTTGTCATTTACCTGTGGAACTTGAACATAAGGCATATTGAGTCGTTAAAATGTTTAACTCCAATCTTTATGATGCTTCTAAGTTGCGAAAGTTGCAAATTAATGAACTAGAAGAACTTAAAAATGATGCTTATGAGAATTCAAAAATTAATAAAGAAAGAACCAAAGCGTTTCATGACAATATGGTGTTAATAAAGACATTTGATGTTGGACAAAAGGTTTTGCACTACAACTCCCAACTTCACTTATTCCCTGAAAAACTAATATCAAAGTGAATTGGTCCATTTGTTATAAAGCATGTGTACCTTTAAGGGACAATCGACATTGAAAATCCAAAGAATGATAATGTATTCAAGGTAAATGGGCAGAGACTCAAGTTATTCCTAGAAAATCAATTTGCTCAAGATGAAATTCTTTGTCTTTCCGATCCTTGTTTCAAGAATGTTTAGGTGTAGATATATATTTTTCTAATTAGGATTTCATTATTATAAATGTTATTATTACTATTATTATAAATGGCAGATAAAGATACTTCGTGACTTTATAGTCGGTCGAATCAGCTACTCATAAAACTGATACTGTATATTCTTATTTTTAATTCTTCTCAAATTTCATAACCTTTTTATTTTCTCTCTCATCTCATTTTCTTTGATTTCAAAGTACTCGAATCTTTTTCTCAAACTTTCTTTGTTTTCAAAATGGATAATGTTGTTTCAAAGTTGTACAAACGATTTTCTTGTCTTCCTAGATGTAACACCCCAAACTCGGCCCAAACACCACGACCAGATCTGGTATGTCACTTGGGAAGAATTTTTAAAACTACGCGAACTTCAAGAAAACTTTTAAATTTCTTTTTTTGAAAACTCCAGATCAGTAGTTCGTTTGAAAGCCCAATAATCATTTAAGGAAAATTTTTCGTTAGCCCAATTCTTGTGTTTAGGTGACGTTTGAAAATGCATGTTGTTACACTAGATTAAGCTAGAAGTTTGTCGTAAAAATCCGTCTGTAAAATTGTTAATTAAGTTGTGAGAGAAACTTCAAATTTTCATTTTGAAAAAAACGTCTTATCGATTATTTGTATTCAAAACATCCAGAGTTTAGATCGAAATTAAACCAAATTAAAGTGGCCTTATTACATAACAAAATCCCAAAATTAAAAGTAAATAAGTCTAAGAGGAGAGAAGCAAAATTTTACTAAACACAAAGTGCATGGCCACCTCAGAGTCGATCCCAGCCCGTGTCCGCTGAACTAAGAATTACCTGCAACATTTAAGCAGAAGGGGGTGAGTCAAGAAGACTCAGTGTGCAATTAATCATCAATCACCATAATTGGGCCTCGGCCCTTACAAATCACTTTGGGCAAAGCCCATACAGAATCAGACTGAGCCTTGGCCCATTTAGCAGAGAATATCAGATAATCAGAAATTAATGCATTATGATGCAAATCCCAACCCAACCTAGTGAACCATCCACTACACACCACCCTTACCTGCCAATCACACCAATGGGGATTTCTACAATCGACCCTCATCGCTATACACCATCGATGGCAGTCATGTTGCAGTTAGCTACTCATCGTCAAATTGTGTGAGTCACGGTGAAATGGCATGGCCACGAGAGCGAGTGTGGCGAGCCACGAGCAGTATGGCAAAAGCCACCAGATTAATGTCACATAGTCACCAGATACACTTCCCTTTCATTTCATAGCATATACCCATCCACTATGCGAACATGTCATCATGGTGTATGAATGCAATAGATATCGACATGTATATCAGATGATCAGAGTGTACATATAATCATGTCAGCATATTTGCATATATAACATAAGCAGAAATCACTAACCTGATGTCCTGATTTTACCCTCCATGGGTAAAAGCAGCATATGCCAAAGTTTCGGCATTTAATAAAGCATATATAAATGTTTACATAAAATGACAGAAGAAGGTGTGAGAACTACACACCTGTAAACACAGAGAACTAAGCTATCAATCTCACTAACAACCTCACTCACAGGGATCACAGCAATCTGCCTATCCTGCTCCGAAGCCGGTCCACAACCCGATGGAAAGTCTCGTACTGCCGATAACGCATGTTTTTTGAACTTAGGGGTAGGGACTACGAGTCCAACCCCCTCCTTTGCTTGGCTGGTATTCGATTCCATGAAAAGGATCTTGATCAGAAGACCGGGTTAAGGCACTGAAGCAGTTGAAATAAGAAGATATGCTCAAACGAAGAGGTTTCTTACCTAGACCGACAGAAACCGAGAGCTTCAGGCTTAGATTAAGAAATCGGCTGAGTCCCACTATTCCCTCCTTTATTCGGCCAAGACACCCAAAGTTCCATGGTTAATGCCCTCGATTAAACCATCAGTAAGAGAAAAGCAAGAATCGAAAGGGAAGAAGAATACTTACCGCAACAAGAAAACTGATTGAGAGGGTTAAGAGAAAAGAGTGACGGCAATCCACTAAAATAAGAGTGAATGAAGAGGTTTAAACACACCAGAGAGATTCAGCCAACAGGAACAATAAGAACCAACTCGGAGAGAAGGAAGATGGAATAAGTTTCAGCTTTGAAAAGAGATAAAGGGAAGATATAAGAAGAAATTGACTAGGAAAATTTGGCCTTAGAAGAAATAGAGAAGAAGTTGAAGCAACAATTGTTTTGGCTTTGAAGATACAAATGAGAGAAAATGATGAAATAGAGAGGGTGATAGGAGGGTTCAGTTAAGGGGTTATGAAATGCAAAATGAGTATGAACAAAAGAAATGAGAGAGAGAGAGTTGGGGTTTCGATTTTTGGTTGAAAGGAGAAAGAATGCCAAAAGAGAATAAGGTTTGATTTGCTAACCGTCAACTCAAAGTGACCTATGGAGAAAACGGCACACACCCACACATACCTCAAAATCGAAAGTGCACCAAAGATGAAAGAAATGCCCCCAAGACCACTTTCAGCACAAGCACCTTGCTTTGCCCCCAAAACTGAAAGCTTTCCCCCTTCAACCAAGGCACATTCGGTCAACAACTCCTAACAAGCCACCCACTCCTTGATCATCTCCTACTTTCACTCTCATCCCCCCATTTGAATTGATTTGAAAGATTCAAATCCACCTTTCACTCTTGTACAATCATTTAAAATATTTGACTTAGTCCACTCCAACTCTTCAAGGTCCCTAGCCGAGTCCAACACCTCTCATCCTGACGCCAAAAATAATTCCCAAAAAGCAACCTATGCGACTCGAACTTGCTCCCTCATTGCTCCCCTTGTGGCGTCATCTCCCCCTTCTTCCTAAGTGGCATCTTCTTGCCAGATTACCACTCCTTGTCTTGTGTCAACAACCACAAACAATAATCCTTAAAACCTGCCCCAGCTAGCACTCCCTTAAAGTGCCAAAAAAAAATAAAATTTTCGCCAAGGCTTCGGCTTAACCTTGAGCCTTCCCGGGGCCCCCAAACATAACAAATTAATAAATATAGCATACCAAACACACAGAACATAGCAAATGCAAAGCCTCTAATTCCCGGATGTTACACTAGAAATATGGTAGTGAAGCTTTACAAGGTCAGGTGTGAAAGATTAAGGATGCTCATGAATAAGGACATACCTATAGACATACGATTGATCATCAAAGGAAAGGTACAATTTGAGGAATATCTTCCTTTTTGCATTTACCCTAGTACAAGTAGGAGTAGTTATGCAAGAAAGCGTAGATCAAAGCACCTTGGAGTGATTTGTCACAAGTGTGCTAAATGGATCTGTAATGGTAAATGTCATTCTATTGGGATGACATCTATAAATCGAGGAGATAAAATAAACTTCATTAAGGACAAAATTTGTAAGGAGAATTTTGGATATATCTAAATTTCTCTTGAGACCCATCTTAGTGGATGTAACACCCTAAAATTGGGCCTAGTAGAATTGGGCCTATTGGGCCTTGAGCATGGAAGCGTTTAAAATTTTTGAGAACAAGAGAACGGCACAATTGCATGTTGGATCTATTGGGAGAGTGATTTTGGAAGGTTAGGGGGCTTCTATGAAGTCCTGGGTTCAAGCCATGTCATATGGAAAATTTTTATTTTTAGCATTAGGGGAACCCTGACTCCTGGTATTAAGCTTTTTAAGTAATTGTGATTAAAAAGAGACACAAGAGAGCCTGTGGTGGAGTGGTTGTGGCGTCACAGGTATGGCAAGGAGGACAGAGGTTCAAGTCTCATTGCATGCAAAAGGGATTATTTATTTTACTCCTGTGTGGGCAAGAGTTTGTGTTGGATTTGAACTCTGTGTTGGAGAGTTTGAATTGGTCAAGTGAGTGATTCAAGGAGTGGATTATGGAGTGATAATTGGAGGAAGTCAAGGAAATTCAAATTTGGTGTGTTGTAGCTGAATAAGGACTCTATGGGAGCTTTGGGTTCGGTTTGGGAATCATTTGGGATGCCATTTCAGGTAGGGAAAATGTCGAATGCTCAGGATTCAATTTCGGGAGTCTTTGTTTTGGGATTGTGGTGCTTTTCATCATTTTAAACATTTTTCCCCTTGGCCGAATAGGCATTTTTCTTTCAGGTTCTATTTGTTTTCTCAACTCTCCCTTTTGTGGCAAGCCGAATCTTGCTCTTCTCTTTTGGCCGATTTTTCCTATCAATTGGCTTGTCTTTCGAGCAACTTTATTTCCATTCTCTTCTCCCCTTCTCCTCTCATAATCCTAGCCGAATTCACTTTCCTTTCCTCCCTATTCATTTACCTTTCTTCCTCTTCGCGTCCCATTTGCTTTTTCTTCATAGTGGCCGAATAGTACCTTTCTCCTTTTTCATCCCTTATTCTTTCTTTGGGGTTCCGGGTTGGATAATTGTTTTCTGGTAATCGGCCAAGTATTCCATTACACCTGTTTATCTCTGTTGTTCCGATTGTGGGGATTAGAGCACCATCTCGTGCTTCGGTTTGAGGGTGCATTTTTGCGAGCCGATTTCTACCGCTACCCACTCTTTGTCTACTTTTGGTAAGTCGTTCAATCGGTCCAAGTAATAAAGTCTAAGGTTTTCCGGTTGCAATAAGTTTACATATAGATTTAAGCTATGTGACTAAACAATCCGGCTGTGACACATATTTTCGGCAAGGAGATTGTAGTTAACCTTCATCAGCTTTATTAGTGGGCTAAGCACCTTTATCAATCAAGGCAAGTTTTATTACTAATCTAGATTAAAAGTGTTATAACAAACAAGATTATGGATCTTATGGTAAAGAGGGCAGATGGTGGTTTATGTTCGAATCTAGGGTTGGAGTGCTTGCAGACTGACTGCACATTTTCGTAAACAGGTGTGTAGAAATACCCTGTGACCGATAATCGGCAAAAGAGCCGAAAAGCGTGTGTACGCAAGTAGATCGGCAAATGCCGAAAAGTCGAAACACCGGTGAATGATGCCACACGAGCGTGCGATCATACGTGTGGTGGATCGAGCCCACGAATATCGGTGTAAGATGGTTGAGGCCACCATGAGCATCTCGTGGTCTTAGGTCGTTTTGGGGCCAAATGACCGGAATGGGCCGAGTAGGGCCCAATGGGCCCGTGGGCCCTACGCGAGTAAAATTTGTGGATGGATAGGAAATAATGAGCCGGCCATGACGATCACATGGCCAAAGGTAGTTTTGGGCTAAATAGGCCACACGAGCGTGTGGGCCCACTTGGGCCGAATATTGGGCTTTGGGCCCAAATACACCGTTTTGACTATATATGTTATCTGTGTCGCTCGAGACGACTGTAGACCTTCGGGAAGGTCGTAAATTGACTGAAATACCCCTATAAGGTAAATTGACTAAAATACCGTTGTAAGGTAAAATGACCGAAATACCCCCATAGGGTAAATGACCGAAATACCCCCATAGGGTAAATGACCGTTATACCCCTGAAGAGCAAAATGACCAAGATGCCCCTTTATGTTATATGATTGTTATTGTATGCCATTTATGATATGTTTGCATTCATGTGATATTATGTTGCATGAGGGATGGGATCATTGATTTGGAGGAAGTATATGATTTGTTAGGGTCGCATGGTCGCTTGACAAATGTGGATCCACCGATGGCTTTAAGCCGATTATGTGATTGGCAGCTCTACTGCAATATTGGTTAGTGCCGCAACCGGTGCTACATAAGGAGTGTAGGGATCGGTGGGTCGATTAAATCCCCACAGGAGTGCAGGGTTGGACAGGAGACGGAGTGCAGGGTTGGTATAGGCATTAATGCATTGTATACACTTGTTCTGTTATTGAGATGGGCTTAGGCCCAGATAGATGTGATCTGTGACATTTGATATGGGCTAAGACCCAACTGAGGCTATTATGGGCTAAGGTCCAAATGCCACTGTTACTGTAATGGGCTTAGGCCCAGATTGATGTGATGTATGCTTTATGATCGATGAGGGTTGTACAGACTGAGTTTTCATAAACTCACCCCCTTTTTTTATTTTTTTCAGGTTATCCTCAGTAAGCGGTTCAACGTACTGGAGTAGTCGGAGGTGGCCACACTACGAACAGCTTTAAATTTTAGTATTTTATTATACCTTACTTAGACTGCTTTTTATTGGGTCGTAATAAGGCCTCTTTTAACTTCTGGTTTTAATTTGGGATTTTTAGTTTACTACGTTTTTATCTGTTAAGAGTAGTTCGCGGTTTTCCAAAACAATAATTGTTTTCAAAACACTACGCTTTCGCAACTAAATTTGTAAATATCACGTTTTCGTAAATCGGTTACTTTTAAACTTAGCTTCCGCAACTGAAAAGAAATTTTGGGAATAAACTTAATAATTTTTCTATATACCTCGTTAAAAATAATAATAATAAACTGACGTAACTGGGATTTTACTCAAGCTTTTAATTAAGAAGGGTTTTCAATGAAAACATGGTTTTCGAAAAACACTTCAATGTGACACGCCAGATTCGGGCCTAACTTCTGGGCCGGGTTTGGGGTGTTACAGTGGATTTGTGCAAAATGAACTTCTTGACTTTATGGTATCAATTCCAATCTGAATGGAATCGTCCTGGGAATCTGACGATAAAATACTCTGTTTGCCAATTTGTAAGAAAACTAGATGGGAACTGATCCTCGATTCATAAAAGGTATTTAAGTCGTTATTGGACGTAAAACTAGAGAAAGATTGAGCCACAATCACAACTACTATAAATAATTCTCAACCTTTAATCTTCATTTGCATTAATCATATGTCCCTTCCATTTTACATTATTTTTGTATAACATAGCCTTGATATAAACTTGTCACACTCAGTTACCATTAAAGTCCAGAATTTAGGAGGAATAGCAAGTTAATTGAAAGAAACTGTGGGTTCGACAGACTCTACTAAAAAATCTAGAAATTTTAGTGGCTGAATGGTAAATAATTGAGAATCAATTTTGGTTCAATTAAGTTGGAACTATCTGGTTCCTAAGTGAGAAACCAAATGATTAGCGATAGATGGTTTATTTTTAACTATGGAGACCATGCTAAAAAGGATATATATGTGTGAGAAAGATTATTTTACAGGCAAAATCCTTCTTATTTCTGTTTCATTTTCTCCCCTTCTCCATTATCTTATTTAGTTTCTCCGAAGAAGAGAAAGTTGAGGAAAGTTTTGCATGGGGTAGCGATCATGAGGTTGAGTCTAAAAAGTAAAGAATCTGGTGAGCTGGTAAGCTTCTTCATCTCACTATGTTCATAAAATTGAGAAAAAGAGAAGTAAGGATTTCTAAAATATTTGAAAAACCTCTACATGATACTGGATTATAAGGTTTAAATTTTGAATACCTTCTGTTTAATTCATATGTGGGTTGTCATGCTTAACTCGTCTTGAGGCTTTGGCATTTGGAAGAGCTAAGCTGGCGATGTAACACCCCAAACCCGGCCTAGAAGTTAGGACCGAATTCGAAATGTCACATTACAGGCACGCTTCAAAACGATTTTACTATTTAACCATTTAAGGCCCAAAAGCCCAAATTTTAAGAAAATAATCATAT
This sequence comes from Gossypium sturtianum, assembly GCA_025698515.1. Taxonomy (NCBI): domain Eukaryota; kingdom Viridiplantae; phylum Streptophyta; class Magnoliopsida; order Malvales; family Malvaceae; genus Gossypium; species Gossypium sturtianum. The sequence continues at coordinate 67,089,932 of CM046947.1, read as the reverse complement.
GTTGAGTTATTTCGAAAACCATGTTATCTTTAGAAATGTTACGAAATTTATTAAGCGGATAGTTGAAACAATAATGATAAACCCAAAATCCAAAGTCAATTAGGAGTTACATGGCCTTATTACAATTCAATGAAAAACAAAGTATTTAAAATCAATTCATTTGAACAAATTAAAAACATTTTATCAGCTTGTAGTGTGGCCATCTCCGAGTCCTCTCCCACGTCGAGTCGTCTATTCAGGATTACCTGAAACATTAAATTAAAGGGTGTGAGTTTCGAAACTCAGTGTGTACAACCCTTGGCAATCAAATCACATACAAATATTCACATTGGGCCTAAGCCCTAACAAAATCTGTGGTCTTGGGCCTTAGCCCACAATGACATCATATCATATCATATCACATCATATACAAACAAGATAATGCAAAACCCACCCCAAAAATCCATCCACTACACACACCATTTCCCTTCTAACCTTATGACTCACGTGGGAATTCTAGCTCGACCCACCCCTCCGCTTATACACCATGGGTAGCCGGTTGCGGTACTAACGAACGTTGCCAGCAAAGCTGCTAATCATACATTGGGCTTAAAGCCTCCGATGGATCCATACCATACGGCCATGCGATCCTCAAATCTTCCTCCGTACCATAATTCCCACCCATATGCATCCTAAGCAAGAATATCATATGAATGCATCAAACACACAAGTAACATCCATAAACTCATATCCGTACATAGGGGTATTTTCATCATTTCACTACCCAGGTATTTCAGTAATTCTACCTTACAGGGTATTTTGGTAGTTTGGCAAAATAGGGGTATCTTGGTAATTTTGCAAGACAGGGGTATTTTGGTACTTTTACAAAATAGGGGTATTTTGGTACTTTTACAAAATAGGGGTATTTTGGTAATTTATAAATCTAGGGGTATTTTAGTAATTTTACCCATATAAGGGTATTTTAGTAATTTTACAAATATAAGGGTATTTTAGTAATTTTACAAATATAAGGGTATTTTAGTAATTTTACAAATATAAGGGTATTTCGTCCCTCTCGGGTTTTAGTTATAAACTTTGGCCCATAAACAAGTCCTCGCGGTTAAAGTGAACAAACACTATGCACCAGGTAGGATCTCAGAAAAGAGGAGGTGGGTCACTAGGACCGCTTAAGTACCAAGCTCTCACTAGATCTAATCCTAGACATGCATATGTCGGTTACCACACTCTAACTAATCGACTTGTCCACAGACATGTTTAATTAGCTTAAGTCTTATGAAATTACAAAGTTGTTCAAGCTAGGCCTAAAGTCTATTAACCCTAACATACTTGTCTACGCCCCCATAAGCCCATCAAGCCCACTTCATGTCCTTACGGCCCGTTAGGCCCAAATCTCATCATATGGCCTATTAGGCCCAAAACATATCTAGATCATGTATCAAGCATAGCTAACTTAATTCGTATAATCAACCAAACCATTTTATCAAACTTAGCCTCAGGGCCCACTGGGCCCATTTAGCCATTTTTGGCTTTTCGGCATTGCCGATATCGTGTGTGTAGTGTTTGTACACACCTGATCACTGCAACGTGCTATCCTATCCTTAGCCTTGATCCTACAACCAACCAACCTTCAATCAACCACTCATACTTAATCAAAAATATTTACTCAAAAGTCAAAACCTTATCGTAACCTTACCAGTGTGCCCCGGGTTCTAATGGCCCTTCCTTAGTCGCTAATCACAAGTGTACCCTAGATCCTTGCTAACGATCCTACCACGCTAGCGATCTCTCGAACCTTACCCTTGTTAATACAAGATCCACGACAATGAGAAATTAGATCGCCCTTCTGGCTTTCAACAGAACGCACTAAGGGAGTTAATGAATACTTACCGAATCCAACCTTAGATCCTACTGACCTACCAAACGAGATTGGCTTTTAACCCTGGATCGAGAGTAGATACCAACTGATTTGTGATAGAGAAAAACAACAAAGATTCGGCACTAATGGGGATTTCGACAAGAGAAGATGATGGTAATTCGGCAATAGAAAAGTTTGGCTAAGAGAGAATTCGGCAAAAAGAATTATGGTTTTTCGACAATGGAAGAATTCAAAATGAGAAGAAACAGAATGAGGGGAGAAAAGAAAAGATCAAATGTGCTTGTGTGAGGGTAACTATAGGATATTCGGTAAAGAAAAGAAAGACTAACTTATTTGCAAAACTCTCCAAATGCCGAAAGCCACAATGAGAATTCGTAATACCCCCTAAAAGACCTAAAAACGACACTCATTTACCCTCCTAAGCCGAACACTTCCCACTTCCCACAACGGCACCAACTCTTTACACTTCTCAGCTCCTAACTTTTCTCCCTGATAACTCCTCAATCTCATCCTAAATTTTCTCTAAGATAAGCTCCTTTATCCCTTCCTTAATTTTCTCTCATGAACACTTCCTTCAGAGTTCACATCCAACGCCACTACTAACCATCTAGAATGCAAAAATTAAATCCCCAACAAAATACCATGCCACTACTCGAACCTTGGATTCCCTTGCCTGCTAATGACGCCACCTCCCTGCTCCCTAAGTGGCGCCACTTTGCCACTGCACCACAAGCTCTTTTGTGTCATTTTTCTTCTTCACTTATTTAAAAGGCCTACTAACTGAAGTCACAGTTCCCTTGGGCTTAAACTAAAATTTTTTCTTATACCCTTACTTGATCCCAGAACATCTCTAACACCCCTAGACACTCCAAATTCATTAACCCTCAAAGCCCACATGCCAATTGTCATTTTCTCGCTCACTTAAAAATTTTCTGAGACCCAAAGCCCAATTCTTCTAGGCCTAGATTTGGGGTGTTACAGGCGAGGACGAAGGGTAGCAGGTGAGCTTCTGTACTCAATTATTTGAGTGTTGGTCTGGGTTGTGTTGTTTGCTTGTTTTGCACTGAGTTCAGTTGAGTATGTTGTCTACATGAACAATCGTTGCTAACTGAAAAGGGTATGCTTGCATATGGTTGTACAATTGTATGATTGTTGCAGTATGATCTCTTAATGCGTGTCATGGTCGTGTATCTATGAACTATTATGTGGGGTACTATATGCTATGTTAGTGAATATGATGATATATATGATATGCCTGTTTATAAATATGAAGTACGGAGGAAAGTATTAGCGTTTTAGTTGAAGATAGGAAAAATTAGCGTAATGGAGGAATGGACAGATTGAAGGGGTTTGAAAAAGCTTGGTGGCACCTTGAAAATGGTTATCTACAGGCTCTTCAGAGAAACACCATGAAAATGGTCTACAGGCTCTACAGAGTGACACCTCAAAAGAGGTTCACTAACTCTTTGGAGTCGAAAGTCCATGGCGAGCCATGGCATTATCCAGTGGTGAACAGGTACGCCTTATGGCGAATTGAAGTCCTTTAGAAAGTGAAAAAGGAAGCCGTCGGGGCATTTAAGTGGAGGTCACTGCATTATTCATGTGGCAAAAAGTCTGCCATAACGGTTATGGTGTGTATGGGAATGCAGGCAAGCATGCTAATAAGAGGTCTTGCCAAAATACGAAGCTAAGCGGGATAGGTGGAAGCGTATTATACGCGGGTATAAGTGGAGGGAAAGGGGATATTTCCTTCAAAGTAGTTACGAATAATTATCAGCCATTAAGAGTCCGCCAGAATTGATGAACAAAACCAACATTGGCTATGAGAAAGTGAGACAGTTATTTAGATTTTCATTTTAAGTAATTATTGGTGAAAAAGGGTCGCCAAAAAAGGGAAATTTGCCAATGACTATATTAGGTGGAATGTCGTTTAGGGGTTAACAAAGAAATAGGATGTTTGTTAGGACTATCTAGTGTTGGGAAGTCCACTTAAGACTGTCTAATATGGAAGTTCACCAAGGACAACCTAAGGAAGAGATAGTTCACTGGGGACTATATGTTGGAATATCTTTGTCGGATAGTCCGAAGTGGGAAAGTCCTATGGGACTATCTTGCAAGTACGAGTCCATTAAAAAAAAGGCCACAAATGAAGATATTAGTAAATGGGTCTTCCTTTAAAAAAAGGGTATATGCACAGGCTAAGTCATAAGAAGTTAATTGTCGAGATAATACGGCAAGTTTATATTGAGTTCGGTGTGGAATGAAGGGATTAGGGTAAGAATCCGCCGTTGTGGTGAGATACCTGCAAGTCCGCCAATAATAGTCCCCAATCTGAATATTTGCATATATAGTTATCTTTTGATGAGTTAAACCAGGAGGGTAAAATGGAAGTCTGAGATGAAGCTAGACAAGGTCAAGTCTCGAAAAAAGGGTTATCATAAAAAGTACAATTATGACTAAATCAGCTTGATATGTCTACAAATGATTCGTTCAGAGAATGCATGGGTGTCGTCTATGCCAGTCAAACTGCGGAATCTCCTAGGATACATAGGGAGTTTTAATTCTATGCTCTAATTCTTATTTACCCAAAAATTTAAGAGACTTCAATGAATACTGCTGCACAGGATCTCACTAAGTTCTTTCGAACTTACGAGTAATTTTTACCTTGAATGCAAGGTCAGTGAATGACTCGAGGATTGAGTGGAGGGACCAAGTTAGACACAGGCAAGTCCACGCGAATGTCGTTGTAATTGTATCATGTATATAGAAGGGCACCCTGAGAGGCTACGCCTAGGGGTTTGAATAAGCGAAATTTCATACAAATATTAAGTTCCAGGTCACTGTAAATATATATACATGCTCAGTAAGGTAGAATGTTTGTAAGAACCTTAGCACTTGTATAATAGGAAATTTATTTGAAGTTTAAATTTGAAACATTTTGTTATGTAAGAAATCAGAATAAAGTTGTATGGTAAATATGGATTGAAATTTGGTGTTGTTTAAGTTGTAAATAAATCAAGTTAGGGAGGTTGTTAAGTAATACAGTTTAATTGTGACACTTAGTACCTGAACTTGGTGATCGGGTCGGGTAAAGGGTGCACAACTATTTGCAAAAATTAAACAAACAAACAAATAAATAAATAAATAACAAAAAAATTAATTAAAAAAATTTCAAAAGTTGTTGATATCGATATTATATTACTGTCTATTTTTTGATTTTCTGTCACTCGTGATGATTTTTCTATTCTGAATTATTGTCTCGATATTTATGTTTTTTTTATCTGATCATTAATTATGCCATGTTTTTTTTTGTTCCTTTTTTAATTTTTCTTCTCGTGAAATATTTGCCTTTGACTTATCTGCTTTTTTTGACATCTTATTTACTCTATGTGTGGACTGAACCTTATATATTTCACTTCTCCCTCATTCACATACAGACACTCAAAAAATAAAAGAAAGAAAGAAAAAACATAGAAAGTACTTCAACTCAAAAGTATGAAAAGATTTGTGTTTTTTGTAGATCTTATCTAGGAAAAGATAAAACTTTTACATATATGGCTATAAAATATGGTGAAATGCTAGCTAATGAAGAAATTCAGTTTTTCTATGGAGGGGGAAGTATGGGTTTAATGGGATCGGTGGCTACATCGGCATATGTTAAAGGGAGTTTTGTTTTGGGAATAATCTCGAGAGTGTTCAAAGAGAATGCACTATGTGGACAAACCATCGGAAAATAATTACCAGTTTGGAGTATTCCTGGACGATTAACGCTCATGTTCGACATTGTCAATGCATTCATTGCCTTACCTGGAGGTTTTATTACATTAGAGGAAATATTTTGCATAACCTCTTAATCACTTTCTTCAAACATAAAAAACCCATTAGTTTGCTTAATGTTAATGGTTATTGTAACAATTTGCTTTCATTTTTAGAAAATGTTGTGAAAAGTGGATTTGTGTTTTTAGAGGCAAGGAACGTCTTGATTTCTGTTGCAACTATTGAAGAACTACTCGTTAAGCTTCAAGCTTTTGAGTACAGTCTAGATCTAATCACTCAACAGATTGTTGAATCCAGAAAAAGGAAAATAGATTTTGACAAAAAAGAAATGGATTTAACCTTTTCTTTGTTACATTATCCAAACTTTTAGATTTAACTTATATTTATATTTCTCTCTCTAAGTTTGCTTCCAAAAAAAATCACTAGGGATTGTTATTGTAAACAAGTGACAGAGTATGGAAAATATTCTTGAGACTACACCTTATTAGAATGCCTAGCCTTATTCTTCTTTTAAACTTTTTGAAGTAAAATTCAAGTAAGGAGTGAATAACATTATTGAATTGCATCGTCTTATGTTAAAATGGAGGATAAGGAGTAATCTTAACACCCATTTTACATTATTTTTTCCTAAAAAAAACCTTCGCCAATTTTTTTTATGTGTAATGTCGATAAACATTTTGCATGATCGTTTAACGTATCTAGCACTTTTAAGATTGTAACATGCTTTCAAAGTACTAAAGTATGTAAGCTTGAATAATTGATTATTATCGAAAGATTAGTTGCTAACGTATTATAGAATGTGTTTCATGGGTTTGTGTAATTAGGTTTTGTTAGGAAATTGGATATTTCCTTTTTGAACTTTCTTTGATAATATCATCTTTTGAACTTTTCTTCGATACATTACCTATCTTAGATTATATGCATGAATTCTAATGGGTTGTAAGTAATATTTTTATCATGATTTTAGAATCCATTAGTTTTTACCCTTGAATATGATGATTAGTTCCAAATGCATCATAAGGGAAGACAAAAGCAATTTCTTTGGATCGTTTGAGCCTTTCGAGCCAACCTTGTAATAGCCCGATTTTTAGTGGCTTTGGAACCTCATTTTCGATGTCCAAGTCCATAAATATTAAATATTAATATTTATGAATTTATTATAAAAATATATTAAATTTTGGTCCAATAATTTTGTTGAATTGATAGTTAATTAAGGTACAAGGACTAAATTCTAAAAGTTTATCACTATAGGTTTTTAATTGGCCAAAGTCTTAAGGACTTATATAGCAATTAAAACCAAGCTCTAAAATGGAAAATAAACCATTTTAGAAACATGAGTGGATGGTAGGTGAATAATTTTATATATCATAAATATTATAATTAAATTATTTATATTATAAATGTATAAAATAACAAAATAAAATAGGTAAAAGTGGAAAGAATGAGAAAAAATTTTCCTTCCTTCTTCTTCACCACCGAAAGCCATAGCCAAAGTATTGAGGAAGGATCGGCCAAGGGTTTCAAGCTTTTGGCTACTAATTGGTTAGTTCAATTTAGTCATTTTCTTGTAATTTTTATGTTTTTGAGGTCATGAGAGCTTGATTTAGCTAGCCCATGTACCAAATTGCAAAAAATTTAAAGTTTTTTAGAGTTTACATTGATGATTTCTTGATGAAAGTAGGTTAAATTGTTAGATTTTAAGCTTAGATGTGAAAAAATACTAATTTGTAATGTTTAATTGTTAGTTCTTTTCATAAGGACTAAAGTGTATAAATTTCAAAATTGATGTGAAATTTCTATAATATTAGATAATTGAGGGTCATAAAAGAATGTGATTGAGAACGGTTTCGAAATCGAAGCTAAAATTGAAAGATATTATGATTTCGATTTTAGGGGTTAAATTGAATAAAATGCAAAAAAAAATATGGGTATTGAAAAATGAAATTAGACTAATTCATGCATATAATAGGATGTTATAAAATGTTTGGTATTGATAAATTGAATTGAATAATTGTATAGATCAGGAATGGGATCAAATCGAAAATAGTCGAGGAAAAGACAAAATTGTTGAATAGTCCTTGAAGTTCCAACTTAATTGCTAGTTTTTCCAGGTAAGTTCATATGGTATGAAACACCCCAAACCCGGCCCACGAGTCCTGACCGAATCTGGTGTGTTCCTCGAGTAAACATTTGGAAGTCCGTTTGTTACTTAGGAAAAATTCGTGTGGTTTGAAGATGGATTTTCTTGTGTTGGGTTCAATTGAAAACCTTGTATAGATCTTTTTTTAAGAAAAACCATTTAACCTTGATTTAAATTTAATCGTATAGTAATAAACTCTAATAAAAAGCATGCATAAAATAGTTCATATTAACGGCCTTATTACATCAAAACAAACCCAAATAATTTAAAGTACTTAAATGAAATAAAATAAATTCCTTGCTTGAGCATGGCCATCACTAAGCTTCACTTGACCGGTCCATTATCGATCACACCAAACATGATCCCACAGCGGGGGTGAGTCATGACTCAATGTGTACTACAACACTAAATCTTAACAACTTAGGCATACATAATCATATCACATATCAATTCTTATAACAGATCAAAATAATGATGCAATCCCAAACCCAAACCTATATGCCATCCGCTACACATCCCCGTACCAACCTGCACACCGTGGGGACTACTGAGTCGACCCTCCATCCGCTACACATCATCGAAGGCAGTCGCTGCAGTCGACGTGCTCATCGCCCTTATAAATATTTATGGTCTTAGGTCACCACATTCAGATATCGTGGTCTTAGATCACCACATTCAGATATCATGGTCTTAGGTCACCACATTCAAATATCATGGTCATAGGTCACCACATTCACTTCCCCTTTTCAATAGCCAATATGCCCCATATCATACATATTATGCATTAACATGCCAAATTTCACATTCTTATCACTTATCACATGTTAAACATAACATATTTCATAATCCTAGTAGGAGTAGGAAACGTACCTGAGTACTTTGTACCATAACATGGTACCTTAGCCACATTCTTACACTTTCATATTAACACGTATATCAAGTTAAAGCCATAAATCTATTAACATTAGTGTGGGGTACACACCTGATATGCTTAACGAATTCCTTGAAATCCCGAAAACCGATCTACTAATTTAGATCTTAAGTTCCTTGTGCCGATTGGAATAAAAATCAAATCCAGAAAAGAATCACTTGCTTAGGGAGTTGTGGAAATACCTATAGGCTTATATTAGATTCGATTTCATCCTTAAACATAATAAATGGCCTTTGGCCGAATATTCACATATCTTACCTTGAATCTTTAAATCCCGAAAAGTAGTCTTTTCTTCCTGGTAGTCGACACTATACAAAATCCCGAAAGATCTATTGTAGTTTCGGCCAAGAGATACAAATGGCATTAGAATCTTAATCTTGGGCTTGAAGAAAAGAAATATAAGGATAGATCCTTACCCTTACTACAGAAGTCGACCCACTCTTGCTTGAAGCTCCACAAAGATTCGGCTATGGAGACTAGATAGTGATCAAAAAGGTTTCGGCTTTTGAGGTTGATGGACAATCGGCTAGGGGGGTTGTCTTTGAGGTTTCAGCTTTTGATGGATTGGAAAGAAAAGAAATCGGCTATGGTGGTATCTTGAATTTTCGGCTTTGGCTAACAAAAAATAAGAAGAACAAGGCTCTGGAGAATTTTGGCAGAGAGAGGAGAATTTGCTTAGGAAATTCGGCAAAGGAAGAGTGAATGAATGAATGGCCTCTTTTCCTCTAGTAGCCGAAATTACTAGCTAGAGTCCCTTACTTGGCCACCACTCTCCCTTATTTTGCTAGCTTTATCTCTTTAATTTTTAAAAATTAAATAATAAACCCTCATTTATCTCTCTTAAAAATAATCTAAAATAAATCCATTATTTATCCACCCTTAGCCGAAATTTAAAGAGAATAAAACTCCTCTTTTAAAAGCCTTGTTGCCGTCCAACTCCCTTGCTCCTTGCAGCAAAATAAAACTCTTTTATTTTGCTTCCCCGTGACTTCGAACCTTGGCCCAATACTCCTGTATGTGGCGCCATTTCGAGGGCCCTAAATGGCATCTTTGAGCCACTTTTCCAAGCCCATTTGTGTGTCATATTTCACATACATTTTCTCTTAAGGCCACCTTGCCTTAGTTTCCTCTTTTAGACTTGAAAACTCACATTTTCTAAGTCATTCCCTTATATTTCCAAGTTTCCAAAAACGTTCGTTTCCCTCCTTTAACCTAACATTTCCTTACATTTCCAAGTTTCCAAAAATGTTCGCTTTCCTCTTTTGAATCATTTCTAAATCATTTCCTTACATTTCTTAGTTTCCAAAAATGTCCACTTTAAACTTAACATTTCTATACATTTCAGTGTTTCAAAAATTCATTCATAACACATAAGACATGTCATTTCGTACAATTAAATGAAAATGCATAGGCCCTTTTCGTGATGTTACGCTTCTACCCCTTAAAATAATTTCGTCCTCGAAATTTCCTAGCTAAAATAATTGAGGGTATTGTTGTCGCATTGCCTCTTCTGGCTCCCACGAAGCTTCCTCCGAACCATGGTTGCGCCATAACACTTTGACTAGAGGAACTGACTTCCTCCGTAACATTTTCACGTCTCGTTCCAAGATCTGAATCGGCTCTTCCTCGTAGGATAAGTCTGGCCTTAGCTCCACCTCTTCAACCGGTACTACGTGAGATGGATCCGATCGATATCGACGTAGCATGGAAACATGGAATACGTCGTGCATCTACTTCAACTCCGGTGGCAACTCTAACCGATATGCCACTGGTCCAACTCACTTCAACACTCGATAGGGCCCTATAAACCTTGGGCTTAACTTCCCTTTGCGACCAAACCTCATCACCTTCTTCCAAGGCGAGACTTTCAGAAACACTTGATCCCCCACTTCAAACTCTATTTTGAGGTCCACGTACGACTTTTGTCTATCAGATGCTTCCTTCAACCGTGCCCGAATTGTCTCAACCTTCTCTTCAAATTCTGCCACTAACTCTGGACCCAAAACTCGACGTTCTCCTAACTCAGTCCAACACGTAGGAGTTCGACACCTCCGACCGTACAACGCTTCATTCGGTGCCATCCGAATGCTGGCTTGATAGCTGTTGTTGTATGCAAACTCTGCTAAAGGCAAATACTCCTCCCAACTTCCTCTGAAGTCCATCACACAGCCCCTCAACATATCCTCTAACACTTGGATTACTCGTTCGAACTGCCCGTCCGACTGTGGATGAAAGGCCGTAGTGAAATCCAACTTAGTGCCTAACGCTTAATGAAGTGCCCTCCAAAATCGAGACGTAAATCTTGGGTCTCTATCCGAAATAATTGACACTGGCACTCCATGCAACCTTACAATTTCCCCCACGTACAATCTTGCCAACTTCTGAAGAGAATAGTCGACTCTCACCGGAATGAAGTGCGCGGACTTGGTCAAACGGTCCCCTATTACCCATACCGAGTCCTTCTTAGTAGGCGTAAGGGGAAGCCCACTAACGAAGTCCATGGTGATTCTCTCCCACTTCCACCGCTGCGGAATCTCGATTGGTGAAGTAATCCCGATGGAACTTGGTGTTCGACTTTAACTTGCGACACATCGGACATTTTCCCACGAATTCGATAACTTCCCGTTTAAGATCAAAGCCACCAAAGCTGTTCCCTTAGATCTCTGACAACTTAGTGCCTCGGGATGCATAGCATAAGGGCTACTATGCGCTTCCCAGAAGAATCCTCCGTCTTAGGTCCTTGTCCTTAGGCATACATACCTTTCCCTTGAAGCACAATACTCCTCATCATTAACACCATAATCCTCTAACTCTCCGTTCCGTACTTGTTGTAACTTAACACTTAGATCCTCATCCACCAGTGACTTTCCTTTACCTCATTTAACCATGTTGGTTTGACTTGCAATTCTCGCCAATAGGTCGCCATCATCATCTGAGACTCAAGTGTGCGAACAACGCCTTAGATCCGATACAACCTTTCGACTCGGGGCATCCGCCACTACATTTGCCTTGCACGGATGATACTCTAACGAACAATCATAGTCCTTCAATAATTCTACTCACCTTCGCTGTCTTAAGTTTAACTCCTTCTGAGTCAACAAGTACTTGAGGCTCTTGTGGTCCGTGTAGATCACTGACTTTTCTCCATAAAGGTAGTGCCTCCACACCTTAAGAGCAAAGACCACTGCCGCCGCTTGATTCCAAGTCATGCATCGGGTAGTTAACCCCGTGAGGCCTTAGTTGTCGAGACGCATAAGCTACCACCTCCCGTCTTGCATCAAGATGCGCAACCCAAGCCTGTATGGGAAGCGTCACAAGACACCACAAAATCCTTTCCGCCTCCAGTGAATCGAATCGGTGCCTCGGTCAAAACCCTCTTAAGCTTCTCGAAGCTCTCCTGTTGCTTATCCTTCCATACAAAGGGTACTTCTTTCCTTAACAACTTTGTCAAAGGCATGGCTATTGACGAGAACCCTTCCACGAACCTTCTGTAATAGCCCGCCAAACCTAAGAAACTACGAATCTCACCCACGGACCTAGGTGGTTTCCAATCCAACAACGCTTCGATCTTCCTAGGATCCACCCTTATTCCTTCATGGACACCACATGCCCTAAGAATGCAACCTCCTTAAGCCAAAACTCGCACTTGCTGAATTTGGCATATAGCTTCTTCTCTCTTAACACTTGCAACACTTTCTGGAGATGCTCGTCATGTTCTTCCTCCGACTTGGAGTATACTAGGATATCGTCGATGAACACAACAATGAACCAATCCAAGTAGGGTTGAAAAACCCGGTTCATCATATCCATGAACACGGCTGGGGCGTTCGTCAACCCAAACGGCATTACAACAAACTCAAAATGGCGTACCTTGTCCTAAAGGCCGTTTTATGGATATCCGCCTCCTTCACCTTCAATCGATGATATCCGGACCTTAGATCGATCTTTGAAAATACGGCGGCCCCTTAAGTGATCGAACAAGTCGTCTATCCGTGGCAAAGGATACTTGTTCTTGATGGTCAGCTTATTTAACTGATGATAATCTATGCACATTCGCATAGTTCCGTCCTTCTTCTTCACAAACAGGACCGGTGCTCCCCACGGAGACACACTGGGTCGGATGAACCCACGATCCAGCAATTCTTGAATCTGAGCCTTGAGCTCAACTAACTCCTTTGGCGCCATTCGGTATGGAGCAATTGACACATGAGCTGTTCCTGGTAGCAAGTCTATTCCAAATTCCACCTTCCTATCTGGGGGTATTCCTGGTAGCTCCTCTGGAAAAACATCCACGAAGTCCCTTACCGTTCTAACTCCACTAATTCCCCCTTCTTTTGCGTCCACAGCACTAACGAAGGCCAGAAATGCCTTGCACCCTTTCTGGACCATTTTCTCCGCCTTTAACACCGAAACTACATTAGACAGGTAATTTCTCCTATCATAATAACCACCTCATCCTCCGGGGTCCTTAACTCCATTTGCTTAGCCGCACAATCCAACACGGCTCGATGCTCTACTAGCTAGTCCATGCCAAGTATGAGATCGAATTCTCCGAAGGGTAGTTCCATTAAGTCAGCAGGAAATACTACGCCTTGGATTTCCAAGGGTACACTCCGAAAGATCTCATTCACCACTACAGTTTGACCTAGTGGGCTTACTACAGTCATCTCCCTATCAAAAAGTTCAGAGTCTAGGCCTAGTGTTTCCACTACACTACATGCAACATAGGAGTGAGTCGAGCCCACATCAATCAGAGCATAATAAGGTTTTCCAAATACAAGGAACGTACCGGTTATAACGCCCGGCACGTCTCCATCCTCCCTCCGACGAACTACATAAACCAAACCCGGTTGCCTTGCCTCAGTATTAGCAGCACCTCTGCCCGGTGTTCCACATCCTCTGCCAGCACCATTACCTCTATTATTCGGACCACGACCTCGCTGAGGCTGCTGTCCACCTCTACCGGCTTGATTAACATTCTGAGCTACCGGTCGATTTCCATCTGGTTTCATAGGACAATCCTTCATCATATGGTCCTTGGACCCACACCTAAAACATCCTCCCGTCTTTTTCCAACACTCTCCTAAGTGTTTCTTCCCACACTGGTCACAAGTACGATACTGCCCTCCTGTAGCAGCTTGCTGACCTTGCGGCCTATCAACTCTAGGCCTTTTATTCCCAGATGATCCTGATGATCCAAAGCCTCTTTTCTGCCCGTTCCAGTCGAAGTTCTGCTTTGTAGAGTCCTTAATCCCTTCAGCTACCTTAGCTTTCTCTACTAGAGCAGAAAACTCCCGTTCCTGATGCAGAGCTATCAACAGCCTTAAATCATCCCTCAAACCGTCCTCAAATCGGACACACCGTTCATACTCTGTAGCCACCATTCCTCAAGCATAACGGCTCAGCCTCAGAAACTCAGCTTCATATTCTGCCACGGACTTGTTCCCTTGAACCAGCCCCATAAATGCCTTCCTTTGCTCATCAGTATACCGGGTACCGACATACTTCTTCTGATAGGCCGTCTTAACATAGTCCCACGTCAGATCCTCAGCTGTGGCACCATCACGAACTGTAAGCCACCATTGGTACGCTTTATCGCGTAGGAATGCCACCATTCCTTTCAGCTTCTCCTCAGGGGTCAGATCTAGTTCATCCATAATCCGCTCAGTTGATTCCAACCAATACTCGTGATGCATCGGGTGCTAAACCAGATACTCCACGGAACACCTCAACTCTGTTGGCACGAAGTCGCTCAGGTACCGACTTTCGAGCTCCCGAATTTCCTCCTGCACCAGCCACCAACTCAAGAACTCGCGGCCACGACTGCGACACAAAGATCATCCTCCAAGCGAGCTTCTTGCTCCAGCGCCAACAGTTGGGGTGGTGGTGGCGGTGGTATCTCATTGTCAAACCCTTGACCTGATCTAACGGGTTCCGACACGGTCGTTCTACCTCTACCGCGTCCTCGTACGTTACGTCCACGTCCTCTAAAACTTATTTCTATCGTCGTGATCTGGTTAAAAAGTTTTATGAATTAGTCCTTGTTTCACTTATTATTCGCAAAGAAATTTTATGAAAGAAGTTTAATAGTGGTTCTTTCGATCAATCAAAGTTCAAATCTTCTATCCTAATTCAGAGAAGTACATTCATTCAAACATCCATTCAATAGCATCCATCACACACATTCTCTATTTCTCTATTTTTATCTATTCCTACCCGTGGGTATTTTAGTAATTTATCCTCTGAGGGTATTTTTCGTAATTTTTTCAAAATGAGGTTCTTTGGTGATTTTTCAATAAGGGTATTTTGGTACTTTTGCATTTTTGGGGTATTTTGGAAATTTTGAAACCAGGGGTAAATTTTTTTTCAAACTAGGGTGGTTTGGTCCCTTTTGGGTTTTAATTATAAGGTTTAGCCCATCAACGAGTCCTCATAACTAGGGTGAATAGTCACCACGCACTGTAGGATTCCAAAGAAGAGGAGGTAAGTCGCTAGACCGCTTAAATACCAAGCTCTCCCTGAATCCACTCCTAGGCATGCGTCGCCTATTGCCACACCCTAACTCGACTAAGGTGAGCAGTCACTACGCACTGGTAGGATTCCAGTGAAGAGGAGGTGAGTCACTAGACCGCTTAAATACCAAGCTCTTAGGATCCAATCCTAGACATGCGCATCACGGACAGTTTACCACACCCTAGTCTTGTGGCTCGTTAACGGGTTTGTTTAGTGAAATTAAGTCTTATGAAAGTTTAAGAAGTTGTTTAAACTAAGCCTATAGTCCATCAGAGTCTATTTAAACTAGTCTACGTCCCATAAAGCCCACATGTATATTACACAATGGTTTAGGGTACTTACAGCGGACTTGAATTCGGAGGCTTAGGTGCCATGCTGAGCTAACAGACCTGTTATCCTTTAAAGAGCCCATTTCAAAAAACGTTTTGGAGCCCAAGAACCCCAGAGCCGAGTTTTGAACCGGGCTCTGATACCAAACTGAAACACCCCAAACCCATTACACGAGTCGAGTCCCGGATGACGGTATGTTCCTCGAGTAAACATTTGGAAGTCCGTTTGTTACTTAGGAAAAATTCGTGTGGTTTGAAGATGGATTTGCTTGTGTTGGGTTCAATTGAAAACCTTGTATATATCTTTTTTTAAGAAAAACCATTTAACCTTGATTTAAACTTAATCGTATAGTAATAAACTCCAATAAAAAGCATGCATAAAACAGTTCATATTAACGGCCTTATTACATCAAAACAAACCCAAATAATTTAAAGTACTTAAATGAAATAAAATAAATTCCTTTCTTGAGCATGGCCATCCCTAAGCTTCTGGCACGACCTACCCGTTCGTCGTCACTGAAACATGATCCCTAGCGGGGTGAGTCAACAGACTCAATGTGTACTACAACACTAAATCTTAACAACTTAGGCATACATAATCATATCACATATCAATTCTTATAACAGATCAAAATAATGATGCAATCCCAAACCCAAACCTATATGCCATCCGCTACACATCCCCGCACTCAACCTCGCACACCGTGGGGACTACTAAGTCGACCCTCCATTCGCTACACATCATCAAAAGCGATCAGCTGCGATCGGCGTGCTCATCGCCTCTTATAAATATTTGTGGTCGTAGGTCACCACATTCAGATATCGTGGTCTTAGGTCACCACATTCAAATATCGTGGTCTTAGGTCACCACATTCAAATATCGTGGTCTTAGGTCACCACATTCACTTCCCCTTTTCAATAGCCCATATGCCCCATATCATACATATTATGCATTAACATGCCAAATTTCACATTCTTATCACTTATCACATGTTAAACATAACATATTTCATAATCCTAGTAGGAGTAGGAAACGACTGCACAGTACTTTGTACCATAACATGGTACCTTAGCCACATTCTTACACTTTCATATTAACACGTATATCAAGTTAAAGCCATAAATCTATTAAGATTAGTGTGGGGTACACACTGATATGTATGAAATCCTTGAAATCTCGAAAACCGATCTACTGATTTAGATCTTAAGTTCCTTGTGCCGATTGGATTAAAAATCAAATCCCAAAAAGAATCACTTACTTAGGGAGTTGTCGAAATACCTATAGGCTTATATTAGATTCGATTTCATCCTTAAACATAATAAATGGCCTTTGGCCGAATATTCACATATCTTACCTTGAATCTTTAAATTCCGAAAAGTAGTCTCTTCTTCCTGGTAGTCGACACTATACAAAATCCGAAATATCTCATTGTAGTTTGGCCAAGAGATACAAATGGCATTAGAATCTTAATCTTGGGCTTGAAGAAAAGAAATATAAGGATAGATCCTTACCCTTACTACAGAAGTCGACCCACTCTTGCTTGAAGCTCCACAAAGATTCGGCTATGGAGACTAGATAGTGATCAAAAAGGTTTCGGCTTTTGAGGTTGATGGACAATCGGCTAGGGGGGTTGTCTTTGAGGTTTCGACTTTTGATGGATTGGAAAGAAAAGAAATCGACTATGGTGGTATCTTAAATTTTCGGCTTTGGCTAACAAAAAAGAAGAAGAACAAGGCTCTAGGGAATTTCGGCAGAGAGAGGAGAATTTGCTTAGGAAATTCGGCAAAGGAAGAGTGAATGAATGAATGGCCACTTTTCCTCTAGTAGCCGAAATTACTAGCTAGAGTCCCTTACTTGGCCACCACTCTCCCTTATTTTGCTAGCTTTATCTCTTTAATTTTTAAAAATTAAAGAATAAACCCTCATTTATCTCTCTTAAAAATAATCTAAAATAAATCCATTATTTATCCACCCTTAGCCGAAATTTAAAGAGAATAAAACTCCTCTTTTAAAAGCCTTGTTGCCGTCCAACTCCCTTGCTCCTTGCAGCAAAATAAAACTCTTTTATTTTGCTTCCCCCAGACTTCGAACCTTGGCCCAATACTCCTGTATGTGGCGCCATTTCCAGGGGCCCTAAGTGGCATCTTCAGGCCACTTTTCCAAGCCCATTTGTGTGTCATATTTCACATACATTTTCTCTTAAGGCCACCTTGCCTTTGTTTCCTCTTTTAGACTTGAAAACTCACATTTTCTAAGTCATTTCCTTATATTTCCAAGTTTCCAAAACGTTCGTTTCCCTCCTTTAACCTAACATTTCCTTACATTTCCAAGTTTCCAAAAATGTTCGCTTTCCTCTTTTGAATCATTTCTAAATCATTTCCTTACATTTCCTAGTTTCCAAAAATGTCCACTTTAAACTTAACATTTCTATACATTTCCAGGTTTCAAAAATTCATTCATAACACATAAGACATGTCATTTCGTACAATTAAACCGAAAATGCATAGGCCCATTTCAGGATGTTACATGGTATGATTGTATTTAAATTTTATGTAATTGAATTATGAATATGTGTATGCTTGGTTGAAATTTGGGTTGTTTGCGACTTGGTACAAAAGATGATAATTGTACTAAATTGTAAAGATATGTATATATGTGTTGAAAATGCCCAGGTGAACATAGTAAAGGTTTTGTATACACTTGTACGAATTGATTACTGATGATTATCGAGATCCAACATTTGTTGTGGACTCGAAGATACATGTGACATAGGTTTAGCCTAGACTGGTAACTTGATGTTGTTTTAAAGGTTTAGCTTGGACTAGTAACCTTACATGTATATTTTTATCTTGGCCAAGTGATTGAATGTGTCATTAAAGGTCTAGCCTGAACTAGTAACCTGACACGAATATGTATTCAGTTTGGACGAGCAATCATTGTAGAAGAGATACCTGTGTAACTGAATTCGTTTACTAGAGTTCATCGGGCTAAGTATCTAATGAAAATAAAATTTGAAAGGAATTAACAAAAGATTGGTGTTTGAATGAATAGATGCGAAATTAAATAAGAGCATGATATTGAGATATTGATTTGCAAATTAATTGAATTGGTATATGTTTAAATGACATTATGGTTGATTATATGTTATGCTCACCTTATTGTTGTGACTTTCCATGTTAGGCAAACTTTGCCAAGCTAATTAGTTTGTTATGTTTAATTGTAAAATGAGGTAAGTTTCATGTTTAAATACCTATGAACTTACTAAGCATCATATATGCTCACCTCGTTGTTTTCCCTCCCCTTGTAGATCTTCTTACGGAACACATCAAGCCGAATCATTTCGAAGCTCACAGTAGAGTATCATTGAATTGGTAGATGTTTGATCATTTTGAACCCTAGGGTTGTGGCATGTATATAGGTGTTTTGATATACATAAGTATTAATGATGTGTGTGTGGAAATAAAGTTGGTATATGTGATTTATATGTTGTTTTGATACATAGTTTGAAATGCATAATTTGGCAATGGTCGATACCTAGTTGAAATGATATATTATGGTTGACATATTTGATAAATGTATGGGACTTGAAATGGCATGAATTAAGATAGATTGGTATAAGTAATGTTTTGTAATTGGATACTTTGAATGACATGTATGCTAAGGTATTGAAATGATATGTCTATTGATTGAATAGGTGATATAAATTGATATGAGATTAAATTTGGTTATTTGTATTTGTTTTGGTATGAATTGTGATGTTTTGGTGTTGATGAAATGGGTCACTTATGCACAAAATGATAGGTTTTGGTGGAAACTTGAAATAGATACCAAATTGTGTGTATGCTAAAAGCAGGGGAGTTAATGGACTATTTCCGGTACCGCACAATACATATTTGTTATATTTTGAAAACTTTGCATTTTGATCCCGGGTTGGGAAGTTTAGCTACTTTTTTAATATCACAATACCAAACCCTGGATATCACGATACCCACTTGACATATTTTAATGTTTGGCTACTATCTTCAGGATCACGATACCAAGCCTTGGATATCGCAGTACCCTCTTCTCACATTTTGAAATTTTTTAGTTTAGTCCTAATTTGACCTTGGGATGGTATTAATCTTTCATAAGCTCGATTAAGATTCGGAAATGATTGTTTAACTTATTTTGTAATAGTCCGGTTTTAGCTAAATCGGAACAGTGGTTTCAGAATCAAAAATCCATGTCAAAAAAATATTTTAATATTATTTTCGGTATTTACAGCATGTTATTTGATACGTGTGAAAATTTCGTGAGCTAATTTTATCTATTGGTTGGTTAATTTGTGAAAAAGGACTAAATCGTGTAAAGTGTAAAAGTAGAGTTCTATTAGCTAAAGGTGCCTAATAGCTATGGAACTTAAAAGAGGAAGTCCTTATGTTGTAATTATACCATTAATAGATTGAGTGGACTTATATGGACATTAAATGGATTATATTAAAAGGTTTACAATAAGGTTAAAATAGTAAATTAGTAATTATAAGTAAAATAAAATAAAAAAAGGTTGTATCATCTTCAACCTTGAGATATTCCATCGAAATATTGAGAAAATAAAATAAACTAGGGCTTTAAAACATTCGGTCATTGCATAGCTCAATTGGTAAGTGATTTTGACTCCGTTTTTAATGATTTCTATGTTTTTGTAATCGTTGCAGCTCGATCTAGCTAGCCCGTACCTTTAATTTCAAAACTGTTAAAGATTTTGAGAGTTGCCATTGTTGAATCTATGTGTTCTTTGATGTTTAATGATGAAATATGAAAGCTTGATGATAGTTTTACATGTTTTGTTAAGTGATTTTTGATGAAAATGCATAATAGGTATTAAATTGTGAAATGTGCAAATTGAGTGGTTGAAATGTGAAATAAATGGAAGTTTTGGGCCGCTAGGGACCTATAAATAATTCGGCCAAGCTTGGGTTTATTGAAATTATGTGAATTTTGTGTTTTGTGAAATAAGGATTAAATTGTTAAAAGTGCGAAAGTTTAGGGGCTAATGTGTAAAAATGCCCAAATTTGTATTTTTGGATTAATTGAATGAGTAGATGAATAAATAAGTTAATTTTGAATTTACATAGATAAAGAAAGAAAGAATTTAGATTTAGATCGGGGGAAAAGCAAGGTTATCGAGTAGTCGACTCGATCCGTCAATTTCGAACACGAGGTAAGTTCGTATGTGATGATTACATTATAAATGTATGTTAAAATGCTTTAATATTGCATAAATTGTTAAAACGGGATTGTGGATAATGTATGAATTGTGAAAACGACTTTACAGATGCATTCGATGATAGAAATGAAAAGTGTGAAAGCCCGGTTGAACCTTAAGAATAGTTTTGGATACTATTGACATGTCAGTAAGTGATACGTTGAGTTGGCTTCGAGCCATGATATTAGCACTTCGGGTGCGTATTTTACCGATTTGGCTTCGGGTCATGCATATCAGATGATTGGCTTCGGGCCATGATAATAGTTCTTCGAATAAGTTACCTTGATTTGGCTACGGGCCATGGTATAGGTACTTATCATACGAGACTCCTGAGTATCCGATTTCTATTCTGAATGGTTGAATGGGTAAACGAATGATGTGGTTGAGAAAGAGGTTAGTACGAGGCGATATAGGTACGTATAGAACCTATTCGAGTATTAAATAGTGAAAGTTCGATGAGTTTGTATTTGATCATGTTTTGAGACATGAGAAAGGTCTGTAGTTAATGTGTATATGGTTTTGTCATGTGTAATTGGTTGATTTGCATTTATTCGATGAAATAAGTTATTCACATACGAGCTTACTAAGCTATGAAGCTTACTTCGTGTTATGTTTCTATGTTTTATAGTGAATCAAGGCTAGCTTGGATCCAGGAGTCGTCGGGAACATCATCGCACCATCAAACATCTAAGTTGGTACTTTTGAATTATACATTTATGGTATATGGCATGTATAGGCTAGATGTGGTATTTTGGTTGTGATCATAGCCATGAAATTTGGCTTGTAAATGATGTTAATATTGATGTGTGTTTGGCTATTAGAAATGGCTTGTAAATGTATATGTTTTGGTTTGTATATATATAGCCATGAGTGATGGCTTATTTTGGTTTATTTTGGCATGGTTGTAACCAAGACATTATGGAAGTTATAATGGTTATGTGAATTATGGTAAATGAGCCATATTGTTTGATATTGATTTGGCATGTATTTGGCTAAGTAAATGGTAGTGATTTGAGAATTGGAATAGATGAAATTATAATGGTATGAATTGTGCATTTGGTTGATGATTTTGGCTGCCTAATTGTGTAACAGCCCGGTTTTAGCTAAATCAAAACAGTGATTTTGAAACCACAAATTCGATGTCAAAAATTTATTTTAATATTATTTTATGTGATTACAGCATGACAGCATGTATGTGTGAAAATTTCGTGAGCTAATTTTATCGTTTAATTTCTCAATTTGAGAAAAAGGACTAAATTGCATAACATGCAAAAGTTTGATTTTATTAGTTAAAGGTGTCAATTGGCCTTGGATTTTAATTATAATAGCCTTAAATGGTAATTAGACCTTTCTAGATGTTAATGGACATTAATGGACATGGCTTATGTGTTTTTAAAGTTTATTAACTAAGGTTAATTTAGTAAAAATGTTAATAAACATAAAATAAATGAAATAAAGTTAAAATAAGCCTAAATATCATCATCTTAAACCAAAATTAAAAGAGGACGAGCCATGGGAGAGCATTTAGGGTTCGGCACACATTTAGCTTGATTAAGGTACGGTTTGAGCTCGGGTTTTGATGATTTTTATGTTTTTTAGATCGTTGCTTCGTGTTCTAGCTAGCCCGTACCTTTAATTTTGAAACTGTTAAAGATTTTAAAAGTTTCCATTGATGAGCTTATGTGTTATTTGGTGTTTGAAGATGAAATATGAATTTTTGATGATAGATTTTCATGTTTTGTAAAGTGATTTTTGATGAAATTGCATAATAAGGATTAAATTGTGAAATATACAAATTGAGTGGTTGAAATGTGAAATAAATGAAAGTTTTGGGCTGCTAGGGACTTATATGAAATTCGTCCAAGCTTAGGTTTGAAGAAATCATGTGAATTTTGTGTATTTGTGAAAGAGGGACTAAATTGATTAAATGTGAAAGTTTAGGGGCTAAATTGCAATTAGGCCTAAATGTATGTTTTGGACTAATTTGAATGAGTGTTTGATTAAAGAAGTTAATTTTGAATATATTTAGATCAAGAAAAGAGGAATCCGGAATTAGATCGGGGGAAAGGTAAGATTATCGAGTAATTGACTTATTTCGCCGTTTTCGTACTCGAGGTAAGTTCGTATGTGACGATTTATTTATAAATGTATGTTAAATGCTTTGATATTGCCTAAATTGTGATTATGAGATTTTTTATTAATGTATGAATTGTAAATACGATTCTACGGATATATTCGAAGATGGAATCGACAAGCTAAAAGTCACGGTTGAACCTTAGGAATAGATTTTGGATACTGATGATATGCTATAAGATGATATACCAATTTGGCTTCGGGCCATGCATATCGGATGTGTTGGCTTCGGGCCACGATATCGGCACTATGGGTGCGAGTGATACCTTGATTTAGCTACGGGCCATGGTATAGGTATTTTAGAAAGGAGTTACCTTGATTTGTCTATGGGCCATGGTATAGGTACTTCGGGATAAGTTACCTTGATTTGGCTTCAGGCCATGGTATAGGTACTTATCGATTGAGATTCTTGAGTATCCGACTTCTATTCCGAATGGTTTAAGGGGTAAATGAATGATGTGGTTGAGAAAGAGGTTAGTATGCGAGCGATACAGTGCGTCTGAGAACCTATTCGAGTATTAAATAGAGAAAGTTGATGAAATGGTATTTGATCATGTTTTGAGACATGAGAAAGGTTTGTAGTTAATGTGTATATGGTGATGTTATGTAAATTTGGTTGATTTCATTTATTTGATGAATTAAGTTATTCACATACGAGCTTACTATGCTATGAAGCTTACTTTGTGTTATTTTTCTATGTTTTATAGTGAATCAAGGCTATCTTGGATCCGGGAGTCGTCGGGAACATCATCGCATTATCGGACATCTATTTGGTACTTTTGAGTTGTGTATATATTGTAACACCCCTAACCCGTATCCATTGCCGGACTAGGGTTAAGAGCATTACCGGACATATCAGAACATATTACGCTCACTTCACAACATCAATCATACAACATTATTTTATAATAATTCATACTCATATAGTCCTTTTAGAAGGTCAACGAGACCTTAAACATATTTTAGAGAAGGTTCGGGACTAAACCGGTCTCATACGGAAATTTTGCGGAACTTAGAAAATTTTTCTTTCAAATCAGGGCATGCGTCCGTGTGGCTAGGCAGTGTGCCTCGCATGGCCGTGCCTTGGACCATGTCTCAGCCCGTGTGCAACACTGACTTGGGTCACACGGTCTGGCACACGCCCGTGCTTCTTACCCGTGTGGCAATCTGACTTGTTTCGAATTGCAACCTTAAGAGACACGGTCGAAACACACGCCCGTGTGCTCAACCGTGTGGGCAAATATAGGCCATTTGTAAGGCCAGTTTGCCACCCAAAATTGGGTCATACCTACAAGTATCAAACAAGCATCAATTCATGTCCCAAAGGCAGCTAAAAAACATACCAAATCATGAGCACATCAAAACATACCAAATTTTGCATCACATAGCATGCACTAAATTCACTCTATAATCACATTCATTATCAAGCCATATCACAAGGCTATAAGTACCCAACTTCAAAACCAATCAGATCAAAACTAGCCTATACATGCCACATAACCAAATCTCAAAGTTTTTATTTACCGAAACAATATCCGGATAGTGTGATAAGGCCTCATGCGACTTCCAACCCGAGCAAATCTCTGAAAATCTATAAACATAGGAAAAACACACAGAGTAAGCTTTGAAAGCTTAGTAAGCTCGTATCTTAATAAACTTAAAATAACAAATAATTTCATTACAATGCCATAAGCATGATATGCTATCTCACATACCAAAACACAACTTATCTCAAGTTTATAACATGATTTCATATCAAGTCATCACCATTCAATAATATACTTACTTACTTACTAACTTTAGCTTTCACAAGCTTATTCAATTCGATTATCATATAACATTCAATTCTCACTTTCATATAGCCAAATGAGCACATTTTGGGAAATAACATATTTATTCACATATCTTTCTCATATGAATCACATATCATCACTTATACCCAAATTCATCTTTCATTCATATAGTATCTGACAATTTCACATATGCCACTTTATAAATCACATCTTATTCATTTGTTCATGTTTCATTTGCACATATTCACATTTCATTTACATATACATCACATAACATTCTTTGCACATATATACTTACCTTTCATTATCAAATATTGTATACATTTCAACATACCTGAATTGAAATGTCATTCACTTAATTACTTATTTCTCGGAACACCCATTGAACCGTTCAGAATTAATAAGGATACTCGGATAGTTCTGGAAGCTCGTATAGTGCCAACATCCCAGACGTGGTCTTACATGTAATCAAATATCGATGCAACTGTCCCAGACAAGGTCTTACACAAAATCATATACGGTGCCAATGTCCCAGACATGGTCTTACACGTAATCTCCAATCGATGCCAGTGTCCCAGACACGGTATTACACGATATCTCAAGTTGATGCCAACGTCCCAGACGTGGTCTTACACGAAATCATATCTCAGAATCCTATTCATGACATATGTATCCTCTACTATTCCTATGGTTCGTACGGGACTTTCGAGCGTCGTAATTCTATCGATTCAAGCTCGTAACTAGTTCTCCAACTCTCAATTCAATTTGGCATATACACATATATTTATTATAAATCAATTCAGCACATATAACATATATACATTCAAATTTAACAACATTTACTTACTTATGAACTTACCTCGTACGGACGCGAACGGACTGGAACGACTAATCGATAACTTCCTATTTTCCCGATCCAAATTCGATTTCCACTTTTCTTGATCTAATTCAATACAAATTTAACTCTTTTATTCACCAAATCATTCAATTAAATCCATGTACACATATTTAGGGCATTTTACAAATTAGCCCTCACATTTTCACATTTTGACACTTTAGTCCCTATTTCACAAAATCACAAATATGCATAATTCAATTCAATCAATGCTTGACGGAATATTACTACACTTCATATAAGCCCATTTATTTCATTTATTTCACATTTTAGTCTCTCAATTTCTCATTTTCACAATTTAGCCCAAAATAGTCAAATTCATCAAAAATTCAAAGACAAAACATATTAATCTATCACATATCTTTCATATTTCATCAACTATCATCACAAAGCTTACAAAATCATCAATGGCATAACTCACAATCTTCATCAAATTCAGAAATTGAGACTTGGGCTAGGTAGAAGACAAAGCAACGATCTTAAAAACATAAAAATTATCAAAAAACGAGCAAAACACATACCTAATTCAAGCTTTCAAAGGTGCCGAATATTCAAATCTCAACTATGGTTTCTTTCTTCTCACTTTCGGCCACAAAAAGATGAACAAAACATGTGTTTTTACTTTATGTTTTATTTTATTATCATATATTAACATAATTACCATATTAGCTTTTTTAATTTCATTTAAAATCCACTAACCTTAGGTTTTTATGCCCATCCATAATTTCAATGGTATATTATTAACATAAGGACCCCACATTAAAAGAACACATCAATTCAGCATATAATCAATTAAACCATAGCTTTTACATTATACGCGATTAAGTTCTTTTATCAAATCGGACACTCAAACGATAAAATTAAATCATGAAAATTTCACACATATTAATTAACATGCTGTAAGCACCAAAAATAATATTAAAATATTTTTTTGACTTAGATTTGTGGTTCCAAAACCACTGTTCCGACTAAGGTCCAAACTGGGCTGTTACATATATGGTATATGGTATGTATAGGCTACTTGTGGTATTTTGGTTGTGAATATAGCCATGAGAATTGGCTTGTAAATGATGTTAATATGGTTGTATGTTTAGCTATTAGAAATGGCTTGTAAATGCATATGTTTTGGTTGTATATATAGCCATGGGTGATGGCTTATTTTGGTATTTAGTATGAAAATGGTTATGGTTTTATAGTTGCAAATGGTTAAATTGATTTATGGAGATTAATGCTTGAGAAATGCTTTGGTGAAGTATGATTTTAGAAGTTGAGTTGATAAGTATTTGAATAGGTATTTGGTATTGAATTGAGTATTGAATTTGGTTGAAATGGATATGGTATGATTTGTACATTTGAATGATGATTTTGGCTGCTTAGTTGTGTGATGAAATGGTACTATTTTGGTTGTTTAGGTGAGCATGAGTAAGGGTGGCAAATTGGCCTTGCAAATGGCCTATTTTTGTCCACAAGGGCAGACAAACGGGCGTGTGTCTCAGCCATGTGCGACACATGGTCATGTTACACGGCCGTGTGTCCCCTGGTGTTGATAATAAATAAAGTCAGTATGCTCCACACAGTCTCACACACGGGCGTGTGATCGGCCGTATGGCACAAGTCAGTATACCCCCTAAATGGCACACGGCCTAGCACACGAGCGTGTGACTTGGCCGTGTTGCATAAGTCAGTATACCCTACAGGATTGGCACGGCCTAGTACATGGCCTAGCACATGGGTGTGTGTGGCCAATTCGAAGGGCACACGGGCTAGACACACGGGCGTGTGGTCGGCCATATGACCCAAGTCAGTATGTATGCCCTGTTTCCACACGGGCATGTCTGAAGCCGTGTGAGGCACACGGCCTGTTCATACGGGCGTGTGACCCCTGACTGATTGAAAATTTTCTATGTTTTCCAATAATTTTGTATGTTATCGGTTCAGTCCCGAACTGCTTCTAAAGCATGTTTAAGGCCTCGTAGGCTATTATAAGGGACAATGTTTTTGTGTTGAATGGTATTTGGGTACGAATGCATAAATGTTTGAGTATTGGATGTTAAATGATGTGTATTGATCGGTAATACCTCGTAACCCTATTCTGACGGTGAATACGGGTAAGGGGTGTTACATTTATTGGTATCAGAGCTACGATTTAGTCGATTCTAGGACTAACGTAGCGTGTATGAGAGTTTAACTATACATGCCATATATAATTTGTGATAGTGTGATGATTCCTGACAACTTAAATTGTGTTTTCGTAGAGTAATGGATCCCGAACGAGCTATAGCCGATGATGTAGAGAGTAATGCGCCCGCCCCCGCTCAAGGGGCAGTGCCATCAGATTCTAGGCCTGTAACGAGTAGCCACGATGGAGAGTGTAACGACCCGAAATTGGGCCTAGTAGGATTGGGCCCAATGGGCCTTGGTTGTAGGAGTGTTTAAATTTTTTGAGAACAAGAGAACGGCATTATTTCAAGTTGGACTTATTAGGAAGGTGATTTTGGAAAGTTACGAGGTTTCTAGGAAGTTACGGGTTCAAGTTAGGCTATAGGTAAATTTTTGTATTTGAGCACTTAAGGGGAAAAGGCAAGTGGCATCAAGGCTTAAGGTAATAAGTGTGTATTTTGCTAGCATAAGAGAGCATATGGCAAGGAGGTTAAGGCATCAAGTGGAGAGCATGGAGGGAAGGGGTTCAAATCCCATCTTTTGCAAATTTTGGATTTATTTTTGTGCTATTCATCCAAAGTGTCGGTCAAGGCTTTAATAAGGTAAGAAAGACTTTTAATTTGGGAAAGATGGCTAAGGAATATGGTAAGGAGGAAGACTAGGGAAAAGAGGGAAAGAAATGAAGGAAAAAGGTAAGAGAAGGGAACATGTTGGCCTATTATGTGGAGGATGTTTTGGAAAGATTATTTTGGGTTAACATTCATTTTTTTGGTAAAGATGATACATGGTTTGGGAGGTGTGTTTAGGGAGCATATTCGGCCATTAGTATGTGAGTGTGCCGAAAGTTGTTGGCATTTTTGTGCATTTTGAAGACTTTTACTTCAAGCTTTTTGGGTTATTTTCTCTCAACTTGTGTTGTCAAATTTCTTTGTGATATTTATTTCTATTCTCAACCCTTTCTTCAGTCTTCTTTTTCCTTCAACCCATAACCGAAACATCAACTTCATCTCATAGCTGAAACTTGGTTCTTGTGGTTGCCGAAGCTTCTTTGTCTTCTTGGGTTTTCGGTGGTTGCAAGGCCGAATCTATTCTTTGCTACTTCCATCTTCTTGGTTCTCTTGGTGTGGGCCGAATCGGTAGAGTGTTAGCTTACACTCTCATCATCTTTCTAGCCTTAAGGAAATCGATATAAAGGGGATCTATTATTGTCAAGGTAAGGGATTCATCATGGTTCTTTTTGATCTTTTTCGTTGATCAGTTAGTTTGATAAACGGTATAGAGGTGATGACTAATCGTTTATTTTTAGGGACAAAATAGCTCGATCACCTATCCCTCGTAATAACAGACTCGGATTGTTGGTAAGTGATATAGATTGTTAATCAATCGCAATACTTGGTTGAAGTTGAAAATTGGGCTTTGGACTAATTGTTAACCGATTGTACCTTTAGGTGTCGCGGAGAGTATCGTGTTACGGATTCCGAATAAGGTGTGTAATCCCGTACCCTTCCGAATACATGTTTGAAATGGTGTGTAATCTCATACCTCTCTGAATTTTTGTATGATATGTTCTATGATTCGATCGAAATACCGAATAAAATCGAAAATCGGCATCCATGACCACTCGGGCGTGCGTATGTTCGTAGTAGTAACCATATTTTGCAATGAAATAGTTTGGTTAGCAGCAGTGACGTGATTTTGAAAAATCACAAAAAATAGGAGAAAGGGAATTAGAAAGAGAATAAGATATCGAATTAAAGCTTACTATGTCTATTTTCATATTAAAGAAACAGAGTAGAAAGAGGAATTTTATAATCTGTGATATTTTAAATTTAGTGGGACTGGCTCTGTTTGACTTTGTGGTTTCCTGATCTGTCTTAGAAAAATCATTTAAAATTGAAAAAAGTGAATTATGAGTTATAATTTATATCTATAGATTCCTAAGTGAGCCTATTTTCAATAGAAACAAGTGGGAGCAACATATGAAAACTGTACAGTTAAATATTTGAATTTCGGGTAAGAGAGGTCAGAACCATTGGTCAGTGAAACAAGGGAAAATTTAAGGAATAAACTGTACTAAATGGTTAAGAAAAAAATTTGGAAAAATTTTAGTAAGAATATATATGAGTCTAGTTTCAAGGAAAATTTATGGATTTAAATTTTGAGTTTCCTAACTCAAGTTATAGTCAATTTAGTCGATTATGGCCTTGAGATGGATGATTTCAATTTTTATGCCCCAAATTAGTAGTTAAGTCTGGGTTGTGAAATTACCATAATACCCTTAGAGGGTAAATTACCGAAATACCCCTGGGTTGCGAGATTACCAAATTACCCTTAGTGGGTAAGATTACCGAATTACGAAAATGCCCTTATGGGCCGAATTACGAAAATGCCCCTATGGGTCGAAATTACAAAAATGCCCCTATGGGCCGATTTGATAGAATGCCTTAATGGGCCGAATTGCAAAGTGTTATAATGGGCCGATTTACCGTAATAAATCTCTAAATCAATGATTGTTGTTTATATTTGTGGATATTATGCTTTATTATGTATGCTTTATTATGTATGTTGCATTTACATAATTTGCATGGGATGGGAAAAATGTTGAAGAGAAGTGTAGCCCGGTGGCATTGCCACAAAAATGTTTGTTATTATGTTTCATTCTGATTCTGGTGGCTCTGCCACAAATTCTTATAATGGCTACGTGCCAACCTAAATTTGGCTTTGTGCCATCGTGATTATGGCTTTGTGTTAAACGTATTTACCCGGGGCTATGTGCCTAACATATGAATTAACGACTCTGTGTCGATCATTTTTGCCAAGGCTGTGTGCCGGTTATATTACCAGATATGATATTCTGGTGGCTCTGCCACAATCTGTATAGTGGCTCTGCCATAATCTGTATAGTGGCTATGCCACGCATAATTATGACTCTGGTGGCTTTGCCACAATAATTATGAAAAGCAGTTTGACTGCAGCTGTGGCTTGGCCACAATGTATATATTAAATGGCATCTTGCCTGCGATTGGTGTGTTTGGCGGGGTGGGTTGACTTGATCCCCACAGGTGTGATGGGATGGTACGGGTGGTGTGCAGCAGATGGATTACTAGGATGGGTTGGGCTGCATACATTGCACATATATAAATATATTCTATTTTGTAAATGGGCTTCGGTCCAAGTGTATGTTAAATGGGCTTAAGCCCAAGATAATGCTAAATGGATTGAGGCCCAGTGGATAACGGTAAGGGGATTATACACTGAGTTCTTGTAACTCACTCCCCCTTTTCCTTAACCCTTGTAGGTATTGCTCCGTGACGAGGACTTGGGGCCATGGATGACTCGATGTAGGCCATAATTTAGAAATGGTGTTCTTGAACTTTAGAATTTCTATTTACGTTACTTTATTTCTTTTACTATTTTGGGTTTTTAAGTTGTAATAAGGCCTCTGGAATATTTTATTTTTGCATTATGTTTGACGTATTTATTATTTTGCTTGAATTATTTTAAATGGGGATTTTCTAAAAGCATAACCAACGGTTTTCAAAAATTGATTAATAAATGGATTTTATAACAAACTTTTACAAATATTTTAACTCACAAATTTTCTCTCGAATTATCAACAATATTTTCAAAAGCCACGGTTTTAAAGTTCACTACCTTGATTTTTGATTCATCAAAACAACCTCTCAAATGTAGTTGTATTTTATCAAATATTTACATCCAACCTTGTTTTCTTAACCATAACCAAATAACAATCAATTTAGTACAAATCACAAGGACTTTATACGTTTTCCTTATGTGACATGTCAGATCCGGTCGTAACGCATGGGCCGGGTTTGGGGTGTTACATTTTATGGTATCAGAGCTCGGTTGCAAAACTCGGCTATGGTTTGGGTTCAAAAGTGTTTTCAAAGCTGTTTAAAATTTTAATTTATAAATACATGTTCTAAAGGAAGTATGGCACCACAGGTATCCGGCACCAAGTCAAGTAAGTATGTGTTTTTATTTTATGATTATTGTGTTAGTACTGTGGTAAGAAAATTTCACAAAATAGAATACTCTAGAACTTTTAGTTTTAGGAGATGAAACTATAGAGATTGAGACTTTAGGATGCATATTGCGAAAACAACTTTACTTCCTATACTCCATAAAACATTGTTTAATAAACATTGAATAATTATACTGATTCATAAGACTCATAATCAGATTAAATCGATTTAGCAAATATGAGCGTTAAGGGCGTGAAGCGCAATAGATGTGGACGTGGTAGAGGCCGAGGTGCTAAGGCTAGATCTTTCATCGGGGCATGTTTCCGAAAGGAAGCGGCCGCATCGCCCGATGGTTAAACGGGATCTCATGATCGAGTGGGGTTGATGAGCTAACTTAGATAGTTAAGGAAGTATTGGAGGAGGTTAAAGGAATCGGTGAAGCACTCGAGTTGAGTGTGTGGGTAAGAAGAAAAGAGATCGCGGTCTTTTGGGTCGTGATCTTGTTCTCAGTAAAGAGTGTTAAGGCACGTCCAAACTTTTCGACTTGCGATTATTGCGATAGCGTCATCGGGAGAATCTTTGGAGGAGGTCGTGAGGAGCATGCTTGAGATGCGGGTCTAAGGAGCATAAGGCTCGGGATTGTTTCATCACCATCAAGTCAGGTATGTTTTGGTTG
Organism: Gossypium sturtianum; assembly: GCA_025698515.1. Taxonomy (NCBI): domain Eukaryota; kingdom Viridiplantae; phylum Streptophyta; class Magnoliopsida; order Malvales; family Malvaceae; genus Gossypium; species Gossypium sturtianum. The sequence goes on along the minus strand of CM046947.1, from coordinate 67,057,477 downwards.
GACGTGATGATTGAATGTAGAAAATTTTAGGTATAAGTGGTAGATAACTGCTTGCTTCTATGGTTAGGTGTTTGGTGTTGTGAAAGAGGATTCAAGATTATGTTAAAAGTACATTAGTGTTATTAAGATCAGAGTGCGCAGTGAAAGCATAGTGGTGTGATTTGAGCGATGCGTTTAGTACTTGGTTGGAAATTTCGAGGACAAAATTTCGTTAAGGAGGGTAGAATTGTAACGACCCGAAATTGGGCCTAGTAGGATTGGGCCCAATGGGCCTTGGGCGTAGGAGTGTTTAAAATTTTTGAGAACAAGAGAACGGCATTATTTCAAGTTGGACTTATTAGGAAGGTGATTTTGGAAAGTTACGAGGTTTCTAGGAAGTTACGGGTTCAAGTTAGGCTATAGGTAAATTTTTGTATTTGAGCACTTAAGGGGAAAAGGCAAGTGGCATCAAGGCTTAAGGTAATAAGTGTGTATTTTGCTAGCATAAGAGAGCATATGGCAAGGAGGTTAAGGCATCAAGTGGAGAGCATGGAGGGAAGGGGTTCAAATCCCATCTTTTGCAAATTTTGGATTTATTTTTGTGCTATTCATCCAAAGTGTCGGTCAAGGCTTTAATAAGGTAAGAAAGACTTTTAATTTGGGAAAGATGGCTAAGGAATATGGTAAGGAGGAAGACTAGGGAAAAGAGGGGAAAGAAATGAAGGAAAAAGGTAAGAGAAGGGAACATGTTGGCCTATTATGTGGAGGATGTTTTGGAAAGATTATTTTGGGTCAACATTCATTTTTTTGGTAAAGATGATACATGGTTTGGGAGGTGTGTTTAGGGAGCATATTCGGCCATTAGTATGTGAATGTGCCAAAAGTTGTTGGCATTTTGTGCATTTTGAAGACTTTTACTTCAAGCTTTTGGGTTATTTTCTCTCAACTTGTGTTGTCAAATTTCTTTGTGATATTTATTTCTATTCTCAACCCTTTCTTGATCTTTTCTTTTCCTTCAACCCATAACCGAAACATCAACTTCATCTTATAGCCGAAACTTGGTTCTTGTGGTTGCCGGAGCTTCTTTGTCTTCTCGGGTTTTCGGTGGTTGCAAGGCCGAATCTATTCTTTGCTACTTCCATCTTCTTGGTTCTCTTGGTGTGGGCCGAATCGGTAGAGTGTTAGCTTACACTCTCATCATCTTTCTAGCCTTAAGGAAATCGATAGAAGGGGATCTATTATTGTCAAGGTAAGGGATTCGTCATGGTTCTTTTTGATCTTTTTCGTTGATCGGTTAGTTTGCTAAACGGTATAGAGGTAATGACTAATCGTTTATTTTTAGGGACCAAATCGCTCGATCACCTATCCCTCGTAATAAGAGACTCGGATTGTTGGTAAGTGATATAGATTTTTAATGAATCGCAATACTTGGTTGAATTTGAAAATTGGGCTTTGGACTAATTGTTAACCGATTGTACCTTTAGGTGCCGCGGAGAGTATCGTGTTACGGATTCCGAATAAGGTGTGTAATCTCGTACCCTTCCGAATACATGTTTGAAATGGTGTGTAATCTCATACCTCTCTGAATGTTTGTATGATATGTTCTATGATTTGGTCGAAATACCGAAGAAAACTGGAAACCGGCATCTGTGACCACTCGGGCGTGCGTATGTTCGTAGTAGTAACCATATTTTGCAATGAAACAGTTTGGTCAGCAGCAGTGACGTGATTTTAAAAAATCACGAAAAATAGAAGAAAGGAAACTGGAAAGAGAATAAGATATCGAATTAAAGCTTATTGTGTCTATTTTCATATGAAAGAAACGGAGTAGAAAGAGAAATTTTATATTCTGTGATATTTTAAATTTAGTGGGACTGGCTCTGATTGACTTCGTGGTTCCCTGATGTGTCTTAGAAAAATCATTTAAAATTGTAAAAAGCGAATTATGAGTTATAATTTATATGTATAGATTCCCTAGTGAGCCTAGTTTCAATATAAATAAGTGGGAGCAACATATGAAAACTGTACAGTTAAATATTTGAATTTCGGGTAAGAGAGGTCAGAACCGTTGGTCAGTGAAACAAGGGAAACTTTATGGAATAAACTATACTAAATGGTTATGTAACACCCCAAACCCGGCCCAAACAATATGACCGAATTTGGTTTACTACAGAGAAAAGATTTTGAAAACCATTTTAAAACCGATTTTGAAATTAGTCGAAATGCCTTTCAATTTAAATTTTCTTTGTTAAAAACCAAACTTAAAATATTTGCTGAGTCGAGTTGTTTACAAATTTCGAATGTACCCGATGGTACTTTAAAACATTTTGCGTTTAATTTGAGAAAACATGTGCAACCGTTTTAACATCATCAAGTAGTTTAAACCAAACATTCAAACACGCAGCAATAATAAAATCATACTAGGAGGCCTTATTACAAATAAGCAACATAAACCTAAAAGAAAGATAAATAAAATCCAAAATTCATTTATTAAAAGTCTCCTTTGCATGGCCACCTCGAGTCCATCCAGGCTCCTCACCCGCGATCTACGAATCACTGAAAAATTAAAGGAGAAGGTGAGTCACCAAGACTCAATGTGTAACCCTTCCCGGTTTAGTGCAACAACATACACAAATTATAACCAATTAACATGCATAAGTTTAAAATGCACCCAACCTAACCATCCATACGCCTTTTTCTACCCCGTGTGGTACCAAACCACTTGGTGGTGCCAAACCACTGGTGTCCAAAGACACAATTGTGTTACCAAAACTTTGGTGACATATAGTCACAGATGTGATGCCAAATCACGGAGATACCAAATTCGGTGTCAGAAGACACAAATCGAATGATGGGGCCAACCCATCGTGTGATACCAAATCAGCGCGACGATCCCATATCTCAAAGTGGGGCCAACCCACGGTGGAATTAACCACGAGGGACAAGTCGCTATGAGGTGCCAAACCTCTGGAGGTACCAAACCTCTGGTGACCGTAGTCACGATGTGTTACCAAAACATCGGTGTCCGTTAAAACGACACGAATATCACCGCCCCCTCCACTTATCAACCCATATCAAACAATTATGTATATTTACTGAAATCATGCAAAAGGTTTATTTTAACAACATTAAGAAATTTATCATTGCCATATGTCCAATAATACACATACCAAATGTGTCATGCTTCCCAAAAGCATCAAATAGTAATCTCATAGTCACAAAGACTTACCCGTATCCTTGTTAATACCATGATGATATTACATCCATGTCTACATAAATCGATTAGGCATAATATAACACTTAGCATATTAAAAGTTATAAGATGTGTATGTACACACACTGTATTTAATGAAAGCCTTAAATCCCGATTAGACAAATCGGCCACACAAACTTTCCTTGTCCCCAAAAGCCTTGAACACTATCCAACACACTCCTAAAAGAATCGGCCTCACTTCCCTACAATCAACCATCATCATTAAGGTTTATTAGCCTTGGCTTTAAACGAAACTTAAAAAGAATAATCCTTTGAAATAAACCCTTACCACCTTACCAAAAACCGATTGCTAGAGAAGTCCCAAAGAAAACTATGTTACCTTCAATATTCGGCCTAAGAGATTCAAGATAGAGAAGAAGAATATTTTCGGCACAACAAAGAGGTATATTCGGCTATAGGACAAAAAAAGAAAATAATGGGAAGAGAAATATAATTTCGGCAAAGAAGAGTGTATAGGAGGTTTTTGATGTTTAAGCAAAACAAATGGGAGAACAAAAGGTTAATGCAAGTTTCGGTTTTTGAGAGAATGAAAAGGAGAAAATAGCAAATGATCAAAAATGACCAAATGGTCAAAAGAGTTTAGGCTTACCACAATGTAGAATTCGGCCAAAAGAAAAGTGTTTGAGAGAAAATGTTTTGCAACTTTTGCACCAAATGAAAGAAATGACCAAAAAGAAAAGAATTCAATCCTAGCAAAACTAAGGTAAAATTTGGCTCCCCCTTTAGCCACTTTGCCAGTCAAGTTCATGGCATAAAGGCCATGAATTTGTTTCCAAAACATTTCCACAAACCAAGCCTTTGTCCCCTCAATTTACCATAACTTCAAGATATCTTACCATAACCTTAGGAATCTTATCCCTTATTCCATGCTTTCCTTAAACAACAATTCAACTTACCAAAAATTATTAGTCCACCTATCATAATTATGTTTGACCGTCCATTAAAGCTAACATACAAAAATAACTTTTAAAAATGCTATACCTACTACTCGAACCACTAACCTCATGCAACCTTTCAAGCTCTTTAACCAACTTGCCACTAATTCATCTTGTGCTTTAATATACACTTAAATTAACTTAAGTTCTAAGCTCATTTAATCCTCTTCATTAAATAAGCCATACTAAGAATTATCCTACTAAACCGAGCTTACTCAAGACCCCTAATTAAGTCTTATAACACCACAAATAATATCACAGAAATTTAAACACAAGCAAAATAATTCAATCACGAATAACCCCTATTTCAGGATGTTACAGGTTAAGCCAGAAATTCTGGAAAAATTTTAGTAAGAAGATATATGAGTCTAGTTTCAATTAAAATTTACGGATTTAAATTTCTAGTTTCCTAACTCGAGTTATTGTCAATTTAGTCAGTATGACGCAGATGGACAGTTTCAATTGTTATGCCCCAAATTAGTAGTTAAGTCTAGGTTGCGAAATTACCATAATACCCTTAGAGGGTAAATTACCGAAATACCCCTGGGTTGCGAGATTACCAAATTACCCTTAGTGGGTAAGATTCCCGAATTACGAAAATGCCCTTATGGGCCGAATTGCAAAGTGTTATAATGGGCCGATTTACCGTAATAAATCTCTAAATCAATGATTGTTGTTTATATTTGTGGATATTATGCTTTATTATGTATGCTTTATTATGTATGTTGCATTTACATAATTTGCATGGGATGGGAAAAATGTTGAAGAGAAGTGTAGCCTGGTGGCATTGCCACAAAAATGTTTGTTATTATGTTTCATTCTGATTATGGTGGCTCTGCCACAAATTCTGATAATGGCTATGTGCCAACCTAAATATGGCTTTGTGCCATCGTGATTATGGCTTTGTGCTAAACGTATTTACCCGGGGCTATGTGCCTAACATATGAATTAACGACTCTGTGTCGATCATTTTTGCCAAGGCTGTGTGCCGGTTATATTACTGTATATGATATTCTAGTGGCTCTACCACAATGTGTATAGTGGCTATGCCACGCATAATTATGACTCTGGTGGCTTTGCCACAAAAATCATGAAAAGCAGTTTGACTGCAGTGGTGGCTTGGCCACAATATATATATTAAATGGCATCTTACCTGCGATTGGTGTGTTTGGCGGGGTGGGTTGACTTGATCCCCACAGGTGTGATGGGATGGTACGGGTGGTGTGTAGCAGATGGATTACTAGGATGGGTTGGGTTGCATACATTGCACATATATAAATATATTCATTTTGTAAATGGGCCGGTCCAAGTGTATGTTAAATGGGCTTAAGCCCAAGATAATGCTAAATGGATTCAGGCCCAGTGGATAACGGTAAGGGGATTATACACTGAGTTCTTGTAACTCACTCCCCCTTTTCCTTAACCCTTGTAGGTAATGCTCCGTGACAAGGACTTGGGGCCATGGATGACTCGATGGAGGCCATACTTCAAAAATGGTGTTCTTGAACTTTAGATTTTCTATTTACGTTACTTTATTTCTTTTACTATTTTGGGTTTTTAAGCTGTAATAAGGCCTCTGGAATATTTTATTTTTGCATTATGTTTGACGTATTTATTATTTTGCTTGAATTATTTTAAATGGGGATTTTCTAAAAGCATAACCAACGGTTTTCAAAAATTGATTAATAAATAGATTTTATAACAAACTTTTACAAATATTTTAACTCAAAAATTTTCTCTCGAATTATCAACAATATTTTCAAAAGCCACGGTTTTAAAGTTCACTACCTTGATTTTTGATTCATCAAAACAACCTCTCAAATGTAGTTGTATTTTATCAAATATTTACATCCAACCTTGTTTTCTTAACCATAACCAAATAACATTCAATTTAGTACAAATCACAAGGACTTTATACGTTTTCCTCATGTGACATGTCAGATCCGGTCGTAACGCATGGGCCGGGTTTGGGGTGTTACAGAGAGGCTAAACAAGCCTTTTTTTAGATGATGAACGAGTGGTTCACGGAGTTCATTCGAACGAATCTGGCTGCTCAACAACCTCCACCCCCACCTATTCCTCAGCAAATCCCTGTTGTTCCTCAAGTTGTAGATCCGATACAGTTGAATAAGCCACCAGTAGATAATATACGTAAACATGGGGCTGAAGAGTTCCGGGCTTCTGTTGATGATGATGCTGAGAGAGCTGAGTTTTGGCTCGAAAATACGATTCAGGTATTCAATGAATTGTGTTTTACTCCTGATGAATGTATTAAATGTGTTGTATCTTTGTTGAGAGATACTGCTTATCAATGGTGGAACACGTTGATATTTGTGGTTCCGAAAGAACGGGTTACCTGGGAATTCTTTCAAACGGAGTTTCGAAAGAAATATATAAGTCAGTGATTCCTTGATCAAAAGCATAAAGAGTTTCTGGAATTAAAGCAAGGCCGCATGACTGTCACTGAGTATGAAAGAGAATTCGTATGGTTAAGCAAGTATGCTCGAGAGTATGTGTCTACTGAGGAGATTATGTGTAAACGGTTCGTTAACGGGTTGAACGAAGATATAAAACTACTAGTCGAAATTCTAGAGTTGAAAGAATTTGTTGTTTTAGTTGAAAGGGCTTGAAAAGATGAGGATCTTAGCAAAGAAAAGAGAAAAGAAAATTCAGAAGCTATAGACTCGAGAAAAAGATCAATGAATAAGCCGTATCAATCTTCGTCAAAGAAATCCAGAGATACATATGCTCGTCGAAATGCTTCAAATGAATATTCGAGTAGAGATCGTAGAAAACAATACTCTGGTTCTAAAGCTCAAGCTACATCAGTGTCGAATGTTGGCAATATGTGAGACAACAAACCGAATGTCAGCCATGTGGGAGACGAAATTACGGAGAATGCTGGAATAAAAATAAGAAAGATTGTTACAAATGAGGTTCGTTAGATCACTTCATATGAGATTGCCCTGAGCTGGATGATAAAAGTAAAGTTCAGAATGTGAGACCAAGTAACACGTTAACTAGAGGAAGACCACCAAGAAATACTGGGAATGTGAGTGGTAGTTGAGGGGCGACGAGAGACTCTACCGTGAGATCTGAGGCCAGAGCACCTGCTAGAGCCTACGCTATTCGCGCTCGCGAAGAAGCGTCATCTACAGATGTTATCACCGGTACTATCACTCTTTATGATACTAATATGATTGCATTGATAGATCCAGGATCAACTCATTCATATATATGCATGAATTTAGTATCTAGTAAGACTTTGCCTATAGAGTCTACTGAATTTGTGATGTAACACCCCTTACCCGTATCTGATGCCAGGATAAGGTACGAGGTATTACCGGACTTATTCACAAGCAAACATTCAAAATCGAGACATGAATTTCCACTCAAATTTCAAACTTTTAAAAATATTCATATCATCCCTAAAACGAGCCTACGAGGCCCAAAACATGCATCAAAAGTGGTTCGGGACTAAATTGAAAACTTTGGAAAACTTAGAAAAATTTTCATGTAAAAGGGGTCACACGCCCGTGTGGGTTTGGGACACGCCCGTGTGACCATAAGACACTCTCGTGCTTCAGGCCGTGTTAAAATTAGGGAGCATTCTGTTTATGACGTCATTATCAAATTAAGGTCACACGGCCAAGTCACACGCCCGTCTACTTAAGCCGTGTGATCGATTAAATTTTTATAATTTTTCATAAAATAGGTGTAGATTTCACACGACCATGGAACCAGCCCATGTTTGAGGTCGTGCCGTCCACACAGCTGAGACACACGTCCGTGTCTCTGCCTGTGTGCTCATTACTGAGCATTCTAGTTTGCAATTATTTAGGGTGTAAGGGACACACGGCAGGATCACATGCCCGTGAGGCAGACCGTGTGTCACACATGGCCTAGACACATGGCTGTGTGTCTACCCGTGTGGACAATAAAAAAGGCTATTTACCAAGCCATTTGTCACCCTTATTCACACATACACTCACATCAATTCAAAGGCACATAACATTACATACTTAGGCAACCAAAGCATCCATATTCATGGTTGAAACATATTAACTTTATATGTTTATCTAACATGCTCACTACATTTATTAAGCCCTAAATCAAACGTACAAATCCCAAATTTATTAGGCTTCATTCAATTTCTATCTAGTTACCAAATTATACTCAAATTCCTCATCTCATTAATAGGTCACAATTCCCACATCACATAATCATGCCATAAATCACATTTCCAAATATTTGACATTCACCAAGCATACCATGATTATATCACCATAGACATTAACACAAATATGAATATACTTAGGCTTTCAAACATGTTGCCAATATAAGCCAACTTACATAGCCAAATAGCAAACAAGCCTTTGACGATTACAAGCCAACATATTGGCTACAATCATAAAGACACATATAACCAATTGACTTAGTCCCTATACATGCCATAACTCAAAATACATGAATTTATATATACCCAAAATGGTTGTAACACCCCAAATTTGGGCCTAGTAGAATTGGGCCTATTAGGCTTTGGGCTTTGGGTCTCAAAAAAAATTTTTAAGTGAGCAAGAAAATGACAAACGACATGTTGGCTTTAAGGGTGTAATAAACTTGGAGTGTCTAGGGGTGCTGGAGAAGTTCTGGGTTTGGACTTTGAGGAGAATGAATTTTTAGTTAATTATTAAAGGAACCAGGGCGGTGAGTAGTTGGGCTTTTAAATAAAAATAGGGAAAATTGGCATCAAATAGTCTTGTGGTGGAGTGGCTAAGTGATGCCACTTAGGGTATAGAAAGGTGGCGTTATGGGCTAGCAAGGAGATCCTAGGTTCGAATCCTAGCTTAGTATTTTTTTAGGAGTTTAATTTTGGCCTTCTAGAAGGTTGGAAGTGGTGTGGTAATGGACTCTAAGGAGAGTGATCAGAAGAGAAAATTTAGGAAAAGGATTGGGGAGTTATCAGGGAGAAAAACGAAGAGATGAGATGGGGAAGAGTTGGAGCCGATTAGGACGTTGGGTGGTAGGCAGAGTTTCGGTTTTGTGTATAAATAGGGGGTGCCGAATTCCCTCTGTGCTATTTCGGCAATTGGAATTCCCTCTGTGCTATTTCGGCAACTATAGTGCTCTGTCGAATTCTCCTTCACTTTGTCTGTTCTAAACCTCGCCTCTTCCTTATGTGTTTTTCTTTTCTTCGCTCCTAAAGCCTTAAATCGAATATCATTCTCTTCTTTCTCCATTGCTTGTGCCATCCCACCTTCATCTCAATTGTTGGGGACCAAATATTCGTGACTTCAAAAGCCGAAAACCTTTGCTCTTGAAGCCGATTTCTTCATCGCCCCAAACCTTGTGCTGAATATTCTAGTGACCAAATCTCTGTCGTGCTGTCATCATTCCTTTGATTTTTGGTGGATCGAATCTTGGAAAAAAATCAGAATCAAGCTTGGATCTACAAGTCTCTGCCGAAAAGCTATCCATACGTTTTGGCTTTTGGGTAAGTGTTCTTGATTTTGGGATAAGTTGGCCGAATAGTCTATAGTAAAGGAAAGGGTGAGTTAAGTGGATACAAGTCACCTATTATTTTGTCTTTAATGATTAAGATTGATGCAGATCTAGGGGATGTTCGTGAGTAGTAGCTAAGAAAGGGCTATTAGGACTGGTGGCACACGGTAAGGTTATGGTAAGGCTTTGGTTTTTGGTAAATATTGTGGTTAAGTGTGTGATTGATTGGAGGTTGGTATTGGTTGTAGGTTCAAGGCTGAGGATAGTGTAACATGTCTCATTTACCAGGTGTGTACATACACTTCACACATGACAAATCGGTAAAAGTCAAAATCCCAAAAAATTGGAATGCCGAAAAGCCGAAAGGTTGGCGTCAGCAACCACACGAGCGTACGAACATTTGTGTGGGAACACCGATACGATTACCGGGGCCGAGAGAGTGATCTCATGGTCTCGGGCCACTGTTTGGCTGACCGAGCTAGACAGGGCTAGATGGGCCTACCGAGCTCGTGGGCCCAAATCGGCAAGAATGATATATGAAATTGAATGATGGATTGATATGGATGGTTGTATAATTTGATTATGATCAGGCCTAATGGGCTACATAAACATGATTGGGCTTTATGGGCTATATGAACATGATTGGGCTTAGTGGGCCTTATGGGATTTTAGAAATGCATGCTAGGGTTTAATGGACTCTAGGCCTAGTTCTGATAAATTCTTAAATAGCATAAAACTTATTTTTAATAATCAAACATGTCTATGGACAAGTCGTTAGGTTAGAGTGTGGCAATGGACATATGCATGTCTAGGATTGGATCTAGGGAGAGCTTGGTACTTAAGCGGTCCTAGTGACCCACCTCCTCTTCTCTGGGATCCTACCTGGTGCTTAGTGTCTGTTCACTTTAGCCGCAAGGTCTTGTTGATGGGCCAAAGTTCATAACTAAAACCCGAGATAAAAGAAATTACGAAAATACCCCTGTAGGGTAGAATTAGGAAAATACCCCTGTAGGGTAGAATTACAAAAATACCCCTGTAGGGTGGAATTACGAAAATACCCCTGTAGGGTAGATTTACAAAAATACCCCTGGGTAGTGAAATGACTAAAATACCCCTAGGTGCTTAATGTGTGAAAATGTGTATGTTGCATTCATGAGATATATGTTGCACTTGGGTGGGTTGATGATACGGAGGAAGATATGTGAGGATCGCATAGCCGCTTGACGACCGTGGATCCACCGGTGGCTTTAAGCCCATTATATGCTTAGCAGCTTTGCTACAACGTTTGAGTAGTGCCGTTGTTGGTGTTACCTTTGGAGTGTAGGGATGGGTGGGTTGATATTTATATCCCCACAGGAGTGTAGGGTTGGATTTGGGATGGGAGCATTGCATTCATGTGATACTGATGTGATATGAGGTCATTGTGGGCTAAGGCCCAAGACCACCGATTTTGATAGGGCTTAGGCCCAATGTGATAATTGCATGTTGGTTGGATTACCAAGGGTCGTACACACTGAGTTTCGAAACTCACACCCTTTTTATTTAATGTTTCAGGTGACTCTTGGTAATCGGCTCGACGCGGAAGAGGACTCAGAGGTGGCCACACTGCAAACTACTTAGAAGTTTTTAATTAGTTACGAATGACTTTATTTTAATTACTTTATTTTCATTGGGATGCAATAAGGCCTTGTATCTCCAATTTGACTTTACACTTGGGCTTTATTATTGTTTCAACTGCCTAATTATTAAACTTAAATAAATTTCTAAAGTTTAACATGGTTTTCGAAATAACTATAACATAGGGACGTTTTCTTAAAAAATGGGCTTTCTTCATAACTTAACAAGTCGCAAAGATTTTGGGTTTCTAAATCTTAAACTTAAGTTTTAAACTAAACAAAGTAGTTTTGGAATTACCCCTTCAATGTGACACGCCGGATTCGGCCATAATGTCTGGGCTGGGTCTAGGGGTGTTATAATGGTAGTTTGATAGTGTGATAGAATCTTTGGGGATCTCCAACTCGAGCTAGCTTATTAACCCTATAAGACATGGGAAAGGAAAGGGGAGTAAGCTTTAAAGCTTAGTAAGTTCATATGCAAATAATAAACAACATTAATTATACATTGTCATATGAATAACATGACATATATTAACATAAATGTCATTAAACTTCATGAGCATAACTTACTCAATCATATGAATAACATAACTTAAGTCAAAATAAATGACATTAAACTTAATAAGCACATCTTGCTCAGTCATAAGAATAACATATCATTTTCCACGATCAACAAACCATTTCAAACCTCCCATAAACCATACACATTAATTATGAGCATTTACATTTCAAGCATATACTCTTACATCTTTCAATTGCCTAAACTCTTATCTTTCCATGCTTCCATAATAATTTTAATAGGCAATTTTGCCAATCTTTCCTTTATCTCATATCCGATAAATCACAATTTACATGAATATAACATGCTATGTCATAACTCAATCTAGCCCAAAAGCCAATCACAAAATCGGCGATCGAATTTACTATGTATTTCATACATCACAAGTATAGACTCATAATCACAAAGTTTTCATAAAATCATTCTCGTGGAAACCATGAACTCACGATTTCAAGAAGTCAATGCTTATAAACTTTACGTACATACCTGTACCAATTCATAATACTCACATACTTTTTCTCTTCTTTGACATACCCGTTGAATTTCCCGTTGAACCGTTTGGAATACTAAAGGATACTCGGGAATCTCGTACATACAGTACCGTACCAATGCCATATCCCAGATATGGTCTTACATGTGATCTCATATCGATGCCAATAGCCCAGCTATGGTCTTACACAAAATCTCATATCGATGCCATATCCCAGATATGGTTTTACTCGAAATCTCAAATTGATGCCATATCCTAGATATGGTCTTACTCGAAATCTCAAATTGATGCCATATCCTAGATATGGTCTTACACGTAATCTTAGATAACCCTAATGTCATGACATTTGTATCCTACCTATTCTTAAGGTTCAACCGAAATTTCTCATTTGTCGAACTTTGTCGATTTCATCAAGAGTAAATCACAATTCATATAATAATAAAACAATTAAAGCATAAATAACAATACATTATTTACATACGAACTTACCTCGACATCAAAATGGCAAAAGGACTTAATCATCAATTACTCGTTTTTCCTCTGTTCTAGGTCCGAACCTCATTTTTCTTGATCTATAATATCACAATCATCTCATTTAATCATTATACTATTCAAATCAGCCCAAAATCACATTATGGCAAAAATTACATTTTTGCCCCTAAAGTTTCACATTTTTACAATTTAGTCCCTAGGCTCGTAAAATGAAATATATTCAATTTCTTTAATAAGCAAGCCTAGCCAAACCATTTTCATAACTATAACTGCCCACAATTTCCAGTAAAACACACTTTTACTACATATTTTACAACTTTTACAAACAAGTCCTTTTAGGCATTTTCACTAAAAATCACTTAGTAAAAGTTGTTTATCACACCTTAAACAAGCAATATCTTCCATCAAACATCAAAATACATGCTTGTGACACATGGGTAAATTTTTAAACATGAACCCTACTTCAAAATAATGGTAGAAATAGGTAAACCGGGTTACGAGGACTTCAAAAATGTAAAGAGCATTAAAAATGGGGCTAGGATGCACTTACTATCAAGCTTGAAAAGTGGCAAAACCCTAGCTATGGAGCCCTTATAAAATTCAGCCAAGGTAGGAGAAAGATGAGTGAATTTGGGCTTTATTTTCCCTTTTTATTCTTTTATTAACCAAATGACCAAAATGCCCCTAAAGCCTTTCTTTGAAATTTTTCCTAAACATGTCCATTTTTGTCCATAAAAATAGAAATTGGTCAAATTTCTATTTAAGGACCTCTAATTAAGAATCCATAACTATTTCATACTTAAAGCTTCTAGAACACACATTTTGCAACTTTTACAATTTAGTCCTAAAAGTCAAATTGGACACTTTGCCAACAAAATTTCTCAACGAAACTTCCAGAAAATCAAGCAATCATATCATGAAACTTAAAACAATCATAAAATAAATATTTCTACTTCGGATTTGTGGTCTCAAAACCACTATTCTGACTAGACCCTAATTCGGGCTGTTACAACTCCCCCTTTAGGGATTTTCGTCCCTGAAAATCTTACCAGAAAAGAGATCAGGGCAACATTCTCGTAGTTTCCTCTACCTCATAGAGGAGTCCTCTTCGAGGAAAATACTTCCAGAAGCACTCTGTCATTGATCTGGAATCTAATAACTTAAATCATCAAATCTATATACTACTTATGTCAGTCTGGAGTTGCTTTCAACTTTCATGGATCACTTTCACCCTTTTTTTCAGAATTACAACTTAATTCCACCTCATATATCTCTTTCCAAGGCAATACTTTCGGAAGCATGCTATCGGTAAACGGGAATTTCATATCCCCATTTTTCAAATTCACATACGTTTTCTGACAATTTGAAGTGGATTCTAAACTACCACGAATCACTTTTACTTTTTGTACGTTTTTTGATCGGATAGTCTCGGAAACATATAACTCAACTAATCTATCAAGTTACATACTCGATCACCAGAACATCTATTTCAAATAATTGTACAGTTTATTACTCCCTGAATGAACAAATGAGCTACTACTGAGTCTCGTACAACCTTTTCTGCATAAGCTCTGGATAATTCATTGCACGAATTCTATCTCGGAGTAATAATAACAGAAATCAGAATCAAAAGTCGTCTAACACTGTACTCGTTCAATTTACCACTCACTATCACATTCTTGATGTTCTCAATCTTGCAAACAAAACATCGTTTAGCTTCTAACTTAGCTAGATATAGACCATCACCAATTAAGATTAATCATGTATCAAATATTCACAAAATTTTCAAAGGCTTTCCATTCAAGCATTTGCAACTATATCTGCTTTCCCAAAGGTTAATTGATAACCGCTCACAATCTTTTAAATAGTTCAAGCCATCTATGTTGTTTTAAATTCAAATCCTTCTGTGACATTTGATACTTTAAACTCTTGGGATTAGGAATCATATGAAATTTTTTCGTCGGTCAACCGACGCCATCAAATTCTCAACACAGACATAAAAAGTGGCCGACTCTAAATCACCTGCCAGACAATTCCTTTAATGTGACTTTAACTATCTGGAAGCATAAATCATCACTTTACATTCTCGAATTAAATCACATTCTAATTCGTTCAATAGTGCATTGCTAAAAAATCACAAATTCTTTACACAATTCAAACTGAACACAGAACCACTGCTCCGGTTAACAAAACCTTAAATTGTTTTCTATGTTGCTAACACTCAACAGACCATTCAACTTTCACAAAATGTGTTAACTTTATCAATCAGAACAGCTTTAACTCATAATAACATCATTTGATTAGAACAAATCTAAAAGGTATATCTCCGTATCATACCTTCTAGAATATGAATTCTTCCTTCAAACTATCCGTCTATTCACCCATGAATCTACAAGATTTTATCCTCTTACCCGAGGATAAACTTAAGTGCATATAACTCAAATTATTTTTCCAACTAACCAGTTCGCTCAGATAAGATCAACTGAGTCGATCTCAACTATCAAATAATATCATACCAAATACTTCCTTCTTCATGCTATTAAAACAGCTCAAACATACATTTTTTTTTAAATTTCCTCACATCCTAGTCCAAAAGATCTTTACAATCATATTAGCTCAAGGAAACAAATATCTTGATTGGACTTATTGACCTTACTCAAACTTATCTGGGAGAAGAAAACCATTGTACAATTTGAGCTTGAGCTTCCACTATCTATACCTTTGTCGATGTCAATTTCTTTCACGAAAATTAAAGAAATCGCGATACTAGAATCACCACGTTCTTATGATCGAACCAGGAATACACTCATAATAGACATAGTTATCACAAGCCAAAGAACACACTTTAAAGATGAGCCATGATTGATAGTTTACGACATATGGATGATAAGAAAACTGAGATAAAGAAATCCAAGATGCGATACCATACTGGAAGTCTCAGAACATAACTCATGTGAAAATAATAAAGATCTTGACAATTCTTCAGAGAAAATTAGAGGAAAAATAATGCTTATACACTCTGGCATCAATTGCAACAGAGATAATATATTTTCCAAATATGTATATAAAACAAAGCAACATTCAGTAGAAATAGAAGAATAGCCTCACATAAATTTTCACCATCAATTTTTATTCTCAACATAATAGAATAGAACCCCAAAAGGAGATAAGATATACTGATCATAAACCAACCAGACCAACAATGCTTTTGTTTAACATTAGATTTAGGTAGCATTCTCACACGATAAAAATTTCATCAGAGAAAGAACAATTTCATAAACCCCAGAGGACAAACGAATATATAGAATACTCAGGAGAGATCATCATAATCTATTCAACTATAACTGTTACACACAGACATCTTTACAACTCATGTATCATTTCTCTGACTAATTCTGTCATCGTTAGTCCCATATCATTCCATTCACTAACAGAAATCAATCCAGAAGAAATTCCAGCAAATACATACTTTAGACACCATACCTAAATGAGTCGATTAACTGAGACTAACTTTTTCTTTAACCGTGACATTGCGAAATCTGAATAATCTTTAGAACAATCTGATATCTCTTCCAGAATTGTATTCACTTGCCAAACTATTCTTATCTCTGCCCTTATTAATAATTACTTCACCACTGAGCTCTTTAGTTTCACACTTGTGAATAAATCTCGTGAAATTTCGTTATAAAATACCACATTGGTAAGGGGGTGAGGTCGTAAAGCCTCTAACTAGACTCTCATATATACAGACATGTGACTCAACATTCATCATCAACACCATATCTTCACAATCATATAGTTCACTCTAAGCTAATCAACATACTTATTTATGTTACACGAACTTTCCAATTATCTTATTCAAACAAGTGCACTTATACATACATTCCATAGATTTTGAGTAAGTTTACTTATCACATTCACTTAATCAAACAAATTAGGCATATAACATCATATGAATGCCAAATAAACATAGATGAGCTTATCACAATATAAACTTTCATTTCATTTCACCTTTCATATTTCAAGAATAATCCCCATTGAACTATTGTAATTTCGATGGATACTGTAACGCCTCGAAATTTGGGCCTAGAAGTATTGGGCATTGAGCAAGGGAACGGTTAGGAAACTGTGCATAAAAGTTTATGTGAGCTAGGAAATGACACAATTAAATGTCTGCTCAAGTGGTTAAGGGTCCTGAGAGGAGCTGGAAAAGTCCTTGTAACACCCCAAACCCGGCCCAAGCATTACGACCGAATTTGGTATGTCACAGAGAAAACCATTTTGAAAATCCCTTTAGCCTTTTTGAGTTTTGATGAAAACATCTTCATTTTCAATTATCTTGCTAAAACCATACTTGGTTTGTTTTAAAAAAAAAATTATTAAGTCAAGTTGTTACAGGTTTCAAATGTACCCGATGGCACTTTAAAACATTTTGCGTTTGATTTGAGAAAACATGTGCACCCATTTTAATATTATTAAGTAGTTTAAACAGAATATTCAAAACATGTAAAGATAATAAAAATAATCCTAGGAGGCCTTATTACAACTTGATTAAAACAAAACCAACAATAAAAATAAAATAACTAAAATCCAAGTTCATTAAATTCAAATCCCACTGCATGGCCACCTTGAGTCCAACCGGCTCCTCAACCGCCATCTACGAGTCACCTGAAAAAAATGTTAAAGGAGAAGGTGAGTCACCAAGACTCAATGTATAACCCTTCCCCAAATTAGTGCAACAACATACACAATTTATAACAAATTAACATGCACTAAATCATGCACCCAACCTAACCATCCAAACACCTTTCTCTACCCCATGTGGTACCAAACCACTTGTGGTGCCAAACCACTGGTGACGTATAGTCACAAAATCCGTCATATTGTGGTGCCAAACCACTGGTGGTGCCAAACCACTGGTGACCGTAGTCACAAATCAAATGATGGGGCCAACCCATCGTGTGATACCAAATCACTGGCGTCAATCCCATAATGTAAACTGTGGGGCCAACCCACTGTGGTGCTAAGCCACTGGGACGAGACGCTATGAGGTGCCAAACCTCTAGAGGTGCCAAACCTCTGGTGACCGTAGTCACAATGTGGTACCAAACCACTGGTGTCCGTCGACACGAATATCACTGCCCCCTCCTCTCATCAACCCACATCAATCAACTACATGCATATACAGAAATCATGCTAATAGGTTTATTTAGCAACATACATAGAGTTTATCGTTAGCTATAACCACATATACCAAATATGTCATGCTTCCCAAAAGCATCATAACAACAAGGACTTACCTGGATCCTTGCTCATACCTTTTATGGTATTAAATCCCATATCTACACAAATCAGATTTAGCATACACAAAATACTTAGCACATTAATTAGCTATAAAGTGTGTATGTACACACCTGATTCAAACGCTAACTCTAAACCCCCAAAGAGTCAATCGGCCACCCTTGCTTTCTTGTCCCTATATTCGGCCAACCACAAGGTTAGTGCCATGGCCTATTCGGCCAAACCAAAACAATTGAAAAGGGTTCCTTGTGAACCTGAAACCTTACCCAAAACGTCTTTGATTACTAGCCACCACCCTCAAAGTGCTTCTGCTTCCCTAAATCGGCAATCATTAAGTTAATAGCCTTCGGCTTAATCGAATACCAAATAAAAAAATAGATCCTTACCACCTTACCCCAAAACCGATCGATCAAAGATGATGGACTCACTTGCTCGCTTCCAAATCCCGAAGGCCCTATGACAAATCGGTTTCAACATGTGATTAGCACCCTTAACAACAATTGCCGAAACCAACTCTTACCTTTGTAAAAGTCGACAGAGAGTAGAGAGGGAAGAAATAGCCATTCGGCTAACACACTTACCTATCCAAACCGATTTGGAAAACACTGAAAAGGGATTACCCTCACTTTGATATTCAACCAAGGCTACACCAAATAGAAGAAAGAAATCGACAAGGTGGTAGGGAGTAGGTTCGGCTAGAGGAAGAAAATAATGGGAAAAAGGGAGATGGGGTTTCAGTTTGGAGAAGATGAGGAAGAAAAAAGAGAGGGAAAGAGGATAGGTGTTTCGGCTAAGGGTCAAAAAGAATAAGAGAGGTAGATGGCAAATGGTATTTTCGGTTTGAGAGAGAATGAAAAGAGAAAAAGAAAAGATGGAAGATGAGAGAGTTTAGGAAATCAAATGAAGGATTTTGGCACTCTCCCCCCCTAACTTGCCGTCCACTCCTACCAATCAAGGAGTTCAAATTTCGGCAATCACCTAAAATTCCTCTTGGCCAATTGTTAAAAAAATATTCAAAATCATTTGAATACTCAAATGCCTATATTTTCTCTTTGCCATCTTTTTGGAATTAATAAAATCCAATTAATATCTAAATAATATCCTCATTATCCTTATTATCAAAAAGACTTTGAAGAGAGAAAATCTCTCCCCCCTATGCCATCCCAATTAAGAGCAAAAAGGGGATTTCCGCGACTCGAACACAAGCTCCCCCTTGCTCTCCCTGTGGCGTCAACTCCAATTCTTAAGTGGCCTTCCTTTTGCCACTTTTCCAAGGCCATTTCTGTGTCAAAAGTTCCCTCTTTTAACCTTGTAACCCCTACTTGCTAAGGCTCCCTACCTTTAAAGCTTATAAAAATATTTTCCCACTATTCCGAGCCTACTCAAGACCCCTAATTAAGCCTTACTACACCACAATTAATATCACAGCAATTCAAACGCAAGAAAAATAATTCAATCACAAATAACCCCAATTTTAGGATGTTACAGTCCTGGGTTCAAACCTGGGCTTTAGTGAAAATTTTGGTTTTAAGTGGATAAAACACCGGATGCTTGGATGTAGGCCTTTTAAATTATTGTGTTGAAATGATGACACAAGGAAGCATGTGGTCTAGTGGTTGTGGCGTCATTAAGGTTGCAAGGGAGCCTGGGTTCAAGTCTTGGCTCTTGCAATTTATTTTGGTTTTTCTTTTAAATGAACTGGACTTTGGCCTTTAGACCTTTTAGTTAATTGAAGATAAAATGTGACACAAAAGAGCATGTGGCAAGGAGGCAAGTGGCGTGTTGAGCTATTGAGGGGGGCTTGGGTTCGAATCCCATTGCAAGCAAAAAGGATATTTATTTTGCTAGCATGAGATGGTAGGAGTTTAAGGTGGTTTTGAACTCTGTTGTTGGAGAGTTTGAATTGGTCTTGGAGGTTGTTATGGAGGATATCAAGGAGGGATAATGGGAGAGATTTGAGGAGATTTTCAAGGGATTTGGAGGAGAGGAGTGTTGTAGCTGAATTATGCAACTTCTAGGTGCAAATTCGGCTAGGGGAACCCATTTGGTGCATTTCGGCAATGTGAGAGTGAGTAGGTGCCGACTTCTTCTGGTATTTTCGGGTTTTCTTTTCTTATCTTGGCACATTTTTGACCATTCGGGTTCTCTTTTCTTTCAAAATTACTTCTCGTTTGGCTTTTGGTCACTCTGCCGGAACCATTAGACATCAAGTGCCTAATTCTAATTATTTCTTTTTGAAGTCTTTTTTCTCTCATTCTTCTTTGGTCAAACTTAACAACTCTCTGCTTCTATTTTATCTCGACCCAATTCAACCCCTATCCACTCTTATGTTGTTGTTTTTCTTCTCGGTTTCTTTAGGGTCGAATAGTTCTTCTTCTTCTTCTTACTATTTCTTTTGGTTTTCTTCATAATCAAACTTCTCTCTCGCATTACCATATTCTTTTGATATTAAGCCGAATCTCTGTTTCTGTTTCTGTTTCCCTTCGGCTCATAGCCTTGATCTAGATAGCAATCTCGTTCTTCTTTCACTATGGTCGACCGCGGTTTGGAGGTCACCTAGACTTTCGGTAAGCCCTTATTCTTTCTTATGTTGTTGGATGCTAAGCACTTTCTCTTTCTTTAATAAATGTTTCCTTTGGTTGTTCATGCGTGGTCCGATCCCTTTTTCTTCCCCGATGATGGTGGTGGCACTTTCGATTTTTAGATCATTGCAAGGGGTGAAGGGGTTCGTCAAGGATCGCAGTGGTAGTCAATCCTTTTCTTATCTCACAATCTAAGGTAATCATTTGGGCTAATATTGTAAGATGTTAGCCGATTATTCTGGTGTTGGGTTCTTAAATCTTTTGATGTTTACAATCTTATAATAGAATCTGTGGATAGGCAGATACACGATTAATCAGGTGATCGATTCTGTTAGTAGTCTAAGAAGGCTAGGGGCATCTGATCAAGTAAGGCTCGGGTTTGACAATCGAACTTTCGATGGGTGGAGAGGGTGCTAGTAATAAAGCGATGGCAAGGTATCGACTGAGTTTGAGTGCGTAGCCTCTACTCCCAAGTTTAAGCGGCGTAAGGTGTCGGCTGTTCAGGATTTTCTGCCAGGATACGGAAGGGGGGCTGCACCGAGCTCTGGAACAAGTAGGCAAATCACAGTCGATCGATCTAGTCAAGGTTCTGGCGCTCGTGGATTTTTAGTACTCTACGTAATCAGGTGTGTATCTGTACACCGTAAATCATTACTGTTGTAAAGCCAAAGGGTGTGTACACACCCTGATCTGATTGTAGCACGGTAAAAGCCGAAAAGCCAAAAATATGGTGATTGAGGCCACATAGGCGTGCGAATGCTCGTGTGGTGAACCGAGCCCACAAAACATGGGCGTTTAACTGAGGAGGCCACTACGAGTGTTCTCGTGCACTTGGGCCATTCTGGGCCTCGTTGGGTCGAAATGGGTTGTATGGGCCCAATAGGCTCGTGGGCCCCACACGGATAAAATTTACGAAAAAGGGCAGAAATTGGATTGGGCTATGTAGATCACATAGCCGTGATTGAATTTGGGCCAAATGGGCCACACGAGCTTATGGGCCCATTTGGGCCGAATACTAGGCTTTGAGCCCATTTACACTGTTTTGACCATATGGATTATTTGTGTCGCTCGAGGCGACTATAGGCCTTTGGAAAGGTCATTAACTGTACCGAGACCCCAAGGTAGGTAAAATGACCAAAATACCCCTAAAGGGTGAAATTACTATTTTACCCCTAATAGATGGAAATGAATGAAATACCCACATAGGGTAAAATGACTGAAATACCCTCATAGGGTAAAATTATCGATATACCCCTCATAGGGTAAAATAACTGAAATACCCTCATAGGGTAGAATGACCGATATACCCTCATAGGGTAGAATGACCGATATACCCCTCATAGGGTAAAAGGACCGATATACCCTCATAGGGTAGAATGACCGATATACCCTCATAGGGTAGAATGATCGATATACCCCCATAGGGTAGAATGATCGATATACCCCCATAGGGTAGAATGACCGATATACCCTCATAGGGTAAAATGACCGTAATACCCCTGTAGGACAAAATGACTGTTTTGCCCTTGTGGGTAAATGACTGGCTTAGACTATGAACTTGACATATTTGACTATGGTCGTGTGACTGATATGCTTTTAATATATGTTTAAATGACTGTTACTGAGCATGGTCATTCTGTATACACCTGTGATGATTGAGCATGACATACACGACATATTGCATGGGGTTGGGACATTGCTACGGAGGAAGTGTACAGCCCGTTGTCGTTCCGTACAAGGCTTTCAGCCTTTCTGCGATATTTATGGCTTTTAGCTGTTCTATTAATAGGTAGCGGTGATGTGATATTTATGGCTTTTAGTCGTTCTGTCTACGGCGCCAAGCCGTTCTGTTGACTTAGTGTCGCAACCGGTGCTAAGCTTGGTGTGTTGGCTGGGTGGGTCGATTTTATCCCCACATGGTGTGTTGGTTGGTACGGGTGGTGTATTGGTTTGATTGGGCTGGATTTCTGTCTGCATATCTACATCTGATATTGATTCTGTAATGGGCTTAGGTCCAACTGGTTCTGTTATGGGCTAAGGCCCACTTGATACTGTGTCTGTGATGGGCTCAGGCCCAGTCTGTTTCTGCATACCGTATATCTAACTGTTTGTGTTATAAGGGATTACACACTGAGTTTTCACAAACTCACCCTTCTGTCTAACTGTACAGGTAATCCTCAGCGTTGATGGTTCGATGCTGCGAGGGACTCGAAGGTGGCCACATTACTGCTCCTGTTTTTGTTTACTTGGCTTTTATTTACAATTAGTTTTCATCTAGGTTTTTATATTTGTAATAAGGCCTCTCTAATTTTATAGCTTTTGACCAGAGATTTTAATCATTATGATTTATACTTGTTAGAGGTAGAACACGGTTTTCCCAAAACAATAATTGTTTTCAAAACACTATGTCTCCGCAACGATTTTTAAGCTTCCGCAACAAATAAGGTTTTAAAGGTATTAACGTTATAAAAAGGGAATAACTTTTTAATAAACCACAACTAAAAATGAACAAACGCGAACTGAGGTTTTGTACAAGTTTTACATGGTTTCAAAGTTTTAAATTTCAAGAAGGGTTTTCAATGAAAACATGGTTTTCAAAAAAACACTTCAATGTGACACGCTAGAGTCGACCATAACGTCTAGGCCGGGTTTGGGCTGTTACAGATACTCGAGTAGTATACTCAAGGTATGCATGTCAACAATCTGTAAATTCATATTCAAAAGTGCCCCTTTGGCAGATATTCATGGAGCACACTCTCGAGCCACATATGACATAACAGGATTGCCAATTTAGGCTAAATCCTTTCGATAACGTATGCTCTAAAAGCTTACTCTGGATTACTCACCGGGCTAAATCCATTTCATAACATATGCTCGAGAGGGCTTAATTTGGGATTACCGTTTCGGGCTAAATCCTTTTTGCAACATTTAAAACATTTCATTCGTTTCATAAAATCACCATAATCCATCGAAATACAACGTTCAACCGGAATAATGACATTTTACCCATATTCCTCAACTTATGGTCATTTCATTTTGTACATCATCACATACACATTTTCAAATACCTTAGTATCACTTTTAGCATTTTCAAAACTAGCTCAGTTGGAAAGCATCTCTGCCTCAACAAAACAATTTCATCAGAGTCGGGAGAATCACACTATCATAGATGGTAATATGGCATGTATAGCTAGACTTTCACATATGCTAGGTTAGTTCGAGAATCGACTAAACCATAGCTCTGATACCACTAAATATAACACCCCTTACCCGTATCCGACGCCGGGATAGGGTATAAGGCATTACCAGACTTATTCACAAGTAAACATTCAAAATTGAGACATGAATTTTCCTTCAAATTTAAAAATTTTCAAGAACATCATATCGTCCCTAAAATAAGCCTACGAGGCCCAAAACATGCATCGAAAGTGGTTCGGGACTAAACCAAGAACTTTGGAAAACTTAGAAAATTTTTCATATAAAAGGGGTCACACGCCCGTATGGGTTCGAGACACGCCCGTGTGACCCTAAGACACGTCCGTGCTTCAGGCCGTGTTCAAATTAGGGAGCATTCTGTTTATGACATCATCATCAAATTAAGGTCACATGGCCAAGTCACATGCCAGTATACTTAGGCCGTGTGATCGATTAAATTTTTATATTTTTTCCTAAAATAGATGCAGACTTTACACGGCCATGGCACACGCCCGTGTTCGAGGACGTGCCGTCCACACGGCTGAGACACACGTCCGTGTCTCTGCCTGTGTGCTCATTACTGAGCACTCTATTTTGCAATTATTTAGGGTGCAGGGGACACACGGGCGGATCACATGCTCGTAGGGCAGACCGTGTGTCACACACGGCCTAGACACACACTCGTGTGTCTACCCGTGTGGACAATAAAAAGGATATTTACCAAGCCATTTTTCACCCTTATTCACACATACACTCACATCAATTCAAAGGCACATAACATTACATACTTAGGCAACCAAAGCATCCACATTCATGGTTGAAACATATCAACTTTATATGTTTATCTAACATGCTCACTACATTTATTAAGTCTTAAATCAAACATACAAATCCCACATTTATTAGGCTTCATTCAATTTCTATCTAGTTACCAAATTATACTCAAATTCCTCATCTCATTAATAGGTCACAATTCCCACATCACATAATCATGCCATAAATCACACTTCCAAATATTTGACATTCACCAAGCATACCATGATTATATCACCATAGACATTAACACAAATATGAATATACTTAGGCTTTCAACCATGTTGCCAACATAAGCCAACTTATATGGCCAAATAGCAAACAAGCCTTTGACGATTACAAGCCAACATATTGGCTACAATCATAAAGACACATATAACAAATTGACTTAGTCCCTATACATGCCATAACTCAAAATACATGAATTTATATATACCCAAAATGGTAGCTTGATAGTGTGATAAAATCTCTGGGGATCTCCAACTCGAGCTAGCTTATTAACCCTATAAGACATGGGAAAGAAAAGGGGACCTATAGGTAATTCGGCTAAGCTAGAGTATAATGGAATTATGTGAATTTTGTGTATTTGTGAAATAGGGACTAAATTGTTAAAAGTGTGAAAGTTTAGGGGCTAAAGTGAAAATATGCCTAAATATATGTTTTGTACTAAATTGAAAGAGTATGTGATTGAATAAGTCAATTTTGAATTCATATAGATCAAGAAAGAAAGAATTCGGATATAGATCAATGGAAAAGCAAGGTTTTCGAATCGTCAATCTGATCCGTTAATTCTGAATACGAGGTAAGTTCGTATAATTGAACTTAAATGTGTACTTATCTATTTGATGGATGAAATTGAGATAGTAATTATTCTATTGGACAAATGTTGAGATATTAAATGAAATGTATGAATTGAGTAAGGCAAGTTGTCGACTAAGACCATAGTCGGGCTATGGCAATTGAATAATAAGACCATAACTGGGTTATGGCATGTGAATGAAAGACCGCAGCAGGGCCTTGACAATATATGTAAAAGACCATAGTTGGACTATGGCATCGAAAAAATCGATGAAATGGTATTGAAAGCATTTGTAAATCGGAGTGGTTTGATAAGGGTATTGATGAGAAATAGAAATGTATCGGTACAGGTATGTACGGAAAACTATTCAAGTATTGAGATAGATGAAGTTGAGAACTTATGAATGAGGACATGGATAAGTTTTATGTTAATTCAGGAATTGATGCTTTAAATGTTAATGATTTTATCTATTTTGAATTGTTATATGAATGTTGTGATTATTTCATGTTCACATGCGAACTTACTAAGCTTAAAGCTTACTTTGTTTAATTGTTTCTATGTTTTATAGTTCTACGAAGCTAGCTCGGAATCAGAAATCGTCAGAGACTTCATCACACTATCGATCATCTATTTTGGTACTTTTGAAATCATGTATATATGGTATATGGCATGTATAGGCTTGTGTCATTTTGGTATGTTTGATGGATATGTATTTGGCCATTTGAGTTGTCATATGATGATGAACTTGATGATGTTTATGAATGTGTATATGGTTCTACTTTTAATGTTTGACAATAGACCATAATGAATGAATGGGATTGAAGTAGTTATGAATGTTTGGATTAGTTATGCTAAATGAATTATACATGTGAATTATGCTTAGAAAAGCAAGTTAAATTGTTTGGTATGTGAATAGGTAAATGATATGGAATTGAGTATCAAAATGGTTGAAATGAATATGGTATGATTATGTATTGGTTGATGAACTTTGGCTGCATATTTTTGACTTAAAATGATACCATATGAGCTTGTGTAGGTATGTGCAAAAAGGGTGACAAATTGGCTTTGCAAATGGCCTATTTTTGTCCACACGGGCAGAGACACTGGCGTGTGTCTCAGCCGTGTGTGACACACGGTCTTCCTACACGACCGTGTGTCCCCTAGTGTTGAAATTGAATTGAAGTCAGTATGCTCCACACGGTCTCACACACGGGCGTGTGACTGGCCGTGTGGTATAAGTCAGTATACCCCCTAAATGGCACAAGACATAGCACACGAGCATGTGTGGCCATTTCGAAGGGCACACGGGTTAGACACACGGGCGTATGGTTGGCCGTGTAACCCAAGTCAGTATACTCTCCAGTTTTCACACGGCCTGGTACACGGGCATGTCCTCGTCCGTGTGATGCAAGTCAGTATGTATGCCCCGTTTCCACACGGCCTAATACACGGGCGTGTCTACTAGCTGTGTGAGGCACGCGGCCTGTTCACACGGGCGTGTGACCCTTATATGATTGAAAAATTTCTAAGTTTTCTGAAATTTACATATGTTATCGATTTAGTCCCGAACCATTTCTAAAGCATGTTTAAGGCCTCGTAGGCCCTCATAAGGGACAATGTGATTGTATTGAATGATGTATAAGAATAATTGCTTGAGGTTGATAAATGTAAGCTATGTGTTATGTATTGATCGGTAATACCTCGTAACCCTATTTCGGTAATAAATACGGGTTAGGGGTGTTACATTTTATTGGTATCAGAGCATAGTTTAGTCGATTCTAGGACTAACGTAGCGTGTGTAAGAGTCTAGCTACACATGCCATATATACTCTGCGATAGTGTGATGATTCCTGACAGCTTAAATTGTGTTTTCATATAGCAATGGATCCCGAACGAGCTATAGCGGATGATGTAGAGAGTTATGCGCCTGCTCCTACTCAAGGGACAATGCCTACTGAATCTAGACCCGTGTCGAGTAGTCACGGAGGTGAGGCTAAAGAAGCCTTTTTCCAGATGATGAGTGAGTGGTTCACGGAGTTTGTTCTAACGAATCCGGCTGCTCAACAACCTCCACCCCCACCTGTTCCTCAGCAAATCCCTGTTATTCCTCAAGTTATAGATCTGATACGATTGAACAAACCTCCAGTAGATAAGATTTGGAAACATGGGGCTGAAGAGTTTCAGGCTACCGTTGATGATGATGCAGAGAGAGCTAAGTTCTAGCTTGAAAATACAATTCGATTATTCGATGAATTATCTTGTACTCTTGATGAATGTCTAAAATTTGTAGTATCTTTGTTGAGAGACACTGCGTACCAACGGTGGAACACGTTGATATCTATGGTTCCGAAAGAACGAGTGACCTGGGAGTTCTTTCAGACGGAGTTTCTAAAGAAATACATAAGTCAGCTATTCCTTGATCAAAAGCACAAAGAGTTTTTAGAGTTAAAACAAGGCCGCATAACTGTCACCGAGTATAAAAGAGAGTTCGTACGGTTAAGCAAGTATGCTCGAGAGTTTGTGTTAACTGAGGAGATTATGTGTAAACGATTCGTTGATAGGTTGAATGAAGATATAAAATTATTAGTCGGAATTCTTAAATTGAAAGAATTTGTTGTTCTGGTTGAAGGGGCTTGTAAAGCCGATGATTTTAGCAAAGAAAAGAGAAAAGCAGAATCAGAAGCTAGAGATTCGAGAAAAAGATCAATGAGTAAGTCGTATCACTCTTCATCAAAGAAATCTCGAGATTTGTTTAGCCGATCAAATACACTAGTGGAATACTCTAGTAGAGATCGTGGGAAGCAAATTACGAGTTCAAAAACTCCAACTGTGTCAGTGGCAAGTGTGGGTAATGTTAGACCAAATAAACCTAAATGTGGACGATGTGGAAAACGACATTTTGGAGAATGTAAATTGAATGATAAAGCCTGTTTTAAATGTGGCTCGTATGAACATTTCATTCGGGATTGTCTTGAGCTAGATGAGAAAGATAAGTCTCAGAATGTAAGATCGAGTAACCCTTCTGTGAGAGGAAGATCATTCCGTAATGTTGGAAATGTGAGTGGCGGTAGAGGTGCAACTCGAGATACTGCTGTGATATCTGATGCTAGAGCACCTGCCAGAGCCTACACTATTTGCGCTCGCAAAGAAGCGTCATCTCCAGATGTTATCACCGGTACTTTCACTCTCAATGATACTAATGTGATTGCATTGATAGATCCAGGATCAACTCATTCTTATATATGAATGAATTTAGTATTTGGTAAGACTTTGCCTGTAGAATCTACTGAATTTGTGATTAGAGTATCAAACCCCTTAGGCAAATGTGTTTTGGTTGACAAAGTCTGAAAGAATTGTCCGTTAATGCATCGGGATTTCTGTTTTTTGGCTAATCTGATGTTGTTGCCATTCGATGAATTTGATGTGATTTTGGGCATGGATTGGCTAACGATGCATGATGCTATAGTGAATTGTAGACGAAAGACAATTGAACTGAAGTGTCAGAATAATAAGTCTATTAGAATTGAATTTGATGATCTGAACAGTTTGCCAGTTGTGATCTCGTCTATGTTAGCTTAGAAATTTGTGAGAAAGGGATGTGAAGCCTACCTTGCTTATGTACTTGATACGAAAGTGACAGAAACAAAGATTGAATTAGTACCTTGTGTGTGAGTATCCAGATGTATTTCCTAAAGAGTTGCTGGGTTTACTATCAGAGAAGTTGAATTTGGTATTGAATTAGTACCGAAAACAACGCCGATATCGATAGCTCCGTACAGAATGGCCCCGACAGAGTTAAAAGAATTGAAAGCTCAATTGCAAGAGTTGACAGATAAAGGTTTTGCTAGACCGAGTTTCTCTCCCTGGGGTGCACCGGTATTGTTTGTGAAAAGGAAAGATGGCACTATGAGAATGTGTATTGACTACAGACAGCTGAACAAAGTGACGATCAAGAACAAATACCCTTTACCGCAGATTGATGATTTGTTTGATCAGTTAAAAGGGGCAACAGTGTTTTCAAAAACTGATTTGAGATCGGGTTATTATCAGTTGCGAGTGAAAGACTTGGATGTGCCAAATACTGCATTTAAAACAAGGTACGGACACTACGAATTTCCTGTTATGCCTTTCGTACTAACAAATGCACCTGCTGTTTTTATGAATTGATGAACCAGATTTTCAGGCCGTATTTAGACCGATTTGTAGTTGTGTTTATTGATGATATTTTGATTTACTCTCATGATGAATCCAAACATGCCGAGCATTTAAGAATCGTGCTACAAACTTTGAGAGATAAACAGTTATTTGCAAAGTTCAGCAAATGTGAGTTTTGGTTACAAGAGGTTGGTTTTCTGGGACATATAGTTTCAGCCGCGGGTATCCGAGTTGACCCGAGCAAAGTTTCTGCTGTTATAGATTGGAAACCTCCGAGAAATGTATCTAAAGTCCATAGTTTTCTGGGACTAGCCGGCTATTATAGACGATTTATGAAAGGCTTCTCAATGATTGCGACTCCGATGACGCGATTGCTTCAAAAAGATGTTAGATTTGAGTTGTTAGAAAAGTGTCAATAGAGTTTCGAACAGTTGAAAGTAAAGTTAACAGAGGCACCAGTGTTAGTTCAACCTGAGTCGGGTAAAGAATTTGTAGTTTTCAGTAATGATCGTTAAATGGTCTGGGTTGTGTTTTGATGTAGGAAGGCAAAGTTGTAGCTTATGCCTCGAGACAATTGAAGCCACACGAAAAGAATTATCCGATGCACGATCTTGAATTAGCCGCGATAGTGTTCGCATTGAAAATCTGGCGTCATTACTTGTTTGGTGAGAAATGTCATATTTATACTGATCACAAAAGTTTGAAATATCTGATAACTCAGAAAGACTTGAATTTGCAACAGCGGAGATAGGTAGAATTGTTAAAAGACTATGAATTAGTAATTGACTATCATCCGGGGAAAGCAAACGTAGTTGCTGATACTTTGAGCCGAAATTCTTTATTCGCTTTACGAGCTTTGAACACACAATTAGCTTTGTCTGATGACGGTTTGTTAATAGCTGAGTTGAAAGTGAGACCGTTATTTCTACAGTAGATTTGTGAAGCTCAAAAGTTTGATAATGAATTGCAAGCAAAACGAATTCAGTGTGAGTCGACTTCTGATTCAGAATTTCGAATAGGGCCTGATGACTGTTTGATGTTTCGTGATAGAATTTGTGTACCAAGAAATTTTTGAGCTCATTCGAAAGATTCTAAATGAAGCACACAGTAGTCGTTTATCAGTA
The DNA here is from genome assembly GCA_025698515.1 of Gossypium sturtianum. Lineage (NCBI taxonomy): Eukaryota > Viridiplantae > Streptophyta > Magnoliopsida > Malvales > Malvaceae > Gossypium > Gossypium sturtianum. The sequence continues at coordinate 67,026,661 of CM046947.1, read as the reverse complement.
CATCCGGGAAGTACGAAAATTATAATGATTTGAAACAATTTTATTGGTGGCATGGCATGAAAAGAGATATCTCAGAATTTGTTTCGAAATGTTTGATTTGTCAACAAGTCAAAGCTGAGAATCAAGTGTTGTCCGGTTTATTACAGCCTATTATGATTCCTGAGTGGAAATAGGATAGAGTAACAATGGATTTTGTATCGAGATTGCCTTTTTCTCCGAGAAAGAAAGATGCTATTTGGATTGTTGTTGATAGATTGACGAAATCGACTCATTTCATTCCTGTACGTACGGATTATTCACTTGATAAATTGGCTGAGTTGTATATCTCAGAGATTGCTCGATTGCACGAAGTGCCATTATCTATTATTTCGGATAGAGATCCGAGATTCACTTCATGATTTTGGAAGAAATTGGCACTGCGTTTCACCCGCAAACGGATGGTCAATCCGAGCGAGTTATTCAGATACTTGAAGATATGTTGCGCTGTTGCACTCTTGAGTTTGAGGGTAGCTGGGAGAAATACCTACTGCTGAATGAATTTGCTTACAATAATAGCTTTCAATTGAGTAAGCTCTATACGGTCATAAATGTAGAACACCGTTGTACTGGACTGAGCTTAGCGAAAATAAGATTCACGGGGTTGATCTAATCAGATAGACTGAAGAAAAAGTGAAAGTAAGTCACGATAGTTTGAAAGCAGCTTCGGATCAACAGAAATCGTAAGCAGACTTGGAACGGAAAGATATTGAGTTCCAGATCGAGGATAAAGTGTTTTTGAAAGTGTCGCTGTGGAAAAAGATATTGCGGTTTGGTCGGAAAGGGAAATTGAGTCCGCGATTCATCGGACCGTATGAGATTATTGAGCGAGTTGGGCCAGTGGCATATCGACTATCTTTACTGTCTGATTTAGAGAAAATACATAATGTGTTTCATGTGTCGATGCTTCGACAATACCGATCCAACCTTTCACATGTCATTTCCCCGATCGAGGTTGAAATTCAGTCTGATATGTCATATGTTAAAGAACCGATTCAAATTTTAGCTCGTGAGATCAAAGAGCTGAGAAATAAGAGAATCGCATTAGTGAAAGTATTATGGCATTGACAAAGGGTTGAAGAAGCTACATGGGAACCCGAGGATGCTATGAGAAAATAATACCCGAACCTATTCACTGGTAAGATTTTCGGGGACGAAAATCCCTAAGGGAGAGAGTTGTAACAGCTCAGTTTTAGCTAAATCAGAATAGTGGTTTCAAAACCACAAATCTGATGTCGAAAAATTATTTTAATATTATTTTCAGTATTTAAGCATGTTATTTGATATGTGTGAAAATTTTGTGAGCTAATTTTATCGATTGGTTGGTTAATTTGAGAAAAAGGACTAAATCGCGTAAAGTGTAAAAGTAGAGTTCTATTAGCTAAAGGTGCCTAATAGCTATTGAACTTAAAAGAGGAAGTCCTTATGTTGTATTTATACCATTAATAGCATGAGTCGACTTATATGGACATTAAATGGATGATATTAAAAGGTTTATAATAAGGTTAAAATAGTAAATTAGTAATTATAAGTAAAATAAAACAAAACAAAGGTTTTATCATCTTCAACCTTGAGATATTCCATCGAAATATTGAGAAAAGAAAAGAAACTAGGGCTTTAAAAAATTCGGTCACTGCATAGCTCAATTGGTAAGTGATTTTGACTCTGTTTTTAATGATTTCTATGTTTCTATAATCGTTGTAGCTCAATCTAGCTAGCCCATACCTTTAATTTTGAAATTGTTAAAGATTTTGAGAGTTGCCATTGTTGAATCTATGTGTTCTTTGATGTTTAATAATGAAATATTAAAAAGCTTGATGATAGTTTTACATGTTCTGTTAAGTGATTTTTGATGAAAATGCATAATAAGGATTAAATTATGAAATGTGCAAATTGAGTGCTTGAAATGCGAAATAAATGGAAGTTTTGGGCTTTTAGGGACCTATAAGTAATTTGACCAAGCTTGGGTTTATTGAAATCATGTGGATTTTGTGTTTTGTAAAATAAGGATTAAATTGTTAAAAGTGCGAAAGTTTAGGGGCTAATGTGTAAAATGCCCAAATGTGTATTTTTGGATTAATTGAATGAGTAGATGAATAAATAAGTTAATTTTGAATTCATATAGATCAATAAAGAAAGAATTCGGATTTAGATCGGGGGAAAAGCAAGGTTATCGAGTAGTCGACCCGATCCGTCAATTTCGAATACGAGGTAAGTTCGTATCTGATGATTACATTATAAATATATGTTAAAATGCTTTAATATTTCATAAATTGTTAAAATGGGATTGTGGATAATGTATGAATTGTGAAAACGACCTTACGGATGCATTCGATAATAGAAACAAAAAGTGTGAAAGCCTGGTTGAACCTTAAGAATAGTTTTGGATACTATTGACATGTCAGTAAGTGATATGTTGAGTTGGCTTCAGGCCATGATATTAGCACTTCCGGTGCGTATTTTATCGATTTGGCTTTGGTCCATGCATATCGGATGATTTGGCTTCGGGCCATGATAATAGTTCTTCGGATAAGTTACCATGATTTGGCTACGGGCCATGGTATAGGTACTTATCGTACGAGACTCCTAAGTATCTGATTTCTATTCCGAATGGTTCAATGGGTAAACGAATGATGTGGTTGAGAAAGAGGTTTGTAACACCCCATACCCGGCCTAGACGTTATGGCCGAATCTGGCGGTGTCACATTGAAGTGTTCAGCATAAAAACTTGTTGTCGTTGAAATCCTCAGAATCGATTAATTATTTTGTTATAAAACGGTGATTCCAAAACGGGTTGTTCATTTCCAAAGCATGCATCATTAAAAGCTAATCACTTTTAAAACGTTATTAATTTTCAAAATCTCATTTATTGCAGAAGTTTTTTTTAAGGAAATGTTGCGAAAACGTGGTGTCTTTGAAAAACAGTTACCTTTTGAAAACCCGTCTTTTTCTGCAACTAGCAGTTTATATCAAACTAAATAAATAAAAACCCCAATTTAAAGTTTATAACATTAAAGAGGCCTTATTACATAAAAATACCCAAATTTAGTTACTTATAAATCAAAACCTAAAAATGAAAGCTGATGTGGTTGTGTGGCCATCATCGAGTCCTCGCAAAGGCACACGCCACGATCGGGATTACATGCGGTTAAATAGAGAGGTGAGTTTACTAAAACTTCGGTGTGTAATCCCTAACAAGCAAGCGATCAATTAAACAAAGAGATAAATGCGGTTTGGGCTTCGAGCCTGCGTTACAATAATGATCCGATTCGGTGTGGGCCTAAGCCCTTTTTCTCAGAATAAGAAACGATTGGGCTTGAGCCCAAAGACAATGCCGAGAATCGTGAGGGCTTTGCCCAATTTCAAGTGTTAGTATCGGTGGGGCCTTGGCCCATAACAAGAATGCAGATATCGGTCATGCATCATGAATGAAGTATGTAATATCATTAATCGATGCGAGAATAAAGACAAAGATCATTAATCAGTGCAGATATGCAGTCGGAAATCCTACCCAATCCAGCCTCTACACACCACTCCGTCCCGCCAAACACACCATGTGGGGATAAAATCGACCCACCCAGCCAGACACACCAAGATTAGCACCGGTTGCGGCACTAAACAGTATTTTACAAAAAGATTAGTAAACAAAAAGAGTAATTTAAATAGTAAAATGTGTACCTCACAGATTTCACTCAAAAATAAAAGTCACTCCTCTCATGTTTGCACACAATTTTGGCTTTTACCACTTGATTAATCTCACACACTCGTGCCTTTTTCCACTCGAATCTTTTAAATTCTTTAAGAACCTGAAACTATAAGAACTTACAAAATGTATTCTTGAAGCGTTTTTGGGGTGGGACTCAAACGAAGCAGAATGGTAGGTTGAAAAAGGATTTGGAAGAAATAGGTTCAAAAGGCTTAAAAGGATGTTTAGGAGGTATTTTGGTTATATGGGCAAAACGAAAATTTTTTCTATTGTAAACTTTTATAAAAAGGTCTAAAATGGGCTTAAAAACCTGAATCAATTGAAAATTTTGTTGAAGGGTTCCCAGACTTTTTTTTGAATCTCAAATTGTCAATTTTTTTTTCTTTTTTTAACGATTTTTTTTATTTTTTTTAATTTTAGGAGAGAGAAAAAAGGACGATACCTGTGAAGAAAACTAGCTATGATACCAAATGATATGAGTCTCACTACGTGTTAAGTTTACGAGTCACGATTTTAATTTCCTGATTGTTTCCAAATAGGTAATCTCTCATAATATGATAAAAATACGAAAGAAAATAAAACAAATGATAACTTGGGGGTATAACTTTCGAACTTGAAACAAACCTAGAAACGAACCTATGTTATATGACAACGAGACACGGTTTCTATAAATTTGTTTAAGACTCGATAGTGTAGGAAATGAAGAAGAAGCATTTACTCACTATCTATAAAGAGATAGGAACCAAAGGTATAAAGGTGATCGCCACACTCCGTAAAGAGATGAGAAGGGGAGTGATAAGATCGGTTTAACTTGAATTCCGCAAGACGAGTCTTGATAAGTTCGGGTTGAGTTCTTAAAGAACAAAGAGATAACACTCAAAATTTATATATTGTTAAAATATTCTAACCTTTACAAAATGTCATGACTGAACTATATATAGAACACTAAGTACATGAATGGCCATATTCAACTTTTAATGATGTACATGAATGTTCTTTAACATTTAAAGATGATATTAAGTAGCATTATGGGTTCTCTCCAACCGAACAACCACATGGTTCTTCATCTACCCGTACATGCATGCTTAGGGATTAAAAATATCTCCAATGGACACATTCTTCTCCCATGTTGGACGGTGGCACTTAATGTGCATTGGTTTGACCAAAAGTCACCTTCTAGAATCCTCCAAAGAGCCTCGTTCAGCTCCCATTTGGACGGTGGCACTTAATGAAGCAAGGGTTGGCCGAATGGTCACTTATCATGCCAAAAACGAACAACCCTTTTGTGTGTGAAAACTTATTGATTCCTTTTTAAAAAAACGAGTAGTCCACTTGCATCCTTAAAGGTGGCTGACCATTAGTGTTCCTAGGACACAATAAACACACATTAAGACATCATAAACACAATAATTAAAATGTAATAAATAGGACATATGAAAGACACAATAAACTAGACATGTTTAAGACACTTTTAAAACTATATTAATCATGTAATAAAAAAGACAAATAATTTGAAAAATATTAAATAAACTCTAATTAAATGCTGTGGAATTAAATAGACTAAATGGACGGTTGGGCCTTAAAAGCCCACATACAAAACGTTGCATGGGCTTGGGACTTTATCAGACGCCCAATATTGATTAGACTTACCATGTTCGACCTACTTTTGCTAGATATGCTTCTTTTAACTCCTTAATTCCAGCCCATGTCATAGGCCCAAATGATATGAAAAATGACAGCTCAGGTTTCGGCCCAATTATCGAACCCAAATCACATCATTCGCTATTTCTCTAAACTTCTGGGTCAAGTTGTAAATAAAAAATATCTCTAGAAATCTTCAAAAATAATTTCTTTAGAGAATTTTCTCTTGAATTCAAGTGTGTGAAAAATAATGACCCAAGACTTTTTTTTTTATAGGGAGAATTTAGAGAGTTCAACTTTAATTAAACTTAATCACTTTATTGCTAAATTCATATAATACTTATCCAGATAAATATTAGATTAAATTTAATATCAAAGTAATAGAATATCTATTTACAAGATAATTATTAAATTAAATTTAATATTAAGATAATAACTTTAATATTAAATTAATAAAATACTATCAAGATAAGTATTAAATTAAATTTAATATTAAATTTATTAAGATAATTTTATTTTTGGAATTGTTAATCAGAAATCAGATTATCCGGTAGAGTCCCCATAGGAGTGTGATTCCTCAACTACTCAACCGTTGAACGACCACCCATCGACCACCGGAATGCCGTCGTCAGCACCATCGTGTCTGAGGGTGCCATCGCAAGTGCGACACCGTTACGACACCCTGATTCCATTCGGTCCGAGCTAGTGAAGGCTCGACCGGTTCTGTAACCAGGTCCAATTAAAAATTCTAAATAATATAAGCTTGACAAAAATATCCAAATTAAAAGCACTTCCAAATAATAATTTAATGGTCGTCTAGCTTAAACATAATAAAAATGCTCAAATAGAAATACTTAAATACTTTAACTGGGCCTTATTACAATAAATAATTAAACAAAAGTTCTTAGTAATAAATCTGAATAAAATAAAGAAGATGTCTTCGTGATGGGCCACCTCGTATCCACTCCAACCCGGTCCAATCACCACGAATCATCTGCGATGTTTAATAAAAATTGAGTGAGTCATATGCACTCAATGTGTAATTAGTCCACTGAATTCCACCCACATGTTAACCACATATTAACTCATATATCGGATATCAATTATCAAATTCACATGTTATCACATTCGGGCTTGGCCCATATTCATATCACATTCATCTAATAGGGTAGTTAACCACATAATTTCCACATACCGGGCTTAGCCCATTTCCACATATGTTCACATACGAAATCATGCAATTATGAAGCCCAACCCAAACCTAGGGTCCATCCGCTACACACCCCGTTATCCGACCTACCACACTGGGGATTATCAAATCACCTCTCCTTTTCACTCCAAAGGCAATCATCGCCGCCCACGTGCAATTAAGCACAATAGTCCACAACGCGACCTCGGTCGGCGCTAATCCACGATGTAGCCATAGCTAACACCAAAACCACGATGGGACACATAGTCACTCATCAACCACGATATGGCACATAGCCGATATCAACCACGATGAGGCACATAGCCACTCATCAAGCCACGCGAACTAAATCGCAATTAATCCACAACGTGACCTCGATCAACGTCAATCCACGATGTAGCTCAAGGCTAACATCAAAACCACGATGGGACACATAGTCACTCATCAACCACGATATGGCACATAGTCGATATCAACCACGATGAGGCACATAGCCACTCATCAAGCCACGCGAACTAAATCGCAATTAATCCACAACGTGACCTCGATCAACGTCAATCCACGATGTAGCTCAAGGCTAACATCAAACCACGTACTCGAAGTACACCCGCACCTTCTTTCATATCCCAACCCATGCACATGCCACATAAAATAATGATACAATGTAATGATGCATGAGCATGTTCATCAAGCATATTATCACATATTCGTATTAATAATCACATATCATCGGGTTTGGTACTTACCGGATTATCGACATACCCTTGAGGGTATCCTTATCACAATTTCCATCGCACTAGTTAGCACATTCATATAACACATACACATTTCACATACATATCATATACCGGAAAATGGTGGGTTAATCACACACACGATCACTTGGAGAACTATGCTTTCGATATTGATGCTATCACTAGGCGATACTACGGCTATTTGCCTACTTTCTTGTTCGACACTGGTCCACACCCGGTGGCCAATCCCTAACCGCCGAGACAGATCTCTTCTTAAACTTCGGGATAGGACCTTCCTTTCCCTTCTTGAATGGTATTCGCCTCCATCAACACACTTAATCGTAACAATCGATTTAATCATCAATATACGAATTCTTAACCAAATATCCACAACTTATCATACTTAAGAAAGGGTCTTGAAATCGAAAAGCTTGATCTAATGCTTAGATCCTTAATCCCTACATTTGATTAATCACCTACTACTTTAATAAAAAGCCATTCGGCCATAAATCCAAATCCTAGTAGGATTAGTATACTTAAACTTACCTTGTTGCTTTTGACTTAAGAATCAAGTCTTGAAATCTCTGCTATACTCTTCTTGCATTCGGCCAAGCATTGAATCAATTAACTTGGTTAGTTTTCGGCTTTTGAATAATTAATGAACACATATATTTACCAAACATGGCCTTGGCCGAATACTATAGACACTTACCTTGTGGATTTTAAATCCCGAAACTCACAGAATAACTAGGGAACACGTGGCCTATGGTGTACCTTCAGGAAAAGAACTTCTCCTTCCTTGTAGTCGACACTTAGTAAATCCCGAAAGATCTCTTCAAAGTTTTGGCAACAAGATATTTATGGGGTTAGTCCTAGATTTCGGTAAATCTTAAGAAAAAAGGATGAAACCGAATGAGATCTTACCCTTACTTGAAGAAATCGATTGCACCTTCACTTCATCCTTCAGAGATTCGGCTATGGCTAGATGATGATCTCACAACTTTCGGCTTTTGGAGGGATTAGAAAGAAAATAGAAGGAAGAATAAAGATGGAGGATTCGGCTAGATCACAAGGTATTTAAAGCTTGGCAAAAATAAAAGAAGAAGAAGATTTGGTGAAGAGAATTCGCAGAGGCTTTCAAAGAACAGATAATAATGCAGAATGGCCTCTCTCTTCCTTTTATAGCCGAAATTATCATCTAAGGAGTCCCTTACTTGGCCACCACTCTCTATATCGATAACTTTATCCTTTAATTATCATAAATAAAAGAGTTTAAATCCAACATTTATCTCTTCAAAATAATCCAATTTAAAAAAATCCTTTATTTATCACCCTTTTAATCGAATATTTATGAAAATAAAACACCTCCTTTCTAGAAGCATGTGCCGTCCACCTCAGTCTTCTGGAAGCAAAAATAAAACCTCCTTTATTTGCTTCCCAAGTGACTCGAACTCGTGCCCATTCCTCTTGCATATGGCGCCATTTCCATAGGCCCTAAGTGACATCTTGGACCACTTTTCCAAGCCTGTTTGTGTGTCAAATTTCACAAACTTTTTCTTTTAAGGCCACCTTGCCTTAATTTCCCCTTTTAAACCTTAAAACTCGTCATTTCTAGGTCATTTCTAAGTTTCCAAAAATTTTCGATCGGCTCAGTAAACTGACATTTCCTTACATTTCCAAGTTTCCAAAAATGTTCACTTTCCATTTTCCTTACATTTCCTAGTTTCCAAAAATGTTCACCTTCCATTTTTAAACTTAACATTTCCATACATTTTCGTGTTTCCAAAATGTTCATTTCTAACTTATTTTCACTCATTTCCGAGTTTCCAAAAATATTCAAAATTTATTCATAATACTTAAAACATGTCACTTCATACAATTAAACCGAAAATGCATAGGCCCTATTTTAGGATGTTACAGTTCTACCCTCCTTAAAAATAATTCCGTCCTCGAAATTACTTATTAACGAATAATCGTACCTCTTAACTCACCGCACTACGCTTATGATGCGCACTCTGATCTTAATAGAATCATCATACTTCCTAGGCACAATTTTTTAAGTTCACATCCAGGGTTTCAAGCATTTTACTAGCAACACAAGAATGAATTATCTCTAAAGCAATAAGTAATATTCTAAAACAAGGAACTTACCCGCTATCACATCCTTGGTTGCCTCGCATCCAAACCTTCAGCTCCTCTGTCGGGTGTTCCACGACCTTGGCCTCGAGCCCTATACATTTCTTAACCAAATGAACCTTAGATCCACACCGAAAACATTCCTTACTATTTCCCCAACATTCTAATGTGTGAGTTCTCCCACACCGAAACACGAGAACGATTCTCGATTCTCAAAAAGCGCACAGTGCGCATCACAAATTCTCGATCCTTGGTCTTTTCCGAACATCTTCAAACGATGCTGACGGTCCAAAACTTCTCTTATTCCCATTCCTTTCCTTATCTCGGTTCTGCCTTACGGTCTTCTTAACTTCCTCGCCTATCCGAGCTTTCTCCACTAGAATGGCAAAGTCTCTTTCTCTATGCGGAGCAATCAACACTCGTAGCTCATCACGCAACCCATCTTCGAATCGAACGCACCTTTCATACTCAGTAGCCACGATCCCCTTGGCATACTGACTTAACCGCACAAATTCTGCTTCATACTCTGCTACCGACTTACTTCCTTGTACCAAGTTTAAAAATGCCTTCCTTTGCGAGTCTAAATAACTAACTCCAACATACTTCCCTTAAAATAATTCCAATTCAATCGATCTGCCGGGACACCTTGTTTGACAGTGAGCCACCATCGATAAGCTTCGTCTCGGAGCAACGAGACAACGCCTTCGACTTTTCCTCATCGAGCATATCCAAATCGTCCATTATTCTTTTGATCGCTTCCAACCAATACTCGCTATGTTCGGAGCTACTCGGATACTCCTCTAAAAACTTCAGCCCGTTGGACCTAAGTCTTTCTGATATCGACTTCCGAGCTCCACTTCTCATGCTAGCTCCTGCCACACATTCTAGTACTCGCAACATAGCTCGCGACACTGCTTCATCTTCTCCTATCGGATCTTGATCCTCCGTGCCCACGGTGGCGTGCAGACATCGTTTTTCGACCCATGGCGGACCTCACCGGGTTCCGAGCATCGCCATTCTACCTCTACGGCGTCCACTTACGACCACATCCCCTAGAACTCATTTCTAACGTCGCGACTTATCTGATTAAAAAGTTTTATGTATCAGACTTTTGTTCCACTTATTAACCGCGAATAATTTTATGATATAAAGATATTTAGAAGTAGTTCTTTCGATCACACAAAGGTTCAGTTCAAGTTCACTACTCTAACTCGTGGAGTCACATTCACATTCATAAGCAGAGACACATTCATTTCTCCATAAAGTCACATTCATCCACAACATCATTCACCACACTTTTATGGCCATTCCATCCATTTCCCTACCCAGGGGTAATTTTGTCATTTTCCCTACAGGGGTATTTTGGTAATAAATCGGGGTCAATTCAAAAATATTTTTCAAATTAGAGGTATTTCAGAATTTACAAAATCTCAGGTTATTTTGTTTTCCAAATCGAGGTGTTGCAAAATTTTGAAATCGAGGTTATTTCGGTAGTTTTGGAAGTTAGAAGCGGTTCAGTAAATTTTCCAAATCAGGGTATCTTGTTATTTGTAAAATGAAGTTTTTGATATCTTTGTAAAGTAGAAATATTGTAGCAAACGTCGAGGGTATTTTTGAAAATCTTAAGAACTAAGGGTATTTTAGTAATTTACAATACTGAGGGCATTTTTGTAATTTTGTAAATCAAGATATTTTGGAAAAATTTTCAAAATAATCTTTTACTACAATTAAAAGGGTATTTTAGGGATTTTAAAACTAGGAATTTTATAAAATCTGCATGGCTAGTCCTTTCGGGTTTTAATTAGCGGGTTTAGCCCGTGAATAAGTTCTCTTGGTTAAGGTGAACCAGTAGCTACGCACTGCAGGATTCGAGTAAAGAGGAGGTGAGTCGCTAGGACGGCTTAAATACCAAGCTCTTCATGAATCCACTCCTAGACATGCGCACAATGATTTGCCACACCCTAGCTCGGCGACTTACTTCTGAGTTTGTTTAATAGTCCTTAAGTCTTATGCATGTGTTTGAGTGCACTAGCCCTAGGGTTCAATAGCCCTAATATTCTAATCTACGAGCCCAAATAAGCCCATAATGATTCACATAAACAAGTCACTTCAATAATTAGAAGTACTTACCGTGGACTTGGCCGAGATACAGTGCCATGCCGAATAACTGAAAAGTTTATGAAAGCCCATAATTTTGAAAAGCTCATCTTTGAAAAAAATTATTTTTGGACCCAAAACCCTCAAGGCCGAGTTTTGAACCGAGCTCGATACCAAATCAGTAACACCGAACCCGGCCCATTCGTTCTGACCGAATTTGAAATGCCATCGCGAAAAACGTTTGAAGACCGATTTCACTTTTGGGAAAAACATTAAAAATTTTGTCATTTGAAAACCAGGTCCAATTAAAAATTCTAAATAATATAAGCTTGAAAAAAATATCCAAATTAAAAGCACTTCCAAATAATAATTTAATGGTCGTCTAGCTTAAACATAATAAAAATGCTCAAATAGAAATACTTAAATACTTTAACTGGGCCTTATTATAATAAATAATTAAACAAAAGTTCTTAGTAATAAACTGAATAAAATAAAGAAGATGTCTTCTGCATGGGCCACTCGTATCCACTCCAACCCGGTCCAATCACCATGAATCATCTGCGATGTTTAATAAAAATTGGGTGAGTCATACAGACTCAGTGTGTAATTAGTCCACTGAATTCCACCCACATGTTAACCACATATTAACTCATATATCGAGATATCAATTATCAAATTCACATGTTATCACATTCAGGCTTGGCCCATATTCATATCACATTCATCTAATAGGGTAGTTAACACATAATTTCCACATACCGGGCTTAGCCCATTTCCACATATGTTCACATACGAAATCATGCAATTATGAAGCCCAACCCAAACCTAGGGTCCATCCGCTACACACCCCGTTATCCGACCTACCGACACACGTGGGATTATCAAATCACCCTCTCCTTTTCACTCCAAAGGCAATCATCGTCGCCCACGTGCAATTAAGCACAATAGTCCACAACGCGACCTCTCGGTCAGCGCCAATCCACGATGTAGCCGTAGCTAACACCAAAACCACGATGGGACACATAGTCACTCATCAACCACGATATGGCACATAGCCGATATCAACCACGATGAGGCACATAGCCACTCATCAAGCCACGCGAACTAAATCGCAATTAATCCACAACGTGACCTCAGTCAACGTCAATCCACGATGTAGCTCAAGGCTAACATCAAAACCACGATGGGACACATAGTCACTCATCAACCACGATATGGCACATAGCCGATATCAACCACGATGAGGCACATAGCCACTCATCAAGCCACGCGAACTAAATCGTAATTAATCTACAACGTGACCTCAGTCAACGTCAATCCACGATGTAGCTCAAGGCTAACATCAAACCACGCACTCGAAGTACACCCGCACCTTCTTTCATATCCCAACCCATGCACATGCCACATAAAATAATGATACAATGTAATGATGCATGAGCATGTTCATCAAGCATATTATCACATATTCATATTAATAATCACATATCATCGGGTTTGGTACTTACCGGATTATCGACATACCCTTGAGGGTATCCTTATCACAATTTCCACCGCACTAGTTAGCACATTCATAACACATACACATTTCACATACATATCATATATTCCGAAAAACGGTGGTTTAATCACACACACGATCACTTGGAGAACTATGCTTTCGATCATCGATGCTATCACTAGGCGATACTACGGCTATTTGCCTACTTTCTTGTTCGACACTGGTCCACACCCGGTGGCCAATCCCTAACCGCCGAGACAGATCTCTTCTTAAACTTCGGGATAGGGACCTTCCTTTCCCTTCTTGAATGGTATTCGCCTCCATCAACACACTTAATCAGAACAATCGATTTAATCATCAATATACGTTTTCTTAACCAAATATCCAAAACTTATCATACTTACCGAAAGGGTCTTGAAATCTTGAAAAGCTTGATCTAATACTTAGATCCTTAATCCCTACATTTGATTAATCACCTACTACTTTAATAAAAAGCCATTCGGCCATAAATCCAAACCCTAGTAGGATTAGTATACTTAAACTTACCTTGTTGCCGTTTGACTTAAGAATCAAATCTTGAAATCTCTGCTATACTCTTCTTGCATTCGGCCAAGCATTGAATCAATTAACTTGGTTAGTTTTCGGCTTTTGAATAATTAATGAACACATATATTTACCAAACATGGCCTTGGCCAAATACTATAGACACTTACCTTGTGGATTTTAAATCCCGAAACTCACCGAATAATTAGGGAACACGTGGCCTATGGTGTACCTTCGAAAAGAACTTCTCCTTCCTTGTAGTTGACACTTAGTAAATCCCGAAAGATCTCTTCAAAGTTTCAGCAACAAGATATTAATGGGGTTAGTCCTAGATTTCGGCAAATCTTAAGAAAAAAGGATGAAACCGAATGAGATCTTACCCTTACTTGAAGAAATCGATTGCACCTTCACTTCATCCTTCAAAGATTCGGCTATGGCTAGATGATGATCTCACAACTTTCAGCTTTTGGAGGGATTAGAAAGAAAAGAGAAGGAAGAATAAAGATGGAGGATTCGGCTAGATCACAAGGTATTTCGGCTTGGCAAAAATAAAAGAAGAAGAAGATTTGGTGAAGAGAATTCGGCAGAGGCTTTGAAAGAACAGATAATAATGCAGAATGGCCTCTCTCTTCCTTTTATAGCCGAAATTATCATCTAAGGAGTCCCTTACTTGGCCACCACTCCTCTATCTGATAACTTTATCCTTTAATTATCATAAATAAAAGAGTTTAAATCCAACATTTATCTCTTCAAAATAATCCAATTTAAAAAAAATCCTTTATTTATCACCCTTTTTAATCGAATATTTATGAAAATAAAACACCTCCTTTCTAGAAGCATGTGTCGTCCACCTCAGTCTTCTGGAAGCAAAAATAAAACCTCCTTTATTTGCTTCCCAAGTGACTCGAACTTAGGCCCATTCCTCTTGCATATGGCGCCATTTCCTTAGGCCCTAAGTGGCATCTTCAGACCACTTTTCCAAGCCTGTTTGTGTGTCAAATTTCACAAACTTTTTCTTTTAAGGCCACCTTGCCTTAATTTCCCCTTTTAAACCTTAAAACTCGTCATTTCTAGGTCATTTCTAAGTTTCCAAAAATTTTCGATCGGCTCTATAAACTTGACATTTCCTTACATTTCCAAGTTTCCAAAAATGTTCACTTTCCATTTTCCTTACATTTCCTAGTTTCCAAAAATGTTCACCTTCCATTTTTAAACTTAACATTTCCATACATTTTCAGGTTTCCAAAAATGTTCATTTCTAACTTATTTTTACTCATTTCCGGGTTTCCAAAAATATTCAAAATTTATTCATAATACTTAAAACATGTCACTTCATACAATTAAACCGAAAATGCATAGGCCCTATTTTAGGATGTTACAGGTTCGAACCTGCCAATGGTTGGACCGTCGACCCAGTTTCAAATACCAGACCCAGTTCGACCAGTTTTTGGATCTCAATCTCGATTTTGGGTTAACAGACCCAATTTTCAATCTTAGGTCCAATTTTTAAGTTCAATTACCTATTGGGCCGATTATTTGACTTGAAAATTAATTTCCAAAAAATATCATATTAATTTTAATTAATTTGATGACTTTAATTTTACTTAATCAAAATTAATTTTCCCAAAAATCACTAAGATTTTCCAAATTAATTTTTCAAGAAAATTCTTTAATCAAATTCTCTAATTGAACAATTCTCACGACCACCTAATTTAATTCCACATTGAATAAATCAACTCAATTAAATTATTTCCAAAGTCGTAAAATTTTCTTCTGATTCAAATGCAGTTCGATCGAGCTTTTGTTGAGCTAGCAGAGGGACCATTCAGACATATATAATTAGGCTCTAGTAATTATAATTATGTCAAGAAGCATCGTTCTGATAATTCATAATTTACTTAACTATGGAGTCAGTCCACAAGAAGTACCATGATTAAAAACTCCTTATTGTATACTCTTTACGAAAACAATTCATCTAACTACTTTGTCCAATGACCTTGTCATGTGTTTGTTACCCTCATATGATATCCTTGGTTCCTTTGAGTTAAATATGTTCACCTAATACAATGTTATTTTATCTCATTGTCACCATTATGTCTTCTTAATTATTAATATGATCACTGTTAACAAATGTCTGTGATAAATTGCTTGTTCGAGAACAGGCAACTCGTGGCCACGTTCCGTATTTATCAATCCACACAATGCCAATGAGAGGATATCGTTAACTCTTTAATCGAGCTATGAATTCCATTATTGCTAGTAAAACCATGCCATACACAAGTCATGTACCCAACATACTAGCTATGGGCTTGATCATCTTGAGAGCATAAGCCTCCACTTATATCAAAGCACATGAGTTACATACGCATGGTCAGTGACTAGCTTAGGATTTAGGTAGATCACACCATGAGCATCACAAGTGAATTAATTCATAAGCATATTCATAATTAATTCATTTTAGGTCCAATCCAATGTATCATTCTTCCAATGAATACATCTATGTCTCTACCTGTGAAGTCAACTACTTCGATAGCCAAGACTAGTCATCTCCCCAATTGGAATTGTAGACAACATAATAATCCTTCTAAGTATTTGAATCAAATGCTCACTTTGATTTTTTTTACGGGACTACAAACTCGTATAGATTATCTACTGAAGTAAGTTATCTTTCTCACAATGTAAACATTTTTACAGTGACACTTATCATCAGTTTGAACTTAGACAATTAATGGGCTGATTTTTGCTTGTCACAATTTTGCTATATGTGCAAAACATGAAAGAGAGAAATACAAAAGGCATAATAGGGAGATGTGAAATTAAATTTATTTATTTATTCATCGTTCAAATGCATAGAAAACAATTACATGTTTACTACAATATGAGCACATATCCCAACATTTATGCTTATGAATTACAATATTATTTAGTCATGAAGTCATTCCACTAAAGTATCGTGACTGAGCTCTCCATTATTATATACCTTTACGAAAGCTACCCAATAAATGCACGTCCAAAATGACCTTGTCATAAGTGTGTTACCTGACAGGAACTTTCTAGGTCTACAACCCAAGCGTAGGTTATATTCAAGTAATAAAATCTAGGGAGTCCGAGGTCGATCCATAAGGAAGTTGATTAGAACTTACAAGATTACAGGTATTATGCTAGAACAAATATTTAACACTTAACTTTGGAATGAATGTCGAAAATGAATGTAGGAGCAAGAAATACTAGAAATAAAAATAAAAAGCAACTAAAGAAATTAACTAAAAATAATAAAAACAAATACTTGGAAGAAAATATGTTGAGTTTAGAGGATCAACTCTTGGTGTTGTATTAAGATTAAATTTTAATACTCAATGTTATTACTCAATTAGAATCCATACAAAATAGAGGTCCCAATTGGATAATCTAGCAATGTACGTCCAATAATTAAGCATATTAATCCATGAGCAAAGGTATATCCATCGAAGGAGTTTCCAATATCATTGTCTAATAAGTCCAAAAGTTTAGCAAATGAATCCATAAGTAAAGGATGGTGCAATATGAATGTTCAACTGTTTAAGATCAATCCAAAAATATAACATATGGCATTATAATCACTTGATAACTTCAAAATTATAAAAAAAAAAAGATTTCAAATATTTATTATATCAATTTTTATATGTCTACAACAAATCAAGATTAAATTATCTAAGCATTCATTGTGTCATCTATTGTGATGCAATTTCCTGAGCTTTGTGGGTTCAGAAAATAGCTTGATTGAAGAACCGTCTTGAAATGGTTCAAAAGGTGGAAACCTTAATTTGAAGCACTTGAATTCTCTAAGGAACTGTAGCTATATTAAAACTATGACCGCTTAAACTTGACCTTATACTCGAATCTTGGTGTATCGAAGTTGCCACAACTCGGGATGGTAAATGGAGTGATAAGACAAATTTTGAACACCACAAACTTTTTTGAAGAAAGTTTGATATGTTCGAATAGTTTAATGAAGAAACAAGAGAGAAATATTCTCACAAAATATGATTTAATTTCAAGCAAAAGTTTTTTTACATGAATGACTTAGAACAAAATTTATAGGCCTCAAATGACCTTTCAAGTTCCCTTAAGACATTTCAAATTTGGCCAATTAACTAGCTTAAATCAAACCATTAAATTTGGTTTAACTCTTTGATGGTTAGCCTAAAAGGCATGTCTTTTCACTTGTCTTTGAGTAAATGAAAGGGCATGTCTTTTCGTTAGTCCATGGATAGCCTAAAGGTCACCATCTTTATGAAGATTAATGCCCCTTAATTTGTTGTTTGTAGTCCTTTCTTCTACCATAACCGAATGCCTTCATTATTTTGTATGTCCTCCCTTTAATTGGTGCCATGAATTGGCCTTTAAGTACACCAAAATAGATCAGTATTTGAAGAGTCTTCCCTTGGTCTTTTGAAGAGTGACCTAATCAAGAATGAATGCTTATTAAACACTTGAAACCTATTCACATTCTTATTCAAATTAAAACACTTAAATAAAAATGAAAATAAACACACTTTAACTTATGCATTAAAATAACAGCCAAATTAAATAACACACATATATAAACTAACTCAAACATATTTATTAACTAAGATGCTTAAATTCATGGTTTTAAGATGCGAACTAAATGAACAAATGTGTTACTTAATGCATGAATTAATTTATGATGCAAACTTAACTAATCATGAGAGTTACATAATGCATGTCGTTATTTATGATGCATACTTAACTAACATGAGAGTCACATAATGCATGTCATAATATAAAAGATGTAAAATAATAATGCAAGAGACTAATTTAAAGATGCATTCGAAAACAAAAATAAACTTAGATAAAGTGCTTGATTAATTAAAACCCATAAAAAGGAATCATCCAATCTCTTGGATCAAAATTTGACTTGATCTTGGGCCACTCAGAACTTGATTATTTTGGACTTGTTCTGTAACACCCCTAACCCGTATCCGTCGCCGGACTAGGGTTATGTGGCATTACTCGACCGAACACAAATCAATGCACTTTTATAAAAGCTACTACTTCAATAATGTGTACCAATTCATACTATCAAAGATAAACATGTATATCTCATCTAATATCAAAAACATTTATTTCATTTATATAATCAACTTTGCATTCAGTCAAATACCATTTTTGAACGCATGCATCACTTCCGCTTTCGTACATTTCTCATTTTCTTACCACATACAATTATACCATTGACCAATATATTTTCTACATTCGAGTATACCATAAATATAAATATCAACCAAATTCATTTATCACATAATTACTCATCACATTTGGCATTGAGCTTTACATCTATATATATAACATCATAAACACACCTTGGCACTCATTTCCCATAACCGAATATACTATAGCACTCAATATAAAATTTATACTCCAACTAGATCAAATCATGGCCAAATATTTCATTTTTATAACCTTGACATATGGTACATGCATATAATTGTACATATATTCATCCAATTTCTTTAATATACTATATGCATTACTCAAAATCATATACATGCATTTGTACATGCCACATATATATATTTTATCAAGATATAAAATTACCAAAATGCTTACCACAAAACCGTACATATCTGAGCATTATAATCAAGCTTGGGAACTTTAAACCAACCCAACACATAGTAATATGCCATTCAAAATTTTATGAAACATACCTACCCAAGTTAAGCTATACTAAAAAAAAAAAAAAAAAAAAAAACCTAAATTTCACAAACATATATATATACCAACTCAAACATACTCATTCAACTCAAGGATAGATGTGAAGCCATTTTCGCATGGCATTATATACATCAAATTCAAAATATAAGTTCAAAAGAGTAGTATAGCCCATACATGCCATTATTCCCATAAGTTTTACTAATAAAAAGATACCAAAGAGAGAGATGATAGTGTGATGAGCTTCCAAGATGATCCCCTAGTACGAGCCGAGCACCCAAAGGAAATCTACAAATTCAAAAACAACCAAGAACAAAATAAGCTTCCACAGCTTAGTAAGATTTAAGCAATTTATACATATATAATCTTATTCGAGATTTCATAACTTAATTCATTTATAGCATCCATACCGAATAGCCAAACATTCAAAGGTTGAATTCATAACAACATTATATGCTTATACCTATTTCCATATACCACCATCACATAATAATAATTAGCATACATGTCTTATACTTACCGAATCTTCTACTTACATTTTTAAGCTATCATCAATCTCAAATTAATAGATATAATACATACCTCTAGTTCACTTACCTCTCCAAACTTAACCATTCATGCATAACATGTGATAGTATACTCGATCATTTCCATATACTTAACAGAATTAGTAATAAAAGTCTTTTAACGAGCCTCATACCTGCACACTTGTTAATAAGATTTAGTAACGTATCGCACACTTAGTGCCGTTACTCAACATTTCCCGCACACATAGTGCCATACTACCGATTTCGCATACACAGTGCTCGGTATAATAGCTCGCACACATAGTGCCTAGAAAACCGATCTCGCACACATAGTGCTCGGTATATAACTCGCACACATAGTGCCCAGACAACCGATCTCGCACACACAGTGCCATCAATCCAGTTTCTTCTCATTTCGAAATACACATATGTTCTAATATTTATTCATATATACACGTATAATTAATGGTTTACAAATAACTCATTTATTCTGATACATACTATCACATTCGGCACACTTAATATACATCTAACATATATATCCACCATCTTTAAACAATCATCTCTCAAATCGGCCTTACATATAACCATCTTATATCGTATACATACATATTCAAACAACTCAAATAAATCAAGTTTACTTATACATTTATCAAGTCTTACATTCGGCCATTTCATGCTAAACCCATCAACACATTCGGCATCATGATAATTCACATGCTTAAAATCATTTAACATATGCGTATAATATGAAATAAAATTTAATTTAATCCAATTGCTTAAACTTACCTTGGAATTTGACGAATTAAGCTTCCCGGCTATTCGTTTAACTTTGCTTTTCCCCGATCCAATCTCGTTTCCTTTTGTTCTTGATCTAATTAATTTCAAATTAAACTCATTCAAATACATTTTCATTCAATTTAATCCAAAAATACATAATTGTGAAAATTACCATTTTACCCCCGACATTTACAATTTTTACAATTTAGTCCCTATAGCTCAAAACACCAAAAATATCAAAAATTTAACCACCTTGTAACACCCCATACCCGAGTCTGAGGCTCAGACAGGATACAAGACATTACTATGCTTGAACTTGCTTAATCATGACATTATGGGCTATAAAATTTTGTTCCGAAATTAAAACTTCTCATTCTTAAACAACTCGTACATTTCATGGGCCTACGAGGCCTTAAACTCGTGTTGATAAACTTTCGGAACCCTATCAAAAAACTTTTCTTTGAAACAGGGGTCACACACCTGTGTAAGATAAGACACGCCCGTGGATAGACATACACGCCCATGTCCCTGCATCGTGCCTAAAAACTCAGATTTCGCCAATTTGCCCACGGCCAAGACACGCCCGTGGACTTAGACCGTGTACTATATCTTGATATACTGACTTATTTCACACGGCCATAGCACGCCCGTGGACTTAGACCGTGTACTACAACTTGATATTCTGCCTTAAGATGCAAAGGTGCAGGTTACGCATGGCCTAGACACACGCCCGTGTGTCCAACCGTGTGGGCACTTAAAGGCTATTTACCAAGCTAATTGCCACCCTGAAATTAAGATCCAATTCATACTCATTTCAACAACTCAATACTACATCATTCATGAATAATACTACATGCTTCATTGATAATTATAAACATACACACTTGGCCAATCACTTAGCCATATACAAAAGAATAACAAACTTAATAGCCTATACTTTGGCTCTTCTTAAAACATTTACTCAAAATGTTATGCTTCCTATACATGCCATACTTAATAAAAAAACTTGGTTATACCAAAATAGCGATTGATAGTGTGCTCCGAGCTCCGATGACGGTGATCCTCGATATTAGCTTGGCGAGACTACATGGAAAGAAAGAAAGAAAGACATAAGCGTTTAGCTTAGTAAGTTTGCATAATGCACATAGCAACATTCTTACTTAATATAGACCATTTGATATACACAATGGTATCATAAATTCAGCTATAAAGCTTACTTACTCATACTTGGTTCTTACATATCTCATACTTGATAGGCAAACAAAGTGCCTGTATCACTTGATCAGTTTGATCAGCATACTTAAACATAATACTCATAATTTCTAATTCATCATTAATAACATGAATAATACTCATTTTCACTTAATAATAACTTTGCTTACTTAGCTTTCTTGTTATCTCAATAGAGCTTAACTCGTTTGCCCGATGAATTTATATGAATAACCGAGGATACTAAATCTCATCTTAGTTTCGAGGCCATGTCTTGACATGGACTTATAGGAAGTCTTTCTCATGAGTTCCCTTGGGAACTTACCATTGCCATGTCTTGACATGGTCTTACTTGGTATCTTTGCTCATGAACTGTTCAATGCCGAGCCTTGGCTTGGACTTACTTGAAATCTCTTTCTCTTGATAGCTTTTCAATGCCAAGCTTGCCTTGGACTTACATGATAACTTCTCAATGCCAAGCTTGCCTTGGACTTACATGATAACTTCTCAATGCCAAGCTTGCCTTGGACTTACATGATAACTTGCTTGCTTGCCGATGCCATGCCTCGGCTTGGTCTTATACGGACTTTCTTGTTTCATGTGGTAGATTGAGTATCCTAAGCTATTCAACTTCAATCGGGCTTTCTCATGCTTGATCTCATTAATTTCTTTCTTTAACATAACATTAAACATTTTCATAATAACATTGTAAATTATACTAAGCAATTCAATGATATAAATCATAAAGCTTAGAAATCATACAAACTTACCTCAATATACAAAATGTAGCTAGGTATGCAATTTAGCCGTCGACCTTGTTCTTGCCTCGATTTTGATTCGGGCTTCGTTTTTCTTGATCTATAGTCATAAATAGATCATTTAATACTCACATTGACTAAATTGACTCTTTACTCATATTTTGGCAAAATTACTATTTTGCCCCTATACTTTCTCATATTTGCACTTTTGCCCCAAGGCTCGTAAAATAATTCTCATTCAATTTTCTTAGACTTTATGCTTAGCTGATACATTTTCTCTACTATGACAATCCTCAGTTCTCACTATTTCTACTATGTATGAACAATCTCATAACTTTTACAAACTAGTCCCTATGCTCATTTTGCATGAAATTCACTTAGAAAAAGATGTTTAGCTAACATCAAACTCTCATAAACTTCCATAAAACATCATTTAACAAGCATATCATTCATGGTTAGATTTTTGAACATGCATCTTAGCTCACTTTATAGCTAAAAATAGCTAATTCATAATACGAGAACTTCAAAAATGCGAAGAATATTAAAAACGGGGCTAAGATGAACTTACTAGCAAGCTTGAAAGATGAACAAACCCTAGCTATGGGTTCTTTGAAATTTTCGGCAATGAGAAAGAAGATGATAGTGATTTTTGTCATCTTTTTCATTTATTAATCATTTAATAGACAAATGACTAAAATGCCCTTCTCTTAAAAATTCTCTATTTTACTAACTCATGTCCAATTTTGTCCAAAAATTATGATTTGGGCAAATTGCTATTTAAGGACTTATAATTGCTATTCTAAAGCTATTTCATACAAAATGCTTCTAGAAACTCATATTTTGCAACTTTTGCAATTTGGTCCTTTTTGACCATTCAACCTCAATTTAGCAAAATTGCTTCATGAAACTTTCACACTAACATGCAAACATGGCATGAACCTTAAAAACTCATAAATTTACCTCAGATTCATGGTCTCGTACCACTATTCCTACTAGGCCCTAAACCGGGTTGTTACAATTCTCCCCCTTAGGGATTTTTGTCCTCGAAAATCTTACTAGCAAATAGGTTTGGATACTGATTTCTCATACTCTCTTCTGGTTCCCATGTGGCTTCTTCTATTCCATGTCTTTGACACAATACTTTCACTAAGGAAATACTTTTCTTTCTTAGCTGCTTAACTTCCCGAGCTAAAATCTTGACTGGTTCTTCACCATAAGTCATGTCGGGATGAATCTCTATCTCTGACTAGGGAATTACATGTGAAGGGTCTGATCGGTAGCGTCTCAACATTGACACGTGAAACACATCATGTATCTTTTCTAACTCTGATGGCAAAGCCAATCTGTAAGCTACAGGCCCAACTTTCTCGGTAATCTCATACGGTCCAATAAAACGTGGACTCAACTTGCCTTTCCGGCCAAATCTGAGAACTTTTCTCCAAGGTGACACTTTCAAGAAAACTTTATCTCCGACTTGATACTCTATCTCTTTTCTCTTTAAGTCCGAATAGGACTTCTGTCTGTCTGATGCAGCTTTTAAACTTTCTCGTATCACTTTCACTTTCTCTTCAGCTTCTCTAACCAAATCAACCCCGTGAATTTGGTTTTCTTTAAGATCAGTCCAATATAGAGGCGTTCGGCACTTACGCCCATATAAAGCTTCATAAGGCGCCATCTTTAAACTCGACTGAAAACTATTATTGTAGGCAAACTCTACTAATGAGAGAAACTTTTCCCAACTACCTCGGAATTCAAGAATACAGCATCTGAGCATATCCTTGAGTACTTGAATTAACCTCTCTGACTGACCGTCAGTTTGAGGATGAAAAGCGGTACTAAAATTCAACTTTGTACCCAAGGCCTCTTACAACTTCTTCCAAAACCTGGATGTGAATCTCGGATCTCTATCCGATATGATTGACAAGGGAACTCTATGAAGTCTTACTATTTCTGAAACATACAAGTTTGCCAACTTGTCGAGGGAGTAATCCACTCGAACAGGTATAAAATGGGCTGATTTTGTGAGTCTATCAACTACAACCCATACGGCATCTTTCTTACTCGGAGACAATGGTAAACCCGTTACAAAATCCATAGTAATACGGTCCCATTTCCACTCCGGAATTAAAATGGGTTGAAGCAAACCCAAAGGTACTTGGTGTTCAGCCTTTACTTGTTGACAAATCAAGCATTTGGAAACAAATTTTGAAATATCTTTCTTCATTCTCGGCCACCAATACTGTTGCTTCAAGTCATTATACATCTTGGTACTACCCGGATGTACAGATAAACATCCATTATGGGCCTCATACAAAATTCTTTGAATAAGCTCTTCTTTTCTTGGTACACAAACTCGTCTTTGAACATCGGACTTCCATTGGGACTAATCCAGGAAGTCAGACTCAACATCAGCCTCATGACCGATCTTTTGAACTTGCAATTCACTATCCTCTTTTTGAGCTTCAATGATCTCTTAGAGGAATATTGGTCTAGCTCTCAACTCAGCTAGAATAGAACCATCGTCGGACAAAGTCATCCGTGAATTCATTGCCCTTAATGCAAATAATGATTTTCTGCTCAAAGCGTCGGCGACCACATTCGCCTTCCTGGGATGGTAATCAATGACCATCTCATAATCTTTTATCAACTCTAACCATCTCCGTTGTCTTAAGTTCAACTCTTTCTACGTCATCAAGTACTTCAAACTTTTATGATCAGTGTAAATCCAATATTTCTCACCATATAGGTGATATCTCCATATCTTCAATGCGAAGACCATGGCAGCCAACTCTAAATCACGCGTCAGATAATTCTTCTCATGAGGCTTCAACTGTCTGGAGGCATAAGCAATAACTTTGCCTTCTTGCATAAGTACACAGCCTAATCCATTTAAGGATGCATCGCTGTAAATCAAAAATTCTTTCCCTGTCTCAGGTTGAACCAAAACTGGGGCTTCTGTCAATATCGCTTTCAGTTTCTCGAAACTTTGTTGGCATCTTTCAGTCCACTCAAATTTCACATTTTTCTGTAACAATTTAGTCATTGGGGTTGCAATAACAGAAAACCCCTTGACAAATCGTCTATAATAGCCGGCTAGGCCTAGAAAGCTTCTAATCTCAGAAATATTCTTCGGTGGATTCCAATCCATTATGGCCGAAATCTTACTGGGGTCTACTCGAACTCCTTCTTCCGAGACAATATGTCCCAGAAACCCTACTTCCTTGAGCCAAAATTCGCTTTTACTGAACTTGGCATATAATTGATTTTCTCGTAGAATCTATAAAACTGTCCGTAGGTGATCAGCATGCTCATTCTCATCTCGGGAATAAATCAGTATGTCGTCAATGAAAACGACTACAAACTTGTCAAGGTATGGTCTAAACATGCGGTTCATTAAGTCCATGAATACCGCCGGAGCATTGGTCAAACCAAAGGGCATGACAAAAAATTCATAATGCCCATACCTTGTTTGGAAGGCTGTTTTAGGCACATCTGATTCTTTTACTCGTAGCTGGTAGTACCCTGATCTCAAGTCTATTTTGGAGAACACAGTGGCTCCTTTCAATTGATCGAACAAATCATCAATTCTAGGCAATGGGTACTTGTTCTTTACTGTCACTTTATTAAGTTGACGGTAATCTATGCACAATCTCATAGTACCATCTTTTTTTTTCACAAATAAAACCGGAGCACCCCAGGGAGAACAACTTGACCTTGCAAAGCCTTTATCTGTCAACTCTTGTAACTGCGACTTCAGCTCCTTCAACTCCGTCGGAGCCATTCTGTAAGGAGTAATAGATATTGGTACAGTACCAGGAGCTAGCTCAATGTTGAACTCAACCTCTCTAACTGGTGGTAGTCCTGGCAATTCCTCGGGAAACACATCCACGTACTCACATACTATTGGCACTAACTCAATCTTTAACTCTGTTTCTTTTTCATTCATCACAAAGGCCAAATATGCTTCATACCCCTTTCTCATGTATCTCTGTGCCGTCACGTGAGAAATCAATTCTGACAATCTACTCTGTTCATCTGATTCTATGTGAAGGGTGTTCCCATCCTCACATCTCATTTCAATGTATTTCTTCCCACAATTAACTATTACATTATGGGCAGTCAACCAGTCCATACCGAGAATGAGGTCAAACTCGTCAAATGGTAGCAACATAAGGTTTGCTTTAAAACAATGACCTCTAAACATTAATGGGCAATCTTTACATACTTCATTCTAACACACTCTTGCTTAAAGGATTAGACACTTTAATCACAAATTCTGTAAACTCTACAGGCATACTCATATCGGATACCAATTTCATGCAAATGTAAGAGTGTGTGGATCCGGGATCTATTAAAGCAATAACTTTAACATCATGAAGAGAGAAGGTACCCGTGATAACATCATGGGAAGATGCCTCTTCGCGAGCGCGAATGGCATAAGTCCGTGTAGGTGCCCTACCCTCGGGTCTTGCGGCCTGCTCTCTAGGGTTACCTCTTCCACTTTCCCCACTTCCGAGGTTTCTCTGCGGCCTTCCTCTGACCATACTCCCGGATATCGGGTTTTGAGTTCCGTCCTCTTTCATCATCTCTGGACAATCTTTTATGTAGTGGTCCTGGGAACCATATCTGAAACATGCATTTTCGTGTGCTCGGCATTCCCCTAAATGGCATCTGCCACAATATGGGCATTCGGGTCTATCAGATCGAACATTCCCCACACTAGCGACTGAAGTACTCTGTGCTTTAATTCTCGAATACTGTTTACTCTTGTCCTTCCTGGAAAATCCAGTGGAAGTAGCCGATCGGGCAGGGAAATCTCTTGACTTCTTGGATGAAGATTGGAATGACTTGTTCCACTGCCTCTTTCTAGAGTCACGAGACTCCATTTCAGTTTTCTTCTTCTCTTTTACTAGTTCTTCGGCTTTACAAGCCCTCTCGACTAGCACAACAAATTCATTCAATTCTAGGATAGCAACAAATAGTTTAATGTCCTTATTTAGCCCATCTTCAAATCTTTTACTCATGATGGCTTCGGTGGACACAAATTCTCGATCATATTTGCTGAGTCTTACAAACTCACGCTCGTAGTCAATTACAGACATCTTACCTTGTTTCAGTTCTAGGATTTCCTTCCTTTTCTGGTCCACAAACCTTTGACTGATATACTTTTTCTTAAACTCTTCTTGGAAAAATTCCCACGTGATCTTCTCTCTTGGGACTACTGATACCAAGGTGTTCCACCATTGATAGGCAGAATCTCTTAAAAGAGAAACTACGCACTTCATGCACTCTTGGTGTACATGACACTCATTAAATACCACGATGGTATTTTCTAACCGTAATTCAAAGCTCTTTCGGATCATCATCTTTTCTAGCCCGGAATTCTTGCCCCATGTTTTCTGATCCTATCAACTGGAGGCTTAACTCCTCTTGCCACCTCTATTACTTGAGGGGCTCTTTGGGATAGGTTGAGGAATAGGCGGGGTGGAGAGGGTTGTGCATTCGGGTTCGTGCATTTAACGAACTCCGTGTACCATGTGTTCATCATATGGAGGAAGGCTTCTCTAGCCTCTTCTCCTCCTCATTGACTCACCGTAGTGGGTCTATTCTCATTCTCATTCGGCACCGTCCCTTCAGCGGGAGCCGGCGCGTTACTTTCTACATCATCCGCCATATCTCTTTCAGGATCCATTTACTATATACATATAAACATAATTTAAGTCGTCAGGAGTCGTCACACTATCATTATAAAAACATTCTTACGTATGGCATGTATAGCTAGACTCGTGCTCGTGCTACGTTAGTCCTAGAACCAACTAAACCGTAGCTCTGATACTATGAAATGTAACACCCCATACCCGAGTCTGAGGCTCAGACAGGATACAAGACATTATTATGCTTGAACTTACTTAATCATGACATTACGGGCTATAAAATTTCGTTCTGAAATTAAAAGTTCTCATTCTTAAACAACTCGTACATTTCATGGGCTTACGACGCCTTAAACTCGTGCTGATAAACTTTCGGAACCCAATCGAAAAACTTTTCTTTGAAACAGGGGTCACACGCCCGTGTAAGATAAGACACGCCCGTGGATAGACATACACGCCCATGTCCCCAGACCGTGCCTAAAAACTCTGTATTCTGCCAATTTGCCCACGGCCAAGACACGCCCGTGGACTTAGACTGTGCACTATATCTTGATATACTGACTTATTTCACACGGCCATAGCACGCCCATGGACTTAGACCGTGTACTACAACTTGATATTCTTCCTTAAGATGCAAAGGTGCAGGTTACGCACGGCCTAGACACACGCCCGTGTGTCCAACCGTGTGGGCACTTAAAGGCTATTTACCAAGCAAATTGCCACCCTAAAATTAAGATCCAATTCATACTCATTTCAACAACTCAATACTACATCATTCATGAATAATACTACATGCTTCATTGATAATTATAAACATACACACTTGGCCAATCACTTAGCCATATACAAAAGAATAACAAACTTAATAGCCTATACTTTGGCTCTTCTTAAAACATTTACTCAAAATGTTATGCTTCTTATACATGCCATACTTAATAAAACAACTTGGCTATACCAAAATAGCGATTGATAGTGTGCTCCGAGCTCCGATGACGGTGATCCTCGATATTAGCTTGGCGGGACTACATGGAAAGAAAGAAAGAAAGAAAGACATAAGTGTTTAGCTTAGTAAGTTTGCATAATGCACATAGCAACATTCTTACTTAATATAGACCATTTGATATAAACAATGGTATCATAAATTCAGCTATAAAGCTTACTTACTCATACTTGGTTCTTACATATCTCATACTTGATAGGCAAACAAAGTACCTGTATCACTTGATCAGTTTGATCAGCATACTTGAACATAATACTCATAATTTCTAATTCATCATTCATAACATGAATAATACTCATTTTCACTTAATAATTACTTTGCTTACTTAGCTTTCTTGTTATCTCAATGGAGCTTAACTCGTTTGCCCGATGAATTTATATGAATAACCGAGGATACTAAATCTCATCTTAGTTTCGAGGCCATGTCTTGACATGGACTTATACGAAGTCTTTCTCGTGAGTTCCCTTGGGAACTTACCATTGCCATGTCTTGACATGGTCTTACTTGGTATCTTTACTAATGAACTGGTCAATGCCGAGCCTTGGCTTGGACTTACTTGAAATCTCTTTCTCTTGATAGCTTTTCAATGCCAAGCTTGCCTTGGACTTACATGATAACTTTTCAATGCCAAGCTTGCCTTGGACTTACATGATAACTTCTCAATGCCAAGCTTGCCTTGGACTTACATGATAACTTCTCAATGCCAAGCTTGCCTTGGACTTACATGATAACTTGCTTGCTTGCCGATGCCATGCCTCGGCTTGGTCTTATATGGACTTTCTTGTTTCATGTGATAGATCGAGTATCCTAAGCTATTAAACTTCAATCGGGCTTTCTCATGCTTGATCTCACTAATTTCTTTGTTTAACATAACATTAAACATTTTCATAATAACATTGTACATTATACTAAGCAATTCAATGATATAAATCATAAAGCTTAGAAATCATACAAACTTACCTCAATATACAAAATGTAGCTAGGTATGCAATTTAGTCCTCGACCTTATTCTTGCCTCGGTTTCGATCCGGGCTTCGTTTTTCTTGATCTATAGTCATAAATAGATCATTTAATACTCATATTGACTAAATTGACTCTTTACTCTTATTTTGGCAAAATTATTATTTTGCCCCTATACTTTCTCATATTTGCACTTTTTCCCCAAGGCTCGTAAAATAATTCTCATTCAATTTTATTAGACTTTATGCTTAGCTGATTCATTTTCTCTACTATGACAATCCTCAATTCTCACTATTTCTACTATGTATGAACAATCTCATAACTTTTACAAACTAGTCCATATGCTCATTTTTCATGAAATTCACTTAGAAAAAGATGTTTATCTAACATCAAACTCTCATAAACTTCCATAAAACATCATTTAACAAGCATATCATTCATGGGTAGATTTTTGAACATGCATCTTAGCTCACTTTATAGCTAAAAATAGCTAATTCATAATACGAGAACTTCAAAAATGCGAAGAATATTAAAAACGGGGCTAAGATGAACTTTCTAGCAAGCTTGAAAGATGAACAATCCCTAGCTATGGGTTCTTTGAAATTTTCGGCAATGAGGAAGAAGATGATAGTGGTTTTTGTCATCTTTTTCCTTTATTAATCATTTAATAGACAAATGACTAAAATGCCCTTCTCTTAAAAATTCTCTATTTTACTAACTCATGTCCAATTTTGTCCAAAAATTATGATTTGGGCAAATTGCTATTTAAGGAATTATAATTGCTATTCTAAAGCTATTTCATACAAAATGCTTCTAGAAACTCATATTTTGCAACTTTTGCAATTTGGTCCTTTTTGACCATTCAACCTCAATTTCGCAAAATTGCTTCATGAAACTTTCACACTAACATGCAAACATGGCATGAACCTTAAAAACTCATAAATTTACCTCGGATTCGTTGTCTCGCACCACTTTTCTGTCTAGGCCCTAAATCGGGCTGTTACACACCTATTGAAGGCCGAATACTTATAGTCCCTATATCAATTCACTCCTTCCATTTATCTTGCCATTTAGTCCTTTCAAGAATTTTATTTTTATAAATTAATCCATATACTAAATTTCATCACTAATTCTAAAGAAAATCTTGTTAATCTAGCATGCTTATATCATATTCTATCATTAACTAACACAAACATCAAATTTCCATCCATGGCAATACACGAATTACACAACCAAATCATGAATTCGGGTATAGGCTAGCTAAATGACATAGCAACAACCTCAAAAATGTTAAAATTATCAAAAACCAAGTTCAATCACTTACCTTATTTGAGCATGCAAAAGCCGAATGGTTGAGAGCTTAAACTCTTCTCTTTTTCTTTTATTTTTGGTGATGAAGGAAGAAGATGATGATGTTTCCCATGTTTTCTTATTTTAATATTATTAACATATATTATTATTACTTAACATTTTACTTATTTTTAATTATAATTAAAATACTCCCTAACATACATTCAAAGTCAATGCCATCCACTAGCATTCTCAAAAGGTGAATTTACAACTTCAATACTCATGCAAAAGAAGACAATTCAATTTAGCCACTCAATTCAATAATTGGCTACTTTACTACTTATGCAATTTAGTCCTTTATCTAAAATTAAACATCCAAACAGACGAATTAGCCTACGATATTTTATCACATGCTCAAACACATAACATAGATATCAAATAAAATAAAAAATATTTTTATAACCCAGATTCGTGGTCTCGAAACCACTGTTCCGATTAGGGTCATAATCGGGCTGTTACATGTTCCCCACGTCAACACAAAGGCCCTTTAAACTCCTCTTGACCCACTTTGTTCGACCTTCCATTGTTGACCTAATTGAAAATCACAAAAGGATCAATCCTTGTTTTTATCATCACAAGAAGATGTGGCTCTTGGAGATTCAGCCCATCATCCACTTATTTAATCTTGACTAGATTTAATTCAACCTTAGTGCTCAGAATCACATCATATTATCTATAACAAATAAAAGATCTTACTTTACAAGTATGATTATAACAAGTGATTTATAATTAATTTTAGTTCAAATGATGAGTACGAAATTTACCTTAATATTTGCTAAGAGTTTCACCCTTTCACCTCAACATTGAAACTTAGATTAACATAACAAAATTAAACAACTCAAACTTATATGAAAAAGACATATTAGATATAAGAAACTTTAGATTTTACACGAATAAAGAAACAAACAAATACTAACAAGAAAATGATCTTGATCTCAAATTTAAGATGCCTCCTATTCTAAACTAAAGGCGATTTATAGAGGTTTGTGAAGATGAAAACGAAAATGTGATAAACCGAAATAGTAACATATTTTAAACCCACATTTAGCATGCTTTTGGGTGATTTAAGCCTTGAATTGTGTAATTTGGTGCTCTTAATCCTTTGTTTTCATGTTTTATACTCAGGAAAGCACCGGAGGATGAAAAGAATAAGAAACGGGCTTAAAACAGACCAAATGGGCCAAATCACGAAATTGACATGGCCTAGGCCCAAGCAACACGGCCGTGCCTCCCTAATCAGACCTGAACACGGCCTGGCCACGATTCACACGGGCGTGTGCCAAGGGCGTGTCCCTACCGTGGAGAAGAGGAATTTCACTCGGATTTGGATACTTAGGGGTAAAGAAACACATTCCAAAAGCCTATATAAACACCCTAGAGGCCAACTTTCAAGGGGCGTCCAGCTAGGCCAAGGAGCCGAGCTAGAAAGATCAGAATTGTGGAAATTACTTGAAGAAAGCAAGTTGATTCATCTCAAGAAGCCAGAGTTATACTCAAGACGGAGGATCTCTCTTCAATTCCTTTAGGGGGTTTTAGAGTTTTTCTTATGTTTTGTTTTATCTTTTCTTCTGAGATGTATTCTATTATCATTATGAACTAAACCCTAAAATACCTGAGGGGGATGAAACCTAAGATGAATCTTGTTATCGTTTGCTGAACTATATGATAAATATTTGATTTGTTTTTAATTATGTGTTCTTAATTCTTGTGTTGATATTTCCGGGATATTAATTAAAGTTTGATGTGCTTAGGTGGAGGAGCAAAAGTCCCTGCCTAAGAGTAGATCTAGCATAATTAAGCGGAGTTGATCGCACGCCTTGAGATAGGGTGACGAGATTTTGCCGGATTAGGGTGAAACCTAATATGGGAGTCCATAGATCGTGTTAATGCGATTCTAGGGGTTTTAATTAGAAAGAGATTTCAATTAATCAACCTAGGGTTAGACGTTAGTCGCCTCGAGAGAGGGGTTAATATACATTAGGGAATCTTACGGATCAAGTCAAATGAATAAATCGTCTGGTTCAGAGTTAGATAACAAGTGAAGTCTAGGTGGATTCTTCCTTGGGTATTGTTTTAATCAATTGGTTTTTCCCACAAGTATTTCCCCACTTTCATTCTTTTTATCTCATCATCTTTAGCTTAGTAGTTAGTTAATTTTCTAGATTAAACCAATTCACTTCAATTTTAAGGCTAAATAATAAAAAGAAAGTTAGTATTAGTACTTTCGGTTCCTTTGGGTTCGACAATCCGGTCTTGCCACTAAGCTATACTACTGTACGATAGGTACACTTGCCTCAATCGTTGTCATAGTTAGTTTTTAGGCTCGATCATTCTCATTATAAATTTTAAGACTGTGACACACCGATCAAAATGCAAAGGCTTGCTATTAATGAATTGCTAGGCCCACTTCTTTGTCATCTTTTGGAGTCATTTTTCACATATTGATTGATGACTTCTTTTTTCCAAGTTAACGTCTTCCAATGGGAAAATTCTAATAAATTTGATTGATGGTCTACATCTTGTACATTCGCTATAGAAATTTCAGCCCCAAACTCCAAATATGTTAGGAGATATGATCCAAACATGAAAATGTGTTAAAACTGTCCATCAATTCGAAACTTGTAACTTTCTCTTTATTTTTTGATTTCTTCCTGGTGCATTTTGGAATTGGTGTTCCAATATTTGAATAGATTTTCAAATTCCATTTTTGACGATATAAGGTACACCCAAAATGGAGTCCTGGAGCTCGAGAAATGATCGAAACACTAAGAAGTGTTTCAATTGGAAGTTCTGAATGTGTCCAAACTAAAAATCTTGAATCTTTGAGCATTGAAATTTTATTAATCATCTTGGATCAAATTTAGGCTTAGTGCATTTAATCTCATGGTTCCATGTATTGAGATCTTCTTCCCAAACATGTTTTACCTACAAATTCCACCTGGAATATTTTATTGAAACTAAATGCGTGAAAAACACCAAAAACACAATATTTACAATGCAAACATAAAAAAAAAAGTAAAATAAACTAAAATGCATAAAAATACTATAGAAACTAAGCAAATGTAAGAAAGATATAGACCCAAATAATCATATGATGAGGACTCATCATACCCCTACACTTACAATTTTACTTGTCCTCAAGTAGCACAAACTAAAAAAAGTGCTACTATCAACAATATTACACAAACTATAATAACATGTGAAGAAAGTACAAAAGTATTATGAAACAAGAAATCTTGATGAACATAGAAATCATAGACACTAGTCAAAATATAAGCAGTCACATGAATATTTATATAATTAGGCAAAATTAGAAACCTTG
The DNA here is from genome assembly GCA_025698515.1 of Gossypium sturtianum. NCBI lineage: Eukaryota > Viridiplantae > Streptophyta > Magnoliopsida > Malvales > Malvaceae > Gossypium > Gossypium sturtianum. The sequence continues at coordinate 66,991,812 of CM046947.1, read as the reverse complement.
GACCTCCGTGCTCGTGTGCAATTACTTATGTGCAATCTTATCAACGCATTAAACGGTAATAGGTTGTAAGGTAGGCATAATAATAATGATTTCATAAGTCTTTTAACAGTTCCCCTATCCTTCAATCTGATTCCAATATGCATAACAAGGTCACTAGGTCTTTTAGCTTGTAACATTAGGCTAGGGCTAAGGTAGGATGAAAAGTCAATTTAGGCTCAAACCTTTAAGCATTAGTTACTTACGGAATGAGAAAAGCTTAAAGTATCATTTCCTACTTCCCTAATATGAGCACTAATTATATTTTCAACTCCATTTGTTTTTTACTTACTTTTCTTAGCTATCTCCTTATTTTTCCATCCTTTAAATAAAGCATGGATAAAAGAAGTAAACAAAAATATAGTACTT